>CM060916.1:39555000-44555000 GCA_030737875.1 Allium sativum
TGTAGCATGTAAAAAACTGTCTTGAACTACTACCAATGGCTGAGAGCTACACAAACTCCAAATCCATCTTCCAACTACCATCAAACGGTCAACCAAACAACCAATTCTACACTTGCCTATGTCAGTCAGCCCACACCAACTCTGCAACTCCATACAAACCAAATTTCAATCAGAGAAATTACAGAACTGAACACATTACCAATCACTTCCTTCACCTTAGACTATATGCTGCAGATCTCCTACATTTCATCCAAAACATAACTGAAATGCTCCTCCTTCCATTGCACCCTGCACACCAACATCACATAAAACTGTTCTCAATAATCACTTACAAAACAAGTTTTCACCATTATAAGACCACCAAAACACACAGCATACCATCTATATTTGCCAAAAACAACATCACAACCAATTTCACTCACCAAAACCAATTACCAACAGCTTCAATTTCGACCTCCTCGCTATACTCCTTCTTGCTCAATCAAACAACCACCCAACTTCTCACTGCCTTCATTTAACACAAATAAACCAAAACCTTGTCACAACCTTCTCCAAATCTACGTCACAGTCCCTACTATCACACTTCAACTTCAACCTCCTATTCCTACATTGGAACCAACACACAATCGCAAACCTTATTCAGTTGACCTTGCTTCAGTAGTGAACAAAGGACCTTACACATCATAAACCAAACAAGAGTTTAGGTGGTCTTTCCTCTGCTTCATACAACCACAATCCTCCACTACCAGCTTCCGTTGAAATCTACTTCCTTAGCCTCTTCCAAACTTATTAACTCCTTCACCAAATACGCTCCCCAAAAGCAAATAACACCCGCAACCTCTTCTTCACATAACTGCTCCGACCGTCGAACTCAAACAACATCACTATACAGCTAAGTTTCTATATTATGTCTAAAATTAAACTTAGATTACATCTAAATTTTTACAATATTATAGTAGAGCCTTAAGTTGAAACCATTTCAGGAAACTCTTAATAATAAACTATAAGCATATACCTTCCAGTTATATTTATATTATCAAGAAATTTAAAGAGATTCTCTAGGAAGAAACTAAAAGAAGTACCTGAAAGCTATAGAGACCAAGTATGGGCAATCAAAAACTGGTTAGAAGGCCACTGAAATTGACCATAATACATGGATATGTTCCAACAGCTAATAATAGGATCACCTATACGATATATAAGTATGTGCTAATAATAAAATTCTAATAGCAGTACCATAATTACAAGGTTGACAAAAATCGGGGATTCAAAATGTGACCCATCTAAGCATAGGAAATAATTGTTTTGAATATTCCTCCCATCACTGTCAACTGCAGCAATGAATCTAGAAGTTTCTTATTAATATTTCATTTTGCACCATATAAGCGATTAGATGCTTTAACCAGGCTACCTAACCTCCGTTACATGTTAACAAAAACTAATTTTGTCAATTGTAATTTACAATCTAGGTTGCGATCCCACTTGCAAATTAATGAGAAAAGATACTATCTCAATAAATTATTTGCACTAGATAAATAGATCAAACTAATTCAACTCCAGTATGAAATATAGTATAGTAAAAAGGGTATGGGTGTGCACATTGAAGTATGACTACGTATTATGTAACTTCTATCTATGTACATATAAAGATATTATATTGTTTATAGAACTTAATCAAACTGGCTGTTCTGAACATAGGTAATATGCTATTTTGAAAATAGTTAACTACTGGAAGAAATACTGTCAGCATGTTATATCTTAAGAGAGAAAACAATTAGCTTTAACCCAACATCTATGAGTATCCCATTCAACCCTATTACATTTAGACAAATTACTTCTCCTCTAATACTAGCTACAACTACAACAGTGATCCCATCCACCACACAACTCTAATCTGTTCGACCCAATGGTATATAACACATACTACGTACAGACTTAGAAATTTAGTCTGAACTACATAGGCCTTCGGTTTACTTTAATACTCACCTCTCCTAATTTATACAAGGCTTAATATTGGTCCAATATTATTTTCAAAGGCTGACATTACCATTTCATCTGAGATTCCTTCTCGTGAAGTACTAAAGAGCAATAATAGAGCACTCCTAAAGCAGTCGTAAAGCATTGAAATTTCTAATTAATTTTCTACTCTAGCCAGTGTAAGAGCTAATAATAACATTCTCAACAAGTCTTAAGCTAAAGCTGATTTGTTTGCTTATTGACAACTTGAACTGTTCAGTTGTGAAGATGATGATATACTAGTTGAATAAAGACTAGTCTCAAGATTATATATTATTGACATAAATACCACATATTAATTATTCTAACACTTTCAGCTCTGATACCATATTAGATTGACTGAGAAATTGATTATTTGGTAAAGAAGGACGATTCAGATTATGTAGATTGATTGCATGTGATTGATAATTCGATAATGATACAAAAATGATATATACAAGTGTTAGACCAAAAATTGGTTCTAACACCCAAATTAGCGATGATTTTAATGAAATAGAACTAAAAAGCAACGAAGAACACACGATTTATAGTGGTTCGGCGTTAAAAAGCCTACGTCCACTTTCTATTCTTTTAATTAATAATGTGAATGCAAATACAGCAATGATTCTCGCTCAACTTCACAACACTCAAATCTCTCAAAAATAGACTTTAAGAGATGATTTTGATCTGAATGTGGTTATGAAATCCAGCTATGGAAGGAATTAGAACTGAGAATTTGCCAAAAGATCCTTTCAAATGCCTCTTGATGGTGTATTTATAGGTGAAAAATCTCTTCGAAGTAGCATTGGTTCGAAACTGCGTGACACCCATCCCATAAGAGTCGGGTTCAGAGGCTTCCAGATGGTGACAACTCATCGATTTAGTGGGAGATCGTGGGAGAAATGGTCATGCTTGGTCCGAGTCTTCAGGAAACGTGTGTAGCAACGGTCACAGGCTCAGAGAAAGGAGTTCGGATCAGCTGCCTCCGATCCGATTCGATGATGCCACTGCAATCCGTTGATATTGCTGACGTACTTCTCCGAACCGAACCGATATGGTATCCGCGTCTTTGATCTCTACTTTTTTCCTGCGCTATCTCCCTCTGATCCGGACTGGTTGGTGGCTTTCTCACTGTTTGCTCTTCGTGTAGCCTAGTTCACAAAGTAGGCTAACATTTTGCCCTCTCGAAGTACACTCTTATTTAAGTTAATATGTGCTTCGAAGCAGTTTACGAAACATCCTTTGAATTAGAACAATTGAATGATCGCCTCCATTTACTTGTAGTGTTGTGTTGCTTCATAAAGTCGTGCCTTTTGCTGTTTATATATACCCATAAACCATATGAATTATTTTCTTTATTTTCAAACAACTTTGAGAGCTCTTTTTAGCGTTCAATGATTCCTCCAGGTGAGCTTTTCCTTTGCTTTTCCATGAATTCAACCTGCGTGCTAAGTCAGTGTGTATAATCCCCTTTGGTTCGGATCCGACCCAAATGGTTTTCCCTCCCGTATTGCTACACCGTGGACTAACAGGTCAGAGTGCCTTTGTGGGCCTAAATCCCGGTCCGAACGGGGCAGAGAAGATTGGGAATACGAGTAGTCACCACAAACTTATATAAGTCTTCCTCCCGTCCTCTTCTTCTTTTATTACTCTCGTTTAACAGATTTTGCATCAAAACCCTAAAATTTCAAAAACTCCGAAGCTATCTCGTTTATATTAAACAAATTGGTAGGTTTAAAATCTCGGATACTTTGCTGTAATCACTTTCAGTTTAGATTTGGGGTAAATTGGGTGATTCGAACATGGTGTGTGTATAATTCCGACGTTGTGGCCTTCTCACTCCTCGCTGTCGTCGTTGGTGGTTCTGGCACCACCTCGAGGCGTTGGGAGAGGGGATTGGATAGTTGAGCACGTAAGTGCTTGGTCTTGATTGGGTTTTGTGAAATGGAGTTGGGTTTGGTATTGGTTTAGCGAGGTGGAAAATGAAGGAGATGAAGGAGAGGAGAGGAACTAGGATCGGTTCGGGTGAAGAAACGTCGGAACGAAGGGAAGTGAAAGATGGTTACAAGATCGGATCGGGTCAGAGCAAAAGAAAGAACAAAAAAGGGAAAACAAAGTCTACTTGACCGAGTCGGATCAGAGTAAAAGACAAGGAGGAATAGAGGCATTATTATTCAAGTCAATCCGAACCGATCCGGTGCCCTACATCCGAACTGATCCGGTCTTACTTACTGGGTGTGAATATCTGCTTCAGACTGAAACATGACTTTGCCCTCCGATCCGATCCTCATGCACATACCCGAACCAAACCGAAACAGTTCAACTCAATGCACGAGAATTTATCCAACTATCTTAATCAATGCTTGGCATAACCTTCAACTTGATGAACAATTAAGATAGCGCCTTACGAACATAACAAGCATCAAGAACTATTTTGAAACATTATTACTCTTTTGAATCTTTATATCACGCTCTCATGTGTTTACTTTGCATCTTCGTTACACGTAGCACACACTTTAGTTCACATACAAACACGGGGGACACGGGCAACTTTACTCTAACCCTTGCTATTGTTTCTTCAATAGTCTAGTGATCATGGCCGAAAGACGTTCATCTAGGTTAGAAAATAAGATGGAAGTTGCAGAAACTTCTGAGAAAGTTACTATTGATGACATATCTTCTTCCTTAGACCCTAAATGGGACGATGAGGGCTCAGATTATGAAGTAGGAACACATAACAACGAAACATCTTCCGATAGTGAAGTCTCTCTGGGCGATGAAGAGGAAGGAGGGATAGCAAATAATCGAGCTCCTGATGAGTTTGAGTCTGCCATTATCTTGGAGTTACCTAAAGACTTTGTTGAATCGACGATCGATGACGTCAGACTTGTTCGCATATGTTTAAAGCACGGGATACTAAAAAGAGATACCCTGGTGCCATCGAAAGCTGATCTTCCCCACAATCCTCCGGAAGGATTTATGGAAATTACCCGATTGATGTGTATGGTTGGGGCTATTCCACCGTTTCCGCCTTTTTTGTCGATTTTCTAAGACAGATGTGGATTGCCTCCATGTAGTTACATCCTAATTCTTATGCTTACTTATATACCTTATATATAGTATACAGAGAGATTTTAGGTACAGAGCTTACTTTCGATGATGTCCACTTTTTATATAATTTCAAGCATCGGACTCGAGAAACCCCCTCCTTCTCCTATTTCGAATCAGTCCCAAAAAGGAAAATTATTTCAGCTCCATTTAACAGCAAGGCCGGCGATTCTAAACTAGAATGGTTTTATATCAGGCAACAACCGGGGTGCGCCAGGGGATGGACCAAATCAAGTAAGGCATCGATTTTCCAGATCTCAATTTTGAATGTTCATGTCAACACATTAACCTGCTTTCTCTTTTATTCACAGTTGATAACCCAAAACAAATATCAGATCAATTATACTTTGATCGGTTGCATCGACTCCTCAATGGCGATAAAAAATTTCTAACCATCGACGAAGTTCTTAAGGATGAGTATCATCATCATCACGGGTTACTATCCATTACCCGTATCATAGGTCATGGGTCAAGTCCATATGTATATATACCCCCATTGGACATAATTCCTGAAACGGGCGGGGGCTTGAAAGGTCCAACAATACCTCTTCGGACTTCACCTTCTCCATCTTCAACTCAGGACGATGAGTTGGCCAACATAGCCGAAAAGCACAGAGAAGGGTATACCGTCTCTGATGACGCTATTTCTCCTGAGAAGCCAATGTCCCCTAAAAAGCTGCCAATAGACGCTTCTCAAGGAGATGTCCCCACTACTGATGATTCCGCATTTCAGGGTTCAGGAGATCTCCCCCTACCTGAAACCATCTATACTTCAGAGGATTTTGGCACAAATCCTTTAATTTTCACTTCTTCAGAGGAAACTACTCCCGAGAAGGCCAAAGAGCCCACTCGCGCTGGCCTGGCTTTGGACTCGGGTTTGTCGGGGGGAATATCACTTAGGATGCACCCAACACAATAGCACCACACTTCATAGCACTTACTTCTCACGTGAACACTGATTCTGAATTCCACTTACATTGTTGCGCAGGTACAATGTCTCGCCCCCACTATGATGTCAGGAAAATACGTCGTAACATGACTAGACTCCCTTCTGATGTCAAGCATGATCGCTGCGAAAGCCGAGCTAGAGAGGACAGAAGGCCTCATGGTTCTTATCGGCCATACACCTCGCGCTCTCGCTCCCCCGTCTGGTCGAATCCAGACCGATATAAAGGCTATCAGAGTCGTCGAGGAGAAGACACATCACAGCCCAAAGATCGAACTTCTCCTCAAGACAAGCATAGTCGGGAAAAAAGTCCACCGGAATGTACCGACTCTCGAGACAAACATAAGGTTTCTGATAAGCGACCTAAAAGGGGGATAGAGCCATCGTATGAACTAACATACTGCAAACCTCCACCATTGGATGTTGAGTCTAAAGATAAGCGGGCGTATTTGGAGAGGTAGTTCCCCAACCATTATTTTGAAAATCTGACTTTCTTACCTGCTCTCGAGCCTATTTCCTCAAAGTGGGAAGATGAGGCTAAAGCGAAAGTTGACGCAGTCGAGAAGCAGTATTCGGAGATGTTCAAGTATTCACGTAATCTCTCCAGAATCATTTGGACTTTAATTACAGATGTTAATTCGATGAAAAAGACTGCAGATGCCGACGCAAAAGCCTTGAAAAATTTGGAGAAGGACCTTGAAGACACACAAGCCCAACTCATCATCGCTCAACGAGATGCTACCAACTTCAAATAGCAATTTGAAGAATTACAAAAGAGTTATCATGACTTGCTGGAATCTCATAGTCAAGAGCGTTTGGAGTTGAAGAAACAAGCGGAAGATGTTAAGTCGGACAATGCCAAAATGCAACTAGCTTACAATACTCTTGAGCGAGAAAAATCCGAGTTAGCGAGAAAAAATGCTGAATTGGAGAAGCAAAATGCTGACTTGGAATCCAAGTTAATGGAGGCTGAGAATAGGGCTTCCCTAGCTGAGGGGAATGTGGAAAATTTTATTAAGTCTGCTGAAGAGACCCGTAAACAGCTGTTAGAAGCTCAGGAAAAAGTGCACGGTTTTGGCGAACTACTGATTGAATTCTTCGCTCACATAATTCATCGCCGAAACATCTCTTGGATTGAAGATTATCCAACTACCTTGGTTCACATATGGAGTCAAATTATCGAATGGGAGAAAGTGGAACTCAAGGTAGACTCCATCGACGAAGATCAACTTATGGAAAAATATCTGAGAGATGTTGAGCCGGCACGTCTAGCCGAAGGGCGTCGCCTCATCGCCGCTGCTATGGAGGAAGAGAAGCGGATGGCCAAACAAAAGAATATCCCTGATGCTGGTTCTTCTTCTACTACGGCTGAAACTTCTGAAGTCGAGGGATACGACCCCGAAAAATTGGGGATCCCTCAGGCATCTCTTTTATCTCCCATACCCGAGACCACGTTAGAGACAACAGTCACTCCAGCTAAAAAATCATCGAAAGGCATTTCTACCTTTTCACCCCAATTCGTCAAGGCTGTCTCCACATTTCATCACACAACTGGGCAACCGATGGAGGATCCTTTATTTTCTCCTGAGTTGATAACTGTTGCTTCTCATTCTATAGGTGTTGAACCGACCGAGAAGACTGACGTGCCTCAGGGAACCGCCACTGGGGTAAAATCCGTGGAAAAGGCTCAAGGAGAACAAGATAAGGCTACCACTGTAGAGTCAGGAGGGGAGATGAACTGTCTAAGGCTGACGTTTCTCATGATGACGAGATGATAGATGCCTTGAAAGACGATGGTGGTAGCGAGGGACATGAGGAAGATCCCGATGTGGCTACAATTGGGGATTCAAAAAGCGCCGATGACATCACTTTGGCTGACTTGAAAGCCGAACAAGACAAATGCATGCAGCTAAAAGTTGAAGACCTAAACCCTGAAAGCCTTAAGCCTCTTGCAGTGGTGGATCCTGGATCAAGGTTAGTCATTAAGCTTTCAACTATGTCTATTACAGAAGAGCTTGCTAAAAAGTCTTCTCTTGATTCCAGTGTTCCGACTCCTGGGAAAAAATCAACCGATTCTAGCACTTCGATTATAGAGAAGAAAAAGCCAATGCGCATTTTGACTGATGCTGAAAAAGAGGCCAAGAATGCTCAGAAGGCTGCCAAAAAATCCAAGCCCGCCCCAATGCCCAAGTGATGAAGTGCTTTGTTTTATTTTGATATTCAATTGGTATGAAATTGTTGCAGCGAGTGCGGCCCTCGCATCTTCTTTTTTGGCTTGTTTTCCTTGTACAAACTCACATGTTTGTAATAAAAATAGTTTATTTCCTGCAATGCCTGATAGTCGTTAGTTCAGCAATTAAGTGAAAATACAAAAGTATGTTAGATTAAACTTATATAATGAAGTCATTGTTGAGGGGAATATGTATGCACATATATGCCCCCAGTTAATAACCGAGCAAGAATTATTCAAGATGGATTGAATTAAAAAATCCAACTGCCCCCGATTCTCTCATGGGGCCATATTCCTTTTGTCGTTGATGCCTATTCTTTCTAGAATCTTTATACTCCCCTGTCTCATAACCAGGTTAGAGTATCGCTAAGGCGGTCTCTCATCTGGGTGCACCTTCACGCCTCAGAGGACGTCGTCTTCCCGTCCTTTATACTCTCTCTCGATTCTTGACAGTTAGAGTTAAGAATTACGTCTTCCCATTCTTTTGTGTTTTGTCGTACAAACAGCCATTTTATTTGCTCCTGCACATAATTCATCTCCAACTTTCCAAATTTTAATTTAACATTTCGTGTTTCACAGTCATAATAGAATAATTGTTGAAGATATAAATAATGCAGGAAAGTAAATGACACACGATATTTTTATAGCGGTTCAGCTAAGTCGTAGCCTACATCCACTTCATAATCCTTTGTTCATATAAACGGACTTTTTAAGGCAAGTCGTGCCTTTTTACATAGCTTATAGAAACAAAAAGGGATGACATTTCGTATTCATCTCAGATATCGTCGTAAGTGCTGAGCGTTCCAAGCTCTGCGAATCTCCTCACCGTCCACGGTCGTTAGCTTGAATGCTCCTATATCAAGCTTCCGTTGGATGGTGTATGGCCTTTCCCATTTTGGGCCCAACTGGGTCGAAGGCGGGAGACTCGTTTCAGTACTAGGTCTCCTGGTTCAAAGGTTTTGAAGCGAACTTTCCGGTCATAATAACGTGCTACTTGATGTCGATGTCTCGAGGCATGCAAGTCGGCTTCATCTCATTTTCTTCAATCATATCAAGAGATTTTAGGAGGAGTGCTTTATTTGTCATCGGTTCGTAATAGGCAACTCGATGGGACTTCTAATTCTATAGGGATCACTTCTTCTGACCCAAAGGAAAATGAATAGGGAGATGGCCGGTAGCCATCTTAAAGGTCGTCCTGTAGGCCCATAAAGCTAATGGCAACTCGTCTACCCATCTAGCTTTGGCCTGCTCCAACCGCTTCTTTAGAATTGATTTAATGACCTTGTTTACAGCTTCGACCTGACCATTTGACTGCGGGTGAGCTACTACAGTGTATCGTTTATCAATCTTATATTTCTGGCAGATGTTTTTGAACTCGATGCTGTCAAATTGCGTCCCATTATCAGTTATGATGGTTTTCGGTATCCCAAATCGACAAATAATGTTTTTGACCATAAAACTGATCACCTTCCTCGCCGTAATGGTTGTTAGAGGTTCAGCTTCCACCCATTTTGTGAAGTAGTTCACGGCAACGATCGCGTACTTAGCTCCTCCTCTGGCAATAGGTAGCACTCCAATAATGTCAATTCCCCACATGGAAAACGGCCATGGACTTACCATCGTCTTGAGCTGAGTCGGAGGCGCTCTGGGAACTTTGGCATATCTTTGACATCTATCGCAGCGTCATGAATAATCAGCCGCGTCTTCATTCACGGTAGGCCAGAAATATCTGTACCGTAATACTTTCTTTGCTAGGGTTTGGCCCCTAGTGTGATCTCCACACTCACCTTCATGCACTTCTTGCAATACACGTTTAATGTCGTCGTATGAGATACACCGTAATAGGGGCATTGAAAACCCTTGACGATAAAGGAAGTCGTCCTGTAAAACGTATCTTGCAGCCTTGTGTTTTACAGCTCGTCTTTCGATCTTTTTTAACGGGAGGGTTCCATTCTTGATAAAATTCTTAATTGGTGTCATCCAGGATTCTCTTGATGGTTCAACTTCCAAGGCTAGCTCTGCTTCCAATAGGTCGAAACTCGGTGATTCCAACACCTCTATCGGAACCATTTCGGTTTCTTTAGGATTATCAGAACTTGCTAGCTTCGCCAGTCGATCTGCTTTTCCGCTCTTGGAATATGTTATAATGCTCCAAACCATCCAATAACTCCTTTACCTTTTTGAGATATGTGATGAGTCGAGGTCCTTCAGCAGCAAATTCTTCCCGAACTTGACATATAGCTATCTTGGAATCGCAATATATATCTAGTGTCTTCACTCCCAAATCTTTGACGAGTTTCAGCCCGACAATCAGGGCTTCATACTCGGAATCGTTGTTAGTAGCAGCGAACTCTAACCGTAATGCATAGTAGATAGATCGTCCTTCAGGAGTTATCAAAACAACTCTGGCGCCGGACTTTCTATCATTCTTGGCCCCGTCCGCATATAATTTCCACAGACTGAGTTCTAACTCTCGATCCAAAGCAACTACCTTGTCACCCACCATTTACTCTTCAGGAATTGTAAATTCTACTATAATGTCAGCCAAGGCCTGCCCCCTTATTGATCTTTGTGGCTGAAAGTTCAAATCAAACTAACTCAGCTCGATATTCCATTTAAGTAACCGCCCCGATGCTTCAGGTTTCTGCAGCACTTGTCTCAAAGGTTGATCGGTATATACAACTATTGGGTGTGCCTGAAAATAATGGCGAAGTTCGCGAGAAGCAATCAGGAGGCTATAAGCAAGCTTCTCTATCTTCGGATAGTTACGTTCTACAGCAGCTAGTTTTTTGCTTACATAATACACATTTTTCTGGACTTTATCCTCTTTACGTACTAGTGCTGCACTGACGGCGTAAGATGATACCGCCAAGAACAAATCCTCATGTTCCACAGGCTTTGATAATATTGGAGGCTTTTCTAAGAAGTCTAACAGATTCTGGAACGCCTCCACACAGTCGGGAGTCCACTCAAAATTTCGCTTTCCCCGTTTTATGAGATGGAAGAAAGGTACGCACTTGTCTGTTGCTTTGGAGATAAACCTGCCAAGTGTTGCAACCTTACCAGCTAAGCTTTGAACATTCCTGATCTTCCGCGGCTCCTCTATATTCCGGATTGCTGCTATTTGGTCCGGATCGATTTCAATTCCTTTGGAACTCACGATAAAGCCAAGGAACTTGCCTGATGCCACTCCAAAAGAACACTTCAAGGGATTCAACTTCATCCCATACCTTCGTAGTATGCCGAACAGTTCTGCTAAGTCCTTCATATGATCGGGAGATTGCTTGGATTTCATGAGCATATCATCTATGTAAACTTCCATGTTTTCCCCCGATTTGATTGTAAAACATCCGGTTGACTAGGCGTTGATACGTGGCTCCCGCATTTTTTAACCCAAATGGCATTACCACGTAACAATATAATCCCAAGTCTGTGATAAAGCTTGTATGCTCTTGATGTGGTATGTGCATGGGAATTTGATTGTACCCGGAATAGGCATCCATAAAGGATAAAGTTCATGCCCGGCCGTCGAATCCACTAGTTGATCAATTCTGGGGAGAGGAAAGCTATCCTTCGGGAAAGCCTTGTTCCAATCAGAAAAGTCTTGTTCCAATCAGAAAAGTCAATGCACGTTCTCCACTTCCCGTTTGACTTTTTGACCAGGATAGGATTCAATATCCAGTCGGGATATTTCGAATCCTTAATGAATCCATTACCTTTTAACTTCTCTACTTCTTCTTTCAAAGCTGCTGACCGCTCTGGGCCTAACATCCGTCTCTTCTGCTTGACTGGTGGGTGCTTTGGATTAATACACAAAGAGTGGCTCATGATGGTAGGAGAAATCCCACGCATGTCAGCATGAGTCCAGGCAAACACGTCCAGATTTGCCTTTAAGAAATCAGCCAATTCCCTCGCTCTAACCAGGTCCAGCTGTGAGCCGATCTTTAGTACTTTTGTTGGATCTGTTTCAATAATAGGTATATCGATTGTTATTTCGTTGGGAGTTGACTTCCTGTCCCCGTGTTCTTTATCCTCTCTGGGATCTATATCCTCGAGCACGTCTGAGGGCGACTCTCTTGGGGCAGGACCCCTAAATTGCTATGCTGAGGCCTCCTTTGGTGGGGCGGAATCATCTTTAGCTTCTATATTCAACCCCTTCATTAACATCTTTAACTCTGTCACGTAACAAGCTCGTCCCGTAGCTTAATCGCCCCTCATCACTGCAACTCCTAAGTCAGTTGGGAATTTAAGCAGCAAGCACCAGGGTGCAATACATGCCCTAAATTCGGCAAGGGCCGGTCGGACTAGGAAGGCATTGTAAGGCGACTCCACATCCAAAACTACAAACGACTTTAAGTCCATCGGAGCTGTAGATGCTACGTTAAAGCCACGTATCCATCCTTCACATGACTTTAAGTCCTTTGCTTCGAGTCTCATTTGTTTGAAAGCTTTCTTGAAGAGGATATTAACCGAGCTCCCGTTGTCCACTAACACTTTATAGACTAAAGCAGGGCCAATTGTTGTGGTAATCACTAGTGGATCGTCGGTTGGAGATTGAACTACGGAATCATCTCTGTTGCGGAATACAACATCATCTGACATCATTTTTGTTGTTTTATTGGAGTGACGTCTTCAAGGCTACTGCATTCTCCTACTTCGAAATGCTTAGCGGCATTGACATACTAGTCCATTGCTTTAAAACTATGACCAACTAAGTGAGGTCCGCCTATAATAGTATTAATGACGATCCCCTTACCTTTTTGCTGAGCTGTGGGTTTTGAAGCAGGCTGGTTTTGGTTCGGGGCTTGTCCCCCTTGCCCCCTGTCCCTCGGGGCGACCTTGTACTCATCCAACTTTCCCTCTCGCAGCAATTTTTCGACAATATCCCTCAAATGTAGGCATTCATTAGTGGAATGACCGTGGGTACCATGAAACAAGCAAAACTTTCCTATTGCTATCTCTTTTTCAGTAGAATCTCTACGTGGTGGTTTTTTGTACTGCAATATGCTATATGTATCTAAATAAATGTTCTCCAATGTATCATTTAGCGGTGTGTAATTTTCAAAAGTCTAGAATCCGGGTCTTTTATTAGAGCTATTCCCTCGGTTTCTGTTCCTTCTATTGCCGTTCCCATTTCTATTGCTATTACCACCACTTTGGTTGCCAACATTTACCTCCACCTTCCTTGAACTATCACCAGATTGTTTCACAGCAACGTTACTCTGGACACCTTCCTTCGAAGCCCCTTCAGACTTTCTCTTTCAATTTGCCTTAGCTTCTTCTCGCCTTAAGAGGATATTATCTTTTTTATAGAACAATTCTCTGGTAGGAGGTGGTTTTCCAGCCAAGTAATCCCCGAACTCTGTGTCAGGATCTACCCATTCTATCAAGGCCATTAGGATAGTGGGCTCATGGGGATTACTAACTTCAGTGATGGCCAGGTTGAAGCGATCCAAATATGACTTCAAAGATTCTCCTAGGGCCTGTTTAATCCATGACAATTCTATGACGGTCTTGGAATTTTGGGCATGGAGTCGAAACTGACTCATGAAGCGCTCACTCAATTCTGTGAAATTTGATACCGACCGAGGAAGGAGTCAGGTGAACCACATTAACGCTACGTCTTCAAGATAGATTGGAAAAGCTTTGCATTTTACGGCATCTGGAGTTTCTGCCGCACTCATGAACCACGCATATCTCATCAGATGTTGCCCCGGGTCTGTTCTTCCTGAATATCGATCCCTCTGAGGCAAGTTGAATTGCCGGGGGAACTGGAAATTCAGTATGTCATATGTGAAAGGGGTATGACTTCGTTCAATGCCCCAATCTTCATTAGTATACCTCCGGCTTTCGGACATAATCTGGCGCACCATTGCCCATACATCGGCGTTCGTTAATGTATGCACAGGATCTCTAGATCTGATGTTCGGATTACCCCTGGGTTCCTGATCAGGGGATGACCTCCTGCTTCCGGCGACATCTGCTCTACGTTGCTCTATGTACTCCCGGTCGATCTCAGGAGGTAGAGGTTGGAGAAGTTGTTGATGTGTGGGGTTGGTAATATGTAATAACCCGAAAATCTGGGCCAGTTTAAAATTTTTATTTTGGCAATTTTAGCGAATTTTGATTATTTAAAATGAATTATTTTAAATAATATCGACGAGAAATTTATTTTGAATATATTCGAACGTATATATTATACGCGTCGTCGTTAGAATATAAATATTTATATATAATTATAAATAGAATTGAAAATGGCGCGGTAGTTCGATAATTCGATTTCAAACTTCAATTGAATGTACCGGGTGCAAATCAATCCGGATTTTAGTGAAACCAAAAATAATAGGATCTAATTGATAATATCTTTCCAACGAATCCGACCAATCGAAATTTCATGGCAGGAATCAAAAGAGATGTCCAGTAGAAAATTCTGAATAGTCGCTATGGAATTCAGGCCCTTAAAAATGGACATTTTGCAAACGACCTCGGAATTCGACGAAACCAGTTTTGTTGGGTCCGTGATGTCAAGTTATTGCTAGATTCCAAATTTCATAATTTTTCGAATCAATATGTGAGCGTGGCAAAGGAAAACGCGTTTGACCAGTTTCAGTTGATTTTAATCGACTGGAAAATGGCCAATTTTCAAACGGTCTCAGAATTCGACGAAACTAGTTTTGTTAGGACCGTATCGCCAATACGAAGCTAGAAAATATTTTTTGGGAATTTTTCGAGTTAGTATGTGCCCCCGGAAATTTAAAATGTACGTTTAAAATTCAATATAGTGATTTAAATGTAAATTCCACGGAAACTGATCGAAATGGTCGAATCATCTTACGATACATATCCCATTGTGTTCGGAATGGGGGTGAAACGCTATGGAGGACAGGCGGTGGGCCTCGTTTCGAGGTAGTATGAAAAAGTCAACTTTAGGTTGAATTTAATAATTAAATAATAAAATAAAAAAAAAGAAAAAGAAAACAACCCCTTTCCTTTATCTCTGGCCCCCACCGATTAAATTCATTCAACAGAAAATTAAAAAAAAAAAAAGAAGAAGAAAGGGGAGGAGCCCGTCGCTCCTCCACCGAAGGCCATCGCGGCCTGGCGACGCGCCGCCCAAGGCGGGGCCACTGCGCCGCCCTCTCTCCTCCGCTCCACTCTCTTCTCCCCCTCCCTCCATCCACCTCGCGACAGCACCCATCACCAGAAACCCGAACCCCCGACCCTACCCAAAACCCCCGCGCCCGACCTCCAAGCCTCGCCACCACCACCGAGATCCAGTGCCCCCGCCTCCGACGAGCTGCAGAAAACACCCCCCCTGTAAGTCTTTCGTTTTGCGATTTTATTTTTTTTAAGATTAAACTGATTTTATAAAAAGGGCTTAAACTGAATTGTTTAAAAAGATTTAAACTGTTTTTAAAAAAGCTTATAAACTGATTTTTTTTTAGGAAGTAAAAACTGTTTTTTTAAAGAAATATAAACTGATTTTTTTAAAAGAATAGAAAACTGAATTTAAAAAAAAAAAGAATTTTAAAACTGATTATATTTTTAGATTTTAAATAAGAAAAGATTTGATTTTTCGTATAGAAAAAGGTTTGATTTTGCGTATAGAAAAAAGGTTTGATTTTTTTCGTATAGAAAAGGTTTGAGAGTAAAAATTCGATTTTTATATATTGAATAGCGAACTAAAAATTCGATTTTTATATTTTGAATAGCGAACTAAAAATTCGATTTTTATATATTGAATAGCGAACTAAAAATTCGATTTTTATATATTGAATAGCGAACTAAAAATTCGATTTTTATATATTGAATAGCGAACTAAAAATATGATTTTTATATATTGAATAGCATAGTAAAAATTCGATTTTTAAATATATGAAGTGATTATGAAAATATGACTTCTAAATTGAAAATGAATAAATAAAAATGTGACTTTTATTTTTAAGACATCAAAATATAAAAATGTGTGATTTTTATATATATAGTGACTACGGGCAACGAAGATGGCGAAGATGCGATAGCGATGGAGATTTCTATCAATGAAGAGTCGTGGAGCTAGGATAGCTATATGTGAGAATTTCTCACCTTTCAATTTCATTTCTATTTATATATATATACTAGGATGCAGACGGTGCTTAGTAGCACCCGACACAATCGTCCACAGACCATGGACTTGTTTGTTTGGTTGCATAGCTTAGTTATATGATTTGATTTGAATTTGATTGTTTGGTGATTTTGATTGATGTGTGAATGGCGTGGGCCTTCACTAGACCGGGGATAAGGCTAGGCCTTGTCCCGTTTCTAGTATCGTGCCGTTATGCCGCCGAAATTTTCTAAAATATGTTAGAAAAATAAAAATATCATTTTATTGTGTAAATGAATTGAATAGAAATTCATATGTTAGAATAAAATGTTTTATCGTTAAAATATAATTTTTAACGTGAATGTGAATAAATAAATATTCATTTACAAACCGGACGGTTTGTTTATGTACACCTATTTGAAGGACATTGATTGGGTCGATAAATTTCACACATCGCCCAACTGCACGAATAAAAATCTGTGTTTGATTGTTCGAAACCCCACACGGGTGTTGGGATGAAATTTGAAGTTCACTCATCCTGATTGATTAAATATGTCGATCGATTGATTGACAGGCTGTTATAAGCGTTGAATATTTATATTTGATGCTTATACAGTGTAGTGCACTTTGGCTGATGGTTGATTATTTTCAATGCTATTATATACATGTGTTGTATGAAAATCCATATAATTAATTTTATATGGTGATTGATTGGGCCTCATTCCAATTTTGAAAAATAAAGAATATTATTAAATAAAAGTTCATGTGTTGACAGTCTCATTCATTGAGATTGGTCATGTGTTGAACGAAATATTTTAGTAATAAAGTTTACTTCTTTATCAATATTAAATAAAAGTTCATGTGTTGACAGTCTCATTCATTGAGATTGGTCATGTGTTGAACGAAATATTTTAGTAATAAAGTTTACTTCTTTATCAATATTAAATAAAAGTTCATGTGTTGACAGTACTCATTCATTGAGATTGGTCATGTGTTGAACGAAATATTTTTATAATAACAACTATTTTGAAAAAGAAATATTTGAAATAGAATATTTGAAAATAGAAATTTATGAAGCCGTGTTGATTAGATTGACGCCATTTTGACGAAAACGATTTATATCGATTCTATTCATTTTGAAATGAATTGAATAGAAAACGATTTCGAAATAAATTGAATAGAAAACGATTTCGAAATGAATTGAAAACGATTTCGAAATGAATTGAATAGAAAACGATTTCGAAATGAATTGAATTGAAAACGATTTCGAAATGAATTGAATAGAAAACGATTTCGAAATGAATTGAAAACGATTTCGAAATGAATTGAATAGAAAACGATTTCGAAATGAATTGAATAGAAAACGATTTCGAAATGAATTGAATAGAAAACGATTTCGAAATGAATTGAAAACGATTTCGAAATGAATTGAATAGAAAACGATTTCGAAATGAATTGAATAGAAAACGATTTCGAAATGAATTGAAAACGATTTCGAAATGAATTGAATTGAAAACGATTTCGAAATGAATTGAATTGAAAACGAATTCAAATTGAATTGAAAGCGAATTGAAATGAATTCGAATTGAATTGAAATTTGAATTGAATAGAAATGAATTTTAAAACGAATTTATAAAGAAGAATTCAATTTTGATTTGAATTGAAAAGAAAGTTGAAATAGCTTTTGAAACGATTTTAAAACTATTTATATAATTCGTTTTAAATAGAAATCGGCGAAGTATATATTATATATATTATATATATAATATAAATGGCCTGAATAGAACGCGCCGCGCCGCGGCAGTTCGTAAATTTCGACCATTTATTTCAAACGGACATTACGGGAGATCCGACCGTCGGATTCTCCTAAAACCGGAACCGTTGGGTTCGTAGCGAAAAGAGCTTTCTAACGAATATTAGAAATTTGAAATCTAACGGTTGGATTTGGAATTATGTCCAAATCAAATTCGAAAAAGGTCGCTGTAAGTGCAGTTCGATGGCCGTTAATGGAAATCGACTGTACGGGCCTTGATAAAATTATTAAAAATAGTAATAATTTGTGTAAAATCATAAGAAATGATTTGGGAAGAATTGGGATGAAAAAACTCCATATTTGAAAAGATAAAAATAGATTTTTATCGAATTGAACTAGTTTTGAACTAGAATTATAATTCTATTTATTTTTAAATAAATAAATTGAATTCGAAAAGGGTTTTAAAAATAACCAAAATTTCCAATGATTGCATTGGAGTGGATTTAAATCGAAATTGTCTTCGGAATATTTCGATGTTGGAATTCGTGATCATACAGGTGTTGTTATGGAGATTTGAAAGATATATATATATATATATTTATATCGTTATTTCCAATACGACATTTGTTAATCGTAGAATTTGATATTGAATATAGGCCGATATATTTTCTATTCAGAGCCTTGTATTGAATATCGAATGTGATTTGGGTTTGTCGTGAATGGTGTCTTCACTAACACTATTCTTGAACCCAGTTGAGAAAAGATTAAATCTTTTTATTTAGATTTAATGAAGAGTACCAATTAAATAATATTTAATTGGAATTGAATTGATATTGATCCTTGGGTTTATCGTGAACAGTGTTTTAAATAACACTCGTTCTTTAACCCGATAATTAATCGAATGTGATTTTGGGTTTATCGTGAACCGTGTTTTTAAATGACACTGATTCTTTAACCCAGTTAGCGATTAAAACTAAGTGGAGTTTTAATGAATCTTTAATTAGATTGAAATGATCGAAAATGGAGTATCACCAGTTTTGCTCCTGGCGATAGTTAAATCTTTAATTAGATTTGAACGTGAAATGGTAATTGAATTTACCGATAACACCGTGGTGTTAGATATGAAGTACTACCAGTTTTACTTCATGGGATGAATAGGTTGGGATTGGGAAATTAAAACCAATGATTACTTCGGTAAGGTTCGTTAATCCCGACTAGTTTGAATTGATATTCAAAAATAGATTAAAGAATAAATTAAAGAATTTATCTTTGATAAAATTTATGGGAACCTTTCCCTATGAATGTGAAATTTAGAAACCAACTGTCGGTTAGCTAAGCAGAATGGTTTTCTGGATATTGATCTGATGTTGGTTTCGGCCTTCGGGGTTAATATTTGGGGAATTATTCTCTTGATTAATTTACGGTTAGTGACTAATGAATTGGAATGAGGCGTATGTTGTGTTTGTGTAACACGTATTTAGAATATACGCGAGTTATTCGGAAAGACCGGGTTTATCCCATTCTGAATAACTGATACGACGATAAGTCGAAGATGAAGACGATGGTCGAAGACCGGAGGTCTTCACGTCGTTTGGGTAATTACTGATGATCTTGATTGGGCTGTACACCCAAGAAGATGGAAACAGTTAGTGATCGTCCAGACGTACTTGGAGATCGATGGATATGCGGGGTACTAGGTGCCCCCGGTTTCGTTCAGCCCCAGAACGGACTTGTAAATGGACTGTGTGTCTGACATTGGATTTTAGTCTGTGTGATTGATTTCTATTAAATATATATCTGTTTGGCGGCGGAGAATTTATTCTCTTGCTTAACGCCCTTCTCTGAGACGTACGAGCTCAGGGGTTATATATTGATGGATATCAAACGCATGGAGTGAATTGCCTGTGTGGCATGCCTAAGTGGCAATTGATCGAGACTTCTGTTGAAAAACAAAGTCTTGTGGTGATGATCAAAGCACGGCCTTTGTGGCGTAGCTTTGTGTAACGTTTACTTCGCGTGTTTCACACCCGGTATGAACCAAAAACGGGAGAGGACGTCAGGGAGGGCATGCGTTTCTTTCTAGCTAGAAGTGGCGTCAGTGGTTTTACACGCCTTGACGAGTTTGACTTATGTGGTTGTTGCTGTTGCGAGGCGCCTCGGTTATATCGATTTCGGCCGAATGCATTCTGGTCGGCTGACGGACCAGACTTACACCCCATAGGGTGGGGAGACGTAGTGTTAAGGCATAATAATCCACATCGGTGGACCGGCCCTGAGGATCTAAAGGCTTGCCTGCGCGCTTGCCTGTGGCTCGGGCTAGAGAGTCACGAATCGGTTGAGGACTATCTTTTGCCTCGGTTCATAGACGGAAATCCAATTTCCAAATACGTGACTTTGCGATTTTGATTGTATAACCTATATATGGCGACATAGTGGTATGGGGCATTCATGCCGCCTATGATTGATACTTATGATTTGAAGTTGTTTTATACACTATGCACTTATATAGTATCAAATGATTTGTTTTAAACGTATCAAGCATTCTTTGGCTGTTATAAGGGAAAACCCTATCCTCGACTGCGTTGCATTGTGTGATGGGACCTGGGTCTTATAACAGCTTCATTTTTCTTTATTTAGCATTGCGCTGTTTGTTTTATGCACTGGTATTCTTGGGAGGAAACCCGTTCCGTGTTATACGGCGTGGTCCCTTGATTTACCTAATGATTTAAAATAAAGATTAATAACTGTTTTAGTTCTCACACCAGTCCCATGACTGACCTGGAGTTTATTGTTTTAACCTAAACTCTGGGTGCCCTTATTTTGACACGGGCAGCTAGTAGTTTTGGTTTTGCAGATTTATATTCACAGGATCCTGGTTTACAGCTGGAACGATATCCGGAAAGCTTTGTATCCGTATATCTCTTCTAGTTGTTTATTGTATTATTTTCCGCTGCTATGTATTTAAATGTAATTTAAATCTCTGATATTTCTGTGTAATATTCATTTATTCTCTGTATATTCTTGTAATCTGATGCATTGTTGTAATATACAATGAAATGTTCTTCTGTATGCGTTCTGTTGTGGTTTGTTCTCGAACTATCCGTCGCTTTTCCTTTACGGGGAAGTTACGGATTTTCACAGTTGGTATCAGAGCTTTGGTTTACAAAGCTAGAGAACAAGGCACATTAGAACCATACGAAAGAATTCATCAGATATTGGGTTAGTAAAATCCAATGGGAATGACTCGTTAGAGATGGGATCAGTAGTATCCTAGAACGAGTGTAAAGAGTATATTTTTCAAATGAAAACATTCTTTGTTTTGAAAATTTAAATCAACTATTCGTATTTGATTATTTATTTATATTGATTTGGACAATGCAGTATATAAAGATTTTGGGTATACGTCTGATCCACGTGTATTCGAAGTTTTAATATACTGGATAGATATAGATTCACACTCTAGTCGCCCGAAGATGATTCTGATGATTGTAGCTACATCATCAGAATTAGTGTTCGAGTGTTGAAGGTGTGATTTTCTATATATTTCCATTAGGCTGGTGTGAGAACCAAAACTTATATATAGTTAGAACCTATTGTTGTGATTTGGCATCAAAAACATGATTTTTGTATATGTATTAAAATTATGAATTTGAAAAGCTAATCAACTAATTGATTGATGTTTGTGTTGTTTGTTTAATTGTTTGATAATTTTGAACCATTATGCCTAATTGAACCAAATATTGAATTGTATTGAAATTTGGTCGCATTTGCTTGCATATGCATATACTCACATTGAACAGGTCATAGCAAGGAGGCTAGAGCCGAGAATAAAATTTGTTGCCCGACAAATAGGTACATGTTTACTACATAATTTCCTGTTTTGTTTGGGTGATGATGATTTTGTGAGCCTGTTGGCTAGCCGCTTGGCTTTTTCTTTTT
Organism: Allium sativum; assembly: GCA_030737875.1. Taxonomy (NCBI): domain Eukaryota; kingdom Viridiplantae; phylum Streptophyta; class Magnoliopsida; order Asparagales; family Amaryllidaceae; genus Allium; species Allium sativum. The sequence goes on from CM060916.1 coordinate 39,577,055, forward strand.
CTTTTTGAGATCTGAAGGACCGGGGAAGCTATTTGAAATTCCCCGATGCTCCCATTGCAGGGGAGGTTATGGCGAAATTTTTCGAAAATTTAGGGAGTTAGCCAAATTTTTGAAATTTTGAAAATTCTCAGAAACTGAAAAGTTGGAGAATGGAAGCCAGATCGAGCGTAGAGTTGATTAATCAAACCACTTTCGACTTTGTTCCTTTTCGGGGACGAAAAGTTTTAAGTGGGGGAGATTGTAATAACCCAAAAATCTGGGCCAGTTTAAAATTTTTATTTTGGCAATTTTAGCGAATTTTGATTATTTAAAATGAATTATTTTAAATAATATCGACGAGAAATTTATTTTGAATATATTCGAACGTATATATTATACGCGTCGTCGTTAGAATATAAATATTTATATATAATTATAAATATAATTGAAAATGGCGCGGTAGTTCGATAATTCGATTTCAAACTTCAATTGAATGTACCGGGTGCAAATCAATCCGGATTTTAGTGAAACCAAAAATAATAGGATCTAATTGATAATATCTTTCCAACGAATCCGACCAATCGAAATTTCATGGCAGGAATCAAAAGATATGTCCAGTAGAAAATTCTGAATAGTCGCTATGGAATTCAGGCCCTTAAAAATGGACATTTTGCAAACGACCTCGGAATTCGACGAAACCAGTTTTGTTGGGTCCGTGATGTCAAGTTATTGCTAGATTCCAAATTTCATAATTTTTCGAATCAATATGTGAGCGTGGCAAAGGAAAACGCGTTTGACCAGTTTCAGTTGATTTTAATCGACTGGAAAATGGCCATTTTTCAAACGGTCTCAGAATTCGACGAAACTAGTTTTGTTAGGACCGTATCGCCAATACGAAGCTAGAAAATATTTTTCGGGAATTTTTCGAGTTAGTATGTGCCCCCGGAAATTTAAAATGTACGTTTAAAATTCAATATAGTGATTTAAATGTAAATTCCACGGAAACTGATCGAAATGGTCGAATCATCTTACGATACATATCCCATTGTATTCAGAATGGGGGTGAAACGCTATGGAGGACAGGCGGTGGGCCTCGTTTCGAGGTAGTATGAAAAAGTCAACTTTAGGTTGAATTTAATAATTAAATAATAATAAAAAAAAAACAACCCCTTTCCTTTATCTCTGCCCCCCCCCCCCGATTAAATTCATTCAACAGAAAATTAAAAAAAAAAAAAAAGAAGAAGAAAGGGGAGGAGCCTGTCGCTCCTCCACCGAAGGCCATCGCGGCCTGGCGACGCGCCGCCCAAGGCGGGGCCACTGCGCCGCCCTCTCTCCTCCGCTCCACTCTCTTCTCCCCCTCCCTCCATCCACCTCGCGACAGCACCCATCACCAGAAACCCGAACCCCCGACCCTACCCAAAACCCCCGCGCCCGACCTCCAAGCCTCGCCACCACCACCGAGATCCAGTGCCCCCGCCTCCGACGAGCTGCAGAAAACACCCCCTCCTGTAAGTCTTTCGTTTTGCGATTTTATTTTTTTTAAGATTAAACTGATTTTATAAAAAGGGCTTAAACTGATTTGTTTAAAAAGATTTAAACTGTTTTTAAAAAAGCTTATAAACTGATTTTTTTTTAGGAAGTAAAAACTGTTTTTTTAAAGAAATATAAACTGATTTTTTTAAAAGAATAGAAAACTGAATTTTAAAAAAAAAAGAATTTTAAAACTGATTATATTTTTATATTTTAAATAAGAAAAGATTTGATTTTTCGTATAGAAAAAGGTTTGATTTTGCGTATAGAAAAAAGGTTTGATTTTTTTCGTATAGAAAAGGTTTGAGAGTAAAAATTCGATTTTTATATATTGAATAGCGAACTAAAAATTCGATTTTTATATTTTGAATAGCGAACTAAAAATTCGATTTTTATATATTGAATAGCGAACTAAAAATTCGATTTTTATATATTGAATAGCGAACTAAAAATTCGATTTTTATATATTGAATAGCGAACTAAAAATATGATTTTTATATATTGAATAGCATAGTAAAAATTCGATTTTTAAATATATGAAGTGATTATGAAAATATGACTTCTAAATTGAAAATGAATAAATAAAAATGTGACTTTTATTTTTAAGACATCAAAATATAAAAATGTGTGATTTTTATATATATAGTGACTACGGGCAACGAAGATGGCGAAGATGCGATAGCGATGGAGATTTCTATCAATGAAGAGTCGTGGAGCTAGGATAGCTATATGTGAGAATTTCTCACCTTTCAATTTCATTTCTATTTATATATATATATATATACTAGGATGCAGACGGTGCTTAGTAGCACCCGACACAATCGTCCACAGACCATGGACTTGTTTGTTTGGTTGCATAGCTTAGTTATATGATTTGATTTGAATTTGATTGTTTGGTGATTTTGATTGATGTGTGAATGGCGTGGGCCTTCACTAGACCGGGGATAAGGCTAGGCCTTGTCCCGTTTCTAATATCGTGCCGTTATGCCGCCGAAATTTTCTAAAATATGTTAGAAAAATAAAAATATCATTTTATTGTGTAAATGAATTGAATAGAAATTCATATGTTAGAATAAAATGTTTTATCGTTAAAATATAATTTTTAACGTGAATGTGAATAAATAAATATTCATTTACAAACCGGACGGTTTGTTTATGTACACCTATTTGAAGGACATTGATTGGGTCGATAAATTTCACACATCGCCCAACTGCACGAATAAAAATCTGTGTTTGATTGTTCGAAACCCCACACGGGTGTTGGGATGAAATTTGAAGTTCACTCATCCTGATTGATTAAATATGTCGATCGATTGATTGACAGGCTGTTATAAGCGTTGAATATCTATATTTGATACTTATACAGTGTAGTGCACTTTGGCTGATGGTTGATTATTTTCAATGCTATTATATACATGTGTTGTATGAAAATCCATATAATTAATTTTATATGGTGATTGATTGGGCCTCATTCCAATTTTGAAAAATAAAGAATATTATTAAATAAAAGTTCATGTGTTGACAGTCTCATTCATTGAGATTGGTCATGTGTTGAACGAAATATTTTAGTAATAAAGTTTACTTCTTTATCAATATTAAATAAAAGTTCATCTGTTGACAGTCTCATTCATTGAGATTGGTCATGTGTTGAACGAAATATTTTAGTAATAAAGTTTACTTCTTATCAATATTAAATAAAAGTTCATGTGTTGACAGTACTCATTCATTGAGATTGGTCATGTGTTGAACGAAATATTTTTATAATAACAACTATTTTGAAAAAGAAATATTTGAAATAGAATATTTGAAAATAGAAATTTATGAAGCCGTGTTGATTAGATTGACGCCATTTTGACGAAAACGATTTATATCGATTCTATTCATTTTGAAATGAATTGAATAGAAAACGATTTCGAAATAAATTGAATAGAAAACGATTTCGAAATGAATTGAAAACGATTTCGAAATGAATTGAATAGAAAACGATTTCGAAATGAATTGAATTGAAAACGATTTCGAAATGAATTGAATAGAAAACGATTTCGAAATGAATTGAAAACGATTTCGAAATGAATTGAATAGAAAACGATTTCGAAATGAATTGAATAGAAAACGATTTCGAAATGAATTGAATAGAAAACGATTTCGAAATGAATTGAAAACGATTTCGAAATGAATTGAATAGAAAACGATTTCGAAATGAATTGAATAGAAAACGATTTCGAAATGAATTGAAAACGATTTCGAAATGAATTGAATTGAAAACGATTTCGAAATGAATTGAATTGAAAACGAATTCAAATTGAATTGAAAGCGAATTGAAATGAATTCGAATTGAATTGAAATTTGAATTGAATAGAAATGAATTTTAAAACGAATTTATAAAGAAGAATTCAATTTTGATTTGAATTGAAAAGAAAGTTGAAATAGCTTTTGAAACGATTTTAAAACTATTTATATAATTCGTTTTAAATAGAAATCGGCGAAGTATATATTATATATATTATATATATAATATAAATGGCCTGAATAGAACGCGCCGCGCCGCGGCAGTTCGTAAATTTCGACCATTTATTTCAAACGGACATTACAGGAGATCCGACCGTCGGATTCTCCTAAAACCGGAACCGTTGGGTTCGTAGCGAAAAGAGCTTTCTAACGAATATTAGAAATTTGAAATCTAACGGTTGGATTTGGAATTATGTCCAAATCAAATTCGAAAAAGGTCGCTGTAAGTGCAGTTCGATGGCCGTTAATGGAAATCGACTGTACGGGCCTTGATAAAATTATTAAAAATAGTAATAATTTGTGTAAAATCATAAGAAATGATTTGGGAAGAATTGGGATGAAAAAACTCCATATTTGAAAAGATAAAAATAGATTTTTATCGAATTGAACTAGTTTTGAACTAGAATTATAATTCTATTTATTTTTAAATAAATAAATTGAATTCGAAAAGGGTTTTAAAAATAACCAAAATTTCCAATGATTGCATTGGAGTGGATTTAAATCGAAATTGTCTTCGGAATATTTCGATGTTGGAATTCGTGATCATACAGGTGTTGTTATGGAGATTTGAAAGATATATATATATATATATATTTATATCGTTATTTCCAATACGACATTTGTTAATCGTAGAATTTGATATTGAATATAGGCCGATATATTTTCTATTCAGAGCCTTGTATTGAATATCGAATGTGATTTGGGTTTGTCGTGAATGGTGTCTTCACTAACACTATTCTTGAACCCAGTTGAGAAAAGATTAAATCTTTTTATTTAGATTTAATGAAGAGTACCAATTAAATAATATTTAATTGGAATTGAATTGATATTGATCCTTGGGTTTATCGTGAACAGTGTTTTAAATAACACTCGTTCTTTAACCCGATAATTAATCGAATGTGATTTTGGGTTTATCGTGAACCGTGTTTTTAAATGACACTGATTCTTTAACCCAGTTAGCGATTAAAACTAAGTGGAGTTTTAATGAATCTTTAATTAGATTGAAATGATCGAAAATGGAGTATCACCAGTTTTGCTCCTGGCGATAGTTAAATCTTTAATTAGATTTGAACGTGAAATGGTAATTGAATTTACCGATAACACCGTGGTGTTAGATATGAAGTACTACCAGTTTTACTTCATGGGATGAATAGGTTGGGATTGGGAAATTAAAACCAATGATTACTTCGGTAAGGTTCGTTAATCCCGACTAGTTTGAATTGATATTCAAAAATAGATTAAAGAATAAATTAAAGAATTTATCTTTGATAAAATTTATGGGAACCTTTCCCTATGAATGTGAAATTTAGAAACCAACTGTCGGTTAGCTAAGCAGAATGGTTTTCTGGATATTGATCTGATGTTGGTTTCGGCCTTCGGGGTTAATATTTGGGGAATTATTCTCTTGATTAATTTACGGTTAGTGACTAATGAATTGGAATGAGGCGTATGTTGTGTTTGTGTAACACGTATTTAGAATATACGCGAGTTATTCGGAAAGACCGGGTTTATCCCATTCTGAATAACTGATACGACGATAAGTCGAAGATGAAGACGATGGTCGAAGACCAGAGGTCTTCACGTCGTTTGGGTAATTACTGATGATCTTGATTGGGCTGTACACCCAAGAAGATGGAAACAGTTAGTGATCGTCCAGACGTACTTGGAGATCGATGGATATGCGGGGTACTAGGTGCCCCCGGTTTCGTTCAGCCCCAGAACGGACTTGTAAATGGACTGTGTGTCTGACATTGGATTTTAGTCTGTGTGATTGATTTCTATTAAATATATATCTGTTTGGCGGCGGAGAATTTATTCTCTTGCTTAACGCCCTTCTCTGAGACGTACGAGCTCAGGGGTTATATATTGATGGATATCAAACGCATGGAGTGAATTGCCTGTGTGGCATGCCTAAGTGGCAATTGATCGAGACTTCTGTTGAAAAGCAAAGTCTTGTGGTGATGATCAAAGCACGGCCTTTGTGGCGTAGCTTTGTGTAACGTTTACTTCGCGTGTTTCACACCCGGTATGAACCAAAAACGGGAGAGGACGTCAGGGAGGGCATGCGTTTCTTTCTAGCTAGAAGTGGCGTCAGTGGTTTTACACGCCCTGACGAGTTTGACTTATGTGGTTGTTGCTGTTGCGAGGCGCCTCGGTTATATCGGTTTCGGCCGAATGCATTCTGGTCGGCTGACGGACCAGACTTACACCCCATAGGGTGGGGAGACGTAGTGTTCAGGCATAATAATCCACATCGGTGGACCGGCCCTGAGGATCTAAAGGCTTGCCTGCGCGCTTGCCTGTGGCTCGGGCTAGAGAGTCACGAATCGGTTGAGGACTATCTTTTGCCTCGGTTCATAGACGGAAATCCAATTTCCAAATACGTGACTTTGCGATTTTGATTGTATAACCTATATATGGCGACATAGTGGTATTGGGCATTCATGCCGCCTATGATTGATACTTATGGTTTGAAGTTGTTTTATACACTATGCACTTATATAGTATCAAATGATTTGTTTTAAACGTATCAAGCATTCTTTGGCTGTTATAAGGGAAAACCCTATCCTCGACTGCGTTGCATTGTGTGATGGGACCTGGGTCTTATAACAGCTTCATTTTTCTTTATTTAGCATTGCGCTGTTTGTTTTATGCACTGGTATTCTTGGGAGGAAACCCGTTCCGTGTTATACGGCGTGGTCCCTTGATTTACCTAATGATTTAAAATAAAGATTAATAACTGTTTTAGTTCTCACACCAGTCCCATGACTGACCTGGAGTTTATTGTTTTAACCTAAACTCTGGGTGCCCTTATTTTGACACGGGCAGCTAGTAGTTTTGGTTTTGCAGATTTATATTCACAGGATCCTGGTTTACAGCTGGAACGATATCCGGAAAGCTTTGTATCCGTATATCTCTTCTAGTTGTTTATTGTATTATTTTCCGCTGCTATGTATTTAAATGTAATTTAAATCTCTGATATTTCTGTGTAATATTCATTTATTCTCTGTATATTCTTGTAATCTGATGCATTGTTGTAATATACAATGAAATGTTCTTCTGTATGCGTTCTGTTGTGGTTTGTTCTCGAACTATCCGTCGCTTTTCCTTTACGGGGAAGTTACGGGTTTTCACATAATATTTGGATCCCTAGGTAAGACGTGGGATCCACGCATGGGTAGCAACATAGGCTGTTGTAGGCTCGAGTCATCAGGGCCCAATACATAAGCAGCGTCTTCTCGGGATCCCAAAGATCCAAAAGTCAATTGATCGAGATTCTGAGGTTGTTCAAGCGGCCTCCTCTCACGGGGGCGTTCCTCGTCCGAAGAAGACGAATCATCTGTAGCAAGGCGACGTGTTGGGGAAGTAGTCTTCTGCCTCCGAAGCTCATGTAGTTCTCTACCCATAGTGATCATGTTTTCCTGCATGCGAAGTTTGTCATGCCTTTGGGCTTCCAATGCTTCTTTAGTGCTCTGTAGCATGTCAAGAAAACGTGAAAAGTCTCCCTGGGTAATGGGTGCAGGGGGATCAGGCTGAACATTAGTCATCGTTGTTGGACTCAGAGCGTTGGAGGGAGCTCGAGTAGAAGTTCCAGCTTCATTCTGGTTCGGATCGGATCAGTTCACAGTAGCCTGCTCGGGGCGGTTCGGATGGAGAGAGTGAGTGCCCTCGACCTCAGTAGACCGGATTGGATCGGTGCCTTCCACCCAGTTTGGATTGGCGCCTCCCATCCGTTTCGGATCCTCCTGATCGGAGCGGTCTGCTCCAGAGCATTGAGCGCGTGACCTTGTTAACACGATGGCCTGCTGATCTTCTCTAGCATCATTTCCCCTAGCGCCTTGCACTTCTTTTCCTTTGGTCTTAGCCATGATACTTGATTCTTCAACGGTTAGTCAACAAGTACTAGGAGATGTCAGAGACAAGGGATTAACTTCTTTGAACTTGAAAGCCCAAATAGTAGAATGATAATCCAAAAAAAAGCTTAGAATTCGAAGGTTCTCAGTGAAAGCACCAAAATGTTAGACTAAAAATTGGTTCTAACACCCAAATTAGCGATGATTTTAATGAAATAGAACTAGAAAGCAATGAAGAACATACGATTTATAGTGCTTCGGCGTTAAAGAGCCTACATCCACTTTCTATTCTTTTAATTGATGATTTGAATGCAAATACAACAATGATTCTCGCTCAACTTCACAATTACAGTGCATAAACTCACTCAAATCTCTCAAAAATAGAATTTAAGAGATGATTTTGATCTGAATGTGGTTATGAAATTTGGCTATGGAAGGAGTTAGAACTGAGAATTTTCCAAAAGATCCTTTCAAATGCCTCTTAATGGTGTATTTATAGGTGAAAAATATCGATTCGGAACTGCGTGGCACCCATCCCATAAGAGTCGGGTTCGGAGGCTTCCAGATGGTGACAACGCATCGATTTAGTGGGAGATCGCGGGAGAAATGGTCATGCTTGGTCCGAGTCTTTAGGAAACATGTGTAGCAACGGTCACAGGCTCAGAGAAAGGAGTTCGGATCGGCTGCCTCCGATCCGATCCGATGAGGTCACTTGCTGTCTGTTGATATTGCTGACGTACTTCTCCGAACCGAACCGATATGGCATCCGCGTCTTTGATCTCTACTTTTTTCCTGCGCTATCTCCCTCCAATCCGAACCGGTTGGTGGCTTTCTCACTGTTTGCTCTTTGTGTAGCCTAGTTCACAAAGTAGGCTAACAACAAGCTTATATAGCCGCATTATAAATGATAATGGGCTGATCGTGCATCAGATACAATTTGACCCGCATTATACATATGTTACCCGTTATATTACACCGTATACACATTGCACAGTTCATTGCCTAATATGCAAAAATATTTTTTAGTTCCGTCTTAAGTGAGTAAATGACGTGTATGATTGTCAAACATTGCCACATGGACATGACCAAATATAGAAAATTCCACTAATACCAGAGAGAATAATGATATCTGTTCATAAGTTCACCACTGATAATATGGTTTATGTTGAATTTGGTATGTTTGGATTTTCTATTGATGATTTACATACGGGAACCAAACTAATGAGATGCGACAGCACTGGGGATCTTTATCCTCTCTTCTCTAGTAACCAAATCACTACCTTTATTAATCAGTCCACCTTTACTGCTCTCTCTCCAGATCTTTGGCATAACCGCTTAGGACATCCTGGAGCTGCTATGCTCAGATCATTAAATCATAAAATCCTCATTAATTGTAATAAGTCTCGTAAAACTATTGTTGTTCTTGTCCTCTTGGAAAACATTCTAAATTACCCTTTTTTAATTCTCTGTCATACACTTTGCTACCTTTTGATATTATTCACAGCGATCTTTGGACATTGCATGTTGTTAATTCTCTTGGCCACTGTTATTATGTTCTATTTCTTGATGATTATAGCAAATTTTTGTGGACTTTCCCTATTGCCAAAAAGTCACAAGTCAAACATCTATTCCAATCTTTTCATGCTCTAATCAAAACTCAATTTGGACGTAACATTAAAACATTCCAATGTGACAATGGTACAGAATACATCAATGGCACCTTTAAAAAATTCTTTGATCATAATGGGGTGTTATTCCGCCTTTCTTGTCCCCACACCTCTCCTCAAAATGGCAAAGCCGAACGACACATTAAATCAATAAACAACATCATTCGTACCTTGCTTGCTAAAGCCTCTATGCCACCTTCTTTTTGGCACCATGCTTTAGAAATTGCCACATATCTTATTAACATACTTCCAACTAAAGTCTTAGGATTTTTGTCCCCCACCCAAATTCAATACCAATGTGACCCTAGATATTCAGCATTGCATTTACTTGGTTTTCTATGTTTTCCTTTGTTTCCGACCATTTCTATCCATAAATTGCATGCTCGATCCACTCCGTGTGCTTATCTTGGTCCCGCTCCCAACCATAGAAGCTCAAAGTATTATGATATGGCAAGTGGAAAAACCATTATTTGTCGTCATGTGAAATTCATTGAGACCGAATTCCCATTCGCACAAATACACAAAACCACAAATAAAATGTATGACTTTTTAATTGCAAATAGTTCTAATTCTTTATTAAATTATTTGCATTCTACTTCGAAGCCTCCAAACATAACTGAGTTCACGCCTCATTCTAGCCCATTAAATCAGCCTTCACTTACTGGTCCACGACCTCAAACAGACCCAGTTGCATCCTCTTATGTTACGCCACTAGCTCTCACAAACTCAGTTCCTCGGCAATTCTCTTCATGTTCTGTCAACACTCAGGTTGGTCGACAAACTCAACTAAGCCCACAACCTACTCCTCTTCTTTCCAGTCCATAAATACGGTCCATATATGCTGCCCAGTCTTATAACTCTAAGTCAGCAGCATCTCTTTCCCAAAATACCTCCATTTCAACTGCTCAAATGAACCAAACACAAAGCCTACAAAGCTCTCCTTAGCCTAACAACCCAATATTACATCGTATGATAACCCGAGCATTAGATGGCATTTTTAAACCAAATCTCAAATACAATATCAATTTACACACATCGACCACAAAATATCTCCCATACCTAAGGACCCTATTAGTGCTTTTCATGACCAAAACTGGAATAGTGCAATGTTGGATCAATTTAATGCTTTAATTGATAGTAAGACTTGGGATTTAGTGTCAAGGCCACCTAATGTGAATGTATTATGTGGATTTTTCGTCACAAGTACTAATTTGATGGTTCTTTTGAGTGGCATAAAGCCCGTCTTGTAGGTGATGGCAAAACTTGGAAATAGGGCGTTGATTATGAAGAAACATTTAGGCTAGTTGTTAAACTAGCAACCATACGAGCAGTTCTTAGTATCGCTCGTTCAAAATCTTGGGACATTCATCAACTAGATGTCAAGAATGCCTTTTTACATGGTAATTTTAATGGGACTGTCTATATGCATCTACCTATGGGGTTTCGAGACAAGAGACATCCGGATCATGTGTGTTTGCTAAAAGAATTTCTATATGGTTTAAAACAAGCTCCTCGGGCTTGGTATCAGTGATTTGCAGACTTTGCTGCATCCATTTGATTTACTCACATTAATCTAATCATTCTTTGTTCATTTATAGACAAGGTTCAGATATGGCATATATACTGTTGTATGTTGACGACATAATTCTTATTGTTTCTTCAAATCATTTGCGCAATTCTTTCATTACTCTTTTGAGTTCAAAATTTTCTATGAAGGATCTTGTTCAGTTAAGTTTTTTGTTGGGTATTTTTGTTACTCATCATGCAAATAGCTTATTTCTATCTCAAAAAAATATGCTGCAGATATCATTGACATAGCTAGAATGTCTAACTGTATTCCTTGCCCTACCCCTGTTGAACCCAAGTCTAAACTTAGTGCTACTAAGAATGCCCTGTATGAGGATCCTATTAAGTATCGTCGCCTTTCTGGTGCTCTTCAATATCTTACCTTCACAAGGCCTGATATTTCTTATGCAGTACAACAGGTGTGACTTCATATGCATGATTCGAAAGTTGAGCACATGACTGCTCTCCAGCGCATCTTGCGCTATATTCAGGGTACACTATCTTATGGTTTGCATTTGCACAAGTCTTCTATTAACAAACTTATCGCCTATACAGATGCTGATTGGGGTGGACTCTCGGGTACTAGACGCTCCACCTTAGGTTATTCTGTATTTCTTGGTCCTTTAAATGTCAGCCTACATTGTCTCGTTCTAGTACAGAAGTTGAGTATCGAGGAGTTATTAATGTTGTCTCCGACTCATGTTGGTTCATAAATTTGTTATTAGAGTTGCATGTTCCCATTCAGAAAGCTACCTTAGTTTATTGTGATAATGTAAGTGCGATCTACTTATCTAGTAATCCAGTTCAACATCAACGCACAAAACACATTGAAATGGATATTCACTTTGTTCGTAAAAAGTAGCTAAAGGAAAATCTCGAGCCTTCCATGTCCCATCTCGTTATCAAATTGCTGATATTTTTACAAAAGTTCTTCCGCGTGTGCCATTTGACGAATTCCAGGATAGCCTCAACGTTCGACAACAGCCTTTTTCGACTACGGGGAAGTATTAGAATAATCGATATATGTTATTTATGTTAATAATATATTACATAAATAACATATATTAATGGTAGAAGATTTGTGTTAGAATAATTAATATATTTTATTTATGTTAATAATATATTACATAAATACCATATATTAATGATAAAAGATTTGTCATTGGTTATATATGTTATTATGTATATATTACACATGGTAATATATATATATATATATTAATGACAGAAGATTTTTATTTTAATAATATATTACATAAATACCATATATTAATGATAAAAGATTTGTCATTGGTTATATATGTTATTATGTATATATTACACATGGTAATATATATATATATATATATTAATGACAGAAGATTATATGTGTGTTATTTATGTTAATATATATATATTACATATGGTAATATATACATTATTTATGTTGATGTTTATCTATTTGCAATAATTCTGGTAAACATTGAACTCCTATATAAAGGGGCTGAGAATAATGAAATGCAAGGCAAGAAATTGAATTATAATATGGTATTAGAGCAGGTTTCGAATATCTAAACCTCTGCTCTCCCATCCTCCTCTCTTTCTTCTTCTTCTTCGACTATCTCTTTCCTGTTAAATCACCACCAATGGGCGCTATGCACGCCGATGATTTTTTTACATGGATACCCGTGCCACATCTCACATGATAGCGGATCAAAGTGTACTTTCTTCTTGTTTCAATTCGAACAATAATTATCATAATATTGTTGTTGGCAGTGGTCATTTAATTCCAATTGTTGGTCATGATAGCACTAATTTACCTTTACCATACCCTCCATTTATCCTAAATAATATTTTGCATGCTCCTAAGCTTATTGAATCCTGATATACGTTTGTGAGTTCACACTTCACATTGCCAATTGGTTTTGTGATAATATGGGGGCTGCATCATTTGTAACATGGTACCATAGCAGTTTTAATTCGTGTGCACAATGCCACACTTATCCACATCACCCAATAAAGGTCCATGTGTTAGGCTCATGATATGTCACACATGCGGAGGTGTGTTGAGACAAGTCCCACATAAGGGAATTTGTAAAATGAATCATGTATAACTATAATGAGTTCACCCTTCACATTGCCAATCGGTTTTGTGACAATATGGGGGCTCCATCATTTCTAACAGAAAGTCTAACGACATACAATCAACTTGCCATTATTGTATCATGGAAGTTTCATCAACTACAATGGCTTACGATTAGTGGCAGTTCATCGGAGTATTCCCATCACCTGAAATGGGAGCATCTGTTCTTATCTTTTGTTCTAGTGCTCATTTCTGCCTAAATTTGAACTCAGCCTAGCCAAGAACCATCAGTTTGATCGTCACTTGATTTGGGCTACTCTCTTAGTTTAGCTTACTATTTGTGATAACATAGCTTTCTTTAAATATCTATTCTTGAAGTAATCTTGAAATTAGTTTTCTTGCAAGATCCGTTGTGTCTCACTTTCCATGGCCGAAGGAGATAATGATAAGAACACTGTTACATCTACCAATTCAGGAACATTCAATTCTACAATTCAAATTTCAACAGAAAATTTGTTAAAGACCATAATAAATGTTGAAAATTTTCAATTCAATGTTTTGGGCTTGGGTTTGTGAAGAGGGAAGAAAGAAGAATGAAGAAAAAGGGCAAAATTGTTTTGTCCCACATCATGAAATATGCAAAGGGTTGCCTCTACTGAAGTAGGCTTCTCAAGTGGATGTTGGGACTTTGGCGCTCCCAAATGTTTGCTTTGTTGTGAGGAGGGAGACCATGCATCGCTATACTAAACGCGCGTCGCCATCGCAATCCGATAGGAACGAACCAAGTTCGGGTTCGAGTCTAGATCTAATAAGTATATTTTTGGACAGAATGTACAAACAGTAAATGGACCGAATTTCGGCTCATTGTGGACCCGAATTTACAAACAGAAATCTGTTTCAAATAACCTCTTATTTGTAATAAAAAATATCCAATAAGTATTGCATATCCGAGGAAAGTAATAAAAAGTTTCTTATTTGTAATTTTATGGATTTCTAAATGGTCACCAACAAGTTCGTAGTCGGACAAGTGAGTGAAATCTTACTATTGGTGAATCAACTTAAAGATGTCGTTATTGATCTCCCTGAATCTTATGTTGTTGGATTTATTATTTCAAGACTTCCAAATTCTTTGAATGTTATAAGAAAAAATCGAAACTTGTTGAAACAGATTATAATTTAGACGGTTTACAGTGTAATCTTTGTATTGAAGAGGATTCTCATAAATGCGAACTAGATGATAATCCGCAAACCGAGTCTCAATCAAAGGCCATTAATTTGAAATTATTGAAAAGTTAAAGTCTAAGAATGAGACATAGTTTAAGAAGAAAAATAATATTTCCAAGAACAAAAAGAAGGTTGCATGTTACTATTGTAACAAACCTAGCCACTATGCACGAGACTATCGTCTTCGGAAGAAACAACAAAAAGCGAACGTGGCCGAAAAAAAGTTTGTGGCTGTTATACAAAAGGCGAACTCTGTTAGTGGCATTGATAATGATTGGTGGACTATGGAAACCATTCATATCTGCAAAGATCGTAATCTATTCAAGACATACAAAGAAAATAATGGAGAATCCAGTGAAGTTACTAGCGCCAACAAAGTTGCAAGAAAAATTCAGGGAAAAGGCACAATTGAAGTTACATTCGCCTCTGGGAAAGTTCTGACATTAGTCAATGTATTTTATGTACCTGATATGTGTAAGAATTTGGTTTCCAGATACCTTCTTAACAAAGGAGGATTCAAGGTGGTGTATGAGTCTGGTAAGTTAGTGTTCTCCAAGAACAACAAATTTATTGGACAGGAATATTTTCCGTAACGGCATGATTAACTTGAATCTAATGAAGAAATCTTCTGCTTATATTTTTGATTCTGTTAATTTATGGCATGGTAGATTAGGACATGTTAATTATAAATCTCTTTAAAATATGCATAGATTAGGACTAATTTCTTATTGTGATTTCTATTCTAAATGTGAAATATGTGTTTAAACAAAAATACATCGGAAATCCTATAAATTCGTAGAAAGGGAAACTGGTTTGCTTGATTTGGTATATAGTGATGTGGGTGACTTAAAAAGTCATATCACCTATAGTGGTGACCAATACTATATAGCATATATTGATGATTATACTAGATATGCATATGTATATCATATGAAATCTAAAAACGAAGCCTTTGATAAATTCAAATTTTACAAAGCAGAAGCCGAAATATAGTTAGGAGTTAAAATTAAAATGTTACATTCAGATCGTGGTGGTGAATATTTTTCAAACAAGTTTACATTGTTTTGCAAACAAAATGGTATTATTCACCAATGTACCTCTCCATATACACCATAACAGAATGGTGTAACTTTAGTAGAAATATTTAACACCATGCTCATAAGTCCTAATTTACCTTATAATCTTTGGGGTGATGCTATGTTATCTACATGTTACATTTTAAATATAATACCGCTTAAAAAAGAATAATATTTCCCTTTATGAATTATGGTTTAATAGAAAACCTAACCTTGCTAGACTTAAAGTTTGGGGTTGTTTAGCATAAGTTAGAAAACCAGACCCTAAACGACCAAAGATAGGTAAAAGGGCATTTAAATGCGTTTTAATAGGATATTCTCTTAATAGTATAACTTATAGGTTTATGATTCTTGAGACCTTAGAAGTTATATAGTCTGTAGATGTAGAATTCTTTAAAAATCAAATTATTGAGAATACATTGAGATCATCTAGTCCAGAACAACCTATGACAAATGATATCAATGACGATGAATATGCTCCTGCTAAAAACAGCAAGGAAGTGTCAGTACCAGATAATAATACTGAACATAGGAGAAGTAAAAGAGCGAGAATAGAGAAGGACTATGGTCCTGACTTCATAACATATCTCATAGAAGGCAATAAGGACAAAGTCCTTAATGTGACAAGATATGAAATGAACGTCAATGATGATCCCTAAACTTCTGAGGCTATGAGTTCTAGATATTCTAATTTCTGGAAAGTAGCTATCAATGATGAAATGAATTCCATAATGATAAACCAAACATCGGTTTTAACTGATCTACCTCCTACTAAAAAACCTATAGGATGTAAATGGATATTCAAGAAAAAGTTGAATACAAATGGATGCATTGATAAGTTTAAAGCCAGACTATTTGCTAAGGGATACAAACAAATACAAAGAGTAGATTATTTGATACATATGCTCAGGTTGCTCGCATATCTTCCATACGTTGTCTAATAGCACTTGCATTAATTCATAATTTTGTCATACGTCAAACGGATGTAAAGATAGCTTTTCTAAATGGAGATTTAGAAGAAGAAATATATATGGAACAACCTGAAGGTTTCATAACCCCAAGCCAAGAAAAGAATGTTTGTAAATTAGTAAAATCTCTTCATGGCCTGAAGCAAGCTCCCATGCAATGGCATGAGAAGTTTGATAAAGTTGCACTATCATTTGGGTTCATTGTTAATGATGTTGATAAATGTATTTATAGCAAATCGGATAACAACGGTTATATTATAATATGTTTATACGTTGATGACATGTTGATATTTAGTTCCAATATATTATGTGTGAATGAAACTAAAAAGTTTCTATCTTCTAAATTTGATATGAAAGATCTAGGAGAGGCTGATGTAATTCTAGGAATTAAAATCCTTAGGAAAGCGGGGGAGTAATTACTAACTCAATCTCATTACATTGAGAAGATCCTAAGGAAGTATTGTCATTATGATGACAAACCAGCACCAACTCCTTTAGATCCAAGTATCAAATTAGAAAAGAACATTGGATGTACCATTTCTCAACTAGAATATTCTAGTGTTATTTGGAGTCTTATGTATGTTATGCATTGCACTAGACCAGATATCGCACATGCTATAAATGTATTGTGTCGATTTACGAGTAATCCAGGTTTCGAACATTGGAAAGCTATTTTCAGAATCTTAGCTTATTTGAAAGGAACCATCAACCATGGTCTATCTTATAAAGGATATCCTGATGTAATAGAAGGATACAGTGATGCAACCTAGAACAATGTAAGATCGAAATCCATGTCTATGACATGATGAATATTTACATTAGGAGGCGCTGCTCTATCTTAGGCTTCGAAGAAGCTGACCTGTATATCTAACTCAACTATGTTGTATGAACTGATTGCATTAGCAGATGCATGTAAGGAAGCAGAATGGCATAGGAATTTGTTAATGGAAATCCTATTATGGAAGAAGCCATCTCCAATAGTCTTGATTAAATGTGATAATCAAGAAACAATATATAATGTCTCTAATAAGACATATAATGGAAAGTCTAGACACGTGAGTATAAGACATCAAATGGTGAGACACATACTCAAAAGTGGAGCTATAACTGTTGACTACAATGAAACATAAAAAAGTTGGTTGACCCACTTATAAAATGTCTTCCAAAGGCAGTGGTTTCTATAAAGTCAAAAGAAACGGGACTACGGTATGTTAATGAAGATTGATCATCCTTAACAGAAACCCAACTTGTGTCTTGAAAAGGATAGACAAAGTTAAATGGGTAGCAACAAGTTAAGAGAATGATTATGGAACACTAAATCAATAATCCAATAATATTTAGTGTTGGATTCTACATGAAGAAAGGATGGATAAATGTCCTTAATAAGTCTAGAACCTTAAACGGTGTATCGCAGAAAAACCTTAAGAGACTTACCTGTACAAGTATGTAAATCAGGTCGTTTCCTAAGAAAGTAAGACTGCTCCCTACAGTAGACTCATGAACCAGGATTAAAGCACATGGCCATTAATGTGCTGAGCAATACAGAACACTCTAACTAAGGAAATCAACATGTGTGATTGTTCTGGTTTTATCATTAAGCGATACTTGGTTCAAGATTTGTTCACCATGGAATCTCGATAAAACTTTGAATAATTTACACTAAGTAAAGGTTAAAATCCAAAAGATACCTTTTATTTATGTGTTGTTTCCATGACGATGCAAAACTTGATCTTAGAACTACATAGGATTGATCCTATTTGGGTATATAGGAAGTCACACTAATGATTCAGCCATCCACTTTATTTATTTTATTTTCATTTTGAAAACTGGGGGAGATTGTTGAAAAAAATTCAATTCAATATTTTGGGCTTAGGTTTGTGAAGAGGGAAGAAAGAAGGAAGAAGAAAAAGGGAATTTTTTTGGTCCCACATCATGAAATATGCAAAAGGTTGCCTCTACTTAAATAAGCCTCTCAAGTGGATTTGTGTGCATTGGAGCTCCCAAATGTTTGCTTTGTTGTGAGGAGGGAGACATGCATCACTAGACCACACGCGCGCGCACCGCAGCCGTCGTCCGTCCGACTTAGTCGGGTCGGGTTCGGGTCTAGATCCAATAAGTGCATATTTGGACATAATTTACAAACAGTAAACAGGCCGAATTTGGGCTCATTGTGGACCCGAATTGAATTCAAAAATGGGAGGAAATTTGAAACATTTTCTAACTGTTGCAAAACAAAAAGACACGACCGCTTGCAATGTTTTATGACTGATGCAAATGAAGAGATACATAGTTTGAATTATAAAAGAAATGACTATTACTAACAGTCGTGACTTTTCGTGAATGGACACACCCTCCGCTGGCTATAAATACTGATACCAGAAATCTATTTCAAATAACTTCTGAATACTTCTTGTTCTTCCTCCAGAGTTTTGCAGCACCATTAAACTATTTCAAAACATTTCTGTCTGAAACACTTCTAAAGTGTTTCAATTCTTAAAGTGTTGCAGAATTATTACCTTTTCCTTACTCTTCATTTCTGTCTTCTATATTGCATCATCAGTAATCAAATTTCAGAATGTTCTTGGTCGGATCAAAATTGTACAAATTTTTAATCTGATTATGCTATTCTAAGGCTTCATTGAATGCTAAAGTAAATAATTCGTTAACTCTTTTGTACCTGATGGGTTAAACTATTATCTGAAAGAATTTTCTTCAAAAATCCTTGAAGTTAGAAGTACGGAAATCATCCTCCTCTAATACCATCTCAAACCATAAAATCCACAATAATAAATCCTGAGAATCGGTTAATCCTGATACAACTGAATGAAACAAACTATCTACTATGGAAATTTCAGACTCAAACTGTAGTAGAAAGATATGGGTTATAAGATCATACCAACAGATCAGAAGTCATTCTAGTACAGTGCGTAGCTGATGGTGACAACAATAAAATAACTAACTAAGAGTATAAAATTCATAAAAGATAAGATATACTGCTATGTTCTAGGATTTTATCATCAATGAATGTAAATATAGTTCCTCAATTAATTGGATGTAAAATTTTATATGATATTTGGTCAACTATTCAAAAAGTATTCATTTTGCTATTTTAAGCAAAAGATAGCTTCAAATTTTGAAAAAAGACAGTACGGTAATGAGAGAGTACCTCATAAAAATCAAAAATATACATGACTTACTTGAAGCGGATGGACACCCAGTTTCAAATTTGAAGCACATTCTTTCAATTCTAAATAGTCTAGATAATGATTATGAGGATGTTATTTCCATCATCTCATCCAAGAAAATTACACCATCTATCTCATATTTTCAATCTATACTTCTTGCTTATGAAGGTAAAATTGAACAGAGAAAAATTGTAATGTCTGGTCTCTCAGTGAATTATGCTTCCTCCACTAAGTCAAAAAATCAAGAAAGAAGTTATAACTATCAAAGGAATGGATCATATAACAAGTTTAAGGCAAAGGAGAAAGATGGAACAATGATAGCAATAAACCAAGATGTTAAATTTATGAGAATTTTGGTCACATATGTAGTAAATGTTATTTCAAATTTGATTCTAACAACTCTCCTAGTCAAAGTAATCATAAAAGCAACTGTATTAATGCTAATCTTAGCTAATTTTCAACAGGTATCAAGAAATTAGTTACGAAATTCAAGAAGCATCAATAATGATACTGTTAAAACTAAGGACATTCATAATGAGACATGGTTTCAAAATTCAAATGCAACCAATCATGTCATAAATAATCTCAGCAACTTAAATCTTGACAACAAAGAATGCAGAGGTAATCGGTGCATATAAATGGGTAATGGTTAATCATCAAATATCATTCGTACAAGAAATGCTTTTTTATATATATATATATATATATATATATATATATATATATATATATATATATATATGGTGGCATAATACTTAAATACTATAACATCCTTAATTTCCGAAAGACATTATCCAAGAATTTAATTAGGTAACTATATACAAAGAAGGTGGTGGATGAGAGAATGAGATTTGTGGTTAATGAAATTAATTATAAGATTGGTCTTAGAAATTAATTAACTAATTAAATGTGCATAAGGCAAGGATAATGTCCACTTTTTGACATAACACAAAGGTGTAAATTAACTTTACATCAAGGAGTATAATTTGTGTTACCAAAAGGTACTTGCATAAACCCAATTATCACTTGCAAATAAACATAATAACTTATACAAAGGTTTTGATCGTGTAGGCGTACACAGTTTCAACTTGGATCATGATTACATGAGTCTCAGCTTAGGCCTAAAAAGAATGTATGTTAACCATGTTAACGACATAACATAAAGATGTCAATTCTAGTTTTTTTTCTACAAACTTGCAAGTGATATTTATGTTCATATACAAATGTCAATAGGCTCGCATCAACCAATTTATGCCACAAACACCCAATACAAAATATGACATAATCAACGCAATACACAGAATTTACATCAATATTTTAAAATAGTAAAACCCAAATTTCATTTACATCGAATCACATCGCAATTTCTATTCATATTCAAAAAACCACTATACTTACAACGGGCACTGAAACTTGTTTTCTGGTTTCTGTTATTCTGAATTTGCAAAGCTTTCCCTTGGAGTAGAAAACATTGCGTAGAAATTTGATTAGAGTTTTGTTTCTTGAATTGTTGTTCGTCTCTTTTCAAGTGGAGGCTCTCCTTAGTTTTCTTCTGACATCATGGCGGCTCAAGTTCTTATTTTGTGTGAATTTTATATAGAGACCTAGGGTGTTTTTATAGAGTTGCAAGTTAATTAGAGCCGTCGATGAAGCCAGGTTTAATCAAAGCCATCCGTTCTAAAGAGAAGCCAATCAAAAGAAGACAACTCAGCCCTAGTGGCAAGACCAGGCCCAGAAATTCGACCAGAACACAGACCAGGCCAGCCAGACCTGACCAGGTCGACAGGGGACGTCGACCCTATGGTCAACCCTATGGTCGACCTGGGTCAACCAGGTTGACGCTATGGTCGACCCTATGGTCGACCTGGGTCACCCAGGTCGACACTATGGTCGACACTAGGGTCGACCTGGTCCCTGGGCAGGAATTTTTCTGCCCAGCCCGGGTTTGGTCCTATTTTTGAATTTTGAATCCGTTTTTCGAGCTGTCTGAATTTTAAATAAATTCTTAAACTTCCGGAGGTCATATTTCCTTTGTACGGAGTCCGATATACGCAAACTCGGACTCTATCTCAAGCAGAATTTCGAGACGAACGCAACGGCGTAACCCGTTCCCCTTATTTCTTCTTCTAAAATTTAATTATACTTTAATTTGTGAAACTTAGTGTTACAAAACTATGGGGTGTTACATTCTCCCCCTCTTTAAAGGATATCGTCCCCGAAATCTTCAAGTTAGGAAGAATGTGTCCTACTATCCAATCACCCATCTACTCAACCATTCAATCACAGGCATTCATTGTCCTTAAAAATATTTCTAATGCTTTCATGTTCATATGCATATTGTGTGTATATGTCTTTATCTAATGCAAAATCAGGCGGTCTACTGATTCAGTTGACCTCCTTAATGCGAATTATGTCAGTGCCATGCGTCCAATCATGTATGCAAGCATCCCGAGTTATGTAAATACTACATGTGTGCATAGCCATTCATCCATGTGCAACATCCACATGATAACATATCAAGTTAAATCCGTTAAGCAAATACATATATACAAATGCAATACGAAAGTGACTAAGTCGTTCTAGCGCATATGGTGTGTATATGCATTCACGAGCAACCACTTGCAACCATCAATCATAACATGTTTCAAATACATGTTTATATCCATTGGCTTCTACCTAAGCATCGATGATATGTCCTAGAGGATATACCTTAAAAGCTAGAAACAAGTAGGCATAAAACTCCTAGAGAAAGGATATACCCTTAAGAAAAAGGGTATGATGCACGTATCTAGTCTTCTAAGTCGCATCTTCTTGAGCTTCTCTGTACCGTATCTTATCTAGTTAATCTTCACGATTGCGAAGTTTCTTGACCTCCATTTCTAAAACTATCGTTGATCGGATAACTGGTTTTTCATTGTCAACTGGATATATGCGGAAGTCTATCCCGCGTTCTAGGGGTAAACGCCTAACCTAATCAAAACTTCTGTGTACTCATGGACTATTCTAATGGATTGCAAATCGTCGATAAACGTATTAAGTGATTCTAGATTGCTAAGCCTAACTGATCTTTTTAGGATCATGAAATCTCGAGGGTATTTGCAAGGCAAGTGAAAAAGTCTAACTTTCAGAATTACTAGCCAAACAACCTATGCCTAGGATCAACTCATAGCCCATAGAACCAAAACATTACGCTTAAACTCAACACTTAATGTGGCCGTTCTCAAATCCCTGCAAACCAAAGGTAAACGGGCAGAACCACCAATTTGGATCTGAGACTAGTTGGGATCTTCTACTGTACAAGTACCTAGGTGCAGAGACTCAAAGATGGAAGCAGATATAAACGAATGCAAAGCGCTAAGATCAAAAGAGTACTACCAGGTTGATCAAATGAAAAGCTAAGATTTTCCAATGGAGACTTTTACTATCTCTCTCCCAGGTATTCTGGTGGTGAAAGCACGCACTCGTCCCCCTGAAAATCCTTTCCCTCGTCTTTGCCCATGTCCTTCATTATATGCCCTATTCTACCATAGAAAAGCTACTTCCTCTTGTCTTAAGTTTTATAATTCCTTCCTCCTTCGTGAGCCAAGTCCATATCCATGAATTCCTCATCCTTGGGTTGTGCCCCTTAGCCAAACTCCTCATCCCCTTCCTTGTGTAATCATGTTGATAAATCTCTCTCGCAAGCTACCTCCATCGTATAGAAAACCCTACAAAGCTTGAAAGAAAACTAGCCGCAAGTGAAACTATTAGGGCTATAGATGGAAGTCAGGTACTACTTCGCCCTTCGATGAGGTTACCTCCCAGAAAGCCAGGAGCCCCAGAGACTCAAGAAAGAAGGAAACAAGGACTCAAACAGAGTATCAAAAGATAGCGCATATGGCTTTGGGGAATATGCCTTTAAAACAAAACTTTTCTTTTGAAAATACTTCTTTTAAACCCGTTTTGAAAATAATTTTTCAAATCTTTTATCTGATCCGGTAACCTTCAGCTCTGATACCACGTGTAACACCCACATCCGTTAGTGTCACTCACAAAGGGAATGCACTAAGTTCTTTGAAGTATTATAGGTAAAAGATGCAGATAAATTACAAGACAGATAAATAAAGCAGCGGAAAAGTGAATAAAACTTTATTTCATTTATAACAGCTTGTACAAAGATTGTTTTCCAACAACAAAGTATCTATCTTGTTTAACAAAATAAAGAAGCATAAATATACAATGATATTCCCCAATAAAACATTAGCCAGCCATAGCGGTGGAAAAGAGAGTCCAAAGCAGAACATCAAAGAGTCTTCAAGCTTGGAAAGAGTAACAAGTCCATACAAATCTGAGCTATTCCCTCCCTGACTACCTTGGGGGGGGGGGGAGAAACGGAAGAAAAGAAGACGAAAGAAAACATAGAGTCAGACATAAAGCCTGGTAAGTCTAGTGGTGTTTCGGTATATTAATAAGGAAAAGGACATGACAGGCATAAACTGAAAATGGGAAAATACTATAAACTAAGGCAAAGCAGTTAGAATCGAAATTACTATCGCACCCTATACTAATCTCTGCACCACCTAACTAGTATCCCAACTAGTAATCTGTATAAAATGATAACGTGATCCTAGTCCCTGTAATTGTGGTTGCCATCAGGTGCACATTTATTTATTACCTAAATTTCATCTAGGGTTTTCTATCGAGCGTTCCCTAGATTCGACTAGGGTTTTTGCAACTTGTCTAATACTTCTCGGATTCAGGATTTATGCCACCTAGGTCCACTAGGGATTATGCTACCTGTCGAACAAGGCCCCTAGTCTAGGACACATTACCTAGGGTGGTATATATTCCTAGACTTTCCCCATGTATGTGTCGCAAATCGTTTCTCGCTGTCTAGATGCACATGTCCTGAAATGTGCGACCCAAGTCCCGTAACAGGGCTATTCTAGAAACACGGAACTCGGTCGAGAGCTTTCAGATATCTGCCAATGCAGATGCTAAGGTCTGTTTTTCTACCAGTGGTTATGGTCCCACGTGACCCCTCCCTCAACTAATGAAAGGCAATCCAAGAAAATCAAGCACGAGAACTATACTCTTGCCACCTATGCCCCACTTTCCTATTGGCCAGCCTCACCCATAACTAGATAACAAGTATATGGTCTGTTGGGTGTTCTCTGCCTTTTCGTATGCGTGCTACGATTTGACTCAAGATGGTAGGTAGACGACGATTCGCTATCACAGGGCTACTGGTCTCGTCGAATCACGCTGGTCCATCCCAGTCTTTAGGTTGCCTTAAATTGCAACCAAGGCATACACTTGGTTCTTCTGACGCAGACCTTAGCCTCTGTAAGCCCAGGCGGATCATCCGCAACCTCACAGAGGTATACCAAGAGTACCCTCACGTCCCCCGAAGCTACGTGCTTCTAAACCCAGTCCGCTGGAGCCTTTTTCGAAATCGGATAAACGTTTGCTCCTTCTCATGCACTTGTTAAGCGATGATCTACCATATCGGGTTATTCATCTATTATGGACCAGCTCAGTTTTCTTGACTAAGAATTATTACTTAGTTGTTCTCAAATAAATTTTACCACTTAGTTTCTTTTCCCGTAAATCTTGTTAACTAAGGTTTATCACTTAGTTTCTTTAACTGGGGATTTCAACTTAGCTCATGTTCTCTATTGTTTCTTAACTAGGGTATTCTACTTTGCCCTCTTTCTCGTTAATTGGATTGGTTAAGTGTCATTAGTCAATTCAGGTTAGCTTAACCCATTCCCTTGTCATATTAAGCTAGGTAAGTGTTATCAGTAGTTCATGTTGACTTAACCCTATCACAAACCAAGTTATGTTGGTTAAGTATTTCTTATTACTTAACCCAACCCATTCATCTTGTGTTGGTTAAGTGTCCCCTAACCTAATCTTGCCCATCTGTTTTAACTAACATGTTATAGCGGTTAAGTGTTCCCTTAGTTAACTTAACCCTAACATCTGTTTAATTAACATGTTCTAATGGTTAGGTATTGTCCCTTCATGTTTCAACTTAACCCTGTTCAATTTATCACATTATGATGGTTAAGTGTTCTAAGTTTACTTAACCCTACCCTCTAGTCCAGCTAACATATTAAATTGGCTAAGTGTATTTACTTAACCTTGCCCACTTATCTAGCTAACGTGTTATAATGGTGAAGTATTCTAAATTTACTTAACCTCACCCACTTATCTAATCATCAAGTTATAATGGTTAAGTGTCCTGATTTTACTTAACCTAACCCTCCAGTCTAGTTAATATGTCAAATTGGTTAAGTGTGTTAACTTTACTTAACCTCACCTTCTAGTCTAGTTAACATGTTAAATTGGCTAAGTGTTTTTCTTAGTTACTTAGCCCCTACAAGTCTTGTCTTGTTAACACGTTAAGTTGGTTAAGTGTTCAGATTAACTTAACCCTACCAATCCTAACTTAGCTTCTTAGAGCACCTGACAACTCACATTAGATAGGTATTGCTACGGTTACTGGATGTGCCGGTCGGTTCCGGGCAGGTTTACACCGTAGCTCAGTCTAACCTCGGGGCCTTATTGGGCTCAATGCTTAACCACCCACATTGGATAGGTATTGTTGTGACTACTGGACAGCCGGGCGGGTCCGGGCAGGTTTACATCACAACTCAATCCAACCTCGGGTTAAGCATGTCATGTTGTCTAAATTTACATTTTTACTTATGTAAATATCTCATGTCACATGTTTTATTCTAAACTAATGGTACATAATTTATATCCTTTATGGCCTTAACCCATTTCATGGTTTTTAGGCCTGCCGACATATTAACATACTTTAATTTAATAGTTAATCCCAACGTTACCCTCGCTCGATTATTCATATTAATCGTATGAAGATATTGGGCCCGCTAATAGGCCCAATCCATAAACAAAGTAAAGAAGTGAGCATAGGTTCAATGAACCTATATTATGAAATTTGGCCTAAACATAGTTATCGATTAGCGTGTGACATAAAGGTGTAACTAGATAAATAAGGTGATCTTGCATAACATGAATCATAACATTGCATAACATGTCACAAACTTGCACATGAATATTGGATCTAGTTAGATAGGTGTCACGTAAATCATAAATTCTGGACTATTATAAAGATATAACATGATATAACATGGTATAGCATAATAGGTGTCACATGAAATGGCGTACTTTTAGACTTGTTTAAACATGGTTTTATACACATATAACTAGGCATAATGTCAAACGCCAAACTAGCATAAAAATGTCCACTTTTTGACATAAACCAAAGGTGTAAACTAACTTTACATCAAGTAGCCTATTTCAACATGAAACTAGTATAATTTGTGTAACCAAAAGGTACTTGCATAAACCCAATTATCACTTGCAAATAAACATAATAACGTATACAAAGGTTTTGATCGTGTAGGCGTACAAGGTTTCAACTTGGAACATGATTACATGAGTCTCAACTTAGGCCTAAAAAGAATGTATGCTAACCATGTTAACGACATATCATAAAGATGTCAATTCTAGTTTTTTTTACAAACTTGCAAGTGATATTTATCTTCATATACAAATGTCAATAGGCTCGCATCAACCAATTTATGCCACAAACACCCAATACAAAATATGACATAATCAACGCAATACACAGAATTTACATCAATATTTTACAATAGTAAAACCCAAATTTCATTTACATCGAATCACATCGCAATTTCTATTCATATTTAGAAAACCACTATACTTACAACGGGCGCTGAAACTTGTATTCTGGTTTCTGTTATTCTGAATTTGCAAAGCTTTCCCTTGGAGTAGAATACGTTGCATAGAAATTAGATTAGAGTTTTGTTTCTTGAATCGTTGTTCATCTCCTTTCAAGTGGAGGCTCTCCTTAGTTTTCTTCTGACATCATGGCGGCTCAAGTTCTTATTTTTGTGTGAATTTTAGTTAGAGACCTAGGGTGTTTTCATAGAGTTGCAAGTTAATTAGAGCCGTCGATGAAGCCAGGTCTAATCAAAGCCATCTGTTCTAAAGAGAAGCCAATCAAAAGAAGTCAGCTCAGCCCTAGTGACAAGACCAGGCCCAGAAATTCGACCAGAACACAGACCTGGCCAGCCAGACCTGACCAGGTCGACAGGGGAGGTCGACCCTATGGTCGACCTGGGTCAACCAGGTCGACAATATGGTCGACCCTATGGTTGACCTGGGTTACCCAGGTCGACACTATGGTCGACACTAGGGTCAACCTGGGCCCTGGGCAGGAATTTTTCTGCCCAGCCCGGCTCTGGTCCTATTTTTGAATTTTGAATCCGTTTTTTGAGCTGTTTGAATTTTAAATAAATTCTTAAACTTCCGGAGGTCATATCTCCTTCGTACGGAGTCCGATTTACGCAAACTCGGACTTTAGCTCAAGCAGAATTTCGAGATGAATGCAATGGCTTAACCCGTTTCCCTTAATTCTTCTTCTAAAATTTAATTATACTTTAATTTGTGAAACATAATGTTACAAAACTACGGGGTGTTACAGTGAGCTACGGTATTCTAAATCCGATAAGAATTTGTAGATGTTCAATCCACATATATATAATCATCTATCCGAAATTTGAGCTCGTTCCGGTATTCATAACATTTTCAAAATCTTAACTCAATTATTCATCGTTCAGACGTTTATTTATACCATTAAATTTAAACATCAAATAGATTATTCTAAGAATGTTGGAACGAGCTCAAATTTCGGATATATGATAATATATGTATATATTGAACATCTATAAATTCTTATTGGATCTAAATTACTGTAGCTTTTTTTTTTTCAAGAAGCACAATAATATAAAACAAAGGGAGAATCTGGCCATTCTCCAATGGCTCACTAAAAAAGTTTTGCAGAGATGGCTACTGTAAAGACCCGCATTTTCAGCGATGTATAATTAATTTATTTAATTATATAAATAATGATTTAGAAAATTAAATGGTCGTTTAATTAAAATATACAGAATATTTAACTAATACAATAATTAAATAATATATTTAATTCTGAAATAATCAGAATTAATGAATAGGCAATATAATGTGAACTGGGCAATTCAAATTATATAATTCAGTTTGAAATTGAATTACGATAACGAATGTATTATATAAACGAAGTTTGAACGTATAATTATATTATAATTATAATCGAGCTCGAAATGGCGCGGTAGTTCGCAATTTGGCGATTCGAACTTCTACCGAATATACAGAAGCCGTTTTAAGTCGGATTTCTGTGAAACAAGAAACGTTCAGAGCTGGTGAAGTATATTTTTCAGATGAAAGAGAAAAATCGGGATTTTGTCATGCAGATTTTGATTTATGTACAAATCAAAATTTAGAAAAGTCACTGTGGAATTCCTTTATAATTTATAGCGATTTATTTATATTTATAAAAGGAATTTCATTTTAAATTGAATATCGATTTAATCGGGATTTGAAATGTCGAGTTGAAAATTCATATAGGAATATTGTGGAGCTGTATGATATCGTATGTGGATATATACGATAATATTTATTTTTAAATATTGAATTTAATTGTTTCTAAATATATTTATATATTTAAAAGGGTTATTTAGAGCTTTAAAAATAGCTAGTTTTGCAAACTAACTCGGAATTCGACGAAACTAATTTTGTTGGATCCACAATGTCAAATTATTGTTAGATTTCAAGTTCCGTTGTTTTTGAAGTCATTATGTGGCCATACGGGAATTTAATGTGAAAAACAGTTGATATTTTGACCTTTAAAAATACGTTGTGTGAGCAAACGGAGTCGGAATTTGACGAAACCAGTTTCATCGGGACCGTAATGTCGAACTAGAGCCGGATGTCCATTTTCATGATTTTTAGGTATCGTATGTAATCATAGTGATTTTTAGAAAGCAAATGAGCAAATAAAATTTAATAAAATAAAATGAAAAAAATATCCTACCTTATTTCTTAGCCCAAAACAAGGCCACGTTTATCTCCTTTCTCAGCCGAACAAACAAGTTTAAAACACGAGAGACAATCTCGTTTCTCAAATCAAAACACAATGAAAAACCAATCGTAGAAAATCAAAACAAAATCCAAAATAAATCCTACCCAAAACCTATATGTTTGTACTCAGTTTGAGACGAGCTTCGCGGTGATACGAGTTTTATAGGATTCGATGGTGATTCTGGGTGCTTGAAAAATCACAGTGAATAGTAGGGCTTGGGAAAAATTGAATTAGAGGCATCGATTCAAATGGTTAATATCGGATTTGAGTTCAACAAAGAAAACCGCACCTCTGTGATTTTTTTTGGGTAAATCCATGTTGAAAGGGTTCGCTACCTGTAGCATACACTACAGGTGTCCTCGAGAACGAAATGATGAAGGGGGAGTGCGGGTTACGTATTATGAGGATGATGGTGTGGAGAGTGTGAAGAGCAAAACAATGGTGTTGCCGGATTTGATTTTAATGGAAAAAGGAAGGAGCGGTGGAGGAGTTTACATCGGGAAATGGTGGAGGAGCAATAGTTCAGGCTATCCGGGAAGAAGCATTTCATGGAGGCCGAATGGGTTAAGGGTAATGGGCCAAGGGATTTAAGTTAAGGCCCATTTATTTATTTTAAATCCATGTTTTATTTTAAATTAAATGTATTAAATTCTAAAATCAGTAACTATGTCATACAATATCAGAATTTCAAACCGTCAGATCCGTTGGGATCGTATGGACGAGGGCTACACACTGGAACTGACTGGAAGTGATTCAAGCTCGTTACAATTTATGGCAAAATAAATTGTCTGTCTAAATCAATAGACGCAAATCGTTATTTAACGGTTAATGCGTAATGTAAGTAAAACTCACCAATTCTGAACTGTTATATTTTTATAATGTATTCTTAGAACTGATAATTATCTGTTGATTATTGTGTGTTAACTGTTTGTTTGAGTTGCTTATGTATTGGTTGAAATCATAGATAACGATATATATATAAATCGTTAATCAAATATTGATTCTGTTTAACAGAATATTTCATATTGAAATGAAATCGATGTTAATGATATTGTTTAACATCTGTGATGCAGGGAAACATGTGGGAGGAATCCAACTAGATTACTCAACATTTATTTTACTGTTTTCATATATTGTAATATATGATGTGATATAAAATCTGTTGATGATGATGTGCGTTTAAATGATATCGATCATCGTGATTTGTTATTTTAAATACCGTAAGAAATACTGGGATGTAAAAAGCGGATTTTCAAAGTATATTTTGAAAATAAATTAGTTATATAAAATCAATGGATTTTATATAGAAAAGGAAAAAGGGATTTTATAGAAGAAAGCAGTTATAAAATCAAAAGGGTTTTGAAAAGGAAACATTTATGGAAAATAAATATGATATTATAAAAAGGGAATTAATTATAAAACCAAAGGATTTTTAAAGAGGAATATTTATTGAGAAAATAAATAGAAGTATGAAATGAATTTATTTGATAAATAAATAGAATTGAAATGGAATATTTATTTAAGAAATAAATAGAATTATAAAGGGATTATTTATTTGGGAAATAAATAAGAGTTATAAAGGAGAATATTGTGAAATGAACAGAAAAAGAAAATATTTATTTGTTAAATAAATAGAAAGATGAGAAGGGAATATTTGTAAAACATTTACAAATAAAATAGAAAGGGAAATATTTGTAAAACATTTACCAATAAAATTGAAAAAGAATTTATTTATTTAGAAAATAAATAAAGATAAAAGGGGAATTTATTTGAGAAAATAAATAGAATTATATAAAGGAAATATTTATATGAAATAAATATAGACAAATAGGAAAGGAAGTATTTGTAGTCGATTAGAGTTAACCAGTTAGAGTTAACCAGATAGATTTAATTGAACATAGTTAATCGAATTATGATTAATTGAACATTAGTTATTTAATTAGAGTTGATCGAATATAGTTATTTGAGATTAAGTTAGTCAAACTGAGTTAATCGAGTTGAGTTAGTCAAACTGAGTTAATTGAGCTGAGTTAATCAAACTGTGTTCATCAAACCGAGCTAATCCAAATTAGTTAATCGAAAGGAGTTTATCTATTTTAGTTAATCGAAGGGAGTTTATCGATTTTAGTTGATCGAAAGGAGTTTATCAATTTTAGTTAATCGAAAGGAGTTTATCGATTTTAGTTAATCGAAAGGAGTTTATCGATTTTAGTTAAATCGAACGAAGTTAATCGAAGTTAGTTAAATCGAAAGGAGTTTATCGATTTTAGTTAAATCAAAAGGACATAATCGATGTTTGTTTAATCGAAAGGAGTTATCGATTTTAGTTTAATCGAAAGGAGTTAATCGATGTTAGTTTGATCGAAAGGAATTAATCGATGTTAGTTTAATCGAAAGGAGTTATCGATGATAGTTTAATCGAAAGAAGTTATCGATGTTAGTTTAATCGAAAGGAGTTATCGATGTTAGTTTAATCGAAAGGAGTTAATCGAATTTAGTTATTCGAAAGTAAGGTTATCGAATATAAGTTATTCGAAAGGAGGTTATCGAATATAGTGTATTAGAAAGAAAGGAGATTATCGAATATAGCGTATTCGAAAGAAAGAGATCGAATATAAGTTATTCGAAGTGAGTTAATCGAATATATGTTATTCGAAGTGAGTTAATCGAATATAAGTTATTAGAAGAGAGATAATCAAATATAAGTTATTCTAAGAGAGATAATGTGTAACACCCCACTCCCGCTATGATCACTCGCTAAGGGAATGCCATAACATCGGTGAAGTATTTTAAGTGAATATAGAACAGAAAAATTACAGCAAGACAGATATAAGTAATACTTGAAAATTAAAAACATCATTTCATTGCAGCGGAAAGTAAAACATGTTTGGTTACATCACAAAACCATAATAAGAGTCAAGTACAAAATATCCATCCTGATAAATAAAAATACATAATCCCAATACATGAACATAAAAGAAAAGGGTAAGCTGAGCTCTACATCTAGGGTCCAAGCTCCAAGAGAGTAATAAAAGCAGCCTGATCAAAGCCCACTCGTGCTGGGCCCACTCTGAGAACCTGAGGGTTGGAAAAAAAAGATAAAAACAACGGGGTTAGACATAAGTCTGAGCGAGTCCTATAACTTTAACAATACAATCATTAAAGTAATTAGGGTATGATATAACTTGGTACGGTGTGACTGGGGATAAATGACTACACTCAGTAGCCAATCAAACTTAGAATGAACTAAGATAACGATAAAGACGCATTTACCAACCCAAGGATAATTACTACACTGCACCACACCAGTCATTCCTACTTAAAGATTGATCCCTCCCAAGGACTTAGAAAATTTACCCAGTAGTTTCGTGTACCCCTAGCTGACTACATAGGTGCCGTCTGCCCCTATCTCCACTAGGTGTACCCACTACTCCCAAGCGATCGGCTCCCTACCGTAGATACCCGTGCTAGCCACACAATGGGGTGTATCACTCCCCAAATTGGCAACCCGATACAACAAATGGTGCACAGCTTATATCTACACGATGCAACAACGTCTTACCTACCAGCCCGGGTCCACACACGCATATGAAACCCGTTGGACTCGCGTTGCCACCGCTACCCCGTTTTGGCCTCTTATAGTCAAGCCCAATATGCGTGTCCCGTCCTCGACTTGAGTCGAGCCCACTAAGATACGTTTGGGATATTGGTTGAGATGGGCCCCCCCACAAGCTACCCACCTAAGCTTGTCATTTCTAGTGTATACCACTTAACCCTTTAATCATGTTTTAATTACATGTTACACTTTGGTTAAGTATTCTAATCGTATTTTCTATTGCCACCCAAGGCAACCACTAGATTTCCACATGCCACCCAAGGCACCCACTTAACCCCTCATGTCCCTCTACATGCTAATATGGTTAAGTGTTTCTTAATTAATTAATTAAGATCATGACCTTATAAAGACCTCTCACATTAGACCACCTTTTATGACTGCTGGATATGCCGGTTGGGTCCGGGCAGACTTCCATCATAAAAAGGGTCTAACCTCGTGTCTTTACTTTAATCACGTATTTAATTTATGACTAAAACCTCTCACATTGGGCCTATCATTTGTAGCTGCTGGATTGCCGGTCGGTTCCGGGCAGACTTCCGCTACAAAAGGGTCCAACCTCGTGTCTTAGTTGATTAATTACACCTAATTAATCACCCCCATAATTTGTATTAATTATCCCTAATTAATTACACATTTTTAAGAATATGGGTAGACCTAACTCAATAGGTAAATTCCCAATTCCATAGTATGGGTAGACCTAACTTAATAGCTAAATTCCCAACTCCATAATATGGGTAGACCTAACTAAATAGGTAAATTCCCAATTATGTCCATTCATTTTATGTTATGCTTAAGCATACCAACTTTACACATTTCTATTAAAATGCATATTAACCCCATCGTTTCCCACGTAATTCGCTCTCATGACATGGCATATAAATGGGAAGATTCATCATAAATGTAATGGGTTCAACTTAGCACAACATTGGCATTTACATGGGTTTAAAAGGTGTCAACTTGCATCATAACATTAAACCCAACTAGCACAAATCATTAACCCAAACTTGCATATGAACTTGCATATAAACTTGCATATGAACTTGCATAACATGTCATACATAGAGGCAAACTTGCATATGCTATGCATATCATAAAAAGAGACAAACTTGCATATGAACTTGCATATAAACTTGCATATGAACTTGCATAACATGTCATACATAGAGGCAAAATTGCATATGTTATGCATATCATAAAAAGAGACAAACTTGCATATGAACTTGCATATAAACTTGCATATGAACTTGCATAACATGTCATACATAGAGGCAAACTTGCATATGTTATGCATATCATAAAAAGAGACAAACTTGCATATGAACTTGCATATAAACTTGCATATGAACTTGCATAACATGTCATATCATAAAAAGAGACAAACTTGCATATGAACTTGCATATAAACTTGCATATGAACTTGCATAACATGTCATATCATAAAAAGAGACAAACTTGCATATGAACTTATAACATATGACAACCACAACTTGCATAGATCCACATTTACAACCATAGCCTCATAATATCCTATCCTAATTAGTTTAGCAATTGCTTGCTAAAGGCATAGGAACTCACAAATAACTAATTAGCACTCCAATGAGGAAGATTAAGTTGCTAGAGTGGATTAGAACTTGATTAGAGTTGATTTGAGATGCTAACTTCCTCTCAACCTTGGTGGAGGCTCCTTCTAGTTTTAATTTGACGGCATGAGGCCCTTGAATCTATTTTTAGTATGAATTAGGGTAGTCTTAGGGTGTATTTACAGATTAGGCAAGTGTTTTAGGCCATTAGATTAACCCTAAATTAGATTAGGACCATCAGATCTCGGAAGCTTCCAGAAAACAGCCCCAAAACACAGCCAAACCCTAAAATGGTGCACCAGACCAAACTGGCCGAGCACCCCCTGTCGACACCCAAGTCGACAGGGCTGTCGACTTGGTCCTAGCCAAGTCGACTGCCCAGTCGACAGGGCTGTCGACTTGGTCCTAGCCAATTCGACTGCCCAGTCGACAGGGCTGTCGACTTGGGTAGCTAGGCGGGAATTTTCCCACCTGCGCCCAATGTCCCCAATTTCGAAATTTGAACCTGAATTTTAAATCTGTTTTTGAACATTGAATTTTCTGTAAACTTCATTGGGCCATAACTGGGCCATACGGACTCCGATTTACAAAATTTCGGACTCTATTTCGCGTATTTTTCCGAGACGAACGCAATGACGCAGCCCGTTTCCCCCAATTCTCACATCTGAGATTATTTATTCTGCAATTAGTGAATTTTAGCGTTAACTGAAATTCGGGGTGTTACATTCTCCCCTCCTTAAAGGATTTCGTCCCCGAAATCTCTAAGCTAAGGAGAATGCATATCCTACCATCCAAACAACCACCTACTCAATCCATCAAACACGGGCATCCATTGTCCTTAAAACAATTTCTAATGATGTATGAGTATATGCAAAAAGTGTGTGTATATGTTCCCTATCTAATGTATGAACATATGCAAACCATGATAGTGCCATGCATCCATTATGTATGCGAGAGAGCCCTATCGACACATACAATATCTACATGAGTGCACAATCATTCACCAAAATGCATCATCCATATGATAACACAATCATTATACATCCATAAATATAGCTACCTACACACAATTGTATGCAATATGCAATATGAAGTGACTAAGCCGATCTAGTGTCTAGCGTGTGTGTATATGCATCCACGAGCAACCACTAACAAACACTTGCATCCACATGCATCCATCAACCATAACATGTCTCAAACACATGTTTCAACCATAGGTTTACCCTATCTAAAGGTCAAAAGTACTAACGAGAGGACATACTAAAGATAAGATAAGTACTAGACAAACGATAAACGAGAAGTTAAAAGACATACCCTCAAAAAGGAATGGGTACAATGAACGCATCTTCGCTTCCTTCTCCCAAGTAGCGTTGCCCTCATTTTCTCCCCATTGTACTTTGACTAGTTGAACCTCTCGATTCCACAATTTCCTAGTCTCTGACCCAAGGAAGCGAGTAGGAGCTCGTCGAATAGTCGCATCACGCTCTACTTCCACTTCTCTAAGCAAGCTCGGCTCTACCACCTCTGCGGTCTCATGTAGGCACTTCCTTAAATGTGACACATGGAATACATCATGTACACCACTAAGTCTGTCGGGCAACTCCACTCTATAGGCCATCTGTCCAATCCTTTCCTTAATAGGAAATGGTCCAACAAACCTTGGTGCTAACTTCCCAACAGATCCAAAGCGAACCACATTCCGTAACGGAGACACTTTGACAAAGACCATGTCCCCAACCCCAAACTCCAGATCCGTCCTCCTCTTGTCCGCATAAGATTTTTTCCTATCCTGCACTGCTTTCATCCTTCTTCGAATCAAGTCAATCTTCTCAGAAGTCTCCCTAACCATATCAGGCCCAAGCAAGATATTATCCGTAGATTCCCACCAACATGTAGGTGATCGACAAGGCCTTCCATAAAGAGCTTCGAAAGGAGCCATACCAATACTGGACTGAAAGCTGTTATTATATACGAACTCCACCAATGGAAGATGCTCTTCCCATATACCTCCAAAATCTAAGGTACAAAGCCTCAAAAGGTCTTCTAGGACACGATTCACCCTCTCAGTCTGGCCGTCCGTCTGAGGATGATATGCGGTGCTCAGACATAATTGAGTCCCCACTGCTTCTTGCAAACTTTTCCAGAACTCGCTAGTGAAGATAGGATCTCGATCACTCACTATGCTAGAGGGTACCCCATGCAATCGAACTATCTCTCGAAGATATACTGAAGCTAGCCATGGAGCAGTCCTCTTGCTCTTCACAGGTATAAAATGGGCGCTTTTAGTAAGTCTGTCTACCACAACCCAAATTCCCGTATTACCCTTTCTCGATCTGGGTAACCCGTCAATAAAATCCATCGAGACGCTATCCCACTTCCATTGTGGAACTTCCAATGGGTGAAGAAACCCACCTGGTTTCTTTTCCTCCGCTTTCACCTGTTGGCACACCAAGCATCGAGCGACATACTCGACCACATCTTTCTTCATACCGGCCCAGAAGAAAACCCGCTTCATGTCTTGGTACATCTTGTCCCCACCGGGATGAATGGTCATCCTAGAACGGTGTGCATCATCAAGAATAGCCTTCCTCAAACCCTCGTCTTGCGGTACACAAAGTCTACCGTCTCTACGCAAGCACCCCCTATCGTCTAGGGTGTACCTACTCAAATGGCTGGACGACTCCCCCGTTATGAGCTTCTCTACCAACTCAACCAACTGTGGGTCGTCCCTCTGTGCTTCTCCAATCCGCCCTAAAAGAGTAGGTCTGACCTCCAAGGATGCTAGCAAACCGGGTATATAGTCAATGGAAGGTCTGAAATCAAACATCGAGATAAATTCCAAGCTTCGTTGTTCCACGAACAATGGACTCAAGGACAACCTTTTTCTGCTCAAGGCGTCCGCCACCACGTTACCCTTGCCAGGGGTATACGCTATCTCGAAATCATAGGATGCTAAGAACTCCATCCACCTTTGCTGTCTCAAATTCAAATCCTTCTGAGAAAACAAGTACTTCAATGATTTGTGGTCAGTGAACAATTCGAATCTCTCACCAAGAAGATAATGGCGCCAAATCTTAAGCGCAAAAACAATAGCGGCCAACTCTAAATCATGGGTAGGGTAATTTTTCTCATGTGCCCTCAACTGCCTTCCACCATAGGCTATTACCCTTCCCTCTTGCATTAAGACTGCACCCAATCCTATCCCACAAGCATCGGTATAGACAACAAATGGCATACTCCCATCTGGCAACACTAAAACTGGAGCAGTGGTTAAAGCTCTCTTTAACCATCGGAACGCATCATCACAATCTACGTCCCATGTGAAAACAAGATTCTTCTTCGTCAAGCGGGTTAATGGAGCTGATATCTTCGCGAAGTCTTTGATAAACTTCCTATAGTAGCCCGCCAACCCTAAGAAACTTCTTACTTCGGTAGCATTCTTCGGAACCTTCCAATCTTGAATTGATACTACCTTCGCGGGATCCACAGCTATCCCTTCCTTGGAGACCACGTGCCCCAAGAACCGCACTTCCTTCCTCCAGAAGTGACATTTAGAGAATTTAGCCTTAAGGCTATGTGCTCGAAGAGTCTCCAACACTTCCCTAAGATGTAGGGCATGCTCTTCTTCACTCTTAGAAAATACTAAGATATCATCCACAAAGACCACCATGAACTTATTAAGGAACTCCCTGAACACCCTACTCATCAAATCAACAAAGTATGCAGGGGCGTTCGTCAACCCAAATGGCATCACCAGCCACTCATAGAAACCATCTGGAGTCCTAAAGGCAGTCTTGTCTATGCTATCCTCAGCCACCCTCAACTGATGAAACCCCGTGGCTAAGTCCAACTGAGAAAATACTGAAGCGCCAACCAACTGATCGAAAAGATCATCAATCCTCGGCAATGGGTGTCTATTCTTCTTTGTGAGCTTGTTGAGTTCTCTATAGTCTACACAAAGTCTGAGGGACCCATCCGCCTTCGTAGCAAAAACTACTGGAGCACCCCACTCCGATATACTTCGTCTTATGAACCCCTTCTCAAGCAACTCCCCCACTTGCTTATGGAGTTCCCTCCTCTCACGAGGAGCCATGTAGCGCACTGGTAAAGATACAGGTTTAGCATTATCCACCAGATATATTCGGAAGTCAATCTCCCGCTTCGGAGGTAAGCCCTTCACTTCCTCAAACACATCCGAGTATTCCCGGACCACTCTAACAGATTGCAAACTCTCGACCGAAGCGTCAAGCGACTCAAGATAACTTAGCATAACAGATTCCATGGGATTACAAGAGATCTCGAGAGTGTTACCCAAGCGGGTCATGAGCCTAACAACTCTCCTTTCGCAATCAAGAACGGCACCATTACTAGATAACCAGTCCATGCCCAAAATCAACCCATAGCCCGTGAAGCCCAAAACAAAAGCATCAAATCTAAACTCAATGCTAAGTATAGAAATCTTCAAACCCAAACATATCAGGGACAAATAAGTGGAGCCCCCAATTGGGTTTGAAACAACCAAGGGATCATCTACTAGACTGGTGTCTAAGTGCAGTGACTCAACTAATGATGATGAGATAAACGAATGCGATGCGCCAGAATCAAACAATGTACGGACAGGATGATCAAATAGAAAAACCAGACTTTCAACGGAAATAGTTCTACCTCTTTCCTGAATCGGTGGAACCGCGAGAGCCTGTACTTGCCCCCTAGTCTGACCCGTGCCATAAGAGCTTGCACCTGTCCTCCTGAGGTAGATCCCGTCCTTTTCCCCTTCTTAGGGCAATCCTTCACTAGATGCCCTGCTTCGCCACAGTGATAGCAGCCAGTCTTCTTCTTCTTTCGACAATCTTTGCTTATGTGGCCTGGTATCCCGCAATTGAAGCACTTCTTCTTCCCCTTGCCACCGTTGCCTTTCCCACCTTTGTTTTGCTGTTGTTGCTGAGGTCTCTTTTGATCTCCCTTCTTCTTGGGTGCCTTATTAGCATTGGGACCCTTCTCTTCTTCATGCATGAGTGCCATGTCAACTAGCTTCTCAAAGGTGGCCCCCATAGGGATATGAGTCATAGCCAATCCATGCATCGGTTCATTCAAACCTTTCACGAACCTCAAAGCCTTCTTCTCCGGTGTATTCACCATGTCTATGCCAAACCTTGCCAATTGATTAAACTTGTTGACATATTCCTTCACTGAGAGATTTCCTTGCTTTAGAGTCAAGAATCTTTCCATATACAAGTTTTCCTCCGCCCTTGAGAGAAACTTTGCCACAAATCTTTGCCTAAAATCCGGCCAAGAGTCAACGGGGCGTTCTCCATTAGTGACCTCCCACCGGAATGAGGCCTCTCCCTTCATTAACCAAGCTGCTAACTTGACTTTCTTTCCTTCTTCCATCTCAAAGATATCGATCAACTCTTCCACCTCCTTAAGCCAATCTCTAGCCTCCACAAAAGTTTCAGATCCTTGAAAAGGTTTCCCTCCCATAGCTTTAAATTCCTTGCAAGTCTTAGCAAAAGTATCCATGCGAGGAGGAGGAGGAGGAGGAAGATCGGGTGCTACGGTTGGTGGAGGAACATTTGCTGGACCCGCAGTGGCGGCCCTAGCCTCCATCAATCTCCTATACCATACTGGTATCGTCACACCCTCCGGAAAGTTAAGATCCTCAGCCATGCTGAAACGAAAGAGGAAAGATTCAAAACGGAGAATTCGAAAGATAAAGATATGGCTATTGGGGATTATGCTTTTCTTTCAAAAACTTTTCTCTTTAAAGACATGTTTTTGAAAATATTTCTTCCAAAAATGTTTTTAGAAAAATAGTTTTCTAAAAAAATTATCTGTTCCGGTAACCTTCGCTCTGATACCACGTGTAACACCCCACTCCCGCTATGATCACTCGCTAAGGGAATGCCATAACATCGGTGGAGTATTTTAAGTGAATATAGAACAGAAAAATTACAGCAAGACAGATATGAGTAATACTTGAAAATTCAAAACATCATTTCATTGCAGCGAAAAGTAAAACATGTTTGGTTACATCACAAAACCATAATAAGAGTCAAGTACAAAATATCCATCCTGATAAATAAAAATACATAATCCCAATACATGAACATAAAAGAAAAGGGTAAGCTGAGCTCTACATCTAGGGTCCAAGCTCCAAGAGAGTAATAAAAGCAGCCTGATCAAAGCCCACTCGTGCTGGGCCCACTCTGAGAACCTGAGGGTTGGGAAAAAAAGATAAAAACAACGGGGTCAGACATAAGTCTGAGCGAGTCCTATAACTTTAACAATACAATCATTAAAGTAATTAGGGTATGATATAACTTGGTACGGTGTGACTGGGGATAAATGACTACACTCAGTAGCCAATCAGACTTAGAATGAACTAAGATAACGATAAAGACGCATTTACCCACCCAAGGATAATTACTACACTGCACCACACCAGTCATTCCTACTTAAAGATTGATCCCTCCCAAGGACTTAGAAAATTTACCCAGTAGTTTCGTGTACCCCTAGCTGACTACATAGGTGCCGTCTGCCCCTATCTTCACTAGGTGTACCCACTACTCCCAAGCGATCGGCTCCCTACCGTAGATACCCGTGCTAGCCCCACAATGGGGTGTATCACTCCCCAAAGTGGCAACCCGATACAACAAATGGTGCACGACTTATATCTACACGATGCAACAACGTCTTACCTACCAGCCCGGGTCCACACACGCATATGAAACCCGTTGGACTCGCGTTGCCACCGCTACCCCGTTTTGGCCTCTTATAGTCAAGCCCAATATGCGTGTCCCGTCCTCGACTTGAGTCGAGCCCACTAAGATACGTTTGGGATATTGGTTGAGATGGGCCCCCCCACAAGCTACCCACCTAAGCTTGTCATTTCTAGTGTATACCACTCTAACCCTTTAATCATGTTTTAATTACATGTTCCACTTTGGTTAAGTATTCTAATCGTATTTTCTATTGCCACCCAAGGCAACCACTAGATTTCCACATGCCACCCAAGGCACCCACTTAACCCGTCATGTCCCTCTACATGCTAATATGGTTAAGTGTTTCTTAATTAATTAATTAAGATCATGACCTCATAAAGACCTCTCACATTAGACCACCTTTTATGACTGCTGGATATGCCGGTTGGGTCCGGGCAGACTTCCATCATAAAAAGGGTCTAACCTCGTGTCTTTACTTTAATCACGTATTTAATTTATG
Source organism: Allium sativum (assembly GCA_030737875.1). Taxonomy (NCBI): domain Eukaryota; kingdom Viridiplantae; phylum Streptophyta; class Magnoliopsida; order Asparagales; family Amaryllidaceae; genus Allium; species Allium sativum. The sequence continues at coordinate 39,619,085 of CM060916.1, forward strand.
ACTAAGACCTCTCACATTGGGCCTATCATTTGTAGCTGCTGGATTGCCGGTCGGTTCCGGGCAGACTTCCGCTACAAAAGGGTCCAACCTCGTGTCTTAGTTGATTAATTACACCTAATTAATCACCCTCATAATTTGTATTAATTATCCCTAATTAATTACACATTTTTAAGAATATGGGTAGACCTAACTCAATAGGTAAATTCCCAATTCCATAGTATGGGTAGACCTAACTTAATAGGTAAATTCCTAACTCCATAATATGGGTAGACCTAACTAAATAGGTAAATTCCCAATTATGTCCATTCATTTTATGTTATGCTTAAGCATACCAACTTTACACATTTCTATTAAAATGCATATTAACCCCATCGTTTCCCACGTAATTCGCTCTCATGACATGGCATATAAATGGGAAGATTCATCATAAATGTAATGGGTTCAACTTAGCACAACATTGGCATTTACATGGGTTTAAAAGGTGTCAACTTGCATCATAACATTAAACCCAACTAGCGCAAATCATTAACCCAAACTTGCATATGAACTTGCATATAAGAAGAAAGAAAATGTAGGAAACTTAGAGCTTGGATGCTTTCAACGAATCTTATAACCTAATCCAAACAAGGTGAATAATACTCCCTACCCATTGTCGTTTTGGTCATCTATGTACTGCCGAAACATATGTCGTTGCTCACGATTGGGTTCATGCTGTTTTTGATGTTACATGAATGTGTTGAAATACCCATGATTGGTTTCGTAATGTATGATTATAATGCATGAAAGTGAGTAAGTTTGTAGGCCGAAACCAATAGTTAAGCATCTTTGAATGCCATAGAATTTTGGTATGATGCTTGATATATAATTTGGAGATGGATTCCATATTTCACAATTTTTCATGATTGTATGCATTAGTTATGAATTTTCTAAGATTGAATTGCTTAGGAAATGATTAAATGTTAATTTAAATATATGTATAAATATTTTATACATAGCGGTACAAATTTATTGTAAAAAATGTATACGGATAGTAATTCATTTTATATGTCAATGAGAATTCGATAAAATATGGTTGGGTTGACATAAAGTTGTACTTTATAAGGACATTAGCAAATTTTATCCTAATTTATTATTAGTGTTATTGCCCTTTGCAAAGTCAGAACCACCCTTCGGTAGCGTTGGATGCTTGAAATACCACAAGTATGGTATATGAAGCATTCAAGGCTTCTACCTCTTTCCCTTCAGTTTTGGATTTGGTTCTAGTGCTTATAAATATTTTGGTTTTGAAAGATAGTCACTCCACAAGAGGCTTTCGCCTTGGGCCCTTTGGTTAGGCCGAAGGGGCGCTTTTCGATTAAAAAAACATTTTATAAAGAAGGACTTACAAACTATAACTTTGTAAAGAATTATGGCCTACGCCTCCCCACATTTCGGTGGAATCGGAAGGGGTTTATTTTCCTTAAAATATATTTTGAGGTTGTTGCATCTGTTTCGTCAGTCCTTTTGATGAAAGGATCCTTAATGGGAAGTACGTTTTCTAAATCGAATCCTATGCTTTGGAAATCCATGAAGCCATTACTTATGACGACATGCCTTTTTAAACCTGTTTTCTACTAAATACATCCTTTGGACAGGGCTGTCAACGAATACTCTCGGATGTGGATAGTGCCATATCTGCACCCGCATTCGTAACCATTATCGAATATTGGATATCCGCATTCATGAATGCTGACGGATATCGGATAATTATTTTCTCCTCATACAGTCGATAAATCAATGAATATAAATGATTCTTTTTAGCTTAATATTAAGCTTTTTCAACTCAATTTATTTGTAAAGTGCTAAAAATAAATAAATATGTTGATAATATATAATTTTGAGCAATTAACATGTGTTTACTAGACTTTTAATTTTGCAAATGAATAAATTAATATATTTAATTATGTTAAAATACATATAATTTAAGCTATAATAGTGAAGAAAAGTAGATGGATGATTTTTTGGATACGGATATGCCTATATCTGCATCCGAATTATTTTTCTGGATATCGGATATTTATCCGCTTTTTGGATGCAGATGCGGACGAATTTCGGATTTTTCGGGTACTCATTGACAGCTCTACATTCGAGGTAGACGGGGTTTATAAGAAATTTTTTGTAAAATCAAATGATTTGAAACTTTGGCTCTCTGGTTATTAACATCGGTAATGTCGACAAGAATTTTTGTTAAGATGTTTCTATAGAGATATAGAAATTCTGCCTCTATTACATGCCACAAATTAGTTGGTGGCAGACATTGTTTTTTTTTTTTTTTGTGAACCTGGAAGTGCTGTCCCTTTTGGAACAAACTGAAAATGGATTTTGACGTTTATGAAGGAGTTTAAGGGGATTGGGAACGACACAAGCGTCGTGCCCACTGGAGTACAAGTTGTACTTTAATTGTATACATTGAAGGCTCTTGTTGTTTGTTTATTATCTACTTCTCAAGACATTGCATTTGTATGAAACATTGAGAGGGTCCAATGAATGGAAAACAAGAAAACACTTTTTAAATTAAATTATAAATAATGGTGTCTATGCTCGTTGCTTCATGCAGTTCAAAAAACTTAGGAATTAGCTTTTGTTCGTATTAGCATGGGTTACTCTGCGAAGTACAGGAGGGGAACCAGAAGGGAAGTAGTTGTGATGGCCCGCCCCGCACCAGCCGACATTTCCCTGAAATGCGTTGTACCGATGTCCAACCAGCACAGGACCGTCGCCAAAGAAAGTAAAAGAAAGGAATTTGAACTAAAAAGGAACCTGTAGAATGTCTCACAACACATAGGATAAAATATAATAATATAACTTTGACATAAAACAGGCGAGACAATGCATAACTTGAAAACAAAACCATCATGGCAACAAAATCCAAAATACAGCTTATGATCCAACATCATTATTACAACTTCAAAATACTGTCTCTAAAGCAAAGAAAGGAAAGGTACACTACTAATGCCCAAGCAGTGACTAGCAACAACACAGGGAGAATATATGTAGATAATATGTAGGAGCCTCCTGCTCGTCTCTGGATCAGCTACTCATGCATAACCAACTAACTTTTCTCTAGTCTGCTCGCTTAGAAGCACCCAGAGTAATAAGAAGGGAAAAAAAACTCTGGGTCGGACAAAAGTCTGGTATGAGTGATAAGCAGCAAAACAGAACAATAACAGGTATAACTAACCACACCTAAGCTTGGACCTGCAACCTAAGAGTTAGCACAACAAGATGTACAATACTCTAAGGTGACACTAACACATGGTGTAAAGATGGGGGGAAGGGGTGTGCATGTCAAAGTGATTTCAAACAAGCAAGTATAGCAACCATCCTCACATCTCTCACTCAATGCGTAAAGCATACAATATCCACCGCTTTGGCCACCCAAATCCTTTGCCATGATCACTCTGCCTGATGGAGTCATGATCGCTCCACTACACTAATCCATAGCCACTAATCCCTTGCTATGTCCACTCTGCCCCATGAAGTCATGACGACTCCATTGCACTGGACCATAGCCATGCTACGATCACTCTGCCCCATGGAGTAATAACTACCCCACTGCGCTGATCCATAGCCTAACATCTGTCTTGGTGGTGAATCAAAGTTATGGATGTCGATCACCCCTTAACACACGTCTCGCAACAAAGCCCAACTCATGAAGTTAACTCCTTGGTTACCAACTGGATCCTGAGTTCTACTTCCTATCTAGACTACCTTTGCATCTCGGGTTTTGGTCATTATCCCGATTCGTGACTCTTCAGTTTCCATTCGGTCCATTCGCTGTCCATGCTCACAAACCGGCTCGTGATCCTCCTTCAGTTCGTGGCTCGTGGAACCATGCTTGACTCGTGATGATGCTCCGCTCGTGACTCATGGTCGGTTCGTGACGCCATATTTGGGTCATGGTCTTTTGGTTCGTGACCTCCTGCATCGACTCGTGGTGCTCCGTCATGGTTCGTGGTTCTAGCACCGGTTCGTGATGCATTGGCTCGACTCGTAGTGGAGGGTGCTTCACGTATTGGCTCGCTATGGTTCAACTCGTGGCATCGTGCTCGGCTCGTGAAGGCGACTCGTGGAGGGGTGTTCACGATCAGGTCGGGGTCGTGATGCCTGCTCACGAAGGGGACTAGTCTGACCAATTTCTACAACTTTTCTAGCAAGAAATTTACGCCATACGACATTGTTTTCGACCATTCTAACTTTGCTAAACAATCACAAACAATACCAAACAGTAATAACAACATTTATAATCAACCATAAACACCAAACCAACAACTTAACATTATAAAGATGGATCAAACATACCCAAAACCCATGTTTTCCCTTAATCATGCTTAAACATAACTAATGATAGGATTAACAAAACATATCCAAATTAACCCAAATTTATAACTGAGGCTTAAAATAATATTTAATAATTTCTAAACATTTTTTCAAAATTTAACCATGTATAATTTCGCTAATTAACACTAATCATCTTTAATTAGTCGTAATTAGTGAAAAACAATGCAAATCACTCACCTTAGCCAAAATATAAACTCAGATCTGAAACGATTCTTTAAATGGCACAAATTCCAATGCACATAGAAGCCTTTGCTTCTAATTTGATGTTGATTAGACTTGGTTTGACGCTAATTAGCTTAATCTTCAATTAGAAAGTGTTCTGGAGGTGTTTTAGAAAGTGGAGACCATGGCTAGGGTTCAAGAGATGTAAGTGGTGGCTAGAAAACTAATTAGAATTGATTTCCCAAACCCTATCAGCCTCCCCATAACCCTAATCCCTAAATGGGTTACGGGTCTAACCGTTAATCACTCTAATTAGGGCCGGTTAAACTGTTTTTCACCTTCCAAACCTTATTTCAGCCATATCTCCCAAACGGTAAGTCCGTTTGATCAATGTAACCACTCTACGGAAAGGTAAACAACCATCCGAAACCAATGGAAGTGGTTTCGGGTCAAAAATCCTTACCAATCAAAAGTTATAGGCAAAACAAGATTGGCCAAGGGCAAAATGGTCATTTAAGAATCGACAAAAATCGTGAACACGGAAAATGACCCCAATAGTCGTTCCCCAAAGTTTCATGACCATACAACCTCATATAAAAAAAGAAATAAATATTCTACGATCCTTCGATACGTAGAATGCAGGTCGTTACACTCTCCACCCTTTAAAAAATTTCGCCCTCAAAATTCCTTAACCAAAAACATACAAAAGTGTTTCGCATGCCTATCAGTCATTCACGAACAATCAGACATACACAACAAGCACAACAAGCCTCACTACAACAAAAACACTATATTACAACTTTAGTTTTACAATGGTTGTAAAAGCACCGTTGTAATGAATGTTTTTTACAATTTTTTTTCCAGAAAAGTTGTAATAAACTTATTTTTAACAACTGTGTTATTTTGACAGCTGTAATAAAAGCCTATCACAACTTTAAAATTTTGACTGTTGTAATATATGACTACACCAAAAATACCATATTAATAATTAATAAAAATTCGATAATTAATAAAAATATTAATACTCAATAACTATTGTTTAATAATAAATAGTTTATTTGAAAATATGTAATAACTAATATTAATAATTTCTTTTCGCTATATAATAATTAATAAATAATAGTTATGTATTATTATTAGAAATTAAAAATAAATAAAAATTAGTTTTTAGTAATGAATAATTAATTTTAGTAATCAATAAATAAGAAGTAAAAATCACTAATTAATAAGTAACAATTAAATAATTACTTTTAAATATTTTAATAAAAATTTCAAATTCAAATTTTCCATCCAGACTAAAACTATTGCGGCCAAAAATTTTCCATCTAGACAAAATGTTTAGCCGCTTCTTTTTTAGAAAAGTTGGATCCATCTACAGTATTTCCCTCCACAACCAATTATTTTTTTAATGCCCATGTCTATCCGTCTGTCCTTGTTCCAATTTCCAATTCCCCAGCTCGTGCATCAAATAATAAAATGTGGTGCCCATTCCGATTCCCCAGATCTAAAAAGATTATTACCCTACTTTGCAAAACGTGTTTAGTAAACCCCCGTCACTACCATCCTCCTGCTCGTCAAACAGACGGAAAAGCAACGACCAAAAATTTACGGTTTTTTAGTAAATTTGGGAAAAAAAACAATGGCTGTGGATCCCAACACCATCTCGAAACAATTTGTGGAACACTACTATAGTGCATTCGATTTAAATAGGAATGCTCTGGCTATTCTGTACCAGGATCAATCTTTGCTGACCTTCGAAGGGACAAAAACTCAGGGAGCAGTGGAGATCATAGCCAAGCTCGCGTCTCTTCCGTTCCTGCAGTGCAAACTTTACGTTTCGACCACCGATTATCAAACGTCAGGTCCGGTTGGCGACATCATCATTTTTGTTAGCGGCCAGCTTCAACTTGCCGGTGAGCTGCATCATCTCAAGTTTATTCAGATGTTTCATTTGATGCCGAATCCTCAAGGATCATGGTATGTGCTGAATGACAACTTCAGATTGAACTATGTTTGAATTGCTTCTTCTTTAGTTGATACAGAAGTGTCTGATACATTCTTCTGTATGTCTTCTGATCTTGCTAGGTGTGGATTCAAAAGATTCATTTTTTTTTTGAAACAAAGAGAGGATATTGTTGTTGATTTTAGTTGATGAAAAGAAAAGATCAATTATTTTAATCTTTCCTCAGTTGCGTGTTAAAAACAGTTGGTTATCGCTAAGGACTGCTTGTGCTAGTGCAGGATCGTTTTGAGAGAACTGAGCCAAGATTCATTTCGGACATGCATTATAGTCTTTTTGGTTGTTATTGTCAATTTGGCACTACCTGCAAACATGATTATGGAGCAAGAACGGAGAGAGTTTGCGATGTCAATTTAGAGTAGTCATACATTGTTGTGTAGTAGTAGTTGCTGCGACAAAACCTGTATGCCAACTAAGTATTACTTTCAGTGGAGTCCATAACAAAATTAAGACTCTCGACAATTCTTTTTGGCAGCCGATGATAGTTCAGGATGGGCACCTGTCATGGGCAATTTGAATTTCGATATAGGCACAGTAAGATCTTCATGAGACTGACCGTGGCTTGGAATAAAAATTAAATTGCCTTAAGCTAGAGTGCTTTCGTAGGGTAGCTTATGTATCTTTTGTGGACAAAGCTTCTTTCTTATGTATCTTTTGTGTTAGATCGATGTATGTATTTTGAAACGTTTATGTTTTTTGTGACGGATTTAGTTGGTGATTTACTATGTGCATGTTACTCGAATATTATGTTAACTAATATATATGAATGATTCCGTATAGTTATATTTGTTGCATTTAAATATGAATCATATTATTATTAATATATATATATGAGTTCATTATATTAGTAAGGTGTATATAAGTTACAACAGCAATAAAAAGTTGTAATAAATCATTTTACAACGGCGTGAAAGAGTTGTAATAAAATTTATTACAACGGTGAATAAAAGTTGTTAAAAACCCTATTTTACAACGGTGCAGAAACGTTGTAAAAAATATAAGTATATTACAATTTCTTAATACACGACGGTGGCTCCACCGTTGTAAAAACTTTTTACAATGCTTTTGCACCATTGTAGTATGGTATATTTGTTGTAGTGCCTACCCAAGCATGCGGTTTACTAACAAGGGAAGAAACTATCACTATTAAAATCTTACCAGGCAAAGAGTTCTGGGTGCAATTCCCTTATGCTCTCCTCTGTTTCCCAATTATAGTCTTTTTCATTCTCGCCCCACTGAACCTTGACCAGTTTCACCGCCTTCCTTCGAAGTTGCTTCATGTTGTACTCGACAATACAAACCGGCCTGCGATTCCCAACCGCCTCGGGTTCTACTTCGATGTCATCCAACTGATCCAGTGAAATAGTCATATCGGGGTCGTGCACGAGCTTCCTTAACTGGAGAATATGAAATACGTTATGAACGCCTGCCATCTTGCCTGGCAACTCAACTTTATATGCCAAATTCCCAACTTGCTTGAGAACTAGGAACGGACCAACAAATCTTTGTGCTAACTTGCCTCTCTTGCCAAATCGAATCACGCTCTTTAACGGAGAAATTTTGACAAACACCATGTCACCATTGGAGAATTTTAGATCTCTTCTCCTCTTATCAGCATAACTCTTCTGCCTATCTTAAGAAACCTTCATTCGATGTTGGATAACCCTGGTCCTTTCTGAAGTTTCTCTTATCACATCTAACCCAAGCACAAACTTCTCAACGGTTTCTAACCAGCATGATGGTGAGTTGCACGGTCTTCCGTACAAAGCTTCAAATGGAGCCATACCAATACTGGATTGATAACTATTATTATATGCGAATTCCACTAGATGCAAATGGTCATCCCATGATCCACTAAAATCTAATATGCAAGCTCTTAAGAGATCTTCTAATACTCAATTCACCCTCTCTGTCTGACCGTCGGTTTAAGGATGATACACAGTATTGAGATGTAATTCTGATCCTAAAGCCTCTTGTAAGCTCTTCCAAAATCCACTAGTGAACAATGGATCTCGGTCACTTACAATGCCTTTGGGTATTCCATGAAATCTCACTACCCACTTCATATACAGTTATGTTAACTTAGCTGCTGTTCTATTCGACTTGACGGGTATAAACCTTGCACTTTTGGTCAATCGGTCCACAATCACCCAAATTCTATCATGGCCCGATCTAGTCCTTGGTAACCCATCAATGAAATCCATTGAGACTTGTTCCCATTTCCATTCTGGAATTTCCAATGGTTGTAACAAACCACTAGGCTTCTTTTGCTCGGCTTTAACTAGCTGGCAATTCATGCACTTGGATATAAACTTCCCAACGTATCTTTTCATCCCTTCCCAGTAGTAGGTCTTCTTCTTGTCTCGATACATTTTGTTACCACTGGGATGTATAGCTATTTTTGAGTGATGACATTCTCTAAGCATTTCATCTCTCAATCCATTGACATTGGGTACAACTAATTTCCCATTCTTTTTAAGCCATCCATCTCAATCAAGTCCATACTTATTCATCTCCTCATTGATACCCATATCTAACTTGGAGATGATTTCCAATAGGTTAGGATCGTCCCTCTGACCGGAACCAATCTGCTCAATTAAAGTGGGTTTGATTGTTAAACTTACTAACATTTTTGGATCTAATTCACACTTTGGTCTGAAATCATACCTAGCGATATACTCCAATTGCTTCCATTCTAGAAACATAGCCCCTAAACTGGCATGTCTTCTACTCAATGCATCATCTACTACATTGCCCTTTCCTGGTGTTTATATAATATTAAAATCATAGGAAGCCAAGAATTCTAACCATCTCCGCTGATGGAGATTTAGGTCCTTCTGAGAGAAAAGATACTTTAATGATTTATGATCGGTAAACAACTCGAATCATTCACCCAAGAGATAATGTCTCTACATCTTCAACACGAATACGATCGCTGCCAATTCCAGATCATGGGTAAGGTATCTTTTCTCATGTGGTTTCATCTGCCGACTAGCACAGGCTACAACCTTACCTCCTTGCATCAATACAACACCTAGTCCGGTACCACATGCATCCGTGTATACTGTCGTCTCTTTATTCCCTTTAGGAATGACTAACACTAGCGCACGCGTCAACTTTTCCTTTAGATTCTTGAATGCATTTTCACAATTTCCATCCCAGATGAAAGCTTGATTCTTCTTGGTCAACTGAGTTAATGGTGCCGCTATCTTGGAGAAGTCTTGGATAAACTTACAATAATATCCAGCTAATCCCAAGAAACTTCTCACATCTGTTGCATTCTTGGGCATAGACCAATCTTGTACCATAGTCACCTTCGCAGGATCCGCGGTAATACCATTCTCTGAAACAACATGGCCCAAGAATCTCACTTCCCTCCTCTAGAAGTGACACTTAGAAAACTTTGCTTTTATTTGGTGTTTCCTCAACACCTTTATCACTATCCTCAAATGTTCCTTGTGTTCTTCCTCTTTCCTCAAGTAAACCAAGATTTCGTCTACGAACACAAGAACAAACTTATTCAATTAGTCCCTAAATACCCTATTCATAAGATCCACAAAATAAGCTGGTGCATTGGTCAACCCGAATGGCATGACCAACCCCTCACAGAATCCAGACGGCGTCCGAAAGGTCGTTTTAGGAATACTCTCAACTGCTACTCGGAGCTAATGAAATCCTATCGCGAGTTCCAATTGGGAGATAACTCTCGCTCCTTCCAGTTGATCAAACAAATCATCTATCCGTGGAAGAGGATACTTATTCTTCTTAGTCACTTTATTCAACTCGCGATAGTCCACACATAAACGAAGGGAACCATCTGCCTTGGTAGCAAATACAACTGGTGCTCCCCACTCGGATACACTTCTTCTGATAAATCCCATCTTCAAAAGATCGCTCATTTGCACCCCGAGCTCTCGTTGCTTCCTTGGTGCCATACGACAAATTGGCATCACTATAGTTCTGGCATCTTTCACTAAATCAATACGGAACTCAATCTCTCGGTGTGGTGGAAGTCCGGTCACTTCCTCGAAGATATCCGAACACTGGCCAACTTTGGGAATTCCGGCTAACTCGTCCTGCGAGATGTCGAGGGAATTTAGAAAACTAGCCATCACCTCATCACTAGGTAGGCCACCAAACACTACCGTCCGCCCATCATCCACCTTAATAGTCACCGAAAATCCCTCACAGTCTACCGCCACCCCGTATCTTTGGAGCCAATCGATTCCCAAAATAATGTCAAACTCAGTAAAGCCCAAAACAAAGCAATCACAAGAAAACATACATCCATGACTCGATAAGACCAAATTTCTACAAATGATACTAAGTCTAGTCGAACCACCAATCGGGTTCGTGACAACTAAAGGTTTATTGACTATCTCGGGTTCCAATCCCAACCTATCTACCAGGTCACTAGATATGAAGGAACGGGAAACCCATGTATCAAACAATACTCGAATAGGAACATCATAAACAGAAAGCATACCTTGAATAACGACATTCTTTCCTTTCTCCGCCGCAGTTGGGGCATTCGATGAAGAAGGAACAACATTAATAGCATATGCTTTCACAATCTGCTTCTCTTTATGGGGTTGCGTATATTTATCCTTGTGATGTCCCACTTGGCCACAGTTGAAGCACTTCCAATCCGCTGGCTTTGCTCGACATTCTTTAGCATAATGGCCCTTCTTGCCATAGCTAAAGCACTCAACATATTTCTAACTCTTCTTCTGACCATCCTTAGTCTGATTCTGTTTCCTTTTGTTCTGAGAATTATTCTTGCCTCCACCGCTTGCTTGCGGCTTTGGCCCCTCTGCAGATGCAACAACGACTTTATCCATGGGCTTAGGATAAAGGTTATCTGATCTCAGTGCTTTCCCAACAATCGATTCAAAAGTCTCATCAATATGGTTTATAAGCCTTTCCCCAAGTACTGATTTAAGCCTGTTATGAACTTTTTATTCTTCTTCTTTAGAGTGTTAATGAACGATAATCCATACTTCGATAAAGTATCGAACTCAGCAATATATTTCGAGACTGCCCTACCATTCTATTTAAGCTCCAAGAACTACCTAAACAAATCTGACTTCTGGGCAGCAAGGATAAACTTGTCACTGAATCAGGCCTTAAACTGATCCCAAGTAACTTGATCCTTAGGGGTAGCTGCCTTAATAGCATTCCACCAATTCATAGCCCATCCTTGCAGCTGACGGGATGCTAGCTTCCTCTTTATCGCATCCTCGATCCCTAAGTCCTCGAAGATGCACTCACAACTATCAAGCCAATCCTGAACTTCTGTAGCCGATTCCGTTTCGTGGAATGGCTTCCCACCAAGACTAGTGTAGTCATTACAGAGCTTAGCGAAATCGGCCCTAGGTGCCTGCACAGCTGCACCATCACCATTTGCAGCATTAGGAGATGCCCTCTGAACATCCCTAAGCATTTCTCTCATGAAGTCAGTGAACATCGTCCTCATATCAGGAGCATTCCTATTATTGGCTCCTGAACCAGTATTCCTCGTATGTGAACTCATCATTTAATCTGTAAGGAGAAAAAAGATCAACCATCTCTTCAGTGGTGCCAATGCAGTGCGATTCCATACATAGATATACTAATAGTATATATATATAGATTTTGAAAACCCAAAATATCTCAAATATTCACTCTCATATACGTATACTATCTCTCTCTGGTGTCTTTCCCAAGGTTAAATACGCAACCTAGAACTCTGATACCAAGTGTGACGGCCCGCCCCGCACCAGCCGACATTTCCCTGAAATGCGCTGTACCGATGTCCAACTAGCACAGGACGGTCGACAAAGAAAGGAAAAGAAAGGAATTTGAACTAGCAAGGAACCTGTAGAATGTCTCACAGCGCATCGGATAAAATATAATAATAACATAACTTTGACATAAAACAGGCGAGATAGTGCATAAGCTGAAAACTAAACCATCATAGCAGCGGAATCCAAAATACAGCTTATGATCCAACATCATTATTACAACTTCAAAATACTATCTCTAAAGCAAAGAAAGGAAAGGTACACTACTAATGCCCAATCAGTAACCAGCAACAACACAGGGATAATATATGTAGATAATACGTGGGAGCCTATCGTGCATAACCAGCTAACCTGTCTCTGGTCTGCTCGTTTAGGAGCACCCAGAGTAATAAGAAGAGACATAAAATTCTGGGTCAAACAAAAGTTTGTTATCAGTGATAAGCAGCAAAACAGAACAATAACAGGTATAACTAACCATACCTGAACCTGGACCTGCAACCAAAGAGTTAGCACAACAAGATGTACAATACTCTAAGATGACACTAATACATGGTGTAAAGATACGGGGGAAGGGGTGTGCATGTCATAGTGATATCAAACAATCAAGCATAGCAACCATCCTCACATCTCTCACTCAGTGCGTAAAGCATACGATATCCACCGCTTTGACCACACAAATCCTTTGCTATGATCATTCTTCCCCATGGAGTCATGATACCTCCACTGAACTAATCCATAGCCACTAATTCCTTGCTATCTCCACTCTGCCCCATGAAGTCATGATGACTCCACTGCACTGGCTCATAGCCATGCTACGATAACTCTACCCCATGGAGTAATAACTACCCTACTGCACTGATCCGTAGCCTAACATCCATCTTGGTAGTGAATCAAAATTATGGACATCATTAACCCCTTAGCATACGTCCCACAGCAAAGCCCAACTCATAAAGTTAACTCGTTGGTTCCCAACTAGATCCTAAGTTCTACTTCCTATTTGGACTACCTTTGCATCTCGGGTTTTGGTTATTATCAAAGTTCGTGAATCTTCAGTTTCCATTCAGTCCATTCACTGTCCATTCTCACAGACTGGCTCATGGTCCTCCTTCAGTTCGTGGCTCGTGGAACCATGCTTGACTCATGATGTTACTCCGCTCATGACTCATGGTCGGCTCGTGACGCCACATTCGGGTCATGGTCTTTTGGTTTGTGACTTCCTGCATCAGCTCGTTGTGCGCCGTCATGGTTCATGGTTCTAGCACCGGTTCGTGATGCATTGGCTCGACTCGTGGTGGAGGGTGCTTCACATATTAGCTCGCCATGGTTCTACTCGTGGCATCGTGCTCGACTCGTGAAGGCGACTCGTGGAGGGGTGTTCACAATCGGGTCGGGGTCGTGATGCCTGCTCACGAACGGGACTGGTATGACCAATTTCTGCAACTTTTCCAACAAGTAATTTACGCCATACGACGGCGCTTTCGACCATTCTAACTTTGTTAAACAATCACAAACAATACCAAATAGTAATAGCAACATGTACAATCAACCATAAACACCAAACCAACAACTTAACATGATAAACATGGATCAAACATACCCAAAACCCATGTTTTCCCTTAATCATGCTTAAGCATAACAAATGATAGGATTAGCAAAACATATCCAAATTAACCCAAATTTCTAACTAAGGCTTAAAATAATATTTAATGATTTCTAAACATTTTCCAAAATTTAATCATGTATAATTTCGGTAATTAACACTAATCATCTTTAATTAGTCGTAATTAATGAAAAACAATGCAAATCAATCACTTTAGCAAAAATATAAATTCAGGTCTAAAATGATTCTTTAAATGGCATGAATTTCAATGCACACAACAACCTTTACCTCTAAAGTGATATTGATTAGGCTTGGTTTGATGGTAATTAGCTTAATCTTCAACTAGAAAGTGATTTGGAGGTAGTTTAGAAAGTGGAGGCCATGGCTAGGGTTCAAGATATGTAAGTGGCAGCTAGAAAACAGAGTAGAAATGATTCCCCAAACCTTATCAGCCTCCCCATAACCCTACTCCCAAAATGGGTTATGGGCCTAGCTGTTAATCACTCTAGTTAGGCCCAGTTAAGCTGTTTTTCACCTTCCAAACCTTATTTTAGCCATATTTTCCAAACGATAAGTCCGTTTGATCATTGTGACCACTCTACAGAAAGGTTAACCACCATCTGAATCCAATGGAAGTGGTTTCAGGTCAAAAATCCTTAACAATCAAAAGTTATAGGCGAAACAAGATTGGCCAAGGGCAAAATGGTCATTTAAGAATCGGCAAAAAACGTGAACATGGAAAATGACCCCAATAGTCGTTCCCCAAAGTTACACGACCATACCACCTCATATAAAAAAAGAAATAAATATTCTACGATCCTTCGATACGTAGAATGCGGGTCGTTACAGTTGTTCAATGTTGGTGGGATGCGACACTATGAAGTATAGTACGGGAATCACAAATTGAATGGGATTTCTACTTTGTTTCTTAGAAAAGCAGTTGTTTGCAAAGCACAGCAGGGGAGTTGGATAGAATGAGACTTTGGCTCTGTTGCCTAGTAAAGCAGTTCTTTGCGAATCACTATACGGGAGCTGAAGCTAAAAGAAATGACATGTGAAAATGTAGAAACCATTAAGATAGTTAGTCAGTGTAATGGGGGATGAGAAATCCATTGTGTGTAGCATATTGCATATATTTCTATCGTTATATGTATCCTTAGGATAAATGTACTAACCATTGAAGTGTAGGAGCACAATGTTAGCCTTATTTCATAGCATGGTTCTGACACGAGGGAAACCTATATCGCTATGTGTTGTGGTCTCGTTAGATATAAATAGTGTCGGAAAGCAAGTTTATTATTTACACCAGTCTTTCTAATTGACCGGTTGTTTTTGCTTTTTCCCCTTAAACTCTCTGGTACTCGATTGACTAGGTTAAGGGTTAAGGTCTTTCAGATATTTCTTTCGCATAAGCTTCCAAAGGCAAACATAAGGCTATAACTATAAGGAGTTCCGTTGTGTTTTGTCTTATGATGTTTTGTCGTATCTTTTTGACGTATGAATCGACAAGTTTATAACTACCACTATTTATACTCTGATTAACTAACGGAGCATCATCGTTTCTCCAAGCTCTGTCACGCCTTGCCACCTTCGTTTTAAATACCCCGCTATTTCGCACATTTAAGGAACCAAATATTCTGATGACGAAGTGTTGCCATCTTCATTTCTCGACAACGCCAAAGCTATGAAACTCCATTAAAGTTATCTAAAGCCAGATCGAAGCTTCTCCACCAACAACCAAGTCCAGAAATTGTCAAATTCATTCATCAATCGCGATTATTGAAGAAGTACTTCAACAATCGATGATACTCGTGAAGATTGAATGATTCTACTTTGGAAGTGACTAAAGATCGAAGAAGTTAAAGAACTTAGAGAAGAAAGCGATATTTGATTGTAAAGAGATAATCATATACCTTGTAATGGCAGCTATGTTAATGAAATCCCCCTTCACAGTGGATATAGGTCGAATATGAGGCCGAACCACTTAAACGCTCTCTACTTTACATTTTTCTACACTTACTTGCTCTTAACTTTGTGTTTAATCATTTGTTAAGTGTTGAAAGACACCTTAGGTTTTAGTGCCATTTTTTGCATTAACATTTTTGGCTCCCACCATGGGGCTTGAATCCACGACCACAAGGTTAAGAGCCTTGATGCAGGTTGCTAAAGCCTTCTTTCTGTAATAAGATGCCAAAATCTTAAGAGTGGGCCGTTGAAGAGCTTTCTTCAAAGTTTTAAAAGTTAATGGAATTAATGGCTCATTCGAAGAAAGGTAGAAAATGAGCTAGAGTTTCTGGGAGTACCAAGGATGACTTAGGCTATACCTCAAATTTTGAACCAGGATGTTGGTCAATCCTCGAAACTTGGCATAACACAAGAGGAATTGAATGTGGTTGTAGCTGGTTTGAAAGAGAATGGATTCTACAATCAAAATGATGACGGAAAAGCTTGATGCTCTGCTCAATGCTCAAGTCAACCCCACATTCCAACGGGTGTAGTTAATCTCAAAGAAAAAGAAGATTCCCCTGCCTCGGATCCTATTGATACTCATTTTGAAGTAGAAATTGATGATGAGGCCAATGACCAAGAGGAAGCTTAAGTTGAAGATTCCAAAGTTAAAGCTAGACAGCATGCTGAGAAGTATACTACTCAGAGCACTGTTAGTTCCACCAAATGGGCACCTCTCAAGAGAGGTCCATGGCATCGAGACTCAAACCCTAATCGTTTGCCAAAGCAAGCATCCGGTAAGGATACTGGCACCTAATCCATGGAGTGAACCAGTGACAAGCAATATATCTTAGACATGGTCAAGCAAATAATGAATGAAAGCATGTCTCGAGAAGAGGACGAGAAGGAATGGGAATTTTCCCTTAGCAAGAATCCGTTCACAGGGAGAATCCATAAAGCGGAATTCCCAAAGAAGTTTACACCTATAACAGTAGCAGCATATGGGGGGACTGGAGACCCGATTTTTTTTTTCAAGTACGATCAGCGCATTAATGGAGCTAGAGCTACAGATGAAATAAAGTGCTTGTACTTCCCAGTATATTTAGAGGGTGTAGCTTCACTATGGTTCACTAGATTGCCACCAAAATCTATGGACCATTTTTCTGATTCGGCGAAGAAATTCAGAGAGCAGTTCCGACTGTACTCTAAGAAAGTCAACTATGTGATGTCATTGAATGACATAGATCAGAGATTGAGTGAATCAGTCAGAGCTTTAACAACCCGGAATTTGGGGCCAATTTAAAATTTTCATTTTAGAGATTTTAAAGGTGTTTAAATAATTGAAATGAATTATTTTAAATAAAAATGACTAGAAATTTATTTTGATTGAATTTAATAAGAATATATTTAATTTAAATACAAAAGGAATTATAAAAGGATGGTAGTTTGAAAAGTCAAACCTGAACTTTGACTGACTACACAGAATGCAGAGTAAACCGGATTTTGGTAAAACCAAAAATATTTAAATCTGTTAATGAATATCTTTCTAACGAATCTGAAAAATCGAAGTTTCATAGCGGGAATCAAAAGTTATGGCCAAATGAATTTTCAGAAAGGTCGCTATAGAGAATATATCGCCCTTGAAAATCCACATTTTGCATACGACCTCGGAATTCGACGAAACCACTTTTGTTGGGTACGGGATGTAAAATTATTGCTAGGTTTCAAATTTCTTGATTTTTGAAGCTAGTATGTGAGCGTGGCAAAAGAAACCGTGTTTTGTCAATTTCGGTCAAAATTAATTGACTGAAAAATAGCCATTTTTCAAACCGTCTCAGAATTCGACGAAATAAATTTTGTTAGGACCATATCGTCATAAGAAAGCCAAAAATAATTTTTCTGGATTTTTCTGACTTCGTATGTGACCCCAGTAAAATTAGAAAGTACGTTCGAATTAAAATTAAAAGAATAAATTTGAAAATAAAGAAAACACTCTATAAACTTCAGAATTAGACCTCGGCACTAGCGCCATTGCGTTCAGATGACGTCAAAACCTATTGTTTGAAAGTCGTTGGGGTCCGTTTGGTGATCGTATGGAGAAACCCTAATTTTGGGATTAATTAAATAAATAAATAAAATAAAAATACTTCGTATACTGTATAAATACGGACCATACCATCGTCTTCTTCCCCGATCAGTTGAACCCATAGCCACCCCCCCTTTGAATTTTCCTCTCCATTTTCCCACTAATCCACACACAATTAGACTTAGCCGTAATTGAACTTTTGAAGCTCTTCCCTTCCTCTCCGATCTCCGACAAGTTTCATTCGATTTCACAGCCTGTAGCCCTCGAATTTCGAGCCCCAACCCGGACCTTCGAACCGCCGCCGCCCCTAGCACAGACCGACGCACCCTCCCCCTTTCTGGCCGAACATCCCCCTCTCGTAGCTCTCCAATCTCCCGCAAACCGTTCGCAAAACCGTCGACTACAGCTCCCGAATTATGAATTTGAAGTTTTGAACAAACTGAAAATTTTAAGATATGAATATTTCAGATTTGCGATGCTTTTGAGCGTTACAGCGACAGTTGTTAAAAGTCAGTTCTGATTTATTCGTATGAACTTCAAATCGAAATCTTTCAGATCCGAAACTGTCGTGACCTTGAACACGAGATCTGATTGAATCCGAACCTTCATTTCAAATCCAAGCTAGTGAGAATTTATTTTTATTTAAATTTAATTAATTTAATTATTATTATTGCGTTATGTGAAATTGAAGTCAAACACAATCAAATCTGCGATGAATGTTACCATGGGTTATGGATTCAAATTGTTGTGGTGCTATGATTTTAGATTCGTTATTTTTTATCATAGATCTGTTAATTAAAATCATAGATCAGTAGGAAAAAATAGATTTTTACCTTGTTTAAATTTGTTGAAGTATGCCTTGTGGACATGAATCATGTATAAATCTATCATCTTGTTCATCGTTATGAAATTTACATCGTTATGCAACTTCATTTTATTTTAATGTGAATTAAAGTAGAAATTTACATCGTTATGAAATTTACATCGATATGTAATTTACATTATTTTTATTGTGAATTAAAGTTGAAAATTTACATTTCTATATAGGATAATAAAGTAGGAATTTACGATGTAAGGAATTTACATTTTTATAATGTTAAAATAAAGTAGATTTGGCATAGTGAAAAAAATTACATTTTTCTTTATAATTAAAAGTGAATTTACACCGTATGTCAAAAATTACATTTTTCTTTGTAATTAAAAGTGAATTTACATCGTATGTCAAAAATTACATTTCTCTTTGTAATTAAAAGTGAATTTACACCGTATGTCAAAAATTACATTTTTCTTTGTAATTAAAAGTGAATTTACACTGTATGTCAAAAATTATATTTTTCTTTGTAATTAACATGTGAATTTCACCGTATGTTAAAATTTACATTTCTATATGTAAATTATATAGGAAATTATACTGTATGTTAAAAATTACATTTTTCTTTGTAATTAACATGTGAATTTCATCGTATGTTAAAATTTACATTTTTATATGTAAATTATATAGGGAATTACACCGTAGGATAACAATTACATTTTTATATGTAATTAAAACATGAATTTACATTGTATGTTAAATATTACATTTTTATATGTAATGTCTATAGGAAATTATACCGTATGATAAACATTACATTTTCCCTATGTAGTTAAAAGATGCATTTACATTATATGATAGAATTCACATTTTTTTTATATATGTAACATAGGATGAGAATGAATATTAGAAATAAGATAAATTTATTTTATATATAATATAAGATGTAGGAATTTGACATGTAAATTAATTTTACATTATATATGTAAATAAGATGTAGGAATGTGATAGGAAATTGAAGTCATATATTTTAGGATGTAAATGAAAAGTAGATTTTGCATTGTATAGACAATTTACATTTTTTTTAGAATTGGCATCGCAAATAAAATTGCATTTTTATATGCAATAAAAGAATAAACTTTTACATTGTGAAATAAAATTTACATTTTCATACGTAGGTAAAAGTTAGGTATGTTCATTGAAATTTTACACAGTAATTAAAATAATGAATTCAACGTAAAAATGGAATTTACCTTTTTATGTAAATAAAAGGGTTAGGAGAAGTATATTTATATATAAATTTAATTAAAACTTATCGAATCGAGCGCGGCAGTTCACATTTTGAAACCGTATCTTTAAACAATTATACCGGAAGATCCGACCGTCGGATTTTCCCAAAATTGAAAGCATTAGGACTGTCTCGGAAAATTCTTTCCAACAATATAAGATACGTTATGATCCAACAGTTAGATTTTGAGGAATGTGAAAATCAAAATTTGTAGAAAGCAGTGCCAGGGTCGTCCATTGACCTGAAGCGTCGTTAATCAAAATTAATTATTTTAAATAATTAAAATAGGAATGAATCGTTAAGAAAAATATCATTAACGAATAAGAAGGACTTTAAATATATATCTATATATACATGAGGATTATTTGGGAAGTCCGAGTTCTCTCATTCCAAATAATCAAACGACGTTAATGGAAGTACAAAGATGGCGTATGAAGACCGTAAATCTTCCCTCGAATGGACAACGATCGAGGCCCTGATTTGACTTGCTCCCAATTCAAGGGTCATGGTCATTGCCCAAACGTACGTGTTGATTTCACGGGTTTGGCTTTCGCTCAGACCCAGAGCATAAGCTAATAAATGGATTGTGTGTCTGACATCATACTCTATCAAATATCATGTTATTGATCTTTTGTCGAATGTATGGATGTTTGTTGGCGGGGAATTTATTCTCTTGCTTAACACCCGTTCATATATTTCTTCAAAGGATTGGTAGTGCGATATGGAGTGATTATGTAGCATGCTAAAATGCATAGGATCAAGGTTTGGTTGAAAATCAGGCCTTGTGGGACGATCAAAGCATAGCCTGTTTAGGCATAGCTTTGTGTACAACGTGACTTCGCGAGCCTCACACACTGGCGGAGTCTAAAACGGGAGAAGGGAACGCAGGGAGAGCAGCACGTTTCTTTCTATCTAGAAGTGGTTATTGGGTTTTAACACGGCCCAACATTTTACTTATGTGGATGATGGAATGAGGCGCCTCTAGGTCCTATAGGACTGGGAAACGTGTGTTTAGGAATAACTAATCCGCAACTCGTATGGTGGACCGGCTCTACATCTATCCAAGGGTTCACTACGGGGGATCCTGAGACATTAGCTAGAGTGTCTCGTATCGGTAGGAGCTCCTCCTAGCCTTGACTCATGATGGAAACCAAAATCCAAATACGACCCTACGAATTTGATTGTATTACTAGTATGGAGGCATAGTAGTATGGGATACTATACTTCCTAGGATTTATACATTTACTTTGAAATGTTTTGATATATACTAATAATAATATTAAACTCGTATTTGCCGTATTTAGCATGTTTAATCACTATAAGGTAAAACCCTATCCTCTG
Organism: Allium sativum; assembly: GCA_030737875.1. Lineage (NCBI taxonomy): Eukaryota > Viridiplantae > Streptophyta > Magnoliopsida > Asparagales > Amaryllidaceae > Allium > Allium sativum. The sequence goes on from CM060916.1 coordinate 39,640,503, forward strand.
GTTTGTGTTGCATTGTGTGATGGGACCTGGGTCTTATGGTGATTCCATTTTTCTCAAAAGCATGATGTTGTTGTACGATTTAATTATTATTTGTTCTGACACATTTATGCACGGCAGTCCATTGGAATAAACCCGTTCCGCGTTAGCGGCGTGGTCTTTGGATTTGTCCTATTAATAGTGATTAATTAGTTAAGAATCCTCACACCAGTCCCATGACTGACCCTTTGTTTGTTTCCACCTGTTTGCAAACTCGGGTGCCCTCCTTTCTACATGGGCAGCCAAGTAAACAGGTTTATTCTTCGCTCGGAGTCTTTTCTTTGGAGCTGCTTATTATCTTTCTTGGATTTGCTTTTGTGACGAGGTGATGACTTGGAGCTTGAAGACATCTATCATTTGCTGCTATTGCATTTTTCTCTTTTGAATTTCAGACATTAAACTTGTTTCATTTCACGTTGTTTAAGTTGGAGTTGGAACTTATTTCTCTTTCTGCAAACTTGATGTAATAATTTAGAATTCTGTGACTGTGGACTTTCTGTGGTTAATGACATTATATTTCCGCTGCTACGATGTTGTTACTCTATGAATTTCCTATGCTATGTTGTATCTGTGATATGTATTATTGTATTTATTTTGTGTTCCAAATGATCATTCCTTACTTTCATTCTGTGGAAGTTTGGGGTCATCACAGTTGGTATCAGAGCTTTGGTTAAACTTAGTTTTGGGATATAACATATTTATGATAATTCGTTTACATAGAATCACAAAATTCTATGGCGAACATTTCATGTGAATACATAATTATCAGTCATTCTATCATTATCTTTTATCCGTCCTTTTATCTTGATCAACTCCTCAAATCACCATTATAGTTGTTCTGACTCTTTCCTTGATCGTACAGAACTAACTAGAAATGAGTACCGCTGCCGCTAGAGCCGCTAGAGCTAGAGTAAGGAGGCAAAATGCTGCTGGAACTGAGGAGGCTACTGTTCAACAACCACCACCACCACCGCAACCCTTTGATTTGGATAAGATGGCAAAGAAATACAAAAACCTGGGAGGAGTGCCATTCAAGGGTACTAAGACGGTGACACAAGCTCAAGCTTGGCTGAGGAACTATGAAAAGATTTTTGGAGGATTAGAGCTGGAGGATCATAGGAAAAGATTAGTGGCTTCATGGCTGCTACAAGAGGAAGCTCAAAACAGGTGGGACACAGTCACGGTTGGAGGGATTGCAGACAATATGACTTGGACAAGGTTTAAGGAGCTTTTCAATGACAAATACATTCCAAGGCAGGAGGTAGAAAGACTACATGACGAGTTCGCCAATCTAAAGCAAGGCGACAAGACCGTTTCAAAATATGTACGAAGATTTGAAGACCCCTCCCGCTATGCCCCTGAATTGATTCAGGATGACTTTCAGAAGAACAAGAGGTTCATAAATGGGCTTGCGAGGAAGTATATTGATAGAGCCACTGCCCACATCGACCTTTCCTTCAATAGGCTGGTGGAGTTTGCTTGTCGATATGAGGAGAATGATAGGAAGAATTCCCAACAAGACAGGGAAAGGAGCTTGGCCAACAATAAGAGGAAGCAAACAGAGAAGAAGACTGAAGGAAGCAATTCTGGAGCTGCTAAGGCGCACGATAAGTCAAAGGTGCAATGCTACAACTGCCAAAAGTTTGGGCACTACAGCAAGGACTGTAGAAATCCAAAGAAGGCCCAAAGCGACGACACCAAGGAATACTATAATTGCCACAAGAAGGGTCATATCAAGCCAAGTTGTCCGCTGTTGAAAGGAGCGCAGGTTGCACATGTGTATGAGGGGGAAACTGCACCTTCTTTTTCCGCTCCTACTTCTTCCGAAGGAGCAGGTAAGCCTGATGTTTTAGATGGTACCATTTATGTTAAAAATATCCCTGTTACTGCCTTGTTTGATACAGGTGCATCAAGAAGCTTTATTTCTAGCAATACGGTCCAGAAATTGAAACTGAAGCAAAGAAGTCTTAAAGAACCACTAAATGTTCACAACCCTGTAGGAGGTTCTACCACTCTAGATTTATTTTGTAAAGTGCCTGTATCTTACTCCTATTTCAAATTTCCATTTAACTTGATCATTATGAATTTTTCCGAGTTTGATATCATCCTCGGTCTTGATTGGCTAACCAAATATGACGCTGAAGTGTTATGTTCAGAAAGAGTGGTTAAGGTGAAAACAGGTTTCGGAAACACTATTATTATACCTTGCCATGGGCCAAAATCTGATAGAAAGGCATTTTGGTCTTCCCTGGAGATCACTCCTATTTCCTTAGAAAATATTCCCGTGGTCAAAGATTACGCGGATGTATTTGAAGAAGTGGACAACCTACCCCCGCGAAGGGAAATCGATTTCAGAATTGATCTTGTTCCTAATGCAAGACATGTAGTTCATGCTATTAGAAGAATGACTCCTAAAGAAAGGAAGAATTGCAAACCCAAACTAAGCAGCTTCTGTGGACGGGACTCATCCGACCTAGCTTTTCTAATTGGGGTGCAGCTGTGGTGTTTGTCCCCAAATCGGATGGTACCCTAAGACTTTGTGTCGATTACCGCGATCTTAACAAACAAACATTGAAGAACAAATACCCCTTGGCCCGCATAGATGATTTGATGGACCAATTGAATGGAACCAAGGTGTTTTCGAAGATGGACCTAGCCACAGGTTTCCACCAACTCCGCATAGCAGAAGAATGCATACCTTTGACCGCCTTCAGGGGTCCCGATATATTCTACGAATGGTTAGTGATGCCGTTCGGTTTATGCAATGCTCCAGCCTACTTTGTTGACTTGATGAATAGGGTCTTCCGAGAGGTCCTAAATAAATTCGTCCTAGTCTTCATTGATGATATTCTAATCTATTCTAAAACTAAGGAGGAGCATGAAGGGCATTTAATGGAAGTGTTTTAAATTCTGCGACGAAATGTTTTAAAAGCGAAGTTTTCCAAATGCACATTTTGGCAAGAGGAAGTAAAATTCTTTGGCCATCTTGTGTCAAAAGAAAGAATCGCAGTTGATCCAAGTAAAATTGCCGCCATTCGAGATTGGAAGCAGCCCAGTACACCCACTGAAGTAAGAAGCTTCCTAGGTTTGGCCGGATATTACAGGAAATTTGTCAAAGATTTCGCCAAGCTGTCTAGCCCATTAACAAAGCTTACCAAGAAGCATGCCAAGTTCAATTGGACATCGGGTTGTGAGGAGGCATTCCAAAAGCTAAAGGTGAGTTTGACTACTGCTCCCGTACTAACCATCATCGATGGCAACAAAGATTTAAAGGTCTACACCGATGCTTCCCAAAGTGGTGGTCTTGGTGCAGTACTGATGCAAAGGGGCAAAGTAGTTGCATATGAAAGCCGTCAATTAAAGCCGCATGAGAAAAATTATCGTGTCCATGACTTAGAGTTGTTGGCCGTAGTCTTTGCTTTAAAAATTTGGAGACATTATCTTTTGGGCGAAAAATTTGAATTATACATAGACCATCAATCTTTGAAATATCTCTTCGATCAAAAGGATTTGAATTTAAGGCAGCAACGATGGCTAAAATTTCTGGCGGCATACGATCTTGACATCTTATATACGCCAGGAAAAGCCAATGTTGTGGCAGACGCACTTAGTAGAAAGGATGTCATTGTCGCAAGCCTCATCATCACCCCTTCTTTGATTGATAAGATTGCCTCTCTTCAGAAAAGTGATGCTTTTATTCGGAAAATGGTTGAAAGAATTCAAGGAGGTGAAAACACGAACTTCCAAATAGATGGCAAGGGAGTTCGTAGATTGCACGGGCGGATTTGTGTTCCAAGTATCCCCGAGCTCATAAGAGAAGTTTTAGATGAGGATCAAAAATCAAAGCTTTGCATCCACCCCATTGTGAGAAAAATGTATCAAGACTTAAAGCGCACATTTTTGTGGAGATCTATGAAGAGGGATATATCCATTTATGTGAGTAGATGCCCCACATGCTAACAAGTAAAAAGTGATCAACAAAAGCTTGCGGGGTTGTTGCAGCCATTGGAAGTTCCAGATTGGAAGTGGGACCAAATCTCCATGGATTTTATAGATGGTCTGCCTCGTACTAGGAAAGGAAATGACAGCATATGGGTGATCGTGGATCACTTCACAAAGTCCGCTCATTTCATACCTGTCAAATCCACTAGAACTGCTCAAAGTCTGGCGCAAATCTATTTAAAAGAAATCGTCAGGCTACATGGGGAATAAAACTAAATCTTTCCTTTTCATCATAATCTGAATGAAAATTTTCTTTTTCAAATTAAATAATAATCTTTTCTTTTACACAGATTTCCTAGTAGCATCGTTAGCGACCGTGATCCTATCTTTGCTAGCAAATTTTGGGAAGCACTCCAAAATGAGTTGGGAACGAAGTTAAATCTCAGTACCGCCTATCACCCACACACAGATGGCCAGACTGAGCGAGTGAATCGCATTCTTGAAGATCTATTGCGAGCTTGCATACTCGATTATGGAGATTCTTGGGAGGATCACTTGCATTTAGTTGAATTTTCGTATAACAATAGCTATCAAGCAAGTTTGAAAATGTCTCCATTTGAAGCCTTATACGGTAGGCGATGTAGATCGCCAGCATGTTGGGTTGAAAAAGGAAATTGGCTTGTGTTGGGTCCAGACATGATCCGAGAAGCTTCAAACAAAGTTGACTTCATTAAGAAGCGACTATTGGCTGCCCAAAGTAGACAGAAAAGCTATGCAGATGTAAGAAGGCGAGAGCTAGCTTTTGAAGTGGGTGACTATGTCTATCTGAAAGTCGCTCCAATGCGAGGTGTTATCCGTTTTGGAAAGACAGGAAAATTAGCACCTAGATTCATCGGTCCCTTCCCTATTCTTGAAAAGATTGGCACTCTAGCCTACAGAATTCAGATGCCAGACTGGTTGCCTGGAGTGCACGATGTATTCCATGTATCTCAACTTCGAAGGCATGTCCATGATCCAGATCTAATTGTGGAAGAAGCAGCACAGCAAGATTTAGAGATTACCCCAAGCCTTGTAGTGAGAAGAGAACCACTGAAAATTATTGGCAAGGAGACTAGGAAGCTGAGAAATAAAAGTATCAACCTACAAGGTGCAATGGAGCGGTGATCCTAGAGACTGCACTTGGGAAACCGAGGAGAGTATCAAACAAGCCTATCCCAAATGCAGAGTGGATATTTCCGACTAGTTTTATTTTGAGGTATGCTTAAAATATTTTCTATCCTTTATGTTGGTTCCTACTCTTCTATTCTTTCCTTTTCCTTTTCGAGGAAGAAAAGTTCTTAAGCGGGGGAGATTGTAACAACCCGAAATTTGGGGCCAATTTAAAATTTTCATTTTAGAGATATTAAAGGTGTCTAAATAATTGAAATGAATTATTTTAAATAAAAATGACTAGAAATTTATTTTGATTGAATTTAATGCGAATATATTCAATCTAAATACAAAAGGAATTAGAAAAGGACGGTAGTTTGAAAAGTCAAAACTGAACTTTGACTGATTACACAGAATGCAGAATAAACCGGATTTTGGTAAAACCAAAAATATTTAAATCTGTTAATGAATATCTTTCTAACGAATCTGAAAAATCGAAGTTTCATAGCGGGAATCAAAAGTTATAGCCAAATGAATTTTCAGAAAGGTCGCTATAGAGAATATATCGCCCTTGAAAATCGACATTTTGCATACGACCTCGGAATTCGACGAAACCACTTTTGTTGGTTCCGGGATGTAAAATTATTGCTAGGTTTCAAATTTCATGATATTTGAAGCTAGTATGTGAGCGTGGCAAAAGAAACTGTGTTTTGTCAATTTTGGTCAAAATTAATTGACTGAAAAATAGCCATTTTCAAACAGTCTCAGAATTCGACGAAATAAATTTTGTTAGGACCGTATCGTCATAAGAAAGCCAAAAATAATTTTTTTGGATTTTTCTGACTTCGTATGTGACCCCAGTAAAATTAGAAAGTACGTTCGAATTAAAAATAAAAGAATTAATTTGAAAATAAAGAAAACACACTGTAAACTTCAGAATTAGACCTCGGCACTAGCGCCATTGCGTTCAGATGACGTCAAAACCTATTGTTCGACAGTCGTTGGGGTCCGTTTGGTGATCGTATGGAGAAACCCTAATTTTGGGATTAATTAAATAAATAAATAAAATAAAAATACACCGTATACTGTATAAATACGGACCATACCATCGTCTTCTTCCCCGATCAGTTGAACCCATAGCCGCCCCCCCTTCGAATTTTCCTCTCCATTTTCCCACTAATCCACACACAATTAGACTTAGCCGTATTTGAACCTTTTGAAGCTCTACCCTTCCTCTCCAATCTCCGACAAGTTTCATTCGATTTCATAGACTGTAGCCCTCGAATTTCTAGCCCCAACCCGCGACCTTCGAAACTCCGCCGCCCCTAGCATAGACCGTCGCACCCTCCCCCCTTTCGGCCGAACATCCCCCTCTCGTAGCTCTCCAATATCCCGCAAATCATTCGCAAAACCGTCGACTACAGCTCTCGAATTCTGAATTTGAAGTTTTGAACAAACTGAAAATTTTAAGGTATGAATATTTCAGATTTGCGACGCTTTTGGGCGTTACAGCGACAATTGTTAAAAGTCAGTTTTGATTTATTCGTATGAACTTCAAATTGAAATCTTTCAGATCCGAAACCGCCGTGACCTTGAACACGAGATCTGATTGAATCCGAACCTTCATTTCAAATCCAAGCTAGGTGAGAATTTATTTTTATTTAAATTTATTTAATTCAATTATTATTATTACGTTATGTGAAGTTGAAGTCAAACACAACCAAATATGCGATGAATGTTACCACGGGTTATGGATTCAAATTGTTGTGGTGCTATGATTTTAGATCCGTTATTTTTTATCATAGATCTATTAATTAAAATCATAGATCGGTAGGAAAAATTAGATTTTTACCTTGTTTAAATTTGTTGAAGTATGCCTTGTGGACATGAATCGTGTATAAATCTATCATCTTGTTCATCGTTATGAAATTTACATCGTTATGCAACTTCATTTTATTTTAATGTGAATTAAAGTAGGAATTTACATCGTTATGAAATTTACATCGATATGTAATTTACATTATTTTTATTGTGAATTAAAGTAGAAAATTTACATTTTTATATAGGTTAATAAAGTAGGAATTTACGATGTAAGGAATTTACATTTTTATAATGTTAAAATAAAGTAGATTTGGCATAGTGAAAAAAATTACATTTTTCTTTGTAATTAAAAGTGAATTTACACCGTATGTCAAAAATTACATTTTTCTTTGTAATTAAAAGTGAATTTACACCGTATGTCAAAAATTACATTTTTCTTTGTAATTAACATGTGAATTTCATCATATGTTAAAATTTACTTTTTATGTAAATTATATAGGAAATTATATTGTTTGTTAACAATTACATTTTTCTTTGTAATTAACATGTGAATTTCATCGTATGTTAAAATTTACATTTTTATATGTAAACTATATAGGGAATTACACCGTAGGATAAAAATTACATTTTTATATGTAATAAAACATGAATTTACATTGTATGTTAAATATTACATTTTTATATGTAATGTCTATAGGAAATTATACCGTATGATAAAGATTACATTTTCCCTAAGTAGTTAAAAGATGCATTTACATCGTATGATAGAATTCACATTTTTTTTATATATGTAACATAGGATGAGAATGAATATTAGAAATTAGGTTTATTTAATTTATATATAATATAAGATGTAGGAATTTGACATGTAAATTAATTTTACATTTTATATGTAAATAAGACGTAGGAATGTGACAGGAAATTAAAGTCATATATTTTAGGATGTAAATGAAAAGTAGATTTTGCATTGTATAGACAATTTATATTTTTTTTTTAGAATTGGCATCGCAAATAAAATTGCATTTTTATATGCAATAAAGAATAAACTTTTACATTGTGAAATAAAATTTACATTTTCATACGTAGGTAAAAGTTAGGTATGTTCATTGAAATTTTACAGAGTAATTAAAATAATGAATTCAACGTAAAAATGGAATTTACCTTTTTATGTAAATAAAATGGTTAGGAGAAGTATATTTATATATTTATATATAAATGTAATTAAAACTTATCGAATCGAGCGCAGCAGTTCACATTTTGAAACCGTATCTTTAAACAATTATACCGGAAGATCCGACCGTCGGATTTTCCCAAAACTGAATGCATTAGGACCATCTCAGAAAATTCTTTCCAACGATATAACATACGTTATGATCCAACGGTTAGATTTTGAGGAATGTGAAAATCAAAATTTGTAGAAAGCAGTGCCAGGGTCGTCCATTGACCTGAAGCGTCGTTAATCAAAATTTAATCATTTTAAATAATGAAAATAGGAATGAATCATTAAGAAAAATATCATTAACGAATAAGGAGGATTTTAAATATATATCTATATCTATACGAGGATTATTTGGGAAGTCCGAGTTCTCTCATTCCAAATAATCAAACGACGTTAATTGAAGTACAAAGATGGCGTATGAAGACCGTAAATCTTCCCTCGAATGGACAACGATCGAGGCCCTGATTTGACTTGCTCCCAATTCAAGGGTCATGGTCATTTCCCAAACGTACATGTTGATTTCACGGGTTTGGCTTTCGCTCAGACCCAGAGCATAAGCTAATAAATGGATTGTGTGTCTGACATCATACTCTATCAAATATCATGTTATTGATCTTTTGTCGAATGTATGGATGTTTGGTGGCGTGGAATTTATTCTCTTGCTTAACACCCGTTCATATATTTCTTCAAAGGATTGGTAGTGCGATATGGAGTGATTATGTGGCATGCTAAGATGCATAGGATCAAGGTTTTGTTGAAAAGCAGGCCTTGTGGGACGATCAAAGCTGAGATAACAATTCCCATTACTGTCCATCCTAAAGATCCAAATCGAGTGCTGAACAAAGGATCTCGGCTAGGCCAGAAATTGCAAAGTGAATTGATTGTTTTTTTGAAAGCAAACTTGTATGTGTTCGCATGGAGCCACTCAGACATGTGCGGCATGTCTCCAGATGTTGCAGTCAATGCACTCAATATTGATCCATGTGTTCCATCCGTAAAGAAAAAATGGAGGATCCAAGGTCCGGAGGGATCAAGTGTTAAAGAAGAGGTCGATAGATTAATGGAGAATGGCTTCATTAGAGAGTCTACTTATCATGATTGGGTCTCCAACCTTGTGCTTATGAAGAAACCAAACGGCAAGTGGCGAGTGTGTATAGACTACTCAGATCTCAACAAAGCCTGTCCAAAAGATAGTTTCCCTTTGTCCAGAATAGATCAGCTTGTAAATACTACAGCTGGGCATGAGCTGCTTTCACTTATGGTTGCTTATTCATGCCATAATCAAATTATGATTTATGAGCCAGATCAACATAACACAAGCTTGTCACAAACATGGGTTTATATCGTTATAAAGTAATGCCGTTTGGATTAAAAAATGCAGGAGCGACTTACTAGTGACTTTTTAATGCTATGTTCAAAGAACAAATTGGCAAGACGATGGAAGTATATGTCGGCGTTATGCTGGATAAGTTGAAATGGGTCACTGATCACTTGGAAAATCTGGCCAAGATGTTTGATATTCTACGCGAATATGGTATAAAGTTGAATCCTCTGAAATGTTCATTTAGAGTCGCATCAGGGAAATTTCTTGGGTCCATGGTCAATGCCAGAGGCATAGAAGACAACCAACTCAAATTTGAGCTTTGAGAGAGATGCATGCTCCTAGATCCAAGAAAGAGCTGCAATGCTTTTTGAGATTGCTGCTCTAAGACACTTCATATAAAAAGCAACAAACATGTGTATTCCTTTCTTTGACGGTTTGAGAAAAGGAAAGAAGGACTTCCAGTGGAGTCCTGAATGTCAAAAGGCATTTGAAATGCTAATTCAGCGCATGGCAATACCACTAATGATATTCAAGCCCAACGATGACTTGTTTTTGTATTTGGCGGTATCAGCCCATGCGCTAAGTGTTGCTTGGGTGAGTGAGGACTCGAAGGTTCAAAGACCTTTGTATTACCTCAGTAAGAGATTGACCAAGGCGGAGTTGAACTACCCAAAGTTGTAAATTCTTGCTTATTGTCTACTCATAGCCTTGAAGAAGCTCAGGCCTTACTTTCAGGCTCACTCTTGAAAAGTCCTCACTAATCAGCCATTGAAGCAAGTTCTGTTCTGTCCAGAGACCTCAAGGAGAATGTTGAAATGGAATATTAAACTTAGTCAATACGACATCACATGTCATCCCCGTAGAGCGATCAACGGACATGCACTTGCAGATTTTATTGCAGAGTTCACAGACCGAGGAGAGGAGAAGGAAGAAACTGTCAAAGTGATAGTTCAATGGAAGCTGTTTGTTGAAAGGGCATCAAACGATTATTGCTCAGGGGCAGAAGTAATTTTGGAAACTCCTGAAGGAAGATGTAATGGATGGGATTTTCAACCCAGAAAATCAACATAAATACACTGTCAATTTTTCGAGCATCGAAAATACCAGTACATTAGTAGAAGAATTTAGAGGATGAGAAAGATGAGATAGAACTAATAGAATAGAAGAAGAAGAAAATCACACTGGACAGAATCAGAGTAAACACGAAACTCACAGCGGAATAACAATCTTTTATTATATAATAAGTTTGAAATACAAACCAGAGTTTGTATATATACATACCATTCGGAGTATAATACATGGTATACATCACAGCGGAAATAATCTCTAATAACTAATAGTGGAGCCTCCTGCTTTTAGCTCCTCCAAGTGAATCTGCAAAGCCTGAAACACTTGACTGCCCGTACAAATTTGGGCACCCAAGAGTTTAGGGAAAACACAAACAAAATAAACTCTGGGTCAGTCATAGGACTGGTGTGAGTAAATTCCAACCATACTGTTTACTTTGAAAATTCTTTTCAAATAAGAAGATAATAGTGAGACCGACCCACACATAAACATGGACGGCTTTTACCTTACTATAACCCAAAGTATTCTTGATATCAAAAACCAGTGATATTATGATAATGTCTAAACCAATAATTATACAAGTAGCAGAACGCTTGCATCTCACGTTCCGTATATATATAGTATAAAATCATAAACCGCAGGGCGCGTATTGGAGATTGGATTTCGACAGACAAGGTATGGGAGCGCCTTTTGATTAGTGTACTCTAGAGGGGATACACTCAGGGTTCAACAAGAACGTCTTGCAACCCGGCCACACATGACCGCTCACTCATTTAGCTTGAGTGTCGCGAATATATAGCCACCACGGTTGTAGGCCATCCAACCGTCATCCGAAGATACAGAATCGAAAAGAAGTATAAATATGAATTTTCTCTAGATCGGTGACAATACACCCTGCTTGGGGATGACCCAACTAGCCATGCTGCCTAGCCCAACTTCTGTCATTCCCGGTTGTGAGGCTAGAGGCTACGTCTAACTTCAGAACCTCTGATCACTATTCACTTTGAATGCCACATCGTCAAACCCGTCAATTCACTAATCGATTCCCAAACATATCACGGGTATAAAAGCTAAGAGGAACGAATTCCTCCGCCACCAGACGTAATACCTTTTTAGAGATCAATTATACGTGATTTGCTAGGTATACTCTGTCAGACACTCGTCCATACAAGTTGTCCTGGGACTGGACAAACATAAAACATCATTCTGGAACTGGACGACCCTTGCATTTAACTCCGTCTTCAATTTTCTTCAGCATATCTACTTCGCTGCGCTTATGCCTATACGAAGTGGTTTTCAGATAACATATCCAACCGGTCTCTCCGTATCGACACGATGGTCAAAATACTTCGATAATCGGTTATTTAACTATCGAAGTAAAAACAACATCCATCATACAATCACGGGCGTTTTTATTTAACATTCGTTTTATTATTCAAATTCCCATATCTTACTAGATATTTCTCAAATCCCGTTTTAGCCCTTTTACTCTTCTTGGAAAACATTTCCAGTTATTATAAACTCTTATTCTCTCATGTTCCGTAGAATATACGTTATTCACGTTCGAACTATTTACATTAATTTCACATTCTTTATTTCTATACTTGGATAATCTACCCTATTTATATTGGAAAATATTTCCAATTTCCTTTTAACCCTTTAATCGGCCCCACGTTCACTTTTAAAACATTATTCACTTTGAAATGTGAATATCATTTCTAATTGCCGAAATCTGAACTACTTTATCGGATACTCTTTATTCAAGTAATAATTACACCTATCTTGTTTACCCAAACCACTTTCTTACTTTTATATTCCTACTCCACTTTATAAACTCTATTTCTAAGTCAACTTCTTATCAAAACAATATCCAGTTGATAACTAAATACAGATTCCTATCCTATTTACATTTATTTGTTTAAAACTAAATGTTAATTATCCTATCAGAATATAATTCCTAGAATGATTTACTTTTATATACATTCGACATCGTCGAATTCTAGTTCCAAATCCTAATGGTTTAATTCTAATCACATTTCGAACATCGAAATGCTGTCATCGTTTTCTAACAAGATTCTCCAATTTCTCTTCCTAAAATTGATTCTTATATTTTCTTACACCATCATTATTTATTACTTTCGAATAAGTGGATTTCAACTAAACTGCTTCATTTCCTAGGAAGTGCTGCCATATATAAAAATCACGCTTAAGTTGGTTAACAACGTTAATTTATCGCTATAGTTCTAAACTAGCCATACGCTGTAATATTCTCATTTATAACTAATCTTGACATACAGTCACGCTTAAGCCTAATCAACAGTGTTTATTTTATCGATATAGTTCAAACTTGCAATACGCTGCTATATGCCACTTTATAACTAATCTCGACGTCTTTTTCCGTTACAAAAATCTTGACATCTCTTTCTGTTTCAAAAATCTTGACATCTCTTTCCGTTACAAAAATCTTGACATATCTTTCCGTTACAAACTGATGTTGTTCCTCGATAATAGCGAAGCCGTTCAAGTTGGGGTATTCTATTTACCTCTCAGACCTTGACCGACAACGTTCTTACCTTAGAACAGATATAAGTCTGTATTCTAATCCCTTATTACTTATAATATTCATCAAATCATATTTCCTTGTTTTATTTTGGAATATGGTTTCATAACATCATATTCATACTTTGAAATCTTCGTTGTTTATAATTATTTATTTTAAACATTAACTCTTTGCTTTAACTTAAAATTTCTTTACAAGGACCCATTTTATCTAATAATCATTTTTCAATTAAACAGTTGATTTAAATCAACTTCATTCCATTAGTAAACTCGTTAACTGATTTTAATTTCTTTTTAACATTAGATTAATATAATTAATCTAAAAATATTTCTTAACTTTTTGCTTTAAACTAATTTTCCAAGTTATCCACTCGCAGGATAATCATATCTTAATAACTTATTTAAATGTCAAACAATCGTCTGTATTTACTTTATAACATGAACTATAAAATACTGATTTATAATAGAACTTCTATTATAAATTTAAATCTTCTTTTTAATTATAAAAATATAATTTTTATAATTAACTCCGTTCATTTACCTGACGGTAAATCAACTCCTTAACAAAACGAGGGTTTTACAGTCGATTGTTATCACTTTCTAAATTGATATTGTTTATTGATTTATCGAAACAGGTGTTGAATTTTCGTTCAACTTCAATATTCACCTGGGGTTTTAAATGTAATTCGGGTTCGAAAAGTGCATACAAAACAAACAGTACACATAAATACTGAGGAATCCTGTTGGATTTCCCCAACCGGTTTCCCGCATCCACAAATGTTAGTCAAACAATTATCACTGATTCCATATTAGGGAATATTTATAATTGACGGAATCAGTGTTCAACCGGTGATGTGTACATATGCAATGATATGTAATATTCAACCAAATTAATTGTAATCTACCTAATCGATCATCACACAACATTCAAACAACATTAAAATATATTAAAATATTTAAAAATAGATCAGAGTTAGTGATTTTACTCACCTTGGCGCGTTAACCGTTAAATAACAATTTGGATCGGTCAATTAAACTCAGCGTTCAGCTCTGCCATAAATTCGACGTGCTTTAAATTTCTTCAAACCAACATCATAGCGACGCCAGCGTCCGTGCAATTCCAAAGTGACGGACCGTTCGTCAGACCATTAAATTCTCGGTCCATAGAAGTTCACCACTACCCATCATTGTTTCATCGACTTCGAACCTCTCACTCAGCTCGCGTCTTGCTTTGCCGAACACACTCGTCCACTTCAGTGCATTTCTTTCCACCATTGCCACGGTATTTGCACTGCCCTTTTTCCCTTTGTATCCGCGAAAACTCACCAAAACACCACCCTTAAAAAGTACTTCGGTTTGTCTAAGACTACCCATCAGTGCTTCTTAGTTTACTTCCAGAGATTTTGGAACCGTTTGAAACAGTAGTTCTTCCCATGAAAAACAAGACAATCCGCTCTCCAGTATTTTATCATGCCATAGCCGTTCTTCCATCTGCTTGTACCCTCATTACTCCCCTTCTACTTTAACACACAGCAAGGTGTAGATCCATCATCTCCCTCTCGATAGTTCCTCTGCCAGCTCCCACTTTCTTCCCATTATCTGAAGCCTTCACCGCCGTTCTGTGATCAGTCTCTTCATCACATGTGTTCTTCATAAGCTAAAATGTATGATGCTCCTTTCCATGCACGTTTGTACCCTTTCATGACACTGTACAGGCCACTTCACACGATCAACCTTCTTCTTCTCACCAAAAATGCATGCTGACCCCACTCGAAACATCACCAACACCACTCGAACAACCCCACTTCAGTCACGATCTTCTCTAGATCCGTACACCACCTTTCACAAATAGGAACTCCATTTTAATGTCTTCACTTCCAGTATTTCACGCCAGTGGCCATCCCGAATGCTTTCAAACTCCTGTGCTCTTTCTTTAATCCACAATCACCACTCAAATACTCCTCTCCTTTTCCATCCACGCACTCCTTTTCCACTATTAAATTTCTGCTTATACAAAAATGTCCATGTCTCCATACAGTACTCCACCGAACAAAAGTATCGCCAACCACTTGCAACGCCTGGCCTCCTACCGCCTTGCAAAAACTCACGTTGAACTATTCTTCACGTGTATGCTTGCCGTCTTCTCATGCAAAACAGTAGCACCACACACCATTTCAGTATTATTTCCATCCTTTTCAATGACGAGCCCACTTTCTCATCTCACCACCTTTGTACGCCACTCCATGTTAAATTGTCTTCACCGCGCTCATGCCTCAGAAAAACTCCCCACATGGTATTGTTGTTGTTTTGGTTTTATTTTATTTGTTTTCATGAAAAAAACTCACGGTGTCGAACCATATTTCCTGGAGCAAAACTGAATGAACAGCTATGTGTGCTAGGGTATATATAATAAAGGATGCTTAACCATGAAGTATATAGGGTAGCTGACTTGGTTAAGTAATAGGTTTGTAGTGTGTATATTTTAAATAAGGCTAATTCCCTGGTTTTAGTGATAAATGTGCTGTTAGGGACATGCTTCATATAGGGTAGGCGAGATATTTTGTAAAATGGGTATGGGCTTGCGAAGTAAATGGTGATAAGACTTTGCACTGTAGAGAATGATCGGTGCCTTGTTCAAGTATGGGTCTGCATTATCCTAGTTTCTCGCGTGTGATGATCTCTATAGTATAGGGCCTTGCGATATGAATGTATAATGCGAAGGGAAACGAGATGAGGATGACGTCCTTTCATAGCATGCGCCTCAATGTAGTATAGGTTTAAGTCTTTGGTATGGGGCATGGTATGGCTGCAGTACTTTCGATGGGGTAGGAAATATGGCTTTTGATATTGATTAGGAAGTAGCTTATAAGTTGTAGTATAGGCAGTGTGAAGGGAATGGGCTAAATGAAACTACATGGTATGCCTACCTTAATAGGAAGGAAACAGACGCATTTCATTACTGTTGCAGCACATGCTTTCGTCATTTAATGATTTCATAATTTTACACGTATTTTTGTTTTTGAGTTTAAACAGTGAAGTTTTACGTTTTCTGTTACACTGAATTCTGTTCGTTTACGGGCTGCTATGGACAAAAATAAAAATACATTCGTGCCCAGCGAGGTGCCACGATCCCAAAAATGTAATAATATCGGTAGATTGACTCATATTTTGAAATTCCGAAATACCGATACAGGGTACGCAATACTCCAAATAAAAAGTTGCATATTTAATTAATTAAAAATTACAGTAAAATTTTAAAAATTAAATTATCGCTGCGCCTCAAAAGAACCCTGTCCCGATTTGAAACCAATATCAAGTTATATTCAAATAACCGTTATGGTCGATATACGATTTCACAGCGACTATTTGAATATTTGATTTGGACATATCTTGCAGTCTACACAACGAAATCTGGGGTTTTCACCTCTGTTAGAAAAATACAGCTCAACAGATTCCAGCGCTTCTTGTTTCGAAGAAATCCGATTCAAAATGAGTCCGGTACACTCAGTTGAAGTCCAGAACGTTAAATTACGAACTGCCGCGTTATTACGGGCTCGATTATATTTAATATATATTTTTATACGTTCAACTTCGTTTTTAATTAATATATAAATCCATTTATATTCTGAATTCAATATTTAAACTGATTTAAATATTCAAATACGAACCGACGAAAATGCGAGACGTTACAGTCCTTCCCCCTTAAAATAATTTCGTCCTCGAAGTTGCTAAGATAGGGAAAATGCTACAATCTATGTTATAAATAGGTTAAAAATCTTTTTGGTTTATTGATTAATTCTAATTAAAATATTAATTTCTTCTTATTTATAAATACTTTCAGAAATTTTGAAAATTTCCTAACAGCTTAATTTTCAGATAATTTTGCCAGTATCTCTTCTACATGGCTCAATCGGTACTGCTACCACTCGCCACTCTGGGCCTTCTCCAAATTCAAAAGAAATCAAACAGCCAAACAGCTTGCCAAACAGCCTCATCAAAATCTCATACTCGCATGACCCTTTTTGGTTGGCATTTAACTCTATCTCTGCCATTTAACATATATCCAAGCATCGTTGGTTGGTTTTCATCAATCCATTCTCAAACCAATCTTTCACTTTCTACCCAACCAAATTATATTTCAACTCCAATTTCATTTATTGATTTATCTCTCAAATTAGTTATCTCTTCATCTCCAAATTCACAATTCGATTCTTATTCTCCCAGAATCGATTCATTTTAATACTCGAATCTCCGATATTTTACTTTTACAATTTCCATTCTGGATCGTTCCAAATTCAGTCAAATTTTGTTTTATCTTAGTTTAAGTTTCACTTTTTACCAATTTAACTCCATAAGTTAAATTTTTATTTCAGAATTCAAATTCTTGGGATTTATTTCAAATCGGTTTGAAATTATATATAATTCAAAACATTTGAATTTTCTGACAACTAGTTTCTTAAACAATATGAAACAAAATCTTTGGTAGTAATCCGTCACTTACCAGCTTGAAAATGAACAACGATAATGTCGCGATCATCATCGGAATTTATTTTCCAACCATCAAAGTGAGTTCAATATTATATTGCTTTAAAACTCATTTATAATCACTTCATTACTTCAAAATATCTTTTCAAAATGCTTGGAAAATATTTCCAAATCTCTCCCAGGATTTTAATTTTTTTCATATATTCAATCCAACATTATTTCCAACTTTTTCCGAGTTTCCAGAGTTTTAATTCCCAATTCTGGTTTTAAGCTCAGATTTAATCTATCTGATTCTGTATATTATACTTGTATAATATTTCGACTGATTATTTATACAACCAACTTAATTACAAATCTTATTTGATCATAATAACGATCAACACCTAATAATTTCAATATATTACTTCTTTTATATCAAAATATAATTTGGGTAAAATTATTTCATTTACCCTCTTTTCAAAACATACTGTGTCGAATTACTCTGTCCAAGCGTTTATAAATCCCCATCGACCTTGTCAGCTAAACGGGTCGACCTGAAATTTATATACCACTCACCAGATCAATCAACACAATATAAAAAAGTTTTTTATATTGATTTACAAATACGCGCTCATATGTATACACTAAAACTCAATCTAGAGTATTACTAACTCCATCTCTATTGAGTCACGCCATAGATCCAAGGTAATCACTTAACATTATGCTCTGATAACAACTGTAATGGATGGGATTTTCGACCCAGAAAATCAACATAAGTACACTGTTAATTTTTCGAGCATCGAAAATACAAGGACATTAGTAGAAGAATTTAGAGGATGAGAAAGATGAGATAGAACTACTAGAATAGAAGAAGAAGAAAATCACATTGGACAGAATCAGAGTACACACGAAACTCACAGCGGAATAACAATCTTTTATTATATAATAAGTTTGAAATACAAACCAGAGTTTGTATATATACATACCATTCGGAGTATAATACATGGTATATATCACAGCGGAAATAATCTCTAATAACTAATAGTGGAGCCTCCTGCTTTTAGCTCCTCCAAGTGAATCTGCAAAGCCTGAAACACTTGACTGCCCGTACAAATTTGGGCACCCAAGAGTTTAGGGAAAACACAAACAAAATAAACTCTGGGTCAGTCATGGGACTGGTGTGAGTAAATTCCAACCATACTATTTACTTTGAAAATCCTTTTCAAATAAGAAGATAATAGTGAGACCGACCCACACATAAACATGGACGGATTTTACCTTACTATAACCCAAAGTATTCTTGATATAAAAAACCAGTGATATTATGATAATGTCTAAACCAATAATTATACAAGTAGCAGAACGCTTGCATCTCACGTTCCGTATATATATAGTATAAAATCATAAACCGCAGGGCGCGTATTGGAGATTTGATTTCGACAGACAAGGTATAGGAGCACCATTTGATTAGTGTACTCTAGAGGGGATACACTCAGGGTTCAACAAGAACGTCTTGCAACCCGGCCACACATGACCGCTCACACATTTATCTAGAGTGTCGCGAATATATTGCCACCACGGTTGTAGGCCATCCAACCGTCATCCGAAGATACAGAATCGAAAAGAAGTATAAATATGAATTTTCTCTAGATCAGTGAAAATACACCCTGCTTGGGGATGACCCAACTAGCCATGCTGCCTAGCCCAACTTCTGTCATTCCAGGTTGTGAGGCTAGAGGCTACGTCTATCTTCAGAACCTCCGATCACTATTCACTTTGAATGCCACATCGTCAAACCCGTCAATTCACTAATCGATTCCCAAACATATCACGGGTATAAAAGCTAAGAGGAACGAATTCCTCCGCCTCCAGATGTAATACCTTTTTAGAGATCAATCGTATGTGATTTGCTAGGTATACTCTGTCAGACACTCGTCCATACAAGTTGTCCTGGGACTGGACAAACATAAAACATCATTCTGGAACTGGACGACCCTTGCATTTAACTCCGTCTTCAATTTTCTTCAGCATATCTACTTTGCTGCGCTTATGCCTATACGAAGTGGTTTTCAGATAACATATCCAACCGGTCTCTCCGTATCGACACGATGGTCAAAATACTTCGATAATCGGTTATTTAACTATCGAAGTAAAAACAACATCCATCATACAATCACGGGCGTTTTTATTTAACATTCGTTTTATTATTCAAATTCCCATATCTTACTAGATATTTCTCAAATCCCGTTTTAGCCCTTTTACTCTTATTGGAAAACATTTCCAGTTATTATAAACTCTTATTCTCTCATGTTCCGGAGAATATACGTTATTCACATTCGAACTATTTACATTAATTTCACATTCTTTATTTCTATACTTGGATAAACTACCCTATTTATATTGGAAAATATTTCCAATTTCCTTTTAACCCTTTAATCGGCCCCACGTTCACTTTTAAAACATTGTTCACTTTGAAATGTGAATATCATTTCTAATTACCAAAATCTGAACACCTTTATCGGATACTCTTTATTCAAGTAATAATTACCCCTATCTTGTTTACCCAAATCTCTTTCTTACTTTTATATTCCTACTCCCCTTTATAAACTCTATTTCTAAGTCAACTTCTTATCAAAACAATATCCAGTTGATAACTAATTACAGATTCCTATCCTATTAACATTTATTTGTTTAAAACTAAATGTTAATTATCCTATCAGAATATAATTCCTAAAATGATTTACTTTTATATACATTCGACATCGTCGAATTCTAGTTCCAAATCCTAATGGTTTAATTCTAATCACATTTCGAACATCGAAATGCTGTCATCGTTTTCTAACAAGATTCTCCAATTTCTCTTCCTAAAATTGATTCTTATATTTTCTTACACCATCATTATTTATTACTTTCGAATAAGTGGATTTCAACTAAACTGCTTCATTTCCTAGGAAGTGCTGCCATATATAAAAATCACGCTTAAGTTGCTTAACAGCGTTAATTTATCGCTATAGTTCTAAACTAGCCATACGCTGTAATATTCTCATTTATAACTAATCTTGACATACAGTCACGCTTAAGCCTAATCAACAGCGTTTATTTTATCGCTATAGTTAAACTTGCAATATGCTGCTATATGCCACTTTATAACTAATCTCGACGTCTTTTTCCGTTACAAAAATCTTGACATCTCTTTCTGTTTCAAAAATCTTGACATCTCTTTCCGTTACAAAAATCTTGACATATCTTTCCGTTACAAACTGATGTCGTTCCTCGATAATAGCGAAGCCGTTCAAGTTGGGGATTCTATTTACCTCTCAGACCTTGACCGACAACGTTCTTACCTTAGAACATATATAAGTCTGTATTCTAATCCCTAATTACTTATAATATTCATCAAATCGTATTTCCTTGTTTTATTTTGGATTATGGTTTCATAACATCATATTCATACTTTGAAATCTTCGTTGTTTATAATTATTTATTTTAAACATTAACTCTTTGCTTTAACTTCAATCCACAGTTTGATTTAAAATTTCTTTACAAGGACCCATTTTATCTAATAATCATTTTTCAATTAAACAGTTGATTTAAATCAACTTCATTCCATTAGTAAACTCGTTAACTGATTTTAATTTCTTTTTAACATTATATTAATATAATTAATCTAAAAATATTTCTTAACTTTTTGCTTTAAACTAATTTTCCAAGTTATCCACTCGTAGGATAATCATATCTTAATAACTTATTTAAATGTCAAACAATCGTCTGTATTTACTTTATAACACGAACTCTAAAATATTGATTTATAATAGAACTTCTATTATAAATTTAAATCTTCTTTTTAATTGTAAAAATATAATTTTTATAATTAACTCCGTTCATTTACCTGACGGTAAATCAACTCCTTAACAAAACAAGGGTTTTAGAGTCGACTGTTATCACTTTCTAAATTGATATCGTTTATTGATTGATCGAAACAGGTGCTGAATTTTCGTTCAACATCAATATTCACCTGGGGTTTTAAATGTAATTCGAGTTCGAACAGTGCATACAAAACAAACAGTACACATAAATACTGAGGAATCCGGTTGGATTTGCCCAACCGGTTTCCGGCATCCACAAATGTTAGTCAAACAATTATCACTGATTCCATATTAGGGAATATTTATAACTGACGGAATCAGTGTTCAACCGGTGATGTGTACATATGCAATGATATGTAATATTCAACCAAATTAATTGTAGTCTACCTAATCGATCATCACACAGCATTCAAACAACATTAAAATATATTAAAATATTTAAAAATAGATCAGAGTTAGTGATTTTACTCACCTTGGCGCGTTAACCGTTAAATAACGATTTGGATCGGTCAATTAAACCCAACATTCAGCTCTGCCATAAATTCGACGTGCTTTAAATTTCTTCAAACCAACTTCGTAGCGACGCCAGCGTCCGTGCGATTCGAAAGTGACGGACCGTTCGTCAGACCATTAAATTCTCGGTCCATAGAAGTTCACCACTACCCATCATTGTTTCATCGACTTCGAACCTCTCACTCAGCTCTCGTCTTGCTTTGCCGAAAACACTCGTCCACTTCAGTGCATTTCTTTCCACCATTGCCACGGTATTTGCACTGTCCTTTTTCCCTTTGTATCCACGAAAACTCACCATAACACCACCCTTAAAAAGTACTTCGGTTTGTCTAAGACTACCCACCAGTGCTCCTTAGTTTACTTCCAGAGATTTTGGAACCGTTTGAAACAGTAGTTCTTCCCATGAAAAACAAGACAATCCGCTCTCCAGTATTTTATCATGCCATAGCCGTTCTTCCATCTGCTTGTACCCTCATTACTCCCCTTCTACTTTAACACACAGCAAGGTGTAGATCCATCATCTCCCTCTCGACAGTTCCTTTGCCATCTCCCACTTTCTTCCCATTATCTGAAGCCCTCACCGCCGTTCTGTGATCAGTCTCTTCATCACATGTGTTCTTCATAAGCTAAAATGTATGATGCTCCTTTCCATGCACGTTTGTACCCTTTCATGACACTGTACAGGCGACTTCACACGATGAACCTTCTTCTTCTCACCAAAAATGCATGCTGACCCCACTCGAAACATCACCAACACCACTCGAACAACCCCACTTCAGTCACGATCTTCTCTAGATCCGTACGCCACCTTTCACAAATAGGAACTCCATTTTAATGTCTTCACTTCCAGTATTTCACGCCAGTGGCCATCCCGAATGCTTTAAAACTCCTATGCTCTTTCTTTAATCCACAATCACCACTCAAATACTACTCTCCTTTTCCATCCACGCACTCCTTTTCCACTATTAAATTTCTGCTTATACAAAAATGTCCACGTCTCCATACAGTAGTCCACCGAACAAAAGTATCGCCAACCACTTGCAACGCCTGGCCTCCTACCGCCTTGCAAAAACTCACGTTGAACTCTTCTTCACGTGTATGCTTGCCGTCTTCTCATGCAAAACAGTAGCGCCGCACACCATTTCATTATTATTTCCATCCTTTTCAATGACGAGCCCACTTTCTCATCTCACCACCTTTGTACGCGACTCCTCGTTAAATTGTCTTCACCGCGTATCCTCCTCCATGTTATTACCTTGCTCATGCCTCAGAAAAACTCCCCACATGGTATTGTTGTTGTTTTGGTTTTATTTTATTTGTTTTCATGAAAAAAACTCACGGTGTCGAACCATATTTCCTGGAGCAAAACTGAATGAACAGCTATGTGTGCTAGGGTATATATAATAAAGGATGCTTAACCATGAAGTATGTAGGGTAGCTGACTTGGTTAAGTAATAGGTTTGTAGTGTGTATATTTTAAATAAGGCTAGTTCCATGTTTTTAGTGATAAATGTGCTGTTAGGGACATGCTGCATATAGGGTAGGCGAGATATTTTGTAAAATGGGTATGGGCTTGCGAAGTAAATGGTGATAAGACTTTGCACTATAGAGAATGATCGGTGCCTTGTTCAAGTATGGGTCTGCATTATCCTAGTTTCTCGTGTGTGATGATCTCTATAGTATAGGGCCTTGCAATATGAATGTATAATGCGAAGGGAAACGAGATGAGGATGACGTCCTTTCATAGCATGCACCTCAATGTAGTATAGGCTAAAGTCTTTGGTATGGGGCATGGTATGGCTGCAGTACTTTCGATGGGGTTGGAAATATGGCTTTTGATATTGATTAGGAAGTAGCTTATAAGTTGTAGTATAGGCAGTGTGAAGGGAATGGGCTAAATGAAACTACATGGTATGCCTACCTTAATAGGAAGGAAACGGACGCATTTCATTACTGTTGCAGCACATGCTTTCGTCATTTAAAGATTTCATAATTTTACACGTATTTTTGTTTTTGAGTTTAAACAGTGAAGTTTTATGTTTTCTGTTACACTGAATTCTGTTCGTTTACGGGATGCTATGGACAAAAATAAAAATACATTCGTGCCCAGCGAGGTGCCACGATCCCAAAAATGTAATAATATCGGTAGATTGACTCATATTTTGAAATTCCGAAATACCGATACAGGGTACGCAATACTCCAAATAAAAAGTTGCATATTTAATTAATTAAAAATTACAGTAAAATTCTAAAAATTAAATTATCGCTGCGCCTCAAAAGAACCCTGTCCCGATTTGAAACCAATATCAAGTTATATTCAAATAACCGTTATGGTCGATATACGATTTCACAGCGACTATTTGAATATTTGATTTGGACATATCTTGCAGTCTACACAACGAAATCTGGGGTTTTCACCTCTGTTAGAAAAATACAGCTCAACAGATTCCAGCGCTTCTTGTTTCGAAGAAATCCGATTCAAAATGAGTCCGGTACACTCAGTTGAAGTACAGAACGTTAAATTACGAATTGCCGCGTTATTACGGGCTCGATAATATTTAATATATATTTTTATATGTTCAACTTCATTTTTCATTAATATATAAATCCATTTATATTCTGAATTCAATATTTAAACTGATTTAAATATTCAAATACGAACCGACGAAAATGCGAGACGTTACAGAAGATCGATTTGTTATGCGCTGAGATTGGAATTCCCTTCAACAAACAATGAAGCTGAATATGAAGCCCTCATCATTGGGTTGAGGCTGGCAAGATAATTGTAGTTTAAGTCTTTGCAAATATTCACTGATTCACAGTTGGTGTTGTCTCAAGTTCGGAGAGAATTTTAGGCTAAAGGAGGTAATTTGCCAGCTTATCTATCCAAGGCTAGGGAATTGCTCGACAGCTTTGATTACTACACCATATCCCACATTCCCAGGGAGGAAAACATGAAAGAGGATTCACTTGCAAAGTATGCTAGTATGGGAGATGCACAATTGTCTGGGTTAGTTCCAGTCGAAGTCCTTTCTAACCCTAGCACGGAGCAAGTTGACGTATATAGGATCATGGAAACGGTCGAAGAACCGGACTCGTGAATGACTCCAATCAAAGAATATCTCATTAACAGTGTGCTCTCGATGGAATCTAAGAAGCGAAGAAAGATATTGTGGAAGTCCTCGATGTATCTCATTTAGGATGGTCGACTATACAGGCGAGGTTTCTTTATGCCTCTGCTTCGATATGTCACAAAGGAGGAATCAAAAGCAATCCCGGTAGAATTGCGTGAAGGAGAATGTGGAGGTCATACTAGTTGTTAGACATTGGCCAAGGAAATTCTACAATATGGTTACTTCTAGCCAGATATGAACCGAGAAACTGAAGCTTTTACTAGGAAATGCGATAGATGTCAGAGATTCGAGAAGATTCCAAGAGCACCATCCATAGAGATAACTCGGATGGTCAGCCCGTCTGTCTGGGGCATCGATCTGATTGGGGAACTACCAACAGCAAAGTCCAGCTTCAAATACGCCATTGTAGTCGTTGATTACTTCACCGAATAGGCTGAAGCAGAACCGTTGGCCACCATCACCTCAAAGAAAGTCATCAACTTTGTCTTGAAAAGCATCATTTACAGGTTTGGTGTGTCGCAGAAGATAATGAAGGACAATGGAACTTAGTTTGAGAGTGTAAATTTTCAGAGCTTTTGTGCCAAATACAAGATCCAGAAAAGCTTAGTAGAAGTGGCTCATCCACAGGCAAATAGGTAGGTAGAAGCAGTGAACAAGATCATAAAGTCAACCATCAAATAGCGTCTACAGAAAGCCAAAAGTGGTAGGGTAGACGAGCTTCCACTTGCACTATGGGAGTACCACACAACTCATAAAACTACGACTTGACACACTCCATTCTCTCTCGCATTTGGCTCTGAAGCAATGATTAATATAGAGCTGGAAGTTCCCACCCACATAAGGATTCACTTCAATTAAGCGAAAAATGAAAATCTGCTCCTTGAAGCCCTCGACCAGCTCAAGGAGAAAAGAGATGAATTAGAGCTCAGAACCGCTGCTCATCAAAGAAGGGTTGCCGGCCACTTCAACTCCAAAGTCGGACAAAGGACCTTCGAGATCGGAGATCTTGCGCTGAAGAGAATGATGACCGGAACCGGATTCTTTGGGCCGAATTGGGATGGACCCTACATTAATAAGACAAAAGCTCTGAGATGGCACCTTCAAGTTATCAACGATAGATGGTATCCCAATCCCCAGAGCTTGCTATAGCGAGCATCTCCGTCGTTACATTACATAATACTTTGTTAAATTTTTTTGTAAAAAATTGTAAATTTTTTGCAAGTATTATAGTTGAACATTGCTATATGAATAAAAGCATGCGTGTTTGATTATATCTTACATTTGCATTTTTTGTTTAATAATTCAAAATTTTTCTTGAGAAATTAACTTGATAATGTAGGCTATCAAGAGCACGCTTGTTGGCCTATAATCCGATAAGACTTAGTGATCCATGCAGCATATCCCAGTTGGGATAGCTCAAGTGTTGTGTGCCGAAAGCATCATACCACAAGATCGTGAAGATGTAAAGCACCACATGGCAAGCTTGAAAAAAGGAATCACTAAGAGTCAAGTTGTGAAGAGCTCAACAAGTGGGCGCAAAGGCTACGAGTTGCATGCTTCATCAAAAGGGCACTTCCCAAAGTGAGAAGTTAAGGACATCAAATATCCAGCTGCGACCGCTTGCCAAGATAAGCGTTTAGTTGAAAGATTGGTGTCTGCCCCATGAAGTGATGCGGGAAAGAAAGAAGCGCAACCAAACGAAGGACTAAAAGGTTGTAAGTATCGTTGTAGGGGCACCTTACCAAATGTAAGGTCCAGGACCTCAGTTCTCTAACTGTGATAGCTTGCCAAGTCAAAGCATCTGGTAGAAGGACTGGCGTACGCCCAGTTGAACGATGCAACAACAAACTGGAAAAACCTGGCCTGAAGGAGGCATCCAGTTTAGTTTCATCGATGCAAAACTTATTTGACGGGAGTTGAGGCATACAGCGGATTCCTAGCCAGATGGGGGTGTCTAGGTTGGTTCCCTCGAGGCCTGGCTTAGCAAGTCGGAGGAAAGCTAACCTTGGGCTCAAGCTGGAAGGACCAGCACATACCGAAATCCCAGCCCAAAGGTGGTGTCCAGGTTGGTTCCTTCGGGGCCTGGCTTAACAGGTCGGAGGAAAGAAAATCTCGGGCTCAAGCTAGAAGGACCAGCACATAAAGAAATCCTAGCCGCAAGGGGGTGTCTGGTTTAGTTTCGATGATGTCGGATTTATCCGGTGGGAGGAGAAACAAACAGCGGATTAAAATAGAAATCCTAGCCCAAAAGGGGGTGTCCAATATAGTCTTTCTGAGGCCTGATCCGTCAGGTCGGACGAGGCAAACATTGTATTGAACTTAAACCCGAGACCTCTCCAGGGGCAAGTATTCAATCCAGTCTCCGAAGGGACTGGATTGCCAGGTTAGTGAGTTACATGATTGGATGCATCATAAATCCAAGACCTCCCAGAGGGGCACCCAATAAGATCTCACATGCTTGACTTATCGATTTGGATAGCGACAAATATTAGGTCTAAAAATAAGTCCTTCCCAAGCAGGGCACAAAATCCAAAGACCTCTCTGGGGGCACAGGAAATAAAATGCTTCTACAATCAAAAGTACAACATCAATCAATGAAGCTAAATCTCTTGAAAAGATGCTAAGGCAAGCTCAGAAGCTTCGACATAGTGGCAAGCATGAAAAGATGGCATCCACAGAGTAGAAGTTTTGAGTGCCTTAGCCAAAATCAGAGAAATTTAGCTAAGTTGATCGTGCCGAATTCAAGTAGCTCATGATGGCTCATAGTATGGGGGCAACACCACCACATTGAGATGGATCAAGCAAAACATACCATGAACTCATCATGACATCGCATCAAGCTAAAGACTTATAATCTGGAAAAAAGGTAAATGCACACAAAAGTATGACAATGCTAAAATAAAAAGCTAAAGTATAAAAAACAAAAGCAGCTTCATATCATCAAATAAAAGTCTCAAGCACAAGTTTCCACAAAGTCATAAGCGAGGGCAGGCACTCTCATAAACATCCGGTCAAGACAAAATGCATAAAGAAAGGAAAACTGCTGAAGAAGCATCAATATTTTTTCCCGCCCTTAGAGGAACTACTTGATCAGGTAGAAAGTTTCCCCGACCTAGTAGAAGAATGAGAGGTGTCATGTAAGCCAGCATCATTATCTATATCATTGTCCATCTTGGTCGCAGAGGAAGAAACAAGTGACTTCTATGAGCTGACTGTTTCCTCTTGCGCTTTGTGGATTAAGGCTTAGTGTCTGTATCAGAACTGTCTTTTGCACCTTTAGCAGGACTGTCACCTACAGTATTAATATCTTCAAGCATGCCTTCAGATGAGATGATTGGTTGTCCAGATCGCGAATAACCGGAACCATTTCGGACTGAGACCCATGCAATAAGGCAGAAACTGGAGTCAATACAAGAGCAAGTGAAGCATCGCCCGGTGGAGGAGTAGCAACCAAAGTAGTTGAAGCTATTGCCACCAAGGTAGACGAAGTAGTGTTGGCTTCGGTCCCGGTTGAACCGGGAGAAGGCTTCGATGTAACATGGCCTAATGCATTTGAACAATAAGAGAGAAAATCATTGAATCCATGTAGAGAGAATAAGGGGCTGAAGTCCAGTAAGAATGATTCAGTCCCAATTTTACCTGGCATGACTGGAGGGCTTCCGCTCTTTAGCTCATACTGGTTCGCATCATCTTCTCCGTCATCTTCATTCAGGTGCTCCTTAGCAACATCTTTTTCTCTTTTAAGATGTATAGAAGGATCGGTGGCGGGGGCATTAGTAACCTTCGGGTTGGAAGCAGTAATATTAGTAAGAGACATGTTAATGGCAGTAGTTGTCTCTGTTTCTGGAGTAGCGGACCCCCCAGAAGGTCGGAACCTAGACTACAAAGCACGCTCCTTTATGAGCTCTTCCTGGCCATTGAAGAGAGCATCATGGGACTCATCATCCAAGAGGTTTTCCATAAGTTCCATGCCTGTAGACTACTTAATGACATTCTCCCATACCTTAGCAAGTGTGATGGGGAACACATCTTGTAAGAAGGACAAACTGCCTTTGTCCATAACACTAATAGTATAAAAGCACAACAAAAAGGCATTGAAATGGACTTCATCTTGAACACGTGCTTCCTCAGCAGCAGCCTTAGTCGAAAGAGCATTATCGCTTTCTCTCTCAAGTTTAGCAATCTGAACTTCCATGTAACGACCTGGAAAATGGCAATCTTGGTTATCCGATATACAACACATATCGAACATCCAAACATCGAAAAATACTGGATGGTTAATGAAAGAAATTAGAGGGTGAGGAAACATAAGATAGGAACTTAGAATAGAATAAGAAGAAGAACACAACATAAGAGTAACACGAATCTCACAGCAGAACAAACAACATATAATGGATAACATATCCTTGAAATATAATCAGTATATGTATACAATAACATTATTAGAGTACAACACTTACAACACAGCGGAAATAACTATAGCTGTATAATCCGGAAGCCTCCTGCTCCAAGCTCTTCCAGTATATCTGTAAATCCCGACTACTTGACTGCCCATACAAAATTGGGCACCCAAGAGTTTAGGGAAAACAAAACAAGATAAACTCCAGGTCAGTCATGGGACTAGTATGAGTAAAACACTTAAAAATAGTTTGAACAAGTAAACGATATCTCGTAAGACCACGGCGTATAACGAACGGGTTTTTCCTTTATGAGAATCCAAAATATCTTTATATCAAAAACCTTTTGATACTATAATAATGTCTATCAACCACAATATAATAATCATCTAACAGAAACACCTTCATCTCACGTTCTACATATATAGTATACAATCAAAACCGCAAGCACGTATTGGGTAATGGATTTCCAACTATGACAAGGTATGGAACCACCTTTTGCTAGTGTACCTCTAGAGAGGAATACACTGGGTTCAACAAGAACATCTTGCAACCCGGCCACACATGACCGACCACTCATTTCGCTTGAGTGGATCGAATGTATATCACCAATGGTTGGGATCAGCAACCATTCCCCGAATGGGACAGCATCAACAATAGATTTTTAGAAATAAATGAAACTCTAGATCAGGTGATTATACACCCTAATAGGTGCGACCTACATAGCCATGTTGCCTGCCCGATTTTTGTCATTTACCAGATGTGAGGCAAGAAGCTACGCTTATCTTTTACATGCCACATCTTCATTCACTTAGAATGTCACATCGTCATACCCGCCAAATCACAAATTGATTTATCCAAAAATAACACTGGTATACAGCTAAGAGAAACGAATTCCTCCGCCACCAAACATGAACACGTTTGAAGAGATCAACTTACGCGATCTATTGGATATACTCTGTTAGACCTTCATACAAGTTGTCCTGGGACTGGACAAACCGAAGGCACTATTCAGTATATCCATCTTAGGCACTGTTATCGAAGATTTATACAACAGCCCTTGCACTTTACTCCGTCTTCAATATATTCAGCGTACTTGATTCGCAATGCTTATGCTAATGCGGAGTGGTTCTTTGGATAATAATCCAACCGGTCTCTCCATATTAACAACATTAAAATGGTCAAAACCTTGATAGTCGGTGAGTTAACTATCAAATGAAAAATGTCCATGTACACACAACGATCTTGTTTCCAAATGGAATTATCGATCCAATCATCAAATATATATATATATATATCCTCATTTTCTATGTTTAGAATATATACGTTATTAACACTGGAAAACATTTCCATGGCTTAATTGCATATCCCTATTCTTCCACATCTATCAGACTCTAACTATAAACTAACAAGAGAACAACTTCCTAAGTATAAACCCAGAAGGCCGAAACCAACATCAGATCGATACTCAGGAAACCACTCAACTTATTAATCTCTAGTTAGTTTCTAATTTTTGTTTAACTCCATTTCGATTAGCTCTAATTGAATAACTAATATTCAATTTAACTCCATTCACTTAACTCTAGATCGCAGCGATCACAATGGTTACGCCCGATTCCCTCAGGAAACATCCGACCGCCGTAGGCTATCTGCAGCCCTGCGAATTGCGCTAGCAGTCGTGCAAAATGAAAACTTATCGTGAATAACTATGTTTGACTAACTCTATTCGACTAACCATATTCGATTAACTCGACTTCGAATAACTAAATTTGATTAACTCTTTTATATCTCGTCAACTTCCCTTTTTATAAATCCTGTTTATTTTCCCAATAAATATTCCTTTTATAATTCTATTTACTTTCTAAATAAATATCCCTTCATTCTATTTATTTCCTAAATAAATATTCCTTTATTCTATTTATTTTCAATATACTTTGAAAATTCCCTTTTATACCTTCATGTATTTCTTACGGTATTTAAAATACCAAACAACGGTGATCGATATCATCCAAACACACATAATCATCAACAAATTATATATCAGATCATATATTACAATATATGAACAATAGTAAAATAAATGTTGAGGAATCCAGTTGGATTCCTCCAACCTGTTTCCCTACATCCACAGATGTTAAACAATATAATAACATCGATTTCACTTTGATATGAAGTATTTTGATAAACAGAATCGATATTTGATTAACGACATATATAAATACCATTATCTATAATTTCAACCAATACCTACGCAATTCAACCAAACAGTTAACACACATCAATCAACATATAATCATCGGTTCTAAATATACATTCGAAAAATATAACTGTTCAGAGTTGGTGAGTTTTACTCACATTGGCAGTTCATCGTTAAAGAACGATAAACTATTTGTTTGATTTGAATCAAACAATTTATTTCACCATAAATTCATACGAGCACCAATCCACTCCCAGTCAGGCTCATTATGTAGTGTCCGTCCATACGATCCCGACGGATCTTGTTTCGCCCAATTTGTATAAATTTAGTTAATCCCAGTCGGAAGCCTTCTTCCTGTATCAAAGAAAATGAACCCGCTATTGTAAACCATCTCAAACCGTATTCTTCCACTATTGATACCTCGTGCCATCGAACACCCGGCCGCCATAACCATCAGACACGCCCAACGACCCCTCTACCGACCCATCTGAATATAGCTCCTCACGTTAATGCCCCTTTCATATCCTCTAGACCCCCACGGTATTATGAAAACTAAAATGTTTTCAAAAATACTCATCTCGTCAAACCGTGGTCTTCCCTGAAACATGAATCCCGCTGTGCTCCTTTTAAGAACACAATTTGCTGAACACGTCTTCCAGTACCTCATTCCCATATTGCCGAACAGTAAAGCAACCTAGCTCCATTATAGTATCTTCTTCATAACATTTAAATGAAAAATAACAACACCCTCCTCGCTACTTAAATACTTTATAGAAACCGAAATTCAAATCACCATTCAACTCCACTGTACATGCTCCATAATCACGTATGAACAACCACCCCCCATATACACTCAAATCTCAAACTCACCCTTCACGTACAACTTTGTACTCATGAACATACGCTCCATCCCAGTTTTATATGTATCTCGCAACGCAAAAGCCATCCTTCAAAGAACTAACAAAACCCCATACAGCTTTCCCCCTTTCCGAGCCGTTCCCTTACCAATCTTCCCTCTTCTCAATCTCCACTCTCACTACACATTACACAAACTCCACCGAACAATACTCCACCATTTTCGGTTTTCTTCTTCCATTAAGTTCAAAATAGTAACCACCGAAGGCTCGCTCTTCTACTCCTCCTCTTCGGAAAGCATTCACTTCCCTTAAGCTCGCGCCTCCTCACCTTCAACTAAAACCTGGAATGATGTGCCCCAAACGAAGACACAAACTTGAACCCCCCGAGCCCAGGAGTTCATATATGTGAAGATCGCAATTTTCAGGATTTTGTTTTGCTTTTATTTTGAATGTCTTTGTTGCGTTTTTAGCTGTGGAGATGAATAACGGTAGCGTAAATTGCTTTTGACTGAAATGAGAAAGCGGATTAGGTTCAGAGAGGGTTTGTATTTATAGGGATTTTTGTTTGATTTTCTGAGGACCACATTTTTGGGTTGAGGAACGAACTCGTGGCTGCTGTTTTGAGGAGAGAAATAGGCGGATGAGAAGAGGGAGACGTCCCTTGCTTATGATCAGAAATTGGTTAGGATATTTTAGGGTAAGGGTTAGCATTGTAAGCTACAACTTCATTTTATAAATTTATATAGTTACGTACCGCTACGGACAGAAATAAAAACACCATCGTGATGAGCGAGGTTTCCCGACTCCAGAAATATAATCAAATCGGTAGGTTAACTCATATTGTGGAACCCCAAAATACTATGATTTAGGGTGCAAAACACTCCAAATAAAAAGTTGCGTATTTAATTAATTAAAAATTTCAGTAAAATTCTAAAAATTAAATTATCGTTATGTCTCAAAAGAACCTTCTCTAAATTTGAAACCGATATCTAGTTATATCGAATAACCTTTTATGGTCGATAAACGATTCTATTGCGACTATTTTAAAATTTGATTTGAACACAAATCAAAATCTACACGACAAAATCCCAATTTTTCTCTTCCACTAGAAAAATATACTTCACCGGCTCCTAACGTTTCTTGTTTCACAGAAATCCGATTTAGAACGGCTTCTGTATATTCGAATGAAGTTCAAATCGCCAAATAATGAACTATAGCCATTTCGAGCTCGATTATAATTAAATTATAATTATACGTTCAAACTTCGTTTATATAAAATATATTCGTTATCGAAATTCAATTCGAAACTGAAATATATATATTCTGAATTGCCCAATTCACACCATATCGCCATTTCAGCCCAATCTGATTATTTCAGAATTAAACACATTATTTAATTATTATTTTAATTAAATATTCACTCTTATTAATTCAACGACCATTAAATCCTCTAAATCACTATTTAAATAATTAAATAAATTAATTATTATATTCTTGAAAATGCGGGTCGTTACATTCTTCCCCACTTAAAATAATTTCGTCCTCGAAATTGCTAAGGTAGAAAACAAACCCTATTGACCGGTTATAACTTATATGTTCCCTTCTTAACTTCAATCTCATCTGAACCAATTTAATTTTAATTAAAATATTAATTAATCCTTATCAACGAAAATTTTAAAAAATATTGAAAATTTTTCTAACACCTTAACTTTTTGAAAATTTCGTCGGTACCTCCTTTGTACTGGTCAATAGGTCAAACTCCAACTCGCCTCTCTGGGCCATCTCCAACCCAAAAGAAAATCAAACAGCCAAGCGGCTTACCAATTCGGCTCATAAATCTCATATCCATATAAAATATAAACCGGTACCTTTTTGTCGGGCATATCGTTATATCCTTTACACCTGCTACCAATTTATCATATACCAAAGTCCTTCCGGTCAAACTCCAATCACTTTTATCTAAGTACAACCATTCGCTTTTAACTAAGCCAAATTCCATTTTCAACTCAATCATTTGGTTTTATCCGAGCCAAACCTCATTTCAAATTCAAGTATTATCCTTGATCCCAAATTCTTATCAATCCAACTTACTTGATATCATTCTAATCCAATTCATTTACCACTTAACTGGCTTTATTTTTAATTCCAATTTGCTTTCACAAATTTCTGTTAAATTTGTTTTTAATTCAAACAGTCTTTTCCTGAGAGTTTTAAATAACTTTGTTTTTCACAAATCAAATATTCCCTTTCGGAATCAAACAACTTGTTTTTCTCAAAACAATTCAAAACTAAGGATGTGTTTGGTTAAAAATGAGTTTTGGGTTTTTAGTTTTCAAAATTAATTACAAAACTTTAAAGGTGTAGAAGGAGGAATGGTAGAATGAAAGCAAGATGGAGGGGACCGCGGAGGGGATGTAACAATCATGAAATGAGGATTTGGTCTCCATATTTCTTTTATTTCTCAAAACATGAAAAATGGATAAAAGTTGTTTTTTATTTTGTGTGTTAACTTTGTTTTCTAAAATTATTGTTTTCCATGATTTACATGCGTTGTGCACATTTTTGTATGGACGAAAACTCAAAACTTAAAATGGTAAACCAAACACTACCTTAAATTTTGGTAGTAATCCGTCACTTAGAAACTCGAAAATGAACACCGATGCTGGACCATTGGAATTTATTTCCCAGCGATCAATGTAAATTCAATACTATATCACTTTTCAAAACTATTTCTTAAACCATTTCCATTTTTAATTCACTTCAAAATATCATTCCAATGTTTGTATACAATTTAAAATCTCCCAGGATTTTAAAATTCTCTTATATTCAATCCAAATCCATTTACCAACACTTTTCCAATTTCTCAGGTTTTCAAATTTCAAATTCTGGTTTGAATTTCAGATTTAATTCATTTGCTTTCATATATTTCACTTATATAAATTCCGATTGGTTATTTACATAACCATTTAATTTACAATCCTACTCGATTATAATAACAACCAACACATCCTATATATGATATTTCTTTTATATCGAAATATACTTTAGGTAAAATTATTTCCATTTACCCTCTTTTCAAAACATATCGTGTCGACCCATCGTATTTGAGTGTTTTGAAACTCCTACCAATACAGTGGATCAAACCGATCGATCAGAACCCGTAAACAACTCAACCAATAAATCTACACAATATAAAACACTTTTTATATCAATAACAAATACGTTCACTCGTATATATATACACTCAACTCAATCTACGGTATTACTAACCCTATCTCTACCGAGTCGCGGCAACGAGCCAAGGTAATTACTTAACCTTAAGCTCTGATACCAACTGTAACGACCAGGAAAAAGGCGATCTTGGTTATCCAATATACAACACATATCGAACATCCAAACATTGAAGAATACCGGATGGTTAATGAAAGAAATTAGAGGGTGAGGAAAGATAAGATAGAAACTTAGAATAGAAGAAGAAGAACACATAATCAGAGTAACACTAATCTCACAGTGGAACAAACAACATATAATAGATAACATATCCTTGAAATAAAATCAGTATATGTATACAACAACATTATCAGAGTACAACACTTACAACACAGCGGAAATAACTATAGCTATATAATCCTGAAGCCTCCTTCTCCAAGCTCTTCCAGTATATCTGTAAATCCCGACTAATTGACTGCCCGTAAAAAATTGGGCACCCAAGAGTTTAGGGAAAACAAAACAAGATAAACTCCAAGTCAGTCATGGGACAGGTATGAGTAAAACAATTAAAAACAGTTTGAACTAGTAAATGATATCTCGTACGACCACGCCGTATAACGGAACGTGTTTTTCCCTTATGTGAATCAAAAATATCTTTATATCAAAAATCTTTTGATATTATAATAATGTGTATCAACCCCAATATAATAATCATCTAGCAGAAACGCTTTCATCTCACGTTCTACATATATATTATACAATCAAAACCGCAAGCACGTACTGAGTAATGGATTTCCAACTATGACAAGGTATGGAACCACCTTTCGCTAGTATACCTCTAGAGAGGAATACACTGGGTTCAA
This sequence comes from Allium sativum, assembly GCA_030737875.1. Classification (NCBI taxonomy): domain Eukaryota; kingdom Viridiplantae; phylum Streptophyta; class Magnoliopsida; order Asparagales; family Amaryllidaceae; genus Allium; species Allium sativum. The sequence continues at coordinate 39,677,122 of CM060916.1, forward strand.
CAAGAACATCTTGCAAACCGGCCACACATGACCGACCACGCATTTCGCTTGAGTGTATCGAATGTATATCACCAACGGTTGGGATCAGCAACCATTTCCCAAATGGGATAGCATCGACAATAGATTTTTAGAAATAAATGAAACTCTAAATCAGGTGATTATACACCCTAATAGGTGCGACCTACATAGCCATGTTGTCTGCCCGATTTTTATCATTTACCAGATGTGAGGCTAGAAGCTATGCTTATCTTTTACATGCCACATCTTCATTCACTTAAAATGTCACATCGTCATACCCGCCAAATCACAAATTGGTTTATCCAAAAATAACACGGGTATACAACTAAGAGAAACGAATTCCTCCACCACCAAACGTGAATACGTTTGAAGAGATCAACTTACGCGATCTATTGGATATACTTTATCAGACCTTCTTCCATACAAGTTGTCCTGGGACTGGACAAACCGAAGGCACTATTCAGTATATCCATCTTAGGCACTATTATCTAAGATTTATACAACAGCCCTTGCACTTTACTCCGTCTTCAATATATTTAGCGTACTTGATTAGCAAAGCTTATGGCAATGCGGAGTGGTTCTCTGGATAGTAATACAACCGGTCTCTCCATATTAACAACGTCAAAATGGACAAAACTTTGATAGTCGGTGGTTTAACTATCAAATGAAAAATATCCGTGTACACACAATGATCTTATTTCCAAATGGAATTATCGATCCAATCATCAAACATATATATATATATATCCTCATTTTCTATGTTTAGAAAATATACATTATTAACACTGGAAAACATTTCCATGGCTTAATTACATATCCCTATTCTTCCACATTTATCAGACTCTAACTATAAACTAACAAGAGAACAACTTCCTAAGTATAAACCCCGAAGGCCGAAACCAACATCAGATCGATACTCAGGAAACCATTCAACTTATTAATCTCTAGTTAGTTTCTAATTGTTGTTTAACTCCATTTCGATTAACTCTAATTGAATAACTAATATTCGATTTAACTCCATTCGCTTAACTCTAGATCGCAGCGATCACAATGGTTACACCAGATTCCCTCAGGAAACATCCGACCGCCGTAGGCTATCTGCGGCCCTACGAATTATGCTAGCAGTCGTGCAAAATGGCAACTTATCCTGAATAACTATGTTTGACTAACACTATTTGACTAACCATATTCGATTAACTCGACTTCGAATAACTAAATTCGATTAACTCTTTTATATCTCGTCAACTTCCCTTTTTATAAATCCTGTTTATTTTCCCAATAAATATTCCTTTTATAATTCTATTTAATTTCTAAATAAATATCCCTTTATTCTATTTATTTCCTAAATAAATATTACTCTATTCTATTTATTTTCAATATACTTTGAAAATTCCCATTTATACCTTCATGTATTTCTTACGGTATTTAAAATACCAAACAATGGTGATCGATATCATCCAAACATACATAATCATCAACAGATTATATATCACATCAAATATTACAATATATGAAAACAGTAAAATACATGTTGAGGAATCCAGTTGGATTCCTCCAACCTGTTTCCCTGCGTCCACAGATGTTAAACAATATAATAACATCGATTTCACTTCGATATGAAATATTCTGATAAACAGAATCGATATTTGATTAACGATATATATAAATACTATTATCTATAATTTTAACCAATACCTACGCAATTCAACCAAACAGTTAACACACATCAATCAACAGATAATTATCAGTTCTAAATATACGTTAGAAAAATATAACTGTTCAGAGTTGGTGAGTTTTTCTCACATTGGCAGTTCATCGTTAAAGAAGGATAAACTGTTTGTTTGATTTGAATCAAACAATTTATTTCACCATAAATTCATACGAGCACCAATCCACTCCCAGTCAGTCCATTGTGTAGTGTCCGTCAATACGATCCCGATGGATCTTGTTTCGCCCAATTCGTATAAATTTAGTTAATCCCAGTCTGAAGCCTTCTTCCTGTATCAAAGAAAATAAGCCCGCTATTGTGCACCATCTCAAACCGTATTCTTCCACTATTGATACCTCGTGCCATCGAACACCTGGTCGCTATCACCATCAAACACGCCCAACGACCCCTCTACCGACCCATTTGAATATAGCTCCTCACGTTAATGCCCCTTTCGTATCCTCTAGACCCCCACTATATTATGAAAACTAAAACGTTTTTCAACAAAACTCATCTCGTCAAACCGTGGTCTTCCTTGAAACATGAATCCCGCTGTGCTCCTTTTAAGAACACAATTTGCTGAACACGTCTTCCAGTACCTCATTCCCATATTGCCTAACACTAAAGCAACCTTGCTCCATTATAGTATCTTCTTCATAACATTTAAACGAAAAATAACAACACCCTCCTCGCTACTTAAATACTTTATAGAAACCGAAATGCAAATCACCATTCAACTCCACTGTACATGCTCCGTACTCACGTATGAACAACCCCCCTATATACACTCAAATCTCAAACTCCCCCTTCACGTCCATCTTTGTACTCACAAACATACGCTCCATCCCAGTTTTATATGTATCCTGCAACGCAAAATCCATCCTTCAAAGAACTAACGCAACCCCATATAGCTTCCCTCCTTTCCGAGCCGTTCCCTCACCAATCTTCCCTCTTCTCAATCTCCACTTTCACTACATAGTACACAAACTCCACCGAACAATACTTCACCCTTTTTGGTTTTCTTCTTCCATCAAGTTCAAAACAGCAACCACTGAAGGCTCCCTCTTCTAGTCCTCTTCGGAAAGCATTAACTTCCCTTAAGCTCGCGCCTCCTCACCTTCAATTGAAACCTGGAACGACGTGTCCCAAACGAAGACACAAACTTGAAGCTCCCGAGCCTAGGAGTTCATATATGTGAAGATCGCGATTTCCAGGATTTTGTTTTGCTTTTATTTTGAATTTCTTTGTTGCGTTTTAAGCTGTGGAGATGAAGAACGACGGCGTAAATTGCTTTTGACTGAAATGAGAAAGCGGATTAGGTTTAGAGAGGGTTTGTATTTATAGGGATTTTTGTTTGATTTTTTGAGGACCACGTTTTTGGGTTGAGGAACGAACTCTTGGTTGCTATTTTGAGGAGAGAAATAGGCGGTTGAGAAGAGGGAGACATGCCTTGCTCATGATCAGAAATAGGTTAGGATATTTTAGGGTAAGGATTAGCATTGTAAGCTACAACTTCATTTAATAAATTTATATAGTTACGTACCGCTACGGACAGAAATAAAAATACCATCGTGATGAGCGAGGTGTCCCGACTCCAGAAATATAATCATATCTGTAGGTTAACTCATATTGTGGAACCCCAAAATACTGTGATTTAGGGTGCAAAACACTCCAAATAAAAAGTTGTGTATTTAATTAATTAAAAATTTCAATAAAATTCTAAAAATTAAATTATCATTATGTCTCAAAAGATCCTTATCTAAATTTGAAACCGATATCTAGTTATATCGAATAAACCGTTATGGTCGATAAACGATTCTATAACGACTATTTTAAAATTTGATTTGAACACAAATCAAAATCTACACGACGAAATCCCATTTTTCTCTTCCATTAGAAAAATATACTTCACCAGCTCCTAACATTTCTTGTTTCACAGAAATCCAAATTAAAACGGCTTCTGTATATTCGATTGACGTTCGAATCGCCAAATAACGAATTGCAGCCATTTCGAGCTCGATTATAATTAAATTATAATTATACATTCAAACTTCATTTATATAAAATATATTTGTTATCGAAATTCAATTCTAAACTGAAATATATATATATTCTGAATTGCCCAATTCACACCATATCGCCATTTCAGCCCAATCTGATTATTTTATAATTAAATATATTATTTAATTATTATTTTAATTAAATGTTCACTCTTATTAATTCAACGACTAGTAAATCCTCTAAATCACTATTTTAAATAATTAATAAATTAATTATTATATCGCTGAAAATGCGGGTCGTTACATTCTAGCTGAGAAATCTTCAAGTGTAGAGCATTGTTCTTTTGTTGCAAACTAGCGTTAATCTCCCTGTAAGATGTTATAGACTGCAACTCTGTAGCTAGTTTGACCTCAACTTGTTTCTGAGCCAAGTGTGCATCCTTCACTTGGGTAGGGAGCAAGGCCTCTCTTGTTTATGTAGTGGTAAGCTCATCCTTAAGTCTTTGATTTTCCGTTTCAAGCTTTTTATTCTACTGTGTAAGGGTTGTAATACTAGCATCGTGAGAGTTGAGGGTTCTTTCCCATTCTGTCTTGTCATTCTCCATGGTTTGCACGGACCCAAGGTGAAGTTGGTTAGCTCGCTGAAGCTCATCACACAACTTGTACCATAAAGCCATCTTTTTAGCATTCTTCCTGACTATAGCCATCTGCTTATCGATGGTATCCTTCACTGTATCTATCTCTTTAAGTATATCATCTTTATCCGACGGGTGGATATCCATGTCAAAGCGAGTCCCCTTGAGACACCACTTATAAAACCTTCGGGAAAGTTCCTTTGGCCTAGATACGACGCGGTAAGGTTGTATATTGATGATCATCCGTATGTCGATAGGAGAAGGAGTAACATTTGGGGGCTCGAGAGATAGAGTGTGTGCAGAAGTGGCAGCAGTGATAACAGTATCCTTGTCGGTTCTGGGGCGCTTTTCTTCAATAGTGGTACTCTTGTCGGCTTTGGAATACTTGTCTTCAACAACACTACCCTTGTCACCCTTAGGATGCTTGTCTTATCGCTCATGATCTCTATCTTTATCATCCATGGGCCTCTTCCATTTTCGGTCGTCCGCATAGTGTTTTTCGCGGTCATATTTGTCATAATCATGTTTATCATGCTAATATTGGTCGTCACGGGATTGCTTATTTCGATCTGCCCAGTCCCGATAATCATATTCTTGAGCTTCTTTCTCTTTCCTCGCCCTCTTCTATGTCTCAGTCTCTTGACGGTAATGATAAAAGTTGCACCGTGAGTCGTAGGAACTTGAATAGCGATTAAGATTGCCTACGTAAGAACGGTGCATAGTTGGGCTTGAAAAAGAAGAAAGCAAGAAGTTCAGTCTCTAAAATACAGCAAGTACTTGGGCACAACAACAAACACTTGCGCATGACAGAAATCCTAAGGTTGTGTAATTTTTGATCTAGTGTAACGAAGTACTTTGTGTTAACGAGGTTAAAGATGCTCCAATTTCCGAAATAAGCTCAAGGGGTAGGGTTCGTTGAGTTTGGATAAGTTGAGAAGACATTTATGTGGTTGCTGGAGAAGATGTCTTAGAAGGCAATATAGGCTGGGAAGTATGTACGTCTCTTGTAAACTCCTCACCCAAAGTCACATTGAGGTCACTTAAGTCCGCAAACGTGTCAGAAGTGTCTTCCTCATTAGTGACGGGGAGCATGGGATTAATGTCAGTTGTCTTAGCATTAGTATTGTCTTAAGTTGAGATCTTTCCTTCTTTTGGTTGGCCACTAACATCGACTGGACCTTTATCCTCATGGTGCTCAAGTGCCTCTTCCTCAAGCAAAAGCAATTTGGGCTTGCTAGATGTCTCAGCTCTAGTGGCAGTATCTGTTTCAGGCTGGCAAGATGTCTCAACTCCAATGGCAAATCTGAGCATTTTTTCAAAGCAATTTCTTCAGTAGAAGTCTTGGCTACAATATCTTCTTTAGCGCTTGGGGCATCAGATGTTTCAAGTGTAGAAGTAGAAGCAGAGGGTTGGCCAACAACAAAAGATCGTGAAGGTTCGAGCAATGAGAATTCACGAAGGAAACATTCTGTGATAAGAAACTTTTTAGTTCTCTCCTTCTTATCAACCGCCTTTAAAGACTCAAGAAGACAGCTGCGAGCATCAGAATCCTTAACAAGAAACGAGACTTCTGTAAAAAGAAAAAAGAAAGTTTAGCCGTCGAAACTAAGAAGAAACTGGGTAAACGATTCTTAATAAGCATATTCACCTCCTTTCATCCAGGCGTTGTGAAAGTTATCAGGACATCGGACAAAAAAGAATTAGCTTAAAAACCAAGAAGCACTCTCCGACAGGGCAAATATAACTTTACGGTTCCGAGCAGCTTCAACAAAGAAGATAGAGGAGTGTTCCTTCTTTCTCTCGAAAATACATAAGTAGCAAATGTCTTCTAAGGTGGGCGTGCAACGCCTTGTTCTTATAAACATTATGTATAACCATAACAAAATAGCATAGCCATTAGGGTGCAAATGAAAGGGGGAAATTGCTAAGTGCCCGAGAACCATCTGTAGTAGATCATTAAAAGGAGGACCAATCCCACTCAGTAGCATCTGACGGTTAATAACTATAAATCCAAAGGGTGGTTGATCAACATTATCATCTCTTCCCGATAAAATAGCATCAGCCTCGGGAATGCCAAACTATTTATACGTTTGTTTAAAAACACATGGAATTAGGATGGTAGAGCATCTCTCAGGAGGTGGACTGCTTAAAGGTCGAGGATCAGGGATATGCTGGTTTGTTGCTGGCTAAGGGTGTACAGTTGTTACAGCAAGCTAGAGGAGAAACCCCGGTCTAACTAGAAGACATTGTCTCTTTAGTTTGATGATGGCTCGATTTTCGGGTTGTATCCATTCTACATAGACAATCTTGTTTATAAACCCATCACAGGTACGCGTTTCCTAAGTGTAAACTGTAGTGCATACCATTGAAAAAGCAAGTGTGAAATCCACAAGTAGACATGTGTCAATTAGTTGATTTCAGGTATTATTGTGAATTCGGACTAGAACATCGAATTTATTGAAGTAAATGTTTGACAAGTTTCTTAAGCATATTGAACAAAATAATCATGTGAAGCGCGTCATTTGATTTAAGTCCAAAAGTTCATTGCAGTTAAGGTTTAATGCTTTAACCTTATGTCGACGTGGGTGGTTGATAGAAAAATATTGAGGTCGAAAATTGTGCAAGTTCTTGTCTTGTTACAGATATTTAGCAAAGAAAGAAGTGCGTCCAGAGTTTCTTGTCGATATTTTGGAAAGTCCAAGGCTTGGTTGTTCAAAGTCGATTCAACGTTGATCACCAAAGTTTCATGAGCGTTGAAATGGTCTAAAGCATGGTCTTTATCAGATGGAGTTGCCTTGATTCTTTTATGGATCTTCCATGATCCATGGATCGCAGGAAATCCATAGATGGATTGCATAGATCCACGATCTACAAGCGATCCATCCATGGATCGCACACAGTCTATGGGTCAAAGGTGATCCATCACTACATCGTGAGCAGTTCATAAAAGTGGCCAAGGATGAAGCTATCCACTGGAGCGCTGCGAACTCATGATAAACATTGAAAATCAAACATCATCATCAATGTATCTAACTCTTAAAAACTTCAACAAGGCATGCATCATCAATCAAAGCTTGAACACTGCACCACTTCATTAAATCACAACACAATTCAGCAATCTTTGATGATCGACAAACCGTTCATCCAGGTACTGATCAGCCATCGACAACAACAACTCTTGAATCATAAAGTAAATGTTCAAATGATCATACAAGGCAATAACCACAAGACTAGAATTGCGTGCAAAGCGACAAGATCCGTGTATCTAGCTTGAGGTTTTAAACAAAATACACATTGTCAAGACATAATTCTAGCATGAAAAATGCATATGAACAATTCAGAATTGGAAAAAGAAAGAAAACTCTTGGCTATTTGGAAGAAAGTTTGAACTTGTTTTAACTCAAAATTTATTACGAAAATCTCCAAACTAGTTCTGAAATCACTAGAAAAACAAGTTGCCAACACTAATTTGCCCAATACATAAAACAGATCTGAACTACTGAGTTTGACGCAACACAAAGACTCAGATTCAAATGATTATCGTGACTCAACACCAATAGTTCATCCATCAAAATCATTTAGATCCGAAATTACATTCAACTAAAAACCTTAGAGGTTGGTTAACACAAAATCAGAAATAATAACAACCTACAGTGAGAAAGTTTAGTTGGTTTCTGATAGTTGAAAGGTTCCAAGGCCTTGATGATACTGAAATCGAGCGAATCTGAAGCTTGAAGCTTGAATCAACTGGTGATGGAAGTTGTGATGGCGATGGAACTGGAATCAGATCTGGAGACAAATCGAACTTTTATAATGGTTGGAGAAGCTTTGATGGTTGGCGATGAAAGTGAGGACTTGATTGTGAAGGTGACTGAAGCCGAGCTTGGAACTGAACGTGAACTCGAGATTCTCTGGTGATCGACGAGGCTTTGATGACCACCAGTATCAACGTTGAACGTGATCCATGGAGGCACGATGATATTTGATTGTGAAATTTTCCTCAAAAAAGCTTGTTCGCCATTAGTCTTCTTTTCTGCTAAAGGGGATGAAAGTGTGGAGATGGACTAAGCGTAGTAATATAAAGGGATATGAGTAAAAAGACTATGCAATCCATAAGAGTTGGGCCGCATTCAAGGCCACCTCCAATGTGTTCTCATAAGAAAATTAAAAGCGGGTCTGATCTGATCGTTCAAACTACAAGCGATCCATCAGAAAGCAATGAGGACCGTTGATATTCGAAACTAATATTTTCTTCAGAAAATAAAACCTTTGAGGGACAAATGTTAAACCATAAAAATTGTTCATGAATAGTTTGCAAACAAAGGTGGATGGATCGCTTGTGTTGAGTTCATAAATCTTGTGCAAGTCAAAGTGATGGATCAGCCATGGTCCGTCTTGTTTCGTCTCCATGGATCGTCCGCGATCCATGCTCAAAGGGTGGTCACATTTCATGTTGATGGATCGCTCAGGTTTCACTACCACGGATCGCTTGCGGTCCAGCACAAGGTTCGAATACATGCCACTCTGATGGATCACTTATACTCCATATAGATGGATCGCACCTAGTCCATCGGATGGATCGCTCAAGGAAAACAAAAGGCGGGTCGCTTAAGATCAACATGAAGTAGAAGGATGGATCATGCCCGGTTTATCAATTGGATCGTTAAGTCATGAAAAAGGTGGCTTGATGGATCAACTAACCATGGTCACGCATGATCAATGGGATGGATCGTTCGAGTCAAATGAAGGGCAAATGAAGGCTGGGCCTACGAAGTATGGATCGTGCCCATTCCATAAGGATGGATTGCTAGCAATCCATCAACTTGTGCACATCATTTCTCAAAGCTTCATCATGCCTTGCAACCTTCGTCTATAAATACCCTGCTGTTATAAAATAAAACAGAACATATGTTAAACAAGAAGCCATTAGAGAGAACAGAAAAGATAGGGAAGAGACTTTTATTTCTATCACTTCAAGTGTATACAATTTCTATTACATTGGCTCCTTTATATATAGGCTTTGGAGTTGATGTTAGACTTATTCCTATGCTGTGGGACTAAATAGAATATGACAAGAGCATATTCACTCATATATATTACAACACTCCCCCTTGAATATGCGTCTTCAAAATCTTGAATGTTCTGCTAACTTGAAGTTTCCCTTTCAAAACATGTATGATGATTGCTCCCCCTAATAATTATCTTGCTTGCATATATCCATTCAGTCGATACAACTATTGTCTGTTGCCTTCAAGCCTCTATCTGGAAAACCCAATGGGAAAAACCATGAACGAGAAAAAGAGTACAACGTTTGACATTATGAATATCATATAAAAATGATATTCCTTAAAATAATTTGATGCTTAAGGATCAAAACAATGCCTCATTAAAAACCTTTTTATGAAAAACCCTATGGGAAAAATCATAAATAAGGAAAAGAATGCAAATTTATTTCATCTTTAGGTAACATGTTTTACAATGTTGCCGTAAGGGCTGATACTTCAGGATCAAGAATATGCCTCATTAAAAACCTTACTAACAAAAACCCAGTGGAAAAAATATTAGTGAAGGAAAAGAGTACATTATAGCATATTTTTATATGCTCCCCCTTATTTATAACTCATTTTTCAATTAGTCTATTGAAGTAGTCGACGCATGCCAATTTTGTACATCATCTTCTGGAATGTTGATTTGGAAATTTCCTTTGAGAATAGATCTACCCGCTTTTCTTGAACTGAATTTGTTTCTCCTCTTTCTTGTTATCCTTTCATTCATGTGTGAAGGGAAATTTAGAAGAAATGTGCCCCATCCTATCACCCTTGATATAATTCACTTGAATCTGAGCAATGCAAACTGCCTTGTCTTCTTCATAAATAATAGACTACTACATCAAAAGATGTTTGATACTTCTGGATCAAAATGTTGCCTCGACAAAACCTTACTAAGAAAAACCCGATGGGAAAAATCTTAGTGAAGGAAAAAGAGTACAATATCATATTTACTACGCCAAAAGCAGTATGATACTTCTGCATCAATGTAATGCCTCGTTAAAACCTTAATACGAAAAACCAAGTGGGAAAAATCTTAAATAAGAAAAAAAAGTGCATTATAACTTATTTTTGTATGATACTTTTGGATTGGTACTTCTGGATCATGACCCATACCTCATTAAAACCTTACTAAGAAAACCCAGTGGAGAAAAACTTAGTTAAGGAAAAAGAGTGCATTATATAATACTTATGGATGCTCCCCCATGATTTAATAATTTCCTCTGAATTCATATTCTTCTTTCTATAACTCAAATTGCTTACAAATACTTCTTAATGATGTTTTTCTTTTAAAACTTCATGTGTATTTCCATGCTTCAGGCATGTTTTCTTATTTAAAACGTCTTCCTTTTGTGATTTGTATGTTACTAATATTCATTTATGAATACACTTCAGGTGCTTAATATTTTCTGTTTCAATCGGACTTGCATGTTGTAATACATATTTGATGAATAAGACAACTTTAATTACTAAGCAGGAAGTAATCTACTCATCTTGAAGTATATCAAGATTTTCATTACAACAATACTCAAAAGAATGAAGTATCTCAAGATTTTTATTACAACAACACTAAGCAGGAAGTAATCTACTCACGTTGAAGTATATCAAGGTTTTCATTACAACAATACTTAGAAGAATGTTGTAATCTATCATCCATGTTCTTGGTATTCTTTATAATAACAAATGTTATTTATGTTCTTCAGGAACTTATACATTATAATAATCTTTGCATATCGCAACTACCACTTCAGTGGATATTAAGAGTTTTATTTCAACAATTCTTGAAAGCAAGAAGTGATCTACTCATCATGAATTATTTCAAGATTTTCATCACAACAATACTTAAAAGAATGTTGTAATCTACATTTCTTGCTCTTTACCACTTCCAAAGTTATTTAAATTCTTCTGGAATTTGTATACTTTCATCGTTTATACCTTCAGGGTATTGTAAGCGTTTAAACACTTTCACCACTTTAATCAATTCAATTATCTCTGAAAATACAATGCTCATGGCACTTAACATGTTGTTGACACGTTGTGGTGCTTCAGTAACTTCCATGTGCTTTTGTCATTATATTTATATATATATATATATATATATTTCTATTTTTATCTTATGAACTACAGGTTCATATCTTATGGACTACAGGTCCATATATCTTATTTAGGAGAATTTCATGATGGCCAATCATGTCTCTCTAATATGGGATTTTTAATCCATTTATAAATATAAGCGCTTTGTTATTTATCAATTTATCATCGATGATTATTTCTTGTCAGTTCTATACATAATTTATTGAGATCTCAAAACTTATCATGCTTTAGGTACCTAAACCACTTCTGGGGTTAATTGACAATCATGTCATGGGTTTCTTTCAAAGTACCCTTAAGTGTTTTTCAGGAACACTCACCTCCTTTATTTTGCATATTTATGACTTACTCCAAAGATATTTCGAATTGACTTTTATACCACATTTTCAGCTGTGATTTACACCTTTTGAACCTTCGGGGATTCAAATGTATATTGGAGAAAGTCTATTAGGGACATAATTGATAATTTATGCAAGTTACTTAATACTTTGCATAATTCTATATGTTAGCAAATATTTAACATTGATGATTCCTTTATCCTCCCCCTCAATGTTGACAAACATTGTCACTTTAAATAATAAACCAACTATGGATTCATTTTTGATCCATTATAGCATCATAGCTAGCAAATACATTAGATGTATTTCAGTTGTACGAGGATAATGCTCTTATTAATTGATAAGATGCATTCATATTGTATTGCTTATTCCCTTTCAATGATCTAATGACTTGGAGGAATTTCTATCATTTGAATATGCACATGACTTCAGGTCATTCAATGTTGATGTCAATCGACTGCATAAATTATAATATGAGTTCATAACAACTTCAGGTTGTTAATTAAATATCGCAAATATGTGTATATACGTGCGTCCACGTATTACATATGTAATTGATTTGCATATTCTTTCTCATTCAAGTTATTTATTTTAGAATAAATTGTTTATAATGTTCCGATCATTTTTTTTATCAAGCAATGTCAACGTGAATCTTAAAGATCGTTTCATAATATCCAAAATATCTGATTTGGAACTGTATTGAACTTCTGGTTCAAAAGAAATCTATGAACAACTTCGAGTTGTTAATCCATATTAAACTTCTGGTTCAAATAATATATAAACAATTTCAAGTTTGTTAACTGTATTGAACTTCTGGTTCGACTGTATTGAACTTCTGGTTCCACTGTATTGAACTTCCGGTTCAAATAAAATATATAACAACTTCATGTTGTTAAAATTTATTCTTCAGTACAATATGTAAATATAAATATATAAGCAAGATACAGCTCATTTTGAAAATTGTGAAATCTTTGGATATCAATTTTATTAATTTTATTATTTCACACAGTTCAATAAAGCTTCAGGCTTTTAAATTATAAAGTATTTCAAGTTCATTGATTAAGGAACTTTAAGTTCCTATGCATATATATATATATATATAAACATACATATTATATCTAGTTTATTAATTTATGACGAACTTCTGGTTCTCAACCTTTTAACATACTTCTAATTTAGAAGCTTTTACATCTTGCTAACTGTCAAGATTTCAGACTGTAAACTTCATCAAAAAAATTCTTTTTTTATAATTCAAGACTTCAGGTCTCAGAACTGTGTTATACAACCTTTTCCATTACATTAGATATTAGTTGCCAAATACATTGACTAATAATACATATTTCTATTTTTATTCCAAACACAATCATACATCATTTAACTTACAATAGCCAATGCGTTTAATACATTTATAATAATATGGTAATATATATTACCATAACGATACATATAATGCATTTATTATAAAAATAACGGAAATAACCATTATACGGTCTAAATATATGAATCAAATAAATAAATTTTACTTAAATCAACATAATAAAATTTGGATCTAGCTATCGTACTGATTAACGACAAAACTGAAAGAAACAACTTATAGTTGTACTGCATTTCCAATAATCATATTTTCTAAAATACCATATACATGCATAATGCCTGATCCAGAATTGAGTAGAAATGCATAATTATAGAAATGAGATTTACATTCTTTAATATGAATGATTCGAAAAACTTGCAGATCTATACATAAAATTCACAACAACAAAAAAATTACATGTTTCAAATATACTATCCATATATAGATCTTTCTTTTTATATCAAAATTACTTCTTACCATCATAAAAACTGCAGGTTCTAAGTTTTCTATTTTTATAACAAAAAAATACTTTTGCATTCACTTCTGATGTGCAAAAATAAGATCAATATTTAGACCTTAACTTAATATGATCTTCGAGATGCACATTTTCTTTAGTCATTAAATTTGCATCATCATCTTTGGTATTTGAAAATATTTTAATGCAAATTCTTTTATAGACATATTAGAATATAATTTCGCTTCTGGGATATTCCATAAACACCATTTATGGAGTTTTAATACATATTTTTTTCTACAAATATTTATCGCCTTTAATTGTAGAAATCTCTTTTGGAGATATTTTATTATTTTCAAATAAACAGATCTCTTCTGGAGATATTTTACCATTTTCAAATATAAAAATATCCTCAAAAGATATTTTTATCACCACTTCTGGGATGAACTTATCTCTTCCATAGATAAATATATAAAACTATTGAAATGTCATATCGATATACAAAAATACATTCAAACCTTAAATGCATTAACAAAATTAGGCGCATTAAATAAAAATAAGATTCAATAGAGAAAAGAAATCACTACTTCTGGAGTGTATGATATTCCTTCAGGGAGCATATCTTTTACTTATGTAATTGCAATGCAACAAAAAAAAATTCTAACATCTCTTCTAGCATGTTGGATTTGCTATATAAAATTAAATCTCTAAAACATCTCTTCAAGAGATTAATATGTATACTATATCTTCAGGATATTCAATTAATATAAACTGTAATGTCAGTTAAATGAAACATGTTTAGAGATTTTCTATTGAATCTAATGTTTTTGTCACATATTATAATGTGTGTGTCTCTTTTAACTTCTTCTGGAAGTACAATCTTTTTATGTCACAACTTTTAAGAAAGCTTCAGGATTTTGTTTCATCTCTCTCATTTGCATATGAACTTCAGGTTCTTTATTTGCATATGAACTTCAGGTTCCTCATTTGCATATGAACTTCAGGTTCCTTACTTGCATATGAACTTCAGGTTCCTTATTTAAAAAAATTGTATATGAACTTCATGTCATATGAACTTCAAGTCATTTACATATGAACTTCAGGTTCATAATTGGTTTACATCATGAGTTTTCAATCTCACTTCCAGTGATAAATAAATATTGCTTTTGAATTTAAATGCTATATCATTATATTCTATACCCATAACTCTGTTGGATATACATAAAAAAAAATCATTTTTTTTTAAAGACATATTTTTTCTTTATTGGGTATACATAAAAAAATCAATTTTTTTCAAGAAATATTCTGTCTTTAGTCTATCTAAAAAAAATTACTTATGAAAAATAATAGTAGATCGGAAAGGATTAAACTAGATCTACCTCTACATCATCAATAATGTAAACAATACATATAAAATCAATTCTCCATTTGCATTTGAAAAACTCAAAATCAGATCCGCAAACAATTGAAAGAATATATCTACACATATTTAGGATCAGAATAGATAATTAGATCTAAAAAGTTAGATCCACTAAAATAGAATCCAGATCT
Source organism: Allium sativum (assembly GCA_030737875.1). Classification (NCBI taxonomy): domain Eukaryota; kingdom Viridiplantae; phylum Streptophyta; class Magnoliopsida; order Asparagales; family Amaryllidaceae; genus Allium; species Allium sativum. The sequence goes on from CM060916.1 coordinate 39,692,319, forward strand.
ACAAAAACTGAAAAGAAAAGTGATCTTGAAGTATGGATCATATCCAAGCAGAAGATACAACAAGTTCATATATGTAGATCTATGTGATTTCAAAACATAAAAAAAAATAACTTACATGATAGATCTATAAATATAGATCTAGAATATTTCAAACAATAGCTCTAACAGAGTTTCGTGCTGATAACGTGTTATAAAATAAAACAGAACATATGTTAAACAAGAAGCCATTAGAGAGAACAGAAAAGATAGGGAAGAGACTTTTATTTCTATCACTTCAAGTGTATACAATTTCTATTACATTGGCTCCTTTATATATAGGATTTGGAGCTGATGTTAGACTTATTCCTATGATGTGGGACTAAATAGAATATGAAAAGAGCATATTCACTCATATATATTACAATACCTGCAATTTCCAACATTCAAGGGACCGAATTTTCCGATGTCGAAGTGTTGCCATCTTTATTTCTCGACAACTCCAAAGCTATCGAACTCCATTAAAGCTCTCTAAAGCTAGATTGAAGCTTCTCCACCAACAACCAAGTCCAGAAATTGTCAAAGTCATTCACCAATTGGGATTATCGAAGAAGTGCTTCAACAATCGACGATTCTCGTAAAGATTGAACGATTCTACTTTAGAAGTGATTATAGATCAAAGAAGTTAGAGAAGTTAGGGAAGAAAGAGTTATTTGATTGTACAGAGATAAAGATGTACAAAGTTAAAGTAATCATGTACCTTGTAATGGCAACTACGATAATGAAATCCCCCTTCATAGTGACATAGGTTAAACCTGAGGCCGAACCACATAAACGCTCTCTACTTTACATTTTTCTACACTTGCTTGCTCTTAACTTTGTGTTTAATCGTTTGTTAAGTGTTGAAAGACAACTTGAGGTGTTAGTACCATTTTTTGCATTAACAGTACAAGTAACATAAACTTGATTCTAGATCACCTTCTTATGACATTCATAGGATATGCTAATAACATCAAAGGGTATAAATTCTCGACAGTAATGGTAGAGTATTCAGATATAGAGATGTTTTTGATGAACATGTTTTTCCCTTTAGAGAAGAAAAAGTGAAAACAACTGATAAAATTTTTAATGCAAAATTTTCTATATCCTCTGTACCATTATTTGTGATATTACCTTTAATGAACAAAGTCAATGTTTGTTGAATGATTCAGGCTGCGCATCACACTGTTCTCTTCAAGACTAGGCCATAGCCAGTATAAATTATCCAAGAGCACAACTTCAGAATCCATCTCAACATGCTATTGAAAGAGAGGATATTTCAAGTGCTCAAGGGAGACGTGAGGATAATACAAACACTGATCAATCTACATTTGAGAGAACTGGTCATCCCATGATGACTAGACAAAAGTGTCAAATTTTCTTCTAAAAAATATACATCATAAACTTAGGCACTGAAGATTCATGGAATTATGAGCAAATAATATAAAGTGATAAATGGAAAGCTGCTATAGATGATGAGTACAAGGCTCTTATTAACAATAAAACGTGGATCTTTGTTAAGTTACCAAAACACAAAAATATTGTTGCGTGTAAGTGGATATACAAAATAAAAAAGAATGTTGATGGAACCATATTAAAGTATAAAAAAAAGACTGGTTGGAAAAGGGTTCTCTCAATGACATGGTTTTGACTTTAATTAAACTTTTTCTTTAGTGGTCAAACCAACAACAGTGAGAATTATTTTGTCCATTGTCTTATAGGAATGGTCTATAAGATAGTTGAATGTAGATAATTCATTTCTTAATGTTGTGCTTCAATAGGAAGTGCTCATGGGGACAACCACCAGGGTACAAACTGAAAGGAAATACAGAGCTTGTATGCAAGTTAAACAATGAAATCTATGGACTTAAGTTGGCTCCGTGGTTTGCAAAATTAAAGTCAACCCTAATCAAACTGAAATTCAGTTCATTTAAGTCAACAATTCCCTTATTCATTAAAGTCAATTAAGGAATTGTGACCTATATCTTAGTACATGTAGATGATTTCTTTATTACTGGAAATGGTAATAATGAAATTAATACACTTGCCGACCAATCAAACAAAAAGTTCTCTTTTAAATACCTAGGTCAACTGAATTATTTTCTCAAAAATGGTGAAAAAAGTCATAGATTCCGAAATATTTCCTAGCCAAAAGAAGTATATTTCTGAAATTTTGATTAAGACAAAGATGGATTAGGCTAACAGTCTACTAACACCCTTGGTTACTAATATACACTTATCCAAATATCAAGGATAGCCGATTCAAAATGTAAAGCAAGACGGAAGCACAACTAGTGTTCCTTAATATGCAATTATAGCAAGATCGGAGATTGTATACAATATAAACAAAGTCAGTCGGTTTATGTGAAATTTGTTGGATCACACTGAAAAGTTATTAACAGGACTTTGAGATACTTGAAGGGAACTGTAAATGAAGGATTATTTTAAAAATCAACTAGTAATATTAATTTATCTGATTTTGCAAATGCTGACTGGGCTAGTGACCTAGATGATAGAAGATCAAAATTGGCTACTACATATTTTTAGGATAAAATCAAGTTTTATGGTGGTTGAAAAAACAATCAACTATGTAGCACTGAAGCGGAATTTCGAAGAATAGCTAGTGCTATTGTAGAGATAATGTGGATAGTATCTGTATTAAGTGAATTGAAAGTCAACAATAACAAAGCTGCACTATGGTATGATAATCTCAGTACAATGTCACATAAATCAAATCTTGTTTTACATTCTCAAAATAAACATATTGAGCTAGATCTGTATGTTGTTAAAGAGCAAGTACGAAACGAAAAATTAGATGTGAATCGCAGACCAAGTAGTTTGTAAAAGGCAAATATCCTTATCAAACCCTTATCAACAACGAATATCCTTTGTCTAAAACGTGAGATCAACGTCAGTGAAACTGGAATGAACTCAGTTAAGACCAGTCAGCTTCACTACAGATCGAGAATGATCAGGTCAAATCAACATGCAAAGCATCGATCCAGTCAAAGCTAAATAACCTTAGGATACTATGCATCATCCTGTTAAAGTTTAAGTAGATGTCTCTTTGCTGAATGATTCCATCTTAAAGTAAAGAAATAAGCTCGATCTGCTTTCTCTCACTCTCACTCTCACTCTCTTTTAACTTCATCAGAGATTTATGCAATCAATACGTATACAAGGTGACAAACATCCTTGTCTTAGCTAATTAGAACATAGAAATAAGAGTCAAGAGGTCATATGTTCAGTTCTGTCAGATTCCTTTGCTAGAATAGTATGATTCATACTGTTTAAATTTTTATATAATTACCCAATTTAAAAAAAAAACGTTTACAAGAAGAAATAGGTTGGAAACCTAGTTTCGATTGGGGGTAGAATTAGTAATGAACGTGTAACATGTATAGCATATGTATAATGCGGTCCAAAGTGTATCCAATACCCAGTCAACACATTATCATTTATAATGTGGCTGTATAAGCCTGTACATATAATTTTGTATCATTATCGATGCCACAATCACAATACAAATTATCAAATTACATCATATGAATCATCATTTCTTTACCAAATAATCAGCTTTCTCAATCAATCTAATATTGCATTTCACATTTATATTGTGAGTTTAATATTTTGGGACCATCATAATCATTTATTATTGTGGGGAGAAATTTCGACTGAAGACCGCTCATATCAGAACCCCTAAATATAGCAGAAGAAGATATCATGGTAAATGTGCAAAAAACAACCAATCAATATATCAAAACAGTTATCTCAACTCAATCCAATAGCTTATCACAATCACCAAATAAGAGAAATAGAGAAGTAATAACAAAAAATAAATTACACGGGGATTTATAGTGGTTCTACTAACAATTTGTTAGCCTTTTATTAATATCAAAGAACAGTACTAGAGATAGATTACAATAGTCATTCAATCCACTCAAGAATTTGATTTGTGGAGATAAGAATTGAAGAAAATATGTTTACGTTAGAGATCCTAAAACCCGATTGAGAAATAATTGGATGCATTTCACTCTCTAATCATCTAGGCTTCTTTTATAAGACCAATTACTTCAAACCCATGTTTACTTTTCCCCTAAGTCAAGTAAACTTGACATCAAAGATTTTATATGTATGGCAAAAGATCCTATAAATATGCCACTAAAAGAGGGAAAAAATATATAATTAAATCTTATTAATTAGGGAAAGCAATATTTTTTCTTTCTCCCCTTAAATTTTTTTCCTTCCTTTTAATGTGATTTACCATCATCAAATTTAATACCCCACCTTGATGCAAAATCACCTATCTCCAACTCCATGAACTAATGGTACCCATACCATCACTCATAACCAATAGCTTCAACTATCACATCTACCTTCACCAAGCCTGAATGCTTTCCCAATGAATTCTAGCAAAACCACCCCCCATTGCACTCCATTAACGAGTTCAGACAAAGCCCAAACCCGTTAATAAAGTGTTGAAAACACCCAACTCCAAGACTAGTCTCACCAAAAGACAAACATACCAAGAAGATAGAACTTCAACCTCTCACCAATACTCTGCTCCATCCATAATCAAGCTTCTCCCTCAACCGTGCAAACCCGTGGCACCTAGCACCTCTACAAGAGAATTAAGTTCGAGTAATGCTCAAACTTCCCAACCGGCAATGATTTAGTGAACATATCCACCACATTATCCTTTATATGAAATGACTCTATCACTTCAATATGCTTGGTCCGTGAGATAAACGCCAAATTCTCCCCTAAATGGATAACACTATGGATGTCACATAGAACATCGATACAATCATGTTCGAACCCCAAGTCACACAACAATCGCTTCAAGTAGAGTGCTTCCTTTGCCGCCTCCACCGTGACTATCAACTCTGCCTCCATAGTGGATAAAGCGATCACGGTTTGCAATCTCGATCTCCAACTTATGAATGTACCACCAAGAGAGAATACATATCTAGAAGTTGATTTTCTCGGATTCTTATCACCAGCGTAGTTCGAATCACAGTAGCCAACCAACATGAAATTCTTCTTAATACTACCCCTAAAAACAAGGCCAAGACATGTTGTACCTTTCAAGTATCTCAAGATAAGCTTTATTGCTTCTCAATGCGATTTCCCCGGATTAGCTATGTACCGACTAACCACCCTGACGACCACCTTGTACACACCATGACATACATTAAACTACCAACTGCACTAGCATATGGCACATTTTCCATATAATCCCTGTCTTTCTCCTCGATAAATAATCTCTTATTCGAATGCTTTACATGCAAAGTTAAAGGTATATTTGACGCCTTTGCATCCTCCAAGCTAAACCAACAAATCACTTTTCTAATATATTCCTTTTGAGTCAATTTCAACTTAAAAAACTTTTGATCCCTTTCGATTTACATGCCCAAAATATTCTTTGCTTCTCCAAGATCTTTCGTTTCGAATTTCACTTTTAATCACAGTTTCAGTTTATTGATTTCTTCCTTGTCCTTAGAAGCAATGAGCATATCGTCCACATACAAGAGTAAAAACACCCAACAATCATTCTTCAACTTCTTAAAATTAACACAAGCATCCTTGATGCTTCTTTCAAAGTCATTTTCAAGCATAAAATGATTAAATCTCTTGTACCATTGCCTGCGTGATTGCTTTAAACCATATAGTGATCTCTTTAACTTGCAAACCAGTTCTGACATACTGTCTACAACAAACCCTTCCGGCTTCTCCTTGTAGACGTCTTCATCCAAGTGACTATGTAAAAAGGCGGTTTTCGCATCAAGTTGCTCCAACTTCAAGTCGTGAATAACAATTATGGAAAGCAATATCCAAATAGAAGTACGTCTCACAATCAGTGCGAAGATCTAGCACACTCCCCTCCCTTCCTATGTGCAAACCCTTTAGCCACTAGCCAAGCTTTGTATCTTCTATTGTCCTTCACCTTGTATATCCATTTGCACCCAATAGCATGGTTTCCTTTAGGAAGTGAAACCAACTTCAAAGTCTGGTTCTTCATTAATGATTCCATCTCTCCTCCATCGCACAAATCCATTTCGAGTTATCACTCGACCTGGTGACGTTATCTAGGTCCATCGACTCATCTTGGACTACATAAAGCGCATAGTCCAAATTCTCACAAAAGCTAAGATTGTTCCAATCACCATATCTTTCATGTGGCCTTATAGCATGATGACTAACCCGGGTAGCAATACCATCACTCGGTCTTCCTTTAGCTTCACCTTGAACTGAATCTTCTCTAGAATCGTGTACATCACTAACACTACTAGAGGAACCCTATGGACTATGTGATGTAACATCAACAGCTACCTCCTCACATGCATCTCCAACGACTCTACTCTCTCAGGACCTGAAAACGGGAATAACTCCCTTCTCCTTTGATTTACCATGAACAAAATCTGGACCAGCCGATGAGCCTTCATTCACCTTGAACAAAGCTGACTGGCCAAAGGTAACATGATGAGAAATCACAACCTTCTTCGTTTTCGGATTCCAAATCCTATAGCTTTAACTCAGTTCATATAGTTAAGAAAATTCCCCTTGAAAACTCTAGGTGAAAGCTTATCATTCCCCGGGTCATGGACATAAACAATACTGCCAATACACGAAGATAACTCAAGTTAATGCTCTTCCCCTTTTCCACATCCTTCGTAATTTTGTTATCAATAGCTGAGCATGAAATTCAATTTATAATATGCACAGCGGTTAACAAAGCTTTGGCCCAATATCGCTTAGACAAACCCAAAGTTAATCTCAAGCATCGAGCTTTCTCCAGTAGAGTTCAGTTCATTCTTTCCACCACTCCATTAGATTGCGGATCCATAGGTATAGTAAAATGCCTCCGAATACCATGATGCTTGCAAAATTTTATAAAATCTCCGGAAACGTACTCCCCTCCTTTGTCGGACCTAGGAACCTTCAAAATCCTTCCACTCTCTTTCTCAACATGAGAATTCCATTCTTTGAACATTGAAAATGCCTACGACTTGGCCTTCATTGCATACACCCAAACCTTCCGAGAGAAATCGCCAATAAAAGAAATATAATATCTTGCTCCTCCCAAAGAAGCTACAGGTGATGGTCCCCAATCGTTCATGTGCATATACTCAAGAATCCCCCCGAATCATGGTTTCCTTCACTGAATGATACTCTACTTCGCTTCCTAATGAAACATTCCTTGCAAAACTCCAGTTCGTTGAAACTCTCTCCATCAATCATCTCCCTTCTATGAAGAACATCCAAATTCTTCTCCAAGACATGACCTAATCTCAAATGTCGTAACCGTGTCGCATCTAAGCCACGAGAACTATCAACACCAACACAAGTTTCACCATCTACAGTCAATCCTTGAATCAAATAAACTCCATGATTCCTAACACCCTTCATAACCACAAGCGCACCCTTCGAAACCCTCATGCTATCACTCTCAATTGTGATCTTGCATCCTAAAGAATCCAACTATCCCAAAGAGATAAGTGACTTCTGTAGTTCCGGAACATAGCGCACATTAGAGAAAGTACGAAACGCTTCGTCAAACATGCAAATTTGCACGGATGCAATGTCCTTCGACTTGCAAATTACACCATTTCCCATAACATTTGAATTTCCTTCTCAATCTGCGTAAGAAGAACAACAATTCCTATTAGGCGTCATGTGATACAAAACCCCGAATCAAGCACCCATTCGTTGCCCAAAACATTCGCTGCTACAATCGACAAAGCATCTACATACCCATCTCCATCACCTATATCTCTTTCTACCGCAGCTAATGAAGATACTACTTCCTTCTTCCCCTTGTCGGGACAATCATTCTTCAAATGACAATTTTTCTAACATATAAAGCACTTGCTATTTATTTCCTTCGACTTTCCTCTCTAACCAGAATTTCTAGACTTAAAACGCCCTCGGTTTCCCTTCTTCTCAGATTTCTCCTTCTTTACAAATAAACCATTACAATTACCTGCACCACTACTTCCATCACTCGGTTCCTTCATCTGATCTCGCAATTCCTCACTAAGAATAACCGTCTTGACATCAACAAGAGTCAATGTATCCCGACCATAGATCAAACTATTTGAGAAAGTAGTACAACGCTCAGGCAATGAACACAACAATATCATCGCCTTCTGCTCCACCTCAATCTTAAAATCTACCGCCTTTACCCTCATTAGTAAATCATCAAACACATTAAAGGGTTCCTTTTGCGAAGTTCCATCCTTCATCTTGTAGGTAAAGAAAGTTCGCAACAAGATCGGTCGATTTATGAATGACTTCTTATTATACACTCCACCAATTTGTTCGAAATACCCTTAGCAGTTGTCTTACCACTAATTTTAGAGATAATATTCTCCCTATAGCAAGTTGAAGTGTAGTGAATACCCACTCTTCCATTTCTTCTCTCTTCACATCTGAGATGTACGCTGGCAATAAATGTGTATCAAACACTATCCGATGTACCTTATTCTGCCTAAGAACAAATTTCTTCTTCCATTGCCATTTTTCAAAATCATTATTGCACTACAACAAAACCTACTTTTGACGGCAACCATTTTTAGCGTTGGAACACACATGCAGTAGTCGCTCCGTCCGTTTACGTTGAAACGCTAAGAAACATCGGTTCTAATTTTTGGCGCTAAGGTCACCAATTATTTTGCTTTTCCCTCGTTTATTTTCCCCATGTCCTAAAAAAACCAATTCACTTCAGCTGCCTTCCTCCTATCTTTCCCCTTTGCTTCTTCGTTTATTTCCAGTATCAACCTTCTATTCCTTCATCCTCCTCCTTTTTTATGGTGTATCTCCCATCATCCGCCGTCGATCTGTCACTCGCAGGTATATTGTCGATAATCGTATTTTTTCAAATAGTTTTAATATGTGTGTTTCGATTTTACCCTTATTGATTCACTATTTTCAATTTTCGATTTTCAATTTCACCCTAATATTAGCATGCGCTGGATAAGGGTTCGTCTGGATTATATCTAAGTCGTGGTTCTGTTGTTTAATTTTCAATTTCACCCTAATTTTTTTCGGTACAGTAATTAATTTGTTTTAGCATTAGAGCCAATTTCTCAGTCAGTGTTAAATAATATTTGTCAGCTAACAAAGCAGTTAGCGTATGTGGTATGAATCAATGTGAGGTCATTGTTATTTATTTGTTTTTGTTTCTTTAATTACAGGATCAGTAGTTCGTGGAAGTAATCATTCTGAACTTTATAAGAAAGGGTATTTGGAGGCACTTCACTGAAGGTATACACATATGTACCATATAAATTTTCTTATATGATAATAGAAAGCCACTTTTTCTTTATATGATCCCGTGTTTCTCTTAATCTTGCATGCTATCATTGGGAATGACATGGACACCTACCCTTTATGAGTGAATTGTAGCGACAATGGCTCAAAAGAGACAGTTGATACACTTTGAAACATGGCATCCATTCTAAATGGCATGCACCGACTGTCGTAAAAATGTCATGGTTATTTTGGTTGTATTAATGGTAAATCGTGCTTGAATAAAATGGGTGGGATGAAAATGGTTCAACGATTGAAAAATGAGTGAAGGACTAGAATATGGTATAAGGAAGAATGCTGGCTTGGTCAAGATAATTATTTTCAATTATAGCATAAATAAGCACATTTCATGGTGTTGTATAGGGTAATGGGTGAAGTGGACATACAATAAAATATCCAGTACTCAATTGTGGTTCTCAGCCTTAAGTAAACCATCAGGATCCTTTTGTACTCAACCCAAAATGTGTTCCCCCATAAGCAGAGTACGTTTTGTGTGTGCACATATATATCATGTTTTGTGGTTTACAAGTAGAACATAGAAATTTCAAATTAACTTTGACTTGGAAAAGGCAAGGAATTTCAGCAGTGATATTGGCACAACATGTGCAGTGAAGGTATTAAACTATTGGACGTCAACTGAAACAAAAAATGAATACTAGTGAGATATTTGATGAATCCTTTTCACAGTTATCAATTCTCAACAATATATCTGTGTCTGCATTAAAATACAATGGAGTAATGTGCTATTTTTCCACTCTTTTAGTATTAGCTGACAACTTTCGATATATATGATCATGTGACTAATAAGAATGAGTTATATATTTGATGGCTTTGAATTTGACAATATTAATGTGATCCATTGGCCCTAAATTTTGATGTATATACATGTAAACAAATCCTTAAACTAAGTAGTTGTAGGATTGTAGCGATGCTTAGTTATTTTATTACTTTTCAATATGTACTACCACTATTAATAATTTTGGTACTATTAATTATTTAATATTGGTTCACCTACAGTAAAACTTTTCCTATTGTTAATATAGATAATCATTTGATAAGAGTCAAAATATGGGCTTTTAGAGTATAATTAGGCAATTACGGCAACAATGACAACAAATAAAATTTTAAAATGAAAGTATGTATTAATTACTACATATATTGAATTGTAACTATTTTTCTATTCAACAAAGAGAGCTAGTCGCTGTTATAGAAAGTTTTAAAAAAAATTGTTCTCTTTCATGAAGAAATTGTAAGGGATAAATATGCAAATGCTATTTATTTTAGTTCGCATTATGACGATAAAAGGACATTGGTAATGTGGACATATCATACAATGCAACTGTCTCAGGTTGATTTATTACGTCCTAGAAGATCAGATGAAAAAAATAACCTAACTATGAAAGGAGCAATGAAAGTGATATAATATTTTTGTAAAAAAAATAATGAATACAACTGGAAAAAAAATGAACATTACCTTAACATGTATTTTTTTGTCTTTAGTAAAGAAAAAAAAGTGGAGAATCCTGCAAGAACCGTGAGAAAAACAATACGCAAGTGAAGCCAAATGATAGGCTATTTTTTTGTTAAAAAAATGAATAGAACATCAGATTTTATTCATTCATATAAAACCTACCAAACTATCATTTTGTCTAATGTTGGCACGCCTATTCTTTGATCTATAATCAAATCCATATTATCAACTTCAGAGTATGACAAGAAAGGATTTATGTCTTTAACTGTAACGGACTATTTTAATGGCGGTGTATTTAAAGTTTAAACGAGGTGGCAATGATACAAAAGTGGCAATAACATACTTGCAACCATCTTGACTCACTACTTTAAATATCATGTATTCTCGGTGATATTACAGCAAATAAAGTAGAGTTTTTATATTGAGACTTTCCCACTTATTCGGAAATTTACTGCAAGGGGATAAAAGTATACTTGGCGACACATTGTGCAATGAACTTCCATAATCCAAATTTTGTTGTGGTAGTCTGAAATCATTATTTATGTAATAGATAGTAAACTGAAATCATTGTTTATGTTACCATGTGACTAATAAGAATGAGTTATATATTTGATGGCTTTGAATTTGACAATATTAATGTAATCCATTGGTCGTACATGTTGACGTGTATACATGTAAACAAATCCGTAAACTATTTATTTAGGATTCCACACCAAAATTATAGTCACTAGAAGACATGCTGGTATTGAAATTTTCTTGCTAACATTTACTTTATTTGAACTTTGACTTTGGACTATAATTTTTAAGATGTTATATGGTACAAATATTCCACACCTGCATTTTTGAGTAAGCCAACAAGAAAAAAAAGGTAAAGAAGTTGTATCTCTTAATGCAATTTATTTTTCATATAAATCACTTTGTGGTACACATATGTTATTATCCTTTTGAACAATTATTGTTATCATCCTAAATTTCAACAAGGACGAAGAACCCAACACATTGTCGGAAACACAAAACTAAAAACACATTTTCAGTTGTGGAGGACATTGATATATTAGTAGCATAATCTTTTGCTTACGAGTATTATTTCAAGAAAGCTTGTGACTTCTTAAATAAGCCTACAATTCTGTGAAATGGAACTAAAAAAATGGACCCAAAAAATGTGCAGATTTTTAAAGATTTAGAGCAAGAAAAACCTTATTCAAATTTATGCACCTTTCAAACTTAATACAAAAATAATACTAACTTTCGACAATGTGGTCATTTTTATATTTGCACAACTTAAAATTATGCCAACTTGTTTCTCTGTTTATGCATACCTGCGATTTCTAATTGGGTAGCGCAAATCCTACACGGTAAAGATCAGATATGACTTTGTAATAAATCAAAACTAAAATTGCTGAAAATGTTGAGTACAAATTTAAGTTGTTTCCGTTCCTAGATTAATGTATTTGTTACAAACTCTGTGTGGATTTCCTACCCTGATTGTAAGAGACGAATCTGTTACCAAATCTTCAACTACTATCGGCTTACAGTGCCAATTATGTACCGCACCAAATTCATCTCCCAACTAATTATGTCTTTTTCCATGATTTACTTCATATTTTGTGCTAATGGATTCAGTTGAATTGAGTCATAACTTGTAATATACAGGTGTACTTGGTTATTCACTCCAAATCAAACTCATTGTTGTTTAGCAATTGATTTACATACTGAATTTTTTGTCCAGGAACATCTACTGTTTTGCACTGCTAGCTGAGATAAAGTTGCAACATTGTGTGTTTGTTTTTGTACTGCTGTCAACCTTTATCTAATCGAGGTAAAAATATTCTATATACTTTTTATAGTCCATCCGAACTGTTATTTTTATCTTTCCTTCCCCTTTCATTTTGAAACAGTTGATATACCAGTTTATCAATATCAATGTGAACCATGTATTTAAAGATCTGACATTATATGTAAGCTTTGCTATCACGATTCATCCTTTCATTTGTATGCGTAGCAACACATTATTTGTGCTTTTCGATAAATCAATACAGAGATTGCTCCAATTTTAAGAAAACATGTTTACACAGTAATGAATAGGAATTATGGATTAAGTCGTAGGACAATAATAAAACTGAAAGAAGATAATAAAGATTGCATCTTCATACCATTGTTTCGCCAATGAGTTATTTGTTTATTTATTTAAAGAATTATGAATCTTTTGTTTAATCTACGATTTTTCATATGATAACTTCTGATCTGAAATACGAAGAAAATATTTGGATGTAAATGAATTTTATTGGTTTTCTTTAGAATTCTAAGGTGTTGTATATATATATATATACACACACACATATATATGTATTTATACGTATACATGTATATTAACTCTATGATGTAACATTGTAAACATTCACTGGCATAAGCGGTAGGTCTGAAAATGCAATTGTATTTTCATTGTCTTGCCAACATTTCAAATTTTGGTAAGAGACCATTTTTAATCCATTTTTCATCCATTTTAATATTTCTACAAACTCAAAGTTTTAAGTTATGTTATTTTCATCCATTTTTAATATTTCTACAAACTCAAAGTTTTAAGTTATGTTTCCAGCTTCAGCAAGGGTAGCGAGGATGCAATATATTCATTTTGCACATGATGCTTTCAGGATTTCTGTCAGTTTTACAAATGAATATTGATTAACAGATTATATTATTGCTCTAAATTCATAATAAATTAACTAAGAAAATTACTTGATGAAAATTTCCACTGCTTTTACTTGCAGTCATTTCCATTGTTATGGTTTGAACGACAATTGCAATGTTTTGACTTAATTAGTTCCTAATATGAAAATTTTTAATTCCATTTATAACTTGAATTGATTCATATTACATCCACTTATGAATATTTATATTTCGATAACTATTAGGTTTACCTTTATTCATTTACACACAGTTCAGAATCAAGTTAGTAAAAATTATATATTATACATACATGTTGTTATTAGAGTATAAATTTGTTTTGCTTAATCCTCAAACAAAATTATTGTATTAAATTTGCGTTGGACGCTGCCATGGTTATTTTTCAAAATTTGGATATTCAAATGAGAGGCTCATATTAATGCTGCATTCACTAACTACTGTTTTTCCGGATATTTATATGGGAACTCTAAGATATCTTTCTTTATAAAAGTGAGTTCTAAGTTTATCTGTATTAATAAGCTGAATATTAAGTTATGTTCTTTTGGAAACATATTGTTCTTATAAATTTATCTGCATAATGATGTACTTCCACAATGTCTTATTGTTGTTTATTTTAATAATACTCCAATCGTTGTTCTACTTTACTTGATTGAATTTGATTGAAAACTATTTGAATAAAAAGTATTTAATTGGCAATGCAACAAAATGGTTCTGTATATTATTTGTACTGTAAGGTTTTGGTTTTGGTTGAAATATAATTCGAACTTATATCATTTACTAGATTTGGTCATTATAATTTTCCTAAAATAATTTTGAAAATCAACATGTTTAATTATGCTTCCGTTAATATGACTTCTTATTTAACCTTCAGTTGGACAAATTGAACTGTAAATCTGAGATTCCTTCATTAAGGCTAACTATTGATAATTTTGATTGTCATCTGCAATTTAGAACGGTTTTTATTTATTTTTTTATTTATGAGGCAACAAATTAATTGCCTTTGTCGCAGCATTACCCAAGGGACCAGTAACCATTTAAATTTAGCAAAAATATTTTTGTTTTCGTGCTCTGCGTGTTTTTTACTGCTTTTCAGGCCATGTTTATGTCTAAAATAATGTACAGTTCACAGCTTTTAGTCCATGTAAATTTTTTCAATTTTTAATAGCATAGCAGCTATACTGATTGCTAAAATGAGTTAAGGGTTATAAAAATATCAAAACTATTGGCCAAATACAATCTTTAATAATAAACATGCAAGACGATGGTAAGTCATACCTCTAAATTGATCGACTGGTCATTTTCTTATAATAAATAATGCTTAATTCATAACATGCAAGACTATGGCGTCATGTCATCAATAAAAAGGCTGTAAAGTTGTTTGATTGTTGAATTTTTTTGGAAATTTTATGCATGTTTACCTATTGTCGTTACCTGTTTGACTCAATGGTACTAAAATATCACTTCGTGGAATTAATAACTAATTGTTATTTTGTTTTTTTAGATATTTGCTTGTTGTTATATTATAGTCTTGATGGAAAAAAACTGGGTGCATTTACATAGGTAAAAGAATAATATTTAACTCAATACATAGTTTGAGAATTTTAAAAATCTAATAGTAAAGTAAATATTTAATGTTTTCTATTTTTCATCATAGAACTAGCATAGAGTACCGACAAGGAACATGGAATTTTTTGCAATCCGCAATGAAATATTTATTAAATCCAGAAAAAATTTTATGCCCTTGCATAGATTGTCGAAATCTTAGTCATCAGTGTGACAAGATTTTCTTTGAACATTTGGTTATAAAAGGTATGGATCCTAAGTACAAGTTCGGTAGGTGGTATAATCATGGTGAACAAATATGTATGGTTGAGGAAACAGAGTTAAATGACACGTATGATTTATTCCAAGCCGTTCACTATGAAGATGAAGATTATGTCAATCGTGACTTATTTGCCGACAAAGATAATGTTGACGCGCAAAGACGAGAAGATGATTTGCTAAAAAATTTGGAAGATGCAGAAAGCCCATTGTATCCCGATTGTGCAGGTCAGACAAAATTATCTGCTATCACTGCTTTATATAATCTTAAATGTGAGACGGGATTATCCGATACTGGTTTTGATAAGCTATTACATGTGCTACATGTGTTATTGCTAAAGGATAACATACTTCCCAAGACTTTATATGAAGTAAAAAAATTTCTTAAAATTTTTGATATGGGTTTTGAGAAGATTCATGCTTGTAAAAAAGATTGTTGCCTTTTTAGAAAAGAGTATGAAGATTTGGACAATTGTCCAAAGTGTGGTTCTTCAAGATGGAAGATAAATAAGGAAACAAAAGAGATTATGCAAGGCATTCCCGCTAAAGTGTTGCGATATTTTCCGATCATTCCAAGATTTAGGAGAATGTTTAGATCTAAAAGGATGGCAGAAGATCTAAGATGGCATTATAATAACAAAAGCACTGATGGAAAAATGCGACATCCCGTGGATTCTGTAACATGGAACGTAATAGATGAGAAATATAAATTATTTTCAACTGACCCGCGCAATCTTAGACTTGGTCTAGCTACGGATGGTTTCAGTCCATTTGCCATTAAAAGTTCTAAATATAGTTGTTGGCCAGTAATGCTTGTGACATATAATCTTCCGCCTATGGCATGCATGAAAAAGAAAATATTATGTTAACATTGGTGATTCCTGGTCCAAGGCAGCCGGGAAACGATATTGATGTATATTTGGCACCATTGATAGAAGACTTACATCATTTATGGAGTAACGGTGTTGATATTTATGATGCATTTAGTAAAACGCTTTTTAATTTAAAAGCAATATTACTATGGACGATAAATGACTTTCCGGCTTATGGAAATCTCGCTGGATGTTGTGTAAAGGGGAAAAAAGCTTGTTCATTATGCTGTGTCAACACTCATAGTCGATGGTTGAATCATAGTCATAAGCATGCGTATATGGGTCATAGAAGACTTTTACCTCCTTTAGACCCATTGAGAAAACAAAAGGCTTTGTTTGATAATACCGTGGAGGAAGGCACCAAGCCTAGAATTCTGACAGGTAGAAACATTTCCATGATGTTAAAAGATTTTCCTAATAATTTTGGAAAAGGTAAGAAAGAAGTAAGAAAAGGGAAGAAGGTAAAGAAGAAGAGAGTAGTTACGAAAGGAAAAAAAAAGAATGAATAAAAAAAGGAAGCGCGTCTACAACAAAGAGGACGAATATGATGAGGATGATAACCCCGTAGAAAAAGAATTATCAAGGTGGAAAAAAAATCAATTTTCTTTGATTTACCATATTGGGAGGTTAGTATTTTTTTTACATTGATTTAATAGTGAAATAAATTTAATATTAAAATATTGTATTATTCGTGTTTATAGGAACTTCCATTGCGACATAATTTAGATGTAATGCATGTCGAGAAAAATGTTGGAGAAAGCTTGCTAAGCACAATACTACATGATAGCAAATCAAAAGATGGAACTAACGCTAGAAAAGATTTAGAAGATTGGGGAATTCGACATAGTCTTTTTGCACAGCCTCGTGGAATGAAAACATATCTTCCGCCGGCTCCGTATACATTGTCAAGTTGCGAAAAAAAATATTTTGTAAGAGATTATATGATTTCAAGGGGTCTCATGGTTTTTGCTCAAATTTCAAAAGATGTGTATCGTTGGAGGATTGCAAAGTTAGTGGCTTTAAGTCTCACGACTATCATGTTTTGATGCAACAAATATTGTCGGTTGCAATAAGAGGATTGTTGCCGAAGAAGCCTAGGAAAACAATAATCTGTTTGTGTTCATTTTTCAATAAAATATGTCGACGTGTTCTTGATAAAGAAAAATTGCAACAGCTCGATGATGAAATCGTCACAATTTTATGCGATCTTGAAAGATATTTTCCACCTTCCTTTTTTGATATAATGATACATCTAACAGTTCATCTTGGAAGAGAAGCTCGATTGTGTGGACCAGTGCATTTTCATTGGATGTACCCTTTTGAAAGGTATATGAAGACGCTTAAAGATTATGTAAGGAACTATGCACGAGCTGAAGGATGTATTGCAGAGTCCTATCTTGCAGAAGAATCTATGAGATTTTTTGGCGAGTATATTAAAAAATCGTCACAAATAGAGGAGAAACAAGGTCGAAATGAAGAATATGAAAACCACACAATACTCGAAGGACGTCCAATTTCAAAGCTTGAGACAATTACATTGTCATCTAACGAGAAAGAAATTGCTCATTTGGCTGTCCTAATGAATATGACCATAGTGGAACCATTTTTGATGTAAGTAAATATTGCATTTTATTTTATTTTAATGTGTATAACTACATGTATAACATACCATTTGTTTTATGCTAGTTTGCATATGGAGGAGTTGGAAAAGTCGAACCAACGTATGAAAAAAAATGCGACATTGCTTTGGAATAATCACACAAAAAATTTCGCTGATTGGATTAAGAGAAAGGTTATTTTTAAAACTCTTTAATTGGCTTTGTAATGATATTTTCGAAAATTTTGGTAAATACATTGATATTTTTCCAGATATCCATTGAGTCGAAGGATCATGATACAATGTTAAAATGGATTGCCTTTGGTCCGAGTAGTAATGCCTTATCATGCAAAGGATATATTATAAATGGACAAAGTTTTCACACAGAAGATGTTGAGAGAGAAACTCAAAATTGTGGTGTGACTTATGATGCGACTACCATGTGTAGAGCAAGCGCAAAGGATACCTCTCAAGTGGCCGATGTGGTCACATACTACGGGATTTTAACCGATATAATTTTGTTAGACCACCATGTCTTTTATATTCCCCTTTTTAAGTGCAATTGGGCAAACATAGGAAATGGAGTGAAAGTTGAAGATAGGTTTACTCTTGTTAATTTACATCAAAGTCAAGCTTCATTTTCAAGAGATCCGTATATTCTTGCGTCTCAAGCGAAACAAATCAATTATTTAAGAGAAAATGATTCGTCTAATTGGTACGTTGTATTAAAGGCGCAACCTCGAGGCTTTTATGAATTAGAGACAAACGAGTGTATTGAGGATGTAAGTTTATTTAGAGAAGAATGCGAAGAAAACGATAGGGATGTTGATTTCGTGGAGGATGCTAGCTATGTTAGAGCGGATTGTGAAGGCATACTCGAGTCCGTTAAAAAAGGGTAAGAGACGGTTTTATTTATAAAAGATTGTGGGTCAAGTTCGTAAACAGTTGTTTATTCTAACTTATACTCGTAGCATTGGTTCGTATTCATGACCGACTTGTTTTCCGCTGTCTTTGCTGCCTTTACATAGTAATTAACACATGATATATATTAAAGCATAATATAATTAAATGAGTGGAAGCCGCTAAACTTGTATTCTTTTTCATCAGCCAAATATAACAGAGGTTTGAATTATTTCTTAGGTTATCACTAAATTCATCGATTTAAATATCATGAATGAAAACATGTATGTATGCATTTTGCAATTCATTTCAATTTTCAAATCTGTTATCCATTTTCACTGGACGACAACATGCTGCTTTGTGCAATGATATACCCTTACAAATTGTCGCTATCTCGCTCCCTCAGAACTATACAAGCTTTATTTATTTATTTGTTATTATTATTTTGAAAGCAGAGCTATACAAGTTTTTGTGTTATGGTTATGTGGTTTTGGTACGTAACACATCTACCTGAAACCTATTGAGTCTTATAAGAACATGAATTTTTCCTTTTGTTTTTTTATCATAAAACTATCATAAACCGAACAAGGTGTATTCCAAGCACTTAAAATTTTAAACAGTACATAAATCACTGAAACACATGTAAACAAAAAATAAATAAAAAGAAGCACACTTTTATAGAGCAGTAGCACACTTTTGCTATGTAAATGCATCATGCATGGGAACACTCTTTTGCTAGTAAGGGATGAATAATCCTGTGTTCAAACTATTTGTTTCATGCGTTCAATCTCCAGCGAAACTAAATGCATAGAGAACTAAAATTTTATTAGTCGTAGTTTTTCTTTTTAATAGCAACATTTTTAAATCTGGTTAGATTTATTGAGCTCCTTTTATTTATATTTTCTGGTAGAAGTAAATTATCCCTGAACAGCAGAAAATAGATCTCCTTTTATTATTGGAGTGGGCATGAGATTATATGTTATGTGTGCATATACATGCTCCATTACAGCAGTCGTGCCTGATGTTTCTTATTTAAATATAGTAATTAATTGTCTTTATCTCTTACGTTTTTGTCTGGCTTTATTTGGTTTGGTACAAAAGATGTATTGTACATCAATGTTTGTGAATGTTTTTGCTCTGCAAGAAAAATAATGCGATTTGTATGCAGCACTGTGTTTATGTAATTCATTGGAAGAAGACAGTAGTGGAATACCATTTTAATCTTGTTTCTGTTGAATTGTTCTTATTTATGTAATACTTTAATTATTTTGCTGTATAAGCGTGCCTTTGGAATAATCCGTATTTTGAGAGAGAGGATTAGGAAAAATAAAAAATGGGGAAAAAGATTCCTAAGTGTGGACTTTAATCTACGAAATGCTTTTCAGCAAATCATTTGATGTATTTGACATTAATTGGTTTTTTGAAAATGTTTTAAGCATCAAATAATTTTCAAACCAAACGGTTTGAATATACCGTTTAATGTATTTACATAAATATTTTTTTGTTCCAAAGCTTCTTCTGAAAGTTTTTTAATAGCTAAATTGTACTCAGGTTTTGCTTTGATCAAAAATTTTCATTTATAATTCTACTTGAAATTTCATGTCAAATTAAAACGTAGCTAGAAATCAATTCCTTTTTGTTTACATGCATTTATTCTGAAATAGCATTTTTTGAATCATATAGAGTAAATGTTTGACTATGACACTGAATATAATTCCACATTTGAAGTTTTATAACGAGGCCCAAAAATTACAAGGGACAAATTTTAGAATTAGGCTTAAAAAAAAATGGTCAAGCAATATATAGTTAGTAGCTCGTTCTTAATAGCTCGTCCTGCTTGTGTATTTTATACTTAGCTAGTAGCTCTTATATTTACTGTATCTAGTTCATCTTAATAATCTGATGTTTTGTTTTAATTGCAGAAAATGGGTAAAAGCGTGAAAAGAAAGAGGACGGTGGTCAACAACAATGTCCAAAATGAGGACAATCCTGAAAATAATGATGCTCAAATCGAAGAAAACCAACAAGTAGTCAATGACAATACAATGCAAGAAGAAAGAAATAATGATGGTGTTGAAGAGAGCGAGAGAAATGACAGTATCGACGCGATTCCAAATGTGAAAAAAAAAACTAGAGGATGAACTAAAGTCAGAAGGCTTCCTATAGATATTTTAAGTCGAGTTGAAGTTGAGTTTAACGGACAAGGTGAACCAATAGGAGATGGATCGGTCAAGTTATCTTCTTATTTAGGTCCGCTTGTACGCGAGCATGTTCCTGTTACGTTAGATAATTGGAAGCATCTAAGCAATGAATTAAAAATCGTTCTTTGGGAATCTATTCAGGTATTTCCACAGTCTAATGGATACCAGTTTAATTTTTTTCAAAATAGTATACTAAATTTCTGGCTATTAAAACTGGTGAAAAATGTTACAACAATATGAATGGGTCTGACATATAAACATTTACTTACGAGCACATGTTTTAAACAATATTTTTTTACATATGGAATGAACACCATTGGAAATGTTTGATTAAAACTGCTACGTCTTTATTAAAACTGCTGTCTTTTGTTTAATTTAAATGTTTGATTATCTGCTTACCAATTTCACAGTATCTGCAGCATATATCTCTTGTAGATAACTTTTTAAATATGCAGGCCAGATTTAAATTAGACGAAGACTGGCAAAAGGTGCCTATTTTTCAGCAAATGGGATGTATCTTTAGATCTTCAAAAAGCATGTTAGTTCGCAAAGTAGTTAATGCCAAAAACGAAGAGGAAAGACTTCGGCTTAAACCAGATAACATCAAAACCATGACAGAGTGGAAGAAGTTTATTAAGTCGAAAACAAATCCGGACTTTAAGGTGAATCATTCATAATATATTTTTCTCTCTATAATATTTTGTGTCTATGAATGGTGATGTTAATTTTATGTATAATATTTGTGTATATCTGAATATTTCAGATGGTAAGTGATAAATTCAAAGCTATTAGACAAATTCAGATGCCACACACATCCAGCCGTAGAGGGATGGCTCGATTGGATGAAGATTTGGTAACAAAATTTAATTAATTTAGCATAATATTTGTTAAGTAGATAGCTAATGTGGTTTGTTGTTTTAATGATCGTTTGAATGTAGAAAGAGGAGAGTAACAATTCCTCTCCGGTCTGTAGAGTTGATGTTTGGGTTAAATCACACGTTAGAAAAGATGGCAAACCAGTGAACGCCGTTGCTGCAGATACAATTGTAAGTTTTTTTATATATAAGAACGTGATAGTTTGACGTTAGTGTATAATATCAATGTTAATCTCTAAAGGAAAAAATAAAAAAACATTGTAAATGGATCAAGTTCGGGCTCAATAACCAATTACAAAGAAGATGCACTATCGCAAGTGTTCGGACCCGATAGACCAGGACGTTTGAGAGGAATGGGAGGAGGTATGACCGCCTCCAAGGCAACTTGGTTACAGGCTAGGGATAAACAAACACTCCAAATGCAAAATCAAATTTCAGAATTAAAGGTAATGGTTCAAGCGCTAATGAAAAATCAGGTAAATGCACCAATTCCTCTTTGATTTCCTGATTTGGAGTTAGGGTCATTCAGTCAATAGATACTGTAAGGTAAATGCAAATTTATTTTTTAATGCAAATCTGGTCAATCAGGTAAAAACTGGTTTCTAAGTTATGGCCTAAGCTGTGCTCAGTGCAAGCAAATTTAATTTTTAGTGCATACCTAGTGGCTATCAAAGTTAAAATATATATCTAAGTATCAACAACTGGTACTGTCAAAATTATTTCACGTTATGTTGCTCATTTGGTATAACTAATAATTTATTTAGTGAAGCCGACAAATTGGGTTATTAAGCTCATTTCATTTATTTTGACTGCAATTTCTCAGTTTCACATCTGTCATTTCTTTTAAATCAGTTATAACATGTGAACAAATTAGGGTGGAAAATGTCAAAGACAATCACATATATGAAGTCAACTACAGAAGCTCAATAAATAACTTTTTGATTATTGTTCCAATAGTGATAACGCTGTACATGTATGGAGATCAAGTTTCTCAATAGGACATTATCAGTTTGAAGTATAAACATTTTGTAAATGTAACTGAACATAAGCTTAATCAGAAAATTATCAAAACTGTGGATTGAGATCAAACATGTATGCATTTGGCATATTGTTAAATGCATTTATAGGTATTTTCTATTGTTTAGTATCGATTTAGTATGTCTTTACAGGCTCTTAGGTAAAGCGATATAGAAGCTGCAGCTTCATTCTGTTTTATGTGCAAACATTTTCTGCCAGTTGCATAATCTTAGCCTTTTGCATCATTAATAATTGAATTTACTACACCATCTGATGGTAATCCATTGGAATGACTACACTTAATTTAGAAGAAGTTTGAATTTTTTATTGTTACTAAAACTTTGAGTTAAATGTGTGTGCGCGCGTGTGCGCACCCGTGTGTGCGCGTGCGCTTATCATTAATTTTGTAGTAATTTGTTAAATAAATAAAAGTTCACATAATATAACTTTAATGTCACCAACATCTTCATCTCAATATTTTTTTTCTTTTCTTTTTCTTTTCTTTTGGAGACTAGAACATGGTAGAAAATACACTATATGAGAGGTAGAGTTGTATATGTATGTTATATGATAATATAAGATTAGGGAATGACAACCAAACTCTTAATTAGCTTTAGCACTGGGAAATATGCAAGTATTGTTTAAAATGCTGAAGCATTTGTCCCTTTTTTTCCTCCAGATCTGAACATTGCATCACTAACTGAAAGCACCTGAGAGTTTAAAAGCCCAATACATTCATGTTACACTAAGAAGGCAACAGAATTTATTTTAAGCGAGATTTTTTTTACTAGTTCCTTCAAGGGATAAAGTAAGCTTACTTTATTATTCCCGCTACAGGATTAATGTTTAACTTCTTTTTTTCCAACATTAAACGCATGGAATCATAACTAAATTTGACGTCAAAGTCTGTCTGCATTATATCATTGTTGCAATATTATTGGTTTGACAGAATAAAGAAAGCTGGGGAGAAGTTAGCACACATCAAAAGGTAAAAATAATTTATATTAATATTGCGATATCATTTACATTTGGGTAATAAATTCCATAACCATTATATTTTGTTTTGGTCAATTGCAGGGAAATCAGAACAAGATGCATGATACATGCGATTTATTGGATTGGTGTGGAAAAGATGAAATTGTTGCAGAAGGAAGAGTACTATCAAGTGATCCAAAGGAGCTTGTTCAGTCAAGTCCTTTAGGGTTAGATGCTATGAAGATTATTATTGACATTTCAAGGAAACCAGATGCTTTTTTGTGGAGGCCATCATCTCATTTGACACGCATTGGAGAAGTTGAAGGTGAGATAGTAGCATGGCCAGCTAGCAGAGTTGTTTTGCGCAACAAAGACCATTCTGAGAAAGAAGACAACGCGGTAAAATTTAAATTATTTAGCTCCTAATATTTATCCTGAATACATAAAAAATTTGGCTCATTAATATAATATTTTTTTAGAGTAAAGCTAGCAACACAGATCTTAAATGCAAGCTGTATGATTTTAGTGGAACTGGAGAAATAGTTGCTAAAGGACGGCTGCACTCAAGTAACCCAACCGAACTTGTGAACGATCTTCCTCTTGGACCATCTGCAATGGCAGTTTGGATAGATAATCCAAAAAATCAACATGCTTATTTATGGAGACCGACCAATGGTTTGACACGAGTTGGGGAAGCTATTGGTATGAAAGTGGCATGGCCAGAATCGAGGGTTGTAGTGGAGCAGGTTAATACTGTGTCATCTTCTACTCGTACGGTTAATACTGCTGTTGTCGGAAAGGTTAGCTTATAATTAATTAATTCTTTCGTCGTACCAACTATTTAAGCATATGATAAAATTGTTTTTTCTTAATTGATAGATTGCAAATTTAATCGTAAACAACAAATGCAAGCTGATTGATTTGGATCGAAACGGAGAAATTGTGGCTGAAGGACGTGTCTCTTCAATGGATCCAAGCACATTGGTTCATTTTGTTCCTGTAGGGATAAATGCAGTTAAAGTTTGGGTTGATGTTGCAAATGCTCCAAACGCACATCTATGGAGGCCAACATCCGATTTACAAAACGTTGAAGATGCCATCGGCACTCCAATTGCTTGGCCTGCTGAGAAAGTTGTAGCAGATGCAAGTTCCGGTAAGTGCAATCTAACATTATTTTAATAAGAAACACATTTTCTCATATTCTCTTCATAAAATCTGAGATGCATATTTAGTTATACTTTATTTTAGAAAAACGAAAATTTTCCTTAACAATTAAAAGAACAAAAGAGAAAACAGTCCATATCTGATTAATTGTCAAAACTAAAGATATGTAAGTCTTATTTTCAACCTATACCCTTATTTTCATTTTCTGGTGAATGGATTTAAAATCATATCAAATTTTCAGAGCCCATGCCTGATTAATTGTCAAAACTAAAAGATACTCAAATATGCTTGCACCCTGGTTTCATTACATACATACATATACGTACCCGTGTTTATTTAGAAGTCTAACTTTGCGTTATCAAATATTTACAATTAAAAAAAAAATCACTTTATTTGCGGAAGAATTTGTAGATGAAAGTTTAGCTTGTTACCAGGTCATCTAGCAGCTGCATTTATACTCTAATTTGAACATTTCATTCACTACACCTGTTTTGCATGATATAACCATAAGAGCTCAACCTGCTGTATACTCCTTTATGCATAAAATAGGATATAGTTTTCTATTCAAATTATGCTCTGCATTTCCATCACTAGCAATAACATTGAGCTGGTTGTTTCAATTCTTCCAATAGGACATTTCAGTATAAAAGAAATTGGTGCATTCATCTCCTTGCGTTAGTAGCTTTTCGTTAGCCTTTTGCTTGATGTCCATACCTTGTTTCTTTACAGAATTCTTTAATTTTCACTGAGATGCATAATGTTGCTTACGTAAGTTTTCAGTTAAGGGGTCTGCGTCCAATTTGTATCAGAGGTCTTTACGATTCGTCTTGTGGAATTTCTACCTTATTAGATTGCTTCAATCTCGTCTTATTCCAGTGTTTTAATCTGCTTTTAATTTCCTTGGGAATCTTGTTGAAAGGATAACGTTGGTTTTCCTTTTCTGTGGTGGTTTCACAGAGCTTTTATTGCCTATTTTGCTGCTATTCTGTGTTTTTTATTCGGGTGATGTTGTGGATATGCAGAAGTTTAAGTCAGAGATCATGTTGATGTTGGATCATGAGGGTTTGTGTCACACGGTGATAGTGTTAAGGATCTCTACTGTGTTGCTCTCACTACAAATCAGCTTCAAGCTAGTTTTGTTGATGGGAATGCAATTTTTGTTTTTTGTTTTTTCTGAGGTTTCCTTTTCATCTTGGCTGACCTCTTTTGTTGTCTGTACTTCTGTAAGGGTCGGTTCTCCTTTATATTGTTGTTTGCAGCTAGTCACATTTGGTTTTGTGCTTGGTGTCTATATGTATTTCTGGTTGATTTCCCTTGGTGTTATTTTTGTTTTTACTCCTATCTCTTGATTTCTTTTCACCCCTTCTGATTTTCAGCTAACACCACATTAGTTTACCCACCCAATGGTTACAACTTACAACCTTCATCAAATTTACTTCGATAATCCTTGAACAAACTCCAATGATTCATACATCCAAATGTTTTGTCTTCTAATTCTGTTCTGCAAGAGCAACGAGAGTACGTAGTGGAATGGTCACTACAATTTGATGGGAGATAGCTAGCCTTTTTGTCTCTCCTTTTTCCATTGAGTTAATTTCAACCTGAACTTGGGTTACTTGTCCAGATTTTTCTTTATTTATTCATATTTAATTTATAATTCAGTGCTGTTCAGCCATGAATTTAATTAAAAAAAGTTACTGAAAACCAAAAAAATGTTAAAAAAATGTTACACATTGACATAGCTGTGGATTTTTTTACCTGTTACTATTAATATAGGTAATCGGCCATCTAATTTCATTATGCAGAGAATATAGCAGGTATCTGATATTTGTATAACCTTCTTGACGCTTGTACAACTATGGATAAAGTCGACGCCTACAAGCAACTTCAATTTATTACTTTAATGCATAATATAAGTTATCTTTGATGATGTATGAGGCCATCTACAACGTTTTCCTACTAGATATCAATCAAAAAGCAATAATGGACCACCTGGGTAGAAATTAAATCAAATTGTGTAGAAGGCCTACAGGCTAGTAATGGCACTTTGTGCAAGCCAATGCCACATATCCACTTACCATGAGATATCAATTTCTCTTCTAACCCGACCTTTGGTTTACACTATTCAGCACATAGAATTTCACAATATACCAAGTAAATACCTTATCAAACATGTTTATTGTATAAAAAAATTTTGTTGGCAGCAGTTCTAATTTTTTTCGGAGTGATATTGTTCAGGAAAATTGGTTGATCGGACTGTTTTCTCTTTTATTCTTTTAATTGATAAGGATGCATATTTAGTTCATAAAACCTTTAAATTAATAAACTAGCAAACAGTCCATATATTATCCATATTTTAATTTATTGTTTCAAGCCTTATGCGCTCAGTTTTGGAAAAAGATGCATGATTTGAGTTGAAAGCATTAAACTGATTGGAAGTATGGCAGGCCAATCTACCATCAGTTCATTAATATAATCAGCAGTGATATTGTGCAATCACTTATTTCATGTACATCAGTTTCAGTTTGAATGCATAATGCCAAATTTGAAATTCTTTGATTTTTTGCTTTACAGGATAGACGACGTTGATGATAGACGACGTTGATGGAAAGCATTACCGCAATTAATTATCGTTCGAAGTTATCCTTGCTGCTAAGACCACATTTTGGTTTGTTAGAATGTGAACTTCTATTTTTTGGTTGCTACTACTTGTGTATGTTTGATATAACGGTACTATTTTATGAATTATTGTGGACCAATTGTGTATGTTTGACGTAAGAATATTTCATATTTTGATTATAGAATTCTACTTGTTGGTTATGAATCATGTGGTCAATATAAAATGTGTTGATAATATGATGTATTGACTGAAATATGGTACTGATATAATATGTACGTTTGAAACTGTATAAGCTTTGAGATATATGTTGGATATTTTACAGCGTTTTAGAAGGGCCTTTGAAATTTTTCTTGGCGTTTAGATAACGGCGGTTATAAAACGCAGTAAATAGTTTTTTTAAAAATTGACGTACAAACAGTTACAGCAGTTTATAAATGCTGTAAAGAAATATTACAGCGGAAAATAAAAGCTGTAACATCTTTTCATAGGAAGTTTAAAACGCTAAGGAATAATTTTTATGACACCAAGAAAACGCTGAGAATAAATTTTAACAAAATTAGCCTAACCTCCATGAAATGTATTAACAGCACGTACAGAACGCTGTTAAATATTACTTTTTATGGCGTTTTTTTACTGATGTAGTATTGTTCTAACTTTTAACTGCATGTTGATACACAGCTTTCATAAAAACGCTGTTAATACTTTTTATGGCATTTCTGAAACGCTGTAAAAAGTCCTTATTGTTGTAGTGTTGTCATTCCACTTGTCAATAATTAATTGTGACCCAGAAGCTGCGTACGAACCACATACATAAGGAGCTATACTACTTGGACCCATTGAGGCACTGTTTCAATTTGATTCCGGCATTTCTACAACTATCTACCAACACCAAAGCTCGGATACCAAAAGTTGTGGTGAAATTTTGAGTTAAGACTGCTCATATCAAAACCCCTAAACATAGTGGAAGACGAGATCATGTTAACCTTGCAAAAAACAACCAATCAATATATCAAAACAATCTCAACCAAATCCAATAACCAATCACAATTACCAAACAAGATAAATAAAGGAGCAATAACAAAAAATAGATCACACAGGGATTTATAGTGGTTCCACTAACAATTTGTTAGTGTACATCCACTTAAGGGAGGGAGATCCTTTTATTTTTACCAAAGAAGAGAACAAGAGATTGATTACAATGGTCACCCAGTTCACTCAAGAATTTGATTTGTGAAGATAAGAATTGAAGAAAATAGATTTAGATGAGATCCTAAAACTTGATTGAGAGATAATTGGATGTCTTTCACTCTCTCATTTAGGCTTTTTTATAAGACCAATTACTTCATACCCAAGTTTATTTACCCCGAAGTCAAGTAAACTTGACATTAAAGTTTTTATATATATGGAAAAAGATCCTATAAATATTCCATTGAGAGAGGGAAAATATATATATTCAAATCTCATTAATTGGGGAAAGCAACATTTTCTCTTTCTCCCCCTTAAAAGAAATCCTTTCTTAGCATCATCAAATTTAATGATTATAATACAATATAGATGACTTCTGTGGGATCTCGGCTTATGAATTACCTAACCTTATCTTAGAGATTTATCTACTCCATATCAAGCATTCAAAACTTTATAAATCCATGTAACTTTTGTGATGATTAAATGATTTCCTGACACCACACAACCTATGGAAGTCACCTTCTCTTTTTGTCCAAATTTCAATGGTGTCAACACACACTTGCAGGTTCATTGAATTCTTCAACTCAAAAGCTCTTTATATATATATATGTATGTATGTTTATATATATATATATATATATATATATATATATATATATAAGCGTGTGTTCAATGGCACCCAAAATAGTGCAGCACCCCTAAATGCCCCCTTATTTCCACCACACATTCTGTTTCTCTCTCCCTCCACTACTTCTCTCTCCTTCCACTAACTTAAACTAATATAAATGCTTGGTTTATTAAGGGGGGCTTTTGGGTGCTCACTACTTGGGGTGCCATTGAATGCTCCTCATATATATATATATATATATATAATCCGTAACAACTCATACGCTGTTTGTTACTCGAGTCTTGGAATATTGTCAATTCCATATTCGCACAAAGAAGATGGCTTATTATCATACGGTTTCTAGTCATCGCGATTGCATGTTGCTTCACTGAAATATATTGCTAAAAAGATACATGCATGGAATGTAATCATCTAGAGAATACATATCCGGGTATCAGTAAACTAGCATTTGAGTACGAATGCAGAACGATTGTATCACTTTTTATGTGCCTGTAACTATCTTATGTATCTGTTTAGCTCTTAATCCTAGAAGGAGATAATTTAGACTACAAGGGAAAACAAAGGCTTTGTATGGGCTAAGGCTTTACTATTGTTAAAGTATGTGGCCAACGAACTTGAGAATGCTTGCTTATGTTTTATTTACTAGAATTTTATATAGGGTTTGATCCTAGCCACACATACATGTGAAGCATAAGGAGCCGCAAATTTAGACCTAATTTAAGCATGTGTTAGAGATACAAAATCTTAATGGTAAACCATTTTATCTTTACATGAAAGATGAAAATCAGAGGATAATCCAACAATGAAATTTGATTGTGTCTCCAACTATGCCTATTTTTTTTATTTAAATAGACCTTCCTATGTAGATATATGTTTGTATATACACACACATCCTCCAAAGTCATTACCAGTTGATGTTGGTAACTTTTAAATATCAAATGAGAGTCTGAGGGATGCAAAAACAAGTCTTGTTTGGAAAGAAATCGTAGTCCCACGTGCTGTTGCTTTTGAGCTATAAGTTAACTTCTTAATGGTGGGAACCACTTTGATGTGTTGATATGAAGTGACGGTAAAATTTTTTGCCACTCATTCCAATATAATTGACAAGTTTCCTAAGTCGGGAACATCAAATGTACCATGTTTTCTCCGAGGGCATTGTTATTGACACTCCAAATATTGTTAAAGGGGGATAAAATTTTAAACTACTCCAATCATAAAAATAATGTTAGGGGCATCACATACTTAATTTTTTATGTTCCCTTTTTACCCTCGTAATAACATTCGGTAACATCATCAATTACTATCCCAAATCCCAATCAATTTCAAATGCAAAAAAACCAAATCCCTAAATTATTCAAAAAAAAAAAACGATTTTTTGAGGAGAAATAATGGTGTGAACGAAGAACGTGATACCGTATTACAAAATAATTGTTGGATATATGTATGTCGATTTCCTATAAATGATATATTTTCATCTGATCTGATGCATATCGACAAATGAGATTATTGATAATTTGGTATAGAAGTCCGATGCAGTTCGACTAATATACCGTATAAATTTTTTTGATTAAAAACTAACATAGAGATTATTGTAAAGAAGGTTAATTTAGTAAAATAAACTTTATTTGTTAAGGGGGTGCTCTCTACATTGGTACTCCCCTTAACAAATTTTGTTCAAAAAAAATTTGACCCTCCCTTGACAACATTTGGAGTGTCAATAACAATCCTCTTTCTCCTAATTTGCGTTGAGGCTAATACCATTTCTCTCTTTCTCGTGTATCAATTCTTGTGGGGAGCAATAACTGATATGGGATACTTGATACATATGGTGTAACCATCCGATTTTTTAAAATGTGTAAAATATTTAATTATTTGAATATTGGATTAGATATTTTTAAAATGATATAATAAGCTTTCTAACCCCCTTTTAAAGAATAATTAATGATGGTAACATTTATTGGAAAACTGTTTATAAAAATATATCATTTGAAAAAATATCGATAATAAGATCGAAATTGTTTAATCGATAAAAAAATTTCCCAACGAAAGTTAATGAAACTTGTTGTAAATGTCCAATAAATCATTAGGAAGGTAACTAGGAAAAAAGGTTATATTTCATGTTTAGGACTAACTAAATTTTAGTGATGTTACGAGTGATGTTATCCAGATATTTAAGAAATGAGAAACTATGGAAAGTAAGAAAATAATGTAATACCTCACTTGTAAAATAAGCTTTTTAACGGCTTCACTTCTTCCTCTTTTCTGTGCTAACTTATTATACCATACACAAACCAACTTCAAGCTCAACCCAAACTTTTCCAAAGGTTTTTTAACAGCATATATGGTTTTAGCGTTGAAAAGATAAAATCAAAGTATGATGAAGTGAAGGAGGAAGTCGTGATGGGCTGAGAGCAATAATTATGTAGGGGGAAGCAGACAAAAGCAAAATTCCTAGCAAGGAGAAAGAGAAAGAAAGAAGTTGCTGACTTGACTTGGGTTATTGGATCTTGGTTACCGTTTGATTAAAGGAATTAATGCTTCACTTTAGATTAAAAAATATAACATTTGTATGTTAATATTTGATTGTGTATATGTAGCTTGAATCGTTCACAACTTATATTAAAACATTGGCTTGAATTTTTTTCAAATAAGCGACATATGTAATCCATGTATAGGATTTAATAAACTTGTAATAGGCCTGAATATACATGTATGATAAAAAGAAAAGTCTTGGAAGAAAACACATAAGGTTTGGTAAGGGACTGACTTGAATTAGTCTTAAGTTCAAAAGTGCAGCTAGTGCTAGTTGATATGGACGTAGTTAGGAATTTCTATGTATTAGGAAAAAATCTACAAAACTTTGTTGAGAGAACCTAAGGGGTTTCTTGCCATATTAATCTTTTATAATATGTAAGTTTGCCATTTTGAAAGTATTGGACAAAAAAATATCAAGTAATATCCCGAAAGTGGTCAAAACTTTACAAATGCAAAACTACTCCATTTAACCTTGATTTTTGGACTTCAAGAGCTTCAAAAATGGCTTTGAGTTTTAACGCATTGTTTTA
The DNA here is from genome assembly GCA_030737875.1 of Allium sativum. Lineage (NCBI taxonomy): Eukaryota > Viridiplantae > Streptophyta > Magnoliopsida > Asparagales > Amaryllidaceae > Allium > Allium sativum. Next base: position 39,724,722 of record CM060916.1, read on the forward strand.
ACTCGCACTAGAGCATTTCAAAATTTATTAGTGGTTTTTAGGAATTTCAAAGAATTAGTTACAAATTTATATAAGAAGATAGTTTCATTAAAGATAGTTTTCCATGTTTTTAAGTAAAATTACCAAATGATTATTCTTAACTAATATTTTGTATGAATGATTTAAAGAATATTTTAAGTATTTTAAAATATAAATATGTTCTTAGAATATTTGCTTAGAGTATCTTTCAAAGTATCTTCTTATAGATATTTTCTTTTTATAAATCATGTATTGTTCAATTACTCAATTGAGAAGTAGTCGAAAATGTTTAACTCTAATAAGCCGATGAGGTAGACTTATCTATTCATGAGATTCAAGAATAATGTGATGACCCTAAACCCCCGTTCCATGGGAGCAAGGATAATCTTTGGAATATAACACATAAACAGTAACAGTAGAACAGAAATATATCATTACACCAGATAATGTACGTAACACCCCGTATTTCCTGTGAACATAAAAGTAACAAAACAAAGTATACTTAATTTTTAAAAGAAGAGTTAAGAGAAACGAGTTACTTCATTGCGTTCGTCTCGGAATTTTGCTTGAGATAGAGTCCGATTTTGCGAAAATCGGACTCCGTATGAAGAAGTTATGGCCTTCAGAAGTTTCAGAGAATTTAAATTAATTAAAAAAGCTCAGTTCGAATTCAAATCACACACCCGGGCTGGGCAGGAAATTTCCCGCCTAGGACCCTGGTCGACCAGGGGGTAAACCTGGGTCGACATAGGTTGACCAAACGGTCAACCTGGGGGTCGACATCCCCCCTGTTTCCAGATTTGAGGACCGGTTCAATTTTCTGCATTTGGATGCCCGTTCTGACCAGATTCGTTGATCCCTATGCTATTTAAACACCCCCAAACCCCACTTTCTCTCCACACCAAACCATTGTAACGCTATGCTGCCTCAATTCTAATTAAAATAAATCAATGGCGTCTCTACTCTGCTGAAACCTAAGCTAGAACTAGTGCTTCTTCTTCTTCTTCTAATCTGAATAGGTTTAAAAGAGAACAACTACAACCCTTTTTCTTTTAGAATCCAACCAAGGTGAGTATAGTTATTTTCAGATATGAAATTTAATTATGATCTTGACATGGTTATAAATCTGAATTTGAGATTATGCATATCCTTGTATATCAGATCTGTTTTTCTGTGTAGATCTATCTTATTAATATTATAGTAACTATTATGTATCTCTTCCTTCCTTCTGTTCTATAGCCAGGCTACCACGAGCCTGAGCCAAATCTCATAATAGATTGATGCACTAACGCTAAATTTGGGGAAAATAGTGAATGATGCATAATTAGACATGACTGATTTGTGACTAATTTGAGAAAAGAACATATGTTGTAATTTAAGATCTAGATCTGGGCATACTATATATGATAGGCTGCGATTTGGAAGGAGAATTATTGTGTATATGACTTAGGCGCAAATATCTATATTATAATAGGATAACTATTAAATGTGAATACGCCTAAATGGGGGATTTTGGATATTAGGCAAACGCTAAAATCAAAGGCTATAATTTATATTGTATATCATAATTTGGGGTTTTTGGAGAATATTCTATACTGTGTAAATTTAACTAAAATTTGGGGCACATGTTATATTGTGAATTATGACCATAATTTGGGTATGTAAAATTAGGCTTAATTTTATGATTAGGCGAGTTATGTCAATGGAATTGTAAGGGATGATTAAATCTATTAAATTGCCTAATCTGCTAAATCTGTTGAAACTGAATACGGTAATTTGGGGTATGAAAATCTGTAGGCTCGATCTAAAATTGAGCAAAACAAGTTAGTAGAACTTTGAATAATCTGCTGTAAATTGTAAAGAAGTTTAATTTGTTGAATTGGCATAATTAGTCTGATATTGGCATAATCTATGAATGAATACTTTAGCTAAAAATAAGAATGTTGAGACACGAGGTTAGACTCTGTTTGCGGTAGAAGCCTGCCCGGATCCAACCGGCTTAACCAGCAACCGCAAACTGTCAGTCTAATGTGAGAGGTCGTAGGCATAAAGATGCTTAGACACGAGGTTAGGTCTGGCATGCGGCAGAAGTCTGCCCGGAACCGCTCGACACATCCAGCGGCCACAAGCTACCAACCTAATGTGAGAGCTCTGTGCATTAGTAATTAAATAATTAATGCAAATCTAGGATAAATATGATGCCTAAAACGTGTTGGGTAGATAAGGTTAAATCAACTAGGTGGATAAATCTAAGAAACCCGTTTCGTAAATCTGTAGGCCCAATACAAGGTTAGATGAAACAATCTGTAAGTCTGATAATCTGTATATCTGATCCGTTAGTTTGAAAACTTGTTAACCTGTATGTCTGATCTGAGAACTAGTTAATCTAAACTTTGTACACCTGAAATCTGTTAGTTTGGGGGGACAAGGTTAGGAGGGGTAATTAATTGTGTCATCTGTTGTTTGGGACCCATAATAGTAAATAACCCTTTTCTTGTATCAAAACTATGACCCAACACTAGGACATGTTCGGGCACGCTTACTGAACTAATTGTAAGAGGTTCACTCTGATAATGGCGAGGGGTGTTCATGGCGCATTCCAACCGGGTCATGTGCATGCATGGATCCGGTTTGCTATGAGGATGTAAGACACCGTGACATCTGTAAACAGGTCTGTGTCTATAGATTGCCACTTTAGGGAATGATACACTCTTCTGTAGAGTCGGCACATGGTATTTATGCATTAGGGAGCCGATCGCTTGGGGTAGATTTTAGGGTACAACTAGTTCTGTCTGTTTCTGTGGGTACAATCTGTTTCTGTTGGGTGGTAACACCTGTCTGTTTCTATGTGGTACCGTCTGTTGGGGTGGTAAAGGCCCGTCACTAGTGTACACCTAATACTAGCATTTTGTTCTGTACCGTTTGTCTCTGTTCGGGTGGTAAAGGCCCATTACTAGCATTCTGTTTCTGTACCGTCTGTCTCTGTTCGGGTGGTAAAGGCCCATTACTAGCATTCTGTTTCTGTACTGTCTATCTCTGTTCGGGTGGTAGAGGCCCATTACTTGCATTCTGTTTCTGTACTGTCTGTCTCTGTTCGGGTGGTAAAGGCCCATTACTAGCATTCTCTTTCTGTATCGTCTATCTCTGTTAGAGTGGTGAAGGCCCTTTTTTAGTATCGTGTTTCTGAAGAGATCATTTTGTTTTCTGTTTAGGCATTAGGACAACACCTAACTCTGTTATACAGTATTAGTGCAGAGAAGTAAAAAAGTAAGAAGCATAGCTTGGTCAAGGTTATTCTATTCTGTTCCGTTTACCCTGTTTATACCTGTTATTCTTGTTCCTGTTAACTCTCATCCAGCTTTATTTTCATGTCATGATATTATTATATGTTTATATGCTGAAAGTCACTGGACTCACCAGGCTTATGTCTGACCTAGTTTGTTTCTCCTCTTTCTTCCGTTTTCCCCCTAGGTTCTTAGGGAGGAAATACGCATGCTTAGTTCTGATATCTCTTTCTTCCTGCTTGAAGTTGAAGATGTATTGCTTGGCTTTGATTCTGCTTATTTATGGCATTTGCTTTTGGGGATTATGGCTTTAAAATTATGTACTCTGAAATCTTTTGTACAAGACTGATAATATGTACTTGGTTTTGTTGTTTTGAAGATGTAACCAAACTTATATCTATTACTGCTGCAATAAAGTTATAAATTTTTCAAGTACTACTTTATCTGCCTTGTAATATTCTGTTCTGATTACTTATAATGCTCCACAAAACTTAATGCATTCCCTTTATGAGTGACATTAACGGACGTGGGGTGTTACACTTTGTATCAGAGCTGAAGGTTACCAGATTAGATAAAAGTTTTTGGAAACTATTTTCAAAAAGGTTTTAAAAAGGAAGTATTTTCAAAAGGAAAGTTTATTTTGAAAAACATAGGCCCCAAAAGTTATATATCTATCTTTTGATTTTCTGTTTAATCCTTGTTTCCTTCTTTTCTGAGTCTTCGGGGCTCCTGGCTTTCTGGGAGGTAACCACATCGGGACATGGGTCCGTAGGCATGATGAGGCTACGACACCTGTTGAAGGGCGAAAAAGTGCCTAACTTCCATATGTAGCCGCAGTAATTTCACCTACGGCTAATACTCTTTCGAGCTTCGTAGGGTTTTCCGCGCGATGGGGGCAACTTTAGAGAAAGACTTGTTAACATGTAAGGGACTAGTTGTTTTCAGTGCGGTGAGACAAAACATCTGATCAAGGATTGCCCCAGAAGGCAAGGGCAAAGGGCAGAATCTTCTAGAAGGTAGGTGAATGCTCTCGTAGTTGGTGGACCGGATATAGGTGGAAAATTTTCCGTGGAAAGTTTAATCTCCTTATCTGATCATTCTGGCATTTTTATTCTGTAGTTGAGTCTCTGCACTTTAATACTAGTCTTGTTTCTGATCCCGCTATAGTCTCAAACCCCATAAGGGTTACGACTCATCTGTTTGTGATAGGTTGGGGTTTGAGGGTATCTGTGTTGGGCATTAAGTTGACTATGATGCATACATTTTGGGTTTTATGGGATATGGTGGGGTTTTATCATGCTTAGTTTCATAAGAATCATTTGATAATCTGATCTGTACCAGTAGTCTGTAAGTATCTGAATATTTCTAGGATAGGGTTTTTTTACTCGAAGCGTGAAGTAGATTTCCAGTTTTGACATTGTTTAATGGGAGTAATTCTCTGAGTGTCAATTTGATGTTGTTTTCGGTCTTCGGGGTTGATACTTAGGGATTTATTCTCTTCACCGATGTCTAATGGGAACGGAACTTTTGTTTTAATTGTACTTGCTTCTATCACTCGGTTGTACCCAATCGATCGGGTCTTCGACCTTTAGATAGAAACTAATGGGTGTAAATATGTGTTTGAGACATGTTATGTTTGATGGTTGCATGTGGATGCAAGTGGTTGCTAGTGGTTACTCGTGGATGCATATACACACATTAGGCATTCGATCGGCTTAAAAACACTCTCATACTGCATATGGATGTGTGTGCATTTTTCAATTTTTGTGGATGCAAAAGGATTGACTCATCACATGGATGTTGCATTTGGATAAATGGTTATGCACTCATATAGAAATGATGTATATCAAATAGGATTTCTTGCATACATAATTGGACTCATGGCATTAACATAGTTCGCATTGAGGAGGTCAACTGAATCAGTAGACCACCTAATCTTTGCATTAGATAAGAGACATATACACATACTTTTGGATATGTTCATACAACATTAGAAGTTTTCTAAGGACAATGGATGCTTGTGATGATGGTTGAGTAGATGGGTGATTGGATGGTAGGACACATTCTTCTTAACTTGAAGATTTCGGGGACGAAATCCTTTAAGGAGGGGAGAATGTAACACCCTGTATTTTCTATGAACATAAAAGTGAAAAAACAAAGTATACTTAATTTTTAAAAGAAGAATTAAGGGAAATGGGTTATGCCATTGCGTTCGTCTTGGAATTCTACTTGAGATAGAGTCCGGGTTTGCGTAAATCGGACTAAGTATGAAGAAGTTATAGTCTTCAGAAGTTTCAGAAAATTTAAATTAATTAAAACAACTCAGTTCGAAATTCAAATCACACACCCGGGCTGGGCTGGAAATTTCCCTCCCAGGACCCAGGTCGACCAGGGGATCGACCTAGGTCGACATAGGTCGACCACAAGGTCGACCTCCCCACTATTTCCAGATCTGAGGACTGGTTCGTTTTTCTGCATTTGGATGCTCGTTCTGACCAGATTCGTTGATCCCTATGCTATTTAAACACCCCCAAACCCCACCTTCTCTCCACACCAAACCATTGTAATGCTATGCTGCCTCAATTCTAGTTACAATAAATTAATGGCGTCTCTACTCTGCTGAAACCTAAGCTAGAACTAATGCTTCTTCTTCTTCCAATCTGAATAGGATTAAAAGAGAACAACTACAACCCTTTTTCTTTTAGAATCCAACCAAGGTGAGTAAAGTTATTTTCAGATATGAAATTTAATTATGATCTTGACATGGTTATAAATCTGAATTTGAGATTATGCATGTTCTTGTTTATCAGATTTGTTTTTCTGTGTAGATCTATCTTATTAATATTATAGTAACTATTTTGTATCTCTTCCTTCCTTCTGTGCTATAGCCAGGCTACCACGAGCCTGAGCCAAATCCCATAAGAGATTGACGCACGAACGCTAAATTTGGGGAAAATAGTGAATGATGCATAATTAGACATGACTGATTTACGAATAATTTGAGAAAAGAACATATGTTGTAATTTAAGATCTAGATCTGGGCATATTATATATGATAGTCTGTGATTTGGAAGAAGGAGAATTATTGTGTATATGACTTAGGCGCAAAGATCTATATTATAATAGGATAACTATTAAATGTGAATACGCCTAAATGGGGATTTTGGATATTAGGCATACGCTGAAATCAAAGGCTATAATTTGGCATAATTCGTATTGTATATAATGATTTGGGTTTTTTGGAGAATATTCTGTACTATGTAAATTTAACTAAAATTTGGGGCATATGTTATATTGTGAATTACGACCATAATTTGGGCATGTAAAATTAGGCTTAATTTTATGATTAGGCGAGGTGTGTCAATGGAATTTTAAGGGATGATTAAATCTATTAAATTGCCTAATCTGCTAAATCTATTGAAACTGAATATGGCAATTTGGGGTTTGAAAATCTGTAGGATCGATCTAAAATTTAGCAAAACAAGTTAGTAGAACTTTGAATAATCTGTTGTAACTTGTAAAGAAGTTTAATTTGTTGAATTGGCCTAATTAGTCTGATATTGGCATAATCTATGAATGAATACTTTATCTAAAAATAAGAATGCTGAGACACGGGGTTTGACTCTGTTTGCAGTAGAAGCCTGCCCGGATCTAACCGGCCTAACTAGCAACTGCAAACTGTCAGTCTAATGTGAGAGGTCGTAGGCATAAAGATGCTTAGACACGAGGTTAGGTCTGGCATGCGGTAGAAGTCTACCCGGAACCGCTCGGCACATCCAGCGGCCACAAGCTACTGACCTAATGTGAGAGGTCTGTGCATTAGTAATTAATTAATGCAAATCTAGGATAAATATGATGCCTAAAACTAGTGCTGCACAAAGTATGGGTTGGGTCGGGTCAGACCAAATACTTTATCCGACCCGCATAAGTATGGGTTTATGGTAGTTCAACCCGTATCTGACCCTATATGAGGTTGGATATGGGTTGGGTTGGAGTATGGGTTGGGTCGGGTTTAGTAGGTTGGGTTAGGTTGCTTAAAAAAAATAAAAAAAATGATAATATAAAGGAATTTTTTAAAATAACATTAAAATATTCAATTTAATATTTCAGATTTTAGTCAACATAATGCATCTAAAATAACTGATTCATTATAAGACCATTCATTAAAATTTCATTATAAAACACGTTATATGAAATCAATTTACTACATAGTAGAACTAGTGTTTCGTTTTAAAATACAATAACATGCTATTTAAAATATATTTGCCAAATTATATTTAGTTTAAATGAAATATGATTTTTGTATATTTACTATAGAATACATAAATATTATTCTAAGATTCCACTATTCTAATTTTAATTGTGTTGATATTAAATTGATTTTTGAAATAGGGTTGGGTTGGGTTAATATAATGTTGGGTTGAAGAAAATATCAAATCCAACCCGTATATAGTATGGGTTACAAATTATAACCCATATCTGACCTGAACTAGGATGGTTTGGGTTTATGTGGGTTGGGGAGGGTTGGTGGGTTGGGTCAGGTTGGATACAGGTTGTGTTTAGCCCTACCTAAAACGTGTTGGGTGGATAAGGTTAAATCAACTGGGCGAATGAATCTAACAAACCCATTTCATAAATCTGTAGGCCCAAGACAAGGTTAGGTGAAACAATCTGTAAGTCTGATAATCTGTGTATCTGATCCGTCAGTCTGAAAACTTGTTAATCTATATGTCTGATCCGAGAACTAGTTAATTTGAACTTTATGCGTCTGATATATGTAAGCAAGTTAATTTGAAATCTGTTAATCTGGGGACACAAGGTTAGGAGGGGTAATTACTTGTGTCATCTGTTGTTTAGGACCCGTATTAATCAGTAACCCTTTTTTGGTATCAAAACTATGACCCAACACTAGGAGGGGTCCGACAGGCTTACTAAACTAATTGTATGAGGTTCACTCTGATAATGGCGAGGGGTGTTGATGGCGCATTACAACAGGGTCATGTGCGTGCATGGATCCGGTCAGCTCTGAGGATGTAAGACACCGTTACATCTGTAAATAGGTCTGTGTCATTAGGTTGCCACTTTAGGGAATGATACACCCTTCTGTGGGGTCGGCACAGGGTATTTATGTATTAAGGAGACGATCGCTTGTGGTAGAATTTAGGGTACAACTAGTTCTGTCTGTTTCTGTGCGGTACTGTCTGTTTCTGTTGGGTGGTAACACCTGTCTGTTTTTTGTGTGGTACCGTCTGTTGGGGTGGTAAAGGCCAGTCACTAGTGTACACCTAATATTAGCATTCTGTTTCTATACCGTATGTCCCTGTTCGGGTGGTAAAGTCCCATTACTAGCATTCTGTTTCTGTACCGTTTGTCTCTATTCGGGTGGTAAAGGCCCATTACTAGCATTCTGTTTCTGTACCGTCTGTCTCTGCTCGGGTGGTAAAGGCCTATTACTAGCATTCCGTTTCTGTACTGTCTGTCTCTATTCGGGTGGTAAAGGCCCATTACTAGCATTTTGTTTCTGTACCATCTGTCTCTTTTTGGGTGGTAAAGGCCCATTACTAGCATTTTGTTTCTGTACGTCTGTCTCCATTAGGGTGGTGAAGGCCCATTACTAGTATCGTGTTTCTGAAGAGATCGTTCTGTTTTCTGTTTAGACATTAGGACAACACCTAATTTTGTTATACTAGTATTAGTGCAGAGAAGTTAAAAGTAAGTAAGAAGCATAGCTTGGTCTAGGTTATTCTATTCTGTTCCGTTTACCCTGTTTATACCTGTTATTCTTTTTCCTGTTATCTCTCATCCAGTTTTATTCTCATCACATGATACTATTATCTGTTTATATGCTGAAAGTCACTGGACTCACCAGACTTATGTCTGACCTAATTTTTTCGCCTCTTTTCTTCCGTTCCCCCTGGTTTTCAGGGAGGAAATACGCAAGCTTAGTTCTGATATCTCTTTCTTTCAGGTTGAAGTTGAAGATGTATTGCTTGGCTTTGATTCTGCTTATTTATGGCATTTTTTTGTTGGGGATTATGGCTTTAAAATTATGTACTCTGAAGGCATTTGTACAATACTGATAATATGTACTTGGTTTTGTTAGTTTAAAGATGTAACCAAACTTATTTCTGTTACCGCTGCAATAAAGTTATAAAATTTTCAAGTACTGCTTTATCTGCCTTGTAATATTCTGTTCTGATTACTTATAACGCTCCATGATTAATGCATTTCCTTTGTGAGTGACATTAACAGACGTGGGGTGTTACAATGTACAACAAATTACACTGAATAAATATAATCATCAGAGTTACACAGTAAAGCAGAATCATACTTAGTACAAAATACAGTTTCAGCTTTATATAAAATGTTTACAGCGGAATTAAACATAATATACATAACAAAAGCCGAACAGCATAATAGAAGTGATAGCATCCATCTTCAGCTCCATAGCTATCCAGAAAGAGCCTGCTAAAACCTAAATACAAGGCTGCCCTTGTAGAAAATAGGGCATCGAGTTTGCAAGTAAAACAAACGACAAGTCAGTCATGGGACTGGTATTGGAAATCTACTTAACTTATTTATAATAAGGCTAATCAAAGGACCACGCCGCTAACGCGGAACAGGTTTACTCCATTGGATTGCCAGTGCTTAAAACAAGTAAATCATTTAAACGTCACAATGCTTTTTACAAAAATGAAGCCATTATAAGACTTAGGTCCCATCACACAATGCAACGCAAGCCAGAGGATAGAGTTTTACTTTATAATGGCCAAAATATGCTTGATACATATAAAACAAAAGCATTTGATATTATTACTAGTGCTTATATGTTTCGAAACCATTTCAACCATAATATCAATCGTAGACGGCATAATACCCCATACTACTATGTCGCCATACTAGTTCTACAATCAAAACCGCATGATGTCGTATTTGAAAGTTGGATTTCCATCACGAACCAAGGTAAGGAATCGTCCTTACCGCTTCGAGACAACCTAGCCTACCATGTCTTAGGGCCCAGACTCAGGTGGACTCTTGGATCGTCAGGGCCGGTCCATACGAAGTGGATTAAAATTCCTGAACATTGCGTTCCCCTGCCCTATGGGGCGTAAAACTGGTCGGTATATCTACCAAATCATCCATCGGCTCCGTAGAGACTGAAAAAACCAAGGCGCCTCGCTTTCCATCATCCACATAAGTAAAACATCAGGCCATGCAAAACCCTGACACCACTCCTAGCTAGAAGGAAACACATGTCCTCCCAAATGTCCTCTCCCATTTCTGGTTCATACCGGGGTGTGAGGCTCACGAATTAACGCTATATACGAAGCCATCTATATTAAAGCCGTGCTTTGATCATCAACCACAAGACTTTGCTCTTCAACAAAAGCCTTGATCACAACATCTCTGCATGCCATGTTGTCAACCTACAACGTCAGACACACATCCATTTACAAGTTCGTTCTAAGTCTGAACAAAACCGGAGGCACCTTATTCCTCGTCCCATATGTCCAATACTGGAGAGAGGCCCTCGCACATCCGAACAATCAATAAGTACGTCCGGAAAACCACCAATGTAACCCCCTTCAGGGCAGCAACTCCCATCAAAGGCATCAGTAGCCAACCATTCGATGTGAAGATCATCGGTTTTGCACTATCTTCGTATCTTCAACTTCTTATCGTTGATTAATTATTTGAAATGAGAATTAACTCGGCCTTTTCAAATAATTCACGTATATATAGAATTTTGAATCTATTCTATCCATGGTTAAATTATTTGACATCCATAATTCAGTTCATTAATACAATTTTCAGGTCAAACACATTCAACCATCAAATACCGAATAAACCAAGTAAATTTGGTTTATTTTCATTTCATATCGTTTATAAGATTTTTAAACGATTTATCGCTAATTTTTTTTTTAAAATAGCCATTTATTTAAACGATGCTTCAGGCCATAGCGCAACCATGACGTTGTTTTTCTTCAGATTTGATTTACTCATATCTAAAAATCTAAACATTGGATCTTTACAAATTTTACATCATTAGAAATATCTTTTCAAAGCGGACCCAATGGCTCCAGTTTTGGGAAAATCCGATGGTCGGATCTCCCGGTATAATCGTTTAAAGTTACGACTTTAAAACATGAACTACAGCGTCGTTATTCGTTTTATTTTAATATATATATATATATATATATATTTCGTTCTGGCGCTGTTTTTATTTAGATTTGAATTAAACATTTCGCACAATCTTACCGTTGGATCTTAACAAATTTTATATCGTTGGAAAGATCTTTCCAAAGCGAACCCAATGGTTCTGGTTTCGGGAAAATCCGACGGTCGGATCTCCCGTAATAATCGTCTAAAATACTATTTCAAAACGTGCACTGCAGCCCCGTTATTCATTTTATTTTAATATATATATATATATATAATTCGTTCTTCGATTTTCAAACCATTTTCATTTCATATACGTGGTAAAAATAATATTTTTAGCCAAAAATATTTATTTCAACACATGAATATTTTTAACACTTCATATATATAATAAAAATGTGATTTTTATTGTTAAAACAATTTATTCCAAACATGAATATTTTTAACGATTCATATATATAATAAAAACATGATTTTTATTGTTAAAATAATTTATTTGAAACATGAATAGTTTATCAACACATGAATATATTTCAACACATGAATATTTCAGAAAATTTCGGCAGCATAACGGCCGGGTAATTAAAATCAGCACCATCTCCAGTATGGCTGTAACGACCCGGAATTTTTGGGCCAATTTAAAATTTTTATTTTAGAAATTTTAATGGACTTTAATATTTAAAATAATTTATTTTAAATAGGAACGACTAAAAATTTATTTTAGAATGAATAAATTCAATTTAATTATAAAAGGAGTTTAAAACAGCGCTGCAGTTTGAAATTTTGAATTTGAACTTTGACTGAATGTACAGGATTCAAAATAAATCAGAATTGAACGAAACCAGAAATATTTAAATCTGTTTAATCATATCTTTCCAACGAATCTGAAAAACTGAAATTCCGTTTTAAAAATCAAAAGTTATGGCCAATTCAATTTTTAGAAAAGTCGCTGTAGAATTTATATATATATTATATAGGGCCGGAAAGGCTACTTTTCACATATGAAGGAATTTCGACTCGAAACCACTTCCATTGAGTTCAGAATGACGTTCCTGCATTGAGAAATAGTAAACACTTATATATTTTGAGTTTCGGAATATATTTGCTTAAAAATGTATTTTTAATATTAAATATATTGGCCTTAAAAATAGTCATTTTTCAAACGACCTCGGTTTTCGACGAAACCACTTTTGTTGGAACCGGAATGTCAAATTATTGCTAAGTTTCAATTTTCATAATTTTTCGAATCAATATTTGAGCGTGGCAAAGGAAAACATGTTTTGTCAGTTTCGGTCAAATTTAATCAGCTTAAAAAATAGCCATTTTTCAAATGGTCTCAGAATTCGACGAAATTAGTCTCGTTAGAACCGTATCATCAAAACATAACTAGAAATAATTTTTCTGTAATTTTTAGAGTATGATGGGATTTCACTTTCTGGATGCCGCGAATTTCAAGGCCAAAGTGGCAGACTTTGGCATCGGTTTTCGTGAAGGGGGGCCCACCGAGTGGGGTGGAGTTTCGGGCGGCGGCGCGTCTGGTGTAGGGTGATAGAGCAGTGTAGTCGGATCTGGCCAACGACGATCAGGGGAGGCGCTAGGAGGAGAGAGAAAATTTGAGCGGGATGGGTTCTCACAGTTTGTACATAATGAAGAAGAAGAAGAAGTAAAGGGTTAAGGAAATATTAATTTATTAATAAAGTTAATTATTTATTTAAATATTCAAATCTTTAAACGATTGTATCTTGTTTAAACAGAGACGAAATTCAATGAAACGAGTTGCGTTGTGATCGTATTGAAGAGTATTGCAGCACAGAACCGACTAGGACAAAAACAGAGCAAATCAATATTCGAGGAAAATTTCAGATCTAAATGGTTCGGTGAGATTTCTATTTTAGAACTAAATTCAATAATTTATTTCAGATATGAAATTATATTTATTTCATGTTCATGATGTATATATATAATTATTGAAATGTTGATTTGGGTTGTGATTGCTTGAACCAATGAACTAAATTGTGTGTATTCGTGTTTGACAGGATTTTGTGTGTACGACGAAAACACCATATTATTGTATACATAGAAACAATATTCATGTTCGTCAAGGATGTTTAATTTGTATTAGATTTAACAAAATTATTATTTTGTTTATTACTATTATTGGAAATTAACACTTCTATTAATTAGAATTAGCTAAAACAAAAATATATGATTTTGTGTAAATAAAAGAATCAGATGTGTAAAACAAAAAATTCGGTCAACTTGTTAAACCAGCATTTGTAACATAAAAAAATGAATCAAACCTTTTATTCCTTTTGTTGAGTCAAATTTTGTAACAAAATATGAACGAACATTTTTATGTCATTGTGTTGAACTAGATTTTCAACGAAACATGTACACACATTTTTATGCAATATTGTCTACATTAAAAAGGTTAGAAGTTCAAGATATCATTTTTATGTAATATGGTCTACATTATAAAGATTAGAACAATATTTACATTTATGTAATATGGTCTACATTATAAAGATTAGAACAATATTTACATTTTTGATTACATAAGAAAGATTATAACAAAAATTAACATTTTTGTTTACATTATAAAGATTATAACAAAAATCATCATTTTTGATTACATTAGAAAGATAAGAACAAAATTTACATTTTTTTTGTAAAATGTAAATAAAACAAGAGTTACATTTTTTGTTATAAAGAGCAAGATTAACACTTTTGTGAATGAGATTTAAAAGCTCAAGATTAACATTTTTGTTAATTAGATAATGGATAGATAAAAATCATATTTTTGTCACATTAAAAAGAATTATATAAAAATGAAGATTTTTGTACTTTAAAAAGGAATTATACAAAAATGAAGGTTTTGTCACATTAAAAGTAATTATACAGAAATGATCATTTTTGCCGTATTAAAAAGAATGAACATTTTTATTTACAATAAAAGGATTAAACAAAATCATCATTTTTGCTTGCATTAGAAGTAATAAACAAAAGCATCATATTTTTATATAAAAAAGAATCAAATAGAAATGTAATTTTTATACATAAAAGAGAATGAACTAGAAATGTATATTTTTATACATTAAATAGAATGGATTTGAAATGTATATTTTTATACATTAAAAAGAATGAATTGGAAAATGTATATTTTTATGCATAAAAAGAATGAACTAGTAATGTATATCTTTATACATTAATAAAAAGAGAATGAATTAGTAATGGACATTTTCGTCACATTAAAAAGTATGAGGTAGAAATACATATTTTGTCATAAAAATGAAGGAGACTAAAAATATACATTTTGATAAATAAATAAGAGTTAAGATCATTATTGTCATTGGTTATTAAAAGTTGATCTTTTATTTACATTCCTTGATGTAATTAAAACTAGAATAAAAAGTTATATTTTTGTTTGCAATTTTAGATGCAAACAAACATTAAAATAAAAAAAATTATATTTTTATTTGTATTCCTTGTTGAAATAAACATGAAATTAAAAGGTTGGATTTTTATTTGCATTCTTTGATGCAAATAAAAACTTGAATTACGAAGGTTACACTTTTTGTTTGCAATTAAAAATGCAAATAGGAGCCTAGATTAAAGAAGATACATGTTTCATTTGTATTTTTGTTACAAATGCAAGGATAGAATAAAACATAGGAAAAACCCATTTTTAAAGCTAATAATAGAAAGAGTAGAAAATATACGTATTTCATTATGAAATATGTTTCACATTAAAAACACATTTTTAATGTTAACCTTAGAAACTTAGAAAAAGAATATCATTTTTAATGTAAAATAAAGATTACATTTTATACAATGTAAAAAGAATGTCATTTGTATGTAATATAAAGAGATTACATCTCATTATAAGTGAGTCAACATTAGAACTCACATTTTTTTTTATGTAAATGAATCAGTAGAAAAGATTCATTGTTTTTGATAAATTATGTCAACATGAGAACTTACATTTCTATTATATATGAAATGATTCATCATCATATATCTTTATGATGCTGAAATGTTACACTCCCATTTACAAGTTACCCGAATTGTTTATGTGATTGGGACGATAATTTTCACACATCGCCCAAGCGCACAAATGATTTATGATTTGCTTGATGGATGAAACCCCACACGGGTATTGGGATGATTTTGGATACACACTAATCCCAATATTTAGTTATCTGTCAATCGATGGATTGACAGTCTGTGATGAGCGTCAGTTATTTACTTTAATGCTCACACAGTTATAGATTCCACTTTGGTCGTCATTTGGATGTTTGATAATTATTTATCATGATTGTCGATTCCATATAAAATATATGGTTGTTGATTGAGTCACATTCCAATAAAGAATATTCTAGGAAAAGAATATTGTAGAAAATATAAATATGAAAGGAATATTTTGGAAAAAGAATATATTTTGAGAAAATATATTTTTTATTGAAATAAACTAGTTATTAATTAGAATAAATCATAAAATTTAGATTTAATGAGTTTTCCAATTTGCTAAGATTTAATTGAAGTTAAATTAGATAAATTAGATTTTGGGTTGTCGTGAATAGCGTCTTAAATAACACTGTCCTTAAACCCCATATGAAAAGAATAATCTTTTAATTTAGATTATTAAAGTTTTCGTTTAGTAATTGAAATAAGATGAAGTGTGAGTCAGGTTTATTGTGAACTGTGTTTTCTAAGCGACATTTGTTCTTTAACCCAACTGACAGCGAAAGTATGATTTGGAATATATAAATCTTTTATTAAGATTTAAATGGAAATTTTCCAAAGGTAAAGTTTTCCAATTTAATACATTAAATGGGAATTGAATAGGATTCGAATTAGTTATAACCGAGATAAGCTTCTGTAAAAGAAGACCGATACTACATATGGAATTTAAAAGGCTTTGCCGTTATTCCATTTATATTATGGGTTGGATACAGAAATTTATAACGATTATATATTGAATGGATTTCTGTGAAGATTCCATATTTCATGGAAGATTATTTTGGGTTTACCGTGAACTATGCTTTTAAATGACATTAGTTCTTTAACCCAGTTAAAGATAAGATTAATTTCTTGGATATAAATAATCATTGAATAATGATTTTTAACATCTAAATTCAAATTGATATTTTAATAAACCTTTCAAAAGAAAGATTTAAGTGAAAAGTTAAGGAATTTATCTTTGATAGAATAATTTAAATATTTTATTTAAAAGAATATTCTGAATTGGAATGAGACGTTGGATGTGTTTTTATAGTACTCGATTTTTAATTATAAAAATATGAGAGTTGTTCGGAAAGACCGGGTTTAACCCATTCCGAATAATTACTACGACGATGAAGAGTCGAAGATGAAGACGGTGTTGAAGACCGACGATCTTCACATCGAATGGATGTGTTGCTACAGAGACCCTGATGGGAGTAGCTACCTTGAAGGGGCTTCAGTGGTGGCCGTCCGGACTATTGTTGATTATTCGGATTTGGTTTTCGCTCAGACCTAGAGCATAAGCTAGTAATGGATGCGTGTCTGACAATGGATTTCGTTCCATGTGAATTAAATCGATTTCTGTTAATGTATGTCTGTTTGGTGGTGGAGGATTTATTCTCTACTTAACACCCTGGTATATATTAATAGTGATTGATCGCATGGCGTGAATTGTCAATGTGGCACGCCAAGATGCAAATGATCAAGGCTTTTGTTGAAAAGCAAGGCCTTGTGGGATGATCAAAGCTTAGCCTATTACGGCATAGCTTTGTGTATATCGTGACTTCGCAAGCCTCACACCCCGGTACAAGTCAAAAACGGGATATGGACCGTAGGGAGTGCACACGTTTCTTTCTAGCTAGTGGTAGTGTCGGTTCTTTAACATGGCCTGGCATTTTACTTATGTGGATGATGGATTTTGAGGCGCCTCGGATTTTTTATAGGCCGATAGTGGTCATATTATAGGTTCAAAGGAACCGGGAAACGTGTGTTCAAGCATAACCAATCCACTGCCGACAGGCGGGGACCGGCCCTACCGCATCCAAGGGTTCACTGCGGGGGATCCTGAGGCATTTGCTAGAGTGTCTCGAATCGGAGAGGTGCTTGCCCTAGCCTCGACTCATTATGGAAATCCAATTTCCAATACGACCTGGCGGTTTTGATTGTAGAACTAGTATGGCGACATAGTAGGATGGGGTACTATGCCATCTATGATTAATACATTATGATTGAAATTGATTTTTAAATATATATACCAATAGATATACACTAATATTAACTCTGTTTTATCGTATCAAGCATTTTTGACCATTATAAGGTAAAACCCTATCCTCCACTACAACAAAAACACCATATTACAACTTTAATTTTACAACGGTGGTAAAAGCACCGTTGTAATAAATGGGTTTTTACAACTGTGGTAAGAGCACCGTTGTAATAAATGGGTTTTTACAACGGTGGTAAAAACACCGTTGTAATAAAAGGTTTTTTTACAACTGTCAGTTCCCTAAAGTTGTAATAAACATATTTTTAACAACTTTTTACTTTGTTAGTTGTAATAGATGTCCATTACAAACTTCATGTTTATAATATCTATATTTAATAACTAATTATATTAATATTTAATAATAACTAATAATTAATAATAAACTTAGGAATCAATAATATTTATTAATTATTATTAATAATTACTATTTAATAACTAGTAATTTATTTTAATAGTTAGTGTATGTTAACTGCTTATTAATCAATAATTAGTAACATACATTATCAGCTTTTAATAATTATTAATCAATTATATCTAAGTTGAAATAAGTAAAAGTTAAATAATAACTATTATTAATAAGTAATATTTGATTTGGTAACTCTTTTTCTAATATAACTAATATATACAAATTAATTTCTAATAATTAATAGTTAAATTAGAAAGTCGTTTAAACTTATTTTTAGTAACTCTTTTCCCTATTTTTTATATTAGAAACCTATTAAATATTAATAACAACTTATATTTAATAATTAGTAATATTAACATTTAAGAATAATTCATATTCAATAATAAATTTACAAATTAATATCAATTACTATTAATTACTATTAGATTAGATAAAAAATGCTTAATTGATGATTAATAAATAATAGTTACTTTTTAAAAATTACTATTAAATATTTAATAGTATATAATCAATAACATTTACATAATAATTCACTTTTAATAGTTGGAATTCAATTATAACTTTGAAGAAATAGGTAATTATTAATAATAACTAATATTAATCAGTAATATTTAATATTTTAGCAAAAATCAATTCTCAAGAAATTCATATTATATTTATATTTAATATAAAATTTTACTTATTAATTCTAAATTATAATTTTTAATTCTCTAAGTCTTGGTGAAATTTTAATTGTAACCGATGGAAAACTGACGGTCATGTTAAATGCAAATTAAACAATGAAATTTAATGGCTGTAATTTAATTAACAGATAATTCACTATTAAATGCTACTAATTAGTACTTAACAATAAAATTTTATAATACGTAAAAGTGGTTACAAGTTAAATTTCAGTATTTACTAATAATTATAGTAATAAATTGAACAAAAAAGTACAAAATAACATGCCACGTTTGATCTGAATGGCATGTAACGCAACATGCTAGGGGCTAAAGAAATTTCTTGGTATGTAACGCAACATGTAACGCAACATGCCACGTTGGCTCCAAGGAACGGAATTTCTTGGCTCCAAAACGAAATTTCTTGGCTCCAAAACGAAATTTTCGGATGTAATCACCTCGTCAATTCGAACTCCAGCCTCCAGATGTCCTCCCAAACCCTAATCCAAATTCAAGATCTCCCGAAACCCACTGAAATTACCCGGACCGAAATATTCGACTACAATTCCAAATTCCATTTTTCCATTTTTCCCCAAAGCTTAGAACAATGGCCACCGAAGAGAAAACTCCTTTCCCTAAATCAAAAATCCGAACTTTCCCTAAAATAATGGCCGGAGCCTTCGTCACCGCTCTCTCTCCATCTCCTTGACGTCGCTTGAAGCACCATAACCGCCTTCGAAGCCATGTTCGCAGGTGAGCCACTGGCAACCGAGTTTCCCCCTAATCAAATTGAAGAACCCTAGCACCGCTTCTGCAATCAAAGTCACCCCGTTGAGCACACGGTCTACACCTCCTTGCTGTTCAGTGTAAGTGAGTACCTCCTCACTCACGATAAATCTTTTGTTCAAGTTTGCAACTTTAATCTGAAACCGAAATAAAATAGTAGTTTGTTAGTACTACTTTAAAATTGAGTTGCCCATTAGTTGGTTAGTTTCTGATGCATGAATTTTGGTATACTAGTGTGTTGTGGCTTCCAGAATCTTTGCACAGCAGTTAGATATGATAATGAGTTGCGAACCAGTTTGTTTACTATTTTGGTTTTGACTAATATGAGCTGTGTTCATCATCATATGGGAGACTGAAGGACAGGTGATGTATATTTGGCTCCTTGGCGACTTAGTTCAGAGTTTGGTGTTATGGAGTTTTAGGGAGTGTGTCTTATTGATTTTTTCTAGCAATTGAAACTGCCATGGGTGCGAATGCGTACGGACAGTTTAATGCATCTTATTTCAGCTGTTGAGTTTTCTACATGGCTTTTAGTGGTCTGGGCTGAGCCTGTAATTATGATGGTTACATCTTTCAGGTTTATGCATAGACTACTGCATATCAACCACTTGTTGCTGGCATTTTTTTTTTCAAACAAGACATGGCTGCTGGAGAATAGTAAAATGAGTTCGAACATTAGCACCGTTGATTTTGCATTATGGTAATTCCACCATGTTTAGAACAAAGGTATCATTTATTTATGTTTGCTTCCATTACTTTTTCTTTTGTTTTGTGGTGTTGATGCTTGCAATTTGGATGCAAAATTTTTTAGTTATCTTGCTTATATGCTTGAAGGTTTTGCTTGGTGGTGGCAAGCTGTTACTTGTTTCTGCTAATTTCCTGCAAAGCTCATGCTCTTAAAAAGGAGACGACAATTTCATTTTTTTTAAAAAAATTTTGGCATAGTAAAACAAAATACTGAAAATTATGTTCCATTTTGAAGCTTGCAGATTCTTTCTTACTTGTTCCTTCCTACCTTTTAACTGTTGCTTGCATTTCTTTTTTGGGGTAAGCAAGTTAAAATAACCGACTTTCCATGTTTAAATTTTGCTTTTTTGGGGTATGAACAATGTACAGGTTAAAATAGGAGATCTTGGGGAAGCAGCAATAGTAGAAAGGAACCATGCAGCACGCACAATGACCAGAACGCCCGAATACATGGCACTTGAACTATACGAAGAGAACTACACAAAGCAAGTATATTTACTCATTCGGGATGTGCCTAATCGAAATGTTCACTCTCGAAATACTCATTTGTGGTGTGCCTAGAGCTAGACCGTCTGCCTCGGATTTGTTGAGCGATCAGTTTGTAGGGAGGAATGTATGTATTGTTATGACTGTATTATGTAAAAGTGAGTTATACGATAGTGGATCACAAAGTTGTAATAATTCAAATATTGAAATAAAATATTTATTTGATTATTTCAGTTCAGTGTAGTATCATTTTATTCAATATAAATATTTATTTTTATATGAGATGTAATGTATAACGAAACAAAAATCATATTGTTATAATTAATTATACTAGGAATTACTACAACGGTGAAAAAAGTTGTAATATCTATTACTACAACAGTGCAAAAATGTTGTAATATGTATTACTACAACGGTGGAAAACAGTTGTAAAATATACATTTAACAACGGTGTCGCAACGGTGGATAAAAGTTGTAAAAGATTTCAGTCTATTACAACTTCTCCATAGACGACGTGGCTCCACCGTTGTAAAAAGTATTTTGCAACTGTTTTCCATCGTTGTAATAGGGTCATTTTGTTGTAGTTCTCCGGTTTGCGTTGCATTGTGTGATGGGACTTGGTCTTATAATGGTTTCATTTTTCTAAAAAGCACTGCATCGTTTAACGATTTACCTTATTTCATGCACTGGCAATCCAATGGAGTAAACCCGTTCCGCGTTAGCGGCGTGGTCCTGTGATTAGCCTTATTATTAGATAGTTAAGCTAAGATTTCTCATACCAGTCCCATGAATGACCTGTAGTTTGTTTCACTGGCAAACTCGGGTGCCCTTATTTTCCACACGGGCAGTCGAGTAGCTTTTTGCAGATATATTTACAGGATCCTGGCTTACAGCTGAAGCGGTATTCGGAAAGCTCTGTATCCGTGTATTCCTTCCAGTTGTATATATGTATTATTTTTCCACTGCTATTTAAATGTAATATAAAACTCTGATATTATTGTATTTCCAATGTATATTATAAATTCATACTCAGTTATATTCTTGTACTCTGTTGTAATTGTTGTAATCAGCAATAAAAGGTTCTTCAGTTTGTGTTCAGATGTGTGTTGTTCTCAAAGCAATCCAGTCTTTCTTTTACTGGGAAATTTGGGTCGTCACATTTGGTATCAGAGCTTTGGTTTACAGAGCTCGAGAACAAGACACATTAGAACCAAACGAAAGAATTCATCTGAGATTGGATTAACAATATCCAATAAGAATAACTCGTTAGAGATAGGATCAGTAGTATCCTCGAACGAGTGTGAAGAGTATTATTTTCTTTAAAATAAAAATGAGAACAAATTTAGTTTTGAAAATTTTATCTTAAAATACCTATTTGATTATATTATTATTTTAATGTGGACAATCGAGTATATAAAGATTTCGAATATACGAGTAATTAACGGATATTCGAAGTTTTAATATATTGGATAGATATAGAATCACACTCTGGTCGCCCGGAGGTAATTCTGGTGATAGGTTGACCATCACCAGTATTTATGTTCGAGTAGTGTAGGTGGGATTTTTATATGTTTCCATTTGACTGGTATGAGAACCAACACTTAGTTAGTACACATTGCTATGATTTGCACTAAAAATATGATTTTCGAATATATATATAAAAGTGATATATATTTGAAAAGTTAATCACCTAATTGATTGCTGGTTGTGATGTTTGATTATTAGTTTAACTAATTAAAATATTAGAATGATAATTAATTGAAACCAATAAATAAAATCTAGTTGAGTTGGTTAATTAAACAACTTTTTAGCTTCGTTCCTTTTCGAGGACGAAAAGATTTTAAGTGGGGGCGATTGTAACGACCCGGAATTTTTGGGCCAATTTAAAATTTTTATTTTAGAAATTTTAATGGGCTTTAATATTTAAAATAATTTATTTTAAATAGGAACGACTAAAAATTTATTTTAGAATGAATAAATTCAATTTAATTATAAAAGGAGTTTAAAACAGCGCTGTATTTTGAAATTTTGAATTTGAACTTTGACTGAATGTACATGATTCAAAATAAATCAGAATTGAACGAAACTAGAAATATTTAAATCTGATTAATCATATCTTTCCAACGAATCTGAAAAACTAAAATTCCGTTTTAAAAATCAAAAGTTATGGCCAATTCAATTTTTTAGAAAACTCGCTGTAGAATTTATATATATATTATGTAGGGCCGGAAAGGCTACTTTTCACATATGAAGGAATTCGACTCGAAACCACTTCCATTGAGTTCGGAATGACGTTCCTGCATTGAAAAATAGTAAACACTTATATATTTTGAGTTTTGGAATATATTAGTTTAAAAATGTATTTTTAATATTAAATATATTGGCCTTAAAAATAGTCATTTTGCAAACGACCTCGATTTTCGACGAAACCACTTTTGTTGGAACCGGAATGTCAAATTATTGCTAAGTTTCAATTTTCATAATTTTTCGAATCAATATGTGAGCGTGGCAAAGGAAAACGTGTTTTGTCAGTTTCAGTCAAATTTAATCAGCTTAAAAATAGCCATTTTTCAAACGGTCTCAGAATTCGACGAAATTAGTCTCGTTAGAACGGTATCGTCAAAACATAACTAGAAATAATTTTTCTGTAATTTTTAGAGTTCGTATGTGGCCCTGGTAATTTAAAATGTACGTTTGAATTTAATAATTAAATGGTTTATAATTAAATTTAAAGGAAAACATTTGTAACAGCCGAATTGGGTTACTAAACATATTCTATTGCGTCCGGAGCGTGGGTATTTGCCTAATGACATTTTCTGTTGGGCTGGAATTGGAGCTAGAATAGGCTAACGGGCTGAAACTAGTAATTAAGAAATTATATATTATTATATTATTCATAACTTAAACAAATGAAACCCTAATTCTCTAATCAAACCTACAGCCGCCATCACGAACGAATGGCCACAACACACCCGATTTCACTCCTCAATTCCTCTTTGATTTCAGCAAATTATTTCATGATTTATATACAAAAACTAAAGAGGATTTCAAGCTCCACGATTTCATACGGGTATTATGGGATTTCACTTTCTGGATGCCGCGAATTTCAAGGCCAAAGTGGCCGACTTTGACATCGGTTTTCGTGAAGGCGGGCCCACCGAGTGGGGTGGTGTTTCGGGCGGTGGCGCGGCTGGTGTAGGGCGACGGAGCGGTGTAGTCGGATCTGGCCAACGACGATCAGGGGAGGCGCTAGGAGGAGAGAGAAAATTTGAGCGTGATGGGTTCTCACGGTCTGTACATAACGAAGAAGAAGAAGTAAAGGGTTAAGGAAATATTAATTTATTAATAAAGTTAATTATTTTTAAATATTCAAATCTTTAAACGATTGTATCTTGTTCAAACAGAGACGAAATTCAACGAAACGAGTTGCGTTGTGATCGTATTGAAGAATACTGCAGCACAGAACTGACTAGGACAAAAACAGAGCAAATCAATATTCGAGGAAAATTTCAGATCTAAATGGTTCGGTGAGATTTCTATTTTAGGGCTAAATTCAATTATTTATTTCAGATATGAAATTATATTTATTTCATGTTCATGATGTATATATATATAATTATTGAAATGTTGATTTGGGTTGTGATTGCTTGAACCACTGAACTAAATTGTGTGTATTCGTGTTTGACAGGATTTTGTGTGTACGACGAAAACACCATATTATTGTATACATAGAAACAATATTCATGTTCGTCAAGGATGTTTAATTTCTATTAGATTTAACAAAATTATTATTTTGTTTATTATTATTATTGGAAATTAACACTTATGTTAATTAGAATTAGCTAAAACAAAAATATATGATTTTGTGTATATAAAAGAATCAGATGTGTAAAACACAAAATTTTGTCAACTTGTTAAACCAGCATTTGTAACATAAAAAAATGAATCAAACCTTTTATTCATTTTGTTGAGTCAAATTTTGTAACAAAATATGAACGAACATTTTTATGTCATTGGGTTGAACTAGATTTTCAACGAAACATGTACACACATTTTTATGCAATATTGTCTACATTAAAAAGGTTAGAAGTTCAAGATATCATTTTTATGTAATATGGTCTACATTATAAAGATTAGAAAAAAAATTTACATTTTTGATTGCATAAGAAAGATTATAACAGAAATTAACATTTTTGTTTACATTATAAAGATTATAACAAAAATCATCATTTTTGATTACATTAGAAAGATAAGAACAAAATTTACATTTTTTTTTGTAAAATGTAAATAAAAGAACTAGAGTTACATTTTTTGTTATAAAGAGCAAGATTAACACTTTTGTTAATGAGATTTAAAAGCTCAAGATTAACATTTTTATTAATTAGATTATGGATAGATAAAAATCATATTTTTGTCACATTAAAAAGAATTATATAAAAATGAAGATTTTTGTACTTTAAAAAGGAATTATACAAAAATGAAGGTTTTGTCACATTAAAAGGAATTATATTGAAATGATCGTTTTTGCCGCATTAAAAAGAATGAACATTTTTATTTACAATAAAAGGATTAAACAAATCATCATTTTTGCTTGCATTAGAAGTAATAAACAAAAGCATCATATTTTTATATTAAAAAGAATCAAATAGAAATGTAATTTTTATACATAAAAGAGAATGAACTAGAAATGTATATTTTTATACATTAAATAGAATGGATTTGAAATGTATATTTTTATACATTAAAAAGAATGAATTGGAAAATGTATATTTTTATACATAAAAAGAATGAACTAGTAATGTATATCTTTATACATTAATAAAAAGAGAATGAATTAGTAATGGACATTTTCGTCACATTAAAAAGTATGAGGTAGAAATACATATTTTGTCATAAAAATGAAGGAGACTAAAAATATACATTTTGATAAATAAATAAGAGTTAAGATCATTATTGTCATTGGTTATTAAAAGTTGATCTTTTATTTACATTCCTTGATGTAATTAAAACTAGAATAAAAAGTTATATTTTTGTTTGCAATTTTAGATGCAAACAAACATTAAAATAAAAAAAATTATATTTTTATTTGTATTCCTTGTTGAAATAAACATGAAATTAAAAGGTTGGATTTTTATTTGCATTCTTTGATGCAAATAAAAACTTGAATTACGAAGGTTACACTTTTTGTTTGCAATTAAAAATGCAAATAAGAGCCTAGATTAAACAAGATACATGTTTCATTTGTATTTTTGTTACAAATGCAAGGATAGAATAAAACATAGGAAAAACCCATTTTTAATGCTAATAATAGAAAGAGTAGAAAATATACGTATTTCATTATGAAATATGTTTCACATTAAAAACACATTTTTAATGTTAACCTTAGAAACTTAGAAAAAGAATATCATTTTTAATGTAAAATAAAGATTACATTTTATACAATGTAAAAAGAATGTCATTTGTATGTAATATAAAGAGATTACATCTCATTGTAAGTGAGTCAACATTAGAACTCACATTTTTTTTATGTAAACGAATCAGTAGAAAAGGTTCATTGTTTTTGATAAATTATGTCAACATGAGAACTTACATTTCTATTATATATGAAATGATTCATCATTATATATCTTTATGATGCTGAAATGTTACACTCCCATTTACAAGTTACCCGACTTGTTTATGTGATTGGGACGATAATTTTCACACATCGCCCAAGCGCACAAATGATTTATGATTTGCTTGATGGATGAAACCCCACATGGGTATTGGGATGATTATGGATACACACTAATCCCAATATTTAGTTATCTGTCAATCGATGGATTGACAGTCTGTGATGAGCGTCAATTATTTACATTAATGCTCACACAGTTATAGATTCCACTTTGGTCGTCATTTGGATGTTTGATAATAATTTATCATGATTGTCCATTCCATACAAAATATATGGTTGTTGATTGAGTCACATTCCAATAAAGAATATTCTAGGAAAAGAATATTGTAGAAAATATAAATATGAAAGGAATATTTTGGAAAAAGAATATATTTTGAGAAAATATATTTTTATTGAAATAAACTAGTTATTAATTATAATAAATCATAAAATTTAGATTTAATGAGTTTTCCAATTTGTTAAGATTTAATTGAAGTTAAATTAAATAAATTAGATTTTGGGTTGTCGTGAATAACGTCTTAAATAACACTGTCCTTAAACCCCATATGAAAAGAATAATCTTTTAATTTAGATTATTAAAGTTTTCATTTAGTAATTGAAATAAGATGAAGTGTGAGTCAGGTTTATTGTGAACTGTGTTTCTAAGCGACATTTGTTCTTTAACCCAACTGACAGCGAAAGTATGATTTGGAATATATAAATATTTTATTAAGATTTAAATGGAAATTTTCCAAAGGTAAAGTTTTCCAATTTAATACATTAAATGGGAATTGAATAGGATTCGAATTAGTTATAACCGAGATAAGCTTCTGTAAAAGAAGACCGATACTACATATGAAATTTAAAAGGCTTTGCCGTTATTCCATTTATATTATGGGTCGTATATAGAAATTTATAACGATTATATATTGAATGGATTTCTGTGAAGATTCCATATTTCATGGAAGATTATTTTGGGTTTACCGTGAACTATGCTTTTAAATGACATTAGTTCTTTAACCCAGTTAATGATAAGATTAATTTCTTGGATATAAATAATCATTGAATAATGATTTTTAATACCTAAATTCAAATTGAGATTTTAATAAACCTTTTAAAAGAAAGATTTAAGTGCAAAGTTAAGGAATTTATCTTTGATAGAATAATTTAAATATTTTATTTAAAAGAATATTCTGAATTGGAATGAGACGTTGGATGTGTTTTTATAGTACTCGATTTTTAATTATAAAAATATGAGAGTTGTTCGGAAAGACCGGGTTTAACCCATTCCGAATAATTACTACGACGATGAAGAGTCGAAGATGAAGACGGTGTTGAAGACCGACGATCTTCACATCGAATGGATGTGTTGCTACAGAGACCCTGATGGGAGTAGCTACCTTGAAGGGGCTTGAGTGGTGGCCGTCCGGACTATTGTTGATTGTTCGGATTTGGTTTTCTCTCATACCTAGAGCATAAGCTAGTAATGGATGCGTGTCTGACATTGGATTTCGTTCCATGTGAATTAAATCAATTTCTGTTAATGTATGTCTGTTTGGTGGTGGAGGATTTATTCTTACTTAACACCCTGGTATATATTAATAGTGATTGATCGCATGGCGTGAATTGTCAATGTGGCACGTCAAGATGCAAATGATCAATGCTTTTGTTGAAAAGCAGGGCCTTGTGGGATGATCAAAGCTTAGCCTATTACGGCATAGCTTTGTGTATATCGTGACTTCGCAAGCCTCACACCCCGGTATGAGTCAAAAACGGGATATGGACCGTAAGGAGTGCACACGTTTCTTTCAAGCTGGTGGTAGTGTCGGTGCTTTAACACGGCCTGGCATTTTACTTATGTGGATGATGGATTTTGAGGCGCCTCGGATTTTTTATAGGCCGATAGTGGTCATATTATAGGTTCAAAGGAACCGGGAAACGTGTGTTCAGGCATAACCAATCCACTGCCGATAGGCGGGGACCGGCCCTAGCGCATCCAAGGGTTCACTGCGGGGGATCCTGAGGTATTTGCTAGAGTGTCTCGAATCGGAGAGGAGCTTGCCCTAGCCTCGACTCATGATGGAAATCCAATTTCCAACACGACCTGGCGGTTTTGATTGTAGAACTAGTATGGCGACATAGTAGGATGGGGTACTATGCCGTCTATGATTAATACATTATGATTGAAATTGATTTTTAAATATATATATATACCCATAGATATACATTAATATTAACTCCGTTTTATCATATCAAGCATTTTTGACCATTATAATGTAAAACTCTATCCTCCGGTTTGCGTTGCATTGTGTGATGGGACTTGGGTCTTATAATGCTTTCATTTTTCTAAAAAGCATTGCGTCGTTTAACGATTTACCTTATTTCATGCACTGGCAATCCAATGGAGTAAACCCTTTCCGCGTTAGCGGCGTGGTCCTGTGATCAGCCTTATTATTAGATGGTTAAGCTAAGATTTCTCATACCAGTCCCATGACTGACCTGTAGTTTGTTTCACTGGCAAACTCGGGTGCCCTTATTTTCCACACGGGCAGTCGAGTAGCTTTTTGCAGATATATTTATAGGATCCTGGCTTACAGCTGAAGCGGTATTCGGAAAGCTCTGTATCCGTGTATTCCTTCCAGTTGTATATTTGTATTATTTTTCCGCTGCTATTTATATGTAATTTAAAACTCTGATATTATTGTATTTCCAATGTATATTATAAATTCATACTCAGTTATATTCTTGTACTCTGGTGTAATTGTTGTAATCAGCAATAAAAGGTTCTTCAGTTTGTGTTCTGATGTGTGTTGTTCTCAAAGCAATCCAGTCTTTCCTTTACTGGGAAGTTTGGGTCGTCACAATGGCTCCTCGCGCTACCTTAGGCCTCGTGGAGTTTACAAGGGGTAACTCATTTTTCCTATACAATTTTCTACCCGTCTACCCACTTTCTTTTCCCGCCCCCAATTTCTTTGCACAACAATGTGAATATACCACAAACACAACCAATGTTGTTGCAACCACAATCATTCAATTCCAAACCACAATCCAAACAATCACAACCAATATATATCGTCCATGGTTTGTGGACGAGGGGAGTATATACGTATATATATATACATATATATATATGCATATATATACGTATATATTTCCGTTTCAATTCCATATCGCTATATATGGTATATACAATGCATTTACAATTTATCATCGCTTATATAATTTATACACCGCCCATATATGAGGTATACAACGCGTATATAATTTATACTTTGCTTATACAAATTATACATCGCAATTCCATTCTCAATTTGAATTTAGAAATCTCACATTGGGTTCCACTCCTTCTAAAATTGTAGGAAGCTCCAAAAATTCTCCGGACTCTTCTAAAATTTAGAGGACGTCCCCACGAGTCCAATTTCTCTTGTTTCACTAGATTTCGACAAAATGGCAAAAAGATATGATTTTAATAGTGAAATAACGATTCATAGTGCTTTAAAGTGCTATAAACAGTTCAAAATATAAAGGCCTTACCTCAGTTGAAAGGTTCCAAACAAGGTCTTCGTTTTTTGCGCAAACCGACACACTAGGGGAGGATCGGCCATTGCAATGTAGAAGGGGGAGGAAACGCGCGCCTGCTCCTGTGGGTGGTGCTCCGTTCGATGCAAGGAGGAATGGGCGGCGGCGGGTTGAAGTCTCAAACTTCGATCTGGCTGATCTCGACGATGACGCAACTTGACGAGGCGTGGTAGGTATAGATTTGGAGAGGAGATTCAAATCTTCAAAAAACCCAACTGTGTGGATTGATTTCGTTGAGCCGATTCGCCGGAATCAAGGTGAGAAGGAAGGAAAGCGTTTCCGCTATCGAGATAGTTAGGTTGCGGGGTTTTCTGAATATTTTTAAAAAGTTAAATAATAAAATAAATTATATGATTGGCTCGTATTTATATGAGTTTGAAAATTATGGTTTCTCCATACAAACTCCAATTCAAACCCAACGACTGTCGCCCCTAGCTAAATACCCCCATTCCGAACACAATGGAATATGCTTCGTAAGCCCATTAGTTATTCTTCAAATTAAAATATAAAACATTCAATTTTAGATTTGAACGTACATTTTAATTTGTCGGGGCTACATACTGATTCTAAAAATTCCAGAAAGATAAATCTGGCAATGTTGGGATGATACGGTTCCAACAAAACTAATTTCATCGAATTTGGGGACTGTTTGAAAAATGGACTTTTTCTGATCGATCCAATTCAAACTGAAATTACCAAACGAGTTTTCATTTGCCACGTTCACATATTAATTCCAAAAATTATGAAATTTGAAACCTAGTAATAATTTGACATTCTGGATCCAACCAAAGTGGTTTCATCGAAAACAGGGGTTGTTTGCAAAAATATCTATTTTTACGGGCATATTTATTCCATAGCGACCATTCTGAACATTCAACTGGCCATAACTTTTGATTCCCACTATGAAATTTTGATTATTCATATTCGTTAGAAAGATATTTTTAAACAAATTTAAATAATCTTGGTTTCACTGAAATCCGATTTATTTTGAATCCTGTACATTCAGTAAAAGTTCAAAGTTGAATTTTCAAACTGCCGCGCTATTCTTAACTCCTTTTAAAATTAAAATAAATATTTATATTCCAACATCAATTCAAATAAATATATACGTTCTAATTCAATTCAAAATAAATTTCTTATTGTTATTATTTAAATTAATTCATTTTAAATATTCAAAATTCATTAAAATTTCCAAAATAATTTTTTTAATTGGTTCTGATTTTCCGGGTTGTTACAATCTCCCCCACTTAAAATCTTTTCGTCCTCGAAAAGGAACGGAGATGAAATTGTTTAACCAACAAACTCAACTTTTTGTTGGCTTTCATTCTTCAACTTTTCAATTTCTAAGAATTTTCTAATTCTTCAAAAATTTGGCTAACACCCTAAATTTTCGAAAATTTTCGCCATAATCTCCTTTGTATGGGGAGGGGTTTGGAAATTTATTGGGCCGTATTAGGCACCCAATAAATCCTAAAAAGCATACACATATTTATAGTGATATAAATTTGTGTCCACAGGGGAATGTGTATAGATCATAACTCCAGAGAATAAATTCTCGTCACCCTATAAATAGTTTTTGTGCCTTAATGAATAGAGAGACGTGATTATTGTCAACTAAAGACCTATGTGGGGTTTTTATTAATTTGGAAATTTACCGTAACATTTTATATAGTCCATATCAATCTTCGGTTCCACCTGATATATAGTCGTCGCCATACAAGCCTCTCGCTTGTATGGTAAGTCTTCAACCTCGTCACATAAGCTCCAAGTGCTTATGTGGTATATGATAGAGTATGCTATCTTCACGCAGTATGCCATATAGTGTAGTTCAAAATTAATTGTTACTATCCTACAGCGACGTTTATAATCTCACACTGAACAACTAGCACTCTGCATGTAATGGCATTCACAGTAGTTTGTATAATAAATAAAATTGCGCATCCAACTCATTAAGGTTTACCTATTTGTCGGGCACGCAAATAAATTCTTTACTCAACAGCAAATCCATTTACATGTTCAATGTATATGCATGTATATATAGGAAACTCTAACAAAATTTCAACCTAGTTCACTATTTGATCGAGTTGGCTAAATTTACCTTTCATACACATGTGGGTTTTATTATTCCAATGTTATTAATTAGTTAAACTAACAATCACACAACACAACCATCAATCAATTTGTTGTTTAACTTTTCAAATGTATTTAATAATAATTTTTATATACCTAAAAATCATATTGGCTAAGATCGGATTTTATATAATTAAAACTTTTCATCCATGAAAAGGAAACAACATTAAAGTAGGAAACAATACGGAAATGCAAAGTATGGTAAATGTACCTTGCACTAGAGTTAATCAGAGATGTCCACTTTGTAGTTAGGATAAGCTTGCTTAATGCTCTCTTCAGTTTCCCAAGTACAGTGTAACATCCCAGAAATTCTGAGCCAGTTTAAAAATTTTATTTTGGCAATTTTAGCGAATTACGAATATTTAAAATGACTTATTTTAAATAATAACGACGAGAAGTTTATTTTGAATAGAAGTAGAACGTATATATTTATATAGATCGTCGTTAGAATATAAATATTTATTTTAAAATATAAAAGGAATTGAAAATGGCGCGGTAGTTTGAAATTTCGATTTCGAATTTCAAATGAATGTACAGGATTCAAAATAAACCGGATTTTGGTAAAACCAAAAATATTTGAATCTATTTGACAATATCTTTCCAACAAATCTGAAAAATTGAAATTTCATAGCGGGAATCAAAGTTACGTCCAGTTGAAAATTCAGAATAGTCACTATGGAATTCTAGCCCTTAAAAATGGAAATTTTGCAAACGACCTCGGTTTTCGACGAAACCACTTTTGTTAGATCCGTGATGTCAAATTATTGCTAGATTCCAAAATTCGTAATTTTTCGAATCAATATGTGAGCGTGGAAAAGGAGAACGCGTTTGACCAGTTTTAGTTGATTTTAATCGACTGGAAACTGGCCATTTTACAAACGATTTCAGAATCCGACGAAATTAGTTTTATTTGGACCATATCGTCAGTACGAAGCTAGAAAATATTTTTCGGGAATTTTTAGAGTTAGTATGTAACCCCGGTAAAATTAAATGTG
Organism: Allium sativum; assembly: GCA_030737875.1. Lineage (NCBI taxonomy): Eukaryota > Viridiplantae > Streptophyta > Magnoliopsida > Asparagales > Amaryllidaceae > Allium > Allium sativum. The sequence goes on from CM060916.1 coordinate 39,757,893, forward strand.
CGTTCAAATTCAATATATAGATTTATATTTTGATTTTGACGAAAACTAATCGAAATAGTCGAATCAGCCTGCGATACCTATCCCATTGTGTTCGAAATAGGGGTAATTAGTTATGGACGATAGTCGGTGGGCCTCGTTTCGAAGTCGAAATAAAAAGTTGCTTTTTGAAATTAATTAAATAAAATAATATATATTATTATATATTCCCCACTCCTTTTCTTCTTATCCATTCAGATCGTTTTTAAAAAAAAGAAAAAAAAAAGAAAAGGGCAGAAGCCCTCGTCGATGCCGCCCCCCACATCCGCCGCCTCTGGCGAAGCTCCCCCAGGCCGCCGCCCTCACGAGCGCACCTCCCTCCCCTCGACCCTCCATCTCCTCCATCCTTCTCCTCCTCCCTCCACGAACACCCAACCCCCACGGAAACAGCGCAGCCCGCCACCCTAGGCTCCACCGCCGCCACCTCGGTCGTCCGCCACCCCTCCGGCCAGTGAAACCCCCTTCATCTCGCTGTAAGTTTTTTTCTTTGTTTTTTTATTTTGTTTTGTTTTAGTTTATTTTAAACATTTAATTTAGGTTAATCGATTCAAAAACTGAATTTTCTTTGAATATGAAAATCCTTTGAATAAAAATATGGTCTTTAGCTAGAATATGAAAATCCGATTTTTATGTGTGTAACTGAATCAAAGGTTTGATTTAGCATGATAAGAAAGATTTGATCTTTAGGGTTAGAAAGATTCGATCTTCAGAGTTAACAAAAATTAGATTTTTATTTTGTTATGAAGTTAGAGAAATAAAAATACGATTTTATCATGTCGAAGTAGAAATAAAAAATATGATTTTTATTTATTGAAATGAAGTGATAAAAATATTATTTTTATTATGAAGTTAGCATGATAAAAATATGATCTTTCATATATATATATATATATAACGATATAATTTTTTTTTTGACTTTTATATGTATAGTGGCAAGGTAAAAATATTATTTTTATAGAAGTGAAGTTATGATTTGATTTTTATCTTGAGGTAAGAGAAGAAAAATAGATTTTTTATCTATATAGTAGCGGTATAAAATTAAATTTTTTTATCTATATAGTAGCGGTATAAAAATGTGACTATAAGAACCCATAAATTCCCCGGCAAGGAAAGAGTGGATACTTTGATAACAACACACAAAAGAACGCAGACAGAAGAACATTTCATTGTATATTACAATAATTCCATCAGATTACAAGAATATACAGAGTACAAATAAATATTACACGTCATAAATTATCAGAGATTTAAATACATTACCGTAGCGGAAAATAATACAATACACAACTGAAAGAGATATACGGATACAGAGCTTTCCGGATATCATTCCAGCTATAAACCAGGTTCCTGTGAATATAAATCTGCAAAACCAAAACTACTAGCTGCCCGTGTCCAAAATAAGGGCACCTAGAGTTTAGGTTAAAACAATAAACTCCAGGTCAGTCATGTGACTGGTGTGAGAACTAAAACAGTTATTGATCTTTATTTTAAAGTTAGGTAAATCAAGGGACCACGCCGTATAACACGGAACGGGTTTCCTCCCAAGAATACCAGTGCATAAAACAACAGAGCAATGATAAATAAAGAATAATGAAGCTATTATAAGACGCAGGTCCCATCACATAATGAAACACAAGCCGGAGGATAGGGTTTTTACCTTATAATAGCCAAAAAATGCTTGATATGCTAAAAACAAATCATTTGGTACTATGATAAGTGTATAGTGTATAAAACAATTTCAATCATAAGTATCAGTCATAGACAGCATGAGCGCCCCATCCCACTATGTCACCATATATAGGATTACAACTAAAACCGAAACGTCACGTATTGGAAGTTGGATTTCCATCTGTGAACCGAGGCAAGGGATCGTCCTCTACCGAATTCGAGAGCCTCTAGTCCGCCCCTCAGGCAAGCGCGCAGACAAGCCTTGGATCGTCAGGGCTGGTCCACCGATGTGGATTATTATGCCTGAACACTGCGTTTCACCGCCCTTTGGGGCGTAAATGAGCCAACAAACGACTCCATCGATTCCACATAGTCACCGATATATCCGAGGCGCGTCGCAACAACAACAACCACATAAGTCAAACTCGTCAGGGCGTGTAAAACCAATGACGCCACTTCTAACTAGAAAGAAACACATGTCCTCCCTGAGGTCCTTCTCCCGTTTCTGGTTCACAACCGGGGGTGTGAGGCTCGTGAATCAATGCTACACAAAGCTATGCCATACAGGCCGTGATTTGATCATCAACCACAAGACTTTGCTTTTCAACAGATGCCATGATCATTTGCATCTTAGCATGCCACACAGGAAAACCACTCCATGCAACCAATATCCATCAATCACACAGAATGATATCCAATGTCAGACACACAGTTCATTTACCAGTTCGTTCTGGGTCTGAACGAAACCGGAGGCGCCTAGTACCCCGCATATCCATCGGTCTCCAAGTACGTCTGGACGATTACTAACTGATTCCCTCCTCTTGGGTGTATGGCCCAATCAAGATTATCAGTAATCACCCAAACGACGTGAAGACCTCCGGTCTTCAACCACCGTATTCATCTTCGACTCATCGTTGAATAAGTTATTCAGAATTGGATAAACCCGGTCTTTCTGAATAACTCGCGTATATAATAAACAAGTGTTACACAAACACAACATACACCTCATTCCAATTCATCAGTCACTAACCGTAAATTAGCAAGAGAATAATTCCCCAAATATTAACCCTGAAGGCCGAAACCAACATCAGATCAATACCCAGGAAACCATTTTGCTTAGCTAACCTACAGTTAGTTTCTAAATTTTACATTCTTAGGGAAAGGTTCCCATTAATTTTATCAAAGATAAATTCTTTTAAATTTATTCTTTAATCATTCTTTGAATATCACTTCAAACTAGTTGGGATTAGCGAACCACACCGAAGTAATTATTTATTTTATTTTCCAATCCCAACCTATTCATCCCAAGGAGAAAAACTGGTAATACTCCATATCTAACACCAAGGTGTTATCGGTAAAGTTAATTACCATTTCACGTTCAAATCTAGTTAAAGATTTAACTATCGCTTGGAGCAAAACTGGTGATACTCCATTCTCGATCATTTCAATCTAATTAAAGATTCATTAAAACTCCACTTAGTTTTAATCATTAACTGGGTTAAAGAACCGATGTCATTTAAAACACGGCTCACGATAAACCCCAAAACCACATCACATTTCAATCAGTCCCTAACCGTAAATTAGTAAGAGGACAGTTCCCTAGAATATTAACCCTGAAGGTCGAAACCAACATGAGATCAATATCCAAGAAACCATCCAACTTAACTGAACCCCAGTTAGTTCTTAATTTTCTTAACTCCATTTGAGTTTAAGAAAAGTATTATTAAAGATACCGTTCAAGACAACCCAAAATCCCATTTGATATTAAACACAAGGCTCTGAATAGAAAGTATATCGGCTTATATTCACTATCAAATTCTGAAACCAACAAATATCGTATTGGAAACAACGATATAAATATATCTTTAAAATTTCCATAACAACATCTATATAATCACGAAATCCAACATCGAACTATTCCGAAGATGATTTCGATTCAAATCCATTCCAATTCAATTGTTGGAAATTCTGGTTATCTTTAAAACCATTTCAAATCCACTTTATTTATTTTAAAAATAAACAGAATTATAATTCTAGTTCAAAGCTAGTTCATTTCGATAAAAATCTATTTTTATCATTTCAAATATGGAGTTTTTCATCCCAATTCTTCACAAATCATTTCTTATGATTTTACACAAATTATTACTATTTTTATTAATTTTATCAAGGCCCGTACAGTCGATTTCCATCAACGGCCATCGAACTGCACTTACATCGACCTTTTCCAAATTTGATTTGGACATAATTCCAAATCCAACAATTAGATTTCAAATCTCTAATATTCATTAGAAAGCTCTTTTCGATACGAACCCAACGGTTCCGGTTTTAGGAGTATCCGACAGTCGGATCTCCCGCAACGTCCATTTGAAGTCAATGGTCGAAATTCGCGAACTACCGCAGCGCGACGCGTTCTATTCAGGCCATTATATATATATATATACCATATATATATATATTATATATATATGTATATTATATATATATTTCGTCGATTTCCTTTCAAAACGTATTTTATAAATCATTTTAAATTCGTTTTCAAAACGATTTCAACTTCCTATTCAATTTCTAACCAAAATTGAATATTCCACATCATCGATATACAAATGATAATATTTTCAAAACGTTACATTTTGAAATCACTTTCTTTTCTATATACATTATAAAGATGAATAAAATCAAAATAAATATCGTTCACGTCAAAATGGCGCCAATTTAATCCACACGGCTTTTATTCAACACATGAATTTATTTTCTATTCAACGCATGAATTTATTTTCAATTCAACACACGAATTTATTTTCAAAATTGGAATGAGGCCCAATCAATTACCATATAACGTTTATTATATGGATTTCCATACAACACATGTATATAATAGCAACGATAAATAATCAACCATCATCCAGAGTGCACCACACAACTGCATAAGAATTAAATATAAATAATTAATGACTACACAGTCTGTCAACCCATCGATTGACATACAACTAAACAATTGGGATTAGTGTACGTAAAATATCATCCAAATATCGTGTGGGTTTCAAATCAACAAACAAAGATTTTATTTGTGCAGTTGGGCGATGTGTAAAATTTATTGTCCCAATCAATATCAGACAAATTGGTGTATATAAACAAATCGTCGATTTGTTTATAAATATTCGTTTTATATACACGTTAGAAATTATATTTTTAACTATAAAATATTTTCCACAATAAAATATTTTATTTCTTTTCACATCACACAATCAAATTTCACCACATAGCAATCAAACAAACAAGTCATCCATGGTCTGTGGACGACGGGTGCTGAGTCTACATCCTAGTATATATTTCAACTAGAAAATAAAATAAAAGCGAGGAGTTCTCACCGACTAGCTAAACCAAACACCACGACTCTTCTTACGTGGAAATCTTCGTCGTGCTCGCCTTTTGTCAATTTCATCGTCCGTAGCCACTACATATATAAAAATCACATTTTTATATTCTCCATTATATAAAAATCATATTTTTATAACTACGCTATATGGATAAAATCTTTATTTTTATACCGCTACTATATAGATAAAAATTCTATTTTTATCACGCTATTCTCTATATAAAAATTATATTTTTATATATCTACTTCTAATATAAAGATCAAATTTTTATATCATCGCTATAAAAATCCCATTTTTACTTCAACGTGTATATAATAAAAAATTAGATTTTTATTTCGCTACATCTATAAAGATCAAATATTCACTACAAGAAAAATACCCTATTGCAACTAGCTATTTGCAACAGGCCTCAAATGTCAGTTGCAGTAAATGATATTTAGCAACAGACCTTTCGTAGTTGTTGCAATAGATAAGATTTAACAACAGACTTTTCCTTCCTGTTGCGAAAAGCATATTTTTTGCAACAGCGCTTTCATGCCTGTTTCGAAAACATACTTTTAGCAACTGCTTTTTCATTCCTGTTGCAATAGACATATTATTTGCAACTACACTTTCAAACCAGTTGCAAAAAATATATACTTAGCAACTGTTTTCACCAGTTGCGATAACTGTAATTTTTTTGTAATAGGTAAAGCGACTTGCGAAAAACATACTTTTAAAAATTATTTTTCCCCAAGTAATAGTCGGTTATAATATAAGAAGTATAAGCATAATAGGTAATATATATATATATACACACACACACATACATACATACACACACACGCATATATATATATATATATATATGATTAACATATATACACACACACATATATAATTAATAATAGGCAAATATAATTAACATTATATTATTATTAAGTAATTACTTTTAGTATTTAATGTTAAACAACTACTATATATATTTAGTACTCAATTTAATAGTTAATAATTTAAAACTTAATTAAATATGTTAATAATTAATATTGATTATCAAATAATTATTCAGTAATTTTACCAAAAAGGTTTACAACTTTGGATTATACAAAATAATACCAGATTTTTACAGTTCATGTTAATTTTCCATCTGACCTCTTTTTTCGTAAAATTTTGTAATTTTCCCAAAATTTATTTTTTTGTAAAATCTTGTTCTAAAAGGTGTTGCTATTATATTTGTTCAAAAAATTATATGCGTTACATGTTGACGTCTTTTTGGTTTTGTACGCCAAAATTTTGGCTATCTTTCTAAATTTTTGGCTCCATCCGCCAAAATTTCGCTATTAACCCTTCTGTTCTCTTCCTCTTCCCAAAATGATCTCGATAAACCTAGATCTGAACTGTCTCCAAACAGTTAACAGCAGCTCCCTCCCAATCTAACCTAGCCCATCGCGTACTCCTCCTCCTTCCCACTTACTTCCTCCTCTCGACCTGCCTTCCTGCGAGCTCCCCAATGATTCTGGAACCTGAACCAAAGTGCCGTTGGCAAATTAAAATACCTCGCTGCACTTCCTAATCCAACTTCGTCGCTGACTTCTATGACCGCGACAGCTTTAAATTGGCGGGGAGCGACCGGCGACACCAGATCAGCAAAGGCAAGGGCGATTGACGACGACAGGCTTCAGCGCGACAAGGGAACAAGTGCGAACTGCAAAGCTTTCAATTTGTAAGTTCAATTCGATTTCGATTTCCTCCCTCAAAATTGATTTGCAATTTTAATTATGCTTGAAAAATTGCAAATGAAATAGTGTTGGTTGAATTATACTGCAAATTGGCATAGAAAGAGTATAATTGCGGCTAAGCTGTGCGCATGTGCCAGTAAATTAATTGCATAATTGAATTATGTTGTATGACTTGTGTCAAACTGCGATTATGCTGGAAAATTGCAATTTCAAGTTTGTTAAGTATGTGAGGAGGGTGATTAAGTTAGAGTTTGTTTTTCGCTGCAGGACTTCATTTGCAGGAGCACTGTAACACCCCGAAAATTCTATAACTGTGAAAGTAACAAATTAAAGTATAATTAATCTGAAATCAAAGAACCAAGGGAAACGGGTTACGCCATTGCGTTCATCTCGGAAAAATACGCGAAATAGAGTCCGAGTTTTCGAAAAACGGAGTCCGTATGAAGAAGATGTGGCCTTCGGAAGTTTTGAATTAAATTTAAAATTCAAACAGAATAAAATAATAATTTTGAAATGGGGCCCAGTGGGCCAGGCGGATAAAACACCCGCCTAGCCACCCAGGTCGACTGGGCTGTCGACCTGGGCTACCCATGTCGACAGGGCTGTCGACAGCCCTGTCGACAGGGGTGTCGACCTGGTCGAGCCCAGTCAACCTGGCTGGCCAGGTCTGTGTTTGGTCGAATTTCAGTGGTCTGCTTTGTCATTAGGGCTAGGTGGCGGGTTTTTATTGGTCTCTCTTCCTAATGAATGGCTATGATCTAACCTAGCAACATCAAGGGTCCTAATCAATTCCTAACCTCTATATAAACAACCCTAGACTAAACCCTAATCTATTCATTCAAAATAAGATTATAGCCGCCATGTTGCTGAGGAACGACAAAGAGTAGCCGCCAACTAGAGAGAGAGAATTAGGAAGAAAGTTCTAAGGCCTAAAGCAATTCAAAGCAACCTAAAGCTAATCAATTCAACAAAGGAATTTGCGTCTTCAATCCCTAAACTAGAGAATTCATCAAACCATTGTAAGTAGAGTATTACTTTGGTATTAATAAACAACTGTGTTGATGTGTATGCTTGAATTGTGGCAATGGAAGTAATTCATATTTGTGCAAAATTATGTTATTCATTATAAAGAACTACATGCGGTAGTTCTATGCAAATAAACGTTTGGAATATTGCGCAAATTGGGTAATCTATATTGAAGCTACATGTATGTAGTTGATTGAAATTCATGCAAGTTTGGGGTTTGCTTCTATGCCACCATGATGTATATTTTTGTGCATAAATCATTTTGTAAGTAATTGGAACATGTTTGGTTATTATCCATATGAATTTATGTTGAGAACTTGGCATCATGTATTAAGCCATGCTTTTGTACTAGAAAACCTATTTGCAAATTTATGAATATGGCTAGGCTATGAATAATATTTGGCATAATTGAAAACCTATGATTAAGTCTATCTTGTTTACAAGAATTGTATGATGACATATGTGAGACATGGCTAGGTTAGACTCAAAAATCCCTTTTTGCAAGTTTAAAGCAAACACCATGTTTTGGAATATTTATGCATAAGTATGTTTATACCATCGTTATGTGATTAGGCTTAAATCATGATTAAGTTGAATTATGCTATGTTCATGCTAGAAGTATTTTATGCCATGCTTATGTTTGACAATATGCCATGCCTATGCAAGAAGTATTTTATGCCATGCTTATGTTTGACAATATGCCATGTTTATGCTAGAAGTATTTAGGCCATGCTTATGTTTGACATTATGCCTAAATAAGAATATAGGTTCATGTTGTAGTTAAACCTATGCAAGTTTACATGCTTTGATTCATGTCACCTATGTTACCACTATGCAAGTACACCAATTTCTATTATGTATTTTCCCACGTCATATGCAAGTTCATGCACTCACTTTCCCCTCTTTGTGTATACGCCATAAGCCTCCCCTTTTCGCATGGCTAAATTGGGCTTTAAAAGGCTAAGCCCAATATATATAAACGGACGTGTAAAACGGGGGGAAAATAACGTTGGGTTAAAAATTAATTAATGAATGAAAATATGAAATAGAAGGGCCCAAAGTCAAGTATGGGTTGGGCCCATGATCGGTGTAACCTTTACACCATGAACTTAATAATGGGCCGCAAATATTTACATATAAATAAAGAAGAATGACAAGATATGTAAATGTAGAAAAGACGATGTGTTTAACCCGAGGTTGGATTGAGTTGTGATGTAAACCTGCCCGGAACCGCCCGGCTGTCCAGTAGTCACAACAATACCTATCCAATGTGGGAGGTTAAACATGGAGCCCAGCAAGGACCCGAGGTTAGACTGAGTTGTGGCGTAAGACTGCCCGGAACCAAACGGCAACAGGCAGCCACAACAATACCTGTCTAATGTGAGAGGTCAGGGCCTTAATAAGACAATTAAGGCTGAGTCAGGATTGTTAGGATTAAGTGAACTAAAGACTTAATCAAAATGGAACATGCTAAACTAAACGGACTGGTGGGGTTAGGTTAGGAAACACTTAACCAACTTAGCATGTTGGCTAGAGATAGAAAACCTACTAACGGGGGACCCTTTTCAGCAGTAACCCTAGAAGGTGTATCAGGATACCCTGAAACTAGGCAGGGTGGGGCACGATTACTGGGCTGATTGTAAGAGGTCAAATCGACGGCGGTGGTGTAGCAGTGTAGGTTCTAACGGTGTGCGGGCGTGCACGCACTCCGGCGCAGAAAAATAAAGCATTGGACACCAGTAGCATACCTTTGCACTCTAAGGTTGTGTCGGGTTGCCACTATGGGACTTGACACACCCCATGGTGGGACCAGCATAGGTAACTACAGACATCGGGGGCCGTAAGACACATGTAACTATGCGAGTAGGAGCCGATCATCGTAGAATGGATCACCTCACCCTGATTTTGGGGTGCAAATTGGAAACTAGTTTATATGGGTTCAGAGATTAATTCGGGGTACGATAGTATATTCGACCCTAGATAACTTGACCAAGTTTATAATGTTGCCCACTTCCTGTTTTACTTATCATACCCAGTTCTTTATTCATAGACAAAGTAGTACTAGACTTACTCAGGCTTTATGTCTGACTCTATTTTTCTTTCGTCTTCTTTCTTCCGTTTCCCCCCCAGGTCCTCAGGGAGGGAACACAGCAGCTTGACCTACCTCAACATCCAGCTTGAAGAAGAGAAATGTATTGCTTGGACTTTCCTGTTTTGAACTATGGCTTTGGACAATCCACTATGGGGCTTTGGCAGTTTGTCTATGTTTTATTTATGCTTCTTTAAAAATAATGTACTCAAGACAGATTATGAAGTGTTATGTTATGTTTTTGGAAAGGATGTTGTTGTAACACGTATTTGACTTTATGAAATAAAGTTTGTTGTTCTTCCGCTGTTTACAAATATGTGTTCTTATATCTGTCTTGTATATCTGTGACTTGTACTTATAAACCTCCACCAAAATTAGGGCATTCCCTTTGAGAGTGACTCTAACGGAGGTGGGGTGTTTCACTTGGTATCAGAGCATAGGTTTACCAGATAAGATAAAAAGTTTTGAAAAAAATTATTTTCAAAAAAAAAAAAGAAATTTAAAGAAGCATTTTTAAAAGAAAAATATTATTTTATTTTAAAAAAAAGGCAAAAGTCCACTCCCCAAAGCCATAGGAACTATCTCTTATCCTTCGTTTTGAATCTATCCTTTTTGTTTCAGCATGTCCCAAGATCTTAACTTGCCTGAAGGGGTACCCATACCTGGTTGGTTTAGACGTTTCTTAGAAGCAAGGGCCACTCAGCCAGGTCCTACCGTTCCTCCTCCTCCAGCTGAAGGGAATCATCCAGCCGCAGCAGCACCTTTTCCTCCACCTCCTCCACGGGGAAACACATTCGCTAAGATATGTAAAGATTTTAAAGCTATGGGAGGAAGGGATTTCCATGGAACTGAGTCCTTCGTGGCAGCTAGGAATTGGCTGAAAGAAACGGAGGACCTATTCATCATTTTTGAGGTAGAGGATAGACAAAAAGTACAGTTAGCAGTGTGGCTATTAAAGGGCGAGGCTTCCTACTGGTGGGAAGTCACTAATGCTGAAAGACCGGTGGAGACATGGGAGGACTTTAGGGCAAGGTTTGAGACCAAGTTTCTCTCAGATGCGGAAAGAAGTTTGCAGTTGGAAAAATTCTTATTTCTTAAGCAAGGAGACAAGACTGTCAGAGAGTATGTGAATCAGTTTGATGAGCTGGCTAGGTTTGGGCTTGACCTAGTCAACACCCCGCACAAGAAGGCTCTCCGTTTCGTCAAAGGGTTAAATGAGCCATTACATAGTTTGGCCATGACCCATATACCCATGGGAGCCACGTATGAAAGATTGGTGCAAATGGCATTGCTGAATGAAGAGGATAAGGGCAAGAAGGAGACCAAGGCAGAAAGCTCTCAAGGGAAGAAAGAGGGTTTGCAGCCTAAGAAGACAGACTTTAAGAAGGGCGGAAAAGGCAACAAAGAGAAGAGGAAGTGTAATTTCTGTGGCAAAGTGGGGCACTTAGTAAAGGACTGCCGGAAGAAGAAGGCTAAGGAGAATGGTGGGTGCTTTTTGTGCGGTCAGACAGGCCACAGGGCTAAGGATTGCCCAAGGAAACGAGGACAGGGGCAGGGCACTGGATCCACCCCAGGGGCACAGGTTCATGTGCTAGAAGCGCCACCATTGCAACAGCGAGGTACAAACACTTCTGTAGAAAGCGTAATTTATCTTTATGATCACCCCGTTCGCACTTTATTTGATTCCGGCGCATCACACTCCTTTATCTCGTCTGCTTTAGTAGAATCTCTGCACCTAGAAACTAGTATGGTAGAGGACCCCTTAATTGTTTCAAACCCAATTGGGGGCCCAGCTCATTTGTCTATGATCTGTCTGGATTTGAAAATTTCTATCCTAAGTGTTGAATTTCTATGTAGTGCCTTTGTTTTGGGCTTTTCGGGGTATGGTTTGATTTTGGGTATGGATTGGCTATCCAGTAATGGGGCCGTCCTTGATTGTGAGAAAAGGGTTGTTAGGCTCCTAACCCAGCTCGGTAATACTTTGGAAATTTCTTGTAATCCCTCGTATGCGGTTATGCTTAGTTATCTTGAGTCGCTAGATGCCTCTGTTGAAAATTTGCAATCGGTTAAAGTGGTCCGGGAATATCCGGATGTCTTCGAAGAGGTGAAGGGCTTGCCTCCGAAGCGGGAAATAGACTTCCGCATATATCTTGTAGATAATGCACAGCCCGTTGCGTTACCCGTTAGACATATGGCTCCACGGGAAAGGAAAGAGCTCAGTAAACAGATTAAAGAGCTTCTAGAAAAGGGGTTCATTAGGAGGAGCATTTCAGAATGGGGCGCTCCAGTGGTGTTCGCTACAAAGGCGGATGGTTCACTCCGTCTATGTGTTGACTATAGGGAGCTCAACAAGCTAACGAAAAAGAATAGGCACCCTCTCCCTAGAATTGACGATTTATTTGACCAGCTTGTAGGAGCGTCTGTTTTCTCCCAACTCGATTTAGCAACCGGTTTTCATCAGCTAAGGGTGGCTGAAGATAGCATCGATAAAACGGCGTTCAGAACCCCAGACGGCTTCTTTGAATGGCTTGTCATGCCTTTCGGCTTGACAAATGCACCTGCTTACTTCGTGGACCTAATGAGTAGAGTATTTAGAGATTTCCTCAACAAATTCGTAGTGGTCTTCGTAGATGATATCCTTATCTTCTCAAAGAGTGAAGAGGAACATGCTCAGCACCTAAGGGCAATCATGGAAACTTTGCGAGTCCATCAACTAAAAGCCAAATTCTCCAAATGCCACTTTTGGAGAGAAGAGGTAAGGTTCCTTGGGCACATAGTATCCAAACAAGGGTTGGCAGTGGACCCTGCTAAGGTAGTGGCGGTACAGGATTGGAAGACACCAAGGAATGCAACTGAGGTCCGAAGCTTTCTAGGACTAGCAGGTTTCTATCGAAAATTCATAAGGGATTTTGCGAAAATTTCAGCTCCGCTCACGAAATTGACCAAGAAGAATCTAGTATTCAATTGGGATTTGGATTGCGAGTTTGCTTTCCAACGACTGAAGAGGGCTCTCACAACAGCCCCAGTTTTGACGCTGCCAGATGGGAGCAAGATGTTCACTGTTTATACGGATGCATGTGGGACAGGGCTAGGCGCCGTCTTAATGCAAGAAGGAAAGGTAGTAGCTTATGGCGGGAGGCAGTTGAAGGTGCATGAAAAGAACTACCCAACCCACGATCTAGAGCTAGCCGCCATCGTCTTTGCACTCAAGTCTTGGCGACACTATCTCCTAGGTGAGAAGTTCGAACTTTACACTGACCATAAATCGTTGAAATATCTTTTCTCGCAGAAAGATCTTAACTTGAGGCAACAAAGATGGATGGAGTTTCTTGCCTCGTACGATTTCGAAATCTCCTACACTCCGGGCAAAGGCAACGTAGTGGCAGACGCGTTGAGCCGAAAGAAATTGACCCTAAGCCCGTTGTTTGTTGAAAGACAAAGCCTAGAGTTTATAGCCAGTTTCGACTTTAGGCCTTCCTCCGATTTCGTACCAGGCTTGCTTGCATCTCTCGAAGTGCGCCCAACTTTAGTGGATTCAGTAGGGACAGCACAACGCGAAGACCCTCAGCTTGTGGAAATAATTGATAGGCTAATTAGGGGTGAGACTTCAAGTCACCTCAACAGATACTCCATCGACGATAAGGGTTTGCTTAGGCGAGACGGAAGACTATGCGTCCCACAGACAAACGATTTAATAAAGAAGGTTCTCGAGGAAGCACATCACTCCAAGATGACGATACACCCAGGCGGAGATAAAATGTACAAAGACGTAAAAAGGACTTTCTTCTGGAACGGCATGAAAAAGGACGTGGCAGAGTTCGTTTCTAAGTGTATGGTGTGCCAACAGGTTAAGGCGGAACAGAAAAAGCCTGGCGGACTGCTACATCCTTTGGAGGTCCCGCAGTGGAAGTGGGATAGCATCTCAATGGACTTCATCGATGGGCTGCCTAGGTCTAGGAGAGGCAACACTAGCATATGGGTAATAGTGGATAGGCTTACTAAAAGCGCCCACTTTTTACCTGTCAAAAGTAAAAGAACCGCCTCATCCCTAGCATCACTTTACCTCAAGGAAATCGTGCGACTCCATGGAATACCATCTAGCATTGTTAGTGACCGAGACCCCATCTTCACCAGCGAGTTTTGGCGGAGTCTGCAAGAAGCAGTAGGAACGCAGTTATGCTTGAGCACAGCCTATCATCCCCAAACTGATGGCCAAACAGAGAGAGTGAATAGAGTTTTGGAAGACCTTTTAAGGTTATGCGTCCTTGACTTCGGAGGGACATGGGAAGACCACCTCCCTTTGGTGGAATTTGCCTACAACAACAGCTATCAAGCAACCATCGGAATGGCGCCCTTCGAAGCTTTATACGGAAGACCGTGTCGATCGCCCACTTGTTGGTGGGAGTCCACGGATAAGCTCATACTTGGACCAGACATGATCCGAGAGACCTCAGAGAAAGTAGACTTAATACGAAGAAGGATGAAGACGGCCCAAGACAGACAAAAGTCCTATGCCGACAAGAGAAGGACCGACCTTGAATTCGAAGTTGGAGACAGAGTTTTTCTCAAGGTATCACCACTAAGAAACGTTGTTCGTTTTGGAACCACAGGAAAGCTAGCGCCAAGATTCGTAGGGCCATTCCCTATCATCGAGAAAATTGGGAAAATGGCTTATAGATTAGAGCTACCCGAGAAGTTGGCTGGAGTCCACAACGTTTTTCACGTTTCCCATCTCCGAAAATGTCTGCATGAATCAGCTGAAGTGGTAGAGCCAAACATCCTCGAAGAGGCCGAAGTGGAACGCGAAGCAACCATAAGGAGAGTTCCAACCCGCATCTTAGGAACGGAAGTGAAGAAGCTACGCAACCGTGAAGTCAAGCTCGTCAAAGTTCAGTGGAGCGACGCCGAGGGAGACGCGACTTGGGAAACTGAAGCTAAAATCCGTACTGCCTACCCTTTTCTGTTCGAGGGTACATCCTTGATCTTCCTTTTCCTTAAGTTGCGCTTTTATCTATCTATCTTTTTAGGTATATTTCCTCGACCGTATCTTTTAGGTAGAAAACCTTTGGATGAAAACATGTAGTTGAAACATGTTATGTATGATGGTTGCAAGTGGTTGCAAGTGATTGCTAGTGGTTGCTCGTGGTTGCATATACACACACAATCTAGGTTTTAGATCGGCTCAATCACTTCATATTGCATATGCATATATGTTTGCTTTCATATGTGGTTGAATTTTAATGTATTGTCATGTGGATGTTGCATTTGCATTGAATGATTGTGCACTCATGTAGAATCAAGAATAGGAAAATTTGCATACATAATGGATTCATGACACTTACATAATTCGCATTAAGGAGGTCAACTGAATCAGTAGACCGCCTGATTTTGCATTAGATAAGTACATGTACACACACACTTTGCATATGATCATGAAGCATTAGAAGTCTTTTAAGGACAATGGATGCTCGTGTTTGATGGATGAGTAGATGGATTATTGGATGTTAGGATTTACATTCCTCCTAACTTGAAGATTTCGGGGACGAAATCCTTTTAAGTGGGGAAGAATGTAACACCCCGAAAATTCTATAACTGTGAAAGTAACAAATTAAAGTATAATTAATCTGAAATCAAAGAACCAAGGGAAACGGGTTACGCCATTGCGTTCGTCTCGGAAAAATACGCGAAATAGAGTCCGAGTTTTCGAAAAACGGAGTCCGTATGAAGAAGATATGGCCTTCGGAAGTTTTGAATTAAATTTAAAATTCAAACAGAATAAAATAATAATTTTGAAATGGGGCCCAGTGGGCCAGGCGGATAAAACACCCGCCTAGCCACCCAGGTCGACTGGGCTGTCGACCTGGGCTACCCATGTCGACAGGGCTGTCGACAGCCCTGTCGACAGGGGTGTCGACCTGGTCGAGCCCAGTCAACCTGGCTGGCCAGGTCTGTGTTTGGTCGAATTTCAGTGGTCTGCTTTGTCATTAGGGCTAGGTGGCGGGTTTTTATTGGTCTCTCTTCCTAATGAATGGCTATGATCTAACCTAGCAACATCAAGGGTCCTAATCAATTCCTAACCTCTATATAAACAACCCTAGACTAAACCCTAATCTATTCATTCAAAATAAGATTATAGCCGCCATGTTGCTGAGGAACGACAAAGAGTAGCCGCCAACTAGAGAGAGAGAATTAGGAAGAAAGTTCTAAGGCCTAAAGCAATTCAAAGCAACCTAAAGCTAATCAATTCAACAAAGGAATTTGCGTCTTCAATCCCTAAACTAGAGAATTCATCAAACCATTGTAAGTAGAGTATTACTTTGGTATTAATAAACAACTGTGTTGATGTGTATGCTTGAATTGTGGCAATGGAAGTAATTCATATTTGTGCAAAATTATGTTATTCATTATAAAGAACTACATGCGGTAGTTCTATGCAAATAAACGTTTGGAATATTGCGCAAATTGGGTAATCTATATTGAAGCTACATGTATGTAGTTGATTGAAATTCATGCAAGTTTGGGGTTTGCTTCTATGCCACCATGATGTATATTTTTGTGCATAAATTATTTTGTAAGTAATTGGAACATGTTTGGTTATTATCCATATGAATTTATGTTGAGAACTTGGCATCATGTATTAAGCCATGCTTTTGTACTAGAAAACCTATTTGCAAATTTATGAATATGGCTAGGCTATGAATAATATTTGGCATAATTGAAAACCTATGATTAAGTCTATCTTGTTTACAAGAATTGTATGATGACATATGTGAGACATGGCTAGGTTAGACTCAAAAATCCCTTTTTGCAAGTTTAAAGCAAACACCATGTTTAGGAATATTTATGCATAAGTATGTTTATACCATCGTTATGTGATTAGGCTTAAATCATGATTAAGTTGAATTATGCTATGTTCATGCTAGAAGTATTTTATGCCATGCTTATGTTTGACAATATGCCATGCCTATGCAAGAAGTATTTTATGCCATGCTTATGTTTGACAATATGCCATGTTTATGCTAGAAGTATTTAGGCCATGCTTATGTTTGACATTATGCCTAAATAAGAATATAGGTTCATGTTGTAGTTAAACCTATGCAAGTTTACATGCTTTGATTCATGTCACCTATGTTACCACTATGCAAGTACACCAATTTCTATTATGTATTTTCCCACGTCATATGCAAGTTCATGCGCTCACTTTCCCCTCTTTGTGTATACGCCATAAGCCTCCCCTTTTCGCATGGCTAAATTGGGCTTTAAAAGGCTAAGCCCAATATATATAAACGGACGTGTAAAACGGGGGGAAAATAACGTTGGGTTAAAAATTAATTAATGAATGAAAATATGAAATAGAAGGGTCCAAAGTCAAGTATGGGTTGGGCCCATGATCGGTGTAACCTTTACACCATGAACTTAATAATGGGCCGCAAATATTTACATATAAATAAAGAAGAATGACAAGATATGTAAATGTAGAAAAGACGATGTGTTTAACCCGAGGTTGGATTGAGTTGTGATGTAAACCTGCCCGGAACCGCCCGGCTGTCCAGTAGTCACAACAATACCTATCCAATGTGGGAGGTTAAACATGGAGCCCAGCAAGGACCCGAGGTTAGACTGAGTTGTGGCGTAAGACTGCCCGGAACCAACCGGCAACAGGCAGCCACAACAATACCTGTCTAATGTGAGAGGTCAGGGCCTTAATAAGACAATTAAGGCTGAGTCAGGATTGTTAGGATTAAGTGAACTAAAGACTTAATCAAAATGGAACATGCTAAACTAAACGGACTGGTGGGGTTAGGTTAGGAAACACTTAACCAACTTAGCATGTTGGCTAGAGATAGAAAACCTAGTAACGGGGGACCCTTTTCAGCAGTAACCCTAGAAGGTGTATCAGGATACCCTGAAACTAGGCAGGGTGGGGCACGATTACTGGGTTGATTGTAAGAGGTCAAATCGACGGCGGTGGTGTAGCAGTGTAGGTTCTAACGGTGTGAGGGCGTGCACGCACTCCGGCGCAGAAAAATAAAGCACTGGACACCAGTAGCATACCTTTGCACTCTAAGGTTGTGTCGGGTTGCCACTATGGGACTTGATACACCCCATGGTGGGACCAGCATAGGTAACTACAGACATCGGGGG
This sequence comes from Allium sativum, assembly GCA_030737875.1. NCBI lineage: Eukaryota > Viridiplantae > Streptophyta > Magnoliopsida > Asparagales > Amaryllidaceae > Allium > Allium sativum. Next base: position 39,775,952 of record CM060916.1, read on the forward strand.
CCGTAAGACACATGTAACTATGCGAGTAGGAGCCGATCATCGTAGAATGGATCACCTCACCCTGATTTTGGGGTGCAAATTGGAAACTAGTTTATATGGGTTCAGAGATTAATTCGGGGTACGATAGTATATTCGACCCTAGATAACTTGACCAAGTTTATAATGTTGCCCACTTCCTGTTTTACTTATCATACCCAGTTCTTTATTCATAGACAAAGTAGTACTAGACTTACTCAGGCTTTATGTCTGACTCTATTTTTCTTTCGTCTTCTTTCTTCCGTTTCCCCCCCCCAGGTCCTCAGGGAGGGAACACAGCAGCTTGACCTACCTCAACATCCAGCTTGAAGAAGAGAAATGTATTGCTTGGACTTTCCTGTTTTGAACTATGGCTTTGGACAATCCACTATGGGGCTTTGGCAGTTTGTCTATGTTTTATTTATGCTTCTTTAAAAATAATGTACTCAAGACAGATTATGAAGTGTTATGTTATGTTTTTGGAAAGGATGTTGTTGTAACACGTATTTGACTTTATGAAATAAAGTTTGTTGTTCTTCCGCTGTTTACAAATATGTGTTCTTATATCTGTCTTGTATATCTGTGACTTGTACTTATAAACCTCCACCAAAATTAGGGCATTCCCTTTGAGAGTGACTCTAACGGAGGTGGGGTGTTTCAAGCACACTAGGAGCACTGGAGCAGGACTTCATTTATGCGTAAGAAAGTATAATTCGTTATTGGTAAACAAATGAGATCAGGTGTTCAAATAACTGTCCAAACAAAAGTGGACATGCACACAACGTTTCTGGATATTTTTTTTTCCACTCATTATTTTGGGATTGGATAATGCACACAACGTTTCTGCTGCCATCTGGAAATGTTCGATCTGATTTGTACAACATCATTCTCCTCCATTGAATTTTCTTATATGAATATTGTAACATCCCGATATTTTTGACCGTTCAAATCGACAATGATCCTCAATGTCGACATAAACAAATCAAAAATAAGGATAGTTATTGGGATTTATATAAGAAAAAAAAGAAGATAAGAAGAAGAACAAATACAGAATCTCGCAGCGGAAGGACAAAATATAATAAATAAATAACAATTCATGAAGCTGTTAAAACATACATTTTATTATATTTTACAATGATTATCAGAGTAAATTAACATACAACATACCAGTGCATTGCAGCGGAATAATAATAATAATACGTCTATTGAGCTCCATCTTCATCTTCATAATGGAATCTTCAAAGCAATAGAATCTTCGCTAACTGCAGCTCGGTCTGACCCGAGCGTATTGCAAAAAGAAACACAACAAACACTCGGATCAGAACTAAATCATTCTCATATTAGTTAAATCAAATTTCATGTAATAATATGAGTGCAATAACTTAAGAGATGTTACGGGAATTTCCATCTCTTAAGGATCCTTCAAACTAATACTATATAATATAATACGCTACTATAATAATGTCTATGGTTAAATATAACATAATAAAATAATGTAAGCGGGATTACCATTATTACCCTTACACCGTTTATACCGTTGCCGTACAGTTTGCATATAACACACCAGTACGTCGGCGGATAGGGATGCGCAGTGATACGACAACATTAAATCAAAATCGTAGGGGGCTCGATCAGGATAAATATGACAAGGCATCGAGGCAATACCCATCAGTAGTGATTCTACCGGATTGCTGACCTAGGCCGGTGGTAACGCATAGCCGCAACTACCGCCCACCCCCAGACATACCCCAAAATCAATCAAAGGCGCCAATCAATCACAAAGTATATATATGGTATCGAAGAAGTATGCCCGCTCAGAGTAGCTAACTCAATTAACCTGGGTATGGCTCCTGTTTTAGTCATTTTAATTATGACCCAAAGGTCAAGGCTATCCATCATCGTTCTCTTTCTTCAAATCCAGTAATCGCCTCCAAATCCATCCAACACCGTTTCTGGAACTCCACCATGTACACAGTTGTTAAAGTGGTTTTCGGTATTGACAGAGAGTATGACAATATCCGATCCCGGTCTCTTTAACAACCAAACGTTTACATTTTTCACACCGGTCAGTTCTTTTACATTTCAAAGGGGTTCATACTTCATATCAAAATATTAGATTTTCAAAATCATTCAATATTCAAGAGAGAATATTATTCATACTAAAATCTCCATTTAAACCAGTTAAAATCTTGAAACAATTCCAACTTTAGTAATTTGAATATTAAAATAGTTAACAGTATATTTAAAACAGTTTAGATATATAATTGAAATAGTTTGTAATTAAAATAGAATTTATCAAATTTATTAAATATATACTTAAAAAATTAAGTAATTTATAAAATAAATAGTAAATGTTAAAATGATTTATTTAAAGTAATTTATAAAATAAAATAGTGATAAAGTAAAATAGTTTATAAAGAAAAATAATTATTATTAAAATAGTTTATAAAATGATTTTGAAATACTATTGTTGGAATTAGAATCATTTCTCTAACATTTTCAATTAATCTTGAAGTCAAATTTCAAAACTTCAATTCAACCAACTCAATTTTTAATAATTCCACCGATTAAAATTCCAATTTACATTCATTTCAATTCGATCAAATTAATTCAATAGTTATATAATCAAGTTCTCATTTTCAATGATTTCAATTTATAACAAATATCAAGTTCACAATTCATATATAATTCAAACCAATGTTGATTCATAACAAATTTCAAAGGTGGGTGAAACCATTCAATTTCAATAAATTATATTTACATTTTATTTCACTTTATTTAGCTTCATTTACAATACTAATTTATTCTCCCTTTTTTGTTTATATTTCAAAATTCAAGGTTCAAGTTCAAGGAAAAATAAGTTATAAACATCGCTTATTTTGTCTTTAAAACAATATTTCAAAATTCATGGTTAAAACAAATTTTATTTAACCAACCGGTGTCCGTATATAATTTTCTATCCTATGGCCAAGTGATACTTAAATTTTAATTTTAGTATTTGGGAAAGGATATATATCATTTCAATCCAAATCAGGGTCATAGGTATTTATCATTTCAACCTACGTTCTTAATTCATTTTAATGATTAATCCCGGGTTTATTTGATGCCCGTCACATCTAGGGTAAATGGTTGGGATTAATCAGTACAAACACTGGTCATATAAAATCAAGATGAATAGCAGGTAACTTCACATAAATAAACATTAATATGTAAACATATCAAAATCAATCATCACATCATTACATTCACACAGTTCATAAATTTACTAGTTATCAGATGTCGGGTGGTTTTAAACTAGCAACTATATCAAATTTTAACTTAACTGAAAAATTCATACTAGCACTCAAATTAAATTAAATTATTGGTGTCAATCAATATAAATATGCAATTATAACTATCAACAACAAACAATACAATCATATCATAGCATGATATTAATTTAACTAATATTAGAATACTTTAGTCAGGCGTGAGTGGGTTTAATCACTCACCTTGGTTCTGAACATGTCTGAACTCCAAAATAAGCCCAAAATGAAACAACGACTTGCAGGCATGATTCAGAATGGATTTTAACTCGATGATCGCTCAATATTATATTTAATTTTATAAGAGGAGAAGGGATTTTCTCAGCAAAACAACATGGAAATTGGATTTGTGGAACAGTTTACGAAACCCTTTTTCATAGGTATAAAAGAAGCAACACAATTACACTAAAATTCCATTACCTTATATATATTATATATAAAACATACACATCAAAATACTTATATATATATATATTCTTCTAATAATCAACTCTACAATCCAACACCTATCAAATTTTTTCATAAATATTTTCTTTATAAAAAGAAAATAAAATAGAAATTTAACCCGAACTCATGTATACAACAACTATGTACATATTATATAAAGGGAGCGGTTATATGAACACAAAAATTTGACATAAGTCAAAAGGCATAATTTCTCAACCACATGATTAATTTATCTTTATGTGAGGGGTGCAGATCATGGGGTAATCTTATGGTTTAGATTTTATGCCACTCAATTTGTATCAAATCTTTGTATTTAAATAAACTTTCCTTTATATAAATCACACAAACACATAGGCGAAATAAATAAAAAACGCATGCCTCAAACAAATATATATATATATATATAATATAAATTAAACATAAATAAACACAAAAAAATGAAGTAAGATAAACCCACACAAACTCATAACTTGACCCAATGGGCCAGGGAAATGCAAGAAGTATGGATCTTGATTTTTACCAAAAAAAATTACAAAACTAAACTAAATTTTGACCATCTTAAAAGTGATTTTTGAACAAGTTAAATTCTGAATTTTGGAAAATCATAAACTGAAAAGTTGTTGCAAATTCTTTTCTCTTCAGTTTAAAAAAAGAAAAACCAATTTCAGATAAAATTTGAAGAAGATATGATCAAAACAGCGACAGACAAATATTTGGATCTGAAATCTGGCTTCAAAAACGCACCTGAAAGATTGGCAGTTTCGGCCAAGAAAAATTCGAAATCTGAAAAAGTATATTGCACAAAAGTTTTAGCTCTTTCAATTTTACACAATTTGAAAAAAAAAAGTAAAGTCGATTTGGATTGCGTATGAGGAAGTTATGCTCCCTACAAAACAGATCAAAATCTGGCCAAAAAAAATAAAAAAAAAAAGGAGAAAAAGGGAGAAGAGATTGATGGATTAGGTGGCTTCTATTTATTTATTTATTTAGTTTGAGAAGTTTCTCCATCAGATTTAGATGAAGATCTTGATTTTAGCCATGGTTGATTGCTAAGAATTTTGGAGAAGAAGAACAAAAAGGAATGGTTGCATGAATGAATAAAATGATGATATAGAGAAAATAGAAAAAAAAAGAAACCACCGTAAATAATCATTCATGGCTTTCTAAATTTTTAACGTTAATTAATAAATGTGTCCCCACAAATTGATTTTCACCCATTCAAATTCAAGCCACTGTTAATACAAATGAGAATGTAAAGGGATGTATATATCTTTATTTACATGAGAAGGAAGTTACCAAATAAATAACGTCAATTTAATGTGTCCCCGCAAATTAATAAATGTGTCCCCGCAAATTAATTTTCCACCAATTCAAATTCAAGCTAGTATTATTACTAATGAGAATAAAGAAAGATGTAGATTTTTTTTACAAACAAATAAAAGGAACCAATATAAATGTGTTTGCAAATAAATGGAAAACAATACAAATTTTTAGTTCAAATGATAAACGGTTTTGGCAATATAAAATTAACAACAATAAATACGAATTGAAATTTAGTTAAAGAACAAATAAAAGTTTGCTATATTTATATCAAGAACAATAAATACAAATTGAAATAAAATTAAATATATAATTCCATATTGAAATGGAGGGTTTAATTACACAAATTAAATATTCATATAAAAATTCAAGAGTTAATATAGATAAATAAAATAATAAACCAAAATTTTAAATTAAATCATTAATTAAATACTCTAAAAATTGAGGTTGTTACAATCTCCCCTACTCAAACCTTTTCGTCCCCGAAAAGGGACGAGGTAGAGAAAGTTGTCAGTTTATATATCAAATCATATACTTCTTATTCAACTTGGAAACAATTATTTATACAAAAATTAATATAGGTTCGAAAACTCAAGTTTTCACAAAATTTCTAAGTCATAAATTCACGAAAAAAATTTCGGCAGAGTCTCCTTTGTACGGTTAGGCCTGGAAAACAATAATATATAATAATTCCAAATATACATCTCATCTCAATGATGAGGCATCCCAAAATGGGGAAAACAATATAAAACGCCAAAATACGATATATAAATTCGATATACGTACCTTACATTTGCGTTATTAGTGATTTTTTTAAGCAAGCAAAAGCAAATTTTTATGCGTAAGTAGCTCCAATGCAAGCAAATTGCCTCCAGTACCTACTAATTCTCAACAACATATAAAAGAAATAATATTTATATGTTTACAGTAAACACACATGAATTAGCAAATGCAACAAAACATAAATAAAATATCCAATCAAATATATTCATTCAACCAAGAAAATTTAGAGTTCTTGCTTTTAATGTCGCTATTTTATTTGTCTGATTTCATTGTTTACTTCACTTTTAAACAATTCATATTGTCATTTGTTATATTTCATTCACAAGTTCATTTCCAATTTCAACGCTTGGTTTATTATATTTATTACTTATTAATTACCCAAGTCACGAGTTGTTGCCATTTTATTTAAACGACAAAATTATCCAATCAAATATATTCATTTAACCAAGCAAATTTTTCTTCACTTTCATTATCCCTTCTTATACTTGTGCATTATTTTATTACTTATTCTTATAACATTCAACTTCTTAGTTAATTGGTAAGTTATTCATGTTATAGAACAGAATTTTATTATTACACAAGTTCAATGGTTACCGTTCGTTTCAATTTATTATCCAATTCTTAAGAATTTTATTTTAATTATAACTCTCTTATATTCATAATATTAAGAAGTTTCAATTCATTACTTATTCAAGATTTCAAGAACTATTTTTTTTACTATATCGTTTACATAAAACCATACTATAAAAAAAAAAAATAAAGTCCAATTCCGTAAAACAAAGTACAAAATATTAAATGGCTTCCTACTTTGACTCTTGAAAATAAACATCGATGATGCGTGCACTCATCACCGAAATCATTTTCAAAGAAAAGAGGGTATACACTTATTTCTTTTTTTTTTCAATAATTCATTTAAAACAATTTCTACATGAAACACCTTTAAAATATAGATATATTATTCCAAACCATTTGCAAATCAATATTACAAAATCACTCGAAATCAAATTCTCAAATTCATATTTTACTTCTTATTTCATTATCAATAAATTTTCAATATTTGATTTTTCTTAAACCAATCAACAACCAAAGTTTTAATTATTAATTAATCGAGTAATAGATGATGAAAACTTAATATTATCATCACTAAAATCAAAATTCATATAATTTCAAATAATTATACATATGCATAAAATATAATTCAAAACAATATTATGTCCATAAGTCCTATTCGAGTGTTTAGAAATCTCTATCGATACATTGGCATCCCAAGTACCGACCAAAATTCATAAATACTCAACAGAACAAATCAACACAACGCAAAGTCATTTTATATCAAAATTACAAGTACGCTCTCTCATATACACTCAAACTCATTTTAGGGTATTACTACCCTATCTCTAATGAGTTAATCCCAAATAGAGCCATGGTTTTCGCTGAACCAAAGCTCTGATACCAAATGTAACATCCCGATATTTTTGACCGTTCAAATCGACAATGATCCTCAATGTCGATATAAACAAATCAAAAATAAGGATAGTTATTGGGATTTATATAAGAAAAAAAAAGAAGAGAAGAAGAAGAACAAATACAGAATCTCGCAGCGGAAGGACAAAATATAATAAATAAATAACAATTCATGAAGCTGTTAAAACATACATTTTATTATATTTTACAATGATTATCAGAGTAAATTAACATATAACATACCAATGCATTGCAGCGGAATAATAATAATAATACGTCTGTTGAGCTCCATCTTCATCTTCATAATGGGATCTTCAAAGCAATAGAATCTTCGCTAACTGCAGCTCGGTCTGACCCGAGCGTATTGCAAAAAGAAACACAACAAACACTCGGATCAGAACTAAATCATTCTCATATTAGTTAAATCAAATTTCATGTAATAATATGAGTGCAATAACTTAAGAGATGTTACGGGAATTTCCATCTCTTAAGGATCCGTCAAACTAATACTATATAATATAATACGCTATTATAATAATGTCTATGGTTAAATATAACATAATAAAATAATGTAAGCGGGATTACCATTATTACCCTTACACTGTTTATACCGTTGCTGTACAGTTTGCATATAACACACCAGTACGTCGGCGGATAGGGATGCGCCGTGATACGACAACGTTAAATCAAAATCGTAGGGGGCTCGATCAGGATAAATATGACAAGGCATCGAGGCAATACCCATCAGTAGTGATTCTACCGGATTGCTGACCCAGGCCGGTGGTAACGCATAGCCGCAACTACCGCCCACCCCAGACATACCCCAAAATCAATCAAAGGCGCCAATCAATCACAAAGTATATATATGGTATCGAAGAATTATGCCTGCTCAGAGTAGCTAACTCAATTAACCTGGGTATGGCTCCTGTTTTAGTCATTTTAATTATGACCCGAAGGTCAAGGCTATCCATCATCGTTCTCTTTCTTCAAATCCAGTAATCGCCTCCAAATCCATCCAACACCATTTCTGGAACTCCACCATGTAAGCAGTTGTTAAAGTGGTTTTCGGTATTGACAGAGAGTATGACAATATCCGATCCCGGTCTCTTTAACAACTAAACGTTTACATTTTTCACACCGGTCAGTTCTTTTACATTTCAAAGGGGTTCATACTTCATATCAAAATATTAGATTTTCAAAATCATTCAATATTCAAGATAGAATATTATTCATACTAAAATCTCCATTTAAACCAGTTAAAATCTTGAAACAATTCCAACTTTAATAATTTGAATATTAAAATAGTTAACAGTATATTTAAAATAGTTTAGATATATAATTGAAATAGTTTGTAATTAAAATAGAATTTATCAAATTTATTAAATATATAGTTAAAAAATTAAGTAATTTATAAAATAAATAGTAAATGTTAAAATGATTTATTTAAAGTAATTTATAAAATAAAATAGTGATAAAGTAAAATAGTTTATAAAGAAAAATAATTATTATTAAAATAGTTTATAAAATGATTTTGAAATACTATTGTTTGAATTAGAATCGTTTCTCTAACATTTTCAATTAAACTTGAAGTCAAATTTCAAAACTTCAATTCAACCAACTCAATTTTTAATAATTCCACCGATTAAAATTCCAATTTACATTCATTTCAATTCGATCAAATTAATTCAATAGTTACATAATCAAGTTCTCATTTTCAATGATTTCAATTTATAACAAATATCAAGTTCACAATTCATATATAATTCAAACCAATGTTGATTCATAACAAATTTCAAAGGTGGGTGAAACCATTCAATTTCAATAAATTATATTTACATTTTATTTCACTTTATTTAGCTTCATTTACAATACTAATTTATTCTCCCTTTTTTGTTTATATTTCAAAATTCAAGGTCCAAGTTCAAGGAAAAATAGGTTATAAACATCGCTTATTTTGTCTTTAAAACAATATTTCAAGATTCATGGTTAAAACAAATTTTATTTAACCAACCGGTGTCCGTATATAATTTTCTATCCTATGGCCAAGTGATACTTAAATTTTAATTTTAGTATTTGGGAAAGGATATATATCATTTCAATCCAAATCAAGGTCATAGGTATTTATCATTTCAACCTACGTTCTTAATTCATTTTAATGATTAATCCCGGGTTTATTTGATGCCCGTCACATCTAGGGTAAATGGTTGGGATTAATCAATACAAACACTGGTCATATAAAATCAAGATGAATAGCAGGTAACTTCACATAAATAAACATTAATATGTAAACATATCAAAATCAATCATCACATCATTACATTCACACAGTTCACAAATTTACTAGTTATCAGATGTCGGGTGGTTTTAAACTAGCAACTATCAAATTTTAACTTAACTGAAAAATTCATACTAGCACTCAAATTAAATTAAATTATTGGTGTCAATCAATATAAATATGCAATTATAACTATCAACAGCAAACAATACAATCATATCATAGCATGATATTAATTTAACTAATATTAGAATACTTTAGTCAGGCGTGAGTGGGTTTAATCACTCACCTTGGTTCTGAACGTGTCTGAACTCCAAAATAAGCCCAAAATGAAACAACGACTTGCAGGCATGATTCAGAATGGATTTTAACTCGATGATCGCTCAATATTATATTTAATTTTATAAGAGGAGAAGGGAATTTCTCAGCAAAACAACATGGAAATTGGATTTGTGGAACAGTTTACGAAACCCTTTTTCATAGGTATAAAAGAAGCAACACAATTACACTAAAATTCCATTACCTTATATATATTATATATAAAACATACACATCAAAATACTAATATATATATATATATATATATTCTTCTAATAATCAACTCTACAATCCAACACCTATCAAATTTTTTCATAAATTTTTTCTTTATAAAAAGAAAATAAAGTAGAAATTTAACCCGAACTCGTGTATACAACAACTATGTACATATTATATAAAGGGAGCGGTTATATGAACACAAAAATTTGACATAAGTCAAAAGGCATAATTTCTCAACCACATGATTAATTTATCTTTATGTGAGGGGTGCAGATCATGGGGTAATCTTATGGTTTAGATTTTATGCCACTCAATTTGTATCAAATCTTTGTATTTAAATAAACTTTCCTTTATATAAATCACACAAACACATAGGCGAAATAAAAAAACGCACGCCTCAAACAAATATATATATATATATATAATATAAATTAAACATAAATAAACACACAAAAAAATGAAGTAAGATAAACCCACACAAACTCATAACTTGACCCAATGGGCCAGGGAAATGCAAGCAGTATGGATCTTGATTTTTACCAAAAAAAATTACAAAACTAAACTAAGTTTTGACCATCTTAAAAGTGATTTTTGAACAAGTTAAATTGTGAATTTTGGAAAATCATAAACTGAAAAGTTGTTGCAAATTCTTTTCTCTTCAGTTTAAAAAAAGAAAAACCAATTTCCGATAAAATTTGAAGAAGATATGATCAAAACAGCGACAGACAAATATTTGGATCTGAAATCTGGCTTCAAAAACGCACCTGATAGATTGGCAGTTTCGGCCAAGAAAAAATCGAAATCTGAAAAAGTATATTGCACAAAAGTTTTAGCTCTTTCAATTTTACACAATTTGAAAAAAAAGTAAAGTCGATTTGGATTCCGTATGAGGTAGTTATGCTCCCTACAAAACTAATCAAAATCTGGCCAAAAAAAAAAAAATAGAAAATAAAAGGAGAAAAAGGGAGAAGAGATTGATGGATTAGGTGGCTTCTATTTATTTATTTATTTAGTTTGAGAAGTTTCTCCATCAGATTTAGATGAAGATCTTGATTTTAGCCATGGTTGATTGCTAAGAATTTTGGAGAAGAAGAACAAAAAGGAATGGTTGCATGAATGAATAAAATGATGATATAGAGAAAAGAGAAATAAAAGAAACCACCGTAAATAATCATTCATGGCTTTCTAAATTTTTAACGTTAATTAATAAATGTGTCCCCGCAAATTGATTTTCACCCATTCAAATTCAAGCCACTGTTAATACAAATGAGAATGTAAAGGGATGTATATATCTTTATTTACATGAGAAGGAAGTTACCAAATAAATAACGTCAATTTAATGTGTCCCCGCAAATTAATAAATGTGTCCCCGCAAATTAATTTTTCACCAATTCAAATTCAAGCTAGTATTACTACTAATGAGAATAAAGAAAGATGTAGATTTTTTTTACAAACAAATAAAGGAACCAATATAAATGTGTTTGCAAATAAATGGAAAACAATACAAATTTTTAGTTCAAATGACAAACGGTTTTGGCAATATAAAATTAACAACAATAAATACGAATTGAAATTTAGTTAAAGAACAAATAAAATTTTGCTATATTTATATCAAGAACAATAAATACAAATTGAAATAAAATTAAATATATAATTCCATATTGAAATGGAGGGTTTAATTACACAAATTAAATATTCATATAAAAATTCAAGAATTAATATAGATAAATAAAATAATAAACCAAAATTTTAAATTAAATCATTAATTAAATACTCTAAAAATTGAGGTTGTTACAAATATGCACAATGTTGTGTCTGTATAACATGGTGTGGAAATCAACATTGATTTTTTTTAAAACCTGTTTTGTTCAATCAATTTGATTTAATTTGCACAATGTCGGGTCTGTATAACATGGTCTTTAGCTTTTTTTTTCGTGGTCCCCATTTAGGCTCTAAGATGAGGATTAAAATTGATTGTTAAGGGAAGTGATAAGAAAGTTTTTTTTAAAAAAAATACAACGATTTCCTAACTTCTGAAACTTTAGTACTTTAGATAGGTGTATTTCTATGCTCTGAATTTGAATTGGTTGTACATTATGAAAAAATACTGTTAACTTGTGTTTCGCTAAACACTAATACAATGAAAAAAAGACGTTTATAATTCACTACATCAATTGATAAAAAAATTACTATGAAATATGTATTTCTTCGAACACTAAAAAAATGAGAAAGAAAACAAGCTTCGTTCATAATTCACCACATCAATTGCAGTTGGGCCATATCTATTTTATCTTAGCGTTGACTTACAGGGCAATTGTTTTGATTGTCACCAGACCATACTCACGCTTGCCATATAAAGTGTATATACTATATTTAAAAATATATTTGACTTTAGCAACCTGATTAGTACTGTACTTTGTGTTACTAGGAATTTGATTGCCTACCTAATCCTTCTACCATTATTGATATTAGCAACCTACTTTTTGTTATTTTATACTTTTTAATGCATAACCTTTTATGATTATTAACTACTATAATTTTTTGATTTTCACTTTATACAAATTATTAATGTTGTCGGCTTGGATAATTTAGAGATGGGTTCACATGCTAATATGCATATGTATTATAAATAGAATATACCAATGTGCCAATTTGTTGAAATATTCAGTGCTATACTAAGTTGTCTTTATTACTAAACCTTTCTACTAACCATCCTCTTCCATCTCACGCTATAGTTTTGGATCCAAATAAAAGTTATGTTTAATTTTTTATTTAAGATGTGGGATCTTTGTTATCCTATATTGTAATGGCGCGTTTTGTTAGCTGTCGAATAATTAATTTATTTAATGATTTATATATCGATTTGGCGATATCGATAACTTCAAGTAAAACGTTCGAACTTATAATTTATAATTATAATTAAAAACGAACCTGAAACATCGCGGCAGTTCGCAATTTGGCGATTTGAACTTCAACTGAATGTACATGATTCATTTTAAGCCGGATTTCTGTGAAACAAGAAACGTGTGGAGCTGGTGGAGTTTATCTTTCTAGTAGAAGAGAAAAATAGGGATTTCATCGTATAGATTTTGATGTATGTCCAAATCAAATTTCAGAATAGTCGCTATAGAATCGTTTATCGTCCGTAACGGTTATTTCAAAATAACTAGATATCGGGTGTGAATTCAGACAAGGTTCTTTTAGGACATAGTGATAATTTAATTTTTAGAATTTTACTGTAATTTTTAATTAATTTAATAAGTGACTTTTTATTTGAAGTATTTCGCACCCTGAAATCAACATTTTGAAGTTTCAAAATATGAGTCAACCTACCGGTGTTATTATATTTTTGGGATCGTGGGACATTGCTCGTCTCACTGGTATTTTTATTTCTGTCGCTAGCATCTCGGACGTAAACATAATTTTGTGTAATAGGGTGTACGAAACTTTATAAGGTCCTGGAACTATCCACGTTTTTATTTCACTTGTTGGTGTCCCACGACTAACCATTTTGCTTGGAAAAGAATTGTCCACGTCCTATTCTATATACATACATATATACCCTTGCCCTTACGACCTAATTAGTCTTCCCTCTTCTGGAAAACATTTCATCGGCCGCCACCAAGAAATAAAAACGCAAGGCAAACTCTTCTTCTAAAATCAAACGGAAACCAAAACAATATCCATAAATCTAGAGATAAATATATTTAGATCAGCATTGATAAAGCTTCGATTTTATGTAGTTTTTGGGTTGTTCGAACTCGCTTCTGTTCGCTGGTTCAATTGTGACGTTCGGCCAGGCTTGGGTTTCAAGAGAGAGATGAAACATCAATGCATCGAATTAATGATAGTTTTGGGTTTAGGGGATAAAACCGCACCCTCCTGCAACAGTGGGGCGGATTCAGTGAGGATTGATGTCGGTCGAAGTACAGGGGGCGTGGAGAACTCGGTGGAGACGCAGTTGCATTTGGGTGTTTGAAGTAGATGAAAGTGGGACGAGCAGGAAGAGGAAGAGAAGGGGAAAGCTGCGGTTGTTTTTGTTTTCAATTTTATGTAGTGGAGAGGGAGAACGGATGGAGACAGTAAATGGTGTTTCTGTTTTCAGTTTGATGGAGTAGGCGAAGTAGTGGATGAAGGAGATGTCAGCAGGTTTTCAACGGAGGCGTTTGATGGTGTTCCGGTAGCAGGAGTTGGCCTGGGTGGGTGAAGTTCAAAGGAGAAAGCTGATGTGGAGTTGGAATGTGATTTTTATGGTGATATTGTATTCGTTTCCTGTAGATTTCGGACCTATTGTGTTTCCGGAAGGAAAATTATTGTCGGGATAGAGGAATAGGAGAATGTTTCCTATTTTGGTTTTTAGTGAAGGCTGAAACGAGGATGAGTGAGGGAGTGAGTTTGAATGCAGTGACTGTAAATGATAGATGAAGGGAACATTGGGGTTGAGGAGTTTTAGAGAAGGACGGTTTGGGTTTTGAGAAAATGGTGAATTACAGAAGCAGGTTTTGAACGTTGGGGAGGATGGAGCAATTAAAAAGTGCGGACGTGGTTTTTCAAAATGGGTCTGACATTGGGCCTGGAAAGTTGCTGATGGGCCGTGAAGAGTAAGGCCTGTGAAAATATATATAGAAGAAAGAAAAGTATATAACAATGAGAACGACATCGGTAGTTCAGATGGTTTCGAATTAATGGAGCAGTTCTAGTTTATTCAGAGAAGGGTGGAGTCTCGGATTTGCGTTCAAAATGTGTGATGGGCCGACATACAAGGTAAAGCCCAATGGATTTAACAAGGAAAATATAAGTTTTATTTAATTTAAAGTGTATAGGAACTTCGAAACCGAATAACTTTGTCGTATGTTAACGAAAGTCAGAAAACCAGGATCCGATAGGATTGTCTGAACGACGGCTACACTCTGGAATCGGTAGTGAGTGATGCGGAGCTTGTCTGGATTTACGGAAAATAATACGTCCGATCTGAATTGACAATCGATTTTCGTTCTTTAACGATAATCGACAAATGTGAGTAAATCTCACTAACTCTGAACAGTTTATAATTTCATGTTGTATTGTTAGAACTGTTAAAATTGTCTGCTTGACTGTGTGTTGAGTGTTTGATTGAACTGCTAGTCAGTTAGTTAAAATTCTATATTTGATTCTGTTTAACAGAATATATCGTATGGAACTGAAAGTGAGGTTATCTATATTGTCTAACATCTGTGATGCATGGAAACAGGTTGGAGGAATCCGACTGGATTCCTCAACATTTATTTTACCGTTTTTCATATATTGTGATATATGATGTGTTATGAAATCTGTTATTGATTTCATATGTTTGAATGATACCGATCATTGTTATACGACACGTTAAGCACCGTAGGTGATACTAGAATGTAAAAAGGGAATTTTCAATGTTTATATTGAAAATAAAACTTATTTATAAAATCGATAGGATTTTATAAAATGAAAAACATTTATTTATTTGGGAAATAAATAAAGGAACATTTATTTAGATTATAAATAAATGGAATAAAGGAATATTTATTTAGGGAATAAATAAAGGAACTCTTGTTCGGAAAATAAATAGAATTATACAAGGATAGATTTAAACACGTGCTTCGCACACGGTATAACACGATATGGATTTAAATGAGATATTAAATAGGAAATCTGTTTTAAACAGATAAATTGAAGTAGATTTATTTATAAATAATGTTTTATAAATTAAAGAAATGATTTATCGTTGATAAATGGAATATATATAAGTCTGGACTTATATAGAGAAGTAGAAACGTTATTAAAAGGACATTTATAAAGTGAAGAAACGTTACTAAAAGTAAATCTTTATAAATGGATAAACGTTGTAAAAAGTAAATCTTTATCAATGGATAAACGTTGCAAAAAGGAAATCTTTTGAAATGAATAAACGTTAATAAAGGGAGTTAATCGAATTTAGTTATTCGAAATAAGTTATTCGAATTTGATATTTGAATAGAGTTAAACACATTAGAGTGATTCGAATTACTTATTCAAATAGAGTTAAACACGTAAGAGTTAATTGAATATTAGTTATTCAATTAGAGTTAAATCGAATTTAGTTATTCGAAAGGAGTTAATCAATTTGAGTTAAGCTAATCGATTTGAATTAAGTTGAATCGAAATGGAGTAAATCGATTAGAATTAAGTTAATCGAGTTAGAGTAAATCGAATATTGGTTATTCGGAGGTAAGTTATTCGAATTAGTTATTCGAAGGAGTTAATCAAATGAGTCGATCCAAAAGAGTTAGTCGAATATTTGTTATTCGAATAGAGTTAAAGGAGTTATCGATTTTAGTTTGATCAAAAGGAGTTATCGATTAGTAAATCGAAAGGAGATTTTCGAATATAGCATATTCGAAAGAAAGAGATCGAATATTGTTTATTCGAAAGAGAGAGATTTCGAATATGAGTTATTCGAAGAGAGATAATCGAATATAGGTTATTCGAAGAAGAGTTAATCAAATAGAGATTACTCGAAAGAGAGTTATACGTCGAATTCGATTATAGCGAATTCGGGAAAGTACTATTTACTTTCCAGGGTTTAAATCAAGATTTAGTTATTGATTTGGAAATTAGGTGTCTGTTAAATTATTCGAGTTAGGAGATAAAGTTATAATTAAGATTAGATATTGCAGAAGTAGGAATTATAACGTTGTAGTTATAATCAAACGCTGTCATATAAGAAGTGGATTCGTAACCTGAATCCGAGAATTTGCGTAAACAGATGATTGAAAAAAAGTGAGTGACGAGCTTCATCTATTTCACAGTAAAGGACGTTGTTCAATTAAGGTCTGAGAGGTAGTTATACCCCAACTTGATTGACTTCAGAATTGACAAAGGAATAGTTGTGGTTCGATAGAAAAGGTTGATTTGAAATATAGTTAAGTAATAAGCGATTAATGGATTAAGCGTAACGATGTGTTATACAACGTTCATTGGAAAACCGTGAACGAGTTTTGGAAATGTTTTCCAAATATAGTCAGATATGTTTTCTAAACATAGAAAATGAAATGTTTTCATGATAAGAATTTAAGAAATAGAGTTAAGCAAATTCAGAAACTAACTGGAGAGGGTAAGTTGAACTGTTTCCTAAGTGACGATCTGATGTTGGTTTCGACCTTCCGGATTGATACTTAGAGAATTGTTCTCATACTAGTTACAGTTAGGGACTGATAGTTGCGAAATAATAGTGATGTGAAAATAAGCTATGGAAATGTTTTCCAATGATTAATAACATATATTTGCTAAATATATGAAATAAGGAAATATGAACATATGATGATTGATCGATCGAATTCCCATTTGGAAATAAGATCGTTGTTTGTACACCGACATGTTTTCATTTGATAGTTAGATCACAGACTATCAAAGTTTTTACCATTTTAACGTTGTTATTATGGAGAGACCGGTTGGATTATTATCCAAAGAACCACTCTGTATTGGCATAAGCGTTGCGAGCAATATATGCCAAATATAAATTGAAGACGGAGTAAAGTGCAAATGCTGTTGTATAAGTCTTAGATAACAGTGACTAAGATGGATATACTGAATAGTACCTTCGGTTTGTCCAGTCCCAGGACAACGTATATGGAAGAAGGTCTGACAGAGTATATCCAATGGATCGCGTAAGTTGATCTGTTCAAACGTATTCACATTTGGTGGCGGAGGAATTCGTTTCTCTTAGCTATATACCCGTGTTATTTTTGGATAAGTCAATTTGTGATTTGGCGGGTATGACGATGTGGCATTCAAAGTGAATGGTGATCAGATGTTCTGAAGATAGACGTAGCCTCTAGCCTCACACCAGGAAGTAACAAAAGTTGGGCTAGGCAGCATGGCTAGTTGGGTCATTCCCAAGCAGGGTGTATTGTCACCGATCTAGGGAATATTCATATTTATACTTCTTTTTGATTCTGTATCTTCGGATGACGGTTTGATGGCCTACAACCGTGGTGGCAATATATTCGCGACACTCAAGCTAAATGAGTGAGCGGTCATGTGTGGCCGGGTTGCAAGATGTTCTTGTTGAACCCTGAGTGTATCATCTCTAGAGTACACTATTCAGAAGGTGCTCCCATACCTTGTCTATTGGAATCCATTCTTCGATAAGCGCCCTGCGGTTTATGATTTTATACTATGTATGTAGAACGTGAGATGCAAGCGTTTCTGCTAGATTGATACCTATTTGTACTTAGACATTATTATAATATCACAATGATATTGCTTGTCAAAGTTGTTCAGATACTCATAAGGGAAAAAACCCGTTCCGTATTCACGGCGTGGTCCTATGAGATATCCTATACCTGTTTTAAACTATTTTACTCATACCAGTCCCATGACTGACCCGGAGTTTACTTTGTTGTTTTCCCTAAACTCTTGGGTGCCTAAATTTGTACGGGCAGTCAAGTAGTCGGGATTTACAGATATACTTGGAGAGCTTGGAGCAGGAGGCTACAAGATTCTATAGCTATAGTTATTTCCGCTGTGTTGTAAGTGTTGTACTCTGATAAGTGCTATTGTATATATATAACTGTTTACTTCAAAGTTATGATATATATTATATGTTATTCGTTCCGCTGTGAGATTCGTGTTACTCTGACGATTCTGATGTTCTTCTTCTTCTTCTATTCTATTAGTTCTATCTTTTCTTTCTCACCTTCTAAATTCTTTCACTAACGTCGCGGAAATTTCCAGCCGTTACAGTTGGTATCAGAGCTTAAGTTAAGTGATTACCTTGGCTCTGTGGCGTAACTCGGTAGAGATGGGATTAGAAATATCCTAGATTGAGTTAAGTATATATATATATATATATATATATATATGAATGCGTAATTGTTATTCAATATAAAATGGTTTTATATTGTGGAGACTCATTGGTTGAGTGGCTTATGAATTCTGGTCGATCAGTTGATCCACTGTATCGATAAGGGTTACTAAACGCTCGAATACGATGGACCGTCACGATATGTTTTGAAAGAGGGTAAATGAAATAATTTTTCCCAAAATATATTTGTTTATAGAAGAAATATATATCTTGAAATTATTATAGTATATTGATTGTGTTGGTTGTTATTATAATCGAATAAGATTATAAAAGGGTGAAATGGTTATAAATGACCAATCAGAATTCATATGAATGTAATATATGAAATAGTTTGAATTAAATATGAATTTAAATCAGAATTTGGAATTTAAAATAAGGAAATTTTAAGTTCCTGGGAGATTTTGAAAATGTTTTCCAAATTGAAAATGATATAGTATTGAACTCACTTCGATAGCTGGAAAATAGATTCTGATGATGAATCTAGACATCATCAGTGTTCATTTTCGAGTTCTAAGTGACGGATTACTACCAAAGGTTTTGTTTTTGAATTGTTTTGAGAAAACAAGTTGTTTAGAAATTCAAAGGTTTTGAATTGGCATTATGATTTCAAATTGATTTGAAAGAAACTCAGGAACTTAATTTCTGGAATTAAAATTTAACTAATGAAGTTAAATAAAATGAGATGGTAAAAATAAATTGAAATTTAACTTGAACCGAGTTAAATAGAATTGAATTGGATTAGAGATAATCTAGAATGGAACCAAATTGATAAGTCAATAATTTGGAATTTGATATTAGAGTTCGAATGAAATTCAATTTGGATTTGAGGATATGAACTGATTGGAGATCAATTGGAATGGATAACATTGGTATATGCTGAAGTGGTAGCAGATGAAAGGGATAGAGTTAAATGCCCGACAAAAAGGTACAAGTTTATATCATATATGAGTTTGGATTTTATGAGCCGAATTTGCAAGCCGCTTGGCTGTTTGATTTTCCTTTTGGATTGGAGGAGGCCTAGAGAGGCGAGTTGTGGTTTCACGTATTGAGCCGTACAAAGGAAGTTATGGCGAAATTTTTCGAAAATTTAAGGTGTTAGAAATTTTTTAGAATTTTTGAAAATTTTAGTTGGTCGGAAATGAATTAATAAATTAATTAAAATTAAATGGGTCCAGTCGAAACTGAAATTTAGAGGTAAACAAAAAAAAAGGGATTTTTAAATCTAGTTAGTAGAGTTAGTAGCATTTTTCTAACTTAGCAATTTCGAGGACGAAATTATTTTAAGTGGGGAAGTCTGTAATGGCGCGTTTTGTTAGCTGTCGAATAATTAATTTATTTAATGATTTATATATCGATTTGGCGATATCGATAACTTAAAGTAAAACGTTCGAACTTATAATTTATAATTAAAATTAAAAACGAACCTGAAACGTCGCGGCAGTTCGCAATTTGGCGATTTGAACTTCAACTGAATGTACATGATTCATTTTAAGCCGGATTTCTGTGAAACAAGAAACGTGTGGAGCTGGTGGAGTTTATCTTTCTAGTAGAAGAGAAAAATCGGGATTTCATCGTATAGATTTTGATGTATGTCCAAATCAAATTTCAGAATAGTCGCTATAGAATTGTTTATCGACCGTAACGGTTATTTCAAAATAACTAGATATCGGGTGTGAATTCAGACAAGGTTCTTTTAGGACATAGTGATAATTTAATTTTTAGAATCTTACTGTAATTTTTAATTAATTTAATAAGTGACTTTTTATTTGAAGTATTTCGCACCCTGAAATCAACATTTTGAAGTTTCAAAATATGAGTCAACCTACCGGTGTTATTAATTTTTTGGGATCGTGGGACATTGCTCGTCTCACTGGTATTTTTATTTCTGTCGCTAGCATCTCGGACGTAAACATAATTTTGTGTAATAGGGTGTACGAAACTTTATAAGGTCCTGGAACTATCCACGTTTTTATTTCACTTGTTGGTGTCCCACGACTAACCATTTTGCTTGGAAAAGAATCGTCCACGTCCTATTCTATATACATACATATATACCCTTGCCCTTATGACCTAATTAGTCTTCCCTCTTCTGGAAAACATTTCATCGGCCGCCACCAAGAAATAAAAACGCAAGGCAAACTCTTCTTCTAAAATCAAACGGAAACCAAAACAATATCCATAAATCTAGAGATAAATATATTTAGACTCAGCATTGATAAAGCTTCGATTTTATGTAGTTTTTGGGTTGTTCGAACTCGCTTCTGTTCGCTGGTTCAATTGTGACGTTCGGCCAGGCTTGGGTTTCAAGAGAGAGATGAAACATCAATGCATCGAATTAATGATAGTTTTGGGTTTAGGGGATAAAACCGCACCCTCCTGCAATAGTGGTGCGGATTCGGTGAGGATTGATGTCGATCGAAGTACAGGGGGCGTGGAGAACTCGGTGGAGACGCAGTTGCATTTGGGTGTTTGAAGTAGATGAAAGTGGGACGAGCAGGAAGAGGACGAGAAGGGGAAAGTTGCGGTTGTTTTTGTTTTCAATTTTATGTAGTGGAGAGGGAGAACGGATGGAGACAATAAATGGTGTTTCTGTTTTCAGTTTGATGGGGTAGGCGAAGTAGTGGATGAAGGAGATGTCAGCAGGTTTTCAACGGAGGCGTTTGATGGTGTTCCGGTAGCAGGAGTTGGCCTGGGTGGGTGAAGTTCAAAGGAGAAAGCTGATGTGGAGTTGGAATGTGATTTTTATGGTGATATTGTATTCGTTTCCTGTAGATTTCGGACCTGTTGTGTTTCCGGAAGGAAAATTATTGTCGGGAAAAAGGAATAGGAGAATGTTTCCTATTTTGGTTTTTAGTGAAGGCTGAAACGAGGATGAGTGAGGGAGTGAGTTTGAATGCAGTGATTGTAAATGATAGATGAAGGGAACATTGGGGTTGAGGAGTTTTAGAGAAGGACGGTTTGGGTTTTGAGAAAATGGTGAATTACAGAAGCAGGTTTTGAACGTTGGGGAGGATGGAGCAATTAAAAAGTGCGGACGTGGTTTTTCAAAATGGGTCTGACATTGGGCCTGGAAAGTTGCTGATGGGCCGTGAAGAGTAAGGCCTGTGAAAATATATATAGAAGAAAGAAAAGTATATAACAATGAGAACGACATCGGTAGTTCAGATGGTTTTGAATTAATGGAGCAGTTCTAGTTTATTCAGAGAAGGGTGGAGTCTCGGATCTGCGTTCAAAATGTGTGATGGGCCGACATACAAGGTAAAGCCCAATGGATTTAACAAGGAAAATATAAGTTATATTTAATTTAAAGTGTATAGGAACTTCGAAATTGAATAACTTCATCGTATGTTAACGAAAGTCAGAAAACCAGGATCCGATAGGATTGTCTGAACGACGGCTACACTCTGGAATCAGTAGTGAGTGATGCGGAGCTTGTCTGGATTTACGGAAAAATAATACGTCCGATCTGAAACGACAATCGATTTTCTTTCTTTAACGATAATCGACAAATGTGAGTAAATCTCACTAACTCTGAACAGTTTATAATTTCATGTTGTATTGTTAGAACTGTTAAAATTGTCTGCTTGACTGTGTGTTGAGTGTTTGATTGAACTGCTAGTCAGTTAGTTAAAATTCTATATTTGATTCTGTTTAACAGAATATATCATATGGAACTGAAAGTGAGGTTATCTATATTGTCTAACATCTGTGATGCAGGGAAACAGGTTGGAGGAATCCGACTGGATTCCTCAACATTTATTTTACCGTTTTTCATATATTGTGATATATGATGTGTTATGAAATCTGTTATTGATTTCATATGTTTGAATGATACCGATCATTGTTATACAACACGTTAAGCACCGTAGGCGATACTAGAATGTAAAAAGGGAATTTTCAATGTTTATATTGAAAATAAAACTTATTTATAAAATCGATAGGATTTTATAAAATGAAAAACATTTATTTATTTGGGAAATAAATAAAGGAACATTTATTTAGATTATAAATAAATGGAATAAAGGAATATTTATTTAGGGAATAAATAAAGGAACACTTGTTCGGAAAATAAATAGAATTATACAAGGATAGATTTAAACACGTGCTTCGCACACGGTATAACACGATATGGATTTAAATGAGATATTAAATAGGAAATCTGTTTTAAATAGATAAATTGAAGTAGATTTATTTATAAATAATGTTTTATAAATTAAAGAAATGATTTATCGTTGATAAATGGAATATATATAAGTCTGGACTTATATAGAGAAGTAGAAACGTTATTAAAAGGACATTTATAAAGTGAAGAAACGTTACTAAAAGTAAATCTTTATAAATGGATAAACGTTGTAAAAAGTAAATCTTTATCAATGGATAAACGTTGCAAAAAGGAAATCTTTTGAAATGAATAAACGTTAATAAAGGGAGTTAATCGAATTTAGTTATTCGAAATAAGTTATTCGAATTTGATATTTGAATAGAGTTAAACACATTAGAGTGATTCGAATTACTTATTCAAATAGAGTTAAACACGTAAGAGTTAATTGAATATTAGTTATTCAATTAGAGTTAAATCGAATTTAGTTATTCGAAAGGAGTTAATCAATTTGAGTTAAGCTAATCGATTTGAATTAAGTTGAATCGAAATGGAGTAAATCGATTAGAATTAAGTTAATCGAGTTAGAGTAAATCGAATATTGGTTATTCAGAGGTAAGTTATTCGAATTAGTTATTCGAAGGAGTTAATCAAATGAGTCGATCCAAAAGAGTTAGTCGAATATTAGTTATTCGAATAGAGTTAAAGGAGTTATCGATTTTAGTTTGATCAAAAGGAGTTATCGATTAGTAAATCGAAAGGAGATTTTCGAATATAGCATATTCGAAAGAAAGAGATCGAATATTGTTTATTCGAAAGAGAGAGATTTCGAATATGAGTTATTCGAAGAGAGATAATCGAATATAGGTTATTCGAAGAAGAGTTAATCAAATAGAGATTACTCGAAAGAGAGTTATACGTCGAATTCGATTATAGCGAATTCGGGAAAGTACTATTTACTTTCCAGGGTTTAAATCAAGATTTAGTTATTGATTTGGAAATTAGGTGTCTGTTAAATTATTCGAGTTAGGAGATAAAGTTATAATTAAGATTAGATATTGCAGAAGTAGGAATTATAATGTTATAGTTATAATCAAACGCTGTCATATAAGAAGTGGATTCGTAACCTGAATCCGAGAATTTGCGTAAACAGATGATTGAAAAAAAGTGAGTGACGAGCTTCATCTATTTCACAGTAAAGGACTTTGTTCAATTAAGGTCTGAGAGGTAGTTATACCCCAACTTGATTGACTTCAGAATTGACAAAGGAATAGTTGTGGTTCAATAGAAAAGGTTGATTTGAAATATAGTTAAGTAATAAGCGATTAATGGATTAAGCGTAACGATGTGTTATACAACGTTCATTGGAAAACCGTGAACGAGTTTTGGAAACGTTTTCCAAATATAGTCAGATATGTTTTCTAAACATAGAAAATGAAATGTTTTCATGATAAGAATTTAAGAAATAGAGTTAAGCAAATTCAGAAACTAACTGGAGAGGGTAAGTTGAACTGTTTCCTAAGTGACGATCTGATGTTGGTTTCGACCTTCCGGATTGATACTTAGGGAATTGTTCTCATACTAGTTACAGTTAGGGACTGATAGTTGCGAAATAATAGTGATGTGAAAATAAGCTATGGAAATGTTTTCCAATGATTAATAACATATATTTGCTAAATATATGAAATAAGGAAATATGAACATATGATGATTGATCGATCGAATTCCCATTTGGAAATAAGTTCGTTGTTTGTACACCGACATGTTTTCATTTGATAGTTAGATCACAGACTATCAAAGTCTTTACCATTTTAACGTTGTTATTATGGAGCGACCGGTTGGATTATTATCCAAAGA
Source organism: Allium sativum (assembly GCA_030737875.1). Taxonomy (NCBI): domain Eukaryota; kingdom Viridiplantae; phylum Streptophyta; class Magnoliopsida; order Asparagales; family Amaryllidaceae; genus Allium; species Allium sativum. The sequence continues at coordinate 39,800,911 of CM060916.1, forward strand.
ACCACTCTGTATTGGCATAAGCGTTGCGAGCAATATATGCCAAATATAAATTGAAGACGGAGTAAAGTGCAAGGGCTGTTGTATAAGTCTTAGATAACAGTGACTAAGATGGATATACTGAATAGTACCTTCGGTTTGTCCAGTCCCAGGACAACGTATATGGAAGAAGGTCTGACAGAGTATATCCAATGGATCGCGTAAGTTGATCTGTTCAAACGTATTCACGTTTGGTGGCGGAGGAATTCGTTTCTCTTAGCTATATACCCGTGTTATTTTTGGATAAGTCAATTTGTGATTTGGCGGGTATGACGATGTGGCATTCAAAGTGAATGGTGATCAGATGTTCTGAAGATAGACGTAGCCTCTAGCCTCACACCAGGAAGTAACAAAAGTTGGGCTAGGCAGCATGGCTAGTTGGGTCATTCCCAAGCAGGGTGTATTGTCACCGATCTAGGGAATATTCATATTTATACTTCTTTTTGATTCTGTATCTTCGGATGACGGTTTGATGGCCTACAACCGTGGTGGCAATATATTCGCGGCACTCAAGCTAAATGAGTGAGCGGTCATGTGTGGCCGGGTTGCAAGACGTTCTTGTTGAACCCTGAGTGTATCATCTCTAGAGTACACCATTCAGAAGGTGCTCCCATACCTTGTCTATTGGAATCCATTCTTCGATAAGCGCCCTGCGGTTTATGATTTTATACTATGTATGTAGAACGTGAGATGCAAGCGTTTCTGCTAGATTGATACCTATTTGTACTTAGACATTATTATAATATCACAATGATATTGCTTGTCAAAGTTGTTCAGATACTCATAAGGGAAAAAACCCGTTCCGTATTCACGGCGTGGTCTTATGAGATATCCTATACCTGTTTTAAACTATTTTACTCATACCAGTCCCACGACTGACCCGGAGTTTACTTTGTTGTTTTCCCTAAACTCTTGGGTGCCTAAATTTGTACGGGCAGTCAAGTAGTCGGGATTTACAGATATACTTGGAGAGCTTGGAGCAGGAGGCTACAAGATTCTATAGCTATAGTTATTTCCGCTGTGTTGTAAGTGTTGTACTCTGATAAGTGCTATTGTATATATATAACTGTTTACTTCAAAGTTATGATATATATTATATGTTATTCGTTCCGCTGTGAGATTCGTGTTACTCTGATGATTCTGATGTTCTTCTTCTTCTTCTTCTTCTATTCTATTAGTTCTATCTTTTCTTTCTCACCTTCTAAATTCTTTCACTAACGTCGCGGAAATTTCCAGCCGTTACATATATGCCATGAGAACATGTTCATCTTTCTTGCATGTATTGTCGTATTGACACAGGTCTAAAGTGGACATTTTTTGGAAAGTGAGCTAAACCCAACTAATCTTGCATGTATTGTCGTGTTGTCATGAAGCCAAAGAATGGATATGCATCATCCAATTTATCCTTCATATCAGGAACAAAAACAGAGAGATGAACATAGGCAACACCACCCCTATGTACCCTGTCTTCCTTAGTAGCAGCGAACATGGCATTTTTAGCATCTTCTATATGCAGCTTATGGTGCACAAGCTCAGTTTTTATTTGTTATACTCTATTCGAAATCAATGTTGTGTGAGAGAAGAAATCGTTATATATGAATGGTGTATGAAAATTGTAGAAATTTTTGTTGTAATTGTTTGTACTATTAAAACTTTGTTAAAATAAATTTTTTATTTGTTTATTCCATTCTGTGATATACACTATTACTAAAATAAATACATTAAATATGTAATATCTACAAGCTGTAATTTTTTTTTAGAGATTTATGAATCTATTGCAACAGGCATATACTGTTGCAAAATGTTCTGTTGCAACAGCAAAAGCCTGTTGCAAAAAGTATACCGCAACATCTTATTGCAACTGGCAAAACTTGTTTCAGACCTTTGGCAACTTCGGCTATACCAACAGGCGCTGGCCTGTTGCAATAGGCCTACTGCAACAGATTTTTCCTGTTGCGATAGGGTATTTTTCTTGTAGTGTTTTACTATCTATACAATATAAAAATCGTATTTTTATTCTTTCTATACTATAAAAATCATATTTTTATACCTCCTACATAATAAAGATCGAATTTTTATCTTACTACACTTATAAAAATTATATTTTTAACCTTTTTATAATATAAAAATTATATCTTTATTATCTATATAATATAAAAATCCTATTTTTATCACTACATACACGTGTAAATCCCATCTCCACTTAATTAAAAATTTTAACTTAATGTGATAACAGATATTAACTTTATAACAAAGCCAAAAACAGATTTTGTATATATAAAAAAACTAATATATAAAGCAGACGCACCTTTAATTTGATTTTTTTTCTACAGAGGAGTGGGCCCCACCTGAGGCGTTGGAGATCCGGGAAGATGGCCGGAGGCTATGGCAAGCAGTGGTGGGTCGGAGGACTGATCAGAGGGGGGGGGAGGAGAACGGCGGCGGGGTTCAGTGGATATAGGGCTAGGGTTTCGTGAGTTTGGGGGGGTTGAGGAGGAAGGAGGGAGCGGAGCATGGTTGGAGGGGTGGCGGCGAACGTCGGGGGAGGGGGGTGGGCGGGGGACAGCTAGGTGGATGGCGGCGACGAATGTAGGTGGGCGACGGAAGGAAACTGCAGGTTTTTTTCTTTTTCTTTTTTTTCCTTTTTATCGTTTCTCTGAATAACGAAAAGGAGAGGGGGGTAGTTGACTAGGTCAAGACAGAGAAAGGGGAAGGGCTTTATAAAATAATTTATTTATTTCTATTTAATTTAAAAAGGTTGGTTTTTAATTCGAACCCCAAACGAACTCCACCGACTGTCGTCCTTAGCTAATCACCCCAATTCCGAACACAATGGGATATGTATCGTAGGCTGATTCGATCGTTTCGATCAGTTTTCGCCAAAATCAAAATATAAATATCTATATATTGAATTTGAACGTACATTTCAATTTACCAGGGCCCTATACAGACTCTAAAAATTCCTGAAAAATATTTTCTAGCTTCGTATTGATGGTACGATTCTAACAAAACTAATTTCATCGAATTCTGAGACTGTTTGAAAAATGGCCATTTTCCAGTCGATTAAAATCAACTAAAACTGTAAAAACACGTTTTCCTTTGCCACGCTCACATATTGATTCAGAAAATTATGAATTTTGAAACCTAGCAATAACTAGACATCCCGAATCCAACAAAAGTGGTTTCGTCGAAAACAGAGGACGTTTGCAAAATTTCCATTTTCAAAGGCCTTTACATATTAAAATATATATAAATTCCACAGCGACGTTTCTGAATTTTAAACTGGACATATCTTTCAACTTCTAAAGTGAAATCTCAGTTTCTTACATCCTTTAGAAAGATATCGTCAAAAGATTTAGATATTTCTGGTTTCGTCCAATTCCGACTTAAAACAAATTCTGTATTTTCATTTGAAATTCGAAATCGAAATTTCAAACTACCGCGCCATTTCAGACTCGTTATATAACTAAAATAAATTTATTCGTTTTTAACTTTGTCGAAAATAAAATTTTCGTCGTTATTATTTAAAATAATTCATTATAAATAATCAAAATTCATTAAAATAGCCAAAATAAAATTTTTAAATTGGCTCAGAATTCCAGGTTATTACAGTGATTTTTATCCATATAAGAGTGATTATAAAAATGTGATTTTATATACATGGCAACAATATAAAAATGTGATTTTTATATATGTAGTGGCTACGGGCAACGAAATTGAAAAAAGGCGAGAACGGTGAAGATTTTCTACATAAGAAGAGTCGTGGCGTTTGGTTTAGCTAGTCGGTAAGAACTTCTCACTTTAAATCTTGTTTTCTAGTTAAAATATATACTAGGATGCAGACGGTGCTTAGCAGCACCCGACACCCGTCGTCCACAGACCATGGACGACTTGTATGCTTGTTTGATGTGTTGTGAAGTTTGTTTGTGACGTTGATGTGAAATGAATAATAAAACATTCATGTGTTGAAAAAAATTAATTATCGTTAAAAGTATATTTTTTAACGTGAATGTGAATAAATAAATATTCATTTACAAACCGGATGGTTTGTTTATGTACACCTATTTGAAGGATATTAATTGGGACGATATATTTTACACATCGCCCAACTGCACAAATAATATTCAGTGTTTGTGGATTGAAACCCCGCACGGGTGTTGGGATGATATTTGACGTACACTAATCCCAATTGTTTAGTTGTATGTCGATCGTTTGATTGACAGACTGTATGAGCGTTAATTAGTTATATTTAATGCTTATGCAGTTGTGTGGTGCACTTTGGATGATGGTTGATTATTTATCATTGCTATTATATACATGTGTTGTATGGAATCCATATAATTAACATTATATGGTAATTGATTGGGCCTCATTCCAATTGGGAAAATAAAGAATATTATAGAAATAAAGATTCATGTGTTGAATAGAATAAATAGTCATGTGTTGACGATGCTCATGTGTGGAGAATATTCATGTGTTTAGTAAAATATTTTAACAATAAAATTTACATCTTTGTCATAATTTTATTAAATATATTACATAGAATAAATATTCATGCGTTGAAAGAAATATAGATCCATGTGTTGAATAGAATAAATATTCATTTGTTGAATAGAATAATGAAGTTATTGAAATATATAAAGTCGTGTTGATTAGAGATGCGCCATTTTGACGTGAATGATATTTATATCGATTATATTCGTTTTTATAGTGAATGTAGAAAAGGAAGTGATTTCAAAATACAACGTTTTGAAATTATTATCATTTGTATATCGATGATGTGCAATATTCAATTTTGATTCGAAATTGAATATGAAATTGAAATCGTTTCGAAAACGAATTTAAAACGATTTATAAAATACGTTTTAAAAGGAAATCGATGAAATATATATAATATATATATATATATATCATATATAATGGCCTGAATAGAACGCGCGGCGCCGCGGTAGTTCGCGAATTTCGACCATTGACTTCGAATTGACGTTGCGGGAGATCCGACCGTCGGATTCTCCTGAAACCGGAACCGCTGGGTTCGTATCGAAAAGAGCTTTCCAATGAATATTATAAATTTGAAATCTAACAGTTGGATTTGGAATTATGTCCAAATCAAATTCGGAAAAGGTCGTTGTAAGTGCAGTTCGATGGCCGTTTGTGGAAATCGATTGTACGGGGCTTGATAAAATTATTAAAAATATTAATAATTTGTGTAAAATCATAATATATGAATTGGAAAGAACTAGAATGAAATATTCCACATTTGAAAGGATAAAAATATATTTTTATCGAAATGAACTAGTTTTGAACTAGATTTGAAATGGTTTTGAAAATAATCAGAATTTCCAGTATACGAATTGGAATGGATTTGAATCGAAATTTTCTTCGGAATATCTCAATGTTGGATTTTGTGATTATAAATATCTGGTTGTGGAAGTTTGAAAGATATATTTGATATCGTTATTTCCAATACGATATTTGTTGGTTTCAGAACTTGATATTGAATATAAGCCGGTATATTTTCTATTCAGAGCCTTGTATTTAATATCGAATGTGATTTTGGGTTCGTCGTGAATGGTGTCTTAAATAACACTGTTCTTGAACCCAGTTTAGAAAAGATTAAATCTTTTAATTAAGATTTAGTGAAATTGTCCAGTTAATTAGTATTTAATTGGAATTAAATTTGAATTGGTTTTTGGGGTTTATCGTGAGCGGTGTTTTGAATAACACTTGTTCTTTAACCCGATTAACAATAGAGAGTGTTTTTGGGTTTATCGTGAATAGTTTTTTAGGTGACATTGGTTCTTTAACCCAGTTAAAGATAGGATATTGATTTTTGAGAGGATTAAAACTAAGTGGAGTTTTAATGAATCTTTAATTAGATTAAAGTGATCGAAAATGGAGTATTACCAGTTTTGCTCCAAAGCGATAGTTAAATCTTTAATTAGATATGAACGTGAAATGGTAACTAGTTTTACCGATAACACTGTGGTGTTAGATATGGAGTATTACCAGTGTTGCTCCATAGGATGAATAGGTTGGGATTGGGAAATAAAATAAATAATTACTTCGGTGTGGTTCGCTAATCCCGACTAGTTTGGAAAACCTTAACATGGTTTGACATGATATCCAAAGGAAGATTAAAGAATAAATTTGGAAGAATTTATCTTTGATAAAATTAATGGGAACCTTTCCATAAGAATGTGAAATTTTGAATAAAAGAATATTCTGAATTGGAATGAGGCGTATGTTGTGTTTGTGTAACATTTGTTTATTATATACGCGGGTTATTCGGAAAGGCCGGGTTTATACCCATTTTGAATAAACGATTCGACGACAAGTCAAAGATGAAGACGGTGGTTGAAGACCAGAAGTCTTCACATTGTTTGGATGATTACTTATGATCTTGATTGGGCTGTACACCCAAGAGGAAGGAATCAGTTGGTGATCATCCAGACGTACTTGGAGATCGATGGATATGCGAGGAAAGTGCCTCCGGTTTCGTTCAGACCTAGAACGAACTTGTAAATGGACTGTGTGTCTGACATGGGATTTTATTCTGTGTTGATTGATCTCTATTAAATATACATCTGTTTGGCGGCGGAGAATTTATTCTCATGCTTAACGCCCTTCTCTGAGACGTACGAGCTCAGAGGTTGTATATCGATGAACATCGATCGCATGGAGTGAATTGCCTGTGTGGCATGCCTAAGTGGCAGATGATCAAGGCTTCTGTTGAAAAGCAAAGTCTTGTGGTTGATGATCAAAGCACGGCCTGTGTGGCATAGCTTTGTGTATAACGTGAATTCTCGAGCCTAACACCTTGGCATGAGTCAAAAACGGGATAGTGACTGCAGGGAGAGCACGACGTTTCATTCTAGCTAGTGGTGGTTTCAGTGTTTAAACTGGCTGACATTTATATACTTCTCACCTGTGTGGTTGTTGGAATGCGAGGCGCCTCGAATATATGGTCGGTAACTGGCACTATGTGAGCCGACGTACAGACCATTATATAGGTCCTACAGGACCGGGAAACGTGCGTTCAAGAATAACTAATCCTCAAAAGTAAGAGAGGACCGGCCCTGAAGATCCAAAGATCGCTGTGTGTGGTCCTGAGACATTTGTTGGAGTGTCTCGAACGGAGAGGACATTGCCCCTTGCCTCGACTCATGATGGAATCCAATTTCCAATACGTGATATTTCGGTTTTATTTGTAGAGCCTAGTACGGCGACATAGTGGTATGGGTCACTTATGTCGTCTATGATTTATACATTATGATTGAAGTTGCTTTCTTCACTTATAGTAATAATAAAATATGAAATTTCACGTACAAAGCATTTTTGGCTATTATAAGGTAAAAACCCTATCCTCCGGCTTGCGTTGCATTGTGTGATGGGACCTAGGTCTTATAATAGCTTCATTTTTCTTTATTTAGCATTGCGCTGCTTGTTTTATGCACTGGTATTCTTGGGAGGAAACACGTTCCATGTTATACGGCGTGGTCCCTCGATTTACCTAACTTTAAAAATAAAGATTAATAATTGTTTTAGTTCTCACACCAGTCACATGACTGACCTGTAGTTTATTGTTTTAACCTAAACTTTGGGTACCCCTATTTTCCACCCGGGCAGCTAGTAGTTTTGGTTTTGCAGATTTATTTTCACAGGATCCTGGTTCACAGCTGGAACGATACTCGGAAAGCTTTGTATCCGTGTATTTCTTTCAGTTATGTTTTGTATTATTTTTCGCCACAGTAATGTATTTAAATCTCTGATATTTGTCAAATGTGTAATATTGATTCATACTGTGATATTCTTATATTCTGATGGAATTGTTGTAATATACAATGAAATGTTCTTCTTTTTATGTTCTGATATGTGTTGTTCTCAAAGCGATCCGTTCTTTCCTTTCCGGGGAAGTTACAGGTTACTACATTTGGTATCAGAGCTTTGGTTTACAGAGCTCGAGAACAAGACACATTAGATCCGAACGAAAGAATTCATCAGATATTGGATTAGTAATATCCAATTAGAATGACTCGTTACAGATAGGATCAGTAGTATCCTAAAACGAGTGTGAAGAATATATTTTTCAAACGAAAACAATATTGTTTTCAAAATTTAAACCAGTTTATACGTATTTGAATATTTTATTTGTATTGAATTTGGACAATCGAGTATATAAAGATTTAGCATATACGCATCATGAACGTATATTCGAAGTTTTAATATATTGGATAGATATAGAATCACATTCTAGACACTCGGGGATAATTCTGATGATGTGGCCACATCATCAGTATTTATGGTCGTGTTTCGAAGGTGTGATATTTATATATTTCCATTAGACTGGTGTGAGAACCAAAACTAGATAGGTTTATTGTTGTGATTTGGCATCAAAAACATGATTTTCTGTATATATATCAAAGTTATGAATTTGAAATGATAGTCCACTAATTGATTGATGGTTGTGTTGTTTGATTATTGGTTTGAAATTTTTAACCATTTATGCCAAATTGAATCAAATATTGAACTGTATTGAAAAATGATTACAATTGCATGCATATACATGTGTATCCATTGAACAGGGCATAACAAGGAGGCTAGAGCAGAAGAATAAAATTGTTTGCCCGACAAATAGGTACAGGTTTATTGTATTTCTTTGGGCTTGGATGATTTTATGAGCCGATTGGCTAGCCGCTTGGCTGTTTCTTTTTCTTTTTGGATTGATGAGGGCCATGGGTGGCTATTTGAAATATCCCGAAGTCCCCGGTGCAAGGGAGGTTATGGTGAAATTTTTCGAAAATTTAGTGTGTTAGCCAAATTTTTGAAAAATTTGAAAAGTTCTTAGAAACTGAAAAGTTGAAGAACTTAAGCCGTAAAGAAAATAATGAAAGTAGAGTTGATTAGTTAAACAACTTTCAATTTCGTTCCTTTTCGGGGACGAAAAGTTTTAAGTGGGGGAGATTGTAACAACCCGGAAATTCTGATCCAGTTTAAAAATTTTATTTTGGCAATTTTAGCGAATTTTGAATATTTAAAATGACTTATTTTAAATAATAACGATGAGAAGTTTATTTTGAATAGAAGTAGAACATAGATATTTATATAGATCGTCGTTAGAATATAAATATTTATTTTAAAATATAAAAGGAATTGAAAATGGCGCGGTAGTTTGAAATTTCGATTTCGAATTTCAAATGAATGTACAGGATTCAAAATAAACCGGATTTTGGTGAAACCAAAAATATTTGAATCTATTTGACAATATCTTTCCAACGAATCCGAAAAATTGAAATTTCATAGCGGGAATCAAAAGTTACGTCCAGTTGAAAATTGAGAATAGTCGCTACGGAATTCTGGCCCTTAAAAATGGAAATTTTGCAAACAACCTCGGTTTTCGACGAAACCACTATTGTTAGATCCGTGATATCAAATTATTGCTAGATTCTAAAATTCATAATTTTTCGAATCAATATGTGAGCGTGGCAAAGGAAAACTCGTTTGACCAGTTTTAGTTGATTTTAATCGACTGGAAAATGGTCATTTTACAAACGGTTTCAGAATTCGACGAAATTAGTTTTGTTAGGACTATATCGTCAATACGAAGCTAGAAAATATTTTTCGGGAATTTTTAGAGTTAGTATGTGACCCCGATAAAATGAAATGTGCGTTCAACTTCAATATATAGATTTATATTTTGATTTTGACAAAAACTGATCGAAACAGTCGAATAAGCCTGCGATACCTATCCCATTGTGTTCGAAATGGGGGTAATTAGCTATAGACGACAGTCGGTGGGCCTCGTTTCGAAGTCGAAATAAAAAGTTGCTTTTTGAAATTAATTAAATAAAATAATATATATTATTATATATTCCCCCCTCCTTATCTTCTTATCGGTTCAGATTGTTTTTAAAAAAAAGAAAAAAAATAAAAGGGCAGAAGCCCTCGTCGATGCCGCCCCCTACATCCGCCACCTCTGGCGAAGCTCCCCTAGGCAGCCGCCCTCACGAGCACACCTCCCTCCCCTTGACCCTCCTTCTCCTCCGTCCTTCTCCTCCTACCTCCACGAACACCCAAACCCCACTGAAACAGCACCGCCTGCCACCCTAGGCCCCGCCACCCTAGGCCCCGCCACCGCCACCTGGGTCATCTGCTACCCCTCCGGCCAGTGAAACCCCCCTCATCTCGCTGTAAGTTTTTTTAGTTTTTTATTTTATTTTATTTTGTTTTAGTTTATTTTAAACATTTAATTAAGGTTAATCGATTCACAAACTGATTTTTCTTTGAATATGAAATTCCTTTGAATAAAAATATGGTCTTTAGCTAGAAAATGAAAATCTGATTTTTATGTGTGTAACTAAATCAAAGGTTTGATTTAGTATGATAAGAAAGATTTGATCTTTAGGGTTAGAAAGATTCAATCTTTAGAGTTAAAAAAAATAGATTTTTATTTTATTATGAAGTTGGAGAAATAAAAATACGATTTTTATCATCTTGAAGTAGAAATAAAAATATGATTTTTATTTATTCAAATGAAGTGATAAAAATATAATTTTTATTATGAAGTTAGCGTGATAAAAATATGACCTTTCATATATATATAACGATATAAAAAAAATTAACTTTTATATATACAGTGGCAAGGTAAAAATATGAATTTATAGAAGTGAAGTTATGATTTGATTTTTATCTTGAGGTAAGAGAAGAAAAATAGAATTTTTATCTATATAGTAGCGGTATAGAAATAGAATTTTTATCTATTTAGTAGCGGTATAAAAACGTGATTTTTATCCATATAAGAGTGATTATAAAAATGTGATTTTATATACATGGCAACAATATAAAATTGTGATTTTTATATATGTAGTGGCTACGGACAACGAAATTGACAAAATGCGAGAACGGTGAAGATTTTCTACATAAGAAGAGTCATGGTGTTTGGTTTAGCTAGTCGGTGAGAATTTCTCACTTTAAATCTTGTTTTCTAGTTAAAATATATACTAGGATGCAGAAGGTGCTTAGCAGCACCCGACACCCGTCGTCCACAGACCATGGACGACTTGTATGCTTGTTTGATGTGTTGTGAAGTATGTTTGTGACATTGATGTGAAATGAATAATAAAATATTCATGTGTTGAAAAAAATTAATTATCGTTAAAAATATATTTTTTAACGTGAATGTGAATAAATAAATATTCATTTACAAACCAGACAGTTTGTTTATGTACACCTATTTGAAGGATATTAATTGGGACGATATATTTTACACATCGCCCAACTGCACAAATAATATTCAGTGTTTGTGGATTGAAACCCCGCACGGGTGTTGGGATGATATTTGACGTACACTAATCCCAATTGTTTAGTTGTATGTTGATCGTTTGATTGACAGACTGTACGAGCGTTAATTAGTTATATTTAATGCTTATGCAGTTGTGTGGTGCACTTTGGATGATGGTTGATTATTTATCGTTGCTATTATATACATGTGTTGTATGGAATCCATATAATTAACATTATATGGTAATTGATTGGGCCTCATTCCAATTGGGAAAATAAAGAATATTATAGAAATAAAGATTCATGTGTTGAATAGAATAAATAGTCGTGTGTTGACGATGCTCATGTGTTGAAACTTATCATGTGTTGAATAAAATATTTTAACAATAAAATTTACATCTTTATCATAATTTTATAAAATATATTAAATAGAATAAATATTCATGTATTAAATGAAATATAGATTCATGTGTTGAATAGAATAAATATTCATTTGTTGAATAGAATAACGAAGTTATAGAAATATATAAAGCCATGTTGATTAGAGATACGCCATTTTGACGCGAACGATATTTATATCGATTATATTCGTTTTTATAATGAATGTAGAAAAGGAAGTGATTTCAAAATATAACGTTTTGAAAATATTATTATTTGTATATCGATGATGTGCAATATTCAATTTTGATTCGAAATTGAATATGAAATTGAAATCATTTCGAAAACGAATTTAAAAACCATTTATAAAATACATTTTAAAAGGAAATCGATGAAATATATATAATATATATATTATATATATAACGGCCTGAATAGAACGCGCCGCGCCGCGGCAGTTTGCGAATTTCGACCATTGACTTCGAGTTGACGTTGCGGGAGATCCGACCGTCGGATTCTCCTGAAACTGGAACTATTGGGTTCGTATCGAAAAGAGCTTTCCAACGAATATTAGAAATTTGAAATCTAACAGTGGATTTGGAATTATGTCCAAATCAAATTCGGAAAAGGTCGCTGTAAGTGCAGTTCGATGGCCGTTTGTGGAAATCCACTGTACGGGCCTTGATAAAATTATTAAAAATATTAATAATTTGTGTAAAATCATAATATATGAATTGGAAAGAAATGGGATGAAAAATTCCACATTTGAAAGGATAAAGATATATTTTTATCGAAATGAACTTGTTTTGAACTAGATTTGAAATGGTTTTGAAAATATTCAGAATTTCCAACATACGAATTGGAATGGATTTGAATCGAAATTATCTTCGGAATATCTCGATGTTGGATTTCGTGATTATACATATATGGTTGTGGAAATTTGAAAGATATTTTTGATATCGTTATTTCCAATACGATATTTGTTGGTTTCAGAACTTGATATTGAATATAAGCCGGTATATTTTCTATTCAGAGCCTTGTATTTAATTTCAAATGGGATTTTGGGTTCGTTGTGAATGGTGTCTTAAATAACATTGTTCTTGAACCCAGTTTAGAAAAGAATAAATCTTGTAATTAAGATTTAGTGAAATTGTCCAGTTAATTAGTATTTAATTGGAATTGAATTTGAATTGGTTTTTGGGGTTTATCGTGAGCGGTGTTTTGAATAACACCTATTCTTTAACCCGATTAACAATAGAAAGTGATTTTGGGTTTATCGTGAATCGTGTTTTAGGTGACATTGGTTCTTTAACCCAATTAAAGGCAGGATATTGATTGTTGAGAAGATTAAAACTAAGTGGAGTTTTAATGAATCTTTAATTAGATTAAAGTGATCGAGAATGGAGTATCACCAGTTTTGCTCCAAAGCAATAGTTAAATCTTTAATTAGATTTGAACGTGAAACGGTAATTAGTTTTAACGATAACACCGTGGTGTTAGATATGGAGTATTACCAGTTTTGCTCCATGGGATGAATAGGTTGGCATTGGGAAATAAAATAAATAATTACTTCGGCGTGGTTCGCTAATCCCGACTAGTTTGGAAAACCTTAACATGGTTTGAAATGATATCCAAAGGAAGATTAAAGAATAAATTTGGAAGAATTTATCTTCGATAAAATTAACGGGAACCTTTCCCTAAGAATGTGAAAATTTGAATAGAAGACTATTCTGAATTGGAATGAGGCGTATGTTGTGTTTGTGTAACATTTGTTTATTATATACGCAGGTTATTCGGAAAGGCCGGATTTATACCCATTCTGAATAACCGATTCGACGACAAGTCGAAGATGAAGACGATGGTTGAAGACCGGAAGTCTTCACATCATTTGGATGATTATTGATGATCTTGATTGGGTTGTACACCCAAGAGGAGGGAATCAGTTGGTGATCGTCTAGACATACTTGGAGATCGATGGATATGCGAGGAAAGTGCCTCCAGTTTCATTCAGACCCAGAATGAACTTGTAAATGGACTGTGTGTCTGACATGGGATTTTATTCTGTGTTGATTGATCTCTATTAAATATACATCTGTTTGGCGGCAGAGAATTTATTCTCTTGCTTAACGCCCTTCTCTGAGGAGCTCAGAGGTTGTATATCGATGGACATCAGTCGCATGGAGTGAATTGTCTATGTGGCATGCCTAAGTGGCAGATGATCAAGGCTTCTATTGAAAAGCAAAGTCTTGTGGTTGATGATCAAAGCACGGCCTGTGCGGCATATCTTTGTGTATAATGTGAATTCGCGATCCTCACACCTCAATATGAGTCAAAAACGGGATAGTGACTACAGGGAGAGCACGATGTTGCTTTCTAGCTAGTGGTGGTGTCCGTGCTTAAACTGGCTGACATTTATATACTTCTCACCTGTGTGGTTGTTGGAATGCGAGGCGCCTCAAATATATGGTCGATAACTGGCACTATGTGAGCCGACGTACAGACCATTATATAGGTCCTATAAGACCGGGAAACGTGTGTTCAGGAATAACTAATCCTCAAAAGTAAGAGAGAACCGACCCTGAAGATCCAAGGATCGCTGTGTGTGGTCCTGAGACATTTGCTAGAGTGTCTCGAACGAAGAGGATCTTGCCCCTTGCCTTGACTCATGAAGGAATCCAATTTCCAATACGTGATATTTCGGTTTTATTTGTAGAGCCTAGTACGGCGACATAGTGGTATGGGTCACTTATGCCGTCTATGATTTATGCATTATGATTGAAGTTGCTTTCTTCACTTATAGTAATAATAAAATATGAAATTTCACGTACCTAGCATTTTTGGCTATTATAAGATAAAAACCCTATCCTCCGGCTTGCATTGCATTGTGTGATGGGACCTGGGTCTTATAATAAATTCATTTTTCTTTATTTAGCATTGCGTTGTTTGTTTTATGCACTGGTATTCTTGGGAGGAAACCCGTTCCGTTTTATACGGCGTGGTCCCTCGATTTGCCTAACTTTAAAAATAAAGATTAATAACTGTTTTAGTTCTCACACCAGTCACATGACTGACCTGGAGTTTATTGTTTTAACCAAAACTCTAGGTGCCCCTATTTTCCACACGGGCAGCTAGTAGTTTTGGTTTTGCAGATTTATTTTCACAGGATCTTGGTTTATAGCTGGAACGATACTCGGAAAGCTCTGTATCCGTGTATTTCTTTCAGTTATGTTTTGTATTATTTTTCTTCCATAGTAATGTATTTAAATCTCTGATATTTGTCAAATGTGTAATATTGATTCATACTCTGTGATATTCTTATATTCTGATGGAATTGTTGTAATATACAATGAAATGTTCTTCTGTTTGCGTTCCGATGTGTGTTGTTCTCAAAGCGATCCGTTCTTTCCTTACCGGGAAAGTTACGGGTTACTACATTAGTCTCTTAGATCATACCACTGCACTTTGACTAAGTGAACCTTCTTGTTCCTTAGCTCCTTAGTTTCTTTGCCAATAACCTTTATCGGCTCTCTTCTCACTGCTATTTCTAGAGTAATTTCCAAGTCTTGTGGCGCGGCTTCTTCCATGACCAAGTCTGGATCATGTACAAGCTTTCGAAGTTGAGACACGTGAAACGCATCATATAATCCAGGCAACCAATTTGGCAATTGAACCCTATAAGCAAGAGTTCCAATCCGTTAAAGTATAGGAAATGGACCAATAAATCTGGGTTCCAACTTCGCTGTTTTGCCAAATTGGACTATTGCTCTCATCGGAGAAACCCTTAGATACACATAGTCACCAACAGAAAAGACCAAATCTCTTCTTATCGAATCTGTATAACTCTTCTGTCGGCTTTGAGTTGTTTGCAATCGTTTCATAATGAAATCGACTTTATCCAAAGTTTCGCGAATCGTATCAGATCCCAAATCAAGTCTGTTACCAGGTTCTACCCAACACGTTGGAGATCTACACATTCTACCATACAGTGCTTCGAATGGTGACATTTTCAGGCTTGCTTGGTAGTTGTTGTTGTATGAGAACTCAGCCAAATGCAAGTGGTCTTCCTATGATCCGCCAAAATCAATAATACAAGCCCGCAATAGATCTTCTAGTATACGATTGACCCTCTCAGTTTGGCCATCTGTTTGAGGATGATATGCGGTGCTCAGGTTCAGTTTTGTTCCCAATTCTACTTGGAATGATTACCAGATTTTACTAGAAAAATTGGGTCTCTATCACTGACTATGCTGATGGGGACCCCATGTAGTTTAACAATCTCTTTGAAATAAATCTACGTCAGACTTTGAGCAGTTCTATTCGATTTGACAGATATAAAATGGGCGATCTTCGTGAAACGATATACGATCACCCATATACTGTCATTTCCTCTCTTGGTTCGGGGCAAACCATCTATGAAGTCCATGGAAATTTGTTCCCACTTCCAATTTGGAATTTCTAATAGTTGCAAAAATCCAGCCAGTTTCTGTTGATCACTTTTGATTTGTTGGCAAGTAGAACGCCTGCTAACGTACAAGGAAATGTCTCTTTCATCGCCTTCCACCAGAATGTTCGCTTGAGATCAGTATACATTTTACTAACCCCTGGATGGATACTCAGCTTGGACTTGTGAAACTCATGCAATACTTCTATTTTGAGCCCAAGGATGTCGGGAATACAAATTCTTCCTTTCAATCTCAGAACTCCCGTGCTATCCACTTACAAACTGGAGACTTCACCCTTTTGAATTCTTTTGATCATCTCTTTAACAAAATTATCGTCTTTCTGAAGAACAGATATTTTATCTATCAACGAAGGCATAATGATAAGATTGGCGATGATCACATCCTTCCAGCTAAGCGCATCAGCCACAACATTGGCTTTCCCCGGAGTATACAAAATATCCAGATCATATTCTGCGAGAAATTCTAGCCAACGCTGCTGCCTCAGATTCAAATCTTTCTTGGTGAATAAATACTTCAACGATTGATGATTGGTATATAGTTCGAACTTCTCACCTAATAGATAGTGTCTCCAGATTTTCAGAGCAAACACGACGGCTAAGAACTCAAGATCATGAGTAGCATATCTCTTTTCATGCAGCTTCAACTGACGGCTAGCATAAGCGACGACTTAGCCTCTTTGCATTAATACCGTGCCAAGACCTCCAATAGAAGCATCCGTCCAGACCGTCAAATCCTGATTGCCATCGATAATCGTTAATACTTGAGCAGTAGTCAATCTTAATTTCAGCTCTTCGAAAGCTGCCTCACATTCTGGAGTCCACTTAAACCTTGAATGTTTCTTAGTAAGCTGCGTCATTGGACCAGATAGCTTCGAAAAATCTTTATTGAATTTCCGATTAGAACTAGCCAATACCAGATAACTTCGGACTTCTGTGGGAGTACTAGGCTGTTTCCAATCCTGAATAGCAGTGATTTTGCTTAGATCCACAGAAATTCCTTGCTTGGATACGACGTGACCAATGAATTTGAGTTCTTCTTGCCAGAATATACATTTGGAAAATTTGGCCTTTTAAACATTCTTTCTCAGAATCTCTAACACTTGTTCCAAATGTTTTGCACGCTCGCTCTCTGACTTAGAGAAGATCAATATGTAATCAATGAAAACTAGTACGAATTTATTCAATACATCTATGAATACTTTGTTCATTAGATCGACGAAGTAAGCTTGAGCATTACATAAGGCGAACGACATTACTAACCACTCATAGAATAATCTGGACCTCTAAATGCTGTCAAAGGAACACATTATTCGGCAATTCGCGGCTGATGGAAACCTGTAGTTAGGTCCATCCTTGAAAATACTTGCGCTCCATTCAATCGATCCAACAAATCATCAATCCGCGACAATGGGTATTTATTCTTTAACTTCTGCTTGTTCAATTCACGATAATCCAAACATAGTCTGAGAGTACCGTCTGACTTTGGGACAAACACCACTGCTTCCCAATCCTAGAAACTAGGTCTGATCAGACCCTTCCATACAAGCTGTCGAGTTTGATTGTCTAATTCTTCTTTTTCCTTCAAGGTCATTCTTCGAATAGCGTGAAGTACTGGCCTTGCATTTGGAATTAAAGCGATTTTGAAATCAATTTCTCTATGCAGAGGTAAGCTAACAACTTCTTCGAACACATCTGCATAATTCTTGACGACAGGAATATTCTCTATGACGACAGGGATGCTTTCTGTGACGACAGGAATATGTTCTAATTGAGCAGGAGAAGCATCCAGAGCTAACCAAAAGTCTTTTCTATCTGAATTCAGACCTTTGCATGGTATGGTGATATAATTCCCCGGTTTAATCTGTGCCTTAACAACTCTCTCGGCGCATTTAACCTAGCTTCATATTTGGTTAACCAATCCAATCCCAAAATAAGATCAAATTCTGTAAAATTCATGACGATCGAGACGGTAGGGAACCGATAACAGGAAAAAGAAACAGACACCCCACAAATCCAACTTAGATTAAGGGAACCCCCAACCGGATTATGGGCAGTGATGGGGTCTTTGAGCTTTTTTAGTTTCAAATCCAGTTTCTTAACCGCATTACTTGCAATAAAGCTTCGTGACGTGCCTGTATCAAACAATATTTTAACTGGAATGTTTTTGATAGTAAGTGTGCCTTCCAAAACATCTGGCCTTCCCTGACTAGTTGAGGGTGCAGGAACCTCTGCCACTTCATTTACATATTCTATTTCAGACTTCTTTGATAGTTGGCAATTTTTCGCAATGTGACCAGCCTGGTGGCACTTATGGCATCCCCTGCTCTCTGAACCTTCTTACTAGACTTAGACCCATCATCCATTCATTTGTTTGAAGATTTACAGTTCCTTATCAAATGCCCTTGCTGATTACACTTTAGACATACAACTGCCTTAACCTTTTTCTGACTGGCCATTGGCCTCTTACTGACCTCAGACTGCGTACTTGCCTTAAGTTGCATACTTGTCTCTGGGCTATCAGTTTCAAACTTCCTCTTATTGTTAGAACTGCCTTCCTCTTCATCGTCCAAAAGACCTTGCTTATCGAGATCCTCATATTGATAAGCCATGCATATCATTTCAGAAAAAGGAAGCTTCACATGTGCAGTTACACTACATTGGTACTTTCTTTGGGGCCCGTTAATAAACCTCAGATTCTTCCTCTTAGGATTTTGAATTAGGTGCGGGGCAAAACGAGAAAGTTAATTGAATTTCTTATGATATTCCGGAATGATCATATCTCCCTATATTAGATAGAAGAACTCATCGTATAGCCGATCAGTCGCTTCTGGAGGAATAAATCTTTCATTGAAAATTTCTTTAAATCTATCCTAGGTAATATTACCTTCTGGATTATCCTTAATAACAGTGTCCTACAGATTAAAGCTTCGTCTTTGAGTGCCCAAGATGCCAGTAATCTTTTCTGGTCATCCCTCAGCTTGAAACCTTCAAAAATTCTCTTAGAAGAATTCATCCATGCTTGAGTTTGGATAATGGATTCATTGCCCAAGAACGGTACTCCACCCAGATTTCGATACTTCTTTAATAGAGCTTCTATATCTGATACTAGCTGTGGGGGCACAACTGGCTCATTGGATTGTCAAACCAAAGAATTACTTCATCTGCTTCTGCCACTCATTTTTCAATGTCTGCAAATAGCAGACAAAGTGTCAAGCCAACATAAAAGATATTGTATAGCATAAAGACATATATTTGAATGTATATATGTCAATTGGGGTGTATTTTATCTTGCTTTACTCATTCAAGGATATTACTGATTCTTTCTGTAATGAGTTATTCATCATAGAATACTTTAGATTCTATTTTTGACGGGTTCGTTAATATGTTATATTCCGGAACTAAGATTAATCAAAGCTCGGATACCATGTGTGATGACCCTAAACCCCCATTCCATGGGAGCAAGGATACTATTTGGAATATAAAACATAAACAGTAACAACAGAATAGAAATATATCATTAAACCAGATAATGTATAACAAATTACACTGGATAAATATAATCATCAGAGTTACACAGCATATAAGGATCATACTTAGTACAAAATATAGTTTCAGCTTTATATAAAATGTCTACAACAGAATTAAACATACTATACATAACAAAAGCTAAACAGCATAATAAAAGTGATAACATCCATCTTCAGCTCTATAGCTATCCAGAAAGAGCCTGCTAAAACCTGAATACAAGGCTGCTCGTGTAGAAAATAGGGCACCGAGTTTGCAAATGAAACAAACTACGAGTCAGTCATGGGACTGGTATGAGAAATCCACTTAACTTATTTTATAATAAGGGTAATCACAGGACCACGCCGCTAACGCGGAACGAGTTTACTCCATTATATTGCCAGTGCTTAAAACAAGTAAATCATTTAAACATCACAATGCTTTTTACAAAAATGAAGCCATTATAAGACTCAGTCCCATCACATAATGTAGCGCAAGCCGAAGTATAGAGTTTTACCTTATAATGGCCAAAATTTGCTTGATACGTATAAAACAAAAGCATTTGATATTATTACTAGTGCTTATATGTTTCAAAACCATTTCAGTCATAATATCAATCATAGACGGCGTAGTACCCCATACTACTATGTTGCCATAATAGTTCTACAATCAAAACGCACGATGTCGTATTTGGAATTTGGATTTCCATCATGAACCAAGGCAAGGGATCGTCCTTACCACTTTGAGACAAACTAGCCTACCATATCTCAGGGCCTAGACTCAGGTGGGCCCTTGGATCGTCAGGGTCGGTCCACACGGAGTGGATTAAAATGCTGAACACTGCATTTCCCCGCCCTATGGGGCGTAAAACTGGTCGATATATCTACCAAACCATCCATCGGCTCCGTAGAGACCGAAATAACCGAGGCGTCTCGCTTTCCATCATCCACATAAGTAAAACATCAAGGCATCCAAAACCCTGACACCACTCCTAGCTAGAAGGAAACGCATGTCCTCCCTGATGTCCACTCCCATTTCTGGTTCATGCCGGGGTGTGAGGCTCACGAATTAACGCTATACACAAAGCTAGCTATATTAAAGCCGTGCTTTGATCATCAACCACAAGACTCTGCTTTTCAACAAAAGCCTTGATCACATCATCTCTGTATTCCACGTTATCTACCTACAACGTTAGACACACATCCATTTACAAGTCCGTTCTGGGTCTGAACGAAATCGGAGGCACCTTGTTCCTTGTCCCATATGTCCAATACAGGAGAGAGGCCCTCGCACATCCGAACAATCAACAAGTACGTTCGGACAACCACCACTATAACCCCTTTAGGGCAGCAACTCCCGTCAAAGGCATCAGTAGACATCCATTCGATGTGAAGATCATCGGTCTTGCGCCGTCTTCATATCTTCGACTTCTTCCCGTCGATCAATTATTTGAAATGAGAATTTACTTGGCCTTTTCAAATAATTCACGGATATATAGAATTTTAAATCAATTTTGTCCATGGTTAAATTATCTGACATCCATAATTCAGTTCATTAATACAATTTTCATGTCAAACACATTCAGCCATCAATATCCAATAAACCAAGTAAATTCGGTTAATTTCCATTTCATATCGTTTATAATATTTTTAAACTATTTATCGCTATTTTTATTTAAAATAGTCCATTTGTTTAAACGATGCTTCAGGCCAGAGCGCGGCCATGGCGCAGTTTTTCTTCAGATTTGATTTACTCATATCTAAAAATCTAACCGTTGGATCCCTACGAATTTTATATCATTGGAAAGATCTTTTCAAAGCAGACCCAACGGTTCTAGTTTTGGGAAAATCCGACGGTCGGATCTCTCGGTATAATCGTTTAAAGTTACGACTTCAAAACACGAACTACAGCGTCGTTATTCATTTTATTTTAATTTATATATATATATATATATGCATATAAAATTCGGTCTGGCGCTGTTTTTGTTCAGATTTGAATTAAACATTTCTGACAATCTAACCGTTGGATCTTAACGAATTTTATATCGTTGGAAAAGTCTTTCCAAAGCAAACCTAATGATTCCGATTTTGGGAAAATCAGACGGTCGGATCTCCCATAATAATCGTTTAAAATTACAATTTCAAAACGCATACTGCAGCGTCGTTATTCATTTTATTTTAATTTTTACATATATATATAATTCGTTCTTCGATTTCCAAACCATTTTCATTTCATATACGTGGTAAAAATAATATTTTTAGCCAAAAAATATTTGTTTCAACACATGAGTATTTTTAACACTTCATATATATAATTAAAATATGATTTTTATTGTTAAAACAATTTATTCCAAACACGATTATTTTTAGCGATTCATATATATAATAAAAATGTGATTTTTTTTGTTAAAACAATTTATTTCAAACATGAACAGTTTATCAACACATGAATATATTTTTAACACATGAATATTTCAGAAAGTTTCGGCAGCATAACAGCAGGGTAATTAAATCCGGCACCGTCTCGAGTACGGCTCCTCGCGCTACCTTAGGCCTCGTGAAGTTTACAAGGGGTAATTCATTTTTCCTATACAATTTTTCTACCCATCTACCCACTTTCTTTTCCCGCCCCAATTTCTTTTCACAACAATGTGAATATACTACAAACGCAACCAATGTTGTTGCAACCACAATCAATCAATTCCAAACAACCACAACTAATATATATCATCCATGGTTTGTGGACGAGTGGAGTATATATATATATGTATATGTATATTTATACGTATATATTTCAATTTCAATTCCATATCGCTACATATGGTATATACAACACATGTACAATTTATACGTCGCTTATATAATTTATACAACGCCCATATATGAGGTATACAACACGTATATAATTTATACATTGTTTATACAAATTATACATCGCTATTCCATTCCCAGTTTGAATTTAGAATCACATTGGGTTCCACCTATTCTAAAATTGTAGGAAGCTCCAAAAATGCTCCAGTCTCTTCTAAATTGTAAAGGACGTCGCCACGAATCCAATGTCCCTTGTTTCTCTAGATTTCGACAACATGGCAAAAAGATATGAATTTTATAGTCAAATCACGATTCATAGTGCTTTAATGTGCTATAAACAGTTCAAAATATTAAGGTCGTTACCTCACCTGAAAGGTTCCAAACTAGATCTTCATTTTTCGCGCAAACCGACACACTAGGGGAGGATCGGCCACTGCCATGTGGAAGGGGAGGAAACGCACGCCTGTACCTGGGGGCGGTGCTATGTTCGATGCAAGGAGGAATGGACGGCAGTGGGTTGAAGTCTCGAACTTCGAACTGGCTGATCTCAACGACGACGCAACTTTACGAGGCATGGTGGGTATAGATTTGGAGAGGAGATTCAGATCTTCAAAAACCCCAACTGTATCAATCAATTTCGTTAAGCCAATTCGCCGGAATCGAGCTGAGAAGAACGGAAAGTGTTTCCGCTGTCGAGATAGTTAGGTTACGGGGGTTTCTGAATATTTTTAGAAAATTAAATAATAAAATAAATTATATGATTGGCCCGTATTTATATTAGTTTGAAAATTAGGGTTTCTCCATACGAACTCCAATTCAAACCCAACGACTGTCGCCCCTAGCTAAATACCCCCATTCTGAACACAATGAAATATGTTTCGTAAGCCCATTCGACTGTTTTAGTCAGTTATTCTTCAAATTAAAATACAAAACATTCAATTATAGATTTGAACGTACATTTTAATTTGTTGGGGCAACATACTGATTCTAAAAATTCTAGAAAAATAAATCTGGCTATGTTGGAACAATAAAACTAACTTCGTCGAATTTGGAGACTAGTTGAAAATGGACTTTTCTTGATCAATCCAATTCAAACTGAAATTACCAATCGTGTTTTTCTTTGCCACGCTCACATATTAATTCCAAAAATTATGGAATTTGAAACCTAGCAATAATTTGACATTCCGGATCAAACCAAAGTGGTATCGTCGAAAATGGAGGTCGTTTGCAAAAATGTCTATTTTTACGGGCTATATTTATTCCATAGCGACCATTCCGAATATTCAACTGGCCATAACTTTTGATTCCCGCTATGAAATTTCGATTTTTCAGATTTGTTAGAAAGATATTTTTAAACAGATTTAAATATTTTTTGTTTCACTGGAATCCGATTTATTTTGAATCCTATACATTTAGTCAAAGTTCAAAGTTGAATTTTCAAACTACTGCGCTATTTCTAACTCCTTTTAAAATTAAAATAAATATTTACATTCCAACATCAATTCAAATAAATATATAAGTTCTAATTCTATTCAAAATAAATTTCTTATCGTTATTATTTAAAATAATTCATTTTAAATATTTAAAATTCATTAAAATTGCCAAAATAAAATTTTTAAATTGGTTCTGATTTTTCGGATTGTTACAAATAAGGTGTCCAAGTAAGAGATAATATGCAACCAGTTCTCTAACTTACCTGATTACACTTTTGAACAAGGTATAACTGAGAATGCCGGAAATGAGTTAATATACAAGTATTTCATTCATTTTTCATGGTAGTCAAATATTCGACTATCAAACTTAACCATAGTAAATATATCTTTTAATGAATGTTTTAAAGATATTAATAAGTTAAATGGTTTTGGGGTTTATTGTGATAATGTGTTAATTACATTCTTTTCAACCCTCTTAGATTACACAAATGAAACAAACATATCTGTGAATGAATGTTTTGAAGATAAACATAAACAAAACGGTTTTAGGTTGGTTGTGATGATGTGTAAACTACATTTTTATTTATCTCTCTTAAATAATATTTAGTAATATGGTTGGATCTTTAAATTAAAGTTTTAAAGACAAATATAAAAGGAATTGTTGTGGATTTGCGGTAAATGATATTTATCAACATTTATTTTTAAATCCAAGGATTATATTAAGATGAAAAATATAGTTAAATGGATATGAATATAATTATGTCATTGCAATGGAATTTCAAAGATAATAAGCATTAAGTCTTTTGGAATAAAGATAGAAAAGAAGAACTTTAACTAATAAAAGAGAACGAGTTCTTAATAAACAATATTTTTAACCTCTTTGATTGATCTCAAAAGAAAATAAATCTTGCAAATGATTTGTTAATACATTTATAAAGTGATAAATATAAGAATATTTCTTGAAGTATTGAAGACAACGAAGGGAGAGTGAAATAATAGAATACAACTAAAGATCTTTTGTAGTAAGGAACTGAATATATACACAAGTTTGTAAAGGATAATTAATCAAGCTACAAGAAAAATACCCTTTTGCAACTAGCTATTTGCAACTGGCAATACTTAACAGTTGCATTAAATGATACTTATCGACATACCCTTCGGAGCAGTTGCAACAGATGAGATTTAGAAACAGGTCTTTTCTTTCTATTGTGAAAAACATATTTTCAGCAACTGAGTTTCTCTTCCAGTTGCAAAAACATACTTTTAACAGGTGCACTTTCATAATAGTTGTAACAAACATATTATTTGCATTTGTACTTTCAAACTTATTGCAGTAAAAATATATTTAGCAGCTATTTTCACCACTTGTAATAACCATATTTTTTTACAACTGGTAAAGCCAGTTGCGAAAAACAAATTATTAAAAGTAAGCAGCAGTATTTAATTAAGAAGTCAAAAAATACTACTTATAATTATCCATCATTAGATAAGCAGTAGGTTTTAATGATTAACTTTTAACAATTAGTTTTAAATAGCCACTACTAATTAATTAACTATTAATAATTATATAATAATTAAAATTAATATTTAATCATTATAAATTAATAATAAATCTAATTATTATAAAGTGATATTTATAATTGGTAATAAAATAGTAATAGTTAATAAATAGTAATAATTAACAGTTAAAAAATAATAAAATAAATAAATACGAAATAATAATTAATTAATAATAAAATAATGGATAAATTTTAGTAATTAATTTGAAATATAAATATGCATGAATAATTGTTGTGAGTAGTTTTTGTACAAATGTAAATATGTATATAGTGTTATGTTTGTTATCGACATCAAGCTACTGGAACAAACAGTTTGGTGCGGACATTGAAGCCAAGAAGGCAACACCAATACAGATACCAAGAAGGTAGAGACGATACTGGAACAGTGCTAAGAAGATAATAACAAGAAGCGGAACCGAAGCCTGAGGCGATACCAATTCCATGCCAGGAATATAATATAAAAAGTTGATACCAGAGCCAGTATCGAAGCCTAAGGTGATACAGAAACCAATGCAGGAAGATAACATAAGAAGTTGATACCAGAGCTCGTACTGAAGCCACAAGACGGAGTCGATAATGAAGTAAGAAGCCAACAACGAAGCTAAGGGGACAATATAGGAAGGCAGTACAAGAAAAAATGTTAATGGCATTACTGTAGTATTGAACCCATTGTATTTTGTGTATAATAGAGGTGGTGTACTTCAGATTTAGAATTTAATGGGAAAGTTTCATTTTCTCTTGTCCATTTTATTTCTTCTCCATTAATAACATGGTATTATAGCATCGATTATGATTTATTCTTCAGATCCATTTTGTCAAAATTTGATTCGTGAATCATGGGAGAAACTAAATCGTCCATGCAGATTATACTAGTGATGTAGAAGATAACCAAACATAAATTGAGTGAATCAAACTATTTTGATTGGAGTAAGACCATTCGATTATACCTACGAAGTATCGACAAAGATAATCATCTTAAATAAGATCCATCAATAGCGGATCCATCAAATAAGGAAGCAGTAAGTTGGTTTGGTGATGATGCTAGATTGTCTCTTCAAATTTTACAATAGAAGGTGAAATTAATAGTTTTGTTAAATCATTGCGAATTTATGAAAGAACTTATGGATTGTCTGGAATTTTGGTATTCTGGAAAGGGAAACCTGAACAGAATGTATGAGATTTGTAAGTTATTTTATCAGGTTGAAAAGAAAAATCAATCTCTCATGAAATAGCTCATGACATTTAAGAAAACATATGAAGAGTTAAATTTATTGCTTCCAATTAGTGATGATGTCAAAATACAACATAAGCAGAGAGGGAAAATGGATATTATGATTTTTTGGCTGGTCTCCCATCTGAATATAAATTTGCTAAATCTCAATTTTTATATGGATCAGATGTGACATCATTTTATGATGTGTTTTGTAGGATTCTTAGAACTAAATTCTCAAGTTCAAATTCAACTCCATCAATTCAACACAACAGTGATTTGATTGGCACAATTAATAAACATCAACTATGTAAACCTAATAAGAACTCATAAAAAGGGAGATTAGTATGCCTAGATACGAGAATCAGACAGTGAAGTCATGTATATATTGAAAGAAACAAGGGCACACTAAAATTGAAAGTTGGAAGCTACCAAATAAGCAAAAAATGGCTGGAAATCAATAAACAACTAATGTTGTGAAGACTCAATACCAAGTTAGCCAGAATGTTTTGATTTCAGCTGAGGAATTTGCTAAATTTACTAAATATCAAAATGGTCTTAACAAGTCAGCTTAACCTATTTCAATTATTGTAGATAATACCATTTTTTCCAATATAGGAAGAACTCAATGGGTTATTGATTCTAGTGCTAAAGATAATATGATAGGTAATCGTACTCTTTTCTCAAGTTTTCAATCACGAACCTCTACTCATAATGTCACTTTAGCCGTTGGTTCCTCTTCAAACATTTAAGGGTTTGGAACAATAAGTCCAACCTATTCACCGCCTCAATTAACCTCCGCCATATATATACCTAAACTTGCGTTGAATCTATTCTCTGATAGTCAAATAACACAACAATAGAGCTGTTCAATCTCATTCTTTTAATTTTATTGTATATATCAGGATCTTGTGACTCATAAAATTGGTAGAGGATGTGAGTCAAAGGGATAGTATGTACTTGATGTTCCCTCCACAAATCAACAATCATTTGTTTGTGTTCAAGTATTTCTCAAGCCTTAAAGACACACTGTCAATTAGGGCATCCATCTTTATCCTTATTAAAGAAATCGTGTCCACAATTTAAATCATTACAATTGTTGAACTGTGAATCATGTCAGTATGTTAAACATCATTGCGTAAGTTTGAGTCCTAGAATGAACTAAAGAGCTAATTGTCTATTTGAATTTGTTCATTCTGATATTTGAGGTCCATCATCTGTGATTTCTAAACCTAGGTTTAGATAATTTGTTACCTTTATAAATGATTATTCACATATGACTTGGTTGTTTCTTATGAAAAATCGATCTGAGTTGGATTCAATATTTTGTTCATTTAGTGTTGAAATCAAAACTCAATTTAATACTTCTGTTAAAACTCTAAGGGATGATAATGCAAAGGAGTATACTTCGAGTTTATTTCAAACTTACATGGTTCAAAATGGTATGTTACATGAAACATCTTGTGTTGATACAACACCTCAAAATTGAGTTGCTGAAATAAAGAACAGACACTTGCTTGAAATGCACATGCACTTTCATTTCATATAAATGTGCCTAAGAGTTTCTGGGCTGATGCTGTTTCCATATCGTGTTTTCTAATGAATCATATGCCTTTAACTATTCTTAATATTGATATACCATACTCAATTCTCTTTCCAGACAAATCACTATATCCTATTAAGCTAAAAACATTTGGGTGTACATGCTTTGTTCGAGATGTCAGACCACAAATATCTAAACTTGATCCAAAATCCGTCGAATGTATTTTCCTTGGTTATTCTAGTTTGGAAAAAGGATACATATATTTCTGTCCCTATCTAAATAAATACCATGTATCTATTGATGTCACTTTCATAGAAGAAACACCATTCTTTCAATCATCATTAAGTTTACCTTATCAAAGTCAGGAGAGTCAGGGAGAGAATAATGGTTTTCTTATATATGATGTCACTTTCATTGAAGAAACAAGTTTTTCAACTTCTCGCGATACAGTTCCATCAACATCTGATGCAATTCCTCAAATTCAACATGAAGCTGTTTCTACATTTAATCCTGAAACTAATCTTCTTATTGCTCTCCGAAAGGGAAAAAGCCCATGCACATAACCTATCTCTTCAATTGTCTCACATAAACATTTGTCCTCGTCAACTCATTCACTCATAACTTTTCTTGAATCTGTTTCTTTACCTAAAATCATTGAGGAAGTATTATCGAATCCTGAATGGCAGGCTGGTATGGTTGAAGAAATGAATGCTCTTGAGGATAATGAAACATGGAGTTTAGTTAGGTTACCTGAAAATAAGAGACCTATTGGGTGTAAGTGGGTATTCGCTGTAAAAGAAATCTCTAGTGGTTCAATTTCTAGACTAAAGGCACATTTGGTTGCAAAAGAATATATAAAAATTTATGGAGTGGACTATTTTGAAACTTTTCCCAAGTAGCAAAGTTAATTTCTATTCAGTTGTTAATTCCATTAGTAGCAACACATATATGGAAATTGCATCAGCTTGATATAAAGAATGCATTTCTTAACGGTGACTTAGAAGAATAAGTTTACATGGTTCAACCCCTCGTTTCATTGCACAAGGAAAGAGTGGTCTAGCGTGCAAGTTGAAGAAGACACTGTATGGATTAAAACAGAGTACTAGAGCCTGGTTTGGAAATTTCAGTAATGCAATGGAGACCTTTGGAATGGTGAAGAGTAGATATGATCATTCATTGTTTGATAAGAATACTAAATCTGGCATAATTTTGCTTGTGGTTAATGTTGATGATACTGTGATAACTGGCAGTGATGAATAAGTTATTTCATCTCTTAAAATCTTTATTTAAAACCAGTTTCACACTAAAGATTTAGGGGACATGAAGTATTTTTTAGTGTGGAAATTACAAGAGATAATGGTAGTATTATTATGTCTCAACAAAAGTACGTTCTTGATTTGCTAGAATAGGTGTTAAACCTAGCACTATTCCTATTCCATTGAGCTGCAAGATTGTAGAAAATGGTGAGTTGTTCAAAGATCCAGAGAAGTATAGAAGTTGGTAGGGAAATTGAATTATCTAACTGTTACACGATATGACATTGCTTTCGCTGTTAGTGTTGTAAGACAATTTATGGCATCTCCAACTGTGTATCATTGGAGTGTAGTAAAACATATTATTAGTTACCATAAGGAAACTAATGGGCAAGGAATTGAGTATAAGAATCATGGGCATGCAATAGTTGAATGTTTCTTTGATGCTGATTGGGAAGGAACAATGCTGGATAGGAAGTCTATGTCTGGGTTTTGTGTATTTCTAGGTGGAAGTTTGATTTCATGGAAAAGCAAGAAACAAAATATCGTTTCTATATCAAGTGTTTAATATGAATATAGAGCTATGGCTAAGGCAATTTGGGAAGTGATGTGGATGGATCACATTACGCATGAAATTGGAATAAATATTGTTAAACCAATAACTCTATAATGTGACAATCAAACTGCAACACACATCACATCTAATCATGCGTATTATGAGAGAACAAAACATATTGAAGTGGAATGTCACTTCATTAAAGAGAATTTTCAACAAGGTCTAGTTCTAACGAGCATGTCAAGACTGAGGAGTAGGTGGCTGATATATTTACGAAAGCACCAAGTGGTGCTAGAATCAAGTATTCGTGTAGAAAGTTTGGCATGATGAATATCTATGCACCAACTTGAGGGGGAGTGTTGTGAGAGAGTTTGTATATATGTAAATATGTATATAGTGTTATGTTTGCTATCAGCATTAAGCTGTTTGGACAAACAACTTGGTTGTAACGATCCACAAAAATTCAATGCTCGAATTCTGATAATAATTCATAAACCTTGTATTGCTTGCCAGAACCTAAGTATCGAAAACACAAATAGTTATTAGAAAGAGATTATAGGGTGAAATAAGAAAGAAAGAAATATTAGAATAGAAGAAGAAGAACCGACACAACACAGAGTCTCACATCGCAACGAAAAAATTATAATATAGAAATAAATCTTTATAGAGAGCTTTAAATAAAAACGTATAATCATCAGAGTACATTAACACATCTGGATAGTTATAATAATCTATCCTCATATACAACACACATCGGAATGCACACCAAAAATATCATATGTCTGAACTCCTCCACCACGCCTTCGGAAATTCGCAGCATCCAAATCTAAACCTACAAAACCCGGTCTAACCCTAGCATTACAAACGTCGGATCAGTGTGGTGAACCAGAGTTAGAAAAAAAACATTAAGTTTAAAGGAATCACACAACTTGATTTTAAAGTCAAAAATCTTTTCGAAAGGAAAGGATAATCATAAGACCAAATCCACACATAAATACAGATGGTAATTACCTTACGATAAACCAGAACATTTTAGAAATTAATATCTTTTCTGATATTATAATAGTGTCTAAATTCAAATAAATATCAATCTAGCAGAATGCTTGCATCTCACGCTCTACATACATAGTATACAATTAAAACCACAGGCGCTTATTGGAGAATGGATTTCCATGGCATTGTATGGGCAACCACCTTTTCGACAATGTACCTTCGGAGATGAATACATTGGAGTTCAATAAGAACATCTTGCAGCCTAGACTAAACATGACCATTTCCTCATTTCCCTTGAGAGTAATGAATATATGATCACCATGGTTGGGGGCCAACCAACCGAACTTATAGCATACATACAAAAATTAAAATGGGACAACAGAAGGCACTTGATTTCTCCAGATCAGGTAATGATATAACCTTTTGATGGGTGCGACCCACATAGCCATGCGACCTACCCGATTTTATACAATTTCCCAGTTGATGAGGCTTGAGGTCGTACTTGCTTTTTAGAACATCTGGGCACCATTCACTTTGAATGCCACACTGCCAAATCTACCAGAAATCACTAATAGACGTCCACAAAATACCCTAATTGTTAAGCTAAGAGAACCGTCACTCTCCGCCACTAACTATGGTGCGTTTGAAAAAAAATCAACGTACGCGATTCCATTGGAAATACTCTATCCGACATCCGTCCTGTAAGGACCCGTTTCTTCCCCGTTAAGGAAAGAGCGGATACTTTGAGAACAACACACAACAGAACGCAGACGGAAGAACATTTCATTGTTATTACAACAATTTCATCAGATACAGGAATATACAGAGTATAAATGAATAAATTACATTCGACAAATATCAGAGATTACAATAAATTACATTGCAGCAGAAAATAAAACAAAGCACAACTGAAGGTGATATACGGATACAGAGCTTTCCGGATATTATTCCAGCTGTAAACCAGGATCCTGTGAATATAAATCTGCAAAACCGAAACTACTAGCTGCCCGTGCGAAAAATAGGGGCACCCAGAGTTTAGGTTAAAACAATAAACTCCAGGTCAGTCATGTGACTGGTGTGAGAACAAAAACAGTTATTAAAACTGTATTTTTAAAAGAGAGTAATTCAAGGGACCACGCCGTATAACACGGAACAGGTTTCCTCCCAAGAATACCAGTGCATAGAAAAGACAACGCAATGCTTTTTCGAAAAATGAAGCTATTATAAGACCCAGGTCCCATCACACAATGCAACGCAAGCCGGAGGATAGGGTTTTACCTTATAACAGCCAAACATGCTTGATACATTTAAAACAAATCATTTGATACTATAATAAGTGTATAGTGTCAAAAGAATTTCAATCATAAATATAAATCATAGACGACATAGCATCCCATGCTACTATGTCGCCATACTAGGCTCTACAAATAAAGCCAAAATACACGTATTGGAAATTGGATTTCCGTCATGAGTCGAGGCAAGGGGCAAGCTCCTCTCCGCGTTCGAGACACTCTAGCAAATGTCCCAGGGCTACGCACTCTGGGCAACCCCTGGATGCTTCAGGGCCGGTCCTCACTTACGTTAGAGGATTATTTATTCCTGAACACACGTTTCCCGGTCGTTACAGACCTATAATCGAGGCGCCTCATCCAACAACCACAAAGGTGAAAAGTATATAAATGTCAGGGCTGGTAAGTCACTGACACCACCAAAGCTAGAAAGAAACGTCGTGCTCTCCCTGTAGTCCTTATCCCGTTTTTAACTCATACCGAGGTGTGAGGCTCGCGAATTCACGTTATACACAAAGCTGCCACGTAGGCTGATCGACGCTAGTCTATGAATTAGAAAAGCGCGACATTTGTAATAAATTTTTCAAGCATACAGGCGTGTAGCATACAGGTCGAACACAGGGAGGTTTAATTAAAAATTATTATTTATTTTTTTCTTGGGCGTGTTAGACGAAGCTGGAGGTTGATTTTGCAAAACAAAATAAAAAGTGAAACTACAATTAAAAGATGCAATTAAATTTACTGCAGATTCGAATCTAATCAGATCTGTAATAAATTCAACGATTAAAGATAAAATAGAACAATGGAAATAAAATTGCAGAACAGAATTAAACGAACGGAAAATAACAATTAGGATTACCGCTGAATCTAATCAGACGGTCAATCGCTAATGAAAAGAAATGCAAAAGACAAATAGTGTTCTACCGAATCTAATCGTGTAGACAACACTAATTGCTAAGAAAAATAGAAAATTGCATAAAAAAATGAGTTTTATTGATGAAGAAGAGAATAGACTGAGATATATGATAGGATGGTGGCTACAATGCCATTACAAGGGTATATATAGGGTAGATAGCCAAACCCTAACCCTAATGATAAATGGGCCTGGTCATTACATCACTAATTAGTTTACAATGAGAAACATAAATGGGCCTTAGATAAATAAAGCAAATTTGGGCCTTTTCTCTTTTCCTCTTGCTTCCTTGACACTTCTTCGTTGATTTGTGATGTGCAAAGCCTTGTTATCAATCCTTTTTTTGTCCAACAGCAACTAGATGTGATATCTTCATATACAATTCTTCAAAATGCAAATACACAGCAAATTGAACTCTATTTCTCTACATTTCTGGTTGCATGCGGGCTGGGTTGGAATATCTGTAAAAGTAACAAAACAATACCCAAGTAATATTTATTTATATACAAAAGATAAGATATAAGGGCATAAAATAATCACATATTCTATGTCAATCAAATACCCCCACACTTATCTTTTACTCGTCCTCGAGTTAAAAGAAAATGAAAAACTAACTAGATAGGTCACACTTTCGTAGGAAACACGATTGCATTGAGCGCATGCAACAAGCCGTTAAACCTCTAGGTGTCCCTAGTAGGACGAGTGGTGTCTCGTGAGGGTTTTCAGCGGATACTACCCACAAAATCCAAATGCAGTATACTATGATTCTAATGAACTACATGAATGCAATGGACATATGCAAAAATAAAAACGAAAAATGACAACACGACTTATTTCAGGAAGGTGGTACAACAAATTAAGTTAATAATTTCTATCCAGTTGATTTTATTTTAGATACCTCGACTTGTCACAAATTTTCAATATAAATCAAGTTTTCAAATGTTAAATTCCAGTTTGGCCAGTTAGTTCGGTCGATAACATAGTGCAGCCATGAAATAAATTCTTAGTTTGCTTGGCACAGTTTGCAAAGTGGTATTCTAATTTTCTCATGTATGGCTAGTCAAATCAATAAGGTCAAGAAGTGTTTGGGTATCATCGCTTATTCTTTATTCTATAAAATTTTAAGATTTATGATTAAGTACATACACCTAAAAAGACCAAGGTTTACCACCCATGCACTGCCTCGCGGACTAACGGAGAGTGGGTAAAGAGCTTGGCGGATTGTGCAGGCCGACTTTGACTTTGTCAACAACGTGTCGGTAATCCTTAGGTGTCCAATCTCAAAAAATGAGACCAAGATATTCCAACGCTGACTTTGTCAACAACTTGTCGGATAGAGCTTGGCGGGTTTGCACACCAACACTCGATATACAAGCAATGTTGGATACCCTTGGAATACTATTATTATTATTATCGAAATATAAGCACAAAAGAGAGTTACGCGAATTCAACTTAACATAACTTAGTTTTAAAGATTTGAAAAGCCAATATAAGTATTTTAAGTCCTCCACTTATTTAAACAAAGTCTACAATATAGAATAGATTTCATGGCCATCACCTAAGAATCTCCCTATGTACCGGTTACACTATTATCCCTCAAAATTAAACTTTTCATTATATTTCTTATTCGATCTAAGTTGAGAGAAAAAAAATACTATCAACTGGCTAAAAATTGTAAACCTATTTTGTTGTATCAATTGAAAATGAGTCGTAGATTTTTTTTATTTTTATTTTTTTTAAAAAAAAATTATGGTATGTTACTACGATATAAAATGTATGATGGTCCTACATGAAAAGAAAGAAAAATTAAAGAAAAATCAAAAGAATGCAATGCAGACTCCCCCCCACACTTGACTGAGACAGTGTCCCAACTGTCTAAGGCAGAAAAACAAAAATAAAATAAAAATGAAAAATGAAAAAGAAAAATAAAAGAAAAAGAACGTGTACTACCTGATTTCATGGTGGATGATCATGCAGATCGATAGAGTCATCTTCGTCGTATTGCTCGAATTCCAAAAATGGTTTCAGTCGTTGACCATTTACTTTGAAGACTTTTCCATCCCTAGGATTTTCAATTTCAACCGCTCCATGAGGATATACTGTTTTCACGACATAAGGTCCAGTCCATCGAGATCTGAGTTTTCCTGGAAACAAGTGGAGTCTAGAGTCGTATAAAAGAACTTTTTGACCTACGTTGAATTCCTTACGGAGTATGTTTTTGTCGTGTTGGGCTTTGGTTCTTTCTTTGTAGATTTTCGCATTTTCATACGCCTTATTTCTTAATTCCTCTAATTCCGAAATTTGTAACTTCTTATGTGAGCCGGATTTTTCTAAGTCAAAGTTCAAAAATTTTATGGCCCAAAGAGCACGATGCTCTAATTCAAGAGGTAAGTGACAGGCTTTTCCAAAGACTAATCGATATGGTGACATCCCTAGATTGGTTTTATAAGCAGTGCGAAAAGCCCACAGTGCATCAATCAATTTTACGGACCAATCTTTTCTATGGGAATTCACGGTTTTCTCAAGAATTTGTTTGATTTGTCTATTGGAGACTTCTACTTGCCCACTTGTTTGTGGATGGTAGGGGGTCGACAGCTTGTGTGTGATTGAGTATTTCTTGAGCAAGGACTCAAAAGCACGATTACAGAAATGAGTACCATTATCGCTAATGATAGCTCGAGGTGTGCCAAAGCGTGAAAAGATGTTTTCTTTGAGGAATTTGACAACAACCTTGTTGTCGTTGGTTTTGGTTGGAATGGCTTCAACCCACTTTGAGACATAATCTACCGCAAGAAAGATGTAAAGATTCCCAAATGAATTAGGGAATGGTCCCATGAAGTCGATGCCCCAAACATCGAATAACTCAATCACTAAAATGGGGTTGAGAGGCATTATGTTTCGCTTAGAGATTCGACCCGTTCTTTGACATCGCTCACATTTAGAGCAAAATTCGAACGCGTCACGGAAGAGTGTGGGCCAATAAAAACCGCTTTGCAAAACTTTTGCAGCAGTTTTTCTTGCTCCAAAATGACCGCCACAAGCATGGTCATGTGAGAAGGAGAGAATACTTTGGTGTTCATGATCGGGCACACACCTTCGAATGATTTGGTCTGGACAGTATTTGAAAAGATATGGGTCGTCCCAATAGAAGTTTCGAACTTTCGAGAGACATTTTTGTTTATCTTGTTTCGACCATTCAGCGGGTGTTTGTTGTGTGACAAGATAATTCACAATGTCAACGTACCAAGGGGTGTTAGAGATCGAAAGGAGTTGTTCGTCAGGAAAATAGTCATCGATTTGGGTGTCGTTATCATTTTCGTGCACAATTCGAGAGAGATGATCAGCTACGACATTTTTAGAACCCTTTTTATCTCGTATTTCTATATCGAATTCTTGAAGAAGAAGGATCCAACGAATCAAGCGAGCCTTAGCATCCTTTTTAGAAAGCAGATATCGTAGGGCAGCATGGTCAGTGTAAACTATGACTTTGGATCCTATGAGATATGGTCTGAATTTCTCAAGAGCGAAGACAACTGCCAAAAATTCCTTTTTTGTAGTTGAGTAATTTAGTTGGGCCTCGTTTAAAGTTTTGCTAGCATAATAAATGACTCGAGGGAGTTTATCGATACGCTGACCCAAGATGGCTCCAATAGCAAAATCAGAAGCGTCGCACATAAGTTCGAAGGGTTGAGTCCAATCAGGAGGTTGAACGATGGGAGTTGTGGTCAAGATGGACTTAAGAGTTTCAAAAGATGTTTTGCAATCATTGGAAAATTCAAACTTTACGTCTTTGGCAAGTAAATTCAAGAGAGGTTTGGAAATTTTTGAGAAATCCTTAATGAATCTTCTATAGAATCCTGCATGGCCAAGAAATGAACGAACATCTTTGACAGACTTAGGAGGAGGTAAATTAGTAATCAAATCGATTTTGGATTTATCGACTTCTAGGCCATCTTTGGAGACGACATGACCTAGAACTATCCCCCTTTTTACCATAAAGTGACATTTTTCCCAATTAAGCACGAGTGATTTCTCCTTACAACGCTTAAGGACGAGTTCTAAATGAGTGAGACATTGGGAAAAAGATGATCCATATATTGAAAAATCGTCCATGAATATTTCCAAGAATTCTTCCACCATATCAGAGAAAATACTCATCATACACCTTTGGAAGGTCGCGGGGGCATTACAAAGACCAAAAGGCATGCGACGATAAGCAAAGGATCCAAAGGGACAAGTAAAGGTGGTCTTATGTTGATCTTCTAAAGCAACAGGAATTGGGTTATAGCCAGAGTATCCATCGAGAAAACAGTAGTACTCATGTCCCGCTAGGCGTTCGAGCATTTGGTCAATAAAAGGCAAGGGAAAATGGTCTTTTCGTGTGGCTGAGTTAAGCTTTCGATAGTCGATGCACACACGCCATTTGGTTTTGATTTTTGTTGGGACGAGTTCATTACTGTCGTTTTTGATCACTGTGACTCCCGACTTCTTTGGTACAACTTGTACCGGACTCACCCAAGTACTATCAGAGATGGGATAGATGATGTAATTGTCTAGACATTTGATTATCTCCTCCTTGACCACTTCTCTCATGTTTGGGTTTAATCGCCTTTGAACCTCACGGGTGGGTTTAGACTCATCAACTAAATGTATGCGATGTTCCACAATTGATGGGCTGATTCCTTTTATATCACTAATTTCCCACCCCAAGGCGTCCTTATTTTCCTGCAAGATATCCAAAAGTTTTTCTTCTTGGTCCTCGATAAGATCGGAAGCCAAGATTACGGGAAAAGTTTTTGAAGAGTCTAGGTAGGCATACTTAAGGTCTGGTGGCAAGGGTTTGAGGTCTAACTTAGGAAGTTCTTGTATATCAACATTGGTTAACATTCCTTGGTTAGATTCAACTGACGAAGTGTCGGAGTCAAGAATTTTGTTTAGTTCAGAAATGTATTCGAGTTCGTTGAAATCAGAGTCGAAATGGTCAAGACACATTTTCAAGGCTTCAGAAGTGTCACTAGAGGTTTCATCAACTGTGGTTTGAATCATGTCGATTTCATCGATCTCAAAATCCCTAGGTTGCTTGTTGAGATTAAAGATGTTTAGCTCAATGGTTAGGTGCCCGAAGGAAAGTCGAAGCTGACCATTCCTACAATTAATGACAGCATTAGAGGTTGCTAAGAAAGGGCGTCCTAAGATCAATGGTATTTGAACGTTGGGATTTGAGACAGGCTCTGTTTCTAGAACTATAAAATCGACAGGGAAGTAAAACTGTTCGATCTGTATCAAGACGTCTTCGATAATTCCCAATGGCTTTTTGACAGATCGACCAGCTAGCTGAAGTGTGATGTTTGTTGGTTTAATCTCCCCTAGTCCAAGTTGACGATAAATAGTATAAGGAAGAAGATTGACACTGGTACCAAGGTCAAGTAGAGCACGAGAGATATGGGTGTTTCCTATTTTACAATCAATCGTAGGGCAGCCAGGGTCTTTATACTTGACTGGGGCAAGATTTGAAAGAACAGAGCTTGTATTTGCAGTTAGAAAAGCGGTTTTTGGGACATTGGTCGAACGTTTTTGTGTGC
Source organism: Allium sativum (assembly GCA_030737875.1). Taxonomy (NCBI): domain Eukaryota; kingdom Viridiplantae; phylum Streptophyta; class Magnoliopsida; order Asparagales; family Amaryllidaceae; genus Allium; species Allium sativum. Next base: position 39,839,712 of record CM060916.1, read on the forward strand.
ACAATTCCTTAAGACATTTAGCATATTGAGGAATTTGTTCGATTGTGTCTAAAAGAGGAATGTTCACACGGACTTGTTTGAAAATTTCCAGAATTTTATCGAAATTTGCTGCTTTCTTCTTATTATTGAGTTTATGAGGAAAAGGAGCTACTGGTTTTTCGACTCTGTGATGAGTTTCATCATTCGAAGAAGAAGGTTTATCCAAGAAAATAGAAGATGGTAAGGTCGTAGAAGATGGTATGTTGGTATTGCCAACATTAATTTTCGAAGGTGGGTCAGGTTTGCCGACACTGGGAGAAAAACTGTTGGGATTGCCAACATTTAAGGGAACTTGAGGTTTAGAAGAATTGGCATTCGAAGCCAATGGGTGGTCATCAAGATTGGGGATTGGGGTCGAGTTAGAAGGTTCGTCAGGGTCGCCCATGTTATTATCAACCCTCTTTCCAGATCGAAGGGTTGTAATAGCATTGACTGGATTTTGATTTTCGTCCTCACAAGAATTTACAGCACGAGAATTATATTTTGGATTCACCTCAGGTTGACTCAGCAATTTTCCCTTCTCATGAGTTTTCATAAATTCCTTCATCATATTAAACATTTGGTCCATTTTAGCGTCTTGCGAGTTTATTTTAGCTTCGTAAGAGTTCATCTGTTTTTCTAGACGCCCAATATCTTGTGATGGTTGAGAAGATTGAGATGATTGGTTTGATGATTGAAAATTGGGGTGCCTATAAGGTTGTTTGGATTGAGGTGTAGCTTGAGAGGTTTGAGAATTGGGGGGTGGACCTTGGTAATTCGGATTGGGAATAAAGGGTTGCACGTGAGATGGGTTAGCCGAATTATTGGGGTTTGACCAAGAAAAGTTTGGGTGGTTCCTCCAACCAGGGTTGTACGTAGATGAGTAAGGATTATTCTGAGCTATAGCATTGGCTTGGTCTTGAGAGTAATAGTGGGGTAACCCTTCTCCGTTTTGAGGAGTTTGATTTTCTAAGGGAATTTGACTTGGGTCCACGACATGCACCCCTCTAGTAGAAGTACGAATGGGAACACGAATCGATTCCCACTGCATGTCCTTTTCAGAATAATCTTCCAAGAATTGCCAAGCTTCATCGGCTGTCTTAGATATAAAATCTCCTCCACACATTGATTCTAGTTGAGTTCTAGTCTGATAGTTTAGCCCTTCATATGCAATTTGACATAAGTGATCTTTTAGAATTCCATGATGAGGGCAACTATATAATAGCTGGATGAATCTCTCAAAGTATTTTGAAAAATTTTCCCCCTCATTTTGACAAAATTGGTTTATCTCGGTTCGGATTTTTAGAGTTTTATGGAAAGGGAAAAACTTTTTCAAGAATGTAGTGACAAATTCATCCCAACTTCTTATGGAATGTTGTGGAAGAGAATTTAGCCATCTTTTAGCGCTTTCAAGTAGTGCAAATGGAATTATCCTTAGCTTGATCGATTCGTTAGATAGTTGTTGCATTTTTGTTGTGGAGGCATACAATTCAAATTCACTCAGAAATTCATAAGCATTTTTAGACCCAGTAAATTTTGGTACCCCTTGGATAAAAGAATGTTTTAGCTAAAAATTGTTCCCTTCAGCTGGTGGAAACACAATGACAGATGGTTGAACGGTCCTAGTCGGATAACATCGATCACGAAGAGACAAGGGTCTATCCATTTGGATATTGAGGTTTTGAAAATTTTGATTTATTTGGTTTTGATGCCCAAAGTTTGGAAAGTTTTGATTCACTCGATTTTGATCCAATTTGGGTGGAAAATTTTGGTTGATTCGAGAACCCCTAGGAGAATTTTGTTGGCTAACACTTTTTTCACTCATTGTTGTTAAATGCAAGCACATAAATTAGCTACAATGAAGTTTTCTGTCCTTATTGGCTCCTAACCCAAAATTATAAGGTGATGTGTTTGATTACTTAGATCAAAAGATTTCTCAGCCAGTTAACGGACAGGAGTTATCGGTGCACCAGGAATCACCCTAGCAATGCAGCCGAAGGTTTAAGTACCTTCAAAGTAACAACCGATATAATATTTACGAATCACCGTAATATTTATAAACGGTTATTTCTTTGCCGTGGTCTAGACACCAAGAAATAATTCGTTCCAAATGAATCAACTATCACAATATAGTTAAGCCCTAGATGAGCCCGTGACTCCCTTAAGTCCAACGTCTAACCGTTATTATTAGTCAGATTATATGATGAAATGCAATTAGTGGGCTAAGGAAAGGGTGATGAAATCCCTCACCTTATGTGAATTGGGGTATTGCCCTAAACAGAATGAATAGAAATGCAGAAATAACAACAATCACACAAAATAATTGCAAAAATTAAAAATTGTACATTCAAAGCCGCTGCCCCTGCAGAATTTTTTTACAACAATTGTCTATATATATTTTTCTTTGCAGTAGAGCACCTGTAGAGTTTAGAAAAATATTATCGTGGGGTATAGCAGTCCGTCCCGTGCAATTTCAGTAGCATTGACAATTCAATTCAATTGTTTGAGTTTCACTTAACTCTTGAATTCCGTATTTGCTGCTTGGTACTTCACGTTGTGTTGGCCTTTGATTTGAAATTCCTTTCCCTTTGTTTTTTTTTCGTTTGTCCCCTCTTTTTTTTGAAGAAACGATAAGAAGGAGAGAGCAATTAAATAAAAAAACGACAAAGGAAGGGGAAGAGAAAAAAAAATTAATCTTAAAACAATAAAAGAAAAAGAAAACTAAGCTGAAAATAAATAAAATAAAGAAAGAAACACAAAATAAAAAAAAATAAGCAAGGCTCAAATGGTAAACCCACGCAATCACCAATATCACACGCTGGCTTTTCACCCAAAATAACAAAACACGTGCCCCCTCCTCACAATCAAAAATGTACACAACAGGCAATACTTCCCTTTTCCAATTATAAAAACAATGTCCTCTCCCAAATTAACAAGTGGTTTCTCAAATAATCCAACGAAATTAAGCAACAAATTATGCCAAAAAAAAACTGAGATGGAAATAAAATCGTCGCTCCCTTTTTTTTTCCTATTTTCTCTCTCTTTTTTTTTTCGGAAATCGAATGGCCTTGTCTGATTTCAAATTGCGATTGGGGTTCTGATTTCGTGACGTGAAAAACTGTTAATGGTTTGGGTCTTTGAATCGGGTGCGAATTTGTGGAGGGTGCGTGGGTGTATATTGCGGGATTTGCTGAAGTGATGTAAGGGGACTGTGAGGAGTTGTTAAGGCTTCGGGTGTGGTTTGACGTGAACCGTTGGTTGATGGAAGATCTGATTTTGTGGTTATGGTCTGCTGCGAACGTTGATGCAGCTGATGTAGTGATGGAGTCTTGCGTTGATGAGGGCTATGGTGATGGGTTGTGGGTATATGGACGGTTTTGGAAAGGGAATTCGGGGGCAGATGATGTTTGGTTGGTTGTTAAGGTCAGGGCAGTTTGTGAATAGGGAATGAAAGGGGATGGGTTGGCTTGTGTACGGTGCTGGGGATTCAGATGGTTAGGATTTTGGAGGATGGTCTGCTGCCGAAGATGTGTTATGGAGTGATGTAAAGGGGTATGTGAAGATGGATGCCGGTTTGTTGTTGTGGTTTTGGACTTGTATGATGGAGGAGATATGCCAGAATAAAGGGAGAAAAAAAAAAGAAGCATACAAGAAGAATTATTCGGCAAGGAGAAGGAAGATAATGTAGAAAAAGGAAAAAGAACAGAAAATATAGAAGAAAGAAAAATAGAAAGAAATTTGTTTGTTTTTTTTTTTTTTTTTTGAATGAAAACTGTGAAGAGAATATAGGAAGGAAAGATTGGAAAGAAATAAGTCAAAATAGGGAATCTTTTTTTTTTTGCTTAATATATGACAGTACCAATGTAATTGATATGCCACATCGCTAATCGAGATTTTTTTTCTATATATATACGAAAAACAAAAGGAAAAAAATAAAATTAAAAAAAAAACTAACACGAATCAGAAATTAAATAAATAATAAAATTTAATTGTTGCCTCCCCGGCAACGGCGCCAAAAACTTGATCGACGCTAGTCTATGAATTAGAAAAGCGCGACATTTGTAATAAATTCTGCAAGCATACAGGCGTGTAGCATACAGGTCGAACACAGGGAGGTTTAATTAAAACTTATTATTTATTTATTTCTTGGGCGTGTTAGACGAAGCTGGAGGTTGATTTTGCAAAACAAAATAAAAAGTGAAACTACAATTAAAAGATGCAATTAAATTTACTGCAGATTCGAATATAATCAGATCTGTAATAAATTCAACGATTAAAGATAAAATAGAACAATGGAAATAAAATTGCAGAACAGAATTAAATGAACGGAAAATAACAATTAGGATTACCGCTGAATCTAATCAGACGGTCAATCGCTAATGAAAAGAAATGCAAAAGACAAATAGTGTTCTACCGAATCTAATCGTGTAGACAACACTAATTGCTAAGAAAAATAGAAAATTGCATAAAAAAATGAGTTTTATTGATGAAGAAGAGAATAGACTGAGATATATGATAGGATGGTGGCTACAATGCCATTACAAGGGTATATATAGGGTAGATAGCCAGACCCTAAACCTAACCCTAATGATAAATGGGCCTGGTCATTACATCACTAATTAGTTTACAATGAGAAACATAAATGGGCCTTAGATAAATAAAGCAAATTTGGGCCTTTTATCTTTTCCTCTTGCTTCCTTGACACTTCTTCATTGATTTGTGATGTGCAAAGCCTTGTTATCAATCCTTTTTTTGTCCAACAACAACTAGATGTGATATCTTCATCTACAATTCTTCAAAATGCAAATACACAGCAAATTGAACTCTATTTCTCTACATTTCTGGTTGCATGCGGGCTGGGTTGGAATATCTGTAAAAGTAACAAAACAATACCAAAGTAATATTTATTTATATACAAAAGATAAGATATAAGAGCATAAAATAATCACATATTCTATGTCAATCATAGGCGTGGTTTGATCATCAACCACAAGACTTTGCTTTTCAACAAAAGCCTTGATCATTGCATCTTAGCGTGCCACACAGGCAGTTCATGCCATGCGACTGATGTCCATCGATATACAACCTCTAAGCTCGTACGTCTCAGAGAAGGGCGTTAAGCAAAAGAATAAATTCTCCGCCGCCAAACAGATGTATATTTAATAGAAATCAATCAACACAGAATAAAATCCAATGTCCGACACACAATCCATTTACAAGTCCGTTCTGGGTCTGAACGAAACCGGAGGCACTTTCCTTACATATCCATCCATCTCCAGGTATGTCTAGACAACCACCAACTATTTCCATCCTCTTGGGTGTACAGCCCAATCAGGATCGTCAGTAATTATCCAAACGATGTGAAGACTTCTGGTCTTCAACCACCGTCTTCATCTTCGACACATCGTCGGATCGGTTATTCAGAATGGTGTAAACCCGGCCTTTCCGAACAACCCGCGCATATTAAAAACAAATGTTACACAAACATAACGAACGCCTCATTCCAATTCAGAATATTCTTAGGGAAAGGTTCCCATTAATTTTATCCAAGATAAATTCTTTAAAATTTATCCTTTAATCCTCCTTTGGATGTCGTTTCAAAACCAAATTATGGTTTTCTAAACTAGTCGAGATTAGCGAACCACACCGAAGTAATTATTTATTTTATTTCCCAATCCCAACCTATTCATCCCATGAAGAAAAACTGGTAATACTCCATTTCTAACATCGTGGTGTTATATGTAAAATTAATTACCATTTCATGTTCAAATCTAATTAAAGACTTAACTATCGCTTTGGAGCAAAACTGGTGATACTCCATTCTCGCTTATTTCCTAAATTTGATAATTTAGATTATCCATTCACATTTCAATTTAATTGCAGATTCGTTAAAACTCCTTTTACTGGGTTAAAGAACTTGGTGTTATTTAAAACACAGTTCACGACAAACCCAAATCACATTATATTTATTATCGGGTTAAAGAACTAGTGTTATTTAAAACACAGTTCACGATAAACCCATGAATCAATTCGATTTAAACCATTTCAAATCCAGTTTATTTATTTAAAATTAAATGGGTTTTAATTTCAGTTCAAAACTAGTTCATTTCGATAAAAACCTATTTTTATCTTTTCAAATATGGAGTTTTTCATCCCAATTATTCCCAAATCATTTCTTATGATTTTACAAAAATTATTGATATTTTTAATAATTTTATCAAGGCCCGTACAGTCGATTTCCATCAACGGCCATCGAACTGCACTTACAACGACCTTTTCGAATTTGATTTGGACATAACTCCAAATCCAACCGTTAGATTTCAAATTTCTAATATTCGTTTGAAAGCACTTTTCGATACGAACCCAACGGTTCCGGTTTTAGGAGAATCCGACGGTCGAATCTCCCGTAATGTCCGTTCGAAGTTAATGGTCGAAATTCGCGAACTGCCGCGGCGCGGCGCGTTCTATTCAGGCCATTATATTATATATATAATATATATAATATATATTTCATCGATTACCATTCAAAACAAATTTTATAGATAGTTTTGAATTCGTTTCAAAAACAATTTCAACTTCCATCTCAATTCAAATCAAAATTGAATCTTTCCTTATAAATTCGTTTTAAAATTCATTTCTATTCAATTCTAGTTTCAATTCAATTTGAATTCATTTCACTTCGTTTTAAATTCAATTCGAATTCGTTTTCAATTCGATTCAATTCAAAGTGGTTTTCTATTCGATTCAATTCAAATTGGTTTTCTATTTGATTCAAATTTGTTATATATTCAATTGAAATCAAACTCGTTTTCTTTTCAAATCAAATTCGTTATATATTCAATTGAAATCAAATTCGTTATATATTCAATTCAAATTCGTTATATATTCAATTTAATTCAAATTTCATTTCAAAATATGCGATTTCGAAATCACTTTTCAATATTCATTTTATAATGAGTAAAATCGATATAAATATCGTTCACGTCTAAATGGCGTCAATCAAATAAACACGGCTTCATATATTTCTATTTTCAAATGTTCTGTTTCTAATATTTCTTTTTCAAATATTTCTATTTCAAATATTTCGTTTTCAAATATTTCTATTTCAAATATTTCGTTCAACACATGACTAATCTCAACGGATGAGTACGGTCAACACATGAACCTTTATATTATATTGATAAAGATGTAAATTTTATTATAAAAATATTTCGTTCAACACATGACTAATCTCAACGGATGAGTACGGTCAACACATGAACCTTTATATTATATTGATAAAGATGTAAATTTTATTATAAAAATATTTCGTTCAACACATGACTAATCTCAACGGATGAGTACAGTCAACACATGAACCTTTATATTATATTGATAAAGATGTAAATTTTATTATAAAAATATTTCGTTCAACACATGACTAATCTCAACGGATGAGTACAGTCAACACATGAACCTTTATATTATATTGATAAAGATGTAAATTTTATTATAAAAATATTTCGTTCAACACATGACTAATCTCAACGGATGAGTACAGTCAACACATGAACCTTTATATTATAATATTCTTTATTTTCTAAATTGGAATGAGGCTCAATCAATCACCATATAATGTTAATTATATGGATTTTCATACATCACACGTATATAATAGCATTGAAAAAAAATCAACCATCAACCAAAGTGCACTACACTGTATAAGCATCAAATATAGATGTCTAACGCTTATAACAGCATGTCAATCAATCGATCGACATATTTAATCAATCAGGATGAGTGAACTTCAAATTTCATCCCAATACCTTTGTGGGGTTTCAACTCCACAAACACAGATTTTATTTGTGCAGTTGGGCGATGTGTGAAATTTATCATCCCAATCAATGTCTGTCAAATCAGTGTACATAAACAAACCGTCTGGTTTGTAAATGAATATTTATTTATTCACATACACGTTAAAAATTATATTTTTAACGATAAAATATTTTATTTTAGCACATGAATTTTTATTCAGTTCATTTACAAAATAAAAATGATATTTTTATTTTTCTAACATATTTTAGAAAATTTCGGCGACATAACGGCACGATACTAGAAACGGGACGAGGCCTAGCCTGATCCCCGGTCTAGTGAAGGCCCACGCCATTCACACATCAATCAATCCATTCCTTTTCACCAAACAACTCAAATTTCAATCAAATAATCTAACTAGTTTTTGCAATCAAACAAACAAGTCCATGGTCTGTGGACGATTGTGTCGGGTGCTACTAAGCACCGTCTGCATCCTAGTATATATATATATATAACTAGAAAAGAAATTGAAGAGTGAGAAATTCTCACCAATAGCTATCCTAACTCCACGGCACTTCATTTAGAGAAATCTTCGTCATTTTCGCCTTTTAGTCATCTTCGTTGCCCGTAGCCACTACATATGTAAAAATCGAATTTTTACTTCGCTATTCAATATATAAAAATCGAATTTTTACTTTGCTATTCAATATATAAAAATCGAATTTTTACTTTGCTATTCAATATATAAAAATCGAATTTTTACTTTGCTATTCAATATATAAAAATCGAATTTTTAATATGCCGGTAGTATAAAAATTATATTTTTAATAAATCAAAAATCCTATCTTTTCATGATTCATAATCATAGCTTTTTATCTTCAAAAAAATCAAAGTTTTATACTTTTTTTAAAGATCATCACTTGCTGTAAGCAAAAATCCTATTTTTACTCATCATTCATTTGAATGAAGATCACAACATTTCTTATACAAAAATTATATCTTTATCATATTAAAAATCATATCTTTTAACAAATTAAAAATCAAATTCTTTAATACATTAAAAATCAAATCTTTTAACACATTAAAAATCAAATCTTTTAACACATTAAAAATCAAATCTTTTAACACATTAAAAATCAAATCTTTTAACACATTAAATATCAAATCTTTTTAAATATAAAAATCTCATTTTTAAAACAAAGTAAAATCAGTTTTAAAAATAAAGTAAACTCAGATTTTATAACAAAGAAAAATCAGTTTCCCTAACTAAGAAAAATAGAAGATACATAGGTAAATAAATAAAACTTACTAGTGGTCACGGAGGCTCGCACGAGGGGGGGGGGGGGAAGGTGGCTCTGCCTCTGGCAGGACAGGCATCGCGGGCTTCAGGTGGGGGTTCGAGGTCGTGGGGTGGCTCGGGTGGCCGGCGATTGGCTGCGCGAGTGGTTTCAGGGATCAGGGGGGGGGTTGGGGTCTTCATCGCGTCGGAGGGGCGGTGGGCGGCTCCGTTCTCGGGCGAGGAGGGAGAAGGAAGGGAAGAAGAGGAGGATGTCTCGCGCCTGAGGCGGGCCGTAGCCGTCGTCGGTCATCAGGGGGAGGCGGCGGCGGTTCCCCACCATCGCCCTTCGTTTGCTTTTTTCTTCTTCTTTACAATCGATTGAAAATCAAAATAAGGGGGGGCCAGAGTATAAGGGAAAGGAGATTTTATTTTTAATTTATTAATTATTTAATTATTTTATTTTTCACCAAAAAGCAACTTTTATTTTCGACCTCAAAACGAGGCCCACAGCCTGTCGTCCATAGCTAAGTACCCCCATTCCGAACACAATGGGATATGTATCGCAAGCTGTTTCGACCGTTTCGATCAATTTCCGTTAAAATCAACGTATAACTATATATATTGAATTTGAACGCGCATTTCAATTTACTGGGGTCACATACGAACTCGAAAAATTACAGAAAAATATTTTCTAGCTTCGTATTGACGATACGGTCCTAACAAAACTAGTTTCGTCGAATTCTGAGACCGATAGAAAAATGGCCAATTTCCAGTCGATTAAAATCAACTGAAACTGGTCAAACGCGTTTTCCTTTGCCACGCTCACATATTGAATCAGAAAATTATGAAATTTGAAACCTAACAATAATTTGGCATTACGGACCCAACAAAAGTGGTTTCGTCGAAATCCGAGGTCGTTTGCAAAATTCCTATTTTTAAGGGCCTGAAATTCATAGCGACTATTCGGAATTTTCAACTGGACATATCTTTTGATTCCCGCTATGAAAGTTTGATTTTTCGGATTCATTGGAAAGATATCATCAATTAGATCCTAATGTTTTTGGTTTCACTAAAATCCGGATTGTTTTGCACCCAGTACATTCAATTGAAGTTTGAAATCGAATTATCTAACTACCGCGCCATTTTCAATTTCTTTTTTAATTATATAAAATTATTTATATTCTAAGGACGGCGTATATAATATATCCGTTCTAATTATATTCAAAAGAAATTTCTCGTCGATTTTATTTAAAATAATTCATTTTAAATATTCAAAATTCGCTAAAATTGCCAAAATAAAAATTTTAAACTGGCTCAGAATTTCCGGGTTATTACAATCTCCCCCACTTAAAACTTTTCGTCCCCGAAAAGGAACAAAGTCGATAGTGGTTTGATTATTCAACTCTATGTTCGATCTGGCTTCCATTCTCCAACTTTTCAGTTTCTGAGAATTTTCAAATTTTCAAAAATTTGGCTAACACCCTAAATTTTCGAAAAATTTCGCCATAACCTCCCCTGCACCGGGGGCCACGGGAAAATCCCGAAATTGCCATACAGGCCTTCTGATCTCAAAAAGAAAAAGAAAAAGCCAAGCGGCTAGCCAATAGGCTCATAAAATCATCATCACCCAAACAAAACAGTAAATTATAGTAAACATGTACCTATTTGTTGGGAAAACAAATTTTATTCTTCGGCTCTAGCCTCCTTGCTATGACCTGTTCAATGTAAGTGTATGTATATGCATGCAAATGCGACCAATTTTCAGTACAATTCAAAATTTGATTCAATTAGGCTAAATGGTTTAAAATTATCAAACAAATAAACAAACAACACAAACATCAATCAATTAGTGAATTAAAGTTTCAAATTCATAATTTTGATACATATACAAAAAATCATGTTTTTGATGCCAATTCACAACAATGTGTTCTAACTATATTAGTTTTGGTTCTCACACCAGCCTAATGGAAATATATAGAAATCAAACCTTCGAAACACGAACACAAATTCTGATGATGATATATCAATCATCAGAATCATCTCCGGGTGTCTAGAGTGTGATTCTATATCTATCCAGTATATTAAAACTTCGACTATACGTTCATGACGCGTATACGCGAAATCTTTATATACTCGATTGTCCATATTCAACATAAATAAAATATTCAAATACATATAAAATGGTTTAAATTTTCAAAACAAAATTGTTTTCATTTGAAAAAATATACTCTTCACACCCGTTCTAGGATACTACTGATCCTATCTCTAACGAGTCATTCTAATTGGATATTACTAATCCAATATCTGATGAATTCTTTCGTATGGTTCTAATGTGTCTTGTTCCCGAGCTCTGTAAACCAAAGCTCTGATACCAAATGTAAGGACCCGTTTCTTCCCCGTTAAGGAAAGAGCGGATACTTTGAGAACAACACACAACAGAACGCAGACGGAAGAACATTTCATTGTTATTACAACAATTTCATCAGATTCAGGAATATACAGAGTATAAATGAATAAATTACATTCGACAAATATCAGAGATTACAATAAATTACATTGCAACGGAAAATAAAATAAAGCACAACTGAAGGTGATATACGGATACAGAGCTTTCCGGATATCATTCCAGCTGTAAACCAGGATCCTATGAATATAAATCTGCAAAACTGAAACTACTAGCTGCCCGTGCGGAAAATAGGGGCACCCAGAGTTTATGTTAAAACAATAAACTCCAGGTCAGTCATGTGACTGGTGTGAGAACTAAAACAGTTATTAAAACTTTATTTTTAAAAGAGAGTAATTCAAGGGACCACGCCGTATAACACGGAACGGGTTTCCTCCCAAGAATACCAGTGCATAGAAAAGACAACGCAATGCTTTTTCAAAAAATGAAGCTATTATAAGACCCAGGTCCCATCACACAATGCAACGCAAGCCGGAGGATAGGGTTTTACCTTATAACAGCCAAACATGCTTGATACGTTTAAAACAAATCATTTGATACTATAATAAGTGTATAGTGTCAAAAGAATTTCAATCATAAATATAAATCATAGACGGCATAACATCCCATGCTACTATGTCGCCATACTAGGCTCTACAAATAAAGCCGAAATACACGTATTGGAAATTGGATTTCCGTCATGAGTCGAGGCAAGGGGCAAGCTCCTCTCCGCGTTCGAGACACTCTAGCAAATGTCCCAGGGCTACGCACTCTAGGCAACCCCTGGATGCTTCAGGGCCGGTCCTCACTTACGTTAGAGGATTATTTATTCCTGAACACACGTTTCCCGGTCCTTACAGACCTATAATCGAGGCGCCTCATCCAACAACCACAAAGGTGAAAAGTATATAAATGTCAGGGCTGGTAAGTCACTGACACCACCAAAGCTAGAAAGAAACGTCGTGCTCTTCCTGCAGTCCTTATCCCGTTTTTAACTCATACCGAGGTGTGAGGCTCGCGAATTCACGTTATACACAAAGCTGCCACGTAGGCGTGCTTTGATCATCAACCACAAGACTTTGCTTTTCAACAAAAGCCTTGATCATTGCATCTTAGCGTGCCACACAGGCAGTTCATGCCATGCGACTGATGTCCATCGATATACAACCTCTGAGCTCGTACGTCTAAGAGAAGGGCGTTAAGCAAAAGAATAAATTCTCCGCCACCAAACAGATGTATATTTAATAGAAATCAATCAACACAGAATAAAATCCAATGTCCGACACACAATCCATTTACAAGTCCGTTCTGGGTCTGAACGAAACCGGAGGCACTTTCCTCGCATATCCATCCATCTCCAGGTATGTCTGGATGACCACCAACTATTTCCATCCTCTTGGGTGTACAGCCCAATCAAGATCGTCAGTAATTATCCAAACGATGTGAAGACTTCTGGTCTTCAACCACCGTCTTCATCTTCGACACATCGTCGGATCGGTTATTCAGAATGGGTGTAAACCCGGCCTTTCCGAACAACCCGCGCATATTAAAAACAAATGTTACACAAACACAACGAACGCCTCATTCCAATTCAGAATATTCTTAGGGAAAGGTTCCCATTAATTTTATCCAAGATAAATTCTTTAAAATTTATCCTTTAATCTTCCTTTGGATGTCATTTCAAAACCAAATTATGGTTTTCTAAACTAGTCGAGATTAGCGAACCACACCGAAGTAATTATTTATTTTATTTCCCAATCCCAACCTATTCATCCCATGAAGCAAAACTAGTAATACTCCATATCTAACATCGTGATGTTATCGGTAAAATTAATTACCATTTCACGTTCAAATCTAATTAAAGACTTAACTATCGCTTTGGAGCAAAACTGGTGATACTCCATTCTCGCTTATTTCTTAAATTTGATAATTTAGATTATCCATTCACATTTCAGTTTAATTGCAGATTCGTTAAAACTCCTTTTACTGGGTTAAAGAACTAGGTGTTATTTAAAACACAGTTCACGATAAACCCAAATCACATTATATTTATTATCGGGTTAAAGAACTAGTGTTATTTAAAACACAGTTCACGATAAACCCATGAATCAATTCGATTTAAACCATTTCAAATCCAGTTTATTTATTTAAAAATAAATGGGTTTTAATTTCAGTTCAAAACTAGTTCATTTCGATAAAAACCTATTTTTATCTTTTCAAATATGGAGTTTTTCATCCCAATTATTCCCAAATCATTTCTTATGATTTTACACAAATTATTGATATTTTTAATAATTTTATCAAGGTCCGTACAGTCGATTTCCATCAACGGCCATCGAACTGCACTTACAACGACCTTTTTCTAATTTGATTTGGACATAACTCCAAATCCAACCGTTAGATTTCAAATTTCTAATATTCGTTAGAAAGCACTTTTCGATACAAACCCAACGGTTCCGGTTTTAGGAGAATCCGACGGTCGAATCTCCCATAATGTCCGTTCGAAGTTAATGGTCGAAATTCGCGAACTGCCGCGGCGCGGCGCGTTCTATTCAGGCCATTATATTATATATATAATATATATAATATATATTTCGTCGATTACCATTCAAAACGAATTTTATAGATAGTTTTGAATTCGTTTCAAAAACAATTTCAACTTCCATCTCAATTCAAATCAAAATTGAATCTTTCCTTATAAATTCGTTTTAAAATTCATTTCTATTCAATTCTAGTTTCAATTCAATTTGAATTCATTTCACTTCGTTTTAAATTCAATTCGAATTCGTTTTCAATTCGATTCAATTCAAAGTGGTTTTCTATTCGATTCAATTCAAATTGGTTTTCTATTTGATTCAAATTTGTTATATATTCAATTGAAATCAAACTCGTTTTCTATTCAAATCAAATTCGTTATATATTCAATTGAAATCAAATTCGTTATATATTCAATTCAAATTCGTTATATATTCAATTTAATTCAAATTTCATTTCAAAATATGCGATTTTGAAATCACTTTTCAATATTCATTTTAAAATGAGTAAAATCGATATAAATATCGTTCACGTCTAAATGGCGTCAATCTAATAAACACGGCTTCATATATTTCTATTTTCAAATGTTCTGTTTCAAATATTTCTTTTTCAAATATTTCTGTTTCAAATATTTCGTTTTCAAATATTTCTATTTCAAATATTTCGTTTTCAAATATTTCGTTCAACACATGACTAATCTCAACGGATGAGTACGGTCAACACATGAACCTTTATATTATATTGATAAAGATGTAAATTTTATTATAAAAATATTTCGTTCAACACATGACTAATCTCAACCGATGAGTACAGTCAACACATGAACCTTTATATTATATTGATAAAGATGTAAATTTTATTATAAAAATATTTCGTTCAATACATGACTAATCTCAACGGATGAGTACAGTCAACACATGAACCTTTATATTATATTGATAAAGATGTAAATTTTATTATAAAAATATTTCGTTCAACACATGACTAATCTCAACGGATGAGTACAGTCAACACATGAACCTTTATATTATATTATTCTTTATTTTCTAAATTGGAATGAGGCTCAATCAATCACCATATAATGTTAATTATATGGATTTTCATACATCACACGTATATAATAGCATTGAAAAAAAATCAACCATCAACCAAAGTGCACTACACTGTATAAGCATCGAATATAGATGTCTAACGCTTATAACAGCATGTCAATCAATCGATCGACATATTTAATCAATCAGGATGAGTGAACTTCAAATTTCATCCCAATACCCGTGTGGGGTTTCAACTCAACAAACACAGATTTTATTTGTGCAGTTGGGCGATGTGTAAAATTTATCGTCCCAATCAATGTCAGTCAAATCAGTGTACATAAACAAACCGTCTGGTTTGTAAATGAATATTTATTTATTCACATACACGTTAAAAATTATATTTTTAACGATAAAATATTTTATTTTAGCACATGAATTTTTATTCAGTTCATTTACAAAATAAAAATGATATTTTTATTTTTCTAACATATTTTAGAAAATTTCGGCGGCATAACGGCACGATACTAGAAACGGGACGAGGCCTAGCCTTATCCCCGGTCTAGTGAAGGCCCACGCCATTCACACATCAATCAATCCATTCCTTTTCACCAAACAACTCAAATTTCAATCAAATAATCTAACTAGTTTTTGCAATCAAACAAACAAGTCCATGATCTGTGGACGATTGTGTCAGGTGCTACTAAGCACCATCTGCATCCTAGTATATATATATAACTAGAAAAGAAATTGAAGAGTGAGAAATTCTCACCAATAGCTATCCTAACTCCACGGCACTTCATTTAGAGAAATCTTCGTCATTTTCGCCTTTTAGTCATCTTCGTTGCCCGTAGCCACTACATATGTAAAAATCGAATTTTTACTTCACTATTCAATATATAAAAATCGAATTTTTACTTTGCCAGTCAATATATAAAAATCGAATTTTTACTTTGCTATTCAATATATAAAAATCAAATTTTTACTTTGCTATTCAATATATAAAAATCGAATTTTTACTTTGCTATTCAATATATAAAAATCATATTTTTAATATGCCGGTAGTATTAAAAATATATTTTTAATAAATCAAAAATCCTATCTTTTCATGATTCATAATCATAGCTTTTTATCTTCAAAAAAATCAAAGTTTTATACTTTTTTAAAGATCATCACTTGCTGTAAGCAAAAATCCTATTTTTACTCATCATTCATTTGAATGAAGATCACAACATTTCTTATACAAAAAATATATCTTTATCATATTAAAAATCATATCTTTTAACAAATTAAAAATCAAATTCTTTAACACATTAAAAATCAAATCTTTTAACACATTAAAAATCAAATCTTTTAACAAATTAAAAATCAAATCTTTTAACACATTAAAAATCAAATCTTTTAGCACATTAAAAATCAAATCTTTTTAAATAGAAAAATCTCATTTTTAAAACAAAGTAAAATCAGTTTTAAAAATAAAGTAAACACAGATTTTATAACAAAGAAAAATCAGTTTCCCTAACTAAGAAAAATAGAAGATACATAGGTAAATAAATAAAACTTACTGGTGGTCACGGAGGCTCGCACGAGGGAGGGAAAAGGTGGCTCAGCCTCTGGCAGGACAGGCATCGCGGGCTTCGGGGGGGGGGGGGGGTTCGAGGTCGTGGGGTGGCTCGGGTGGCCGGCGATTGGCTGCGCGAGGGGTTTCAGGGATCGGGGGGGCGCTGGGGTCTTCATCGCGTCGGAGGGGCGGTGGGCGGCTCTGTTCTCGGGCGATGAGGGAGAAGGAAGGGAAGAAGAGGAGGGATGTCTCGCGCCTGAGGCGGGGCGTGGCCGTCGTCGGTCATCAGGGGGAGGCGGCGGCGGTTTCCCCCCCATCGCCCTTCGTTTTTTTTTTTTTCTGCTTTATAATCGATTGAAATCAAAATAAGGGGGGGCCAGAGTATAAGGGAAAGGAGATTTTATTTTTAATTTATTAATTATTTAATTATTTTATTTTTCACCAAAAAACAACTTTTATTTTTGACCTCAAAACGAGGCCCACCGCCTGTCGTCCATAGCTAATTACCCCCATTCCGAACACAATAGGATATGTATCGCAAGCTGTTTCGACCGTTTCGATCAGTTTCCGTTAAAATCAACGTATAACTCTATATATTGAATTCGAACGCGCATTTCAATTTACTGGGGTCACATACGAACTCGAAAAATTGCAGAAAAATATTTCTAGCTTCGTATTGACGATACGGTCCTAACAAAACTAGTTTCGTCGAATTCTGAGACCGATAGAAAAATGGCCAATTTCCAGTCGATTAAAATCAACTAAAGCTGGTCAAACGCGTTTTCCTTTGCCATGCTCACATATTGAATCAGAAAATTATGAAATTTGAAACCTAACAATAATTTGGCATCACGGACCCAACAAAAGTGGTTTCGTCGAAATCCGAGGTCGTTTGCAAAATTCCTATTTTTAAGGGCCTGAATTCCATAGCGACTATTCAGAATTTTCAACTGGACATATCTTTTGATTCCCGCTGTGAAAGTTTGATTTTTCGGATTCATTGGAAAGATATCATCAATTAGATCCTAATGTTTTTGGTTTCACTAAAATCCGGATTGTTTTGCACCCGGTACATTCAATTGAAGTTTGAAATCGAATTATCGAACTACCGCGCCATTTTCAATTTCTTTTTATAATTATATAAAATTATTTATATTCTAACGACGGCGTATATAATATATACGTTCTAATTATATTCAAAATAAATTTCTCGTCGATTTTATTTAAAATAATTCATTTTAAATATTCAAAATTCGCTAAAATTGCCAAAATAAAAATTTTAAACTGGCTCAGAATTTCCGGGTTATTACACGTCCATACAAGTCATCCGGGAACAGGATGAACTGAAGGCACCCTCCTACCACATCCTAGGTATCACCCTATAGATCAGTAGTTAGTAGTCCTTGCAATCCGTAAATTCCAATCAGGAGAGAATCACTGCCAAAACATCTCCAAGAGCGACATACAGAGATTTACCAAGTAGCCCTTCCGCTCATCTAGATCAACGGTCTTCAATTGCTCCATCTTCAATCAGTATCTTCACGTATTTGTTGGTTCAGAATGGTTTTCGAATATAATTCGATCCCAGTCTTTCTGTACCAACAATCGTATATGTTAGATTTTCATAGTCGATTGCATAAATAAGAATGGTTTTTCGTACATAGGAAAATATTTTATAATCATCTTCAATTTTCTATCTTTACTATCATTTCAAACATTTGCTACCTCATTCTCCACTTTATATAATTAGGAAAAACAATTCAACTTATTATTCATAAAATAAAGTTATGAAATCTTGTTTGTTAAATTACTTGAACACAATAACCAACCTTTATTCTTTAGAATAATCCTATTCCAAAACTTCACTTTTCATTTTCTTTACCTTTGAAATACCATTACAATTCCACATTAATCTCTTTTACAACTCCCTTTACTTGAGAAATATTAATATATATATATATATTCCCAAATCTTCTCATTTCCTGAAACGACTCAAACTTGCCCTTACGGGAAAGCCTGGATTGAGTTGAGAACAAGAAAAATCGGAACGCAAGCAGAAGAACATTTCATTGTTATTACAACAATTTACATCATAGTACAATAATATAACAGATTATGAGTAAATAATATACAGCAGAAAATATCAAAGATTTAAATAACATTACATGGCAGCGGAAAAATAATACATAACATAGCTTAAAGAAATACACGGATACAGAGCTTTCTGAATATAGCTTCAGCTGTAAATCCAGGATCTGTGAATATAATATCTGCAAAACCAAAACTACTAGCTGCCCATGTGGAAAATAGGGGCACCTAGAGTTTAGGTTAAAACAATAAACTTCAGGTCAGTCATGGGACAGGTGTGAGAACTAAAACAATTGTTAGCTTGGTTTTAAAGTTAGATGATCAAGGGACCATGCCGTAAAACACGGAATAGGTTTAACCTAAGAATACCAGTGCATAAAACATACATCGCAATGCTAATCAGAAAAATGAAGCTATTATAAGACTAAGGTCCCATCACACAATGAACGCAGTCGAGGATAGAGTTTTACCTTATAATAGCCAAAAATGCCTGGTACGTGAAATTTAATACTTTATTACTACTATAAGTGAAGAAATCAATTTCAAACGTAAATGTATCAATTATAGGCGGCGTAGGTACCATAATATTACTTCGCCAAATATATATTTACAACTAAAATCGTGAAATCACGTATTGGAAACTGGGTTTCCATCTGTGAACCAAGGAAAGCGATCATCCTTACCGATTCGAGACTCTCTAGCCCGAGCCTCAGGATCAGTCGCAACTGCACCTTCGGTTAGCGATAGGGCCGGTCATCCATCGATGATTAGTAATACCATAAACGATATGTTTGCCTGCCTTATGGGGCATAAAATTTGGTCAGTATATCGACCATAACATCCATCAGCCACGTAGTGACCGATATATCCGAGGCGCCTCGCAATCCATCATCCAGTAATAATAAGCAACATCCACATGAGTAAACAGTCTGGGCTCCATACCATGACGTTACTCCTAACTAGAAACTAACATATGTCCATTTCCCTGAAGTCCTCATCCCGTTTCTGGTCTATACCGGGGTGTGAAGATCGCGAATTAACACTACACAAAGCGATGCTAATTAAAGTTATGTTTTGATCATCAATCATAAGACTCTGTTTTTCAACAAAAACCTTGATCCTTTGCATCTCAGCATGGCACACTGTCTTTCCATACCGTACCACTGATTTCTGCCAATATATAACCTCTAAGCTCGTCCGTCTCAGAGAAGGGTGTTAAGTAAGAGAATAAATTCTCTCCACCAAACAGATATATATTTAGTAGAGATCAACGAATACAGTATAAAGGAATCAATGTCAGACACACCATCCATTTGCAAGTCCATTCTGGGTCTAAACGAAACCGGAGGCACCTTATTCCTCGTCCCATATGTCCAATACAGGAGAGAGGCCCTCGCATATCCGGTCGATTTCTAAGTACGTCTAGACCATCACCACTTATTACCTTGTCTCGAGTGTATGGCCTGGTCAAAACATTAGTAATAATCCAACCGATGTGAAGATCTCCGGTCTTCAATCAACGTCTTCATCGTCGACTTATCGTCGTATCAATTATTCAGAATGGAATAAACCCGGTCTTTCTGAATAACTCGCGTATCTTATAAACAATTGCTATGAAAACACAACATACGCCTCATTCCAATCCATAATATTCTTTTATTCAAATATTCACATCATTAGGGAAAGGTTCCCATTAATTTTATCAAAGATAAATTCTTTAAATTTATTCTTTAATCTTCCTTTGGATATCATTTCTAAAGAAAATTAAGGTTTATCAACTAGTCGGGATTATCGAGTCTTACCGAAGTAATCATTTATTTAATTTCCCAATCCCAGCCCATTCATCCCATAGAGAAAAACAGCTTATACTCCATATCTAACAGCATGGTGTTATCGGTAAATTTAATTACCATTTCACATTCAAATCAAATTAAAGATTTAACTATCGCCTAGAGTAAAAACTGGTGATACTCCATTCCTGATCATTTCCCGAATCTGACAATTTAAATTATCACATTCACATTTCTATCCAATTAAAGATTCATTAAAACTCCACTTAGTTTTATTCTTCCAACAATGATTATTAATGATTATTTAACTTTGGGAAATCAAACATGCCGCATCGAAAATCTACACTGTATCATTGATTTCTGCCGATATATAACCTCTAAGCTCGTACGTCTCGGAGAAGGGTGTTAAGAAAGAGAATAAATTCTCTACCACCAAACAAATATAGCAGAGATCAACAATACAATTCGAAATACAATGTTAGACATGAAATCCTATCTTTTACTGGGTTAAAGAACCAATTTCATTTAAAACACAACTCACGATAAACCCAAAATCACATTCCATTAATTATGGAATCTTCACGGAAAACAGATCAATATATACAGTCGATATCAATTTTCGTATCTGGCTAATAATATAAATGGAATAACGATAAAGCCTTTTAAATTCTATATATATTGATAGTCTTTCTTCACAGAAGCTCACTTCGATTATTACCAAATCGAATTCTATTCAATCCCAATTTATTTTATTAATTTGGAAACTTACTTTGGAAAATTTCCGTTAAATCTTAATGAAAAGATTTATAAATTCCAAACTACATTTCACTGTTAATCGAGTTAAATAACGAATTTTGTTTAAAACACAGTTTACGATAAACCTACATTCAACTTTCGTTTCAATTCTAATTAAAGGTTAATTAATTGGTAAACTTCACTAAATCTTAATTAAAAGACTTATTCTTTTCACACAGGTTTTAAGAACAGTGTTACTGAAGACACCATTCATGACAAACCCAAAATCCAATTTAATATAAAATATAAGACACAGAATAGAAATTATATTGGCTTATATTCAATATCAAATTCTGAAACCCGCACATATCATATGGGGAATAGCGGTATATATTTATCTCCCAAACTCCACCACAATATCCATATAGTCACGGAATCCCATATCGAAATATTCCGGAGATGATTTCTATTCAAATCCATTCCAATTTATATATTGGAAATTCCTGGTTAGATTAAACCATTCACAAATCCCATTTATTTTATTTAAAAATTATTGGATTTCAAATCTAGTTAATAACTAGTTCATTTTGATATAAATATATTTTTATCTTTACAAACGTGGAATTTTCCATCCTAATTATTTCCAAAACATTTATTATGATTTTACACAAATTATTAATATTTTTAATAATTTTATTAAGGCCCTTTCAATTGATTTCCATAAACAGTCATCGAACTGCACTTACAACGACCTTTTCCATATTTGATTTGGACATAATTCCAAATCCAACTGTTAGATTTTGAATCTCTTGTATCCTTTGGAAAGCTTTTTTCAATACAAACCCAAGGTTTCTGTTTTAGGAGAATTCGACGGTCGGATCTCCCTTTCTTCGATTTCCATTTAAAGCATATTTTATAAATTGTTTATAAATTCGTTTTAAAACGATTCTAACTTCATTTATAATTTTAAATCAAAATTGAATATTCCATATCATTATAATATTCAAATGATAATATTTTCAAAAATCAGATTTTGAAACCATTTCATTTTCGTTATACATTTTAAAAATGAGTAAAATCAATATAAATATTGTTCGCGTTAAAATGGCGCACATCTAATCAACACGGCTTCACACGATTCAATATTTTCATATCCATCCCAAATCGAACATCAAAATCATATTTTAATCCTTTACTGAATATTATTTTAAAATATTCGCTATTTTAAAATATTCGTTACTTTAAAATATTCGTTCTTTTTGAATTGGAATCAGACACAGTCAAATACCATATAATGTTATATATATGGATTTCATACATACATGTACACAACAATAATTATACACAGTCAACCATCATCCAAAGTGCATTACCCAACTGCATAAGCATTAAATATAGATAATCAACACTTACAACAGTCTGCCAACCAATCGATTGACATACAACTAAACAATTGGGATTAGTGTACGCCAAATATCATCCCAATACCCGCGTGTGGTTTCAACCAACAAATGCTGAATATTATTTGTGTAGTTGAGCGATGTGTAAAATTTATCGTCCTAATCAATGTTAGTTAAATGGGTGTACATAAACAAATCGTACGATTTGGAAATGAAAATTTATTTTCATTTCAGGAGAATTTTATGTCGTTCGTATATACGTTAAAAATTATATTTTTAATGATAAAATATTTATTTTAATACATGAATATTTTATACAGTTCATATACACATTAAAAATGAGATTTTTAATGAATAAATATTTATTTTAGAAAATTTCGGCATTATAACGGCGCGATATTAAAACCAAAGTTATGTCTAGCATTAGCCCTCTCCTGATACTGGCTCGTGCCATACACAATAATCACAACCAATTCAAACAAACACACAACCAATTTTACCATCAAAATCCAAATTTCCACAATACAATCCAAACAAACAATTGTGGTTTGTACAATAAATAGTGTCGGGGGCTTCTAAGCCCTGTCTGAAACCTAAAATATTTTTAACTGTAAAACAAATTATGTGAGAAGGAGTTCCCACCTTTGGTTTCCACTCCGTCAGTCTTTAATTGAACGGTTCGGATTTGGATTTGTTTCCAGTGCGTAGTGTTCTTCACCATGATTCAAACTCAATCTGTTTCACGCAGTTTATATTAAAAACCACATTGTTACAATGCTAAATATATTTTTAAAAATCCCATTTTTGAAACAATGCTGTTTAAATTAAAAATCTTATTTTTTATAAAATGTTATATAAATAAAAAATCATGTTTTTATTTTAAAGCTATATGTACAAAAACCATATTTTTATTTCAAAGTTATTTATACAAAAACCATACTTTTATTTCAAAGTTATTTATACAAAAACCATAATTTAAAACTAATGTAATATATATATATATATATATATAAATCACTTTTCCAAAACAGGGTTATACAACTTGAAAAAAATCACAGTTATGAACAATGTTATATATATATATATATCCTACTTTTATTACATTAAAAACTGAAAATAAATTCAATGCTTTTATATCTTAAAAAATAATATTTTAATTCAAAAGCTATTTATTCTATGTTTTATATATAAAAATAACACATTTTTATTTTAATGTCATTAATTTAAAATCAGATTTTATATTAAAAAAACAAGATTTTAAAAATAAAATTAACTAAATTAAATAGAATTAAATTTAAACAATTTAATTACATTAATAAACTTGGTTAAGATAATTAATATAGTAATTAACCTTGGTTAGTCATCTTCCCCCACGAACTTTAGGTCATAGAAAAACAACCCACGTCGATAAATTAGGGTTCCCTTTCGCCACCATAACAGTGCACCGGACCTTCGTCGAGATCCCCCTCGTTAGAGCCGCCAACGCCCACCGTCACCACCTTTAATAGAATCGAACATGGCGCCCTCCCTTTGCCGAAAATCGCTACTAAAGCTAGTGGCTTTGAGCTCGAAATTCGAGCATAATACTCCATTAAACTTGATCAAACCCATAGCAATTGAAAGTGCTCACAATAATTAATTAATATAAATTATATAATAATATATTTATTTTCGAAATGATCAAAAATAGTAGAATTCACAATATTGTGTGAATTGGGCAGTATAAGAGATTTGGTTAAGTTTAGATTCGAATTTTTATAAAGAATCTATTCAATAAACGACGATAGAACATATAAATTTTATTTTAATTATAATCGAGCTCGAAATGGCACGACAGTTCACAATTTGGCAATTCGAACTTTAAACGAGTATACAAAAGCCGTTTTAAGTCGGATTTCTATGAAACAAGAAACGTTGGGGGCTAGTGAAGTATATTTTTCTGATGGAAGAGAAAAATCGAGATTTCATCATGCAAACTTTGAATTATGTCCAAATCAAATTTTAGAGAAAGTCGCTATGGAATTCCTTTGAAATATATAATTATATATTTATAATATAAAAGGATTTTTAATATAAATCAAATATCGATATAACTGGGAATTTTGAAATATCGTCCAATTGGAGCTGTATGGTATTCCACTGTAAATATATATGATAATATTTATTTTTAAATATTAAATTTAAATGTTTTTAAATATGTTTATATATTTAAATGGTTTATTTTGATCTTTAAAAAGAGCCACTTTTGCAAACGAGCTCAGTTTTCGACGAAACCAATTTTATCGGATTCGTAATATCAAATTATTGTTAGATTTCAATTTCCGTGACTTTTGGGGTCAGTGTGCGGCCGTACGGGATTTTAGGGTGAAAAACGGTCAATTTTCTCACTTTAAAAATACGCTGCGTGAGCAAACGGAGTCGGAATTCGATGAAACAAGTTTCGTTGGGTCCGTGATATCAAACTGTAGTTGCGTATACATTTCCATGATTTTTGGGTATTGTATGTGATCACAGAGATTATTTAAACACAAATGTAAACAACGATAGCTCAAATATAAATATAATAAGCAATTAAAAAAATAATATACCTATCCTATATAATACCCTAAACTTTCTAAAACCTAACCTCATTTTTTCTACGGTCAAAACAATGAGCCGTCGATTTCTTTTTCTCCTAAACCTATTTCAAAATCTTTGGAAAATTCATAGAAATTCATGCATAATCTATAAATCGAAATAGATGTGTATTTGAACTCTTGGCAATAGCTCTTCATCTCCATGTAGATTTTGATTTATGCGACGCCGATTCTGGGATGCTTAAGTAGCGACAGAAAATTAGGGTTGAATAATTTGGGGGTTTTGAGTAGTAGTTCGAGGTTCCGATTGTATAATGATATTTATAGGAAGATTTGTAATTTAAGTGATTTCTTTTGAGGGTTTTCATCACAAAAAGTTTCGATTTTTTTACTGTGCGTAAGGTACCTTGTCGGAGATCGCGAAGCAAATTGTTGGTGCGAGCTGGTTCAAATGGTGAGGAGTTGATGGAGATTAAAACGAGAAGCTTAACGGTGGTTTCTGTTTGAAATTTCATTGAAGAAGTAAGGAGTGTTTGGGGGAAGGAAATTCAGTAATGACATTACCTGGTGCTTGTGTTGAATTGAGGGGGAAGAAGGGATTTATCTGGGAGGACTAATGCGTGGGACCTGGGTGTTCGTGTGGGCCAAAATATTGGGTTTAGCCCAAAAAAAATGAAAGGGGAGAATAAACAAAGGACGTGAAGTGGAGGGGTTTTTCGGAATTGAAATGATCGGTGTTTGGAAAAGCTTCAGGCTATGGTGTTGAATGAGGAAGAAGAACACGGGTATGGTCTTTAAGCATGGTATTGGGCCGACAAATAATAGTGAGGCCCGAATATATCTAATAAATCTAAATTTAATCCTATGTTAAATAGTGTATTAAACTGTAACTTTGATAATTCACTCATATGTTATCAGAATTTCGAAAGGTCAGATCCGTTGGGATCGTATGGATGGTGACTACACCATGGAACTGACTGGGAGTGAGTTGGAGCTTGTTTGGATATATGATGAAATTAAACGCCTTAATCAAATCAATGACCAATTATCGTTATTTAACGATAAACCGTCCAAGGTGAGTAAAACTCACTAACTTCGTTCAACTTATATTTTTATAACTTATTTTTAGAATATATAAATGAATGGTTGTTTGTTGTGTATTGGCTGTTTGGTAGAACTGCTAGTTAATTGGTTGAAAATATCGATAACGTTATATACAAATCGTTAATCGAATACTAATTCTGTTTATCAGAATATTTTATCCTATTGTTATTTATGTTGATTAACATCTGTGGATGCAGGGAAACGGGTCGGAGGGACCAAACTGGGTTCCTCAACATTTATTTTACTGGTTTTTATATATTGTGATATATGATATGATTTATGATCTGTTGTTGATTGTGTGTGTTTGATCATGGTTATTTGGTACTTTCAAATACCAATGAAAATACTGGAATGTGAAAAGGGAAATTTCAAACTAAAATTTGAAATAAAATATTTGTATACATAAAATCAAAGGATTATATATAAAAAGGAAATTTGAAGTGATTATTAAATTGTGAAAGTGTATAAAATCAAAAAGGGTTTTATATAAAGGGAATTTGTGAATGTATATTGAAAGAAAGAATTTTTTTTAAATCGAAAAGGTTTTACAAAGAGAAGGGATGTGTGAAAATTAAATAAGGAGCTTCTATATAAAATTATTATCAGTTATTTGGAAGTTTGAAAAGCCGATTTGGTTAAAATATTTAATGGAAGTAATTAGAGGTAAGTAAATAAATCCATAAAAGAAATACTTGTAGGAAATCAAGGAAACATAAAAAGGGGGGTTTTTGAAGTAAATATTGAATTTAAGGATTTTATGAAATCAATGGATTTATAAAAAGAATTATTTAGAAAGTTTATAGAATTATAAAGGGAATGGGCGAGATATAAAAGAGATTATAGAAATTGGTTTAAAGAACATATTTAAATAGAAATATGTTTTAACAGATAAATGGAGACGATTTATTTATAAATAATAATTTATAAGTTAAGATAAAATATTGGTCATTTGATAAAGGAGATATATATATAAGCCTGAGCTTATATAGAAGAATAGAAATTGGTGTTAACACCGGCATTTTTTTCTTAAAAAAAAATGTGAACTCAACATTTATAAAGGATTTATAAATGAGAATTTAGTGTTAGGAATGTAAAAGAAAATTTTATATGAATAAAACTATAAATAGAAGTAAATGGGATTGGGTAAATTGGGATATTATTTAAAATACGAAATCAAACTTAAGGGATTGTATAAAAGGGATATTATTCTCATTCGATGTAAATAATGAGATTAAGTAACGGTTTTGCAAA
The DNA here is from genome assembly GCA_030737875.1 of Allium sativum. Classification (NCBI taxonomy): domain Eukaryota; kingdom Viridiplantae; phylum Streptophyta; class Magnoliopsida; order Asparagales; family Amaryllidaceae; genus Allium; species Allium sativum. The sequence continues at coordinate 39,867,314 of CM060916.1, forward strand.
CAAACACCTTTATTAAGGAAAGTGGATTTTTGAAATAGAAATTTAAACAGAAATGAAATTTCAAATGGTTAGAAGGAAATAACTTGTTTAATAATGAAACAAGTGTTGTGAGTATGAACAATGTGCCTAAATGAACTAAAATATAATTATCAGTGGATAATTGAGATTGCAAATTCAATAGTGAATAAAATGGGAAATTTGGAGTGTTTTAAAAAGGGAATGATGAAATCCATTTCGATATTCGAAATGTTAAAAAGGATCAAATAAAATCCGTAGAGACGAGATAATCGAATATGAGATATTAAAAGAAATCGTTAATCTAATAGAAGTTACTCAAAGAAGAGAGATTATCGAATATAGTTTATTCGAAGAAAAGGATTATCGAATATTAGTTATTCAAACTGAGGAATCGAATATAGTTTGTTCGAAACAGAGTTATCGAATAGTGATTATTTGAGGGTAAATTATACATTGGAATTCGATTATATCGAATGAAGGAAAGTAATGTTTACTTTCCGTTTCAAATCAAGTTTACTTATTTGTTAATAAATTAGTTGTTTGTTTATTTACGCAAATTAAGATATAAAGGTTATACTTAAGTTATTTCATTTAGAAAGCCTCGGATTATAACACTACTGTTATAATCAAAAGATTTCAGTAAAAGAAGAGGATTCGTAAATAGAATCCGAGAGTTTCGTAAGGAAATTGGTTAAAGTTTTAAAAAAGTGAACTTTGTCTATTTCGAGGTTAGAAATGTTGTGCAGTTAAGGTCTGAGAGTTAACTATACCCTAACTTGATTGACTTCGTTTAACTAAGGAATGGTTAAGGTTCGATAGTGAAGGTTGGTTAAATGAATCTAGTTAATGAGTGAAATGGTTCGAGTTCGCATAGCGATGTTATATTTAAACATCGGTTTAAATCAAATGAAAGGAGTTTGGAAATGTTTCGCAAATAAGAACCAGAAATGTTTTCTAATATAGAAATAAGGAATGTGAGCAAATATGGAAATGTTTTCAAATGATTTACAGAGTATATTTTCTAAATTTAGAAAATGAGAATTTACGAGTATATAGAAATGGGGAAATGAATAAATTAATAATAAGTTAATTTAAAAGAGATAAATGTTGAATGATAATTGGTCGATAGAATTTCCATTTGGAAATAATATCGTTGTTTGCACACATGTTTTTCTTTGATAGTTAAATCACCGACTATCGATGTTTTTGACCATTTTTACGTCGTCAATACGGAAAGACCGGGATCAGGTTCATTATCTGAAAACCACTCTGTATGGACGTTAGCGTTGCGATCAAATATTGAAGACGGAGTTATGCAAGGGCTATCTTGTTTACAGAATAGTGCCTTCGGTTTATCTAGTCTCAGGACAAATGTGAATGGACGAATGTCTTACAAAGTATATCTAACAGATCGCGTAAGTTGATCTCTTCAAACGTACTTACATTTTGCGGCGGAAAAATTCGTTTCTCTTATCTTTATACCCATGGTATTTTTGGTGAAATCAATTTGTGATTTGGCGGGTATGACGATGTGGCATTCAAAGTGAATGGTGGTCAAGTGTTTCAGAAGATAGGTAATGACCTCAAGCCTCATTAACCAGGAAATGATAGAAATCGGGCAGGCAGCATGGCTATGTGGGTCGCTCCCATTAGGGTGTATATCACCTATCTAGAGAAAATCCATTTATTCTTTTATCTATGTTCGATGTTGTTCCTTTTCGGGAAACGGTGGGTATCTCCCAACCGTTGGTGATATACATTCGATACACTCAAGCGAAATGAGTGGTCGGTCATGTGAGGGCCGGGTTGCAAGTTGTTCTTGTTGAACCCAGTGTATTCGCCTCTAGGGATATACTATCGGCAGGTGGTCCCATACCTTGTCATAGTCGGAATCCAATCTCCAATAAGCGCCCGCGGTTTTTGTTTGTATACTATATATGTGGAACGTGAGATGCAAGCGTTCTGCTAGATTCTATTTACTTGTGATTAAACATTATTATAATATCAAAAAAGTATCAATTTCCAAAACTGGATTTTTAACTTGCCTTTCCTATTATAAATATCCAGTCTTTATGCTGATAAAAATTTAGTTTTTATTTCAAAATCTAATCCTTAAATTGCTAATTATATATATAAATAAACTGATTTAACTATGCTAATAAAAAAACAAAATCAGAAAAGGAGAAGACTCACGTTCAAAAGAGGAAGGAGGGTTCGTGGTTGTGCTGAGGGGGCATCGGCGTTCGCTGGAGGTGGTGGATCTCGTTCAGGTGGTCGCAGGTGGCGCTGGCTTCAGCAAGGGGGCGGAGGAGTTACGTCGAAGGTCTGGTAGGCGTCGGGGCTTTAGGTGGTTCGGCGTGTCATGCGAGTAGAAGACGGAGGGAGAAGAAGGTGCAGAGGAGAAGGAGGGGGAGGGCCAGAGGAGAGAGAAACGCGGAGGTGGAGGGCTTCCGGCGGTGGCGGCTCCGATCGATTAGGGGACGTGTTGTTTTTTTTTCTTCTTCTTTTTATTTCTGAATCGAAACGGTGGGGGGGGTGGTCTGATAGTATAGAGAGAGAGAGAGTTTTATTATTATTTTATTTATTTAATTTTAGAAAGTTGACTTTTTCATTTGACCTCTAAACGAGGCCCACCGCCTATCGTTCATAGCTAATTACCCCCATTCCGACCACAATGGGATATGTATCGTAAGATGGTTCGATCGTTTCGATCAGTTTTTGTCAAAATCAACATATAACTCTATATATTGAATTTGAACGCGCATTTCAATTTACTGGAGTCACATACGAACTCTAAAAATTCCAGAAAAATATTTTCTAGCTTTGTATTGACGATACGGTCCTAACAAAACTAGTTTCGTCGAATTCTGAGACCATTTGAAAAATGGCCATTTTCCAGTCGATTAAAATCAATTGAAACTGGTCAAACGCGTTTTCCTTTTCCACGCTCACACATTGATTCGAAAAATTATGAAATTTGGAATCTAGCAATAACCTTACATCACGGACCCAACAAAAGTGGTTTCGTCGAAATCCGAGGTCGTTTGCAAAATTTTCATTTTTAAGGGCCTAAATTTCATAACGACTATTCAGAATTTTCATTTGGACATATCTTTTGATTCCCGCTACGAAATTTCGATTTTTCGGATTCGTTGGAAAGATAGTCACAATTAGATTCCATTATTTTTGGTTTCACTAAAATCCGTTTTATTTTGCACCCGGTACATTCATTTGAAGTTTGAAATCGAATTATCGAACTACCGCGCCATTTTCAATTCCTTTTATAAACATAAATAAATATTTATATTCTAACGACGATCTATATAATATATACGTTCGAATTATATTCAAAATAAATTTCTCATCGTTATTATTTAAAATAATTCATTTTAAATAATCAAAATTCGCTAAAATTGCCAAAATAAAAATTTTAAATTGGCCCAGATTTCCGGGTTATTACAAAACCCATTTTTATCGTATCAAGCATTTTTGACCATTATAAGGTAAAACTCTATCCTTCGGTTTGCGTTGCATTGTGTGATGGGACTTGAGTCTTATAATGGTTTCATTTTTCCAAAAACATTGCGTTGTTTAACGATTTACTTTAATTTATGCACCGACAATCCATTGGAATAAAACCCGTTACGCGTTAGCGGCGTGGTCCTTGGATTTGCTTTATTACTATTAGTTAAATTAGTTAAGAATTCTCACACCAGTCCCATGATTGACTAGTAGTTTGTTTCAGTTTGCAAACTCGGGTGCCCTCTTTTCCACACGGGCAGTCGAGTAGCTTTTTGCAGATATTTACCTCTTGAGCAGGATTCTGGATCGAAGCCTAAAGATGTGTCCAAAGCATAGAAGACTTTCGCTGTTTATTGTGTTTAATTTTCTATAATTTATCTTCCGCTGTAATTTTATTCGATGTACTCTGATATGTTATGTACTCTGACGTAACATTATTGTAATGTTTATAAAAGTCTTCTGTTATTGTTTTGATGTTGTTGTATTCCCAGAGTTAACGTGTTCGGGTTTTGAACGGTCTTGGTCGATTTTGCGATCGATCGGGTCGGGCGAATCCGGGCCGTTACAAATGTTTTCAAATGATTTATAGAGAATATTTTCTAAATTTAGAAAATGAGAGTTTACGAGTATATAGAAATGGGGAAATGAATAAATTAATAATAAGTTAATTTAAAAGAGATAAATGTTGAATGATGATTGGTCGATAGAATTTCCATCTGGAAATAATATCGTTGTTTGCAAACATGTTTTTCTTTGATAGTTAAATCACCGACTATCGAAGTTTTTGACCATTTTTACGTCGTCAATACGGAAAGACCGAGATCAGGTTCATTATCTGAAAATCTCTCTGTATGGACGTTAGCGTTGCGATCAAATATTGAAGACGGAGTTATGCAAGGGTTATCCTGTTTACAGAATAGTGCCTTCGGTTTGTCTAGTCCCAAGACAAACGTGAATGGACGAATGTCTAACAGAGTATATCTAACAGATCGCATAAGTTGATCTCTTCAAACGTACTTATGTTCGGCGGCGGAGAAATTTGTTTCTCTTAGCTTTATACCCGTGGTATTTTTGGTGAAATCAAGTTGTGATTTGGTGGGTATGACGATGTGGCATTCAATGTGAATGGTGGTCAAGTGTTTCAAAAGATACGTAATGACCTCAAGCTCCATCAACCGGGAAATGACAGAAATCGGGCAGGCAGCATGGCTATGTGGGTCGCTCCCATTATGGTGTATATCACCTATGTAGAGAAAATCCATTTATTCTTTTATCTATGTTCGATGCTGTCCCTTTTCGGGAAACGGTGGGTAGCTCCCAACCGTTGGTGATATACATTCGATACACTCAAGCGAAATGAGTGGTCGGCAATGTGAGGATCGGGTTGCAAGTTGTTCTTGTTGAACATATTGTATTCGCCTCTAGAGATACACTATCGGCAGACGGTCCCATACCTTGTCATAGTCGGAATCCAATCTCCGATAAGTGCCCACGGTTTTTGTTTATATACAATATATGTGAAACGCGAGATGCAAGCGTTCTGCTAAATTCTATTTACTTGTGATTAGATATTATTATAATATCAGATAATTATCGATTTCCAAAACTATTTTGGGTTATCGTAAGGTAAAAACCATCCGTGTTTATGTGTGGATTGGTCTTACGATTATCTTTTCTTTTGAAAAGGATTTTGAAAAGTTAAACCGATGATTTGAGTTTATTCACACCAGTCCCGTGACTGGCCCAGAATTTATTTTTGTTTTGTTTTCCCTAAACTCTCGGGTACCCAAATTTGTATGGGCAGTCGAGTAGTTCAGGTCTTTACAGATATACTCGGAGGAGCTTGAAGCAGGAGGCTTCAGGGTTGTATAGCTATTGTTATTTCCGTTGTGTGTAAGTGTTGTGCTCTGATAATGTTGTCGCATATATATATATACCGTTTTATTTCAAAGTATGTTATATATTATATTTTATTCGTTCCGCTGTGAGATTCGCATTACTCTGATTTTGTTCTATGTTTATCTTCTTCTTCTTCTGTTCTAATTTTCTATTTTATATATTCTCACCCTCTAACTTCTTTCTATTAATGATCAGGTACTTCCGATGTTCGAATAGTCAACATGGCAGTTTTGTGTTGATTTTCGGACTCGAAAATCCCCGGGTCGTTACAGTGGTATCAAAGCTTAAGGTTAAGTGATTACCTTGGCTCTAAGGCATGACTCAGTTGAGATGGGGTTAGTAATACCCTATATTGAGTTTGAGTGTATATATACAAGTGAACGTATTTGTAGATTTTATAAAAATTATTTTATATTGTGGAGATTTATTGGTTGAGTTGTTTATGAATTCTAGTCGATCAGTTTGATCCACTGTATCGATAAGGGTTTCTAAATACTCAAGTACGATAAATCGACACAGTATGTTTTGAAAGAGGGTAAATGAAATAATTTTACCCAAAATATATTTTGTTATAAAAGAAAGGTATATCTTGGAATTATTATCATATATTGGATGTGTTGGTTGATTATAATTGAAATGGTTATATAAATAACCAATTTAAGTTCGTATAATATAAAAGCAGATTAATTAAATCTGAATTAAATCAGAATTGGAATTAAAATTCTGAAAACTGGGAAAAGTATTCATAAATGGATTGGAGTTAAATATAAGAAAATTTTAAGATCCTGGGAGATTTTAAATTGTTTACAAGTATCGTGAATGATATTTTGAAAAGGATTTCAAAATGAAAGTGTTTAAGATATGAGTTTTGAAAAGTGATATAGTATTAAACTCACTTCGATAATTAGGAAATAACTCTGATGTTACTGGCCACATCATCAGTGTTCATTTTCGAGTTGTAAGTGACAGATTACTACAAAAGATTTTGTTTTCGAATTATTTTGGGAAAAGGAAGTTGTTTTGAATCCCGAAAGGGAATAATTTATTTTAGAAAAACTGAACTGTTTAAAATCCCCAGGAAGATAATATGAACTAAAAACAAATTAAAGAAATTGGTGAAAGCGAATATGAATTGAAACGAATTAACTGGAAATTGAATTGAAATAGAACGTTATCGAATAAAATTGGATTGTGAGTTATGAATTTGGTTAATTATACTGGACTATTAAGTGAGAGTTGGAATGGGTAATGGAATTTGAAGATTGAGAATGAGATTTGGTTTGATTGGATTTGGGAATTGATTGATTGAAATTGATTGGAAATCGATTGGTATAGATGGATATATGATCAGCTGGTATTGAGTAGAAGCAAGTGCAAGGATATAATGATATGCCCGAAGAAAGGTACATGTTTAAATTTCCATATGAGGTTTTATGCGCCGAATTGGCAAGCCGCTTGGCTTTTTGATTTTCTTTTTGAAAGAGAAGGGCCTAGAGAGGCGAGTTGGAGCTTGAACTCTTGACCGGTACAAAGGAGGTGCTGGCGAATTTTTTTGAAAATTTCGTGTGTTAGAAAATTTTCAGAATTTTTGAAATTTTTTGATAATAGAAATAAATAAATATTTTAATTAAGATAAATCGATTCAGTCGAAACTGAAGTTAAGAGGTAAACGAATAGTTTTTAAACCAGTTAATAGGGTCTGTCTTCTACCTTAGCAATTTCGAGGACGAAATGATTTTAAGGGGGGAAGAATGTAACATCCCGTATTTTTACGGTGAAATAATTAATTATTAAATATCGATTAGGCGATATCGATAACTTGAATTAAATAATATTTATATTTAATTAATAATTATAGAATAATATATTTATTTTCGAAATGATCAAAAATAGTAGAATTCACAATATTGTGTGAATTAGGTAGTATAAGAGATTTGGCTAAGTTTAGATTCGAATTTTTATAACGAATCTATTATATAAATGACGATAGAACATATAAATTTTATTTTAATTATAATCGAGCTCGAAATGGCGCGACAGTTCATAATTTGGCAATTTGAACTTTAAATGAGTATACAGAAGTAGTTTTAAGTCGGATTTCTATGAAACAAGAAACGTTGGGGGCTGGTGAAGTATATTTTTCTGATGGAAGAGAAAAATCGAGATTTCGTCGTGTAGGTTTTGATTTATGTCCAAATCAAATTTTAGAAAAAGTCACTATGGAATTCCTTTGAAATTTATAATTATATATTTATATTATAAAAGGATTTTTAATATAAATCGAATATCGATATAACTGGGAATTTTGACATATCGAGATGTAAATCAAATTGGAGCTGTATGGTATTCCACTGTAAATATATACAATAATATTTATTTTTAAATATTAAATTTAAATTTTTTTTAAATATATTTATATATTTAAATGGTTTATTTTGAGCTTTAAAAATAGCCACTTTTGCAAACGAACTCAGTTTTCGACGAAACCAATTTTGTTGGATTCGTAATATCGAATTATTGTTAGATTTCAATTTTCGTGATTTTTGGGGTCAGTGTGTGGTCATACAGGATTTTAGTGTGAAAAACGGTCAATTTTCTGACTTTAAAAATACGTTGCGTGTGTAAATGGAGTCGAAATTCGATGAAACAAGTTTTGTTGGGTCCGTGATGTCAAACTGTAGCTGCGTATCCATTTCCATGATTTTTGGGTATTGTATGTGATCACAGAGATTTTTTAAACACAAATGTAAATAGCGATAGCTCAAATATAAATATAATAAGTGAATAAAAAAATAATATACTTATCCTATATAATACCCTAAACTTTCCAAAACCTAACCTCATTTTATCTATGGTCAAAACAATGAGCCATCGATTTCTTTTTCTCCTAAACCTATTTCGAAATCTTTGGAAAATTCATAGAAATTCATGCAAAATCTATAAATCGAAATAGATGTGTATTTGAACTCTTGGCAATAGCTTTTCATCTCCATGTAGATTTTGATTTGTGCGACGCCGATTCTGGGATGCTCGAGGAGCAACAGAAAACTAGGGTTGAATAATTTGGGGGTTTTGAGCAGCAGTTCGAGGTTCCGATTGTATGGTGATGTTTATAGGAAGATTTGGCATTTACGTGATTTCTATTGAGGGATTTCGTCACAAAAAATTTCGATCTTTTTACTGCGCGTAAGGCACCTTGTCGGAGAACGCAAAGCAAATTTTTGGTGTGAGCTGGTTCAAATGGTGAGGAGTTGATGGAGATTAAAACGAGAAGCTTAACGGTGGTTTCTGTTTGAAATTTCATTGAAGAAGTAAGGAGCGGTTGGGGGAGGGAAATTCGGTAATGACATTACCTGGTGCTTGCGTTGAATTGGGGAGGAAGAAGGGATTTATCTGGGAGGACTAATGCATAGGAACTGGGTGTTCGTGTGGGCCAAGATTTTGGGTTTAGCCCAAATATAAAAAAATTGAAAGTGGAGAATAAACAAAGGACGTGAAGTGGAGGGGGTTTTTGGAATTGAAATGATCGGTGTTTGGAAAAGCTTCAGGCTGCGGTGTTGAATGAGGAAGAAGAACACGGGTATGGTCTTTAAGCATGGTATTGGGCCGACAAATAATAGCGAGGCCCGAATATATCTAATAAATATAAATTTAATCCTATGTTAACTAGTGTATTAAACTGTAACCTTGATAATTCACTCATATGTTATCAGAATTTCGAATGGTCAGATCTGTTGGGATCGTATGGACGGTAACTACACCATGGAACTTACCGGGAGTGAGTTGGAGCTCGTTTGGATTTATGGTGAAATTAAACGCCTGAATCAAATCAATGACTAATTATCGTTATTTAACGATAAACCGTCCAAGGTGAATAAATCTCACTAACTCTGTTCAACTTATTTTTTTATAACGTATTTTTAGAATATATAAATGAATGGTTGTTTGCTGTGTATTGACTGTTTGGTTGAGCAGCTAGTTAATTGGTTGAAAATATCGATAACGATATATATAAATCGTTAATCGAATACTAATTCTGTTTATCACAATATTTCATCCTAGTGTTATTTAAGTTGATTAACATCTGTGGATGGAGGGAAATAGGTCGGAGGGAACCAACTGGGTTCCTCAACATTTATTTTACTAGTTTTTATACATTGTGATATATGATGTGATTTATGATCTGTTGTTAATTGTGTGTGTTTGATCATGGTTATTTGGTACTTTCAAATACCAAAGAAAATACTGGAATGTGAAAAGGGAAATTTCAAACTAAAATTCAAAATAAAATATTTGTATACATAAAATCAAAGGGTTTTACATAAAAAGGAAATTTGAAGTGATTATTAAATTGTGAAAGTGTATAAAATCAAAAAGGGTTTTATATCAAGGGAATTTTGAATGTATATTGAAAGAAAGATTTTTTTTTAAATCAAAAAGGTTTTGTAAAGAGAAGGGATGTGTGAAAATTAAATAAGGAGCTTCTATAAAAAATTATTATCAGTTATATGGAAGTTTGAAAAGCCGTTTTGGTTAAAATACTTAGTAGAAGTAATAAGAGGTAAGTAAAGAAATCCATAAAAGAAATACTTACAGGGAATCAAAGAAACATAAAAAAAGGGGAGATTTTGAAGTAAATATTGAATTTAAGGATTTTATGAAATCAATGGATTTATAAAAAGAATTATTTAGAGAGTTTATAGAATTATAAAGGGAATGGGCGAGATATAAAAGAGATTATAGAAATTGGTTTAAAGAACATATTTAAATAGAAGTATGTTTTAACAAATAATTGGAGATGATTTATTAATAAATAATAATTTATAAGTTAAGATAAAATATTGGTCATTTAATAAAGGATATATATAAGCCCGAGCTTATATATAAGAATAGAAATTGGTGTTAACACCGGCATTTAAAAAAAATGTGAACTCAACATTTTTAAAGGATTTATAAATGAGAATTTAGTGTTAGGAATGTAAAAGAAGATTTCCTATGAATAAAACTATAAATAGAAGTAAATGGGATTTAGTTAATTGGGTTATTGTTTAAAATATGAAATCAAACTTTAAGGGATTGTATAAAAGGGATATTATTATCGTTCGATGTGAATAATGAGATTAAGTAAGGGTTTTGCAAACAAACATATTTATTAAGGAAAGTGGATTTTTGAAATAGAAATTTAAATGGAAATGAGATTTCAAATGGTTAGAAAGAAATAACTTGTTTAATAATGAAACAAGTGTTGTGAGTATGAACAAAGTGCCCAAATGAACTAAAATATAATTATCAGTGGATAATTGAGATTGCGAATTCAATAGTGAATATAAAAAGGGAAATTTGGAGTGTTTTAAATAGGGAACGATGAAATCCATTTCAATATTCGAAATGTTAAAAAGGATCAAATAAAATCCATAGAGATGAGATAATCGAATATGAGATATTCAAAGAAATCGCTAATCTAATAGAAGTTACTCAAAGAAGAGAGATTATCTAATCTAGTTTATTCGAAGAAAAGGATTACCGAATATTAGTTATTCGAACTGAGGAATCGAATATAGTTTGTTCGAAAGAGAGTTATCGAATAGTGATTATTCGAGGATAAATTATAAATTAGAATTCGATTATATCGAATAAAGGAAAGTAATGTTTACTTTCCGTTTCAAATCAAGTTTACTTATTTGTTAATAAATTAGTTGTTTGTTTAGTTACCCAAATTAAGATATAAAGGTTATACTTAAGTTATTTCATTTCGAAAGCCTGGGATTATAACACTACTGTTATAATCAAAAGATCTCGATAAAAGAAGAGGATTCATAAATAGAATCTGAAAGTTTCGTAAGGAAATTGGTTAAGGTTTTAAAAAATTGAACTTTGTCTATTTAGAGGTTAGAAATGTTGTCCAGTTAAGGTCTGAGAGGTAACTATACCCCAACTTGATTGGCTTCGTTTTAACTAAGGAATGGTTAAGGTTCGATGGTGAAGGTTGGTTAAGTGAATCTAGTTAATCAGTGAAATGGTTCGCGTTCGCATAGCGATGTTATATTTAAACATAGGTTTAAATCAAATGAAAGGAGTTTGGAAATGTTTCCCAAATAAGAACCAAAAATGTTTTCTAATACAGAAATAAGGAATGTGAGCAAATATGGAAATGTTGTAACAACCCTGAATTTTGGGGTTAATTTCAAAATTTATTTTAATTAATTTTAATGGGTTTTAATGTTTAAAATAATTTATTTTAAATAATAATGATTAAAAAATTATTTAAATCGAAGTTAGGATGAATAATATAATTTTAATTATAAAAGAAGTTAGAAATAGCGCGGTAGTTTGAAAAGTCAAACTTGAACTTTGACTGACCGTACTGGATGCAAAATTTAATGGATTTTAGTTAAACTAAAAATATTAGAATCTATTTAAAAATATCTTTCCAACGAATCCGAAAAATTGAAATTTCATAGCAGGAATCAAAAGTTATGCCCAGTTTAAATTTCAGTACAGTCGTTGTAGGATTTATATATATTTTTTAATATTAAAAATAGCCATTTTTCAGATGACCTCTGTTTTCGACGAAACCACTTTTGTTGGATTCAGAATGTAAAATTATTGCTAAGTTTAATTTTTCATAATTTTTAGAATTAATTTGTGACCGTGGCAAAAAGATTTCGGTTTGGTCAATTTCGGTCAATTTTAATCGACTTGAAAAATGCCATTTTTCAAACAGGCTCAGATTTGGACGAAATCAATTTTTCTAGGTCCGCATCGTCAAAACATAGCTAAATATATTTTTTGGGATTTTTCGAAGTTAATTTGTGGCCTCGGTGAACTTATTCGTACGGTTGAATTAAAAATAAAAGTAAATATTTTAAAATAAAGAAAATTGGGTCAAGGTAGTCGTTTGGGCCTGCGGGACATAGCTAGATGAGTCTGGAATAGGGGTTAATGGGTAAGAACGACAGTCGTTGGGCTGAAATCTGACAAAGTTGATAAACGAGCTTTATTGGGTAATTAAATCATTAAAATATTATAAATAATAGAAAATTTAAAAGTCAAACCCCTAATCCAAATGACCAACCGCCATCTTCTTCCTCAATGATCAAGAGAACTCCTAAATTCCTTCCACAATTTATCCCAATCCACACAATGACATCAATCCCTCCTTTAGACTTATTTGAAGAGATTCATGAGAGCTTCGATTTCATACGGTTATGATCATATATAGTTACATGAATCTTGAGGTAAAACACCCCTAACCCGCACCCATCTCAGCCCCGCCGCACCCCCGTGGCCCAACTGCACCTCCCCTCACCTAGGGCACCGTGCTCCCCTCTCCTCCCTCTTCGACATGGTGCCACTTCATCGTTGTCTAACTTCAAGATTTAATCGAAAATGGGAGACCTAGTTTTGAACAAAATGGGTTCATAGAACTCAAGTCACGGCTGTGACATATCTCACTCATACGAACTCATATCTCACTCATACGAACTCGGATTCGAACGATTTCAGGTTCGCCACGATCGTGAGACCGAGACCTTCGCGATGAAACTGGCTAGACCTGATTCTGAGCAAGTTCAAATTTGGCCAATTTTTGGATCTGAACGGCTTAGAAATTCTAAACAATGTGAGAAATCTTATCTATTTTTATAAATAATTATATTTTTGTTAGATCAAAATTTGGACCTAACACCCAAATTATTCTGAATCTTATAGAGTTTCAACTGAAGAATGAGGAAAAAGAAAATAACACACAGAATTTATAGTGGTTCGGCGTTAACGAGCCTACGTCCACTTTATATATTATTGATTATACTTTGAAAGCTAATACAATCAATGATTTCTCTTAAAACTCTAGTAGTTTGACAATAATGGCGGATTCAGCACTCAATATTGCCAAAAAGATCCCAAAAAATGCCAAGCTCCGGGCTATTTATAGCTGATTTTGTCAGGCGGGTCGTGATAACACGTGGCACGAATCCCGAGAACATTGGATCGCATCGCTGCCGTTGAAGAAATAGTCAAATTAGCCGTTGCAGACAGGTGTCGCGATCCCCTGGAAAATCGGATCGTGCAGATGGGGAGAATTGGTCAAAATGACGGTTAGGGACACGTGTCGCTAGATCCGTGCGTCTCAGATCGCTGAAGACTAGCTCGTGTTTGAACGGGTCAGAGGCTCCGCCATGCATCAGGGGGATCGGATCGGTCAATACTGGGCAATAACACATGCATGGATCGAGTCGCATAGAGGTGTCGTTTCGCTGATGAAATGGGGGCGATCCGATAAGGTGCGATCCGATATGGGGGCGATCCGTCGAGGGGCGAGTCAATGGCGCGATCCGTTCCTTCATGTACTCAGAGAATGTGGTTTCATGCTTTCTTCTTATGAATGAACCTGGGTGGCTTGGTCAAAAAGCTAGCCAACATTTTGCCCCCTCGAAGTATGTTTTATCGATGATGGAACATGCTTCGAAGCTATAGAACAGTCTTTTCGCATCGAGTTGCAAATCAGTGAACGATTCCTTTTCTAGGACTTTTCAGAGTCTTCATCACTAAATCTGCTGGTGATTTATCGATTCGTATCGCATACTCGAGTCGCGGTCCTTTAGCAAGCCATTCGAGCCGTTCGTCTCGTTCTTTGGTGAGCGCTTGAGCTTCTTCACGGAACGGAACGACATGGGCTTCTCTCCGAGACGTGGTGGGCTTTTGGTTCATGGCCCGCCTAGTTTCGCGGATCGAATAAAACAAAAAAGGGGAGACAAACGGTCGCCCTTTTGCCTATATAAGTCGACCCTCCTCTTCACTTTCTTCCTTCTTCCTTCTTTCGTATCGTATCGCCTGCATCGCTGAGGAAACACCCGAGTTTTTCAAACCTCCAATAATCTGACCGTTCTCCCAATTTTTATAAAGGTAATCTATCGATAGAATTCTTATGCGATGTCGCTCTCAATTCTATGAGTTTTTTCGAATGGTTTGAGGGAGAAACGATGGGATTTTGTTATTTTTTGAGGGAACCAGCAAGGCGCCATGTCTGATAGGTTCAGAGGTTGGAGTTCGGAAACGAGAAGGAGAGGAGGAAATTGGAGGAGGAAGGTGAAGAAGAAGGCCGGTTCGGATCGTGGGCAAGGAGAGGAAAGGTAGAAGATGAAGGCCAGTGGCGAGTCGGAGGGTCGTGGTGGCGGCAGAGGCGCGCTTCGTAGGGGACTGCAACGATCCAGCAAAGACCACGATCACTCAATTTCACGATTCGTGAGGGGGGCGATCCCTCTACCCTGCGATCCGAAGGAGGGCGATCCCTCTACCCTGCGATCCGAAGGAGGGCGAACTGTCATACACATCGCGGTCCGACTTGTAGTTCACGATCCAAACCAATTTTTGAACCTTAGACGATGCCTTGTCACCATAAAACTCTGAACAGTTAGGCTAGGGCCTTGATTGGGACTTTCTGGACTAAATAACCACATAACTTAACTGCATATGATGGCTAATATTTTGATGATCTTGATAGCTTTTACGCTTTATCTTTAATGCATGCACAAGCACACACACCGGCACTTGCACACACGGGGGACGGGTAGCTTTAATCTCACTTTTCATGTTTTCTCGCCTAGCAGTAATGTCGGATAATCAATCTTCTTCAAGATCTGCTACAGAAACGGAGTCCGAGGTTCCTGAGCAATACAACCCTGAGGTCCCTCCAATTAACCCAGGAGGTGAAGGTTCTGGCTCCGAATAAGAGGCAACGGAATCAAATCTGTCTGAAAGTACTTCATCTAGCGAAGAATCTGAGCTAGACAGGCGAGCTCCTGACGAGATTCCTGGCGCGCTCGGAATAGATAAATTTTCTGATTCATTAGCATCTAAGCTCGATGATATAAAGCTTAAAAGAATCTGCTTGAGACATGGGATTCCTTGGGATGATGTCCTGACACCTGGTAGCGAAGATAGACCCCACTTAGCTCCGGAAGGGTATATGGCAATCAGTCGGACCATGTGCTTGGTAGGAGCTATCCCTCCGTTTCCTCCGATCGCCATCGAGACTTTAAAACGACTGGGTATTGCTCCGATGCAGCTTCATCCTAACGCCTACGCATCTCTATACACCCTATATGTCGCATACGCGGAGATCCTACACGCCGAACTTAAATTCAGAGATTTGACATTCTTTTTTCTTTTCAAGCATCGTTCTTCGGTAACTTCAAATTTCTCTTTCTTTGAATCGGTGGCGAATAGGAAGGTTCTGTACGACGGATATAGCAATATAGGGGATCCTAAGTCTGATTGGTTTTATATAAAGAAACAGGCCGGATGCTCAAGAAGATGGCTCAAATCAAGTAAACTTTAAGCTTTTAATTGAATATCTTGTTCAAGAAGTCTAGGCGTTAACATTCTTCCGCCTTTTTCTTTGTCTTAAACAGATCACGTCTTCCCGAAAACGGAGGGTCCGTTATACAACAATCGATTGTCTATTCTTCTTCAAAGCAGGTCCGACTTTCTAAGGATCAAAAAATGCATTACTGATGAGAATCTTCATAAGTATCATCTTCTGGATGTAATATTTGGACTTGGCGCTGGCGGCAAACCCTATAAGTACGTGCCCCCAACGGAGGGAGAGGGAACATCGCAAGCAATAGAAACAACTAAGTTCCACAAGAGTCCTTCCCCTATAGTCTTCCAAGACGATGAGGATCTGAATATATACAATGGGGATGAGGCCCGTGGAGACAAGTCCAAGGAAATTCCAGTTTCTACTCCATTCGAATCCACTACTCCTGATGACTTGACAGACGAGCAGCTATTCAAAGAACTGAGCAAGATTCCTCTGCCCGATGATGTATATACAGAGAAAGACTTTGAAGGGGGCCATTCTTCCCTAATCTTGAGGAGTCCATTGCTCCAACTAGAGAACAAGAAACTAGTCAGATGAGCCTGTCTTCAGGCCCGGGTCTGTTAGGGGGAATTATATGGGATGCACAAATCACACACACTATCTGACCCCGCACTCTTATAGCGTCAACATTCAAGGTTTTAACATGCTCTTTTATTTTTTGCAGGAAAGATGTCCCACAGGCGATCCTATCCTTATCGTTCCCTGTGTGAGGGCACACCCAGTCTTCATCCGGGTACTGAGCGTTCTCGCGGCCCTTCTCACAAGCCGACTTCCTCGCAACCCCGGTCTCCACCAAAATCGACCTCTGCCAAGCCTTCTAGTTATCCAGTAGTTCCTGTAGGGGGGAAGAAACTTCCTAAAGAGTTAACTCCTCCAAAGAGTGCACCTTCCCACAGCAGGTCGTCAAAAAGGCATCACGAATCTAGAGATAGAAGCAAAGATCCAACCAAAGAGTCTGAAAAGGAGAGGGGTGACGTCGTCCCCTCCAGCCAGCCAGAGTTGGCTGCCCCCGGGTCACGGGACTACATCCATGGTCCCGAGATTCAAGGTAGGCTGGAAAAGCTGAGGGAACAATTCCCAGACATATTCTTTGACGGGATGACGTTTGTTCCAGCCTTGGAACCCGTCCCTAAGAACTAGGATTATGAAGTCGTCGGGCACATCCGTCACGTTGCCAGGCAGTATGAGATGATGAAAAAACATGCAGTTAACCTTTCAGAAGTCATCCGATCGCTCGAAATAGAAGCACACAGATCTAAGGCGAAACTTGAAAACAATGAAAAGGCCAGGACAAAGATGGAGAAGGACCTGGAAGATGCTCAATCCCAGCTTGCTTTAGCACGGAGGGACATCGAGAATTATAAAACCAAATTGGAGAATGCTAAAAAACGCTTTCATTCGGAACTTGACTCCAATAGCCAAGAGAAAATGGCCTTAAAGAAGGAGGTTGAAGATCTCAAAATGGCCAACATTGAGTTGAAAAGAGCACAAGGCCATTTCGAATCTGAGAGAGCTGCTTGGGAAGCAGAAAGAGCAAGTTTGAAAGAAAG
The DNA here is from genome assembly GCA_030737875.1 of Allium sativum. Taxonomy (NCBI): domain Eukaryota; kingdom Viridiplantae; phylum Streptophyta; class Magnoliopsida; order Asparagales; family Amaryllidaceae; genus Allium; species Allium sativum. The sequence continues at coordinate 39,884,687 of CM060916.1, forward strand.
TTTGGCTTTGGCTAAAGCGGAAATGCTGACTTTGAATGATCAAGTCGCAGACGTAGAGAGATGGGCAGCTCTCGCCGAACAGAATGTTGATAGTGCCATCGAGATGGCTACTGCCTCAAACAACAAGCTCCTCGAGAGAGAGAAGGATATCGAGGGATTTGAAGAGATGATTTTTGACTTCCTTGGCCAAGTCCTCAAAACCCGAAACATTTCGTGGATCCCGGATTACCATGTTACTTTAGCCAATTTATGGGATGCCATTGTTGTGGGTGAAAAGCAGAGATTGGGGGTCGAAGAAATTGATGAGGATGAGTTGATGAAGAGCATCTTGAGGGATAATGAGCCTGAGGACCTGGCAGAGGGTCGTCGTCTGATTCTAGCAGAGATGGAAAAGGAGAGGGCCCTGGCTAAGGGTAAAGGCAAAGCTGACGAGTGTTCGAGTTCAGCCGTGGAGCCCAAGGCCTCCGGAGTTGAGGAATACCATCCTGATGATCCACTAATCCCTTTAGGCCTAACTCCCGTGGTTGTTGGAGCTCCTGCAGCTACTCAAGAAGGAGGATCTGCGGAAGGTATCTCCTTTTTTTCTCCACAATTCGCCAAAGCAATTGCGAATTGTCGTCGTCTGGTAGAACAACCACTTGAATTAGTAATGTGTGTTCCTCATGATATAGGTGGCGAGCCCGTCGACAAGGGTGCTGAAAAAGAAAAAGAAGTGGAGAAGGAGGCTGTCTCGCCAGGTGCCGGTATTGATATATCAAAGCAGGCTGAGGTCACAACAGCAGAAAGAAGCATCCCGGTACCTAGTACTGATGTTCCCAAGGATGCTGAGACCATCGAGGCCTTGAAAGACATGGATGGGCGCCATGTAGAGGATGAGGAAGACATTATCGGCGCCAAAAAAGCCGACGATGATGACGACGAAACCTTGGCCAGCCGAAAGGCTAGGCAGGAGAAAGAGATGGCTTCGAAGAAGGTGGCAGATGAGGCTTTGGACGTAGTCCCTCTTGCAGAATTTGATCGCAAAACTGGGATGATTGTGAAAATCCAGCCCAAATCCATCAGCCGACAGCTTCATTTTGCAAATCCCGATGACTTCCCGGCTTCCCTTTCTGATAGAAGGAAGAGAAAAGAGGTGGAAGAGGAATCTTCAGAAGAGTCGGATGTTCCTCTCATAGACAAAAGGAAGAGGAAGAAAGGGGATCAGTCCGATGCCGACAAGGCGAAGCTGGAGAGACAGAAGCAGGAGAAGAGGCCAAAGCGTAAATAGGATATTGTTGCTTGTTGATATTTTGTCTTTAGGTTTTCCACTGGCCAGGAAGTGTAATTGTGATACTGGCCCTCACATTCCTTTCTAGGTTGTTTTTCACTTTGTTGGTTAGCAGTATATAAATGAAAGTTTATCTCTTTTTGCATCATTGTGTACCTGTATTCAAATAAACTTTCCATGTTTAGTCATAGGCCATCTAATAATAATTACAAATCAGTCAAACAACAGAAAAAAAAATTCGTGTTGCGTTGCTGTATTAAAGTTCAGTATATGTATATGAGTATATGTGCCCCCAATCAGTTGTTATCATAGCGCCTGACTGGGGTTTACTAAGGATTGGTTTGTATTGTCGGCAGGTTGCCCCCTGTTTCTGAATATGGGGGACTTAGAAGATTTCATAGGATAATTGTTCTTGTGGTACCGAATTTCTGGCACCTTTCTCAGTGCTTAATCACAGACTTCTTTATACTCTCCTGACGGTTGCCAAGGTTAGAGTTTGAATTCAGTAGTTCAGTCGGTCCCCGATCCTTTAGCAGGAAAGAAGTTCTTTCTCAGCGCTCAATCGGAGACGCTTTTATACTCTCTCTCTCTCTCCGGAGAATTAGAGTTTGAGCTCAGCAATTCATTTGCTCCCCGATCCTTCAGCGGGGAAGGAGCTCTTTCTCTGCGCTCAATCGGAGACGCTCTTATACTCTCTCTCTCTCTGGAGAGTTAGAGCTCGAGCTCAGCGATTCATTCGCTCTCCGATCCTTCAGCGGGGAAGGAGCTCTTTCTCAGCGCTCAGTCGGAGACGCTTTTATATTCTCTCTCTGGAGAGTTAGAGTTCGAGTTCAGCGATTCATTCGCTCCCCAATCCTTCAGCGGGGAAGGAGCTCTTTCTCAGCGCTCAATCGGAGACGCTTTTATACTCTCTCTCTCTGGAGAGTTAGAGTGCTATCAACGATATAATTTACTTTATTGTATCCTCAGAATCTTGACTTGTGATTTCATTCCATTCTGATGGAAGGCGTTTATGATTATATGCTTCTGGGATCGTTGGATTATTCACAACGATTTTTATAACAAATATACAGGCAGATAAATAAAGGTACAATAAAGGTAAATGACACACAATATTTTTATAGTGGTTCGGTCGAATCATGACCTACGTCCACTTTATAATCTTTTGCTTTAATGAATCAGAATATTCTAGGCAAGTCGTGCCTTGTACATGGTTTTTAACAAAGCAAAAGAATAGATTTGAAACTTTTATGTTAAGTATGGCAATAAATGTTGGGCATTCCACACTCTGGGGATTTCCTTTCCATCTACGGTTGCCAGCTTGAAGGTTCCATTATCAAGCTTGCTCAGAATGGAGTACGGTCCTTCCCACTTCGCTCCCATATGAGTTGGGGGTGGAAAGACACGTTTCAGAACCAAGTCTCCGGGTTGCCAGGTTCGTGCTCGAACCTTTTTGTTGTAATATCGAGCAACCTGTTGTTTGCATCTCAAGGCACGCAGGTCTGCTTCATCCCTCTTTTCTTCGATCATATCTAGGGACTCAAGGAGCAATTCATTATTGGTCATCGGATCATAATAAGTCACCCGGTGAGAAGGTACCTTTATCTCAACTGGGATGACTGCTTCCGTTCCAAAAGCAAGGGAGAACGGGGTATGTCCTGTTGCCGATTTATATGTTGTCCTGTAGGCCCATAGTGCCAAGGGTAATTCATCAGCCCACATGGCTCTAGCCCGCTTCAGTCTTCTTTTTAGAATGGACTTAATCACTTTATTCGCCGCTTCGACTTGTCCGTTCGATTGCGGGTGCGCCACAGAGGTATACCGATTCTCAATGTGGTATTTTTGGCAGAAATTTCTGAATTCGGCGCTATCGAACTGAGTTCCGTTATCCGTTATTACAATCTTTGGAATCCCAAATCGACAGATGATGTTTCTCACGATAAAGTTGATCACTCGTTTGGTTGTGATCGTAGTTAGTGGTTCAGCCTCGACCCACTTAGTGAAATAATCCACGGCCACAATAGCGAACTTTGCTCCGGCCCTTGCTATGGGGAGACTTCCAATGATATCAATTCCCCACATAGCGAAAGGCCATGGGCTCATCATTGTTTTTAACTGATTAGGAGGTGCTCTAGGTATCTTCGAAAATCTCTGGCACGCATCACACCGTCGTGCGTATCTTGCTGCATCCTTGTTTATGGTAGGCCAGAAACAACCATGCCGCAACACCTTTTTTGCCAAGGTTTGCCCTCCAGTGTGGTCGCCACATTCGCCTTCGTGGACCTCTTGCAGCACACGTTTGATGTCATCGTGGGCTATACACCGAAGGAGGGGCATTGAAAACCCTTGTCTGTAAAGAACTCCGCCTTGCAGAACGTATCGGGCGGCTTTACGAATTACTTTACACCTCTCGCTTTTCTTGGTCGGAAGCGTTCCATTCATCAGGAAATTCTTTAGAGGGGTCGTCCAGGACTCCCTTTCTGGTTCCGTCTCTAGTATTAGGTCGATTTCCATTTGATCTATGCTAGGGGACCGAAGTACTTCAACGGGGGCTAGCCTAGTCACTTCAGGATCGTCGGAACTAGCCATCTTTGCCAACTTATCCGCCTGCTGATTCTCTGACCGTCGAATATGAGATATGCTGTAATGATCAAAATCGTTCAGCAACTCTTTCACTTTCTTTAAGTATAAAATCAATCTTGCAATTTTAGCTTGGAATTTTCCAGTCACTTGGTTCACAACTAACTTGGAGTCGCAGAAGATGTTCAGCTTTGTGACTTTTAATTCCTTTGCAATCCTTAATCCGGCTATCAGGGCTTCGTATTCGGAATCGTTGTTAGTGGCGTGAAACTCCATCCGGATAGCATAGGATATCAATCGTTTCTCTGGAGTTTCAAGCACTGTTCCAGCGCCGGATCTTTCGTCATTCCTAGCGCCATCAGTATACAATCCCCAGGCATTGGGATCGAGAAGTAACTTTGAAGGATCAACTTCTTCGTTTGCTATATCTTCCTCAGGGACAGTGAACTCTGCTATGAAGTCGGCTATCACTTGCCCCCGAATTGACCGTCTGGGCTGAAAGTTCAAATCAAATTGACTTAACTCAATATTCCATTTGAGTAACCTTCCAGGTGCCTCTGGTCTCTGTAGGACTTGCTTGAGCGGGTGATCGGTGTATACGGTAATTGGATGCGCCTGAAAATAATGTCGAAGCTTTCTAGAGGCGATCAGTAAACTATACGCCAACTTTTCTATCCTTGGGTAATTACGCTCTGCTGCCGTTAATTTTTTGCTCACGTAATACACAGGTCTTTGGACCTTATCCTCTTCTCTTACCAACCTGATCTGATCGCATGGGATGACACTGCCAGATACACGAATAAGTCCTTGTGATCCATTGGCTTAGACAATATCGGAGGTTTCTCCAGGTGCCAGAGTAAATTCTGAAACGCTTCTATGTAGTCGGGCGTCCATTTGAAGTGGCGTTTCCCCCGCTTTATTAATTCGAAGAATGGGATGCACTTATCCGTAGCCCTGGAGATAAATCTGCTTAGTGCGGCCACTTTTCCTGCAAGGCTTTGCACATCCCTAATTTGCCTAGGTTCCTGAATGTCTCTGATTGCCGCGATCTGGTCTGGATTAATCTCAATCCCACGGGAACTGACGATGAATCCCAAGAATTTTCCGGAGGCAACACCAAATGAACATTTGGTTGGGTTGAGTTTCATTCCGTACTTTCGAAGAATGCCAAACATCTCTGCCAAGTCAGTAGTGTGTTGAGAAGATTGCTTGGACTTAACCAACATATCGTCGACGTATACTTCCATTGTTTTCCCGATCTGGTTATAAAACATTATGTTGACTAAACGTTGATATGTAGCGCCCGCATTCTTCAAGCCAAAGGGCATCACCACATAACAATATAATCCCAGATCCGTGACAAAACTAGTGTGTTCTTGATCTGGAACATGCATCGGAATCTGGTTATATCCTAAATAAGCATCCATAAATGAGAGAAGCTCATGACCCGCCGTCGAGTCTACCAACTGGTCAATCCGGGGTAACGGGAAACTATCTTTTGGACAGGCTTTGTTCAAATCCGAGAAGTCGATACACGTTCGCCACTTCCCGTTGGCCTTCTTTACCAGGACTGGATTCGAAATCCAGTCTGGATAGGTCGAGTCTCTGATAAATCCATTACTCTTTAGCTTTCCAACTTCTTCTTTTAAGGCAGCGGACCTCTCTGGGCCCAACATTCGCCTTTTTTGCTTTACCGGAGGATGTTTAGGGTCAATTCTTAATGAATGGCTCAATATTGATGGGGATATCCCACACATGTCCGCGTTGGTCCAAGCAAATACATCCAAGTTGTTTTTTAAGAAATCCGTCAATTCTTTAGCGAGATTCGGATTTAACTGGGATCCAATCTTAAGGACCTTCTCCGGGTCACTGTCATCGATCGGTACATCCACAGTTGTCACGTTGGGAGTCGCCATTCTGCCCCCGGGTTCTTGATCCTCTCTGGGATCTATATCCTCGGGCAACTCTCTGGGCGACTCTCCAACGACTATCCTCTTTAGTTGCTATAAGGTCTCCGCCCCCGTAGGGGGAGAAGCGCCTTTAGTTTCAATGTCCCCTCCATTGCGAAGTAACTTTAGTTCGGCAACATAACATGCTCGCGCAACAACCTGATCTCCTCTGACGATACCAATGCCAGCTTCTGTGGGGAATTTCAATAACAAGCACCGGGGGGCTATACAGGCTCTAAACTTTGCGAGGGCCGGTCGGCCCAAGAAGGCATTGTAGGGCGATTCAACGTCCAAAACCACGAAGGGAAGGATTCTCACTCTCTGGCGTTCTCCTTCCCCAAGCGTAACCGGTAACTCTACATAACCCATTGGAGGGGTAGATGCTTCGTTGAATCCACGGATCCATCCTTGACAGGGCTTCAAGTCTTTTATTTCGAGGTTCATCTGGTCAAATGTCCTTTTGAAAAGAATGTTGACGGAACTCCCGTTGTCCACTAAAACCTTATGAACAGTGGCTGGTCCAATAGGTACTGTAATTACAAATGGATCTTCTGTCGGAGCATGGACTCCAATGCTTTCTCGTTATCAGAAAACGACATCGTCGGTCATCATATTTTGTTGCTTTACTGGGATATTGTCCTCAGGGTTGCTACATTCCCCTACCTCGAGGTATTGCTTGGCTGCATTGACATATTGATCTAATGCCTTGGAACTATGCCCGGCAAGATAAAGTCCTCTGATTACGGTATTGATAACAATGTTCTTTCCCTTTAGCTGGGCAGTCGGCCTAGCAGCAAGTTGATTCTGGTTCTGATTTGGGGCCTGTACTGCTTGCCCCCTGTCTCTGGGCGTTACTCTGTATTCATCTGATTTTCCTTCTCGAAGAAGCCTCTCGACTACATCTCTTAGGTGACGGCATTCATTTGTCGAATGGCCACGAATCTAATGAAAGAGACAAAACTTCCCCGTTTCACGTTCTTTTTCTGTCGACTCTCTGGGAGGTGGCCTCTTATTCTGGAGGACGTTGTAAGAATCCATGAAGATGTTTTCCAGAGTATCATTTAGTGGCGTATAACTCTCAAAGGCCCTGGGACGAGTCCTTCTCTGGGAGTCGTTCCCTCGGTTCCTCTTCCGGTTGTTGCCATTACTATTATTATCATTGTTCCCTGACTGACGACCACCCTGATTCCGATTTCCAACATTAACTTCGACCTTCCCCGAGCTGTTTCCTGTCTGCTTAATGGCGACATTGCTCTGGATTTCCTCTTTATCGGCCGTTTTTGCCTTTCGGTTAGCATATACTTCTTCCCGGCGCAAGTGTACGTTGGCTTTTTCGTAGAATAATTCTCTAGTATGGGGTGGTTGCCTGCCAGGTATCTCCCGAATTCAGTGTCTTTATCTACTCCGTCAATCAGTGCTGCGACAACGGTTGGTTCATGGGGATCTTTAACTTCAGTAGCGGCCAAATTGAAACGGTCTAGGTACACCCTCAAACTCTCGCCTGGTCGCTGCTTGACAAGGAACGAGTCAATCACACTTTTTGTTTTTTGTGCATAGATACGGAATTGTTCTACGAACTTCTCACCCAACTCCCTCAAGCTAGAAGTCGATCTTGCTGGCAAGCGAGTAAACCATAATAATGCTACATCCTCCAAGAATATGGGAAATGCTTTGCACTTGACAGCGTCAGAAGCTGCGGCAGCGGTCATTGACCAAGAATATCTCATCAGATGCTGGACGGGATCAGACCTGCCCGCGTATCGATTCATCTGTGGCATGTTGAAACGCCTTGGGAAAGTCGCATCCAAAATATCATCAGTGAAAGGGGTGTGACTGCGGTCGATTCCCCAATCTTCGTTCCGTTGTCCACGGCTATTTGCCAGAATCTGATGGATCATGGCTGCAACATTTGCACTGGTCAGCGGAGGTTCAGGGTCAGTGCCTCTGGCTCGGCGGGGTTCTCTAATTTCTCTTCCGGGAGCAGTCACAAAATCCGGGGCTCGGATAGGGCTTCATTGCCCCCTGTTACCATGAGCATGTGCGCGGCCACGGGTCTGAGGTAGTCTGTTATGTACAGGACTGTCCACATCTCGAGTCCTGGGAGTTGCGGCTTGATCGTCCACATTACGGTTTGAGGGTCCCGCCTCCAGTGCTTCTTCTTCCCGTGATGGCAGGGTTCCGAACCGAAGCTGCTCTATGTTTTCGGCTCTCTCATACGGTCGCCGCAGAGGTCTGGGCGATTCCACAGACGAAGAAGAATATTCTGGAGTGAGTGGACGAACCGGCGACGTCCTTTGCCTTGCGAGCTCATCAAGCCTTCTATCCATAGCAGTCAAATTTTGTCGCAGGACGGAGCTTTCCTGCCTTTGGGCAGCCAATTCATCAAACAGTCTCTCCCACATTTCGGAAAAGCGAGAGAGATCCCCCTCAGTAACGGGAGCAGTAGGATCATATTGGTCATCATCACTTTCTCTTATGCGCAAAGAGCTTGAGCCAGGTCGAGCGGAGGGGCCAGGACGGTAGGAGCGAGCCATAGGCTCCTTTCCAGGTCGAGTTGTAGTCTGATCATCAATTTGAATCGCTGTGGTTCGAGGTTGGCGGCTCACAACGCCCCCCTGAGATCGATTCGCGGTCGCGGTGCGCGGAGGATTCGAGACGTTACCTCGGGATCGAGTAACAACCCCTTCAGCGGTCCGGATCGCCTCGTTCTAGTCGACTCAGAGCGTGGCGTCTTCATCGGATCGGTTCGCCCCCTGCGCTCCGCGATCCAGAGTCTCCTCATTGCCTAGCTCGTGCACACTTTCTTCAATTGTTTCATTGGTTTGTGAAGCTCGTGCTTCCTTAGATCTTTTTCCAGCCATGATATCTGAATCGCTGGAATCTTCAAAGAACTGAATAATGAAACTTTAGTACTGTTTTCTCAATGAAAGCACCAAAATGTTAGATCAAAATTTGGACCTAACACCCAAATTATTCTTAATCTTATAGAGTTTCAACTGAAGAATGAGGAAAAAGAAAATAACACACAGAATTTATAGTGGTTCGGCGTTATCGAGCCTACGTCCACTTTATATATTATTGTTATACTTTGAAAGCTAATACAATCAATGATTTCTCTTAATACTCTAGTAGTTTGACAATAATGGCGGATTCAGCACTCAATATTGCCAAAAAGATCCCAAAAAATGCCAAGCTCCGGGCTATTTATAGCTGATTTTGTCAGGCGGGTCGTGATAACACGTGGCACGAATCCCGAGAACATCGGATCGCATCGCTGTCGTTGAAGAAATAGTCAAAATAGCCGTTGCAGACAGGTGTCGCGATCCCCTGGAAAATCGGATCGTGCAGATGGGGAGAATTGGTCAAAATGACAGTTAGGGACACGTGTCGCTAGATCCGTGCGTCTCGGATCGCTGAAGACTAGCTCGTGTTTGAACGGGTCAGAGGCTCCGCCATGCATCAGGGGGATCGGATCGGTCAATACTGGGCAATAACACATGCATGGATCGAGTCGCATAGAGGTGTCGTTTCGCTGAAGAAATGGGGGCGATCCGATAAGGTGCGATCCGATATGGGGGCGATCCGTCGAGGGGCGAGTCAATGGCGCGATCCGTTCCTTCATGTACTCAGAGAATGTGGTTTCATGTTTTCTTCTTGTGAATGAACCTGGGTGGCTTGGTCAAAAAGCTAGCCAACAATTTTAATTATTGTTCTCACCTCTGAATCGCTATATGTATATTATTCTGCGCTATGGTAATTTAGGATTTATTTGTTTATGTATTTCTGTTGTGTTTGATATATTCGCTTGGGTTGATACGATTAAAATCTCATATTTACTGAGATTCAAATTTATGTTCTAAATTCGCGATGAATTTTTTTATTAATTCCAGATCTATTATTTTAGATCTGATGTTGCGCTGCTGTTTACTTCTTTATTTCAGTTCTATTATTTCAGTTTTGTCAATGCGATCAAAATCTCATTTTTTATTGAGATTTATATACATATATACGAATGGTTCATTAGAATTTGTGTGTTTAAAATTTGCATTTGTGTATGTTGGAAATAGTTAAACCAAATTCATCATATTTGTTTATTGAATTGTTGGGAAGAATTTTTAATGTCCTTCTTTTTGTTCATATTAAAAAGATTATCTTTTTTAATATTGCTTTGTTCATATTAAAAATATCATTTTGTTAAAATGAAAAGAATTGATTTTTAGCATCATGTTGTTATAAATAGAAAGATGACATTTTTAATATCATGTTGTTTATAATAAAAATATGAAATTTTAATGTCGTTTTGTCTCAAAATAAAAAGAGCCAATTTTAAGCGTCGTTTTTCAAACATAAGTATCATTTTTGTTATAACATAAGTATCATTTTTGTACGTTATAAAAAGAACATATTTTTTTCGTATTAAAAGAACGTATTTTGGTTCATATTAAAAGTACATATTTTGACGTTAATAAAAGTACATATTTTTGTGAAAATAGGATTATAGAAAGAATTCATTCATTTTTTCACTTTGAAAGGAATGAAGTAAATTCATTCATTTTTGTCACTTTAGAGAAATGAATTAGAAAACGTTCATTTTGTCACCTTAAAAGAGCATGAATTGGAAATGTATATTTTTATACATTAAAAGAGAATGAATTGGCAATGTATATTTTATACATTAAAAAGAGTTTAAACAAAAATACATTTTTGTTCATTAAGCAGAAAGATTACATTTTGATCATTAAAAGGGATTGAAGAAAAATTAGCATTTTGTTTATGCTAAAAGAATGAAAATAAAAATGACATTTTTGTTTCCATTGGAAGATTAGACAAAAGTAACATTTTTATTAAATCGGGTAAAACCCAATTTAAGATGTTAGCACTAGAAAATATCATTTTTATTATATGAAATGTTAGCATAGAAAAGTAATAGTTTTTTATCTTATAAATTGTTGCATAAGGAATAAAAGTTCACTTTAGTTAAAAATGTTGCATTTAAAAAAAATTAACATTTTTAGTGTAAAATGTTGCATTTAGAAGAATTTGCACTATTAATAAAATTACATTTTTAATGTAATTAAAAAGTAGAATTTGACGGTGTAATTAAAATAACATTTTTAATGTAACTAAAAAGGGTAGAATTTTACATTGCAAATTAAAGGATAAAAAAAAGCAAGATTTGTCATGTAATATTAATTACATTTTTAATGTAACTAAAAAGGTAGAAATTTTACATTGCAAACTAAAAGACAAATTTTGACGTGTAATGTTACTTACATTTATATGTAATTAAAAGAATGGATTTTCCATCAAATCATAAGAACAGAATTAAAAGAATAAAGAATGAAGTGCAACAGTGAAATGTAATTTACGTTTCTATGTAAATAAAGGAATAAAGAAATAAAAGTTACATTTTTAATGTAAAACGAAAAGTTACATTTTTGAGGTAAAAAACGAAAATTTACATTTTTAATGTGGATAAGGTTTAAAGTAAGAAAAATTACATTTTCATGTAAAATAATTAGATAGAAAATTGACATTTTCATGTAAAGAGTATTTAAAGAAGAAAATTTCATTTTCATGTAATTAAGGTTTAAAGTAAGAAAATTTCATTTTTATGTAATGAAAATATTAGATTTTGACATTGCAAATTTATTTAATGTAATGTAGATTATATTAAAAAGAAAAGTTTACATTTTTAATGTGAATGAAAATAATGGAATTAAAATGTATATTTTTATCGTCATTTTAGATGCGATAAAAAGAGTACATATGAAATGTATATTTTTATCGTCACTTTAGATGCGACAAAAGAATAGAATAATTATTGTATATTTTTATCGTCATTTTAGAGGCGGTAAAAAGAAGTTACATTTTTCAATGTAAATAAAAGAAAAATAGGAAGTTACATTTTTATATGTAATTAGAGAAATATAGAAACTTATATTTTTTTTCAATGTAAACAAGTATGAAATAAAATATTTTTTTATATGTAAATAAAAGAATTTACATTTTTCAATGTAAACATAAGAAATAAAAGAATGATTAGGAATTCACATTTTCCATTGTAAATAGAATATGAAATAAAAGTTACATTTTCAATATAATAATATATTGAAATATAAGTTTACATTTCTCAATGTAAATAAAATAGGAACGGAAATTTACATTTTTTTTTTGTAAATAAAATGATAAGAAATTTACATTTTAAGGAATGGGTTTTCATTAAAAAGGAATAATGAACCTAAATGTACATTTGGTGTAAATTGAAAGAGGAAAGAATAAAAAAATACATTGATGGATATAGCATGTGTATACGAAATTAAAACAAAATAAACATTATTGTGTGCCATGTTATACCACGATATTATATACACAAATAGGGATATTCGATGTTAACAAAATATAGTGAAATGAAATTGAGGACGGAATTATATATATATATATATATATATATATGTATGTATGTATGTAAATTGTAATTAAACAAATTGCGCGCGGTAGTTCGCGATTCGACAATCATAAATTTAAATAGTTATACCGAAATATCCGACTGTCGGATTTTCCCAAAACTGAAACCGTTAGGTTTGCCTTGGGAAGACTTTTCCAACGATATGAATTGTGTTAAATTCCAACGGTTAGATTTAGAGAAACTTGTAAAACAAATTTGGGTGAAAACAACGCCAAGGTCGCCTATTGACATGAAGTGTTGTTTAATAAAATTCAATTATTTTTATATAAATAAAAATAGAGATTAATCGTTATAAATTAATATTAACGATAAGAAATGATTTTAAATTATATATATACGAGGATCATTTGAAAAGTCCGAGTTCAATCTCATTTCAAATGATTATTCGTCGATCTAAGTCAAAGAGTTGAAGACGGTGATTAAAGACCGACGATCTACACATCGAATGGATGAGGACTACCGACGCCCGTGATTGGAGTAGCTGCCTTGAAAGGGGCTGCAGTGGTAGTTGTCCGGACGTATTTGTTGATTGTTCGGATACGCGAGGAATAAGGTGCCTCCGGTTTCGTTCAGACCCAGAAAGGACTTGAAAATGGATTGTATGTCTGAAGTTGTATTCCTTTATACCGTATTCATTGATCTCTGCTAAATATATATCTGTTTGGTGTTTAAGACCCTTCTCTAAGATGTACGAGCTTAGAGGTTATATATTGGTAGGAATCAATGCTATGGTATGGATTGACAATGTGGCATGCTAAGATGCAAATGTTCAAGGCTTTTGTTGAAAAGCAGGCCTTGTGGTTGATGATCAAAGCACAGCTTAAATAAGCATAGCTTTGTGTTTTATGTAGCTTCACGAGCCTCACAACCCGGTTGGAGTCTAAAACGAGAGAAGGGAACGCAGGGAAAGCAACACGTTTCTTTCTAGCTAGAAGTGGTGTTTGGGTTTTACACGGCACGACATTTTACTTATGTGGATGATGGAATGAGGCACCTCGGATGTTAGGTCCTATAGGACCGGGAAACGTGTGTTCAGGAATTGCCCATCCGCAAAGTTGTATGTGCGGACCAACCCTGCAGCTTTCCAAGGGTTCACTGCGGGGGATCCTGAGACATTAGCTAGAGTGCCTCGAATCGGTAAGGAGCTCCTCCCTAGCCTTGACTCATGATGGAAACCCAATTTCCAATACGATCTCATGCGGTTTTGATTGTAGAACTAATATGGCAACATGGTAGGATGGGGTACTATGCCGTCTATGATTGATACATTATGATTGAACTGTTTTTGAAACTTATATACACTAACAATAATATCAAACCCGTTTTTATCGTATCAAGCATTTTTGACCATTATAAGGTAAAACTCTATCCTCCGGTTTGCGTTGCATTGTGTGATGGACTTGAGTCTTATAATGGTTTAATTTTTCCAAAAAAAATTGCTTTGTTTAACGATTTACTTTAATTTATGCTCCGGCAATCCATTGGAATAAAACCTGTTCCACGTTAGCGGCGTGGTCCTTGGATTTGCTTTATTGCTATTAGTTAAATTAGTTATGAATTCTCACACCAGTCCCATACTGACTCATAGTTTGTTTCACTTTGCAAACTCGGGTGCCCTCTTTTCCACACGGGCAGTCGAGTAGCTTTTTGCAGATGTTTATCTCTTGAGCAGGATTCTGGATTGAAGCCTAAACCTATGTCCAGAGCATAGAATTCTTTCGCTGTTTATTGTATTTAACTTTCTGTAATTTATCTTCCGCTGCAATTTTATTCGATGTACTCTGATATGTTCCGTACTCTGATGTAACATTATTATAATGTTTATAAAAGTCTGCTGTTATTGTCCTGATGTTGTTTTATTCCCAGAGTTAACGTGTTCGGGTTTTGAACAGTCTTGGTCGATTTTGCTATCGATCGGGTCGGGTGAATCCGGGCCGTTACAGTTGGTATCAGAGCTCTGGTTAGCTCAAATCTTTGGGGTACGACTCATTAGAACTGAACAAAAGACTCATCAGAGATTGGATTAGTAATATCCAATAAGAATACTCATTAGAGATAGGATTAGCAGTATCCTAGAATGAGAAAACTCATTAGAGATGGGTTTAGTAATGCCCTAGAATGAGTTGAGAGTGCCCAGTTTATAATTAACGCATTTTTGATTATATATAATCCGATCTTTGGAAATATGATTTTTGAATATATAAAGTTATATTTTAAAAGTTAATCAGCAAATAAAATTATTTAAGATAGGATAATTAAACAACTTTTAGCTTTGTTCCTTTTCGAGGACGAAAAGTTTTTAAGTGGGGGAGACTGTCACAACTCTGAATTCTGGGGTAAATTTTAAAATTTATTTTAACTAATTTTAATGGGTTTTGATATTTAAAATAATTTATTTTAAATAATAATGATTAAAAATTTATTTAAATCGAAGTTAGGATGAATAATTTAATTTTAATTATAAAAGGAGTTAGAAAGAGCGCGGTAGTTTGAAAAGTCAAACCTGAACTTTGACTGACCGTACAAGATGCAAAATTTAACGTATTTTAGTGAAACCAAAAGTATTAAATTCTATTTAAAAATATCTTTCCAACGAATCCGAAAAATTGAAATTTCATAGCAGGAATCAAAAGTTATGCCCAATTTAAATTTCAGAATAGTCGCGGTAGGATTTATATATATATTTTAATATTAAAAATTGCCATTTTTCAGATGACCTCTGTTTCCGAAGAAACCACTTTTGTTGGATTCGGAATGTCAAATTATTGCTAAGTTTTATTTTTCATAATTTTTAGAATTAATTTGTGACCGTGGCAAAAAGATTTCAGTTTGGTCAATTTTAGTCGACTTGAAAAATGCCGTTTTTCAAACAGGCTTAGAATTGAACAAAATTAATTTTCCTAGGTCCGCAATGTCAAAACATAGCTAAATATATTTTTTGGGATTTTTCGAAGTTAATTTGTGGCCTCGGTGAACTTATTCGTACGGTTGAATTAAAAATAAAAGTAAATATTTTAAAATAAAGAAAACTGGTTCAAGACGGTTGTTTGGGCCTGCGGGACATAGCTAGATGAGTCCGGAATAGGGATTAATGGGTAAGAATGACAATCGTTGGGCTGAAATCTGACAAAGTTGGATAACAGGCTTTATTGGGTAATTAAATCATTAAAATATTATAAATAATAGAAAATTTACAAGCCAAAACCCTAATCCAAATGACCAGCCGCCACCTTCTTCCTCAATGGCCAAGAGAGCTCCGAAATTCCTTCCACAATTTCTCCCAATCCACACAAAGAAATCAATCCCTGCTTTAGACTTATTTGAAGAGATTCATGAGAGCTTCGATTTCATACGGTTATGATCATATATAGTTGCACGAATCTTCAGGTAAAACACCCATAACCCGCGCCCAACTCAGCCCCACCACACCTCCATGGCCCCACCGCACCTCCCCTCACCTAGGGCGTCGTGCTCCCCTCTCCTCCCTCTTCGATGTGGTGTCACTTGATCGTTGTCAAACTTCAAGATTTAATTGAAAATGGGAGACCTAGTTTTGAACAAAATGGAACTCAAGTCACGGCCGTGACATATAGGAGGAAGAAGGTCCTATTTTGCTTTTATTTAATTAATTAATTTAATTCAAATATTTTTCCAATCTAAATTTAGCCGTATCTCACTCGTACGAATTCGGATTCGAACGATTTCAGGTGCGCCACGATCGTGAGACCGAGTCCTTTGCGATAAAACTGATTAGACCTGATTCTGAGCAACTTGAAATTTGGCCAATTTTTGGATCTGAACGGCTCAGAAATTCTAAACAATGTGAGAAATCTTATCTATTTTTATAAATAATTATATTTTAATTATTGTTCTCACCTCTGAATCGCTATATGTATATTATTCTGCGCTATGGTAATTTAGGATTTATTTGTTTATGTATTTTTGTTGTGTTTGATATATTCGCTTGGGTTGATACGATTAGTGTAACACCCCACGTCCATTAATGTCACTCACAAAGGGAATGCATTAACTTCCATGGAGTTTATAAGTGAATATAGAACAGAAAAATTACAACAAGACAGATAATAAATAGTACTTGGAAATCTAAAACTTCATTTTATTGCAGCGGAAATTAAACATGTTTGTTACATCATAAAACAATAGATCATAACCAAGTACAATATCCATCTTCATAGAAACAAAATACATAATCCCATTAAATAAATAGCCATTAAAAAGATAACAAGCTGGACTTTACTTCAACGGTCCAAGCTTTCCAAAGAGAGATGAAGCAATTCAATCAAACTCCGCTAGAGCTGGGCCCAACCTGAGGACCTGGAGGGGGAAAAAGGATAGAAATAGAGGGGGTCAGACATAAAGTTTGGCGAGTATGATAATTATAACAATACTATTATCAAAATAACTAGACTAAGGCATAAGCTGGAAGACAAGTAAATGTCTATGAACTCTTAGGAAGATAAAGATAGCGTTTAAGATAACGTTAAAGATAACGGTAAAGGCACACCTAATTACTAACGAATGATTACTACACTGCACCGCACATTACTACACTGCACCACACTAGTCACCCTATTGTTTGATCCCACTTGCTTCAAACAGAAACTTTATAAATAGCCTTACATAGCCCTAGCTGACTACATAGGTGTCGTCTGCCCCTATCTCCACTAGGTGTACCCCACTACTCACTTTCGATCGGCTCCCTACTCGTAGATACCCGTGCTAGCCCCACAGTGGGGTGTATCACTCCCCTAAAGTGGCAACCCGATACAACTTGAGAATGCAAGGCTTATACCTACACGATGCAACAACGTCTTACCTACCAGCCCGGGTCCACACACGCAAACGAAACCCGTTGGACTTGCGTTGCCACCGCTCCCCGTTTTGGCCTCTTACAGTCGAACCCAGCATGCGTGCCCCGTCCTCGACTTGGGTCGAGCCCACAAAGATATGTTTGGGATACTAGTCGAAATGGGCCCCCACAAGCTACCCACCTAAGCTTGTCACTAGTATATCCCACTAACCCTCTTAGTCAAGTTAATTTACATGTGTGTTTGGTTAAGTCTTACTAATCGTATTTCACATTCCACTAAGGGCACCCCCTAGATTCCTCATGCCACCCAGGGCACCTACTTAACCCCCATGTCCCACCTTACATGTTTATCTGGTTAAGTATTTCTTAATTCATTCAGGCCATAACCTCATAAAGACCTCTCACATTAGACTGACATTTATGGCAGCTGGATTTGCCGGGCGGGTCCGGGCAGTCTTACACCATAAAAGAGTCTAACCTCGTGTCTTTACAACCGTTATGCTTTAGTTTAGGCCTAGGACCTCTCACATTGTGCTGACATTTGTGACCACTGGATTTGCCGGGCGGGACCGGGCAGGTTTACGTCACAAATGAGTCCAACCTCGTGTCCTAAGCATTGATTAACACTTAAAATCTTTTACCCCAGTTTTAATAATTCCCTATTCAAATTATTAATTAAGTCAACTTTTAATGATGTCCATAATTGACTCAATTATGGCCATCCACTTATGGCATGCAAAATCATATCAATTGCACCCCAACTTTTTAAGATTAAATCCTTAATATTACCCCTACCCCACGTTTATACGTTCGCTTATTCAACGCATAATATAGGCTAGACTTGTATAGTCTAACACCTAGCACAAAGATAAATTATCACAACATATAGACAATTAAAATAAATCTAATCATAATAGGGGTGAAACTTGCATAAACTACACATGTTAAGGATCAAAAGGTGTCAACTTGTTAAATGTCTCAATTTATATGATATGATCATAGCCCAAATCTATAAATAAACTTGCATATGGGGTTTTTAGGCAACATAATGATGGTGTGAACTAGCATAGGATATCACATATGTCATAGCATAATTCTAGATGTTATAATAGATGTCTTGGTATATGTTCGTAACTTTTATAATCAATCTAACTTGCATATGTGACTTGTCATATAGATCAACATAACCCAAACATGATGATTTAATTAATATGAACTAACTAGCATAGATGGTAACATCATGGCATTTTTAACATGTATGATTCATCACAACTTAGCATAGAAACTTTCAACATACATAACATCATCATAGCATGATTTACAACATATAAGATATCATCATCACATAATATTGGATTTACAATATACATGATAGCAAAAGGGGTTTACAACAACATATATGATAATTCACATCATCTACTCATAATCCATTCATAACTCAACCTAATTAAAATGATAATAATCTTGTTAAGATCATCGTACTCACAATTTAGAGAAGAAAAGAGAGAGTTTTGCTTTGCTTTAGGGTTGAGAGAATTAGAATTGAATTTGCTTTTCTTCTTTCTTAGTTGGCGGCGGCTCCATTGATTTCCATGGCGACGGTATGACGGTAACTATTCTATTTTAATTAGGTTTAGGGTTAGCATTAGGATGTATTTATAAGTGTAGGAAGTCATTTAGGACCATTAGATTAACCCTGAACCATGAGAACCAATCAAATGCAAAATTTGCATTTGAGCAAATCGGCCCACGGTTTGACAGCCAAACACCTGGATTAACCCCTAGTCGACCCAGAAGGGCTCGGGTCGACCTTAAAAATGGGCCGGTTCGGTTATTTCCCCTCCAAATTCGCTGTTTTGAACTTTTTCGCATATTTATTTATTTAATTTTTAATTTTTATATATATAGATCAATATATATATATTTCTCTACGCAACACATTTCACTTAATTCTTTTCTAAAAATTAAGTATACTTTAATTTGTGAATTTTAATGTTATAAAATTATGGGGTGTTACATTCTCCCCTCCTTAAAGGATTTCGTCCCCGAAATCTCCAGGTCAAGAAGAATGTATATCCTACCATCTAATCGTCCATCTACTCAACCATCAAACACCAGCATCCATTGTCCTTAAAAGACTTCTAATGCTTTAATGTTTATATGCACAGTGTGTATATGTCCATATCTAATGCAAAATTAGGCTGTCTACTGATTCAGTCGACCTCCTTAGTGCAATTCATGATAGTGCCATGCGTCCAATATGTATGCAATAGATTCCTAATGATACATATTAATTTTGTATGCGTGCACAACCATCCACCCGAATGCAGCGACTATACGATAATACAACCATTATACATCCATTTTACTAAATACATCCATATATATGCAATATGCAATATGAAGTGACTGAGCCGATCTGGTGCCTAATAGTGTGTGTATATGCATCCACGAGCAACCAATAGCAAACACTTGCATCCACTTTGCATCCACCATACATAACATGTCTCAAACACATGTTTCAACCATAGGATTATCCTAACTAAAGGTCAAAGATACTAGCGAGAGGATATACTAAAGATAAGATAAGTGCAAGCTAAGCGATAAAGGAGAAATTAAAAGACATACCCTCAAAAAGAAAAGGGTATCGTGAATGCATCTTCTCTTCTGCCTCCCAAGTAGCGTTGCTCTCATCATCTCCCCATTGCACTTTGACTAGTCTGACCTCTCGATTCCTCAACCTCTTGATCTCCGACCCAAGAATGCGCGTAGGAGCTCGTCGAATTGTCGCATCACGCTCTATCTCCACCTCTCTAAGAAAGCTCGTCTCTACCACTTCCGCGGTCTCGTGCAAGCACTTCCTCAAATGTGACACATGGAATACATCGTGTACACCACTTAGTCTCTCGGGCAACTCCACTCTATGCGCCATCTGTCCAATTTTCTCCTTAATAGGAAACGACCCTACAAACCTTGGTGCTAATTTCCCAATGGACCCAAAGCGAACAACATTCCGTAATGGAGACAATTTGACAAAGACCATGTCCCCAACTTCAAACTCGAGATCTGTCCTCCTCTTATCCGCATAAGATTTCTGCCTATCTTGCGCTGCTTTCATCCTCCTTCGAATCAAGTCGATCTGCTCCTAAGTCTCCCTAATCATATCGGGCCCAAGTAAGATCTTATCCGTAGATTCCCACCAACATGTGGGTGAACGACAAGGTCGTCCATAAAGAGCTTCGAATGGTGCCATACCAATGCTGGACTGAAAGCTGTTATTATATGCGAACTCCACCAATGGAAGATGCTCTTCCCACGTACCCCCAAAGTATAGGATACATAGCCTCAACAGATCCTCTAGAATGCAATTCACCCTCTCAGTCTGGCCGTCCGTCTGAGGATGATATGCGGTGCTCAAACATAACTGAGTCCCTACCGCCTCTTGTAAGCTTCTCCAAAATTCGCTTGTGAAAATAGGATCGCGGTCGCTCACTATGCTAGAAGGAACACCGTGCAACCGAACTATCTCTCGAACGTATACAGAAGCTAACCATGGAGCAGTCCTCTTACTCTTCACGGGAATAAAATAGGCACTCTTAGTAAGTCTATTTACTATAACCTAAATTCCTGTATTACCCTCCCTCGATCGCGGTAATCCATCCACAAAATCCATCGAGATGCTTTCCCATTTCCATAGTGGAACCTCCAATGGGTGAAGCAACCCACCGGGTTTCCTTTGCTCCGCTTTTACTTGTTGGCACACCAAGCATCTAGCGACATACTCGGCCACGTCTTTCTTCATGCCGGCCCAAAAGTAAACTCTCTTCATGTCTTTGTACATCTTGTCCCCGCCGGGATGAATGGTCATCTTCGAACGATGTGCTTCGTCAAGAATATTCTTCCTTAGGTCATCATCTTTTGGTACACAAAGTCTACCGTCCCTACGTAACCAACCCTTATCATCTAGGGTATACCTATGGAGATAGCTTGATGACTCCCCTCCTTTGAGCTTTTCTACTAACTCAACTAACTGTGGGTCGTCTCGCTGTGCCTCGCCAATCCGTTCCAAAAGCGTAGGTCTGACCTCCAAGGATGCTAGCAAACCGGGTACGAAGTCAACGGAAGGTCTAAAGTCAAACATCGAAATGAATTCTAAACTTCACCGCTCAACAAACAAAAGACTTACGGATAATCTTTTTCTACTTAAGGCGTCTGCCACCACGTTACCCTTGCCAGGGGTATAGGCTATTTCGAAGTCGTAGGAAGCTAAGAACTCCATCCATCTTTGCTGCCATAAGTTCAAGTCCTTTTGAGAGAATAGGTATTTTAAAGATTTGTGGTCAGTGAATAGTTCGAATTTCTCGGCAAGAAGATAATCACGCCAAGACTTAAGCGCGAAAACAATAGCGGCCAACTCTAGGTCATGTGTGGGGTAATTCTTCTCATGCGCTCTCAACTGCCTTCCACCATAGGCTATTACCCTGCCCTCTTGCATTAAGACTGCACCTAGTCATGTCCCACAAGCGTCAGTATAAACGGTAAACGGCTTACTCTCGTCTGGCAATACTAAGACTGGGGCTGAAGTCAAAGCTCTCTTCAAACGTTGGAACGCATCATCATAATCTACGTCCCATGTGAAAACTAGGTTCTTCTTCGTCAAGCGTGTCAATGGAGCTGATATCTTTGTGAAGTCTTTGATAAACTTCCTATAGTAGCCAGCCAACCCCAAGAAACTTCTCACTTCGGTAGCATTTTTAGGGACCTTCCAATCTTGGATGGCCACCACCTTCGCGGGATCCACGGCTATCCCTTCATTGGAAACCACGTGCCCCAAGAACCGTACTTCCTTCCTCCAGAAGTGACACTTAGAAAATTTAGCCTTAAGGCTATGCGCTCGTAGGGTCTCCAACACTTCCCTAAGATGTAGGGCATGCTCTTCTTCATCCTTAGAAAAGATCAAGATGTCATCTACAAAGACTACCACGAATTTGTTAAGGTACTCCCTAAACACCCTAACCATCAAATCAACAAAATATGCTGGGGCGTTTGTCAAACCGAAGGGCATCACTAGCCATTCATAGAAACCGTCCGGAGTCCTAAAGGCTGTCTTGTCTATGCTATCCTCAACCACTCTCAACTGATGGAACCCAGTGGCTAAGTCCAACTGCGAAAACACTGAGGCGCCAACTAACTGATCGAAGAGATCGTCAATCCTCGGCAGTGGGTGTCTGTTCTTCTTAGTAAGTTTATTAAGTTCTCTATAGTCCACACACAGTCTAAGGGACCCATCCGCCTTCGTGGCAAATACTACTGGAGCACCCCACTCCGATATACTTCGTCTTATGAACCCCTTCTCAAGCAACTCCTTCACTTGCTTATTGAGTTCCCTCCTTTCACGTGGAGCCATGTGGCGTACTGGCAAAGATACTGGTCTCACATTATCCACAAGATATATTCGAAAATCTATCTCCCGCTTTGGAGGCAAGCCCTTCACCTCCTCAAACACAGCCGAATATTCTCGGACCACTCTAACAGATCGTAGATTTTCCTCAGACGCGTCAAGCGATTCTAGATAACTTAGCATAACCGAATTTATGGGATTACAAAAGATTTCAAGAGTGTTGCCAAGGCGAGTCACGAGCCTAACTACTCTCCTTTCACAATCAAGAACAGCCCCATTTCTGGATAACCAATCCATTCCTAAAATTAGCCCACAGCCCGTGAAGCCCAACACATAAGCATCACATCTAAATTCAACGCTAAGTATGGAAATTTTCAAATCCAAACACATCATGGACAAATAAGTTGAGCCCCCTATTGGATTCGAAACAACTAAGGGATCCTCTACTAAACTGGTGTTTAAGTGCAGTGATTCAACTAATGATGTAGAGATAAACGAATGTGATGCGCCCGAATCGAATAAGGTACGGACATGATGATCAAACAGAAAAACTAAGCTTTCAACAGAAATGGTTCTACCTCGTTCTTGCAGTGGTGGGACCGCGAGAGCCTGAACTTGTCCCCTAGCCTGTCCTGGTGCCATAAGAGCCTGCACCTGTCCTCCCGAGGTAGCTCCTGCCCTCTGCCCCTTCTTTGGGCAGTCCTTCACTAAATGTCCCGCATCGCCACAATGAAAACAGCCTGTCTTCTTTTTCTTTCGGAAATCCTTGCTGAGATGGCCTGGGGTTCCACAGTTAAAGAACTTCTTCTTTCCCTTGCCATTATTGTCTTTTCCACCCTTCTTGTTTTGCTGTTGTGGTTTCTTCTGATCCCCCTTCTTCTCGGGTGCCTTATCAGCTTTAGCGCTTTTCTCCTCATGCATGAGCGCCATTTCTACTAACTTCTCAAAGGTGGCCCCATCGGGATGTGGGTCATAGCCAACCCTTGCAATGGTTCATTCAAGCCATTCACGAACCTCAGCGCCTTCTTCTCCGGCGTGTTCACTAAGTCCAAGCCAAACCTTGCTAACTGATTAAATTTATTGACATATTCTTTCACTGATGAGCTTCCTTGCTTCAATGTCAAGAACCTTTCCATATATAGATTTTCTTCCGCCCTTGAGAGAAACTTCGCCTCGAACCTACGTCTGAAATCCGCCCAAGAGTCAACAGGACGCTCCCCATTAGTGACCTCCCACCAAAACGAGGCCTCTCCCTTCATCAACCAAGCTGCTAATCGAACTCTCCTCCCTTCTTCTACTTCAAAGATTTCTAGCAATTCTTCCACCTCCTTAAGCCAATCTCTAGCTTCCACAAACCTTTCTGACCCTTGAAATGGTTTTCCACCCATAGCCTTGAATTCCTTACACGTCTTTGCAAAAGTATCTACACGAGGAGGAGGAGGAACGAGTGCAACTGGTGGTGGAGGAACATTGGCTGGACTTGCAGCGGCCCTAGCCTCTAATAACCTCCTATACAATCCTGGTATCGTTACACGATCGGGTAGATTAAGATCTTCAGCCATGCTGAAACGAAAAAGGAAAGATTCAAAATGGAGAATTCGAAAAATAAAGATATGGGCTATTGGGGATTATGTTTTTTTTCTTAAAAACTTTTCTCTTTAAATTTCTCATTAAAACATGTTTTTGAAAGCACTTCTTCCAAAAATAACTATTTTTCTAAAGTATTTTTATCTGTTCTGGTAACCTTAAGCTCTGATACCTCGTGTAACACCCCACGTCCATTAATGTCACTCACAAAGGGAATGCATTAACTTCCATGGAGGTTATAAGTGAATATATAACAGAAAAATTACAACAAGACAGATAATAAATAGTTCTTGGAAATCTAAAACTTCATTTTATTGCAACGGAAATTAAACATGTTTGTTACATCATAAAACCATAGATCATAACCAAGTACAATATCCATCTTCATAAAAACAAAATACATAATCCCATTACATAAATAGCCATTAAAAAGATAACAAGCTGGACTTTACTTCAACGGTCCAAGCTTTCCAAAGAGAGATGAAGCAATTCAATCAAACTCCACTAGTACTGGGCCCAACCTGAGGACCTGGAGGGGAAAAAAGGATAGAAATAGAGGGGGTCAGACATAAAGTCTGGCGAGTATGATAATTCTAACAATACTATTATCAAAATAACTAGACTAAGGCATAAGCTGGAAGACAAGTAAATGTCTATGAACTCTTAGGAAGATAAAGATAGCGTTTAAGATAACGTAAAAGATAACGGTAAAGGCACACCTAATTACTAACGAATGATTACTACATTGCACCGCACATTACTACACTGCACCACACCAGTCACCCTATTGTTTGATCCCACTTGCTTCACACAGAAACTTTATAAATAGCCTTACGTACCCCTAGCTGACTAAATAGGTGCCGTATGCCCCTATCTCCACTAGGTGTACCCCACTACCCACTTTCGATCGGCTCCCTACTCGTAGATACCCGTGCTGGCCCCACAGTGGGGTGTATCACTCCACTAAAGTGGCAACCCGATACAACTTGAGAATGCACGGCTTATACCTACACGATGCAACAACGTCTTACCTACCAGCCCGGGTCCACACACGCATATGAAACCCATTGGACTTGCGTTGCCACCGCTCCCCGTTTTGGCCTCTTACAGTCGAACCCAGCATGCGTGTCCCGTCCTCGACTTGGGTCGAGCCCACAAAGATACGTTTGGGATACTGGTCGAAATGGGCCACCACAAACTACCCACCTAAGCTTGTCACTAGTATATCTCACTTAACCCTCTTAGTCATGTTCATTTACATGTGTGTTTGGTTAAGTCTTACTAATCGTATTTCACATGCCATTAAGGGCACCCCCTAGATTCCTCATGCCAGCCAAGGCACCTACTTAACCCCCATGTCCCACCTTACATGTTTATCTGGTTAAGTATTGCTTAATTCATTCAGGCCATAACCTCATAAAGACCTCTCACATTAGACTGGCATTAATGGCAGCTGGATTTGCTAGGCGGGTTCGGGCAGTCTTACACCATAAAAGAGTCTAACCTCGTGTCTTTACAACCGTTATGCTTTAGTTTAGGCCAAGGACCTCTCACATTGGGCTGACATTTGTGACTACTGGATTTGCTGGGCGGGTCCGGGCAGGTTTACGTCACAAACGAGTCCAACCTCGTGTCCTAAGCATTGATTAATACTTAAAATCTTTTACCCCAGTTTTAATAATTCCCTATTCAAATTATTAATTAAGTCAACTTTTAATGATGTTCATAATTGACTCAATTATGGCCATCCACTTATGGCATGCAAAATCATATCAATTGCACCCCAACTTTTTAATATTAAATCATTAATATAACCCCTACCCCACGTTTATACGTTCGCTTATTCAACGCATAATATAGGCTAGACTTGTATAGTCTAACACCTAGCACAAAGATAAATTATCACAACATATAGACAATTAAAATAAATCTAATCATAATAGGGGTGAAACTTGCATAAACTACACATGTTAAGGATCAAAAGATGTCAACTTGTTAAATGTCTCAATTTATATGATATGATCATAGCCCAAATCTATAAATAAACTTGCATATGGGGTTTTTAGGCAACATAATGATGGTGTGAACTAGAATAGGATATCACATATGTCATAGCATAATTCTAGATGTCATAATAGATGTCTTGGTATATGTTCATAACTTTTCTAATCAATCTAACTTGCATATGTGACTTGTCGTATAGATCAACATAACCCAAACATGATGATTTAATTAATATGAACTAACTAGCATAGATGGTAACATCATGGCCTTTTTAACATGTATGATTCATCACAACTTAGCATAGAAACTTTCAACATACATAACATCATCATAGCATGATTTACAACATATAAGATATCATCATCACATAACATTGGATTTACAATATACATGATAGCAAAAGGGGTTTACAACAACATATATGTTAATTCACATCATCTACTCATAATCCATTCATAACTCAACCTAATTAAAATGACAATAACCTTGTTAAGATCATCATACTCACAATTTAGAGAAGAAAATAGAGAGTTTTGCTTTGCTTTACGGTTGAGAGAATTAGAATTGAATTTGCTTTTCTTCTTTCTTAGTTGGCGGCGGCTACATTGATTTCCATGGCGACGGTATGACGGTAACTATTCTATTTTAATTAGGTTTAGGGTTAGCATTTGGATGTATTTATAGGTGTAGGAAGTTATTTAGGACCATAAGATTAACCCTGAACCATGAGAACCAATCAAATGCAAAATCTGCATTTGAGCGAATCGGCCCATGGGTTGACAGCAAAACACCCTGGATTAACCCCTAGTCGACCCAGCGGGGCTAGGGTCGACCTCAAAAATGGGTCGGTTCGGTTATTTCCCCTCCCAATTCGCTGTTTTGAACTTTTTCGCATATTTATTTATTTAATTTTTAATTTTTATATATATAGATCAGTATATATATATATTTCTCTGCGCAACCCATTTCACTTAATTCTTTTCTAAAAATTAAGTATACTTTAATTTGTGAATTTTAATGTTATAAAATTACGGGGTGTTACAATTAAAATCTCATATTTATTTAGATTCAAATTTTTGTTCTAAATTCGCGATGAAATTTATTATTAATTCCAATCCATTATTTCAGATCTGATGTTGTGCTGCTGTTTACTTCTTTATTTCAGTTCTATTATTTCAGTTTTGTCAATGCGATCAAAATCTCATTTTTTATTGAGAATTATATACATATTACTAATGGTTCCTTAGAATTTGTGTGTTTAGAATTTGCATTTGTGTATGTTGGAAATAGTTAAACCAAATTCGTCATATTTGTTTATTGAATTGTTGGGAAGAATTTTTAATGTCTTTCTTTTATTCATATTAAAAAGATTATCTTTTTTTAATATCGCTTTGTTCATATTAAAAACATCATTTTGTTAAAATGAAAAGATTTGATTTTTAACATCGTGTTGTTATAAATAAAAAAGATGACATTTTTAATGTCGTGTTGTTTATAATAAAAAGATGAAATTTTAATGTCGTTTTGTTTTAAAATAAAAAGAGCCAATTTTAAGCGTCGTTTTTCAAACATAAGTATCATTTTTGTACGTTATAAAAAGAACATATTTTTGTTCGTATTAAAAGAACGTATTTTTGGTTCGTATTAAAGTACATATTTTGACGTTAATAAAAGTACATATTTTTGTGAAATCACATTTTTGTGAAAATAGGATTATAGAAAGAATTCATTCATTTTGTCACTTTGAAAGGAATGAAGTAAATTCATTCATTTTTGTCACTTTAGAGAAATGAGTTAGAAAACATTCATTTTGTCACCTTAAAAGAGCATGAAATGGAAATGTTTATTTTTATACATTAAAAGAGAATGAATTGGCAATGTATATTTTATACATTAAAAAGAGTTTAAACAAAAATACATTTTTGTTCATTAAGAAGAAAGATTACATTTTGATCATTAAAAGGAATTGAAGAAAAATTAGCATTTTGTTTACTTTAAAAGAATGAAGACAAAAATGACATCTTTGTTTCATTGAAAGATTAGACAAAAGTAACATTTTTATTAAATCGGGCAAAACCCAATTTAAGATGCTAGCACTAGAAAAGATCATTTTTATTATATGAAATGTTAGCATAGAAAAGTAACAGTTTTTTCTATCTTATAAATTGTTGCATAAGGAATAAAGGTTCACTTTTGTTAAAAATGTTGCATTTAAAAAAAATTAACATTTTTAGTGTAAAATGTTGCATTTAGAAGAATTTGCACTGTTAATAAAATTACATTTTTAATGTTAAAAGTAGGATTTGACGGTGTAATTAAAATAACATTTTTAATGTAACTAAAAAGGGTAGAATTTTACATTGCAAATTAAAGGATAAAAAAAAGCAAGATTTGTCATGTAATATTAATTACATTTTTAATGTAACTAAAAAGGTAGAAATTTTACATTGCAAACTAAAAGACTAAATTTGACGTGTAATGTTACTTACATTTATATGTAATTAAAAGAATGGATTTTCCATGAAATCATAAGAATAGAATTAAAAGAATAAAGAATGAAGTGCAACATTGAAATGTAATTTACATTTCTTTGTAAACAAAAGAATAAAGAAATAAAAGTTACATTTTTAATGTAAAACGAAAAGTTACATTTTTAAGGTAAAAAAGGAAAATTTACATTTTTAATGTGGATAAGGTTTAAAGTAAGAAAATTTACATTTTCACGTAAAAGAATTAGAGAGAAAATTGACATTTTCATGTAAAGAGTATTTAAAGAAGAAAATTTCATTTTCATGTAATTAAGGTTTAAATAAGAAAATTTCATTTTTATGTAATGAAAAGATTAGATTTTGACATTTTTTATGTGAATGAAAATAATGGAATTAAAATGTATATTTTTATCATAATTTTAGATGCAATAAAAAGAGTAGAAATGAAATGTATATTTTTATCGTCACTTTAGATGCGACAAAATAATAGAATAATTATTATATATTTTTATCGTCATTTTAGAGGCGGTAAAAAGAAGTTACATTTTACAATGCAAATAAAAGAAAAATAGGAAGTTACATTTTTATATGTAAGTAGAGAAATATAGAAACTTACATTTTTTCAATGTAAATAAGGATGAAATAGAAATTGTGTATATATATGTATATACATATTATGTAAATAAAAGAATTTACATTTTTCAATGTAAACAAAAGAAATAAAAGAATGATTAGGAGTTCATATTTTCCAATGTAAATAGAATATAAAATAAAAGTTACATTTTCAATATAGTAATATATTAAAATATAAGTTTACATTTCTCAATGTAAATAAAATAGGAATAGAAATTTACATTTTTTTTGTAAATAAAAGGATTAGAAATTTACATTTTAAGGAATGGGTTTTCATTAAAAAGAATAATGAAACCAGATATACATTTGGTCTAAATTGAAAGAGGAAAGAAGAAAAAATACATTGTTGGATATAGCATGTGTATGTGAAATTAAAATAAAATAAACATTTTGTGTGCCATTTTATACCTCGATATTATATACACAAATAGGGATATTCGATGTTAACAAGATATAGTGAAACGAAATGGAGAACGGAATTATATATACGTATATACATGTAAATTATAATTAAAAGAATTGCGCGTGGTAGTTCGCGATTCGACAATCGTAAATTTAAATAGTTATACCGAAATATCCGACTGTCGGATTTTCCCAAAACTGAAACCGTTTGGTTCGCCTTGGGAAGACCTTTCCAACGATATGAATTGTGTTAAATTCCAACGGTTAGATTTAGATAAACTTGTAAAACAAATTTGGGTGAAAACAGCACCAAGGTCGCATATTGACATGAAGTGTTGTTAAATAAAATTCAGTTATTTTTATATAAATAAAAATAGAGATTAATCGTTTTAAATTAATATTAACGATAAGAAATGATTTTAAATTATATATATACGAGGATCATTTGAAAAGTCCGAGTACTATCTCATTTCAAATGATTTTTCGTCGATTTAGGTCGAAGAGTTGAAGACGGTGATTGAAGACCGACGATCTTCACATCGAATGGATGAGGACTACTGACGCCCGTGATTGGAGTAGCTACCTTGAAAGGGGCTGCAGTGGTAGTTGTCTAAATGTATTTGTTGATTGTTCGGATACGCGAGGAATAAGGTGCCTCCGGTTTCGTACAGACCCAGAACGGACTTAAAAATGGATTGTATGTCTGAAGTTGTATTCCATTATACGGTATTCGTTGATCTTTGCTAAATATATATCTTTTTGGTGTTTAACCCCCTTCTCTAAGACATACGAGTTTAGAGGTTATATATTGGTCAGAATCAATGGTATGGTATGGATTGACAATGTGGCATGCTAAGATGCAAATGATCAAGGCTTTTGTTGAAAAGCAGGCCTTGTGGTTGATGATCAAAGCACAGCTTGAATAAGCATAGCTTTGTGTATTACGTAGCTTCACGAGCCTCACAACCCAGTTGGAGTCTAAAACGGGAGAAGGGAACGCAGGGAGAGAAGCACGTTTCTTTCTAGCTAGAAATGGTGTTTGGGTTTTACACGGCCCGATATTTTACTTATGTGGATGATGGAATGAGGCGCCTCGGATGTTAGGTCCTATAGGACCGGGAAACGTGCGTTCAGGAATTACTAATCCGCATAGTCGTATATGCGGACCGACCCTGCATCTTTCCAAGGGTTCATTGTAGGGGATTCTGAGACATTAGCTAGAGTGTCTCGAATCGGTAAGGAGCTCCTCCCTAGCCTTGACTCATGACGGAAACCCAATTTCCAATACGACCTCATGCGGTTTTGATTGTAGAACTAGTATGGCGACATAGTAGGATTGGGTACTATGCCGTCTATGATTGATACATTATGATTGAACTATTTTTGAAACTTATATACACTAACAATAACATCGAACCTGTAACGAAAAGGAATCTCGCTCGATCCGAATCAGTCGCTAAACCGATCTAGACCGTTCGAAACGCCTGATTGTTTTGAGAACACGACAAAATAGAACGCACACGGAAGAACATTTCATTGTTAATTACAACAATACCATCAGAATACAAGAATATACAGAGTATAAATGAATATTACACAGAAATATCAGAAATTTAAATTACATTTAAATACATCGCAGCAGAAAATAATACAATACACAACTAGAAGAGATATACGGATACAAAGCTTTCCGGATATCGTTCCAGCTGTAAACCAGGATCCTGTGAATATAAATCTGCAAAACTACTAGCTGCCCGTGTCAAAATAAGGGCACCCAGAGTTTAGGTTAAAACAACAAACTCCAGGTCAGTCATGGGAATGGTGTGAGAACTAAAACAGTTATTAACCTTTATTTTTAAAGTTGGGTAAATCAAGGGACCACGCCGTATAACACGGAACGAGTTTCCTCCCAAGAATACCAGTGCATAAAACAATAGCGCAATGCTAAATAAAGAAAAATGAAGCTATTATAAGACCCAGGTCCCATCACACAATGAAACACAAACCAGAGAATAGGGTTTTCCCTTATAATAGCCAAAGAATGCTTGATACGTTAAAACAAATCTTTTATATCGCTATAAGTGAAGAAATCAATTTCAAATCATAAGTATCAATCATAGGCGGCATGAATGACCCATACCACTATGTTGCCATATATAGGTTATACAATCAAAATCGCAAAGTCACGTATTTGGAAATTTGATTTCCATCTGTGAACCGAGGCAAAAGAAAGTCCTCTACCGAATTCGAGACTCTCTAGCCCGAGCCTCAGGCTACAGCCGCAACTGCACCTAGGAGCCACAGGGCCGGTCCACCGATGTGGATTAGAATGCCTGAACTGTAACACCCCACCTCCGCCAGGGTAACTCTTGCAAGCACTCTGACTTTGGAGGGGCGTTTGAATCAGGTAAACATGCATAATGATATATCAAGGCAGAACAAGAACATATGTATATATGTAAACAGAGTAAATAACATAGATAAAACAGCGGAAGATTTTAAACCATTTCAAAACAAGTCTGGTACAACATAATATCAACTTTCCAAATAAACAAGTCTAGATAAAACAACATCATCTGAAAACTGAAATACATAAGTGCTATCCCCAAAATAAATGATAACCATAGCTAGCTTCATGTCAAGATTGTACATGAGCTAATCCCACAAGCAAGCGATCAGAAATCCAGCTAAGCTCCAATATTCCCTCCCTGAGAACCTGGAGGGGGGGAAACGGAAGAAAAGAGGCGAAAGAAAACAGGTCAGTCAAAAAGACTGAGTAAGCCCTACTACAATCAATGTAAACTGATAAAGTTAACTGGCATGAGCAGCAGGGATGAACATAAGGATAACAACATACTAGCATGATGATTAACTAACAAGGTAGATAAAGGTGTCATCGCATAATCAGGTTTAAGGTTTTGCACCACAGGTGTATCAGCATTCTAACATGACTTGAATAAACAAGTATTGATCCCTTGGCCCAAGCTTGGCCCAATACCAGGTGTTGACCTAAGTCAAGATCCAACTTCTTAGTACCAATACTAGTATAACAGTATTGGGTGTTACCCCAATGTTCACACCGAACAGAACGGAACAGAATGGTCCATACAGAAATAGAGTTTGGAAAAAATGGGCTTTTATCATCCTAACAGATAAAGTACAGAAACGGAATGCTAACAATAATGGGCCTTTACTACCCTAGCGGACAAAGTACAAAAACGGAATGCTAACAATAATGGGCCTTTACTACCCTAGCGGATAAAGTACAAAAACGGAATGCTAACAATAATGGGCCTTTACCACCCTAACAGAACGGTACCACGCAGAAACAGACGGGTGTTGCCACCCAACAAAACAGACGGTACCAACAGAACCAGACAGAGCTAAGTGTACCCTAAATCCTACCCAAGCGATCGGCTCCCTAATACATAAATACCCTGTGTCGGCCCTACGATAGGGTGTATCACTCCTTAAAGTGGCAACCAATTGGCACAGGCATATTTACAGATGTCACGGCGGCTTACATCCTCAGAGGCAGACCGGGATCCATGCACGCACATGACCCGGTTGGAATGCACCATCAACACCCATCGCCATTATCAGAATGAACCACTTATAATTAGTTCAGTAAGCGTGCCCGGACCCTACCTACAGTTGGGTCAAAGTTTTGATACCAGAAAGGGTTACTGACTAATATGGGTCCCAAACAACAGATGACACAAGTATTCCCCCTTGTGTCCCCAGACTATCAGATTCAGATTAACTTATTAACAGAGTTCAGATATACAAAGTTCAGAGACCAGTTTTCAGACTAACGGATCAGATAACAGATTTACAAACTTGCCTAACTTGATGTGGGTCCTACAGATCCGCAAAACAGGTTCGTTTAATTTATCAATCAAGTTAGTTTATCCAGACCAGGTATCAAATTGGTTCTCAGCCTTATCAAATTACTGAGTTGGATTGGTTAAGTATTATTCAACTTAACCCTGCGAAATTACCGAGTTCAGATTGGTTAAGTGTAGGCTGACTTAACCCCGTTAATCCCCCATGTCTAAATTGGTTAAGTATTAAGTGGACCATGACTTAACCCTAATCATGAGGCATTAATTAATTAATGTGCCTTAACCTCTCACATTAGACTTTGTTGCGGTCACTAGTTAGGCCGGTCGGTTCCGGGTAGCTTTACACCACAACTAGGTCTAACCTCGGGTTCAAGGTACAACTTGACCAACTTCTCACATTGGGTCCTATTGTTTGTAGCAACTAGTTAAGCCGGTCGGTTCCGGGTAGGTTTACGCTACAAACTCAACCCAACCTCGAGTTGGCCACACTTATCTTTTCTAAGTGTCATGTCCATCATGTTTCCAAACATGTTACAAATTTTCAAGCAATTGGGTAGACCTAACTTAATAGGTAAATTCCCAATGGGTAGACCTAACTTAATAGGTAAATTCCCAAGCTTATGTTTTTATGTCTTTTAAGTTTACCCAACCCCAAACGCAATCCCATCGCTTACATATCGCAATAGCGCATAAAGGATAGAAAGAGGGAACTTGGCATAATCATGACATAAAAATGTTAAAGCCACAAGTTCAACATGGTGGCATATGAAAGGTTCATGTGTTCATACACTTGCATATTACATTTTTAGGCCCAAAAAGCATGCATAAAACCAAACTTGGCATATTCATGATACATGGTGCTAAATGACATGTAAGAATGGCCACAAGTTCGCATTTAGCCTCACATGCAAGTTATCATAAGTGATATGATAACTTACATGTTGCCAAAATGCAACCTTTGGCATAAAGCTTGAAGCTTTATGTTCACATACTCAAAATAAGCTTGCATAACATGATAACATGAACCATATGACCATCCCAAACTTGCATAACATACTTGCATATCATATGACACTTGCATAACAAACTTGCATAATAAAACTTGCATAATATATGACAACTTGCATATCAAACTTGCATAAACAAACTTGCATAACATATGACAACTTGCATATCATACTTGCATAAACAAACTTGCATAACATATGATAACTTGCATATCATACTTGCATAAACAAACTTGCATAACATATGATAACTTGCATATCATACTTGCATAAACAAACTTGCATAACATATGATAACTTGCATATCATACTTGCATAAACAAACTTGCATAACATATGATAACTTGCATATCATACATTTAACTTTAGAGTTTAAGTATGAAAGGAATAGGGCTTACAATGCTTAAGAAGTCACAAAAATATGACAAAGCCCTTATGAAATCAATTAAACCCAAAATGCAAGCAAAACCCTTGAGCCAAAATGATCAAGACTCTTTCTTTATGATGCAAATATATAAACTTGACTTGAATGCAAGCTAATGATGCTCATACAAGTTTGAAAACACTTGTATGCATGGAAAATCTCATAAGAATTTGTTTAGGAATTTATGAAGAGAGTGGAGGCCATGAGAGGATTGATTTTGCCATAGTTTAGTTGCTAGAATGAATAATGATGATTTAGAGTAGGTTAGGGTCTTATTTATAGATTAGGCAAGTGTTTTAGGCCATAGGATTAACCCTAGATTCAATCCAATCCATCAAAGCATGTCTTGGGGAAGAAGTCAAGTGTAGGAACCATCTAGGGCCTTTAGATTAAAGATGGACCATGAGAACCATTCAAATGCAAAATCTGTATTTGAGCGAATCGGCCCACGGGTTGACAGCCAAACACCATGGATTAACCCCTAGTCGACCCAGCGGGCTTGGGTCGACCTCAAAAATCGGCCGGTTCGGTTATTCCCCTCTCCCAATTCGCTGTTTTGAACATTTTTGCATATTTATTTATTAAATTTTCAATTATATATATATATATATGTATGTATATCAATATATATATATATTTCTCTGCGCAACCCATTTCACTTAATTAAGTATACTTTAATTAGGGAATTTTTCGTGAAACTTCGCGAGGCCATATCTTGGTCATACGGACTCCGATTTTCGAAAACTCGGACTCTATTTCGCGTATTTTTCCGAAACGAACGCAATGGCATAGCCCGTTTCCCTTGATTCAGATTTTACAGTTTAATTCTGCCTCCATTTATGTTATAACATGTTATTCAAAAATACGGGTTGTTACATTCCTCCCTCCTTAAAGGATTTCGTCCCCGAAATCTCCAAGTTAGGAAGAACGTATCCTACCATCCAATCATCCATCTACTCAAAACATCACCCACGAGCAATCATTGTCCTTACAAGATTCTAATGCGGTATGAACATATGCAAAAGGTGTGTGTATATGTTCTTATCTAATGCAAAGATCATCAATGCAAAGTATGTCAGTGAAATGAATCCATTATGTATGCAAATAGTCCTAATCATATAATACTATATGTGTGCACAAACATTCATCCATATGCAACATCCATGTGCCGCATTAACCATCTTGCAACCATAAGAATTGAAAATATACACACGTCCATATGCAATATGAGAGTGTATTTCAAGCCGATCTAGTGCCTAGTGTGTGTTTATGCATCCACGAGCAACCACTAGCAACTACTTGCATCCACTTGCAACCATCAAACATAACATGTCTCAAACACATGTTTACATCCATAGGATTCCTATCTTAACAAGACACAGTCGAGTGATGGAAGCGAGTACAGATAAAACAAAAACTTGGTACATATACTTACAGACTACTAGTACAGATCAGATTTTCCCCAAATGATTCTTAGGAAACTAAGCATGGTAGAAACCCAGAATGTATTCGTCATAGTCACCCTCATGCCCAACACAGATACTCTCAAATCCCAATTTATCACAAACAGATGAGTTATAACTCTCAGGGAGTTTGAGACTATTACCAGATCAGAATCAAGACTAGCATTAAAGTACTGAGTTTCCATTTCAGAATCAAAATACCAGAAAAAGAGTTTCAAACTGAAAATTAGACAAGGAAAATTAAACATCCTACAGACAAATTATTCTAGCCCTAATCTATTCACCCGCCATGCGAGTATTCACCGTTCCTTCCGATGTAGTCCCTTTCTTCTTCGGGCAGTCCCTAGTGAAGTGTCCCATCTCTCCACAGTTAAAGCAAGTGCCCTTCCTCTTTCTGCAATCCTTGTTTAGATGGGTTGAGCTTCCACAAGTAAAGCACTTCTTTTCCTTCTTATCTTCAGACTTCTCCTCCTTCTTTTGCATTTCCTTTTTGGGCCCCGTTTTCTTGTTTTGAGACTCATTCACCTTGACCTCCTTCTTTGCACTCTTGTTCTCTTCATTGAGTAGGGCCATATCTACCAAACTCTCAAACGTGGCCCCATGGGCACATGAGACATAGCTAACTCCTGTAACGGCTCATTCAATCCTCTAGCAAAACGAAGAGCCTTCTTCTGAGTAGTACTCACCATATCCAAGCCAAAACGAGCTAACTGATTGAACTTGTTCACATATTCTTTAACAGACATGTCTCCTTGCTTCAAAGCAATAAACCTTTCCATTTGCAAATTCTCTTCAGTAGAAGACAGAAACTTAAGCCTGAATCTTGTCCTGAAATCGGCCCAAGTCTCCACAGGCCTAGTACCATTGGTGACTTCCCACCAATAAGCGGCTTCATCCTTCATAAGCCAAACCGCCAACAAGAGCTTCCTCTGATCGTCTAACCCAAAGATAGCAAACAAATCCTCGGTCTCTTTCAACCAATTTCTGGCCTCCACAAAAGTCTCAGTGCCTTGAAAGTTCTTGCCACCCATTGCTTTGAAATCTTTGCAAGTCTTTGCGAAGTCCACTTGAGGATACTGAGGGGGGAGGAGGAAGAGGAACCTCAACGACAGGAGGAGGAGGAACATTAACTACTGGAGGAGGAGGAGGAGGGACATCTGCGGGGCCGGCTTCGGTCGCCCTAGCCTCCAAAAGTCTCCTATACCAAACAGGTACGTGTACTCCCTCCGGGATAACAAAGTTATCAGCCATACTGAAAACGAAGAAAAAGACAGATTCAGAATAGAGAAAAACGAAGGGATTTTTGCTAATGGCTTTTTGGGGAATAGCCTTCAAAATAAACTAGACTTTTCTTTGGAAAATACTTTATACTTGGTTTTGAAAATAGGTTTCTAAAAGATTTCTAAAAACCTTTTTGTTCCTTCTCGTAAACCATATGCTCTGATACCAAATGTAACACCCCACCTCCGCCAGGGTAACTCTTGCAAGCACTCTGACTTTGGAGGGGCGTTTGAATCAGGTAAACATGCATAATGATATATCAAGGCAGAACAAGAACATATGTATATATGTAAACAGAGTAAATAACATAGATAAAACAGCGGAAGATTTTAAACCATTTCAAAACAAGTCTGGTACAACATAATATCAACTTTCCAAATAAACAAGTCTAGATAAAACAACATCATCTTAAAACTGAAATACATAAGTTCTATCCCCAAAATATATGATAACCATAGCTAGCTTCATGTCAAGACTGTACATGAGCTAATCCCACAAGCAAGCGATCAGAAATCCAGCTAAGCTCCAATATTCCCTCCCTGAGAACCTGGAGGGGGGGGGGAAACGGAAGAAAAGAGGCGAAAGAAAACAGGTCAGTCAAAAAGACTGAGTAAGCCCTACTACAATCAATGTAAACTGATAAAGTTAACTGGCATGAGCAGCAGGGATGAACATAAGGATAACAACATACTAGCATGATGATTAACTAACAAGGTAGATAAAGGTGTCATCGCATAATCAGGTTTAAGGTTTTGCACCACAGGTGTATCAGCATTCTAACATGACTTGAATAAACAAGTATTGATCCCTTGGCCCAAGCTTGGCCCAATACCAGGTGTTGACCTAAGTCAAGATCCAACTTCTTAGTACCAATACTAGTATAACAGTATTGGGTGTTACCCCAATGT
Source organism: Allium sativum (assembly GCA_030737875.1). Classification (NCBI taxonomy): domain Eukaryota; kingdom Viridiplantae; phylum Streptophyta; class Magnoliopsida; order Asparagales; family Amaryllidaceae; genus Allium; species Allium sativum. The sequence goes on from CM060916.1 coordinate 39,923,227, forward strand.
TCACACCGAACAGAACGGAACAGAATGGTCCATACAGAAATAGAGTTTGGGAAAAATGGGCTTTTATCATCCTAACAGATAAAGTACAGAAACGGAATGCTAACAATAATGGGCCTTTACTACCCTAGCGGACAAAGTACAAAAACGGAATGCTAACAATAATGGGCCTTTACTACCCTAGCGGATAAAGTACAAAAACGGAATGCTAACAATAATGGGCCTTTACCACCCTAACAGAACGGTACCACGCAGAAACAGACGGGTGTTGCCACCCAACAAAACAGACGGTACCAACAGAACCAGACAGAGCTAAGTGTACCCTAAATCCTACCCAAGCGATCGGCTCCCTAATACATAAATACCCTGTGTCGGCCCTACGATAGGGTGTATCACTCCTTAAAGTGGCAACCAATTGGCACAGGCATATTTACAGATGTCACGGCGGCTTACATCCTCAGAGGCAGACCGGGATCCATGCACGCACATGACCCGGTTGGAATGCACCATCAACACCCATCGCCATTATCAGAATGAACCACTTATAATTAGTTCAGTAAGCGTGCCCGGACCCTACCTACAGTTGGGTCAAAGTTTTGATACCAGAAAGGGTTACTGACTAATATGGGTCCCAAACAACAGATGACACAAGTATTCCCCCTTGTGTCCCCAGACTATCAGATTCAGATTAACTTATTAACAGAGTTCAGATATACAAAGTTCAGAGACCAGTTTTCAGACTAACGGATCAGATAACAGATTTACAAACTTGCCTAACTTGATGTGGGTCCTACAGATCCGCAAAACAGGTTCGTTTAATTTATCAATCAAGTTAGTTTATCCAGACCAGGTATCAAATTGGTTCTCAGCCTTATCAAATTACTGAGTTGGATTGGTTAAGTATTATTCAACTTAACCCTGCGAAATTACCGAGTTCAGATTGGTTAAGTGTAGGCTGACTTAACCCCGTTAATCCCCCATGTCTAAATTGGTTAAGTATTAAGTGGACCATGACTTAACCCTAATCATGAGGCATTAATTAATTAATGTGCCTTAACCTCTCACATTAGACTTTGTTGCGGTCACTAGTTAGGCCGGTCGGTTCCGGGTAGCTTTACACCACAACTAGGTCTAACCTCGGGTTCAAGGTACAACTTGACCAACTTCTCACATTGGGTCCTATTGTTTGTAGCAACTAGTTAAGCCGGTCGGTTCCGGGTAGGTTTACGCTACAAACTCAACCCAACCTCGAGTTGGCCACACTTATCTTTTCTAAGTGTCATGTCCATCATGTTTCCAAACATGTTACAAATTTTCAAGCAATTGGGTAGACCTAACTTAATAGGTAAATTCCCAATGGGTAGACCTAACTTAATAGGTAAATTCCCAAGCTTATGTTTTTATGTCTTTTAAGTTTACCCAACCCCAAACGCAATCCCATCGCTTACATATCGCAATAGCGCATAAAGGATAGAAAGAGGGAACTTGGCATAATCATGACATAAAAATGTTAAAGCCACAAGTTCAACATGGTGGCATATGAAAGGTTCATGTGTTCATACACTTGCATATTACATTTTTAGGCCCAAAAAGCATGCATAAAACCAAACTTGGCATATTCATGATACATGGTGCTAAATGACATGTAAGAATGGCCACAAGTTCGCATTTAGCCTCACATGCAAGTTATCATAAGTGATATGATAACTTACATGTTGCCAAAATGCAACCTTTGGCATAAAGCTTGAAGCTTTATGTTCACATACTCAAAATAAGCTTGCATAACATGATAACATGAACCATATGACCATCCCAAACTTGCATAACATACTTGCATATCATATGACACTTGCATAACAAACTTGCATAATATATGACAACTTGCATATCAAACTTGCATAAACAAACTTGCATAACATATGACAACTTGCATATCATACTTGCATAAACAAACTTGCATAACATATGATAACTTGCATATCATACTTGCATAAACAAACTTGCATAACATATGATAACTTGCATATCATACTTGCATAAACAAACTTGCATAACATATGATAACTTGCATATCATACTTGCATAAACAAACTTGCATAACATATGATAACTTGCATATCATACATTTAACTTTAGAGTTTAAGTATGAAAGGAATAGGGCTTACAATGCTTAAGAAGTCACAAAAATATGACAAAGCCCTTATGAAATCAATTAAACCCAAAATGCAAGCAAAACCCTTGAGCCAAAATGATCAAGACTCTTTCTTTATGATGCAAATATATAAACTTGACTTGAATGCAAGCTAATGATGCTCATACAAGTTTGAAAACACTTGTATGCATGGAAAATCTCATAAGAATTTGTTTAGGAATTTATGAAGAGAGTGGAGGCCATGAGAGGATTGATTTTGCCATAGTTTAGTTGCTAGAATGAATAATGATGATTTAGAGTAGGTTAGGGTCTTATTTATAGATTAGGCAAGTGTTTTAGGCCATAGGATTAACCCTAGATTCAATCCAATCCATCAAAGCATGTCTTGGGGAAGAAGTCAAGTGTAGGAACCATCTAGGGCCTTTAGATTAAAGATGGACCATGAGAACCATTCAAATGCAAAATCTGCATTTGAGCGAATCGGCCCATGGGTTGACAGCCAAACACCCTGGATTAACCCCTAGTCGACCCAGCGGGCTCGGGTCGACCTCAAAAATCGGCCGGTTCGGTTATTCCCCTCTCCCAATTCGCTGTTTTGAACATTTTTGCATATTTATTTATTAAATTTTCAATTATATATATATATATATATATATATATATATATATCAATATACATATATTTCTCTGCGCAACCCATTTCACTTAATTAAGTATACTTTAATTAGGGAATTTTTCGTGAAACTTCACGAGGCCATATCTTGGTCATACGGACTCCGATTTTCGAAAACTCGGACTCTATTTCGCGTATTTTTCTGAAACGAACGCAATGGCATAGCCCGTTTCCCTTGATTCAGATTTTATAGTTTAATTCTGCCTCCATTTATGTTATAACATGTTATTCAAAAATACGGGTTGTTACATGAACACTGCGTTTCCCCGCCCTTTGGGGCGTAAATGAGTCCAATGACCCCATCAGTCCCGGATGAACCGATATATCCGAGGCGCCTCGCAACAGCAACAACCACACAGGTGAAAAGTATATAAATGTCAGGGCTGCTAGGTCACTTACACCACCCTAGCTAGAAAGAAACGCATGCCCTCCCTGGATCCTTCTCCCGTTTTTAGTTCATAACCGGGGTGTGAGGCTTGCGAATCAACGCTACACAAATCTATGCCACACAGGCCGTGTGTAATGACCCGGACTCTTAGGGGTTAATTTTAAAATACTTAATATGGATTTAAATATTGAATTAAGTAAATAAATCTATTTTTATAGGGAGTTATCGATTTAAAAATCAATTTCGATTTAATATCGAATATATTAAAATAACAGAACACTAATATGGATTTAGTTGAAATTCAAATTTTAATTTGAATTGAAAACAATTCAAATAATTAATATGAAATTTTAACGGTAATAATATTTATTTATCTTCAAGGAGAATAAATAGTTTGAAATTTAAATTTATATTGATTTAAATTAATATCTTCTCCATATGATCAAACTGGACTTTGAAACATATCTCAGTGTGTTCAGAGCATTGGTACAACGCTAGAAATGGCAGTTGTTGGGTTCAGAAAGGAGTTCGACATCATGGGGTCTTTTAATTAAAGGATACCAGTTCAGAATAAAATAAAATACTTGTCCCTTATTAAACCACGTCTTTCTCATTTCTTCCGCACCTCAGAGAATTAATCAAGACCGTGGCTTCTTCTCCTTCTATTCAATTGGAATTAACGTGGCCTCCTTTATTTCATTCGTTCCCTCTATAAGAGCAAATCTAAACCAAACTTCCCCCATTTGTTAAAATCAAAATCACAAGCTTCTGAAAACTAAATTATCTCGTCTCCCAAAACTTCAAAACGAACGAAATCAAAGGAAGGAAAAACCCCCAAATCGTGACTAGAAATTCATGATTTCCTTCTGGAGCTCGTCAGAAGACGCTTGCAGTACGAGAGGTAGGGTTCAACGCATGTGGAAGATCGCGATGGTTACTATCGCCATATTTGTTGGAGTCTCGGCTTCAATTGTTGTCGCCTTTATCTGGGGAGGGTACGGAGTTCGCAAGAAGGGCGAGGAGCAGTAATGCGGGAATTGGCCGATAGGAAGGAAGGAAGGTGGAGCTGAGTTAATGATGGGTGTTTAGAGTTTGATGCCTGAAAACAGACAGTGCAATGGGTATATTGGGAAGATTAGAGTTCGATTTAATGAGTTTTTCTGGAGTTCGAACTGTTGGTTGCAATGGGGATCAGTCTGTTCTTTTCTAAAAGAAGGGTGTCGATGGTTTTGTTGTGGGCAGTGTAGATGTCGAGGAACAAAAGGAGGTAGAGGGACATATCGGTGGATAGTGGTGGTGTGTTCAAATGTCTATTCAGTGGTGCTGGGCGTAGGATATTCCATTGGCATGACTAAGGGGCAGAGAGGTTCTTTTACCTGCAGGCATGAAAGTGTAGAAAAGATTAAGGTGTACATTATTTTCAGAAATTTTAAAATACTTAGTTTATTTATTTACTATTGTAATTAATATAAATAAATAATAACTTAGTCGATTTTTAAAATTAAATAACTATAGGTACAAACAGATTTGTTTGAGTGGGTTCGTGACCGACGGTACAGAATTAAAACAAGATATTCGACAACTGCAATTTCGGTGAGTAAACCTCACCTTTTATTTAGAAATTATTATTATATAGTTAAAAATAATTGTCTGTGCTTGTTTGAATATTATTTGGTTGATTTAAATATTTTAGTTATTTAGGACTATTATATATATATATATATTGGGTTGATTGATTGGTTGGATTCCCGCAGTTTCATTAGCGGATGCCCGCAGTTTCATAGCGGATGATTACCCTATACGCCCCACGCTATGATTAGTGGATGACCTTCATACCGCGATATCCTGCCTCGAAGCAGGATGGGTATTACTATGTTGACTAACATCTGTGGATGCAGAAAAACAGGTTGGAGGAATCCAACTGGATTCCTCAAAAATATATTATCTGTTTGTTGTTTGTTTGATTTCATATATATTCATATATGATGTGTTAAAAATCAAATGATTGAAAATTGGTTGATTTGATGGTTTAAATATCACTAGGGCTTGGGATATTGATTTATAAAATACCCTGAAAGGGTATTTGAGATTTAAAAAGGGAATTCTATTTTTATAAATAGAATTTGAATTTTAAATGAACTATAGAAAATATTAACTTGTTTTTAAGATATATAAAACAAGTAATCGAATTTATAAACTTTGTTTATAAATGAAAATATGGGATTTGAATCGAATTTATAAACTTTGTTTGTAAATGAAAATATGGGATTTGAATCGAATTTATAAACTTTGTTTATAAACTAAAATATGGGATTTGAATCGAATTTATAAACTTTGTTTATAAATGAAAATATGGGATTTGAATCGAATTTATAATCTTTGTTTATAAATGAAAATATGGGATTTGAATCGAATTTATAAACTTTGTTTATAAATTAAAATATGGGATTTGAATCGAATTTATAAACTTTGTTTATAAATAAAAATATGGGATTTAAATCGAATTTATAAACTTTGTTTATAAATGAAAATATGGGATTTGAATCGAATTTATAAACCTTGTTTATAAATGAAAATATGGGATTTGAATTGAATTTATAAACGTTGTTTATAAATGGAAAGGTGGGATTTGAATTGAAGTTATAAACGTTGTTTATAAAAAAATGCAAAGAATTCAAATGGACTTTGGATATAAGGAATTGAAATAGAATTTGAATAATAGAATTCAAATGGAGTTTAACTATAGAATTTGGATATAGTATTTCAAATGGAATTTGAATATAGAAATTCAAATGGGATTTATATTATAGGATTTGAATAATAGAAGATAATAGATTTGGATAAATAGAAGTGGATTAGACTAAGAAGTTAATTAACAGATTTAATTAACAAATTGAGTTAAAACGATTGGTATAGCTAAAATAGATTGGACAGGCATAAATATACAGGAGACAGGTATGGAATAAAGTATAGAAGTGAAATAAATAGAATGCCCGACAAAAAGGTACGTATTTAATTCATATATGAGATTTTATGCGCCGTATCGGCAAGCCGCTTGGCTTTTTCTTTTTCTTTTTGAGATGAGAAGGACCGGGAAAGCTATTTGAAATTTCCAGATGCTCCCGGTACAAAGGAGGTTATGGCGAATTTTTTCGGGAATTTAAGGAGATAGAATATTTTTAAGATAATTTGATAGTTAGAAATCAACGTATCAACATATATAGAAGTTGATAAGGAAGCGAATTTAGAAATAGAATAGCATAATCAAAAAGGAAGTATAAGAATAAAATCTAGTAAGAATAGAAAGAGAAAATATATATGTGTTTAAAGGTAAAGAAGTAGCTGTATGGTATTGATTTTTCGAGTAAGTAGTCATATCTGTTTTGACGTTATAAATGTTATTCAGTCAAGGTCTGAGAGGTAGTTATACCCCAACTTGATTAATTTCATTATTAACAAATAAATAGTAAGATTCCAGGCTCGAAGATCAATGTTGAATAAGAGTTAGTTGAATATAGTGTTTGGGTTGTCGTAACGATGTTTTACACAACATCCGTTTTAACCCAAATAAATGTAAGCTTGGAAATAGAATAATGAATATTTCCTAGTATAGAAAATAAAGGAAGGCGATATTCGGAAATGTTTTCCAATTAACGTAAAAGGCCAATATGGTTATTGAAAATATTTGGTTAACAAATATTGATAAAGAAATAGAGAAGTGAATTAATTAATGGAATATTAATTAAAGGCTCAGTGATTGTTGGATGTTTGGATGAACACTTGTTTTCTTCGATAGTTAAATCATCGACTATCAAAACACTTGTTTTTATTCGATAGTTAAATAAATAACTATCGAAGTTTTGACCATCGTTGTCGATATGGAGAGACCGGTTGGATTATTATCCGAAGAACCACTCCGTATTGGCAGTAGCGTGCGAATCAGATTATATAAAGATAATCGAAGACGGAGTAGAGTGCAAGGACTTTTTCTATTAATAGAAATAGTACCTTCGATCCATCCTGTTCCTGGGTGACTTGTATGGATGAATGTCTGACAGAGTATTTCTAGAAAGGTCACGTACATTGATTTCTTCAACCGTACCAAGAGTGGAAGCGGAGAAGGAAACTTCTTTTAACTAACACGTAATGTACTGTTGAGGACGTCAATCGGTGATTTGATGGATTTGACGATGTGGCATTCAAAGTGAATCTGGTGTAATGATAAAACGTAGCTTCTAGCCTCATCAACCGGTAAATGACAAAAATCGGGCAAGCAGCATGGCTATGTAGGTCGCACCTATTAGGGTGTATAATCACCTGATCTAGAGTTTCATTTACTTCTAAAAATCTATTGTCGATGCTGTCCCATTCGGGAAACGGTTGCTGATCCCAACCGTTGGTGATATACATTCGATACACTCAAGCGAAATGAGTGGTCGGTCATGTGTGGCTGAGTTGCAAGATGTTCTTGTTGAACTCGGTGTATTCTCCTCTAGAGATATACCAGCGGAAGGTGGTTCCATACCTTGTCATAGTTGGAAACCCATTACCCAATACGTGCTTGCGGTTTTGATTGTATATTATATAGGTGGAACGTGAGTTGAAAACGTTCCACTAGATTGTTATTTACTTGATTTAGACATTATTATAATATCAAAAGAGTTTTGAATAAAGATAAGTCAAGTGTTTGGATTTTCATAAGGGAAAAACCCGTTCCGTGTTATACGGCGTGGTCTTATGAAATATCATTTAGTTTTCTGAAACTATTTTAAACTGTTTACTCATACCAGTCCCATGACTGACCCGGAGTTTATTTTGTTTTGTTCTACCTAAACTCTTAGGTGCCTAAATTTGTACGGGCAGTCAAGTAGTTCAGGATTTTTCAGATATATCTAAAGGAGCTTGGAGCAGGAGGCTTCAGCGTTATCTAGTTATAGTGGTTCCGTCGTGTTGTAAGTATTGTACTCTGATAAGTGTATGTTATACAGTTGAAATTTTGTATTTCAAAAGTTATGATATATTATATTTTGTTCCGCTGCGATGTGAGATTCTGTGTTGTTATTTCTGTTCTTCTTCTACCTCTTTCTTCTAAAAAAAATTGTTTCATATTTTCGTGATATTTGGGTTGGACGTATGATGTATATAGTCAACTCTGATGTTGCGGATTTGCGGGTCATTACACTTGGTATCAGAGCTTAGATTGAGCGAATACCTAGGCTTGTTGGGTTGTGCTCATCAGAGATTGGATCAGTAGTATCCTAGAATGAGTTGAGCGTATATATATATACGACAGAGCGTATTAGTTATTTGATACAAAAACTATTTTATATTGTGTTGACTAGTCTGTTGAGTGGTTTGTGAATTCTGATCGAATCGTGGGACGCCACGATGTCGATAGGAGTTTATAAACACTTGAACAGGAGATTGGACACGATATTGTTTTTAAATAGTTAAGTTGATTGTTAGGATTATAATCGAATTAGATTATAAGAAATGAAATAGTTACATATATAACCAATGGAATTTGTATATGAAATCAAATATACAAATGGATAAATTGAAATTTGAATTCAAACCAGAATTAAGAATTTAAAATCCTGGGAGTTTGGAAAATATTTTTTCAAAATGATTGTCAAGTGATATAGCACTGGACTCATTCAGTAGCTGGGAAATAATTCTGATGATGGTCGCAACATCATCAGTGTTCATTTTCGAGTTTCTAAGTGATAAATTGCTGCCTTAGAAAAATTTTGATGGGAATTTGTTTGAAAGGAAAACAAGCTGTTTGAAAATTCAAATGTTTTGAATTTGAGATAGATATAAATATATGTATATATTTATATTACTTCAAAGGAATTTTGAGATGGGAACTGGAATATAGATTTCAAATAGAAGTAAAATAAAGAAATTTGAATATATATATAATTCAAATAGAAGTAAAATAAAGGAATTTGAATATATATATAATTCAAATAGAAGTGAAATAGAATTTGAATTCAAAGGAATTCAAATGAGTTTGAATAAAGAAAATTCAAATAGAAATTGTATAAGAAAAATTGAAATGGAATTTGAATTCAAAGGAATTCAAATGGATTTGAATAAAGAAAAGTCAAACAGAGGTTTGAATATTAGAATTCAAATGGAATTTGGTTAAATAGAATTTCAAAGAGAATATAAAGTGGAGGTTGAATATTAGAATTCAAGAAAATATAAAGTTTGAAATAGAATTTTAAATAAAAGGAGTTAAAATAGAATTTAAATTCAAAGGATTTCAAATAGAAATTGAATAAAGGAGTTAAAATAGAATTTAAATTGAACAAAGGAATTCAAATAGAAATTGAAGATAAGAAATTCAAATAGAATCTGAAGATAAGGAAATTGAATTAGAATTTGAATCGAAGAAAATTCAAATAGAAATTGAATAGAAGGAAATTCAAATGAGTTGGAATAAAGAAATTCAAATGGGATTTGAATATTGAAAATATATAGAATTTCAAATAGTAGTGAAATAGATCGGGAATATTATGTTGAAATGGAAAAATGGATTTGATATATATTGAAAATATATCAGAATGGAGTTAAATTTATTATAAACAAAGTTAAAACGTTTATATTTATAAATATAATTAAAACGAGCTCGCCGTAGCGCGGCAGTTCGAAAATTGGCGATTCGAACTTCAATTTAGTATACAGAACTCAATTGAAGTCGGAATTCTTTGAAACAAGAATCGTCGGGACCGGTTGTACAATAGTTTTCAAATGAAAGAGAAAAATCTAGATTTCGTCGTATAGATTTTGAGTTATGTCAAAATCTAATTTTTAGAAAAACAGCGCCAGAACCATTATAAAACCAAAATGGTTTAATTAATAAATAAAAGGATTTTAAGGAAATAAAATCCGAGTTGACATTAGAAAAATCCAGGCTGGAGATATAAAATAAATATGAACTCCAGTGAAGTAAGTGAAATGATTTTTAAGACAAAAATCATACTTTAAATGGTTAAATAGAATTAACTAAATTGGAAAATAATTAGTTAAAGGAAATTTGAATTGAAATTGGGTTTTTGGATAAGTGAAAGAGATTGAGAATTTATATTCGAAATCGAATATATAACTCGAGTTGAAAATATAATTAGATTAGTTATAATTAATTTGACATATATTTGAACAAGTGATATTCAAATAAAAAGGGTGAAATAGGCAAAAACGGTTAATTAGCAACTAGTTAATGGGAATTTGAATGATTGAAATTAAAGTTAACTTAAATAAGTTAAATGGATCGAAATGAATAAATGGAGTAAAATCAATGTGAATGAAATATGAATTGGGTGTGAATAAAGGAAATATATTTGTAACACAAATACAAAGGAAGTTATGTACAAACAAATAGAAGGAGAAATATTTGTAAAAACATTTACAAATAGAATTTAGAAGGGAATATTTGTAAAACATTTACAAATATATTGAATGGAAATATTTATTTATAGAAAATAAATAGAATGTATAGATGAGATATTTATTTGTTAAATAAATAGGATTTAATCAAAGGAATATTCAGAAGATGAATAGAAAATGGAAATCTGTTTTTAACAGATAAATAGAAAAGATTAATTTATAAATAACAGTTTATAAATTAAATTAAATATTTATCATTCGATAAATGGAATATATAAGTTTGAACTTATATAGAGAAGAGATACTGGTTTTTAACACTGATAGTTTTAAATAGAAGGGGTACACAACACTTGTATAAGTGAAGTAACGCTAATAAAGAGAACATTTATAAAGTGAAGAATCGTTACTAAAAGTAAATCTTTATAAATGTAGAAACGTTATCCAATAGGAGTTATTCGGATAGGAGAAGTCGATTAGAGTTAGAATAAATCGATTAGAGAAAGAATTAACCAGTTAGAGTCGATCAGTTAGGATTAATCCGTAGAGTTAATTGAATATTAGTTATTCAATTAGAATTTATCGAATATTTGTTATTCAGATTTAGAATTAACCAGATAGAGTTAGTTGAACATAGTTAATCGAATTAAGATTTAATTAAATGTAGTTATTCAATTAAAGTTGATCGAATATAGTTATTGAGATAGAGTTAGTCAAACATAGTTACTCAGGATAAGTTGCCATTTCGTACGACTGCTAGCGTAATTCGCAGGGCTGTAGATAGCCTAGGGTGGTCGGATGTTTCCTGGGGGAATCAGGCGTAACCATTGTGATCGCTGCGATCTAGAGTCAAGCGAAAGGAGTTAATCGAATATTAGTTTATTCGGATAGAATTAAAGGAGTTATCGAATATAGTTTTATTCGAAAGGAATTATCGATTAATAGTTAATCGAAGGAGTTATCGATTATTAGTTAATCGAAGGAGTTATCGATTATTAGTAAATCGGAGGAGTTATCGATTATTTGTTAATCGAAATGAGCTATCGATTATAGTTTAATCGAAAAGAGTTATCGATTAGTTTAATCGAAGTGAGTTATAGAATTTAGTTATTCGAAGGAGTTATCGAATTTAGTTATTCGATGGAGTTAATCGAAAAGAGTTAAATCCAATAGAGTTAATTGAATAGAGTAAATCGAATATAGTTTATTCGAAGAAAGATTTTCAAATCTAGTTATTCGAAAGGGAGATTATTGAATATAGTTATTCGAAGGGAGGAGTTATCGAATAGGGATTTATTCGAAAGAGAGTTACGTAAGGAAATTTGAAATGTTGAGTATCAACATAAATAAGTTCTGAAAAGTTAATGGGTTTGTAGCACTTTTCCTACCTTAGCAATTTCGAGGACGAAATTATTTTAAGTGGGGAAGATTGTAATGACCCGGACTCTTAGGGGTTAATTTTAAAATATTTAATATGGATTTAAATATTGAATTAAGTAAATAAGTCAATTTTTATAGGGAGTTATCGATTTAAAAATCAATTTAGATTTAATATCGAATATATTAAAATAACAGAACACTAAGATGGATTTAGTTGAAATTCAAATTTTAATTTGAATTGAAAACAATTCAAATAAGTAATATGAAATTTTAACGGTAATAATATTTATTTATCTTCAAGGAGAATAAATAGTTTGAAATTTAAATTTATATTGATTTAAATTAATATCTTCTCCATATGATCAAACTGGACTTTGAAACATATCTCAGTGTGTTCAGATTAGTGGTATAACGCTAGAAATGGCAGTTGTTGGGTTCAGAAAGGAGTTCGACATCATGGGGTCTTTTAATTAAAGGATACCAGTTCAGAATAAAATAAAATACTTGTCCCTTATTAAACCACGTCTTTCTCATTTCTTCCGCACCTCAGAGAATTAATCAAGACCGTGGCTTCTTCTCCTTCTATTCAATTGGAATTAACGTGGCCTCCTTTATTTCATTCGTTCCCTGTATAAGAGCAAATCTAAACCAAACTTCCCCCATTTGTTAAAATCAAAATCACAAGCTTCTGAAAACTAAATTATCTCGTCTCCCAAAACTTCAAAACGAACGAAATCAAAGGAAGGAAAAACCCCCAAATCGTGACTAGAAATTCATGATTTCCTTCTGGAGCTCGTCAGAAGACGCTTGCAGTACGAGAGGTAGGGTTCAAAGCGCGTGGAAGATCGCGATGGTTACTATCGCCATATTTGTTGGAGTCTCGGCTTCAATTGTTGTTGCCTTTATCTGGGGAGGGTAAGGAGTTCGCAAGAAGGGCGAGGAGCAGTAATGCGGGAATTGGCCGATAGGAAGGAAGGAAGGTGGAGCTGAGTTAACGATGGGTGTTTAGAGTTTGATGCCTGAAAACAGACAGTGCGATGGGTATATTGGGAAGATTAGAGTTCGATTTAATGAGTTGTTCTGGAGTTCGAACTGTTGGTTGCAATGGGATTAGTCAGTTCTTTTCTAAAAGAAGGGTGTCGATGGTTTTGTTGTGGGCAGTGTAGATGTCGAGAAACAAAAGGAGGCAGAGGGACACATCGGTGGATAGTGGTGGTGTGTTCAAATGTCTATTCAGTGGTGCAGGGCGCAGGATATTCCATTGGCATGACTAAGGGGCAGAGAGGTTCTTTTACCTGCAGGCATGAAAGTGTAGAAAAGATTAAGGTATACATTATTTTCCGAAATTTTAAAATACTTAGTTTATTTATTTACTATTGTAATTAATATAAATAAATAATAGCTTAGTCGATTTTTAAAATTAAATAACTATAGGTACAAACAGATTTGTTTGAGTGGGTTCGTGACCGACGATACAGAATTAAAACAAGATATTCGACAACTGCAATTTCGGTGAGTAAATCTCACCTTTTATTTAGAAATTATTTTTATATAGTTAAAAATAATTGTCTGTGCTTGTTTGAATATTGTTTGGTTGATTTAAATATATTAGTTATTTAAGACTATTATATATATTGGGTTGATTGATTGGTTGGATTCCCGCAGTTTCATTAGCGGATGCCGCAGTTTCATAGCGGATGATTACCCTATACGCCCCACGCTATGATTAGTGGATGACCTTCATACCGCGATATCCTGCCTCGAAGCAGGATGGGTATTACTATGTTGACTAACATCTGTGGATGCAGGAAAACAGGTTGGAGGAATCCAACTGGATTCCTCAAAAATATATTATCTGTTTGTTGTTTGTTTGATTTCATATATATTCATATATGATGTGTAAAAATCAAATGATAGAAAATTGGTTGATTTGATGGTTTAAATATCACTGGGGCTTGGGATATTGATTTATAAAATACCCCGAAAGGGTATTTGAGATTCTAAAAGGGAATTCTATTTTTATAAACAGAATTTGAATTTTAAATGAACTATAGAAAATATTAACTTGTTTTGAAGATATATAAAACAAGTAATCGAATTTATAAACTTTGTTTATAAATGAAAATATGGGATTTGAATCAAATTTATAAACTTTGTTTATAAATGAAAATATGGGATTTGAATCGAATTTATAAACTTTGTTTATAAATGAAAATATGGGATTTGAATCGAATTTATAAACTTTGTTTATAAATTAAAATATGGGATTTGAATTGAATTTATAAACTTTGTTTATAAATGAAAATATGGGATTTGAATCGAATTTATAAACTTTGTTTATAAATGAAAATATGGGATTTGAATCGAATTTATAAACTTTGTTTATAAATGAAAATATGGGATTTGAATCGAATTTATAAACTTTGTTTATAAATGAAAATGTGGGATTTGAATCGAATTTATAAACCTTGTTATAAATGAAAATATGGGATTTGAATTGAATTTATAAACGTTGTTTATAAATGGAAAGGTGGGATTTGAATTGAAGTTATAAACGTTGTTTATAAAAAAATGCAGAGAATTCAAATGGACTTTGAATATAAGGAATTGAAATAGAATTTGAATAATAGAATTCAAATGGAGTTTAACTATAGAATTTGGATATAGTATTTCAAATGGAATTTGAATATAGAAATTCAAATGGGATTTATATTATAGGATTTGAATAATAGAAGATAATAGATTTGGATAAATAGAAGTGGATTAGACTAAGAAGTTAATTAACAGATTTAATTAACAAATTGAGTTCAAACGATTGTTATAGTTAAAATAGATTGGACAGGCATAAATATACAGGAGACAGGTATGGAATAAAGTATAGAAGTGAAATAAATAGAATGCCCGACAAAAAGGTACGTATTTAATTCATATATGAGATTTTATGCGCCGTATCGGCAAGTCGCTTGGCTTTTTCTTTTTCTTTTTGAGATGAGAAGGACCGGGAAAGCTATTTGAAATTTCCCGATGCTCCCGGTACAAAGGAGGTTATGGCGAATTTTTCTGGGAATTTAAGGAGATAGAATATTTTTAAGATAATTTGATAGTTAGAAATCAACGTATCAACATATATAGAAGTTGATAAGGAAGCGAATTTAGAAATAGAATAGTATAATCAAAAAGGAAATATAAGAATAAAATCTAGTAAGAATAGAAAGAGAAAATATATATGTGTTTAAAGGTAAAGAAGTAGCTGTATGGTATTGATTTTTCGAGTAAGTAGTCATATCTGTTTTGACGTTATAAATGTTATTCAGTCAAGGTCTGAGAGGTAGTTATACCCCAACTTGATTAATTTCATTATTAACAAATAAATAGTAAGATTCCAGGCTCGAAGATCAATGTTGAATAAGAGTTAGTTGAATATAGTGTTTGGGTTGTCGTAACGATGTTTTACACAACATCCGTTTCAACCCAAATAAATGTAAGCTTGGAAATAGAATAATGAATATTTCCTAGTATAGAAAATAAAGGAAGGCGATATTCGGAAATGTTTTCCAATTAACGTAAAAGGCCAATATGTTTATTGAAAATATTTGGTTAACAAATATTGATAAAGAAATAGAGAAGAGATTTAATTAATGGAATATTAATTAAAGGCTCAGTGATTGTTGGATGTTTGGATGAACACTTGTTTTCTTCAATAGTTAAATCATCGACTATCAAAACACTTGTTTTTATTCGATAGTTAAATCACAGACTATCGAAGTTTTGACCATCGTTGTCGATATGGAGAGACCGGTTGGATTATTATCCGAAGAACCACTCCGTATTGGCAGTAGCGTGCGAATCAGATTATATAAAGATAATCGAAGACGGAGTAGAGTGCAAGGACTTTTTCTATTAATAGAAATAGTACATTCGATCCATCCTGTTCCTGGGTGACTTGTATGGATGAATGTCTGACAGAGTATTTCTAGAAAGGTCACGTACATTGATTTCTTCAACCGTACCAAGAGTGGAAGCAGAGAAGGAAACTTCTTTTAGCTAACACGTAATGTACTGTTGAGGACGTCAATCGGTGATTTGATGGATTTGACGATGTGGCATTCGAAGTGAATCTGGTGTAATGATAAAATGTAGCTTCTAGCCTCATCAACTGGTAAATGACAGAAATCGGGCAAGCAGCATGGCTATGTAGGTCGCACCTATTAGGGTGTATAATCACCTGATCTAGAGTTTCATTTACTTCTAAAAATCTATTGTTGATGCTGTCCCATTCGGGAAACGGTTGCTGATCACAACCGTTGGTGATATACATTCGATACACTTAAGCGAAATGAGTGGTCGGTCATGTGTGGCTGAGTTGCAAGATGTTCTTGTTGAACTCAGTGTATTCTCCTCTAGAGATATACCAGTGGAAGGTGGTTCCATACCTTGTCATAGTTGGAAACCCATTACCCAATACGTGCTTGCGGTTTTGATTGTATATTATATAGGTGGAACGTGAGATGAAAACGTTCCACTAGATTGTTATTTACTTGATTTAGACATTATTATAATATCAAAAGAGTTTTGAATAAAGATAAGTCAAGTGTTTGGATTTTCATAAGGGAAAAAGCCGTTCCGTGTTATACGGCGTGGTCTTATGAAATATCATTTAGTTTTCTGAAACTATTTTAAACTGTTTACTCATACCAGTCCCATGACTGACCCGGAGTTTTTTTTTTGTTCTACCTAAACTCTTGGGTGCCTAGATTTGTACGGGCAGTCAAGTAGTTCAGTATTTTTCAGATATATCTAAAGGAGCTTGGAGCAGGAGGCTTCAGCGTTATCTAGTTATAGTGGTTCCGTTGTGTTGTAAGTATTGTACTCTGATAAGTGTATGTTATACAGTTGAAATTTTGTATTTCAAAAGTTATGATATATTATATTTTGTTCCGCTGCGATGTGAGATTCTGTGTTGTTATTTCTGTTCTTCTTCTACCTCTTTCTTCTAAAAAAAATGTTTCGTATTTTCGTGATATTTGGGTTGGTCGTATGATGTATATAGTCAACTCTGATGTTGCGGATTTGCGGGTCATTACACCGTGCTTTGATCATCAACCACAAGACTTTGCTTTTCAACAGAAGCCTTGATCAATTGCCACTTAGGCATGCCACACAGGCAATTCACTCTATGCGTTTGATATCCATCAGTATATAACCCCTGAGCTCGTACGTCTCAGAGAAGGGTGTTAAGCAAGAGAATAAATTCTCCGTCGCCAAACAGATATATATTTAATAGAAATCAATCACACAGACTAAAATCCAATGTCAGACACACAATCCATTTACAAGTCCGTTCTGGGTCTGAACGAAACCGGAGGCACCTAGTACCCCGCATATCCATCGATCTCCAAGTACGTCTGGACGATCACCAACTGTTTCCCTCCTCTTGGGTGTACAGCCCAATCAAGATCATCAGTAATTATCCAAACGACTTGAAGACTTCCGGTCTTCAACCACCGTCTTCATCTTAGACACCACATCGAATTAGTTATTCAGAATGGGATAAACCCGGTCTTCCCGAATAACTTGCGTATATTTTAAATAAGTGTTACACAAACACAACATACGCCTCATTCCAATTCAGAATATTCTTTTATTCAAATATTCTTATATTTTGGGAAAGGTTCCCATTAATTTTATCAAAGATAAATTCTTTAAATTTATTCTTTAATCTTCTTTGAATACCAATTCAAACTAGTCGGGATTAGCGAATCACACCGGAATAATCATTTATTTTATTTCCCAATCCCCACCTATTCATCCCATGAAGTAAAACTGGTAATACTTCACATCTAACACCACGGTGTTATCGGTAAATTCAATTACCATTTCACGTTTAAATCTAATTTAAGATTTAACTATCGTCTGGAGCAAAACTGGTGATACTCCATTCTCGATCTTTTCAATCTATTTAAAGATTCATTAAAACTCCACTTAGTTTTAATCGTTAACTGGGTTAAAGAATCAGTGTCATTTAAAACACTGTCCACGATAAACCCAAAAATCAATATCAATTCAATTCCAATTAAATATTATTTAATTGGTACACTTCATTAAATCTAAATAAAAAGATTTAATCTTTTCTCAACTGGGTTCAAGAACAGTGTTAGTCAAGACACCATTCACGACAAACCCAAATCACATTTGATATTAAATACAAGGCTCTGAATAGAAAATATATCGGCTTATATTCAATATCAAATTCTACGACCAACAAATATCGTATTGGAAATAACGATATATATATATATATCTTTCAAATTCCCATAACAATATCGGTATAATCACGAAATCCAACATCGAAATATTCCAAAGACAATTTCGATTCAAATCTGTTCCAATTCAATTATTGGAAATTCTGGTTATATTTCAAAACCATTTCAAACTCACTTTATTTATTTAAAAATAAATAGAATTATAATTCTAGTTCAAAACTAGTTTATTTCGATAAAAATCTATTTTTATCTTTTCAAATATGGAGTTTTTCATCCCAATTCTTCCCAAATCATTTCTTATGATTTTACACAAATTATTACTATTTTTAACAATTTTATCAAGGCCCGTACAGTCGATTTCCATCAACGGCTATCGAACTGCACTTACAACGACCTTTCCAAAATTTGATTTGGACATAATTCCAAATTCAACCGTTAGATTTCTAATTTCTTATTTTCGCTAGAAAGATCTTTTCGATACGAACCCAATGGTTCCGGTTTAGGAGAATCCGACGGTCGGATCTCCCGCAATATCCGTTCGAAGTCAATGGTCGAAATTCGCGAACTGCTGCGGCGCGGCGCGTTCTATTCAGGCCATTATATTATATATATAATATATATAATATATACTTCGTCGATTTCCTTTTAAAACGTATTTTATAAATCGTTTTAAATTCATTTTCAAAACGGTTTCAACTCCCTTTTCGAATTCAAATCAAAATTGAATTTTCCCTTTCAAATTCGTTTTACATTCGTTTTCAAATTGATTCCAATTCAAATCGATTTTTAATTCAATTTCAATTCGTTTTCAATTCAATTTCGATTCGTATTCAATTCTATTCAATTTCAATTCGAATTCATTTCTATTCAATTTCAATTCGAATTCATTTCTATTCAATTTCAATTCGAATTCATTTCTATTCAATTTCAATTCAAATTCATTTCAAAACGATTTCAATTCTATTTCAATTTAATTCGAATTTCAATTCTATTCGAAATTCAAATCATTTCCGTTTATTTCGAATTTCTAATCAATTCATTTTAATTTGAATTTCAATACTTTTCAAAATATCAGATTTTGAAATCACTTTCGATATTCATTATAAAATGAATAAAATCGATATTAATATCGTTCACGTCAAAATGGCGTCAATCTAATCAACACGGCTTCATATATTTCTATTTCAAATATTATATTTCAAATATTTCTTTTTCAAAACCGGAATGAGGCCCAATCAATTACCATATAATGTTAATTATATGGATTTTCTACAACACATGTATACAATAACAACGATGAATAATCAACCATCATCCAAAGTGCGTTCTACACTGTATGAGCATCAAATATAAATATTTAACGCTCATAACAGTGTGTCCATCAATTGATCGACATACAACTAGTTATTGGGATTAGTGTATTTCATATATCATCCCAATACCCGTGTGGGGTTTCAAACAATCAAACATAGATTTTATTTGTGCAGTTGGGCAATGTGTAAAATTTATCGTCCCAATCAATATTAGTCAAATGTGTGTATATAAACAAATCGTCCGATCTGTTTATTTATTTTTTTCCTTTCATATACACGTTAAAAATTCTATTTTTAACTATAAAATATTTTCAACTATATAAATATTTTATTTCATTTCACATCACATCACACAATCAACTACACATCAACATCAAACAAACAAGCATACAAGCCGTCCATGGTCTGTGGACGACGGGTGTCGCGTGCTACTAAACACCGTCTGCATCCTAGTATATATTTATATAACTAGAAAATAAAATCAAAAGGTGAGAAGTTCTCACAGATAGCTATCCGATGCCGCGACTCTTCTTAGGTAGAAATCTTCGTCATTCTCGCCCTTTTGTCAATTTTCACTGCCCGTATCCTCTACATATATAAAAATCACATTTTTACTTTGCTATTCAATATATAAAAATCGAATTTTTACTTTGCTATTCTATATATAAAAATCGAATTTTTACTTTGCTATTCTATATATAAAAATCGAATTTTTACTTTGCTATTCAATATATAAAAATCACATTTTTACTTTGCTATTCAATCCATAAAAATCAAATTTTTACTATGCTATTCTATATATAAAAATCGAATTTTTACTTTGCTATTCTATATATAAAAATCGAATTTTTACTTTGCTATTCAATATATAAAAATCGTATTTTTACCGTATAACTTCATATATAAAAATCAGATTTTTAACTTGCCTTTCCTATTATAAATATCCAGTCTTTATGCTGATAAAAATCTAGTTTTTATTTCAAAATCTAATCCTTAAATTGCTCATTACATATATAAATAAACTGATTTAACTATGCTAATAAAAAAACAAAATCAGAAAAGGAGAAGACTCACGTTCAAAAGAGGAAGGAGGGTTCGTGGTTGTGCTGAGGGGGCATCGGCGTTCGCTGGAGGTGGTGGATCTCATTCAGGCGGTCGCAGGTGGCGTTGGCTTCAGCAGGGGGGCGGAGGAGTTACGTCGGAGGTCTGGTAGGCGTCGGGGCTTCAGGTGGTTCGGCGTGTCTTGCGAGTAGAAGATGGAGGGAGAAGAAGGTGCGCAGGAGAAGGAGGGGGAGGGCCAGAGGAGAGAGAAACGCGGCGGTGGAGGGCTTACGGCGGTGGCGGCTCCGATCGATTAGGGGACGCGTTGTTTTTTCTTCTTCTTTTTATTTCTGAATCGAAACGGTGAGGGGGGGGTCTGATAGTATAGAGAGAGAGAGAGAGTTTTATTATTTATTTATTTATTTAATTTCAAAAAGTTGACTTTTTCATTTGACCTCTAAAGGAGGCCCACCGCCTGTCGTCCATAGCTAATTACCCCCATTCCGAACACAATGGGATATGTATCGTAAGCTGGTTCGATCGTTTCGAACAGTTTTTGTCAAAATCAACATATAACTCTATATATTGAATTTGAACGCGCATTTCAATTTACCGGGGTCACATACGAACTCTAAAAATTCCAGAAAAATATTTTCTAGCTTTGTATTGATGATACGGTCCTAACAAAACAAGTTTCATCGAATTCTGAGACCGTTTGAAAAATGGTCATTTTCCAGTCGACTAAAATCAACTAAAACTGGTCAAACGCGTTTTACTTTTCCACGCTCACATATTGATTCGAAAAATTATGAAATTTGTTATCTAGCAAAAACCTTACATCACGGACCCAACAAAAGTGGTTTCGTCGAAATCCAAGGTCGTTTGCAAAATTTCCATTTTTAAGGGCCTGAATTTCATAGCGACTATTCAGAATTTTCATTTGGACATATCTTTTGATTCCCGCTATGAAATTTCGATTTTTTGGATTCGTTGGAAAGATAGTCACAATTAGATTCCATTATTTTTGGTTTCACTAAAATCCGGTTTATTTTGCACCCGGTACTTTCATTTGAAGTTTGAAATCGAATTATCAAACTACCGCGCCATTTTCAATTCCTTTTATAAATATAAATAAATATTTATATTCTAACGACGATCTATATAATATATACGTTCGAATTGTATTCAAAATAAATTCATCGTCGTTATTATTTAAAATAATTCATTTTAAATAATCTAAATTCGCTAAAATTGTCAAAATAATAATTTTAAATTGGCCTAGATTTCCGGGTTATTACAATCTCCCCCACTTAAAACTTTTCGTCCCGAAAAGGAACAAAGCCGAAAGTTGTTTCACAAATCAACTCAACTTCCAGTGTTTTCACTACGGCTTAAGTTCTTCAACTTTTAAGTTTCTAAGAACTTTTCAAAATTTTCAAAAATTCGGCTAACACCCTAAATTTTTGAAAAATTTCGCCATAACCTCCCCTGCACCGGGAGCACGGGAAAATCCCGAAATTGCCATACAGGCCTTTTGATCTCAAAAAGAAAAAGAG
Source organism: Allium sativum (assembly GCA_030737875.1). Classification (NCBI taxonomy): domain Eukaryota; kingdom Viridiplantae; phylum Streptophyta; class Magnoliopsida; order Asparagales; family Amaryllidaceae; genus Allium; species Allium sativum. Next base: position 39,945,381 of record CM060916.1, read on the forward strand.
AAAGCCAGGCGGCTAGCTAATCCGCTCATAAAATCATCATCACCCAAACAAAACAGTAAATTTTAGTAAACATGTACCTATTTGTCGGGCAAACAAATTTTATTCTCTGCTCTAGCCTCCTTGCTATGACCTGTTCAATGTAAGTACATGGATATGCAAGAAAATGCGATAAATTTCAATACAATAAACTATTTGATTCAATTTGGCTATATGGTAAAATTTTAATAAATCAACCAATAATCAACAACACAACCATCAATCTATTAGTTGATTAGCTTTTGAAATTCATAACTTCGATACATAGTCAAAAATCAGATTTTTGATGCTAAATCGCAACAATAGGCCCTATCAAATTTTGGTTCTCACACCAGTCAATTGGAAATATATAGAAATCTCAATTTTGTCATACGAACATAAATTCTAATGATGGAGCTCCGTCATCAAAATCATCTCCGGGCGATTAAAGTGTAATTTTATATCTATCCAGTATATTAAAACTTCAAATACACGTTTGCAAGGCGTATATGCAAAATCTTTATATACTGGACTGTCCAAATCAATACAAATAAATAATCAAATACGAATAATTGATTTAAATTTTCAAAACAAAATTTGTTTTCACTTTAAAAATATACTCTTCACACTCGTTCTAGGATACTACTGATCCTATCTCTAACGAGTCATTCCCATTGGATATTACTAATCCAATATCTGATGAATTCTTTCGTATGGTTCTAATGTGTCTTGTTCTCTGAGCTTTGTAAACCAAAGCTCTGATACCAAATGTAACGAAAAGGAATCTCGCTCGATCCGAATCAGTCGCTAAACCGATCTGGACCGTTCGAAACGCCTGATTGTTTTGAGAACACGACAAAATAGAACGCACACGGAAGAACATTTCATTGTTAATTACTACAATACCATCAGAATACAAGAATATACAGAGTATAAATGAATATTACACAGAAATATCAGAGATTTAAATTACATTTAAATACATCGCAGCGGAAAATAATACAATACACAACTAGAAGAGATATACGGATACAAAGCTTTCTGGATATCGTTCCAGCTGTAAACCAGGATCCTGTGAATATAAATCTGCAAAACCAAAACTACTAGCTGCCCGTGTCAAAATAAGGGCACCCAGAGTTTAGGTTAAAACAATAAACTCCAGGTCGGTCATGGGACTGGTGTGAGAACTAAAACAGTTATTAACCTTTATTTTTAAAGTTGGGTAAATCAAGGGACCACGCCGTATAACACGGAACGGGTTTCCTCCCAAGAATACCAGTGCATAAAACAATAGCGCAATGCTAAATAAAGAAAAATGAAGCTATTATAAGACCCAGGTCCCATCACACAATGCAACACAAACCAGAGGATAGGGTTTTCCCTTATAATAGCCAAAGAATGCTTGATACGTTAAAACAAATCATTTATATCGCTATAAGTGAAGAAATCAATTTCAAATCATAAGTATCAATCATAGGCGGCATGAATGCCCCATACCACTATATCGCCGTATATAGGTTATACAATCAAAATCGCAAAGTCACGTATTTGGAAATTGGGTTTCCATCTGTGAACCGAGGCAAAAGATAGTCCTCTACCGAATTCGAGACTCTCTAGCCCGAGCCTCAGGCTACAGCCGCAACTGCACCTAGCAGCCACAGGGCCGGTCCACCGATGTGGATTAAAATGCCTGAACACAGCATTTCCCCGCCCTTTGGGGCGTAAATGAGTCCAATGACCCCATCGGTCCCGGATCGACCGATATATCCGAGGTGCCTCGCAACAGAAACAACCACACAGGTGAAAAGTATATAAATGTCAGGGCTGGTAGGTCACTGACACCACCCTAGCTAGAAAGAAACGCATGCCCTCCCTGGATCCTTCTCACTTTTTGGTTCACAACCGGGGTGTGAGGCTCGCGAATCAACGCTACACAAAGCTATGCCACACAGGCCGTGATTTGGTCATCAACCACAAGACTTTTCTTTTCAACAGAAGCCTTGATCAATTGCCACTTAGGCATGCCACACAGGCAATTCACTCTATGCGTTTGATATCCATCAGTATATAACCCCTGAGCTCGTACGTCTCAGAGAAGGGCGTTAAGCAAGAGAATAAATTCTCCGCCGCCAAACAGATATATATTTAATAGAAATCAATCACACAGACTAAAATCCAATGTCAGACACACAGTCCAATTACAAGTCCGTTCTGGGTCTGAACGAAACCGGAGGCACCTAGTATCCCGCATATCCATCGATCTCCATGTACGTCTGGACGATCACCAACTGTTTCCCTCCTCTTGGGTGTACATACCAATCAAGATCATCAGTAATTATCCAAACGACTTGAAGACTTCCGGTCTCCAACCACAGTCTTCATCTTCGACACCACGTCGAATTAGTTATTCAGAATGGGATAAACCCAGTCATCCCGAATAACTCGCGTATATTTTAAATAAGTGTTACACAAACACAACATACGCCTCATTCCAATTCAGAATATTCTTTTATTCAAATATTCTTATATTTTGGGAAAGGTTCCCATTAATTTTATCAAAGATAAATTCTTTAAATTTATTCTTTAATCTTCTTTGAATATCAATTCAAACTAGTTGGGATTAGCGAATCACACCGGAATAATCATTTATTTTATTTCCCAATCCCCACTTATTCATCCCATGAAGTAAAACTGGTAATACTTCACATCTAACACTACGGTGTTATCGGTAAATTCAATTACCATTTCACGTTTAAATCCAATTAAAGATTTAACTATCGCCTAGAGCAAAACTGGTGATACTCCGTTCTCGATCTTTTCAATCTATTTAAAGATTCATTAAAACTCCACTTAGTTTTAATCGTTAACTGGGTTAAAGAATCAGTGTCATTTAAAACACTGTCAAAGATAAACCCAAAAATCAATATCAATTCAATTCCAATTAAATATTATTTAATGGGTACACTTCATTAAATCTAAATAAAAAGATTTAATCTTTTCCCAACTGGGTTCAAGAACAGCGTTAGTCAAGACACCATTCACGACAAACCCAAATCACATTTGATATTAAATACAAGGCTCTGAATAGAAAATATATCGGCTTATATTCAATATCAAATTCTACGACCAACAAATATCATATTGGAAATAATGATATATATATCTTTCAAATTCCCATAACAATATCGGTATAATCACGAAATCCAACATCGAAATATTCCAAAGACAATTTCGATTCAAATCCATTCCAATTCAATTATTGGAAATTCTGGTTATATTTCAAAACCATTTCAAACTCAGTTTATTTATTTAAAAATAAATAGAATTATAATTCTAGTTCAAAACTAGTTTATTTCGATAAAAATCTATTTCTATCTTTTCAAATATGGATTTTTTCATCCCAATTCTTCCCAAATCATTTATTATGATTTTACTCAAATTATTACTATTTTTAACAATTTTATCAAGGCCCGTACAGTCGATTTCCATCAACGGCTATCGAACTGCACTTACAGCGACCTTTCCCAAATTTGATTTGGACATAATTCCAAATTCAACCGTTAGATTTCTAATTTCTTATATTCGTTAGAAAGCTCTTTTCGATACGAACCCAACGGTTCCGGTTTTAGGAGAATCCGACAGTCGGATATCCCGCAATATCCGTTCGAAGTCAATGGTCGAAATTCGCGAACTGCCGCGGCGCGGCACGTTCTATTCAGGCCATTATATTATATATATAATATATACTTCGATTTCCTTTTAAAACGTATTTTATAAATCGTTTTAAATTCATTTTCAAAACGGTTTCAACTCCCTTTTCGAATTCAAATCAAAATTGAATTTTCCCTTTCAAATTCGTTTTACATTCGTTTTCAAATTGATTCCAATTCAAATCGATTTTTAATTCAATTTCAATTCGTTTTCAATTCAATTTCGATTCGTATTCAATTCTATTCAATTTCAATTCGAATTCATTTCTATTCTATTTCAATTCGAATTCATTTCTATTCAATTTCAATTCGAATTCATTTCTATTCAATTTCAATTCGAATTCATTTCAAAACGATTTCAATTCGAATTCATTTCAAAACGATTTCAATTCTATTTCAATATAATTTGAATTTCAATTCTATTCGAAATTCAAATCATTTCTGTTTATTTCGAATTTCTAATCAATTCAATTTAATTCAAATTTCAATTCTTTTCAAAATATCAGATTTGGAAATCACTTTCGATATTTTTTATAAAATGAATAAAATCGATATAAATATCGTTCACGTCAAAATGGCGTCAATCTAATCAACACGGCTTCATATATTTCTATTTCAAATATTCTATTTCAAATATTTCTTTTTCAAAATCGGAATGAGGCCCAATCAATTACCATATAATGTTAATTATATGGATTTTCTACAACACATGTATACAATAACAACGATGAATAATCAACCATCATCCAAAGTGCATTCTACACTGTATGAGCATCAAATATAAATATTTAACGCTCATAACAGTCTGTCCATCAATCGATCGACAAACAACTAGTTATTGGGATTAGTGTATGTTATATATCATCCCAATACCCGTGTGGGGTTTCAAACAATCAAACATAGATTTTCTTTGTGCAGTTAGGCGATGTGTGAAATTTATCGTCCCAATCAATATCAGTCAAATGTGTGTATATAAACAAATCGTCCGATCTGTTTATTTTTTGTTTTCCTTTCATATACACGTTAAAAATTCTATTTTTAACTATAAAATATTTTCAACTATATAAATATTTTATTTCATTTCACATCACATCACACAATCAACTACACATCAACATCAAACAAACAAGCATACAAGCCGTCCATGGTCTGTGGACGACGGGTGTCGCGTGCTACTAAACACCGTCTGCATTCTAGTATATATTTATATAACTAGAAAATAAAATCAAAAGGTGAGAAGTTCTCACAGATAGCTATCCGATGCCGCGACTCTTCTTAGGTTGAAATCTTCGTCGTTCTCGCCTTTTTGTCAATTTTCACTGCCCGTATCCTCTACATATATAAAAATCACATTTTTACTTTGCTATTCAATATATAAAAATCGAATTTTTACTTTGCTACTCTATATATAAAAATCGAATTTTTACTTTGCTATTCTATATATAAAAATCGAATTTTTACGTTGCTATTCAATATATAAAAATCACATTTTTACTTTGCTATTCAATCTGTAAAAATCGAATTTTTACTATGCTATTTTATATATAAAAATCGAATATTTACTTTGCTATTCTATATATAAAAATGGAATTTTTACTTTGCTATTCAATATATAAAAATCGTATTTTTACCGTATAACTTCATATATAAAAATCGGATTTTTAACGTATAACTTCATATATAAAATCGGATTTTTAACTTGCCTTTCCTATTATAAATATCCAGTCTTTATGCTGATAAAAATCTAGTTTTTATTTCAAAATCTAATCCTTAAATTGCTAATTATATATATAAATAAACTGATTTAACTATGCTAATAAAAAAACAAAATCAGAAAAGGAGAAGACTCACGTACAAAAGAGGAAGGAGGGTTCGTGGTTGTGCTGAGGGGGCATTAGCGTTCGCTGGAGGTGGTGGATCTCGTTCAGGCGGTCGCAGGTGGCGCTGGCTTCAGCATGGGGGCGGAGGAGTTACGTCGGAGGTCTGGTAGGCGTCGGGGCTTCAGGTAGTTCGGCGTGTCTTGCGAGTAGAAGATGGAGGGAGAAGAAGGTGCGGAGGAGAAGGAGGCGGAGGGCCAGAGGAGAGAGAAACGCGGCGGTGGAGGGCTTCCGGCGGTGGCGGCTCCGATCGATTAGGGGACGCGTTGTTTTTTTTTCTTCTTTTTATTTCTGAATCGAAACGGTGAGGGGGGGGGTCTGATAGTATAGAGAGAGAGAGTTTTTTTTATTTAATTTTAGAAAGTTGACTTTTCATTTGACCTCTAAACGAGGCCCACCGCCTATCGTCCATAGCTAATTACCCCCATTCCAAACACAATGGGATGTGTATCGTAAGCCGGTTCGATCGTTTCGATCAGTTTTCGTCAAAATCAACATATAACTCTATATATTGAATTTGAACGCGCATTTCAATTTACCGGGGTCACATACGAACTCTAAAAATTCCAGAAAAATATTTTCTAGCTTCATATTGATGATACGGTCCTAACAAAACTAGTTTCGTCGAATTCTGAGACCGTTTGAAAAATGGCCATTTTCCAATCGATTAAAATCAACTGAAACAGGTCAAACGCGTTTTCCTTTGCCACGCTCACATATTGATTCGAAAAATTATGAAATTTGGAACCTAGCAATAACCTTACATCACGGACCCAACAAAAGTGGTTTCCTTGAAATCCGAGGTCGTTTGCAAAATTTCCATTTTTAAGGGCCTGAATTTCATAGCGACTATTCAGAATTTTCATTTGGACATATCTTTTGATTCCCGCTATGAAATTTCGATTTTTCGGATTCGTTGGAAAGATAGTCACAATTAGATTCAATTATTTTTGGTTTCACTAAAATCTGGTTTATTTTGCACCCGGTACATTCATTTGAAATTTGAAATCGAATTATCGAACTACCGCGCCATTTTCAATTCCTTTTATAAATATAAATAAATATTAATATTCTAACGACGATCTATATAATATATACGTTCGAATTATATTCAAAAAAATTTCTCGTTGTTATTATTTAAAATGATTCATTTTAAATAATCAAAATTCGCTAAAATTGCCAAAATAAAATTTTTAAATTGGCCCAGATTTCCGGGTTATTACAAAACCCGTTTTTATCGTATCAAGCATTTTTTACCATTATAAGGTAAAACTCTATCCTTCGGTTTGCGTTGCATTGTGTGATGGGACTTGAGTCTTATAATTGTTTCATTTTTCCAAAAACATTGCGTTGTTTAACGATTTACTTTAATTTATGCACCGGCAATCCATTGGAATAAAACCCGTTACGCGTTAGCGGCGTGGTCCTTGGATTTGCTTTATTACTATTAGTTAAATTAGTTAATAATTCTCACACCAGTCCCATGATTGACTCATAGTTTGTTTCAGTTTGCAAACTCGGGTGCCCTCTTTTCCACACGGGCAGTCGAGTAGCTTTTTGCAGATATTTATCTCTTGAGCAGGATTCTGGATCGAAGCCTAAAGATGTGTCCAAAGCATAGAAGACTTCCGCTGTTTATTGTATTTAATTTTCTATAATTTATCTTCCGCTGTAATTTTATTCGATGTACTCTAATATGTTCTGTACTCTGATGTAACATTATTGTAATGTTTATAAAAGTCTGATGTTATTGTTTTGATGTTGTTGTATTCCCAGAGTTAACGTGTTCGGGTTTTGAACGGTCTTGGTCGATTTTGCGATCGATCAGGTCGGGTAAATCCGGGCCGTTACAAATGTTTTCAAATGATTTATAGAGTATATTTTCTAAATTTAGAAAATGAGAGTTTACAAGTATATAGAAATTGGCAAATGAATAAATTAATAATAAGTTAATTTAAAAGTGATAAATGTTGAATGATGATTGGTCGATAGAATTTCCATCTGGAAATAATATCGTTGTTTGCACACATGTTTTTCTTTGATAGTTAAATCACCGACTATCGAAGTTTTTGACCATTTTTACGTCGTTAATACGGAAAGACCGGGATCAGGTTCATTATCTGAAAATCTCTCTGTATGGACGTTAGCGTTGCGATCAAATATTGAAGATGGAGTTATGCAAGGGTTATCCTGTTTACAGAATAGTGCCTTCGGTTTGTCTAGTCCCAAGACAAACGTGAATGGACGAATGTCTGACAGAGTATATCTAACAGATCACGTAAGTTGATCTCTTCAAACGTACTCACGTTCGGTGGCGGAGAAATTCGTTTCTCTTAGCTTTATACCCGTGGTATTTTTGGTGAAATCAATTTGTGATTTGGTGGGTATGACGATGTGGCATTCAAGGTGAATGGTGGTCAAGTGTTTCAAAAGATACGTAATGACCTCAAGCTTCATCAACCGGGAAATGACAGAAATCGGGCAGGCAGCATGGCTATGTGGGTCGCTCCCATTATGGTGTATATTACCTATGTAGAGAAAATCCATTTATTCTTTTATCTATGTTCGATGCTGTCCCTTTTCGGGAAACGGTGGGTAGCTCCCAACCGTTGGTGATATACATTCGATACACTCAAGCGAAATGAGTGGTCGGCAATGTGAGGGCCGGGTTGCAAGTTGTTCTTGTTGAACCCAGTGTATTCGCCTCTAGATATACACTATCGGTAGGCGGTCCCATACCTTGTCATAGTCAGAATCCAATCTCCAATAAGCGCCCACGGTTTTTGTTTATATACAATATATGTGAAACGCGAGATGCAAGCGTTCTGCTAAATTCTATTTACTTGTGATTATACATTATTATAATATCAGATAAGTATCGATTTCCAAAACTATTTTGGGTTATCGTAAGGTAAAAACCATCCGTGTTTATGTGTGGATTGGTCTTATGATTATCTTTTCTTGTGAAGAGGATTTTGAAAAGTTAAACTAATGATTTGAGTTTATTCACACCAGTCCCGTGACTGACCCAGAGTTTATTTTTGTTTTGTTTTCCCTAAACTCTTGGGTGCCCAAATTTGTACGGGCAGTCGAGTAGTTCAGGTCTTTACAGATATACTCGGAGGAGCTTGAAGCAGGTGGCTTCAGGATTGTATAGCTATTGTTATTTCCGCTGTGTGCAAGTGTTGTGCTCTGATAAAGTTTTCGCATATATATATACCGTTTTATATCAAAGTATGTTATATATTATATTTTATTCGTTCCACTGTGAGATTCGTATTACTCTGATTTTTTTCTGTGGTGATCTTATTCTTCTTCTATTCTAATTTTCTATATTATCTATTCTCACCCTCTAACTTCTTTCTATTAATGATCAGGTATTTATGATGTTTGAATAGTCAACATAGCAGTTTTGTGTTGATTTTCGGTGTCGAAAATCCCCGGGTTGTTACGTTTGATTTCATCAACAAATTCAAATTCGATTGGGAGTTTCTTGGACTTGAAATTCGAACGATTGTGGCCATTTGTTCAAGAGTGGCATCGGCTCTTTCTGATGCTAGGGTTTTGGAAGCAAAAAGTTATTTATATAATAAATTTAATAATATTTAATGTTTCCTTAAACATGAAATTCGCGTTCGAACTCCAAATTAAACCCAACGACTATCGGCCCTAGCTAAATACCCCCATTCCGGACACAATGGGATATGTTTCGTAGGCCAATTTGACTATTTCGAACAGTTTTTCTATAAATTAAAATATAAATCAGTATATATGGAATTTAAACGTACATTTTAATTTACCGGGGCCACAAACTGACTCCAAAAATTCCAGAAAAATAAATCTAGCTATGTCTTGATGATACGATCATAATAAAATTATTTTGTTGAATTTGGAGAAAGTTTGAAAAATGGTTATTTCCTAGTCAAATAAATTCAAATTGAAAGTACCAAAAGGGTTTAAATTCACCACGCACACATATTAATTCCAAAAATTATTAAATTTGAAGCCTATCAATAATTTGACATTCCGGATCCAATAAAAATGGTTTCTTTAAAAATGGAGGTCATTTGCAAAATGGCTACATTTAAGGGTCATATATTATATTAATATATATATATATATATATATTCCATAACGACTATTTTGAATTTTAAACAGGAAATAACTTTCAATTCCCGTTATGAAATCAGGATTTTCACATTAGCTAAAAATATATAATTTAACAAATTCAAATATTTCTGGTTTTACTGAAATCCGATTTAATTTTAATCATGTACATTCATTTGAAATTTGAAATCGAATTTTCAAACTACCGCGCCATTTCTGGCTCGTTTTACAATTGAAATAAATTTATATGTTCTAACTTCGATTTAAATAAATTTTTAGTTGTTATTATTTAAAATAAATCATTCCAAATATTCAAAATCTATTAAAATAGCAAAAATAAAAATTTTAAATTGGTTCTGAAAATGCGGGTTGTTACAATCTCCCCCACTTAAAATCTTTTTGTCCTTGAAAAGGAATAGAGCTGAAAGTTGTTTAACTAACCAACTCAACTTTCATTCTTCAACTTTTCAGTTTCTAAGAATTCTAATTTTTCAAAAATTTGGCTAATGCCCTAAATTTTCGAATTTTTTTGCCATAAACTCCTTTGTACGGTTTAATATTTAAAGCCGCAACTTGCCTTCCAGGGCCCTCACCAATCCAAAAGAAATAGAAAAGGCCATGCGGCTAGCCAATCGGCTCATAAAATCATCAAAACCTAAGAAATATAGTAAACATGTAACTATATGTCGGGCATACAATTTTATTCCTCTTCTTAGCTTCCATGCTATGGCTAGTTCATTATATACACATGTACATATATGCAATTTCAATCAATTTTCAATTCAGTTCAATACTAGATTCAATTTCGCTAAATTTTCCTTCCATTATAATTTTATTAGTTAAACTAATAATCAAACAACAAAACCAGCAATCAATAGTTGATTAGTTTTTCAATCATATAACTTTATATGTACTCAAAATCATATTTTTAACGCCAAAACACAAAAATAACCCTATCTAGTTTTGGTTCTCACACCAGTCAATTGGAAATATATAGATATCCCACTTTCGAAACTCGAACATAAACTTTGATGATGATATATCAATCATCAAAATCATCTCCGTGCAACTAGAGTATGATTCTATATCTACCCAGTATATTTGAGACTTCGAAGACACGCTAGTTAGGCGTATATGCAAAATCTTCATATACTCGATTGTCCAAATTCGGTTTCAAATAAAATATTCAATTAGGTATAATATGATATAGTTTTCAAAACTAAATTTGTTTTTAATAAATAATACTCTTCTAACTCATTCTAGGATACTACTGATCCTATCTCTAACGAGTCATTCTCATTAGATATTACTAATCAAATCTCCGATGAATTCTTTTGTTTGGTTCCAATGTGTCTTGTTCTCGAGCTCTGTAAACCAAAGCTCCGATACCAAAGTGAAACAACCCAAACTTGCCCTTACGGGAAAGCCCGGATTGAATTGAGAACATGACAAATCGGAACACAAACATAATAACATTTCATTGTTATTACAACAATTTACATCAAAGTACAAAAATATAACAGAGTATGGATAAATAATATACAGCAGAAAATATCAGAGATTTAAATTACATTACATAGCAGCAGAAAAATAATACATAACACAACTTAAAGAAATACACGGATACAGATCTTTCCAAATATAGCTTTAGCTATAAATCCAGGATCCTGTGAATATAATATCTACAAAACCAAAACTACTAGCTGCCCGTGTGGAAAATAGGGGCACTTAGAGTTTAGGTTAAAACTATAAACTCCAAGTTAGTCATGGGGCTGGTGTGAGAACTAAAATAGTTGTTAGCTTGGTTTTAAAGTTAGATAAATCAGCGGACCACACTGTATAACACGGAACGGGTTCAACCCCAAGAATACCAGTGCATAAAACATATAGCGCAATGCTAAACAGAAAAATGAAGCTATTATAAGACTTAGGTCCCATCACACAATGAACGCAGTCGAGGACAGAGTTTTACCTTATAATAGCCAAAAAAGCTTGGTATGCGAAATTTCATATTTTATTATTATTATAAGTAAAGAAATCAATTTCAAATATAAATGTATCAATCATAGGCAGCGTAAGTACAACAATATTACGTCGCCAAATATATATTTACAATGAAATTCATGAAATCATGTATTGGAAAGTGGGTTTCGATCTATGAACCAAAGCAAGCGATCATCCTTAACGATTCAAGACTCTTTAGCCCGAGCCTCAGGATCACTCGCAACTGCACCTTCGGTTAGCGATAAGGCCGGTCATCCGTCGATGATTAGTAATACCATAAATTATATGTTAGCCTGCCCTATGGGGCATAAAATTCGGTCCGTATATCGACCATAACATCCATCAGCCCCGTAGTAACCGATATATCTGAGGCGCATAGCAATCCATCATCCAGTATTAATAAGCAACATCCACATGAGTAAACAATCTGGGCTCCATACGATGACGTTAGTCCTAGCTAGAAACTAACATATGTCCATTTCTCTGAAGTCCTCATCCCATTTCTGGTTCATACCGGGGTGTGAAGATCATGAATTAACGCTACACAAAGCCATGCTAATTAAAGCTGTGCTTTGATCATCAACCACAAGACTCTGTTTTTCAACAAATGCCTTGACCCTTTGCATCTCAACATGCCACACAGTCATTCCATATTGTACCACTGATTTCCACCAATATATAATATCTAAGCTCGTAAGTCTCAGAGAAGGGTATTAAGAAAGAGAAAAAAATTCTCCACTACCAAACATATATATATATATATATATTTAGCAGAGATCAACGAATATAGCATAAAGGAATCAATGTCAGACACACAATCCAATTACAAGTCCGTTCTGCGTCTGCACGAAACCGGAGGAACCTTATTCCTCGTTCCATATATCAAATACATGAGAGAGGCCCTCGCATATCCGGTCGATCTCCATGTACGTCTGGATGATCAAAACTTATTACCTTGTCTTGGGTGTACGGCCCAATCAAGACATCAATAATCACCCAAACGATGTGAAGATCTCCGATCTTCAATCACCGTCTTCATCGTCGACTTATCGTCGTATCAATTATTCAGAATGGGATAATCCGGGTCTATCTGAATAACTTGCGTATCTTATAAACAAGTGCTATAAAAAGACAACATATGCCTCATTCCAATCCAGAATAGAAATATAAACTCGTACTTTTTGTCGGGCATATCATTATATCCTTTGCATCTACTACCAATTTAGCATATACCAATGTCATCTCAATCAATCTCCAACCAATTTTATTCTCAACCCAACCATTTTCTTATCCAAGCCAAATTCCATTCTAAATCTCAAGTGTCATTCTTGATTCCAAATCTTTACTTATCATTCCAATATAACTCCATATTCCAATTCCACATTCTAATTTTATTTGATATCATCTATTTTAATACAATTTCCACTTTACTGGTTTCAATTCAATTTCAATTTTATTGGCTTTTACAAATTCTACTTTAATTTGTTTTAATTCAAATAATCTATTTCTGGGAGTTTTTAAACAGCTTAGCCTTTTTCAAAAAATCAAAGTATTCATTTCAGAGTATCAAAACAACTTGTTTTTCTGAAAAGAATTTAAAAACAAAATATTTGGTAGTAATCCGTCACTTACAACTCGAAAATGAACACCGATAATGTCATGATCATCATCGGAATCTATTTTCCAGCTATCGAAGTGAGTTCAATACTATATCACTTTCAAAACCATTTCTAAACACTTTCAATTTGAAATTCATTTCCAAATATCCTTTCAATGCTTGTAACAAATTTAAAATCTCCTAGGATTTTAAAATTCACATATATTTAACCCAGATTCATTTACAAACACTTTTTCAAATTTCCAGGGGTTTAACTCCAACTCTGGTTTTAATTTCAAATTTAATTCATCTGATTTCACATATTTCACTTATATGAATTCTAATTGGATATTTACATAACCATTTCACATTTTATAATCTTATTTGATTATAATCACAACCAAAACACATCCAATATACTAAAATACTTCAAATATTAATCATACTTTTGTACCAAAATATGATTTGGGTAAAATAATATCATTTACCCTCTTTTCAAAACACCTTACGTCGGTTCATCGTATTCGAGTGTTCATAAACTCCTACCGATACAGTGGATCAAACTGATCGATCAGAACTCATAAACAACTCAACCAATAAATCTCCATAATATAAAATCATTTTATATAATCTACAAATACGTTCACTCGTATATATATACTCAAACTCAATCTAGGATATTTCTAACCCCATCTCTGTAGAGTCACGCCACAGAGCCAAGGTAATTACTTAACCTTCAGCTCTGATACCACTATAACGGCCCGGGAAAATCGCGACTTTGAGTACTCGACATAAACACGATGTCGACTAACCAAGCACCACAATTACCAGAATGTTAATGAAAAGAAGTTAGAGGGTGAGAATAGATATGATAGAAAATTAGAAGAGAAGAAGAACGCACATCATCCGAGTAACACGAATCTCACAACGGAACGAATAAAAATATAACATAACTTTGAAATAAAACAGTATATATATGCAATAACATTTTCAGAGTACAACACTTACAACATAGAGGAAAATAACACAAGATAACTATCGCTGAAGCCTCCTGCTCCAAGCTCCTTCAATGAAATCTGTAAAGATGTGAACTACTTGACTGCCCGTACAAATTTGGGCACCCAAGAGTTTAGGGGAAAAAACCTCTAGGTCAGTCATGGGACTGGTGTGAGTAAACTCCAACCACTTGGTTTAACTTTTAAAAATCCTTTTAAAAGAAAGGATAATCGTAAGACCGATCCACACATAAACACAGATGGTTTTTATCTTATGATAACCCAAAGCATTCTTGGAAATCAATATTTGTCTGATATTATAATAATGTCTAAATACAAGTAATATCAATCTAGTAGAACGCTTGCATCTCACACTCTACATATATAGTATACAATCGAAACCGTGGGCTCTTATTGGATAATGGATTCCAACTGGAAAGGTATGGGACCACCTTCCGACAGTGTACCTCTAGAGAGAAATACACCGGGTTCAACAAGAACATCTTGCAACCTAGGCTAAACATGACCGGTCCATCACTTAGCTTGAGAGTACCGAATGCATTATCACCAACTGTTGGTATCAGAAACCGTTTCCCGAAAGGGACAACATCTATAGATTTAAGAAGCAAAAGGAATTTCTCTAGATCAGGTGACAATACACCCTGCTTGGGTATGACCCAACTAGCCAAGCGACCTACCCGATTTTATACCATCTCCCAGTTGTGAGGCTAGATGTTATAACGTATCTTTTGGTCTTCATTCACTTTGAATGTCACATTGTCATATTCGCCAAATCACAAATTGATTTCGCCAAACATGCTACGGGTATACAGCTGAGAGAAACCAATTCCTCCGCCACCAAACGTAACTACGTTTGAAAAGACCAACTTACGCGATCCTTTAGATATACTCCGTCAAACACTCTTCCATATAAATTTGCCCTGGGACTGGAACTGTAACGAGAAGGAATTTCGCTCGGTCCGAACCAGTCGCTAAACCGATCCAGGCCGTTCGAAACGCCCTATCGTTTGAGAACAGGACAAAACAGAACGCATACAGAAGAACATTTCATTGCTTATTACAACAATGCATCAGATTACAAGAATATACAGAGTATTAATGAATATTACACAGAAATATCAGAGATTTAAATTACATTTAAATACATATCGCAGCGGAAAATAATACAATGCTCAACTAGAAGGAGATATACGGATACAAAGCTTTCCGGATATCGTTCCAGCTGTAAACCAGGATCCTGTGAATATAAATCTGCAAAACCAAAACTACTAGCTGCCCGTGTCAAAAATAGAGGCACCCAGAGTTTAGGTTAAAACAATAAACTCCAGGTCAGTCATGTGACTGGTGTGAGAACTAAAACAGTTATCTTTATTTTTAAAGTTAGGTAAATCAAGGGACCACGCCGTATAACACGGAACGGGTTTCCTCCCAAGAATACCAGTGCATAAAACAAACAGCGCAATGCTAAATAAAGAAAAATGAAGCTGTTATAAGACCCAGGTCCTATCACACAATGCAACGCAAGCCGGGGGATAGGGTTTTTACCTTATAACAGCCAAAGAATGCTTGATACGTTTAAAACAAATCATTTGATACTATCATAAGTGCATAGTGTATAAAACAACTTCAAATCATAAGTATCAATCATAGGCGGCATGAGTGCCCCATCCCACTATGTCGCCATACTAGGCTCTACAAATAAAACCGCAGAATCACGTATTTGGAAATTGGGTTTCCATCTATGAACCGAGGCAAAAGATAGTCCTCAACCGATTCGAGACGCTCTAGCCCGCCCCTCAGGAACAGCCGCAACTGCCCCTTGGATCCTCAGGGCCGGTCCACACGGAGTGGATTATTATGCCTGAACACTACGTCTCCCCACCCTATGGGGTGTAAGTCTGGTCCGTCAGCCGACCAGAATGCATTCGGCCGAAACCGATATAACCGAGGCGCCTCGCAACAGCAACAACCACATAAGTCAAACTCGTCAGGGCGTGTAAAACCACTGACGCCACTTCTAGCTAGAAAGAAACGCATGCCCTCCCTGACGTCCGTCTCCCGTTTTTGGTTCATACCGGGTGTGAAACACGCGAGGTAAACGTTACACAAAGCTACGCCACAAAGGCCGTGCTTTGATCATCACCACAAGACTTTGCTTTTCAACAGAAGCCTCGATCAATTGCCACTTAGGCATGCCACACAGGCAATTCACTCCATGCGTTTGATATCCATCAATATATAACCCCTGAGCTCGTACGTCTCAGAGAAGGGCGTTAAGCAAGAGAATAAATTCTCCGCCGCCAAACAGATATATATTTAATAGAAATCAATCACACAGACTAAAATCCAATGTCAGACACACAGTCCATTTACAAGTCCGTTCTGGGTCTGAACGAAACCGGAGGCACCTAGTACCCCGCATATCCATCGATCTCCAAGTACGTCTGGACGATCACTAACTGTTTCCATCTTCTTGGGTGTACAGCCCAATCAAGATCATCAGTAATTACCCAAACGACGTGAAGACCTCCGGTCTTCGACCATCGTCTTCATCTTCGACTTATCGTCGTATCAGTTATTCAGAATGGGATAAACCCGGTCTTCCCGAATAACTCGCGTATATTTTATAAAAGTGTTACACAAACACAACATACGCCTCATTCCAATTCATTAGTCACTAACCGTAAATTAATCAAGAGAATAATTCCCCAAATATTAACCCCGAAGGCCGAAACCAACATCAGATCAATATCCAGAAAACCCTTCTGCTTGGCTAACCGACAGTTAGTTTCTAAATTTCACATTCATAGGGAAAGGTTCCCATTAATTTTATCCAAGATAAATTCCTTGAATTTATTCTTAAATCTATTTTTGAATATCAATTCAAACTAGTCGGGATTAACGAAACTTACCGAAGTAATCACTTGTTTTAATTTCCCAATCCCAACCTATTCATCCCATGAAGTAAAACTGGTAATACTTCATATCTAACACCACAGTGTTATCGGTAAATTCAATTACCATTTCACGTTCAAATCTAATTAAAGATTTAACTATCGCCTGGAGCAAAACTGGTGATACTCCATTTTCGATCATTTCAATCTAATTAAAGTTTCATTAAAACTCCACTTAGTTTTAATCGTTAACTGGGTTAAAGAATCAGTGTCATTTAAAACACGGTTCACGATAAACCCAAAATCACATTCATCAATTATCGGGTTAAAGAACAAGTGTTATTTAAAACACTGTTCACGATAAACCCAAAAATCAATATCAATTCAATTCCAATTAAATATTATTTAATTGGTACACTTCATTAAATCTAAATAAAAAGATTTAATCTTTTCTCAACTGGGTTCAAGAATAGTGTTAGTGAAGACACCATTCACGACAAACCCAAATCACATTCGACATTCAATACAAGGCTCTGAATAGAAAATATATCGGCTTATATTCAATATCGAATTCTACGACTAACAAATGTCGTATTGGAAATAACGATATAAATATATATCTTTCAAATTTCCATAACACCACTTGTATAATCACGAATTCCAACATCGAAATATTCCGAAGACAATTTCGATTCAAATCCACCCCAATGCAATCATTGGATATTCTGGTTATTTTTAAAACCCCTTTTAAATTCAATTTATTTATTTAAAAATAAATAGAATTATAATTCTAGTTCAAAACCAGTTCATTTCGATAAAAATCTATTTTTATCTTTTCAAATATGGAGTTTTTCATCCCAATTCTTTCTAAATCATTTCTTATGATTTTACACAAATTATTACTATTTTTAATAATTTTATCAAGGCCCTTACAGTCGATTTCCAACAATGGCCATCGAACTGCACTTACAACGACCTTTTTCGAATTTGATTTGGACGTATCTCCAAATCCAACCGTTAGATTTCAAATTTCTAACATTCGTTAGAAAGCTCTTTTCGATACGAACCCAACGGTTCCGGTTTTAGGAGAATCCGACGGTCGGATCTCCCGTAAAGTCCGTTTGAAATAAATGGTCGAAATTCACGAACTGCCGCGGCGCGGCGCGTTCTATTCGGGCCATTATATTATATATATAATATATATAATATATACTTCATCGATTTCTATTTAAAACGAATTATATGAATAGTTTTAAAATCGTTTCAAAAGCAATTTCAACTTCCATTTCAATTCAAATCAAAATTGAATTCTTCTTTATAAATTCGTTTTAAAATTCATTTCTATTCAATTCAAATTTCAATACAATTTGAATTCATTTCAATTCACTTTCAATTCAATTTGAAATCGTTTTCAATTCATTTCATTTCGAAATCGTTTTCAATTCAATTCATTTCGAAATCGTTTTCAATTCAATTCGTTTCGAAATCGTTTTCAATTCAATTCATTTCGAAATCGTTAAAATCGATATAAATATCGTTCACGTCAAAATGGCGTTAATCTAATCAACACGGCTTCATAAATTTCTATTTTCAAATATTCTATTTCAAATATTTCTTTTTCAAAATAGTTGTTATTATCAAAATATTTCGTTCAACACATGACCAATCTCAATGAATGAGTACTGTCAACACATGAACCTTTATTTTATATTGATAAAGATGTAAATTTTATTACTAAAATATTTCGTTCAACACATGACCAATCTCAATGAATGAGTACTGTCAACACATGAACTTTTATTTTATAATAATCTTAATTTTTCAAATTGGAATGAGGCCCAATCAATTACCATATAAAATTAATTATATGGATTTTCATACAACACATTTATATAATAGCATTGAAAATAATCAACCATCAACCAAAGTGCACTACACTGTATAAGCATCAAATATAGATATCTAACGCTTATAACAGCCTGTCAATCAATCGATCGACATATTTAATCAATCAGGATGAGTGAACTTCAAATTTCATCCCAACACCCGTGTGGGGTTTCAAACAATCAAACACCTATTTTATTTGTGCAGTTGGGCGATGTGTAAAATCTATCGACCCAATCAATGTCCTTCAAATAGGTGTACATAAACAAACTGTCTGGTTTGTAAATGAATATTTTATTTATTCACATTCACGTTAAAAATTATATTTTTAACGATAAAACATTTTATTCCAACATATGAATTTCTATTCAGTTCATTTATTCAATAAAATGATATTTTTTATTTTCCTAACATATTTTAGAAAATTTCGGCGGCATAACGGCACGATACTAGAAACGGGACAAGGCCTAGCCTTATCCCCGGTCTAGTGAAGGCCCATGCCATTCACACATCAATCAAATCCATTCATTTCACCAGACAATTCAATTTCAATCAAATAATCCAACTAATCTATGCAACCAAACAAACAAGTCCATGGTCTGTGGACGATTGTGTCGGGTGCTACTAAACACCGTCTGCATCCTAGTATATATATATAACTAGAAAAGAAATTGAAAACTGAGGAATTCTCACCAATAGCTATCCAATCATCTTGACTCTACTTTGATATAGATCTTCTTCGTTCTCGCCTTTTTGCTACCTTCGTCGCCCGCTTTCACTACCTATGTAAAAATCGAGTTTTTACTTCGCTATTCAATATATAAACATCATATTTTTATTTCGAAGTTCAATATATAAAAATCATATTTTTAATTCGAAGTTCAATATATAAAAATCATATTTTTAATTCGAAGTTCAATATATAAAAATCATATTTTTAATTCGAAGTTCAATATATAAAAATCATATTTTTAATTCGAAGTTCAATATATAAAAATCATATTTTTAATTCGAAGTTCAATATATAAAAATCATATTTTTAATTCGAAGTTCAATATATAAAAATCATATTTTTAATTCGAAGTTCAATATATAAAAATCATATTTTTAATTCGAAGTTCAATATATAAAAATCATATTTTTAATTCGAAGTTCAATATATAAAAATCATATTTTTAATTCGAAGTTCAATATATAAAAATCATATTTTTAATTCGAAGTTCAATATATAAAAATCATATTTTTAATTCGAAGTTCAATATATAAAAATCATATTTTTAATTCTGATAAAAATATTTCAATTCCAAGAAAATCTAATCTTTCATTTCAAAGAAAATCTCTTTTTCAATTCTAGGGAAAATCCATTTTCCACTTCAAAGAAAATCTATTTTCATTCAAAGAAATATCTATTCTTTAAGCGAAGAAAAATCTAATCTTCTCGTGTTAGAAATTCAATCTTTTCCTTTATAAAAGTTCAATCTTTTTCCTTATTTTCCTAAAACATTAATTTCAGTTTTTAAAATGAAAATAAGACAAAATCAGTTTTTAAAATCATAAAAATCAGTTTTTAACATAATATAAAAAAAAACAGTTTTAACATAATAAAAAAACAATTTTAACATAATAAAAAAACAATTTTAACATAATAAAAAAAACAGTTTTAACATAATAAAAAAAACAGTTTTAACATAATAAAAAAACAGTTTTAACATAATAAAAAAAACAGTTTTCTTACTGTAATAAGACGAGGGGGCTTCTGTGCGTTGGAGGCGGTAGGCGGCTCGTCGGAGCTGGCGGAGGGCGACTAGGCTCGGCGGCAGGGGACTTCGATGATGGCGGAGGCAGCTAGTAAAGGGGGGGGGGGCGACAGGTTATGGCTTTCAGGGGCTAGGGTTCGCGGTCGAGGGGCAAAACCGACTGATCGGAGAGGGGGCGGAGGCTGGGAATGCTGGCGAACGGCGATCGCCTGTGGAGGGAAGGGACCCGCGACGGCACGCAGGCGGAGGAGGGGGAGCGCGTCGCGGTCTCGATCGTCTGCGTCTCTTTTTTTTTATTTATTTCAGATCTGAAAGGTAAGGAGAGAGAAAGGAGAAGGTTTATATATATATTTAGTTTATTTAATTTTTATTTTAAATCCTCATAAAGTAACTTTTTAATTTCAACTCGAAATTGAACCCACCGACTGTCGTCCCTAGCTAATTACCCCCATTCCGAACACAATGGGATATGTCACGCAAGCTGATTCGACTGTTTGAATCCTTTTCTATTAAATTTACATTTAAATCACTTTATTGAATTCTAAACGTACATTTCAAATTACCGGGGTCACATACTAGCTAGAAAAATTCCAGAAAAATATTTTCTAGCTTCGTATTGACGTTACGGTCCTAACAAAACTAGTTTCGTCGAATTCTGAGACCGTTTGAAAAATGGCCAATTTCCAGTCGATTAAAATCAACTGAAACTGGTCAAACGCGTTTTCCTTTGCCATGCTCACATATTGCTTCGAAAAATTATGAAATTGGAAACCTAGCAATAACTTTTCATCACGGACCCAACAAAACTGGTTTCGTCGAAATCCGAGGTCGTTTGCAAAATGTCCATTTTTAAGGGCCTGAATTCCATAGCGACTATTCAGAATTTTCAACTGGACATATCTTATCATTGCTAAGATGAAATATCAGTTTGTTAACTTCGTTAGAAAGATATTCTTCATCAGATTCAAATATTTCTTGTTTCGTTCAATTCTGACTTATAACGAATTCTGTATATTCATTTGAAATTAGAAATCGAATTTTCGAACTACCGCGCCATTTCAGGCTCGTTATATAATTAAATTGAATCTATTCGTTTTAACTTCGTCGAAAATAAAATTTTAGTCATTATTATTTAAAATAATTCATTTTAAATATTCAAAATTCAATAAATTCGTAAAAATAAAAAAATTTAAACTGGCCCAGATTTTCGGGTTGTTACAATCTCCCCCACTTAAAACTTTTCGTCCCCGAAAAGGAACAAAGTCGAAATGGTTTGATTAATCCACTGTACGCTCGATCAGGCTTCCATTCTCTAACTTTTCAGTTTTTGAGAATTTTCTAAAATTTCAAAAATTTGGCTAACACCCTAAATTTTCGAAAAATTTCGCCATAACCTCCCCTGCAATGGGAGCATCGGGGAATTTCAAATAGCTTCCCCGGTCCTTCAGATCTCAAAAAGAAAAAGAAAAAGCCAAGCGGCTAGCCAATAGGCTCACAAAATCATCATCACCCAAACAAAACAGGAAATTATGTAATAAACATGTACCTATTTGTCGGGCAAACAAATTTTATTCTCTGCTCTAGCCTCCTTGCTATGACCTGTTCAATGTAAGTATATGTATATGCAAGCAAAAACAACCAATTTTTAATACAATTCAACATTTGGTTCAATTAGGCTAAATGGTTCACAATTATCAAACGAATAAACAAACATCAATCAATTAGTGACTTTAACGTTTCAAATTGATAATTTTTCTACATATAAAGAAAATCATGTTTTTGATGCCAATTCACAACAATGTATTCTAACTATATAAGTTTTGGTTCTCACAACAGTCTAATGGAAATATATAGATATCACACCTTCGAAACACGAAAATAATTACTAATGATGACGCGTCAATCATCAGAATCAGGTCTGTGCGACTAGAGTGTGCTTCTATATCTATCCAGTATATTAAAATTTCAAATATACGTTTGCAAGGCGCATATGCAAAATCTTTATATACTGGACTGTCCAAATCAATATAAAATAAATAATCAAATACGAATAATTGAATTTAAATTTTCAAAACAAAAATGTTTTCATTTTCAAAAATATACTCTTCACACTCGTTCTAGGATACTACTGATCCCATCTCTAACGAGTCATTCTAATTGGATATTACTAATCCAATATCTGATGAATTCTTTCGTATGGTTCTAATGTGTCTTGTTCTCTGAGCTTTGTAAACCAAAGCTCTGATACCAACTGTGACGGCAAGGATTTTCGCTCGGTCCGAACCAGTCGCTAAACCGACCCAGACCGTTCGAAACGCCCTATCGTTTGAGAACACGACAAATCAGAACGCATATAAAAGAACATTTCATTGTATATTACAACAATGCATCAGATTACAAGAATATACAGAGTATTAATGAATATTACACAGAAATATCAGAGATTTAAATTACATTTAAATACATATCGCAGCGGAAAATAATACAATGCTCAACTAGAAGGAGATATACGGATACAAAGCTTTCCGGATATCGTTCCAGCTGTAAACCAGGATCCTGTGAATATAAATCTGCAAAACCAAAACTACTAGCTGCCCGTGTCAAAAATAGAGGCACCCAGAGTTTAGGTTAAAACAATAAACTCCAGGTCAGTCATGTGACTGGTGTGAGAACTAAAACAGTTATCTTTATTTTTAAAGTTAGGTAAATCAAGGGACCACGCCGTATAACACGGAACGGGTTTCCTCCCAAGAATACCAGTGCCTAAAACAAACAGCGCAATGCTAAATAAAGAAAAATGAAGCTGTTATAAGACCCAGGTCCTATCACACAATGCAACGCAAGCCGGGGGATAGGGTTTTTACCTTATAACAGCCAAAGAATGCTTGATACGTTTAAAACAAATCATTTGATACTATCATAAGTGCATAGTGTATAAAACAACTTCAAATCATAAGTATCAATCATAGGCGGCATGAGTGCCCCATCCCACTATGTCGCCATACTAGGCTCTACAAATAAAACCGCGGAATCACGTATTTGGAAATTGGGTTTCCATCTATGAACCGAGGCAAAAGATAGTCCTCAACCGATTCGAGACGCTCTAGCCCGCCCCTCAGGAACAGCCGCAACTGCCCCTTGGATCCTCAGGGCCGGTCCACACGGAGTGGATTATTATGCCTGAACACTACGTCTCCCCACCCTATGGGGTGTAAGTCTGGTCCGTCAGCCGACCAGAATGCATTCGGCCGAAACCGATATAACCGAGGCGCCTCGCAACAGCAACAACCACATAAGTCAAACTCGTCAGGGCGTGTAAAACCACTGACGCCACTTCTAGCTAGAAAGAAACGCATGCCCTCCCTGACGTCCGTCTCCCGTTTTTGGTTCATACCAGGTGTGAAACACGCGAGGTAAACGTTACACAAAGCTACGCCACAAAGGCCGTGCTTTGATCATCACCACAAGACTTTGCTTTTCAACAGAAGCCTCGATCAATTGCCACTTAGGCATGCCACACAGGCAATTCACTCCATGCGTTTGATATCCATCAATATATAACCCCTGAGCTCGTACGTCTCAGAGAAGGGCGTTAAGCAAGAGAATAAATTCTCCGCCGCCAAACAGGTATATATTAATAGAAATCAATCACACAGACTAAAATCCAATGTCAGAAACACAGTCCATTTACAAGTCCGTTCTGGGTCTGAACGAAACCGGAGGCACCTAGTACCCCGCATATCCATCGATCTCCAAGTACGTCTGGACGATCACTAACTGTTTCCATCTTCTTGGGTGTACAGCCCAATCAAGATCATCAGTAATTACCCAAACGACGTGAAGACCTCCGGTCTTCGACCATCGTCTTCATCTTCGACTTATCGTCGTATCAGTTATTCAGAATGGGATAAACCCGGTCTTCCCGAATAACTCGCGTATATTTTATAAAAGTGTTACACAAACACAACATACGCCTCATTCCAATTCATTAGTCACTAACCGTAAATTAATCAAGAGAATAATTCCCCAAATATTAACCCCGAAGGCCGAAACCAACATCAGATCAATATCCAGAAAACCCTTCTGCTTGGCTAACCGACAGTTAGTTTCTAAATTTCACATTCATAGGGAAAGGTTCCCATTAATTTTATCCAAGATAAATTCCTTGAATTTATTCTTAAATCTATTTTTGAATATCAATTCAAACTAGTCGGGATTAACGAAACTTACCGAAGTAATCACTTGTTTTAATTTCCCAATCCCAACCTATTCATCCCATGAAGTAAAACTGGTAATACTTCATATCTAACACCACAGTGTTATCGGTAAATTCAATTACCATTTCACGTTCAAATCTAATTAAAGATTTAACTATCGCCTGGAGCAAAACTGGTGATACTCCATTTTCGATCATTTCAATCTAATTAAAGATTCATTAAAACTCCACTTAGTTTTAATCGTTAACTGGGTTAAAGAATCAGTGTCATTTAAAACACGGTTCACGATAAACCCAAAATCACATTCATCAATTATCGGGTTAAAGAACAAGTGTTATTTAAAACACTGTTCACGATAAACCCAAAAATCAATATCAATTCAATTCCAATTAAATATTATTTAATTGGTACACTTCATTAAATCTAAATAAAAAGATTTAATCTTTTCTCAACTGGGTTCAAGAATAGTGTTAGTGAAGACACCATTCACGACAAACCCAAATCACATTCGACATTCAATACAAGGCTCTGAATAGAAAATATATCGGCTTATATTCAATATCGAATTCTACGTCTAACAAATGTCGTATTGGAAATAACGATATAAATATATATCTTTCAAATTTCCATAACACCACTTGTATAATCACGAATTCCAACATCGAAATATTCCGAAGACAATTTCGATTCAAATCCACCCCAATGCAATCATTGGATATTCTGGTTATTTTTAAAACCCCTTTTAAATTCAATTTATTTATTTAAAAATAAATAGAATTATAATTCTAGTTCAAAACCAGTTCATTTCGATAAAAATCTATTTTTATCTTTTCAAATATGGAGTTTTTCATCCCAATTCTTTCTAAATCATTTCTTATGATTTTACACAAATTATTACTATTTTTAATAATTTTATCAAGGCCCTTACAGTCGATTTCCAACAATGGCCATCGAACTGCACTTACAGCGACCTTTTTCGAATTTGATTTGGACGTATCTCCAAATCCAACCGTTAGATTTCAAATTTCTAACATTCGTTAGAAAGCTCTTTTCGATACGAACCCAACGGTTCCGGTTTTAGGAGAATCCGACGGTCGGATCTCCCGTAAAGTCCGTTTGAAATAAATGGTCGAAATTCACGAACTGCCGCGGCGCGGCGCGTTCTATTCGGGCCATTATATTATATATATAATATATATAATATATACTTCGTCGATTTCTATTTAAAACGAATTATATGAATAGTTTTAAAATCGTTTCAAAAGCAATTTCAACTTCCATTTCAATTCAAATCAAAATTGAATTCTTCTTTATAAATTCGTTTTAAAATTCATTTCTATTCAATTCAAATTTCAATACAATTTGAATTCATTTCAATTCACTTTCAATTCAATTTGAAATCGTTTTCAATTCATTTCATTTCGAAATCGTTTTCAATTCAATTCATTTCGAAATCGTTTTCAATTCAATTCATTTCGAAATCGTTTTCAATTCAATTCATTTCGAAATCGTTAAAATCGATATAAATATCGTTCACGTCAAAATGGCGTTAATCTAATCAACACGGCTTCATAAATTTCTATTTTCAAATATTCTATTTCAAATATTTCTTTTTCAAAATAGTTGTTATTATCAAAATATTTCGTTCAACACATGACCAATCTCAATGAATGAGTACTGTCAACACATGAACCTTTATTTTATATTGATAAAGATGTAAATTTTATTACTAAAATATTTCGTTCAACACATGACCAATCTCAATGAATGAGTACTGTCAACACATGAACTTTTATTTTATAATAATCTTAATTTTTCAAATTGGAATGAGGCCCAATCAATTACCATATAAAATTAATTATATGGATTTTCATACAACACATGTATATAATAGCATTGAAAATAATCAACCATCAACCAAAGTGCACTACACTGTATAAGCATCAAATATAGATATCTAACGCTTATAACAGCCTGTCAATCAATCGATCGACATATTTAATCAATCAGGATGAGTGAACTTCAAATTTCATCCCAACACCCGTGTGGGGTTTCAAACAATCAAACACCTATTTTATTTGTGCAGTTGGGCGATGTGTAAAATCTATCGACCCAATCAATGTCCTTCAAATAGGTGTACATAAACAAACCGTCTGGTTTGTAAATGAATATTTTATTTATTCACATTCACGTTAAAAATTATATTTTTAACGATAAAACATTTTATTCCAACATATGAATTTCTATTCAGTTCATTTATTCAATAAAATGATATTTTTATTTTCCTAACATATTTTAGAAAATTTCGGCGGCATAACGGCACGATACTAGAAACGGGACAAGGCCTAGCCTTATCCCCGGTCTAGTGAAGGCCCACGCCATTCACACATCAATCAAATCCATTCATTTCACCAAACAATTCAATTTCAATCAAATAATCCAACTAATCTATGCAACCAAACAAACAAGTCCATGGTCTGTGGACGATTGTGTCGGGTGCTACTAAACACCGTCTGCATCCTAGTATATATATATAACTAGAAAAGAAATTGAAAAGTGAGGAATTCTCACCAATAGCTATCCAATCATCTTGACTCTACTTTGATATAGATCTTCTTCGTTCTCGCCTTTTTGCTACCTTCGTCGCCCGCTTTCACTACCTATGTAAAAATCGAGTTTTTACTTCGCTATTCAATATATAAACATCATATTTTTATTTCGAAGTTCAATATATAAAAATCATATTTTTAATTCGAAGTTCAATATATAAAAATCATATTTTTAATTCGAAGTTCAATATATAAAAATCATATTTTTAATTCGAAGTTCAATATATAAAAATCATATTTTTAATTCGAAGTTCAATGTATAAAAATCATATTTTTAATTCGAAGTTCAATATATAAAAATCATATTTTTAATTCGAAGTTCAATATATAAAAATCATATTTTTAATTCGAAGTTCAATATATAAAAATCATATTTTTAATTCGAAGTTCAATATATAAAAATCATATTTTTAATTCGAAGTTCAATATATAAAAATCATATTTTTAATTCGAAGTTCAATATATAAAAATCATATTTTTAATTCGAAGTTCAATATATAAAAATCATATTTTTAATTCGAAGTTCAATATATAAAAATCATATTTTTAATTCGAAGTTCAATATATAAAAATCATATTTTTAATTCTCATAAAAATATTTCAATTCCAAGAAAATCTAATCTTTCATTTCAAAGAAAATCTCTTTTTCAATTCTAGGGAAAATCCATTTTCCACTTCAAAGAAAATCTATTTTCATTCAAAGAAATATCTATTCTTTAAGCGAAGAAAAATCTAATCTTCTCGTGTTAGAAATTCAATCTTTTCCTTTATAAAAGTTCAATCTTTTTCCTTATTTTCCTAAAACATTAATTTCAGTTTTTAAAATGAAAATAAGACAAAATCAGTTTTTAAAATCATAAAAATCAGTTTTTAACATAATATAAAAAAAAACAGTTTTAACATAATAAAAAAACAATTTTAACATAATAAAAAAACAGTTTTAACATAATAAAAAAAACAGTTTTAACATAATAAAAAAAACAGTTTTAACATAATAAAAAAAACAGTTTTCTTACTGTAATAAGAGGAGGGGGCTTCTGTGCGTTGGAGGCGGTAGGCGGCTCGTCGGAGCTGGCGGAGGGCGACTAGGCTCGGCGGCAGGGGACTTCGATGATGGCGGAGGCAGCTAGTAAAGGGGGGGGGGGGCGACAGGTTATGGCTTTCAGGGGCTATGGTTCGCGGTCGAGGGGCAAAACCGACTGATCGGAGAGGGGGCGGAGGCTGGGAATGCTGGCGAACGGCGATCGCCTGTGGAGGGAAGGGACCCGCGACGGCGCCCAGGCGGAGGAGGGGGAGCGCGTCGCGGTCTCGATCGTCTGCGTCTCTTTTTTTTTTTCAGATCTGAAAGGTAAGGAGAGAGAAAGGAGAAGGTTTATATATATATTTAGTTTATTTAATTTTTATTTTAAATCCTCATAAAGTAACTTTTTAATTTCAACTCGAAATTGAACCCACCGACTGTCGTCCCTAGCTAATTACCCCCATTCCGAACACAATGGGATATGTCACGCAAGCTGATTCGACTGTTTGAATCCTTTTCTATTAAATTTACATTTAAATCACTTTATTGAATTCTAAACGTACATTTCAAATTACCGGGGTCACATACTAACTAGAAAAATTCCAGAAAAATATTTTCTAGCTTCGTATTGACGATACGGTCCTAACAAAACTAGTTTCGTCGAATTCTGAGACCGTTTGAAAAATGGCCAATTTCCAGTCGATTAAAATCAACTGAAACTGGTCAAACGCGTTTTCCTTTGCCACGCTCACATATTGCTTCGAAAAATTATGATATTGGAAACCTAGCAATAACTTTTCATCACGGACCCAACAAAACTGGTTTCGTCGAAATCCGAGGTCGTTTGCAAAATGTCCATTTTTAAGGGCCTGAATTCCATAGCGACTATTCAGAATTTTCAACTGGACATATCTTATCATTGCTAAGATGAAATCTCAGTTTGTTAGCTTCGTTAGAAAGATATTCTTCATCAGATTCAAATATTTCTTGTTTCGTTCAATTCTGACTTATAACGAATTCTGTATATTCATTTGAAATTAGAAATCGAATTTTCGAACTACCGCGCCATTTCAGGCTCGTTATATAATTAAATTGAATCTATTCGTTTTAACTTCGTCGAAAATAAAATTTTAGTCATTATTATTTAAAATAATTCATTTTAAATATTCAAAATTCAATAAATTCGCCAAAATAAAAAAATTTAAACTGGCCCAGATTTTCGGGTTGTTACAACTGGACAAACCGAAGGCACTATTCTGTAAACAGGACAACCCTTGCATAACTCCATCTTCAATTATCTTCATCATTTTTGATTCGCAACTTTAACATCTATACAAAGTGGTTTTCAGATAATGAATCTGATCCCGGTCTCTCCGTATTGATGACGGAAAAATGGTCAAAAACTTCGATAGTCGGTGAATTAACTATCAAAGAAAAATATGTGTGCAAACAACGATATTATTTCTAGATGGAAATTCTATCAATCAATCATCAATCATCATTTATCTCCTAAATTTATTTATCATTAATTTATTCATTTAACCATTTCCTGTTCCATCTATTCATAACTGCTTATTTTCTAAATTTAGAAAATATACGTTATTAATCATTAGAAAACATTTTTGTCACTTATTCACATGTCACTATCATTCCAGTATTTCTTCTCAACAAACATTTCATTTTCTATGCTTAGAAAATATCTTTGATTATATTTGGAATACGTTTCCAAATCTCATTTATATGGATTTCAAAACTAATGTTATATGAAACATCATTATGATCGCTCAATTCATTTATCGTTTATTACTTAACAGTATTTCTAATCAACCTTCGCCATCGAACTTCAACTATTCCTTGGTTAATTATGTAGTCAGTCAAGTTGGGGTATAATTACCTCTCAGACCTTAACTGAACACGTACTTAACCTCGCAACAGATAAATTCACAACTCAAATCTTAACACTTATTGCTTACGCCAATTCTCGAATTTCAGTTTACAATTCCATTTCTTTTATGAAAAACATTTATTATTACGATAACGTTATAATTCGTACTTCCGGAATATCTAACTTTAAAACTATAACTTTTATTTCTTTTATTTGATTAAATAATAATCTATTTATTTAACAATAAACAAATCTTGATTTAAAAACCAGAAAGTAGATAGTACTTTCCCACATTCGATATAATCGATTTCGACGTATAACTCACTTTCGAGAAATCTTTTTTCGATTAACTCTTCTTCAAATAACCTATATTCGATTAGTTTACTTAGAATAACTTATATTCTATTAATTCACTTCGAATAATTTATATTTGATTAACTCTCATCGAATACTTTTTATATTCGATCAACTCTCATTGAATAACTTATACTAAATCGTAAAATATCAGTTTCTATTCGAATGCTAATTTCCTTGTCAAATCCTGCTTTATTCAATATAAAATTTCTTTAAATAAATTATTTATAACATTTTGCCTAGTTAAATCCTAATTACAAATCTTTATGGATTTTATTTAATCCTTTCACATTTCGAACACCGAAATGGATTCCATCGTTTCCTTTTTAAACAACTCCCAACTTCCCTATTTTACATTCACTATTAAATTTGTAATCTCAATCATCCATTGATAATTATATTTTGATTCATTTATAAACTTTGTTTATAAATCTGACTACTTGTTTTTATTATTAAAAAAGTTATTTATTTCTAGCTATTCGAATTTCATTTCTGTTTAAATTCCTATTTCACAAATCCAATTTCCTTTACAAATATGTTTATTTACAAAATATTTACTTAATTTCGTTATTCACATCGGATTTGAGAGTAATATTTCCTTTAAATAATCCATTAAGTTTGATTTCGTATCTTAAAATAATATCTCGTTTCCAAATCATATTTATACTTCTCTTTATAGGATTATTCATAAGAAATCTCCTTTTTATTTTACCACTTAAAACTCATTTATAATTCCTCTTATAAATGCTGAGTTCATATTCTTTTTAAAATATTGGTGTTGAGACCAATTTCTACTTTGCTATATAAGTTTAGACTTATATATTCAATTTATCGAATGATAAATATTTCATTTAATTTATAAAACATTATTTATAAATTTATCTTCTCCATTTATCTGTTAAAATAGATTTCTATTTATTTTAAATTCATCTCTATATAGTTCTTTATATCTTGTCAATTCCCTTTTTATAATTCTATTTATTTTCAAAATATTTCCTTTTATAAAATCCTATTTTTTCTGAAATATTTCATTTTAATATTCTATTTAATTTACAAATATTTCATTTTAATATTCTACTCACTTTATAAAGATTTCCTCTTTACATCGTTTTATTTCACTTTATAAAGACATCGTCTTTACATTGTTTTATTTCACTTTATAAAGACTTCATTTTTATATAACATTTATCTTGCTTTATAAAGACTTCATTTTTATAAAATCTTCATCGTATAAATGTTCTTCTTTATAAAATATTTTCATTGTATAAATGTTCTTATTTATAAAATATCTTCATTTTATAAATGTTCTTCTTTTTGCAATGTATATTTATTTTATATAAATATTTTATTTTCAATCTACACTGTAAAAATTTCTTTTTACATTCTAGTACTTCTTATGGTGTTTAACATGCCATATACCAATGATTAATATCATTCAAACATACATAATCAACAACAGATTATATAGCACATCATATATTACAATATATGAAAAATGGTAAAATAAATGTTGAGGAATCCAGTTGGATCCCTCCGACCTGTTTTCCTGCATCCACAGATGTTACACAATATAATTCACAGCAATTTCAGTTCAAAATGTAGTATTCTGATAAACAGAATCAATGTTTGTTAAACGATACGTGTATATATCGTTCACTGTAGTTTCAACCAACAATAACCAATTTGACCAAATAATCATCACACATGAATCAATCATTATTTATCAACACTAGATTATATTTATAAAAATATAATTTAAATAGAGTTAGCGAGTTTTACTCACATCAGTTGATTATCGTTAAATAACGATATTCAATCATCGGACTGGTTCAGGCATTTTATTTTTCCATAGATTGAGAATCACTCCAAAACCAATTTTATTGTGAAGCCTATGTCCATACGATCCCAACGCGACCAGTTTCGCTGAATTTCGATTTCATATGACAAAGTTATGACGTTTAACAGTTTGTATACATTTTAATGAATTAAAACTTAGATTTAAACACATGGGCCTTCACCTTATAATTTCCATCCCAATACCCCATAGAACCAGCCAAAACCCGCACTCTTTCTTCATCCTTGCTGAAACACAGCAAGCTCCACCGATTCCTCCTTCATTTCCGCAACTTCAAGGTTCCATATCTCCATCATTACTCCACTAAATCCAAAACCGAAAGCACCATCGTCCTTCTCTTCAAAATCTCCATCTTCCTAACACCATTTGATCAAGCTCGGTGCCACCATCAAAATTTCGTTTTTAGCCCCATTCCTCACGTTACAGTAAACCACTTGACAAAAATTTGCATCAAGTCACCTCAAAAACTCGTACCAGCTGCTAAAACACCTCATGAACTCAAATCCAATACTTAAAACATGCATCGATCCTTGGATTAGCCAAAAATTCCAACCCTAGCTAAAAATACTTCCACTGTACAAAATTCCAATGACTCAAAAATGATCCGAACCCAAGAACATGGATACCAGACCAAAGAGCATCCAAAACCGATCATAAATATATAAAATTTGGAATTTATAGATTTAAATTGGATTTGTTTTGATTTTTGGAAAGAGGATGGTTTATTGTGGAAATTATTTCCTGGAGGTGGCGGGTTCTTTGACCAGACGAAGAAAAGGGTTAGGGTTAGGAATGTTAATGGGTATTTATAGGTAGGTAAATTTATTTTATTTGATTTTAATATTTAGTTTAGTCAATTCCTATATATATATTTGTCTTCTAAAAATTCCTAGGTCACATAAAATATCCAAAAATTATGGAAATTAACATGCAGCTACAGTTTGACATTACGGACCCAACGAAACTTGTTTCGTCGAATTCCGACTTCGTTTGCTCACATAGCATATTTTTGAAGGTCAAAATATCGATTGTTTTTCACGTTAAAATCGCGCATGGTCATATACTGACTTCAAAAATCACGAAAATTGATATCTAAAAATAATTTGACATTACAGATCCAACAAAATTGGTTTCGTCAAAAACGGAGCTCGTTTGCAAACTGACTACTTTTAAAGCTCTAAAAGAATCCTTTTAAATATTAATATATTTAAAAATAATTAAATTAAATATTTATAAATAAATATTAACATATATATTCACATAGAATATCATACGGCTCCAAAATATACCTATCTGGATTTATAACTCAGTATTTAAAAATCTCAGTTTATAGCGCTATGCAATTTATATTAAAAAACTTTTATAATATAAATAAAAGTTATAAAATATAAACGAATTCCATAACGACTATTTTAAATTTTGATTTGGACATAACTCGCAATCTATACGATGAAATCCCGATTTTTCTCTTCCACTGGAAAAATATACTTCATCAGCTCCGAACGTTTCTTATTTCACAGAAATCCGACTTAAAACGAATCCTGTATATTCAGTTGAAGTTCAAATCGCCAAATAACGACCTACCACGATGTTATGGGCTCAATTATAATTAAATTATAATTTATACGTTCTAATGTCATTTATATAATATATTCGTTACTCTAATTCAGTTCTAAACTGTATTATACCTTATATATGATCCAATTCACACCGTATTGTGAATTCAGCTATTTTTGACTATTTCGAAATTATAATATATTTTTATATTATAAATATTAATCAAAAATTCATTATTATTTAATTTAAACCATTTAAATCTCTAAATCACTATTTAAATAATTAAATAAATTAAATATTACACCGTAAAAATACGGGATGTTACATTCTTCTCCCCTTAATATAATTTTGTCCCCGAAATTGCTAAGGTAGAAAACGAACCCTATTAACTGGGTTAGAAATTATTTGTTTACTTCTCAAATTTCAGTTTTAACTAAAACAATTTAATATCAATTAAATTATTTATTTATTCTTACCAACAAAAATTTTCAAAAATCCTGAAAAAAAATTAACACTCGAATTTTCGGAAAATTTCGCCAGCACCTTCTTTGTAAAGCTCAATCGGTACAACTGCAACATGCCTCTTTAGGCCTTCTCCAACCCAAAAGAAAATCAAACAGCCAAGCGGCTTGCCAATTCGGCTCATAAATCTCATACCCAATAGAAATATAAACTTGTATCTTTTATCGGGCATATCATTATATCCTTTGCATCTGCTGCCAATTTAGCATATACCAATGTCATCTCAATCAATCTCCAACCAATTTTGTCCTCAACCCAACCATTTTCTTATCCAAGCCAAATTCCATTCTAAATCTCAAGTGTCATTCTTGATTCCAAATCCTTACTTATCATTCCAATATAATTCCACATTCCGATTCCACATTCTAATTTTATTTGATATCATCTATTTTAATACAATTTCCACTTAATTAATTTCAATTCAATTTCTATTTCTATTGGCTTTTACAAATTCTACTTTAATTTGTTTTAATTTAAATAATCTATTTCTGGGATTTTTTAAACAGCTTATCCTTTTTCAAAAAATCAAAGTATTCATTTTAGATTATCAAGACAACTTGTTTTTTTGAAAAGAATTTTAAAAAAAATCTTTGGTAGTAATCCGTTACTTACAACTCGAAAATGAACACCGATGATGTCATGATCATCATCGGAATCTATTTTCCAGCTATCGAAGTGAGTTCAATACTATATCACTTTCAAAACCATTTCTAAACACTTTTAATTTGAAATTCATTTCGAAATATCCTTTCAATGCTTGTAACAAATTTAAAATCTCCAAGGATTTTAAATGTGATGACCCCAAACTTCCACGGAATTAAAGTAAGGAATAATCATTTGGAATACAACATAAATATAACAATACAGATCACAGATACAACATAGCAAAGGAAAACAATAGAATAACAACATCATAGCAGCGGAATATGAATGTCATCAAACACAGAATCCCACAGTCACAGAGTACTAACTTATTACATCAAGTTTTCAGCAAAAAGGAAATAAGTTCCAACTTCCAAATTAGAACAACTGGAAACAAAATAAGTCTGGATGTCTCAGAGTCTAAGAAAAATGTAAACAAAAAGATAAATAATAGATAGTCTTCGTGGTCCAACATAAGCACCTCCAAATGAGCAACACCAAGAAAGCTCCAAAGACAGCAACTCCAAAGAAAGCCAAACCTGTTACTTGGCTGCCCGTGCGGAAAAGAGGGCACCCGAGTTTGCAAAGGTGAAAACAAACTACAGGTCAGTCATGGGACTGGTGTGAGAATTCTTAACTAATTTAACTACTAGTAATAAGGCAAATCCAAGGACCATGCCGCTAACACGGAACGGGTTTACCCCAATGGACTGCCGTGCATAATTTAAAGTGACAGAACAAACAATAAGTGAATAGTAAAACAACGCTATGCTTTTGAGAAAAATGGAATCATCATAAGACCCAAGTCCCATCACACAATGCAACACAAACCAGAGGATAGGTTTTTTTACCTTATGGTGATTAAACATGCTAAATACGATAAATACGAATCTAATATTATTATTAGTGTATATAAAAAAAACATTTCAAAATAAATGTATCAATCCTAGAAAGCATAGCTACCATATACTATGCCTCCATACTAGTAATACAATCAAATCTGTAGGGTCGTATTTGATATTTGGTTTCCATCATGAGTCAAGGCTATGGAGGAGCTCCTTACCGATTCGAGACACTCTAGCTAATGTCCCAGGATCCCCCGCAGTGAACCCTTGGAAAGCTGCAGGGCCGGTCCACACATACAGCTTCGTGGAATGGCAATTCCTGAATACATGTTTCCTGATCCTATAGGACCTATCATCTGAGG
Organism: Allium sativum; assembly: GCA_030737875.1. NCBI lineage: Eukaryota > Viridiplantae > Streptophyta > Magnoliopsida > Asparagales > Amaryllidaceae > Allium > Allium sativum. The sequence goes on from CM060916.1 coordinate 39,982,111, forward strand.
CACCTCATTCCATCATCCACATAGGTAAAATATCCGCCAGTTTAAGCACTGACACTACTTCTAACTAGAAAGAAACGTGTTGTCCTCCCTGCGTTCCCTTCTCTCGTTTTAGACTCCACCGGGTTGTGAGGGTTGTGAAGCAACGTAATACACAAAGCTATGCTTATTCAAGCTGTGCTTTGATCGTCACCACAAGGTTCTGCTTTTCAACAAGAAACCTTGATCATTGCATCTTAGTATGCCACACTGTCACTCCATATCATACTACCAATCCTTTGCCGAAATATACAAAAGGGTGTTAAGCAAGAGAATAAATTCTCTGCCACTAATCATTCATACATTCGACAGAAGATTAATAAATACAATATTAAAGAGTACAATGTCGGACACACATTCCATTTGTAAGCCCGTTCTAGGTCTGAACGGAAACGGAGATACCTCGTCCTTTATGTCCGGTACGGAAAGGAGATACCCGCATATCCGTGAAATCAACACGTACGTTTGGGCAATTACCCCGACCCTTGAATTGGGAGCAAGTCAATTCAGGATCTTGATCGTTGTCCATTCGAGGGAAGATTTACGGTCTTCATACGCCGTCTTCATACTTCGATTCTTTACGTCGTTTGATTATTTGGAACGAGAGTGACTCGGACTTTCCAAATAATCCTCGTACATATATATATATATATATATATTGAAAATCATTCCTTATCATTAATATTATTTTATAACGATTAATTCCTATTTCAATTATTTAAAATAGTTAAATCTTTATTTAACGACGCTTCGGGTCAATGGCAACTCTGGCGCTGCTTTCAACCAATTTTGATTTTCACATTTCTCAAAATCTAACTGTTGGATCTTAGCGTAGTATATATCTTGGAAAGATCTTCCCAAGATGGTCCTAACGGCTTCGGTTTTGGGAAAATCCGACGGTCGGATCTTTTGGTATAGTCGTTTAAAGGTAAGATTTCAAAACGCGAACTACCGCGCTCGATTCGATTAATTTTAATTATATATATATATATAAACCTTTTAACTTTTATTTTACATAAGAATGTAAATTCTATTACAAAGTCCACTTTCATTTTTTTATTCATCCGTTCCTCTGTTTACATGAAAGATGTAAATTATAATTCAACATTTCCTCCTACGTTTTATTCTTTTATTAAAAAGGTAAATTCTATTCCAATGTAAAATTTTATTTTTCCTTCCTAATCCTTAAATTACACTGTAAAATCTCCTCTTTAATTACATTAAAAATGTAATTAACATTATAATGTAAAATTCCTATCTCTCAATTGCGTTGTAATATTTCCCTTTTTAATTACATTGTAAATGTAATTAACATTATAGTCAAAAATTCTAACTTATTACATTAAAAATGTAATTTCGATTCTAATGTCCAATTTTTTTTCTTAATTGCATTAAAATGTCATTTCCAATATAATTTAAACCTTTCTTTTTAAATTACATTAAAAATGTAATTTTCCTAACAGTGTAACTTCTATCTTTTAATTTGCCCTTTTATTTTCACTATAAACTCCTACCTTTTAATTACATTACAAATGTAATTTTATTTTACAAGTCAAATTTTGCCTTTTAATTTACAAAGTAAAATCCTACCTCTAATTACATATAAAAATGAAATTTTATTTTCCATACAAATTCTCATTCTTAGTTTACAAATAAAAGTGTACATTTAATCTACCATGTAAATTCTTCTCTTTAATTTCATAATAAAAAATGTAATTTACATTTGCAATGCAAATCCTCCTTCTTAATCTACATATAAAATGTGTTTTTAATTTCAATGTAGATTCTCATCTTAATTACATGATGAAAATGTAACTTATATTTGTAGTGTAAATCCTATTCTAAATTTACATATAAAAATGTAAATTTAATTACAATGCAAAAAAATTGTAAATTTCATTACAATGCAAATTCTCTACTTTTATTTACATGTAAAAATGTAAATTTCATTACAATGAAAATTCTCTACTTTTATTTACATGTAAAAATGTAAATTTCAATACAATGCAAATTCTCTACTTTTATTTACATGTAAAAAATGTAAATTTCATTACAATGCAAATTCTCTACTTTTATTTACATGTAAAAATGTAAATTTCAATACAATGCAAATTCTCTACTTTTATTTACATTTAAAAAAAATGTAAATTTCATTACAATGCAAATTCTCTACTTTTATTTATATGTAAAAATGTAAATTTCATTACAATGCAAATTCTCTACTTTTATTTACATGTAAAAATGTAAATTTCAATACAATGCAAATTCTCTACTTTTATTTACATGTAAAAAATGTAAATTTCATTACAATGCAAATTCTCTACTTTTATTTACATGTAAAAAATGTAAATTTCATTACAATGCAAATTCTCTACTTTTATTTACATGTAAAAATGTAAATTTCATTACAATGCAAATTCTCTACTTTTATTTACATGTAAAAAATGTAAATTTCATTACAATGCAAATTCTCTACTTTTATTTATTCTACGATATATTTGTGTTTGAGAACACAAATAGAAGACATGTTTATTTTTCTATCTAATGTTTGTGCTTGAGAACACAAATACAAATCATGTTTATTTTTCTATGTAATGTTTGTATTTGAGAACACAAATAAGAATCATTCATTTTCTATTCCAATTCAATCATGTATACAAAGTTGACAATATTTAATTGACAATCCAATAAGGTGACAAAATGATATTATACATTGGATTGACAAAATAATGCCTTTCATTTAAATTGACAATTTAAATCAATTCAACACCAATGATTCATGTTTTTATATTGAATTGATAAGCTAAATCAATTCAAATAAAGTGACGAAATATGAATTGATTAACTAGATCAATCCCATAAAGTGACAAACTACAAATTTTGATATTGAATCGATGATCTAAATCAACTCAATAAAATAAAAGGATGAATAATAATATTTTTCTAAGGCATATAGATCTATAATTATCCATTATATTTTTTTTGATCTTGAATTGATAATCTAGATCAATTCAATAAAATAAAGGGATGAATAATCATATTTGTTTAACCCACACGAATCTTATAAATATCCATCACAACCAATAGAACAATCATCATACAATATCATCACAAACAGATCTGAAATATATGTATATATAAATGAATTGATTAATTATTTTAAAACAAAAGAAATCTCACAGAAGTGTTACTCCTCTTTGAATTTGACCAAAAATTAGACTGGCTCGGAACTGTGCTTAATCAGTATAGAAAAACAGCCCTCTGAATTACGATCCTGACGGTCCTGAAATCGTCGAATTTCGAGTTCGAACGAAAGAGTTATGATTAATTTACGATGTAAAACATTTATATTAATTAATTAATTAATTAATTAAGGAAACACCTTTCTTTCTTCTTCTCAGAACAAGGCCGCCGAATACACTTATTCGGTTCGATCCTAGGTCAAACCTTTTCGCTTCAATTGTTCAGTTTCAGGGCAATCGAAGTTCACCACTCTGGAGAGGGATTAGAGGCGCACGCACGCCGGAAATAGGGGGAGTTCGGTGAACCCTGGTGGGCCCGACGGCGGTGCAAAGCCGTGGGTTTTGGAGGCACGGTTCTCGGGCTGTGGCGATTTAGGGGAGATCCAACCGTAGCAAACTGAAGAGGGGAACGAGAGCTTTGATTTGTTATATGTGTTGGGGTCTAATTCGTTGAGATGAAGGAGAATTTAGGGGAGGAAGGTGCGGATGTCGTTGGCCATTGGACTGATGGGGTGGCGGCTGGAAGAAGATTGAATAGGGTTTTGAAATGTTTTTCCATCCTTTTTATAATAATTTAATGTAATTTTTGTAAATAAATCCCTAAGTTTCTAACTAACCCAATTTTAGTCCAACTGAAGTCTACCACACCCAATAGCCCCCATTCCGGATCCAACGGGCTAGGTCCCGTCATTCCTAATGGCTGTCTGTGGTCTGTATTATTTATTTTAATATTTAATCTCTTTATTAAATTAATTCGTCCGCATAAATGAATTCACCGAGGCCACATACGGACCCAGAAAAATCTAGAAAAAAATATTTCTGGCTTTCTTTTGATGAAACGGTTCTAACAAAATTAATTTCATCGAATTCTGTGACTATTTGAAAAATGGTCTTTTTCAAGTCGATTAAAATTGACCAAAATTGACCAAACTGAAATCTTTTTGCCATAGTCACAAATTAATTCTAAAAATTATGAAAAATTAAACTTATCAATAATTTGACATTCTGAATCCAACAAAAGTGGTTTTGTCGAAAACAGATGTCGTTTGAAAAATGGCTATTTTTAATATTAAAATATATACAGAAATGCTACACCGACTATTCTGAAATTTCAACCGGCCATAACTTTTAATTCCCGCTATGAAATTTCGATTTTTCGGATTCGTTGGAAAGATATTTTTAAATAGATTCTAATATTTTTGGTTTCACCAAAATCCGATTTATTTGCATCCTGTACAGTCAGTCAAAGTTCGGATTTGACTTTTCAAACTACCGTGCTATTTCTAATTCTTTTTCTAATTTAATTGAATATATTTGTATTAACTTTGCTCAAAATAAATTTACATTCATTATTATTTAAAATAATTTATTTCTAGATTTTAAACACCCTTAAAATCTCAAAAAAGAAAATTTCAAATTGGCCCCAAATTCCGGGTTGTTACACTAAAATTCACATATATTTAACCCAGATTCATTTACAAACACTTTTCAGATTTCCCGGGTTTTAATACCAATTCTGGTTTTAATTTCAGATTTAATTCATCTGATTTCACATATTTCACTTTTATGAATTCTGATTGGCTATTTACATAACCATTTCACATTTTATAATCTTATTCGATTATAATCACAACCAACACATCCAATATAATATAATACTTCAGATATTAATCATACTTTTATATCAAAATATGATTTGGGTAAAATTATATCATTTACCCTCTTTTCAAAACATATCATGTCGGTTCATCGTATTCGAGTGTTTGTAAACTCTTACTGATACAGTGGATCAAACTGATCGATCGGAACTCATAAACAACTGAACCAATAAATCTCCACAATATAAAATCATTTTATATAATCTACAAATACGTTCACTCATATATATATACTCAAACTCAATATAGGATATTTCTAACCCCATCTCTATAGAGTCACGCCACAAAGTCAAGCTAATTACTTAACCTTCAGCTCTGACACCACTTTAACGGCCCGAGAAAATCGCGACCTTGAGTACTCGACGTAAACACGATGTCGACTAACCAAGCACCACAATTACTGGAACGTTAATGAAAAGAAGTTAGAGGGTGAGAATAGATAAGATAGAAAATTAGAATAGAAGAAGAAGAAGAAACACATCATCAGAGTAACACGAATCTCACAGCAGAACGAATAAAAATAAAACATAACTTTGAAATAAAGCAGTATATATATGCAATAACATTATCAGAGTACAACACAGCGGAAAATAACACTAGATAACTATCTCTGAAGCCACCTGGTCTAAGCTCCTCCAATGAAATCTATAAAGACCTGAACTGCTTGACTGCCCGTACAAATTTGTGCACCCAAGAGTTCAGGGAAAAACAAAACAAAATTAAACTCTATGTCAGTCATGGGACTGGTGTGTGTAAACTCCAACCACGTGGTTTAACTTTTAAAAATCCTTTTAAAAGAAAAGATAATCGTAAGACCAATCCACACATCAACACGGATGGTTTTTACCTTACGATAACCCAAAGCATTCTTTGAAATCAATATTCATTTGATATTATAATAATGTCTAAATACAAGTAATATCAATCTCGCAGAACGCTTGCATCTTACGCTCTACATATATTGTATATAATCAAAACTGTGGGTTCTTATTGCATAATGGATTCCAACTGGCAAGATATGGGACCACCTTTCGACAGTGTACCTCTAGAGAGAAATACACCGAGTTCTACAAGAACATCTTGCAACCCAGGCTAAACATGACCGGTCCCTCACTTAGCTTGAGAGTACCGAATGTATTATCACCAACGGTTGGGATCAACAACCGTTTCCCGAAAGGGACAGCATCGATAGATTTAAGAAGCAAAAGGAATTTCTCTAGATCAGGTGACAATACATCCTGCTTGGGTATGACCCAACTAGCCTTGCGACCTACCCGATTTTATACCATTTACCGGTTGTGAGGCTAGAGGTTATAACGTATCTTTTGGTCTTCATTCACTTTGAATGTCACATTGTCATATCCGCCAAATCACAAGTTGATTTCGCCAAACATACTATGGGCATACAGCTAAAAGAAACGAATTCCTCCACCACCAAACGTAACTACGTTTGAAAAGATCAACTATTGCGATCCTTTTGATATACTTTGTCAGAGACTCGTCCATATAAATTTGCCTTGGGACTGGACAAACCGAAGGCACTATTCTGTAAATAGGAAATCCCTTGCATAACTTCGTCTTCAATTATCTTCATCATATTTGATTTGCAACATTAACATCTATACAGAGTGGTTTTCAGATAATGAACCCGGTCTCTCCGTATTGACGACGGAAACTTCGATAGTCGGTGATTTAACTATCAAAGGAAAACATGTGTGCAAACAACGATATTATTTCCAGATGGAAATTCTATCGATCAATCATCAATCATCATTTTATCTCTTAAATTTATTTATCATTAATTTATTCATCTACCCATTTCCTATTCCATCTATTCATAACTGCTTATTTTCTAAATTTAGAAAATATATGTTATTAATCATTGGAAAACATTTTTGTCTTTTATTCACATGTCACTATCATTCCAGTATTTCTTCTCAACAAACATTTCATTTTCTATGCTTAGAAAATATCTCTGATTATATTTGGAAAACGTTTCCAAATCTCATTTATATGGATTTCAAACTAATGTTATATGAAACATCATTATGATCGCTCAATCCATTTATCGTTTATTACTTAACAGTATTTTTATCAACCTTCGCCATCGAACTTCAACTATTCCTTAGTTAATTACGTAGTCAGTCAAGTTGGGGTATAATTATCTCTCAGACCTTAACTGAACACATTCTTAAACTCACAACAGATAAATTCACAACTCAAATCTTAACACTTATTGCGTATGCTAATTCTCGGATTTTAGTTTACAATTCCATTTCTAACATTTATTATAATGATAACGTTATAATTCGTACTTCCGGAATATCTAACTTTAAAACTATAACTTTTATTTCATTAATTTGATTAAATAATAATCTATTTATTTGATAATAAATAAATCTTGATTTAAAAACCGGAATGTAAATAGTACATTCCCGAATTCGATATAATCGATTTCGACGTATAACTCACTTTCGAGAAATCATTATTTGATTTACTCTTCTTCGAATAACCAATATTCGATTGATTTACTTCGAATAACTATATTCGATTAATTCACCTCGAGTAATTTATATTTGATTAACTCTCATCAAATAACTTTTATATTCGATCAATTCTCGTCGAATAACTTATATTCGATCGTAAAATATCAGTTTCTATTCGAATGCTAATTTCCTTGTCAAATCCTGCTTTATTCAATATATTATTTTTTTAAACAAATTATTTATAAAAAAATTCCTAGTTAAATCCTAATTACAAATCTTTATGGATTTCATTTAATCCTTTTTACATTTCGAACATCGAAATGGATTTCATCGTTTCCTTTTTAAACAACTCCCAACTTCCCCATTTTACATTCACTGTTAAATTTGTAATCTCAATTATCCATTGATAATTATATTTTGATTCATTTATAAACTTTGTTCATAAATCCGACTACTTGTTTTTATTATTGAACAAGTTATTTATTTCTAGCCATTCGAATTTCATTTCTGTTTAAATTCCTATTTCACAAATCCAATTTCTTTTACAAATATGTTTATTTGCAAAATAGTTACTTAATTTCATTATTCACATTGGATATGAATAATATTTCCTTTCAATAATCCATTAAGTTTGATTTCGTATCTTAAAATAATATCTTGTTTCTAAATCCTATTTATATTTCTCTTTATAGGATTATTCTTACGAAATCTCCTTTTTATTTCTACCGCTTAAATCTCATTTATAATTCCTTTTATAAATGTTGAGTTCATATTCTTTTTAAAATATCAGTGTTGAATCCAATTTCAACTTCGCTATATAAGTTTAGACTTATATATTCAGTTTATTGAATGATAAATATTTCATTTAATTTATAAAACATTATTTTTAAATTTATCTTCTCCATTTATCTGTTAAAACAGATTTCTATTTATTTTAAATTCATCTCCATATAGTTCATTATATCTTGTCAATTCCCTTTTTATAATTCTACCTATTTCCAAAATATTTCCCTTTATAAAATCCTATTACTTTTCGAAATATTTCATTTTAATATTCTATATGATTTACAAATTTTTCATTTTAATATTCTATTCACTTTATAAAGATTTCCTCTTTACATCGTTTTATTTCACTTTATAAAGACATCGTCTTTACATCATTTTATTTCACTCTATAAAGACTTCATTTTTTTATAACATTTATCTTGCTTTATAAAGATTTCATTTTTATAAAATCTTCATTGTATTAATGTTCTTCTTTATAAAATATTTTCATTGTATAAATGTTCTTCTTTATAAAATATTTTCATTTTATAAATGTTCTTCTTTTTACAATGTATATTTATTTTATATAAATATTTTATTTTCAATCTACACTGTAAAAATTCCCTTTTTACATTCTAGTACTTCTTATGGTGTTTAACATGCCATATACCAATGATCAATATCATTCAAACATACATAATCAACAACAGATTATATAACACATGATATATTACAATATATGAAAAACGGTAAAATAAATGTTGAGGAATCAAGTTGGATCCCTCCAACTTGTTTTCCTACGTCCACAGATGTTAGATTATATAATTCACAGCAATTTCAGTTCAAAATGTACTATTCTGATAAACAGAATCAATATTTGTTTAATGATACGTGTATATATCGTTTACTATAATTTCAACCAACAATCAACAATTTGACCAAACAATCATCACACATGAATCAATCATTATTTATCAACACTAGATTATATTTATAAAAATATAATTTAAACAGAGTTAGTGAGTTTTACTCACATTGGTTGATTGTCGTTAAATAACAATATACGATCATCGGACTGGTTCAGGCATTTTATTTCGCCATAAATTGAGAATCACTCCAAAACCAATTTTATTGTAAAGCCTACGTCCATACAATCCCACTAAGACCAGTTTTGCTGAATTTCGATTTCGTATGACAAAGTTATGATGTTTACAAGTTTGTATACATTTTAATGAATTAAAACTTAGATTTAAACAAAAATGGGCCTCCACCTTATAATTTCCATCCCAATACCCCATCAAACCAGCCCAAACCCGCACTCTTTCTTCCTCCTTGCTGAAACGCAGAAAGCTCCACTGATTTCTCCTTCATTTCCACAACTTCAAGCTTCCATATCTCCATTATTACTCCACTAAATCCAAAACCGAAAACACCATCATCCTTCTCTTCAAAATCTCCATCTTCCTAACACCATTTGATCAAGCTCGGTGCCACCATCAAAATTTCGTTTTCAGCCCCATTCCTCATGTTATAGTAAACCACTCGACAAAAATTTGCACCGAATTGCCACAAAAACTCATACCAGGTGCTAAAACACCTCACGAACTCAAATCTGATACTTAAAACATGCATCGATCCTTGGATTAGCCAAAAATGCCAACCCTAGCTACATATACATCCACTGTACAAAATTCCAGTGACTCAAGAATGATCTGAACCCAACAACATGGATACCAGACCGAAGAGCATCCAATACCGATCACAAATATATAAAGTTTGGAATTTATAGATTTAAATTGGATTTGTTTTGATTTTTGGGAAGAGGATGGTTTACTGTGGAAATTATTTCCTGGAGGCGGCGGGTTCTATGACCAGATAAAGAAAAGGGTAAGAGTAAGGAATGTTAATGGGTATTTATAGGTAGGTTAAATTATTTTTTTATTTGATTTTAATATTTTATTTAGTTAAATCCTATATGTATTTGTCTTCTAAAAATTCCTATGTTTACATAAATTATCCAAAAATTATGGAAATTGACATGCAGCTATAGTTTGACATTACGGACCCAACAAAACTTGTTTCGTTGAATTCCGACTTCGTTTGCTCACATAGCATATTTTTAAAGGTCAAAATATCGAGTTTTTTCACTTTAAAATCGCGCACGGCCACATACTGACTCGAAAAATCACGAAAATTGATATCTAACAATAAATTGACATTACGGATCCAACAAAATTGGTTTCGTCAAAAACGGAGCTCGTTTGCAAACTGGCTACTTTTAAAGCTCTAAATAAATCCTTTTAAATATTAATATATTTAAAAATAATTAAATTAAATATTTATAAATAAATATTTACGTATATATTCACATAGAATATCATACAGCTCCAAAATATATCTATCTGGATTTATAACTCAGTATTTAAAAATCTCAGTTTATAGCGCTATGCAATTTGTATTAAAAACCTTTTATAATATAAATAAACGTTATAAAATATAAACGAATTCCATAGCGACTATTTTAAATTTTGATTTGGACATAACTGACAATCTATACGATGAAATCCAGATTTTCTCTTCCATTATAAAAATATACTTCACCAGCTCCGAACGTTTATTGTTTCACAGAAATCCGACTTAAAACGAATCCTGTATATTCAGTTGAAGTTCAAATCGCCCAATAATGAAGTGCAACGTTGTTACGGGCTCGATTATAATTAAATTACAATTTATACATTCTAATGTCGTTTATATAATATATTCGTTATTCTAATTCAATTCTAAATTGCATTATACCTTATGATCCAATTCACACCATAGTGTGAATTCAACTATTTTTGACTATTTCGAAATTATAATTTATTTTTATATTATAAATATTAATCAAGTATCCTTTATTATTTAATTTAAACCATTTAAATCACTAAATCACAAGTTAAATAATTAAATTAATTAATTAATTATTACACCGTAAAATAAGGGACGTTACAAAAACACAGTTCACAATAAACCCATAATCAACTTTCATTTCAATTCCAATTAAATGTTAAATAATTGGTAAACTTCACTAAATCTTAATTAAAATACTTATTCTTTTCACACGGGGTTTTAAAACAGTGTTACTGAAGACAACATTCATGACAAACACAAAATCCAATTTAATATTAAATATAAGGCTCAGAATAGAAATTATATCGGCTTATATTCAGTATCAAATTCTGAAATAAACACATATTGTATGGAGAATAACGATATATATATATATATATCTTCCAAACTCCTCCACAATATCCATATAGTCACAGAATCCAATATCAAAATATTCCGGAGATGATTTCTTTTCAAATCCATTCCAACTTTACAAACATGGATTTAAAATCTAGTTAATAAATATTTCATTTTGATTAAAATATTTTTTTTAACTTTACAAACATGGAATTTTCCATCCCAATTCTTTCTAAATCATTTATTGTGATTTTACACAAATTATTAATATATTTAATAACTTTATTAATGCCCTTTCAGTCGATTTCCATAAAAGGTCATCGAACTGCACTTACTACGACCTTTTCCAATTTTGATTTGGACATAATTTCAAATCCAAACGTTAAATTTTGATTCTCTTATATTCTTTGGAAAGCACTTTTCGATGCGAACCCAACGGTTCAGGTTTTAGGAGAATCCGACGGTCGGATCTCCCGTAATATTAATTCGAAGTAAATGGTCGAAATTCGCGAAGGGTGTAACACCCCACGTCCATTAATGTCACTCATAAAGGGAATGCATTAACTTTCATGGAGTATTATTGGTGTATAGAAAGAAATATAACAAGACAGATACATATATTAGAACTTGAAAATTTTAAAAAAAAATTATTGCAGCGGAGAAATAGTTTGGTTACAATAACATCAAAAACCAACAATAAAACCAAGTACACTTAATATCAATCTAGACAAATTGTTATCTGAGTACATAAAGTAAAAAGCATAACCCCGACATAAGTAGCCATAAAAGATATAAGATGAACTTTACTTTCAGTAATCCAAGCACTTCCAAAAGAGAGAGAAAGAGATCCAAATCAAGCTCCACTAGCACTAGTCCCACCTTGAGAACCGGGGGGGGGGGGAGGAAGGAAAGAGGCGAAAACAAAGGGGGTCAGACATAAAGTCTGGTGAGTACAATAACTTTAACAATATAATTATTAAAGTAATTAGGATAGGCATAAACTGGTCAAACAAGAAATGACTGTGAAACAAATGGGCATGACAAAGCAAACAAGAGGAATAAGATAACGTTAATTGAATCTCCAACGCTGTAGGATAATTAATATACTGTACCATTACTAGTCACTCTAAAATTTAATCCCGCCTACTGAACATAATTATCATAATAATGATAATGGTAGTTACGTGTACCCTTAGCTTCCTTCATAGGTGTCGCCTATCCCTATCTCCGCTAGTTGTACCCACTACCCCCATGCGATCGACTCCCTAACTCGTAGATACCCGTGTTGGTCCCACAGTTGGGTGTATCACTTCCCAAAGTGACAACCCTATACTACTCAAAGATGCACGGCTCATATCTACACGATGCAACAACGTCTTACCCACCAGCATGGGCCCACGCACGCACATGACCCCGTTGGACTTGCGTTGCCGCCGTTAACACGTTTTGGCCTCTTACAATCAAACCTAGTAAGCGTGTAACAACCCGCAAATTCTGAACCAATTAAAAAAAATTATTTTAGAAATTTTAATATAATTTTAATAGTTAATATAATTTATTTTAAATAATAAAGCTTAAAAATTTATTTTAATTGAAGTTAGAATGAATATATTTATTTTAATTATAAAAGGAGTTAGAAATGGCACGGTAGTTTGAAAAGTCAAACTTGAACTTTGACTGACTGTACAGGATGCAAAATAAACCGGATTTTAGTGAAACCAAAAATGTTAGAATCTATTTAAAAATATCTTTCCAACGAATCTGAAATATTGCAATTTCATAGCGGGAATCAAAAGTTATACCCAGTTTAAAATTCAGAATAGTCATTGTAGAAATTTATATATATATTTGAATATTAAAAATAGCCATTTTTCAAACGACCTCCATTTTCGACGAAACCACTTTTGTTGGAACCGGAATGTCAATTTATTGCTAGGTTTCAATTTTCATAATTTTCTGAATTAATATGTGAGCGTGGCAAAAGAAAACGTGTTTTTTCAATTTCAGTCAAATCTGATCGACCAGAAAATGACCATTTTTCAAACGGTCTTAGAATTCGACGAAATTAGTCTTGTTAGAACCGTATCGTCAAAACATAACCAGAAATAATTTTTCTGTTATTTTTTTAGAGTTAGTATATGGCCCCGGTAATTTAAAATGTACGTTCAAATTAAATAATTAAATGATTTATATTGTAACTTAAAGAAAAGTGGGCCAAGACGATCGAACGGGGTGACGGGACCTAGCCCATTGGATCCGGAATGGGAGTATTTGCCTAGGAACATCCTTCGTTGGGCTGAACTTGGAGATAGATAGAACTAACGGGTTTATTTGTAAAATTAAAGCATTTATTAATATTTTATTATAAATAATAGAAAACCCTAATATTACTTCATCGTTTTCCTCAATCCTCTCAAACCCGCGGCCGCCTCTTCCTTCTTCCTTTTCGCCATTGATTTCTCCTCCTCCAAGCAAAATTACACCATGCTCCTTTAGAACTTTTTCAAGCTCTCTTTCTCCTCTTCGATTCCATATAAGTTTCATCCTCCCAAACTACACGTAGCTCGAGAATCATCTTGACAAAGCCTCCGCCGGGCCCACCACGTTGCACCGCACCCCCCTCTCTTCCTGGCGCACGTGCGCCTCCCCAAGGCCTTCCACCTCCAACTTCCCGTTCGTGAAACCGTGCACCGATGCTCAAGTTATATCGATCTGAAGTTTGGAACCAAATCTGAGGTTTACTGTAAATTCTATTTTATTGATTTGCGACACTTTAAGTACGTTCCTAATTGTAATTTAAATGATTAAAATTCATTTTCGATTCAAATCAACTCAGAACTTGACGATTTTGGTGATGTTGGAATGGCGACACACAACATAACATTCCAGAACTGTTGTGAACAAATTCTGACTCAATTTGATTTATAGATCTGACAAAATACCAAGGTGAGATTTCTGTTTTTAAAATAATTAATTGATCATTTAATTATTTATCACTAATTAAAAATTCATGAATGAATGAGTATAAATCAAGTTGTGATGTTCATGATGGAAATGTACTGTTTGTGAATTTTGGTGATTGTGATGTTCATATTGGTTAGATCTAAATCTACAATTAAAATTATTGAAATATGGATTCATTGATTTGTTTCGATTTGGATGTAGAATAAAATTTAGATTATATTATTTATTCATGAAAGATGTAATTATCATGTTAGTTGAAACAAAACTTAGTTTATTTCACTTATTGAGATATTGAATTGGATATGTTAATTGACACTAAATACTAGTTGTCATCACATGTATTTGGTATTGAATTGACATTAAAAATAAATATATTTTTTACTTCGTTATGTTTCAACTAAAAATCATATTTTAGTATAGCGTTAATGCATATGAAATAAAATGTTCTTTTATTTGCAATCCTTTATGCAATTATACATTGAAATACAAAATGATCTTTTATTTGCATCCTTTTATGCAAATATACATAGAAATATAAAATGTTCTTTTAATTGCATTCCTTTATGCAATTATACATTGAAAAATAAAATGGTCTTTTATTTTCATCCTTCTATGCAAATATGCATAGAAAATAAAAATGTTCTTTTATTTGCATCCTTCTGTGACGACCCCAAACCCCGATAAGACGGTGCAAGGGTAATCTTTGGAATATAACACATAAACAGATAATAGCATAACAGAAATGATTAAATACACCAGATAATGCACAATAGAATACACTGGATAAATATAATCATCAGAGTTACACAGTATATAGGATCATACTTTGTACAAAATACAGTTCAGCTATACATAAAATGTCTACAGCGGGAAAGAAAACATAATATGTACAACAGGAGCCGAATAGCATAAAAAGAGATAAATGATAGAATCCATCTTCATCTCTAGCTATCTAGAAAGGGCCTGCTAAAACCTAAGTACAAGGCTGCCCGTGTAGAAATAGGGGCACCCGAGTTTGCAAGTGAAACAAACTACGAGTCAGTCATGGGACTGGTATGAGAAATCTACTTAACATATCCTACAATATGGCTAATCACATGACCATGCCACTTTCACGGAATGGGTTTACTCCATTGGATTGCCAGTGCTTTAAAACAAGTCAATCTTTTAAACATCGCAATGCTTTTTATAAAAATGAAGCCATTATAAGACTCAGTTCCCATCACACAATGCAACAAAAAACGGAGCATAAAGTTTTACCTTATAATGGCCAAAATATGCTTGATACGAGAAAAAAAATCATTTGATATTATTGCTAGTGTATATATGTTTCAAAAACAAATTTCAATCATAAGTATCAATATAGACGGCATTAATGCCCCATACCACTATGTCGCCATATATAGGTATACAATCAAAACCGCACGATGTCGTATTTGGAAATTGGATTTACCTCATGAACCAAGGCAAAGATAGTCCTTACCGAATTCGAGACAATCTAGTCCCATGTCCCAGGCAAGCGCGCAGGCAAGCCTTGGATCGTCAGGGCCGGTCCACCGATGTGAATTAAAATGCCTAAACACTGCGTTTCCCCGCCCTATGGGGCGTAAACTGGTCATATCTGACCACACCATCGGCTCAAAGAGACCGAACTAACGGAGGCCTCGCTTTCCATCATCCACATAAGTAAAATACCCAGGCATGCAAAACCCAAAGCACCACTCCTAGCTAGAAGGAAACGCATGTCCTCCCTGAAGTCCTTCTCCTGTTTCTGGCTCATACCGGGGTGTGAGGCTCGCGAAACAACGCTATACACAAAGCTATGCCACACAGGCCGCGCTTTGATCATCAACCACAAGACTTGGCTTTTCGACAGAAGCCTTGATCACCTGCCACTTAGGCGTGCCACACAGGCAATTCACTCCGTGCGACTGATTTCTATCGATATATAACCTCTGGGCTCGTACGTCTCAGAGAAGGGCGTTAAGCAAGAGAGTAAATTCTCCGCCGCCAAACATATATATATTTAATAAAGATGAATCAGCACAGAACAAAATCCAATGTCAGACACACAGTCCATTTACAAGTTCGTTCTGAGTCTGAACGAAACCGGAGGCACTCAATATGTAATAACCCGGAAATTCTGAACCAATTTAAAATTTTTATTTTGGCGATTTTAGCGAATTTCGAATATTTAAAATAGATTATTTTAAATAAAAACGACCAGAAATTTATTTTGAATATAATTAGAACGTATATATTATATACGCCGTCGTTAGAATATAAATATTTTTATATAATTATAAATAGAATTGAAAATGGCGCGGTAGTTCGATAATTCGATTTCAAACTTCAATTGAACATACCGGGTGCAAAACAATCCGGATTTTAGTGAAACCAAAAATGATAGGATCTAATTGATAATATCTTTCTAACGAATCCGAAAAATCGAGATTTCAGAGCGGGAATCAAAAGATATGTCTATCTGAAAATTCTGAATAGTCGCTATGGAATTCAGGCCCTTAAAAATGGGAATTTTGCAAACGACCTCGGATTTCGACGAAACCACTTTTGTTGGGTCCGTGATGTTAAGTTATTGCTAGATTCCAATTTTCATAATTTTCTGATTCAATATGTGAGTGTGGCAAAGGAAAACGCGTTTGACCAGTTTCAGTTGATTTTAATCGACTGGGAATTGGCCATTTTTCAAACGGTCTCAGAATTTGACGAAACTAGTTTTATTAGGACCGTATCGTCAATACGAAGCTAGAAAATATTTTTCTGGAATTTTTCGAGCTCGTATGTGACCCCGGTAAATTGAAATGCGCGTTCAAATTCAATATATAGAGTTATATGTTGATTTTAACGGAAACTGATCGAAACGATCGAATTAGCCTGCGATACATATCCCATTGTGTTCGGAATGGGGGTAATACGCTATGGACGACAGGCGGTGGGCCTCGTTTCGAGGTCGTATGTAAAAGTCAACTTTTTGAAAATAAGTTAATTAAATAAATTAAAAATTAAATCCCTCTCTCCTCACCCTCTCTATTTTCTGCCCCCCCCCCCCCCGTTCGATTCACTTCAGGAAACAAAAAAAAAGAGAATTCGACGGAGGCGGAAAACCTCCATCGCCGTCGCGCCGCCGCGCGAGGCATTCCCCCTGGTCAGATCGAGAGCCCCACCACCTTTTCCTCCACCGACGCAACAACCTTCCCCCCTCTTCTCCTACTGCAGACCGAATCCCACCCCCCCAAACCGCACCCTCCTCCGCCCCTTCTTCCTCCTCCGCCGACCGACGCCCCGCCTGACCCCACTGCGCCGCCCATGCTCACCCCTTCCAGTCGCAGTAAGTGATCGTTTTATTTATTTTTGCTTATTTAATGTTTTTAAAAATCAGTTCTATTTTATTTTATTTTATAAAAATCTGAATTTTCTTATATAAAGGTAGGAAGTTAAACGTTAGAAAGGCTTGATTTTTATTGTGAAGAAAGATTTGATTTTTAAACGTGTAAAGATATGGCTTTTAAATGTAGAAAGATGTGATTTTTATATTTTTAAAGAATTAAAAATATGATTTTTATATTTTTAAAGTATTAAAAATATAATCTTTACTATATAGAAGATGTAAAAATATGATTTTTGTTTATGTAGAGGATTAAAAATATAATTTTTACATGATAGGGATATTGGAAATATCATCTTTATATGTGTAGAAAAATAAAAATGTGATTTTTATAATGATATATTTGAAAAGGCGAAATCTTTATATAGAGAATAGCGAGGTAAAAATATAATTTTTATCTATATAGTAGTAATGTAAAAATAGAATTTTTATCCATATAGCGTGATTGTAAAAATTCGATTTTTATATATTGAATAGCATAATAAAAATTCGATTTTTATATATTGAATAGCATAGTAAAAATTTGATTTTTATATATTGAATAGCATAATAAAAATTTGATTTTTTATATATTGAATAGCATAATAAAAATTTGATTTTTATATATTGAATAGCATAGTAAAAATTCGATTTTTATATATTGAATAGCATAGTAAAAATTCGATTTTTATATATTGAATAGCATAGTAAAAATTCGATTTTTATATATTGAATAGCAAAGTAAAAATTCGATTTTTATATATTGAATAGCGAAGTAAAAATTCGATTTTTACATATGAAGTGGCTACGGGCAACGAAGATGACAAAGATGCGATAACGAGGAAGATTTCTATAAATGAAGAGTCATGGAATTGGGATAACTATCGGTGAGAAATTCTCACTCTTCAATTTCTTTTTCTAGTTATATATATATACTAGGATGCAGACGGTGTTTAGTAGCACCCGACACAATCGTCCACAGACCATGGACTTGTTTGTTTGGTTGCATAGATTAGTTAGATGATTTGATTTGAATTTGGTTGTTTGGTGAATTTGATTGATGTGTGAATGGCGTGGGCCTTCACTAGACCGGGGATGAGGCTAGGCCTCGTCCCGTTTCTAGTATCGTGCCATTATGCCGCCGAAATTTTCTAAAATATGTTAGAAAAATAAAAATACCATTTTCATTGTGTAAATGAACCGAATAGAAATTCATGTGTTGAAATAAAATATTTTATCGTTAAAAATATAATTTTTAACGTGAAGTGAATAAAATAAAAAACTCATTTACAAACCGGACGGTTTGTTTATGTGCACTGATTTGACTGACATTGATTGGGTCGATAAATTTTACACATCGCCCAACTGCACAAATAAAATCTGTGTTTGATTGTTTGAAACCCCACACGGGTGTTGGGATGAAATTTGAAGTTCACTCATCCTGATTGATTAAATATGTCGATCGATTGATTGACAGGCTGTTATAAGCGTTAAATATCTATATTTGATGCTTATACAGTGTAGTGCACTTTGGTTGATGGTTGATTATTTTTCAATGCTATTATATAGGTGTGATGTATGAAAATCCATATAATTGACGTTATATGGTGATTGATTGGGCCTCATTCCAATCGGGAAAATAAAGAACATTATAAAATAAAGGTTCATGTGTTGACTGTACTCATCCGTTGAGATTAGTCATGTGTTGAACGAAATATTTTAATAATAAAATTTACATCTTTATCAGTATAAAATAAAGGTTCATGTGTTGACTGTACTCATCCGTTGAGATTAGTCATGTGTTGAACGAAATATTTTAATAATAAAATTTACATCTTTATCAATATAAAATAAAGGTTCATGTGTTGACTGTACACATCCGTTGAGATTAGTCATGTGTTGAACAAAATATTTTAATAATAAAATTTACATCTTTATCAATATAAAATAAAGGTTCATGTGTTGACAGTACTCATCCGTTGAGATTAGTCATGAGTTGAATGAAATATTTTAATAATAAAATTTACATCTTTATCAATATAAGATAAAGGTTCATGTGTTGACAGTACTCCTCCGTTGAAATTAGTCATGTGTTGAACGAAATATTTTAAAAATAGAAATATTTGAAATAGAAATATTTGAATAGGAAATATTTGAAAAAGAAATATTTGAAATAGAATATTTGGAAATAGAAATATATGAAGCCGTGTTGATTAGATTGACGCCATTTTGACGTGAACGATATTTATATCGATTTTATTCATTTTAAAATGAATATTGAAAAGTGATTTCGAAATCGAATATTTTGAAATGAAATTGAAATTGAATTGAATAGTAAACGAAAATGAATTTGAATTGAATAGGAAACCAATTTGAATTGAATCGAATATTTTGAAATGAAATTGAATTTGAATTGAATAGAAAACGAAAATGAATTTGAATTGAATAGGAAACCAATTTGAATTGAATCGAATAGAAAACCAATTTGAATTGAATTGAATAGAAAACCAAATCGAAATGAATTGAATAATAAACGAATTCGAATTGAATTGAAAACGAATTCGAATTGAATTGAAAACGAATTGAAATGAATTCAAATTGAATTGAAATTTGAATTGAATAGAAATGAATTTTAAAACGAATTTATAAGGAAAAATTCAATTTTGGTTTGAATTGAAATGGAAGTTGAAATTGTTTTTGAAACGAAATTAAAACGATTTATAAAATTCATTTTAAATAGAAATCGACGAAATATATATTATATATATTATATAATGGCCTGAATAGAACGCGCCGCGCCGCGGAAGTTCGTAAATTTCGACCATTTATTTCAAACGGACATTACGGGAGATCCGACCGTCGGATTCTCCTAAAACCAGAACCGTTGGGTTCGTATCGAAAAGAGCTTTCTAATGAATATTAGAAATTCAAAATCTAATGGTTGGATTTGGAGGTACGTCCAAATCAAATTTGAAAAAGGTCGCTGTAAGTGCAGTTCGATGGCCGTTGATGGAAATCGACTGTACGGGCCTTGATAAAATTATTAAAAATATCAATAATTTGTGTAAAATCATAAGAAATGATTTGGGAAAAATTGGGGTGAAAAAATGGATTTTTATCGAAATGAACTAGTTTTGAACTAAATTTAAAACCCAATTATTTTTAAATAAATAAATTAGATTTAGAAAGTGGTTTTAAATAATCGGAATTTCTAATATATTTGATTGGATTTGAAATGGGTTTATCGTGAACAGTGTATTAAACAACACTTGTTCTTTAACCCGATAATAAATAGAATGTGATTTGGGTTTGTCGTGAACTGTGTTTTAAATGACATTAGTTCTTTAACCCAGAAAAAGTAGTTTTAATGAATCTACAATTAGATTGAAATGTGAATTGATAATCTAAATTATCAAATATTTAAATGAGCGAGAATGGAGTATCACCAGTTTTGCTCCAAAGCGGTAGTTAAATCTTTAATTAGATTTGAACGTGAAATGGTAATTAATCTTACCGATAACACCATGGTGTTAGACATGGAGTATTACCAGTTTTGCTTCATGGGATGAATAGGTTGGGATTGGGAAATAAAATAAATAATTACTTCGGTGTGGTTCGCTAATCTCGACTAGTTTAGAAAACCATAATTTGGTTTGAAACGACATCCAAAGGAAGATTAAAGGATAAATTTTAAAGAATTTATCTTGGATAAAATTTATGGGAACCTTTCCCTAAAAATGTGGTTGTTGGAATGAGGCGTATGTTGTGTTTGTGTAACATTTGTTTTTAGTATACGCGGGTTGTTCGGAAAGTCCGGGTTTATACCCATTCTGAATAACCGATTCGACGATAAGTCGAAGATGAAGACGGTGGTTAAAGACCGGAAGTCTTCACATCGTTTGGATAATTACTGATGATCCGGATTGGGTTGTACACCAAAGAGGATGGAAATAGTTGGTGGTCGTCCAAACGTACTTGGAGATCGATGGATATGCGAGGAAAGTGCCTCCGGTTTCGTTCAGACCCAGAACGAACTTGTACATGGATTGTGTGTAACACCCCGTATTTCTGTTAATACTAATATTCACAAATTAAAAGAATTAATATTGAGAATTTGCACGAAATAGCCTTAAAAAGGCATATAACAAATTTGAGATATGTGAATTGCCTTAAAAGGCGAAAAATGGAATTAAGACATTAATTGGAAAATTAATGTGTAGAAATGGTCATAAGTTAATTATGGATTAATTTGAATTCATGAATAGGTGCGTGTGTATATATATATATTTATATATATATGGGCAATTAATGTAAACATGAATAGAAGTTTATTAATTTGCTGAGTGTTTGCTGAGTCACTTCTGACTCATTGCTGAGTCAATAAGATAAACCCCATCTTGTCTGAATGGTTGTGGTTATTTCTAGGTTAAATCTAATGGCCTAAATGAATCCTAACATCTATAAATAAGTGGGTAGACTCTAACCCTAAATCACTTGAAAAATTGGAGAGCTACCGACATGCCGTTGCCATGGAGTTCAGCATAGCCGTCACAAACTAAAGAAGAAGAAGGCCTAATCTACAAACTAAATCTACTTAAATCAAATCAAAAGCTCTCTCTCTTTCTATTTCTCTTCTTTAAAATTGTGAGTATGATGAATCTCACAATATTATTATAAAATAATTTGATTAAGTTATGAATGGATCACAAGAAAGTGATATGAATTGTTATGTATTTGTAAATTATGCTGTGGATCTCTTGTTATGCTATTATGTTATCATATATATGTTATTATGTTGTAGTGATTATGTTGTAAATAATCCAATGCTATGTCATATGTGATTAATCATGCTATGCTATGTTATAAATCATGTTATGCCATGTTGTAAATCATGTTATGCTATGTTGTAAATATCATGCTATGTTGCAAATTATGATATGCTATGTTGTAAATCTTATATATGTTGTAGATCTCATATTATCACATATGTTGAAATACTTATGTTATATGATAATGATGTCATGTTAAGTTGTGTTGAATCATACAAGTTGTAAAATCATGATGTTAGTATTTATGCGAATTGGATCATGTTTAAAGTTTATGTTTTTTTTATAATTGACCTTGATTATGGGAATTTTCCTATTGAGTTAGGTGTAACCATATACATGAATCTACAAATTAATTGGATCTTGAATATGGGAATTTGCCTATTAAGTTAGGTGTACCCATATACATGAATCTATGATTAAATGAATTTTGATTTTTGGGAATTTGCCTATTGAGTTAGGTGTACCCATATAAAACCATATTGTTAATGATGTTGATTCACACATGTCCTATACAAGTTTATGAAATTTGATCAAAATCATATTATGTGAATTATGAATAAGTTGACACCCTTAGATCCATGACATGTATAACCTTATGCAAGTTGTAATGTATGCAAGTTTTACCCCTTGTTATGATTTATTTAGTCACATATATATGTTGATGTTGTGAATATTTTCTTTTATGCTATGAGTTAGACTAATCGGGTCTAGCATACATTTTGCGAATAAACGTTCAAACGTGGGGTAGGGGTAATATTAGGAAATTAATAAATTGGGGTGCAATTGATATGATTTTGCATGCCTTAAATGGATGTCCATAATTGAGTCAATTAAGGACATTGTTAAATTTGGAATTAATTAATAATTCAAGTAGGGAATTATTAAAATTGGGGAAAGTGGATTATTAATAATAATCAATGCTTAGGACACAAGGTTGGACCCGTTTGTGACGTAAACCTGCCCGGACCCGCCCGACAAATCCAGTAGTCACAAATGTCGGCCCAATGTGAGAGGTCCTAGGCCCAAACTAAAGCATAACTGTTGTAGAGACACGAGGTTAGACTCTTTTATGGTGTAAGACTGCCCGGACCCGCCCGGCAAATCCAGCTGCCATAAATGCCAGTCTAATGTGAGAGGTCTTTATGAGGTTGTGGCCTTAATGAATTAAGAAATACTAAGCCAGATAATCACGTAATGTGGGACATGGGGGTTAAGTAGGTGCCTTGGGTGGCATGAGGAATCTAGTGGTTGCCTTTAGAGGCATTTGAAATACGATTAGACTTAACCAAATACACATGTAAATGAACATGACTAAGTGGGTTAAGTGGATGGACTAATGGGACAAGCTTAGGTGGAATGCTTGTGGGAAATAATGGGGGCCCATTTCAACCAGTATCCTAAAACGTATCTTTGTGGGCTCGACCCAAATCGAGGACGGGACACGCATACTGGGTTTGACTATAAGAGGCCAAAACAGGGAGCGGTGGCAACGCAAGTCCAACGGGTTTCATATGCGTGTGTGGACCCGGGCTGGTAGGTAAGACGTTGTTGCATCGTGTAGGTATAAGCCGTGCATCTCCGTTATATCGGGTTGCCACTTTAGGGGAATGATACACCCCACTGTGAGGCCAGCATGGGTATCTACGAGTAGGGAGCCGATCGAAAAATGGAAAGTGGGGTACACCTAGTGGAGATAGGGGCAGGCGGCACCTATGTAGTCAGCTAGGAGTACGTAAAGCCATTAAGAAAGTTTCTAAGTGAAGCTAAGTGGAATCAATCTTTAGGGTGACTGGTGTGGTGCAGTATAGTGTTTATCCTTTAGTATTTAGGAGCGCCTATAACGTTTCCTTTAGCGATTGTCTATGTCCTTAATCAGCTCTTTCATAGACATTTCCTTGTTTTCCAGCTTATGCCTTAGTCCAGTTATTTTGATAATAGTATTGTAGAATTATCATACTCACCAGACTTTATGTCTGACCCCCCCTCTTTTTCATCTTTTTCTCCCTTCAGGTCCTTAAGTTGGGCCAAGTTCGAGTGAAGCCTGATTGGATTGCTTATCTCTTGGAAAGCTTGGACTGCTGAAGTAAAGTCCAGCTTGTTATCTTTCTTTTGAATGGCTATTTATGTAATGGGATTATGTACTTGTTTTATCA
Organism: Allium sativum; assembly: GCA_030737875.1. NCBI lineage: Eukaryota > Viridiplantae > Streptophyta > Magnoliopsida > Asparagales > Amaryllidaceae > Allium > Allium sativum. The sequence continues at coordinate 40,006,854 of CM060916.1, forward strand.
AGATAGATATTGTACTTGACTTTGATTATGGTGTTATGATGTAATCAAACATGTTTTGACTTCTGCTGCAATTGAAATAAAGTTTTTAAATTTCCAAGTATATATCTGTCTTGTTGAAATTTTATTGTTCTATATTCACCTAAAACCTCCATAGAAGTTAATGCATTCCCTTTGTGAGTGACATTAATGGACGTGGGGTGTTACACGTGGTATCGGAGCATAAGGTTATCAGAACAGATAAAATTTTTAGAAAAATATTTTTCTAAAGTATTTTTGGAAGAAGTGCTTTCAAAAACATGTTATTTAGATAAAGTTTTTATGAAAAACATAATCCCAAATAGCCATATCCTTATCTTTATCTTTCGAATTCTCCATTTTGAATCTTTCCTTTTTCGTTTCAGCATGGCTGAAGATCTTAATCTCCCAGAAGGTGTGACGGTTCCAGGGTGGAGATATTTGGAGGCTAGGGCCACCACTGCAGGCCCAGCAGATGTTCCTCCACCCCCAGTTGCACCCATTCCTCCTCCTCCTCCTCGTGTTGACACTTTTGCAAAGACGTGCAAGGAATTTTAGGCTATGGGAGGAAAAACTTTTCAAGGGACTGAGACGTTTGTGGAGGCCAGAGACTGGCTTAAGGAGACTGAGGAATTGTTGGATATCTTTGAAGTGGAAGATGGGAGGAAAGTCCGTTTAGCTGCTTGGTTAATGAAGGGAGAGGCCTCGTTTTGGTGGGAGGTCACTAACGGGGAACGTCCAGTTGATTCATAGGCGGATTTCAGACGAAGGTTTGAGGCAAAGTTTCTTTCAAGGGCAGAGGAGAATTTAAATATGGAAAAATTCCTGACATTAAAGCAAGGGAGCTTATCAGTGAAGGAGTATGTCAATAAATTTAATCAGTTAGCAAGGTTTGGCTTGGAGTTGGTGAACACGCCAGAGAAGAAAGCTTTGAGGTTCGTTAGAGGCTTGAATGAACCGTTGCAAGGGTTGGCTATGACCCACATCCCTATGGGAGCCACCTTTGAAAGGCTAGTAGAAATGGCACTTATGCATGAGGATAAGGTAGTTGAAAAGAAAGGGGATCAGAAGAAACCCCAACAGCAAAATAAGAAAGGTGGTAAAAACAATAATGGCAAAGGGAAGAAGAGATGCTTCAATTGTGGGACGCCTAGCCATCTCAGCAAAGATTGTAGAAAGAAAAAGAAGACTGGTTGTTTTCATTGTGGAGATGCAGGACATTTGGTGAAGGACTGCCCAAAGAAGGGGCAGAGGGCAGGGTCTACCTCGGGAGGACAGGTGCAGGCTCTTATGGCACCAGGGCAGGCAAGGGGGCAAGTTCAGGCTATTGCGGCCCCACCGCTGCAAGAAAGAGGTAGAACAATTTCTGTTGAAAGCTTAGTTTTTCTGTTTGATCATCATGTCCGTACCTTATTCGATTCTGGCGCATCTCATTCGTTTATCTCTACATCATTAGTTGAATTACTGCACTTGAACACCAGTTTAGTAGAGGATCCCTTGGTTGTTTCAAATCCAATTGGGGGTTCGGCTCATTTGACCATGATATGTTTGGATTTGAAAATCTCTATACTTAGCGTTGAATTTAGATGTGATGCTTATGTATTGGGCTTCACGGGCTATGGGCTAATTTTAGGAATGGATTGGTTATCTAGAAATGGGGCCATTCTTGATTGTGAAAGGAGAGTAGTTAGGCTTGTGACTCGCCTTGGTAATGCTCTCGACATCTTTTGTAGTCCCATAAATTCCGTTATGCTAAGTTATCTTGAATCGCTTGACGCGTCTGTAGAGAATCTGCGAACGGTAGAGGTGGTCCGGGAATATCCGGATGTGTTTGAGGAGGTGAAGGGCTTACCTCCAAAGCGGGAGATAGACTTTCGAATTTATCTTGTGGATAATGCTAAACCCATATCTTTGCCAGTGCGTCACATGGCTCCTCGTGAAAGGAGGGAACTCAATAAGCAAGTGAAGGAGTTGCTTGAGAAGGGGTTCATAAGACATAGTATATCAGAGTGGGGTGCTCCAGTAGTATTTGCTACAAAGGCGGATGGGTCCCTTAGACTTTGTGTGGACTATAGAGAACTAAACAAGCTTACTAAAAAGAACCGACACCCACTACCGAGGATTGACGATCTCTTTGATCAGTTAGTTGGCGCCTCAGTGTTTTCGCAGTTGGACTTAGCCACTGGCTTTCATCAACTGAGAGTGGCTGAGGATAGTATAGATAAGACTGCTTTTAGGACTCCTGATGGATTCTATGAATGGCTAGTGATGCCCTTTGGTTTGACAAACGTCCCCGCATATTTTGTTGATTTGATGAGTAGGGTGTTTAGGGAGTACCTTAACAAATTCGTGGTAGTCTTTGTGGATGACATCTTAGTCTTTTCTAAGAATGAAGAAGAGCATGCCCTACATCTTAGGGAAGTGTTGGAAACCCTTCGAGCGCATAACCTTAAGGCAAAATTTTCTAAGTGTCACTTCTGGAGGAAAGAAGTACGGTTCTTAGGGCACGTGGTTTCCAAGGAAGGGATAGCAGTGGATCCCGCAAAGGTGGTGGCCATCCAAGATTGGAAGGTCCCTAAAAATGTAACCGAAGTAAGAAGTTTCTTGGGGTTGGCTGGCTATTATAGGAAGTTTATCAAAGACTTCGCAAAAATATCAGCTCCATTAACACGGTTAACGAAGAAGAACCTGGTTTTTACGTGGGACGAAGATTGTGATGATGCGTTCCAACGTTTAAAGAGAGCCTTAACTTCAGCCCCAGTCTTAGTGCTGCCAGACGGGAATAAACCGTTTACCGTCTATACTGATGCTCGTGGGACGGGACTTGGCGCGGTCCTCATGCAAGAGGGAAGTGTAATAGCCTATGGTGGAAGGCAGTTGAGGGTTCATGAAAAGAATTACCCTACGCATGACCTTGAGTTAGCCGCAATTGTTTTCGCGCTTAAGTCTTGGCATCACTATCTTCTTGGTGAGAAATTCGAACTGTTCACTGACCACAAATCATTAAAATACTTATTCTCTCAGAAGGATTTGAATTTAAGGCAGCAACGGTGGATGGAATTCCTAGCCTCCTACGATTTTGAAATAACATATACCCCGGGCAAGGGTAACGTGGTAGCAGACGCCTTAAGTAGGAAAAGGTTGTCCTTGAGTCCGTTGTTTGTTGAACGACGAAGCTTAGAATTCATCTCCATGTTTGACTTTAGACCCTCCGTTGACCTATTACCTGGTTTGTTAGCATCCTTGGAGGTTAGACCTACACTTCTAGGACGAGTTGGTGAGGCACAGCAAGACGACCCCCAGTTGGTTGAGATAGAAGAAAAGCTCAAAGGAGGGGAGTCGTCTAGCCATCTTCGTAGGTATACCCTAGACGATAAGGGTTGGTTACGAAGGGATAATAGACTTTGTGTACCACAAGACGAAGACTTAAGGAAGGCCATTCTTGATGATGCTCATCGCTCAAAGATGACCATTCATCCCGGCGGAGACAAGATGTACAAAGATATGAAGCGGGTTTTCTTTTGGGCCGGTATGAAAAAGGATGTGGCCGAGTACGTCGCTAGATGCTTGGTGTGCTAACGAGTAAAAGCTGAACAAAAGAAACCCGGTGGGTTGCTTCACCCATTGGAAGTTCCACTATGGAAATGGGAAAGCGTCTCAATGGATTTTGTGGATGGATTACCAAGATCAAGGAAGGGTAATACGGGGATTTGGGTTATAGTAGATAGACTTACTAAGTGCGCCCATTTTATTCCCGTGAAAAGTAAGAGGACTGCTCCGTGGTTGGCTTCTGTATACATTAAAGAGATAGTTCGTTTGCACAGTATTCCTTCTAGTATAGTAAGCGACCGTGATCCCATCTTCACTAGCGAATTTTGGAAGAGTTTACAAGAGGCGGTAGGGACTCAGCTATGTTTGAGCACCGCATATCATCCTCAGACTGACGGCCAGACCGAGAGGGTGAATCGTATTCTAGAGGATCTTTTAAGGCTTTGTATCCTAGACTTTGGGGGTACATGGGAAGAGCACCTTTCGTTGGTAGAATTCACATATAATAATAGCTTTCAGTCTAGTATTGGCTTGGCACCTTTCGAAGCTCTTTATGGAAGGCCTTGCCGTTCGCCTACATGTTGGTGGGAATCTACCGATAAAATCCTACTTGGGCCCGATATGGTTAGGGAAACCTCGGAGAAGATTGATTTGATTCGAAGGAGGATGAAAGCAGCACAAGATAGGCAGAAATCGTATGCTAATAAGAGGAGGACAGATCTTGAGTTTGACATTGGGGACATGGTTTTTACCAAAGTGTCTCCGTTACGGAATGTTGTTCGCTTTGGGTCCGTTGGGAAATTAGCGCCAAGGTTTGTAGGGCCGTTTCCTATAAAAGACAGGATTGGGAAGATGGCGTATAGGGTGGAGTTGCCTGAGAAACTTAGTGGAGTACACGACGTATTCCATGTATCACATTTGAGGAAGTGTTTGCACAAGACCGCGGAGGTGGTAGAGCCGAGCTTGCTTAAAGAGGTGGAAATAGAGCGTGATGCAACAATTAGACGAGCTCCTACATGCATTCTTGGGTCGGAGATCAAAAAGTTGAGGAATCGAGAGGTCAGACTAGTTAAAGTGCAATGGGGAGATGATGAGAGCAACACTACTTGGGAGACAGAAGCGAAGATGCGTTCGCTATACCCTTTTCTTTTTGAGGGTATGTCTTTTAATTTCTCCTTTATCGCTTAGCTTATCTTATCTTATCTTTAGTATGTCCTCTCATTAGTATCTTTGACCTTTAGTTAGGATAATCCTGTGGTTGAAACATGTGTTTGAGACATGTTATGTATGATGGATGCAAGTGGTTGCTAGTGGTTGCTCGTGGATGCATATATACACACACTTTAGGCACTAGATCGGCTCAGTCACTACATATTGCATATTGCATAAATGAATGTATTTAGTATAATGGATGTATAATGGTTGTACCATCATATAGATGCTACATTCGGTTGAATGGATGTGCACGCATATAGAAGTAGTTTGTAAGCAATTAGGATCTTTTGCATACATAATGGATGCATGGCACTATCATGAATTGCATCAAGGAGGTCAACTGAATCAGTGGACCGCCTGATTTTGCATTAGATACGGACATAGACACACACTGTGCATTTAAACATGAAAGCATTAGAAGTCTATAAGGACAATGGATGCCAGTGTTTGTTGATTGAGTAGATGGTTGATGATAGGATATAAACTTGAAGATTTCGGGGTCGAAATCCCTTAAGGAGGGGAGAATGTAACACCCCGTATTTCTGTTAATACTAATATTCACAAATTAAAAGATTTAATATTGAGAATTTGCACGAAATAGCCTTAAAAAGGCGTATAACAAATTTGAGATATGTGAATTGCCTTAAAAGGCGAAAATTGGAATGAAGACATTAATTGGAAAATTAATGTGTAGAAATGGTCATAAGTTAATTATGGATTAATTTGAATTCATGAATAGGTGCGTGTGTATATATATATATATTTATATATATATGGGCAGTTAATGTAAACATGAATAGAAGTTTATTAATTTGCTGAGTGTTTGCTAAGTCACTTCTGACTCATTGCTGAGTCAATAAGATAAACCCCATCTTGTCTGAATGGCTGCGGTTATTTCTAGGTTAAATCTAATGGCCTAAATGAATCCTAACATCTATAAATAAGTGGGTAGACTCTAACCCTAAATCACTTGAAAAATTGGAGAGATACCGACATGCCGTTGCCATGGAGTTCAGCATAGCCGTCACAAACTAAAGAAGAAGAAGGCCTAATCTACAAACTAAATCTACTTAAATCAAATCAAAAGCTCTCTCTCTTTCTATTTCTCTTCTTTAAAATTGTGAGTATGATGAATCTCACAATATTATTATAAAATAATTTGATTAAGTTATGAATGGATCACAAGAAAGTGATATGAATTGTTATGTATTTGTAAATTATGTTGTGGATCTCTTGTTATGCTATTATGTTATCATATATATGTTATTATGTTGTAGTGATTATGTTGTAAATAATCCTATGCTATGTCATATGTGATTAATCATACTATGCTATGTTATAAATCATGTTATGCCATGTTGTAAATCGTGCTATGCTATGTTGTAAATATCATGCTATGTTGCAAATTATGATATGCTATGTTGTAAATCTTATATATGTTGTAGATCTCATATTATCACATATGTTGAAATACTTATGTTATATGATAATGATGTCATGTTAAGTTGTGTTGAATCATACAAGTTGTAAAATCATGATGTTAGTATTTATGTGAATTGGATCATGTTTAAAGTTTATGTTTTTTTTATAATAGACCTTGATTATGGGAATTTGCCTATTGAGTTAGGTGTACCCATATACATGAATCTACAAATTAATTGGATCTTGAATATGGGAATTTGCCTATTAAGTTAGGTGTACCCATATACAAGAATCTATGATTAAATAAATTTTGATTTTTGGGAATTTGCCTATTGAGTTAGGTGTACCCATATAAAACCATATTGTTAATGATGTTGATTCACACATGTCCTATACAAGTTTATGAAATTTGATCAAAATCATATTATGTGAATTATGAATAAGTTGACACCCTTAGATCCATGACATGTATAACCTTATGCAAGTTGTAATGTATGCAAGTTTTACCCCATGTTATGATTTATTTAGTCACATATATATGTTGTTGTTGTGAATATTTTCTTTTATGCTATGAGTTAGACTAATCGGGTCTAGCATACATTTTGTGAATAAACGTTCAAACGTGGGGTAGGGGTAATATTAGGAAATTAATAAATTGGGGTGCAATTGATATGATTTTGCATGCCTTAAATGGATGTCCATAATTGAGTCAATTAAGGACATTGTTAAATTTGGAATTAATTAATAATTCAAGTAGGGAATTATTAAAATTGGGGAAAGTGGATTATTAATAATAATCAATGCTTAGGACACGAGGTTGGACCCGTTTGTGACGTAAACCTGCCCGGACCCGCCCGGCAAATCCAGTAGTCACAAATGTCGGCCCAATGTGAGAGGTCCTAGGCCCAAACTAAAGCATAACAGTTGTAAAGACACGAGGTTAGACTCTTTTATGGTGTAAGACTGCCCGCACCCGCCCGGCAAATCCAGCTGCCATAAATGCCAGTCTAATGTGAGAGGTCTTTATGAGGTTATGGCCTTAATGAATTAAGAAATACTTAGCCAGATAATCACATAAGGTGGGACATGGGGGTTAAGTAGGTGCCTTGGGTGGCATGAGGAATCTAGTGGTTGCCTTTAGAGGCATTTGAAATACGATTAGACTTAACCAAATACACATGTAAATGAACATGACTAAGTGGGTTAAGTGGATGGACTAATGGGACAAGCTTAGGTGGAATGCTTGTGGGAAATAATGGGGGCCCATTTCAACCAGTATCCCAAAACATATCTTTGTGGGCTCGACCCAAATCGAGGACGGGACACGCATACTGGGTTTGACTATAAGAGGCCAAAACAGGGAGCGGTGGCAACGCAAGTCCAACGGGTTTCATATGCGTGTGTGGACCCGGGCTGGTAGGTAAGACGTTGTTGCATCGTGTAGGTTTAAGCCGTGCATCTCCGTTATATCGGGTTGCCACTTTAGGGGAATGATACACCCCACTGTGGGGCCAGCACGGGTATCTACGAGTAGGGAGCCAATCGAAAAATGGAAAGTGGGGTACACCTAGTGGAGATAGGGGCAGGCGGCACCTATGTAGACAACTAGGAGTACGTAAAGCCATTAAGAAAGTTTCTAAGTGAAGCTAAGTGGAATCAATCTTTAGGGTGACTGGTGTGGTGCAGTATAGTGTTTATCCTTTAGTATTTAGGAGCGCCTATAAAGTTTCCTTTAGCGATTGTCTATGTCCTTAATCTGCTCTTTCATAGACATTTCCTTGTTTTCCAGCTTATTCCTTAGTCCAGTTATTTTGATAATAGTATTGTATAATTATCATACTCGCCAGACTTTATGTCTGACCCCACCCCCTCTTTTTCATCTTTTTCTCCCTTCAGGTCCTCAGGTTGGGCCAAGTTCCAGTGAAGTCTGATTGGATTGCTTATCTCTTGGAAAGCTTAGACTGCTGAAGTAAAGTCCAGCTTGTTATCTTTCTTTTGAATGGCTATTTATGTAATGGGATTATGTACTTGTTTTATCAATATAGATATTGTACTTGACTTTGATTATGGTGTTATGATGTAATCAAACATGTTTTGACTTCTGCTACAATTGAAATAAAGTTTTTAAATTTCCAAGTACTATTTTATATCTGTCTTGTTGAAATTTTACTGTTCTATATTCAGCCAAAACCTCCATAGAAGTTAATGCATTCCCTTTGTGAGTGACATTAATGGACGTGGGGTGTTACATTGTGTGTCTGACATTGGATTTTATTCTGTGTTGATTGATTTCTGTTAAATATATATCTGTTTGGCGGCGGAGAATTTATTCTCTTGCTTAACGCCCTTCTCTGAGACGTACGAGCTTAGAGGTTATATATCGATAGATATCAATCGCATGGCATGAATTGCCTGTGTGGCACGCTGAGTTGCATAGATCAAGGCTTCTGTGGAAAAGCAAAGTCTTGTGGTTGATGATCAAAGCACGGCCTTTGTGGCGTAGCTTTGTGTATAACGTGAATTCGCGAGCCTCACACCTCGGTATGAGTTAAAAACAGGATATGGACCGCTGGGAGAGCATGAATTTTCTTTCTAGCTTTGGTGGTGTCAGTGACTTACCAGCCCTGACATTTATATACTTTTCACCTATGTGGTTGTTGGATGCGAGGCGCCTCGATATTAGGTCTGTAAGGACCGGGAAACGTGTGTTCAGGAATTGCCAATCCTCTAACGTAAGTGAGGACCGACCCAGCCGCATCCGGGGTTGCCCAGAGTGTGTAGTCCCGAGGCATTTGCTAGAGTGTCTCGAACGCGGAGAGGAGCTTGCCCCTTGCCTCGACTCATGACGGAATCCAATTTCCAATACGTGTCTTGCGGCTTTATTTGTAGAGCCTAGTATGGCGACATAGTAGCATGGGATGCCATGCCGTCTATGATTTATATTTATGATTGAAATTGTTTTGACACTATACACTTATTATAGTATCAAATGATTTGTTTTAAACGTACCAAGCATGTTTGGCTGTTATAAGGTAAAACCCTATCCTCCGGCTTGCGTTGCATTGTGTGATGGGACCTGGGTCTTATAACAGCTTCATTTTTCGAAAAAGCATTGCGTTGTTTATTCTATGCACTGGTATTCTTGGGAGGAAACACGTTCCGTGTTATACGGCGTGGTCCCTTGAATTACTCTCTTTTAAAGTAAAGTTTTAAATAACTGTTTTAGTTCTCACACCAGTCACATGACTGACCTGGAGTTTATTGTTTTAACCTAAACTCTGGGTGCCCCTATTTTCCGCAGGGGCAGCTAGTAGTTTTGGTTTTGCAGATTTATATTCACAGGATCCTGATTTACAGCTGGAACGATTCTCAGAAAGCTCTGTATCCGTGTATTACTTTCAGTTGTGTTTTATATTATTTTTTCCGTTGCGATGTATTTAAATGTAATTTATATCTCTGATATTTGTTGAATGTAATTTATTCATTTATACTCTGTATATTCTTGTATTCTGATGGAATTGTTGTAATAGCAATGAAATGTTCTTCCGTCTGCGTTCTGTTTTGTCTTGTTCTCACAGTAATTCGTTCTTTCTCATCTCTTCGGAGACCGGGGAAGTTCGGGTCGCTACACAATACCTCGCATATCCGTACAATCAACATGTACATCCGGGTGGCTACTACTTCAACCCTTTCAAGGTAGCTACTCCTATCATGAGCATCAGTAGCACCCCTCCATTCGACGTGAAGATCATCGTTCTTGCACCGTCTTCATATCTTCGACTTCCACTCGTCAATCAATTATTTGAAATGAGAATAAACTCGACCTTTTCAAATAATTCACGTATATTTAGAATTTCAAATAAATTCATTTCAATGGTTAAATTATTCGATATCACTAGTTCTGTCCTTTAATGTAATTTTCACATCAAACACATTCGACCATCAAATATCACATAAACCGAGCAAATTCAGTTTATTTTCATTCCATATCATTTATAATATTTTATCGCGATTTATCGCTATTTTATTTATTTAAAAATAGCCAATTCATTCAAACGACGCTTCAGGCCATAACGCGGCCGTGACGTTGTTTTTCTTCAAATTTGATTTACACATATCTGAAAATCTAACCGTTGGATCTTCATAAATTTTATATCATTAGAAAGATCTTTTCAAAACGAATCCAACGGTTTTAGTTTTGGGAAAATCCGACGGTCGGATCTCCCGCACTAATCGTTTGAAGTTACGATTTCAAAATACGAACTGCAGCGTCATTATTCGATTTAATTTAATTATATATATATATATATATATATATATAATCAATTCTGGCGCTGTTTTTCTTCAGATTTGAATTAAACATTCCAGATAATCCAAGCGTTGGATCTTTACAAAGTTTGTATCGTTGGAAAGATATTTCCAAAGCAAACCCAACGGTTGTGGTTTCGGGAAAATCCGATGGTCGGATCTCCCGCACTAATCGTTTGAAATCACGGTTTCAAAACACGAACTGCAGCTTCGTTATTCGATTTATTTTAATTATATTTATATATATAGAAATATAATTCATTCTTCGATTTCAAAACCATATCCACTTTATATACTTGATAAAAATGATATTTTTATCATCAAAAATATTTATTCCACACATCACCATTTTTAACACTTCATCAATAAAAATGTAGATTTTATTGTTCAATCTATATATTCAACACATGAACGTTTTCGACTTTACACATACGTTAAAATATGATTTTTATGTTCTAGTCCTTTATTCAACACATGAATATTTTCTATAGTCGATAATGTAATAAAACTGTGATTTTTATTGTAAAACAATTTATTTCAATACATGATTATTTTATATAGTCTATACATAAGGTAAAAATGTTATTTTTGGTGTTAAAACAATTTATTGAAAATATTAATATTTTATATATGCTATATATATATAATAAAAATGTGATTTTTATCTTTCAAATAATTTACTCAACACATGAACTCATTTAACCATGAATTTCTATTCAACACATGAATTTCTATTCAACACATGAATTTCTATCCAACACACGAATATAGTTTCAACACATGAAAATAATTCTAACAAATGAATATTACTGAAAATTTCGGTAGCATAACGGCAGGGTAGTTAAAACCGGGACCGTCCCTAGTACGGCTCCTCGCTCTACTTTAAAACCTCGCGGTTTTTGACAATGGGGATTTTCAATATCTAGTTCGCACGCAGACGAATTTTCCCATATACTAATCCTACTGGGATTTCAATCACAATCAATCATTTCAAATCAACCATTCATGATATTCACCAAATTTCACATCAACCAATAATCCAAACAATATCACAACCAATATATATCGTCCATGGTCTGTGGACGAGGGGAGTATATATATATTCATATATAAATATATTTCGATTTCACTTCAATAACATTTCAATTTATTTCAAGGCATATATCACTTTTACAACGCATATATAACTTATACATCGAACATACAACGCTTATACATGAGGCGTACAACGCTTATATAACTCACACATCGACTATATAATTTATACATCGTTGTTTTCCATATCGTTTATATATTAGAAATCTCACATTGGGTTCCACTCCACCAAAAATAGCAGAAGGCTCAAAAAAATATGCGTTCTCTTCTAAAATGTAGAAGACGTCCACACGAGTCCATGTCTCTTGTTTCACTGGATTTCGACAACATAGGTTAAAGATATGTTTTTTTTTCTAAAATCACAAATAGCAATGATTAAAAGAATTATAAATCATTTAAATTAAACCTGCTGTGAGTTTCTGAAGGGGTTCGGAACTAGGGTTCGGTTTTACGCCACAACCATTGCACTTAGACGAAATCAGACGATACCACGTCGAGGAGGGAGGAAGGCCACGGAGATCGGTGGTGGTGGCGAGGGGTTCAACGGCGCCTATACGTCGCGGCGGCGATTCGAAGTTGGTGACTTCGAGGGGGTGAAACTCGCTGATGGCGCAAGGATAGGGGGTGTATTTGATATGGATTCGAAGAGGAAGAGAATCTCTTCAAAAACACCAACTGCCACGTTCGATTTTGATGAGCGGATTCGCCAGAAATTAGGAGAGATGGGAGGAGCTCTTTGTCGTCGTCGGTTTCAGAGAGGGTCGGGGAGAGAGAGTAACAATGGGCCAATAGGATTTTTTTAATTTATTTATATATTTTTAAAACTCCAAAATACCCCTTATCTCATACGAACTCCAATCCAAACCCAACGACTGTCGTCCCCAGCTAAACACCCCCATTCCGACCACAATGGGATATGTTTCGGAGGCTCATTCAAATATTTCAGTCAGTTTTCCTTCAAATTATAATATAAAACGTTCAATATTCGATTTGAACGTACATTTCAATTTGCCAGGGCCACAAACTGATTCGAAAAATTCCATAAAAATAAATCTAGCTATGTTTTGACGATACGGTCCCAACAAAACTTGTTTCGTCGAATTCTGAGACCGTTTGAAAAATGGCCCTTTTCTGGTCGATCCAATTTAACAGAAATTCACCAAACACATTTTTTTTTGCCACGCTAACATATTAACTTCAAAAATTATGAAATTTGAAACCTAGTAATAACTTCACATCCCGGATTCAACAAAATTGGTTTCGTCGAATTCCGAGGTCGTTTGCAAAATGTCTATTTTCAAGGGCGATATATTCTTTATAGCGACCTTTTTGAAAATTCATTTGGCCATAACTTTTGACTCCCGCTACGAAACTTCGATTTTTCAGATTCGTTAGAAAGATATTCAATAACAGATTTAAATATTTCTGGTTTTACTAAAATCCGTTTTATTTTGCACCCGGTACAGTCAGTCAAAGTTTGAATTTCAATTTTGAAACTGTCGTGCTATTTCAGGTCTTGTTTATAATTTAAATTAATTATATTTATTTTCAAACATCAATTCAAACACATTTTTCGTTGTTATTATTTAAAATATTTTATTTTAAATATTTAAAATCCATTAAAATAACCAATTTAAATTTTTTAAACTGGTTCAGATTTTCCGGTTTGTTATACCTTCTATGCAAATATGCATAGAAAATAAAATTGTTCTTTTATTTGCATTTGAAGTAAAACTATATTTTTTTTTTGTTTGCTATTTTAGATGCAAACAAAATATTAGAAGTGAAACTATATTTTTAATTGCAATTTTAGATGCAAACAAACATTAGAGTTAAAATTACATTTTTGCAATTATAAATGCAAACAAAACACTAGAATGAATATGACATTTTTATTTTGCATTTTAGATAGAAATAAAAATATGATTTAAAGAGTTACATTTTTGTTTGTAAATTTGGTTGCAAATAAAGCAAACCAAAATAATAATTATATTTTATTTGCATATTTAGATGCAAATAAACATCATAGTAAAAAAAATTATATTTTTATTTGCATTCTTTGATGCAAATGAACACTGTATTTAAAAGTCAAATTTTTATTTGCATTTTTTGATGCAATTAAACCACCATATTAAAAGTTGGAATTGTATTTGCATTCTTTGGTGCAAATAAACAATGAAATTAAAGGTTGTATATTTATTTGCATTCCTTGATGCAAATAAAATATTGAATCAGAAATTGCATATTTATTTGCATTCCTTGATGCGAATAAAATATTGGATTAGTAGTTGCATTTTTATTTGCAAATTTAGATGCAAATAAAACCTTGGATTAGTAGTTGCATTTTTATTTGCAAATTTATATGCAAATAAAACCTTGAATTAGAAGTTGCATTCTATTTGCATTCTTCGATGCAAACAAAACATGAAGTTAAAAGTTCTATTTTTATTTGCGTTCTTTGTTGCAAATAAATCATAAATTAAAATATTACCTTATTATTTGCATTTTAGATGCAAATAAAAAGCACAGTTTAAGAAGTTACCCTTTTATTACATTTTAGATATAAATAAAAGGGTACGATTAAAAATACATTTTTACTTTAAAAACTAGAGTAAATAAAAGATTATGATAAAATGAACTCATCTTTGTTGTAATTTTGTTAAATCAAATAAAATGTTTTTATTTTCATCATAGATTATAATAAAAAGATTAGAAGTAAAAAAGATATATTTTTAGTGTCGTCTTGGCTTCAATAAAAAGAGTAAATAGAAAGATAAGTTTTATTTTGTCATTTTGTTGCAATACAAAAGATGCATTTTTGGTTAAACAAGAATGAGGCATTTTTAGTTCATTATAATTGATTAAACAAAAAGACACATTTTAATTTAAGTAGAATGAGACAAAATTATTCAATTTTGTCATTTTTAAAAAGATTAAGAAAATATATTAACTTTTATCAAATTAAAACAGTTAAACTCAATTTGTTACTATTATCAATTTATAATAGTTGAAATCTATTTTATCGCTTTTGTCAAATTATCAAAGTTAAAATCGATTTATCGCTTTTGTCAAATTATCGAAGTTAAAACTATTTTGTTGCTGTTGTCAAATTTATCATAGTTAAAACAAATTGGTTACTTTTGTTAAACTATAATGGTTTAATCAAAACATTATCATTTTTGTTGCATTAGATCTGACAAAACAAACACATCATTTATAATTGTTTTGTTGAATTAGATTTGTCAATAAACCAAAGTCATTATCTTTGTTGCTTTGTTGAAATAGAATAGTTAAATTAAAATATTCATTTTGTCAAAATAGATTTGTTACAGCAAACCTTATATTTTTGGTCAAATTATATATTTTTGTCAAGATAAGACTAGTTGAATCAAAATAAACATTTTTGCTGAAAACAAAAAAATTACCTTCGGTTAATAATATTTGAATTAAGACAAAAATTTACATTTTTGTTGAATGAAAAAGTTAAACACAAATAGCAATTTGTGTAATAGGTTGTGTTACCATAGAAATATCTGTTTTGATAAAATAAAATTGTCAGCAAGATGGAACTCCTTATACGTTTTGTTGAGATAGAATTTATATATAAATAAAATAATCATCTTTATTTGCATGACATATGATAGAATTTATATGAAAATATAAAAATCATTTTTATTTGCAAACTTACATTAGAATTTATATTCAAATATAAGAATCATAGTATTGGTCAAAATATACATTAGAATTTGTAGTTGAGTTAAAGTGACATTTTTATATGTTAATGCATACATTAGGATTTGTATGCAATTTAGATTAAACATTTTTAGGTGTTACATTATACATTGAAAAACATATACCAATGAGATTATTTCTTTATGTGTTAAAACTGAGAATAATTATATACAAATAAAGTATAACAAAAATTATCTTTTATTTGTCATCCACAATAATGTCATATAAATATATTACATTCTATTAGATATTAGAAATGTATCAAGAAATTATGCGAGTCAAATATATTTTATTTAGACATTAGGAATAAAATATCATTTTTATCCATCATTATCAACATGTTGATAGTATTAAAATTGGATAAATTAATTTACCATTTATTTATTTATATGTACTGTTGTTGGCTGAAAACCCCACACGGGTATTGGGATGATAACGATATACACTAGTCCAAATATTTATTTTTATGTCAATAGATAGATTGACAGGCTGCGATGAGCGTTATTATTTCATTTTAATGCTCACACAGTTGAGAACTTCACTCTGGATGTTGAATGGATGGTTTGATGATTATTTATCAATTGTTGTCATTTACATATGATGTATGAAATCCATATAACCAAAGTTATATGGTAAATGATTGAGTTGCTTTCCGATTCAGAATATCTTTTATATAAAGAATATTTTTTGTGACGATCCCAAAACCCCGTGGCACGGTGTTAAGGATAATCATTGGAATATAACACATTAATCATCATTAGCAGATCACAGATAATAGCATAAACAGAAAATAGAATAATTTACACACATATGACAGCGGAATCATATAGATAACATCACATCAGAGAAGCACAGTACAGGATACAACTTAGTGTATAATGATACATAATCAGTCACCATCGCCTGAGGCGGAATCATACATAAAGAGTACACAAAAGGAATATCAGTCTACATCGCCAGTGGCGGAATCATAATATAGATACAATAATGGCGAAGAAAATCCAAGTCAGCACGGTGTAGTCAAGCCTCGCCATGAGCCAAAAGGTGCGTCAGAAACCTGTAACTAGGCTGCCCGTGTGAAAATGAGGGCACCCGAGTTTGCAAGGTGAAACAAACTACGAGTCAGTCATGGGACTGGTATGAGAAATCCATTCAACTTATTAACAACAATAATAAGGCAAATCAAAGGACCACGCCACTTTCGCGGAACGGGTTTACTCCAATGAGTGCTCGTGCATGAAATAAAGTAAACGATTAAATCAACGCAATGCTTTTAATAAAATGAAGCCATTATAAGACTCAGGTCCCATCACACAATGCAACGCAAGCCGGAGGATAGAGTTTTTACCTTATAATGGCCAAAGATGCTTCATACGAATAAACAAAGGTGTTTGATATTATTACTAGTGTATATATGTTTCAAAAGCAAATTCAATCATAAATATCAATCCTAGGCGGCATAGCTACCATCTACTATGTCGCCGTACTAGTAATACAATCACAACCGCACATTTCGTATTGGAAATTGGATTCCTTCATGAGTCGAGGCAAGGGGCAAGCTCCTCTCCGTTCGAGACACTCTAGCAAATGCCTCGGGACCGCACACAGCAATCCCCTGGATCCTCCAAGGCCGGTCCTCTCTTACTTTTGAGGATTGGCAATTCCTGAACACACGTTTCACGGTCCTTACAGACCTATAATCGAGGCGCCTCGCATTCCAACAACCATACCGGTGAAAAGTAGATATAAATGTCAGGGCTGGGAGGTCACTGACACCACCATAGCTAGAAAGAAACGTCATGCACTCCTTGGGTCCTTCTCCCATTTTTGACTCATACCGGGGTGTGAGGCTCGCGAATTCACGTTATACACAAAGCTACGTCACACAGACCATGCTTTGATCATCAACCACAAGACTTTGCTTTGCAACAGAAGCCTTGATCATATGCCACTTAGGCGTGCCACACAGGCAATCCACTCCATGCGACTGATTTCTGTCAATACATAACCTCTGAGCTCGTACGTCTCAGAGAAGGGTGTTAAGCAAGAGAATAAATTCTCCGCCGCCAAACAGATATATATTTAACAGAGATCAATCAACACAGAACAAAATCCAATGTCAGACACACAGTCCATTTACAAGTCCGTTCTGGGTCTGAACGAAACTGGAGGCACCAATTCCTCGCATATCCGTACAATCAACACTATGTTTGGACGGCTACTACTTCAATTCCTTCATGGTAGCTACTCCAATCACGAGCATCAGTAGCGCCCATCCATCCAATATGGAGATCGCCGGTCTTCAGTCGTCTTCGACTCTTCGACTTCTCAACGTCGATCGATTATTTGAAATGAGATAAACTCGTCCTTTTCAAATAACCCACGTATATTTAGATTTTCAAACCAATTAATCACAGGGTTGAACTATTCAACATTCACATTTCAGTTGTTTAGTTATAATTTTCACGTCAAATACATTCAACCATCACATATCAAGCAAACACAACAAAATTGGTTCATTTTCACTCTATATCGTCAATAGCACTTTATAACGATACATCGCCATTTTTATTTAATTTAAAACGGCCATAATTAATTAAACGACGTTTCAGGTCATTTCGATGCACTGGCGCTGCTTTCCACTAATTTTGTTTTACACATATAGGAAAATCTAACCGTTGGATCTTCACAAATTTTACATCATTAGGAAGGTCTTTTCAAAACGAATCCAACGGTTCCAGTTTTGGGAAAATCCGACGGTCGGATCTTCCACACTAACCATTTAAAGTTACGATTTCAATTTACGAACTGCAGCGTCGTTATTCGATTTAATTTAATTATATTTATATATATATATAAATATAATCGTTTCTGGCGCTGTTTTTCACTAATTTTGAATTAAACATTCCAGACAATCCAACCGTCGGATCTTCACAAAGTTGGTGCCGTTGGAAAGATATTTCCAAGGCGAACCCAACGGTTGAGGTTTCGGGAAAATCCAATGGTCGGATCTTCCGCACTAGTCGTTTGAAATCACGGTTTCAAAATATGAACTGCACGGCCTCGTTTCGTTTTATTTCTATTTATATTTATATATTTATATAAATATAGTCCATTCAATAATTTCTATATCGTTTTCACTTCAAATATTTTTCTAACACCTTAAAATTTTGGAAAATTTCGCCATAACCTCCCCTGCACCGGGAGCATCGGGAAATTGCAAATAGCGTTCCCGGTCCTTCTAATCTCAAAAAGAAAAAGAAAAAGCCAAGCGGCTAGCCAACAGGCTCATAAAATCATCACCCAAACAAAACAGTAAATGTGTACCTATTTGTCGGGCACAAAATTTTATTCCTCTTCTCTAGCCCCTTTGCTATAACCTGTTCAATGAATATGCATGTACATATATATACAGTTCTTATCATTTATCATTTTCTATTCAACTTCATATTTGATTTCTGTTTGGTTTAAAAACACCATTCATTCTAATGTTACATAAATAGGTGCAAATCATTTCATTAGCTAATTAATGAATATTTCAACTCATATATGTTTATTTTGAACAAGTGGCTATTTTTAACACTTCACATTTCAAGGATGATAATTTTGGCGAACAAAAATAGATTTCAACACATGACTATTTTATTTAGTTCTTATGCATGTTAGAAATAATATTTCTATCACAAATATTTATTTCAACGTCCGCATATCTTTAGCATATCACACATAGGATAAAAATGATATTTTTATCATTTAAAATATTTATTCAACCAATGTATGGTTTCAACACTTCATAGTTTCAATAAAAATGTAATTTTTATTGTTCAATCTTTTTATTCAACACATGAACTTTTCCACTACACACATTTCTCAACAAATGAGTATTTCCACACATGGACAATTTATTTATGTTGTTCATATTAGAAAGATGAAATTTTTATGATTGAAATTATTTATATAAGGCGAATATTTTTCATACTTCATATATATATAAAAATGTGATTTTTATTGTTTATACACTTCATTCATTCACAAATGAATTTTATTTCCACACAACACTTTTCAACACATGAATATTTCCACACATGGACATAGTTTCAATATATGGCTTTAATTTCTATGCATGCAAATAATTTCAACATATGAAAATAATTCTAACACACAAAGATTATTCAAAATTTCGGCAGCATAACGGCAGGGTAGTTAAACCGGCACCGTCCCTAGTACGGCTCCTCGCTCTACCTTAAAACCTCGCGGTTTTTGACAATGGGGATCATGCATCTAATTCGCACGCAGGCGGCATGTTTATATTTATTTCATTTCCACAAACTAATCCTATGTGGTTTTCAACCAAATATTTTCCAATCACCAACGGGTATTTTTCAACCACAATCAATTCAATATCAACCACAAAACTATCCCAAACAACAATTTGCCGTCAACCAATTTTCACAACAATTTCAACCAATAAATATCGTCCATGGTTTGTGGACGAGGGGGCGTATATATATATATAAATATTTATATATAGCAATTCACTTTTATTTCCACACATATATATATATATAAAATGAAATTGAAGAGTGAGAAATTCTCACCAATAGCTATCCAATAACACGACTCTTCCTTTATAGAAATCTTCGCCTACTTCGCCTTCTTGTCGCTTTCGTTGCCCGTATTCTCTACATAGGTAAAAATCGAATTTTTACTATTTTATTCAATATATAAAGATCATATTCTAAAAACAAAGATTATATTTTTAATATTCCTATGATGTAAATATTATATTTTTATTGCTTTAAAAATATAAGAATTATATCTTACTTCTTCTACTTAACAAAAATTCCGTCTTTTTCTCTTTTTAAAAATATGATCTTTATTTTTGCAAGTTCTAATCTTTTTCCTTTAAAAGATTAAACCTTTTTCTATTTCAAAGTTTAAACCTTTTTCCTATTTCAAACCTTAAAATAAAATCAGTTTTTATATCTTTAAAAATCAGTTTTTGCATCTTTTCTTAAAAAAACAGTTTTTAAATTATTTATTAAATCAGTTTTTAAATTCTAAACAAATCAGTTTTTATATTCTTTTTAAATCAGTTTTTATATCTAAAAAAAAATTAGTTTATAAATCTAAAAAAAATCAGTTTATAAATCTTAAAAAAAATCAGTTTTAAATTCATTATAAAATCAGTTTATAAATCTAAAAAAAAAATCAGTTTTAAATTCATTTATAAAAATCAGTTTTATAAATTCTAATAAAATCAGAAATTAGTTTTAACAAAACAAAAATAAAAATAAAAATAAACTAACCTAAATTCTCACCGATACCTGCGAAGGGGAGGGAAGAAGAAGGAGTCGGCGGCAGGCTTCGAGGGTGGCAGTGCTCGGTGGTTCAGGGAGGTGCGGCGGCAGGGTTCGAGGGTGGCGGTGCTCGGTGGTTCTACGGGGGGGCGTCGCGAGGGTTCGAGGTCTTCGCTGGAAGGAGGAGGTCGGGCGGTGGGGGGGCGGCGATAGGTTCGTCGGCGTCGAGGTCAGGGGGGGCGGCTCCGATTCGATTTAGGTTTTTTTTTTCTCGTTTCTGAATAATGAGTCGGGGGGGGGGGGGCAAGCAGAAGAAAAGGAGGGAAGAATATGTTTTTTTTTTATTATTATTTAATTATTTAATTTTTCAAAAAGGTTGACTTTCACATACGACCTCGAAACGAGGCCTACCGCCTGTCGTCCATAGCGTTTTACCCCCATTCCGAACACAATGGGATATGTATCGTAAGCTGGTTTGATCGTTACAATTAATTTCCATTGAATTTACATTTAAATCCTTATATTGAATTTTAAACGTACATTTCAAATTACCGGGGTCACATACTAACTAGAAAAATTCCAGAAAAATATTTTCTAGTTTCGTATTGACGATACGGTCCTAACAAAACTAGTTTCTTCGAATTCTGAGACCGTTTGAAAAATGGCCAATTTCCAGTCGATTAAATTCAACAGAAACTGGTCAAACCCGTTTTCTTTTGCCACGCTCACATATTGATTCGAAAAATTATGAAATTTGAAACCTAGCAATAGTTTGACATCCCGGACCCAACAAAAGTGGTTTCGTCGAATTCCGAGGCCATATGAAAAAATATCAATTTTCCAGGCCTATATATTCTATATACCGACTCTTCTGAAAATTCATTCGGCCATAACTTTTGACTCCCGTTATGCAACTTCGATTTCTCAGATTCGTTAGAAAGGTATTGACTAACAGATTTAAATATTTTTGGTCTCACTAAAATCCGTTATATTTTCCACCCTGCACAGTCGGTCAAAGTTCGAATTCAAATTTTCAAACTGACTTACTATTCTAATTCACTAATTTATTGAAATATTCTATTTCAATGGTTCAAATTGCTTTGAAATAATCAATTTAAAAATTTTAAATTGGCTCGTATTTTCCGGGTTATTACAATCTCCCCTACTTAAAACTTTTCGTCCTCGAAAAGGAAACAACAGTAAAGTAGGAAATAAAATGTAAATGCAAAGTATGGTAAAGGTACCTTGCACCGGAGTTAGTCAGAGATATCCACTCTGCATTTGGGGTAAGCTTGCTTAATGCTTTCCTCAGTTTCCCAAGTACAGTCTCTAGGATCACTGCTCCACTGCACTTTAACTAAATGAACCTTTTTGCTTCTGAGTTCCCTAGTTTCTTTGCCAACAATTTTTAATGGCTCTCTTCTGAGTGATAATTCTGGAGTTATCTCCACATCCTGTTGCGCTGCTTCTTCTACAACAAGATCCGGATCATGCACATGTCTCCTAAGTTGAGATACGTGAAAAACATTGTGCACTCCAGGCAACCAATCTGGCAATTGAACCCTATAAGCAAGAGTTCCAATTCGCTCAAGTATAGGAAAGGGACCAATAAATCTCGGTGCCAACTTCCCAGTCTTTCCAAATCTGATTACTCCTCTCATCGGAGAAACTCTTAAATAAACATGATCACCAACAGCAAATGTCAAATCTCTCCTTCTAGAGTCTGCATAACTTTTCTGTCGGCTTTGGGCGGTTTTCAATCGCTTCTTGATGAAGTCCACTTTATCAGATGCTTCCCTAATCATATCGGGTCCTAGTACAAGTCTGTTACCAGGTTCTACCCAACATGCTGGAGATTTGCAGGGTCTGCCATATAATGCTTCAAATGGTGACATCCTCAAACTTTCTTGATAGCTATTGTTATATGAGAATTCTGCCAAATGCAAATGATCTTCCCATGACCCACCAAAATCGATTATACAAGCCCGCAATAAATCTTCCAGAATTCTATTCACCCGCTCAGTTTGGCCATCTGTTTGGGGGTGATAAGCGGTGCTCATATTCAGTTTTGTCCCCAATTCTGTCTGGAAAGCCTCCCAGAATTTGCTAGTAAATAGGGGATCTCTATCACTGACTATGCTGATGGGAATTCCATGCAGCTTAACAATTTCTTTGAAATATATCTGTGCTAGACTTTGGGCAGTTCTATTGGACCTGACAGGTATAAAATGGGCAGTCTTCGTGAAGCGATCTACGATTACCCAAATACTGTCATTACCTTTCTTGGTTCGCGGCAAACCATCTATGAAATCCATGGAAATCTGTTCCCATTTCCAGCCTGGGACTTCCAACGGTTGCAACAGTCCAGCTAGCTTTTGTTGGTCACTCTTGACCAATTGACAAGTAGGGCATCTGCTAACATACAAAGAAATATCTCTTTTCATTGCCTTCCACCAGAAAGTGCGTTTGATATCGTTGTACATTTTACTCACCCCAGAATGGATGCAAAATTTGGATTTATGGCATTCATCTAGCACTTCTCTTCGAAGGCCTGGAATATTTGGGATGCAAATCCTGATATTTAACCTGAGAACCCCCTTATTGTCAATACGGAAACTCGTGGTTTCACCTTCCTGGACTCTCTTACTGATTCTCTGAATGAATTCATCTTCTTTCTGAAGGGCTGAAATCCTATCAATCAATCCAGGTGTAATTATAAGATGGGCAACAATTGCGGTTTTTCTACTAAGTGCATCCGCTACTACGTTAGCTTTCCCCGGCGTATACAGGATATCAAGATCATATGTTGCAAGAAATTCTAGCCAACGCTGCTGTCTCAGATTCAGATCTTTCTGGGTATATAAATACTTCAATGATTGGTGATCTGTGTACAGTATAAATTTCTCGCCCAATAAGTAATGCCTCCAGATTTTCAAGGCAAATACGATGGCTAGCAACTCAAGATCATGAGTCACATAATTCTTCTCATGCGGTTTCAATTGGCGGCTTGCATAAGCGACTACTTGGCCTTTCTGCATTAACACTGCACCAAGACCTCTAATAGAAGCATCTGTCCAAACCGTTAAATCCTGATTGCCATCAATAATAGTTAACACTGGAGCGGTGGTCAGCTTCGATTTCAATTCCTAGAAAGCTTCTTCACAGTCGGAAGTCCACTTAAACTTCTCATGTTTCTTTGTGAGCTTCGTTAACGGACCGGATATCTTCGAAAAATCCTTAACGAACTTTCGATAATAACTAGCCAACCCCATAAAACTTCTAACTTCTGTGGGAGTAGTGGGTTGTTTCCAGTCTTGAATCGCTGTTATCTTGCTTGGGTCAACAGAAATTCCTTTCCCTGACACGACATGGCCAAGAAATTTGACTTCTTCTTGCCAGAAGACACATTTAGAGAATTTGGCTTTGAAGACGTTCTTCCTTAGAATCTCCAATACTTGTTCTAAGTGTTTTTCATGCTCGGGTTTTGATTTGGAGTAGATTAAAATATCATCGATAAATACGAGGACAAATTTATTCAGAACTCCCCTGAACACTCTATTCATTAGATCGACAAAGTATGCTGGAGCGTTACATAGGCCAAACGGCATTACTAACCATTCATAAAATATGTCTGGGCCTCTGAAAGCGGTCAAAGGAACACACTCTTCTGCTATTCTCAATTGATGAAAACCTGTAGCTAGGTCCATTCGGGAAAATACTTTCGCCCCATTCAATTGGTCTAGTAAATCATCAATGCGGGGTAGTGGATATTTATTTTTAAGCGTCTGTTTGTTGAGGTCTCGGTAATCAACACATAATCTAAGAGTACCGTCTGACTTTGGGACAAACACGACAGCTGCACCCCAATTAGAAAAACTCGGTCTGATTAGACCTTTCCATAACAGTTGACGAGTTTGATCGCCTAATTCTTCTTTTTCTTTCGGAGTCATTCTACGAATTGGGTGTACCACTGGTCTGGCATTAGGAATTAGATCGATTCGGAATTCTATTTCTCTTTGCGGAGGTAAGTTTTCAACTTCTTCAAACACATCCGCATAGTTGCTAACAATCGGAATCTTTTTTATGGAGGTGGGAATAAGTTCTAATGCTGACCAAAATTCTTCTCTATTCGGATTCGAACCATGACAGGGAATATATATATGCCCAAGCTCCGTTCGGATTTTAACAATTCTTTCCGCACACTTCACTTCAGCTTCATATTTCGTTAACCAATCTAGCCCGAGAATAATATCGAATTCGGGAAAATCCATAACGATTAAATCAAAAGGAAATTTATAGAAAGAATAGGAGATTGGCACTCTACAATATAAACCGAGAGTAACAGGACCCCCTATCGGGTTATGAACTTCAACCGATTCTTTAAGCTTTCGCTGTTTTAACTTTAATTTGTGCACTGTGTTTCTAGCAATAAAACTACGCGATGCACCTGTGTCAAATAATACAGAAACAGGAATATTCTTAATTTTAAGGGTACCTCCCAAAACATCGGGTTTACCTGCTCCATCGGAAGCAGCTGGCGGGCTAGACCCGTCATAGACATGAGCTACAGTAGCTTTCTTCAGCAAAGGACAGTCTCTGACCAGATGATCGGTCTTGCGACAATTGAAGCACGAGCGAGGGTTCTGAGAGCCTTGGCTCGAGCCTTGAGAATTTGTTTTCTGTCTCTTTGGAGCTGTGCAGACGTTTGAGTAGTGCCCCGGCTTACCACAATTAAAGCAATTTCCTCTTGGCGGCTTGCCAGTCTGAGGCTTTGAAGATGCTGCTTGGCTTGACTCGCCTTGATTTACAGTAGGCTTGCGCTTGTTTCCTGCTTGACTTTTAGCGCGATCCTGATCCAGATGCCTTTGATCAAGGTCCTCATAGTTGCATGTCATTTCCACTAGCTCGTTGAAATCCAGCTTGACATGGGCCATGGCTCTATCATGATATTGTAGTCTTAGTCCAAAGATAAACCTCTTATTTTTGGATTTCGCGGTAGCAACGAGTTTTGGATCATAGGGCGACAGCATTGTGAATTTGTTCAGATAATCTTGCACGGAAAGATCCCCTTGCTGGAGATTGGAGAAGTCATCGTGCATTCTTTCTAGAGCTTGCTCTGGGACATATTTCTCCTTGAAGAGTTCTTTGAATCCATCCCATGTTCTTCCAGCTTCTCTATTCCCGGCGGTAAGAGATTCCCACCATAATTCGGCTTGTTCCTGCATAAGCCAGGCGCCCATAATAGCTTTGTCTTCGTTTCCTAGCCTTAGGCCTTCAAGAATTTTCTCGCATGTTTTGAGCCATGCAAGGGCCTCTATTACGGTGCCAGTTCCCGAGAAGGTCTTGCCACCTAAGTTCTTATATCTCTTAGCTGCACGGTCGAGCTCGAAGTATTGAGCTGCCGGAGGTTGTATTAAAGGTCCTTCCTGAGCTGGGGTTTCTCCCCTTCCTCGGCCTCGGCCGGCACGGCCACCTCTAGCGGCGGCTCCTCTGGTAGCCATTTGTCAAATTCTGTATAAGTAACGAAAAAGTCAGTTAACAGAAATAATAGTCTATTGCATAGTTAAGCAGAAATTCCTACGGAATGATAACGATGGACTGATCAATTGTTTTTGCTATTCTGCCCAGCTCATTCTAGGACTTTACTAGTCCTATCTTTAATGAGCGACTCGCCTTAGAATACTACTGATTCTATTTTGACGAAGTATTTAAAGTGTTAGACTCCAGAACTAAGGTTAACCAAAGCTCTGATACCAACTGTGACGGTCCCAAAACCTCGTGGCACGGTGTTAAGGATAATCATTGGAATATAACACATTAATCATCATTAGCAGATCACAGATAATAGCATAAACAGAAAATAGAATAATTTACACACATATGACAGCGGAATCATATAGATAACATCACATCAGAGAAGCACAGTACAGGATACAACTTAGTGTATAATGATACATAATCAGTCACCATCGCCTGAGGCGGAATCATACATAAAGATTACACAAAAGGAATATCAGTCTACATCGCCAGTGGCGGAATCATAATATAGATACAATAATGGCGGAGAAAATCCAAGTCAGCACAGTGTAGTCAAGCCTCGCCATGAGCCAAAAGGTGCGTCAGAAACCTGTAACTAGGCTGCCCGTGTGAAAATGAGGGCACCCGAGTTTGCAAGGTGAAACAAACTACGAGTCAGTCATGGGACTGGTATGAGAAATCCATTCAACTTATTAACAACAATAATAAGGCAAATCAAAGGACCACGCCACTTTCGCGGAACGGGTTTACTCCAATGAGTGCTCGTGCATGAAATAAAGTAAACGATTAAATCAACGCAATGCTTTTTATAAAATGAAGCCATTATAAGATTCAGGTCCCATCACACAATGCAACGCAAGCCGGAGGATAGAGTTTTTACCTTATAATGGCCAAAGATGCTTCATACGAATAAACAAAGGTGTTTGATATTATTACTAGTGTATATATGTTTCAAAAGCAAATTCAATCATAAATATCAATCCTAGGCGGCATAGCTACCATCTACTATGTCGCCGTACTAGTAATACAATCACAACCACACATTTCGTATTGGAAATTGGATTCCTTCATGAGTCGAGGCAAGGGGCAAGCTCCTCTCCGTTCGAGACACTCTAGCAAATGCCTCGGGACCGCACACAGCAATCCCCTGGATCCTCCAAGGCCGGTCCTCTCTTACTTTTGAGGATTGGCAATTCCTAAACACACGTTTCCCGGTCCTTACAGACCTATAATCGAGGCGCCTCGCATTCCAACAACCACACAGGTGAAAAGTAGATATAAATGTCAGGGATGGGAGGTCACTGACACCACCATAGCTAGAAAGAAACGTCATGCACTCCTTGGGTCCTTCTCCCGTTTTTGACTCATACCGGCGTGTGAGGCTCGCGAATTCACGTTATACACAAAGGTACGTCACACAGACCATGCTTTGATCATCAACCACAAGACTTTGCTTTAATACAGAAGCCTTGATCATATGCCACTTAGGCGTGCCACACAGGCAATCCACTCCATGCGACTGATTTCTGTCAATACATAACCTCTGAGCTCGTACGTCTCAGAGAAGGGCGTTAAGCAAGAGAATAAATTCTCCGCCGCCAAACAGATATATATTTAACAGAGATCAATCAACACAGAACAAAATCCAATGTCAGACACACAGTCCATTTACAAGTCCGTTCTGGGTCTGAACGAAACCGGAGGCACCAATTCCTCGCATATCCGTATCATCAACACTATGTTTGGACGGCTACTACTTCAATTCCTTCATGGTAGCTACTCCAATCACGAGCATCAGTAGCGCCCATCCATCCAATATGGAGATCGTCGGTCTTCAGTCGTCTTCGACTCTTCGACTTCTCAACGTCGATCGATTATTTGAAATGAGATAAACTCGGCCTTTTCAAATAACCCACGTATATTTAGATTTTCAAACCAATTAATCACAGGGTTGAACTATTCAACATTCACATTTCAGTTGTTTAGTTATAATTTTCACGTCAAATACATTCAACCATCACATACCAAGCAAACACAACAAAATTGGTTCATTTTCACTCTATATCGTCAATAGCACTTTATAACGATACATCGCCATTTTTATTTAATTTAAAACAGCCATAATTAATTAAACGACGTTTCAGGTCGTTTCGATGCACTGGCGCTGCTTTCCACTAATTTTGTTTGACACATATAGGAAAATCTAACCGTTGGATCTTCACAAATTTTACATCATTAGGAAGGTCTTTTCAAAACGAATCCAACGGTTCCAGTTTTCGGAAAATCCGACGGTCGGATCTTCCACACTAACCATTTGAAGTTACAATTTCAATTTACGAACTGCAGCGTCATTATTCGATTTAATTTAATTATATTTATATATATATATATATAAATATAATCGTTTCTGGCGCTGTTTTTCACTAATTTTGAATTAAACATTCCAGACAATCCAACCGTCGGATCTTCACAAAGTTGGTGCCGTTGGAAAGATATTTCCAAGGCGAACCCAACGGTTGAGGTTTCGGGAAAATCCAATGGTCGGATCTTCCGCACTAGTCGTTTGAAATCACGGTTTCAAAATATGAACTGCACGGCCTCGTTTCGTTTTATTTCTATTTATATTTATATATTTATATAAATATAGTCCATTCAATAATTTCTATATCGTTTTCACTTCAAATATTTTTCTAACACCTTAAAATTTTGGAAAATTTCGCCATAACCTCCCCTGCACCGGGAGCATCGGGAAATTGCAAATAGCGTTCCCGGTCCTTCTAATCTCAAAAAGAAAAAGAAAAAGCCAAGCGGCTAGCCAACAGGCTCATAAAATCATCACCCAAACAAAACAGTAAATGTGTACCTATTTGTCGGGCACAAAATTTTATTCCTCTTCTCTAGCCCCTTTGCTATAACCTGTTCAATGAATATGCATGTACATATATATACAGTTCTTATCATTTATCATTTTCTATTCAACTTCATATTTGATTTCTGTTTGGTTTAAAAACACCATTCATTCTAATGTTACATAAATAGGTGCAAATCATTTCATTAGCTTATTAATGAATATTTCAACTCATATATGTTTATTTTGAACAAGTGGCTATTTTTAACACTTCACATTTCAAGGATGATAATTTTGGCGAACTAAAATAGATTTCAACACATGACTATTTTATTTAGTTCTTATGCATGTTAAAAATAATATTTCTATCACAAATATATATTTCAACGTCCGCATATCTTTAGCATATCACACATAGGATAAAAATGATATTTTTATCATTTAAAATATTTATTCAACCAATGTATGGTTTCAACACTTCATAGTTTCAATAAAAATGTAATTTTTATTGTTCAATCTTTTTATTCAACACATGAACTTTTCCACTACACACATTTCTCAACAAATGAGTATTTCCACACATGGACAATTTATTTATGTTGTTCATATTAGAAAGATGAAATTTTTATGATTGAAATTATTTATATAAGGCGAATATTTTTCATACTTCATATATATATAAAAATGTGATTTTTATTGTTTATACACTTCATTCATTCACAAATGAATTTTATTTTCACACAACACTTTTCAACACATGAATATTTCCACACATGGACATAGTTTCAATATATGGCTTTAATTTCTATGCATGCAAATAATTTCAACATATGAAAATAATTCTAACACACAAAGATTATTCAAAATTTCGGCAGCATAACGGCAGGGTAGTTAAACCGGCACCGTCCCTAGTACGGCTCCTCGCTCTACCTTAAAACCTCGCGGTTTTTGACAATGGGGATCATGCATCTAATTCGCACGCAGGCGGCATGTTTATATTTATTTCATTTCCACAAACTAATCCTATGTGGTTTTCAACCAAATATTTTCCAATCACCAACAGGTATTTTTCAACCACAATCAATTCAATATCAACCACAAAACTATCCCAAACAACAGTTTGCCGTCAACCAATTTTCACAACAATTTCAACCAATAAATATCGTCCATGGTTTGTGGACGAGGGAGCGTATATATATATATATAAATATTTATATATAGCAATTCACTTTTATTTCCACACATATATATATATATATAAAATGAAATTGAAGAGTGAGAAATTCTCACCAATAGCTATCCAATAACACGACTCTTCCTTTATAGAAATCTTCGCCTACTTTGCCTTCTTGTCGCTTTCGTTGCCCGTATTCTCTACATAGGTAAAAATCGAATTTTTACTATGTTATTCAATATATAAAGATCATATTCTAAAAACAAAGATTATATTTTTAATATTCCTATGATGTAAAAATTATATTTTTATTGCTTTAAAAATATAAGAATTATATCTTACTTCTTCTACTTAACAAAAATTCCGTCTTTTTCTCTTTTTAAAAATATGATCTTTATTTTTGCAAGTTCTAATCTTTTTCCTTTAAAAGATTAAACCTTTTTCTATTTCAAAGTTTAAACCTTTTTCCTATTTCAAACCTTAAAATAAAATCAGTTTTTATATCTTTAAAAATCAGTTTTTGCATCTTTTCTTAAAAAAACAGTTTTTAAATTATTTATTAAATCAGTTTTTAAATTCTAAACAAATCAGTTTTTATATTCTTTTTAAATCAGTTTTTATATCTAAAAAAAAAAATCAGTTTATAAATCTAAAAAAAATCAGTTTATAAATCTTAAAAAAAATCAGTTTTAAATTCATTATAAAATCAGTTTATAAATCTAAAAAAAAAATCAGTTTTAAATTCATTTATAAAAATCAGTTTTATAAATTCTAATAAAATCAGAAATTAGTTTTAACAAAACAAAAATAAAAATAAAAATAAACTAACCTAAATTCTCACCGATACCTGCGAAGGGGAGGGAAGAAGAAGGAGTCGGCGGCAGGCTTCGAGGGTGGCGGTGCTCGGTGGTTCAGGGAGGTGCGGCGGCAGGGTTCGAGGGTGGCGGTGCTCGGTGGTTCTACGGGGGGCGTCGCGAGGGTTCGAGGTCTTCGCTGGAAGGAGGAGGTCGGGCGGTGGGGGGGCGGCGATAGGTTCGTCGGCGTCGAGGTCAGGGGGGGCGGCTCCGATTCGATTTAGGTTTTTTTTTTCTCGTTTTTGAATAATGAGTCGGGGGGGGGGGGCAAGCAGAAGAAAAGGAGGGAAGAATATGTTTTTTTTTTTATTATTATTTAATTATTTAATTTTTCAAAAAGGTTGACTTTCACATACGACCTCGAAACGAGGCCTACCGCCTGTCGTCCATAGCGTTTTACCCCCATTCCGAACACAATGGGATATGTATCGTAAGCTGGTTTGATCGTTACAATTAATTTCCGTTGAATTTACATTTAAATCCTTATATTGAATTTTAAACGTACATTTCAAATTACCGGGGTCACATACTAACTAGAAAAATTCCAGAAAAATATTTTCTAGTTTCGTATTGACGATACGGTCCTAACAAAACTAGTTTCGTCGAATTCTGAGACCGTTTGAAAAATGGCCAATTTCCAGTCGATTAAATTCAACAGAAACTGGTCAAACGCGTTTTCTTTTGTCACGCTCACATATTGATTCGAAAAATTATGAAATTTGAAACCTAGCAATAGTTTGACATCCCGGACCCAACAAAAGTGGTTTCGTCGAATTCCGAGGCCATATGAAAAAATATCAATTTTCCAGGCCTATATATTCTATATACCGACTCTTCTGCAAATTCATTCGGCCATAACTTTTGACTCCCGTTATGCAACTTCGATTTCTCAGATTCGTTAGAAAGGTATTGACTAACAGATTTAAATATTTTTGGTCTCACTAAAATCCGTTATATTTTCCACCCTGCACAGTCGGTCAAAGTTCGAATTCAAATTTTCAAACTGACTTACTATTCTAATTCACTAATTTATTGAAATATTCTATTTCAATGGTTCAAATTGCTTTGAAATAATCAATTTAAAAAATTTAAATTGGCTCGTATTTTCCGGGTTATTACATTTTTAAACAAAGAATTTGTTGTAAATAAAGAATAAATCTTTCAACTAAGATTACTGGTATTTCAATTGGAAAATGATTTTTGGGTTTATTGTGAATAATGTTTTCAAATGACATTGATTCCTTAACCCAGTAAAAATAAGATTTATTTCTTAAATTGGAATAGTCGTAAAGTAGTGATTTTTGATATTAACACTGAATTGGAATATTAATAAATCTTTGAAAATAAGATTTAAGAATAAATTTGAAAGATTTATCTTCAATGAAATTAATGGGAACCTTTCCCTAATAATATGAATATAATATTTTAAAGAATATTCTAAATTGGAAAGAGGCGTTGGATGTACCATTATAACACTTGATTTTAAATTATAAAAATACGCGAGTTATTCGGAAAGACCGGGTTTTACCCATTCTAAATAATTACTACGACGATTAAAAGTCGAAGATTTTGAAGACGGTGGATGAAGATCGGCGATCTTCACATCGAATGGACGACTACTGATGCCTAGCACTGGGTCGCTCCAAGTAAAAGGTTAAAAGTGGTACTTCATGTGGACGTACGTTTTGATTATTCGGATACGCGAGCACCTAGGTGACTCCGGTTTCGTTCAGACCCAGAACGGACTTGTAAATGGATGTGTGTCTGACATTGGATTTAATTCCATGTAAATTGGTTTCTATTTAATATATATCTGTTGGTGGCGGAGAATTTATTCTCTTGCTTAACACCCTTCTCCGAGACGCACAAGCTCAGATGTTATATATTGGTAGTTATCGATCGCATGGTATGGACTGTCAATGTGGCATGTCAAGATGCAATTGATCAAGGCTTTTGTTGAAAAGCAGAGCCTTGTGGATGATGATCAAAGCATAGCCTATCTAGGCATAGCTTTGTGTATTTTGCTACCTCGCGAGCCTCACACCCCGGTAGAGTTAAAAACGGAGCAAGGGAACGCAGGGAGTGCACACATTTCTTTCTACTAGAAGTGGTTTTTGGGTTTAACATGGCCCGGCATTTTACTTATGTGGTTGATGGATTTTGAGGCGCCTCGGATTTTTATTGGCCGCAATAGCCAATTTGTAGGTCTAATAGGATCGGGAAGTGTGTGTTCAGGAATTGCCAATCCAACCCATTGCACTATTGGGGGACCGGCCCTACAGGATCTAAGGGTTCGCCAGCGTCCGAATCCTAAGACATTGCTAGAGTGTCTCGAAACGGTCAGGAGATCGTTCCTAGCCTTGACTCTTGATGGAAACCCAATTTCCAATACGACATCCTTCGGTTTTTGATTGTATACATATGTATGGCGACATAGTAGGATGGGGTACTATGCCGTCTATGATTTATACATTATGATTGAAATGTTTTTAAAACATGTATACACTAATAGTAATATCAAATCCGTTTTTATCGTATCAAGCATTTTTTACCATTATAAGGTACAACTCTATCCTCCGGCTTGCGGTGCATTGTGTGATGGGACCTGAGTCTTATAATGGTTTCATTTTTCTAAAAAGCATTGCGTTGTTTTAACGATTTACTTTATTTATGCAATGTCAATCCAATGGAGTAAACCCGTTCCACGATAGCAGCGTGGTCCTATGATTAGCCTCCTTAATAGATAAGTTAAGTAGAGATTTCTCACACCAGTCCCATGACTGACCCGTGGTTTGTTTCACTTTGCAAACTCGGGTGCCCTCTTTTCCACACGGGAAGTCGAGTAGCTTATTTTGCAGATATATTGAGCATGATTCTGGATCGAAGCTTAGAGCTGTGTCTAGAGCATTGGTAGTCTTCTGCAGTGATTGATTTGATTATTCTGATGCATTGTATTAGTTTTGTTGTACTTAAATCTTTCGCTGTATTATTTATCAATGTACTCGGATATATATTGTGTACTCTGATGTAACATTATTATAATGTTTATAAAAGTCTGTTGTTATTTGTTTTGATGTGTTGTATTCCCAAAGTAAACGTATTCGGGTTTTGAACGGTCATGGTCGACCTAGCGATTGATCGGGTCGGGCGAAATCCGGGTCGTTACAAAGCGTGTCTCGTCCTCGTTCTAACTCGATCTCACAAAGATACTTAATGGGTTACTTGTTTGAAAAGGGCCCCCGTACTTGACACAAGCTTTCCACCTATGTTTGGTCCCCACTAAGATTTCTCACTTAACCCCTTCTTGTTCATGTCCTCTTACATGTTTCAACTTGGTTAAGTGTTTCTAATCATTTTTCACATGCCACCTATGTCACCCACTTAACCCCCATGTCCTACCACATATTTATCTTGGTTAAGTGTTACTTAATTCATTATAACTATAACCTAGTAAGACCTCCTACATTAGACTACCGCTTGCGGTTGCTGGATTTACCAGGAAGGTCCGGGAAGACTTATACCGCAAACGAGCCTAACCTCGGGTCTTTACAATTGTTACACATTTAATTTATACCTTTGACCTCTCACATTGGACTACTGTTTGTGGTTGCTGGATTTGTCGGGCAGGTCCGGGTAGTCTTATACCACAAACGAACCTAACCTCGTGTCTTAGGCGTTTATTATTATACATAATTGTTTCACCCCAATATGAATTAATTATCCCTATTCAAATTGTCAATAATTCCAAATTAATCTATGTCCATAATTGTCACCTAAATTATGTCCATAGTTTTCAGATATATAAATTATACCAATTAGTGTCCCAAATAATTATATGCCTTTAAAGCCATTTTATGCCAATTCTCAATAGGGTGCGTTTTCTACAGGTCCCTGTTATAGTTTCAAAATAGAAAAAAAAACCCAGTCATAAACTTATTGTAAATTAGGTCCCTATTTTCTGAAAATTCATCAAAAAAATATAAAAATATATAT
Organism: Allium sativum; assembly: GCA_030737875.1. Taxonomy (NCBI): domain Eukaryota; kingdom Viridiplantae; phylum Streptophyta; class Magnoliopsida; order Asparagales; family Amaryllidaceae; genus Allium; species Allium sativum. The sequence continues at coordinate 40,041,897 of CM060916.1, forward strand.
AAAAAAAATCATGTAAATTCGTATTTAAATAAAACATGTAAATGCTAAAAAATTCAGAACAAAAAATCATCAAACAAGGTGTCAAAAATCAGGAAAACAGAAAAAAAAAACGAAATTTCCAGTTAAATGCATAATAGTCTGCACATATATCATTTTCCTGCATACATCCGTGCTTATTTTTCACTACATTCATCTTCATTGATTTTTCTTCATGCAAATACGTGCATACATGTGTGCAAATATTTCAAATACTTGCAAACATTTGTGCAGGTTTATTTTCAGATTTTAATCCGAACACAGCTTACGGAAAAGTTGCATACATATATGCAATTATCAGTAATAATTACATAAATGTATGCAACTATTTTTTTTTTCGTACAATCCTGACATTATTTCCAGATTTTAGAATTTTTTTTTATGAACGAAAGCACATTTTTTTTAAAAAAATAAAAAAGGCGGAAGTTATAAAATAGGGCGCGGGTTTAAAATTTTCAAAACTTTTTTTTAATAAGTTAGGTCCCTACTTTTAGCCAGTGTGTTATCCTATAAAAATGTTGCACACATGTGTGCATGTTTTCTGAGAAATTTGCACATTTGGATGCAAATAAAAATGAACTGAAATATTAACTTAAATCTATGCGCTGGAAGAACTGCAATAATTGCACATATGCATGCAGTAAAATCAAAAACGTGCATAATATTATGCATTTAACTGCAGTTTTTTCTTTTTATGCTGTTTTCTTCTTTCTGACATTATTTTTGTTGTTTTCTTAACTGAATTTTTTGTATAATGCATAATATATTTTATTACTAATTTACGAATGTTTTTAATTTTTTTTAATTATTATTTTATATGTTTTGAAAACAGGGACCTAATTTATATTAAGTTTATGACCGGATGTGAGCCTAATTAAGTTTCAAAATAGGGATGTGAGCCTAATATTCACTTCTCAATATGTATATTTAATATTTTCCCAATGTCCCCACGTTGTTCGTACGTTTACTATGAAATATGTTAGATTCGCAAATAGTCTAACTCATAAAAAGAAAAGAAACATCACAACTTGCATAACACATAAAATAGATCTAACTTGCAAATAAGAATTATAACATAAATCTGCATAGCCAATAACTTGCATAGGCAATGGACATATAGAACATAAATTTGCATAAACTATGTATTGCTATGGATCTAAATATAGATCTAAACATGAAATTATGAGCTTGCATATATGAATATGGTTTTCACCTAAACTTGCATATGGGTTCCATACAAACTTACATATGAATTTAAACCTATAAACTAATGTCGCATGTTTTACATATGAACTCGCATACATATATATACTTGATTCACATATAAATGTGTGTATAATTCGCATACAGACTTGCATATGATTCACATATAAACTAGCATATGATTTACATCCAAACTTGCATATAAGATGATGTAACACCCCACCTCCGTTAAGGTCACTCACAAAGGGAATGCCTTAACTTTGGTGGAGCATTTTAGTAAACAGAGCAGAAACTTACAAGACAGATAAAACAGTACTTGAAAAATTTTAACTTTATTACAGCGGAAACAGAAATTAATATGGTTACATCCTTTCAATTTCAGAATTCAAGTACAAAATATCAGTCTTGTACAAAAGCCTTCAAAATGCATAGTTTAAAATCATAATCCCCATGGAATGGAAGCTATACAGAGCCAAGCCATACTTTAAGCACTTCAAGCAAAGAGAAATCCGGATCAAGCTAAAGTATTTCCCTCCTTGGATAACCTGGGGGGGGAAACGGAAGAAAGGAGGCGAAACAACAAGGGTCAGACAAAAAGTCTGGCAAGTCCAGTGACTTTCAGCATATGAACAGATAATAATAATATGATATGAACATAAAACTGGATGTGAGATAACTATAACAGGTGTATCAGGTATAACAGAAAAACAGAATGATATAAACTATTGTTTACACTTCTCTGCACTAATACTAGTATAGTAGAATTAGGTGTCACTCTAATGTCTAAATTGAAGCAGGAACGGGTACAGAATACTTTAACAGAAACAAAATGCTAATAATGGGCCTTTACTACCCGATCGGAAACAGACAGAAGAAGAAACAGATTTATCCCTATGGAAACAGAATGTGGAATTAGGTGTACACTAGTAATGGGCCTTTACCACCCGAACAGACGGTACCACACAGAAACAGACAGGTGTTACCACCCAACAGAAACAGACGGTACCAACAGAAACAGACAGAACTAAGCGTACCCTAAAACCCTACCCCAAGCGATCGGCTCCCTAATACATAAATATCCTGTGTCGGCCCCACAGTAGGGTGTATCACTCCCTAAAATGACAACCGATTGGCACAGACCTATTTACAGATGTCACGGCGTCTTACATCCTCAGAGGCAGACCGGGGTCCATGCACGCACATGACCCGGTTGGAACGCACCATCAACACCCCTCGCCATTATCAGAATGAACCACTTATAATTAGTTCAGTAAGCGTGCCCGGACCCTACCTACTGTTGGGTCAAAGTTTTGATACCAGAAAGGGTTACTGACTAATATGGGTCCCAAACAACAGATGACACAAGTTATTCCCCTCCTAACCTTGTGTCCCCAGACTAACAGATTTCAGATTAACTTGTTTACTAGTTCAGACATACAGAATTCAGATTTACTAATTCACAAATTAAGTTAACAAGTTTTCAGACTAACAGGTCAGATGTACAGATTTTTCAGATTTGTCTAACTTTGTATTGGGCCTACAGATTCATGGACGGGTTTTACTACATCTATTAATCCCTTTGGTTTAACCCTATTTTCCCCAATACGTTTTAGACGTCATTCTTATCTTAGATTTTGCATTAATTAATTATTAATGCACAGACCTCTCACATTAGGTCGGTAGCTTGTGGCCGCTGGATATGCCGGGCGGTTCCGGGCAGACTTCTGCCACAAGCCAGACCTAACCTCGTGTCTTACGCATGTTATGACTAACTTCTCACATTAGAACTTATTGTTTGCGGCCATTGGATGTGCCGGGCGGTTCCAGGCAGATTTACGCCGCAAACTCATTCTAACCTCGAGTTAGCCATGTTTATCTTTGCGGCCAATTAATTAATAATTTACCGTTTATGCGCACGCCCAATATATATGCCAATTCAGATTATATCAATAACAGGATGATTATATCAACATAGCAGATAACAGATTTTATATGACTTAACGGATTTAACAGATTTAGCAACTTAGCAGATTTTGGCATATAACAGGTTAGGCATTTCAACCGACAAATTTAACAGATTAGGCATTTCAACCTAATTAGCAGTCTAGGCAATATAACAAAACTAGTAGTTTAGGCAACTTGACAAATTAGCAGATTTAGCAAATTTAATATTTCTAAAAGTTCTATTTGCATGCCTTGCCCAATCATAAATTGGCCTAAATTCATATGCCTACATAATTGTCATGATTCACTACATATACTCCATGTTTGCATAAGCGCAGAATATGGACATAATTTGCCATATAACATATGTTCCAATTTTTGTTAAACTAGCATCTTACAGCAGATTCATATATAAATTATACCAAATATAACCATTAATTTCAATGCATGCCATATATCCAAAAATCCCTATTTAGGTGTAATCACAATAATAGATATCCTAATTAATGTAAATCTTTACACCTAAGTTTCCATATCTTCTTCTTTTTGAGTCATGAATCATTATGCAAACTATACCCAACAATATAAATCTTTAAATCATATCTTCTAAAAATCAGATCTTGACTTTTATATGCATTTTGTCCAAAGTCTCAAATCATATGTAATCTTACAATGGTTCCTCTTTTCTTCTATCATAGAATATGCATAGATCCAAGTCTAGTTTACAACATATGCTCATTAATTACAGTTCTAAATTACAACATAACTATGCATACAACATGCATAAGCTATATGTTCATAGTCAAATTTATGCATATGTCCAATATATTTTATGCCTCAGACCTAAAGTCATACATTCAATTTAGTCTTGTCAAATTTCGCATTATTCATTATTTATCCCAAAATTTGCGTTCATACGTTCATCTCTTATGAGATTAGGCACAGGCTCGTGGTAGCCTGGCTGTAAAAACAGAAAAGAAGAAAAGGGATACAGAACAGTCACAGAAAAACAAATCTGACAGAAGAGAATATATATAATCTCAGATTCAGAATTAAAAACATATCAAAATTATAATTAACGTTTATAGCGGAAAATAACTGTACTTGCCTTGATTGGATTAAAGAAAGAACTTTAACTTGTTGTAGAATCTTTGCAGAAACTTTAATCTCTAGTTTGAATTGAGTTGCTTAGGCTGATGTTGATTATCTTCTAGTTTTAATTCCAGCAGAGCAGCGACGCCATTTTTATTTTTTTATTAGAAGAAGAGAGCATTGGAGGCTAGAGAATTGTGTAAGAAACCTAGGTAGAGTCTAGGGTCATTTTTATAGAGTTTATGAACTGATTAGGACCATTGATGTTGCTTGGATTGATCGTAGCCATTCATTCGAAAGAGAGACCAATTAGAGCCTGCCACCTAGCCCTAATGACAAAGCAGACTGCAGAAAATCGACCAACATAGAATAGGCCAGCCAGGTTGGGCTGGGTTCGACCTGGCTCTGGACCAGGTCGACAGCCCTGTCGACCTGGGTGCCTTAGGCGGGTGTTTTCCCGCCCTGGCCAATTGGGCCCGATTTTTAATTTTAGACTTGATTCAGAAACTTCCGGAGGCTATATCTTCTTCATACGGACTCCGTTTTTCGAAAACTCGGACTCTATTTCGCGTATTTTTCCGAGACGAACGCAATGGCGTATCCCGTTTCCCTTAGTTCTTTGATTTCAAATTAATTATACTTTAATTTGTTAATTCCACAGTTATAGAATACATGGGGTGTTACAGATGATGTAATAAAATGAATAAAGTTAAACATATGTGATTGGATATATGAAATAGATATACTAGCATAAGTTAACAAAACTGTCATATGTTCACAAACAGACGATAACAAAATTAAGTAACGTCACATGATTCAACAGGCATGTTTTCATAATCCAAATTATAACTCATCATAATTAATTTATTAATTATTTTGTGAAAGAAACTGTACTCATAAAGACGGATTAGAGAAGAGAATAATTTGTTTGTCGTTTGTATTAGAATCCTGACTTGCAATTCCTACGCTTTAAGAAGAAGATGAACTATTCCAGCAGCATAAGGACGTCTTTAACTTATTTTAATTAGGATTGAGTCAGCATAGCGTTACCATGGTTTGGTGTGGAGAGAAAGTGAGGTTTTGGGGTGTTTAAATAGGTTATGAGCCAAAGAATATGTCCATAAAACAAGTCCAGCTGCAAAACCCCGAATCTGCCTCGGATCTGACCAAACCAGGGGGGGTCGACCTGTATAGGGTAGGTCAACCCCCTGGTTAACCTGGTCTGGGACGGGAAAAATCCCGCCCAGCCTGCTTCTGTGTTTTTAGTTGAATTTCGAATTTGAATTCGAGTTGTTTTAATTTATTTAAATTCCTGAAACATCTGAGGGACATAACTTCCTCATACGAAGTCCGATTTACGAAAACTTGGACACTATTCCAAGCAGAATTTCGAGACGAGCGCAATGGCATAACCCATTTCCCTTAATTCTTCTCCTAAAAATTAAGTGTTATTAAATTTGTTAATTTTAATATTTTAAAATCACGGGGTGTTACATTCTTCCCTCCTTAATGGATTTCGCCCCCGAAATCTCCAAGTTAAGGAGAATGTATATCCTACCATCCAATCATCCATCTACTCAATCATCAAACACAGGCATCCACTGTCCTTAAAAAAAATTTGATGTCGTATGAACATATGCAAAAAGTGTGTGTATATGTTTCTTGTCTAATGCAAAATAAGGCGGTCTATTGATTTAGTTGACCTCCTTAATGCATATCATGATAGTGCCATGCGTCCATTATGTATGCAAAAGAATCCTAATGATACACATTATTTCTACATGCGTGCACATCCATTCATCTAAATTTCAACATCCATATGGTAACACAACCATTATACATCCATTGATTTAAATATGCACACATATTTATATGCAATATGAAAGTGATTGAGCCGATCTAATGCTTAATGTGTGTGTACATGCATGCACGAGCAACCACTAGCAACCACTTGCATCCATTTGCATCCACCAAACATAACATGTCTCAAACACATGTTTACAACCATAGGGTTTTTCCTAACTAAAGATCGAAGATATCATCGCAAAGACATACTAAACGATAGGACAAGTATCAACAAAGCGGTTGTAAAAGGAGAAGTTAAAAACATACCCTCAAAAAGGAAAGGGTACATCGTACGCATCTTGTTTTCCGTCTCTCAAGTCGCGTCTCCTTGATCATCTCCCCATTGCACTTTGATCAACTTGACTTCTTTGTTGCGTAGATTTTTGACCTCTGATCCAAGAATGCGTGTAGGAGCTTGTCTAACTGTGGCATTTCGCTCTACTTGTACTTCTTTGAGCGTGTTCGGCTCCACCTCTTCCGCCGTATCATGTAAACACTTACGAAAATGTGTAACGTGAAACACGACATGAACACAACTGAGCTTCTCTAGCAACTTTACTCTATACGCCATCTTCCCAATCCTCTCTGTAACTCGAAAGGGTCCTACGAACCATGGTGCCAACTTCTCTACTGATCCAAAACGAACTACGTTTCTCAACGGTGACAGCTAAATAAAAACCAGGTCCCCAACATCGAACTTAAGATCAGTTCGTCTCTTATTAGCATATGACTTCTGTCGGTCCTGCGCCGTCTTCATTCTCCGTCGAATCAAGTCTATCTTCTCTGAAGTCTCCCTAATCATGTCAGGTCCAAGCAAAACCTTATCCGTAGATTCCCACCAACAAGTAGGTGATCGGCATGGTCATCCATAAAGAGCCTCAAAAGGTGCCATGCCAATGGTAGCATGAAAGCTGTTATTATAGGCGAACTCCACTAATGGAATATGTTCCTCCCATGTTCCACCAAAATATAAGATGCACAGCCTTAAAAGATCTTCTAGAATCTGATTCACTTTCTCGATCTGGCCGTCCATCTGAGGGTGATAAGCGGTACTTAAGCACAGTTGTGTTCCAACCACCTCTTGTAAGCTCTTCCAAAACTCGCTAGTGAAAATGGGATCTCTGTCGCTCACAATGCTATAGGGTATGCCATGCAGACGAACTACCTCTCGAAGGTAAATAGATGCTAACCTTGCGGAGGTCATTCTACTTTTATCGGGAATAAATTAGGCACTTTTGTTAAGTCTGTCTACAACAACCCAAATCCCCGTATTACCCTTCCTTGATCTTGGCAACCCGTCTACAAATTCCATGGAAACACTTTCTCATTTCCACAGCGGAATCTCTAAAGGGTGGAACAAACCACCGGGCTTCTTTTGCTCCACCTTGACTTGCTGACACACCAAGCATCTAAAAATGAACTCAGCCACGTCATTCTTCATTCAGGCCTAAAAGAAAACTCGCTTCATATCTCTATACATCTTGTCACCACCGGGATGTACGGTCATCTTAGAGAGATGTGAGTCTTCAAGAATCATCTTCCTCAAGCTCTCGTCTTACGGTACGTAAAATCTCCCATCTCTACGCAACCAGCCTCTCTCATCTATTGCATATCTGTTAAGATGAATCGAAGACTCCCCTCCTATAAGCTTGCTTACTATCTCAACCAACTGTGGGTTATCTCGCTGTGCCACTCCAACCCGACCCAAAAGTGTAGGTTGTACCTATAGCAATGCTAGCAATCCGGGTATATAATCGACAGAGGGTCTGAAGTCAAAGTTAGATATATACTCCAAACTCTACCGCTTTACGAACAAAGGACTCAAAGTCAACCTACAACATTACCCTTGCCAGGGGTATATGCGATCTCAAAATCGTAGGATGCTAAAAAATCCATCCACCTCTGTTGCCTCAAGTTTAGATCTTTCTGAAAGAACAAGTACTTTAGCGACTTATGGTCTGTATACAACTCAAACTTCTCGCCAAGCAAATAATGACGCCATGACTTAAGCGCAAAAACTATGGTAGCCAACTCTAAGTCGTGGGTAGGGTAATTCTTCTCGTGGACTTTCAACTGCCTTCCACCACAGCATATCACCCTTCCCTCTTGCATTAAAACTGCGCCAAGCCCTGTCCCGCAAGCATCGGTATATACTGTGAGTGGCTTACTCCCATCTGGAAAAATTAAAACTGGAGCTGTCGTCAAAGCCCTCTTCGAACGTTGGAAAGCATCGTCACAGTCAACATCCCAAGCAAAAGTCAAGTTCTTCTTCGTTATCTGAGTAAGTGGGGCTGATATCTTCGTGAAGTCCTTAATGAACTTCCTGTAATAACCAGCCAACCCTATAAAGCTTCTTACATCTATTCCGTTCTTAGGAATCTTCCAATCTTGGATTGCCACCACCTTTGCGGGATCCACAGCTATCCCCTCCTTAGAGACCACGTGACCTAAGAACCTCACTTCTTTTCTCCAAAAATGGCATTTGGAGAACTTATCTTTGAGTTGATGCGCTCGTAGGGTCTCTAAGACTTCCCTAAGATGTAGGGCATGCTCTTTCTCGCTTCTAGAGAAAATCAGGATATCTTCCACAAAGACTACCACAAACTTGTTTAGAAGCTCCCTAAACACCCTACTCATTAAGTCAATGAAGTATGCGGGTGCATTCGTCAAACCAAAAGGCATGACGAGCCACTCGAAGAAACCATCAGAAGTTCTAAATGCAGTCTTATCTATGCTATCTTCATCCACCCTTAGCTGATGAAATCCTTTAGCCAAATCCAGCTGCGAGAAAACCGAAGCACCAAACAACTGATTGAATAAATCATCTATCCTCGGCAATGGGTGTCTGTTCTTCTTTGTGATCTTATTCAGCTCTCTATAGTCCACGAACAATCTAAGTGAACCATCAGCCTTCGTAGCAAAAACAACTAGAGCACCCCATTCCGAAATACTTCTTCTTATGAACCCCTTCTCAAGCAACTCTTTCACTTGCTTACTGAGTTCTCTTCTCTCCCTCGGAGCCATGTGGTGCACTGGTAATGCAACTGGCTTTGCATTATCTACTAGGTATATACGAAAGTTTATCTCGCGCCTCTAGGGTAAACCCCTAACTTCATCGAAGACGTCACCATATTCACTGACCATACGAACAGATTCCAAATCATTGTTGGACGCGTCAAGAGATTCAAGGTATCTAAGCTATACCGGACTTCTAGGGTCACAAGAAATATCGAGGGTCTTTCCATAACGAGTCAACAGTCTAACTGCCCTTCTTTCACAGTTTAGGATGACACCGTATCTGGCTAGCCAATCCATGCCTAGAATCAAGCCGTAGCCCATGAAGCCAAGAACGAAGGCATTGCATTCAAACCCAACGCCCAAGATATACACTTTCAAATCCCGACAAATCATTGAAACATGATCCCAACCACCAATAGGGTTTGAGACTACTATGGGATCCGTAACTAGACTAGTATTTAGGTGCAGTGTTTCAACTAATGAAGCAGACACAAATGAGTGTGAAGTGCCAAAATCAAACAAAGTACGAACAGGATGATCAAACAGAAAAACCAAACTTTCAACGGAAATGATTTTACCTCTCTCCTGTCCTGGTGCCATGAAAGCATGAACCTGTCCTCCAGAAGTAGACCCTTTCCTTTGCCCTTGCCCCTGTCTCCTCAGACAGTCTTTAATTAGATATCCTGCGTCACCACAGTAGAAATAGCCAGTATTCTTTTTCTTCTTACATTCCTTGCTTAGATGGCCTGGTGTTCCACAATTAAAGCACCTTTTCTTTCCTTTGATGTTGTTATCCTTACCACATTTCTTGGATTGCTGCTGTGATTTCTTTCGATCCCCTGTAAAGACCCGTAACTTCCCCGGTGAGGAAAGCGCGGATAGTTCGAAAACAAGCCACATCAGAACGCAGACGGAAGAACATTTCATTGTATATTACAACAATTCCATCAGATACAAGAATATACAGAGCATAAATGAATAAAATACATTCGATAAATATCAGAGATTACAATAAATTACATAGCAGCGGAAAATAATACAATACAAAACTGAAGGAAATATACGGATACAAAGCTTTCCGGATATCATTCCAGCTGTAAACCAGGATCCTGTGAATATAAATCTGCAAAACCAAAACTACTAGCTGCCCATGTCAAAATAAGGGCACCCAGAGTTTAGGTTAAAACAATAAACTCCAGGTCAGTCATGGGACTGGTGTGAGAACTAAAACAATTATTTAAAACTTTACTTTAAATCAGATATATCAAGGGACCACGCCGTATAACACGGAACGGGTTTCCTCCCAAGAATACCCGTGCATATAACAAAATAGCGCAATGCTTTTTGGAAAAATGAAGCTATTATAAGACCCAGGTCCTATCATACAATGCAACGCAAACCGGGGGATAGGGTTTTACCTTATAATAGCCAAGAATGCTTGATACGTTTAAAACAATCATTTGATACTATTATAAGTGCATAGTGTATAAAACAACTTCAAATCATAAGTATCAATCATAGACGGCATAAGCGCCCCATCCCACTATGTCGCCATACTAGGCTCTACAAATAAAATCGCAAAGTCACGTATTTGAAAATTGGATTTCCATCTAAGAACCGAGGCAAAAGATAGTCCTCACCGACTTCGAGACTCTCTAGCCCGAGCCTCAGGCAAGTACTCAGTCAAGCCTTGGAGCGACAGGGCCGGTCCACCGATGTAGATTAAAATTCCTGAACACTGCGTTTCCCTGCCCTTTGGGGCGTAAGTGAGCCAACGAATGACTCCATCGGACCCGGATCGTCCGATCAAACCGAGGCGCCTCGCAACAACAACAACCACGTAAGTCAAACTCGTCAGGGCGTGTAAAACCACCGATGTCACTTCAAACTAGAAAGAAACGCATGCCCTCCCCGATGTCCGTCTCCCGTTTTTGGTTCATACCGGGTGTGAAACTCGCAAAGTAAATGTTACACAAAGCTACGCCACAAAGGCCGTGCTTTGATCATCAACCATAAGACTTTGCTTTTCAACAGAAGCCTTGATCATTTGCATCTTAGCATGCCACACAGGCAAACCACTCCATGCAACCGATATCAATCACATAGAATGAAATCCAATGTCAAACACACAGTCCATTTACAAGTCCGTTCTGGGTCTGAACGAAACCGGAGGCACCTAGTACCCCGCATATCCATCGATCTCCAAGTACGTCTAGACGATCACCAACTGTTTCCATCTTCTTGGGTGTACATCCCAATCAAGATCATCAGTAATCACCCAAACGATGTGAAGACCTCTGGTCTTCGACCACCGTCTTCATCTTTGACTTATCGTCGTATCAGTTATTCCGAATGGGATAAACCCGGTCTTTCCGAATAACTCGCGTATATTATAAACAAGTGTTACACAAACACAACATATGCCTCATTCCAATTCAACAGTCACTAACCGTAAATTAAAAAAAGAATAATTCCCCAAATATTAACCTCGAAGGCCGAAACCAACATCAGATCAATATCTAGAAAACCATTCTGCTTAGCTAACCGACAATTAGTTTCTAAATTTCACATTCATAGGGAATGGTTCCCATTAATTTTATCATAGATAAATCATTTAAATTTATTCTTTAATCTACTTTTGAATATCAATTCAAACTAGTTGGGATTAGCGAACCTTACCGAAGTAATCATTTGTTTTAATTCCCCATCCCAACCTATTCATCCCATGAAGTAAAACGGGTAATACTTCATATCTAACACCACGTTGTTATCTGTAAATTCAATTACCATTTCACGTTCAAATCTGATTAAAGATTTAACTACCGCCTGGAGTAAAACTGGTGATACTCCATTCTCGATCTTTTCAATCAAATAAAGATTCAATAAAACTCCAGTTAGTTTTAATCTGTAACTGGGTTAAAGAATCCATGTCATTTAAAACACGGTTCACGATAAACCCAAAATCACATCACATTTCAATCAGTCCCTAACCATAAATTAGCAAGTGAGCAATTCCCAAAATATTAACCCCGAAGGCCGAAACCAACATCAGATCAATACCCCCAAAAACCATTCAACTTAACTAATCTCCAGTTAGTTTCTGATTTTCTTAACTCCTTTGGGTCTAAGAACAGTATTATTGAAGATACCGTTCATGACAACCCAAAATCACATTTCATTAATTATCGGGTTAAAGAACAAGTGTTATATAAAACACTGTTCACGACAAACCCATAAATCAATACCAATTCAATTCCAATTAAATATTATTTAATTGGTACACTTCATTAAATCTAAATAAAAAAGATTTAATCTTTTTCTCAACTGGGTTCAAGAACAGGGTTAATGAAGACACCATTCTCAACAAACCCAAATCAAATTTGATATTAAATACAAGGCTCTGAATAGAAAATATATTGGCTTATATTCAATATCAAATTCTACGACCAACAAATATCATATTGGAAATAACGATATAAATATATCTTTCAAATTTCCATAACAATATCTGTATAATCACGAAATCCAACATCGAAATATTCCAAAGACAATTTCGATTCAAATCCATTCAAATTCAAATATTGGAAATTCTGGTTATTTTCACAACCATTTCAAATCCAATTTATTTATTTTAAAAATAAATAAATTATTATTCTAGTTCAAAACTAGTTCATTTCGATAAAAATCTATTTTTATCTTTTCAAATATGGAGTTTTTCATCCCAATCCTTATGATTTTACACAAATTATTGATATTTTTAATAATTTTATCAAGGCCCGTACAGTCGATTTCCACCAACGGCCATCGAACTACACTTACAGCGACCTTTTTCAAATTTTATTTGGACATAATTCCAAATCCAACCATTAGATTTCAAATTTCTAACATTCGTTAGAGAGCTCTTTTCGATACGAACCCAACGGTTCCGGTTTTAGGAGAATTCGACGGTTGGATCTCCCGCAATATCCGTTCGAAGTCAATGGTCGAAATTTGCAAACTGCCGCGGCGCGGCGCATTCTATTCAGGTGTGACGAAAAAGAATTTCGCTCGATCCGAACCAGTCGCTAAACCGATCTAGACCGTTCGAAACGCCTGATCGTTTTGAGAACAGGACAAGACAGAACGCAGACGGAAGAACATTTCATTATATATTACAACAATGCATCAGAATACAAGAATATACAGAGTATAATCAAATAAATATTACACAGAAATATCAGAGATTACAATAAATTACATAGCAGTGGAAAATAATACAATACACAACTAGAAGGAGATATACGGATACAAAGCTTTCCGGATATCGTTCCAGCTGTAAACCAGGATCCTGTGAATATAAATCTGCAAAACCAAAACTACTAGCTGCCCGTGTCAAAATAAGGGCACCCTAAAGTTTAGGTTAAAACAATAAACTCCAGGTCAGCCATGTGACTGGTGTGAGAACTAAAACAGTTTTTTATCTTTATTTTTAAAGTTAGGTAAATCAAGGGACCACGCCGTATAACACGGAACGGGTTTCCTCCCAAGAATACTAGTGCATAAAAAAACAGCGCAATGCTAAATAAGGAAGAATGAAGCTATTATAAGACCCAGGTCCTATCACACAATGCAACACAAGCCGGGGGATAGGGTTTTTACCTTATAATAGCCAAGAATGCTTGATACATTTAAAAGAAATCATTTGATACTATTATAAGTGTTTAGTGTATAAGACAACTTCAAATCATAAGTATCAATCATAGGCGGCATGAATGCCCCATACCACTATGTCGCCATATATAGGTTATACAATCAAAATCGCAAAGTCACGTATTTGGAAATTGGGTTTCCATCTATGAACCGAGGCTAGGGATCGTCCTCTACCGATTCGAGACTGTCTAGCCCGAGTCTCAGGAACAGCCGCAACTGCCCCTTGGATCGTCAGGGCCGGTCCACCGATGTGGATTATTATGCCTGAACACTACGTTTCCCCGCCCTTTTGGGCATAAATGAGCCAACGAATTACTCCATCGGACCCGGATCGTCCGATCAAACCGAAGCGCCTCGCAACAGCAACAACCACACAGGTGAAAAGTATATAAATGTTAGGGCTGGTAGGTCACTGACACCACCCTAGCTAGAAAGAAACGCATGCCCTCCCTGAGGTCCGTCTCCCGTTTTTGGTTCACAACCGGAGTGCGAAACTCGCGAATTCACGTTACACAAAGTTGTGCCACACGGGTTGTGCTTTGATCATCACCACAAGACTTTTCTTTTCAACAGAAGCCTTGATCATTTGCCACTTAGGCATGCTACACAAGCAATTCACTCTATGCGTTTGATATCCATCAGTATATAACCCCTGAACTCGTACGTCTCAGAGAAGGGCGTTAAGCAAGAGAATAAATTCTCCGCCGCCAAACAGATATATATTTAATAGAGATCAATCACACAGACTAAAATCCAATGTCAGACACACAGTCCATTTACAAGTCCGTTCTGGGTCTGAACGAAACCGAAGGCACCTAGTACCCCGCATATCCATCGATCTCCAAGTACGTCTGGACGATCACCAACTGTTTCCATCTTCTTGGGTGTACAGCCCAATCAAGATCATCCGTAATCACCCAAACGACGTGAAGACCTCCGGTCTTCGCCCATCGTCTTCCTCTTCGACTTATCGTCGTATCAGTTATTCAGAATGGGATAAACCCGGTCTTCCCGAATAACTCGCGTATATTTTAAATAAGTGTTACACAAACACAACATACGCCTCATTCCAATTCATCAGTCACTAACCGTAAATTAATCAAGAGAATAATTCCCCAAATATTAACCCAAAAGGCCGAAACCAACATCAGATCAATATCCAGAAAACCATTCTGCTTGGCTAACCGACAGTTAGTTTCTAAATTTCACATTCATAGGGAGAGGTTCCCATTAATTTTATCAAAGGTAAATTCCTTGAATTTATTCTCTAATCTTCTTTTGAATTTCGATTCAACTAGTTGGGATTAACGAACCTTACCGAAGTAATCATTTGTTTTGATTTCCCAATCCCAACCTATTCATCCCATGAAGTAAAACTGATTATACTTCATATCTAACACCACGGTGTTATCGGTAAATTCAATTACCATTTCACGTTCAAATCTAATTAAAGATTTAACTATCGCCTGGAGCAAAATTGGTGATACTCCATTTCGATTATTTCAATCTAATTAAAGATTCATCAAAACTCCACTTAGTTTTAATCTTTGATTGGGTTAAAGAATCAGTGTCATTTAAAACACGGTTCACGGTAAACCCAAAATATCATTCCATTAACTATCGGGTTAAAGAACAAGTGTTATTTAAAACCCCATTCACGATAAACCCAAGAATCAATTCGAATTCAATTCTAGTTAAATATTATTTTATTGGTATACTTCATTAAATCTAAATAAAAAGATTTAATCTTTTCTCAACTGGGTTTAAGAACAGTGTTAGTGAAGACACCATTCACGACAAACCCAAATCACATTTGATATTCAATACGAGGCTCTGAATAGAAAATATATCGGCTTATATTCAATATCAAATTCTACGATTAACGAATGTCGTATTGGAAATAACGATATAAATATATATATCTTTCAAATTTCCATAACAACATCTGTATAATCACGAATTCCAACATCGAAATAATCCAAAGACAATTTCGACTCAAATCCATTCCAATATAATTATTGGAAATTCTGGTTATTTTCAAAAACCATTTCAAAGTCAATTTATTTATTTAAAAATAAATAGAATTATAATTCTAGTTCAAAACTAGTTCATTTCGATAAAAATCTATTTTTATCTTTTCAAATACGAGTTTTTCATCCCAATTTTTCACATATCTCTTTCGATGATTGTACACAAATTATTACTATTTTTAATAATTTTATCAAGGCCCGTACAGTCGATTTCCATCGACGGTCATCGAACTGCATTTACAACGACCTTTTCTGAAATTGATTTGGACGTATCTCCAAATCCAACCGTTAGATTTCTAATTTCTAATATTCGTTAGAAACTCTTTTCGATATGAACCCAACGGTTCCGGTTTTAGGAGAATCCGACGGTCGGATCTCCCGTAATATCCATTCGAAGTCAATGGTCGAAATTCGCGAACTACCGCGGCGCGGCGCGTTCTATTCAGGCCATTATATTATATATATAATATATACTTCGTCGATTTCAATTCAAAACGTGCTTTATAAATCGTTTTAAATTCGTTTTCAAAACGGTTTCAACTTCATATTCAATTTCTATTTAATTTCAATTCGAATTCATTTCTATTCAAATTCAATTCGAATTCATTTCGATTCGAATTTCAAATCATTTCAGTGTATTTCGAATTTCAAATCAATTCAGTTTAATTCTAATTTCAATTCACTTTAAATATAATTCGAATTTCAATTCATTTCAATATAGTTCGAATTTCAAATCTATTCAATTTCAAATCTATTCAATATTCATTGAAGAATGAATAAAATCGATATAAATATCGTTCACGTCGAAATGGCGTCAATCTAACCAACACGGCTTCATATGTTTCTATTTTCAAATATTCTATTTCAAATATTTCTATTTCAAATATTTCTATTTCAAATATTTCTATTTCAAATATTTCTATTTCAAATATTTTTATTTCAAATATTTTTATTTCGAAACTAGAATGAGGCCCAATCAATTACCATATAATGTTAATTATATGGATTTTCTACAACACATGTATACAATAACAACGATGAATAATCAACCCTCATCCAAAGTGCATTCTACACTGTATAAGCATCAAATATAAATATTCGATGCTTATAACAGTCTGTCAATCAATCGATCGACATACAACTAAACAATCGGGATTAGTGTACGTCAAATATCATCCCAATACCCCTGTGGGGTTTCAAACAATCAAACACAGATTTTTATTTGTGCAGTTGGGAGATGTGTAAAATTTTATCGTCCCAATCAATGTCCTTTAAATAGGTGTACATAAACAAACCTTCTAATTTGTAAATGAATATTTGTTTATTCACATTCACGTTAAAAATTATATTTTTAACGATCAAACTATTTTATTCAACCTATGAATATTCTATTCGGTTCATTTATTAAATAAAATGTTATCTTTATTTTTCTACCTTATTTTTAGAAAATTTCGGCGACATAACGACATGATACTAGAAACGGGACAAGGCCTAGCCTTATCCCCGGTCTAGTGAAGGCCCACGCCATTCACACATCAATCAAATCAATTTCATTTCACCAAACAATTCAATTCAAACCAACTACACAACCAAACAATTTAACAAACAAGCCATCCATGGTCTGTGGATGATGGGTGTCGGGTGCTGCTAAGCACCGTCTGCATCCTAGTATATATATAACTAGAAAAATTAAATTAAAAGGTGAGAAGTTCTCACCGATAGCTATCCAACTTCACGACACTTCATTTATAGAAATCTTCATCGTTCTCGCCTTTTTGTCATCTTCGTTGACCGTAGCCACTACATATGTAAAAATCGAATTTTTACTATGCTATTCAATATATAAAAATCGAATTTTTACTATGCTATTCAATATATAAAAATCGAATTTTTACTATGCCATTCAATATATAAAAATCGAATTTTTACTTCGCTATTCAATATATAAAAATCGAATTTTTACTATGCTATTCAATATATAAAAATCGAATTTTTACTATGCTATAAGTTATATTTTCCATTCGCTAAAAATCATACCTTTTCCATTGATAAAAATCCTACCTTTCCTTTGTTAAAAATCCATACTTTCCTTTGTTAAAAATCCATACTTTCCGACTATAAAAATCTATACTTTTCGATTATAAAAAAAACTATTATTTTCGATTATAAATATCTATTCTATTCGATTATAAAAATTTATACTTTTCGATTATAAAAATTTATACTTTTCGATTATAACTAAAAATAGAACCATGTTTTTCATTAGCTAAAAATTATATATAAAAACCATTTCTTTATACCATAACTATATAAACAAGAATCATATTTTTTCTATAGAAAAATCGTACCTTTTCTGTTTCTGAACTGAAGCGCCGTCGGATCGAGGAAGGGGGTGTTGGTCGATCAAGGAGGCGGCAGAAATGGCGGCGTGGGCGTTGCTGGTGGCGGAGGCCCAACAGGTGGCGACTGCGGCTCAGGAGGTGGTTGGCGGCTATGGTGTTCGGCGGAGGGTGGTCGGCGGTCAAAAGGGGCGCGCTGGTTCGATCGCGGGGGGGTTAGGGTTCGGTCTTCGTTCACGGGGGGGAAGAGGTAGAAGGGGATGGAGGAGGAAGGGGATCGGAGGGGAAGGAGGGGGAGGCGCCGCCACCTATGGCGCAGCGCGGCGGAATACTTCGATGGGGGGGGGGGCGATATCGAGCAGCGGTTTTTTTTTTCCCGATTGATTTCTGTTAAGTGGGGAGGGGGGAGAAAGATATAGGTGGGGGGCCAATATTTTTAATTAATTTTATTTATTTTTATTTCAAAAAGTTACCTTTTTATTCGAACTCGGAACAAGGCCGACCGCCTGCCGTCCATAGCGTTTCACCCCCATTCCGAACACAATGGCATATGTATCGCAGGCTGATTCGATCGTTTCGATCAGTTTCCGTCAAAATCAACATATAACTCTATATATTGAATTTGAACGCGCATTTCAATTTACCGGGATCACATATTAACTCGAAAAATTCTAGAAAAATATTTTCTAGCTTCGTATTGACGATACGGTCCTAACAAAACTAGTTTCGTCGAATTCTGAGACCGTTTGAAAAATGGCCATTTTCCAGTCGATTAAAATCAACTGAAACTGGTCAAACACGTTTTCCTTTTCCACGCTCACATATTGATTCGAAAAATTATGAAATTTGAAACCTAGCAACAATTTGACATCACGGATCCAACAAAAGTGGTTTCGTCGAAATCCGAGGTCGCTTGCAAAATTCCCATTTTTAAGGGCCTGAATTCCATAGCGACTATTCAGAATTTTCAACTGGACATATCTTTTGATTCCCGCTATGAAATTTTGATTTTTCGGGTTCGTTGGAAAGATATTACCAATTAGATCCTATTATTTTTGGTTTCACTAAAATCCGGATTGTTTTGCACCCGGTACATTCAATTGAAGTTTGAAATCGAATTATCGAACTACCGCGCAATTTTCAATTCCTTTTATAATTATATATAATTATTTATATTCCATCGTTGATCTATATAATTATATACGATTGAATTTTATTCAAAAGAAATTTTCTCATTGATATTATTTAAAATAATTCATTTTAAATAATCAAAATTCGCTAAAATTGCCAAAATAAAAATTTTAAACTGGCCCAGATTTTCGGGTTGTTACAATCTCCCCCACTTAAAACTTTTCGTCCCCGAAAAGGAACAAAGTCGAAAGTGGTTTGATTAATCAACTCTACGTTCGATCTGGCTTCCATTCTCTAACTTTTCAGTTTCTAAGAATTTTCAAATTCTTCAAAAATTTGGCTAACACCCTAAATTTTCGAAAAATTTCGCCATATCCTCCCCTGCACCGGGAGCCACGGGAAAATCCCGAAATTGCCATATAGGCCTTCTGATCTCAAAAAGAAAAAGAAAAAGCCAAGCGGCTAGCCAATAGGCTCATAAAATCATCATCACCCAAACAAAACAGTAAATTATGATAAACATGTTCCTATTTGTCGGGCAAACAAAATTTATTCTCTGCTCTAGCCTCCTTGCTATGACCTGTTCAATGTAAGTACAAGTATATGCAAGCAAATGTGATAAATTTTTAATACAACTCACTCTTTGGTACAATTTAACTAAATGGTTTAAATTTTAATTAATCAACCAATAATCAAACAACACAACCATCAATCAATTAGTGAATTATCATTTCAAATTTATAACTTTGATATATAGTCAAAAATCAGATTTTTGATGCCAAATCCCAACAATAAGCCCTATCTAATTTTGGTTCTCACACCAGTTAATAGGAAATATATAGAAATCTCACTTTCGTTACTCGAAAATAAATACTGGCGATGGTGCCCCGTCACCAGAGTTATCCCCGGGCAACTAGAGTATGATTCTATAACTATCCAGTATATTAAAACTTCGAACACAGGTTGGCAAGACATATATGCAAAATCTTTATATATTGGATTGTCCGAATTCATATAAATAAATAATCAAGTACGAATAATTGATTTAAATTTTCAAAACAAAAAAATTTATTTTCATTATAAAAATATACTCTTCACACTCATTCTAGGATACTACTGATCCCATCTCTAACGAGTCATTCCCATTGGATATTACTAATCCAATATCTGATGAATTCTTTCATATGGTTCTAATGTGCCTTGTTCTCTAAGCTTTGTAAACCAAAGCTCTGATACCAGCTGTGACGAAAAAGAATTTCGCTCGGTCCGAACCAGTCGCTAAACCGATCTAGACCGTTCGAAACGCCTGATCGTTTTGAGAACAGGACAAAACAGAACGCACACGGAAGAACATTTCATTGTATATTACAAAAATGCATCAGAATACAACAATATACAGAGTATAAACAAATAAATATTACACAGAAATATCAGAGATTACAATAAATTACATAGCAGCGAAAAATAATACAATACACAACTAGAAGGAGATATACGGATACAAAGCTTTCCGGATATCGTTCCAGCTGTAAACCAGGATCCTGTGAATATAAATCTGTAAAACCAAAACAACTAGCTGCCCATGTCAAAATAAGGGCACCCAGAGTTTAGGTTAAAACAATAAACTCCAGGTCAGTCATGTGACTGGTGTGAGAACTAAAACAGTTATTTATCTTTATTTTTAAAGTTAGGTAAATCAAGGGACCACGACGTATAACACGGAACGGGTTTCCTCCCAAGAATACCAGTGCATAAAAAAAACAGCGCAAAGCTAAATAAGGAAGAATGAAGCTATTATAAGACCCAGGTCCTATCACACAATGCAACGCAAGCCGGGGGATAGGGTTTTTACCTTATAATAGCCAAGAATGCTTGATACGTTTAAAAGAAATCATTTGATACTATTATAAGTGTTTAGTGTATAAGACAACTTCAAATCATAAGTATCAATCATAGGCGGCATGAATGCCCCATACCACTATGTCGCCATAATAGGTTATACAATCAAAATCGCAAAGTCACGTATTTGGAAATTGGGTTTCCATCTATGAACCGAGGCTAGGGATCGTCCTCTACCGATTCGAGACTGTCTAGCCTGAGTCTCAGGAACAGCCGCAACTGCCCCTTGGATCGTCAGGGCCGGTCCACCGATGTGGATTATTATGCCTGAACACTACGTTTCCCCGTCCTTTGGGGCGTAAATGAGCCAAGGAATGACTCCATCGGACCCGGATCGTCCGATCAAACAGAGGCGCCTCGCAACAGCAACAACCACAAAGGTGAAAAGTATATAAATGTCAGGGCTGGTAGGTCACTGACACCACCCTAGCTAGAAAGAAACGCATACCCTCCCTGAGGTCCGTCTCCCGTTTTTGGTTCACAACCGGAGTGCGAAACTCGCGAATTCACGTTACACAAAGTTGTGCCACACGGGTTGTGCTTTGATCATCACCACAAGACTTTGCTTTTTAACAGAAGCCTTGATCATTTGCCACTTAGGCCTGCCACACAAGCAATTCACTCTATGCGTTTGATATCCATCAGTATATAACCCCTGAACTCGTACGTCTCAGAGAAGGGCGTTAAGCAAGAGAATAAATTCTCCGCCGCCAAACAGATATATATTTAATAGAGATCAATCACACAGACTAAAATCCAATGTCAGACACACAGTCCATTTACAAGTCCGTTCTGGGTCTGAACGAAACCGAAGGCACCTAGTACCCCGCATATCCATCGATCTCCAAGTACGTCTGGACGATCACCAACTGTTTCCATCTTCTTGGGTGTACAACCCAATCAAGATCATCAGTAATCACCCAAACGACGTGAAGACCTCCGGTCTTCGCCCATCGTCTTCATCTTCGACTTATCGTCGTATCAGTTATTCAGAATGGGATAAACCCGGTCTTCCCGAATAACTCGCGTATATTTTAAATAAGTGTTACACAAACACAACATACGCCTCATTCCAATTCATCAGTCACTAACCGTAAATTAATCAAGAGAATAATTCCCCAAATATTAACCCAAAAGGCCGAAACCAACATCAGATCAATATCCAGAAAACCATTCTGCTTGGCTAACCGACAGTTAGTTTCTAAATTTCACATTCATAGGGAGAGGTTCCCATTAATTTTATCAAAGGTAAATTCCTTGAATTTATTCTCTAATCTTCTTTCGAATTTCGATTCAACTAGTCGGGATTAACGAACCTTACCGAAGTAATCATTTGTTTTGATTTCCCAATCCCAACCTATTCATCCCATGAAGTAAAACTGATTATACTTCATATCTAACACCACGGTGTTATCGGTAAATTCAATTACCATTTCACGTTCAAATCTAATTAAAGATTTAACTATCGCCTGGAGCAAAACTGGTGATACTCCATTTCGATTATTTCAATCTAATTAAAGATTCATCAAAACTCCACTTAGTTTTAATCTTTGATTGGGTTAAAGAATCAGTGTCATTTAAAACACGGTTCACGGTAAACCCAAAATATCATTCCATTAACTATCGGGTTAAAGAACAAGTGTTATTTAAAACCCCATTCACGATAAACCCAAGAATCAATTCGAATTCAATTCTAGTTAAATATTATTTAATTGGTATACTTCATTAAATCTAAATAAAAAGATTTAATCTTTTCTCAACTGGGCTTAAGAACAGTGTTAGTGAAGACACCATTCACGACAAACCCAAATCACATTTGATATTCAATACGAGGCTCTGAATAGAAAACATATCGGCTTATATTCAACATCAAATTCTACGATTAACGAATGTCGTATTGGAAATAACGATATAAATATATATATCTTTCAAATTTCCATAACAACATCTGTATAATCACGAATTCCAACATCGAAATAATCCAAAGACAATTTCGACTCAAATCCATTCCAATATAATTATTGGAAATTCTGGTTATTTTCAAAAACCATTTCAAAGTCAATTTATTTATTTAAAAATAAATAGAATTATAATTCTAGTTCAAAACTAGTTCATTTCGATAAAAATCTATTTTTATCTTTTCAAATACGGAGTTTTTCATCCCAATTTTTCAAATATCTCTTTCGATGATTTTACACAAATTATTACTATTTTTAATAATTTTATCAAGGCCCGTACAGTCGATTTCCATCAACGATCATCGAACTGCATTTACAGCAACCTTTTCTGAAATTGATTTGGACATATCTCCAAATCCAACCGTTAGATTTCTAATATTCGTTAGAAAGCTCTTTTCGATACGAACCCAACGGTTCCGGTTTTAGGAGAATCCGACGGTCGGATCTCCCGCAATATCCATTCGAAGTCAATGGTCGAAATTCGAGAACTGCCGAGGCGCGGCGCGTTCTGTTCAGGCCATTATATTATATATATAATATATATAATATATACTTCGTCGATTTCAATTCAAAACGTGCTTTATAAATCATTTTAAATTCGTTTTCAAAACGGTTTCAACTTCATATTCAATTTCTATTTAATTTCAATTCGAATTCATTTCTATTCAAATTCAATTTGAATTCATTTCTATTCGAATACAATTCGAATTCATTTATATTCGAATTTCAAATCATTTCAGTGTATTTCGAATTTCAAATCAATTCAGTTTAATTCGAATTTCAAATCACTTTAAATATAATTCGAATTTCAATTCATTTCAATATAGTTCGAATTTCAAATCTATTCAATTTCAAATCTATTCAATATTCATTGAAGAATGAATAAAATCGATATAAATATCGTTCACGTCGAAATGGCGTCAATCTAACCAACACGGCTTCATATGTTTCTATTTTCAAATATTCTATTTCAAATATTTCTATTTCCCATATTTCTATTTCAAATATTTCTATTTCAAATATTTTTATTTCAAATATTTTTATTTCGAAACTGGAATGAGGCCCAATCAATTACCATATAATGTTAATTATATGGATTTTCTACAACACATGTATACAATAACAATGATGAATAATCAACCATCATCCAAAGTGCATTCTACACTGTATAAGCATCAAATATAAATATTCGACGCTTATAACAGTCTGTCAATCAATCGATCGACATACAACTAAACAATCGGGATTAGTGTACGTCAAATATCATCCCAATACCCGTGTGGGGTTTCAAACAATCAAACACAGATTTTTATTTGTGCAGTTGGGAGATGTGTAAAATTTTATCGTCCCAATCAATGTCCTTCAAATAGGTGTACATAAACAAACCGTCCGGTTTGTAAATGAATATTTGTTTATTCACATTCACGTTAAAAATTATATTTTTAACGATCAAACTATTTTATTCAACCTATGAATATTCTATTCGGTTCATTTATTAAATAAAATGTTATCTTTATTTTTCTAACTTATTTTTAGAAAATTTCGGCGGCATAACGGCATGATACTAGAAACGGGACAAGGCCTAGCCTTATCCCCGGTCTAGTGAAGGCCCACGCCATTCACACATCAATCAAATCAATTTCATTTTACCAAACAATTCAATTCAAACCAACTACACAACCAAACAATTTAAAAAACAAGCCATCCATGGTCTGTGGATGATGGGTGTCGGGTGCTGCTAAGCACCGTCTGCATCCTAGTATATATATAACTAGAAAAATTAAATTAAAAGGTGAGAAGTTCTCACCGATAGCTATCCAACTTCACGACACTTCATTTATAGAAATCTTCATCGTTCTCGCATTTTTGTCATCTTAGTTGACCGTAGCCACTACATATGTAAAAATCGAATTTTTACTATGCTATTCAATATATAAAAATCGAATTTTTACTATGCTATTCAATATATAAAAATCGAATTTTTACTATGCTATTCAGTATATAAAAATCGAATTTTTACTTCGCTATTCAATATATAGAAATTGAATTTTTACTATGCTATTCAATATATAAAAATCAAATTTTTACTATGCTATATGTTATATTTTCCATTCGCTAAAAATCATACCTTTTCCATTGATAAAAATCCTGCCTTTCCTTTGTTAAAAATCCATACTTTCCTTTGTTAAAAATCCATACTTTCCGACTATAAAAATCTATACTTTTCGATTATAAAAAAAACTATTCTTTTCGATTATAAATATCTATTCTATTCGATTATAAAAATTTATACTTTTCGATTATAAAAATTTATACTTTTCGATTATAACTAAAAATAGAACCATGTTTTTCATTAGCTAAAAAATATATATAAAAACCATTTCTTTATACCATAACTATATAAACAAGAATCATGTTTTTTTCTATAGAAAAATCGTACCTTTTCTGTTTCTGAAGTGAAGCGTCGTCGGATCGAGGAAGGGGGTGCTGGTCGATCAAGGAGGCGGCGGAAATGGCGGCGTGGGCGTTGCTGGTGGCGGAGGCCCATCAGGTGGCGACTGCGGCTCAGGAGGTGGTTGGCGGCCTCTGGTGTTCGGCGGAGGGTGGTCGGCGGTCAAAAGGGGCACGCCGGTTCGATCGCGGGGGGGGGGGGGGGGGGGGGGGGTTAGGGTTCGGTCTTCGTTCACGGGGGAGGGGGGGAAGAGGTAGAAGGGGATGGAGGAGGAAGGGGATCGGAGGAGAAGGAGGGGGAGGCGCGGCCACCTATGGCGCAGCGCGGTGGCATACTTCGATGGGGGGGGGGCGATATCGAGCAGCGGGTTTTTTTTTCCCGATTGATTTCTGTTAAGTGGGGAGGGGGGAGAAAGATATAGGTGGGGGGGCCAATATTTTTAATTAATTTTATTTATTTTTATTTCAAAAAGTTACCTTTTTATTCAAACTCGGAACAAGGCCCACCGCCTGCCGTCCATAGCGTTTCACCCCCATTCCGAACACAATGGCATATGTATCGTAGGCTGATTCGATCGTTTCGATCAGTTTCCGTCAAAATCAACATATAACTCTATATATTGAATTTGAACGCGCATTTCAATTTACCGGGATCACATATTAACTCGAAAAATTCCAGAAAAATATTTTCTAGCTTCGTATTGACGATGCGGTCCTAACAAAACTGGTTTCGTCGAATTCTGAGACCGTTTGAAAAATGGCCATTTTCCAGTCGATTAAAATCAACTGAAACTGGTCAAACACGTTTTCCTTTGCCACTCTCACATATTGATTCGAAAAATTATGAAATTTGAAACCTAGCAACAGTTTGACATCACGGATCCAACAAAAGTGGTTTCGCCGAAATCCGAGGTCGCTTGCAAAATTCCCATTTTTAAGGGCTTGAATTCCATAGCGACTATTCAGAATTTTCAACTGGACATATCTTTTGATTCCCGCTATGAAATTTTGATTTTTCGGGTTCGTTGGAAAGATATTACCAATTAGATCCTATTATTTTTGGTTTCACTAAAATCCGGATTGTTTTGCACCCGGTACATTCAATTGAAGTTTGAAATCGAATTATCGAACTACCGCGCCATTTTCAATTCCTTTTATAATTATATACAATTATTTATATTCCATCGTCGATCTATATAACTATATACGATTGAATTTTATTCAAAAGAAATTTTCTCATTGATATTATTTAAAATAATTCATTTTAAATAATCAAAATTCGCTAAAATTGCCAAAATAAAAATTTTAAACTGGCCCAGATTTTCGGGTTGTTACATCAGGCCATTATATTATATATATAATATATAATATATACTTCATCGATTTCCTTTTAAAACATATTTTATAAATCGTTCTAAATTCGTTTTCAAAACGATTTCAACTCCCTTTTCAAATTCAAATCAAAATTGAATTTTCCCTTTCAAATTCGTTTTAAATTCATCTCAAATTGATTTCAATTCAAATCGATTTTTAGTTCAATTTCAATTCGTTTTCAATTCAATCAATTTCAATTCGAATTCGTTTCTATTCAATTTCAATTCGAATTCATTTCTATTCAATTTCAATTCGAATTCATTTCAAAACGATTTCAATTCTATTTCAATTTAATTCGAATTTCAATTTACTTTAATATTCATTTCAATTTGAATAAAATCGATATAAATATCGTTCACGTCAAAATGGCGTCAATCTAATCAACACGGCTTCATATATTTCTATTTCAAATATTCTATTTCAAATACCTCTATTTCAAATATTGCTATTTCAAATATTCTATTTCAAATATTTCTATTTCAAATATTCTATTTCAAATATTGCTATTCAAATATTTCTATTCAAATATTTCTATTCAAATATTTCTATTTCAAATATTTCTATTTCAAATATTTCTATTCAAATATTTTATTCAAATCTTTCTATTCAAAACTGGAATGAGGCCAAATCAATTACCATATAATTTTAATTATATGAATTTTCTACAACACACGTATACAATAACAACAATGAATAATCAACCATCATCCAAAGTGCATTCTACACTGTATAAGCATCAAATATAAATATTTAACGCTTATAACAGTCTGTCAATCAATCGATCGACATACAACTAATTATTGGGATTAGTGTATGTCATATATCATCCCAATACCCGTGTGGGGTTTCAAACAATCAAACACAGATTTTATTTGTGCAGTTGGGCGATGTGTAAAATTTATCGTCCCAATCAATATCAGTCGAATGTGTGTATATAAACAAATCGTTCGATTTGTTTATAGTAATTTATTTCCTTTCATATACACGTTAAAAATTCTATTTTTAACTATATAATATTTTCCACTATAAAATATTTTATTTCGTTTCACATCACATCACACAATCAACTACACATCAAAATCAAACAAACAAGCATACAAGCCGTCCATGGTCTGTGGACGACGGGTGTCGGGTGCTACTAAACACCGTCTGCATCCTAGTATATATTTTAACTAGAAAATTAAATTAAAAGGTGAGAAGTTCTCACCGACTAGCTAATCCAAACGCCACGACTCTTCATAAGTAGAAATCCTCTGCCTTTTCTTCTTTCATCACTTTCGTCATCCGTATTCACTACATATATAAAAATCGAATTTTTACTTCGCTATTCAATATATAAAAATCGAATTTTTACTTCCCTATTCAATATATAAAAATCGAATTTTTACTTCGCTATTCAATATATAAAAATCACATTTTTATAGTCATTCTACATGGATAAAAATCACATTTTTATACTGCTACTATATAGATAAAAATTCTATGTTTACTTCACTGCTATATAGATAAAAATTCTATTTTTATCTTGCTAGTAATATAGTAAAAATTATATTTTTATTACTCTACATGAATAAAAATCATATTTTTATTCTTCTATGATTATAATGAAAATTATATTTTTATTCTGCTCCTATTTTAAAAACCATGTATATTCTATTTCAAAAACAATACGATATATATTTTCAAAAACAACATTCTAGTTTATATTTTTAAAATCATCTTTCTAGGTTATATTTTTAAAATCCTGTACGATTTTATTTTCAAAATCAGTTCTATGTTTATTTCAAAAAAAACTATGCTATTTTCTATTTTAAATTATATTTTTAAAACTGATTTTTTTATCACTGTATTTATACCTTTAAAACATGCTAATTTATATTTTCAAAAGCAAAGTATATTTTTTTTTATTGCGATGCTATTTTATTTTTAAACAAAGCATAACTTAAATAAAATAAAATAAAATAAAATTAGTTAAAGATTAAAAAAACAGCAAAACCTTTCTCTGATAAGCCCCTAGCCGTCGTCGAACACTTCCAGGTTGGCTTCGAGAACCACGTGCGAGCTAGGGCTTGCCGGTTCACCACCTACGAGGCATAGGTGGAGTATCGACTGCTGCCACCACGAAGCGCCATGAAGGCTTCTCCTCTTCCCCCAATTGCGGCGAGCTCGCAGCCACGGTTAGCCCCCAATTTCCACTCGACGGCCGCCCCATTGGAGAAGGAAATCAGTCACGTTGATGAGCTACTCGTGATCACAACCGTTGATGAGATTAAGCTCCCTTAGACGAACGTTTTCCCTTTTGGGGTTTCGAATTTTGTTGGGCCGATTTGGAGATCAGAGGAGGAGAAGTATGGTGCGATTTCAATCGCTGGTTTCAAAAGGAGGCGGCGGAATTTCTGGCCAATAGAATTAGGGTTTAGTGGATAATTCAATATATATATATATATTATAATTTAATAATATCTAATCCGTAAATTAATTGTTTAACACCACGAACTCCAAACGATAACCAACGACTGTCGCCCCGAGTTAATTACCCCCATTTTGAACACAGTGGGATAGGTTTCGTAACCCAATTCGCCAGTTACGATCAGTTTCTGCTAAATTTAAAATATAAATCAGTGTATATTCTATTTGAATGCACATTTTAATTTACTGGGGCCACATATGGGCTCTAAAAATTACAGAAAAAATATTTCTACCTTCGTATTGATGATACGGTCCTAACAAAACTAGTTTCGTCGAATTCTGAGACCGTTTGAAAAATGGCCATTTTCCAGTCGATTAAAATCAACTAAAACTGGTCAAACGCGTTTTCCTTTTCCACGCTCACATACTGATTCGAAAAATTACGAAAATTGGAATCTAGCAATAATTTGACATCACGAATCCAAAAAAAGTGGTTTCGTCAAAATCCGAGGTCGTTTGCAAAATTTCCATTTCTAAGGGCCTTTATATATATTAATATATATATATAAATTCCACATCAACTTTTCTGAATTTTAAAATGGACATATCTTTTGATCCCCGCTATGAAATTTTGCTTTTTCGGATTTGTTGGAAAGATATTATCAATTAGATTCAAATATTTTTGGTTTCACTAAAATCTGGTTTATTTTGCACCCGGTACATTCATTTAAATTTTGAAATCGAATTATCGAATTACCGCGCCATTTTCAATTCCTTTTATAATTTAAAATAAATATTTATATTCCAACGTCAAGCTATATAAATATATGCGTTCGAATTCTATTGAAAATAAATTTCTCGTCGTTATTATTTAAAATAATTCATTTTAAATAATTAAAATTCGCTAAAATTGCCAAAATAAAAATTTTAAACTGGCCCAGATTTTTGGGTTGTTACAATCTCCCCCACTTAAAACTTTTCGTCCCCGAAAAGGAACGAAGCCGAAAGTTGTTTAACAAATCAACTCAACTTTCACTATTTTCATTACGGCTTAAATTCTTCAACTATTCAGTTTCTAAGAACTTTTCAAATTTTTCAAAAATTTGGCTAACACCCTAAATTTTCGAAAAATTTCGCCATAGCCTCCCCTGCATTTGGAGCACCGGGAAAATCCCGAAATTACCATACAGGCCCTCTGATCTCAAAAAGAAAAAGCCAAGCGGCTAGCCAATTGGCTCATAAAATCATCGTCACCCAAACAAAACAGTAAATTATGATAAACATGTACCTATTTGTCGGGCAAACAATTTTATTTCTCTGCTCAAGCCTCCTTGCTATGACCTGTTCAATGTAAGTACATGTAGATGCAAGCAAATGCGATAAATTTCCAATACAATTCACTATTTGATTCATTTAGCTAAATGGTTAAAATTTTAATTAATCAAGCCATAATCAAACAGCACAACAATCAATCAATTAGTTGATTATCATTTCAAATGCATAACTTTGATATATAGTCAAAAATCAGATTTTTGATGCCAAATCACAACAATAAGCCCTATCTAGTTTCGGTTCTCACACCAGTCAATTGGAAATATATAGAAATCTCACTTTCATCACTCGAAAATAAATACTGGTGATGGTGCCCCGTCACCAGAATTATCCCCGGGCAAGTAGAGTGTGATTCTATAACTATCCAGTACATTAAAACTTCGAATACACGTTTGCAAGACGTATATGCAAAATCTTTATATATTGGATTGTCCCAATTCAATATAAAATAAATAATCAAATACGAGTAATTGATTTAAATTTCAAAACAAAACTTGTTTTCATTTTAAAAATATACTCTTCAAACTCGTTCTAGGATGCTACTGATCCCATCTCAAACGAGTCATCCCCATTGGATATTACTAATCCAGTATCTGATGAATTCTTTCGTATGGTTCTAATGTATCTTGTTCTCTGGGCTTTGTAAACCAAAGCTCTGATACCAAATGTAAAGACCCGTAACTGCCCTAGTGAGGAAAGCGCGGATAGTTCGAGAACAAGCCACATCAGAACGCAGACGGAAGAACATTTCATTGTATATTACAACAATTCCATTAGATACAAGAATATACAGACCATAAATGAATAAAATACATTCGATAAATATCAGAGATTACAATAAATTACATAGCAGCGGAAAATAATACAATACACAACTGAAGGAAATATACGGATACAAAGCTTTCAGGATATCATTCCAACTGTAAACCAGGATCCTGTGAATATAAATCTGCAAAACCAAAACTACTATCTGCCCGTGTCAAAATAAGGGCACCCAGAGTTTAGGTTAAAACAGTAAACTTCAGGTCAGTCATGGGACTGGTGTGAGAACTAAAACAGTTATTTAAAACTTTACTTTAAATCAGATATATCAAGGGACCACGCCGTATAACACGGAACGGGTTTCATCCCAAGAATACCCGTGCATATAACAAAACAGTGCAATGCTTTTTGGAAAAATGAAGCTATTATAAGACCCATGTCCTATCACACAATGCAACGCAAGCCGGGGGATAGGGTTTTACCTTATAATAGCCAAGAATGCTTGATACGTTTAAAACAATCATTTGATACTATTATAAGTGCATAGTGTATAAAACAACTTCAAATCATAAGTATCAATCATAGACGGCATAAGCGCCCCATCCCACTATGTCGCCATACTAGGCTCTACAAATAAAATCGCAAAGTCACGTATTTGAAAATTGGATTTCCATCTATGAACCGAGGAAAAAGATAGTCCTCACCGACTTCGAGACCCTCTAGCCCGAGCCTCTGGCAAGTACTCAGTCAAGCCTTGGAGCGACAGGGCCGGTCCACCAATGTGGATTAAAATTCCTGAACACTGCGTTTCCCCGCACTTTGGGGCGTAAGTGAGCCAACGAATGACTCCATCAGACCCGGGTCGTCCGATCAAACCAAGGCGCCTCACAACAGCAACAACCACATAAGTCAAACTCGTCAGGGCGTGTAAAACCACCGATGCCACTTCTAACTAGAAAGAAACGCATGCCCTCCCTGAGGTCCGTCTCCCGTTTTTGGTTCATACCGGGTGTGAAACTCGCAAAGTAAATGTTACACAAAGCTACGCCACAAAGGCTGTGCTTTGATCATCAACCACAAGACTTTGCTTTTCAACAGAAGCCTTGATCATTTGCATCTTAGCATGCCACACAGGAAAACCACTCCATGCAACCAATATCAATCACATAGAATGAAATCCAATGTCAGACACACAGTCCATTTACAAGTCCGTTCTGGGTCTAAATGAAACCGGAGGCACCTAGTACCCCGCATATCCATCGATCTCCAAGTACGTCTGGACGATCACCAACTGTTTCCATCTTCTTGGGTGTACATCCCAATCAAGATAATCAGTAATCACCCAAACGACGTGAAGACCTCCGGTCTTCGACCACCGTCTTCATCTTCGACTTATCGTCGTATTAGTTATTCAGAATGGGATAAACCCGGTCTTTCCAAATAACTCGCGTATATTATAAACAAATGTTACACAAATACAACATACGCCTCATTCCAATTCATCAGTTACTAACGGTAAATTAACAAGAGAATAATTCCCCAAATATTAACCCCGAAGGCCGAAACCAACATCAGATCAATATCCAGAAAACCATTCTGCTTAGCTAACCGACAGTTAGTTTCTAAATTTCACATTCATAGGGAAAGGTTCCCATTAATTTTATCAAAGATAAATCATTTAAATTTATTCTTTAATCTACATTTGAATATCAATTCAAACTAGTCGGGATTAGCGAACCTTACCGAAGTAATCATTTGTTTTAATTTCCTAATCCCAATCTATTCATCCCATGAGGTAAAACTGGTAATACTTAATATCTAACACCATGGTGTTATCGGTAAATTCAATGACCATTTCACATTCAAATCTGATTAAAGATTTAACTACCGCCTGGAGTAAAACTGGTGATGCTCCATTCTCAATCTTTTCAATCTAATTAAAGATTCATTAAAACTCCGCTTAGTTTTAATCTGTAACTGGGTTAAAGAATCCATTTCATTTAAAACACGGTTCACGATAAACCCAAAATCACTTCACATTTCAGTCAGTCCCTAACCATAAATTAGCAAGTGAGCATTTCCTAAAATATTAACCCTGAAGGCCGAAACCAACATCAGATCAATACCCCAGAAACCATTCAACTTAACTAATCTCCAATTAGTTTATGATTTTCTTAACTCCTTTGGGTCTAAGAACAGTATTATTGAAGATACCGTTCATGACAACCCAAAATCACATTTCATTAATTATCGGGTTAAAGAACAAGTTTTATATAAAACATTATTCACCATAAACCCATAAATCAATAACAATTCAATTCCAATTAAATATTATATAATTGGTACACTTCATCAAATCTAAATAGAAAGATTCAATCTTTTTCTCAACTGGGTTCAAGAACAGGGTTAATGAAGACACCATTCACGACAAACCCAAATCACATTTGATATTAAATACAAGGCTCTGAATAGAAAATATATTGGCTTATATTCAATATCAAATTCTACGACCAACAAATATCGTATAGGAAATAACGATATAAATATATCTTTCAAATTTCCATAACAATATCTGTATAATCACGAAATCCAACATCGAAATATTCCGAAGACAATTTCGATTCAAATCCATTCCAATTCAAATATTGGAAATTCTCGTTATTTTCAAAACCATTTCAAATCCAATTTATTTATTTTAAATATAAATAAATTATTATTCTAGTTCAAAACTAGTTCATTTCGATAAAAATCTATTTTTATCTTTTCAAATATGGAGTTTTTCATCCCAATTCTTCCCAAATCATTTCTTATGATTTTACACAAATTATTGATATTTTTAATAATTTTATCAAGGCCCGTACAGTCGATTTCCACCAACGGCCATCGAACTGCACTTACATCGACCTTTTCCAAATTTGATTTGGACATAATTCCAAATCCAACCGTTAGATTTCAAATTTCTAACATTCGTTAGAGAGCTCTTTTCGATACGAAAGGAACGGTTCTGGATTTAGGAGAATCCGACGGTCGGATCTCCCGCAATATCCGTTCGAAGTCAATGGTCGAAATTCGCGAACTGCCGCGGCGCGGCGCGTTCTATTCAGGCCATTATATTATATATATAATACATATAATATATACTTTGTCGATTTCCTTTTAAAACGTATTTTATAAATCGTTTTAAATTCGTTTTCAAAATGATTTCAACTCCCTTTTCAAATTCAAATCAAAATTGAATTTTCCCTTTCAAATTCGTTTTAAATTCATCTCAAATTGATTTCAATTCAAATCGATTTTTAGTTCAATTTCAATTCGTTTTCAATTCAATTCAATTTTAATTCGAATTTATTTCTATTCAATTTCAATTCGAATTCATATCTATTCAATTTCAAATCGAATTCATTTCTATTCAATTTCAATTCGAATTCATTTCAAAACGATTTCAATTCTATTTCAATTTAATTCGAATTTCAATTTACTTTACTATTCATTTCAATTTGAATAAAATCGATATAAATATCGTTCACGTCAAAATGGCGTCAATCTAATCAACACGGCTTCACATATTTCTATTTCAAATATTCTATTTCAGATATCTCTATTTCAAATATTGCTATTTCAAATATTCTATTTCAAATATTTCTGTTTCAAATATTCTATTTCAAATATTGCTATTCAAATATTTCAATTCAAATCTTTCTATTCAAATATTTCTATTTCAAATATTTCTATTTCAAATATTTCTATTCAAATATTTCTATTCAAATCTTTCTATTCAAAACTGGAATGAGGCCCAATCAATTACCATATAATGTTAATTATACGGATTTTCTACAACACATGTATACAATAACAACGATGAATAATCAACCATCATCCAAAGTGCATTCTACACTGTATAAGCATCAAATATAAATATTTAACGCTTATAACAGTCTGTCAATCAATCGATCGACATACAACTAATTATTGGGATTAGCGTATGTCATATATCATCCCAATACCCGTGTGGGGTTTCAACCAATCAAACACAGATTTTATTTGTGAAGTTGGGCGATGTGTAAAATTTATCGTCCCAATCAATATCAGTCGAATGTGTGTATATAAACAAATCGTTCGATTTGTTTATATTAATTTATTTCCTTTCATATACACGTTAAAAATTCTATTTTTAACTATATAATATTTTCCACTATAAAATATTTTATTTCGTTTCACATCACACAATCAACTACACATCAAAATCAAACAAACAAGCATACAAGCCGTCCATGGTCTGTGGACGACGGGTGTCGGGTGCTACTAAACACCGTCTGCATCCTATCATATATTTTAACTAGAAAATTAAATTAAAAGGTGAGAAGTTCTCACCGACTAGCTAATCCAAACGCCACGACACTTCATAAGTAGAAATCCACCGCCATTTCTTCTTTCATCACATTCGTCATCCGTATTCACTACATATATAAAAATCGAATTTTTACTTCGCTATTCAATATATAAAAATCGAATTTTTACTTCGCTATTCAATATATAAAAATCGAATTTTTACTTCGCTATCCAATATATAAAAATCACATTTTTATAGTCACTCTACATGGATAAAAATCACATTTTTATAAAGCTACTATATAGATAAAAATTCTATTTTTACTTCACTGCTATATAGATAAAAATTCTATTTTTATCTTGCTAGTAATATAATAAAAAATATATTTTTATTACTCTACATGAATAAAAATCATATTTTTATTCTTCCTATGATTATAATGAAAATTATATTTTTATTCTGCTCCTATTTTAAAAACCATGTATATTCTATTTCAAAAACAATACGATATATATTTTCAAAAACAGCATTCTAGTTTATATTTTTAAAATCATCTTTCTAGGTTATATTTTTAAAACCCTGTACGATTTTATTTTCAAAATCAGTTCTATGTTTATTTCAAAAAAAAAAACTACGCTATTTTCTATTTTAAATTATATTTTTAAAACTAATTTTTTTAATCATTGTATTTATACCTTTAAAACATGCTAATTTATATTTTCAAAAGAAAAGTATATATTTTTTTATTGCAATGCTATTTAATTTTAAACAAAGCATAAGTTAAATAAAATAAAATAAAATAAAATTAGTTAAAGATTAAAAAAAACAGCAAAACCTTTCTCTGATAAGCCCCTACCTGTCGTCGAACACTTCCAGGTTGGCTTCGAGATCCACGCGCGAGCTAGGGCTCGCCGGTTCACCACCTACAAGGCATCGGCGGAGGATCGACTACTGCCACCACGAAGGGCCATGAAGGCCGCTCCTCTTCCCCCAATTGCGGCGAGCTCGCAGCCACGGTCAGCCCCCAATTTCCACTCGACGACAGCCCATTTGGAGAAGGAAATCGGCCACGTTGATGAGGTACTCGTGATCACAGCCGTTGATGAGATGAAGCTCCCTTAGACGAACGTTTTCCCTTTTGGGTTTCGAATTTTGTTGGGTCAATTTGGAGATCGGAGGAGGAGAAGTATGGTGCGATTTCAATTGCTGGTTTCAAAAGGAGGCGGCGGAATTTCTAGCCAATAGAATTAGGGTTTAGTGGATAAATCAATATATATATATATATTATAATTTAATAATATTTAATCCGTATATTAATTGTTAAACACCACGAACTCCAAACGATACCCAACGACTGTCGCCCCTAGTTAAATACCCCCATTCCGAACACAATGGGATAGGTTTCGTAACCCAATTCGGATGTTACGATCAGTTTCTGCTAAATTTAAAATATAAATCAGTATATATTCTATTTGAATGCACATTTTAATTTACTGGGGCCACATATGGGCTCTAAAAATTACAGAAAAATTATTTCTACCTTCGTATTGACGATACGGTCCTAACAAAACTGGTTTCGTCGAATTCTGAGACCGTTTGAAAAATGGTCATTTTCCAGTCGATTAAAATCAACTAAAACTGGTCAAACGCGTTTTCCTTTTCCACGCTCACATACTGATTCGAAAAATTACGAAAATTGGAATCTAGCAATAATTTGACATCACGGATCCAACAAAAGTGGTTTCGTCGAAATCCGAGGTCGTTTGCAAAATTTCCATTTCTAAGGGCCATTATATATATTAAAATATATATAAATTCCACAGCGACTTTTCTGAATTTTAAACTGGACATATCTTTTGATCCCCGCTATGAAATTTTGCTTTTTCGGATTCGTTGGAAAGATATTATCAATTAGATTCAAATATTTTTGGTTTCACTAAAATCTGGTTTATTTTGCACCTGGTACATTCATTTGAATTTTGAAATCGAATTATCGAACTACCGCGCCATTTTCAATTCCTTTTATAATTTAAAATAAATATTTATATTCCAACGTCGAGCTATATAAATATATGCGTTCGAATTCTATTCAAAATAAATTTCTCGTCGTTATTATTTAAAATAATCCATTTTAAATAATTAAAATTCGCTAAAATTGCCAAAATAAAAATTTTAAACTGGCCCAGATTTTCGGGTTGTTACATCCCCTTTCTTCTCCGGTGCCTTATTAGCATTAACACCTTTCTCCTCTTCATACATAAGCGCCATGTCAACCAGTTTCTCAAAGGTAGCCCAATAGGAATGTGGGTCATAGCCAACCCGTGTAACGGCTCATTCAAACCTTTAACGAACCTCAGGGCCTTCTTATTAGGTGTGTTCACCAAGTCTGTGCCAAATCTCGCCAACTGATTGAACTTGTTAACGTACTCCTTTACTGATAAATTCCCTTGCTTCAATGCCAAGAACCTCTCCATGTATAAATTCTCTTCTGCTCGTGAGAAAAATTTCATTTCGAACCTATGCCTGAAATCCATCCATGTCTCCACTGGATGCACTCCATTCGTGACTTCCCACCAAAACGAGGCTTCATCCTTCATTAATCAAGCAGCTAATTGGACCTTCCTTCCATCTTCTATCTCGAAGATACCAAACAAATCTTCCACCTCCTTAAGCCAATTTCGAGCTTCAACAAACATCTCTGACCCGTGAAAAGGTTTCCCGCCCATTGCCCGAAAGTCCTTGCATATATTCGAAAAAGTATCAATGCGGGGAAAGGGGGAGGAGCGGCTGGAGCTGGGGGAGGAGGAACTTCTGCTGGGCCTGCGGCGGTGGCCCTAGCCTCTAGATACCTTCGGAACCAGGCTGACATCGATATGCCCTCAAGTATCTGAGGTTCCCCAGACATGCTGAAAAAGAAAAAGGAAGAGATTCAAAACGGAGAATCGAAGGAAAGATATATGGCTCTTGGGGGTTATGTTTTTAAAATAAACTTTTCTCTTAAAAATACTCTCCTTAAAACATAATTTTGAAAGTATTTCTTTATAACAATGTTTTTGAAAAACAATTTGTCAAACCTCTTATCTGTTCAGCTCTGATACCACGTGTAACACCCCACGTCCATTAATGTCACTCGCAAAGAGAATGCATTAACTTTCATGGAGTATTATTGGTGTATAGAATGAAATATAACAAGACAGATACATATATTGGTGCTCGAAAATTATAAAACAACTTTTATTGCAGCGGAGAAATAGTTTGGTTACAACAACATCAAAAACCAACAATAAAACCAATTACACTTTATATCCATCTGGACAAATTGTTTTCTGAGTACATAAAGTAAAAAGCATAACCCCAACATAAGTAGCCATAAGAGAGATAAGATAAACTTTACTTTCAGCAATCCAAGCACTTCCAAAAGAGAAAGAAAGAGATCCAAATCAAGCTCCACTAGTACTAGTCCCACCCTGAGAACTTGGGGGGGGGGGGAGGGGACGAAGGAAAGAGGCGAAAACAAAGGGGGTCAGACATAAAGTCTGGCGAGCACAATAACTTTAACAATATAATTATTGAGCTAATTAGGATAAGGCATAAACTAGTAAAACAAGGAATGAATGTGAAACAAATGGGCATGGCAAAGCAAACAAGAGGAATAAGATAACATTAATTGCGCCTCCAACACTATAGGATAATTACTATACTGCACCATTACTAGTCACTCTAAAAGTTGATCCCGCCTACTAAACATAATAATCATAATAATGATAATGGTAGTTCCATGTACCCCTAGCTGCCTTCATAGGTGCCGCCTGCCCCTATCTCCACTAGTTGTACCCACTACCCCCATGCGATCGGCTACCTAACTCGTAGATACCCGTGATGGTCCCACAGTGGGGTGTATCACTCCCCAAAGTGACAACCGATACTACTCAAAGATGAACGGCTTATATCTACATGATGCAACAACGTCTTAATTACCAGCCCGGGCCCACGCATGCACATGATCCCGTTGGACTTGCGTTGCCACCGCTAACCCGTTTTGGCCTCTTACAATCAAACCCAGTAAGCATGTCCTGTCCTCGATCTAACTCAAGCTCACAAAGTTACTTAATGGGTCACTGGTTTGAAAAGGGCCCTCATACTTGACACAAGCTTTCCACCTATGCTTGGTCCCCACTAAGATTTCTCACTTAACCCCTTCTTATTCATGTCGCCTTACATGTTTCAACTTGGTTAAGTGTTTCTAATCGTATTTCAAATGCCACCCATGTCACCCACTTAACCCCCATGTCCTACCACATGTTTATCTTGGTTAAGTGTTACTTAATTCATTATATAACCGTAACCTTGTAAGACCTCCCACATTAGACTACGTTTGCGGTTGCTGGATTTACCGGGCGGGTCCGGGCAGTCTTATACCGCAAACGAGCCTAACCTCATGTCTTTACAATTGTTACGCATTTAATTTATGCCTTTGACCTCTCACATTAGACTATCGTTTGTGGTTGCTGGATTTTCCGGGCGGGTGCGGGCAGTCTTATACCACAAACGAGCCTAACCTCGTGTGTTAGGCGTTTATTATTATACATAATTATTTCACCCCAATATGAATTAATTATCCCTATACAAATTTTCAATAATTTCCAAATTAATCTATGTCCATAATTGTCACCTAAATTATGTCCATAGTTTTCAGGTATATTAATTATACCAATTAGCGTCCCAAATAATTATATGCCTTTAAAGCCATTTTATGCCAATTCTCAATATGTATATTTAATATTTTCCCAATGTCCCCACGCTGTTCAGACTTTTAATATGAAATATGTTAGACTCGCAAATAGTCTAACTCATAAAAAGAAAAGAAACATCACAATGTGCATAACACATAAAATAGATCTAACTTGCAAATAAGAATTATAACATAGATCTGCATAGCCAATAACTTGCATAGGCAATGGACATATAAAACATAAATTTGCATAAACTATGTACTGCCATGGATCTAAATATAGATCTAAACATGAAATTGTGAACTTGCATATATGAATATGGTTTTCACCTAAACTTGCATATGGGTTCCATAAAAACTTACATATGAATTTAAACATGTAAACTAATATCACATGTTTTACATATAAACTCACATACATATATATACTTGATTCATATACAAACTTGTGTATAATTTGCATACATACTTGCATATGATTCACATACAAACAAGCATATGATTTACATACAAACTTGCATATAAACTGATGTCATAAAATGAATCAATTTAAACATATGTGATTGGACATA
The DNA here is from genome assembly GCA_030737875.1 of Allium sativum. Taxonomy (NCBI): domain Eukaryota; kingdom Viridiplantae; phylum Streptophyta; class Magnoliopsida; order Asparagales; family Amaryllidaceae; genus Allium; species Allium sativum. The sequence continues at coordinate 40,083,043 of CM060916.1, forward strand.
TGAAATAGATCTACTAACATAAGTTAACAAAACTGTCATATGTTCACTAACAGATGATAACAAAATTAAGTAACGTCACATGATTCAACAGGCATGTTCTCATAATCCAAATTATAACTCATCATAATTAATATATTAGTTATTTTGTGAAAGAAATTGTACTCACAAAGACGGATTAGAGAAGAGAATAATTCGTTCATCGTTTGTATTAGAATCCTGACTTTTAATTCCTAAGCTTTAAGAAGAAGATGAACTATTCCAACAGCATAAGGACTTCTTTAACTTATTTTAATTAGGATTGAGGAAGCATAGCATTACCATGGTTTGGTGTGGAGAGAAAGTGAGGTTTGGGGGTGTTTAAATAGGTTAGGAGCCAAAGAATCTGTTCATAAAACAAGTCCAGGTGCAAAATCCTGAATCTGCCTCGGATCTAGCCAAACTAGGGGAAGTCGACCTGTATAGGGGAGGTCGACCCCCTAGTCGACCCCCTGGTCGACCTGGCCTGGGGAGGGAGAAATCCCGCCTAGTCTGCTTCTGTGTTTTCATTTGAATTTCGAATTTGAATTCGAGCTGTTTTAATTTATTTAAATTCCTGAAACTTCTTAGGGCCATAACTTACTCATATGAAGTCTGATTTACGAAAACTTGGACTCTATTCCAAGGAGAACTCTGCGATGAACACAATGGCGTAACCCTTTTCCCTTAATTCTTCTCCTAAAAATTAAGTGTTCTTAAATTTATTAATTTTAATATTTTAAAATTATGGGGTGTTACAAAGGGTCACGGCGCAACGCGTTCTATTCAGGCCATTAAATATATAATATATATATTTCGTCGATTATCCATTTAAAACGTATTTTATAAATCGTTTAAAAATCCGTTTTAAAACGATTCTAACTTCATTTTCAATTTTTAATCAAAATTGAATATTTTGTATCATTATAATATTAAAACGATAATATTTTTGAAAATCAGATCTTGAAATCATTTCTTTTTCGATATTCATTTTAAAAATGAATAAATTCGATATAAATACCATTTACATTAAAATGGCGTACATCTAATCAACACGGCTTCACACGATTCAATATTTACGTGTCCATCCCAAATCGGACATCAAAATCATATTTTATTACTTTACTGAATATTATTTTAAAATATTCGTTCTTTTTGAATTGGAATCAGACAATGTCAATTACCATATAATGTTATTTATATGAATTTCATACACACATGTACACAACAATAATTATACATAGTCAACCCTCATCCAGAGTGTAGTACCCAACTGCATAAGCATTAAATATAAACAATTAACACTTATAACAGTCAGTCAACCAATCGATTGACATACAACTAAACAATTGGGATTAGCGTACGACAAATATCACCTCAATACCCATGTGGGGTTTCAACCAACAAATACTGAACATTATTTGTGTAGTTGGGCGATGTGCAAAATTTATCGTCCCAATCCATGTCAGTTAAATGGGTGCACATAAACAAATCGTCCAATTTGTAAATGAATAATTATTTTCATTTCAGGAGAATTTTATGTCATTCTAAAAAATATATTTTTAACGATAAAATATTTATTTCAACACATGAATATTTTATATTTCGTATATAGATTAAAAATGAGATTTTAATGAATAAATATTTATTTAAGAAAATTTTTGCATTATAATGGCGCAATGATAAAACTGGAGTAATGTTTAGCATTACGCCTCTCTTGATACTGGCTCGCGCCATATACAATAATTACCACCAATTCAAACAATCACACAATCAATTTTACAATCAAAATCCAAATTTCCACAATAAAATCCAAACAAACAGCTATGGTTTTTACAATAAATAGTGTCGGGGGCTTCCAAACCCCGTCTGCAACCTAAAATATTTTTAACTGTAAAATAAATTAAGTGAGAAGGAGTTCTCACCTTTGGTTTCCACTCCGTCACTCTTTAATTGAATGGTTTGGATTTGGATTTGTTTCCAATGCGTAGTGTTGTTCACCGTGATTCCAACTCAATCAGTTTCACGTAGTTTATATAAAAAACCACATTTCTACAATGCTAAATATATTTTAAAAATCACATTTTAAAACTATGCTATTTAAACTAAAAATCATATTTTTTATAAAATGTTATATAAATTAAAAATCATGTTTTTATTTTAAAGCTATATATATAAAAACCTAATTTTTATTTCAAAGATGTTTATACAAAAATCATATTTCAAAACTAATGTAATATTTATAAAAATCACTTTTCCAAAACAAGGTTATATAATTTTAAATAGGTCACATTTATGAATAATGTTATATATATATAAATCCTGTTTTTATTACATTAAAAACTAAAAATAAATTCAATACTTTTATATTTTAAAAAATCATATTTTAATTCCAAATCTATTAATTCTATGTTTTATATATAATAATAACACATTTTTATTTCAATGTCATTAATTTGAAATCAGATTTTATATAAAAAAACAAGATTTTAAAAATAAAATTAACTAAATTAACGAAAAATCATGTTTTTATTTTAAATCTATATATATAAACCATATTTTTATTTGAAAGTTGTTTATACAAAAACCATATTTTCATTCCAAAGTTGTTTATACAAAAACCATATTTTAAAACTAATGTAATATATATAAAAATCACTTTTCCAAAACAAGGTTATATAATTTAAAAAAAAATCACATTTATGAACAATGTTATATATATATATAAATCCTATTTTTATTACAATAAAAACATAAAATAAATTCAGTGCTTTTATATTTAAAAAAATCAGATTTTGATTCCAAAGCTATTTATTCCACGTTTTATATATAAAAATAACACATATTTATTTCAATATCATTAATTTGAAATCAGATTTTATATTAAAAAAAACAAGACTTTAAAAATAAAATTAACTAAATTAACTAAAAATCATGTTTTTATTTTAAAGCTATATATATAAAAACCATATTTTTATTTCAAAGTTGTTTGTACAAAAACCATATTTGAAAACTAATGTTGTTTATACAAAAACCATATTTTAAAACTAATGTAATATATATAAAAATCACTTTTCCAAAACAAGGTTATATAATTTTGAGGAAATCACATTTGTGAACAATGTTATATATATAAAAATCCTATTTTTATTACCCTAAAAACTGAAAATAAATTCAATGCTTTTATATTTTGAAAAATCATATTTTAATTCCAAAGCTATTTATTCTATGATTTATATATAAAAATAACACATTTTTAAATCAATGTCATTAATTTAAAATCAGATTTTATATTAAAAAAAAAGATTTTAAAAATAAAATTAACTAAATTAAATTGAATTAAATTTAAATAATTTAATTACATTAATAAACTAGGTTAAGATAATTAATATAATAATTAACCTTGGTTAATCATTTTCCCCCACGAACTTCAGGTCACGGAAAAACAACCCAACGTCAATCAATTAGGGTTCCCAATCGCCACCATTACAGTGCGTCGGACCTTCATTGAGGTGCCCCTCGTCAGAGCCACCAACGCACTCCACCACCACCTTGAATGGCGTGGAACTCGGCGCCCTCCCATCATCGAAAACCGCTACTAAACCTAGCGGCTTTGAGCTTGAAATTCGAGCATGATACTCCATTAAACTTGATCACACCCATAGCAATTGAAAGAGCTCACAATCCTCAACATTTTCTGTTTTAATTTCATCAACAAATTCGAATTCTGTTGGGAGATTCTTTGACTTGAAATTCGGATGATTATGGCCATTCGTTTATGAGTGGCGGCAGCTCTTTCTGATGCTACGGTTTTGGAAGCAAAATTTATTTATATAATAAATTTAATAATATTTAATTTTTCCTTAAATATGAAATTCGCGTCCGAATTCCAAATTAAACCAAACGACTATCGCCCCTGGCTAAGTACCCCCATTCCGGACACAATGGGATATGTTTCATAAGCCAATTCGAACGTTTCGAACTGTTTTTCTTTAAATTAAAATATAAATCAATATATATTGAATTTAAACGTACATTTTAATTTAAAAGGGCCACATACTGACTCCAAAAATTCTAGAAAAATAAATCTAGCTATGTTTTGATGATACGGTCCTAACAAAACTAATTTCGTCGAGTTTAGAGACCGTTCGGTCATTTTCAAGTCTATTAAATTCAAGTTGAAAGTACCAAACGCATTTAAAATCACCACGCTCACATATTAATTCCAAAAATTATGAAATTTGAAACCTAGCAATAATTTGACATTACGAGTCCAACAAAAGTGGTTTTGTCGAAAACGGAGGTCGTTTTCAAAATGGCTATTTTTAAGGGATATATATTATATTAATATATATATATATATATATTCCATAGCGACTATTTTGAATTTTAAACTAGACATAACTTTCAATTCTCGCTATGAAATCTAGATTTTTCACATTTGTTAAAAAGATATAATTAAATAGATTCAAATATTTCTGGTTTAACTGAAATTCGATTTATTTTGAATCTTGTACATTCATTTGAAATTTGAAATCGAATTTTCAAACTACCGCGCCATTTCAGGCTTGTTATATAATTAAAATAAATTTATATGTTTTAACTTCGATTTAAATGAATTTTTAGTTGTTATTAGTTAAAATAAATCATTTTAAATATTCAAAATCTATTAAAATAGCCAAAATAAAAGTTTTAAATTGGTTCTGAAAATCCGGGTTGTTACATTTCCATTACCTTGGAAATTACATTATATATTCTCAAACCCTTTTTATCTCCATTATTTTGGAAATCTCAATATATATTCTCAAATCTTGTGATTAACATTGCGTTATTGTTTCACATATGGAAATAATAAATTATTCTTAACCTCTCCCCATTACAAACTAATATCATCCTCTGATAATCCTGAAGTCGTTCAAGTTGGGTTATTTATTTACCCCTCAGACCTTGATCAACGATGTTCATAACTTAAGATAGATATGAGTTGTAATTCAAAAACCTATATTTTATTCTAGTATTAAAACAAATCTCAATTAACTATTTTATAATCCATTTCTTATTTTTGAAATTCTCCTTTTCAAATACCATTATTGTTACTTAATTCATTTATTAAGTAAATGCTTAAGAAAAATTCACTCTTACTTTATATTTCTTGAACCAATTGATTTTATAACACAAATTTTATTTCAAAATCCATTACCACATACCATTTCAAAAATCTTTTTTTCTACTTAATCCCATCATTAAGTAACGTTAATTTAATTAACGCTTTAGCACCTCATCTCTTTGTATACACTTCGTTTATATAATTTTGGTTTAATATAAACCCTTTTATTCTTAATTTCCTTATACTTAATTCTAACATTAACTAAACATCAATTTAAGCTATCGTACTCGATTAAAATTGTTTTTATAACTTCGTTATAAAAACTTGGGTTTTAATATAAAACCCGTTCATAACTCCTTTCATAATTCAATTAGATTCTATTTCAACTTCGATCACTTTTTAAATGCATTTCAAATAAAAATTAATTTCCTAAATTATTATTAATTAAAATAATAATTTACTTCAATCATTAACTACAATTGTAGTAGTTAACTTCTTAATTAACTAAAATAAATAGTAAATTCCTTTTTAAAATCTTCATAAAATTAAAATGAATATTCGTTAAACTATTTTATTAGATAAGTTAAAAACAAATGAATTATTAACCAATTCCAGTTAAAAACGGTTAACTTAGTCAATTCAAAACACTGTTTTCTTGGTAACCAAATTCAATTGATAGTTCCCTTAAATTAATAATATAATTTATTTAAATAATTCCATTTAATTGTTTTATTAAAAACAATTATCCAACTCTTAACCGTTAGGTTAATTTTCTACTTTCCTACTCATAAATCTGACTAATATCAGAACTTGCTTTATACATCATTTAATACTCGCTTAAAATTTTAAATAATAAATATTTATTTCCCTTTAATAACTTTTATTTAAACTAATAGATTTGAAAACCCATCTTCAGTTATAAAATAAATTTTATAACTTCACTTCTATCGGTTCACTTGACGGTAAATCAATATTTAGAATATGATTTATTTATAGCCATATACTGCTAAATACTCAACCAATATTGCCCAATGGTTAAAACAAAACAACCATTGAATTTCAGGTCAACAGTCAATAATCGAATCAATCATTCAATCAGAACAATTCATCTAATGATAATATGAAAATAAATAACATTAAATATATTTGAGGAATCTAGTTGGATCCCTCCAACCTATTCTTCCCTATAGTCAAGTAGGTTATCTCAAATAATATCATTTATTTCAATAACTGATTATTTATAATAGTAAATAATGTCTATTTAACATCAACTAATTTATCAATAATAACAAAACAATTCAACCAATTCAAATAGTTTATGAAATTAAACATGTTTGTAATATAAACATGACCAACAAGGTAAGTTACATCGATTGGAAATAATCGTTAAAAAAATAATGATTTGGTGTTTCACTGAAATTAAACAACATTTAATTTCATCGCTTCAAATAATATATAAAGATATAATTAACAAATAGACAACAATTAGCAATCATAGCACATGAAATAAAAACCCGAATTATATAAAGTATAAGTGGGAAGAACCGGGTGAGTTTAATTCACTGAATTTCATTTATTTCTGAAGCGGTCCACTTTAATGAAATTAAACAATTGTTTAATTTAATTAAAATTTCCATCTGCTTTCAGTCTTCTCCAAACTAGTTCCAGAATGAAGTATTTTCTGATATGGTTCCAAACAACTAGAGAAGCCCAATTCTGATGTAGCGACCCAGCAGATTTTCGACCTCAAAAATCGACATAATATCACCATGTCGACTATTCAAGAATCGGAAAACACTGGATTGTCATGAGAATGAATTTAGAGGGTGAGGATAGAAAGAAAGAAATATTAGAATAGAAGAAAGAAGAAGAACACACATCAGAGCCTCACAACGGAACGAGTAAAATATAATATCAAATCTTTTTATACAAAAACTGTATATACATACCAACCATCAGAGTACAGCATATATCAGACACAGCGGAAAAATATCTCTATATAACTAGCGGTGAAGCCTCCTGCTTCCAGCTTCTGAACTCCAAGCGAACCTAACCTGGAACATACTCAGTCTGACCCGAGCACATTTGATTTAAAACAAAAATACACCGGTTCAGTCTGGAATACTTTCAGTGATAAATTCACAGAACACACACTTGTTTAACTTTGGAAAATCCTTTCGTGAAATCAAAGGATAATAGTAAGACCAGTCCACACATAAAAACGTACGGTTTTTACCTTACTATAACCCAAAACAGTTTTGAAATTATAGCTTGCTCTGATATTGTCATAATGTCTAAATACAAATAAATATCAACCTAGAGGAACGCTTGCATCTCATGCTCCCCATATATAGTATAAAAACCAAAACCGCGGGCGCTTATTGGATATTGGATTCCGACCTTGACAAGGTATGGGCCCACCTGCCGATAGTGTATCTCTAGAGGCGAATACACTGGGTTCAACAAGAACTTCTTTCAACCGGGCCCTCACATGACCGACCACTCATTTCGCTTGAGTGTATCGAATGTATACCACCGACGGTTGGGATCAACAACTGCCACCCGAATAGGGTCAGCATCGAATAGATAAAGAAGCAATAGGAATTTCTCTAAATAGGTGATCATACATCCTAATGGGAGCGACCCACATAGCCTTGTTGCCTACCCGATTTTTGTCATTTCCCAGTTGATGAGGCTTGAGGCTAGAACTTTATCTCTAGAACATCTGGTCATCATTCACTTTGAATGCCACATCATCAGATCCGCCAGATCACACTTGATTGACGTCCACAAAAATACTCTAGTTTATTTGGCTACAGAATAACCATTTCTCTGCCATCAACTATCGTACGTTTGGAGAAATCAACGCATGTAATTCCTTTGGAAATACTCTATCAGACATTTGTCCATACAAGTCATCCAGGAACAGGATGAACCGAAGGCACCCTCCTACTGCATCTCATATAGGAATCACCCCATGGATCAGTAGCGAGAAGTCCTTGCAACCCGTGGATTTCAACCACGACAGAATCACCAATCAAAATAACTCTGGCTGCAGGCCAGAGAAATTCGATAAGTAGTCCTTCCGCTTATGAAGATCCATGGTCTTCACTTGCTCCGTCTTCAATCGACTTCTTCACGTATTTGATGGTTGGAATGGTTTTCGAATATAATTCGATCCCGGACTTTCCGAACCAACAATCGTATTGGTCTGGTTTGATAATCGGTGTTTTACTATCAAAATCTATAGTGTGAACACAATGAGTTTTCTGATTCAGTACTTGGCATGACTTGGCCTCTTAAAAATATATTTAACAAAATCGTTAATCAACTCTAATATTCGACTTAAGTCTATTCGCTTGACTCTGGATCACAGTGATCACAATGGTTATGCCTGATTCCCTCAGGAAACATCCGACTGCCGTAGGCTATCTGCAGCCCTGCGAATTACACCAGCAGTCGTAAGAAATGGAAACTTTTCCTGAATACTATGTTTGACTAACTCTAACTATATTTGATCAACTCAAATTTGATAACAAATGTTCAATATAATTTGAATATACGGTTCTTATTTCTTTTGAAAAACTAAGATTGAAATATTATTCATATGCTAAACCTCGGATCAGAGTTCACCATCCCTCGTAGGGGATAGCCCGATTCCAACAACTTCAATCATCCCAAACCAATACCATTCCTTGATAATCGTGAAGCCAATCAAGTTGGGGTATTTTAGTTACCTCTCAGACCTTGGTCGGCGACGTTCTTACCTCAGAAAAATATTAGCTTGTCACTTAACCATCGATACTAAATCTCGTTTCAAATCTTGATTTCAAATCTGGGTTTACAAAACCCTTTCCTTACATTTGAAAACCCTTGTTCGGATATCTCATCACTTTATTTCTTTAAAGTATCTTTCCAATTCGAATTCACCTTACTTAATTTGAAAACATTAAGTAAAGATCTTGCTTAAATCCTTATACTTACTTACCAATTTCATCTACCAATTTTGTTGAACACTTGGGTCATAAATCACTTTATAATCCCTTAATCGAACTTATCGCCACCTAAATATTTCTTACTTGGCTTCAAATTGAAAACATTACTTTAAATCATTTAAATTAAAAGGATAGTTAGTTTACCATTAACTATATTAAAATAGAGTTAACTTTGCCCAAATCAAAAATAGGATTATTTCACTTTTACAAACTTATTCAAAAATAATTAAGGTTATTAACAATAACCAATTCAATATTTCTGTAGATTTTAGTTAATCGAAGATTAACTAATACCTAACACTATCCGTTAAACTTTAATGAATATTTAAATCAATATCTATTCCTTTGTCCATTTTGTTTGAAAACGGTGGATTTACCCACCATACACATCCGTTAACTATTAACTGAATTCCCTTTTGTCATTTCCCTTTCTTAAATTAATTAGTTACTTAATTAATTTAAAATCACCTTTTAATTATTTTAAAAACAATAATTATGTTTTTCAAATCCGTTGATAAATTCTTGGTTTTTCACTTTTAAACTATCTAAACCATTTAACCAATTCCTTTTATAACTCGATCTAACATATTCATTTTAAATTTCCAATTTAAATACTCATATAAAATAATTGAATAACTTTTAATTCTGTTATAAATCAGTTCATAACTTTAAAACCCCGTCAATTTCCTTGACAGTAGAACAATGTTAAAACCTTACGCCTAGGCCATCACTGCCCATTTACTCAGTCATCATAATCAGTTGATTTTAACCACAACACGTTGGGTATATATTCAACTATCAACATTCGAACCAGTTTTGGTGTCAGTCAATATGAACAATTCATATATATGCACAACAAACAAAATACAGTTAATTTGAGGAATCCGGTCGGATCCCTCCAACCTGTCCTTCTCTGCATCACAGATGTCAGTTGGATAAAAATATACGAATTAAATAAACAAGTAACTGCAACCAATCAGACAGTATCAACCAATTTGCATCCATCGCATCCAATCAACCAATTTATACTGTAAATTGTAAAATATATTTTACTGTGAATGTACCACATCACTGGATTCCAGAAGGTGTGAGAATTAACTCACCAGAGTTTATTCTGGTCGACGGTTGACGTGTTTGTCGCTTTTAATCTTGAACGAATGTTCAAAATTAGCTGATTTTTCAACAGTGTCAGATCAGAGCCTAGTCAGTGCCATCGTCTAGATCTCGTTCGTGCGATCCCAACGGATCCAGTTTCGCTGAAATCCATTAACGTGTGAGAAAGTTACACTCGCTTTAAGTTTGAAAGAATATACGATTTTAAAATAAATAAATTATAAATTTATTAATATACCTTAACTTAATTACCTCTATAATCTGGTGCCACGTCATCCTAAGCCACAAACAAAACGCGTTTTCTCTCAAATTACCTGCTCCAACCCATCGGTCCTCTTTCCTTCTTCAAAAAAATGAACCAGCTCCAAAGCTTCAAGCCTCGACCGCACCACCTCCGCTCCACCGGAGACCGGACTGACCCCCTCACCAGAACCGCGACTCCGGTCTCCCCCTTCGCCGTCCGTCCAAGTCCCCAACTCGCCACGACGCCACCGGAAATCGCATCCAATCAGATTCTGTTCAAACTAAGAATCCCGCCACCACACTCCAAGTCTGACCACCGGACCACCACCCAAACGTCGGCCTCTCCGTGCAGCTTCAATCCCCCTGCCCTGCGACACCACCTCCACCTTTAGTCGTCGGAAAACCCACCCAACCGATCGCCACTTTGAAAATGAACCCAAAAATTAAAGCCTCCGTTCATCTCGACGCTACGACCACCACACACCACCGTTGAACCTCCGACCACAGCCAAATCAAAGGCCTATCTCTCCTCTTCGAAAGCCCTAAGGTCTCGCCACCCCAAATCGACCGTAGCTCTCCAATTTGGCATGGAAACGAAAGTCAATTTCTGCCTTTGCTTGCGAATTCCGGCCACCACCATCAGCGATACAACCCCAACTTTTGACTGAAGCTCCCTCTCCTTCCGATCTACGACTTTCCCTTAGGATCCCTTAGCAATTTCTTCCCGATTTGTAGATATAATTGTTTTTATGATTAGGGGCTTTTTCGCAAAATGAATAGGTGGAATTTCTGGTTGGCTAGAAAATGAGATGGAAAAGGGTTTATATAGGTGTAATTTATATTAATTTAAGTTGATGTGATAAACGATGTTGACTAACGATTTTTATTTCGTGTCTATCGCTATTTCGAACGTTGTTTATTCGCTGCTGCGCTCACATAAGAACCCCATTCGAGACGCGACTGGACGGCATAGTATATTTTGACGATACGGTCCTAACGAAACTTGTTTCGTCGAATTCCGTGTCCGTTTGCTCAAATAGCGTTCATACACGTCCAAATTGATCGATTTATTTTGCATTTTATTTTGTCACGCTCACAGAATAACACTGTTTTGCGTGCAATTTGAAAATCTAGCAATAATTTACTGTTACTGTCCCAACAAAATTTGTTTCATCGAAAACTGAGGTCGTTTGAAGAAAGTCCCTTTTATAACTGGCCAATTCAAAGAAAATAAACCAATTTTAAAGTACTTCAATATAATATTATTAAAACATTGAAATTGGCCATACCCGACCAGAATTTGATGTATTACCAAGGAAAAATAACCTGGGTTGAATTCGAAGCAAAATCAATATTTAAAATATTTAAAAACCGTTATTTTATATAATTGCAGCGCTATATATACAAAGGAAACACTGGCGCTGTTTTTCTGAGAATTTGATTTGGACATAAAACAAAATCTACACGATGAAAACTGGATTTTTCTCTACCATTGGAAAGATATTGTCAACCCGGTCCCGACGTTTCTTGTTTCGAGGAAATCCGACTTATATTTAACCCGGTACGACCCATTGAAGTTCAAAACGCCAAAACGCGAACTGCCGCGCCACTGCAGCTCGTTATTTAATTAAATTAAAACCATATATATTTAAACATCGTTTCGAGTCGAAATCGTCGCTATATTTCAATTTACCCAATATTTGACCACTTTAAACTGCCCGGTTACAATATATTTCAAATTCTATATTCTCCAAATATCCTGGAAATTAAATATTATTTTTATTATTTATTTAAATAATATATTCCAAATTAAATTGTTTAATTCGATTATTTAAATTTCAACCAATATTTTAAATATGCCAAATAAATATGTAGAAAATACGGGCCGTTACATCTGATAACAAACGTGAGGGTTATAATTTATCTATTATAAGCATATGGTTTTTAATAGACAATTATTTCTTTAATATAAAAACTAATTACGTTGGTCACCTGGTTATCTACTAATAGGCTAATCCAATTCATGCTGCCTTCGTTCTTTGGTTTTAAATCTTTCTACACATGTTATAACACTGTTATAACATTTAAAATTAATAGATTTCAGTTAAAACAAAAATTTCCTAAATTAGATAATTAATTAAATTAATTAAATTAAATACTTTACTTCAATTGATTACTGTCAGGCCAAAATGTTTCTTTCTGCATCGTTTATCCCAGTTTGATCTCGTTCACATTGTTCGGTGTTTTTGATCACGTATTAATAGACAATCTTAAACTCCTATCTGCCTGCCTTCTTCGTGCTCATGCTAACAATTGAAACCATGCACAACCCTCTCTTGATAATCACCGAAAATAACCTCCACTTCCTGATAAAAGAAAAAAGCCTGATCCCCTTCATTATTCTTGTTCCAGACTTCTCCTTTGAAACGAATAGCCAATCAGGCACGCAGAAATATAAGACACTGCCGCTCCTTGATCCCTGCACTGGAACACGATTTGAAAACACCACTCCATCCGCCTCAACGTCCCACACGTGCATTAGAAGCAGTTCGAAATTCGAAGACCCCATCTTCTCCCAATTCAGTTCGAAAGTCGTCATCTTCCAGGGTCGATTCTGGCCGTAATGATTCACGAATCCCCATCTCGTCCGTCCAAGTGTTAGCTCTTGATGAGCTGAGCAACTTTGCTATAGAACATATCTTGATTTGATCGATGGATTTGGAGAGAATTTAATAGGTTGATCAGAGATTTCTAGCTGTCCGTTTCGTAGTGGAGGCGCTGTAAATTTTCCTTAACCATGAAGCAGTTTTTGACAGATGAAATTTCTAAGGTTAGCCCTATTTATATAGTACCGTAATAATATAATATTAATATATGAAACTTCGTGATGAGATCTCACGTAGAAACAACTACAAACAACTTCCAATCAAGATGAAACTTGTAACCCTGGCATAGAAAATATTCCGGACCCGGTGGGATAGGTTTCATCGAATTCCGAGGTCGTTTGTAAAAATCCCTTTGTAATTCATAGGCGAAAAATAACGGGTTCAAAATATCCCATGATCAAAATAAATCCAATCAACTTAAAACTTTGAAATTCTACTGGTCCTTTTCCTTACGGATCCAATGAAATTGTTTCATTAAAATCGGAGTTCGTTTGGGCATTCGTTTATCCCTCTGAAGTTATCCATGTCTAAATTGGCCAAAATAAAATAAATGATTAAATAGAAACAAGGGTGTAAGACGCTGCCACGATCACATGATTAATCGGATTACCACCAAATTTGAAACATAATAATAACTTACTAATACTGATCTAATAAAACTCCCATGGTCGAAATCCGACTCCATTTGGAAAACGATGATATTTTATAATTTAAATTGTTTGTCAGTTTACAATTAAATTCTGTATGCTCACATATTAACTCCGTTTGGCCACAAAATTTTCAATATGCTATGTTTTGACGTTTCGGATCAAACAAAATTCGTTTCATCGCAAACTGAGGTCATTTGAAAATTGGCTATTTCTAAGGCTTATAAAATATTAATTAAATATTAATTAAATTCCAAAATAATTCAATTAAATAATAATAAATTATTATTATCATAAATATTCAAACAGAATAATATGGATAGCTTCAAATATGAATAATACATATTATACAATTCCATATTAACATTTTCGGGTTAAACAATATCCAAATTATATTTAAATCCATCTCAAATTAATTAATAAACGTTAACGATATCCATAGAAACTATTTTAAAATTTGAATCAGACATAACTAACAATCTATAACATAAAATCTGGATTTTTCTCTTACATTAGAAAATTATAATCAAATAGATTCGAGCATTTCTTGTTTCACAGAATTCCGACTTATATCGAATCCTGTATATTCAACTGAAGTTCAAAACTCAATATTACGAACTACCGCGCAATTTCGAGCTCGTTTTAAATTATATATAAATTTAACGTTAACACTTCGTTTTTAATAATGAATTAAATATTAAAAATCTATTTATATTCCAAATATAATATTTAAAATAATAAAATAACTTAAATATCTGACTCCCAAAATACGGGACATTACGTTCTTCCCCTTAAAAGAATTTCGTCCCCAAAATTACTAAGCTAAGAAAAATGTCACAAACCCATTCAAATTTCGCAAATCCAACTAACTCCAAATCGAAACCTAATTCATTATTACAAATAATTTTTTCCAAAAATATTGAAAATATTCTAACACTTTAAATTCCCGGAAAAATTCGGCAGAGTATCCCCTGTACGGAGTGACATCTGTGATATCGTAGGAACAAATAATATATATACATTGACCCACACGGTCGGAAAACAAAATTCAAAAACCCAAAATTTATATTTTCGCATAGGCGTACATTTTATGAGCACTATTTAGCGTACTTGCTCACTTACGTGTAATTTACGTAACCAAAATCAATCCTCAAGCCATCTAACACCTATACTTACTTAATTCAACATATAAGTTACAGATATATGAAATTCTTAGATAATATTTTCTGATCAACTAGTATAACTATATCAATCTCCAAAATCAATATGAAGTATCACTTCATTTACAAATACAAGATTAAATTAACCGGTTTCAATTCATATGCAGTTCCATTCCAATTTAATTATTAGGAATTTATTCTCTAGATTATAATTTATTCAACTGCATTAAATTGTTGATTATTTCTATTCGTACAATCTACCATCCAATAACAAATAATTCACAATCAACAACCAATACACAACCAAATCAACCAAATCAATTGAATTGACATTCAATATTAATATTTATTTTTGTTTAACAGATTTGAACATCAATCAGTTATTATTCGATTGATTTCTATTTAATTTATATCCATTAAATTTTAAAATCCCAAATCACTTTTATTTAATTCCAATATCATTCTTAATTCAATTTCACTTAACAAAAGTTAAGTTCCAATTCAAACTTTTATTCCAATTTGAATTCTATTCAATCAATCAACACACAATATCTCAATAATTTAATAAAATTATTTCTTTTTCTATAAAATATAATTTGGGCAAAATTATTTCGTTTACCCTCTTTACAAAACAATATTGTATCCATTGCTTATTAAAATGCTTCTCAACACTTGAACAGATCAAATAACACAAAAAAAAACATTTATATATAAAATTTTCAAATACGCTCTCATATATATACATACACTCAAACTCAATCTAGGATATTAATAATCCCATCACTATCGAGTTATACCAGAGAGCCAGGGTTATTACTAAACCAGTAGCTCTGATACCACTATAATGACCAACAAGAATACGACGTCCGAATTCTGACAATAATACATAAATCCTGTATCACTTGCCAGAACCTAAGTACCGAAAACACATATAGTTATTAGAAAGAGATTAGAGGGTGAGATAAGAAAGAAAGAAAAATTATAATAGAAGAAGAAGAACTAACACAACACAAAGTCTCATGTCGCAGTGGAACAAAATATAATATTGATACAAATCTTTATGGAGAGCTTTAAATAAAAACTTATAATCATTAGAGTACATCATCGCATCTGGGTAGTTATAATAATCTGTCCTCATATACAGCACACAACAGAATACACACCAAAATATATCATAAGTTTGAAATCTTCCAGTATGTCTTCCGAAATTCGCAGCATATAAATCTAAATTTGTAAAACTCGGTCTAACCCGAGCATTACAAAGGTCGGATCAGTCTAGTAAACCAGAATTTTAAAGACCCGCTATTTTTAAAGGTCCAAAATCAATTATAAACATCATCAAACACGCTTACAACAAATTTTAGATATTAAAAGTAATAGACCTTAAGTGTATAAGATATAAAAATGCTAGGAACAATGAATAATATGGAAGATATCATGATGGAATAATTTACATAAATAAATCATCACAAATGCATTTTATTAAATCAAACATCTATAGAACAAAACAACAGCAATACATAAGAAGTGAATTTAAAATAAACAACCTATGGATCTAACATGCAGGCTAAGCTCCCTTCTGCTTCTTCTTTTGTCCTCTTTTTGCAACCTCATATCTTCTAACTTTACAAATTATATACAAAGAGAGAGAAAAGAGTTCTAACCATATTTGGATTGTGCCTAACCGTATACACCCCAGGCCAACCTAAGGGATCCGGTGTATATTGCATAGGAAAAGGCTGCCTACATACCCCTTTTGAGGGATCAAGCCCATGTAGTTCTATTTCTTGCTCTTCTCCTTTATCCAAATACTCATTAGTACATTAAAACCATTTCACTCATTCAACTTTTGCAATCCATGTAATTCAATACAATCTATGTAAACATTACAATCAACATAATTAATGCCATCACTGTAATAACACAATCAAGTAAGAGTAGAAAATATTATCTAAACATATCACTATATGAAGTAAACAAAATAAAATTAAAATGCAGTCCTCAAAACCAACCACATCTAATGACAAATCCAATTATAAAAGAGGGTAACAACATTAATATACTTAGACAATTATTATTTATCAATCAATAATTGTACACCATCAATGTAAGCCTAAATAATTTGTGCATACTAATCACTCCAAACTAGTAACACAGTCATCAAGACATGGTAATTCAATCAATATTAGTAACATAGCATCCATTTATGTAACAACCCGAAAATCTGGGCCAGTTTAGAATTTTTATTTTGGCAATTTTAGCGAATTTAGAATATTTAAAATGAATTATTTTAAATAATATCGACGAGAAATTTATTTTGAATATAATTCGAACGTATATATTATATACGTCGTCGTAATAATATAAATAATTATATATAATTATAAATAGAATTGAAAACGGAGCAGTAGTTCGATAATTCGATTTCAAACATCAATTGAATGTACCGGGTGCAAAACAAACCGGATTTCAGTGAAACCAAAAATAATGGGATCTAATTGAGAATATCTTTCTAACGAATCCAAAAAATCGAGATTTCATAGCGGGGATCAAAAGATATGTCCAGTTGAAAATTCTGAATAGTCGCTGTGGAATTCAGGCCCTTAAAAATAGACATTTTGCAAACGACCTCGGATTTCGACGATACCACTTTTGTTGGATCCGTGATGTCTAATTATTGCTAGATTCCAAATTTCATAATTTTTCGAATCAATATGTGAGCGTGGCAAAGGTAAACGTGTTTGACCAGTTTCAGTTGATTTTAATCGATTGGAAAATGGCCATTTTTCCAACGGTCTCAGAATTCGACAAAATTAGTTTTGTTAGGACCGTATCGTCAATACGAAGCTAGAAAATATTTTTCTGGGATTTATAGAGTTAGTATGTGACCCCGGTAAAATGAAATGCGCGTTCAAAATCAATATATAGAGTTATATGTTGATTTTGACGAAAACTAATTGTAACAGCCGAATCAGCTTACGATACATATCCCATTGTGTTCGAAATGGGGGTAATTAGCTATGGACGACAGGCGGTGGGCCTCGTTTAGAGGTCGTATGTAAAAGTCAACTTTTCTTGAAATTAAATAATATAAAATAATTAACTTCCTCTCTCCTCCCCTTCAAAACCGTTGGCCACCCCTTTCTTCAAAATCGATTCAGCAGAAGGAAAAAAAAAGAAAAAAAGAAAACAAAAGCATCGCGCCCCTTTCCCCTTCGACCACGCCACCGGTCGCCACCTCCAGGCGCAGCGCCCCCCACCGGAGCCCCCTTCCTCTCGGCGCAGCGAAACCCCCAATTCCCCAACCCTAAAACCGACGTCGCCCCTCCCTCGATCGAAGCCACCCCCGCCTCCGGCCAAGCGCCACCACCGCGACCCCCTGCCCCCTCGTTGACCGCGCCACCAGCCACCCACAGCACCGCCGCTCCACTGCTCCGCACCTGTAATAACCCGGAAAATCTGGGCCAGTTTAAAATTTTTATTTTGGCAATTATAGCGAATTTTCTATATTTAAAATAGATTATTTTAAATAAAATCAACGGGAAATTTATTTTGAATATAATTCGACGTATATATTATACGCGCCGTCGTTAGAATATAAATAATTATTTATAATTATAAAAAGGAATTGAAAATGGCGCGGTAGTTTGATAATTCGATTTCAAACTTCAATTGAATCTACTGGGTGCAAAACAATCCGGATTTTAGTGAAACCAAAAATCTTAGGATCTATTCGATAATATCTTTCCAACGAATCCGACAAATCAAAATTTCATAGCGGGAATATAAAGATATGTCCAGTTGAAAATTCTGAATAGTCGCTATGGAATTCAGGCCCTTAAAAATGGAAATTTTGCAAATGACCTCGGATTTCGACGAAACCAGTTTTGTTGGATCCGTGATGTCAAATTATTGCTAGATTCCAAATTTCATAATTTTTCGAATCAATATGTGAGCGTGGCAAAGGAAAACGCGTTTGACCAGTTTCAGTTGATTTTAATCGACTGAAAAATGGCCATTTTTCAAACAGTCAGGGGTTTCGAACGGTCTAGATCGGTTTAACGACTGATTCGGATCGAGCGAAATTCCAGGCTGTCACATTTGGTATCAGAGCTTTGGTTTACAGAGCTCGAGAACAAGACACATTAGAACCATACGAAAGAATTCATCAGATATTGGATTAGTAATATCCAATTAGAATGACTCGTTAGAGATGGGATCAGTAGTATCCTATAACGAGTATGAAGAGTATATTTTTAAAATGAAAACAAATTTTGTTTTGAAATTTAAATCAATTCTATGTATTTGATTATTTATTTATTTTGAATATGGACAATCGAGTATATAAAGATTTTGCATATACGCGTCATGAACGTATATTCGAAGTTTTAATATATTGGATAGATATAGAATCATACTCTAGTGGCCCGAAGATGATTCTGATGATTGACTAGTCGTCATTAGTATTCATGTTCGTGTTTCGAAGGTGTGATACCTATATATTTCCATTAGACTGGTGTGAGAACCAAAACTTATATACTTAGAACACATTGTTGTGAATTGGCATCAAAAACATGATTTTTGTATATGTATCAAATTATGAACTTGAAACTCTAATTCACTAATTGATTGATGTTTGTGTTGCTTGTTTATTTGTTTGATAATTTTGAACCGTTATGCCTAATTACATCAAATATTGAATTGTATTGAAAATTGGTTGCATTTGCTTGCATATACATATACTTACATTGAACAGGTCATAGCAAGGAGGCTAGAGCCGAAGAATAAAATTTGTTTGCCCGACAAATAGGTACATGTTTACTACATAATTTACTGTTTTGTTTGGGTGATGATGATTTTATGAGCCTATTGGCTAGCCGCTTGGCTTTTTCTTTTTCTTTTTGAGATTAGAAGGACCGGGGAAGCTATTTGAAATTCCCCGATGCTCCCGGTGCAGGGAAGGTTATGGCGAAATTTTTCGAAAATTTAGGGTGTTAGCCAAATTTTTGAAAATTTGAAAATTCTCAGAAACTAAAAAGTTGGAGAATGGAAGCCAAATCGAGCGTAGAGTTGATTAATCAAACCACTTTCGACTTTGTTCCTTTTCGGGGACGAAAAGTTTTAAGTGGGGGAGATTGTAATAACCCGGAAAATCTGGGCCAGTTTAAAATTTTTATTTTGGCAATTATAGCGAATTTTCTATATTTAAAATAGATTATTTTAAATAAAATCAACGGGAAATTTATTTTGAATATAATTCGACGTATATATTATACGCGCCGTCGTTAGAATATAAATAATTATTTATAATTATAAAAAGGAATTGAAAATGGCGCGGTAGTTCGATAATTCGGTTTCAAACTTCAATTGAATGTACCGGGTGCAAAACAATCCGGATTTTAGTGAAACCAAAAATCTTAGGATCTATTCGATAATATCTTTCCAACGAATCCGACAAATCAAAATTTCATAGCGGGAATCTAAAGATATGTCCAGTTGAAAATTCTGAATAGTCGCTATGGAATTCAGGCCCTTAAAAATGGAAATTTTGCAAATGACCTCGGATTTCGACGAAACTAGTTTTGTTGGATCCGTGATGTCAAATTATTGCTAGAGTCCAAATTTCATAATTTTTCGAATCAATATGTGAGCGTGGCAAAGGAAAACGCGTTTGACCAGTTTCAGTTGATTTTAATCGACTGAAAAATGGCCATTTTTCAAACAGTCAGGGGTTTCGAACGGTCTAGATCGGTTTAACGACTGATTCGGATCGAGCGAAATTCCAGGCTGTCACAGCACCACCAACGATCCTCCGACGTGAAAACCCTCCTCCTCCGAAAACAGTAAGCTTTTCCTTTTTAGCTTATTTTAATTCAGTTTTAAATTTATAAATGCTTTATTTAAATTCAGTTTTAGATTTTTAAAATAGAAAAGATTAGATTTTTAAAATTGAAAAGATTAGATTTTTAAAATAGAAAAGATTAGATTTTTAAAATAGAAAAGATTAGATTTTTAAAATAGAAAAGATTAGATTTTAAAAATAGAAAAGATTAGATTTTTAAAATGGAAAAGATTAGATTTTTGAAATGGAAAAGGCGAAATCTTTATGTAGAGAATAGCGATGTAAAAATGGAATATTTATCTATATAGTAGCGATGTAAAAATGGAATTTTTATCTATACAGTAGCGGTGTGAAAATAGAATTTTTATCCATATAGCGTGATTGTAAAAATGGGATTTTTATATACATGGCAGCGAAGAAAAAATAGGATTTTTATATATTGAATAGAGAAGTAAAAATTCGATTTTTATATATTGAATAGCAAAGTAAAAATTCGATTTTTATATATTGAAAAGCAAAGTAAAAATTCGATTTGTATGTATTGAATAGTAAGGTAAAAATTCGATTTTTACATATGTAGAAAATACGGGCAACTAAGGTGACAAAAAGGCGAGAAAGATGAAGATTTCTCTAAATGAAGTGTTGTGAAGTTGAAATAGCTATCGGTGAGAACTCCTCACTCTAAATTTCTTTTTCTAGTTATATATATATATATATACTAGGATGCAGACGGTGCTTAGCAGCACCCGACACCCGTCATCCACATACCATGGATGGCTTGTTTGTTTGATTGATGTGTTGTGAAAATTGTTTGTGATGTTGATGTGAAATCGATAATAAATTGTAGATGGTTG
Source organism: Allium sativum (assembly GCA_030737875.1). Classification (NCBI taxonomy): domain Eukaryota; kingdom Viridiplantae; phylum Streptophyta; class Magnoliopsida; order Asparagales; family Amaryllidaceae; genus Allium; species Allium sativum. The sequence continues at coordinate 40,104,685 of CM060916.1, forward strand.
AAATAAATTAATTATCGTTGAAAATATAATTTTTAACGTGAATGTGAATAAATGAATATTTATAAACAAATCGGCCGATTTGTTTATATACACTGATTTGACTGATACTGATTGGGATGATAAATTTTACACATCACCCAACTACACAAATATATATCTGTGTTTGTTGATTTGAAACCCCACACGGGTGTTGGGATGATATTTGAGTACACTAATCCCAATTATTTAATTGTATGTCGATCGATTGGTAGACAGACTGTGTAAGCGTTGATAAATTATGTTTGATGCTTATGCAGTTGTGTGGTGCACTTTGGATGATTGTTGATTATTTATCATTGTCATTTATATACATGTGTTGTATGGAATCCATATAATTAACATTATATGGTGATTGATTGGGCCTCATTCCAATCGGGAAAATAATGAATATTATAAAAGAAAATTCATGTGTTGAATATAAAAATAGTCATGTGTTGATGATGTTCATGAGTTGAAACTATTGACGTGTTGAGTGAAATATTTTATACAATAAAATTTACATCTTTATCATATTTAAAATTAGAACTACTTCACGATGGAGTCTGATTTAAAAATCAAACGATAGATACCTTAGTTTTATAAAATATTTTACATAACAAAAATAGTGATGTGTTGACAGTACTCATGTGTTAAGATTAGTCGTGCGTTGAAAGAAATATAGATTCATGTGTTGAATGGAATATATATATTCATTTGTTGAATAGAATAACGAATTTATTGAAATATATAAAGCCGTGTTGATTAGAGACGCGCTATTTTGACGTGAACGATATTTATATCGATTTTATTCGTTTTATAATGAATATTGAAAAGTGATTTCAAAATTTAATATTTTGAAATGAAATTCAAATTAAGTGAGATTAAAATTCAAATTGAAATTTTATTGAATCAATTTGAAATGAATTCGAATCGAATAGAAAATGAATTCGATTCGAATTGAATAGAAATTGAATAGAAAGTAAATTTGAATTCGAATTAAATAGAAATGAATTCAAATTGAATTAAATTGAAATTGAATTAAAAACGAATTGAAATCGTTTTGAATGAAATTTAAAACGAACTGAAGTTGAATTGAAATCAATTTGAAATGAATTCGAATTGAAGTAAATAGAAGGTAAATTCAAATTGAATTGAATTGAAACGAATTAGAATTTGAATTGAATTGAAATCAAATCGGTTTGAAATTGAATGTAGCGTTGAAATGGTTTTGAAAACGAATTTAAAATGATTTAAAAAATTCGTTTTAAAAGGAAATCGACGAAATATATATATAATATATATATTATATATATATAATGGCCTGAATAGAACGTGCCGCGCCGCGGTAGTTCGCGAATTTCGACCATTAACTTCGAATTGACGTTGCGGGAGATCCGACCGTCGGATTCTCCTAAAACCGGAACCGTTGGGTTCGTATCGAAAAGAGCTTTCCAATGTATATTAAAAATTTGAAATCTAACGGTTGGATTTGGAGTTATGTCCAAATCAAATTCGAAAAAGGTTGCTATAAGTGCAGTTCGATGGCCGTTGTAGGAAATCGACTGTACGGGCCTTGATAAAATTATTAAAAATATTAATAATTAGTGTAAAATCATAATATGTGAATTGGAAAGAACTGGGGTGAAAAACTCCATATTTGAAAAGATAAAAATAGTTTTTTATCGAAATGAACTAGTTTTGAACTAGAAATAAAAATCAATTTATTTTTGAAATAAATAAATTGAATTTGAAAGTGATTTTAAAAATAACCAATATTCCCAATATGTGAATTGGACTGGAGTTGAATCGAAATTATCTTCAGAATATTTCGATGTTGGATTTCGTGACTATACAGATATTGTTATGGGAATTTGAAAGATATATTTTATATCGTTATTTCCAATACGATATTTGTTGGTTTCAGAATTTGATATTGAATATAAGCCGATATATTTTCTATTCAGAGCCTTATATTTAATATAAAGTGTGATTTGGGTTTATCGTGAATCGTGTTTTAGATGACATTGGTTCTTTAACCCAGTTAAAGGCAGGATATTGATTTTTGAAGAGATTGAAACTAAGTGGAGATTTAATGAATCTTTAATTAGATTAAAAGGTGAATTGATAATTTAAATTATCAAATCTGAAAGGTGATCGAGAATGGAGTAACACCAGTTTTGCTCCAAAGCGATATTAAATCTTTAATTAGATTTGAACGTGAAATGGTAATTAATTTTACCGATAACACCGTGGTGTTAGATGTGGAGTATTACCAGTTTTCTCCATGGGATATATAGGTTGGGATTGGGAAATAAAATAAATAATTACTTCGGTGTGGTTCGTTAATCCCGGCTAGTTTGAAATGATATCCAAAGGAGGATTAAAGAATAAATTTAGAAGAATTTATCTTGGATAAAATTAATGGGAACCTTTCCCTAAGAATGTGATTTTGTGAATAAAAGAATATTCTGAATTGGAATGAGGTGTTCGTTGTGTTCGTGTAACATTTGTTTATTATATACGTGGGTTATTCAGAAAGGCCGGGTTATACCCATTCTGAATAACCGATTTGACGAGATGTCGAAGAGGAAGATGGTGGTTGAAGACCGGAAGTCTTCACATCGTTTGGGTGATTACTGATGATCTCGATTGGGCTGTACACCCAAGATGAGGGAAGCAGTTGGTGATCGTCCAGACGTACTTGGAGATGGATGGATATGCGAGGAAAGTGCCTCCGGTTTCGTTCAGACCCAGAACGAACTTGTAAATGGATTGTGTGTCTGACATTGGATTTTATTCTATGTTGATTGATCTTTATTAAATATACATCTGTTTGGCGGCAGAGAATTTATTCTCTTGCTTAAAGCCCTTCTCTGAGACGTATGAGCTCAGAGGTTGTATATCGATGGACATCAGTCGCATGGAGTGAATTGCCAGTGTGGCACGCGTAAGTGGCAAATGATCAAGGCTTCTGTTGAAAAGCAAAGTCTTGTGGTTGATGATCAAAGCACGGCCTGTGTGGCGTTGCTTTGTGTATAACGTGATTTCCGAGCCTCACACCTCGGTATGAGTCAAAAACGGGATACAGACCCAAGGAGTGCACGACGTTTCTTTCTAGCTAGGTTGGTGTCAGTGACCTACCAACCCTGACATTTATATACTTTTCACCTGTGTGGTTGTTGGATACGAGGCGCCTCGGATATAGGTCTGTAAGGACCGGGAAACGTGTGTTCAGGAATAACTAATCCTCAAAAGTAAGAGAGGACCGGCCTTGGAGGTTCCAAAGCGTCAGAGTGGGGTCCTGAGGCATTGCTAGAGTGTCTCGAACGCGGAGAGGAGCTTTCCCCTTGCCTCGACTCATGACGGAAATCCAATTTCCAATACGTGTATTTCGGTTTTATTTGTAGAACCTAGCATGGCGACATAGTGGTATGGGTCATTCATGCTGCCTATGATTGATATTTATGATTGAAATTGTTTTGACACTATACACCTATAATAGTATCAAATAATGTGTTTTAAACGTATCAAGCATGCTTTGGCTGTTATAAGGTAAAAACCCTATCCTCCGGCTTGCGTTGCATTGTGTGATGGGACCAGGGTCTTATAACAGCTTCATTTTTCTTTAGCATTGCGCTGTTTGTTCTATGCACTGGTATTCTTGGGAGGAAACCCGTTCCGTGTTATACGGCATGGTCCCTTGATTTACCTAACTTTAAAAATAAAGATTAATAACTGTTTTAGTTCTCACACCAGTCACATGACTGACCTGGAGTTTATTGTTTTAACCTAAACTCTGGGTGCCCTTATTTTCGACACGGGCAGCTAGTAGTTTTGGTTTTGCAGATTTATATTCACAGGATCCTGATTTACAGCTGGAACGATGCTCGGAAAGCTCTATATCCGTGTATCACTTTCAGTTGTGTTTTGTATATTTTTCCGCTGCTATGTAATTTATTGTAATCTCTGATATTTGTCGAATGTAATTTATTCATTTATACTCTGTATATTCTTGTATCTGATGGAATTGTTGTAATAACAATGAAATGTTCTTCCGTCTGCGTTCTATTTTGTCCTGTTCTCAAAACGATCAGGGGTTTCGAACGATCTTAGTCGGTTTAACGACTGATTCGGATCGAGCGAAATTCCTTGCCGTTACAATTTAATAACCATTATTGACTATGCATCAATTTGTAGCAATCAATGGTGAAACAGCGCGTAAACATTCTTATTGCGGTCCATTATCAAGGGATAACACATGTAATAAATAAAATCAATTACTAATCATATGTTTCAATCGTTCAATCATACTTTAATTATTAAATTTCTTACTTCGTTACTTTTCATCTATCTACATTGTAAATTTCTGCATAGGGAGAATGGTTCGTATGGTATTTGTAACTACATTTAACTATTTTTCTTTCCTTTTCTTTTTATGTGCATTTCTTGTTATTCCCAACATTAAACTTTTATTTATTTTCATCTAGACAATATGTGAGATTCTTAACATTTCATATTCTAATATATTAAATTATCAAAAACCATAAAGATCCACAAAATTTCTCATTTCCATTTTATTTATTTCATTAAATAAAAACAAGCTTTTAAATCATTGTGCAATAACAGAGATAATTAATAACAATCTCCATCATATTATATACATAGAAGAATATTATTTCAATCCATCAATTTTAAACCAATTCAGAATGTTTGGATCTAAGATAGAAACCTTGAACTTATTCGCAAAAATGCATAATCATATAATTTTACAAATAAAAAGGGTTTCAACAAGTTTTAAAAACAATTTTTAGAAGAGATCTTAGATTTACAACAATTTGTAAATATGAAATTATCAATCATCTTTTTCTATAGTGAGAGATATTTCCAGATCTGAAATGGAACAATCAACCAAATGGGTTCCTTTCTCCCAAAAGCTGTAATAACCCGGAAATCTGAGCCAATTTAAAAATTTTATTTTGGCTATTTTAATGAATTTTGGATATTTAAAATGAATTATTTTAAATAATAACGACGAGAAATTTATTTTGAATAGAATTTTATCGTATATATTTATATAGATCGTCGTTAGAAAATAATTATTTTATTTTAAATATAAAAGGAATTGAAAATGGTGTGGTAGTTCGAAAATTCGATTCCAAATTTCAAATGAATGTACAGGATTCAAAATAAACCGGATTTTAGCGAAACCAAAAATATTTGAATCTAATTGAGAATATCTTTCTAACGAATCCGAAAAATCATAATTTCATAGCGGGAATAAAAACTTATGCCCAGTGGAAATTTCAGAAAAGTCGCTATGAAATTCTATCCCTTAAAAAATGGGAATTTTGCAAACGACCTCGGTTTTCGATGAAACCACTTTTGTTGGATCCACGATGTCAAGTTATTGCTAGATTTCAAAATTCGTAATTTTCTGAAACAATATGTGAGCATGGCAAAGGAAAACGCGTTTGACCAGTTTTAGTTGATTTTAATCGACTGGAAAATGGCCATTTTTCAAACGGTCTCAGAATTTGACGAAATTAGTTTTATTAGGACCGCATCATCAATACGAAGCTAGAAAATATTTTTCGGGAATTTTTGGAGTCCGTATGTGGCCCTGGTAAATTGAAATACGTGTTCAAATTCAATATATAGATTTATATTTTGAATTTGATAAAAACTGATGATAATGGTCGCATAAGTTTACGTGACATATCCAATTATGTTCAGAATGGGGGTAATTAGCTCCATGCGACAGTCGTTGGGCCTCGTTTGGAGTTTAGGTGAAAAGTCAACTTTATATGGAGAAAATAAAGTAAAAAAATTAAAAAATTTATAAGACCTTCCTTTTTTATTTTCTTCAATCAAATTTACTTTCGCCTTTCTGAAGAAAACCGATACCCATGAGATCCCGTCGCATTCCCCCTCAGCCCTTCGCCGGACCCGCAACCACCGAGCGCCGCTTCCCTAGATCACCCCTTCGCCTCCGATCACCCCCTCCACCGATCCTCCCCCCCCCCATTCGAGCCTGAAGTCGTGAATCCCCAACGCCCTAGCCACTGAAAACGAAGCCGCCACCTGTCAGACCTCCCCACCACCTTTGACGAGCACCGCAGCTTCCCCGACTCCAGCGAGCGCAGCACACCCCCTTTCCTCTAGAAACAGAAATAAAAGTGAGTATTTTCTTTCATTTATTCATTATGATGTAATAAGTTTTTAATGTCGATTTTTATGCATATAAAAATTTGATTTTACATTATAGGAATAGCGAAAGAAAATGATGTTTATATGTAGAAGAAAATGATGTTTGAGTGTGGAAAGAACTGATTTTTATATGTAGGGTTTTAAAAAAAATGATTTTTATTCATATGTATTGCATATAAAAAGGTGATCTTTGTTCATACATGTCGGATGGAAAGGTAGGATTTTTATTTTATATAAATCTATAATTTTTGTTGTGTCTATAACAAATAGATTTGATTTTTATCAAATAAAAAGATTAGATCTTTACAGAAGGGAAAGGCGAGATTTTTATGGTTCAAAAAGATAAGATTTTTATTTTTATTTCTAGCGAATAAAAATATAATTTTTATTTATATAGTGGCAAGATAAAAATATGATTTTTATATTATAGAAAGAATAAAAATATGATTTTTATATTGGTAGAGTATTAAAAATATGATTTTTAATGTATAGAACATCATATTAAAAATGTGATTTTAATATGAACAGCGAGGAGAAGACTGCGTTGGAAGTACGGGCAGATCCAGACTGTTCAGAATTCCAGAAATAAAATGGAGGAGTGGAACCCCAAGGTGAGAACTCCTCACTTTTATTTTTATTCCTAGTTTGAAATATGTGCTAGGATGCAGATGGTGCTTAGCAGCACCTGACACCCGTCGTCCACAGACCATGGATGACTTGTTTGTTTGATTTCTGTGTAGTGAAATTTGATAGTGTGATGTGTTGAAATAAAAATATATATTCATGTGTTGAAATAAAATATATATTCATGTGTCGAAGTAAAATTAATATTCATTTACAAATCGATTGATTTGTTTATGTATACCGATTTGACTGATATTGATTGGGACGAAAAATTTTACACATTGCCCAACTGCACAAATAAAAATATGTGTTTGTTGATTTGAAACCCCACACGGGTATTGGGATGATATTTGACGTACACTAATTCTGATTGTTTAGTTGTATGTCAATCGATGGGTTGACAGACCTTATAAGCGTTAATTATTTATATTTAATGCTTATACAGTTGTGTGGTGCACTCTGGATGATGGTTGATTATTTATTGTTGCTATTATACACATGTGTTGTATGGAAATCATATAATTAACATTATATGGTAATTGATTGGGCCTCATTCCAATTTGGAAAATATGGAATATTATAGAAAGAAAATTCATGTGTTGAATAGAAAGAAAATTCATGTGTTGAATAGAAAGAAAATTCACGTGTTAAATAGAAAGAAAATTCACGTGTTGAATAGAAAGAAAATTCATGTGTTGAATGGAAAGAAAATACATGTGTTGAATAAAATAAATATTCATGTGTTGAATAAAAATATATATTCATGTGTTGAAGAAAATATTCATTTGTTGAATAGAATAACGAAATTATTGAAATATATAACGCCGTGTTGGTTAGATATGCGCCATTTTGACACGAACGATATTTATATTGATTATATTCGTTTTTAAAATGAATATAGAAAAGGAAGTGATTTCAAAATATAACGTTTTGAAAATATTATCATTTGTATATCGATGATATGGAATATTCAATTTTGACTAGAAATTGAATATGAAGTTGAAATCGTTTCGGAAACGAATTTAGAACGATTTGTAAAGTACGTTTTAAAAGGAAATCGATGAAATATATAATATATATCATATATATAATGGCCAGAATAGAACGCGCCGCACCGCGGCAGTTCGCAAATTTCGACCATTGACTTCGAATGGATATTACGGGAGATCCGACCATCGGATTCTCCTAAAACTGGAACCGTTGGGTTCGTATCGAAAAGAGATTTCTAACAAATATTAGAGATTTGAAATCTAACGGTTGGATTTGGAATTATGTCCAAATCGTACCGGCCTTGATAAAATTATTTAAAATAGTAATAATTTGTGTAAAATCATAAGAAATGATTTGTGAAGAATTGAGATGAAAATTCCAAATTTGAAAAGATAAAAGTAGATTTTTATTGAAATGAACTAGTTTTGAACTAGAATAATAATTTATTTATTTTTAAAATAAATAAATTGGATTTGAAAGGGTTTTATAAGTAACCAGAAGTTTCAATAATTTAATTGGAATGGAACGTGATTTTGGGTTTATAGTGAACCATGTTTTAAATGACATTGGTTCTTTAACCCAGTTAAAGACAGGATATGATTTCCCAAGTTAAATAATCATTGATGGTGACTATTGGGAAGATTAAAACCAAGTGGAGTTTTAATGAATCTTTAATTAGATTGAAATAATCGAGAATGGAGTATAACCAATTTTGCTTTAGGTGATAGTTAAATCTTTAATTAGATTTGAACGTGAAATGGTAATTGAATTTACCGATAACACCGTGGTGTTAGATATGAAGTATGACCAATTTTACTTCATGGGATGAATAGGTTGGGATTGGGAAATAAATTAAGTGATTAGTTCGGTGTGGTTCGCTAATCCCGACTAGTTTGAATTGATATTCAAAAGAAGATTAAAGAATAAATTTAAAGAATTTATCTTTGATAAAATTAATGGGAATCTATCCCAAAATATAAGAATATTTGAATAAAAGAATATTCTGAATTGGAATGAGGCGTATGTTGTGTTTGTGTAACACTTATTTATTATATACGCGAGTTATTCCGAAAGACCGGGTTTATCCCATTCTGAATAACTGATTTGACGTGGTGTCAAAGATGAAGACGGTGGTCGAAGACCGGAGGTCTTCACATCGTTTGGGTGATTACTTATGATCTTGATTGGACTGTACACCCAAGAGGAGGGAATCAGTTGGTGATCGTCCAGACGTACTTGGAGATCGATAGATATGCGAGGTACAAGCTGCCTCTGGTTTTGTTCAAACCCAGAACGGACTTGTAAATGGACTGTGTGTCAAACATTGGATTTTATTCTGTATGATTGATTTCTGTTAAATATATATCTGTTTGGCAGCGGAGAATTTATTCTCTTGCTTAATGCCCTTCTTTGAGACGTACGAGCTCAGGGGTTATATATTGATGGATATTAATCGCATGGAGTGAATTGCCTGTGTGGCATGCCTAAGTGGTAATTGATCAAGGCTTCTGTTGAAAAGCATAGTCCTGTGGTTGATGATCAAAGCACCGCCTGTGTGGCATAGCTTTGTGTAACGTTGATTCGCGAGCCTCACACCCCAGTTCTGAGCCAGAAACGAGAGAGGACATCAGGGAGGGCAAGCGTTTCCTTCTAGCTAGGGTGGTGTCTGTGACCTACCAGCCCTGACATTTATATTATTTTCACCTGTGTGGTTGTTGCTGTTGCGAGGCGCCTCGGATATATCGGTGACTGTGTGGAGTCGATGGGGTCATTTGGCTCATTTACGCCCCAAAGGGTGGGGAAACGCAGTGTTCAGGCATTTTAATCCATATCGGTGGACCGGCCCTGACGATCCATGGGTTACTCGAGCTCTGATCCTGAGGTTCGGGCTAGACAGTCTCGAATCGGTGAAGTCTATCTTTTGCCTAGATTCACAGATGGAAACCCAACTTCCAATACGTGATATTTGTGGTTTTGATTGTAGATCCTAGTATAGCGACATGATATATGGTACCCATGCAGTCTATGATTGACACTTATGATTTGAAGTTGTTTTATGCACTATGCACTTATAATAGTATCAAATGATTTGTTTTAAATGTACCAAGCATGTTTGGCAATTATAAGGAAATACCCTATCCCCCGGCTTGCGTTGCATTATGTGATAGGACCTGGGTCTTATAATAGCTTCATTTTTCCGTAAAGCATTGCGTTGTTTTGTTATATGCACTGGTATTCTTGGAAGGAAACCCATTCCGTGTTATACGGTGTGGTCCCTTGATATATCTGATTTAAAGTAAAGCTTTAAATAACTGTTTTAGTTCTCACAGCAGTCACATGACTGACCTGGAGTTTATTGTTTTAACATAAACTCTGGGTGCCCTTATTTTGACATGGGCATCTAGTAGTTTTGGTTTTGCAGATTTATATTCACAGGATCCTGATTTACAGCTGGAATGATATCCGGAAAGCTCTGTATCCGTATATCTCCTTCAGTTGTGCTTTTTCTTATTTTCCGCTACAATGTATTTAAATGTAATTTAAATCTCTGATATTTTCTTTGTAATATTTATTCGTACTCTGTAATATTCTTGTATTCTGATGGAATTATTGTAATAAACAATGAAACGTTCTTCTGTTTGCGTTCCAATTTGTCGTGTTCTCAAAACAATCAGGGGTTTCGAACGGTCTTGGTCGGTTTAGCGATCGATTCGGATCGAGCGAAATTCCTTTTTGTCACATGTGGTATCAGAGCTTTGGTTTACAGAGCTTAGAGAACAAGACACATTAGAACCAAACGAAAGAATTCACCAGAGATTGGAATAGTAATATCCAATGGGAATGACTCGTTAGAGATGGGATCAGTAGTATCCTAGAACGAGTGTAAAGAGTATATTTTTAAAATGAAGACAAGTTTTGTTTTGAAATTTAAATCGTTTTATACGTATTTGAATATATATTTTAAATTAATTTGGACAATCCAATATATAAAGATTTTGCATATACGCCTTGCAAACGTGTATTCGAAGTTTTAATATACTGGATAGATATAGAGTCACGCTCTAGTCACTCGGGGATAATTCTGGTGATGTCGCGACATCATCAGTATTTGTGTTCGAGTTTCAAAAGTGAGATATCTATATATTTCAAATTGACTGGTGTGAGAACCAAAACTAGATAAGGCTTATTGTTGTGATTTGGCATCAAAAATCCGATTTTTGGACTATATATTAAAATTATGAATTTGAAACGTTAATCAACTAATTGATTGTTGGTTGTGTTGTTTGATTACTATTTGATTAATTAAAATTTGAACCATTTAGCAAAATTGGTCAAATAGTGAGTTGTATTGAAAATTAGTCGCATTTGCATACATATACATGTACTTACATTGAACATGTAATAGCAAGGAGGCTAGAGAAGAGGAATAAAATTGTTTGCCCAACAAATATGTACATGTTTATTGTATTTCTTGGGGTTTGGATGATTTTATGAGCCGATTGGCTAGCCGCTTGGCTGTTTCTTTTTCTTCTTGGATTGGTGAGGACCATGGGAGGCTATTTGAAATATCCTGAAGCTCCCGGTGCAGGGGAGGTTATGGAAAAAAATTCGAAAATTTAGTGTGTTAGCCAAATTTTTGAAGAATTTAAAAAGTTCTTAGAAACTGAAAAGTTGAAGAACTTAGGCTGTAATGAAAATAATGAAAGATGAGTTGGTTTGTAAAACAACTTTCGGCTTCGTTCCTTTTTGGGGACGAAAAGTTTTAAGTGGGGGAGATTGTAATAACCCGGAAATCTGAGCCAATTTAAAATTTTTATTTTGGCTATTTTAATGAATTTTGGATATTTAAAATGAACTATTTTAAATAGTAATGATGAGAAATTTATTTTGAATAGAATTTGAATGTATATATTTATATAGATTGTCGTTATTATATAATTATTTTATTTTAAATATAAAAGGAATTGAAAATGGCGCGGTAGTTCAAAAATTCGATTTCAAATTTCAAATGAATGTACAGGATTCAAAATAAACCGGATTTTAGCGAAACCAAAAATACTTGAATCTAATTGAGAATATATTTCTAACGAATCCGAAAAATCAAAATTTCATAGCGGGGATAAAATGTTATGCCCAGTTGAAATTTCAGAATAGTCGCTATGGAATTCTGGCAATTAAAAATGGAAATTTTGCAAACGACCTCGGTTTTTGACGAAACCATGTTGGATCCATGATGTCAAGTTATTGCTAGGTTTCAAAATTCATAATTTTCTGAATCAATATGTGAGCGTGGCAAAGAAAAACACGTTTGACCAGTTTTAGTTGATTTTAATCGACTGGAAAATGGCCATTTTTCAAACGGTCTCAGAATTTGGCAAAATTAGTTTTTTAGGACAGAATCGTCAATACGAAGCTAGAAAATATTTTTCGGGAATTTTTGGAGTCCGTATGTGGCCCCGATGAATTGAAATGCGCGTTCAAATTCAATATATAGATTTATATTTTGAATTTGATAAAAACTGATCATAACGGTCGCATTGGCTTACGTGATATATCCCATTGTTTTCGGAATGAGGGTAATTAGCTAGGGGCGACAGTCTTTGGGCCTCGTTTCGAGTTTAGGTGAAAATTCAACTTTACGTGGAGAAAATAAAGTAAAAAAAATTAAAAAAATTATAAGACCCCTCCCTTTTTTATTTCTTCAATCAATTTTACTTCCCTCTTTCTAAAGAAAACCGATACTCACGAGATCCCGTCGCACTCCCCCTCAGCCCTTCGCCGGACCCGCAACCACCGAGCGCCGCTTCCCCAGATCACCCCTTCACCTCCGATCAGCTCCTCCACCGATCCTCCTCCCCCCCGTTCGAGCCTGAAGTCGCGAATCCCCAACGCCCAAGCCACTGTAAACGAAGCCGCCACCTGTCAGACCTCCCCACCACCTCCAACGAGCACCGCGGCTTCCCCCGACTCCAGCGAGCGCAGCACACCCCCCCTCTCCTCTAGAAACCGAAATAAAAGTGAGTATTTTCATTCATTTATTCTTTATGATGTAGTAAGTTTTCGATGTCGATTTTTATGCATATAAAAATTTGATTTTTACATTATAGGAGTAGCGAAAGAAAATGATGTTTATATGTAGAAGAAAATTATGATTGAGTGTGGAAAGAACTGATTTTTATATGTAGGGTTTTAAAAAAAATGATTTTTATTCATATGTATTGCATATAAAAAGGTGATCTTTGTTTATACGTGTGGGATGGAAAGGTAGGATTTTTATTTTATATAAATCTATAATTTTTATTGTGTTTATAACAAATAGATTTGATTTTTATCAAATAAAAAGATAAGATCTTTATAGAAGGGAAAGGCGAGATTTTTATGGTTCAAGAAGTTAAGATTTTTATTTTTATTTCTAGCGAATAAAAATATAATTTTTATTTATATAGTGGCAAGATAAAAATATGATTTTTATATTATAGAAAGAATAAAAATATGATTTTTATATTGGCAGAGTATTAAAAATATGATTTTTAATGTATAGAACATCATATTAAAAATGTGATTTTAATTTGAACAGGGTGGAGAAGACTGCGTTGGAAGTACGGGCAGATCCAGACTATTCAGAATTTCAGAAATAAAATGGAGGAGTGGAACCCCAAGTTGAGAACTCCTCACTTTTATTTTTATTTCTAGTTTGAAATATATACTAGGATGCAGATGGTGCTTAGCAGCACCTGACACCCGTCGTCCACAGACTACGGATGACTTGTTTGTTTGATTTCTATGTAGTGAAATTTGATAGTGTGATGTGTTGAAATAAAAATATATATTCGTGTGTTGAAATAAAATATATATTCATGTGTTAAAGTAAAATAAATATTCATTTACAAATCGAACGATTTGTTTATGTACACCGATTTGACTGATATTGATTGGGACGATAAATTTTACACATCGCCCAACTACACAAATAAAAATATGTGTTTGTTGATTTGGAACCCCACACGGGTATTGGGATGATATTTGACGTACAGTAATCCCGATTGTTTAGTTTTATGTCAATTGATGGGTTGACAGACTGTGTAAGCGTTAATTATTTATATTTAATGCTTATATAGTTGTGTGGTGCACTCTGGATGATGGTTGATTATTTATCGTTGCTATTATATACATGTGTTGTATGGAATCCATATAATTAACATTATATAGTAATTGATTGGGCCACATTCCAATTTGGAAAATAAGGAATATTATAGAAAGAAAATTCATGTATTGAATAGAAAGAAAATTCATGTGTTGAATAGAAAGAAAATTCATGTGTTGAATAGAAAGATAATTCATGTGTTGAATAGAAAGAAAATTCATGTGTTGAATGGATAGAAAATTCATGTGTTGAATAAAATAAATATTCATGTGTTGAATAAAAATATATATTCATGTGTTGAAGAAAATATTCATTTGTTGAATAGAATAACGAAGTTATTGAAATATATAAAGCCGTGTTGGTTAGATATGCGCCATTTTGACACGAACGATATTTATATCGATTATATTCGTTTTTAAAATGAATATACAAAAGGAAGTGATTTCAAAATATAACGTTTTGAAAATATTATCATTTGTATATCGATGATATGGAATATTTAATTTTGACTAGAAATTGAATATGAAGTTGAAATCATTTCGAAAACGAATTTAAAATGATTTATAAAATACGTTTTAAAAGGAAATCGATGAAATATATATATTATATATATAATGGCCGGAATAGAACGCGCCGCGCCGCGGCAATTCTCGAATTTCGACCATTGACTTCGAATGGATATTACGGGAGATCCGACCGTCGGATTCTCCTAAAACCGGAACCATTGGGTTCGTATTGAAAAGAGCTTTCTAACGAATATTAGATATTTTAAATCAAATGGTTGGATTTGGAATTATTCCCAAATCAAATTTGGAAAAGGTCACCGTAAGTGCCGTTTGATGGCTGTTGATGGAATTCAACTGTACGGGCCTTGATAAAATTATTAAAAATACTAATAATTTGTGTAAAATCATAAGAAATGATTTGTGAAGAATTGAGATGAAAAATTCCAAATTTGAAAAGATAAAAATAGATTTTTATAGAAATGAACTAGTTTTGAACTAGAATAATAATTTATTTATTTTTAAAATAAATAAATTGGATTTGAAAGGGTTTTAAAAGTAACAAGAAGTTTCAATAATTGAATTGGAATGGAATGTGATTTTGGGTTTATAGTGAACCGTGTTTTAAATGACATTGGTTCTTTAACCTAGTTAAAGACAGGATATGATTTCCCAAGTTCAATAATCATTGATAGTGATTATTGGGAAGACTAAAACCAAGTGGAGTTTTAATGAATCTTTAATTAGATTGAAATAATAGAGAATGGAGTATCACCAGATTTGCTCCAGGCGATTGTTAAATCTTTAATTAGATTTGAACGTGAAATGGTAATTTAATTTACCGATAACACCGTGGTGTTAGATATGAAGTATGACCAATTTTACTTCATGGGATAAATAGGTTGGGATTGGGAAATAAAATAAATGATTACTTCGGTGTGGTTCGCTAATCCTGACTAGTTTGAATTGATATTCAAAAGAAGATTAAAGAATAAATTTAAAGAATTTATCTTTGATAAAATTAATGGGAATCTGTCCCAAAATATAAGAATATTTGAATAAAAGAATATTCTGAATTGGAATGAGGCGTATGTTGTGTTTGTGTAACACTTTTTTATTATGTATGCGAGTTATTCAGAAAGACCGGGTTTATCCCATTCTGAATAACTGATTCAACGTGGTATCGAAGATGAAGACGGTGGTCGAAAACCGGAGGTCTTCACATCGTTTGGGTGATTACTGACGATCTTGATTGGGGTGTACACCCAAGAAGAGGGAATCAGTTGGTGTTCGTCCAGACGTACTTGGATATCGATGGATATGCGAGGTACAAGCTTCCTCCGGTTTCGTTCAGACCCAGACGGACTTGTAAATGGACTGTGTGTCTGACGTTAGATTTTATTCTGTGTGATTGATTTCTACTAAATATATATCTGTTTGGCGATGGAGAATTTATTCTCTTGCTTAATGCCCTTCTCGGAGACGTACGAGCTCAGGGGTTATATATTGATGGATATTAATCGCATTGAGTGAATTGCCTATGTGGCACGCCTAAGTGGCAATTGATCAAGGCTTCTGTTGAAAAGCAAAGTCTTGTGGTTGATGATCAAAGCACCACCTGTGTGGCATAACTTTGTGTAACGTTGATTCGCGAGCCTCACACCCTGGTTGTGAACAAGAAACGGGAGAGGACATCAGGGAGGGCATGCGTTTCCTTCTAGCTAGGGTGGTGTCAGTGACCTACCAGCCCTGACATTTATATTGTTTTCACCTGTGTGGTTGTTGCTGTTGCGAGGCGCCTCGGATATATCGGTGACTGTGTGGAGCCGATGGGGTCATTTGGCTCATTTATGCTCCAACGGGTGGGGAAATGCATTGTTCAGGCATTTTAATCCACATCGGTGGGCCGGCCCAGATGATCCAAGGGTCACTCAAGCTCTGATCCTGAGGCTCAGGCTAGACAGTCTCGAATCAGTGAGGACTATCTTTTGCCTCGGTTCACAGATGGAAACCCAACTACTAATTTTTTTTATATGTGTATGAGAATAAAAACATAATTTTTATATATGTAGCATAGTAAAAAATATGATTTTTATTTTATGAGAAGTAAAATAAAAATATAATATTTACACTATATGAAGTGAAGATAAAAATTCGATTTTTATATATATGAAGTGGAAAATAAAAATATGATTCTTATGTACATGTAGTGATAATAAAAATGTGATTTTTACTATGAACAGCGCGTAAAGGATTGCGTTGAATTTCGGGCAAATCCAAGCCATTTAGAAATTCAAAAATGAAACGGTGGAGTGGAACCCTCGATGAGAACTCCTCACTTTTACTTTGTTTTCTAGTTAAAATATATACTAGGATACAGACGGTGCTTAGCAGCACCCGACACCCGTCGTCCACAGACCATGGATGACATGTTTGTTTGATTGATGTGTTATGAAAAATTGATTGTGTGATGTGCATTGAATAAATATTTTATAGTTAAAAATATAATTTTTAACGTGTATATAAAATAAATATTTATAAACAAATCGGACAATTTGTTTATATACACTGATTTGACTGATATTGATTGGGATGATAAATTTTACACATCGCCCAACTGCACAAATAAAAATCTATGTTTGTTGATTTGAAACCCCACACGGGTATTGGGATGATATTTGACGTACACTAATCCCAATTGTTTAGTTGTATGTCAATCAATGGGTTGACAGACTGTGTAAGCGTTAATTATTTATATTTAATGCTTATGCAGTTGTGTGGTGCACTTTGGATGATGGTTGATTATTTATCATCGCTATTATATACATGTGTTGTATAGAATCCATATAAATAACATTATATGGTAATTGATTGGGCCTCATTCCAATTGGGAAAATAAGGAATATTATAAAAGAAAATTCATGTGTTGAATAGAAAGAAAATTCATGTGTTGAATAAAATAAAAATTCATGTGTTGAATAGAATAAAAATTCATGTGTTGAATAGAAAGAAGATTCATGTGTTGAATAAAATATATATTCATGTATTGAATAAAAATATATATTCATGTGTTGAAGAAAATATTCATTTGTTGAATAGAATAACGAAGTTATTGAAATATATAAAGCCGTGTTGATTAGATTTGCGCCATTTTGACGTGAACGATATCTATATCGATTTTATTCATTTTTATAATGAATATCGAAAAGGAAATGATTTCAAAATATAATATTTCAAAAATATTATCATTTGTATATCGATGATGTGGAATATTCAATTTTGATTTGAAATTGAATATGAAGTTGAAATCGTTTTGAAAACGAATTTAAAACGATTTATAAAATACGTTTTGAAAGGAAATCGACGAAATGTATATAATATATTTTATATATAATGGCCTGAGTAGAACGCGTCGCGTAGCGGCAGTTCACGAATTCCGACCATTGACTTCGAATGGACATTACGGGAGATCCGACCGTCGGATTCTCCTATAACCGGAATCGTTGGGTTCATATCGAAAAGATCTTTCTAACGAATATTAGAGATTTGAAATCTAATGGTTGAATTTGGAATTATGTCCAAATCAAACTTGGAAAAGGTCGTTGTAAGTGCAGTTCGATGGCCGTTGATGGAAATCGACTGTACGGGCCTTGATAAAATTATTAAAAATAGTAATAATTTGTGTAATATCATAAGAAATGATTCGGAAAGGATAGATATGAAAAATTCCATATTTGAAAAGATAAAAATATATTTTTATCGAAATGAACTAGTTTTGAACTAGAATTAAAATCCATTTATTTTTAAAGTAAATAAATTGGATTTGAAAGGGTTTTAAAAGTAACCAGAATTTCCAATAATTGAATTGGAATGGATTTGAATCGAAATTGTCTTTGGAATATTTCGATGTTGGATTTCGTGATTATACAGATATTGTTAAGGAAATTTGAAAGATATATTGATATTGTTATTTCCAATACGATATTTGCTGGTCATAGAATTTGATATTGAATATAAGCTGATATATTTTCTATTCAGAGCCTTGAATTTAATATCAAATGGGATTTGGGTTTGTCGTGAATGGTGTCTTCATTAACACTGTTCTTAAACCCAGTTGAGAAAAAGATTAAATCTTTTTATTTAGATTTAATGAAGTATACCAATTAAATGGTATTTAATTGGAATTGAATTTGAATTTGAATTGATTTTTGGGTTTATCGTGAACCTTGTTTTAAGTGACATTGGTTCTTTAACCCAGATAAAGATAGGATATGATTTCCCAAGTTAAATAATCATTGATAGTGGTTATTGGGAAGATTAAAGCCAAGTAGAGTTTTAATGAATCTTTAATTAGATTGAAAAGATCGAGAATGGAGTATCACCAGTTTTGCTCTAGGCGATAGTTAAATCTTTAATTAGATTTGAACGTGAAATGGTAATTGAATTTACCGATAACACCGTGGTGTTAGATATGAAGTATTACCAATTTCACTTCAAGTGATGAATAGGTTGGGATTGGGAAATTAAAACAAATGATTACTTCGGTAAGGTTCGTTAATCTCGACTAGTTTGGATAAACCATAATTTGGTTTGAATTGATATTCAAAATAAGATTAAACAATATATTTAAAGAATTTATCTTTGATAAAATTAATGGGAACCTTTCCCAAAGTATAAGAATATTTGAATGAAAGAATATTATGAATTGGAATGAGGCATATGCTGTGTTTGTGTAACACTTATTTATTATTGTAACGACCCGGAAAATCTGAACCAATTTAAAAAAATTTAATTGGCTAAAATAGTGGATTTTAAATATTTAAAATAAATATTTTAAATAATAGCAATGAAAAGTGAGTTTAAATCGATGTTTGAAAACGAATATAATTACTTTGAATTATAAACAAGGCCTGAAAAGGCGCGGTAGTTTCAAAATTTGAATTCAAACTTCGACAGACTGTACCGGGTGCAAAACAAAACGAATTTGAGTGAAACAAAAAATATTTAAATTTGTTAGTGAATATCTTTCTAACGAATCTTAAAAATCGAAGTTTCATAGCGGAAAGCAAAAGTTATGGCCAAATGAATTTTCAGAAAGGTCGCTATGGAATTTATATAGCCCGCGAAGTTGGTAATTTTGCAAACGACCTCGGAATTCGACGAAACCACTTTTGTTGGATCCGAGATGTGAAGTTATTTCTAGATTTCAAATTTCATAATTTTTGAAGCTAGTATGTGAGCGTGGCCAAGGAAAACGTGTTTTGGTCAATTACAGTTAAATTGGATCGACCAGAAATGGGCCATTTTGCAAACGGTCTCAGAATTCGACGAAACTAGTTTTGTTGGGACCGTATCGTCAAAACATAGCCAGATTTATTTTTCTGGAATTCTTCAAATCAGATTGTGGCCCTGGCAAATTGAAATGTACGTTCAAATTAAATACTGAATGTTTTATATTTTAATTTGAAGGAAAACTAACTGAAACATTCGAATGGGCCTTCGAAACATATCCCATTGTGTTCGGAATAGGGGTAAAACGCTAGGGACGACAGTCGTTGGGTTTGGATTGGAGTTCTTGTGTGAAAGGGGGGTATCGATAACAGAGCGGAACCCCCTTCTTTCCTTCTCTCCTCGATTTCTTCTAATACACTCAATAAAAACCCATCCCCCTTTGGAGAATTTTGTAGCGCTCCTCACCACCTTCAAATCCATATATAGTTTGGATTTTTTCATTGTGTATTTTGGGAGAACAGACGCCGGGAAGTTCTCGACTTCCAACTGCCGCCGTGACTGGTGGGGACCACCGAACTGGGCGAGACGACCTGGCGCGGGGAGCTGGTTCCAAGCCCTTTCGAGTGGCAATGGCCGATCGCCATATAGCTACATGGATTTGCGTGAAAATCCAAACCTAGTTTTGAAGGATTTGAAAGGTATACGGCTTTGTTTATTTTTCAACTGTTTTAACACCTTTAAACCGTTGCAAACTTTGAAAAATCATATCTTTTTCATGTGTGATCGAAATTCAGTGAAACAAGAGATAGTGGACTCATGTGGACGTCTTCTACCTTCTAGAAGAGACCGCATATTTTTCTGAGTCTTCTGCTATTTTTGGTGGAGTGGAACCCAAAGTGAGATTTCTAAATTATAAACTATAAGGAAAACGACGATGTATAAATTATATAATCGATGTATGAGTTATATAAGCGTTGTACACCTCTTATATAAGCGTTGTATAAGTTGTACGTTCGATGTATAAGTTGTATATGCGTTGTAAAAATTATATATGTGTTGAAATAGAAGTGAAATGCTATATATATATATATACACACACACACGCCCCTCGTCCACAAACCATGGATGATATTTATTGGTTGTGATTGGTGTGAAAATTGATTGATAGTGAATGGTGGATTGAAATTGTTTGTGGTTGAAATTGATTGATTGTGGTTGAAAAATACCCGTTTGTGGTTGAGAAATATTTGGTTGAAACCACATAGGATTAGTTTGTGGAAATGAAAAAATATATACATGCCGCCTGCATGCGAACTAGATGCATGATTCCCCATTGTCAAAAGCTGCGAGGCTTTAAGGTAGAGTGAGGAGCCGTACTAGGGACGGTCCCATTTTTAACTACCCTGCCGTTATGCTGCCGAAATTTTGAATAATATTCATATGTTAGAATTATTTTCCTGTGTTGAAATTATATTCGTCTGTTGAATAGAAAACCTTCATGTGTTGAATAGAAATTCATTCGTTGAATTGAAATTCATGTGTTGAATGGTATTCGTGTTTTAAATATAAAAATCACCTTTTTATTTATATATACAAACTATAGAAAACCTTCATGTGTTGAATATAAAATCATTCATTGAATTGAAATTCATGTGTTGAATGGTATTCGTGGTTTAAATATAAAAATCACCTTTTTATCTATATATACAAACTATAGAAAACCTTCATGTGTTGAATAGAAATTCATTCGTTGAATTGAAATTCATGTGTTGAATGGTATTCGTGTTTTAAATATAAAAATCACCCTTTTATCTATATATACAAACTATAGAAAACCTTCATGTGTTGAATTGAAATTCATTCGTTGAATAGAAATTCATGTGTTGAATGGTATTCGTGTTTTAAATATAAAAATCACCTTTTTATCTATATATATAAACTATAGAAAACCTTCATGTGTTGAATCAAAATTCATTCGTTGAATTGAAATTCATGTGTTGAATGGTATTCCTATTTTGAAATAAATTGTTTTATAATAAAAATCATATTTTATCATCTATATGAACTATATAAAATAGTCGTGTTTTGAAATAAATTGTTTTATAATAAAAATCATAATTTTTATCATCTATATGAACTATATAAAATAGTCGGGTTTTTAAATAAATCGTTTTACAATAAAAATCACATTTTTACTATATACATGAATTGTTAAAAATAGTGAAGTGTTGAAATATAAGACAGTTAGATAAAAATATCATTTTTATCAAATGTATGAAGAGAATATAGTTTTGAAATCGAAGAATCGATATATATATAAATAGAATTGAAATATATCGAATAACGAATCTGCAGTTCGTATTTTGAAATCGTGATTTCAAACGATTAGTGCGGGAGATCCGACCATCGGATTTTCCCGAAACCGCAACCATTGGGTTCGCTTTGGAAATATCTTTCCAACGGCACCAACTTTGTAAAAATCCAATGGTTGGATTGTATAGAATGTTTAATTCAAATCTGAAGAAAAACAGCGCCAGAATTGATTATATATATATATATAATTATATTTAATTGAATAACGACGTTGCAGTTCGTATTTTGAAATCGAAACTTCAAATGATTATACCGGGAGATCCGACCGTCGGATTTTCCCGAAACTGGAACCGTTGGATTCGTTTTGAAAAGATCTTTCTAATGATAAAAATTTTGTGAAGATCCATCAGTTAGATTTTCAGATATGTGTAAATCAAATATGAAGAAAAACAGCCCCACGGCCGCATTATGGCCCGAAGCGTCATTTGAATAAATTGGCTATTTTAAAATAAATAAAAATAGCGATAAATCGTTATAAAATATAATAAACGATATGGATGTGAAATTTAGAAATTAACTGAAGGTTACCTAAGTCGAATGGTTTCCTGGATTTTTATCTGATGTTGGTTTCGGCCTTCGGGGTTAATATTTGGGAAATCGTTCTCTTACTGATTGACGGTTAGTGACTAATGAATTGAAATGATGCGTATGTAGTGTTTATGTAGCACATGTTTATTATATACGCGAGTTGTTCAGAAAGATCGGGTTTATCCCATTCTGAATAACTGAATCGACGATAAGAAATCGAAGACGAAGACGGTGGTTGAAGACCGGAAATCTTCACCTCGTTTGGATGGCAACTGATGTCCTGATTGGGAGGAATCCCGAAATATGGATAATGAGTGGTGGTCGTCCAGACGTACGTGGAGATCGATGGGTTTGCGAGGTATGTAGTGCCTCCGGTTTCGTTCAGACCCAGAACGGACTTGTAAATGGATGGTGTGTCTAACATTGGAATTTATTCTGTGTAATTGATAGCCATCAGTTACATGGCGTGAATTGCCTGTGTGGCATGCTAAGATGCAGTGATCAGGGCTTCTGTTGAAAAACAAAGTCTTATGGTGATGAACAAAGCCCCGCCTGTGTGGCGTAGGTTTGTGATTAACGTGAATTCGCGAACCTCACACCTAGTATGAACCAGAAACGGGAGAAGACATCAGGGAGGGCATGCGTTTCCTTCTAGTTAGAAGTGGCGTCAGTGGTTTTACACGCAATGACGAGTTTGACATATGTGGTTGTTGCTGTTGCGAGGCGCCTCGGTTATATCTGTCGATCCGGGATCGATGGATTCATTCGTTGGCTCATTTACGCCCCAAAGGGCGGGGAAACACATTGTTCAGGCATTTTAATCCACATCGGTGGACCGACCCTGACGATCCAAGGGTCACTCGAGTTCTGATCCTGAGGGGCGGGCTAGAGCGTCTCGAAGTCGGTAAGGACTATCTTTTGCCTTAGTTCATGACGGAAATCCAATTTTCAAATACGTGACTGTGCAGTTTTGATTGTATATACCTATGGCGACATGATATATGGTACCCATGCCGTCTATGATTGATAGTTATGATTGAAATAGTTTTCGAAACCTATAAACACTAGTAATAATATCAAATGCTTTTGGTTTTATTCGTATCTAGCATATTTTGGCCATTATAAGGTAAAACTCTATCCTCCGGTTTGCGTTGCATTGTGTGATGGGAACTGAGTCTTATAATGGCTTCATTTTTACATAAAGCATTGCGATGTTTAAAAGAAAGATTTGTTTTTAAAGCACTGGCAATCCAATGGAGTAAACCCGTTCCACGAAAGTGGCGTGGTCCTGTGATTAGCCATATTATAAATGTGTTGAATGGATTTCTCATACCAGTCCCATGATTGACTCGTAGTTTGTTTCACTTTTAAACTCGGGTGCCCCTTTTTCTACACGGGCAGCCTTGTATTCAAGTTTTAGTTGGCTTTCTCTGGATAGCTGGAGATGAAGATGGATTCTATCATTTATCTCTTTTTATGTTGTTCAGCTCCTGTTGTACATATTATGTTTGTTTTCCGCTGTAGACATTTATGTATAGCTGAACTGTATTTGTACTAAGTATGATCATGTATACTGTGTAACTTTGATGATTACATTTATCCAGTATATTCTATTGTGCATTATCTGATGTATTTATTTATTTATGTTCTGCTATTACCTGTTTATGTGTTATATTCCAAGGATTACCCTTGCCACCGTCAGTACGAGGTTTGGGGTCATCTCAATTATATACGCGAGTTATTCAGAAAGACCGGGTTTATCCCACTCTGAATAACTGATTCGACGATGTATCGAGGATGAAGATGGTGGTTGAAGACTGGAGGTCTTCACACCATTTGGATAATTACTGATGATCTTGATTGGGCTGTACCAAAGAGGAGGGAATCAGTTGGTGATCGTCCAGACGTACTTGGAGATCGATGGATATGCGAGGTACGAGGTGCCTCCGGTTTCGTTCAGACCCAAAACGAACTTGTAAATGGACTGTGTGTCTGACATTGGATTTTATTCTGTGTGATTGATTTCTATTAAATATATATCTGTTTGGAGGCGGAGAATTTATTCCCTTGCTTATCGCCCTTCTCTGAGACGTACGAGCTCAGAGTTTATATATTGATGGATATCAATCGCATAGAGTGAATTGCCTGTGTGGCATGCCTAAGTGGCAAATGATCAAGGCTTTTGTTGAAAAGCAGAGTCTTGTAGTTGATGATCAAAGCACCGCCTGTGTGGCATAGCTTTGTGTAGCGGTTATTCGCGAGCCTCACACCCCAGTTCTGAACCAGAAACGGGAGAGGACATCAGGTAGGGCATGCGTTTCTTTCTAGCAAGGGTGGTGTCAATGACCTACCAGCCCTGACATTTATATTATTTTCACCTGTGTGGTTGTTGCTGTTGCGAGGCGCCTCAAATATATCGGTGACTATGTGGAGCCAATGGAGTCATTTGGCTCATTTACGCCCCAAAGGGTGGGGAAACGCAGTGTTCAGGCATAATAATCCACATCGGTGGACCGGCCCTGACGATCCAAGGCTTGTCTGCGCGCTTGCCTGAGGGGCGGGCTAAAGCGTCTCGAATTCGGTGAGAATGATCCCTTGCCTCTGTTCATAGATGGAAATCCAATTTCCAAATACGTGACTTTGCGGTTTTGATTGTAGAGCCTAGTATGGCGACATGATATATGGTACCCATGCCGTCTAGGATTGATACATTTATATTTGAAGTTGTTTTATATACTATGCACTTATAATAGTATCACATGATTTGATTTTAACGTACCAAGCATGTTTGGCTATTATAAGGGAAAACCTTATCCTCCGGCTTGTGTTGCATTGTGTGATGGGACCTGGGTCTTATAATAGCTTCATTTTTCCAAAAAGAATTGCACTGTTTTGTTATATGCACTGGAATTCTTGGAAGGAAACCCGTTCTGTGTTATACGGCATGGTCGCTTGATATATCTGATTTAAAGTAAATCTTTAAATAACTGTTTTAGTTCTCACACCAGTCACTTGACTGACCTAGAGTTTATTGTTTTAACCTAAACTCTGGGTGCCACTATTTTCCACACGGGTAGCTAGTAGTTTTGGTTTTGCTGATTTATATTCACAGGAACCTGGTTTACAGCTGGAATGATATCCGGAAAGCTCTGTATCCGTGTATATCTTTCAGTTGTGTATTGTATTGTTTTCCGCTGCTATGTAATTTATTGTAATCTCTGATGTTTATCGAATGTATTTTATTTTTTTATACTCTGTATATTCTTGTGTTCTGATGGAATTGTTGTAATAAACAATGAAATTTTCTTCTGTTTGCGTTCTGATTTGTCGCGTTCTCAAAACAATCAAGGGTTTCGAATGGTCTTGGTCGGTTTAGCGATCGATTCGGATCGAGCGAAATTCCTTGTTGTCACATTTTGGTATTAGAGCTTTGGTTTACAGAGCTCGGAGAACAAGACACGTTAGAACCAAACAAAAGAATTCATCAAAGATTGGATTAGTAATATCCAATGAGAATGACTCGTTAGAGATAGGATCAGTAGTTTCCTAGAACGAGTGAGAAGAGTATATTTTTAAATTGAAAACAATTTTTGGTTTTGAAAATTTAAACCAATTATTCGTATTTGAATATTATTTTTATATTGATTTGGACAATCAAGTATGTAAAGATTTTTTGTATACATCTGATCTGCGTGTATTTGAAGTTTCAATATACTGGATAGATATAGTATCACATTCTAGTCACCCGGAGATTTGTAAATTGAAAACAATTCCGTACGCTCACATATTAACTCCGTTTGACCCCAAAATTTGTAGCATGCTATTTTTTGACGTTCCGGATCCAACAAAATTTATTTCCTCACAAACGGAGGTCGTTTGAAAATTGGCTATTTCTAAGGCTTATAAGATATCAATTAAATATTAATTAAATTCCAAAATAATTCAATTAAATAATAATAAATTATTATCGTAAATACTCAATGCTTCAAATATTAATAATGCATATTATACAATTCCATATTAACATTTTCGGGTTAAAAAATATCCAAATTACATATGAATCCTTTCAAATTAATTAATATACGTTATATCTTAATAACTATTTCCATAGTGACTATTTTAAACTTTTAATTGGACATAACTAACAATATATAACATGAAATCTGCATTTTTATCTTCCAATAGAAAATTATTATCAAATAGATTCGAACAATTCTTGTTTCACCGAATTCCGACTTATATTGGATCCTGTACATTCTATTGAAGTTCAAAACTCATTTCATATCCCAAAGTTAGAAATCATTTCGTAACAATGATAATTTATAAATATTTTTACTTAGTATCATTATTGTGTCTCAAACACTTTAAAATATCAAGATTTCAAGTCTTCGAAATTTCTTTATTTATAAACACTTCATAAACTATCCATGACTTTCCAATAATTAGAAAAATCAATTTCATTCGAAAATAGAATCCAAATTTGATAACTTAAAAGTACGATTTCAATTTCAAGTACACAACTCAAGTTTCACATTTTCAAAATCAATGATCTTATTCAAATATTTCAAACTGTTCAACTTTCTAAATTGAAGACTTTAAGAATCATTTAATTTTTTGATCATATCAAGCTTCGCACATAAGATAGATTTTTTAAGAGATTCCTAAAATCGTATAGATTTCCTTTTAAATTCCATTTCCCAAAATCCTTTGGATAAAATATAGGATTTTCTTTATTTCAGTTCCAAATACTTAAATCTCATTTACTTAACTAAACCCCAAACGATCCAAGTCAAATACTTATTAAGTGGCTATGCCCAAGCTTTTCAAAGTAGTTAAAAGGGGTTAAGGGTTTTACTTGACTCGTTTCCAAACCAGAGATCATAATTATACCAAATGTTTATGAACTTCACTTAAGTTTTAATACAAATACAACACTTCTTAAATTACCCTTTCAAGGGCTTGCTTACTTAAGTTAGGGCATCTACACAATATTTCCAATACTTGCTACTCGAATTTTATTAAAGTTACTCCCTATTTAATTGCAAATTCAATTTATATACTACAAGAAATGAATACATTACTTATTTAAATTCGCCTACCTATTATAACTTACTCTAATCTATCAAAATGTTTTTTTAATTTATCCAAACATTTTAGATATCTATCTAAACGGTTTTAAGTATTCGATGTTTAAATTGGCATCATATGGTCATCCCATTTTCAAAACTCGAAATAATCACTTGTGATGTCTGGATCATCAACAAAATTATCCTCAAGCGACTAGAATTTGATTGCATATATATTTAGTATATATTGGATTTTGTATATATGTTGATCAGACATATATACGAAATCTTTACATGCTCGATAGCCCGATCTCGATGTCCAATAAATTACTCAAAATCCTTATCATAATTTATATTTTAAAATAATTAACCTTTTCCAAATGATTTACTTAGTTTCAAAAATAATTTATATAGGTTTCTAAATACGTTTCTCAAATATAATACTCCATATTCTCATTCTAGGGTATTTCTATATCTCTAATGATATATTATAACTCTAATGAGTCCTGTCCTTGGTCAAATATGTCGTATCTCATACCTTTGTATAAACCAAAGCTCTGATACCACTTGTAATGACCAGCCTTTTTGCTTGATTCCCACCGATAATTAGACCAACTTAAATCGTTCATATAGGCGGATGGTTATGATTACTAACATATTTGAACATAAATAATAGAACTTTTTATTTTATTACAAAATTTTACATTAGAGTTACTTTGAATCAGAGTATACCGTAAGCTCAGCGGAAACAGAATTTTTTCTTAGCGGAAGAAGTAAACCAAAGATAAAGTGCTAGCTCCAAATTTGAATTCAACTCTGAAGACTAAACCTGCAAACTAAACTACCAGCTGACCGTGCAAAATTTATGGGCACCTAGAGTTTAGGTGGGGAACAATAAATTCCAGGTCAGTCATGGGACCAGTGTGAGAATTTGAAATAAATGTTCTTATGTAGGATTCATTTTAAAGTTGGGAATTTCAACGGACCACGCCGCTAACGCGGAACGGGTATGCTCCATGTGAATTCTCGTGCACAAAATCCGCACTGACTTTGGAAAATGAAGCTATCATAAGCTCGTCCCATATCACACAATGCAGACGCACACCAGATGGGTGAGTTTGCCTTATGATAACCAAAACGCTTTATTACGTGAAAATCCTCTTTAAAATTATCAATATTGCATAGCGTTGAGAACCATTTCACAAATAAATATATAAATCTTAGCAAGCATAGTAACTATGCCCACATATATAGTTACAAACAAACGAAAGGCTCGTATTGGTTGTTGGATTTTCCAATATGATGGTTCCTGGCATATATGACCAATCGAGGACACGAAGCTAAGTATCTCCCGGTTAACATCCAACAACGGACACCGAATACATAGCGCGAAAGTATATATCCCGGATAACGTCCAAACATCGAACACCGTATATACTTTATTCCCTCAGGTTTCGAAGTAGGTCTACCGCCGAAGCTTTCGATTTTCACTTGAGATTATGTATACAACCTAACCGCCAGTCTACCATCAATCTAGGGTATGAGGTTTGAGATGACCTATAACAACCTAGATTTTCAGAAACAATTTAAAATTTTTATTTTAGTTATTTTAATGAATTTTAAATGTTTAAAATGATTTATTTTAAATAATAACGACTAAAAAGTTATTTTAATTGAAGTTAGAACGTATAAATTTATTTTAAATATAAAACGAGCATGAAATGGCGCTGTAGTTTGAAATTTTGATTTTAAATTTCAATTGAATGTACAGAATTCAAAATAAATCGAATTGCAGTAAAACCCGAAACAGTTGAATCTGTTTAATTATATCTTTCTAACGAATGTGAAAAATCCATATTTCATAGTATAAATTGAAAGTTATGTCCAGTTTAAAATTTGAAATAATCGCTATGGATTTATATATATTTTAATATAATGTATAGCCCTTAAAAATAACCATTTTGCAAACTACCTCCGTTTTTGACGAAACTGCTTTTGTTGGATCCGGAATGTCAAATTATTTCTAGATTCCAATTTTTGTAATTTTTGTAGCTAGTATGTGGCCGTGCATAATAAATTGTGAATCAATCAGTCACATAAGCCAGAAACAAGGCTTTTTGAGTGAACGGACTCCGAATTCGGCGAAACCAGTTTTGTTTTGATCGTACCGTCAAGACATAGCAGCATGTCAATTTTCATTGTCAAATGAGTTTGTATTGATCGTGGCATCGATAACTGTCGATCATGTATAGCGTAAGCTAGAGAATTAATAAAATGACAAACCCCACTGCTATATAACATCTCCACCACTTCCTAAACGCTCATTATTTCCTCCTCCCTCAAAATTGGCAGCAGCCCCCTCGGTAAATTTGCGAAAAACCTCCTATCACTAAAATGTTTATATCTCTCAATCCATACACAATTAACTCGAATGGTTTCTGGGTTTTGAAGATCATCATGGCCTCTACCTACCACAAAATATTGGGGACCTATCATTGCACGGATTGGGAGAAATCGATGGTCAATGGCCAGAAATCACTTTTGGTTTTTGGATGGTGATCAATCCATTTAGTATTTGATGACGGCACCAAAGGGAAAAATGTAGAGGAGAGGAAGAGCTACAATATTGCTTCAGGTTGTTTGGTTTGAAATTGATCGACGTGGCAGCAAAGAGGGGTTCAATGTGGAACATGTTTCCAGCGAGACTGGCGATTGAAGTTGGCCTTACAGGCAGCGCCACAGGCCGAGATGGAGGGGGGTCACTGATGCAAAGTTGTAGAGGGTTAGGTGGCGCTCCGATTTGGTTGGGTCCACGACCATGTAGTGGCAAGGAGGTGCCATTATTTCTGTCGACGGCGAATTGGGGCATCTCAAAAAATATGATCAACGGTGAACTTCCAGGTGATGAGACAGCTGATGGAGGGGCGTGGCAAAGTAGGGAAGCAGAGGCAAGGGTTGGTTGGAGCTCTGGTGGGCCCAAGCGGCTGTAATAGCTGATGGTAGAGGTGGAAGCATGGGTAAGGGTTTAAATACCAAAGATTTATTTTAATTTTTGTTTTTAAAGTTTATACATAAGCAACTTATCGTTACGAACTACGATTTGCATGAAACTGGATCCATTAGGATCGTGGAGTCGACAGCTTCACAACAAAACTGACTGGGTCCAATTTGGAGCTCGTTTGAATTTGGGCCAAATACAGACCTGAATGGTACCAGAATCACTAGTTAAAGACTGACGGAGTGGATCCAAGTGTGAGAACACCTTCTCAATCAAATTATTATACAATTAAATATATCTTAGGTTGCAGACGGGCCTTAGTATCCCCCGACACTATTTATTGTACAAACCATGGTTGTTGTTTGGATTATGGAAAATTGACTGTATTGTAGTTTACGGATTGAATTGATTATAGTGTATGGCGCGAGCCAGTATTAGGAGAGGAGTAATGCTAAACATTACTCCAGTTTTAATATCGCGCCGTTATAATGCCGAAATTTTCTGAAATAAATATTTATTCATTAGAAATATCACTTCTAATGTGTATATGAACCGTATAAAATATTTATGCGTTGAATAAAATGTTTGAATAATAAAATTATCATTTTTATTAAATATATGAACTATATAAAATAGTCAAGTGTTGAAATAAATATTTCATCGTTAAAAATATAATTTTTAACGTATATATGAACGAAATAAAATTCTCCTGAAATAAAATAAATATTCAATTACAAATCGGACAGTTTATTTATGTACACCCATTTAACTGATATTGATTGGGATAATAAATTTTACACATCGCCCAACTGCACAAATAATAAACAGTATTTTTTGTTGAAACCCCACACAGGTATTGGAATGATATTTGACATACACTAATCCCCATTATTTAGTTGTATTTCAATCGATGGGTTGACAGACTGTATAAGCGTTATTTATTTACTTATTTAATGCTTATACAGTTGTAAAATGCACTCAGGATGTTGTATGAAATTTTGATGATTGTTTATCATTATTATTGTATATATGCGATGTATGAAATCCATATAACTAAAATTATATGGTAATTGATTAAGTCTGATTCCAATTCAGAATAAATGAATATTTTCAAATAATATTCAGTGTATAATCAAAATCAAAGTGGTGCAGCGGAATGATTTGGATTGCGAGGCGCCTCAGATATATCAGTCACTACAGGGCTGATGGATAGGTCCGATAGGACCGGGAAACATGTGTTCAAGAATTGCCAATCCTCAAACGTAAGGGAGGACAGACCTTGGAGGATCCAAGGGTTCACTGCGGGGAACCCTGAGGCATTTGCTAGGGTGTCTCGAAGCTGGCGAGGAGTACATCCCTTGCCTCGACCCATGATGGAAATCCAATTTCCAATACGCGACTTTTCGGTTTTAATTGTAGAACTAGTATGGCGACATGATATATGGTATCCATGTCGTCTATGATATGTACATTTATATTTGAAGTTGTTTTATACACTATGCACTTATAATAGTATCAACTGATTCGTTTTAAACGTACTAAGCATATTTGGCTATTATAAAGGAAAACTCTATCCTTTGGCTTGTATTGCATTGTGCGATGGGACCCGAGTCTTATAATAGCTTCATTTTTCCAAAAAGCATCGCGCTATTTGTTATATGCAATGGTTTACTAGGGTTGAAACCCGTTCCGTTTTATATGGCGTGGTCCCTTGATTTACTTTATTTCTAAAGTAAAATTTAAATAACTGTTTTTAGTTCTCACACCGGTCACATGACTGACCTAGAGTTTATTGATTTAACCTAAACTCTGGGTGCCCCTATTTTCCACACGGGCAGCTAGTAGTTTTGGTTTTGCAGATATTATTTTCACAGGATCCTGGATTTACAGCTGCAGCTATATTCGGAAAGCTTTGTATTTATGTATTTCTTTCAGTTGTGTTATGTATTATTTTTCCCCTTCTTTGTAATTTAAATCTCTGATATTTTTCTGATGTATATTATTTATTCATACTCTGTTATATTCTTGTATTCTGATGTAATTGTTGTAATAACAATGAAATGTTCTTCTCTTTGTGTTTTGATTTGTCGTGTTCTCATTATAATCCGTGTTTTCCGGTCTCCTCAGAGGCTAACGAATTCGGGTCATGACATTTGTGGTATCAAAGCTCTGGTTTACAGAGCTCGAGGAAAAGACACATTAGAACCTATCGAAAGAATTCATTATAGATTGGATTAGTAATATTGTAACACCCCATAATTATGTAACATTAAGTTTCACAAATTAAAGTATAAATAATTTTTAGAAGAAGAATTAAGGGAAATGGATTAGCCGTTGTGTTCGCCTTGAAATTCTGCTTGAGATAGAGTCCGAGTTTGCATAAATCGGACTCCGTATGAAGGAGTTATGACGTTCAGAAGTTTCAGCAAAAATTCGAAACCAGCTCAGAAATTCAAAAATCGCAGAACTGGGTTGGGCGGGAAAATTCCCGCCTAGGCAAGTCGACCTAGAGGTCGGCCTACCTCAAGGGAGGTCAACCTACCCCAAGGGAGGTTGACCTGGGGGTCGACCTACCCCAAGGGAGGTCGACCTAGGGGTCGACCTACCCCTAGATCTGGGCAGAATTCACATTTCTAAACCTAGACGCGATTTTGGCCCTATAAATTGATCTAACAGCTATAAAAACACCCCTAGGCCTCATATTTTCTCCTCACAACTTCTGTACGTCTATACCATGCTCTAATTCTAAATAAAATGAAATAATATATAAATCTAAGACGAGTTTATGCTGCTCAAGTTTTTCAAGAAGAGATTTAAATCAAGTTAAAGCTTCGAGAAGGGAATCAAAGGCTAATTCAACGTCTTCGAGCAATGCCACGGAAATCATAGCAAATCGTCTTTTCTAAACCGATCACTGTAAGTTCGGTAATTCCTTAGATTTGAACATGTAATTGGACTCGTGAATGTCATAAATTAAAATATAGATCTGTGCCTATTAGCAAGTTAATTATCTTTGATTCATGCTTATGTCAAATCTAACGTTATCTATGCCTTTGGATCTGATTCTCGATTGTGGCCTAGAACTTATTGTGTCTAATTGCCAAAGACTATGACTATGGGACTTTTGCCTATGCCTATGACTATGAACATAAGACTAATGCCTATGACTATGAACATAAGACTATTGCCTATGACTACGAACATAAGACTATTGCCTATGACTATGATACATAACTATGAGACTACCACCTATGACCATGCCTAGGACTATTGTGGTTAATTGCCTAGGACTATTGTGGTTAATTGCCTATGACTATTATGGTCAGTTGCTTATGCCTATAACACTATAGTTACAAATCATGATTGTACACCGAACTGGCATTATGTTGGATCAAATAACCTATGTCTCCCTTGATTATGTTGGATCTCATATTTAGGGTGCAACTTGTCTAGTTTATTCCTATTCACTGTTATGTGCATACAACCTATTGGATCCATTATTTTTGTATTTGGTTCATTTTTGCATGACTATTCTTTCATGTCAATTCTCATGCTTATCCCATATTCCTTTGGTTAGTTTCATTTCATGAGTACTTAAAAACTTGTGAAATCATGTCATATATACGATTACGGCACGAGAATTTGAGCGTAGCTTAATTAAGTTAATTTGGCATAATAAATATGTTGGCATAATCTGAATTGGCTATAATAATAAATAATTTACATGCATATTAGACTTGAGCGTAAATGGTAAATTGTTAATTGACCGCAAAGTATGTAATTGGCATGTAAACCATGTTTTGGACATAAACTGTAAACTAGAATATCAAATCTAGTTTTAACTTGAACTGTAAATTTGGATATTTTATCTAGATTGGGTGTAAAATGTAAATAGGAATATTAAATCTAGATGTGGAATGCCAAATATATGACATAGTGATTTTGGGCATGACTATTATGGCGAGTTTGGGAAGGTGGGGTATAGCCTATTCTGATTAATAATTTGAAATTACTTGTAATTGTCATGTTTAGCATAATTATGGTTAGTGACACTTAAATGGTATAATTCACATACCAAAAATTATAAACATGATTTAGAGGGAAAGTGGGCCATAATAATAAGTGTTGATAATGTACATTAAAAGAGTAATTATGGCGTAAGTAAATTAGGAATAATTTACATATAGAATTTGTCCTAAATATGTGTACATTGTAGAAAATATGAATATGCCTAACCCGAGGTTAGACTGAGTTGTGGTGTAAAACTGCCTGGACACACCCGGTTTTCCAGTAACCACAACAATACCTATATAATGTGAGAGGTTAAGGCATTGAGCCCAATAAGAACCCGAGGTTAGACTGAGTTATGGTGTAAACCTGCCCAGAACCGACCAGCACATCCAGTAACCACAACAATATCTATCTAATGTGAGTGGTTGGTGCTTTAATTAATTAATTAAGGCTCATGAATAAATAAAACTAGAAATTTTGAGGTTAAGTAATTAAGCAAACACTTAACCGTAATAACATGTTAACTAGTCAAGTGGGTGAGGTTAAGTAAATTTAGACCACTTAACCGTTGTAACATGTTAATTAAGCAAATGATAGGGTTAACTTAACTAAAGTTACACTTAACCAATATATAATGACATGTGGTGGGGTTAGGTAATACAAGAGGAAAACACTTAATCAATTATATAACACGATGTATGTGAAAGGTTAAGTTAACACGAGAAGGCAACACTTAACCAATATAACATGGTTTGAGGTAGGGTCAAGTTAACACCAGAAGGAAACACTTAACCAACATGACATGACGAGTGGGTGGGTTGAGTGAACTTGAATTGATTATTGACACTTGACCAATATAACTTGATGAACGAATGGGGTTAAGTTAAATGGGAAATACTTAACCAATGTAACCTGATGAATGAACGGGTTTAAGTTCATAAATCACACTTAACCAATCCAACATGATAAGCAAGATAGGTTAAGTTAACAAGAACCACTTAACCAACATGACTTGACGAGTATGAGGTTTAGTACATGTCGGGTATGTGGGTAATACTAGTAAATATAGGCCCACAAAATTTAACCCTTAAGGAAACATGCTAGAATCGGTGGGAGGGTTAAGTACATCTCGCATAGGTGGGTAATATTTGTATATATAGGCCAATGAACATAACCAGCAGGAAACCCTAGTAACGGGGACCCATTTCAGCAGTAACCCACATAGATGTATCATGGTACCCTGAAACTAGGCAGGGTGGGGCACAATTACTTAGCTGATTATAAGCGATCAAAATAGCGGCAGGGGGTACATCAGTGTAGGTTCCGACGGTTTACGGGCGTGCACGTACTCTAGAGTGGAAAAAGTAGGCACTATTTACCAGTAGTTATACACTTTGCATCTTGAATCGTGTCGGGTCGTTATCATAAGGCTTGATAGACCTTATAGTTGGGCCAGCATAGAGTATATACATGCAAGAGAGGGCCGACTGACACAAAACATGTAAAATTAATACAAAGTAGGTAGCATAATCGCTAGTTGGACCTAGGTCGCGTAAACCCTGAATCCGAGAAGCATTCAATAGGTAGCATAAACCCCAGTGGCCCTGGGTAGTGTAAACCCTGGTTGAATCTAGTGAGCACTCGGTAGTAAACCCTAATAATAGAAGCACACCTGAAGGCAACCGCAAATACGGGGATTGGGATCGCGTTATCATATGATCATAGATTACTAGTTTGGACACTATTTAGGTAGTGTAGAGATATAGAAATCATTATAAATAGGGTAGTTGCTAAGAAGAGAAGGAGTAGAAGCGCATTCAGTTTATCAGTACATTCAGTTTATCGGTACGTTCAGTTTATCTTTCCATATCCCATGCTTATCCCATATTACCTTGTTACTATGGTTTAGTCTTATATTTAGTTTATTCATGTCATGACCCTTTTCCTCGTTTAAATACTAAGAATCACTGGACTTACCAGACTTTATGTTTGACCTAGTTTTTCTTTCGCCTCTTTTCTTCCGTTCCCCCCAGGTAGTCAGGGAGGGAATAGCTCAGGTTTGTTTGGACCGTTACTCTTTCCAAGCTTGAAGACTCCTTGACGTGTTGCCGTGGACTCTCTCTTCTACTGCTATGGCTGGCTCATGCTTTATTTGGGGAAATCATTTTATGCTTCTTTATTTTTGTTAGCACGACAGGATACTTTGGTATTGTTAAAAAATCTTTGTACAAGTTGTTTATCAATGAAATAAAGTTTTATTTATTTTCCGCTGCTTTAATTGTCTGTCTTGTAATTTATCTGCATCTTTTAACTATAATTCTCCACCGAAATTAATGCATTCCTTTTGTGAGTGACCTTAACGGAGGTGGGGTGTTTCACTTGGTATCAGAGCTGAAGATTACAAGATCAGATAAAAAGATTTGAAAAATTATTTTCAAACGATTTTAAAAGAAGCATTTTCAAAGGAAAAGTTTTGTTTTGAAGGCATATTCCTCAAAGCCATATGCACTATCTTTTGATCCTCCGTTTGAA
The DNA here is from genome assembly GCA_030737875.1 of Allium sativum. NCBI lineage: Eukaryota > Viridiplantae > Streptophyta > Magnoliopsida > Asparagales > Amaryllidaceae > Allium > Allium sativum. Next base: position 40,141,912 of record CM060916.1, read on the forward strand.
TCCTTGTTTCCTTCTTTCTTGAGTCTTCGGGGCTCCTGGCTTTTTGGGAGGTAACCTCATCGTGGCATGGTTCCGTAGGTTCGACAAGACTACGACACTTGTCAAAGGGCAAACAAGTGCCTAACTTCTATCTATAGCCGTAATTTTCTTTCGATCTTTCTAAAGATTCCCCGTGCGATGGAGGCAGCTTTCAAGAGACATGTCAACAAGTTACACAAGGATGGCAAAGTTAAGAATGAGGGGGTTTGGCTAAGGAGCACAACACAAGGATGAAGAACCCATGGATATAGACCTAGTTCACAAAGGAGGGGAGGACAGAATAGAAAAACCTAAAACAAGAGGAAGTATCTTTATAACGGGTCGTATAATTTAGGGCAAGGGCAAAGAACAAGGGACAGGATTTTCCGGAAGGAAAGTGCATGCTCTCACCGCCAGCATACCTGAGAGAGAGGCAATAAGATTTCGGTTGAAAGAGTTTTTCCTTTTTGATTATCCTGTTAGTACTCCATTTGATTTTAGCGCTTCACATTCGTATATATCTGCTTCCATAGTTGAGTCTCTGCACCCTAGATGTTGTATAGTAGAGGATCCCATTATAGTCTCAAATCCAATTGCTGGTTTGACCCATTTATCTTTGACTTGTGAGGATTTGAGAATAGCTATATTTATGCTTATGTTTTTGGGCTATGAGTTGATTCTAGGCATTGATTGGTTAGCTAGTAATTATGAAACAAGGGTAGTTAGACTTTCAACTTGCCTCGAGAATACCCTTGAGATTTCGTATGATCCTCAGGGATCAGTTTGTCTTAGCTACCTAGAATCACTTTACTTATCTATCGACGATTTTCAATCCGTTGGAGTAGTCCATGAGTGCGCAAGATGTTTTGACTAGGGTAGGGGTTTTCCGCCCTAAGAACTCGAGACAGACTTCCGCATGTATCTAGATGACACTGCAAAGCCAGTTATGCGATCAACGATAATTCTGGAGCAAGATTGGCGAGGATAGCCAGAGTCGGTAAAGTGCTCAATTGTTTGGTTGTTTTGTTAGTATCATCTCAAATAGACCGTCCAAATTTGGAGGAGGTATCCCTTGGGTGCTTGTCTAATATTGGTTTAGGCCTTTGGGGCTTGTACTTGAGGGATGTCTAGTTCGGCTAGGATGGTTTGCGTGAGAAATAAATGGTTGGGGCTGGCACCCTAAGAGAGGTAATAAAAACATAGTAACCATTAGCTTTAGACCCTCAGATTTGCAGCATGATGGATAAGCTAAGTAGAGTAGAGACCTCTAATCATCTTAAGTATGTACACTGGGTATCATATGTTTTTCTCGGGAGGATAGTTCAACCACATTGGATACCGTCTAGCATAGTAAGTGAGCGAGGTCCTATCTTTACTAGTGGGTTTTGGAAATGGAAGCTCGAGAATATGCGACTTAAAAGACTGAAGACCAGATACGCGCATCTTACCCTTTTTGAGGGTATATCCTTGATTCCTCTTTTTCTGAAAAATCTATATGCATGCTAGTCTTTAGCTTTTAAGTATATCCTCTTGGTCCTATCCTCAATCCTTAGGTAGAAGCTAATTGTAATGACCCGCATTGGCAGAGGTATTATAATTAATTTATTTAATAATATAAATGGTGATTAAAAGGATTAAATGGTCGTGGAATTGAATAATGATGAATATTTAATTAAAATAATAATTTAAATAATATATTTAATTTTGAAATAATCAGAATTAGCGGAAATGACGATATGGTGTGAAACGGATCATCTGTGATATTTAATTCAGCTTGGAATTGAATTAGAATAACGAATATATTCAATCATCGACAGTTGAACGTATAGTTTATAATATAATTATAATCGAGCATGAAATGGCGCTGCAGTTCGTAAATTGGCAATTCGAACTTCAACTGAATGTACAGGATTCGTTTTAAGCTGGATTTCTGTGAAACAAGAAACGTGTGGATCTGGTGGAGTATATCTTTCTAGTGGAAGAGAAAAATCTGGATTTCGTCGGGTAGATTTTGATCTACGTCCAAATCAAATTTTAGAAAAGTCGCTATGGAATTCCTTTATAATTTATAAAGGGATTATTTATATTTTAAAAAGGAATTTCAATATAAATCGAATATCGGGTTGACCCAGATTGAAATATCGAGTACAAATTCATATAGGAATATTCTAGAGCTGAACGATATCATATACGAATATATACGATAATATTTATTTTTAAATATTTAATTATATTTAAATATATTTATATATTTAAATGGTCTATCTAGTGCTTTTAAAAATAGCCAGTTTTGCAAACGACCTCGGAATTCGATGAAACTAATTTTGTTGGATCCGCAATGTAAAATTATTGCTAGATTTCAGTTTCCGTGATTTTTAGAGTCAGTATGTGGCCGTACCAATTTTTAGTGCGAGAAACAGTCGATATTTTGACGATTTAAAATACGTTGTGTGAGAAAACGGAGTCGGAATTCGACGAAACCAGTTCCGTTAGGTCCGTAATGTCAAACTCTAGTTGTATGCCTTTTTTCATGATTTTTGGATATTGTATGTGACCGTAAGAATTTTTAGAAGACAAAACGGGAATATAATTTAATTGAAATATTGTGCACCCTAAATCAGTAATTTGGAGATTTCACAGAATAAGTCAACTAGTCTATATTATTATACTTTTGGAATCGTGGGACATTGCTGGTCTCACTAGCATTTTTGTTTCTGTCCACAGGGGTCCCTAAATGATAAAATTATGTATGGCACACGGACCCTAAATAAATCAATATAATACCCTCAAATAACAGCTAAACCTAAAAATCCCATTTCCATCTAAAACACTTCCGCCGCCAACAAACATTCTTCTACAACAAAACAAAACGAAATCGCCTCCTTCAAAATCCATAAACAAATTCATGAAAAATTTTATAAATCATTTTAGATATATATGGATTCGGGCAAAGGACCTCTTTATTTCGATATACTTTTCTTCAGGTTCGAACAGGATTTTGGTTGATGTCCTGTACCATGCGTCGGCTAGGGTTAAAGATTTGTGGGAGTAAAAGCATCGTTGGGTGAGAAACTTTGTTGCATGGTTTTCAGGAGGACAGTGGCATCGGTCGACGTCGAATTCCATGGTGAGTGTTCAAGTTCAATGACTGTGGAGGATGGAGAAAGAAAATATGGGATGGTTTATTTTTAATGAGGAGCGGTGTATCTTCAAAATAATACTGGACACGAGATAGAAAAAAACTGGAAGGAGATTGTGAAAGGATGGTGCGGTTGTGAGGGGGACCGGAGCTGAGAATGATGCAGTACGTGAGCATCAATGGGAAGTTTCAGACATGTGTTAAGGGAAGTGGTTTTTTTTCTGATATGTGAAGTATAAAATGATGGAAGGAGGGGACAGTATGGAGGAGCACGTTTGAAGACTTGTTTGTTTCCTGGGGCTGTGAAATCGGTACTGTGTAAATGAGGAAGGAACGATTAGTGAAGTTTTGGGTGATAATTTTGTTCTTTTCGGTGGGGTAAAGCGGAAGGTAGGGTGAGCTTTAGTTGGCAATGGCAGTTGTCTGTCTGGGGAGGAATATGTTGTGTTTGAAGAAGGAGGAGATTAGCTGGAAGCAGATGGCCTTTTTGTGGTAGTGGGCCTTGAAGAATTCAAGAAAAAAAATCAGATCCGAAAGGATCGTATGAACGCACACTAGACGATGGGACTAATTAGAAATGATTTGGAGCTGGTCTGGATTTATGATGGAATCAAACGTCCAATCTGAAATCAGTACCGTAAATCATTATTTAACGATTACGGACAATGTGAGTAAATCTCACTAACTCTGAACAGTTTATAATTTCATGTTGTATTTTTAGAACTGTTCGATATTGGATGATTAATTGTGTATTGACTGTTTGATTGAACTGCTAGACAGTTAGTTGAATTTCTATATTGATTCTGTTTAACAGAATATATCATATGGAACTGAAAGTGATGTTATCTATATTGTTTAACATCTGTGGATGCAGGAAGACAGGTTGGAGGAATCCAACTGGATTCCTCAACATTTATTTTACTGTTTTTCATATATTGTGATATATGATGTGTTATATAATCTGTTATGGATTATGTGTGTTGGAATGATGTTGATCATTGTTATTCGATATTTTAAATGTCATAAAATACCCTGGGATGTAAAAAGAATTATTTCAATGTATATTGAAATAAAGGGATTTTATAAAATCAACAGATTTTATAAAAGGAAATATTTCGAAAGTAAATAAAAGGGAAAAATGTTTTTAAAACGAATAGAGTTTTATAAAAGGGAAATCATTTGTAAAGTGAAGAACTGTTACTAAAAGTAAATCTTTATCAATGAATAGTTTAATCGAGTTAAAAGGAGTTAGTCGATGTTAGTTTAATCGGAAGGAGTTAATCGATGTTAGTTAAATCAAAAGGAGTTAATCGATGTTAGTTTAATCGATTAGAGATAAAGCAAATGAGTTAATCGAATATAGTTTATTCGAATAGAAAGTAAAATGAGTTAATCGAATATAGTTTATTCGAATAGAAAGTAAAATGAGTTAATCGAATATAGTTTATTCGAATAGAAAGTAAAATGAGTTAATCGAATATAGTTTATTCGTATAGAAAGTAAAATGAGTTAATCGAATATAGTTTATTCGAATAGAAGCAAATGAGTTAATCGAATATTGTTTATTCGAATAGAAAGTAAAATGAGTTAATCGAATATAGTTTATTCGAATAGAAAGTAAAATGAGTTAATCGAATATAGTTTATTCGAATAGAAAGTAAATGAGTTAATCGAATATAGTTTATTCGAATAGAAAGAAAAATGAGTTAATCGAATATAGTTTATTCAAATAGAATTAACAGAGTTATCGATTATAGTTTATTCGATAGGAGTTAAGTGAATAGAGTTAGAGTTAAATCAAAAGAGTTAAGTGAATAGAATAAATTGAATAGAGTTATCGAATATACCTTATCGAAGGAAAGAATTATCGAATAGAAAAGATTTGAAAGAGAGTTACATAGAAGTTTGTTAAAGAATTAGAAGGGTGAACTTTGTCTATTTCAAGGTTAGAAACGTTGTTCAGTTAAGGTCTGAGAGGTAGTATTACCCCAACTTGATTGACTTCATTTTTAACTAAGGAATGGTTAAGGTTCGATAGTAAAGGATGGTTAAGTGAATTTAGTAATTAAAGGAAATGGTTTGAGTTGACATCGCGATGGTTTGTTTAAACATCTGTCTAAGTCCAATGAAGAAGCTTTGGAAATGTTTTCCAAATAAGAAACCAGAAATGTTTTCTAATAAAGAAAACAAGAAATGGAAATGTTTACCATTGTTAATAATGTATATTTTCCAAATTTAGAAAGAAATATTGAATATAGGGAAACAGGAGATAAGTAAATTAATGAAATAAAGAGATAAATGTTGAATGATGTTTGATCGATATAAATTTCCATTTGGAAATAATATCGGTGTTGCACACCTGTTTTTCTTCAATAGTTAAATCACAGACTATCGAAGTTTTGAACATTTTAACGTTGTTAATATGGAGAGACCGGTTGGATTATTATCCAAAGAACCACTCTGTATTGGCATAAGCGTTGCGAATCATATATGCCAAAGGAAATTGAAGACGGAGTTATGCAAGGGCTATCCTGTTTACAGAATAGTGCCTTCGGTTCATCCTGTTCCTTGATGACTTGTATGGACGGATGTCTGACAGAGTATTTCCAGATGTTCACGTATATTGATTTCTCCAACCGTACCAAGAGTGGAAGCGGAGAAGGAAACTTCTTTTAGCTAACACATAATGTATGGTTGAGGACGTCAAATCGGTGATTTGATGGATTTGACGATGTGGCATTCAAAGTGAATCTGGTGTGATGATAAAGCGTAGCTTCTAGCCTCACATCCGGTAAATGACAGAAATCGGGCAGGCAGCATGGCTAAGTCGGTCGCACCAAAGTAGGGTGTATAATCACTCGATCTAGAGTTTCATTTACTTCTAAATATCTATTGTTGATGCTGTCCCATTTAGGAAACGGTTGCTGATCCCAACCGTTGGTGATATACATTCGATACACTCAAGCGAAATGAGTGGTCGGTCATGTGTGGCCAGGTTGCAAGATGTTCTTGTTGAACCCAGTGTATTCCTCTCTAGAGGTACACGAGCGAAAGGTGGTTCCATACCTTGTCATAGTTGGAAATCCATTACCGAATACGTGCTTGCGGTTTTGATTGTATACTATATATTTAGAACGTGAGATGAAAGCGTTTCTGCTAGATGATTATTATATTGTGTTGATAGACATTATTGTAATATCAAAAGGTTTTTGATATAAAGATAATTTGGATTCTCATAAGGGAAAAACCCGTTCCGTTATACGGCGTGGTCTTATGAGATATCGATTACCTACTTGAACTGTTTTAAACTGTTTTACTCACACCAGTCACATGACTGACCCGGAGTTTATTTTGTTGTTTTCCCTAAACTCTTGGGTGCCCAATATTGTACGGACAGTCAAGTAGTCGGGATTTACAGATATACTGGAAGAGCTTGGAGCAGGAGGCTTCAAGATTTTATAGCTGTAGGTTATTTCCGCTGTGTTGTAAGTGCTGTACTCTGATAATGTTATTATATACATATAATGATTTGATCTCAATGATATGTTATCTATTATATGTTGTTTCATTCTACTGTGAGATTCGTGTCACGCTGATGTTGTGTTCTTCTTCTTCTATTCTAAGTTTCTATCTTATCTACTCTCACCTCTAATTTCTTTCACTAGTGACTGGTATTTTTCGATGTTTGGTTAGTCATCATTGAGTTTATGGCGATAACCAAAGTCGTCAAAATCCCGGGTCATTACACTAATGGATGTAAAAATGTGTTTGAGACATGTTATGTTTGGTGGATGCAAGTGTTTGCTAGTGGTTGCTCGTGGATGCATACACACACATAGGGCACTAGGTCAGCTCTGTCACTTCCATATTGCATTTGCATATATGTATTTGTTATGGATTGAACTTGATGTTTTATCCTGTGGACGTTGCATTTGAATAAATGGTTGTGCACTCATATAGAAATGATATGTATCTTTTGGATTGCGTACATATTCGATGCATGGCACTGACATAATCCACATTAAGGAGGTCATATGAATCAGTAGACCGCCTGGTTTTGCATTAGATAAGGACATATACACACTATGCATATGAACATGTAAGCATTAGAAATCTTTTTTTTAAGGACCAAGATTGCCTGTGATTGAACGGTTGAGTAGATGGATGACTAAATGGTAGGACACATTCTTCCTAACTTGAAGATTTCGGGGACGAAATCCTTTAAGGGAGGAGAATGTAACACCCCATAATTCTGTAACATTAAGTTTCACAAATTAAAGTATAAATAATTTTTAGAAGAAGAATTAAAGGAAATGGATTATGCCATTGTGTTCGTCTCGAAATTCTGCTTGAGATAGAATTTGAGTTTGCGTAAATCGGACTCCGTATGAAGTTATGACATTTAGAAGTTTCAGCAAAAATTCAGAACCAGCTCAGAAATTCAAAAATCGCATAATTGGGCTGGGCGGGAAAATTCCCGCCTAGGCAGGTCGACCTACCTCAAAGGAGGTCGACCTGGAGGTCGACCTACCCCAATGGAGGTTGACCTGGGGGTCGAGCTACCCCCAGATCTGGGAAGAATTCAAATTTCTGAACCTAGACGTGATTTTGGCCCCATACATTGATCTAACAGCTATAAAAACACCCATAGGCCTTATATTTTCTCCTCACAACTTCTCTACATCTATACCCTGCTCTAATGTGACGACCCCAAACCCCGTGCTGACGGTGGCTAGGGTAATCCTTGGAATATAACACACAAACAGATAATAGCAGAACAGAATTAAATAAATACACCAGATAATGAACAATACAATATAATAGATAAAAGTAATCATCAGAGTTACACAGTATACAAGATCATACTTAGTAAAAATACAGTTCAGCTATACATAAATGTCTACAGCGGAAAAACAAACATAATATGTACAATAGGAGCTGAACAGCATAAAAAGAGATAAATGATAGAATCCATCTTCAGCTCCAGCTATCCAGAAAGAACCAGCTAAACCTGAATACAAGGCTGCCCGTGTAGAAAAAGGGGCACCCGAGTTTGAAAGTGAAACAAACTACGAGTCAGTCATGGGACTGGTATGAGAAATCTATTCAACACATTTAATATATATGGCTAATCACGGGACCACGCCACTTTCGTGGAACGGGTTTGCTCCATCGGATTGCCGGTGCTTTAAGACAAATCTTTCTTTTAAACAACGCAATGCATTTTATAAAAATGAAGCCATTATAAGACTCAGTTCCCATCACACAATGCAACGCAAACCGGAGTATAGAGTTTTACCTTATAATGGCCAAAATATGCTTGATACGAATAAAACAAAGGCATTTAATATTATTGCTAGTGTTTATATGTTTTGAAAACAATTTCAAATCATAAATATCAATCATAGACGACATTAATGCCCCATACTACTGTGTCGCCATATATAGGTATACAATCAAAACCGCTCGATGACGTATTTGGAAATTGGGTTTCCATCAAGAACCAAGGCAAAAGATAGTCCTTACCGAATTCGTGACTCTCTAGCCCGAGCCATAGGATCAGAGCTCGAGTGACCCTAGGAGCGACAAGGTCGGTCCACCGATGTTGATTAAAATTCCTGAACAATACGTTTCCCCGCCCTTTGGGGCGTAAACGAGCCAACGAATGACTCCATCGGACCCGGATCGTCCGATCAAACCGAGGCGCCTCGAACAGCAACAACCACACAGGTGAAAAGTATATAAATGTCAGGGCTGGTAGGTCACTGACACCACCCTAGCTAGAAAGAAACACATGCCCTCCCTGAGGTCCTTCTCCCGTTTCTGGTTCATATCGGGGTGTGAGGCTCGCAAATTCACGTTATACACAAAGCTACGCCACATAGGCGGGGCTTTGATCATCACCACAAGACTTTGCTTTTCAACAGAAGCCTTGATCATTTGCCTCTTAGGCATGCCACACTAGCAATTCCTGCCATGCGACTGATGTCCATCGATATACAACCTCTGAGCTCATGCGTTTCAGAGAAGGGCGTTAAGCAAAAGAATAAATTCTCCGCCGCCAAACAGATGTATATTTAATAGAGATCAACCAACATAGAATAAAATCTAGTGTCAGACACACAGTCCATTTACAAGTCCGTTCTGGGTCTGAACGAAACCAGAGGCACTAAATACCTCGCAAACCCATCGATCACCACATACGTCTGGATGATCCCCAATCATTATCCATATTTCGGGATGCCTCCCAATCAGGACCTCGGTTACCATCCAAATGAGGTGAAGATCTCCGGTCTTCGACCATCGTCTTCATCTTCGACTTTCCATCGTCGATCAATTATTTGAAATGAGAATTAACTCGGCCTTTTCAAATAATTCACGTATATTTAGAATTTCAAATCAATTTATTTCAATGGTTAAATCATTCGACAACACCAATTTTGTTCTTTAATGTAATTTTCACACCAAACACACTCAACCATCAAATACCACATAAATCGAGCAAATTCAATTTATTTCCATTCCATATCGTTTATGATATTTTATACCGATTTATCTCTATTTTTATTTATTTTAAAATAGCCAATTTATTCAAAACGACGCTTCGGGCCATAACGCGGCCGTGGCGCTGTTTTTCTTCAGATTTGATTTACACATATCTGAAAACCTAACCATGGGATCTTCACACAACTTACATCATTAGAAAGGTCTTTTCAAAACGAATCCAACGGTTCCAGTTTCAGGAAAATCCGACGGTCGGATCTCCCGGTACAATCGTTTGAAGTTTCAATTTCAAAATACGAACTGCAGCGTCGTTATTCGATTAAATATAATTTTATATATATATATATATATATATATATATATATATATATATATAATCGATTCTGGCGCTGTTTTTCTTCAGATTTGAATTAAACATTCCAGACAATCCAACCGTTGGATTTTTACAAAGTTGGTGTCGTTAGAAAGATTTTTCCAAAGCGAACCCAACGATTGCGATTTCAGGAAAATTCGATGGTCGGATCTCCCGTACTAATCGTTTGAAATCACGGTTTCAAAATACGAACTGCACGGCCACATTTCGTTTTAATTTTATTTATATTTATATATTTATATAAATATAGTTCATTCAACAATTTCAATATCGTTTTCACTTCAAATATTTCACTAACGCCTTTAAATTTTGGAAAAATTCGCCATAACCTCCTTTGTACGGGAGGGGCTGGGAAAATTCCCAAATAGCCACACGGGCGTCTCATGTCAAAAAGAAAAAGGAAAAGCCAAGCGGCTAGCCAACAGGGTCATAAAATCATCACCCAAACAAAACAGTAAATGTGTACCTATTTGTCGGGCACAAAATTTTATTCCTCTTCTCTAGCCCCTTTGTTATAACCTGTTCCATAAATATGCATGTACATATATACAGTTCTTATCACTTATCATTTTCCATTCAACTTCATATTTTATTCCATTTGGTTTAAACCCACCATTCATTCTAATGTTGCATGCATAGGAAAAAAAATCATATCATTAGCTAATTAATGAATATTTCTACTCATGCATATTTATTTGAACGAGTGGCTATTTTTAACACTTCACATTTCAACAATTTCATGTATATAATAAAAATGTGATTTTTATTGTAAAACAATTCATTTCAAAACACTATTATTTTATATGGTTTACATAGGTAATAAAAATAGGATTTTTATTGTAAAACAATTTGTTTCAAAACAGGATTATTTTATACATTTCATATTGATGTTAAAATTGGGATTTTTATTATAAAACAACATCTTTCAAAACATGAATACCATTCAACACATGAATTTCAATTCAATGAATGAATATCGATTCAACACATGAAGGTTTTCTATAGTTTATATATATATATATAGATAAAAATGTGATTTTTATATTTAAAACACGAATACCATTCAACACATGAATTTCAATTCAACGAATGAATATCGATTCAACACATGAAGGTTTTTCTATTCAACGAATAAATATAGTTTCAGCAAATGAAAATAATTCAAACACATGAATATTATTCAGAATTTCGGCAGCATAACAGCAGGGTAGTTAAAACCGGGACCGTCCCTAGTACGGCTCCTCGCTCTACCTTAAAACCTCGCGGTTTTTGACAATGGGAATCATGCATCTACTTCACACGCAGACGGCATGTATATATTTATTTCATTTCCACAAACTAATCCTATGTGGTTTCAACAAAATATTTCTCAACCACAAATGGGTATTTTTCAACCACAATCAATCAATATCAATCAATATCAACCACAAACAATCCCAAAACAACCATTCGCTATCAATCAATTTTCACACCAATCACAACCAATAAATATCTTCCATGGTTTGTGGACGAGGGGCGTATATATATATATATATATATATATATATAGCAATTCACTTCTATTTCAACACATATATAATTTTTACAACGCATATACAACTTATATATCGAACGTACAACTTATACAACGCTTATACATGAGGTGTACAACGCTTATATAACTCATACATCGACTATATAATTTATACATCGTCATTTATCCATATCGTTTATAAATTAGAAATCTCACATTGGGTTCCACTCCACCGAAAATAGCAGAAGGCTCAGAAAAATATGCGGTCTCTTCTAAAATGTAGAAGGCGTCCACACGGTCACGATGTGTCCTGTTTCATCGAATTTCGTTAACGAACGAAAAAGATATGATTTTTCAAAGTTTGCAATGGTTTAAAGATGTTAAAACAGCTGAAAATAAATTAAAGTCGTTACCTTCAATAAATGTTCAAAACTAGGTTTGATTCTTGCTCTCAATCCGTTGCACGATACGAAGATCGGGTTGTACTACGTCGAAGAGCTTGGAGTCGTGCACCAGGGGGTGCCCTTCCTGTTGAACTAGCGCGCGCCTAGGGGGTGGTAGAGGGCTTCGAACGACGCCTCTTTCGAAGGGAATAACTCGAGGTAGGAGCGACGGTGGTGGGTGCTCCTAGTACGGATTTGAAGAGCTCGGAGTGATCTACAAAAAGTTCAACTGGGCCATGGCATTTCGGTGATCGGAGCGGCCAGAAAAGAGGAGAGAAGGTGGCGATGGGGTTCTGCCTGTTAACGGATGTCGGGGAGAGAGAAAATTAAAGGATTTTTTTTATATAAAAATTTTGATTGACCGATGGGTTTTAAAGGGGTTTTCTGACGCGACCACCAATCCAAACCCAACGACTATCGTCCCTAGCGTTTTACCCCCATTCCGAACACAATGAGATATGTTTCGTAGGCCCATTCGAATGTTTCAGTCAGTTTTCCTTTAAATTAAAATATAAAACATTCAATATTTGATTTGAACGTACATTTCAATTTGCCAAGGCCACAAACTGATTTGAAAAATTCCAGAAAAATAAATCTAGCTATGTTTTGGCGATACGGTCCCAACAAAACTAGTTTCATCGATTTCTGAGACTGTTTGCAAAAAGGCCCATTTCTGGTCGATCCAATTTAACTGTAATTGACCAAAACGCGTTTTCCTTTGCCACGCTCACATACTAGCTTCAAAAATTATGAAATTTGAAACCTAGCAATTACTTCACATCCCGGATCCAACAAAAGCGGTTTCGTCGAATTCCGAGGTCGTATGCAAAATGGCCAATTTCACGGGTTATATAAATTCCATAGCGACCTTTCTAAAAATTAATTCGGCCATAACCTTTGCTTTCCATTATGAAAATTCGATTTTTCAGATTCGTTAGATAGGTATTCACTAACAGATTTAAATATTTTTGGTTTCACTAAAATCCGTTTTGTTTTGCACCCGGTACAGTCCGACAAAGTTTGAATTCAAATTTTGAAACTGCAGCGCCATTTCTGGCCTTGTTTATAATTAGAATTAATTATATTCGTTTTCAATTGTCGATTCAACCTTACTTTTCATTACCATTATTTAAAATATTTATTTTAAATATTTAAAATCCATTATTTTAGCCAATTTAAAAATTTTAAATTGGTTTAGATTTTCTGGGTCGTTACATCTAATTTTAATTAAAATAAAATAATATATAAATATAAGATGAGGTTATGCTGCTCAAGTTTTTCAAGAAGAGATTTAAATCAAGTTAAAGTTTTTAGAAGGGAATCAAAGGCTAATTCAATGGCTTCGAGCAACGCTACACAAATCATAGCAAATCGCCTTTTCTAAACTGATCACTGTAAGTTCGGTTATTCCTTAGATTTGAACGTGTAATTGGACTCGTGAATGTAATAAATTAAAATATAGAACTGTGCCTATCGGCAAGTTAAGTATCTTTGATTCATGCTTATGTCAAATCTAACGTTATCTATGCCTTTGGATCTGATTCTCGATTGTGGCCTAGAACTTATTGTGGTTAATTGCCAAAGACTATGACTATGGGACTTTTGCCTATGCCTATGACTATGAACATTAGACTAATGCCTATGATTATGAATATAAGACTATTGCCTATGACTATGAACATAAGATTATTGCCTATGACTACGAACATAAGACTATTGACTATGACTGAATCATAACTATGAGACTACCACCTATGACCATGCCTAGGACTATTGTGGTTAATTGCCTAGGACTATTGTGGTTAATTGACTATGACTATTATGGTTAGTTGCTTGTGCCCATAACACTATAGTTACAAATCATGATTGTACACCGAACTGGCATTATGTTGGATCAAATCACCTATGTCTCCCTTGATTATGTTGGATCTCATATTTAGGGTGCAACTTATCTAGTTTATTCCTATTCAATGTTATGTACATACAGCCTATTAGAACCATTATTTTTGTATTTGGTTCATTTTTGCATGATTATACTTTCATGTCAATTCTCATGCTTATCCCCTATTCCTTTGGTTAGTTTCATTTCATGAGTGCTTAGAAACTTGTGAAATCATGTCATACGTACGATTACGATGCAAGATTTTGGGCGTAGCTTAATTAAGTTAATTTGGCATAATAAATAAGTTGGCATAATCTGAATTGGCTATAATAGTAAATAATTTACATGCATATTAGATTGAGCGTAAATGGTAAATTGTTAATTGGCCCCAAAGTATGTAATTGGCATGTAAACCATGTTTTGGGCATAAACTGTAAACTAGAATATCAAATCTAGTTTTAACATGAACTGTAAATTTGGATATTTAATCTAGATTGGGTGTAAAATGTAAATAGGAATATTAAATCTAGATGTGGAACGCCAAATATATGACATAGTGATTTTGGGCATGACTATTATGTCGAGTTCGGGAAGGTGGTTTATAGCCTATTCTGATTAATAATTTGAAATTACTTGTAATTGTCATGTTCAGCATAATCATGGTTAATGACACTTAATTGGTATAATTCACATACCAAAAATTATAAACATGATTTAGAGGAAAGTGGGCCATAATAATAAGTGCTGATAATGTACATTAAAAGAGTAATTTTGGCATAAGTAAATTAGGAATAATTTACATATAGAATTTGTCCTAGATATGTGTACATTGTAGAAAATATGAATACGCCAAACCCGAGGTTAGATTGAGTTGTGGTGTAAAACTGCCCGGACCCACCCGGCTGTCCAGTAACCACAACAATACCTATCTAATTTGAGAGGTTAAGGCATTGAGCCCAATAAGAACTCGAGTTTAGACTGAGTTGTGGTGTAAACCTGCCCGGAACCGACCGGCACATCCAATACCACAACAATATCTGTCTAATGTGAGTGTTTGGTGCTTTAATTAATTAATTAATTAAGGCTCATGAATAAGTCAAGCTAAAATGTTGAGGTTAAGTAATTAAGGAAACACTTAACCGTAATAACATGTTAACTAGGCAAGTGGGTGAGGTTAAGTAAATTTAGAACACTTAACCCTTGTAACATGTTAATTAAGCAAATGATAGGGTTAAGTTAACTAAAGTAACACTTAACCAATATATAATGACATGTGGTGGGGTTAGGTAATACAAGAGGAAAACACTTAACCAATTATATAACATGATCTATGCGAAGGTTTAAGTTAACACGAGAAGGCAACACTTAACCAATATAACATGGTTTGAGGTAGGGCCAAGTTAACACCAGAAGGAAACACATAACCAACATGACGTGACGAGTGGGTGGTTTAGGTTAACTTGAATTGATTATTGACACTTGACCAATATAACTTGATGAACGAATGGGGTTAAGTTAAATGGGAAATACTTAACCAATGTAACCTGATGAATGAATGGGGTTAAGTTAATAAATCACACTTAACCCATCCAACATGATAAGCAAGATAGGTTAAGTTAACAAGAACCACTTAACCAACATGACTTAACGAGTAGGGGGTTAAGTACACGTCGGGTAGGTGGGTAATATTAGTAAATATAGGCCCACAAAACTTAACCATTAAGAAAACATGCTAGAATCGGTGGGAGGGTTAAGTACATCTCGTATAGGTGTGTAATATTTGTATATATAGGCCCACGAACATAACTAGCAGGGAACCCTAGTAACGGGGACCCATTTCAGCACCAGCCCACATAGATGTATCGTGGTACCCTGAAACTAGGCAGAGTGGGGCCCAATTACTGGGCAGATTATAAGCGGTCAAAATAGCGGTACGGGGTACGTCAGTGTAGGTTCCGACGATTTACGGGCGTGCACGTACTCCGGAGTGGAAAAAGCAGGCACTGGGTACCAGTAGTTATACACTGTGCATCTTGAATCGTGTCGGGTCGCTATCATAAGGCTTGATACACCTTATGGTGGGGCCAGCACAGAGTATCTACATGCAAGAGAGGGCCGACTGACACAACACATGAAAAATTAATACAAAGTAGGTAGCATAACCCCTAGTTGGACCTAAGTCGCGTAAACCCTGAATCCGAGAAGCGTTCAATAGGTAGCATAAACCCCAGTGGCCCTGGGTAGCGTAAACCCTGGTTGAATCTGGTGAGCACTCGGTAGTAAACCCAAGATTAGATCCAGGTAATAAACGGAATCCCCATAATAGAAGCACACCTGAAGGCAACCGCAAATACGGGGATTGGGATCGCGTTATCATACGATCATAGATTACTAGTTTGGGCACCAGTTAGGTAGTGTAGAGATATAGAAATCAGTATAAATAGGGTAGTTGCGAAGCAGAGAAGGAGTAGAAGCGCATTATGTTTATCAGTACATTCATTTTATCGGTACATTCAGTTTATCTTGCCATATCCCATGCTTATCCCATATTATCTTGCTACTATGGTTTAGTCTTATATTTAGTTTATTCATGTCATGACCCTTTTCCTCGTTTAAATACTAAGAATCACTAGACTTACCAGACTTTATGTCTGACCTAGTTTTGCTTTCACCTCTTTTCTTCTGTTCCCCCCAGGTAGTCAGGGAGGGAATAGCTCAGGTTTGTTTGGACGTTACTCTTTCCAAGCTTGAAGACTCCTTGACGTGTTGCCTTGGACTCTCTTTTCTACTGCTATGGCTGGCTCATGTTTTATTTGGGGAAATCATTTTATGCTTCTTTATTTTTGTAAGCAAGACAGGATACTTTGGTATTGTAAAACAATCTTTGTACAAGTTGTTTATCAATGAAATAAAGTTTTATTTATTTGCCGCTGCTTTAATTGTCTGTCTTGTAATTTATCTGCATCTTTTACCTATAATGCTGCACCGAAATTAAGATATTCCTTTTGTGAGTGACCTTAACGGAGGTGGTGTGTTTCAAATATCCAATAAGAATAACTCATTAGAGATAGGATCAGCAGTATCCTAGAATGACTTGTAAGAGTGTTATTATTAAAATAAAAATGAAAACAAATTTTGTTTTGAAAATTTAAACCCTATTATGCGTATTTGAGTATTTTATTTTAAAATGATTTTGGATTATCGGGTATATAGAGATTTCAATGTACTGTATTTGAAGTCTTAAATATATTGGATCGATATAGAATCACACTCTAGTCGCCCGGAGATAATTCTGATGATTGATGTGTCATCATCAGCATTTATTTTTGAGTTTCGAAAGTGGGATATCTATATATTTCCAATTGACTAGTGTGAGAACCAAAACTAGATAGGGTTATTGTTGTGATTTGGCATTAAAAATATGAATTTGAGTATATATAAGATATAAGTTTGAAAAGCTAATCGACTAATTGATTGTTGGTTGTGTTGTATGATTATTAATTTAACTAGTTAATAATATTGGAATAATCAAACCAACATAAGAACGAAAGGTGAAATTAAGCCAAATTCGAATCAACTTTAGAACTAAATTGAAAATTGAAATAAAGGAGAAATAATTTTAAAATAAATTTAAAAAGAATTTATTAAGAAATATTCAATTTTGATTTGAAAATTGAAATAAAGGAAAATGGTTTTAAGATGAATTTAAAATGAATTTACTAAGAAATATTCAATTCTGATTTGAAAATTGAAATAAAGGAGAAATCGTTTTAAAATGAATTTAAAACGAATTTATTAAGTAATATTCAATTTTGATTTGAAAACTGAAATAAAGGAGAAATCGTTTTAAAGTGAATTTAAAACGAATTTATTAAGAAATATTCAATTTTGATTTGAAAATTGAAATGAAGTTGTAATCGTATTGAAATGAATTCATAAAAAATCTATAAAATACGTTTTAAATGGAAATCGATGAAATATTTATAATACATATATATATATATATATATATATATATATTAAATGGCATTAATAGAATGCACCGCGCAACGACCATTCACGAATTTCGACCATTGACTTAAAATTAACATTTCGGGAGATCCGACCGTCGGATTCTCCTAAAATCGGAACCGTTAGGTTCGCATCGAAAAGAACTTTCGAAGTACAAGAGATTTAAATTTGAAATGTTGGATTTGGAGATAGGTCCAAATTAAATTTTGAAAAGGTCGTTATGGATGTAGTTCGGTGGCCGTTATTGGAAACCGACTGTACACGCCTTGATAAAATTATTAAAAATATTAATAATTTATGTAAAATCATAAAAATTGATTTGGGAAGATTTTGGATGAAAAATTCCATGTTTGTTAAGATAAAAATATATTTTTATCAAAATGAATTAGTTATTAACTAGATTTGAAATCCAATAGTTTTGAAATAAATAAATTGGATTTATAAAGATTTTTAGTAAAATGAGAAATTTCCAATATTTAAATTGGAATGGATTTGAATTGAAATCATGTCTGAAATATTTCGATATTGGATTCCGTGACTATATAGATATTATGGAGGAATTTGGAAGATAGATGTATACAATTATTCCCCATATGATATGTGTTGGTTTCAGAATTTTATATTGAATAGAATCCGATATAATTTCTATTCAGAGCCTTATATTTAATATTAAATTGGATTTTGGGTTTATCGTGAATGGTGTCTTCGGTAACACTATTCTTAGGCCCCATGTGAAAAGAATAAATGTTTTAATTAAGATTATTAGAGTTTCCAATTATATTTAGTGACTGGAATAAAAATGAATGTGAATTGGGTTTATTGTGAACTGTGTTTTTAACAACATTCGTTCTTTAACCCGATTAACAGTAAAATGTGATTTGGAATTTATAAATCTTTTTATTAAGATTAAATGGAAAATTTCCAAAGTAAAACTTCCCAATTTAATAACATAAATTGGGATTGAATGGAACTCGATTTGGTAATAATCGAAGTGAGCTTCTGTGGAGGAAAACTGTTAATATATATATGGAATTTAAAAGGCTTTGTCGTTATTCCATTTATATTATTAGTCGGATAGGGAAATTGTTATCGATTATATATTGATTTGTTTTTCCATGAAGATTCCATAATTAATAGAATGAGATTTTGGGTTTATCGTGAATTATGTTTTAAATGACATTGGTTCTTTAACCCAATTAAAGACAAGGTTTCACGTCTAACATTGTATTTCAAACTGTATTGTTGTTCTCTGCTAAATATATATCTGTTTGGTGGCAGAGAATTTATTCTCTTGCTTAACCCCTTCTCCGAGACGTGCGAGCTTAGAGGTTATATATTGGCAGAATTTAGTAGTACAGTGTAGATTGTCGATGCAGCATGTTTGATTTCCCAAAGTTAAATAATCATTAATAATGATTGTTGGAAGATTAAAACTAAGTGAAGTTTTAATGAATCTTTAATTAGATTAAAATGTGAATGTGGTATTTTAAATTATCAAATTTGGGAAATGATTGAGAATGGAGTACCACCAGTTTTACTCCAAGCGATAGTTAAATCTTTAATTAGATTTGAACATGAAATGGCAACTAAATTTTACCCATAACATCGTGGTTTTAGATAAGGGGTACTACAAGTTTTGCTCCATGGGATGAATAGGTGAGGATAAGGATTAATGAATAAATGATTACTTCAGTAAAGTTCGCTAATGCCGACTAGTTGTTAAACCTTATTTTAGTTTAGAATTGATAAAAGATGTAATTAAATCTTTTGAAATGATATCCAAAGTAAGATTAAAGAATAATTTTCAAAGAATTTATCTTTGATAAAATTAATGGGAACATTTTCCTAAAGATGTGAATATTTGAAAAAAAAGAATATTCTGAATTGGAACGAGGCGTATGATTTGTTTTTATCGCACTTGATTATTGATTATAAAATATGTGAGTTACTTGGAAAGACTGGGTTTATACCCATTCTGAATAACTGATTCGATGATAAGTCGACAATGAAGATGGTGATTGAAGACCGGAGATCTTCACATCGTTTGGATGATTACTGATGTCTTGATTGGGTTGTACACCCGAGACAAGGTAATAAGTGATGATTTTCCAGACGTACTTGGAGATCGACCGGATATGCGAGGACCTCTCTCCTGTGTTGGACATTTGGGATGAGGAATAAGTACCTCCAGTTTCGTTCAGACCCAGAACGGACTTGTAAATGGATGTGTGTCTAACATTGGATTTCATTCTGTGTTGATTGATTTCAATTAAATATATATCTGTTTGGTGGCAGAGAATTTATTCTCTCGCTTAACACCCTTCTCTTAGACGTACGAGCTTAGATGTTATATATAGATAGACATTAGTCGCATGGCATGAATTGTCAGTGTGGCATGCTCAGATGCAATCAAGGCTTTTGTTGAAAAGCAGAGTCTTGTGGTTGATGATCAAATCACGGATTTAAATAGAATAGCTTTGTGTATAGCGTTAATTCATGAGCCTCACACCTCGGTATGAGTCAAAAACGGGATAAAGGACCCAAGGAGTGCATGACATTTCCTTATAGCTATGGGTGGTGTCATGGTATGGAGCCCAGACATTTAATTACTTTTACATGTGTTGATGATGGATTGCGAGGCGCCTCGGATATATCAGTCACTACGGGGCCGATTGATAGGTCCGTGAAACATATGCTTAGGAATTGCCAATCCTCAAATAATGGAGGACCGGCCTTGGAGGATCCTAGGGTTCACTGCGGGGAACCCTGAGACATTTTCAAGAGTGTCTCAAAGCCAGCGAGGATTACATCACTTGCCTCGACCAATGACAGAAATCCAATTTCCAATACACGACTTTTCGGTTTTAATTGTAGAAATGATAGATACATTTATATTTGAAGTTGTTTTATACACTATGCACATATAATATTATCAAATGATTTGTTTTAAACGTACTAAGCATATTTGGCTATTATAAGGGAAAACTCTATCCTCCGGCTTGTGCTGCATTATGTGATGGGCCCCGAGTCTCATAATAGCTTTATTTTTCCAAAAAGCATCACATTATTTGTTATATGCACTAGTATACTTGGGAGGAAACCCATTCCGTGTTATAAGGAGTGGTCCTTGATTTACTTTATTTATAAAGTAAATTTTAAATAACTGTTTTAGTTCTCACACCAGTCCCATGACTGACCTGGAGTTTATTGTTTTAACCTAAACTCTGGGTGTCCCTATTTTCCACACGGACAGCTAGTAGTTTTGGGTTTACAAATATTATTTTCACAGGATCCTGGATTTATAGGTGGAGCTATATTCGGAAAGTTTTGTATCCGTGTATTTCGTTTAGTTGTGTTATGCATTATTTTTCCGCTGCTTTGTTATATAAATCCCTGATATTTTTCTGATGTATATTATTCATTCATACTCTATTATCTTCTTGTACTCTGATGTAATTGTTGTAATAGCAATGAAATGTTCTTCTGTTTGAATTTTGATTTGTCGTGTTATCATTACAACCCGTGTTTTCCGATCTCCTCGGAGGCTAGCGAATTCGGGTCGTAACATGACCCAAACTTCCCCTTGCTTGAAAGCCCGAATCAAAATGAGAACACGACGCATTAGAACACATCATTGCTATTGCAACAATTTACATCGGAGTACAAAAATATGTCAGAGTTCAAATAATATACATTGAAAAATATCAGAGATTTAAAATACAGAGCAGTGGAAACAAAATGTATATATACAATGCGTAGCAGAAAATACATCAGTAACACAATTGAAAGAAATAAATGGATACAAAGCATTCCAAATATAGCTCCAACTGTAATCCAAGATCCTGAGAAAAGAAATATCTGCGAAAATAAAAACTACAAGCTGCCCGTGTGGAAAATATAGGCATCAGAGTTTAGGTTAAAACAATAAACTCCGTGTCAGTCATGGGACTGGTGTGAAAAATAAACAGTTATTAACTTGATTTTAAAGTTTGGTAAATCAGGGGACCGCGCCGTATAAAAAAGAACGGGTTTATCCCCAAGAATATCAGTGCATAAAACAAACAGCGCAATGCTAAATAAAGAACAATGAAGCTATTATAAGACTTAGGTCCCAACACGCAACGCAACGCAAGCCGGAGGATAGAGTTTTCCCTTATAATAGCCAAATATGCTTGATGCACCTAATTTCATCTTTTATTATTACTATAAGTGAATAAATCAACTTCAAATATAAATGTATCAATCATAAGCGGCGTAGGTCCATTATATTATGTCACCATATATATATATATATATATTTACAACTAAAACCGAAAAATCACGTATTGGAACTTGGGTTTCCATCTATGAACTAAGGCAAGCGATCATCCTGACCGATTCGAGACACACTAGCAATGCCTTAGGATCCCCCGTAGTGAACCCTAGGTTAGCCGCATGGACGGTCATCTGTCGATGATTAGTAATACCATACTATATGTTAGCCGATTCTATCGAACCTCCAAAATGGTCAGTCTATTCGACCATATCGAGAGCCATTTAAGGAATTACCTCGCTTCCTAGGTACCTCGTCTATATGTCATAATAGTATGCAACATCCACATGAGTAAGCTGTATGGGCTCCATAAAATGGCATTACTCGTAGCTAGAAACTAACATATATGTTCATTTCCATACGATCCTCATCCCGTTTCTGGTTCATACTGGGGAGTGAAGCTCACAAATTAACGCTACACAAAGCTAAGCTAATTTAAGATGTGTTTTGATCATCAACCAGAAAGCCTTGCTTTTCAACAAAATCTTTGATCCATGCAACTCGGCATGCCACACTGTTGATCCATACAGTGCCACTGATTACCACCAATATATAACCTTTAAGCTCGTACGTCTCAAAGAAGGGTGTTAAGAAAGAGAATAAATTCTCCACTACCAAACAGATATATATTTAGCAGAGATCAACGAATACATATAAAGGAATACAATGTCAGTAACACTATCCATTTGCAAGTCCATTCTGCGTCTAAACGAAATTGGAGACACCTTATTCCTCGCACCATATATCCAATGCAGGAGAGAAGCCCTCGCATATCCGGTCGATCTCCAAGTACGTCTGGACAATCACCACTTATTACCCTGTCTTGGGTATACATACCAATCAAGACATTAGTAATCATCCTAACGATGTAAAGATCTCTGGTCTTCAACCACCGTCTTCATCGTCGACTTTTAATTGTCGTATCAATTTTTCAGAATGGGTTAAACCCAGTCTTTCCGAATAACTCGCGTATTTTAAAATCAAGGGCTATAAAAACACAGCATACGCCTCATTCCAATTCAGAATATTATTTTATTCAAATATTCACATCATTAGGGAAAGGTCCCCATTAGTTTTATCAAAGATAAATTCGTTTAAATTTTCTCTTTAATCTTCCTTATGATATCGTTTTCAAACGATTTTATTCACTAGTCGGGATTAACGAAACTTACCGAAGTAATCATTTATTTTATTAACCCATTCCCAACCTATTCATCGAGGGAGCAAAACTGGTAGTACGCCATATCTAACGCACACTGTGTTATCAGCAAAATTAATTACCATTTCACGGTAAAGTCTATTTAAAGATTCATTAAAACTCCAATTTGGTTTTAATACCAAAAATCATTACTCTATGATTATTCAACTTTTAGGAAAATTAATCATTTCTTTAACTGGGTTAAAGAATGAATGTTATTAAAAACACAGTTCACAATAAATCCAAATCATATTCCATCTAAATGGAATCTTCACGGAAAACAGATCAATATATAATCGATACAAATTTCTGTATCAGACTAATAATATAAATGGAATAATCGCAAAGCCATTTAAATTCTATATATAGCAACAGTCTTCCTTTACAGAAGCTCATCTCGATTATTGCTAAATCGAATTCCATTCAATTCCAATTTAATACATTAAATTGGAAACTTTACTTTGGAAAATTTTCCTTAAATCTTAATAACATGATTTATAAATTCCAAGTCATCTATTCATTGTTAATTGGGTTAAAGAACAAGTTTTATTTAAAACACCGCTCATGATAAACCCAAAAATCCAACTTCAATTCAATTCAAATTGAATATTAATTAATTGGTAAATTTCTCTAAATATTATTTAAAAGATTTATTCTTTTCTCATCGGGGTTTAAGAACATTGTTAATGAAGACACCATTCACGACGAACCCAAAATCCAATTTAATATTAAATACAAGGCTCTGAATAGAAATTATATTGGTTTATATTCAATATCAAATTCTAAAACCAACAAATATCGTATTGGGAATAAAGATATATATACCTTCCAAATTCCTCTATAATATCTCTATAGTCACGGAATCCAATGCGAAAATACTCCAAAGAATATTTCCATTCAAAACCATTCCAATT
Source organism: Allium sativum (assembly GCA_030737875.1). Taxonomy (NCBI): domain Eukaryota; kingdom Viridiplantae; phylum Streptophyta; class Magnoliopsida; order Asparagales; family Amaryllidaceae; genus Allium; species Allium sativum. The sequence goes on from CM060916.1 coordinate 40,166,219, forward strand.
CATATGTTAGAAAAAATTATGGTTATTTTCAAACCCATGTTTCAATCCAAACAATTTATTTAATTAAAAATCCTTTGGATTATTATTCTAGTTATTAACTAGTTCATTTCGATAAAAATATCATTTATCTTTTTAGAACTTGTAATTTTCACCTAATCACTTTCTAAATCATTTATTATGATTTAGCACAATTTTTCCATATTTTTAATAATTTTATTAAGGCCCGTACAGTCGGTTTCCAATGACGGCCACCGAACTACATCCATAGCGACCTTTTCTGAAATTGATTTGGACATAATTCCAAATCCAACCATTCAAATTTAAATCTCTTACATCTGTTGGAAATCTACTTTCGTTACGAACCCAATGGTTCTGGTTTTAGAAGAATCCGACGGTCAGATCTCATGTTACGTCCGTTTGAAGTTAATGGTCGAAATCCACGAACGGTCGTTGCGTGACGCGTTCTATTCAGGCCATTATATGTATATAATATATATATCTTCAATTTCCATTTCAAACATATTTTAAAGATATTTATAAATTCATTTCAAAATTTACCAACTTCTATTCAATTTTTAAATCAAACTTGAATATTCTATACCATTATAATATTAAAATGATAATATTTCAAAATATCAGATTTTGAGATCACTTTTCGATATTCAATATAAAATGGATAAAATCGAAAGAAAATCCTGTTCGTGTTAAAACAGCATTTAACTACTTAACATGGTTTCACATTTCAATATTTTTGTGCCCATCCAAAATCGGATATCAATATCATATTTTGATTATTCACTGAATATTATTTCAAAATATTCGTTAATTCTGAACTAGAGTCAATTACATATAATTTCAGTTACATGGATTTCATACATCACATGTATACAACAATAATGATAAACAATTATTTAAAATTCATACAACAACCAGAGTACATTTTATAACTGTGTAAGCATTAAAATAAATAAATATCGCTTATACAGTCTGTCAACCCATCGATTAACACACCACTAATTATTGGGAATGGTGTATGTCAAATATCATCCTAATACTCGTGTGGGGTTTTCAAAGAAACAATACTGATCATTATTTGTGCAGTTGGGCGATGTGTAAAAATTGTCGTCCCAAACAAGATCAGTTAAATAGGTGTACATAAACAAACCGTCCGATTTGTAAATGAATATTTATTTTGTTTTCATGATTATTTTTATATAAATTTTATATAAATAATTTAATATACAACAACATCAATCATTGACAATCCCAATCACAATCCAAACAAACAATCAACCATGGTTTGTACAAAAAAAAGTGTCAGGAGCTACTAATCCCCGTCTGCAACCTATTATATAATGACAGTAAAATAATTTGAGTGAGAGAGAGTTCTAACAACCGGTTTCCACTTTATCATTCTTTATTGAACAGTTTGGATTTAATTCTGCCCCAAATTCTAACAAGCTCCAAATTGGAATTAGTTAGCCCTATTATGAAGCTCTCGTCCCCACGATAGCAACGGATTCGTTTCATGCGATTTGGTGTTCGTATGAGAAAGATATGATCTTATAAAGATTAATGACATTTTTTAAATAATTAATAAAGTAATTAATGAAAAAAATGGACCTTTCTTCTTCAAAAATTAACTACCGACGCTAGTTTCTTTGGTCGAAACTAGGGTTGATTTTTGCACCCAATCCGCAGCTCTCTAAAACAACTAGACCTACCTTGTTGTGGAGCTCTGAGAGTCGCTCTCCCCCCTTTGACACTGGCGAACTCGATGGTGGCTGAACGGAGGAAAAGCGGTGCGAGCAGTGGAACTTTGAGGTGATAGTCTGAACAAAATACTCCACTTCGAACGATCAAACCCATATGGATTTGAAGAGGGTTCGATTCTCTTCAATTTTGCCTTAAGAATCACCTGATTTCGTTGGATGGATGGAGAGTCATGGAGGAAGAAAGAATCGAGCAGTTTACCTGTCGATCGGTTTTAGAGGCGGCAAGATTTTCTGGAAATGAATTATGTTAAAGGAATTTTCTGATTGGTTAATATATATATATATATTTAATTTATTTAATTCCAAAAATACCCATTAATCCAGACGAACTCCAAATCAAACCCAAAGACTATCGCCCCTAGATAAACACCCCCATTTCGGACACAATGGGATATGTTTCGCAAGCCAATTTGGCTGTTTCGATCAGTTTTCTTCAAAATTAAAATATAAATCAATATATATTAAATTTAAACGTACATTTTAATTTACCGGGGCCACATACTGACTTCAAAAATTACAGAAAAATAAATCAAGCACTATTTTGACGGTATGGTTCTAGTAAAATGAATTTGATCGAATTTGGAAATAGTTTGAAAAATGGCCATTTCCTACTGGATCCAATTCAAACTGAAACTGTCAAAACACATTTAAATTCACCACTCTCACATATTGGTTCCAAAAATTATGAAATATGAAAGCTAGAAATAATTGGACATTCTAGTTCCAATAAAAGTGGTTTCATCGAAAACGGAGGTCGTTTGCAAAATGGCTACTTTTAAGGGCTACATATTATATGAAAAATATATATATTCCATAGCGACTATTTTAAATATTAAACTGGACATAACTTTCAATTTATATTATGATATTTCAGTTTTTCACATTCATTAGAAAGATATTATTAAACAGATTCAAATGTTTTTGGTTTTACTGAAATCCGATTTATTTTGAATCATGTACATTCAATTAAAGTTTAAAATCGAATTTTCAAACTACCACTCCATTAAGGTCGTTTAAATTTATTCGTTCTAACTTCGATTTAGAATAATTTTTTAGTTGTTACTATTTAAAATAATTCATTTTAAATATCAAAATCCATTTAAATAGCTAAAATAAAAATTATAATTTGGTTCAGAAATTCCGGGTTGTTATAATCTCCCCCACTTAAAATCTTTTCGTCCTCGAAAAGGAACGGAGCTGAAAGTTGTTTAACCAACCAACCCAACTTTCATTCTGGCTTTCATTATTCAACTTTTCAATTTCTAAGAATTTTCTAATTTCTTACAAATTTGGCTAACACCCTAAATTTTCAAAAAAATTCATCATAACCTCCTTTGTACGGTATGATCTTTAAAACCGCAACTAGCCTCACAGGGCCCTCATCAACCAAAGAAAAAGAAAAAGCCAAGCGGCTAGTCAATCGGCTCATAAAATCATTAAAAGCCAAGAAATACAGTAAACATGTACCTATTTGTCGAGCATACATTTTTATTCCACTTCTTAGCTTCCATGCTATGACCTGTTCATTATATACACATGTACATATAAAAAATTCCAATCAATTTTCAATTCAGTTCCATATTTGATTCGATTTGGCTTAAATTTACCTTTCATTATGTTATTGGTTTTATTATTCCAATATTTTAATTAGATAAACTAATAATCAAACATCACAACCAGCAATCAATTAGCTGATTAGTTTTTTGATCATATAACTTCTTATATAGTAAAAATCATATTTTCAGTATCAAAACACAAAAAATTACCCTATCTAAGGTTTTGGTTCTCACACCAGCCAATTGGAATCATATAGATATCCCACTTTCGAAACTCGAACACAAATGCTAATGATGATATATCAATCATCAGAATCATCTCCAGGCGACTAGAGTGTGATTCTATATCTACCCAGTATATTTGAGGCATCGAATACACGTTAATTACGCATATATTCAAAATCTTCATATACTCGATTGTCCAAAATAAAACATTATACTCAAATACATATAATAAGATATAATATTTCAAAACAAAACCCATTTTTAGAAATAACAATCTTCGAACTCATTCTAGGGTATTACTAACCCTATCTCTAACGAGTTATTCTTATAGGATGCTACTAATCCTATCTCCGATGAATTCTTTCGCTTGGTTCTAACGTTTCATGTTCTCGTGCTTTGTAAACCAAAGCTCTGATACCAAACTATGACGATCCAAACTTCCCCTTGCCAGAAAGCCCGAATTGAAATGAGAACACGGCGCATCAGAACACAAACAATAGAACATTTCATTTCTATTACAAAAATTTACATTAGAGTACAAGAATATGTCAGAGTTCAAATAATATACATTGAAAAATATCAAAGACTTAAAATACATAGCAGTGGAAATAAAATATATAAATACAATGCGTAGCGGAAAATACGTCAACAATACAACTGAAAGAAATACATGGATACAAAGCTTTAATATAGATTCAGCTATAATCCAGTATCCAAGGAAAAGAAATATCTGCAAAAAAAACAAAACTACTAGCTGCCTTGTGGAAATTATGGGCACCCAGAGTTTAGGTTAAAACAATAAACTCCGAGTAAGTCATGGGCTGGTGTTAGAACTAAAACAATTATTAACTTGATTTTAAAGTTAGGTAAATCAAGGGATCGTGCCATATAACACGGAATGGGTTTATCCCTAAGAATACCAGTGCATAAAAAAACAGCGCAATGCTAAATAAAGAACAATGAAGCTATTATAAGACTCAGGTCCCATCGCACAATGCAACACAAGCCGGAGGATAGAATTTTCCCTTATAATAGCCAAATATGCTTGATATGTAAAATTTCATCTTTTACTATTACTATAAGTGAAGAAATCAACTTCAAATATAAATGTATCAATCATAGGAGGAGTAGGTACCATTATATTACGTCGCCATATATATATATTTACAACTAAAACTGAAAAATCATGTATTGGAAATTGGGTTTCCATCTATGAACCAAGGCAAGCGGTCTGCCTTACCGATTCGAGACACACTAGCAATGCCTCAGGATCCCCCGCAGTGAACCCTAGGTTTGTCGCATGGCCGGTCATCCATCGATGATTAGTTATACTATAAACTATATGTTAGCCGATTCTACCGAACCTCCAAAATGGTCAGCCCAGTCGACCATATCGAAAGCCATTTAAGGACTTACCTCGCTTTCTATGTACCTCGTCTATCTATCATAATAGTATGCAACATACACATGAGTATGCAGTCTGGGCTCCATACCATGACTTTACTCATAGCTAGAAACTAACATATGTCCATTTCCATACGTTCCTCATCCCGTTTCTGGTTCGTACTGGGGAGTGAAGCTCGCGAATTAGCGCTACACAAAGCTATGCTAATTTAAGTTGTGCTTTGATCATCAACCACAAAGCCTTTCTTTTCAACAAAAGCTTTAATCCATGCAACTCAGCATGGCGCACTGTCAATCCATACAGTAACACTAATTTCCATCAATATATAACCTCTAAGATCGTACGTCTCAGAGAAGGGTGTTAAGCAAGAGAATAAATTCTCCACCACCAAACAGATACATATTTAGCAGAGATCAACGAATACAGTATAAAGAAATACAATGGCAGACACACTATCCATTTGCAAGTACGTTCTGGGTCTGAATGAAACAGGAGACACCTTATTCCTCGTCTCATATGTGTAATACAAGAGAGAGGCCCTCGCATATCCTATCGACCTCCAAGTATGTCTGGACGATCACCACTTATTACCTTGTCTTGGGTGTAAATCCCAATCAAGACATCAATAATCGTCCAAACGATGTGAGGATCTCCGGTCTTCAACCACCGCCTTCAACGTCGACTTTTAATCGTCGTATCAATTATTTAAAAAGGGTTAAACCCAGTCTTTTCGAACAACTCGTGTATTTTAAAATCAAGTGCTACAAAAACACAGCATATGCCTCATTCCAATTTAGAATATTATTTTATTTTAATATTCACATCATTAGGGAAAGGTTCCCATTAATCTTATTAAAGATAAATTATTTTAAATTTTCTCTTTAATCTTCCTTTTGATATCGTTTTCAAAAGATTTTATTCACTAGTCGGGATTAGCGAACCTTACCCAAGTACCCATTTATTTTATAAACCCAATCCCAACCTATTTATCCCGTAAAGGAAAACTGGTAGTACTCCATATTTAACACCCACTGTGTTATCGGTAAAATTAATTACCATTTCACATTCAAATATCTAATTAAAGATTCATTAAAACTCCAACTTGGTTGTAATATCAAAAATTATTACTCTATGATTATTCAACTTTTAGGAAAATTAATCCTGTTTTTAACTAGGCTAAAGAATGAATATACAAACACAGTCCACAATAAACCCAAATCTTATTCCATTAAAATGGAATCTTCACGAATAACAGATCAATATATAATCAATATAAATTTCCGTATCAGACTAATAATATAAATGGAATTACGTCAAAGCCTTTTAAATTCCATATACAGTAACGGTCTTCCTTTATAGAAGCTCATCTCGATTATTACCAAATTGAATTCCATTCAAATCCAATTTAATACATTAAATTGGAATCTTTACTTTGGAAAATTTCCCTTAAATCTTAATAACAAGATTTATAAATTCCAACTCATCTCTTTACTGTTAATTGGGTTAGAGAACAAGTGTTATTTAAAAAACCACTCACGATAAACCCAAAAGTCCAATTTCAATTCAATTCCAATTAAATATTAATTAATTGGTAAATTTCTCTAAATCTTATTTTAAAGGTTTATTCTTTTCTCATCGGGGTTTAAGAACAGTGTTAATAAGGATGCCATTCACGACAAACCCAAAATCCAATTTAATATTAAATACAAGGCTCTGAATAGAAATTATATCGGCTTATATTCAATATTAAGTTCTAAAACCAACAAATATCGTATTGGGAATAAAGTATATATATATATATATCTTCCAAATTCCTCCATAATATCTTTATACTCACGGAATCCAATGCCGAAATACTCCGAAGAATATTTGCATTCAAAACCATTCAAATTCATATGTTGGAAAAATTCTAATTATTTTCAAACCCATTTTTCAATCCAAACAATTTATTTATTTAAAAATCCTTTGGATTATTATTCTAGTTATTAACTAGTTCATTTCGATAAAAATATCATTTATCTTTTCAGAACTTGTAATTTTTCACCCAATCACATTCTATATCATTTATTACGATTTAACACAATTTTTCCATATTTTTAATAATTTTATTAAGGCCCGTACAGTCGGTTTCCAATGACGGCCACCGAACTGCATCCATAGTGACCTTTTCTGAAATTGATTTGGACATAATTCATAATCCAATGTTCAAATTTAAATGTCTTACATCCGTTGGAAATCTCTATTCAATGTGAACCCAATAGTTCCAGTTTTAGAAGAATCCGACGATCGGATCTCATGTTACGTCCATTTGAAGTTAATGGTCGAAATTCGCGAACGGTCGTTGCGCGACGCATTCTATTCAGGCCATTATATGTATATAATATATATATCATCAATTTCCATTTAAAACATATTTTATAGATATTTATAAATTCATTTCAAAATGATTCCAACTTCTATTCAATTTCTAAATCAAACTTGAATATTCTATATCATTATAATATTAAAATGATATTATTTCAAAATATCATATTTTGAGATCACTTTTCGATATTCATTATAAGATGGATAAAATCGAAAGAAAATCCTGTTCGTATTAAAACGGCGTTTAACTACTTAACATGGCTTCACATTTCAATATTTTCATGCCCATCCAAAATCGGACATCAATATCATATTTTGATTATTCATTGAATATTATTTTAAAATATTCGATAATTCTGAACTGGAATCAGACTCAATCAGTTATCATATAATTTCAGTTATATGGATCTCATACATCACATGTACACAACAATAGTGATAAACAATCACTGAAAATTCATTCAACATCCATAGTGCATTTTATAACAGTATAAGCATTAAAATAAATAAATATCGCTTATACAGTCTGTCAGCCCATCGATTGACATACCACTAATTATTGGGATCAATGTATGTCAAATATCATCCCAATACCCATGTGGGGTTTTCAAATAACCAATACTGATTATTGTTTGTGCAATTGGACGTTGTGTAAAAATTGTCGTCCCGAACAAGATCAGTTAAATAGGTGTACATAAATAAACCGTCCGATTTGTAAATGAATTTTTATTTTATTTTCATGATTATTTTTTTATACATTTTATATAAATAATTTTATATACAACAATATCAATCAATGAAATCCCAATCATATTCCAAACATACAATCAACCATGGTTTGTACAAAAATAGTGTCAGGAGCTACTAAGCCCCGTCTGCAACCTATTTTATAATAAATGTAAAATAATTTGAGTGAGAGAGAGTTCGCACAGCCGGTTTCCACTCCATCATACATTATTGGACGATTTTTATTTAATTCTACCCTAAATTTTACCAAGCTCCAAACTGGACCCAGTTACTCTTGATATGAAGTTCTCGTCCCCACGATCGCAATGGATCCTGTGTCATGCGATTTGGAGTTCGTATGAGAAAGATATGATCTTATAAAGGTTAATGATATTTTTTAAATAATTAATAAAGTAACTAGTAAAAAAAATAAACCTTTCTTCTTCAAAAATCAACTACCGACGTTGGTTTCTTTGGTTCTAAACTAGGTTTGATTTTTGCACCCAATCCGTAGCTCTTTAAGACGATCAGACACTACCACGTTGTAGAGCTCTGAGAGCCGCATCGCCCCCTCTTACACTGGTGAACTCAATGGTGGCTGGATGGAGGAAAAGTGGTGCGAGTGGTGGAATTTTGAGGTGACGATCTGAACAAAATACTCCATTTTGAATGATCAAACACGTATGGATTTGAACAGGGTTCGATTCTCTTCAATTTTGCCTTAAGAATCACCTGATTTCGTTGCGTGGATGGAGAATTATAGAGGAAGAAAGAATCGAGCAGTTTACCCGCGATTCTTTTTGGAGGCGGCGCGATTTTTTGTAAATGAATTAGGTTAAAGGAATTTTCTAATTGGTTAATATATGTATATAATTTATTTAATTCCAAAAATACCCATTAATCCATACTTACTCCAATTCAAACCAACAACTGTTGCCTCTAGCTAAATACCCCCATTCTGGACACAATGGGATATATTTTGTAAGCCAATTTGGCCGTTTCGATCAGTTTTCATCAAAATTAAAATATAAATAAATATATATTGAATTCAAATGTACATTTTAATTTACCGGGGCCACATACTGACTCCAAAAATTACAGAAAAATAAATCTAGCTATGTTTTAACGAAAAGATCCTAACAAAACTACTTTCGTCGAATTTGGAGACCATTTGAAAAATGGCCATTTTTTTGTCGATCCAATTGAAACTGAAGCTGTCAAAACACATTTAAATTCACCACGCTGACATATTGATTCCAAAAATTATGAAATTTGAAACCTAGCAATAATTTGACATTCCGGATCCAACAAAAGTGGTTTCGTCAAAAACTGAGGTTGCTTGTAAAATGACTATTTTTAAGGCTATATATTATATAAAATATATATAAATTCCATTGTGACTATTTTAAATTTTGAACTGGACATAAATTTCAATTTATATTATGAAATTTCAGTTTTCCACATTCGTTAGAAAGATATTATTAAACAAGTTCAAATGATTATGGTTTTACTGAAATTCGATTTATTTTGAATCCTGTACATTCAATTAAAGTTTAAAATCGAATTTTCAAACTACCGCACCATTTCAGGCTCGTTTTATAATTAAAATAATTTTTTAGTCGTTATTATTTTAAATAAAGCATTTTAGGCGTTCAAAATCCATTAAAATAGCTAAAATAAAAAATTTAAATTGATTCAGAAATTCCGGACAGTTACATGAAAGGTAAATGCATGAATGTGATGGACCAAAAAATCTGCAGTTCCTAACGGGTAACAACGCTACTTTGCACCCTACTGCCACTGACTCACCAATAAGGTTCGTCGAGGTCACGATATACACAAAGCTACGCTTCAATAACCATGCTTTGAGCATAACTAGCTCATTTCATAACTCGAGTATGCCACATTGACAATTCATGACATGTCACTGATTTCTATCAATGTATACCATCTAATTTCATATGACTTAGAGACGAGGATGATATATTGCCACATATCCGATACATATTAACTAAAATCAGTGCTAGGTAGTCAATTTCAACGTCAGACACACAATCCATACGAGTCCATTCTAGGTCTGAATGGAACAACAACCCAAAAATATTCAAATATATTCAGATCTCATGCCACTTGTAATCTCGTATCGGGGGTACGACCTGATTCGAGACATCAGCAATCAACCCAAACAATTTGAATATACTCGGTCTTCACTTTAATTTCCAAGTCTCCAGTTTTTATAATGTCATATTATTACTTTCAGTGGTTTTCTGACCTAGATCCGATTCCGGACTTCCCAAGTAATAAGCATACTTTAAAACAGTAGTTATGGATGATACAAGTTTCTCAATTCAAATCTCTTTTCCAAAAGTTGTCCCTTTACTTCGAGTTAAAGTTGGATTCATTCACTCCCTATAAACCCCGTTATCATCTTAGTCCTTATCTTAAAGTTCAATATTCATTTCCAATCTTATATTTTAAAAACAAAATTCATTTATTCATCGTTATCTCGAAACTACCAAATCTTAATTTGAATTTCCACTCATGACAATTCAAATAATTGATATTTTCAAATATAAGCTTAAATAGAATTTAATTGACTTATATTTGATAATGATTCACAACTCGGGCAAACACTATCAAAATCTGGATATGAATATGTTTTAATATTTCTAATAGTATTTGTCTGCTCCTGGAATTCCATATCGAATATCCAAAGACCAAAACTCAATCCATTTTCAATTCAAACCTCCCATATCTTATTTATAATTTAAATAAAATTCATACCATATATTTTACTCTTTTAAACTCTTTCAACCAATTTAACAAATTCTTTTTCCACAATAGTTTATGTTTAAAATCTTCAAATGTCAATCATTTTCAAAGAAATGGTGTAAAACCATTAAAATCGTTACGGAAAATGCTGAGAAATTGTAACAACCCGGAAAATCTGAGCCAAATTAAATTATTTATTTTTGTAATTTTAATGAATTTTGAATATTTAAAATGAATTATTTAAATAATAACGATGAGAAATTTATTTTGAATAGAATTATAATGTATATATTTATTTGAATCGACATCAGAATATAAATATATATTTTTATTTATAAAAGGAATTGGAAATGGCGAGGTAGTTCGAAAATTCGATTTCGAATTTCAAATGAAGGTGCAGGATTCAATATAAACCATATTTTAGCGAAACCAAATGTATTGGAATCTATTTGAAAATATCTTTCCAACGAATCCGAAAAATTGAAATTTTATAGCGGGAGTAAAAAGTTATGCTCAGTTGAAAATTCAGAATAGTCGCTATGGAATATAGCCCTTAAAAATGGAAATTTTGCAAATGACATCTGTTTTCGACGAAACCACTTTTGTTGGATCCAGGATGTCAAATCATTGATAGGTTTCAAATTCCATAATTTTTGAAGTTAATATGTGAGCGTGGCGAAGGAAAATGTGTTTGGTTGATTTCAGTTAAATTGAATCGACCAGAAAATTGCCATTTTTCAAACGGTCTCAGAATTCGACGAAACCAGTTTTGTTGAGATCGTATCGTCAAAACATAGCTAGATTTATTTTTCTGGAATTTTTGGGATCCGTTTGTGGCCCCAGCAATTTGAAATGCACGTTCAAATCAAATATTGAATGTTTTATATTTTAATTTGAAGAGAAACTAACTGAAACAGTCGAATGGGCCTACGAAACATATCCCATTGTGTTCGGAATGGGGGTATTTAGCTAGGGATGACAGTCGTTGGGTTTGGATTGGAGTTTGTAAGTGGTAAGGGGTATTTTTGAATTTTAAAGATATATAAATAAAATAAAATTACTTTGGCCAATCACAATTTCCCAAATCACCCTCTCTTTCCCCGATACTCCTACAATCGATGACGGTGGAGTGTTCAAAGCATCCCATCCATATACTGGCCAATCCGCTTACAATTACATCCTTCCCCTTTGCAACTTTTTGAAGCTCTCCTCCTACACTTCAAATCCATATAAGGTTTACCCCCTATCGTTCATCCTACATCAAGAACGAGCCCCTCAAACTCTGAATATTCATCGCGCCGCCCAGCCTCACCACCACCGTCGAGTTCATCAGAAAGGGGACCCGCTGACATGCCATTCCAAGCTCTTCCACGCTGTACCTTCTGATCGACTCCTCGTTACACCGTTTGATCAAGAATTGAAAACCTAGATTTGAACATTCAAGAAGGGTATGTGGCCTTTAATTTTTGAATGGAAAATTAACACTTTTAAGTGTTGCAATTTTTGATTTTTAAATAAAAATCATATCTTTTTGCTATGTTGATGAAATTCAATGAAACAGGAAACATCGGACTCGTGTGGACGTCTCCTACATTCTAGAAGAGACCGTATATTTTTCTGAACCTTCTATGATTTTTGGAGGAGTGGCACCCAATGTGAGAATTCTGATTTATAAACGTTATGGTATTGACGATGTATGAATTATATAGTCGATGTATGAGTTATATAAGCATTGTACACCTCATGTATAAGCGTTGTATAAGTTATATGTTCGATGTATAAGTTATATATGCGTTGTAGAAATCATATATGCGTTGAATGATATTGAAATATATTGAAATGAAATCGAAATATATTTATATACGTATCTATATACACACTCCCCTCGTCCACAGACCATGGACGATATATATTGGTTGTGATATTGTTTGGATTTGGTTGATGTGAAATTTGGTAAATATCAAGAATGGTTGATTTGAAATGATTAATTGTAGTTGAAATCCTAATAGGATTAGTATATGGGAAAATTCATCTGCGTACGAACTAGATATTGAAATCCCCATTGTCAAAAGCTGCGAGGCTTTAAGGTTGAGCGAGGAGCCGTACTAGGGACGATGCTAGTTTTAACTACCCTGCCGTTATGCTACCGAAATTTTCTAAAATATTTCTGTGTTTGATTTATCTTCATGTATTGAAATATATTCATGTGACGAATGAAATAAATGGTTTGAACGATAAAAATAACATTTTTATCGAATGAATGAAATAAATGGTTTGAACAATAAAAATAACATTTTTATCGAATGAGTGAAATAAATGGTTTGAACGATAAAAATAACATTTTTATCAAATGAATGAAATAAATGGTTTGAACGATAAAAATAACATTTTTATCGAATGAATGAAATAAATGGTTTGAACGATAAAAATAAAAATTTTATCGAATGAATGAAATAAATGGTTTGAACGATAAAAATGACATTTTTATCGAATGAATGAAATAAATGGTTTGAACGATAAATATTATATTTTTATCGAATGAATGAAATAAATGGTTTGAACGATAAAAATAACATTTTTATCGAATGTACGAAATATAGAAAAATATTCATTTTTGAAATAAATTGTTTTAACAATAAAAATCACATTTTTGTCATCTATATGAAGTATATAAAATATTCATTTTTGAAATAAATTGTTTTAACAATAAAAATAACATTTTTATCATGTATGTGAAGTAATAAAAAGAGTCATGTGTTGAAATAAATACCTATAAAAATATCATTTTTATCACATATATGAAATGAAATGTTTTTGAAATTGAAGAACGAATTATATTTATATTTATATATATATATATATATAATTAAAATAAATCGAATAACAAAGCTACAGTTCGTGTTTTGAAGCCGTGATTTCAAACGACTATTGCGGGAGATCCGACCATCGGATTTTCCCGAAACCGAAACCGTTGGGTTCGCTTTGGAAATATCTTTCCAACAACACCAACTTTGTAAAAATCCAATGGTTGGATTGTCCAGAATGTTTAATTCAAATATGAATGAAAACAACGCCAGAATCGATTATATTTATATATATATAAATATAATTAAAATAAATCGAATAACGACGCTGCAGTTCGTATTTTGAAATCGTAACTTCAAACGATTGTGCCGGGAGATCCGATCGTCGGATTTTTGGGAAAACCGGAATCGTTGGATTCGTTTTGAAAAGATCTTTCTAATGACATAAAATTTGTAAAGATCCAACGGTTAGATTTTCAGATATATGTAAATCAAATCTGAAGAAAAACAGTGCCATGGCCACGTTATGGCCTGAAGAGTCGTTTATATAAATTGGCTATTTTTTCATGAATAAAAATAGCAATAAATCGTGATAAAATATTATAAACGATATGGAATGGAAATAAACTGAATTTACCCGGTTTGTTGGATATTTGATGGTTGAATGTGCTTGATGTGAAAATTACATTAAAGAACAAAATTATTGATGTCGAATAATTTAACCATTGAAATGAATTGATATGAAATTCTAAATATACGTGAATTATTTGAAAAGGTCAAGTTAAATCTCATTTCTATTAATTGATCGACGGTTAGAAGTCGAAGATATAAAGACGGTGCAAGACCGACGATCTTCACGTCGAATGGATGGGTACTACTGATGCTCAAGGTGGGAGTAGCTACCTTGAAGGGGGCTAAAGTGGTAGCCGTCCGGACGTACTTGTTGATTGTACGGTTGTGCGAGGTATAAGGTGCCTCCGGTTTCGTTCAGACCCAGAACGGACTTGTAAATGGATGTGTGTCTGACATTGTATATTAACAACGTGGCATACAGAGATGCAGTGATCAAAGCTTTTGTTGAAAAGAAGAGCTTTGTGATTGATGATCAAAGCAGGGCTTTAAATAGCTAGCTTTGTGTTTAGCATTGTTTTGCGAGCCTCACACCCCGGTATGAGCCAGAAACGGGAGAGGACCTCAGGGAGAACCTACGTTTCTTTATAGCTAGGAGTGGTGTTTTGGGTTTTACTCACCCGGACATTTTACTTATGTGGATGATGGAAAGCGAGGCGCCTAGGTTATATCGGTCGCTCCTGGGCCAATGGTTTTGGTCGGTATATGACCAGTTTACACCCCATAGGGTAGGGAAATACAATGTTCAGGTATTTTAATCCACTCTGTGTGGACCGACCCTGAGATCCAAGGGTCACTCGAGCTCTGATCCTGAGGCTCGAGCTAGAGAGTCTCAAATCGGTAAGGATGATCCTTTGCCTTGGTTTATGACGGAAATCCAATTTCCAAATACGACATCGTGCGATTTTGATTGTATACCTATGTATGGCGACAAAATGGTATGGGGCATTAATGTCGTCTATGATTGATACTTATGATTGAAATTGTTTTTGAAACATATAAACAGTAGTAATAATATCAAATGCATTTGTTTTATTCGTATCAAGCATATTTTGGCAATTATAAGGTAAAACTCTATCCTTCGGTATGCGTTGCATTGTGTGATGGGAACTAAGTCTTATAATGGCTTCATTTGTTTAAAAAGCATTGCGATGTTTAAAAGATTTACTTGTTTTAAAGCACTAGCAATCCAACGGAGTAAACCCATTCCATGTTAGCGGCATGGTCCTGTGATTGACCATATTATGAAATATGTTAAGTGGATTTCTCATACCAGCCCCATGGCTAACTCTTAGTTTGTTTCACTTGCTAACTCGGGTACCCCTTTTCTACACGGGAAACCTTGTATTCAGGTTTTAACAGGCTCTTTCTGGATAGCTGGAGCTGGATTCTATCACTTCTTTCTTTTTATGCTGTTCAGATCCTGTTCTACATATTATGTTTTGATTCCGCTGTAGACATTTTATGTAAAGCTGAACTGTATTTTGTACTAATTATGATCATGTATACTGTGTAACTATGATGATTATGTTTATCAAGTGTATTCTATTGTACATTATCTGGTGTATTTAATTATTTTTGTTCTGCTGTTATTTGTTTATGTGTTATATTCCAAAGATTACCCTTGCCACCATCGTACGGAGGTTTGGGGTCGTCAAATGTATTATGTTTTACATTGTGGTTCATTGCGTATCCGATAGTTGCTATTGATAACATATCTGTTTGATGGCGGAGAATTTATCCTCTTGCTTAACACCCTTCTTCGAGACGTACGAACTCAAAGATTTTGTGATTAATAAATCATATGTGTGAACTGCTGATGTGAAGTACTATATTATGAAAGTACTTGTGATTATTATGTTGTGAAATGATTTTCCCTACTTCGGGATATGAAATGATTTGGTATATGGCTAAAGATTTGGTGACCCGGTCTACTAAAAGTATGGGTGGGATCCAGTGCCTTAGGGTGAGTGGTCAGTGTGTAGCATGCTCCATGTGTGGGAGGTGCATATATATATTGAGTTGCTTAGGTACATGCCCTTTCCCTTGTTTGAGGCGAGCCCGATATTTGGTTGCATACCTGTTCGTATGCATTGTTATGTTTTGGAATTCATATTTCCAAAGATTTGATTTGAGATTCCGAGAAGTGAAATCTACTTTGATATAAAAGCTAGATATATATTTCAAATAATTTGAAATGGAAATAGGGGAATAAAGTCCAAAGAAATAATTTCTGTAAATTGAATTGGATTTGGAAAATCTAAGTGTGGTGATTAATCTAAATGGGTAGATTGGGATATTGCATGTTGGTTGATGCATAGTAGATCCATAATTACTGATTGTTGTTTATACACTGGCATTCATAGGGGTAAACCCGTTCCGCATTAGCCGCATGGTCCTGTGATTTGCCTTATCATTTTGATAAGTTAATTTTAACTGTAGAGTTTCTCACAGCAGTCCCATGACTGACTCGTAGTTAGCTTTTCCCTTGCAAACTCGGGTGCCCCTATTTTCCACATGGGAAATCGAGTAGTTTATGTTGAAGATATATGAGCAGGATTCTGGATTGAAGCTTAAAGCTGTGTCCAGAGCATTGTTAGTCTTCCGATGTGTAGTTTATATTTCCGTTGTGCATTGTATTACATTTATTGTAAATAAATCTTCCGCTGTATTATATTTATTTGTACTTTGATGTAACATTATTATGATGTTTATAGAAGTCTTCTGTTATTTGTTTTGATGTGTTGTATGCCCAGAGATAGCGTATGCGGGATTCGAACGGTCTTTGTCGGTTTAGCGATCGATTAGGTCCGGGCGAAATCCGTATCGTTACAGAAATGGTTATTTAACCAAATAGATCTAAAATCATTCCAAATTCACATATTTTGACCCAAATCACTATTAATTAATATAATATGATTTATTATATTTTCTGGATTTTTAGAATAATGTTTATAAGCCCATTTTATTTGATTTTCCATTTTGGTCGTCGAACTGCACTTATAACGACTTTTCCAAATTTTAATTTAAACATAACTTGAAAACCACACGTTAGAATTTGAAATTTTCTTTCTATTCAACAACCATTATCAATATAAATTCTACGTTTACCATTTCAAGTCAATCTGATTCAAAACGTTCAAGCTATAATCATTTGAAATTTAAAATCGATATTAACGAACTGTCGTTATGCGATGCATTCGATTCACGCTATATAACGTTTAACTATAAATCGCCAAATTCCTCTTTACAAAATTGTAACAACCCGAAAATCTGGGCCAGTTTAAAATTTTTATTTTGGCAATTTTAGCGAATTTTAATTATTTAAAATGAATTATTTTAAATAATATCGACGAAAATTTATTTTGAAAATATATAGAACGTATATATTATATACGTCGTCGTTAGAATATAAATAATTATATATATAATTATAAAGGAATTGAAAATGGCGCGGTAGTTCGATAATTCGATTTCAAACTTCAATTGAATGTACCGGGTGCAAAACAATCCGGATTTTAGTGAAACCAAAAACATTAGGATCTAATTGTGAATATCTTTCTAACGAATCCGAATAATCAAATTTTCATAGCGGGGATCAAAAGATTTGTCCAGTTGAAAATTCTGAATAGTCGCTATGGAATTCAGGCCCTTAAAAATGGACATTTTGCAAATGACCTCGGATTTCGACGAAACCAGTTTTGTTGGGTCCGTGATGTCAAGTTATCGCTAGGTTTCAAATTTCATAATTTTTCGAATCAATATGTGAGCGTGGCATAGGAAAACGCATTTGACCAGTTTCAGTTGATTTTAATCGACTGGAAATTGGCCATTTTTCTAACGGTCTCAGAATTCGACGAAACTAGTTTTGTTAGGACCGTATCGTCAATACGAAGCTAGAAAATATTTTTCGAGAATTTTTAGAGTTAGTATGTGACCCCGGTAATTTGAAATGTACGTTTAAAATTCAATATAGCGATTTAAATGTAGATTTAAAGGAAACTGATCGAAACGATCAAATCAGCTAGCGATACATATCCCATTGTGTTCGGAATGGGGGTAAAACGCTATGGGCGACAGGCGGTGGGCCTCGTTTAGAGGTCGTATGTAAAAGTCAACATTTTGAAATTAAAAAAAAAAAAAGAATTCTCTCTCCTCCCCATACCTTCTCCCAGGGCCCCCCCCCGTTCACTTTTTCAGAATCAAAAAGAAAAAAAAAACCTCGAAGACGACGGAGACATCGTCGATCTCACCCCCCTTCCACCACCGCCCTTCGTCGAGGGCGCCACGGGAGGTCGGCCTCCCAGCGCCGCCTCCTTCCCCTCGTCTCCTCCTTCAGATCGACGTGCGAAGCACCCTATCGCGAGACCCCCAGTCGAGCCAACCCCCTCCGCCTCACCCACCTTTCCTCCTCCGACCAGGCACCCCCCCAGTCGACGCAGACAGCGCGGAACCCCCCCTCTCTGTAAGTTCTTTTTTTTTTTCTTTCTTTTTATTTAATATTTTATTTTGTTTTTTATTTACAACTAAAAACTGATTTTTTTAACAAAGTAAAAACTGATTTTTTAACAAAGTAAAAACTGATATTTTTTAACAAAGTAAAAACTGATTTTTTAACAAAGTAAAAACTGATTTTTTAACAAAGTAAAAACTGATATTTTTTAACAAAGTAAAAACTGAATTTTTAACAAAGTAAAAACTGATATTTTTTAACAAAGTAAAAACTGATTTTTTAACAACGTAAAAACTGATTTTTTAACAAAGTAAAAACTGATTTTTTAACAAAGTAAAAACTGATATTTTTTAACAAAGTAAAAACTGATTTTTTAACAAAGTAAAAACTGATATTTTTTAACAAAGTAAAAACTGATTTTTTAACAAAGTAAAAACTGATATTTTTTAACAAAGTAAAAACTGATTTTTTAACAAAGTAAAAACTGATTTTTTTAACAAAGTAAAAACTGATTTTTTAACAAAGTAAAAAGGTTTGAACTTTAGAAAGAAAAGATTAGAACTTGGAAAAAAATAAAGATCATTTTTTTTTTAAATAGAAAAGACGAAATTTTTATTAAGTAAAAGATGTAAAAATATGATTTTTATATATTGAACTTCGAAATAAAAATATGATTTTTATATATTGAACTTCGAAATAAAAATATGATTTTTATATATTGAACTTCGAAATAAAAATATGATTTTTATATATTGAACTTCGAAATAAAAATATGATTTTTATATGTTGAACTTCGAAATAAAAATATGATTTTTATATCTTGAACTTCGAAATAAAAATATGATTTTTATATATTGAATAGCGAAGTAAAATTCGATTTTTACATATGTAGTGAAAGCGGACAACGAAAGCGACAAAAGGCGAGTTGGCGAAGATTTCCTGCATTAGGAGTGCCGTGAAGTTGGATAGCTATTTGTGAGAACTTCTCACCTTTCAATTTCTTTTCTAATTACATATATATACTAGGATGCAAACGGTGCTTAGTAGCACCCGACACAATCGTCCACAGACCATGGACTTGTTTGTTTGATTGCATAAATTAATTGGATTATTTGATTGAATTGAATTGTTGGGTGAAATTGAATGGTTTGATTGATGTGTGAATGGCGTGGGCCTTCACTAGACCGGGGATAAGGCTAGGCCTCGTCCCGTTTCTAGTATCGTGCCGTTATGCCGCCGAAATTTTCTAAAATATGTTAGAAAATAAAAATATCATTTTATTGTGTAAATGAATAATAGAAATTCATATGTTGGGATAAAATGTTTTATCGTTAAAAATATAATTTTTAACGTGAATATGAATATAGTGAAAGTGAATAAAATAAAATATTCATTTATAAACCAGACGGTTTGTTTATGTACACCTATTTGAAGGACATTGATTGGGACGATAAATTTTACACATCGCCCAACAGCACAAATAAAATATGTGTTTGATTGTTTGAAACCCCACACGGGTGTTAGGATGAAATTTGAAGTTCACTCATCCTGATTGATTAAATATGTCGATCGATCGATTGACAGGCTGTTATAAGCGTTAGATAACTATATTTGATGCTTATACAGTGTAGTGCACTTTGGTTGATGGTTGATTATTTTTCAAAGCTATTATATACATGTGTTGTAGAAAATCCATATAATTAACATTATATGGTAATTGATTGGGCCTCATTCCAGTTTTGAAAAAGAAATATTTGAAATAGAATATTTGAAAATAGGAATATATGAAGCCGTGTTGATTAAATTGACGCCATTTTGACGTGAACGATATTTATATCGATTGAAAACGATTTCGAAATGAAATGAATTGAAAACGATTTCGAAATGAATTGAATTGAAAACGATTTCGAAATGAAATGAATTGAAAACGATTTCGAAATGAAATGAATTGAAAACGATTTCGAAATGAATTGAATTGAAAACGATTTCGAAATGAATTGAATTGAAAACGATTTCGAAATGAATTGAATTGAAAACGATTTCGAAATGAATTGAATTGAAAACGAATTCGAATTGAATTGAAAGCGAATTGAAATGAATTCAAATTGAATTGAAATTTGAATTGAATAGAAATGAATTTTAAAACGAATTTATAGAGAAGAATTCAATTTTGATTTGAATTGAAATGGTAGTTGAAATTGCTTTTGAAACGAATTTAAAACTATTTATATAATTCGTTTTAAATAGAAATCGACGAAGTATATATTATATATATTATATATATAATATAATGGCCTGAATAGAACGCGCCGCGCCGCGGCAGTTCGCGAATTTCGACCATTGATTTCAAACGGACATTAAGGGAGATCCGACCGTCGGATTCTCCTAAAACCGGAACCGTTGGGTTCGTATCGAAAAGAGCTTTCTACCGAATGTGATAAATTAGAAATCTAACGGTTGGATTTGGAGTTACGTCCAAATCAAATTCGAAAAAGGTCGCTGTAAGTGCAGTTCGATGGCCATTGATGGAAATCGACTGTACGGGCCTTGATAAAATTATTAAAAATAGTAATAATTTATGTAAAATCATAAGAAATGATTTAGAAAGAGTTGGGAGGAAAAACTCCATATTTGAAAAGATAAAAATAGATTTTTATCGAAATGAACTGGTTTTGAACTAGAATTATAATTCTATTTATTTTTAAATAAATAAATTGGATTTGAAATGGTTTTGAAAATAACCAGAATATCCAATGATTTCATTGGAGTGGAATTGAATCGAAATTGTCTTCGGAATATTTCGATGTTGGAATTCGTGATTATACGGATGTTGATATGGAAATTTGAAAGATATATATTTATATCGTTATTTCCAATACGACATTTGTTAGTCGTAGAATTTGATATTGAATATAAGCCGATATATTTTCTATTCAGAGCCTTGTATTGAATATCGAATGTGATTTGGGTTTGTCGTGAATGGTGTCTTCACTAACACTGTTCTTGAACCCAATTGAGGAAAGATTAAATCTTTTTATTTAGATTTAATGAAGCGTACCAATTAAATAATATTTAATTGGAATTGAATTGGTATTGATTTTTGGGTTTATCGTGAACAGTGTTTTAAATAACACTTGTTCTTTAACCCGATAATTAATGGAATGTGATTTTGGGTTTATCGTGAACCGTGTTTTAAATGACACGGATTCTTTAACCCAGTCGAAGATTAAAACTAAGTGGAGTTTTAATGAATCTTTAATTAGATTGAAAGGATCGAAAATGGAGTATCACCAGTTCTTGTTGCAGTCGTGATGGGGGGTTCTCGCTTCGCGGTTTGGTGGCGAACGGGAGACTCTTACCCCCACATGTCCCTTGTGGTGGGGGTTGGTTAGGCAGTGGCCGGGAGACTCGAGAGGGTCGCCGTAAAACAAGTAACTGGGGGACCATGTGAAAGCCACGGTGGGTTTTACCTGCTGCTTGGGGGATGAAGGGATGGTTGCAAAGCCTACCGGAGTTCGTCGGCTATTTCACAGTTGGTATCAGAGCCTTGGTTTACAAGGCAGAGAACAAGACACATTAGAACAATACGAAAGAATTCATCAGATATTGGATGAGTAATATCCAATGAGAATGACTCGTTAGAGATGGGATCAGTAGTATCCTAGAACGAGTGGGAAGAGTATATTTTTCAAATGAAAACATTCTTTGTTTTGAAAATTTAAATCAAATATTCGTATTTGATTATTTATTTATATTGATTTTGGGACAGTCCAGTATATAAAGATTTTGCATATACGCCTTGCAAACGTGTATTTGAAGTTTTAATATACTGGATAGATATAGAATCACATTCTAGACACCCGGAGATGGTTCTGATGATTGATCGATCATCATCAGAATTTATGTTCGTGCTTTGAAGATGTAATATCTATATATCTCCTATTGACTGGTGTGAGAACCAAAATTAGATAGGACCTATTGTTGTGATTTGGCATCAAAAACATGATTTTTGTATATGTATCAAAATTATGAATTTGAAACTCTAATTCACTAATTGATTGATGTTTGTGTTGTTTGTTCATTTGTTTGCTAATTTTGAACCATTTAGCCTAATTGAATCAAATATTGAATTGTATTGAAAATTGGTCGCATTTGTTTGCATATACATATATATTATTGAACAGGTCATAGCAAGGAGGCTAGAGCAGAGAATAAAATTTGTTTGCCCGACAAATAGGTACATGTTTACTACATAATTTACTGTTTGTTTGGGTGATGATGATTTTATGAGCCTATTGGCTAGCCGCTTGGCTTTTTCTTTTTCTTTTTTGAGATCTGAAGGACCGGGGAAGCTATTTGAAATTCCCCGATGCCCCCATTGCAGGGGAGGTTATGGCGAAATTTTTCGAAAATTTAGGGTGTTAGCCAAATTTTTGAAAATTTGAAAATTCTCAGAAACTGAAAAGTTGGAGAATGGGAGCCAGATCGAGCGTAGAGTTGATTAATCAAACCACTTTCGACTTTGTTCCTTTTCGGGGACGAAAAGTTTTAAGTGGGGGAGATTGTAACAACCCGAAAATCTGGGCCAGTTTAAAATTTTTATTTTGGTAATTTTAGCGAATTTTAATTATTTAAAATGAATTATTTTAAATAATATCGACGAAAATTTATTTTGAAAATATATAGAACGTATATATTATATACGTCGTCGTTAGAATATAAATAATTATATATATAATTATAAAGGAATTGAAAATGGCGCGGTAGTTCGATAATTCGATTTCAAACTTCAATTGAATGTACCGGGTGCAAAACAATCCGGATTTTAGTGAAACCAAAAACATTAGGATCTAATTGTGAATATCTTTCTAACGAATCCGAATAATCAAATTTTCATAGCGGGGATCAAAAGATTTGTCCAGTTGAAAATTCTGAATAGCCGCTATGGAATTCAGGCCCTTAAAAATGGACATTTTGCAAATGACCTCGGATTTCGACGAAACCAGTTTTGTTGGGTCCGTGATGTCAAGTTATCGCTAGGTTTCAAATTTCATAATTTTTCGAATCAATATGTGAGCGTGGCATAGGAAAACGCGTTTGACCAGTTTTAGTTGATTTTAATCGACTGGAAATTGGCCATTTTTCTAACGGTCTCAGAATTCGACGAAACTAGTTTTGTTAGGACCGTATCGTCAATACGAAGCTAGAAAATATTTTTCGAGAATTTTTAGAGTTAGTATGTGACCCCGGTAATTTGAAATGTACGTTTAAAATTCAATATAGCGATTTAAATGTAGATTTAAAGGAAACTGATCGAAACGATCAAATCAGCTAGCGATACATATCCCATTGTGTTCGGAATGGGGGTAAAACGCTATGGGCGACAGGCGGTGGGCCTCGTTTAGAGGTCGTATGTAAAAGTCAACATTTTGAAATTAAAAAAAAAAGAATTCTCTCTCCTCCCCATACCTTCTCCCAGGGCCCCCCCGTTCACTTTTTCAGAATCAAAAAGAAAAAAAAAACCTCGAAGACGACGGAGACATCGTCGATCTCCCCCCCCCCCTTCCACCACCGCCCTTCGTCGAGGGCGCCACGGGAGGTCGGCCTCCCAGCGCCGCCTCCTTCCCCTCGTCTCCTCCTTCAGATCGACGTGCGAAGCCCCCTATCGCGAGACCCCCAGTCGAGCCAACCCCCTCCGCCTCACCCACCTTTCCTCCTCCGACCAGGCACCCCCCCCAGTCGACGCAGACAGCGCGGAACCCCCCCTCTCTGTAAGTTTTTTTTTTCTTTCTTTTTATTTAATATTTTTTTTTATTTACAAGTAAAAACTGATTTTTTTAACAAAGTAAAAACTGATTTTTTAACAAAGTAAAAACTGATATTTTTTAACAAAGTAAAAACTGATTTTTTAACAAAGTAAAAACTGATATTTTTTAACAAAGTAAAAACTGATTTTTTAACAAAGTAAAAACTGATATTTTTTAACAAAGTAAAAACAGATTTTTTAACAAAGTAAAAACTGATATTTTTTAACAAAGTAAAAACTGATTTTTTAACAAAGTAAAAACTGATATTTTTTAACAAAGTAAAAACTGATTTTTTAACAAAGTAAAAACTGATTTTTTTAACAAAGTAAAAACTGATTTTTTAACAAAGTAAAAAGGTTTGAACTTTAGAAAGAAAAGATTAGAACTTGGAAAAAAAATAAAGACCATATTTTTTTTTAAATAGAAAAGACGAAATTTTTATTAAGTAAAAGATGTAAAAATATGATTTTTATATATTGAACTTCGAAATAAAAATATGATTTTTATATATTGAACTTCGAAATAAAAATATGATTTTTATATATTGAACTTCGAAATAAAAATATGATTTTTATATATTGAACTTCGAAATAAAAATATGTTTTTTATATGTTGAACTTCAAAATAAAAATATTATTTTTATATATTGAACTTCGAAATAAAAATATGATTTTTATATATTGAATAGCGAAGTAAAATTCGATTTTTACATATGTAGTGAAAGCGGACAACGAAAGCGACAAAAGGCGAGTTGGCGAAGATTTCCTGCATTAGGAGTGCCGTGAAGTTGGATAGCTATTTGTGAGAACTTCTCACCTTTCAATTTCTTTTCTAATTACATATATATACTAGGATGCAGACGGTGCTTAGTAGCACCCGACACAATCGTCCACAGACCATGGACTTGTTTGTTTGATTGCATAAATTAATTGGATTATTTGATTGAATTGAATTGTTTGGTGAAATTGAATGGTTTGATTGATGTGTGAATGGCGTGGGCCTTCACTAGACCGGGGATAAGGCTAGGCCTCGTCCCGTTTCTAGTATCGTGCCGTTATGCCGCCGAAATTTTCTAAAATATGTTAGAAAATAAAAATATCATTTTATTGTGTAAATGAATAATAGAAATTCATATGTTGGGATAAAATGTTTTATCGTTAAAAATATAATTTTTAACGTGAATATGAATATAGTGAAAGTGAATAAAATAAAATATTCATTTACAAACCAGACGGTTTGTTTATGTACACCTATTTGAAGGACATTGATTGGGACGATAAATTTTACACATCGCCCAACAGCACAAATAAAATATGTGTTTGATTGTTTGAAACCCCACACGGGTGTTAGGATGAAATTTGAAGTTCACTCATCCTGATTGATTAAATATGTCGATCGATCGATTGACAGGCTGTTATAAGCGTTAGATAACTATATTTGATGCTTATACAGTGTAGTGCACTTTGGTTGATGGTTGATTATTTTTCAAAGCTATTATATACATGTGTTGTAGAAAATCCATATAATTAACATTATATGGTAATTGATTGGGCCTCGTTCCAGTTTTGAAAAAGAAATATTTGAAATAGAATATTTGAAAATAGGAATATATGAAGCCGTGTTGATTAGATTGACGCCATTTTGACGTGAACGATATTTATATCGATTGAAAACGATTTCGAAATGAAATGAATTGAAAACGATTTCGAAATGAATTGAATTGAAAACGATTTCGAAATGAAATGAATTGAAAACAATTTCGAAATGAAATGAATTGAAAACGATTTCAAAATGAATTGAATTGAAAACGATTTCGAAATGAATTGAATTGAAAACGATTTCGAAATGAATTGAATTGAAAACGATTTCGAAATGAATTGAATTGAAAACGAATTCGAATTGAATTGAAAGCGAATTGAAATGAATTCAAATTGAATTGAAATTTGAATTGAATAGAAATGAATTTTAAAACGAATTTATAGAGAAGAATTCAATTTTGATTTGAATTGAAATGGAAGTTGAAATTGCTTTTGAAACGAATTTAAAACTATTTATATAATTCGTTTTAAATAGAAATCGACGAAGTATATATTATATATATTATATATATAATATAATGGCCTGAATAGAACGCGCCGCGCCGCGGCAGTTCGCGAATTTCGACCATTGATTTCAAACGGACATTACGGGAGATCCGACCGTCGGATTCTCCTAAAACCGGAACCGTTGGGTTCGTATCGAAAAGAGCTTTCTAACGAATGTGATAAATTAGAAATCTAACGGTTGGATTTGGAGTTACGTCCAAATCAAATTCGAAAAAGGTCGCTGTAAGTGCAGTTCGATGGCCATTGATGGAAATCGACTGTACGGGCCTTGATAAAATTATTAAAAATAGTAATAATTTATGTAAAATCATAAGAAATGATTTAGAAAGAGTTGGGATGAAAAACTCCATATTTGAAAAGATAAAAATAGATTTTTATCGAAATGAACTGGTTTTGAACTAGAATTATAATTCTATTTATTTTTAAATAAATAAATTGGATTTGAAATGGTTTTGAAAATAACCAGAATATCCAATGATTGCATTGGAGTGGAATTGAATCGAAATTGTCTTCGGAATATTTCGATGTTGGAATTCGTGATTATACGGATGTTGATATGGAAATTTGAAAGATATATATTTATATCGTTATTTCCAATACGACATTTGTTAGTCGTAGAATTTGATATTGAATATAAGCCGATATATTTTCTATTCAGAGCCTTGTATTGAATATCGAATGTGATTTGGGTTTGTCGTGAATGGTGTCTTCACTAACACTGTTCTTGAACCCAGTTGAGGAAAGATTAAATATTTTTATTTAGATTTAATGAAGCGTACCAATTAAATAATATTTAATTGGAATTGAATTGGTATTGATTTTTGGGTTTATCGTGAACAGTGTTTTAAATAACACTTGTTCTTTAACCCGATAATTAATGGAATGTGATTTTGGGTTTATCGTGAACCGTGTTTTAAATGACACGGATTCTTTAACCCAGTCGAAGATTAAAACTAAGTGGAGTTTTAATTAATCTTTAATTAGATTGAAAGGATCGAAAATGGAGTATCACCAGTTTTGCTCCAGGCGATAGTTAAATCTTTAATTAGATTTGAACGTGAAATGGTAATTGAATTTACCGATAACACCGTGGTGTTAGATATGAAGTATAACCAGTTTTACTTCATGGGATGAATAGGTTGGGATTGGGAAATAAAATAAATGATTACTTCGGTGTGGTTCGCTAATCCCGACTAGTTTGAATTGATATTCAAAGGAGATTAAAGAATAAATTTAAAGAATTTATCTTGGATAAAATTAATGTTAACTTTTCCCAAAGTATAGGAATATTTGAATAAAAGAATATTCTGAATTGGAATGAGGCGTATGTTGTGTTTGTGTAACACTTTTATAATATATACGCGAGTTATTCAGAAAGACCGGGTTTATCCCATTCTGAATAACTGATTCGACGTGGTGTCGAAGATGAAGACGGTGGTCGAAGACCAGAAGTCTTCACGTCGTTTGGGTGATTACTGATGATCTTGATTGGGCTGTACACCCAAGAAGATGGAAACAGTTGGCGATCGTCCAGACGTACTTGGAGATCGATGGGTATGCGGGGTACTAGGTGCCTCCGGTTTCGTTCAGACCCAGAACGGACTTGTGAATGGACTGTGTGTCTGACATTGGATTTTAGTCTGTGTGATTGATCTCTATTAAATATATATCTGTTTGGCGGCGGAGAATTTATTCTCTTGCTTAACGCCCTTCTCTGAGACGTACGAGCTCAGGGGTTATATATTGATGGATATCAAACGCATGGAGTGAATTGCCTGTGTGGCATGCCTAAGTGGCAATTGATCGAGGCTTCTGTTGAAAAGCAAAGTCTTGTGGTGATGATCAAAGCAAGGCCTTTGTGGCGTAGCTTTGTGTAACGTTTACTTCGCGTGTTTCACACCCGGTATGAACCAAAAACGGGAGACGGACCTCAGGGAGGGCATGCGTTTCCTTCTAGCTAAAAAGTGGCGTCAGTGGTTTTACACGCCCTGACGAGTTTGACTTATGTGGTTGTTGCTGTTGCGAGGCGCCTCGGATTGATCGGTCGTTCTCGAACCGATGGAGTCATTTAGTTGGCTCATTTACGCCTCAAAGGGCGGGGAAACGTAGTGTTCAGGCATTTTAATCCACATCGGTGGACCGGCCCTGTCGCTCCAAGGGTCACTCGAGCTCTGATCCTGAGACATGGGCTAGATTGTCTCGAATCGGTTGAGGACTATCTTTTGCCTCGGTTCATAGACGGAAATCCAATTTCCAAATACGTGACATTTGCGGTTTTATTTGTAGAGCCTAGTATGGCGACATAGTGGGATGGGGCGCTCATGCCGCCTATGATTGATACTTATGATTTGAAGTTGTTTTATACACTATGCACTTAAAATAGTATCAAATGATTTGTTTTTAACGTATCAAGCATTCTTTGGCTGTTATAAGGTAAAAACCCTATCCCCCGGCTTGCGTTGCATTGTGTGATAGGACCTGGGTCTTATAACAGCTTCATTTTTTCTTTATTTAGCATTGCGTTGTTTGTTTTATGCACTGGTATTCTTGGGAGGAAACCCGTTCCGTGTTATACGGCGTGGTCCCTTGATTTACCAAACTTTAGAAATAAAGATTAATAACTGTTTTAGTTCTCACACCAGTCACATGACTGACCTGGAGTTTATTGTTTTAACCTAAACTCTGGGTGCCCTTATTTTGACACGGGCAGCTAGTAGTTTTGGTTTTGCAGATTTATATTCACAGGATCCTGGTTTACAGCTGGAACGATATCCGGAAAGCTTTGTATCCGTATATCTCTTCTAGTTGTGTATTGTATTATTTTCCGCTGCTATGTAATCAAATGTAATTTAAATCTCTGATATTTCTGTGTAATATTCATTTATACTCTGTATATTCTTGTAATCTGATGCATTGTTGTAATACACAGTGAAATGTTCTTCTGTATGCGTTCTGTTTTGTCCTGTTCTCAAACGATAGGGCGTTTCGAACGGCCTGGATCGGTTTAGCGACTGGTTCGGACCGAGCGAAATTCCTTGCCGTCACAAAAATAAAGTATATTCATAATTTAGAATAAAACCATATTCCAAATCCTTTTCTCGAAATAATACTTTTATATTCCAACTTTAATCCAAATCATTTTAAATTTCAAATTTTCATTTCGAATTAAATTAAACAAAAATAATATTTAATTTAAAACTTGTTCAATCAATTATTCACATACAATCCATTTTTCCAATTTCCAATCACATTAAATTGAATATTTAATGACAATATTTCTCAAAACATGTTCAGTTGTTTCCCAAAAGAACTATTCCAAAGATCATCATTTAAATTCCAACTTTCATTTTAAATTAAATTGAAATAATAAATATCAAAACTCGGTTAAATAGTTAAAATTTTCTACATAAAACTAAGGTTGAATAAATTATTGTCCGATCTAAATTTCAAACCCAGTTCAACATTTAAATAACCATCTAGTGTTCAGAATATGTTTTCAAAACCATTTCTGCTCATATGAACGTTGTTTACTCAATTCGATTTCTAAACAGTTCTAATTTTAAGTTTAAAACTACGTTTCCCGTTTTAGTTCAATAAAAATCGTTATTTACAGGAAAGGGGGATTTAAATTAACTACCCATACAATTCCATCACCGCGACGTACGTAATTTCATGCAATTAGTATCATCCAAATAACCAATAAACAAACATGCATTCATCCATTATCATCGTAGCAATTAAAATAACCAACTAACGGTGCGCAAAGCGTTATAGTGAGTAACGCTTGGTGTATAGTGTATTAGAACTATATAAGCATCCATCAACAACCAATAACAATCATTCATATCAACCCATGATCATTAACAGATTATTAACCAAAATTAACAACTAATTATAATTAATCGTTATAATTAACTTAAGAATAAATTTAAAGTAGAACTCTCACCCTATGTGTATTCGTTATCGGTCCAATGCCCATATGTACGTCGGTTCTCAACCCCGTTCCTTCTTGCTCACATCCCTTGTATCTCCCCACTTTGGATTCCAACTTCCATCCCCTAACATCTACCTTCAAAGTCCAAGATTACATTGTCCAAACCCATACTTTTTTTTTAGATACAAGAAAGCACGGAAGTGCTTTGGATCAAAAAACACATCATATGCTTACGCATGCATGTCGTGAGATAATTTTTGTTTTTTTTTCATTTTTTTTCCAGTATACGAGGAGAAAGGACACAGCTAGGAACAGGGTTGGGCTAAGCAAGATCCGATGGGAGGAGTGACACGAGTTGGATAAAGTCAATGAGGGGATGTGGGCGGAAAGAGGAGGTAAAAGGGGAGTTGCGAGCTGTCTTAAGGGTAGCAGTGACTTAAGAGAATGGAAAGAGAGACAGTGAAAAGAAAAGGGGCAAATGCAATGCATGCGCATGCATGCTGAAGAGGAGTTGGGCTGCACAGAAACTAGCATGACTTTGGTAAAAGGAAGGTGTGGTTTTCTTGTGGGGCTTGGCGGTGGACTGGAGGCACCGGTTGGGAGTGGAAGGGATTTTGGAGAACGGACGTGGTGGAGCTGATAATGTGAAGGAGAGGGGAGCCACAGTTGCAAACAACGGGAAGGGATGGCTCGAGTTAAATGGTAGAAGGGAAAAGGAGCGTGACAGCTTTTTAGAAGAGGCAAGGGGAGAGAAGAGGGAAGGATATGGATGTAGTGAAGTTTCTACAAGGGGAAAGCTGATGGTTTCTTTTAGGATAGAAACTGCATGCTTACAAGAGAAGAGAGACATGCAGAATGCAAATGGACAGATGTCCTCTACTTCAATTCTTTGACTTACATGTTTTTCCTTTATATATATATATATATATGTATATATATATATATTCTCGCATGCGTATGTTGTTTAACCCGCTAAATTTTATTAACTCAAATGTACTGCGAAACAAAAGTAAGTATAAACAGAAAATTTGGTTTAACTACATGCATTTATTTAGGTTATGAACGGTGATAAAATTACAGTCATATACAATGATGTGTATGGATCTCAAAACAAGTGTAAAACAGACCGGTTTATTGATTCAACAAAGGGTTAAAAGGAAATATGTTAGAAAAATATATCCTTATTTTTCAAATTAAAAATTGCAGTAAAATTTTATACAATATCTATATACTGCACGTACAAAACTGAACGAGTATTTGAAACAAATACTTAATTATAATTTATATTTATACACTGATCGTTTCAGAAACTATATTACAAATTGTTTTTATGGTTTGACCAAGGCGAATTGCTTTGCCAAAGAATATTGTTTCAGAATTCATTTCAAATTTTATAGATTTATTTAAAATTATATTATAATAATATTTACAACTTACAAAACATTACTTGTGAATATAATTTTCCGAAAATTACATTAACCAAAATAAAGTTTATATACTTAAAGATCTTTATATACTCATATCAGAATTAATATCATTTCTTATTAGTATTAACATATACACAAAAATCCTAACCAAACAGATTTATACTTTCATGATGAAATGTTATTAAAATAATATTACTTTAAATAGGTCGTGTTTGGTAAAAAATTTAGAAATGAATCATACCTTTCAAAATCTATATTTATAAAACAAAACAAGAGATTTATTTAAGAATTATTTAAATCAAAATTTGTATTTAAACCTTAGTTAAATCGAACTTACATTCAGCAAATCCAAACAAATTGCATATTAAAATGTTAAAAAATTTGGATCGTTACAATCTCCCTCTTAAAACATTTCGTCCTCGAAAAGGAGAGATTTTAAATTTATACAAGCATAAACAAATATTTACTAATACCATATTTAATTTAAAACAAAATAGACAATTGGATAAAACTTGAAATTACTTACAAATTAAACCTATCAAACTCTTTTTTTCAAATCTAATTCCTACTAGAAATTGAAGTCAAAATATGAAATAATGTTTTTCCAACTTTGAATCCCAGTTTTATTTTTGGAACATTCGAGATACTATATTTTCCTTTCATATAGAATCATACCAGCTTCGGGATTTCAAAATCAAAATTATTTTGAAAATTTCAAATATTTTACGGCATACGACATAAAACATTTTTGTCCCAAGTCGACAAGTTTTTCTCAATGACAAGGCCACCGGCACGGCCCACACATATATTGATATAAATAAATGATGTCTCTTCGGACCCTAAAGGAGATCATCATCATGTCATACCTTTCTTTAACCATGGGTTACTTAAATCGTAGTACCAAATCATTTCATTTCATATCCCGAAGCTATAAATCATTTTGTAACAATAATAATTTAAAAATATTTTGAATTCGTATCATTATTGTTTCTCAAACACTTCAAAATATCGGGATTTCAAGTTGTTGAAATTTCTTTATTTATAAACACTTGATAAACTATCTATGACTTTCCAATAATTAGAAAAATCAATTTCATTCAAATATAGAATCCAAATTTGATAACTTAAAAGTACGATTTCAATTTCAAGTACACAACACAAATTTCTCATTTTCAAAATCAATGATCTTATTCAAATATTTCAAACTCTTCAAATTCCTAAGTCGAAGACTTTAAGTGTCATTTAATTTTTAAATCACATCAAGCTTCGCACATAAGATAGATTTTTTTAAGAGATTCCCAAAATCATGTAGCTTTCCTTTTAAATTCCATTCCCCAAAATCCTTTGCATAAAATATAGGATTTTATTTATTTTGGTTCTAAATACTCAAATCTCATTTACTTAACTTAACCCCAAACGATCCAAGTCAAATACTTATTAAGTGCCTATATCCAAAAATTTCAAAGAACTTAAAAGGGGTTAAGGGTTTTAATTGAGTCATTACCAAACCAGATATCATTATTATACCAAATGGTTTATGAAATTCACATAAGTTTTAATACAAATTGTAACAACCCGGAAAATCCAAGCCAATTTAAAAATTTTATTATAGCAATTTTAGTGAATTTTGAATATTTAAAATGAATTATTTTAAATAATAACAACAAGAAATTTATTTTGAATAGAATTAGGACGTATATATTTATTTGAATCGAAGTTATAATATAAATATTTATTTTTAATTATAAAAGGAATTGGAAATGGCGCGGTAGTTTGAAAATTCGATTTCAAATTTCAAATGAACGTACAGGATTCAAAATGAACCGGATTTTAGAGAAACCAAAAATATTAGAATCTAATTGAAAATATCTTTCCAACGAATTTGGAAAATCAAAATTTCATAGCGGGGATAAAAAGTTATTCCCAGTTGAAAATTCAGAATAGTCGCTATGGAATTTTGGCACTTAAAAATGGAAATTTAGCAAACGACCTCCGTTTTCGACAAAACCACTTTTGTTGGATCCGGGATGTCAAATTATTGCTAGGTTCCAAAATTCATAATTTTCTGAATCAATATGTGAGCATGGAAAAAGAAAACGTGTTTTGTCAGTTTTAGTCAAATTTAATCAACTAGAAAATAGTCATTTTTCAAACGGTCTCCAAATTTGATGAATTTGTTTTGTTAGAAAGGTATCGTCGAATGAAGCTAGAAAATAATTTTTGGAAATTTTTAGATTCCGTTAAGGGCCCCAGTAAATTGAAATGTGCATTCAAATTAAATATATAGATTTATATTTTGATTTTGACGGAAACCGATCGAAATGGTCAAGTCAGCTTACGATACATATCCCATTGTGTTCGGAATGTGGGCTCACAAATTTTACGAACAGAAGCCCTTATTTTCATATTTCTTACTCCTTACTTTAATTTTGAATCTATTCCTTGGAATAAAATAAGTTTCTTGTTTTTTTTTCTTCAAATTGTATCTTTGATGAAAGGGATTTTTTCAAAAAGAATCTATCGAATCGTTCGAATCTTTGTTCCGAAGTCTATAAATTATACGAGAGGGTTTTATTGAAAATGTTCGGAAACATCAGGAAAGTAATAAAAATTTCTTGGTTTCAACCTTGCGTCATAAAAGAACTAGGAAAGGAATATATAAAACGATTTTAAAACGTATCAGTCGACCCGGTCATGAAATACTACATAATTTCTTTCTTCTTTTTTGTTCTTTGTTTATGCATAATTTTATGTTATTCAGTAGATCAATAGAAAATTTAGAAAGTTCTTTATAATTATTTATAATTATAATATAAGGTTTTCATTTTCGAATACTTTCATTTATTTTAAGTAACAGCAGTGGGGAATTTTCCGCAATGGGCGAAAGCCTGACGGAGCAGATCAGTCTTTTTTGATTCTACTAAAAACTCTAAAGAAAAACTAACGAGTCACTACACCCTTTATCTCAAGTTTTGGATCGAACTAATCCATTGACACAAATTGTTCATGGGCGAAAATTGAGTTATTTGGGTCCTGGAGGATTGACGGGATGAACTGCTAGCTTTCGGATACGAGATATACACCCGAGCCACTATGGGCGTATTTGCCCAATTGACACGTCTGAAGGAATCAATGTTGGACTTATTGGATCTTTAGCTAAAACCTTAAATATTCTTAATTTTACATTTTTCTTATTTTTTTTTCACGCTTGGAAAGGGTGGACAATTAGCTAGGGCGGCGGGCGCTGTAGCAAAACTGATCGCAAAAGAGGGTAAATCAGCCACATTAAGATTACCATCCGGGGAGGTCCGTTTGATATCCAAAAACTGCGAACCCCGGTTCGATTCAGGATTGATACACTTTTTATTTATTGGGAGAACCCAAATAGGAATCCGTGTTATCAAAGAATTTTCCGCAATTATTTCTAGTATGGAATGAGTCAATCATCCACTTTGGTATCTTTTTGAACAAAAATGGTAATATTGTTCCTTCATTGATCAAGAATTTCGGTCTTTGGGAAGTATCAATCCAAAAGGAACTCGAGTTTTTGGCGCGATTGCTCGGGAATAGTCACCCGTTCCATTGATATGGGCACATCTGAGATCAAGTAATTCGTTATGGATGACAGTCGGTGGGTCTCATTTGGTGTTCGTATTAAAAGTTACTTTTTAGAGAAATAAAATAACTAAATAAACCCCTTTTTTTGGTCAACACCTCTCTTTCTCTCCCCTACGTATCGTTTGAATCAGAAAACGAGATTAGAAAACAAAAACAAAAACCGCCAGACCCCGTCACTTCCCCCCTTCGCCACCGAGCCTCCGTCGGAGGGCCCCCACTACGCCGCCATTCTTCTCCGTCCGTCCCCCCTTGTAATGACCCGGGATTTCGACCAACTAATTTCAAATATCTGGAATGGATTTAAATATTTAGTTGATAATATAAATGAATTTTTATATTTATGTTATCAATTTAAATATCGATTTCGATTTAATATCGTATATATTAAATTACCAAAATAAGGAATCAGCGAATAACTGAATTCGAAGTTAAAAATGATTTGAAAAACAGTTCAGATAATTAATTCAAACTCCTGTTTGAATTAGAATAATAATATTAAATTTTTATTGAAGAATTTATCGGTTTGAAATTAATTTATATCAGTTTAAATTTATATCTCTTTCAGATGATCGAATTGGACTTCGTGACCGATCTCAGTGTGTCCGGAACAGGGGTATTACCCTAAGAATGTCAGTCGTTGGGTTCAGAAAGGAGTTCGGCATCATGGGTATTTTTATTTAAAGGATACGGATTTTTAATTTAATTAAAAACAAAATTTAAATATATGGCCAAAGACAAAATACGTGTTCTTCTCCCTTCCCACAAAAACAAACAACGGTGGCCTCTTCCTCCTCCACAAACATAACAACTCGTGGCTCCTTGTTTTGTCATCCGTTCCTGTATATAATCACACTCCCCTTTGTATATTTTTCCATTTAGTTCTTCACAGAGAAAAGATCGAATCCTCCCATTCCTTTTTCCCTCTTCTTCAAAACTAAAAACCGTGTTCCTCCTTATTTTAAAATCAGGGAATTAGTCCCCAAACCTAAAACCGAGAATCAGAATAGATCGCTTCATTAGGGACTGCGATTTTTGTTCAACCACTTCATCTAATTCCACCAACGTCCGCTACTGGCTGCGACTCTATGAAAGATACGGAGATTTCTCCTGAGTACGGTGTAACAAGATGGTCGCGACTACCGTAGACGCGTTCGAGTTCATCTAGGGGGCGCTGATTTTTGGTGCAAGGATTTGGGAAATTCGTGATAATGGGGTTCGATGCTGGTTACCGTAACCGCTGAGAAGTTGAAAGCCGTTATATGCTGTGATAAAGTGGAGTGCGATCTGCCCATCGAAGAACTCAAGGGGAGGAAATAGGACAAAGTCCGATGCTAGAAGGGTTGTACCCTTTTCATGGTTCGTGAGCAGGTCTGCGTCTGTAGAGAGTCACGATGATTGGACGAACAAACAAAGGGCGGTGGAGTCTGTGGTAGGAGAGATGGGCACCAAGTGTTTGTGCGAATGCCGCAATGGAAGCATCGACTATGTGATGCAGTACAGGAGCAGCAGGGCAGGTGTTCGATTGTTTTGTGAAGGCCAAGAATAAAGGAAAATGGCACTGAGTAAGTTTTTAATTATACAGCAATTAAGAAATTACTAAGTCATTAAGAAAGAAATCATTTTAATTAACCGTGAATGTTTATAACGGTATATTTGGTGTTGATAGTTGTCGTGCTGTTTTCTTGTTGTTGTTGAGTTTCGGAAAAATGATAAGGAGATTAGCTTATAATTTGTCATTTAATTAATAAGGAGATTTGTTTTAAGTGGTCATTTATTTAATAGTAGAAATTTGTTTATATAAAAGAAAATGGTGTTAACTATTATTTCGAATTAGGTTAGAGTTTAATTAGTATATGGATTAGAATTAAATCAGCATACTAGTTAGAATTTAATTAGTAGGTCAGTTAGGATTAAGTTAGTTTAATCCAAATGCGTAAAATTTTACTAACTAAGGAATATTTCAATAGATATATACAAGATATTATCGAGTGGAATCAGTCGAGAAAGGCGTAGCTCTGAGATTCATAATTCAACATTTAAGAATTTGAAATCAGAATGGATCGCAAATAAAAGCCCTGGTGAGTAAACCTCACTCACCTTTTAATTAGAATTATTTCTAGTTGTTAAAAATAATTGTCTGTGCTTGTTTGAATATTGTTTGGTTGATTTAAATATATTAGTTATTTAGGAATATTATATATATATTGGGTTGATGATTGGTTGGATTCCCGCAGTCTCATTAGCGGATGCCCGCGGTACCATAGCGGATGATTACCCTATACGCCCCACGCTATGATTAGTGGATGACCTTCTATACCGCGATATCCTGCCTCGAAGCAGGATGGGTATTACTATGTTGACTAACATCTGTGGATGCAGGAAAACAGGTTGGAGGAATCTAACTGGATTCCTCAAAAATATATTATCTGTTGTTGTTTGTTTGATTTCGTATATATTCATGTATGATGTGTTAAAAATCAAATGATTGAAAATTGGTTGATTGATTGTTGAAAATATCCCTGGGCTTGAATATTGATTCATAAAAATATCGAAGAGGGTATTTGAAATTTAAAAAGGGGAATTCTATTTTTATAAATAGAATTTGAATTTTAAATGAACTATAGAAAACATTAACTTGTTTTGAATATATATGAACGAATATTGGGTTTATAAACTTTGTTTATAAATGAAAATATGGGATTTGAATCGAATTTATAAATGTTGTTTATAAATGGAAAGGTGGGATTTGAATTGAAGTTATAAACGTTGTTTATAAATAATGCATAGAATTCGAATGGACTTTAAACTATAGATTTGAATATAGTAATTCAAATAGACTTTAAACTATAGATTTGAATATAGAAATTCAAATGGACTTTAAACTATAGATTTGAATATAGAAATTCAAAGGGACTTTAAACGATTTGAATATAGAATTCGAATGGACTTTAAACTATAGAATTTGAAAATGGAATTCAAATGAAGTTTTAAATAAAGAGAATTCAAATAGAATTGAATTGGAATTTGAATAGAGTAGTCGATAAGGAAACGAGAGTATGAGTATAATTAGAATTTGTTAATATGCAGTTAAAATATATTTGAACATGTCATGTTCAAATATGAAGGTGAAATAGGCTGAAAAGTTAATTAACAGATTTAATTAACAAATTGAGTTAAAACGATTGGTATAGTTAAAATAGATTGGACAGGTATAGACATACAGGAGACAGGTATGGAATAAAGTATAGAAGTGAAATAAATAGAATGCCCGACAAAAAGGTACGTATTTAATTTCCATATGAGATTTTATGTGCCGTATCGGCTAGCCGCTTGGCTTTTTCTTTTTCTTTTTGAGATAAGAAGGACCGGGAAAGCTATTTGAAATTTCCCGATGCTCCCAGTACAAAGGAGGTTATGGCGATTTTTTCCGGGAATTTAAGGAGATAGAATATTTTTAAGATAATTTGATAGTTAGAAATTTACATATCAAAATATATAGAAGTCGATAAGAAAACGAACTTAGAAATAGAAAGTATATATGTGTTTAAAAGTGAAAAAGTAGTGGTATGGTATTGGTTATTCGAGTAAGTAGTCTTGTCTATTTTGACGTTAAATGTTATTCAGTCAAGGTCTGAGAGGTAATTATACCACAACTTGGTTGATTTCATGATATACCGATAAGTAGCAAGATTCAGGCTCGAAGATCAATGTGGAATAAGAATTCGTTAAATACTGTATTTGGGTTGTCGTAACGATGTTTTACACAACATCTGTTTTAAACCAAATATGTGCAAAGCTTGGAAATAGAATAATGAATATTTTCTAAAGTTTAGAAAATAAAAAGAAGGCGATATATGGAAATGTTTTCCAAATAACATATAAGGCCAATATGGTTATTGAAAATATTTGGTTAACAAATATTGATAAAGAAATAGAGAAGAGGTTTAATTAATGGAATATTAATTAAAGGTTCAGTGATTGTTGGATGTTTGGATGGACACTTGTTTTATTCGATAGTTAAATCATCGACTATCGAAACACTTGTTTTATTCGATAGTTAAATCACAGACTATCGAAGTTTTGACCATCGTTGTCAATATGGAAAGACCGGTTGGATTATTATCCGAAGAACCACTCCATATCGGCAGTAGCGTGCGAATCAGATTATATAAAGATAATCGAAGACGGAGTAGAGTACAAGGACTTTTTCTATTAATAGAAATAGTACCTTCGGTTCATCCTGTTCCTGGGTGACTTGTATGGATGAATGTCTGACAGAGTATTTCCAGACGATTACGTATATTGATTTCTTCAACCGTACCAAGAGTGGAAGCGGAGAAGGAAACTTCTTTTAGCTAACACGTAATGTACTGTTGAGGACGTCAATCGGTGATTTGATGGATTTGACGATGTGGCATTCGAAGTGAATCTGGTGTGATGATAAAGCGTAGCTTCTAGCCTCAACATCCGGTAAATGACAGAAATCGGGCAAGCAGCATGGCTATGTAGGTCGCACCTATTAGGGTGTATAATCACCTGATCTAGAGTTTCATTTACTTCTAAAAATCTATTGTCGATGCTGACCCATTCAGGAAACGGTTGCTGATCCCAATCGTTGGTGATATACATTCGATACACTCAAGCGAAATGAGTGGTCGGTCATGTGTGGCTGAGTTGCAAGATGTTCTTGTTGAACTCGGTGTATTCTCCTCTAGAGATATACCAGCGGAAGGTGATTCCATACCTTGTCATAGTTGGAAATCCATTACCCAATACGTGCTTGCGGTTTTGATTGTATATTATATATGTGGAACGTGAGATGCAAACGTTCCACTAGATTGTTATTTACTTGATTTAGACATTATTATAATATCAAAAGAGTTTGGATATAAAGATAAGTCAAGTGTTTGGATTTTCATAAGGGAAAAACCCATTCCGTGTTATACGGCGTGGTCTTATGAGATATCATTTAGTTTTCTGAAACTGTTTTAAACTGTTTACTCATACCAGTCCAATGACTGACCCGGAGTTTATTTTGTTTTGTTCTACCTAAACTCTTGGGTGCCTAAATTTGTACGGGCAGTCAAGTAGTTCAGGATTTTTCAGATATATCTAAAGGAGCTTGGAGCAGGAGGCTTCAACGTTATCTAGTTATAGTGGTTCCGTTGTGTTGTAAGTATTGTACTCTGATAAGTGTATGTTATACAGTTAAGATTTTGTATTTCAAGATGTGATATATTATATTTTGTTCCGCTGCGATGTGAGATTCTGTGTTGTTGGTTCTGTTCTTCTTCTACCTCTTTCTTCTAAAAAAAAATGTTTCGTATTTTCGTGATATTTGGGTTGGACGTATGATGCATATAGTCAACTCTGATGTTATGGATTTGCGGGTCATTACAGTTGGTATCAGAGCTTAGGTTTAGCGAATACCTAGGCTGTGTGGAAATGTGCTCATTAGAGATAGGATCAGTAGTATCCTAGAATGAGTTGAGTGTATATATATACGAGAGAGCGTATTTGTTATTTTATATAAAAACTGTTTTATATTGTGTTGACTAGTCTGTTGAGTGGATTATAAATTTTGGTCGAATCGTGGGACGCCACGAAGTCGATAGGAATTTATAAACACTTGAACAGGAGATTGGACACGGTATTGTTTTTAAATAGTTGAGTTGATTGTTAGGATTATAATCAAATTAGATTATAAAAACAGAAATAGTTATATATATAACCAATGGAATTTGTATATGAAATCAAATATACAAATGAGATAAATTGAAATTGAATTCCAACCAGAATTCAGAATTTAAAATCCTAGGAGTTTGGAAAATATTTTTCTAAATGGAGTTTGAAAGAAATAAAGCACTGAACTCATTCAGTAGCTGGGAAATAATTCTGATGATGGTCGCAACATCAACAGTGTTCATTTTCGAGTTTCTAAGTGACGAATTGCTGCCTTAGAAAATTTTTGACGGAAATTTGTTTGAAAGGGAAACAAGTTGTTTGAAAATTCAAATGTTTTGAATTTGGGATTGGTATAAATCTATGTATATATTTATATAACTTCAAAGGAATTTTGAAATAGGAATTTGAATATATATAGATTTCAAATAGGAGTGAAATTGGTATATAGATTTCAAATAGGAGTGAAATTGGTATATAGATTTCAAATAGGAGTGAAATTGGTATATAGATTTCAAATAGGAGTGAAATTGGAATATAGATTTCAAATAGAAATTGGATAAGAAAAATTGAAATGGAATTTGAATTCAAAGGAATTCAAATGGATTTGAATAAAGAAAAGTCAAATAGAGATTTGAATATTTGAATTCAAATGGAATTTGGTTAAATAGAATTTCAAAGAGAATACAAAGTGGAGGTTGAATATTAGAATTCAAAGAAAATATAAAGTTTGAAATAGAATTTTAAAATAAAAGGAGTTTAAATAGAATTTGAATTCCAAGTGAAATTAAATAGAATTTGAATTCAAAGTGAAATTAAATAGAATTTGAATTTCAAAGGAGTTAAAATAGAATTTAAATTCAAAAGGATTTCAAATAGGAATTTGAATAAGGAATTCAAATAGAAATTGAATAAGGGATTTGAAATGGGTTTTGAATAGAAGGAAATTCAAATAGGAATTGAAGATAAGAAATTCAAATAGAATTCGAAGATAGAAATTTAATTAGAATTTGAATCGAGGAATTCAAATAGAAATTGAATAGAAGGAAATTCAAATATAGAGTTTGAATATTTGAATTCAAATGGAATTTGAATATTGTAGATATAGAGGACTTGAAAATTTGAAGAGAAATAGATCGGGGATATTATGTTGAAATGGAAAAATGGATTTGAGATATATTGAAATTATATCAGAATGGAGTTGAATTTATAATAAACAAAGTTAAAACGTTTATATTTATAAATATAATTAAAACGAGCTCGCCATAGCACGGCAGTTCGTAAATTGGCGACTCGAACTTCAATCGAGTATACAGGACTCAAATTAAGTCGGAATTCTTTGAAACAAGAATCGTCAGGACCAGTTGAATAATAGTTTTCTAATGAAAGAGAAAAATCTGGATCTCGTCGTATAGATTTTGAGTTATGTCAAAATCAAATTTTTAGAAAAGCAGCGCCAGAAACCATTAAAAACCACAATGGTTTATATATATAAGTAAAGGATTTTTAAAGTAAATAAAATCCGAATGGCCATGGGGAAAATATAAACTGGAGATATAAAATAAATATGAACTCCAGTGAAGTAAGTGAAATGATTTTTAAGACAAAAATCATATTTTAAATGGTTAAATAGAATTAACTAAATTGGAGAATAATTAGTTAAAGGAATTTTGAATCGAAATTGTGTTTTTGGGTAAGTGAAAGAGATTGAAAATTTATATTCGAAATCGAATATATAACTCGAGTTGAAAATATAATTAGATTAGTTCATAATTAGGTTGACATATATTTGAACAAGTTATATTCAAATAAAAAGGGTGAACTAGGCAAAACGGTTAATTAGCAACTAGTTAATGGGAATTTGAATGTTTGATATTAAATTTAACTTAAGTAAGTTAAATGGATCGAAACGAATAAATTGAGTAAAATCATGTGAATGAAATATGAATTGGGTGTGAATGAAGGAAATATATTTGTAACACAAATACAAAGGAAGTGATGTGCAAACAAATAGAAGGAGAAATATTTGTAAAAACATTTGCAAATAGAATTTGAACAGGAAATATTTGTAAAACATTTACAAATAGATTCAATGGAAATATTTATTTGTTAAATAAATAGAATGTTATAAATGAGATATTTATTTGTTAAATAAATAGAATTAAGCAAAGGAATATTCAGAAGATGAATAGAAAATGGAAATCTGTTTTTAACAGATAAATAGAAAAGATTTATTTATAAATAACAGTTTATAAATTAAATTAAATATTTATCATTTGATAAATGGAATATATAAGTCTGAACTTATGTAGAGAAGGGATATTGGTTTTTAAACACCGATACTTTTAAATAGAAGGGGTACACAACACTTGTATAAGTGAAGTAACGTTATTAAAGAGAACATTTATAAAGTGAAGAACCGTTACTAAAAGTAAATCTTTATAAATGAATAAACGTTATCCAATAGGAGTTATTCGAATAGAGAAGTCGATTAGAGTTATAAATAATCGATTAGAGTTGGAATAAATCGATTAGAGTAAGAATTAACCAGATAGAGTTAATCAGTTAGGGTTAATCCGTAGAGTTAATTAAATATTAGTTATTCAATTAGAATTTATCGAATATTTGTTATTCAAGTTAAGAGTTAACCAGATAGAGTTAATTGAACATAGTTAATCGAATTAGGATTTAATTGAATGTCAGTTATTCAATTAAAGTTGATCGAATATAGTTATTGAGATAGAGTTAGCAAAAAAATAGTTACTCAGGATAAGTTGC
Source organism: Allium sativum (assembly GCA_030737875.1). Taxonomy (NCBI): domain Eukaryota; kingdom Viridiplantae; phylum Streptophyta; class Magnoliopsida; order Asparagales; family Amaryllidaceae; genus Allium; species Allium sativum. The sequence goes on from CM060916.1 coordinate 40,210,280, forward strand.
CATTTCGTACGACTGCTAGCGAAATTTGCAAGGCTGCAGATAGCCTAGGGCGGTCGGATGTTTCCTGGGGGAATCAGGCGTAACCATTGTGATCGCTGCGATCTAGAGTCAAGCGAATAGAGTTAAATCAAATATTGGTTATTCGGATAGAATTAAAGGAGTTATCGAATATAGTTTATTCGAAGGGAATTATCGAATTTGGGTACTCGGAAGGAGTTATCTATTATTAGTGAATCGAAGGAGTTATCGATTATTTGTTAATCGAAATGAGTTATCGATTATAGTTTAATCGAAAAGAGTTATCGATTATTTTAATCGAAGTGAGTTATAGAATATTGGTTATTCGAAGGGAGGAGTTATCGAATTTAGTTATTCGATGGAGTTAATCGAAAAGAGTTAAATCCAATAGAGTAAATTGAATAAAGTAAATCGAATATAGTTTATTCGAAGAAAGGTTTTCGAATCTAGTTATTCGAAAGAGAGATTATCGAATATAGTCATTCAAAGGGAAGCATTATCAAATAGGGATTTGTTCGAAAGAGAGTTACGTAAGGAAGTTTGAAATGTTGAGTATCAAGGTTAATGGGTTTGTAGCACTTTTTCTACCTTAGCAATTTCGAGGACGAAATTATTATAAGTGGGGAAGATTGTAATGACCCGGGATTTCGACCAACTAATTTTAAATATCTGGAATGGATTTAAATATTTAGTTGATAATATAAATGAATTTTTATATTTATGTTATCAATTTAAATATCGATTTCGATTTAATATCGTATATATTAAATTACCAAAATAAGGAATCAGCGAATAACTGAATTCGAAGTTAAAAATGATTTGAAAAACAGTTCAGATAATTAATTCAAACTCCTGTTTGAATTAGAATAATAATATTAAATTTTTATTGAAGAATTTATCGGTTTGAAATTAATTTATATCAGTTTAAATTTATATCTCTTTCAGATGATCGAATTGGACTTCGTGACCGATCTCAGTGTGTCCGGAACAGGGGTATTACCCTAAGAATGTCAGTCGTTGGGTTCAGAAAGGAGTTCGGCATCATGGGTATTTTTATTTAAAGGATACGGATTTTTAATTTAATTAAAAACAAAATTTAAATATATGGCCAAAGACAAAATACGTGTTCTTCTCCCTTCCCACAAAAACAAACAACGGTGGCCTCCTCCTCCTCCACAAACATAACAACTCGTGGCTCCTTGTTTTGTCATCCGTTCCTGTATATAATCACACTCCCCTTTGTATATTTTTCCATTTAGTTCTTCACAGAGAAAAGATCGAATCCTCCCATTCCTTTTTCCCTCTTCTTCAAAACTAAAAACCGTGTTCCTCCTTATTTTAAAATCAGGGAATTAGTCCCCAAACCTAAAACCGAGAATCAGAATAGATCGCTTCATTAGCGACTGCGATTTTTGTTCAACCACTTCATCTAATTCCACCAACGTCCGCTACTGGCTGCGACTCTATGAAAGATACGGAGATTTCTCCTGAGTACGGTGTAACAAGATGGTCGCGACTACCGTAGACGCGTTCGAGTTCATCTAGGGGGCGCTGATTTTTGGTGCAAGGATTTGGGAAATTCGTGATAATGGGGTTCGATGCTGGTTACCGTAGCCGCTGAGAAGTTGAAAGCCGTTATATGCTGTGATAAAGTGGAGTGCGATCTGCCCATCGAAGAACTCAAGGGGAGGAAATAGGACAAAGTCCGATGCTAGAAGGGTTGTACCCTTTTCATGGTTCGTGAGCAGGTCTGCGTCTGTAGAGAGTCACGATGATTGGAGGAACAAACAAAGGGCGGTGGAGTCTGTGGTAGGAGAGATGGGCACCAAGTGTTTGTGTGAATGCCGCAATGGAAGCATCGACTATGTGATGCAGTACAGGAGCAGCAGGGCAGGTGTTCGATTGTTTTGTGAAGGCCAAGAATAAAGGAAAATGGCACTGAGTAAGTTTTTAATTATACAGCAATTAAGAAATTACTAAGTCATTAAGAAAGAAATCATTTTAATTAACCGTGAATGTTTATAACGGTGTATTTGGTGTTGATAGTTGTCGTGCTGTTTTCTTGTTGTTGTTGAGTTTCGGAAAAATGATAAGGAGATTAGCTTATAATTTGTCATTTAATTAATAAGGAGATTTGTTTTAAGTGGTCATTTATTTAATAGTAGAAATTTGTTTATATAAAAGAAAATGGTGTTAACTATTATTTCGAATTAGGTTAGAGTTTAATTAGTATATGGATTAGAATTAAATCAACATACTAGTTAGAATTTAATTAGTAGGTCAGTTAGGATTAAGTTAGTTTAATCCAAATGCGTAAAATTTTACTAACTAAGGAATATTTCAATAGATATATACAAGATATTATCGAGTGGAATCAGTCGAGAAAGGCGTAGCTCTGAGATTCATAATTCAACATTTAAGAATTTGAAATCAGAATGGATCGCAAATAAAAGCCCTAGTGAGTAAACCTCACTCACCTTTTAATTAGAATTATTTCTAGTTGTTAAAAATAATTGTCTGTGCTTGTTTGAATATTGTTTGGTTGATTTAAATATATTAGTTATTTAGGACTATTATATATATATTGGGTTGATGATTGGTTGGATTCCCGCAGTCTCATTAGCGGATGCCCGCGGTACCATAGCAGATGATTACCCTATACGCTCCACGCTATGATTAGTGGATGACCTTCTATACCGCGATATCCTGCCTCGAAGCAGGATGGGTATTACTATGTTGACTAACATCTGTGGATGCAGGAAAACAGGTTGGAGGAATCCAACTGGATTCCTCAAAAATACATTATCTGTTGTTGTTTGTTTGATTTCGTATATATTCATATATGATGTGTTAAAAATCAAATGATTGAAAATTGGTTGATTGATTGTTGAAAATATCCCTGGGCTTGAATATTGATTCATAAAAATATCGAAGAGGGTATTTGAAATTTAAAAAGGGGAATTCTATTTTTATAATAGAATTTGAATTTTAAATGAACTATAGAAAACATTAACTTGTTTTGAATATATATGAACGAATATTGGGTTTATAAACTTTGTTTATAAATGAAAATATGGGATTTGAATCGAATTTATAAATGTTGTTTATAAATGGAAAGGTGGGATTTGAATTGAAGTTATAAACGTTGTTTATAAATAACGCATAGATTTCGAATGGACTTTAAACTATAGATTTGAATATAGAAATTCAAATAGACTTTAAACTATAGATTTGAATATAGAAATTCAAATGGACTTTAAACTATAGATTTGAATATAGAAATTCAAAGGGACTTTAAACGATTTGAATATAGAATTCGAATGGACTTTAAACTATAGAATTTGAAAATGGAATTCAAATGAAGTTTTAAATAAAGAGAATTCAAATAGAATTGAATTGGAATTTGAATAGAGTAGTCGATAAGGAAACGAGAGTATGAGTATAATTAGAATTTGTTAATATGCAGTTAATATATATTTGAACATGTCATGTTCAAATATGAAGGTGAAATAGGCTGAAAAGTTAATTAACAGATTTAATTAACAAATTGAGTTAAAACGATTGGTATAGTTAAAATAGATTGGACAGGTATAGACGTACAGGAGACAGGTATGGAATAAAGTATAGAAGTGAAATAAATAGAATGCCCGACAAAAAGGTACGTATTTAATTTCCATATGAGATTTTATGTGCCGTATCGGCTAGCCGCTTGGCTTTTTCTTTTTCTTTTTGAGATAAGAAGGACCGGGAAAGCTATTTGAAATTTCCCGATGCTCCCGGTACAAAGGAGGTTATGGCGAATTTTTCCGGGAATTTAAGGAGATAGAATATTTTTAAGATAATTTGATAGTTAGAAATTTACATATCAAAATATACAGAAGTCGATAAGAAAACGAACTTAGAAATAGAAAGTATATATGTGTTTAAAAGTGAAAAAGTAGTGGTATGGTATTGGTTATTCGAGTAAGTAGTCTTGTCTGTTTTGACGTTAAATGTTATTCAGTCAAGGTCTGAGAGGTAATTATACCCCAACTTGGTTGATTTCATGATATACCGATAAGTACAAGATTCAGGCTCGAAGATCAATGTGGAATAAGAATTCGTTAAATACTGTATTTGGGTTGTCGTAACGATGATTTACACAACATCTGTTTTAAACCAAATATGTGCAAAGCTTGGAAATAGAATAATGAATATTTTCTAAAGTTTAGAAAATAAAAAGAAGGCGATATATGGAAATGTTTTCCAAATAACATATAAGGCCAATATGGTTATTCAAAATATTTGGTTAACAAATATTGATAAAGAAATAGAGAAGAGGTTTAATTAATGGAATATTAATTAAAGGTTCAGTGATTGTTGGATGTTTGGATGGACACTTGTTTTATTCGATAGTTAAATCATCGACTATCGAAACACTTGTTTTATTCGATAGTTAAATCACAGACTATCGAAGTTTTGACCATCGTTGTCAATATGGAAAGACCGGTTGGATTATTATCCGAAGAACCACTCCATATCGGCAGTAGCGTGCGAATCAGATTATATAAAGATAATCGAAGACGAAGTAGAGTACAAGGACTTTTTCTATTAATAGAAATAGTACCTTCGGTTCATCCTGTTCCTGGGTGACTTGTATGGATGAATGTCTGACAGAGTATTTCCAGACGATCACGTATATTTATTTCTTCAACCGTACCAAGAGTGGAAGCGGAGAAGGAAACTTCTTTTAGCTAACACGTAATGTACTGTTGAGGACGTCAATCGGTTATTTGATGGATTTGACGATGTGGCATTCGAAGTGAATCTGGTGTGATGATAAAGCGTAGCTTCTAGCCTCAACATCCGGTAAATGACAGAAATCGGGCAAGCAGCATGGCTATGTAGGACGCACCTATTAAGGTGTATAATCACCTGATCTAGAGTTTCATTTACTTCTAAAAATCTATTGTCGATGCTGACCCATTCAGGAAACGGTTGCTGATCCCAATCGTTGGTGATATACATTCGATACACTCAAGCGAAATGAGTGGTCGGTCATGTGTGGCTGAGTTGCAAGATGTTCTTGTTGAACTCGGTGTATTCTCCTCTAGAGATATACCAGCGGAAGGTGATTCCATACCTTGTCATAGTTGGAAATCCATTACCCAATACGTGCTTGCGGTTTTGATTGTATATTATATATGTGGAACGTGAGATGCAAACGTTCCACTAGATTGTTATTTACTTGATTTAGACATTATTATAATATCAAAAGAGTTTTGATATAAAGATAAGTCAAGTGTTTGGATTTTCATAAGGGAAAAACCCATTCCGTGTTATACGGCATGGTCTTATGAGATATCATTTAGTTTTCTGAAACAGTTTTAAACTGTTTACTCATACCAGTCCCATGACTGACCCGGAGTTTATTTTGTTTTGTTCTACCGAAACTCTTGGGTGCCTAAATTTGTACGGGCAGTCAAGTAGTTCAGGATTTTTCAGATATATCTAAAGGAGCTTGGAGCAGGAGGCTTCAGCGTTATCTAGTTATAGTGGTTCCGTTGTGTTGTAAGTATTGTACTCTGATAAGTGTATGTTATACAGTTAAGATTTTGTATTTCAAGATGTGATATATTATATTTTGTTCCGCTGCGATGTGAGATTCTGTGTTGTTAGTTCTGTTCTTCTTCTACCTCTTTCTTCTAAAAAAAATGTTTCGTATTTTCGTGATATTTGGGTTGGACGTATGATGCATATAGTCAACTCTGATGTTATGGATTTGCGGGTCATTACACCCCTCCTTCAGCTCGAGGAAGTCGCCCCATTTCAAATACCCAAGCCCTAGAAACCGCGCCCCCAAACCCTCGATTTAAACGCCACTGGAGCTCTGCCCTATCCCCTGCCGCCGTTGCTAGAAACCGCCCCTCCCCCCAAACGCAGCCTCTCCCTCCCTCCTATGTAAAATAAAAGCAAAACAAAAAAGTTGTTTTTTTTATATATTCTGATTTTTTTATTTCAGTTTATACATGTATAAAGTTATAAAAATCTAATTTTTATATAAATTATCAGAGAATAAAAATTAGATTTTAATCATGATAAAGGTAGGATTTTTATAAGAATGATTTTAAAATAAAGATAGGATTTTTATATGAATGACTCTGAAATAAAAATACAGTTTTTATATGAATTGTTCAGAAATAAAGATTTGAATTTTCATAATGAAAAGATTTGATTTTGCATAATGAAAAGACTTGATTTTTCATAACGAAAAGATTTGATTTTTCGAAATGAAAAGATTTGATTTTGCATAATGAAAAGACTTGATTTTTCTTAACGAAAAGATTTGATTTTTCGTAACGAAAAGATTTGATTTTGCATAACAAATTTTTTTTTTGATTTTTATTTATATAGTAGCAATATAAAATTTTGATTTTTATATAACTTGTAGAGTTATAAAAATATAAATTTTATTATGAAATTAGAGAAATAAAAATGTGATTTTTATTTATGATCAACGCGGAAAGATGGAGTTGGAATGTCATGTAAATCCAAACCATCATCCAATATAGAACTGGCGGAGTGGAAACCAAAGGTGAGAACTCCTCACCATATTTTCTTATACAGTTATTTATTTTTATAAATGCATATATGAAGTGTTCCCCATCGTCCACGGACCATGGACGATTTGTTTGATTGTTTAGTTTGGTTGATTAGAATATTTGGTTGAATTTGGTTGTTTGGGTGAAGTGAATTGGTTTGATTGGTATGTGTATGGCGCAGACCATTATTAGATTGGGGATAAGGCTAAGCCTTATCCCGTTTCCAGTATCGCGCCGTTATGCCGCCGAAATTTTCTAAAATATGTTAGAACAATAAAAATATCATTTTTATTGTATAAATGAACTAAAGAGAATATTCATATGTTGAAAAAACTATTTTATCGTTAAAAATATAATTTTTAAAGTTGATGTGAATTAATATTCATTTACAAATCAGACGATTTATTTATGAACACCCATTTTACTGATATGGATTGGGAACTACACATCGTCCAACTGCACAAATAAAACCTGTGTTTGATTGTTTGAAACCCCACACGGGTATTGGGATGGTATATGACATACACTAGTCCCAATAATTAGTTGTATGTTGATCGAACGATTGATATACTGTTATAAGCATCAAATATTTGTATTTGATGCTTATGTAGTGTAGAACGCTCTCAGGGTGATGGTTTGTTTATCGTTGTTGCTGTATACATGTATTGTATGAAATCCATATAATCAAATTATATGGTAATTGACTGTGTCTGATTCAAGTCCAAAAAGAATGAATATTTTAAAATAATGTTCAGTCAAAGATCAAAATCTGATTTTGATGTTCGATTTGGGATGGACATGAAAACACATATAAAAATATAAAGCCGTGCTGACTAGATTAACGCTATTTTGACGTGAACGATGTCTACATCGATTTTATTCATTTTTATAATGAATATAAAAAAAGAACTGATTTCAAAATCTAATATTTTGAAAATATTATCATTTATATATCGATGATATGGAATATTCAATTTTGATTTGAAATTGAATATGAAGTTGAAATCGTTTTGAAAACAAATTTAAAACGATTTATAAAATATGTTTTAAAAGGAAATCGATGAAATATATATAATATATTTATTATATATATATATAATGGCCTGAATAGAACGCGCCGCGCTGCGGCAGTACGTGAATATCGACCATTGACTTCGAATGGACATTGCGGTAGATCCAACCGTCGGATTCTCTTAAAACCGGAACTGTTGGGTTCGTATCGAAAAGAGCTTTCTATCGAATATTAGAGAATTGAAATCTAGTGGTTGGATTTGTAATTATGTCCAAATCAAATTTGGAAAAGGTCGTTGTAAGTGCGGTTCGATGGCTGTTTATGGAAATCGACTGTACAGGCCTTGATAAAATTATTAAAAATATCAATATTTTGTGTAAAATCAAAATAAATGATTTGGAAAGAGTTGGGGTGAAAAATCCCATATTTGAAAAGATAAAAATAAATTTTTATCGAAATGAACTAGTTATGAACTAGAATTATAATACAAATATTTATAAAATAAATAAATTGGATTTGAAATGGTTTTAAAAATAACTAGAATTTCCAATATATAAATTGGAAATGGATTTGAATCGAAATTGTCTTCGGAATATTTCAATGTTGGATTTCGGGATTATACCGATATTGCTATGGAAATTTGAAAGATATATATATATATATCGTTATTTCCAATACGATATTTGTTGATTTCAGAATTTGATATTGAATATAAGCCGATATATTTTCTATTCAGAGCCTTGTATTTAATATCAAATTGGATTTTGGGTTGTCGTGAATGGCATCTTTAATAATACTATTCTTAAATCCAACGGAGTTAAGAAAATTAGAAACTAACTGGAGATTAGTTAAGTTGAATGGTTTCCTGGGTATTGATCTGATGTTGGTTTCGGCCTTTGGGTTTAACACTTAGGGAATTGCTCTCTTTCTAATTTACGGTTATAGACTGATGGAATGTGAATTTGGTTTATTGTGAACTGTGTTTTAGCGACATTCGTTCTTTAACCCGATTTACAGTGAAATGGGATTTGGAATTTATAAATCTTTTGTTAAGATTTAGAGGAGATTTTCCAAAGTAAAGTTTTCCAATTTAACTTATTAAATTGGAATTGAATGGAATTCGATTGGGTAATAATCGAAGTAAGCTTCTGTAGAGGAAGACGGTTAATATATATGGAATTTAGAAGACCTTATCGTTATACCATTGATATTATCGGTTGGATATGGAAGTTTATATCGATTATATATATAGATTCGTTTTCCATGAAGATTCCATTGTTAATGGAATTTGATTTTGGGTTTTTGTAAAAGGTATCTTTAATAATACTGTTCTTAGACCGAGTGGAGTTATGAAAATCAGAAACTAACTGGAGATTAGTTAAGTTGAATGGTTTCCTGGGTATTGATTGATGTTGGTTTCGGCCTTCGGGGTTAATACTTAGGGAATTGTTCACTTGCTAATTTACGGTTAAAGGCTAATGGAATGGAATGTGATTTTGGGTTTATAGTGAACCGTGTTTCAAATGACATTGGTTCTTTAACCCAGTTAAAGACAGGATATGACTTCCCAAGTTAAAAAATCATTAATCATGATTTTTGGGTAGATTAAGACCAAGTGGAGTTTTAATGCGTCTTTATTTAGATTGAAATGATACCCAAAAGAAGATTAAAGAATAAATTTAATGAATTTATCTTTGATAAAATTAATGGGAACCTTTCCCAAATTATAAGAATATTTGAATAAAGGAATATTCTGGATTGAAATGAGGCGTATGTTGTGTTTTATAGCACTTGTTTATTATATACGCGAGTTATTCAGAAAGATCGGGTTTAACCCAATTTGAATAACTAATTCGACGATGTGTCGAGGATGAAGACGGTGGTTGAAGACCGGAGGTCTTCACATCGTTTGGATGATTACAGATGTCTTGATTGGGCTGTACACCCAAGACAAGGTATAAGTAGTGATCGTCCAGACGTACTTGGAGATCGACGAATATGCGAGGGCCTCTCCCCTGTATTGGACATACGAGGGAGGAATAAGGTGCCTCCGGTTTCGTTCAGTCCCAGAACGAAATTGTAAACGGATGTGTCTCTGACAACGAATTTCATTCTGTGTGATTGATGGACATCGGTTGCATAGCGTGAATTTCCTATGGCATGCTAAGATGGAAATAATCAAGGCTTCTATTGAAAACCATAGTCTTGTGGTTGATGATCAAAGCACAGCTTTAATATAGTGTATCTTTGTGTAGCGTTAATTCGCGAGCCTCACAGCCCGGTGTGAACCAGAAACGGGAGAGGACTGCAGGGAGGGCATGCGTTTCTTTCTAGCTAGGAGTGGTGTCAACGTTTTACTTGCCCTGACAATTTACTTCTGTGGATGATAGACAGCGAGGCACCTCGGTTATATCGGTCGTTCCGGGGCCGATGGTTTGGCCGGGATATGATCAGTTTACGCCCCATAGGGCGGGGAAACGCATTGTTCAGGCATTTTAATCCACTCCGTGTGGACCGACCCTTATGATCCAAGGCTTGACTGAGTACTTGCCTGAGGCTCGGGCTAGAGAGTCTCGAAGCGGTAATGACGATCCCTTACCTTGGTTCATAGATGGAAATCCAACTTCCAACACGTGACATTTGCGGTTTTGATTGTAAAGCCTAGTATTTGCGACATGATATATGGTCCCCATGCCGTCTAGGATTGATACATTTATATTTGAAGTTGTTTTATACACTTTGCACTTATAATAGTATCAAATGATTTGTTTTAATGTACCAAGCATGTTTGGCTATTATAAGGGAAAACCCTATCCCCCGGCTTGCGTTGCATTGTGTGATAGGACCTGAGTCTTATAATAGCTTCATTTTTAAAAAAGCATTGCGCTGTTTTGTTATATGCACTAGTATTCTTGGGAGGAAACCCGTTACGTGTTATACGGCATGGTCCCTTAATATATCTGATTTAAAATAAAGTTTTAAATAACTGTTTTAGTTCTCACACCAGTCACATGACTGACCTGGAGTTTATTTTTTTAACCTAAACTCTAGGTGCCCCTATTTTCCACACGGACAGCTAGTAGTTTTAGTTTCGCAGAATTATATTCACAGGATCCTGGTTTATGGCTGAAGTGATATTCGGAAAGCTCTGTGTCCGTGTATTTCTTCCAGTTATGTTTTGTATTATTTTTCCGCTGTTGTAATGTATTTAAATCTCTGATAATTTTATGATGTGTAATATTTATTCATACTCTGTATATTCTTTTGTTCTGATGGAATTGTTGTAATAAGCAATGAAATGTTCTTCTGTTTGCGTTCTAATTTGTCATGTTCTCAGACAATCCGTTCTTTCTCTTCTCTTCGGAGACAGGGGAAGTTCGGGTCGTTTCATTTTGGTATCAAAGCTCTAGTTTACAGAGCTCAAAAACAAGACACATTAGAACCATACGAAAGAATTCATCAGAGATTGGATTAGTAATGTCCAATAAGAATGACTCGTTAGAGATAGGATCAGTAGTATCCTAAAACGAGTGTGAAGAGTATATTTTTAAAAATGAAAACAAATTTTGTTTTGAAATTTAAACCCTTTTATACATATTTGAATATTTATTTATATTGAATTTGGACAATTCGATATATAAAGATTTTGCATATATGCCTTGCAAACGTGTATTCGAAGTTTTAATATACTGGATATATATAGATTCACAATCTAGTCGCCCGGAGATGATTCTGATGATAGTCTAGACATCATCAACATTTGTGTTCGAGTTCCGAAAGTAGGATTTCTGTATATTTCCAATTGACTGGTGTGAGAACCAAAATTAGATAGGGTCTATTGTTATGAATTGGCATCAAAAATCTGATTTTTGGATTATATATTAAAGTTATGAATTTGAAAATCTAATCAACTAATTGATTGATGATTGTGTTGGGTGATTATTTATTTAAATCAACATGTGAAAGAAAGATAAATTTAAACTAAATTGTGTCAAATATTGAACCATATTGAAAATTGTTTGGAAATGCATGCATGTACATATATATGTGTGAACAGGTCATTGCAAGAAGGCTAGAGCTAGAGGAATAAAATTGTTTGACCATCAAATAGGTACATGTTTATTGTATTTCTTGGGGTTTTTGATGATTTTATGAGCCGATTGGCTAGCCGCTTGGCTAGTTGCTTGGCTGTTTCTTTTTCTTTTTGGATTGGAGAGGCCTGTATGGCGATTTCAGGATTTTCCCGGTGCTCCCGTGCAGGGGAGGTTACGACGAAATTTTTCGAAAATTTAGGGTGTTAGCCAAATTTTTGAAAAATTTGAAAAGTTCTTATTAACTGAAAAGCTGAAGAACTTAAGCCGTAATGAAAATAATGAAGCTGAGTTAGTTTGTAAAACAACTTTCAGCTCCGTTCCTTTTCGAGGACGAAAAGATCTTAAGTGTGGGAGATTGTAACAACCTGGAAAATTTGAGCCAATTTAAAATTTTTATTTTAGCAATTTTAGTGAATTTGGAATTTTTAAAATGAATTATTTTAAATAGTAACGACGAGAAATTTATTTTGAATAGAATTAGGACTATATATTTATTTGAGTCGAGGTTAGAATATAAATATTTGTTTTTAATTATAAAAGGAATTGGAAATGGCGCGGTAGTTTGAAAATTCGATTTCAAATTCCAAATGAATGCACAGGATTCAAAACGAACCGGATTTTAGAGAAACCAAAAATATTAGAATCTAATTGAAAATATCTTTCCAACGAATCCGAAAAATCAAAATTTCAGGGCGGGGATAAAAAGTTATGCCCAGTTCAAAATTCAGAATAGTCGCTATGGAATTTTGGCCCTTAAAAATGGAAATTTGCAAACGACCTCCATTTTTGATGAAACCAATTTGTTGGATCCGGGTTGTCAAATTATTGCTATGTTCCAAAATTCATAAATTTCCAAATCAATATGTGAGCATGGGAAAAGAAAACATGTTTTGTCAGTTTCAGTCAAATTTAATCGACTAGAAAATAGCCATTTTTCAAACGGTCTTCAAATTCGATGAAATTAGTTTTTTCAGAACCGTATCATCAATACGAAGCTAGAAAATATTTTTTGGGAATTTTTTAGAGTCCGTATGGGGCCCCAGAAAATTGAAATGTGCGTTCAAATTCAATATATAGATTTATATTTTGATTTTGACGAAAAATGATCAAAACGGTCGAGTCAGCTTTTGATACATATCCCATTGTATTCGGAATGGGGGTAATTAGTTATGGACGACAGTCGGTGGGTCTCATTTGGAGTCGTATTAAAAAGTTACTTTTTAGGGAAATAAAATAATAAAATAAACCCATTGTTTTGGTCAACACCTCTCTTTCTCTCCCCTCCCTATCGTTTGAATCAGAAAACGAGATTAGAAAAAAAAACCGCCAGACCCTATCGCTTTCCCCTTCGCCACCGCGCCTCCGCAGGAGGGCCCCCCACTGCACCGCCGTTCTTCTCCATCCCTCCCCCCTCCTTTAACTTGAGGAAGCCACACCATTTAAAATCCCCAATCCCTAGAAATTGTAACAACCCGGAAAAAGGCGATCTTGGTTATCCGATATACAACACATATCAAACATCCAAGGATCGAAAATAACCGGAAAGTTAATGAAAGAAATTAGAGGGTGAGGAAAGATAAGATAGAAATTTAGAGTAGAAGAAGAAGAACACAACATCAGAGTAGCACGAACCTCACAACGGAACGAATAACATATAATAGATAACATATCCTTGAAATAAAATCTGTATATGTATACAATAACATTATCAAAGTACAACACTTACAACACAGCGGAAATAAACTATAGCTATATGATCCTGAAGCCTCCTGCTCCAGCTCTTCAAGTATCTGTAATTCCTGACTACTTGACTGCCCATACAAAATTGGACACCCAAGAGTTTAGGGAAAACGAAAAAAATAAACTCCGGGTCGGTCATGGGACTGGTATGAGTAAAACAGTTTAAAATAGTTTGAGCCATTAAATGATATCTCATAAGACCATGCCGTATAACGGAACGGGTTTTTCCCTTATGAGAATCCAAAATATCTTTATATCAAAAACCTTTTGATATTATAATAATGTCTATCAACCCCAATATAATAATCATCTAGCAGAAACGCTTTCATCTAACGTTCTATATATATAGTATACAATCAAAACCGCAAGCACGTATTGGGTAATGGATTTCCAACAATGACAAGGTATGGAACCACCTTTCGCTAGTGTACCTCTAGAGAGGAATACACTGGGTTCAACAAGAACATCTTGCAACCCGGCCACACATGACCGACCACTCATTTCGCTTGAGTGAATCGAATGTATATTACCAACGGTTGGGATCAGCAACCGTTTCCCAAATGGGACAGCATCAACAATAGATTTTTAGAAATAAATGGAACTCTAGATCAGGTGATTATACACCCGAATAGGTGCGACCTACATAGCCATGCTGCCTGCCCGATTTTTTTCATCTCCCGGATGTGAGGCTAGAAGCTACGCTTATCTTTTACATGTCACATCTTCATTCACTTAGAATGTCACATTGTCATACCCGCCAAATCACAAATTGATTTTCCCAAAAATACCACGGGTATACAGCTAAGAGTAACGAATTCCTCCGCCACAAAACGTGAATACGCTTGAAGAGATCAACTTACGCGATCTATTGGGTATACTCTGTCAGACCTTCTTCCATACAAGTTGTCCTGGGACTGGACAAACCGAAGGCACTATTCAGTACATCCATCTTAGGCACTGTTATCTAAGATTTATACAATAGCCCTTGCATAAACTCCGTCTTCACTGTATTCAGCATACTTTATTCGCAACGCTTATGCCAATACGGAGTGGTTCTTTGGATAATAATCCAAATGGTCTCTCCATATTTACAACGTAAAAATGGTCGCAAACATTGATAGTCTGTGATTTAACTATCAAAGAAAAACATGTGTGCAAACAACGATATTATTTCCAGATGGAAATTATATCAATCAATCATCATTTAACACACACACACACACACATACACACACACACATATATATATATATATATATATATATATTCACATTTCCTTATTTTCTATGTTTAGAAAATATATGTTATTAACATTAGAAAACATTTCCATGGCTTAATTACGTATCACTATCCTTCCACAACTATCAGACTCTAATTATAAACTAACAAGAGAACAACTTCCTAAATATTAACCCCGAAGGACGAAACCAACATCAGATCGATACTCGGGAAGCCATTCAACATATTAATCTCTAGTCAGTTTCCAGTTTCTATTTAACTCCATTTCGATTAGCTCTAATTGAATAACTCTATTTTCTTAACTCTTATTCGAACAACTGATATTCGATTTAACTCCATTCGCTTAACTCTAGATCGCAGCGATCACAATGGTTACGCCTGATTCCCTCAGGAAACATCCGACCGCCATAGACTATCTGCAGCCCTGGGAATTACGCTAGCAGTCGTGAAAAATGGCAACTTATCCTGAATAACTATGTTTTACTAACTCTATTCGACTAACTATATCCGATTAACTCGACTTCGAATAAATAAATTCGATTAACTCTTTTATATCTCATCAACTTGCTTTTTTATAAATCCTGTTTATTTTCCCAATAAATATCCTTTTTATAATTCTATTTACTTTCTAATAAATATCCCTTTATTCTATTTATTTTCTAAATAATATTCCTTTATTCTATATCATATTTATTTACTAAATAAATATCTCTTATATAATATCTTATTCCCGAATTATTTTCCTTAACTCTATTTCCTATTTATAAATATTTCATTTATAAATATTTCCTTTTATAATTCTATTTATTTTCTAAATAAATATTCCTCTTTATGAAATCCTATGATTTTATAAATACTTTATTTTCAAAAATATTTCCTTTTATAAAATCAGTTGAATTTATAAAATTCCTTTATTTCAATATACATTAAAATATTTCTTTTTTACATCCAAGTGTTTCTTATGATATTTAAAATAGCAATTCACAATGATCGATATCATTCAAACACACATAATCAACCACAAATTATATCACATCATATATTACAATATATGAACAGAACAGTATTATAAACATTGAGGAGTCCAATTGGACCCGTCCAACCTGTTTCCCTGCATCCATAGATGTTAAACAATACAAATATAAAATATTCTGATAAACAGAATCAATATTCGGTTAACGATTTATATATATATCGTTATCTATGGTTTCAACTAATACATAAGCAATTCAACCAAACAGTTAACACGCAGCAATCAGTCATCATTTATCAGTTCTAAATATACGTTATAAAAATAGAACTATTCAGAGTTGGTGAGTTCTACTCACTTTGGCAGTTCATCGTTAAAGAACGATAAACTGTTTGTTAGATTTGAATCAAACAATTTATTTCGCCATAAATTCAAACATGCTTCAATCCACCCCCAGTCAGTTTTAGGTTGTAGCCCTCGTCCATACGATCCAAACGGATCTTGTGTTGTCCAATTTTGATTACGTATGGTCAAGTTATGATATCGACAAGTTAATATACATTTAAATTAAAATAAAACTCAAATATAAATGATTTTGGGCTTTACTAAAACCTATCAGCCCACATACCCTGTGAAAAACCTGGACCCGTGCCTAATGCTTCTTCCCCAAAATCAACTGTCGTGGCTCCCTCTTGAACACACCATTAACGCAACTTACCATTTCATTCCTCACTCCTATTCACTCTACAAATCGAACTAAAATATCCACAATTTCTCTCATCAACTCCTCTATCCATTCATACCCTTTAAATCCAGTTCGGCCTCCCCCTTTAATTTCCGTCGAGCTCCTATTTGGTAGCAGCACCGAGCACGAAACCCACTGGAAACCCCACAAGTTGGCACACACACACCCCATTCAATGTCATGAATCCAAATATCATACTAAAAACTCGAATCAACACTCATACAGGATGAGATTTGGAACACTAGACTACCGAGACTTCGCTGGAAAATTTGATGAACAAATTTTTGGTGTCGAGTCCCCTAAAACCTATACTAGATTGTAGAAGAACCTCCTAGGATCAAAAATATCCATGTATTGGGATTTATAGTGTTTTATTTGATTTTTCATTGATTTTAAAAGA
Organism: Allium sativum; assembly: GCA_030737875.1. NCBI lineage: Eukaryota > Viridiplantae > Streptophyta > Magnoliopsida > Asparagales > Amaryllidaceae > Allium > Allium sativum. The sequence continues at coordinate 40,227,079 of CM060916.1, forward strand.
AGGAGGTATTCATGTTTTTTTCGTTCTGAGAGTGGCGGCTTATAATTTGGTCTTATAGGAAGGTCACGATTTTTTTGTGTGGTTGGAGAGGTGAATAGGTGGCTTTGTTTATGTCCACAATTACTTAGATATTTTATGTTTTAATATTCATTTTGCCTTCTAAAAATCCATGTGACAACACACGATACCCAAAAATCATGAAATTTGACATGTAGCTACAGTTCGACATTACGGTCCCAACGAAACTGGTTTCGTCAAATTCCGACTTCGTATGCTCACACAGCGTATTTTTAACCATCGAAATACTGACTGTTTTTCACTTTAAAAATCGGTACGGCTACATACCGACTTCTAAAATCACGGAAATTGAAATCTAACAATAATTTAACATTGCGTATCTAACAAAATTAGTTTCGTCGAATTCTGAGGTCGTTTGCAAAACTGGCTATTTTTAAAGCTCTAAATAACCCTTTTAAATATATAAATATATTTAAATATAATTAAATTAAATATTTATATATAAATATTATCGTTTATATTCACACAGAATATAATACAGCGCTAGAATATTCCTATGTGAATGTCTAGCTTGATATTTCAAATCCCGATTAAATCGATATTCGATTTATAATGAAATTCCTTTTTAAAATATAAATAAATTGTTATAAATTATAAAGGAATTCCACAGCGACTTTTCTAAAATTTGTTTTGGACATATATCAAAATCTACACGACGAAATCCCGATTTTTCTCTTCCATCAGAAAAATATACTTCACCAGCTCCTAACGTTTCTTGTTTCACCGAAATCCGACTTAAAACGGCTTTTGTATATTCGTTTAAAGTTCGAATTGCCAAATCGCGAACCGTCATGCCATTTCGAGCTCGATTATAATTATATTATAATTTATACGTTCAATCATAGTTAATTAAATATATTCGTTATCGTAATTCAATTCTAAACTGAATTATATATTTTGAATTTCCCAATTCATACCATATCGCCATTTCAGCTTATTTTGATTATTTCAGAATTAAATATATTATTTTATTATTATTAATTAAATAATCCAAGTTAGTTAATTAAACGACCATTGAATTATCTAAATCACTATTTAAATAATTAAATAAATTAATTATTATGTCGTTGAAAATGCGGGTCATTACAGAAACCGTGCCCCCAAACCCTCGATTTCAACGCCATTGGAGCTCCGCCCTATCCCCTGCCGCTGTTGCCAGAAACCGCCCCTCCCCCCCTTGACGCATCTTCTCCCTCCCTCCTGTGTAAAAGAAAAGAAAAACAAAAAAAGGTGTGTTTTTTATATATTATGATCTTTTTATTTTAGTTTATACATGTATAAAGTTATAAAAATCTAATTTTTATGTAAATTATCAGAGAATAAAATTTGATTTTAATCATGATAAAGATAGGATTTTTATATGATTTTATAAGAATGATTTTAAATTGAAGATAGGATTTTTGTATGAATGATTCTGAAATAAAAATACGATTTTTATATGAATGGTTTAGCAATAAAGATTTGATTTTGCATAACGAAAAGATTTGATTTTGTATAAGAAAAGATTTGATTTTTCATAACGAAAAGATTTGATTTTGCATAACGAAAAGATTTGATTTTTCATAACGAAAAGATTTGATTTTTCATAACAAAAAGATTTGGTTTTTCATAACGAAAAGATTTGATTTTGCATAATGAAAAAAAATCTGATTTTTATTTATATGGTAGCAATATAAAAATTTGTTTTTTATATAACTTGTAGCGTTATAAAAATATAATTTTTATTATGAAGTTAGCGAAATAAAAATGTGATTTTTATTTATGAACAACATGGAAAGATGGAGTTGGAATGTCAGGTAAATCCAAACCATCGTCCAATATAGAACTGGCAGAGTGGAACCCAAAGTTGAGAACTCCTCACCATATTTTCTTATACAGTTATTATTTTAATAACTGCATATATGAATTGTTCCCCGTCGTCCACGGACCACGGACGACTCGTTTGATTGTTTGGTTTGGTTGATTTGATTATTTGGTTGAATTTGGTTGTTCGGGTGAAGTGAATTGATTGGATTGGTATGTTCATGGCGCAGGACATTATTAGACTGGGGATAAGTCTAGGCCTTATTCTGTTTCTAGTATCGCGCCGTTATGCCTCCGAAATTTTCTAAAATATGTAAAAACAATAAAAATATCATTTTATTGTATAAATGAACTGAAGAGAATATTCATATGTTGAATAAAATATTTTATCGTTAAAAATATAATTTTTTTTATGTGAATAAATATTCATTTACAAATCAGACGATTTGTTTATGAACAACCATTTTACTCATATGGATTGGGACGATAACTTTTACACATCGCCCAACTTCACAAATAAAACCTGTTTTTGATCGTTTGAAACCCCACATGGGTATTGGGATGATATATGATATACGCTACTCCCAATAATTAGCTATATGTCGATGGATTGATTGACAGACTATTATAAGCGTCAAATATTTGTATTTGATGCTTATGCAGTGTAGAACACACTCTGGATGATGGTTTGTTTATCGTTGTTGTTGTAAACATGTATTTTATAAAATCCATATAATCAAATTATATGGTAATTGACTGTGTCTGATTCCAGTTCAGAAAGATTGAATATTTTAAAATAATGAATATTTTAAAATAATATTCAGTCAAAGATCAAAATCTGATTCGGATGTCCGATTTGGGATTGACATGAAAATATATATAAATATATAAAGCTGTGTTGATTAGATTAACGCTACTTTGACGTGAACGATATTTATATTGATTTTATTCATTTTTATAATGAATATCGAAAAAGAATTGGTTTCAAAATCTAATATTTTGAAAATATTATCATTTATATATCGATGATATGGAATATTCAATTTTGATTTGAAATTGAATATGAAGTTGAAATCGTTTTGAAAACGAATTTAAAACGATTTATAAAATATGTTTTAAAAGGAAATCGTTGAAATATATATAATATTATATATATATATATATATTGGCCTGAATAGAACGCGCCGCGCTGCGGCAGTTCGCGAATTTTGACCATTGACTTCGAATGGACATTGCGGGAGATCCGACTGTCGGATTCTCCTAAAACTGGAACTGTTGGGTTCATATCGAAAAGAGATTTCTAACGAATATTAAAGATTTGAAATATAACTGTTGGATTTGGAATTATGTACAAATCAAATTTTGGAAAAGTTCGCTGTAAGAGTAGTTCGATGGCCGTTTATGGAAATCGACTGTACAGGCCTTGATAAAATTATTAAAAATATCAATAATTTGTCTAAAATCAAAACAAAGGATTTGGAAAGTGTTGGGGTGAAAAATCCCATATTTGAAAAGATAAAAATAGATTTTTATCGAAATGAACTATTTATGAACTAGAATTATAATCCAAATATTTTTAAAACAAATAAATTGGATTTGAAATGGTTTTAAATATAACCAGAATTTCCAATATATAAATTGGAAATGGATTTGACTCGAAATTGTCTTCAGAATATTTCGATGTTGGATTTCGGGATTATATGGATATTGTTATGGAAATTTGGAATATATATATATATATATATATATCGTTATTTCCAGTACGATATTTGTTGATTTCAAAATTTGATATTGAATATAAGTCGATATATTTTCTGTTCAGAGCCTTGTATTTAATATCAAATTGGATTTTGGGTTGTCGTGAATGGTATCTTTAATAATACTATTCTTAAACCCAATGGAGTTAAGAAAATTGGAAACTGACTGGAGGTTAGTTAAGTTGAATGGTTTCCTGGGTATTGATCTGATGTTGGTTTCGGCCTTCGGGGTTAACACTTAGGGAATTGTTCTCTTTCTAATTTACGGTTAGAGACTGATGGAATGTGAATTGGGTTTGTTGTGAACTGTGTTTTAGCGACATTCGTTCTTTAGCCCGATTTACAGTGAAATGGGATTTGGAATTTATAAAACTTTTGTTAAGATTTAAAGGAGATTTTCCAAAGTAAAGTTTTCCAATTTAACTTAATAATTGGAATTGAATGGAATTCGATTGGGTAATAATCGAAGTAAGCTTCTGTAGAGGAAGGTGGTTAATATATATGGAATTTAGAAGACCTTGTCGTTATTCCATTGATATTATCGGTTGGATATGGAAGTTTATATTGATTATATATATCGATTCGTTTTCCATGACGATTCCATTGTCAATGGAATGTGATTTTGGGTTGTCGTAAATGGTATCTTTAATAATACTGTTCTGAGACCCAGTGGAGTTAAGAAAATCGGAAACTAACTAGAGATTAGTTAAGTTGAATGGTTTCCCGGGTATTGATCTAATGCTGGTTCCGACCTTTAGGGTTAATACTTAGGGAATTGTTCACTTGCTAATTTATGGTTAATGGCTGATGGAATGGAATGTGATTTTGGGTTTACTGTGAACCGTGTTTTAATTGACATTTTTTCTTTAACCCAGTTAAAGATAGGATATGATTTCCCAAGTTAGACAATCATTAATATTGATTTTTGAGAAGATTAAAACCAAGTGGACTTTTAATGCATCTTTAATTAGATTGAAATGATACCCAAAAGAAGATTAAAGAATAAATTTAAAGAATTTATCTTTGATAATATTAATGGGAACCTTTCCCAAAGTATAAGAATATTTGAATAAAGGAATATTCTAGATTGGAATGAGGCGCATATTGTGTTTTTATAGCACTTGTTTATTATACACGCGAGTTATTTAGAAAGACCGGGTTTAACCCATTCTGAATAACTAATTCGACGATGTGTCGAGGATGAAGACAGTGGTTGAAGACCGGAGGACTTCACATCGTTTGGATGATTACTGATGTCTTGATTGGGTTGTACACCCAAGACAAGGTAATAAGTGGTGATCATCCAGACGTACTTGGAGATCGACGGATATGCGAGGGCCTCTCCCCTGTATTGAACATATGGGAGAGGAATAAGGTGCCTCCGGTTTCGTTCAGTCCCAGAATGAACTTGTAAATGGATGTGTGTCTGACAACGGATTTCATTCTGTGTGATTGATGGACATCGGTTGCATAGTGTGAATTGCATGTGTGGCATGATGAGATGCAAATGATCAAGGCTTCTATTGGAAAGCAGAGTCTTGTGGCTGATGATCAAAGCATGGGTTTAATATAGCGTAGCTTTGTGTAGCGTTAATTCGCGAGCCTCACAACCAAGTGTGAACCAGAAACGGGAGAGGACTGCAGGGAGGGAATGCGTTTCTTTCTAGCTAGGAGTGGTGTCAGCGTTTTACTAGCCCTGGCATTTTACTTATGTGGATGATGGAAAGTGATGAACCTTGGTTATATCGGTAGTTCCAGGGCCGATGGTTTGGTCGGAATATGACCAGTTTACGCCCCATAGGGTGGGGAAACGCATTGTTCAGGCATTTTAATCCACTCTGTGTGGACGGGCCCTGAAGATCCAAGGCTTGACTGGGTACTTTCCTAAGGCCTGGGCTAGAGAGTCTCGAAGAGGTAAGGACGACCCCTTGCCTTGGTTGTAAAACCCCGTAATTTTATAACATTAAAATTCACAAATTAAAGTATACTTAATTTTTAGAAAAGAATTAAGTGAAATGGGTTGCGCAGAGAAATATATATATATATATTGATATATATATATATATATATATATATAAAATAATAAATAAATAAATAAATATGCGAAAAAGTTCAAAACAGCGAATTGGGAGGGGAAATAACCGAACCGGCCCATTTTTGAGGTCGACCTAGGCCCCGCTGGGTCGACTAGGGGTTAATCCAGGGTGTTTGGCTGTCAACCCGTGGGCCGATTCGCTTAAATGCAAATTTTGCATTTGATTGGTTCTCAAGGTTCAGGGTTAATCTAATGGTCCTAAATAACTTCCTACACCTATAAATACATCCTAATGCTAACCCTAAACCTAATTAAAATAGAATAGTTACCATCATACCGTCGCCATGGAAATCAATGGAGCCGCCGCCAACTAAGAAAGAAGAAAAGCAAATTCAATTCTAATTCTCTCAACCCTAAAGCAAAGCAAAACTCTCTCTTTTCTTCTCTAAATTGTGAGTATAATGATCTTAACAAGATTATTATCATTTTAATTAGGTTGAGTTATGAATGGATTATGAGTAGATGATGTGAATTATCATATATGTTGTTGTAAACCCCTTTTGCTATCATGTATATTGTAAATCCAATGTTATGTGATGATGATATCTTATATGTTGTAAATCATGCTATGATGATGTTATGTATGTTGAAAGTTTCTATGCTAAGTTGTGATGAATCATACATGTTAAAAAGGCCATGATGTTACCATCTATGCTAGTTAGTTCATATTAATTAAATCATCATGTTTGGGTTATGTTGATCTATATGACAAGTCACATATGCAAGTTAGATTGATTTGAAAAGTTATGAACATATACCAAGACATCTATTCTGACATCTAGAATTATGCTATGATATATGTGATATCCTATGCTAGTTCACACCATCATTATGTTGCCTAAAAACCCCATATGCAAGTTTATGTATAGATTTGGGCTATGATCATATCATGTAAATTGAGACATTTAACAAGTTGACACCTTTTGATCCTTAACATGTGTAGTTTATGCAAGTTTCACCCCTATTATGATTAGATTTATTTTAATTGTCTATATGTTGTGATAATTTATCTTTGTGCTATGTGTTATACTATTCAAGTCTAGCCTATATTATGCGTTGAATAAGAGAACGTATAAACGTGGGGTAGGGGTAATATTAAGGATTTAATATTAAAAAGTTGGGGTGCAATTGATATGATTTTGCATGCCATAAGTGGATGGCCATAATTGAGTCAATTATGGACATCATTAAAAGTTGACTTAATTAATAATTTGAATAGGGAATTATTAAAACTGGGGTAAAATATTTTAAGTGTTAATCAATGCTTAGGACACGAGGTTGGACTCGTTTGTGACGTAAACCTGCCCGGACCCGCCCGGCAAATCCAGTGGTCACAAATGTCAGCCCAATGTGAGAGGTCCTAGGCCTAAACTAAAGCATAACGGTTGTAAAGACATGAGGTTAGACTCTTTTATGGTGTAAGACTGCCCGGACACGCCCGGCAAATCCAGCTGCCATAAATGCCAGTCTAATGTGAGAGGTCTTTATGAGGTTATGGCCTGAATGAATTAAGAAATACTTAACCAGATAAACATGTAAGGTGGGACATGGGGGTTAAGTTGGTGCCTTGGGTGGCACGAGGAATCTAGGGGGTGCCCTTAGTGGCATGTGAAATACGATTAGTAAGACTTAACCAAACACACATGTAAATGAACATGACTAAGAGGGTTAAGTGTGATATACTAGTGACAAGCTTAGGTGGGTAGCTTGTGGGGGCCCATTTCGACCAGTATCCCAAATGTATCTTTGTGGGCTTGACCCAAGTCGAGGACGGGACACGCATGCTGGGTTCGACTGTAAGAGGCCAAAACGGGGAGCGGTGGCAACGCAAGTCCAACGGGTTTCGTATGCGTGTGTGGACCCGGGCTGGTAGGTAAGACGTTGTTGCATCGTGTAGGTATAAGCCATGCATTCTAAAGTTGTATCGGGTTGCCACTTTAGGGGAGTGATACACCCCACTGTGGGGCCAGCACAGGTATCTACGAGTAGGGAGCCGATCAAAAGTGGGTAGTGGGGTACACCTAGTGGAGATAGGGGCAGACGGCACCTATGTAGTCAGCTTGGGGTACGTAAGGATATTTATAAAGTTTCTGTGTGAAGCAAGTGGGATCAAACAATAGGGTGACTGGTGTGGTGCAGTGTAGTAATATGCGGTGCAGTGTAGTAATCATTCGTTAGTAATTAGGTGTGCCTTTACCGTTATCTTTAACGTTATCTTAAACGCTATCTTTATCTTCCTAAGAGTTCATAGACATTTACTTGTCTTCCATCTTATGCATTAGTCTAGTTATTTTGATAATAGTATTGTTAGAATTATCATACTCGCCGGACTTTATGTCTGACCTCCTCTATTTCTATCCTTTTCCCCCCTCCAGGTCCTCAGGTTGGGCCCAGCTCTAGTGGAGTTTGATTGAATTGCTTCATCTCTCTTTGGAAAGCTTGGACCATTGAAGTAAAGTCCAGCTTGTTATCTTTTTAATGGCTATTTATGTAATGGGATTATGTATTTTGTTTTTATAAAGATGGATATTGTACTTGGTTATGATCTATGGTTTTATGATGTAACAAAAATGTTTAATTTCCGCTGCAATAAAATGAAGTTTTAGATTTCCAAGTACTATTTACTATCTGTCATGTTGTAATTTTTCTGTTCTATATTCACTTATAACCTCCATGGAAGTTAATGCATTCCCTTCGTGGGTGACATTAATGGACGTGGGGTGTTACACGTGGTATCAGAGCTTAAGGTTACCAAAACAGATAAAAATACTTTAGGAAAATAGTTATTTTTGGAAGAAGTGCTTTCAAAAACATGTTTTAATGAGAAATTTAAAGAGAAAAGTTTTTAAGAAAAAAAAAACATAATCCCCAATAGCCCATATCTTTATCTTTCGAATTCTCCATTCTGAATCTTTCCTTTTTCGTTTCAGCATGGCTGAAGATCTTAATCTACCCGACGGTGTAATGATACCAGGATGGTATAGGAGGTTATTAGAGGCTAGGGCCGCTGCAGGTCCAGCCAATGTTTCACCACCACCAGTTGCACCCGTTCCTCCTCCTCCTCCTCGCGTAGATACTTTTGCAAAGACGTGCAAAGAATTCAAGGCTATGGGTGGAAAACCATTTCAAGGGTCAGAAACGTTTGTGGAAGCTAGAGATTGGCTTAAGGAGGTGGAAGAATTGCTAGAAATCTTTGAAGTAGAAGAAGGGAGGAGAGTTCGTTTAGCAGCTTGGTTGATGAAGGGAGTGACCTCGTTTTGGTGGGAGGTCATTAATGGTGAGAGTCCTGTTGACTCTTGGGCGGATTTCAGACGTAGGTTCGTGGCGAAGTTTCTCTCAAGGGCGGAAGAAAATCTATATATGGAAAGGTTCTTGACATTGAAGCAAGGAAGCTCATCAGTGAAAGAATATGTCAATAAATTTAATCAGTTAGCAAGGTTTGGCTTGGACTTAGTGAACACGCCGGAGAAGAAGGCGCTGAGGTTCGTGAATGGCTAGAATGAACCAATGCAAGGGTTGGCTATGACCCACATCCCTATGGGGGCCACCTTTGAGAAGTTAGTAGAAATGGCGCTTATGCATGAGGAGAAAAGCGCTAAAGCTGATAGGGCACCCGAGAAGAAGGGGGATCAGAAGAAACCACAACAGCAAAACAAGAAGGGTGGAAAAGAAAATAATGGCAAGGGAAAGAAGAAGTGCTTTAACTGTGGAACCCCAGGCCATCTCAATAAGGATTGCCAAAAGAAAAATAAGACAGGCTGTTTTCATTGTGGCGATGCGGGACATTTAGTGAAGGACTGCCCAAAGAAGGGGCAGAGGGCAGGAGCAACCTCGGGAGGACAAGTGCAGGCTCTTATGGCACCAAGGCAGGCAAGGGGACAAGTTCAGGCTCTCGCGGTCCCACCGCTGCAAGAACGAGGTAGAACCATTTCTGTTGAAAGCTTAGTTTTTCTGTTTGATCATCTTGTCCATACCTTATTCGATTCGGGTGCATCACACTCGTTTATCTCTACATCATTAGTTGAATCTCTGCACTTAAACACCAGTTTAGTAGAGGATCCCTTAGTTGTTTCGAATCCAATTGGGGGCTCAGCTTATTTGTCTATGATGTGTTTGGATTTGAAAATTTCCATACTTAGCATTGAATTTAGATGTGATGCTTATTTGTTGGGCTTCACGGGCTATGGGCTAATTTTAGGAATGGATTGGTTATCCAGAAATGGGGCCGTTCTTGATTGTTAAAGGAGAGTAGTTAGGCTCGTGACTCGCCTTGGCAACACTCTCGAAATCTTTTGTAATCTCATAAATTCGGTTATGCTAAGTTATCTAGAATCGCTTGACGCGTCTGAGGAAAATCTACGATCTGTTAGAGTGGTCCGAGAATATTCGGATGTGTTTGAGGAGGTGAAGGGCTTGCCTACGAAGCGGGAGATAGATTTTCGAATATATCTTGTGGATAATGCGAAACCAATATCTTTGCCAGTACGCCACATGACTCCACGTGAAAGGAGGGAACTCGGTAAGCAAGTGAAGGAGTTGCTTGAGAAGGGGTTCATAAGACGAAGTATATCGGAGTGGGGAGCTCCAGTAGTATTTGCCACGAAGGCGGATGGGTCCCTTAGACTTTGTGTGGACTATAGAGAACTTAATAAGCTTACTAAGAAGAACGGACACCCACTGCCGAGGATTGACGATCTCTTCGATCAGTTAGTTGGGGCCTCAGTGTTTTCGCAGTTGGACTTAGCCACTGGTTTCCATCAGTTGAGAGTGGCTGAGGATAGCATTGATAAGACTGCCTTTAGGACTCCGGACGGTTTCTATGAATGGCTAGTGATGCCCTTCGGTTTGACAAACGCCCCCGCATACTTTGTTGATTTGATGAGTAGGGTGTTTAGGGAGTACCTTAACAAATTTGTGGTAGTCTTTGTAGATGACATCTTGATCTTTTCTAAGGATGAAGAAGAGCATGCCCTACATCTTAGGGAATGTTGGAGACCCTACGAGCGCATACCCTTAAGGCTAAATTTTCTAAGTTTCACTTCTGGAGGAAGGAAGTACGGTTCTTAGGACACATGGTTTCCAAAGAAGGGATAGCTGTAGATCCCGCGAAGGTGGTGGCCATCCAAGATTGGAAGGTTCCTAAAAATGCTACCGAAGTGAGAAGTTTCTTGGGATTGGCTGGCTACTATAGGAAGTTTATCAAAGACTTCGCAAAGATATCAGCTCCATTGACACGCTTGACGAAGAAGAACCTAGTTTTCAGAGGGGACGTAGATTGTGATGATGCATTCCAACGTTTGAAGAGAGCTTTGACTTCAACCCCAGTCTTAGTATTTCCAGACGGGAGTAAGCTGTTTACCGTTTATACTGACGCTTGTGGGACAGGACTAGGCGCAGTCTTAATGCAAGAGGGTAGGGTAATAGCCTATGGTGGAAGGCAGTTGAGAGCGCATGAGAAAAATTATCCTACACATGACCTAGAATTGGCCGCTATTGTTTTCGCGCTTAAGTCTTGGCGTCATTATCTTCTTGGCGAGAAATTCGAATTATTCACTGACCACAAGTCTTTAAAATACCTATTCTCTCAAAAGGACTTGAACTTAAGGCAGCAATGGTGGATGGAGTTCTTAGCGTCCTACGACTTCGAAATAGCCTATACCCCTGGCAATGGTAACGTGGTGGCAGACGCCTTAAGTAGAAAAAGATTATCCTTAAGTCCTTTGCTTGTTGAGCGGCGAAGTTTAGAATTCATTTCGATGTTTGACTTTAGACCTTCCGTTGACTTCGTACCCGGTTTGCTAGCATCCTTGGAGGTCAGACCTACGCTTTTGGGATGGATTGGCGAGGCACAGCGAGACGACCCGCAGTTGGTTGAGTTAGTAGAAAAACTCAAAGGAGGGAAGTCATCAAGCCATCTCCGTAGGTATACCCTAGATGATAAGGGTTGGTTACGTAGGGACGGTAGACTTTGTGTACCAAAAGACGATGACCTAAGGAAGACTATTCTTGACGAAGCACATCGTTCTAAGATGACCACTCATCCCGGCGGGGACAAGATGTACAAAGACATGAAGAGAGTTTACTTTTGGGCCGGCATGAAGAAAGACGTGGCTGAGTATGTCGCTAGATGCTTGGTATGCCAACAAGTAAAAGCGGAGCAAAAGAAACACGGTGGGTTGCTTCACCCATTGGAGGTTCCACTATGGAAGTGGGAGAGTGTCTCGATGGATTTTGTGGATGGATTACCGCGATCGAGGAGGGGTAATACGGGGATTTGGGTTATAGTAGATAGACTTACTAAGAGCGCCCATTTCATTCCCGTGAAGAGTAAGAGGACTGCTCCATGGTTAGCTTCTGTATATGTCCGAGAAATAGTTTGTTTGCACGGTGTTCCTTCTAGCATAGTAAGCGACTGCGATCCTATTTTCACTAGCGAATTTTGGAGAAGCTTACAAGAGGCGGTAGGGACTCAGTTATGTTTGAGCACCGCATATCATCCTCAGACGGACGGCCAGACCGAGAGGGTGAATCGCATTCTAGAGGATCTGTTGAGGCTATGTATCCTAGACTTTGGGGGTACGTGGGAAGAGCATCTTCCATTGGTGGAGTTCGCATATAATAATAGCTTTCAGTCCAGCATTGGTATGGCACCATTCGAAGCTCTATATGGACGACCTTGTCGTTCACCTACATGTTGGTGGGAATCTACGGATAAGATCTTACTTGGGCCCGATATGATTAGGGAGACTTCGGAGAAGATCGACTTGATTCAAAGGAGGATGAAAGCAGCGCAAGATAGGCAGAAATCTTATGCGGATAAGAGGAGGACAGATCTTGAGTTTGAAGTTGGGGACATGGTCTTTGTCAAAGTGTCTCCATTACGAAACGTTGTTCGCTTTGGGTCCGTTGGGAAATTAGCACCAAGGTTTGTAGGGCCGTTTCCTATTAAGGAGAGGATTGGACGGACGACGTATAGAGTGGAGTTGCCCGAGAGACTTAGTGGTGTACATGACGTATTCCATGTGTCACGTTTGAGGAAGTGCTTGCACGAGACCGCTGAAGTGGTAGAGCCGAGCTTGCTAAGAGAGATGGAGATAGAGCGTGATGCGACAATTCGACGAGCTCCTACGCGAATTCTTGGGTCGGAGATCAAGAGGTTGAGGAATCGAGAGGTCAGACTAGTCAAAGTGCAATGGGGAGATGATGAGAGCAACGCTACTTGGGAGACGGAAGAGAAGATGCGTTCACGATACCCTTTTCTTTTTGAGGGTATGTCCTTTAATTTCTCCTTTATCGCTTAGCTTGTACTTATCTTATCTTTAGTATATCCTCTCGCTAGTATCTTTGACCTTTAGTTAGGATAGTCCTATGGTTGAAACATGTGTTTAAGACATGTTATGTATGGTGGATGCAAAGTGGATGCAAGTGTTTCCTAGTGGTTGCTCGTGGATGCATATACACACACTATTAGGCACTAGATCGGCTTAGTCACTTCATATTGCATATTGCATATATATGGATGTATTTAGTAAAATGGATGTATAATGGTTGTATTATCATATAGTTGCTGCATTCGGGTGGATGGTTGTGAACGCATATAGAATTAATATGTATCATTAGGAATCTTTTGCATTCATATTGGACGCATGGCACTATCATGATTTGCACTAAGGAGGTCGACTGAATCAATAGACCGCCTAATTTTACATTATATATGGACATACACACACACTGTGCATATAAACATTAAAGCATTAGAAGTCTTTTAAGGACAATGGATGCTGGTGTTTGATGGTTGAGTAGATGGACGATTAGATGGTAGGATATACATTCTTCTTGACTTGGAGATTTCGGGGACGAAATCCTTTAAGGAGGGGAGAATGTAACACCCCGTAATTTTATAACATTAAAATTCACAAATTAAAGTATACTTAATTTTTAGAAAAGAATTAAGTGAAATGGGTTGCGCAGAGAAATATATATATATAATGATATATATATAAAAATTAAAAAATAAATAAATAAATATGCGAAAAAGTTCAAAACAGCGAATTGGGAGGGGAAATAACCTAACCGGCCCATTTTTGAGGTCGACCCAAGCCCCGTTGAGTCGACTAGGGGTTAATCCAGGGTGTTTGGCTGTCAACCCGTGGGCCGATTCGCTCAAATGAAGATTTGCATTTGATTGGTTCTCATGGTTCAGGGTTAATCTAATGGTCCTAAATAACTTCCTACACCTATAAATACATCCTAATGCTAACCCTAAACCAAATTAAAATAGAATAGTTACCGTCATACCGTCGCCATGGAAATCAATGGAGCCGCCGCCAACTAAGAAAGAAGAAAAGCAAATTCAATTCTAATTCTCTCAACCCTAAAGCAAAGCAAAACTCTCTCTTTTCTTCTCTAAATTGTGAGTATGATGATCTTAACAAGATTATTATCATTTTAATTAGGTTGAGTTATGAATGGATTATGAGTAGATGATGTGAATTATCATATATGTTGTTGTAAACCCCTTTTGCTATCATGTATATTGTAAATCCAATGTTATGTGATGATGATATCTTATATGTTGTAAATCATGCTATGATGATGTTATGTATGTTGAAAGTTTCTATGCTAAGTTGTGATGAATCATACATGTTAAAAAGGCCATGATATTACCATCTATGCTAGTTAGTTCATATTAATTAAATCATCATGTTTGGGTTATGTTGATCTATATGACAAGTCACATATGCAAGTTAGATTGATTTGAAAAGTTATGAACATATACCAAGACATCTATTATGACATCTAGAATTATGCTATGATATATGTGATATCCTATGCTAGTTCACACCATCATTATGTTGTCTAAAAACCCCATATGCAAGTTTATGTATAGATTTGGGCTATGATCATATCATGTAAATTGAGACATTTAACAAGTTGACACCTTTTTATCCTTAACATGTGTAGTTTATGCAAGTTTCACCCCTATTATGATTAGATTTATTTTAATTGTCTATATGTTGTGATAATTTATCTTTGTGCTATGTGTTAGACTATTCAAGTCTAGCCTATATTATGCGTTGAATAAGCGAATGTATAAACGTGGGGTAGGGGTAATATTAAGGATTTAATATTAAAAAGTTGGGGTGCAATTGATATAATTTTGCATGCCATAAGTGGATGGCCATAATTGAGTCAATTATGGACATCATTAAAAGTTGACTTAATTAATAATTTGAATAGGGAATTATTAAAACTGGGGTAAAAGATTTTAAGTGTTAATCAATGCTTAGGACACGAGGTTGGACTCGTTTGTGACGTAAACCTACCCGGACCTGTAGGATCTAAATTAACCCTAGAGGGGGGGTGAATAGGGTTTATTGCAAATTAAGTAAATTTAAAATGTAAATAAAATGCAGAAATAAAAAGATCACACACAGAAAATACCCAGCTTCGGCAAAAACTATGCCTACTGCTGCATTCAAGGTTTCTACTAGGAATTTTAAACAATCTCTTCGCTTACAGACTCTTGTAAACTTGCGACCTTCGCTCCCGACTGTTAAAACCCTACGCTCAAGACCTTGACACAACTCGACCTCTTAAGTTGTGATTTTTCAAACTACACACACTAGTAGTTATTGACTTTAAGGAATGAAATTTAAATTTTTTAAACAAAAAGTAAAAAGAAAATGAAACCCTAGGATTTTAAATGTTTAGGGTTATCCCCCTTTTTAACATAAGAAAAAAAAAGGCGGCTCCCTTTTATTGCTCCACTGCTTTTCTTTGTTTAGCCCAAGCTTCCTTTGTCTCTTCCTGGAAATGGAAATGGCGGCTTAAAAACTAGGGTTTCTCTGAAAGTGCTAAATCGCGATCGCTGGTTGATGAAAATCAGTTTTCTGTTGCTCGATTCTCCTTAGCTTCAATCTCTGGCGGCTTGTATCTCTTTCGATCGAATTTATAGGAACTGATTTGGTTTCTGGCTTCTCTCGATTTCTGGTATGGTTTTTACTATTTGATTTTATGAAATAGATGTACTTGATCTTCGATGATTTTATGCCGATGACGATTGGGTGTTATATATAGGGTTAAAATCCACAAGTATCTCTGATTTCTTATGGATTAGACTCGGCTATGGTATATACGAGAATTTTGGTTAGCTTTGAATTGATCTGTTATTTCTGGGTATTTCTTTGATTTAAAGCCAGAAAGTATATTGCTTAAGTCTTGGTCTTTGGCTTTGAATTAGTGTGATTTCTGGAATTTGAATTCTTCGAACTTGCGTGTGAATCTGTCTGACTTTGAATTGGTCTTTACCTATTACAGCCTTAAATCAATTTTTCTGGAGCTTCGATTATACTTTTTCAACATGCTTTTAAACTGAAATATATTCGAAAAAATCTGCTTTAAAAATATGACCATCCATTCTCTTTGTTTTGCCAAAGACTATAGACTGATTCCATACACTTTGATTGTCGTGAATACTTGAGCAATGATAGATACTATGCTTTATTTGCCATATTGTTTATGCACTTGAATTTCATGCTCTGTTATACCTTGATTTAGTCGTGCACCTGTTGTCCTCCTTTGTGCATTTTCTTCATTGATGTAGGCCCTTGGCAATGTTTACACTGTTCTGCTCTATTAAAAAATTGATGAACAAATGTTTTATTAAGCAGTCTGTACAAATGGTTTTGATCTCTGTTTGAACTGATGTCATGCCTCAGAGTTTTTTGAACTTAGCTTGTACTACACTTAGATTTCTCCGAGTTTAAACTGTTGTTCCACTTTAATTTCTGCTGTTTTGTTGTATATTCTTGATCGTGCAGTTGTCTCTGTTCTTTGCGGTTATACAGTTTTAACTTTGTATAATTTGTTTGATCACTTTGCTGTTGTACTTGGAAATGTTATCTGCCTAGTCCTATGTCGAGCAGTTTTGATGCATATATGTTCACTTATACTTGAATCCACCATATATTATTTGCACATTTAAATGTTGGTAAAACTGCTGTGCTCATCTTGTCCATGCATATGAATCTGTCGCATCGTAGTTGCTGTGTGAATTCCTGTAATCTTTGTCCTGGCTCGACCATGCTTCTTGTACTCCTGCTCCACTTTGTAATTGACCATTCACCATACTTGAGTTACTTGCTAATGATGTCCATGGGTACTTGTAGTTGATCATTTTGCTGTATTGCCGTCTCGGACTTGCATACAATGTTTGGTGATATTTTAACAATCCAGAAAATTACTCTAAACTAGCTGCACCACTCCATGTACTACTGCCACATCATATTTATGTTGTCTTGTTGTTTTGCTCGACCATTTTGTTTCTTGTTTGTTGCTGCATTGTTTTTGTGTACTAGTAATGTGCTTGACCATTTTTAAAAGGTCATCCAAATATGTTTCCTCTGCCTTGTGCTGAGCTGTCTCGACCACTTTGATGTGTGTTGACATGTGCACTGAGTCGAGATGGTCCAAGTGGCTACTCCTCAGTCGCGACACTGGATTGGCGTGGCAGTGCACACGTGTATACACGTGTGTATATGCAGCCATCCAGACGAGTTTTTCTGTCCCTGCATATCAGACCAAGTCTAGAAAAGTGATGAGAAACACACCGTAATTCTGAGGCAAATAAAATTTAAAATTAAATTTTTATTTGCTTTTATTCTATTTTATTTTTGTTGCAGTCTACTGCGTGTTCTTCTTGTGACAGGTATGAAGACAGGATTTGACTGAAGGCTGTGAAGACAGAAGATGGACGATAGAAGACAGTAAAAAAATGTCAATGTATGATAGTGTTTGTATGTGTAGTTGTATAGAGTGAGTGACATAGTTATATGAATGAAATGTAATATGTCAAATAGTGGAGTAAAAAGATGTACTTTTTGATATAAAATATTTTTATAAAATACTGTGTGTTTGTTCGAATTTCTGTATCAGTGCATTTACAAACACATTCAATAATAAAATATATTTGGTTGTTATCATCAAACAAAAATCATATAATTGTGTATACAACACTGTTATATACAACAATCTCCCCCTTTTGATGATGACAAACAAATAAAACATTTTGAATATGTATGAATGTGTTTGAAACGTGTTTGAAATGTGAAGTATGTTACTCCCCCTATTTGTAAGCTCCCCCTACAACTAGGCTTCCCTTATTAATGCATAGATTTTAAAATTTTGAAATGAATTAATCAATCCCAAATTTCAAAATATTCTATAAATGTTTACTCATCCATCAAAATCTTGACCATTCTCCCCCTTTTGTTATCATCAAAAGAATAGCAGAAATTAAAACAGTGATGAATATAAACTAGAAATATAAATTTAGATCAAGAGGATAATAAATCGTAAATCTCATTGAATCAAACAAAAATCATAATATTGTTGGAATCAGAGACAAATTTCACTTTCAGAATGAATGGATTTTCTATGGATTTTATAGAATTAGGAGAGTTCAATAAAAATTTACTATTTGAATAGAAAATTTAAATATGCTTAAAAAAATGTGTTAAGCACTTCCTAACCACGCATAGCCCAAAGGTCTTTTAAATGGGGTTAGTAGTAACTTAACTTTATCCTCTCTGATGAGTTCCATCCATGCACAGCCCGAAGGTCTTTTAAGTGAGAATGGAAGCACATAGAGATTAAGATAGTTCACCCACGCATAACCGCGAGAACTTTTAAATGGGAGTGAGTACCAAGGATAAATTATTATTATTATTATTATTATTAATTTTTTTTTATTTCTAAATTCCAAGAATAATTAGAACTCCCCAAATTAAATAAAACCATGATGAGTGATAGAAGTATGGTAGATATAGAAGATGGTCGTGAAATAAGCTTTAATTCAAAAATATTATAAAATCTGTCCAATCATCATGAGATTTAAAAATATTTCCTCATGATAAATTATATTATAGTCAATACTCATCACAATTTCAAGATCTGTCATAATTTCAACGAGTTCCAAAATAGTTCAAATGATCAATCATTTAACTTTTGAATAACCATTTAAGAAATTTTATTTTATTATTATTATTATTATTTATTTTTTAAATGGATAATGATTAATCAATTTCTATAATTCCCAAATCTAAGCGTAATCGTGAAAATCTATCTTCGGGAAGAGGTTTTGTAAAGATATCAGCAAGTTGACAGTCAATTGAAAAAACTCAATACAAATATCTTCTCGTGAAATGTGATCTCTAATAAAATGATGTCTCACATCTATGTGTTTAGTGCGTGAATGATGAACAGGATTATTAGACAAGTCTATAGCACTTTTACTATCACATTTTTGTGGTACTTTTTTATAAAATAGACCAAAGTCTGAAAGAGTTTGCATCATCCATAGTATTTGTGCACAACAATTTCCCAAAGCAATGTATTCAGCCTCAGTTGTGGATAAAGCAACACAATTTTGTTTCCGACTTGACCACGAGACTAACGAGTGTCCTAGCATAAAACAAGTTCCACTAGTGCTTTTTCTATCAACAAGGGATCCAGCATAATCAACATCAGAATATCCGATTAATTTGAAATTATTGCATGCGGGGTACCATAAACCAAACTTGTGTGTGTGCAAAAGATATCTTAATATTCTTTTTGTGGCTTTTAAGTGAGATTCTTTTGGATTGGATTGAAAGCGTGCACATAAACAAACAGCAAACATAATATCAGGCCTAGATGCAGTGAGATAAAGAAGTGAACCAATTATTCCACGATATTTTTTCTGATCAACTGCAACTCCTTTCTCGTCTTTGTCAAGCTTGGTTGAAGGACTCATCGGTGTTCTGAGTGGTTTTTCATTTTCTAGTCCAAATCTTTTCAGTAATTCAGCAATGTATTTTGTTTGTGATATGAAAATTCCCTTGGAGCTTTGTTTGATTTGAAATCCAAGGAAGTATTTTAATTCACCTACTAAGCTCATTTCGAATTTATCCTGCATGACTTTTTCAAATTTCTCACACAAACAATCGTTAGTAGCACCATATATAATATCATCAACATAAATTTGGACAATTAAAAAATCATCACCTTCATGTAATAGAAACAAGGTAGTGTCAGCACTGCCCTTTTTAAACCCGTTTTCCAAAAGATATGCACTTAAACAATCGTACCAAGCTCTAGGAGCTTATTTAAGACCATATAATGCTTTTTCAAGTTTGAATACATGATTTGGAAATTCATGATTTTCAAAACCGGGGGGTTGTTCTACAAAAACTTCTTCTTTTAATTCTCCATTTAAAAATGCACTTTTTACGTCCATTTGTTTAAGTTTGAAACCTTTATAACATGCAAAACTGAGCAAAATTCTAATGGCTTCTAACCTGGCTACTGGTGCAAATGTTTCATCAAAATCAATGCCTTCAATTTGATTATATCCTTTTGCAACCAACCTAGCTTTGTTTCTAATTACATTTCCGGATTCATCAAGTTTATTTTTGAACACCCATTTGGTTCCTACTACTGGATAGTCATTTGGTCTAGGAACTAATTTCCAAACTTTATTCCGCTCAAATTGATTAAGTTCTTCTTGCATCGCTAAAATCCAACTTTCATCATTAATTGCAATTTCAACACTTTTAGGTTCGATTTCTGAGATAAAACAACTGTGAATACAAAAAGTACAGATATCTTTATTAAATGATGAACGAGTTCGTATACCTGCCGTTGGATTTCCTATCACCAATTCTGGAGGATGGTTGGTTTTGAATTTCAACTTTTCGACTTCAAACGTTTGTTTTGTTTGATCATCACTGCCAGTCTTCTCTTTGCTATTTTCTTTTTCACCCTCATATGTAATTCCCTCATCGTTTTTCTCTTTGTCCACCGTATCCAGATCTGATTCATCAAATTTCACGTTTATGGTTTCAACAATGGTTTTTGATCGTTTGTTGAAGATTCGATAAGCCTTGCTTCTTGACGAGTAACCCATGAAAATTCCCTCGTCAGCCTTTGATTCAAACTTACCAAGATGATCACCTGTATTAAGAAGATAACAAGGGCATCCAAAAACTCTAAAATATGAAATGTTAGGCTTTCTGTCAAACCACAATTCATAGGATGTTTTGTTAAGTATTGGTCTAATCATTACTCTGTTCATTACATGGCAGGATGTATTAACTGCCTCTGCCCAAAAAATCAAAGGCAAATTATATTCACTTAACATAGATCTAGCCAATTCCTGTAATGTACGATTTTTCCTTTCGACCACCCCATTTTGCTGGGGTGTTCGAGGAGTAGAAAATTCATGTTTAAAACCATTTTCTTCACAAAAATTTTCAAAATCCAGATTTTCAAATTCACCACCGTGATCACTTCTTAAAGTTTTTATTGAAACACCTTTTTCATTTTGAACAAGTTTTGCAAACTTGGAAAAGTAATCAAAAGTTTCGGATTTTTTGGCTAGAAAATAAACCCATGTAAATCTAGAATAATTATCAACCAACACATAACAATACCTTTTTCCATTCAAGCTAGCGATTTCATTTGGTCCAAATAAATCCATGTGAATCAATTCAAGTACCCTATTAGTACTAACAACATTTTTGGGACGAAATGATGAACGACTAAATTTTCCCATAGCACATGATTTACACACTTTATTATTTTTATATTTCTGATGTGGTAGACCCCTTACCAATTCTTTTGATTCAAGTTTTTCCAAGAGACTCATACTAGCGTGACCCAATCTCCTATGCCATAAGAATACTTCATCCGTAGCTACTAAGCATCGTGAGAGAGTCAAATCATCAAATGAAATCGTATAAACATTTCCTTTTCTTTTTCCCGTGAACACAATATTGTTTGTGGATTTTTCAATAATCTTGCAAGATTCATTATCAAATATCACACTCATTCCTTTGTCACATAGTTGGCTTATGGAAATTAGATTATGATGCAAGTTTTCAACATATAAAACATCGGTTAAGGAGAAAGTACTATTACCTACTTTACCTTTACCGATAATTTTACATTTTCTGTTATCGCCCATTATCACACTTCCTCCTTTATATTTTTCAAGGCTAAGGAACTTTGATTTATCTCCTGTCATATGTTTGGAACAACCTGAATCCAAGTACCATTCTTGTTGTTCCTTAGCCCGCCAACATACCTACACACAAGAAGAAGAGAATGACCTAGAGAAACTCATAGGTCTAATAGAATTAGTAACTGAAAAATTTTGATTTTGAACAACAGATCCTTTTGGAATCCAAATTTGTTTGTTCTTATCAAATCCAAATCTATTACAAATACTTGTCGACCCTTTTGGAACCCAAATTTTATGAATTTTTTACTCTTGTTCCTATTTTGACATTTTTCATGGCTATGTCCAATTTTTCCACATTTTGTACATTTAGGAAAAACACTTCCACCCTTCGTATTATCATTCATATTAATGTGTGTTTTCCCAAATCCTAATCCTTTTCTATTATTAGCATATAATTGGTTTCCAAGCAGCATTCTAAATGATTTTTCCCCTTTTGAAAACTTACTCAATGTTATTTCTAGATTTTTTACTTTGGTTTTAAGTGCTTCATTTTCATTTACAAGAGAAGTGCATCTGTTAATGAAGTTCTTTCTTTTTGTGTCATCACTTTCTTTTAAAGCTAAGTGTTCATGTTTTAATTTTTCAAAATTTGCCTTAAATTCTATTTGCTCTTGTTTTAATAACTTGCAGTTTTCACAATCAAGGTTTGTCACTTTTTCAAGCTCAGTTTCTAACCTATTGTTTTCGTGGACCAATTTTAACCTATCAGATTTTAATTTCTTGATTTTTAGTTCAAGAGAATCAACGGTTTTGGTAAGATCATGACACATCAAAATTAAATCTTTATAAGAGTAATTTGGTACCTCAGTGGAATCATCTTCGCTGCTTTCTGAATCTGACTGTGCCATAAGACACAAATTGGCTTCCTCTTTATTACTGTCAGAGTCTTCCTCTTCTCCTTCTTCATCGTCCCATGTAGCTGCAAAAGCTTTCTTTTTCTTCTTCTTTTTTCTGTCTTTCTGAAGTAATGGACAATTTGGTTTGATATGGCCTGGTTTATTGCAGTTGTAGCATATGACTTCATCGTCTGAATTGTCTGAATTCTTGGATTTGTTGGATTTTGAACTCTTCTTTCGTGACTTGTATTTTTTGTTAGACCACTTTTTATGAACCATGGCCAATTCTTCGATAGGATTCTCGGCTTCATCGTTACTTTCAACAGTGTTGCTTAGAGCAATTGTCTTTTTCTTTGATTCTGAATCATCGCGTCCTTCTTTGGCTTTTAACTCCATTTCATAAGCAATCAGATTTCCAATCAATTCTTCTATTTTCAACTTATTTAGAGCTTTTGATTCTTGAATGGCAGTTACTTTGGCTTCGAAATTCATTGGCAGTACTCTCATTATCTTGCGTATTAATTCTACTTCAGTGTAGACTTTTCCAAGAGCCCTTGCATTATAAATCAGTGTGGAGAATCGACCATACATCTCTTTTATATCTTCGTCTTTCCGCATCGTGAAATTTTCATATTCGTTGCAGAGTAGTGCGAGACGAGATTCCTTGACTTGAGATGTTCCTTCATGTGTAACTTCCAAAGTATGCCAAATTTCCTGCGCAGTTGAACAGTGAGATATACGGTTAAATTCAGTTTTATCAAGAGCACAAATTAAAGCATTCATTGCTTTGGCATCAGTTGAGAATAATTTTTTATCATTAGCATCCCACTTATCTTTTGGTTTAGGAATTTCAATATCATTGATAATAGTAACAGGAGGTTTGTAGCCTGTTTCAACGATATCCCATACATCATAATCAACTGAACTTAAGTAAATTTTCATCCTAGCTTTCCAATAAGCATAATCAGTTCCATTAAACATTGGTGGCCTAGCTATGGACTGACCCTCAGAAAAAGCGTTGTTAGACAAATTCATGACTCTAGAGTTAAAATAAAATGAAAAATACCTGCTCTGATACCGCTTGTAGGATCTAAATTAACCCAAGAGGAGGGGTGAATAGGGTTTATTGGAAATTAAGTAAATTTAAAATGTAAAAAAAAATGCAGAAATAAAAAGATCACACACAGAAAATACCCAGCTTCGGCAAAAACTATGCCTACTGCTGCATTCAAGGTTTCTACTAGGAATTTTAAACAATCTCTTCGCTTACAGACTCTTGTAAACTTGCGACCTTCGCTCCCGACTGTTAAAACCCTACGCTCAAGACCTTGACACAACTCGACCTCTTAAGTTGTGATTTTTCAAACTACACACACTAGTAGTTATTGACTTTAAGGAATGAAATTTAAATTTTTTAAACAAAAAGTAAAAAGAAAATGAAACCCTAGGATTTTAAATGTTTAGGGTTATCCCCCTTTTTAACATAAGAGAAAAAAAAGGCGGCTCCCTTTTATTGCTCCACCGCTTTTCTTTGTTTAGCCCAAGTTTCCTTTGTCTCTTCCTGGAAATGGAAATGGCGGCTTAAAAACTAGGGTTTCTCTGAAAGTGCTAAATCGCGATCGCTGGTTGATGAAAATCAGTTTTCTGTTGCTCGATTTTCCTTAGCTTCAATCTCTGGCGGCTTGTATCTCTTTCGATCGAATTTATAGGAACTGATTTGGTTTCTGGCTTCTCTCGATTTCTGGTATGGTTTTTACTATTCGATTTTATGATATAGATGTACTTGATCTTCGATGATTTTGTGTCGATGACGATTGGGTGTTATATATAGGGTTAAAATCCACAAATATCTCTGATTTCTTATGGATTAGACTCGGCTATGGTATATACGAGAATTTTGGTTAGCTTTGAATTGATCTGTTATTTCTGGGTATTTCTTTGATCTAAAGCCAGAAAGTATATTGCTTAAGTCTTGGTCTTTGGCTTTGAATTAGTGTGATTTCTGGAATTTGAATTCTTCGAACTTGCGTGTGAATCTGTCTGACTTTGAATTGGTCTTTACCTATTACAGCCTTAAATCAATTTTTCTGGAGCTTCGATTATACTTTTTCAACATGCTTTTAAACTGAAATATCTTCGAAAAAATCTGCTTTAAAAATATGACCATCCATTCTCTTTGTTTTGCCAAAGACTATAGACTGATTCCATACACTTTGATTGTCGTGAATACTTGAGCAATGATAGATACTATGCTTTATTTGCCATATTGTTTATGCACTTGAATTTCATGCTCTGTTATACCTTGATTTAGCCGTGCACCTATTGTCCTCCTTTGTGCATTTTCTTCATTGATGTAGGCCCTTGGCAATGTTTACACTGTTCTGCTCTATTAAAAAACTGATGAACAAATGTTTTATTAAGCAGTCTGTACAAATGGTTTTGATCTCTGTTTGAACTGATGTCATGCCTCAGAGTTTTTTGAACTTAGCTTGTACTACACTTAGATTTCTCCGAGTTTAAACTGTTGCTCCACTTTAATTTCTGCTGTTTTGTTGTATATTCTTGATCGTGCAGTTGTCTCTGTTCTTTGCGGTTATACAGTTTTAACTTTGTATAACTTGTTTGATCACTTTGCTGTTGTACTTGGAAATGTTATCTGCCTAGTCCTATGTCGAGCAGTTTTGATGCATATATGTTCACTTATACTTGAATCCACCATGTATTATTTGCACATTTAAATGTTGGTAAAACTGCTGTGCTCATCTTGTCCATGCATATGAATCTGTCGCATCGTAGTTGCTATGTGAATTCCTGTAATCTTTGTCCTGGCTCGACCATGCTTCTTGTACTCCTGCTCCACTTTGTAATTGACCATTCACCATACTTGAGTTACTTGCTAATGATGTCCATGGGTACTTGTAGTTGATCATTTTGCTGTATTGCCGTCTCGGACTTGCATACAATGTTTGGTGATATTTTAACAATCCAGAAAATTACTCTAAACTAGCTGCACCGCTCCATGTACTACTGCCACATCATATTTATGTTGTCTTGTTGTTTTGCTCGACCATTTTGTTTCTTGTTTGTTGCTGCATTGTTTTTGTGTACTAGTAATGTGCTTGACCATTTTTAAAAAGTCATCCAAATATGTTTCCTCTGCCTTGTGCTGAGCTGTCTCGACCACTTTGATGTGTGTTGACATGTGCACTGAGTCGAGATGGTCCAAGTGGCTACTCCTCAGTCGCGACACTGGATTGGCGTGGCAGTGCACACGTGTATACACGTGTGTATATGCAGCCATCCAGACGAGTTTTTCTGTCCCTGCATATCAGACCAAGTCTAGAAAAGTGATGAGAAACACACCGTAATTCTGAGGCAAATAAAATTTAAAAATAAATTTTTATTTGCTTTTATTCTATTTTATTTTTGTTGCAGTCTACTGTGTGT
Organism: Allium sativum; assembly: GCA_030737875.1. Classification (NCBI taxonomy): domain Eukaryota; kingdom Viridiplantae; phylum Streptophyta; class Magnoliopsida; order Asparagales; family Amaryllidaceae; genus Allium; species Allium sativum. The sequence goes on from CM060916.1 coordinate 40,253,158, forward strand.
TCTTCTTGTGACAGGTATGAAGACAGGATTTGACTGAAGGCTATGAAGACAGAAGACGGACGATAGAAGACAGTAAAAAAATGTCAATGTATGAAAGTGTTTGTATGTGTAGTTGTATAGAGTGAGTGACAGAGTTGTATGAATGAAATGTAATCGGTCAAATAGTGGAGTAAAAAGATGTACCTTTTGATATAAAATATTTTTATAAAATACTGTGTGTTTGTTTGAATTTCTGTATCAGTGCATTTACAAACACATTCAATAATAAAATATATTTGGTTGTTATCATCAAACAAAAATCATATAATTGTGTATACAACACTGTTATATACAACAGGACCCGCCCGGCAAATCCAGTGGTCACAAATGTCAGCCCAATGTGAGAGGTCCTAGGCCTAAACTAAAGCATAACGGTTGTAAAGACACGAGGTTAGACTCTTTTATGGTGTAAGACTGCCCGGACCCGCCCGACAAATCCAGCTGCCATAAATGTCAGTCTAATGTGAGAGGTCTTTATGAGGTTATGGCCTGAATGAATTAAGAAATACTTAACCAGATAAACATATAAGGTGGGACATGGGGGTTAAGTAGGTGCCTTGGGTGGCACGAGGAATCTAGGGGGTGCCCTTAGTGGCATGTGAAATACGATTAGTAAGACTTAACCAAACACACATGTAAATGAACATGACTAAGAGGGTTAAGTGGGATATACTAGTGACAAGCATAGGTGGGTAGCTTGTGGGGGCCCATTTCGACCAGTATCCCAAACGTATCTTTGTGGGCTTGACCCAAGTCGAGGACGGGACATGCATGCTGGGTTCGACTGTAATAGGCCAAAACGGGGAGCGGTGGCAACGCAAGTCCAACGGGTTTCGTATGCGTGTGTGGACCCGGGCTGGTAGGTAAGACGTTGTTGCATCGTGTAGGTATAAGCCGTGCATTCTCAAGTTGTATCGGGTTGCCACTTTAGGGGAGTGATACACCCCACTGTGGGGCCAGCACGGGTATCTACGAGTAGGGAGCCGATCGAAAGTGGGTAGTGGGGTACACCTAGTGGAGATAGGGGCAGACGACACCTATGTAGTCAGCTAGGGGTACGTAAGGCTATTTATAAAGTTTCTGTGTGAACCAAGTGGGATCAAACAATAGGGTGACTGGTGTGGTGCAGTGTAGTAATATGTGGTGCAGTGTAGTAATCATTCGTTAGTAATTAGGTGTGCCTTTACTGTTATCTTTAACGTTATCTTAAACGCTATCTTTATCTTCCTAAGAGTTCAAAGACATTTACTTGTCTTTCAGCTTATGCCTTAGTCTAGTTATTTCGATAATAGTATTGTTAGAATTATCATACTCGCCAGACTTTATGTCTGACCCCCTCTATTTCTATCCTTTTTCCCCCTCCAGGTCCTCAGGTTGGGCCCAGCTCTAGTGGAGTTTGATTGAATTGCTTCATCTCTCTTTGGAAAGCTTGAACCGTTGAAGTAAAGTCCAGCTTGTTATCTTTTTAATGGCTATTTATGTAATGGGATTATGTATTTTGTTTTTATGAAGATGGATATTGTACTTGGTTATGATCTATGGTTTTATGATGTAACAAACATGTTTAATTTCCGTTGCAATAAAATGAAGTTTTAGATTTCCAAGTACTATTTACTATCTGTCATGTTGTAATTTTTCTGTTCTATATTCACTTATAACCTCCATGGAAGTTAATGCATTCCCTTTGTGAGTGACATTAATGGACGTGGGGTGTTACATTGGTTCACAGATGGAAATCCAACTTTCAATACGTGACATTTGCGGTTTTGATTGTAGAGCCTAGTATTGGCGACATGATATATGGTACCCATGTCGTCTAGGATTGATACATTTATATTTGAAGTTGTTTTATATACTATGCACTTATAATAGTATCAAATGATTTGTTTTAACGTACCAAGAATGTTTGGCTATTACAAGGGAAAACCCTATCCCCCGGCTTGCGTTGCATTACGTGATAGGACTTGGGTCTAATAAAGCTTCATTTTTCCAAAAAGTATTGCGCTATTTTATTATATGCACTGATATTCTTGGAAGGAATCCCGTTTCGTGTTATACGGCGTGGTCCTTTGATATATCTGATTTAAAGTAAAGTTTTAAATAACTGTTTTAGTTCTCACACCACTCATATGACTGACCTGGAGTTTATTGTTTTAACCTAAACTCTGGGTTCCCCTATTTTCCACACGGGCAGCTAGTAGTTTTGGTTTTGCAAATTTATATTCGCAAGATCCTGGTTCATAGCTGAAGTGATATTCGGAAAGCTCTGTATCCATGTATTTCTTTCAGTTATGTTTTGAATTATTTTTCCGCTGTCGTAATGTATTTAAATCTCTGATAATTTTATGATGTGTAATATTTATTCATATTCTGCATATTCTTGTGTTCTAATGGAATTGTTGTAATAAGCAATGAAATGTTCTTCTGTTTGCGTTCTAATTTGTCGTGTTCTCAGTCAATCCGTTCTTTCTCTTCTCTTCGGAGACCAGGGAAGTTTGGCTCGTTTCACAAATCCAACACTTTTTTAATTACCCTTTTAAGGGTTTGCTTATTTAGGATATGGAATCAACACAATATTTCCAATACTTACTACTCAAATTTTGTTCAACTTACCCCCTATTCAATTGCGAATTCAATTTATACATTACAAGAAATGAATACGTTACTTATTTAGATTCGCCTACCTATTCTAACTTACTCTAATCTATCAAAATGTTTTATTGAAAAATTATCCAAACATTTTAAATGTTTATCTAAAGGGTTTTAAATAATTCTCGAAATTTAAATCGAAATCATATGGTCATCCCACTTTCGAAACTCAAAAATAATCACTGATGATGTCCGGATCATCAACAAAATTATCCTCAAGCGACTAGAATGTGATTCCATATCTATCTAGTATATATTGGATTTCGTATATATGTTGATCAGACATATATTCAAAATCTTTTCATACTCGATAGTCCGATCTTGACGTCCAATAAAATACTCAAAACACTTATCATAATTTATGTTTTAAAATAATTTCCCTTTTCCAAATGATTTACTTAGTTTCAAAAATAATTTATAAAGGTTTCTAAATACGTTCTCTCAAATATAATACTCCAAAATCTCATTCTAGGGTATTTTTAACCCTATCTCTAATGAGATATTATAACTCTGATGAGTCCCGTCATTGTTCAAATATGTCGTACCCTATAGCTTTGTATAAACCAAAGCTCTAATACCACTTGTAACGACCCGCCTTTTTGCTCGATTCTCACCAATAATTAATCCAACTTAAATCATTCATACTGACGGATGGTTATGGGTACTAACATATTTGAACAAAAATAACAGAACTTTTTATTTTATTACAAAATTTTACATCAGAGTTACAATGAATCGCAGTATACCGTAAGCTCAGCAGAAACAGAATTTGCTCTTAGCGGAAGAAGTAAACCAAAGATAAAGTGCTAGCTCCAAATTTGAATTAAACTCTGAAGACTAAACCGACAAACTAAACTACCAACTACCCATGCAAAATTTATGGGCACCCAGAATTTAGGTGGGGAACAATAAACTTCAGGTCAGTCGTGGGACCGGTGTGAGAATTCGAAATAACAGTTCTTATGTAGGATTCATTTTAAAGTTGGGTATTTCACCGGACCACGCCGCTAATTCTAAACGAGTTTACTCCATGTGAATTTTCATGCACAAAATCCACGATGACTTTGGAAAATGAATCTATCATAAGCTCGTCCCATACAACACAATGTAGATGCACACCAGATGGGCGAGTTTGCCTTATGATAACCAAAGATGCTTTATTACATGAAAATCCTCTTTAATATTATCAATAGTGCATAGTGTTGAAAACCATTTCACAAATAAATATATAAATCTTAGCGAGCATAGTAACTATGCCCACATATATAGTTTACAAACAAACGAAAGGCTTGTATTGGTTGTTGGATTTTCCAATATGATGGTTCCTGGCACAAAAGATCAATCGAGGACACGAAGCTAAGTATCTCCCGGTTAACATCCAAACAACGGACACCGAATACATAGTGTGAAAGTATATATCCCAGATAACATCCAGACATCGGACACCATACATACTTTATTCCCTCAGGTTTCAAAGTAGATCTACCGCCAAAGCTTTCAAATTTCACAAGAGATTATGTATACAACCGAACGGCCAGTTTACCATCAATCTGGGTTGTGGGGTTCGTCGAGGTCACGACATACACAAAGCTACACTCAATAGCCATGCTTTGATCGTCACTAGCTCATTTCATAACTCGAGTATGCCTCATTGACAATTCACAATATGTTACTGATTTCTATCAATGTATACCATCAAATTCATATGACTCAGAGATGAGGATAAAATATTGCCATAAATTCGATATATATTAATTGAAATCAGTGCTATGTAGTCAATTTCAATGTCGGACACACAATCCATACGAGTCTGTTCTAGGTATGAACGGAACAACAACCCGAAAATATTCAAATATATTCAGATCTCATGTCACTTATAATCTTGTATCGGGTGTACGGCCCAATCCGAGACCGCAATCAACCTAAACAATTCAAATATACTCGGTCTTCACTTTAATTTCCAAGTCTCTAATTTTTATAACATCATATTATTATTTTGAACGGTTTTCGGACCTAGGTCCAATCCCGGACTTCCCAAGTAAAAATCGTACTTTAAAACAGTGGCTATGGACTATACAAGTTTCTCAATTCAAATGTCCTTTCCAAATGTTGCCCCTTTACTTTGATTTAAATTTGGATTCATTCACTTCCCTAAACCCCGTTATCATCTTAGTCCTTATCTTAAAGTTCAATATTCATTTCCAATCTTATATCTTAAAAACAAAATTCATTTATTCATCGTTATCTCGAAACTACCAAATCTTTATTTGGATTTGAATTTCCACTCATGACAATTCAAACAATTGATATTTTCAAATATAAGTTTAAATAGAATTTAATCTACTTATATTTGATATTGATTCATAACTCGGGCAAACACTATTAGAATCTGGATATGAATATGTTTTAATATTTCTGATAGTATTCGTCCGCTCCTGGAATTCCATATCATATTTATAATTTAAATAAATTTCATACCACATGTTTTACTCTTTTAAACTCTTTCAACATATTCAACAAATTCTTATTCCATAATAGTTCATGTCTAAAATTGTAATAACCCGGAAATCTGGGCCAGTTTAAATTTTTTATTTTGGCAATTTTAGCGAATTTTGATTATTTAAAATGAATTATTTTAAATAAAAACGACGAGAAATTTATTTTGAATAGATTAGAACGTATATATTATATAGATTGTCGTTAGAATATAAATAATTATTTATAATTATAAAAGGAATTGAAAATGGCGCGGTAGTTCAATGATTCGATTTCAAACTTCAAATGAATGTACCGGGTGCAAAATAAACCGGATTTTAGTGAAACCAAAAATAATAGGATCTAATTGAGAATATCTTTCCAACGAATCCGAAAAATTGAGATTTCATAGTGGGAACCAAAAGATATGTCCAGTTGAAAATTCTGAATAGTCGCTATGGAATTCAGGCCCTTAAAAATGGGAATTTTGCAAACGACCTCAGATTTCGACGAAACCACTTTTGTTGGGTTCGTGAAGTCAAATTATTGCTAGATTCCAAATTTCATAATATTTCGAATCAATATGTGAGCGTGGCAAAGGAAAACGCGTTTGACCAGTTTAAGTTGATTTTAATCGACTGGAAAATGGCCATTTTTCAAATGATCTCAGAATTTGACGAAACTAGTTTTGTTAGGACCGTATCGTCAATACGAAGCTAGAAAATATTTTTCGGGAATTTTTCGAGTTAGTGTGTGACCCCGGTAAATTGAAATGCAGGTTCAAATTCAATATATAGAGTTATATGTTGATTTTGACGGAAAATGATCGAAACAATCGTATCATCTTACGATACATATCCCATTGTGTTCGGAATGGGGGTAATTAGCTATGGACGACAGGCGGTGGGCTTGATTCTGAGTTCGAAATAAAAAGATACCTTTTTGAAATTAAAAATAATAAAATAACTCCTCCCTTCTTCATTCTCTCTCCTTTCTGGTCAACTACCCCCCCCCCCCTTGATTTCAAACCCGATCCATTTCAGAAAAAAAAAGAAATTATAAATCGCGCCTAAGACCTAGCCCGCCGCCCTCCCTCAAATCCACCGCGCCGTCGCCAGAGGGCACCCCCACATCGCCGACGCCCTGGCCCCCTCTCGCGTCTCGTCCTCCGCCCTCATCCTCTTCAGTTCGAGCCGCAAGCCCAATCGATGAACGCTGGAGCCACCCAGCGCCAGCACCCGGTTGCCCGCCCTCCCCACGGCCATCGTCGGCCTTCCTCCCTCTTTCCCGCCGCCTTCAGCTGTTCTCCCCCCCCCCCCCCCCCCCCCGAGCCACCAGCAAGTTCCTCCACTCCCTCTGTCAAATAAAAAGAATACGGTCAAAGAAAGTGACAAGAGGCAAGAACGGCAAAGATTTCTACAAAGAAGAGTCGTGGCGTCTAGTTTAGCATATCTGTGAGAACTTCTCACCTTTTAATTTAACTTTCTAGTTAAAAATATATACTAGGATGCAGACGGTGTTTAGTAGCACCCGACACCCGTCGTCCACAGACCATGGACGGCTTGTATGCTTGTTTGTTTGATTTTGATGTGTAGTTGATTGTGTGATGTGATGTGAAATGAAATAAAATATTTATATAGTTAAAAATATTTTATAGTTAAAAATAGAATTTTTAACGTGTATATGAAATGAAATAAAAATAAACAAATCGGACGATTTGTTTATATACACACATTTGATTGATATTGATTGGGAATATAAATTTTACACATCGCCCAACTACACAAATAAAATCTGTGTTTGATTGTTTGAAACCCCACACGGGTATCGGGATGATATTCGACGTACACTAATCCCGATTGTTTAGTTGTATGTCGATCGATTGATTGACAGACTGTTATAAGCGTTGAATATTTATATTTGATGCTTATACAGTGTGGAATGCACTTTGGATGATGGTTGATTATTCATCGTTGTTGATATATACCTGTGTTGTAGAAAATCCATATAATTAACATTATACGGTAATTGATTGGGTCTCATTCCAGTTTAGAAGAAGAAATATTTGAATAGAAATATTTGAAATAGAAATATTCGAAATGAAATAATTGAAAATATGAATATATGAAGCGTGTTGATTAGATTTACGCCATTTTGACGTGAACGATATTTATATCGATTTTATTCATTTTATAACGAATATCGAAAGTGATTTCAAAATTTGAAATTGAATAGAAATGAATTCCAATTGAAATTGAATAGAAGTGAATTCGAATTGAAATTGAATAGAAATGAATTCGAATTGAAATTGAATAGAATTGAATTCGAATTGAAATCGAAAGGAATTGCATTCGAATTAAATTGAAATTGAATTGAAATCAATTTGAAATCAATTTGAAATCAATTTGAAATGAATTTAAAACGAATTTATATTGGAATATTCAATTTTGATTTGAAATTGAATATGAAGTTGAAACCGTTTTGAAAATGAATTTAAAACGATTTATAAAGCATGTTTTGAATTGAAATCGACGAAGTATATATTATATATATAATATAATGGCCTGAATAGAACGCACCGCGCCGCGGTAGTTCGTGAATTTCGACCATTAACTTCGAATGGATATTGCGGGAGATCCGACCGTCGGATTCTCCTGAAACCGGAACCATTGGGTTCGTATCGGAAAGAGCTTTCTAACGAATATTAGAAATTTGAAATCTAACGGTTGGATTTGGACTTATGTCCAAATCAAATTTGGAAAAGGTCGCTATAAGTGCAGTTCGATGGCCGTTGATGGAAATCGACTGTACGGACCTTGATAAAATTATTAAAAATATAAATAATTTGTGTAAAATCATAAGAAATGATTTGGGAAGAATTGGGATGAAAAAATCCATATTTGAAAAGTTAAAAATAGATTTTTATCGAAATGAACTAGTTTTAAACTAAGATTAAAATTCTATTTATTTTTTTATAAACAAATTGGATTTGAAATGGTTTTGAAAATAACCAGAATTTCCAATAATTGCATTGGAATGGATTTGACTTAAAATTGTCTTCGGAATATTTCGATGGTGGATTTCGTGATTATACAGGTGTTGTTATGGAAATTTGAAAGATATACATATTTATATCGTTATTTCCAATACGATATTTGTTGGTCATGGAATTTGATATTGAATATAAGCCGATATATTTTCTATTCAGAGCCTTGTATTTGATATCAAATGTGATTTGGGTTTGTCGTGAATGGTGTCTTCATCAACACTGTTCTTGAACCCAGTTGAGAAAAGATTAAATCTTTTTATTTAGATTTAATGAAGTGTAACAATTAAATGATATTTAATTGGAATTGAACTGACATTGATTTTTGGGTTTATCGTGAACCGTGTTTTAAATGACACTGATCCTTTAACCCAGTTAACCATTAAAACTAAGTGGAGTTTTAATGAATCTTTAATTAGATTGAAATGATCGAGAATGGAGTATCACCGGTTTTGCTCCAGGCGATAGTTAAATCTTTAATTAGATTTGAACGTGAAATGGTAATTGAATTTACTGATAACATCGTGGTGTTAGATATGAAGTATTACCAGTTTTACTTCATGGGATGAATAGGTTGGGATTGGAAAATTAAAATAAATGATTACTTCGGTGTGGTTCGCTAAACCCGACTAGTTTGAATTGATATTCAAAGAAGATTAAAGAATAAATTTAAAGAATTTATCTTTGATAAAATTAATGAGAACCTTTCCCAAAGTATAAGAATATTTGAATAAAAGAATATTCTGAATTGGAATGAGGCGTATGTTGTGTTTGTGTAACACATGTTTATTATATATATACGCGAGTCGTTCAGAAAGACCGGGTTTATCCCATTCTGAATAACTGATTCGACGTGGTGTCGAAGACGAAGACGGTGGTTGAAGACCGGAAGTCTTCACGTCGTTTGGGTAATTACTGATGATCTTGATTGGGCTGTACACCCAAGAAGATGGAAACAGTTGGTGATCGTCCAGACGTACTTGGAGATCGATGGATATGCGGGGTACTAGGTGCCTCCGGTTTCGTTCAGACCCAGGACGAACTTGTAAATGGACTGTGTGTCTGACTTTGGATTTTAGTCTGTGTGATTGATTTCTATTAAATATATATCTGTTTGGCGGCGGAGAATTTATTCACTTGCTTAACGCCCTTCTCTGAGACATACGAGCTCAAGGGTTATATATCGATGGATATCAAACGCATGGAGTGAATTGCCTGTGTGGCATGCCTAAGTGGCAATATGATCAAGGCTTCTGTTGAAAAGCAGAGTCTTGTGGTGGATGATCAAAGCACGGCCTGTGTGGCATAGCTTTGTGTAACATGAATTCGCGAGCCTCACCCCCCGGTTGTGAACCAAAAACGGGAGACGGACGTCAGGGAGGGCATGCGTTTCTTTCTAGCTAAAAAGTGGCGTCAGTGGTTTTACACACCCTGACGAATTTGACTTATGTGGTTGTTGCTGTTGCGAGGTGCCTCGGTTTGACCGGACGATCTGTGTCCGATGGAGTCATTTGTTGGCTCATTTGCGCCCCAAAGGGCGGGGAAACGTAGTGTTCAGGCATTTTAATCCACATCGGTGGACCGGCCCTGAGGATCCAAGGGACACTCGAGCTCTGTTACTGAGACTTGGTAGGCTAGATTGTCTCGAATTGGTAGAGGACGATCCCTGGCCTCGGTTCATAGATGGAAATCCAACTTCCAAATATGTGACATTTGCGGTTTTATTTGTAGAGCCTAGTATGGCGACATAGTGGGATGGGGCGCTTATGCCGTCTATGATTGATACTTATGATTTGAAGTTGTTTTATACACTATGCACTTATAATAGTATCAAATGATTTGTTTTAAACGTATCAAGCATTCTTGGCTATTATAAGGTAAAAACCCTATCCTCTGGCTTGCGTTGCAATGTGTGATGGGAAATGGGTCTTATAATAGCTTCATTTTTCTTTATTTAGCATTGCGTTGTTGTTTTATGCACTGGTATTCTTAGGAGGAAACCCGTTCCGTGTTATACGGCGTGGTCCCTTGATTTACCTAAGTTTAAAATAAATATTAATAGTTGTTTTAGTTCTCACACCAGTCACATGACTGACCTGGAGTTTATTGTTTTAACCTAAACTCTGGGTGCCCTTATTTTGACACGGGCAGCTAGTAGTTTTGGTTTTGCAGATTTATATTCACAGGATCCTGGTTTACAGCTGGAACGATATCCGGAAAGCTTTGTATCCGTATATCTCTTTTGGTTGTGTATTGTATTATTTTCCGCTTCTATGTAATGTATTGTAATCTCTGATATTTTCTGTGTAATATTTATTTATTTATATTCTGTATATTCTTGTATTCTGATGGAAATGTTGTAATAGCAATGAAATGTTCTCCCGTCCGCGTTCTTTTGTGGCTTGTTCTCGAACTATCCGCGCTTTCCTCACCGGGGAAGTTACGGGTTTTCACAGTTGGTATCAGAGCTTTGGTTTACAAAGCTCGGAGAACAAGGCACCTTAGAACCATACGAAAGAATTCATCAGATATTGGATTAGTAATATTCAACGACAATGACTCGTTAGAGATAGGGTCAGTAGTATACTAGAACGAGTGTGAAGAGTATATTTTTAAAATGAAACAAATTTTGTTTTGAAAATTTAAAATCAATTATTCGTATTTGATTATTTATTTCATATTGATAGGACAATCCAATATATAAAGATTTTGCGTATGCTCCTAGCTAGCGTGTATTCGAAGTTTTGATATATTGGATCGATATAGAGTTACACTCTAGTCGCCCGGGGGTGATTCTGATGATTGATATATCATCATAAGAATTTATATTCGAGTGACGAACGTGTAATATCTATATATTTCCTATTGACTGGTGTGAGAACCAAAGCTATATAGGATTTATTGTTGTGTTTGGCATCAAAAATGTGATTTTTTACTATATATCAAGGTTAAGAATTTGAAATGCTAATCAACTAATTGATTGATGGTTGTGTTGCTTGTTTATTGTTGGATTGGTTAAATTTGAACCATATAGCCAATTTGAACCAAATAGTGAATTGTATTGAAAATTTGTCGCATTTGTAGGCATATGCATGTACTTACATGGAACAGTTCATAGCAAAGAGGCTAGAGCAGAAGAATAAAATTGTTTGCCCGACAAATAGGTACATGTTTATCATAATTTACTGTTTTGTTTGGGTGATGATGATTTTATGAGCCGACTGGCTAGCCGCTTGGCTTTTTCTTTTTCTTTTTGAGATCAGAAGGCCTGTATGGCAATTTCGGGATTTTCCCGTGCTCCCAGTGCAGGGGAGGTTATGGCGAAATTTTTCGGAAATTTAGGGTGTTAGCCAAATTTTTGTAAAATTTGAAAAGTTCTAAGAAACTGAAAAGTTGAAGAACTTAAGCCGTAATCGAAACACTGGAAGTTGAGTTGATTTGTGAAACAACTTTCGACTTTGTTCCTTTTCGGGGACGAAAAGTTTTAAGTGGGGGAGATTGTAATAACCCGGAAATCTGGGCCAGTTTAAAAATTTTATTTTGGCAATTTTAGCGAATTTTGATTATTTAAAATGAATTATTTTAAATAAAAACGACGAGAAATTTATTTTGAATAGATTAGAACGTATATATTATATAGATCGTCGTTAGAATATAAATAATTATTTATAATTATAAAAGGAATTGAAAGTGGCGCGGTGGTTCAATGATTCGATTTCAAACTTCAAATGAATGTACCGGGTGTAAAATAAACCGGATTTTAGTGAAACCAAAAATAATAGGATATAATTGAGAATATCTTTCCAAGAATCCGAAAAATTGAGATTTCATAGCGGGAATCAAAAGATATGTCCGGTTGAAAATTCTGAATAGACGCTATGGATTCAGGCCCTTAAAAATGGGAATTTTGCAAACGACCTCGGATTTCGACGAAACCACCTTTGTTGGGTCCGTGATGTCAAATTATTACTAGATTCCAAATTTCATAATTTTTCGAATCAATTTGTGAGCATGGAAAAGGAAAACACGTTTTACCAGTTTCATTTGATTTTAATCGACTGGAAAATGGCCATTTTTCAAACGATCTCGGAATTTGACGAAACTAGTTTTGTTAGGACCGTATCGTCAATACGAAGCTAGAAAATATTTTTCGGGAATTTCCGAGTTACTGTGTGACCCCAGTAAATTGAAATGCGCGTTCAAATTCAATATATAGAGTTATATGTTGATTTTGACGGTAACTGATCGAAACGATCGTATCAGCTTACGATACATATCCCATTGTGTTCGGAATGGGGGTAATTAGCTGTGGACGACAGGCGGTGGGCTTGATTCTGAGTTCGAAATAAAAAGATACCTTTTTGAAATTAAAAATAATAAAATAACTCCTCCCTTCTTCATTCTCTCTCCTTTCTGGTCAACTACCCCCCCTGATTTCAAACCCGATCCATTTCAGAAAAAAAAGAAATTATAAATCGCGCTTGAGACCTAGCCCGCCACCCTCCCTCAAATCCACCGCGCCGTCGCCGGAGGGCACCCCCACGTCGCCGACGCCCTGGCCCCCTCTTGCGTCTCGTCCTCCGCCCTCATCCCCTTCATATCGAGCCGCAAGCCCAATCGATGAACGCTGGAGCCACCCAGCACCCAGTTGCGCGCCCTCCCCACGGCCATCGTCGGCCTTCCTCCCCCCTTCCCGCCGCCTTCAGTTGTTCTCCCCCCCCCCCCCCCCAGGCCACCAGCAAGTTCCTCCACTCCCTCTATCAAATAAAAAGAATACGGGCAAAGAAAGTGACAAGAGGCAAGAACGGTGAAGATTTCTACAAAGAAGAGTCATGGCGTCTAGTTTAGCATATCTGTGAGAACTTCTCACCTTTTAATTTAACTTTCTAGTTAAAAATATATACTAGGATGCAGACGGTGTTTAGTTCCACCCGACACCCGTCGTCCATAGACCATGGACGGCTTGTATGCTTGTTTTTTTGATTTTGATGTGTAGTTGATTGTGTGATGTGATGTGAAATGAAATAAAATATTTATATAGTTAAAAATATTTTATAGTTAAAAATAGAATTTTTAACGTGTATATGAAATGAAATAAAAATAAACAAATCGGACGATTTGTTTATATACACACATTTGACTGATATTGATTGGGAAGATAAATTTTACACATCGCCCAACTGCACAAATAAAATCTGTGTTTGATTGTTTGAAACCCCACACGGGTATCGGGATGAGATTCGACGTACACTAATCCCGATTGTTTAGTTGTATGTCGATCGATTGACTGACAGACTGTTATAAGCATTGAATATTTATATTTGATGTTTATACAGTGTGGAATGCACTTTGGATGATGGTTGAATATTCATCGTTGTTGATATATACCTGCGTTGTAGAAAATCCATATAATTAACATTATATGGTAATTGATTGGGTCTCATTCCAGTTTAGAAGATGAAATATTTGAATAGAAATATTTGAAATAGAAATATTCGAAATGGAATATTTGAAAATATGAATATATGAAGCATGTTGATTAGATTTACGCCATTTTGACGTGAACGATATTTATATCGATTTTATTCATTTTATAACGAATATCGAAAGTGATTTCAAAATTTGAAATTGAATAGAAATGAATTCCAATTGAAATTGAATAGAAGTGAATTCGAATTGAAATTGAATAGAAATAAATTCGAATTGAAATTGAATAGAATTGAATTCGAATTGAAATCGAAAGGAATTGCATTCGAATTAAATTGAAATTGAATTGAAATCAATTTGAAATGAAATGAATTTAAAACGAATTTATATTGGAATATTCAATTTTGATTTGAAATTGAATATGAAGTTGAAACCATTTTGAAAATGAATTTAAAACGATTTATAAAGCACGTTTTGAATTGAAATCGATGAAGTATATGTTATATATATAATATAATGGCCTGAATAGAACGCACCGCGCCGCGGCAGTTCGCGAATTTCGACCATTAAATTCGAATGGATATTGCAGGAGACCGACCGCCGGATTCTCCTGAAATCGGAACCATTGGGTTCGTATCGGAAAGAGCTTTCTAATGAATATTAGAAATTTGAAATCTAACGGTTGGATTTGGAATTATGTCCAAATCAAATTTGGAAAAGGTCGCTATAAGTGCAGTTCGATGGCCGTTGATGGAAATCGACTGTGCGGGCCTTGATAAAATTATTAAAAATATAAATAATTTGTGTAAAATCATAAGAAATGATTTTGGAAGAATTGGGATGAAAAACTCCATTTTTGAAAGATAAAAATAGATTTTTATCGAAATGAACTAGTTTTGAACTAGGATTAAAATTCTATTTATTTTTTTCATAAATAAATTGGATTTGAAATGGTTTTGAAAATGACCAGAATTTCCAATAATTGCATTGGAATGGATTTGAATCGAAATTGTCTTCGGAATATTTCGATGTCGGATTTCGTGATTATACAAGTGTTGTTATGGAAATTTGAAAGATATACATATTTATATCGTTATTTCCAATACGATATTTGTTGTTCGTGGAATTTGATATTGAATATAAGCCGATATATTTTCTATTCAGAGCCTTGTATTTGATATCAAATGTGATTTGGGTTTGTCATGAATGGTGTCTTCATCAACACTGTTCTTGAACCCAGTTGAGAAAAGATTAAATCTTTTTATTTAGATTTAATGAAGTGTAACAATTAAATGATATTTAATTGGAATTGAACTAACATTGATTTTTGGGTTTATCGTGAACCGTGTTTTAAATGACACTGATCCTTTAACCTAGTTAACCATTAAAACTAAGTGGAGTTTTAATGAATCTTTAATTAGATTGAAATGATCGAGAATGGAGTATCACCAGTTTTGCTCCAGGCGATAGTTAAATCTTTAATTAGATTTGAACGTGAAATGGTAATTGAATTTACCGATAACACCATGGTGTTAGATATGAAGTATTACCAGTTTTACTTCATGGGATGAATAGGTTGGGATTGGAAAATTAAAATAAATGATTACTTCGGTGTAGTTCGCTAATCCCGACTAGTTTGAATTGATATTCAAAGAAGATTAAAGAATAAATTTAAAGAATTTATCTTTGATAAAATTAATGAGAACCTTTCCCAAAGTATAAGAATATTTGAATAAAAGAATATTCTGAATTGGAATGAGGCGAATGTTGTGTTTGTGTAACACGTGTTTATTATATATATACGCGAGTTTTCAGAAAGACCGGGTTTATCCCATTTTGAATAATTGATTCGACGTGGTGTCGAAGATGAAGACGGTGGTTGAAGACCGGAAGTCTTCACGTCGTTTGGGTAATTACTGATGATCTTGATTGGGCTGTACACCCAAGAAGATGGAAACAGTTGGTGATCGTCCAGACGTACTTGGAAATCGATGGATATGCGGGGTAATAGATGCCTCCGGTTTCGTTCAGACCCAGGACGAACTTGTAAATGGACTGTTTGTCTGACATTGGATTTTAGTCTGTGTGATTGATTTCTATTAAATATATATCTGTTTGGCGACGGAGAATTTATTCTCTTGCTTAACGCCCTTCTCTGAGACGTATGAGCTCAGGGGTTATATATCGATGGATATCAAACGCATGGAGTGAATTGCCTGTGTGGCATGCCTAAGTGGCAATATGATCAAGGCTTCTGTTGAAAAGCAGAGTCTTGTGGTGGATGATCAAAGCACGGCCTGTGTGGCATAGCTTTGTGTAACGTGAATTCGCGAGCCTCACCCCCCGGTTGTGAACCAAAAACGGGAGACGGACGTCAGGGAGGGCATGCGTTTCTTTCTAGCTAAAAAGTGGTGTCAGTGGTTTTACACGCCTTGACGAGTTTGACTTATGTGGTTGTTGTTGTTGCGAGGTGCCTCGGTTTGATCGGACGATCCGGGTCTGATGGAGTCATTTGTTGGCTCATTTGTGCCCCAAAGGGCAGGGAAACGTAGCGTTCAGGCATTTTAATCCACATCGCTGGACCGGCCCTGAGGATCCAAGGGACACTCGAGCTCTGTTCCTGAGACATGGTAGGCTAGATTGTCTCGAATCGGTAGAGGACGATCCCTGGCCTCGGTTCATAGATGGAAATCCAACTTCCAAATACGTGACATTTGCGGTTTTATTTGTAGAGCCTAGTATGGCGACATAGTGGGATGGGGCGCTTATGCCGTCTATGATTGATACTTTTGATTTGAAGTTATTTTATACACTATGCACTTATAATAGTATCAAATGATTTGTTTTAAACGTATCAAGCATTCTTGGCTATTATAAGGTAAAAACTCTATCCTCCGGCTTGCGTTGCATTGTGTGATGGGAACTGGGTCTTATAATAGCTTCGTTTTTCTTTATTTAGCATTGCGCTGTTGTTTTATGCACTGGTATTCTTGGGAGGAAACCCATTCCGTGTTATACGGCGTGGTCCCTTGATTTACCTAAGTTTAAAATAAAGATTAATAGCTGTTTTATTTCTCACACCAGTCAAATGACTGACCTGGAGTTTATTGTTTTAACCTAAACTCTGGGTGCCCTTATTTTGACACGGGCAGCTAGTAGTTTTGGTTTTGCATACATATATTCACAGGATCCTGGTGTACAGCTGGAACGATATACGGAAAGCTTTGTATCCGTAAATCTCTTCTAGTTGTGTATTGTATTATTTTCCGCTGCTATGTAATGTATTGTAATCTCTGATATATTATGTGTAATATTTATTTATTTATACTCTGTATATTCTTGTATTCTGATGGAATTGTTGTAATAGCAATGAAATGTTCTCCCGTCCGCATTCTTTTGTGGCTTGTTCTCGAACTATCCGCGCTTTCCTCACTGGGGAAGTTACGGGTTTTCACAAAAATCTTCAAATTTCAATCATTTTCAAAGAAATGGTATAATAACGTTAAAAGCATTACGGAAAATGCTGAAAATGATTATTTAACCAAATAGACCTAAAATCATTCTGAATTCACATATTTTGACCCAAAACACTTTTGATTAATATAATATGATTTATCATATTTTCTGGATTTTTAAAATAATGTTTATAAGCCCATTTTATTCGATTTTACATTTCGGTCATCGAACTGCACTTATATTGACTTTTACAAATTTTAATTTAAGCATAACTTGAAAACCACACATTGGAATTTGAAAATATCTTTCTATTCAACAACCATCATCGATATAAATTCGTCGTTTTCCATTTCAAGTGAACCCGATTCAAAACGTTCAAGTTGTAATCATTTGAAATTTAAAATCGATATTAACGAACTGTCGTTATGCACGCGTTCGATTCACGCTATATAACGTTTAACTATAAATCGCCAAATTCCTCTTTACAAAATAAAGTATATTCATAATTTTGAATAAAACCATATTCCAAATCTCTTTTCTTGAAATAATACCTTTATATTCTAACTTTAATCCAAAATCATTTTAAATTTCAAATTCTCATTTCATATTAAATTAAATAAAAATAATATTTAATTTAAAACTCGTTCACTCAATTATTCGCATACAATCCATTTTTCCAGTTTCCAAAATCACATTAAATTGAATATTTAATGATAATATTTCTCAAAACTTGTTTAATTGTTTCCCAAAAGAACTATTCCAAAGATCATCATTTAAATTCCAACTTTCATTTCAAATTAAATTGAAATAACAAATATCAAAAATCATTTAAATCGTTAAATTTTTCTGCATAAAACTAAGGTTGTACAAATTATTTTTCGATCTAAATTTCAAACCCAGTTCAACATTTAAATAACCATTTAGCGTGAATATGTTTTCAAAACCATTTCTTCTCCTACAAACATTGTTTGCTCAATTCGATTTCTTAACAGTTCTAATTTTAAGTTTAAAACTACGTTTCCCATTTTATTCCAATAAAAATCATTATTTATAGGCAAGGGAAATTTAAATTAATTACCCATACGATTCCATCACTATGGTGTACGTGATTTCATGCAACCAGAATCATCCAAATAACCAATAAATAAATATGCATTCATCCATTATCATCGTAGCAATTAAAATAACCTACTAACGGTGCGCAAAGCGTTACGGTGAGTAACACTTGGTGTATAGTGTATTAGAACTACATAAGCATCCGTCAACAACCAATAACAATCATTCATATCAACCCATGATCATTAACGGATTATTAATTATAATTAACAAATAATTATAATTTGTAACGTTTGGGATTTTCGACCCAGAAAATCAACATAAATACACTTTCAATTTCTCAAGCATCGAAAATACCAGGACATTAATAGAAGAATTTAGAGGATGAGATAGAAAAGATAGAACTAATAGAATAGAAGAAGAAGAAGAAGAAGATCACAACTGAACAGAATCAGAGTAAAACACGAAACTCACAGCGGAACAAATAAAATGTATTATATAACATAACTTTGAATACAAAACTGTATTGTATATACATACCATTATCAGAGTACAATACATCTTATCACAGCAGAAATAATCTCTAAATACTAAGGGTGGAGCCTTCTGCTTCGAGCTCCTCCAAGTGAAATCTGCAAAGCCTGAAACACTTGACTTCCCGTACAAATTTGGGCACCCAAGAGTTTAGGGAAAACAAACGAAATAAACTCTGGGTCAGTCATGGGACTGGTGTGAGTAAATTCTAACCATACAGTTTTACTTTGAAGAAAATCCTTCTTGAAACAAAAGGATAATAGTAAGACCAGCCCACACATAAACATGGACGGCTTTTACCTTACTATAACCCAAATTACTTTGATATCAAAAACAGTGATATTATGATAATTTCTAAACAAATAATTATCCAAGTAGCAGAACGCTTGCATCTCACGTTCCACATATATATAGTATAAAATCATAAACCGTAGGGCGCTTATCGGAGAATGGTTTTCAACAGACAAGGTATGGGAGCACCTTCTGAATAGTGTACTCTAGAGGGGATACACTCAAGGTTCAACAAGAACGTCTTGCAACCCGACCACACATGACCGCTCACTCATTTAGCTTGAGTGTCGCGAATATATTGCCACCACGGTTGTAGGCCATCCAACCGTCATCCGAAGATACAGAATCAAAAAGAAGTATAAATATGAATTTTCTCTAGATCGGTGACAATACACCCTGCTTGGGGATGACCCAAGTAGCCATGCTGCCTAGCCCAACTTCTGTCATTCCTGGTTGTGAGGCTAGAGGCTACGTCTATCTTCAGAACATCTGATCACCGTTCACTTTGAATGTCACATCGTCAAATCCGTAATCACACATTGATTACACAAATGCACACTGGGTGTAGAATAAAGAGAAGTTACCTTCTCCCCACCAACTTGGTATATTCGTAAAATCAACGGCATGACCGTTGGAAATACTCTGTCAGACACTCGTCCATACAAGTTGTCCTGGGACTGGACAAACCAAAAACACACCATTCTATAACTGGACGATCCTTGCATTTAACTCCGTCTTCAATTATCTTCAGCATATCTAATTCGCAACGATTATGCCTATACGGAGTGTTTTTAGGGTAATAACCCAACCGGTCTCTCCGTATTGACAACGATGGTCAAAACACTTCGATAGTCGGTTATTTAACTATCGGAGTTAAAACAACATCCATTATAATGTATAACTAACATCACACAACCACAGACACTTTTATTTAACATTCGTTTTATTATTCGAGTTCCCATACCTTACCAGATATTCCTCAAATCCCATTTTAGCCTTTTTACACTTCTTGGAAAACATTTCCAGTTCTTATTTTCTCACGTTCCAGAAAATATACGTTATCAACGTTCGATCCATTTTTCACAATCTTTATTTCTATACTTGGATAAACTACCTTAATTATATTGGAAAATATTTCCAATTTCATTTTAACCTTTTAATCGGTCCCACGTTTACTTTTAAAACATTATTCATTTTGAAATGTGAATATCATCCCTTATTATAGAAATCTGAACACCTTGATCATATAACTCTTTATTCACATACTAATCTCCCTTATCTTGTTTACCGAAATCTCTTTCATACTTTTTCACTCCTATTCGACTTTATAAACTCTGTCTCTAAGTCAACTTCTTATCTAATCGATATCAAGTTTATAACTAAATACTGACTCCTATCCTATTAACATTTATTTGTTTAAACTAAATGTTAATTATTCTATCAGATTATAATCCCTAAAAATAGTTTACTTTTAATACATTCGACATCGTCGAATTCTAGTTACAAATCATAACGGTTTAATTCTAATCACATTTCAAACATCGAAATGTTGTCATCAGTTTCTAATACGATTCCCCAATTCTTTTTCTAAACTCTTTCTTATATTTCTTTGAACAAACATCGTTACTTATTACTCTAGAATAAGTGGATTTCAAACCAAACTGTTACATTTCCTAGGAAGTGCTGCTATATAAAAGTCATGCTTAAGTCAAATCGACAGCAGTTAATTTGTCGCTATAGTTCTAAACTTGTCATACGCTGTAATATTCTCCTTATAACTAATTACAGTCACACTTACCTTATCAATAGCGTTATTTTATTGCTATAGTTCAACTTGTCATACGCTGTAATATTCTTTGTTATAACTAATCTTGACATAACAGTCACACTTATCTTATCAACAACGTTATTTTATCGCTATAATTCTAAGACTGGAAATACGCTGCCGTATTCCTTTTATACACATCTTGACATCTCTCTCCGTTACAACTGTTATCGTTCCTCGATAATAGTGAAGCCGTTCAAGTTGGGGTATTCTATTTACCTCTTAGACCTTGATCGACAACGTTCTTATCTTAGAACAGATATACGTTCGTAACTCTAAACTCCTTATTACTTATAATATACATCAAATCGTATTTCCTTGTTTCATTTTGGAATATGGTTTTATAATACCACATCTTTATTTTGAACTCGGTTGTTTTACGATTATCCAAATTAACTTTTCGCTTTCTCTATTCCACAGTTCTGTTGATAACTTCCTAAATTAAAAGGTAATTAAATCTCATTTATTTCTAAACTGTTTTCATTAGATTAATTAAAGGCCAATTAATCTAATAATCATTTTCCCAATAACTGTTGATTAAATCAACTTCATTTCATCAGTAAATTCGTTAACTGATCTTAATTACTTCTCATTAGATTAATATAATAAATCTAATAATATTTCTAAAATTGTTTATCTTAAATATAATTATCCAAATATTTAATCGTCAGATAATTTCTGCTTTATAAACTTATTTAAATATCAACAAATCGTTTTTATTTATTTTATAAAAACGAACTCTAAAATACTGGTTTATAATAGAACTTCTATTATAAATTTAAATCTTTTCTTTAATTATAAAAATAAAATTTTTATAATTAACCTCGTTGATTTGCCTGACGGCCAATCAACTCCTTAACAAAACGATGGTTTTACGGTCGACTGTTATCACTTTCTAAATTGATATCGTTTATTGATTTATCGAAACAGATGTTGAATTTTCCGTTCAACATCAATATTCACATGGGGTTTTAAATATAATTCGGGTTCATACAAAACAAACAGTACATATAATTATCAAGGAATCCAGTCGGACTCCTCCAACCGGTTTCCGCATCCACAGATGTCAGTCAACACAATTTACACTAACTCTATACTAGGGGGTATTCTAATCGGTGGAATAAGTGTCCAATCGATGATGTGTACATATGTAACGGTATATAATATTCAACCAAATTAATTGCAATCTACATAATCTACCATCACACTGCATTCAAACAACATTAAAATATAATTAAAATATTTTAAAATAGATCAGAGTTAGTGATTTTACTCACCTTAGCGCGTTAACCGTTAATAACGATTTGCGTTAGTCGATTAAACCGGACGTTCAATCCTGCCATAATCCAACCGAGCTTCGAATCGTTCCAACCCATTTCGTGCACTACATTGGCTACGTACTGTAGTCCGTCTTCTAAAATTTCAATCTGCCAACTTCACCAACTAAACTACCAAGTCGACTGTTGGACTTCTCCTTCCAGTCCTTGCATGCAAACGCCAGCTTGTACGGTTTTTCTCAGAGTCATGCACTGTAATCGTCTTCCTGAACACAGTAGCATGCCACCTTCACTTGTAATCACCCGTAAGCTCCACTTATATTTCATTCACTTTGCTAATTCACGTCCAAACTTTATTCTTTATCTTTTTGGGCCTTTTCTCTTATAGCCGGCCCACACCCCTAAAACCCGCATGTCCCTGCCAACATCGCGTTACAGTCCTTCCATGATTAAAGTCGTGACCAGCATCTTTTACAAACACCATTTTCTCCAAAGACAACAATTCCGCTCCCACTACTAGATGCTTGCGTTCCCTCAAACTTAGGTACTTGCGTCCTCCCCAATAAAGTGCCTCTTCCTACAGAAACACCATGCGACAGCTTTTGGTCCCTGGTTCATCTCCTTTTGTTACCCCACACAAACTTGCGTTCAAAACACCACTCTTGTACCATGCATGCGATCTCCTCCTACACCCACGCCAACAGTCCCTACTTCAAGCTTACTCCGGTTCCATGCAGGCACACGCTTTCCTTTGTGTTGTTTGCTCAACGTCCCTCTTTTCCCCTACAGGCTTCACGTGTCCCCCCTTTTTATTCACTACTCCGCAACCAACACTATAGGTTTTCAACAACCGATCCCACCACCTTCATGTTTCCATGCATTCACTTGATTCCGCAAATTCATCCACTTCAAAACATTAAAGCAACAACGCCTCCTTCCTGCTAAACTTGCTCCCACCTTGGATCCTTTACCTTCCCACTTCCATGAAACAAGACCCCCTCACAGTTGCGCGTTGCATCCCCATATGCCAATACAGTTGCCCCTCCTCTATCCTTCCAACTTCAAGGAACCTTAATCCTCACTTGCCGGAAAGCTTGGATTGGCTTTTAATTTATTTGAATTGAAGCTTTTGGTTAACTGGATCTTGCCGAGGACATCAATGGCTTTGCGTTGGTATATATATATGTGTGTAGAAGAAAGCTTAGTTGTTGTAACACCCCGAATTTTCTATTAACACTAAAATCCTACTTGGGCCCGATATGGTTAGGGAAACCTCGGAGAAGATTGAGTTGATTCGAAGGAGGATGAAAGCAGCACAAGATAGGCAGAAATCGTATGCTGATAAGAGGAGGACAGATCTTGAGTTTGACATTGGGGACATGGTTTTTATCAAAGTATCTCCGTTACAGAATGTTGTTCGCTTTGGGTCCGTGGGGTAATTAGCACCAAGGTTTGTAGGGCCGTTTCCTGTAAAAGACAGGATTGGGAAGATGGCATATAGGGTGGAGTTGCCTGAGAAACTTAGTGGAGTACACGACGTATTCCATGTATCACATTTGAGGAAGTGTTTGCACAAGACCGCGGAGGTGGTAGAGCCGAGCTTGCTTAAAGAGGTGGAAATAGAGCGTGATGCAACAATTAGACGAGCTCCTACATGCATTCTTGGGTCGGAGATCAAAAAGTTGAGGAATCGAGAGGTCAGACTGGTTAAAGTGCAATGGGGAGATGATGAGAGCAACGCAACTTGGGAGACAGAAGAGAAGATGCGTTCGTTGTACCCTTTTCTTTTTGAGGGTATGTCTTTTAATTTCTCCTTTATCGCTTAGCTTATCTTATCTTATCTTTAGTATGTCCTCTCATTAGTATCTTTGACCTTTAGTTAGGATAATCCTATGGTTGAAACATGTGTTTGAGACATGTTATGTATGATGGATGCAAAATGGATGCAAGTGTTTGCTAGTGGTTGCTCGTGGATGCATATATACACACACTTTAGGCACTAGATCGGCTCAGTCACTTCATATTGCATATTGCATATATATGGATGTATTTAGTATAATGGATGTATAATGGTTGTACCATCATATGGATGCTGCATTCGGTTGAATGGGTGTGCACGCATATAGAAGTAGTATGTAAGCAATTAGGATCTTTTGCATACATAATGGATTCATGACACTTACATAATTTGCATTAAGGAGGTCAACTGAATCAGTAGACCGCCTGATTTCGCATTAGGTAAGGACATGTACACACACTTGCATATGATCATAAAGCATTAGAAGTCTTTTAAGGACAATGGATGCATGTGTATGATGGATGAGTAGATGGACGTTTGGATGGTAGGATATACATTCTTCCAGACTTGAAGATTTCGGGGACGAAATCCTAAAAGGAGGGGAGAATGTAACACCCCGAATTTTCTATTAACACTAAAGTTGCTAAAATATTAATAAGTGTGTAAGAGAGGGGATGTATCTAATATGAATATAAAAATATTAATAAGTGTGTAAGAGAGGGGATGTATCTAATATGAATATAAAAATATTAATAAGTGTGTAAGAGAGGGGATGTATCTAATATGAATATAAAAATATTAATAAGTGTGTGAGAGAGGGGATGTATCTAATATGTATATAAAAACAATAATAAGTAAAGGGGGATGTATCTAATATGTACATTGTAGAAAAAATATATATATTTATGACATGAATAGAAGTTTATTAATATGCTGAGCGTTTGCTGAGTCACTTCTGACTCATTGCTGAGTCAACAAGATAAACCCCATCTTGTCTGAACGGCTGCGGTTATTTCTAGGTTAAATCTAATGGCCTAAATGAATTCTAAAATCTATAAATAAGTGGGTAGACCCTAGACCTAAATCACTTGTAAAATTAGAGAAGCTACCGTCATGCTGCTGCCATGGAGTTCAGCATAGCCGTCACAAACTAAGAAGAGGAAGCCTAATCATCTACAACTAAATCTACACAAATCAAATCAAAAGATCTCTCTTTCTCTAATTCTTTTCTTTTGTTGGTGAGTATGATGATTCTCACAAGACTATTACAAACTAATTTGACTCAGTTATGAATGGATCACAAGAAAGTGATGTGATTTGTAATTGTAAATTCTATATATTGTGGATCTCTTATTATGTTATTATGTTGTCGTATGATGTAAATTATATATGCTATGTCATGCTATGTTGTAAATTCTCTTATGCTATGTCGTGCTATGTTGAGAATCATGTCAAGCTATGTTATACTATCATACTATGCCATGTTATAAATCATGCTATATTATGTTGAAAAATCATGCTGTTGGATCATGCTTAAAGTTATGTTTTTTTTCTTAATTTAAATGGATCTTGTTTATGGGAATTTGCCTATTAGGTTAGGTGTACCCATAAACTTGAAACTATAATTAAATAAAACTTGATTATGGGAATTTGCCTATTGAGTTAGGTGTACCCATATAAAACCATGTTGTTAAAAAAATGGATGATGTTGATTCACACATGTTCATATGTAAGTTTATGAAAATTGATTGAGATCATATTAGGTGAATTTTGAACAAGTTGACACCTTTAGATCCATGACATGTATAATCTATGCAAGTTGGACATATGCAAGTTTCACCCCTTATTATGATTCATTTGGTCACATATACATGTTGTTATTATGATAATCTCTTTTATGCTATGAGTTAGGCTATTCGAGTCTAACATATATTTTGCGAATAAACATTCAAACGTGGGGTAGGGGTAATATTAGGAATTAATAAATTGGGTGCAATTTTGTAAGATGTTGCATACCATGAATGAATGTCCATAATTGAGTCAATTATGGACATTGTTAAAAATTGGAAGTAATTAACAATTCAAGTAGGGAATTATTAAAATTGGGGGAAAGTGGATTATTATTAATAATCAATGCTTAGGACACGAGGTTGAACCCGTTTGTGATGTAAACCTGCCCGGTAAATCCAGTAGTCACAAATGTCGGCCCAATGTGAGAGGTCCTAGGCCCAAACTAAAGCATAACAGTTGTAAAGACACGAGGTTAGACTCTTTTATGGTGTAAGACTGCCCGGACCCGCCCGGCAAATCCAGCTGCCATAAATGCCAGTCTAATGTGAGAGGTCTTTATGAGGTTATGGCCTTAATGAACTAAGAAATACTTAACCAGATAATCATGTAAGGTGGGACATGGGGGTTAAGTAGGTGCCTTGGGTGGCATGAGGAATCTGGTGGTTGCCTTTAGAGGCATTTGAAATACGATTAGACTTAACCAAACACACATGTAAATGAACATGACTAAGTGGGTTAAGTGGGATGGACTAATGGGGACAAGCTTAGGTGGAATGCTTGTGGTAAATAGTGGGGGCCCATTTCAACCAGTATCCCAAAACGTATCTTTGTGGGCTCGACCCAAGTCGAGGACGGGACACGCATACTGGGTTTGACTATAAGAGGCCAAAACAGGGAGCGGTGGCAACGCAAGTCCAACGGGTTTCATATGCGTGTGTGGACCCGGGCTGGTAGGTAAGACGTTGTTGCATCGTGTAGGTATAAGCCGTGCATGTCCGTTGTATCAGGTTGCCACTTTAGGGAAGTGATACACCCCACTGTGGGGCCAGCACGGGTATCTACGAGTTAGGGAGCCGATCGAATAATGGGAAGTAGGGTACACCTAGTGGAGATAGGGGCAGGCGGCACCTATGTAGTCAGCTAGGGGTACGTAAAGCCATTGGGAAAGTTTCTAAGTGAAGCTAAGTGGGATGAATCTTTAGGGTGACTGGTGTGGTGCAGTATAGTGTTTATCCTTTAGTATTTAGGAGCGCCTATAACGTTGCCTTTAGCGATTGTCTATGTCCTTAATCTGCTCTTCATAGACATTTTCTTGTTTTCCAGCTTATGCCTTAGTCCAGTTATTTTGGTAATAGTATTGTAGAATTATCATATTCACTAGACTTTATGTCTGACCCCCTCTTTTCCATCCTTTTTCTCCCTTCAAGTCCGCAGGTTGGGCCAAGTTCTAGTGGAGTCTAGTTGGATCGCTTATCTTCTGGAAAGCTTGGACTGCTGAAGTAAAGTCCAGCTTGTTATCTTTCTTTTTAATGGCTATTCATGTAATGGGATTATGTACTTGTTTTATCAAGATAGATATTGTACTTGACATTGAATATGGTGTTATGATGTAATCAAACATGTTTTGACTTCTGCTACAATGAAATAAAGTTTTTGAATTTCCAAGTACTATTTTATATATGTCTTGTTGTAATTTTACTGTTCTATATTCACTTAAAACCTCCATGGAAGTTAATGCATTCCCTTTGTGAGTGACATTAATGGACGTGGGGTGTTACACGTGGTATCAGAGCATAAGGTTACCAGAACAGATAAAATTTTTTTTAGAAAAATATTTTTTTTCTAAAGTATTTTTGGATGAAGTGCTTTCAAAAAAAAAACATGTTATTTAAAGAGAGTTTTTATGAAAAACATAATCCCAAATAGCCATATCCTTATCTTTATCTTTCGAATTCTCCATTTTGAATCTTTCCTTTTTCGTTTCAGCATGGCTGAAGATCTTAATCTCCCAGAAGGTGTGACGATTCCATGGTGGTTTAGGAGATACTTGGAGGCTAGGGCCACCACTGCAGGCCCAGCGCATACTCCTCCACCCCTAGTTGCACCCATTCCTCCTCCTCCTCCTCCTCGTGTTGACACTTTTGCAAAGACGTGCAAGGAAATCAAGGCTATGGGAGGAAAAACTTTTCAAGGGACTGAGACGTTTGTGGAGGCCAGAGATTGGCTTAAGGAGACTGAGGAATTGTTGGATATCTTTGAAGTGGAAGATGGGAGGAAAGTCCGTTTAGCTGCTTGGTTAATGAAGGGAGAGGCCTCGTTTTGTTGGGAGGTCACTAACGGGGAACGTCCAGTTGATTCATGGGCGGATTTCAAACGAAGGTTTGAGGCAAAGTTTCTTTCAAGGGCAGAGGAGAACTTAAATATGGAAAAATTCCTGGCACTAAAGCAAGGGAGCTCATCAGTAAAGGAATATGTCAATAAATTTAATCAGTTAGCAAGGTTTGGCTTGGAGTTGGTGAACACGCCAGAGAAGAAAGCTTTGAGGTTCGTTAGAGGCTTGAATGAACCGTTGCAAGGGTTGGCTATGACCCACATCCCTATGGGAGCCACCTTTGAAAAGCTAGTAGAAATGGCACTTATGCATGAGGATAAGGCAGTTGAAAAGAAAGGGGATCAGAAGAAACCCCAACAGCAAAATAAGAAGGGTGGTAAAAACAATAATGGCAAAGGGAAGAAGAAATGCTTCAATTGTGGGACGCCTGGCCATCTCAGCAAAGATTGTAGAAAGAAAAAGAAGACTGGTTGTTTTCATTGTGGAGATGCGGGACATTTAGTGAAGGACTGTCCAAAGAAGGGGCAGAGGGCAGGGTCTACCTCGGGAGGACAGGTGCAGGCTCTTATGGCACCAGGGCAGGCAAGGGGGCAAGTTCAGGCTATTGCGGCCCCACCGCTGCAAGAAAGAGGTAGAATAATTTCTGTTGAAAGCTTAGTTTTTCTGTTTGATCATCCTGTCCGTACCTTATTCGATTCTGGCGCATCTCATTCGTTTATCTCTGCATCATTAGTTGAATCACTGCACTTGAACACCAGTTTAGTAGAGGATCCCTTGGTCGTTTCAAATCCAATTGGGGGTTCGGCTCATTTGACCATGATATGTTTGGATTTGAAAATCTCTATACTTAGCGTTGAATTTAGATGTGATGCTTATGTATTGGGCTTCACGGGCTATGGGCTAATTTTAGGAATGGATTGGTTGTCTAGAAATAGGGCCATTCTTGATTGTGAAAGGAGAGTAGTTAGGCTTGTGACTCGCCTTGGTAATGCTCTCGACATCTTTTGTAATCCCATAAATTCCGTTATGCTAAGTTATCTTGAATCGCTTGACGCGTCTGTAGAGAACCTGCGATCGGTAGAAGTGGTCCGGGAATATCCGGATGTGTTTGAGGAGGTGAAGGGCTTACCTCCAAAGCGGGAGATAGACTTTCGAATTTATCTTGTGGATAATGCTAAACCCGTATCTTTGCCAGTACGCCACATGGCTCCTCGTGAAAGGAGGGAACTCAATAAGCAAGTAAAGGAGTTGCTTGAGAAGGGGTTCATAAGACGTAGTATATCGGAGTGGGGTGCTCCAGTAGTTTTTGCCACAAAGGCGGATGGGTCTCTTAGACTTTGTATGGACTATAGAGAACTAAACAAGCTTACTAAAAAGAACCGACACCCATTGCCGAGGATTGACGATCTCTTTGATCAGTTAGTTGGCGCCTCAGTGTTTTCGCAGTTGGACTTATCCACTGGCTTTCATCAACTGAGAGTGGCTGAGGATAGTATAGATAAGACTGCTTTTAGGACTCCTGACGGATTCTATGAATGGCTAGTGATGCCCTTTGGTTTGACAAACGCCCCTGCATATTTTGTTGATTTGATGAGTAGGGTGTTTAGGGAATACCTTAACAAATTCGTGGTAGTCTTTGTGGATGACATCTTAGTCTTTTCTAAGAATAAAGAAGAGCACTCCCTACATCTTAGGGAAGTGTTGGAAACCCTTCGAGCGCATAACCTTAAGGCAAAATTTTCTAAGTGTCACTTCTGGAGGAAGGAAGTACGGTTCTTAGGGCACGTGGTTTCCAAAGAAGGGATAGCAGTGGATCCCGCAAAGGTGGTGGCCATCCAAGATTGGAAGGTCCCTAAAAATGCAACCGAAGTAAGAAGTTTCTTGGGGTTGGCTGGCTATTATAGGAAGTTTATCAAAGACTTCGCAAAAATATCAGCTCCATTAACATGGTTAACGAAGAAGAACCTGGTTTTTACGTGGGACAAAGATTGCGATGATGCGTTCCAACGTTTAAAGAGAGCCTTAACTTCAGCCCCAGTCTTAGTGCTGCCAGACGGGAATAAACCGTTTACCATCTATACTGATGCTTGTGGGACGGGACTTGGCGCGCTCCTCATGCAAGAGGGAAGAGTAATAGCCTATGGTGGAAGGCAGTTGAGGGTTCATGAAAAGAATTACCCCACGCATGACTTAGAGCTAGCCGCAATTGTTTTCGCGCTTAAGTCTTGGCGTCACTATCTTCTTGGTGAGAAATTCGAACTGTTCACTGACCACAAATCATTAAAATACTTATTCTCTCAGAAGGATTTGAATTTAAGGCAGCAACGGTGGATGGAATTCTTAGCCTCCTACGATTTTGAAATAGCATATACCCCGGGCAAGGGTAACGTGGTGGTAGACGCCTTAAGTAGGAAAAGGTTGTCCTTGAGTCCGTTGTTTGTTGAACGACAAAGCTTAGAATTCATCTCTATGTTTGACTTTAGACCCTCCGTTGACTTAGTACCCGGTCTGTTAGCATCCTTGGAGGTCAGACCTACACTTCTAGGACGGGTTGGTGAGGCACAGCGAGACGACCCACAGTTGGTTGAGATAGTAGAAAAGCTCAAAGGGGGGGGGGAGTCGTCAAGCCATCTTCGTAGGTATACCCTAGACGATAAGGGTTGGTTACGAAGGGATAATAGACTTTGTGTACCACAAGACGAAGACTTAAGGAAGGCCATTCTTGATGATGCTCATCGCTCAAAAATGACCATTCATCCCGGCGGGGATAAGATGTACAAAGATATGAAGCGGGTTTTCTTTTGGGCCGGTATGAAAAAGGATGTGGCCGAGTACGTCGCTAGATGCTTGGTGTGCCAACGAGTTAAAGCAGAACAAAAGAAACCCGGTGGGTTGCTTCACCCATTAGAAGTTCCACTATGGAAATGGGAAAGCGTCTCAATGGATTTTGTGGATGGATTACCAAGATCAAGGAAGGGTAACACGGGGATTTGGGTTATAGTAGATAGACTTACTAAAAGCGCCCATTTTATTCCCGTGAAAAGTAAGAGGACTGCTCCGTGGTTGGCTTCTGTATACATTTAGGAGATAGTTCGTTTGCACGGTATTCCTTCTAGTATAGTAAGCGACCGTGACCCCATCTTTACTAGCGAATTTTGGAAGAGTTTACAAGAGGCGGTAGGGACTCAGCTATGTTTGAGCACCGCATATCATCCTCAGACAGACGGCCAGACCGAGAGGGTGAATCGCATTCTAGAGGATCTTTTAAGGCTTTGTATCCTAGACTTTGGGGGTACATGGGAAGAGCACCTTCCGTTAGTAGAATTCGCATATAATAATAGCTTTCAGTCTAGTATTGGCATGGCACCTTTCGAAGCTCTTTATGGAAGGCCTTGCCGTTCGCCTACATGTTGGTGGGAATCTACCAATAAAATCCTACTTGGGCCCGATATGGTTAGGGAAACCTCGGAGAAGATTGAGTTGATTCGAAGGAGGATGAAAGCAGCACAAGATAGGCAGAAATCGTATGCTGATAAGAGGAGGACTGATCTTGAGTTTGACATTGGGGACATGGTTTTTATCAAAGTATCTCCGTTACAGAATGTTGTTCGCTTTGGGTCCGTGGGGAAATTAGCACCAAGGTTTGTAGGGCCGTTTCCTGTAAAAGACAGGATTGGGAAGATGGCATATAGGGTGGAGTTGCCTGAGAAACTTAGTGGAGTACACGACGTATTCCATGTATCACATTTGAGGAAGTGTTTGCACAAGACCGCGGAGGTGGTAGAGCCGAGCTTGCTTAAAGAGGTGGAAATAGAGCGTGATGCAACAATTAGACGAGCTCCTACATGCATTCTTGGGTCGGAGATCAAAAAGTTGAGGAATCGAGAGGTCAGACTGGTTAAAGTGCAATGGGGAGATGATGAGAGCAACGCAACTTGGGAGACAGAAGAGAAGATGCGTTCGTTGTACCCTTTTCTTTTTGAGGGTATGTCTTTTAATTTCTCCTTTATCGCTTAGCTTATCTTATCTTATCTTTAGTATGTCCTCTCATTAGTATCTTTGACCTTTAGTTAGGATAATCCTATGGTTGAAACATGTGTTTGAGACATGTTATGTATGATGGATGCAAAATGGATGCAAGTGTTTGCTAGTGGTTGCTCGTGGATGCATATATACACACACTTTAGGCACTAGATCGGCTCAGTCACTTCATATTGCATATTGCATATATATGGATGTATTTAGTATAATGGATGTATAATGGTTGTACCATCATATGGATGTTGCATTCGGTTGAATGGGTGTGCACGCATATAGAAGTAGTATGTAAGCAATTAGGATCTTTTGCATACATAATGGATTCATGACACTTACATAATTTGCATTAAGGAGGTCAACTGAATCAGTAGACCGCCTGATTTCGCATTAGGTAAGGACATGTACACACACTTGCATATGATCATAAAGCATTAGAAGTCTTTTAAGGACAATGGATGCCTGTGTATGATGGATGAGTAGATGGACGTTTGGATGGTAGGATATACATTCTTCCAGACTTGAAGATTTCGGGGACGAAATCCTAAAAGGAGGGGAGAATGTAACACCCCGAATTTTCTATTAACACTAAAGTTGCTAAAATATTAATAAGTGTGTAAGAGAGGGGATGTATCTAATATTAATATAAAAATATTAATAAGTGTGTAAGAGAGGGGATGTATCTAATATGAATATAAAAATATTAATAAGTGTGTAAGAGAGGGGATGTATCTAATATGAATATAAAAATATTAATAAGTGTGTGAGAGAGGGGATGTATCTAATATGTATATAAAAACAATAATAAGTAAAGGGGGATGTATCTAATATGTACATTGTAGAAAAAATATATATATTTATGACATGAATAGAAGTTTATTAATATGCTGAGCGTTTGCTGAGTCACTTCTGACTCATTGCTGAGTCAACAAGATAAACCCCATCTTGTCTGAACGGCTGCGGTTATTTCTAGGTTAAATCTAATGGCCTAAATGAATTCTAAAATCTATAAATAAGTGGGTAGACCCTAGACCTAAATCACTTGTAAAATTAGAGAAGCTACCGTCATGCTGCTGCCATGGAGTTCAGCATAGCCGTCACAAACTAAGAAGAGGAAGCCTAATCATCTACAACTAAATCTACACAAATCAAATCAAAAGATCTCTCTTTCTCTAATTCTTTTCTTTTGTTGGTGAGTATGATGATTCTCACAAGACTATTACAAACTAATTTGACTCAGTTATGAATGGATCACAAGAAAGTGATGTGATTTGTAATTGTAAATTCTATATATTGTGGATCTCTTATTATGTTATTATGTTGTCGTATGATGTAAATTATATATGCTATGTCATGCTATGTTGTAAATTCTCTTATGCTATGTCGTGCTATGTTGAGAATCATGTCAAGCTATGTTATACTATCATACTATGCCATGTTATAAATCATGCTATATTATGTTGAAAAATCATGCTGTTGGATCATGCTTAAAGTTATGTTTTTTTTCTTAATTTAAATGGATCTTGTTTATGGGAATTTGCCTATTAGGTTAGGTGTACCCATAAACTTGAAACTATAATTAAATAAAACTTGATTATGGGAATTTGCCTATTGAGTTAGGTGTACCCATATAAAACCATGTTGTTAAAAAAATGGATGATGTTGATTCACACATGTTCATATGTAAGTTTATGAAAATTGATTGAGATCATATTAGGTGAATTTTGAACAAGTTGACACCTTTAGATCCATGACATGTATAATCTATGCAAGTTGGACATATGCAAGTTTCACCCCTTATTATGATTCATTTGGTCACATATACATGTTGTTATTATGATAATCTCTTTTATGCTATGAGTTAGGCTATTCGAGTCTAACATATATTTTGCGAATAAACGTTCAAACGTGGGGTAGGGGTAATATTAGGAATTAATAAATTGGGTGCAATTTTGTAAGATGTTGCATACCATGAATGAATGTCCATAATTGAGTCAATTATGGACATTGTTAAAAATTGGAAGTAATTAATAATTCAAGTAGGGAATTATTAAAATTGGGGGAAAGTGGATTATTATTAATAATCAATGCTTAGGACACGAGGTTGGACCCGTTTGTGATGTAAACCTGCCCGGACCCGCCCGGCAAATCCAGTAGTCACAAATGTCGGCCCAATGTGAGAGGTCCTAGGCCCAAACTAAAGCATAACAGTTGTAAAAACACGAGGTTAGACTCTTTTATGGTGTAAGACTGCCCGGACCCGCCCGGCAAATCCAGCTGCCATAAATGCCAGTCTAATGTGAGAGGTCTTTATGAGGTTATGGCCTTAA
The DNA here is from genome assembly GCA_030737875.1 of Allium sativum. Lineage (NCBI taxonomy): Eukaryota > Viridiplantae > Streptophyta > Magnoliopsida > Asparagales > Amaryllidaceae > Allium > Allium sativum. Next base: position 40,287,519 of record CM060916.1, read on the forward strand.
TGAACTAAGAAATACTTAACCAGATAATCATGTAAGGTGGGACATGGGGGTTAAGTAGGTGCCTTGGGTGGCATGAGGAATCTGGTGGTTGCCTTTAGAGGCATTTGAAATACGATTAGACTTAACCAAACACACATGTAAATGAACATGACTAAGTGGGTTAAGTGGGATGGACTAATGGGGACAAGCTTAGGTGGAATGCTTGTGGTAAATAGTGGGGGCCCATTTCAACCAGTATCCCAAAACGTATCTTTGTGGGCTCGACCCAAGTCGAGGACGGGACACGCATACTGGGTTTGACTATAAGAGGCCAAAACAGGGAGCGGTGGCAACGCAAGTCCAACGGGTTTCATATGCGTGTGTGGACCCGGGCTGGTAGGTAAGACGTTGTTGCATCGTGTAGGTATAAGCCGTGCATGTCCGTTGTATCAGGTTGCCACTTTAGGGGAGTGATACACCCCACTGTGGGGCCAGCACGGGTATCTACGAGTTAGGGAGCCGATCGAATAATGGGAAGTAGGGTACACCTAGTGGAGATAGGGGCAGGCGGCACCTATGTAGTCAGCTAGGGGTACGTAAAGCCATTGGGAAAGTTTCTAAGTGAAGCTAAGTGGGATGAATCTTTAGGGTGACTGGTGTGGTGCAGTATAGTGTTTATCCTTTAGTATTTAGGAGCGCCTATAACGTTGCCTTTAGCGATTGTCTATGTCCTTAATCTGCTCTTCATAGACATTTTCTTGTTTTCCAGCTTATGCCTTAGTCCAGCTATTTTGGTAATAGTATTGTAGAATTATCATATTCACCAGACTTTATGTCTGACCCCCTCTTTTCCATCCTTTTTCTCCCTTCAGGTCCGCAGGTTGGGCCAAGTTCTAGTGGAGTCTAGTTGGATCGCTTATCTTCTGGAAAGCTTGGACTGCTGAAGTAAAGTCCAGCTTGTTATCTTTCTTTTTAATGGCTATTCATGTAATGGGATTATGTACTTGTTTTATCAAGATAGATATTGTACTTGACATTGAATATGGTGTTATGATGTAATCAAACATGTTTTGACTTCTGCTACAATGAAATAAAGTTTTTGAATTTCCAAGTACTATTTTATATCTGTCTTGTTGTAATTTTACTGTTCTATATTCACTTAAAACCTCCATGGAAGTTAATGCATTTCCTTTGTGAGTGACATTAATGGACGTGGGGTGTTACAGTTGTTAAGCTATAGGGGTATGGTTTTTCTAAATAGCATGAGTTTCTGAACCAATAGGATAGCCTTCCTTAGGCTTGGCACGAACATGGTTCCATGAATTCTCACATCAACTACAGTGCACACCTACGTGATAAAATGTATGTAGGTAGCTTTTCGGTTTTTAATTGGATTTATTTCGTTCCTCAAAGCTTGCGGATCTGATCTTTTTAAATGAAATGGAGTTTTTCTTTTGTAAACATGGACAGTGTGGTGTTCTTATAAAGAAGAGATGCGGGTAGGAATGGTACAACGTATGGATGTATATTTCATATGGTTTGAAAACTTAACTGTTTAGTCTTCAGTTTGATTTAACAACTCATGTGTAGCATAGGTTTTTCTTAATCACGAAGGGATGGTTTTTATTGTCTTTTTAAATCCTTGACGATGAAGTAAGTAACAGGGAAGCTATAATATAGTTTAGGGTATGTAGATATGTTGGTAAGAACATAGGGTAGCTTCACATGAAGCCATACCATCACATGCGTGAGCTGATTCCCAATATAAGATACCAACAAAAGATAATATAAAAACATGCTAGGGAATGTCATTAGGCTTACTATGAGAAAGGATACCTAGCGCCTTTAAAAAGGGATCTATGTTTTGATCAGTACATCTTGCGTGGCCAGCATGGTTTTCAGGACATCTAAGTATGGTTCATTTCATTTTTATCCGAGCTGTTGCGGACAGAAGTAAGAACACGCTCGGGTCCAGCGACGTGTTACGGTCCCAAAAATATAATAATACCGGTAGTTTGACTTATATTGTGAAATACCAAAATATCGATACAGGGTGCACAATATTCCAAATAAAAAGTTGTATATTTAATTAATTAAAAATTACAGTAAAATTCTAAAAATTAAATTATCGCTGCGCCTCAAAAGAACCTTATCCCGATTTGCAACCGATATCAAGTTATATTCAAATATCCATTTCAGTCAATAAACGATTTTACAGCGACTTTTCGAATATTTGATTCGGACATATCTTGCAATCTGTACGATGAAGTCTCCATTTTCCACTTCTGTTGGAAAGATACAGTTCAACAGATTTCAACGCTTATTGTTTCGAAGAAATCCGATTCAAAACGAGTCCGGTACACTCAGTTGAAGTTCAGGACATTAATTTACGAACTGCCGCGATATTACGGGCTCGATTATATTTAATATATATTTTTATACGTTCAACTTCGTTTTAATTAATATATAAATCCATTTATATTTCGAATTCAATATTTAAACTGTTTTAAATATTCAAATACGAACCGACAAAATGCGGGACGTTACATAATTTATCGTTATAACTAATTTAAAAATAAATTTAAAGTAGAACTCTCACCCCAAGTGTATTCGTTATCGGTCCATGGCACATCCATACACCAGTTCTCAAAGCCGTTCCTTCTTGCTTACGTCCCTTATATCTCCCCACATTAGATTCCAACTTCCATCCCCTAACAACTACCTTCAAAGTCCAAGAATACATTGTCTAAACCCATAATATTTTTTAGAAACAAGAAAGTACGAAAGTGCTTTGGAAAAAAAAATTCATCACATGCTTGCGCATGCATACAGTCAGGCAATTGTTGTTTTCTTTCCGCCTTTTTTTTCCAACATGCGAGGAAAAAGGACATAGCTAGGAACAGGGTTAGGCTAAGCAAGATCTGATGGGAGGAGTGGCAAGAGTTGGAGACAGTCGATGAGGGGATTTGGGCGGAAAGAGGAGGTAAAAGGGGAGTTGCTAGCTGTCTTAAGGGTAGCAGTGACTTAAGAGAATGGAAAGAGAGATGGTGAAAAAAAAGGGGCAAATGCAATGCATGCGCATGCATGCTGAAGAGGAGTTGGGCTACACAGAAACTAGCGTGACTTTGATAAAAGGAAGGTTGGTTTTGTGGTGGGGCTTGGCAGTGGACTGGAGGCACCGGTTGGGAGTGGAAGGGGTGGTGGAGAATGGTCGTGGTGGAGCGGATAATGTGAAGGAAAGCGGATCCGCGGTTGCAAACATGGGGAAGTGATGGCTCGAGTTAAATGGTAGAAGGGGAAAGGAGCGTGACAGCTTTTTAGAAGAGTGAAGGGGAGAGAAGAGGGAAGGATATGGATGCGGTGAAGTTTCAACAACGGGAAAGCCGATGGTTTCTTTTAGGAGAGAAACTGCATTCTAACAAGAGAAGAGAGACACGCGGAATGAAAATGGACAGATGTCCTCTACTTCAATTCTTTGTCTTACACATTTTTCCTTATATATATATATATATATATATATATATATATATATATATATATTGGCATGCATATGTTGTTTAACCTGCTGAATTTTATTAACTCAAATGTACCGTGAAACAAAAGTAAGTATAAACAAAAATTTTGATTTAAGTATACGCATTTATTTAATTTACGAACGATAATAAAATTACGGTCATATACAGTGATGTTTATAGATCTCAAAACAAGTATAAAACAGACCGGTTTATTGATTCAACAAAGGGTTAAAAGGACCACAGTTATCCTAAATTATGTTAGAAAAATATGTGTTTATTTTTCAAATTAAAATTACAGTAAATTTTTATAGAATATTTAAATACTATGCATATAAAACTGAACGATTATTTGAAGCGAATACTTAATCATAATTTATATTCATACACTAATCGTTTCAGCAACTATATTACAAACTGTATTGACAATTTAACCAAGGAAAACTACTTTGCCAAAGAATATTGTTTTAGAATTCATTTCGAGCTTTATAGATTTATTTAAAATTATATTATAATAGTGCTTACAACTTACAAAACATTACTTGTGAATATAATTTCCCAAAATAACATTAACCAAAATAAAGTTTAAATACGTAAAGATCTTTATAAACTCATATCAGAATAAATATCATTTCTTATTAGTATTAAATTATACACAAAAATCCCTAACTAAATAGATTTATATTTTCGTGATCAAATGTTATTAAAATAATATTACTTTAAATAGGTCATGTTTGGTAAAATCTTTAGAAATGCATCATACCTTTCAAAATCTATATTTATAAAACAAAACAAGAGATTTATTTAAGAATTATTTAAATCAAACTTCATATTTAAACCTTAGTTAAGTCGAATTTACATTCAAAAAATCCAAACAAATTGCATATTAAAATGTTAAAATTTTTGGATCGTTACAATTGCAACGACCCGCCTTTTTACCCGATTCTCATTGGTAATTAAACCATGTAAAGGCCCGCAAATCCGTACTATCTGAGTTGACTAATAACACCATATGTCCATTCCAAATTTCACAGAAATACGAATTATTATTTGAAAGAAGTTAGAGGATGAGAAATAGAAAGAAAGAAATGTTAGAATAGAAGAAAACAAAGAAAACAGATCTTACAACGGAACGAATAAAATATATTATATAACATAACTTTTTGAAATACAAAATTTTCACTGTATAACATACGGTTATCAGAGTACAACACAACGGAAATAAAAATACTATATATCGAACACTGAAGCCTCCTGCTCCAAGCTCCTCCAAGTAAATATGTAAAATCCTGACTACTTGACTTCCCGTACAAATTTGGGCACCCAAGAGTTTAGGGAAAAATAAACTCTGCGTCAGTCATGGGACTGGTGTGAGTAAACTCCAACCAATTGTTTAACTTTCAAAATTCTTTCAAAAGAAAAGATAATAGTAAGACCAGCCCACACATAAACATGGACGGTTTTTACCTTACTATAACCCAAAACACTTTGATACAAAAATCCAGTGATATTATAATAATGTCTAATCAAATAAATAGAATCTAGCGGAACACTTGCATCTCACGCTCCATATATAATACAAAATCAAAAACCGTAGGGTGCTTATTGGAGATTGGATTTCCAACATGACAAGGTATGGAACCACCTTCCGATAGTGTATATCTAGAGAGGAATACACTGGGTTCAACAAGAACATCTTGCAACCCGTCTCACGCTTGACCGACCACTCATTTCGCTTGAGTGTATCGAATGTATATCACCAACGGTTGGGATCAGCAACCGTTTCCCGAATGGGACATCATCGAATAGAATAAGAAATTAATTGAATCTCTAGATAGGTGATTATACACCCTAATGGGAGCGACCCACAAAGTCATGTTGCCTGCCCGATTTTTGTCATTTCCCGGTTGTTGAGACCTGAGGCTACGATTACTTTCCATTCATTGATAGCACAATTACTTTGAATGCCACAATGTCAGATCCGTTAATCACTAATTGATTTGCACAAATATTCTGGATGTTATGCTAAGGGAATAAATCCGTTGCAACCATATATATTTATACATACCAACATATTCGATCGTTGGAAATACTTTGTCAGACATTCGTCCATATATTCTCGTTCTGGGACTGAACGAAACCGAAGGCACAATTTCTATTAATAGAAAAAGCCCTTGTACTTTACACCGTCTTCAATTACCTTCGTATAATCTGATTCGCAATGCTACTGCCAATACAGAGTGGTTCACGGATAATAATCCAACCAGTCTCTCTATATTGACAACGATATTGGCAAACACTTCGATAGTCGTTTCTTTAACTATTGAAGAAAAATAAACAAACATCCATAACATCAATCAATCACTGGGCCTGTTAATTAATATTTCATTAATTAATTCACTTCTCTATTTCTCTATCAATATTTGTTAACCAAATAATTTCGATAATCACCTTGGCCTCTTATGCTATTTGGAAAACATTTCCATATATCGCCTTCTATTATTTTCTATAGTTAGAAAATATAATCTATTTGTAATTGAAAACAATTTCAATCACTTATCTCTTTCCCACCTACGTTAATTATACTTAGGAATTATTTACTTTTATATTTCCAAAATTCCACCACTTGGGTTAAAATGAATGCTGTGTAAAACATCGTTACAACAACCCAAAATATTTTATTCAACTAACTATTATCCAACACTTATCTTCAAGATTGGATCTTTCTATTTATCAATTAAAAATGAAATCAATCAAGTTGGTGTAAAATTACCTCTCAGACCTTGACTGAAAACATCATTAACCTCAAAACAGACAAAACCACTTACCTCGAATAATCAACATTATAAAAACCAATTATTCATTTTTAAACGTATACATATTTCTCTTTCTATTACCAGCCTATTGATTTTCCTTTTTGTTTATAATATTCTATTTTTTATTTCGTTTCCTTATGGAATTCAATATATATCAATACATTGCTTTCTAACTATCAAATTATCTTAAAAATATTCTAACTCCTTAAATTCCCGGAAAAAATTGCCATAACCTCCCTTGTACCGGGAGCATTGGGATATTTCAAATAGCCTCTCATGGCCCTCACCAATCCAAAAGAAAAACAAAAAGCCAAGCGGCTTGCCGATACGGCGCATAAAACTTCATATATGAAATTAAACACGTACCTTTTGTCGGGTACATAAATTAAAATCTTCATATAATTCATCCCATACCTATCTAACACATGCTCACCTGTTTCCAATTCAATTCAACACAATCCAATCGTTTGAATTCAGTTTCGCTCATTTATTCTTTAATTAGCTATTTTGCCTATTTCACTTCTTTGTTTGAACATAACATGTTCAAACAAAATATTTAACTTGCTCATAACCAAATTGAATTTCATTTTCAATTCTAGTTTCCTTTTCGATTTCGAATATAAATTTTCAAATCGAATTCACTTATTCAAAGCCCAATATCAATTTAAAACCTCATTAACTAATTACTATTCAAATTAGTTAAATCTATTCAATAATCAAAAATCTGATTTCTGTTTCAAAAATCAATTCATTACTCCACCTGAGTTCACATATAATCTATAACTCAAATCTGAAATTTTCTAAACAGAAATACGGATTTTATTCGCTTAAAATCCTTTTATAAAATTAAATAAACCGTTATGGTTTTTAAATGGTTATGGCGCTGTTTTTCTGAAAATTTGATTTTGATATAACTTAAAATTTATTCGACGAAACCAAGATTTTTCTTCTCCATTAGAAAACTATTATAAAATCGGTCCTGATGTTTCTTGTTTCAAAGAATTCCGACTTCAATTGAGTTCTGTATACTCAATTGAAGTTCGAATCGCCAATTTACGAACTGCAGCGTTGCGGCGAGTTCGTTTTAATTAGATTTATGTATATATATATATAAACTTTTAAACTTCGTTAAAATGAATTCAACTCCATTTTAACTCTATTTGAATTCTAATATTCAAACTCCATTTCATTTTTGTTTGAATTCTAATATTCAAACTCCATTTTAACTCTATTTGAAATTTATATTCAAATTCCCATTTCAAATTCTATTTTGAAATTCTATTTTCAAATTCCATTTCAATCTATTTGAATTCTATATTCAAATTCCATATTTAAACAATTTGAATTCTATATTCAAAATTCCATATTTAAACTTTCTTTATTCAAATCATTTTTCAAACTCCATTTGAATTTCAATATATATTTTCAAACTTCATTTGGATTTCTATATTCAAATCTATATTTAAATTCTCTATTCGAATCCCGTTTGAATTTCTATATTCAAACTCCATTCAAATTCTATATTCAATTTCTATTTGAATTTCCTTTATTCAAATTCTACTTGAATTTCTATATTCACGTTCTATTTGAATTTTCTTTATTCAATTTCTATCCCAATTCTCTCATTCAAATTCTATTTAAATTCCCTTTATTTTTCTATATTCAATTTAACTTCTATTTAAACAAATTCAAATTAATCGAATTCAAAATTAGAAATCCTTACGATATTTATTTAGTTCAATTTATATTCTGACATCAGAATAAATTCCATCGTTTATTTCTTTAAATGATTTTCCCCCACTTCTATTTTTAAATTCACATTTGAATTTAGATATTCAAATTATCCAAATGATAATTTTTTCCCTTTTTATTTACAGACCCTATTTATTTTACTTGTTTATATATTTAAACAAGTCCTGATTTCAGTTTCCTTTGAAATAGATATTTCTACTTTGGAAAAATAGTTTTTCCCTTTTTCAAATTCAAACTTATAATTTATTTCTGAGTTACCCAATGATAATTTTCTTCCCTTCATTTAAAACTTCGTTTATAAATGAACTTCTTGTTTTATTCCTTTAAAACAAGTTAATATTTTTATTCCATTCAAATTTCAAATTCTATTTTAGAAAAATAGAATTTCCCCTTTTAACTCTGGAAATTCCCTTTTTCGATATTTTTAAGATATCAACATTTAAGCCCAGTGATATTTCAAACAATCAAAACAACCAATTTTAATTACAAGGTTTCTAACACATCATATATGACAGTATAGGTACAAACAAACAAATAAACAAACAGATAATATATTTTTGAGGAATCCAGTTGGATCCCTTCAACCTGTTTTTTCCTCCGTCCACAGATGTTAGTCCACAGAAATAATACCCATCCAGCATTGAGGAAGTATATCGCGGTATGAAGGTCATCCACTATCATAGCGTGGGGCGTATAGGGTAATCATCCGCTAATGGTACCGCGGGCATCCGCTAATGATACTGCGGGAAATCCAACCCCCAATATATATATATAATAGCAACCACAAGCCTAAATAACTAATATATTTAAGATGCACAAAATTATTAAACGCAACCAAACAAGCAGCAAACAATTATTTTTAACTGATAAAAATAATTTTAAATAAAGGTTGAGTGAGATTTACTGATTGATATTTTGTCCAATGATTTATTCCAAATAAATTTCCTGCTTGTTAACTTCAAAGCAGCGATCCCCGCTCAACTTATCTTAAACAATTTGACCTCGTAACAAATTTAAATTTTCCTTTATTATTATTCCACATAAATCAAATACTTAAGTTAATCACCTAATTTAATTTAACCATAAATCATAAATTAGTAAATTATCCTATGTGATTTGAATTTCAAAATAAAGTATACTTTATTAACTTGCTTAACTCACCTTCTTCCTTATCTTGGCAAACAGGGAACTTGCCGAACATCAACTATCAGGTGTTTGAACTACTGTACACATCTCAATTCATGTCCAAACCTCTTCAATCAATTTGACAGTCCCCTTCAAACATTTCTAGCCCTTCCCATCTCCAAAATACAGTCTCGCACCTCCAAAAAGAAATCGCCGATCAACTTAAGTCACCAAAAATCAGAAACTGACCTTCTGGAGCCAACTGGGTTTACTGCCGCACCTTCCTTCTCCCCAATCATTGCGACTTCCTCCAATCTTTACTGTCGATCACAAAACCAAGCTCGCCCCTGCCCAGATTTGCGACATCACCCAGTTGAATCAACACCGGCATTGTTAGCCCATCGCAATGCACTCCGGTCAAATCGACCTTGTACCAACGATGCCAAATCGCGCCCTTCCACACATGCTTAACCCTACGTCCTCGTAATTGCGCGTCTTCAGATGAGCTCCAGAGGGACTAGCGAATATCTAGTCGCGATAAGCGATTTGGGTTTCTCTTTTTGACTTCGGATTTGATTCGGAAAGAAGAAGGAATTCGCGAAAGTTGATGGAGTAGTTTCGATTTTCAAAGGGAACGATAATTTCATTTTTGATTCGACCCTTTCATTTTTCTTTCTCTCAGAAGAATGAAATGAGTAAAAGAATGGGTGGATGCGATTATTTATAACGAAGAGGGGGGAAAACGTACTCTTCAATTAAATGGTCGTCTACCATAGTACGAACATTATTTAAATCGATTTGATTTCTAATTAATATGATTTGCTTTAAACATATTTTTACCATTTTTAGATGGATATCGATTTGATTTCGAGCCTATCCACAATCAAATATCTCGGTGTCCATTATTTTAAATCACGAACTGCTATTCTAGCATACCGACCGACATTTCAATACATTAACCCTATTCTGAACTCACCAGTAAATATTCTAAATTTTAATTTCAACATATATATCATATTTGTTGACCCGCTTTTTAGTTAAAGCAGTCACATATGGAATCTCTGATAAACAACACACTAGAATATTGGAAACATCGTCAAAAGACTGGTAGCAATTTGGTCGAAATCGCATCACAAAAAAAGAAAGGCCCGGAACTCCTACCAGATGACCTTTTTTGGGCCTGAAAACAGCGATTATGGAGCTAATATCTATAACTCTTGTAGATCTCTGAATCAGCTTCAGTTAGAGCTTTGGTTTGGCTCAATCGGACTTACGGTTTGAAAGTTACGCCCGTTTCCGTGAATGCATGCAGAACCGAAAACCTGGAATTTAGCATTGAATAGATCCTCGGATCGGATCGGACAAGCCTGTTCGGATCGGACGATTCCTTAAAATGGACAACTTGGCATTTGCTCTTCGCATTCACATCCGCACGGATCGGATCAGATGGAGCATTCTCGATCCGCTCCACCTTCAAAGCATTGGACACGGAGACTTCGGATTGAGGACACCAACTCGGTTCGTATCGGACCCGAACCGACCCGCCTGAAGTATCTTGCACATAAGTGCTTCCGGCCTTTGGATAGGGGATTCCACCTCGGTTCGGACCCGAACCGATCCGACCCCTAGTGACCTGCTGCTACACTTCGGATCTGACCTATTCTTAAGGAGCCAATACCTCCTACTCTCATGGATCGAGCTCCACCTGTCCTAGCACGATCTGAAGACCACTTCTCCACTACTTCCGAAATGGCCTCACCACCCTCCACGTGGCGCCTTCGAACCGGACCACTTCAGAGCTTTGCAAGGCTCCTCTATGCCTATAAATACACCCTCACATGGCTATTTAAAGGGACTTTTGGAACTCTAACTCTTCATGGCTTCAACTATGGTTCTTCGCAAGGCTATTGCATAACCTAGAAGTCGAATTCCACATTACAACACGAGGATTTCGTGTATAATCTTACCTTTAATCCCCTCTTCTTCATTGTAAACATGAGGATTTCGTGTATAAACTGCAAACAAACAACATTGTAATAGCTTCTTAGGATTTAAGAAACTATAAAGTGGACGTAGGCTTGGATTGAGCCGAACCACTATAAAATTTTCATGTGTCTCCTCTTATTTTACTGCTTTTTCTGCATTGATCTATGATTGTGAGGTTTTCATATTGCATTTGGATGTTAGGCCCAAATTTCGGTCTAACAATATTAAATTAATATAATATAATTTAAATTCAAAAACAAAATAATTCTTCAACAATAAATTACTATTATCATCGTTTATATTCAAATAGAATATATATTGATCATCTGAACCATTTCGATTCAGTTTTATCTTCGAATTGAATTATTTCAGTTCTCGTATTTCGATAATTATATGTATTCGAACTAAATTCAATATAAAAATTCTTTTATATTATTAACTCAATATTTAAAACCGTACTAAATATTTGACCAAAAATCCGAGTCGTTACATTCTTCCCCCCTTAAAATAATTTCGTCCTCGAAATTGCTAAGGTATGAAAAATACTATAAACCCATTAACTTTTCAAAACTCCTTTATGTTGAAACTCACCTCTTCATATTTCAACAAATTAGCTCCAACCAAAACTTTTGGTTTTCACACATTTAATCTAAATGATTTTTACCCAATACAAATTCTATGCAATCTTTTCCAATTTGAATTTCATTGATTTATTTACCTCGATCCATTTAACTTGCTTTAGTTAAATTTAAACTTCAGAATTTCAAATTCCTGGGTTTTCCTTTCGAATCCTTCTGAAATCACATAAATATATACATATATATTTATTTCCATTTCAAATTCAAACATTTGAATTTTCAAACCACTTGTTTTCTTTCAAAACAATTTCCATCAAAACTTTTCTAAGGTAGCAATCCATCACTTAGAAACTCGAAAATGAACACTATGATGTCGCGACCATCATCAGAATTATTTCCCAGCCACCGTAGTGAATTCAGTGCTTAAACAATTTCAAATCCATTCAAAATCCTTTTAAAACAAAGCTATATTGTTCTAATATACTTCCGAAATATTTTCGAACTTTCCAGGATTTAAATTCCAATTTATGGTTTGAATCCAGTTTTAATTCGTCTCAATTGTATATTTCATTCATATACAAATTATTTTGTTTGGTTATATATGACTATTTAAATTTTATAACCTTATTTGCCTATAGTATTAACATCCAGCACATCCATATAATATAAGAGTTCTAGAAAACTATTCTTTTTTTATAAAATAGAATTTCAGGCAAAATTATTTCATTAACCCATTTAAAACAATACTATGTCAAATTTCTCTGTTCAAGTGTTTAGAAATTCCTATCGACTTCGTGGCATCCCATGATTCAATCAGAATTCATAAACCACTCAACAGACTAGCCAACACAATATAAAATACTTTTACATCAATTAACAAATGCTCTCTCTCGTATATACACTCAATTCATTCTAGGGTACTACTGACCCTATCTCTAATGAGCACGTGCCACACAAGCCTAGGTATTCGCTCAACCTTAGCTCTGATACCAACTGTAAAGGTCTGCAAATCCGTACTATCTGAGTTGACTAATAACACCACACGTCCAACCCAAATTGCACAGAAATACGAATCATTATTTGAAAGAAGTTAGAGGATGAGAAATAGAAAGAAATGTTAGAATAGAAGAAAACAAAGAAAACAGATCTCAAAGCGGAGCGAATAAAATATATTATATAACATAACTTTTTGAAATACAAAATTTTCACTGTATAACATACGGTTATCAAAGTACAACACTTACAACACAGCGGAAATAAAAATACTATATATCTAACACTGAAGCCTCCTGCTCCAAGCTCCTCCTAGTGAATCTTTAAAATCCCGACTACTTGACTTCCCATACAAATTTGGGCACCCAAGAGTTTAGGGAAAACAAACAAAATAAACTCTGCGTCAGTCATGGGACTGGTGTGAGTAAACTCCAACCAATTGTTTAACTTTAAAAATCCTTTAGAAAGAAAAGATAATAGTAAGACCAACCCACACATAAACATGGACGGTTTTTACCTTACTATAACCCAAAACACTTTGATACAAAAATCCAGTGATATTATAATAATGTCTAATCAAATAAATAGAATCTAGCGGAACGCTTGCATCTCATGCTCCATATATAATATAAAATCAAAAACCGTAGGGTGCATATTGGAGATTTGATTTCCAACATGACAAGGTATGGAACCACCTTCCGATAGTGTATCTCTAGAGAGGAATACACTGGGTTCAACAAGAACATCTTGCACCCCGGCACACATATGACCGACCACTTATTTCGCTTGAGAGTATCAAATGTATATCACAAACGGTTGGGATCAGCAACCGTTTCCCAAATGGGACAGCATCGAATAGAATAAGAAATTAATTGAATCTCTAGATAGGTGATTATACACCCTAATGGGAGCGACCCACATAGTCATGATGCCTGCCCGATTTTTGTCATTTCCCGGATGTTGAGACCTGAGGGTACGATTAATTTCCATTCATTGATAGCACAATTACTTTGAATGCCACATTGTCAGATCCGTTAATCAATAATTTATTTGCACAAATATTCTGGGTGTTATGCTAAGGGAATAAATCCGTTGCAACCATATATATTTATACATACCAACGTATTCGATCATTGTAAATACTTTGTCAGACATTCGTCCATATACGCTCGTTCTGGGACTGAACGAAACCAAAGGCATAATTTCTATAAATAGAAAAAAGCCTTTGCACTTTACACCGTCTTCGATTACCTTCGTATAATCTGATTCTCAATGCTACTGCCAATACAGAGTGGTTCACGATAATGATCCAACCGGTCTGTAACGACCCAGAGTTTTCGTCCTCGAAAATCGACATTAATACCTTTACTTTATCTCATGCCGACATTTCAAATATCGAGAACACTGGATTGTTAATGAAAGGAATTAGAGAGTGAGATAAGAAAGAAAGAAATATAATAATAGAAGAAGAAGAACACAACATAGGGTCTCACATCGCAGCGGAGCAAAATATAATATAGAAATAAAATTTTATTGAGAGCTTTAAATAAAACTTACAATCATCAGAGTACATCAACCACCTGGACAGTTAAAATAGCCTGCCCTTATATAACACAGCGGAATAACACTAAATATGTCTGGACTTCTCCAGCACTCCTTTCGTAGTGTTCAATAACCTGAACCTGCAAACCCGGGCTAACCCGAGCATTTACAAAATACCGGGTCAGTCTGGTGAACCACAGTGAGATAAACTCGCACAGTATTAAGGGTAAATCGTCCAATCATGATTTTTACAGTTCAAAATTCTTTCAAAAGAAAAGGATAATCGTAATATCGAATCCACACATAAACACGGACGGTTTTTACCTTACGATAACCCAAAACAGTTTAGAAAACAATATCTTCTCTGATATTATAATAATGTCTAAATACAAGTAAGTAAAAATCTAGTTGAACGCTTGCATCTCATGCTCCACATATATAGTATACAATCAAAAACCGCGGGCGCTTATTGGAGATTGGATTCCAACTCTGACGAGGTATGGGACCACCTGCCGATCGTGTATCTCTAGAGATGAATACATTGGGTTCAATAAGAACGTCTTGCAACCCGACCCACACATGACCTACCACTCATTTCGCTTGAGTGTATCGAATGTATATCACCGACGGTTGGGATCAGCAACCGCCTCCCGATAAGGGACAACATCGATAGATTTAAGAACAAAAGGAATTTCTCAAGATAGGTGATTATACACCCTAATGGGAGCGACCCACATAGCCATGCTGCCTGCCCGACTTTTGTCATTTCCCGGTTGATGAGGCTTGAGGCTAGAATTCATCTCTTCGAACATCTGGTCATCATTCACTTTGACTTCCACATTGTCAGATCCGTCAAATCACTAATTGACATCCACAAAAATATTCTGCAGCTGACAGAAGTATGTTTGTAAAAATCAATTTATGTGATTCTTAGGAAATACTCTGTCAGACACTCGTCCATACAAGTCATTCAGGAACAGGATGAACCGAAGGCACCCTCCTACCACATCCATTTAGGAATCAACCTATAGTTCAGTAGCGAGAAGTCCTTGCAATCCATAGATTCCAATCACGACATAATCACTGTTGAAATATCTCAGGCCGCTAAACACGAAAAAATCCAAACCAGTAGTTCTTCCGCTTATGAAGTTCAACGGTCTTCAATGGCTCCATCTTCAAAAATCTTCTTTCATATAGTCACTGGTCGGAATGGTTTTCGAATATAAATTTGATCCCGGTCTTTCCGTACCAACGATCGCATGGTCAGGTTTGATAGTCGGTGTTTTAACTATCAAATAAAGAATTGTGTGAATAGCAAGAGTTTACCAGTTCAGTACCAACACTACATGGCCTTTTTAATTAAAAACGATTAACGATAGAAATCTCAAATCATCAACATTTCAAATAAAAACTTATTTGACATAAGGTTCTTATTTCAAACTATTTCACTTTCATATTTATGAAAATATTCTCTAATCATACTCAATCATTGTTTCAAACCCAATTACTATCTTATTAACCATATTGGGAAAACGACTTATCTCACTTCAAGCGAAAACAATGTTATAACATCTTCTGTATTTCATTACTGAAATATGATGAACATTTATTATACTTTTAGTATAAACCATTTGCAAAATTAACGTTTCAATTTCTTACTATCTCGAAAACACCATTTTAACTCCCCACCATTTCTTTTTCATTTATTTCATCTTGGACATTTATATATATAAATGCCAAAAAAATTCACTTCCGTTACTTGGAAAGAACTCATTTATATATTCTACACCCTTTCATTTTTATCTCGTTATTATTTCCCATATGGAAATAAATTATTCCTCTCCGTTCACATTACAACTAATATCATCCTTAGATAATCCCGAGGTCATTCAAGTTGGGGTATTTATTTACCTCTCAGACCTTGATTAACAACGGTCTTACCTTTAGATAAACATTAGTTGTAACCCAAAACAGATATTTATTTAATATCGAATACACCTCATTTAGCTATCTTATCGATAAAACTTCTTATCTTTAGAACTTCCGTTCCGAGTATAACCAAAATTCTTAATTCATTAATTAAGAAAATTATTTATAAAATATCACGTTCCTCTTTACCTTTCTAAATGATACTTGGATTTTTATTAAAATCCTATTACTTGCCACATTCACCTTTTAGCCTTTCGCTTAAAGTCTTATTTCATAAATTTTACTTAATTCCTTTATTAAGTAACATTCATTAACCCTTTACACCTCATGTCCCTTTTATTCTAAATTTCGTTTATAACACATGGTTCTATATAACCCTTCTTTTATCACTTTCCTTTATAAAATTATTTAAAAACCAATTATAAACTCGATTAATAAATAATAAATATTTATTTTCTTTTTACAAACTTTAATTCAAATAATAGATTTAAAAATCTATTTCTCAGTTATAAAATAAATTTTATAACATTATCTCATTGATTTACCTGACGATAGATCGATATTTATAAAAATGGTTAATTCACAGCCATGTACTGCCAATCACTCAACCAATAATACCCTTTGGTTTAAACCAAACAAATGGTGAATTTCAGGTCAATATTAAACCATCAAATCAAAACAATTCAATAACAGCCTATAACGACAATTCAATATCAACCACAACCATCAATCAAAACAATTCATTTATTAAAACACGTTTATATTATAAACGTGACAAATATGGTAACTTACCTCAATTGGAACCAATCGTTAAAAATAATGATTTGGGTTTCACTGAAATTAAACGACATTTAATTTCGTCAGTTCAAACAATATATATATGAATATATCATCAATCAGTCAAACACTAGCAACCATAACACACAAAAAATAAAAACCCAACTTATAAAATATAAGCGGGAAATAATTGAGTGAATTTAACTCACTTTGATTTGATTTCGTAGATAATCGGCTCGGTTTCAGTTAAATTAAACGACGTTTAATTTAACTGAAAATTCCATCTGCTGTCTGCCCTGCCCAGTCCCTATCCATCGCGTAGTACTCATCTTCAAGGTCCCGACATTTTTCGTTTCGTCGAATTCTGACCACGAGAATGTTCGAAATCAATATTTGAATTTTATAAAACTTTAAACTTTAAACTGAGCAAACTTAAATAAATAAATAAAAATGGGCCTTACCCTTTTCTTGTTCGTTCAGTCCAACCCGAATGGCCCAAACCCGCACCCCTCATCCACTTAAAACCCTCAAAAACCATCGTTTACCACTAATCCTTCAAACCCTCAACCCATACTTCGCCCGCCACACAAAAATGGAGAAAGAACGAAACCCTCCTTCCATCTCTCCTTTTCCCTTCCGTCGCCGCCACCAAAATCCGACCCTAATAGTCACCGCTGACCCTGTTTCTACCTCGCTTTGGCCTTGGCCAGTTGCTCCGCCAACCCACGAAAAAGCTAAGTAATTCTTTCCCAATTTAATTTATGTTTTGATTCCTTTGTTTTCATTTTCTATAGTTTCGAATTGAGTTTACTTTGTTCATGGTTGGTTCTCGGAAAAATTGTGATGCGCGACCCCTATTTATACCAGAATTGATCACTGTGACTTCGAATTGTTACATCCTAGTTTAGAATTAGTTGTGCCTAAACCCTAGGTGCTATCCTTCTCGTTTTAGCTGTGATGTAAGATCGAACTATTGGTGACTGATATATTGATGCCTGAAATGTTGATGTCTGCGTGATGGACCGTGGTACTTAGAAAATGTTAAGACATTTTACTGCCTTTTCACGCACTGTTTCTGCTCAGGGATGAACATGGATCGAACTATTTATGTAGAGGTTGGGTTGTATGCAACTATCTGTATTGTCTTGTCTTGTAGATACAACCATTAAATTGTTTAATTTGATTTCAGATTTGAGTTAGATTTTCATATGCAAATTCTGCTCAGTTGTCGACAATCGTACTATCCCTATGTAGATTAGGTTGTATTGTCTATATTGTCTATTGAATTGTTTATTAAATTTGCAGATTTTTCTTATTTCGATTTGGTTGTAAAGATTTGATGGCGGATATCTTTTCCGTCTCACTTATTGATGATGCACATGTATTTTTTTTCTTTTTTTTTCTTCGCTATTCGGCATTGATGGTTTGATGTAGAATATATTTTTTTGTTTTCCCGTAGCAGATTTGATATGGTAGGATGTTTTTGTACAGCTAAAGATTTTGTTGTTTTTCGATCCAAAAGATTTGATGGTATATATTTTCTTTTCTATTTCACTTCAACTATAGTGCAGGATGTGAAAACACATGTATACAATATATGCATATATTTGTTTTCCCTTGAATGATCTGCGAACTTTTTCTTAGCTGATTGAGTTATGCATTTACTTGTTTCCATGTGTGATTTTCTACCTTTGAAATCTTTTTCTTTATATACATCAATATATATGTGTACTAGCTATTAATAGTTGTTTTTATTTTCCTTCTCAGGTTGATTTCACGGTGGACCATTGTGTTTTTATGGAGATGGTGACGGCCTGATAGTGTTGGATTTCATGTATCATATATGTCTATTCGAAATAGATTTTGGTCAATCTATGTATTGATTCGGTTAAGCGTTGTATTCACTTCAATATTCGAGCTGTATATTTTATTTAGATTTCCTTTCATTCATTATGTAAAATAGTTTTCCTTGAATTAAACATTGAATTATGGGTGGAACATATGTTAGATCTGTGAATATACCTGTATTGCACATGGAACACAAACATATGAAAATTGCAAAAATGTCATTTGTGTTATCTATTTTAGTTTGGTACAAATTAAAGAAAGGTGAATTTGTGAATTCAAAATCTGGCAGAATGGACGTAAGGCATCAAAATGGTTATTTTGTAGAAGTGGAAGTGTGCAAGTTGTTTTGTAGAGAAACAGTTCAGCCATTATAAAGTTAGATAATTAACTTAAGTAAATCAAAGTTAATTAAGGAATCATTAACTATTAAAAAAATTAACTATAAAATTTAATCGTGACAGGTATAAATAGAGCAGTAGTGAAGTTTTGAACGGAAAGAAAACAAGTCCGACCAACTCTTTTTAAATCAAAGAAGCGTTTGCCTATTTCCATATTAACCAAGTAATCTATTTAACTGATTAACTTATTTATGAGATGTATAAACCAAATTCGAGTATAACTTTTTGTTATGATACCTGAATTGAAACCGATGTTTAGCAGTCACTTATTTTGACCAATTGAAGATATGAATTAACTTTTCAGGATTCAAGAAATAAATTGATTTATATTTCAAATATAAGATTTAAAACTAATTTAAATATTCAGAATTAAATGGATCAAAAATCCGGGTCGTTACATTCCTTCCCCCTTAAAATATTTCCGTCCTCGAAATTGCTAAGGTAAGAAAAAATGTTGTAAATCCCAGTAACCTTTAAAGTATATTTATATAACACTTCATTTATTGGTTACTGTAACTATATGGATTTTCCAAATCAAACTGGTGCAACCAATTCCTTTGCAAATACAGAGCTGAATCACTCAGTTTCAACTTAAGTGTAGTTTCATTTCAACTACATTATACTGAAATTCATTTCTGGGTTTTCGGTTTATTTAATTCTTTATTAATCCATGGGTGGATTACATTCCACCAATCTGACAAACATTCAACAACAAATCAACAATCAGGTCATAACCAACTCAATACACATTCAATATTACTATTTAATTCAACATATATGAATATCAACAGATTTATATTCAATTGATTTCTATTATTGTTCATTAAATTTCCAAATTTAAATCAACAATACTAAATTTCAACACCATTTATTTTCAATATCATTATTAACTATTAATTCGATTTCACTTAACCCAGTTAAGTTCCAATTCAAAATTTTAACTAAATTTTGAATTCCATTCAAATCAGTCAACACACCATATAATAATTTCATAAAAGTGTTCCATTTTTTTTTAAACAAAAATAAATTTCAAGTAAAATTATTTTATTTACCCCCTTTGCAAAACGATATTGTGTCCATTTACCAGTTCAGTGCTTTTCAACACTTAAACCGACCCACAACACAATACAAAACCTTTGTATATAAAATTTACAAATACGCTCTCATATATATACACTCAAACTCAATCTTGGGTGTTACTAACCCCATCTCTATCGAGTTTCGCCACAGAGCCAAGGTTATCATTAAACCTGGCTCTGATACCAACTGTAACGACCCAGAGTTTTCGCCCCCGAAAATCGACGTTAATACCTTTACTGTATCTCATGCCGACCTTTCAAATACCGAGAACACCGGATTGTTAATGAAAGAAGTTAGAGAATGAGATAAGAAAGAAAGAAATATGAGAATAGAAGAAGAACACAACATAGAGTCTCACATCGCAGCGGAGCAAAATATAATATAGAAATAAAATTTTATTGAGAGCTTTAAATAAAACTTACAATCATCAGAGTACATCAACCACCTGGACAGTTAAAATAGCCTGCCCTTATACAACACAGCAGAATAACACTAAATATGCCTGGACTTCTCCAGCACGCCTTTCGTAGTGTTCAATAACCTGAACCTGCAAACCCGGACTAACCCGAGCATTTACAAAATACCGGGTCAGTCTGGTGAACCACAGTGAGATAAACTCGCACAGTATTAAGGGTAAATCGTCCAATCATGATTTTTACAGTTCAAAATTCTTTCAAAAGAAAAGGATAATTGTAAGACCGAATCCACACATAAACACGTATAGTTTTTACCTTACGATAACCCAAAACAGTTTAGAAAACAATATCTTCTCTGATATTATAATAATGTCTAAATACAAGTAAGTAACAATCTAGTGGAACACTTGCATCTCACGCTCCACATATATAGTATATAATCAAAAACCGCGGGCGCTTATTGGAGATTGGATTCCAACTATGTCAAGGTATGGGACCACCTGCCGATCATGTATCTCTAGAGACGAATGCACTGGGTTCAACAAGAACATCTTGCAACCCGGCCCACACATGACCGACCACTCATTTCGCTTGAGTGTATCGAATGTATATCACCGACGGTTGGGATCAGCAACCGCCTCCCGACAAGGGACAGCATCGATAGATTTAAGAACAAAAGAAATTTCTCTCGATAGGTGATTATACACCCTAATGGGAGCGACCCACATAGCCATGTTGCCTGCCCAATTTTTGTCATTTCCCGGTTGATGAGGCTTAAGGCCAGAATTCATCTCTTTGAACATCTGGTTATCATTTACTTTGAATTCCACATTGTCAGATCCGTCAAATCACTAATTGACGTCCACAAAAATATTCTGCAGCTGACAGAAGAATGTTTTTAAAAATCAATGTACGTGATTCTTAGGAAATACTCTGTCAGACACTCGTCCATACAAGTCATCCAGGAACAGGACGAACCGAAGGAACCCTCCAACCACATCCATGTAGGAATCACCCTATAGTTCAGTAGCGAGAAGTCCTTGCAATCCGTAGATTCCAATCACGACATAATCACTGTTGAAATATCTCCGGCCGCTAAACCCGAGAAAATCCAAACCAGTAGTTCTTCCGCTTATGAAGTTCAACGGTCTTCAATGGCTCCATCTTCAAAAATCTTCTTTCACATAGTCGCTGGTCGGAATGGTTTTCGAATATAAATTCGATCTCGGTCTTTCCGTACCAACGATCGCATGGTCAGGTTTGATAGTTGGTGTTTTAACTATCAAATAAAGAATTGTGTGAATAACAAGAGTTTACCAGTTCAGTACCAACGCTACATGGCCTTTTTAATTAAAAACGATTAACGATAGAAATCTCAAATCATTAACATTTAAATAAAAACTTATTTGACATAAGGTTCTTATTTCAAACTATTTCACTTTCATATTTATGAAAATATTCTCTAATCATACTCAATCATTGTTTCAAACCCAATTACTATCTATTAACCATATTGGGAAAACGACTTATCTCACTTCAAGCGAAAACAATGTTATAACATCTTCTGTATTTCATTACTGAAATATGATGACCATTTATTATACTTTTAGTATAAACCATTCGCAAACTTAACGTTTCAATTTCTTACTATCTCGAAAACACCATTTTAACTCCCCACCATTTCTTTTTCATTTATTTCATCTTGGACATTTATATATATAAATGCCAAAAAATTTCGCTTCCGTTACTTGGAAAGAACTCATTTATATATTCTATACCCTTTCATTTTTATCTCGTTATTATTTCCCATATGGAAATAAATTATTCATCTCCGTTCACATTACAACTAATATCATCCTTAGATAATCCCGAGGTCATTCAAGTTGGGGTATTTATTTACCTCTCAGACCTTGATCAACAACGGTCTTACCTTTAGATAAACATTAGTTGTAACCCAAAACAAATATTTATTTAATATCGAATACACCTCATTTAGCTATCTTATCGATATAACTTCTTATCTTTAGAACTTCCGTTCCTAGTATAGCCAAAATTCTTAATTCATTAATTAAGAAAATTATTTATAAAATATCACGTTCCTCTTTACCTTTCTAAACGATACTTGGATTTTTATTAAAATCCTATTACTTGCCACATTCACCTTTTAGCCTTTCGCTTAAAGTCTTATTTCATAAATTTTACTTAATTCCTTTATTAAGTAACATTCATTAACCCTTTACACCTCATTTCCCTTTTATTATAAATTTCGTTTATAACACATGGTTCTATATAACACTTCTTTTATCACTTTCCTTTATAAAACTATTTAAAAACCAATTATAAACTTGATTAATAAATAATAAATATTTATTTTCTTTTTACAAACTTTAATTCAAATAATAGATTTAAAAATCTATTTCTCAGTTATAAAATAAATTTTATAACTTTATCTCATTGATTTATCTGACGGAAGATCGATATTTGTGAAAATGGTTAATTCACAGGCCATGTACTGCCAATCACTCAACCAATAATACTCGTTGGTTTAAACCAAACAAATGGTGAATTTAAGGTCAATATTAAACCATAAAATCAAAACAATTCAAAACAGTCTATAACGACAATTCAATATCAACCACAACCATCAATCAAAACAATTCATTTATTAAAACACGTTTATTTTATAAACGTGACCAATAAGGTAACTTACCTCGATTGGAACCAATCGTTAAAAATAACGATTTGGGTTTCACTGAAATTAAACGACGTTTAGTTTCGTCAGTTCAAACAATATATATATATATATATGAATATGTCATCAATCAGTCAAACACTAGCAACCATAACACACAAAAAATAAAAACCCAACTTATAAAATATAAGAGGGAAATAACTGAGTGAGTTTAACTCACTTTGATTTGATTTCGTCGATAATCGGCTCGGTTTTAGTTAAATTAAACGACATTTAATTTAACTGAAAATTCCATCTGATGTCTGCCCTGCCCAATCCCTATCGATCGCGTAGTACTCATCTTCACGGTCCCGACGTTTTTCGTTTCGTCGAATTCTGACCACGAGAATGTTCGAAATCAATATTTGAATTTTATAAAACTTTAAACTTTAAACTAAGCAAACTTAAATAAATAAATAAAAATGGGCCTTACCCTTTTCTTGTTCGTTCAGCCCAACCCGAATGGCCCAAACCCGCACCCCTCATCCACTTAAAACCCTCAAAAACCATCGTTTACCATTTATCCACCAAACCCTCAACCCATACTTCGACCGCCAAACAAAAATGGAGAAAGAACGAAACCCTCCTTCCATCTCTCCTTTCCCCTTCCGTCGCCGCCACCAAAATCCGACCCCAACAGTCACCGCTGACCCTGTTTCTACCTCGCCTTGGCCTTGGCCAGTTGCTCCGCCAACCCACGAAAAAGCTAAGTAATTCTTTCCCGATTTAATTTCTGTTTTCATTCCTTTGTTTTGATTTTCTATAGTTTCGAATTGGGTTTACTTTGTTCATGGTTGGTTCTCGGAAAAATTGTGATGCGCGACCCCTATTTATACCAGAATTGATCACTGTGACTTCGAATTGTTACATCCTAGTTTAGATTTAGTTGCGCCTAAACCCTAGGTGCTAACTTTCTCGTTTTAGCTGTGATGTAAGACTGAACTGTTGGTGACTGATATATTGATGCCTGAAATGTTGATGTCTGCGTGATGGACTGTGGTACTTAGAAAATGTTAAGACATTTTATTGCCTTTTCACGCACTGTTTTTGCTCAGGGATGAACATGGATTGAACTATTTATGTAGAGGTTAGGTAGTATGCAGCTATCTGTATTGTCTTGTCTTGTAGATACAACAATTAAATTGTTTAATTCAATTTCAGATTTGAGTTAGATTTTCATGTGCAAATTCTGCTCAGTTGTCCACAATCGTACTATCCCTACGTAGATTAGGTTGTATTGTCTACATGGTCTATTGAATTGTTTATTAAATTTGCAGATTTTTCTTATTTCGATTTGGTTGTAAAGATTTGATTGTGGATATCTTTTATGTCTCACTTATTGATGATGCACATGTATTTTTTTCTTTTTCTTTTTCTTGGCTATTTGGCATAGATGGTTCGATACAAAATATTTTTTTTTGTTTTCCTGTAGCAGATTTGATATGGTAGGATGTTTTTGTACAGCTAAAGATTTTGTTGTTTTTCGATCCAAAAGATTTGATGGTATATATTTTCTTTTCTATTTCACTTCAACTATAGTGCAGGATGTGAAAACACATGTATACAATATATGCATATATTTGTTTTCCGTTGAATGATCTGCGTACGGTTTCTTGGCTGATTGAGTTATGCATTTACTTGTTTCCATGTGTTATTTTCTACCTTTGAAATCTTTTTCTTTATATACATCAATATATATGTGTACTAGCTATTAATAGCTGTTTTTATTTTCCTTCTAAGGTTGATTTCACGGTGGACCATTGTGCTTTTATGGAGATGGTGACGGCCTGATAGTGTTAGATTTCATGTATCATATATGTCTATTCGAAATAGATTTTGGTCAATCTATGTATTGATTCGATTAAGCGTTGTATTCACTTCAATATTCGAGCTGTATATTTTATTTAGATTTCCTTTCATTTATTATGTAAAATAGTTTGCCTTGAATTAAAATTGAATTATGCGTGGAACATATGCTAGATCTGTGAATATACCTGCGTCGCACATGGAACACAAACGTATGAAAATTACCAAAATGTCATTTGTGTTATCTATTTTAGTTTGGTACAAATTAAAGAAAGGTGAATTTGTGAATTCAAAATCTGGCAGAATGGACGTAAGGTAACAAAATGGTTATTTTGTAGAAGTGGAAGTGTGCAAGTTGTTTTGTAGAGAAACAGTTCGGCCATTATAAAGTTAGATAATTAACTTAAGTAAATCAAAGTTAATTAAGGAATCATTAACTATTAATAAAAATTAACTATAAAATTTAATCGTGACAGGTATGAACGGAGCAGCAGTGAAGTTTTGAACGGAAAGAAAACAAGTCCGACCAACTCTTTTTAAATCAAAGAAGCGTTTGCCTATTTCCATATTAACCAAGTAATCTATTTAACTAGTTAACTTATTTATGAGATGTATAAACCAAATTCGAGTATAACTTTTTGTTATGATACCAGAATTGAAACCGATGTTTAGCAGTCACTTATTTTGACCAATTGAAGATATGAATTAACTTTTCAGGATTCAAGAAATAAATTGATTTATATTTCAAATATAAGATTTAAAACCAATTTAAATATTCAGAATTAAATGCGTCAACAATCCGGGTCGTTACACGGTCTCTCCATATTGACAACGATATTGGCAAACACTTCGATAGTCGGTTCTTTAACTGTCAAAAAAAATAAACAAACATAAATTCATCCATAACATCAATCAATCACTGGGCCTGTTAATTAATATTTCATTAATTAATTCACTTCTTTATTTCTCTATCAATATTTGTTAACCAAATAATTTCGATAATCATCTTGGCCTCTTACGCAATTTGGAAAAACATTTCCATATATCGCCTTCCATTATTTTCTATAGTTAGAAAATATATTCTATTTGTAATTGAAAACAATTTCAATCACTTATCTTTTTCCCGCCTACTTTAATTATACTCAGGTATTATTTACTTTTATATTTCCAAAATTCCATCACTCGGGTTAAAACGAATGATGTGTAAAACATCGTTACAACAACCCAAAATATTTTATTCAACTAACTATTATCCAACACTTATCTTCGAGATTGGATCTTGCTATTTATCAATTAAAAATGAAATCAATAAAGTTGGGGTAGAATTACCTCTCAGACCTTGACTGAAAACATCATTAACTTCAAAACAGACAAAACCACTTACCTCGAATAATCAACATTATAAAAACCAATTATTCATTTTTAAACGTATATATATTTCTCTTTCTATTACCAGCCTATCGATTTCCCTTTTTATTTACAATATTCTATTTTTTTATTTCGTTTCCTTATCGAAATCAATAAATATCGATACATTAATTTCTAACTATCAAATTATCTTAAAAATATTCTAACTCCTTAAATTCCCGGAAAAATTCGCCATAACCTCCCTTGTACCGGGAGCATCGGGATATTTCAAATAGCCTCCCAAGGCCCTCACCAATCCAAAAGAAAAAGAAAAAGCCAAGCGGCTTGCCGGTACGGTGCATAAAACTTCATATATGAATTTAAACATGCACTTTTTTGTCGGGCACATAAATTAAAATCTTCATATACTTCATCCCATACCTGTCTAACACATGATCACCTGTTTCCAATTCAACTCAACTCAATCCAACCGTTTGAATTCAGTTTCGCTCA
The DNA here is from genome assembly GCA_030737875.1 of Allium sativum. Taxonomy (NCBI): domain Eukaryota; kingdom Viridiplantae; phylum Streptophyta; class Magnoliopsida; order Asparagales; family Amaryllidaceae; genus Allium; species Allium sativum. Next base: position 40,314,647 of record CM060916.1, read on the forward strand.
TTTATTCTTTAATTAGCTATTTTGCCTATTTCACTTCTTTGTTTGAACATAACATGTTCAAACAAAATATTTAACTTGCTCATAACCAAATTGAATTTCAATTTCAATTCTGGTTTCCTTTTCGATTTCGAATATAAATTTTCAAGTTGAATTCACTTATTCAAAGCCCAATATCAATTCAAAATCTCATTAACTAATTACTATTCAAATTAGTTAATTCTATCCAATAATCAAAAATCTGATTTCTTTTTCAAAAATCAATTCATTACTCCACCTGAGTTCACGTATAATCCATAACTCAAATCTGAAATTTTCTAAATAGAAATTCGGATTTTATTCGCTTAAAATCCTTTGATAAAATTAAATTAACGTTATGGTTTTTAAATGGTTATGGCACTGTTTTTCTGAAAATTTGATTTTGATATAACTTAAAATCTATTCGACGAAACCAAGGTTTTTCTTCTCCATTAGAAAACTAATATCAAATCGGTCCTGAGGTTTCTTATTTCAAAGAATTCCAACTTCAATTGAGTTCTGTATACTCAATTGAAGTTCGAATCGCCAATTTACGAACTACAGCACTGCGGCTAGTTCGTTTTAATTATATTTTTATATATAAACTTTTAAACTTCGTTAAAATGAATTCAACTCCATTTTAACTCTATTTAAATTCTAATATTCAAACTCCATTTCATTTTTGTTTGAATTATAATATTCAAACTCCATTTTAACTCTATTTGAAATTTATATTCAAATTCCCATTTCAAATTCTATTTTGAAATTCGATTTTCATATTCCATTTCAATCTATTTGAATTCTATATTCAAATTCCATATTTAAACTATTTGAATTATATATTCAAAATTCCATATTTAAACTTTCTTTATTCAAATCAATTTTCAAACTCGATTTGAATTTCAATATATTTTCAAACTTCATTTGGATTTCCATATTCAAATCTATATTTAAATTCTCTATTCAAATCCCGTTTGAATTTCTATATTCAAACTCCATTCAAATTCTATATTCAATTTCTATTTGAATTTCCCTTATTTATATTCTACTTGAATTTCTATATTCAAATTCTATCTGAATTTTCTTTATTCAATTTCTATCCCAGTTCTCTCATTCAAATTCTATTTAAATTCCCTTTATTTTTCTATATTCAATTTAACTTCTATTTAAACAAATTCGAATTAATCGAATTCAAAATCATAAATCCTCATGGTATTTATTTAGTTCAATTTATATTCTGACATCAGAATAAATTCCGTCGTTTATTTCTTTAAACGATTTTTCCCCACTTCTATTTTTAAATTCACATTTGAATTTAGATATTTAAATTGTCCAAATGATAATTTTTTCCCTTTTTATTTACAAACCCTATTTATTTTACTTGTTTATATATTTAAACAAGTACCGATTTCAGTTTCCTTTGAAATAGATATTTCTACTTTGGAAAAATAGTTTTTCCCTTTTTCAAATTCAAACTTATAATTTATTTCTGAGTTACCCAATGATAATTTTCTTCCCTTCATTTAAAACTTCGTTTATAAATGAACTTCTTGTTTTATTCCTTTAAAACAAGTTAATATTTTTATTCCATTCAAATTTCAAATTCTATTTTAGAAAAATAGAATTTCCCCTTTTAACTCTGGAAATTCCCTTTTTCGATATTTTTAAAATATCAACATTTAAGCCTAGTAATATTTCAAACAATCAAAACAACCAATTTTAATTACAAGGTTTCTAACACATCATATATGACAGTATAGGTACAAACAAACAAATAAACAAACAGATAATATATTTTTGAGGAATCCAGTTGGATCCCTCCAACCTGTTTTTTCCTGCATCCCCAAATGTTAGTCAACAGAAATAATACCCATCCTGCTTCGAGGCAGTATATCGCGGTATGAAGGTCATCCACTATCATAGCGTGGGGCGTATAAGGGAATCATCCGCTAATGGTACGGTGGGCATTCGCTAATGATACTGCGGGAAATCCAACCACCAATATATATATATATAATATCAACCACCAAGCCTAAATAACTAATATATTTAAGATGCACAAAATTATTAAACGCAACCAAACAAGCAGCAAACAATTATTTTTAACTGATAAAACTAATTTTAAATAAAGGGTGAGTGATATTTACTCGCCGATATTTTATCCAATGATTTATTCCAAATAAATTTCCTGCTTGTTAACTTCAAAGATGCGATCCCCGCTCAACTTATCTTGAACAATTTGACCTCGTAACAAATTTAAATTTTCCTTAATTATTATTCCACACTAAATCAAATACTTAAGTTAATCACCTAATTTAATTTAACCATAAATCATAAATTAGTAAATTATCCTATGTGATTTGAATTTCAAAATAAAGTATACTTTATTAACTTGCTTAACTCACCTTCTTCCTTATCTTGGCAAACATGGAACCTGCTGAACATCAACTATCAGGTGTTCGAACTACTGTACACATCTCAATTCATGTCCAAACCTCTTCAATCAATTTGACTGCACCGTTCAAACATTTCCAGCCCTTCCCATCTCCAAAATACTGTCTTGCACCTCCAAAAAGAAATCGCCGATCAACTTTAAGTCACCAGAAATCAGAAACTGACCTTTTAGAGCCAACTGGGTTTACTGCCGCACCTTCCTTCTCCCCAATAATTGCGACTTCCTCCAATCATTACTGTCGATCACAAAATCAAGCTCGCCCCTGCCCAGATTTGCGACATCACCCAGTTGAATCAACACCAGCGTCATTAGCCCATCGCGATGCACTCCGGTCAAATCAACCTTGTACCAACGATGCCAAATCGCACCCTTCCACACGTGCTTAACCCTACCTCCTCGTAACTGCGCGTCTTCAGATGAGCTCCAGAGGGACTCGCAATATCTAGTCGCGGTAAGCGATTGGGTTTTCTCTTTTTGACTTCGGATTTGATTCTGAAAGAAGAAGGAATTCGCGAAAGTTGATGGAGTAGTTTCGATTTTCAAAGGGAACGATAATTTCATTTTGCATTCAACCCTTTCATTTTTTTTCTCTCAGAAGAACGAAATGAGTAAAAGATTGGGAGGACGCGATTATTTATAACAAAGAGGGGGGCAGATGTACGCTTCAGTTAAATTGTTTTCTACCATAGTACGAACATTATTTAAATCGATTTGATTTCTAATTAGTATGATCTGATTTAAAAAGATTTTTACCATTTTTAGATGGATACCGAATTGATTTCGAGCCTATCCACAATCAAATATCTCGGGGTCCATTAATTTAAATCACGAACCGCTATTCTAGCGTACCGACCGACATTTCAATATAATAACCCTATTCTGAACTCACCAGTAAATATTCTAAATTTTAATTTCAACATATATATCATATTAAATTAATATAATATAATTTAATTTCAAAAAAATAATAATTCTTCAACAATAAATTACTATTATCGTCGTTTATATTCAAATAGAATATATATTGATCATCTGAACCATTTTGATTCAGTTTTATCTTCGAATTGAATTATTCCAGTTCTCGTATTTCGATAATAATATGTATTCAAACTAAATCGTATATCAATTATAAATAGATAATTCAATTTAAAAATTCTTTTATATTATTAGTTCAATATTTAAAACCATACTAAATATTTGACCAAAAATCTGGGTCGTTACAAACCAACTTAAATCGCTCATAAAGGCGGACAATTACGGGTACAGACATATTTGAAATGGAATAGAACTTTTCATTTCATTACAAATATTTTACATCAGAGTTACAAGTAAATCAGAGTATACCAGAAGCTCAGTGGAAATAAAATTCTCACAGCAGAAGTAGAAAAACCAAAATAAATCGCTTGCTCCAGATCTGAGTCCAACTCTGAAGACTAAACCTACAAACTAAACTACTAACTGCCCGTGAAAAATTATGGGCACCTATGACTTTTTCTGTAAAGTTAGGAATTATGAAAAATGGTTGTTTCTACTTTATTCTGTATTTAGATATACTAAGAGATCTGGCCCAGATGGGAAGAGGTTCAAGCATTTGGCATTTTTGAATCTGGCGCAGAATGTATGCTACTTGATTTGGTCGATTATTTGGAAGTTTCTCTTTTATGAATTTCCCCTTTTGTGTCGATTCAGTATTAACTAAAAAATAAATTCAGTACTGCATAACTAGTTAGTTAAAACTAGTCGATTAACTAATGATCATTTTTTTACTAGTGTTGATATCATCTATAATGCAATAATTGCTCCATTTTGACTTCACGTCGGATGATGTTTTCTTTATAAAATGTTAAGGAGTGAATATAATAGATAACGAGATGATCTTGCAATGTAGTATTGGTCCTATGTTCTATGCTTTCTAGTCATTTTCTCTTCCATTTATTCATTGAAGTGCGAAAAACACAAAAGTTAGTATTCTTGGATACTTTCTTTTCTCACAAGTTGTGTATACATGTTTGGATTTATCATGATGTGCCACAGTTATTCATCAACTATAAAATGAAGTCTATTGCACCTCTTCCATGGTGGAAAATGACATACAAATTCCCCAACACCACTATTGATGACCTCTTTGCATTCGTCATCAAAATGTCGATCTTACACCAGCTGTCTGTTTTTCGAGATGATATCATATTCTCGATATACTTATCTTGGAAATGTTTTGTATATGTACTGAATTATTTAAAAAAATTACAGTTATTAAGAATTTATTATTGAGCAATTACAGCAATAGAGTTGTTTAAACTTATAACGATAATATTTATATATATGTATGTGTGTATATGTGCGTATATATATATTTTTATTTATGGGCCATTACTGTGATTGAACAGTCACACTAGCACAACAGTCATATATTTATGTGACCTTTTATCGAGCTGTTACAAAAACAAATAGTATTAAAATATTGCTATGAACGATAATAAATTAAAATTTATTAACCTTCATTACTTTTGAAACGTATGCAATTTACACATTACAAATTGCAGTTTTTTTACCGTTTCTTTTATTTAATATTGTTTTGATTATGATCTAACTTTCCTTCCACTAACATAGAAAACGTTACATTTTTTCATTCTGTCTATATAAGGAATAGAATAGACAAAGAAAAATATAGAACAATTTTTCATCTTCCTCTCTCTTCAAAAACATTCTTATCTTCACTGAAATTTTTCATTACAAAATAAAAGAGCAGTACAGTTTTTAATTAGAGTGCAAATAAAGCTCAATTCGTTTGTGCAAGCAAATTGATATTGAAGAAGAGGTTGTTTTATCCTAGAGGAAACAACGAAAGGTATGAACTGCTTTGCACCATTGAGCAGATCGCTGAAATGTCTTCAAAAGAGCGACTTTGTACATGACTCAGCCATTAGTTTTCAACAAATTGAAGGCGTTCAGACAACTAATAGCTTCCACTTCCTCTGCCACTACAAATAATGGGTTAGTAGAGATGCAGTCTCATGAGCTTCAAAAAATAGCTCATGAGATCATATCTGAAGGTATGGCTTTGGATGAACAATTTCGTATTGTTGTAATAATTTACAAACTTCCCCCAGGATGGTATTTTTTTTAGAATGTGCTAAGGCACAAGACTAAGGAATTTTCCATAGAGAGCTTGATGACTCGCCTCCGTATTGAGGAGGAGGCACACAATCAAGACCAGAAAGAGGAAGTACTACTTGTCACAAACAACAGAACTAAAAGACCAAACCAGCTGTTCTGAAACTGAATGCGAGAGCATTCAAAAATAAAAATCATCACAAAAACAGAATTAGAACCCGCAAGAGAACCAAAAGGACAAAGCTACTAGCCCAAAAGAGTGAACCTGATAGTTGTTTCTTAGTTACAACTGTAGAAGACCAGGTCATATGGAACGTAAGTGTCGGAACAGACCAAACCTTGCATTACAGGCTAACCCGACAGAGGAGCCTTTAACGGCTATGATTATTGAGATTCACCTTGTTGGTGGATCAAAGGGTTGGTGGCTAGATACTGGTGCTTCTCGCCATGTCTGCTGACGATCAGAAGGTGCTGTTCGAAGATTCTCACACCACTAAAGGTGCTGGGGTTGGAAATGTGGAAATCAAGTTTACCTCTAGAAAGACAGTAATTCTGAAAGACGTGACGCATACTCCAGAGATGAGAAAGAATCTGGTTTCTGGCTTTCTTCCTAGTAAGGCTAGCTTTACTCAAGTTAAAGGGGCTGATTTGTGTACCTTAACTTATAAGGGAACTTTTGTGGGAAAGGGTTATGCTTGTGAAGGTATGTTTAAATTGAATGTTGAATCTAATAAGGTAACTAATTCTACTTATATGTTGTGTGATTTTAATATTTGGCACTTTAGATTATGTCGTGTTGACATACGCATAATTCATGACATAAGCACTGTAGATATGTCTCCTAAAATGTTAGAAAATGAATTTAATAAATACGAATTCTATACTCAAGCTAAAATTACAAAGAAACTACATAAATCAATTGATAGAGTATCTGAAACCTTGGATATAATTCATTCTGACATATGTGAGCTTGTTGGCACATTGACTAGACATGGACACCGCTATTTTATCACTTTTTGACGATTGTTCTGATTTCACACATGTATATCTAATGAAAAATAAAAGTGAAGCATTTGATATGTTTAAGACATTCAAAACTAAAATTGAAAATCAATCGAACAAAACAATTAAAAGACTTCGTAGTGATAGAGGAACAGAATATGAATTTAGTTCTTTTCTGGATTTCTATAAACTACATGGTATTATACATGAAAGAATTGCACCTTATTCACTTGAAATGAATAGCAAAGCTGAAAGAAAAAATTGGACCTTTACCGAATTAGTAGTTGCCATTTTATTAAATTCTGGTGCAGCAAAATATTGTTTGGGGGATATATTATTAACGGTATGTTATGTACTAAACAGAATCCCTAAATCAAAAAGTAAATTTTCACCTTATGAAATTCTGAAATATAACATACGTAATGTGTCCTATTTTAGAACTTGGGGATGTTTGGCATATGTTTGTATTCTAGACCTAAGAGAATAAAATTAGCATGTATAGCATATGAATTCATATCTATTGGCTATGCAATTAATAGTAAAGCATACAGATTTTATAACATAAGTACACATAATATAATTGAATCAAATGATGCTGATTTTTATGAAATAAAATTTCCTTTTAAATTAAGGAATAGTGGGGGCACATCAAGTAATTTATTGCCTGTAAGAACTGAACTTAATGAACCTTCTAAAAATGAACCTAGAAGAAACAAAAGAGCAAGAACCACAAAAGATTTTGGTTCACAATTTTGTGCTTTTACTATCGAAGAGGATCCCTTAAACCACCAAGAGGCCTTATCTTCACTAGATACCGATTTTTGGCCAAAGGAAATAAATGACGAGATGGAATCTTTGGAATCCAATAAGACTTGGCACTTAGTTGATTTACCACCTGGTTGTAAATCTATGGGCTGTAAATGGGTGCTTAAAAAGAAATTAAAACCTGATGGCACTATCGATAGAAAATGTAGATTTCTTCAACAGTTTTTCACCTATAACTAGAATTACATCCATTCTGGTATTAATCTCACTTTCTTCTATTCTCAATTTAATAATACACAAAATGGATGTTAAAACCACATTTTTAAACAGTGAATTAGACGAAGAAATTAATATGGACCAGACTGAAGGATTTGTAGAACATGGTCAAGAACTTAAAGTATGCAAATTAGATAAATCATTATATGGTTTAAAATAAGCACTTAAACAATGGAATAAAAATTTTGATAACTTAATCATTTCACATGGTTTTAAAGTTAATGAAAGTGACAAATGCATTTGTTACAAATTTGAGAATGACATTAGTACTATTATATGTATTTATGTTGATGATCTACTTATTTTTGGGCCAAATATTAAGGTCATAAACAATGTTAAATCTTTGCTAAGTGTGACCTTTGATATGAAAGATCCAGGTAAGGCGAGTGTAATCATTGGTATTAAAATTACTAGGTCCGGAATAGGACTTTCATCGGATCTGAGAAGTTTTTAAAGAAATACAATTACTTTGACTATAAACCAGCATCTACACCATATAATCCCAGTGTGAAGCTATTTAAAAACACTGGTGAAGGTGTAAGGCAGTATGACTGTGCGAGCATCGTTGGTAGTCTTTGGTATACCACTGATTGTACAGGACCAGACATTGCTTATGTCATGGGGTTATTTTGCCGGTTTACCAGCAGACCTAGTATAGAGCACTGCCATGCTATTTAGAGTTTCATGAGATACCTAAAATGAACAACACACTATGAAAAGTTTCCAGCTGTACTTGAAGGATATTACGATGCAGACTGAAATACTTTATCTGGTTATTCAAAAGCGACCAATGGCTATATATTTAACATTGCTAGAGGAGCTGTTTGTTGGAAATCTAAGAAATAAACTATTTTGGCTCAGTCTACTATGGAATCTGAGATGATAGCACTGGCCACAGCTAGTGAAAAAGTAGAGTGCTTGAGAAATCTGCAAGCTGAGATTCTCTTATGGGGAAAACTGATACCGGCTGTGTTGATCCATTGCGATAGTACCACGGCTATTGCAAAAGTTCAAAACCATTATTACAACGGTAAGAGATTACAGATACGTCGTAAGCACAATTGTAATGACCCAAAAATTTTCAGAAAAATCATTTAACATGAATCAAAATGCTTACTGAATTTTTATTTGGAATTGATGGGTTATGGACTGTGTGCATGTATGAGTGTGTGTGCACATGTGTACAATAAGGGAATATGCACAAGGCAACACATAATTCCAGGGTATATGTATATATAGTAGGATCCATGTATATAAATATACAAGTAAATTCCAGTAACCATTTAATTAAATCCTATGGACTGATTTTAATACACCATGTAGGGATATTTAAAACAATGCATATACATGTTAATAGCAAAAAGAATTGCACTGAGATGAAATAATGTATAGCCAGAATTAGAAAAGGAGGGTTCATTATTTTGTCTTGACTTGTTTTGGAGGGAAAATAATTTTATTGCTTTTTTTTCTTTGAAAAGTGATGCAGTTTTTACACCCAAGCATTTTAAATAAAATAAAGCAAAAATTATGTGGAAAATACTCACACATATGGCATGATTTGTTAAAGGGTAAAACTAACTTTATATAACCTTTGAAACCCTAGAAAACTAATATTATAAATAAGGGTAGCCGGCAAAAAATCAAACTGCCTAGTGTAAGTCGGTTAAAATATATAAAAATCTATTTTAAAGGAAGAAGGATAGCTTGGGGATAAAGTAAGGGTTTCTTATTTTTCTAGCTTTGAAGTAGGAGATTTGGTGAGTATTCTCACTTAAAACATATGGCTTTAAGTCCTGACTTCAAGAGGCAGCCAATATTTTTATATGCTCGTCTTAGTTGAATTTGGTCTTTTGATTATCTCATCTGTTTTCGTATGACTGGAAAAATGCTACTGATTTCTGTTTAAATTCCATATTGAGTTCAGCATTACGGATCTAAAGCCATTATTTAAACCTGTTCTGTTTTTTGATCCCTTAAAAACCCCTTTACTGATAACTTTGAAAACTCTATAATAATCTGGACATACAAAAGGTATAGAACTATGGCAATCTTCCATGAAACATTTATATGAGCCGCAATATACTTGTGTATAGGTGCTGAGGCTCTATAAATGAGTGATTTAGAGAGCAATAGATTTTTTTATGCGCTGATCTCTAAGCAAGAATGCAATCATTATGTCTCAGCTAGGTTTTGAATTTCATTTGAAACCAATTTAAGCATAGTGGCAAAAATCTCTCAAAAATACTTCTAAAGCCATAGATTAATATCATATGTATACTTAGAAATATAAATATATATATATATATATATATTTGTATGTGTGTGTATGCAGTTAAATTAAAACAAGGATTTATTTTAGTAAACCCATGGATAAATGATTTCCTGAATTTCACATGTATGTGTTGGATGAATTTCTTGCTTGATTGTTTAATATTCTGGTCTGAATTGTTGTTTTGATTGCTTGAGGTGATTTCTGTGAAATCCATAGTATTATACAGTTGGTCTAACTATGTTAGTTTACCTTATTTAGGTAAGTAGTCACTGAAAGAAAAATATGAGAGCAACTTAGTAATTGAAATAAGGATTATTTTGCTCAAGAAGCTGTGGAATGGCTTGCCTTGAGTTGTAAGTCTGACACATGGCCTAATTTTTGATCTAAGATCTTTGTGTAGTAGTGTGAATTAGATTACTACAATGTGACCCAGTGATTTCTTATTACAGATGAGATCAAGGAACTTAATTAACTGAAAATTCTAGGAAATAAGCATTTAAGGAGCTTGAGTCTTCCTAGCAGAATTTTCCTAGGGCAGTTATGAATAAAAATCATGATGTTAACATGGTGAATTAACCTGTTATGTTCTTATGTTTGATTGATTTGCATGTATTAATTTTGAATACTGATGATGAATGTTTTTATAAGTCAGTAGATGTGCACTTGCACAAGATTATTTATTAACAGGGAAAATAAGTGAGCATTTTTAATTAAATTCCTTTATGAAATTATATCATAGATTTTGCCATTACGTTTTAATTGGGATGCTCATACCATACATTAGTCGGACCTTGTTTGCTCATGTCAAATGGGGTGTCTCACTATTTGGTGAGGCAGCCTCTAATGCTTTTTCAGGTACTGATGGAGCTAAGTAGATTTGGTTTAAGGAGTCTGCTGTTTTCTAGGATGATTATCATGCTTAAGTAGGAAATAAGAGCCTTGAAATATGATATTTTCATGAATCCATGAGAGTAATTTATCAATTAGTCTTGTAATTATTAAGCTAAAATGTTTAAATGGTAGATGAACGCAATGCAATATGTATATAAATTACTGATTTGAAGTAATATTTTAATTTGATCATTTTATGAACTGAAATGGAGATATATATATATATATATATATTTAATTATGGAGATTTACTAATATTATATGTATTAGTCAATCTGGAGTCATTTTAGAAAAATATATCTTCAAAGTATCAGTTGTGCATGCACATGACTATCAGTTTTTGGTACACTCTGTTTGGAAGTATCACTTTTATGGGCTCATGGTTAACAGTTTGATAAAACCACTTGTAGGTATCACTTTAGTTTAATCCAAAGTATCATTTTGAAATAGCTTCATTTTGAAAGGATCATTTTATGTGCTCATAGTATCATTTTTTTAAAAAGGTACTATTTTTGACAAGTATCCTTTTTGCATAATGGTAGGGTCATTTTTGAAGGAATTATTTTTTGAATCAACAATAGTATCATTTTCATATACACTAATGTATCAGTTTTTGAAAGCATTATTTTGTGGTCATATAGGTATCATTTTTACGCACAATTGAGTATCAGTTCTATCTTTATGATATAAAAGTATCATTTTTGCAAGCACAAAGATATCAGTTTTAAAATATCTGTGTCTAACATTGATTTACAGTGAGATCAATGGATCTCTTGCTTTCTTTCTACTCTAATTTAAAGCAAGAGGGATATATATATATCTTCAAATATATATATCATAATAATTTCTTTATGAACCAATATTTTTATATTGGTAGAACTTTTGGATCCTGGTTATAGTTTTGGATAAGGATGGCTCTGGTTTTTAAATATAGAACCTTTTGTATACAAAAAAAAGACTAGAAAATATAGTTAAAAGCAGGGTCGTTCCATTGTGGTATCAGAGCTGTGTTAATTAGAGGCACATACCATATTTTATTATTAGGTGATAGAATAACTTAACTAAAATTATACGATTGGTTGATTTTATGTGTGTTTGATTGCAATGAACATATATGGGGAAATAATACCATATAAGCGTAGGAATTTTAGCTAACCCAAAGATTTCCTTTACTAAAGAAACATGGGAGGAAGGGGAAGAGGAACACCTATGGTGAATATGGAAGAATTAGTGAATGCTTTAAGAGAAGGAATAGGGCATAGACCTGAGAATCCACATGAAGAGCTCTCCAAATTACTTAAGACTCATGCTCACTTAGGAGGCAAAAGCTTTGAAGGAAACGAAAGTGTAATGGAAATCCAAGTTTGGCTTAAAATCTTAGGAAGGATTTTTGGAGACATGCAATTAGATGATCAAAGAAAGAGGCAAGTAGCTTCTAGATAGTTGAAGGGAGCAGCTTTGAGTTGGTGGGAGGTAATTATAGCTGGAAGAGATGAAAATGATATTACCTAGAACCAATTCAAGGAACTAATTGAAGCAAGATTTGTGCCTGCATCTGCTAAGGCAGCTCTGCTTGAAGAGTTTATAAGACTGAGGCAAGGGAATCTAAGTGTCACTGAGTACACTCAAAAATGTGAAGGACTATCAAAGTATGGAGCTATGTTAGTTGCTGATGAAGCATCTAAAAATAGCATATACATTAAAGGACTAAATCCAAGGTTGAGTAAAGCTATATTACCCCATGCTGATAAGACTTTTGATTAATTCATAGATTTGGCCCTGAATTTTGAAAACATGATAAAGAAAGGGAAAAATTCATAAATTTTAAGAACAACAATAATAAGAAAGGTAAGGGAAAGTACCATCCCTATAAAAAGAAACAGGAAGAGGCTGGAAGTAAGAAAACCAGTGATACTAAAACTGGTGAAAATAAGCAGAAAGTGGTGTGTCATAACTGTGGCAAAGAGGGACATATTAAACCAAATTGTCCAGAGTTGAAGGGTGGAGCATTCAAGTGTTATACTTGTGGGAAAGAAGGCCTTTTGAAGAGAAATTGCCCTGAGAATAAACAGTATGGCAAAATGGCAACTTTAGAGACAAAAGGCAAATCCATGGTGGAATCTAATGCAGAAAATCTTGGACAAATGGTAGGTATATTATTTATTTTCCAAATGCCCATATCAATAGTATTTGATACAGAAGCAACACATTCTTTGATATCCCATGAAATAGGTAAAACGCTGAAACTGGATTGCATTTTTTTAGAGAAACCATTACTTCTTAAAAGCCCTCTAGGAAGTTCTTGTGCCTTGGATATGATTTGTGTGGATGCAGAATTAATTATAGGAGGAAATGTTTTCATTTCTAATTTATATGTCTTGAATTACCCAAATATATCATGTGGTGTAGGTGATGAAATTTCTGAGTCTTCAATAGAATACATTCCCATAGTAAATGAATATTTGGATGTTTTTGGGGAAGTTAAGGGTATCCCAAATAACAGGCCAGTAGAATTTCAAATCAATTTAATCCCAAAAGCATCTCCTGTGATTAAAAAGCCTACTAGAATGGGGCTAAGTGAATTTATAGAACTAAAGAAATAGTTAGAGGAGTTAGAAGAGAAAGGTTTTGTAATACTAAGTAATTCTTGTTGGGTAGTGGTTTTTGTGAAGAAACAAGACGGTTCTTTAAGGTTGTGTATAGATTATAGGGAACTAATTAAAATAACCATAAAGAACAAATATCCTTTACCCAGAATTGATGATGTTTTTGATCAATTAGCTGGATCCAGAGTATTTTCTAGAATTGATTTAGCCTCTGACTTTCACCAAATGAAGATAGAAGAGTCTAGCATCAAATACGAAGCATTCAACACTAGATATGGATTGTATGAACTTTTAGTAATGCCATTTGGACTGACTAATGCACCATCTTATTTTGTTGATTTAATAAATAGAACATTCGGAGATTATTTGGATAAGTTTGTGCTAATTTTTAAAGATGATATTTTGATTTATTCCAAAACAAAGGAGGGGCATAAAAATCATTTGCATTTAGTTTTGAGCAGATTAAGGCAGAATAATTTAAAGGAAAAATTTTCTAAATGCACATTTTGGAAAGAAGAAGTGGATTTTCTTGGGCATGCTATTTCTGCACAAGGTATTTCACTTAACCCCGGTAAAGTAATAGCCATACAGACATGGCAAAGACCCAAGACAGTGAGTGAAGTTAGATCATTCATGGGAGTGGCTGGATATTATAGAAGATTTACTAAGGATTTTTCCAAGATCTCAGCACCACCGACTAATCTAATTAGGAAGAATCAAGCTTATGTATGGACTGAGAAATGTGAAAAAGATTTTGTAGAATTAAAGGAAGCATTGGTAAATGCACCTGTCTTGAAAGTACCAGAAGGAAGACATGACTTAACAATTTAACAGATGCATGTATGTAACAACCCAGAAAATACGAGCCAATTTAAAATTTTTAAATTGGTTATTTTCAAGGAATTTAAAAAATTGAAATAGAATATTTCAATAAAAGAATGAATTAGAAATAGTGTGTCAGTTTGAAAAATTGAATTCAAACTTTGACTGACTGCACCGGGTACAAAATATAACGGATTTTAGTGAAACTAAAAATATTTAAATCTTTTTATGAATATCTTTCTAACAAATCTGAAAAGTCGAAGTTTCATAGCGGGAATCAAAAGTTATGGACAAATAAATTTTCAGGAAGGTCGCTATATAGAATATATAGCCCTTGAAAATAGACATTCTGCAAACGACCTCGGAATTCGACGAAACCACTTTTGTTGGGTCCGGGATGTCAAACTGTTGCTAGGTTTCAAATTTCATAATTTTTGAAGCTAGTATGTGAGCGTGGCAAAAGAAAATGTGTTTGGTCAATTTCTGTTAAATTGGATCGACTAGAAAAGGGCCATTTTTCAAACGATCTCAGAATTCGACGAAACAAGTTTTGTTGGGACCGTAGCGTCAAAACATAGCTAGATTTATTTTTCTGGAATTTTTTGAATCAGTTTGTGGCCCTGGCAAATTGAAATGTACGTTCAAATTGAATATTAAATGTTTTACACTTTAATTTAAAAAATAACTGACTGTAACAGTCGAATTGGACAACGAAACATATCCCATGATGTCCGAGATGGGGGTATTTTGCTAGGGGCGACAGTCGTTGGGTTTGAATTGGGGTCCGTGTGGAGAAACACTATTTTAAAATCTAATAAAGCATCGGCCAATGGAAAATTTTCTTTCGTAATTTTAAAAATAAAAAAAACCTCGTTCTCTCTCACCCAACAGCGACTGAAACACCGTCGTTCCGGCCATTTTTCTGTCGATCCACGCACCTTCAGCCCCCGCCACCACCCGACCATGACACAGCCGCCTCCCCTCTTCAAATCTGACCAACTACCACCCTCCCTCGTCGCCGCATCGACGAGCACGAGCCCCAAGAAGTTCGAACCTTCCCACCGCTACCCCGACTAGATCCGACCATCGAACACCCTCCTCCGACCATCGACAGCACTGCCTCGCCCCCCTCTGTCACGCCGCACCACCTGATCGAAGCAACGCTGCACGGATTTCGCGAATTTTTGAAACCCTAGTTCGAACCAACTTTGAAAGGTGAGACCTTTATTATATTTGAACTTTGAAAAATCATATCTTTATGGTGTTTTAACGAAATTCGATGAAACAGGAAACATCGTAACCGCAAGGAGGCTCTCTACCACATAGAAGAGACCGCGGATTTTTCTGAGCCATCTACGATTTTTAGCACTTCGAAAACCAATGTGAGAAATCTAAATTAAATGAAATTGAATGGAAAATATCATGTATAAATTATATAAGCGAAATATAAATTATACACGTGTTGTATACCTCATGTACATGGGTTGTGTAAGCTATATGAGCGAAATATGAATTATACATGCACTGTATAAATGATATGTGTGTTGAAACGCAAGTGAAACATAGAAATAATATATATATATATATATATATATATACTCCCCTCGTCCACAAACCATGGACGATATTTATTGTTTGTGCATTGGTGTGAAAATTTTGGTGAATAATGCGAATGGTTGGAAATAATTGTTTGTGGTTGATATTGCTTGGTTGTGGTTGAAAAATACCCATTGGTAATTGAAACGAATTTGAAATAATTGTGGAAATGAAAATAAAACACGCCGCCTGCGTGCGAACTAGATGCATGAAATCCCCATTGTCAAAAACCGCGAGGTTTTAAGGTAGAGCGAGGAGCCATGCTCGGGACGGTGGCGGTTTTAACTACCCTGCCGTTATGCTGCCGAAATTTTGAATAATATTCAGGTGTTAGAATTATTTTCATATGTTGAGATTATTCTCATGTGTTGAAACCAAAGTCATATGTGGCAAATTAGATTCATGTGTTGAATGAATAAAGTGTTCAAACAATAAAAATCACATTTTTATTATATATATAAGAAGTATGTAAAATATCCGCATTATAAATAAATTGTTTCAACAATAGAAATCACATCTTTCTTATATGAACCAACAATATAAAATACCCATGTGTGGAACAGTTCATGTGTTGAATAAAAAGATCGAACAATAAAAATTACATTTTTATTGAAATTATGAAGTGTTAAAAACATTCATGTGTTGAATAAATATTTTAGATGATGAAAATACCATTTTTATCACATACGTGATTTGCAAAAAATATGCTAGTGTTGAAATAAATATTTGTGAAATGAATATTATTTTTAACATGTATGGGAACTAAATAAAATAGGCATGTGTTGAAATATATTTTAGTTCGCCAAAAATATCATTTTTATTGAAATGTGAAGTGTTAAAAATAACCATTTGTCCAAATAAATATTCATGAGTTGAAATATTCATTAATTAGCTAATGATATGGTTTTTGCCTATGTATGCAACATTAGAATGAATGGCGACTTTAAACCAAATTGAATCAAATATGAAATTGAATGGAAAATGATAAGTGATAAGAATTGCATATATGTACATGCATATTTATTGAACTGGTAATAGCAAAGAGGCTAGAGAAGAGGAATAAAATTTTGTGCCCAACAAATAGGTACACGTTTACTGTTTTGCTTGGATGATGATTTTATGAGCCTATTGGCTAGCCGCTTGGCTTTTTCTTTTTCTTTTTGAGATGAGACGCCCGTGTGGCTATTTGGGAATTTTCCCAGCTCCTCCCATACAAAGGGGGTTATGGCGAAATTTTCCAAAATTTAAAGGCGTTAGTGAAATATTTGAAGTGAAAACGATATTGAAATCGTCGAATGAACTATATTTATATATATAAAAATATAAATAAAATTAAAATGAATCATGGCCGTGTAGTTCGAGTTTTGAAATCGGGATTTCAAACGACTAGTGCGGGAGATCCGACCATCGGATTTTCCCGAAACCGCAACCGTTGGGTTCGCCTTGGAAATATCTTCCCAACAGCACCAACTTTGTAAAGTTCCGACGGTTGGATTGTCTGGAATGTTTAATTCAAATCCGAAGAAAAACAGCGCCATAATCGATTATATTTATATATGAATATAAATATAATTAAATTAAATCGAATAACGATGCTGTAGTTCTTAATTTGAAATCGTAACTTCAAATGACTAGTGTGGGAGATCCGACCGTCGGATTTTCCCAAAACTGAAACCGTTGGATTCGTTTTGAAATGATCTTCCTAATTATATAAAATTTGTGAAGATCCAACGGTTAGATTTTCAGATGTGTAAAACAAATTCGGTGAAAAACAGCGCCAGTGCCTCGGCACGACCTGAAACGTCGTTTAATTAAATATGGCCGTTTTTAAATAAATAAAAATGGCGAGATATCGTTATAAAATATTATTGACGATATAGAATGGAAATAAACCGATTTTGCTTGGTTTGCTTGATATGTGATGGTTGAATGCATTTAACATGAAAATTCTACTAAGATACTGAAATGTGAATGTTGAGTGATTTAACCATGTGAAGAATTGATTTGAAAATCTAAATATACGTGGATTATTTGAAAAGGCCGAGTTCATTCTCATTTCAAATAATCGATCGACGGTGAGAAGTCGAAGAGATGAAGACGGTTGAAGACCGACGATCTTCACATTGGATGGATGGGCGCTACTGATGCTTATGATTGGAGTAGCTACCTTGAAGGAGCTGAAGTAGTAGCCGTCCGGACGTATTGTTGATTGTGCGGATATGCGAGGAATATGGTGCCTTCGGCTTCGTTCAAACCCAGAACGAACTTGTAAATGGACTGTGTGTCTGACATTGGAAATTTTTTTAGTGCTGATTGATCTCTATTAAATATATATCTGTTTGGCGGCGGAGAATTTATTCTCTTGCTTAACGCCCTTCTCTGAGACGTACGAGCTCAGAGGTTATATATCGATAGAAATCAGTCGCATGGAGTGAATTGCCTGTGTGGCACGCCTAAGTGGCATATGATCAAGGCTTCTTTTGCAAAGCAAGGTATTGAGGTCGATGATCAAAGCATGGTCTGTGTGACGTAACTTTGTGTATAACGTGAATCCGCGAGCCTCACACCTCGGAGTCAAAAACGGGAGAAGGACCCATGGAGTGCACGACGTTTCTTTCTAGCTATGGTGGTGTCAGTGACCTACCAACCCTGACATTATATATACTTTTCACCTGTGTGGTTGTGGGAACGCGAGGCGCCTCGATTATAGGTCTGTAAGGACCGGGAAACGTGTATTCAGGAATAATTAATCCTCAAAAGTAAGAGAGGACCGGCCTTGGAGGATCCATGGATTGCTATGTGCGGTCCTGGGAAATTTGCTAGAGTGTCTCGAACGGAGAGGAGCTTGCCCCTTGCCTCGACTCAGGATGGAATCAAATTTCCAATAAGAAATATGCGGATGTGATTGTATTACTAGTATGTCGACATGATATATGGTACCCATGCCGTCTAGGATTGATATCTATGATTGAATTTGCTTTTGAAACGTATATGCACTAGTAATAATATAAACACTTTTGTTTTATACGTATGAAGCATTTTTGGCCATTATAAGGTAAAACTCTATCCTCCGACTTGTGTTGCATTGTGTGATGGGACCTGGGTCTTATAATGGTTCATTTTTATAAAAAGCATTGTGATGATTTAATCATTTAATTTATTTCATGCACTAGCACTCATCGGAGTAAGCCCGTTCCGTGAAAGTGGCGTGGTCCTTTGATTTGCCTTATTATTGTTGTTTTATAAGTTAAGTAGATTTCTCATACTAGTCCCATGACTGACTCATAGTTTGTTTCACCTTGCAAACTCGGGTGCCCTTATTTTCACACGGGCAGCTTAGTTACAGGTAGCTGGCATATTTTGGCTTGGCACCACTGTAGTGGTGTACTTTTGGCTCGTGGCGAGGCTTGACTACATTGTGATGAATGTGACTTTTCCGCCATTATTTTATATGTATTATGATTCCTCCATTGGCGATGTAGACTGATGTTTAGTTTACGTGCTCCCTATATATGATTCCGCCTCCGGCGATGTTGACTGATTATGTACTGTTATGCATTAAGTAGTATCCTGCACTGTGCTCTCTGATGTGGTGATATATATGATTCCGCTGTCATATTTGTGTAAATTATTCTATTTTCTTGTTTATGCTATTATATGTACTCTACTAATGATGATTAATGTGTTATTTCCAGTGATGATCCTTAACACCGTCGCACGGGTTTTGGGATCGTCACAGGTGGTATCAGAGCTTTGGTTAACCTTAGTTCTGGAATTTAACACATTAAACTCTTCGTCAAAATAGAATCAGTAGTATTCTAAGACGAGTAGCTTACTAGAGATGGGACTAGTAATGTCCTAGAATGAGCTAAGAAGAATAGCAAAAACAATTTGATCAGTCCATCGTTGTCTTTCCTTAAGTTTTCTGCTTTACCATACAATAAAGTTATCGTTTCTGTAGGCTAACTCTTTTCTTGCTTATACAGAATTTGAACAATGGCTACCCGAGCAGCCACTGGTAGAGGAGGCAGAGCTGGCCGTGGCAGAGGATGAGGTGAAGTCCCAGCTGAAGATTGACCCTTAATACAACTCACGGCCGCTCAACAATTCGAGCTGGACCGCGTGGCTAAAAGGTACAAGAACCTTGGAGGCAAAACCTTCTCTGAAACTGGCACGGTAATTGAGGCCTTGCATGGCTGAAAATATGCGAGATGATACTAGAAGGTCTGAGGCTAGGTGATCAAGATAAAGCTTTCATAGGTGCATGGCTTATGCAAGAAGAAGCCGAATTATGGTGGGAAGCTCTCACTGCGGGGAACAGAAATGCTGGTAGGACCTAGGACGAATTCAAAGAATTATTCAAAGAGAAGTATGTCCCAGAGCAAGCCCTAGAGCGCATGCACGACGAATTCGCAAACCTCTAGCGAGGGATCTCTCAGTGCAAGATTATCTGAACAAATTTGCACAATTATCCTGCTATGCTCCTGAGCTCGTCGCCACCGGAAAGTCCAAGAATAAGAGGTTCATCCTCGGGCTGAAGCGAAAGTACCAAGACAGGGCAATGGCCCACATCAAGCTGGGGTTTAATGAATTAGTGGAGATGGCGTGCAACTATGAAGACCTGGATCAAAGACACCTGGATCAGGATCGTGCTAAAAGCCAAGCCGGGAATAAACGCAAGCCCGCTACGAATCAAGCTGAGTCAAGCCAAACGGCATCCTCGAATCCACAAACTAGCAAGCCGCCAAAAGGAAGTAGCTATAATTGTGGCAAGGTGGGGCACTACTCCAATGTTTGCACAGACCCGAAATGACAGAAGACCAATTCTTAAGGTTCAAGTCAAGGCTCCCAGAACCCTCGCTCATGCTTTAACAGCCGCACGACAGATCATCTTGTCAAAGACTGTCCTTTGCTTAAGAAGGCCGCAGTAGCTCACGTATATGACGGGACGAACCCGCCAGCTGCTTTCGATGGAGCAGGTAAACCCGATGTTTTGGGAGGTACCCTTACAATTAAAAATATTCCTGTTTCTGTATTATTTGACATGGGTGCATCACGTAGCTTCATTTCTAGTAACACTGTTAGTCATTTAAAATTTAAAGTAAGGAGGCTTAAGGAACCAATTTGAGTTCAAAATCCGATAGGGGGCTCTCTTGTCCTCAATTCATATTGCAGAGTGCCCATCTCCTATTCCTTCTACAAGTTTCCTATCAATTTAATCGTCATGAATTTTTCTGAATTCGACGTTATACTTGGGTTAGAATGGTTAACGAAATATAAGACAGAAGTTAGATGTGCCAATAGAATCGTTAAAATTGAAACGAAGCTAGGACATATATTTATACCCTGTCATGGCTCGGATGCAAATAGAAAGGAATTTTGGTCTGCGTTAGAAGTTATCCCCACTTCCTTAGAAAAGATTCCTTTCGTTAGAAACTATGCGGATGTGTTTGAAGAAATCGAAAACTTACCCCGCAAAGAGAAATAGAATTCAGAATCGATCTAATTCCCAACGCCAGACCAGTGGTACATCCAATTAGAAGAATGACCCCAAAGGAAAAAGAAGAATTAGGCGATCAAACTCGCCAACTGATATGGAAGGGTCTGATCAGACCTAGCTTTTCTAGTTGGGGTGGAGCTGTAGTGTTTGTCCCAAAGACAGACGGTACTCTTCGATTGTGTGTTGATTACCGAGACCTCAACAAACAGACGCTCAAAAACAAATACCCGTTACCCCGCACTGATGATTTGTTAGACCAATTAAATGGGACGAGAGTATTTTCCACAATGGACCTAGCTATGGGTTTCCATCAATTGAGAATTGCTGAAGAGTGTGTTCCTTTGACATCTTTTAGAGGTCCAGACATAT
This sequence comes from Allium sativum, assembly GCA_030737875.1. Lineage (NCBI taxonomy): Eukaryota > Viridiplantae > Streptophyta > Magnoliopsida > Asparagales > Amaryllidaceae > Allium > Allium sativum. Next base: position 40,336,330 of record CM060916.1, read on the forward strand.
CTTATGAATGGTTAGTAATGCCGTTCGGCCTATGTAATGCTCCAGCATACTTCGTCGATCTAACGAATAGAGTGTTCAGGGGAGTTCTGAATAAATTTGTCCTCGTATTCATCGATGATATTTTAATCTACTCCAAATCAAAACCTGAGCATGAAAGACATTTAGAACAAGTATTGGAGATTCTGAGAAAGAACGTCTTCAAAGCCAAATTCTCTAAGTGTGTCTTTTGGCAAGAAGAAGTGAAGTTCCTTGGCCATGTCGTGTCAAAGGAAGGGATTTCTGTAGATCCAAGCAAAATTACAGCAATTCAAGACTGGAAACAGCCTACTACACCCACAGAGGTTAGAAGTTTTATGGGGTTGGCTAGTTATTATCGAAAATTCGTTAAGGATTTCTCGAAGATATCCGGTCCATTGACGAAGCTTACGAAGAAGCATGAGAAGTTTAAGTGGACTTCCGACTGTGAGGAAGCTTTCCAGGAATTGAAATCGAAATTGACAACTGCTCTAGTGTTAACCATTATCGATGGCAATCAGGATTTGACGGTTTGAACGGATGCTTCTATTAGAGGTCTTGGTGCAGTGTTAATGCAAAGTGGCCAAGTAGTCGCTTATGCAAGCCGCCAGCTAAAACCGCATGAGAAGAATTATGTAACTCATGATCTTGAATTGTTAGCTATCGTTTTTGCTTTGAAAATATGGAGGCATTACTTGTTGGGTGAGAAATTCGAACTATTTACTAACCATCAATAAGTAAAGTATTTGTTCACCCAGAAAGATCTGAACTTGAGACAGAAACGTTGGCTAGAATTTCTTGCCGCGTATGATCTAGATGTTTTGTATACACCGGGAAAGGCTAATGTAGTGGATGATGCACTTAGTAGAAAGAATGAAATCATCGCTAGTATGACTGTTACATCTTCATTGATTGATAAGATATCTGCTCTCCAGAAGAATGATCACTTCATTCAAAGGATCAGAGGGAGAATCCAGAAGGGCGAGCCCTCAGGTTTTCAGATAGATAAAGAAGAAGTTATGAAACTGAAAGGGAGAATCTGTGTTCCTAACATCCCAGAGCTCAAAAGAGAGGTGCTCGATGAATGCCATAAATCCAAGCTTTGCATTCAACCCGGTGTGAGCAAAATGTACAACGATATCAAACGCACTTTCTGGTGGAAGGCAATGAAGAGGAATATTTCTTTGTATGTTAGCAGATGCCCAACTTGTTAATTAGCCAAGAGCGACCAACAAAAGCTAGCAGTATTATTGCAACCGTTGGAAGTCCTAGGTTGGAAATGGGAACAGATTTCCATGGATTTCATAGATGGTTTGCCTCGAACCAGGAAAGGTAATGACAGTATTTGGGTAATTGTAGATCGCTTCACGAAGACTGCCCATTTCATACCTGTTAGCTCCAATAGAACCGCTCAAAGTCTAGCACAGATATATTTCAAAGAAATTGTTAAGCTACATGGGATTCCCATCAGCATAGTTAGTGATAGAGACCCAATTTTTGCTAACAAATTCTAGGAGGCATTCCAGACAGAATTGGGAACGAAACTGAATATGAGCACCGCTTATCAGCCTCAGACAGATGGCCAAACTGAGCGAGTGAATAGAATTCTAGAAAATTTACTGCGGGCTTGTATTATTGATTTTGGCGGGTCATGGGAAGATCACTTACATTTGGCAGAATTCTCATATAACAACAGCTATCAAGCAAGTTTGGGAACGTCGCCATTTGAAGCATTATATGACAGACCATGCAGATCTCCAGCATGTTGGGTAGAACTTGGTAACAGACTTGTGTTAGGACCCGATATGATTAGAGAAGCTTCTGATAAAGTCGATTTCATTAAGATGCGATTGAAAACCGCACAAAGCCGACAGAAAAGTTATGCAGATTCTAGAAAAAGAGATTCGACATTTGCTGTTGGGGATCATGTTTATTTGAAAGTTTCTCCGATGAGAGGAGTGATCTGATTCGGTAAAACTGGGAAGTTAGCACCCAGGTTTATTGGTCCCTTTCCTATACTTGAATGAATTGGAACTCTTGCTTATAGGGTTCAATTACCTGATTGGTTGCATGGAGTGCATGATGTATTTCACGTATCTCAACTTAGAAGACATGTGCATGATCCGGACCTTGTTGTAGAAGAAGCAGCGCAACAGGACTTGGAAATTACTCCAGAATTAGCAGTCATAAGAGAGCCATTAAAGATTGTTGGCAAAGAAACTAAAGAGCTAAGAAGCAAAAAGGTTCATTTAGTTAAAGTGCAGTGGAGTAGTGATCCTAGAGACTGTACTTGGGAGGCGAGGAAAGCATTAAGCAAGCTTACCCTAAATGCAGAGTGGACATCTCTGACTTACTCCGGTGCAAGGTACCTTTACAACAAATTGCATTTACATTTTGTTTCCTAATGTACTGTTGTTTCCTTTTCGGGGACGAAAAGTTTTAAGTGGGGAGATTGTAACAACCCGGAAAATACGAGCCAATTTAAAATTATTAAATTGGTTATTGTCAAGGAATTTAAACAATTGAAATAGAATATTTCAATAAAAGAATGAATTAGAAATAGTGTGTCAGTTTGAAAATTTGAATTCAAACTTTGACTGACTGCACCGGGTGCAAAATATAACGGATTTTAGTGAAACTAAAAATATTTAAATCTTTTTATGAATATCTTTCCAACAAATCTTAAAAATCGAAGTTTCATAGCGGGAATCAAAAGTTATGGCCAAATGAATTTTCAGGAAGGTCGCTACATAGAATATATAGCCCCTGAAAAAAGACATTTTGCAAACGACCTCGGAATTCGACGAAACCACTTTTGTTGGGTCCGGGATGTCAAACTGTTGCTAGGTTATAAATTTTAAAATTTTTGAAGCTAGTATGCGAGCGTGGCAAAAGAAAATGTGCTTGGTCAATTTCTATTAAATTGGATCGACCAGAAAAGGGCCATTTTTCAAACGACCTCAGAATTCGACGAAACTAGTTTTGTTGGGACCGTAGCGTCAAAACATAGCCAGATTTACTTTTCTGGAATTTTTTGAATCAGTTTGTGGCCCTGGCAAATTGAAATGTACGTTCAAATTGAATATTAAATGTTTTATACTTTAATTTAAAAAATAACTGACTGTAACAATCGAATTGGCTAACGAAACATATCCCATGGTGTCCGAGATGGGGGTATTTAGCTAGGGGCGACAGTTGTTGGGTTTGAATTGGGGTCCGTGTGGGGAAACACTATTTTAAAATCTAATAAAGCATCGGCCAATGGAAAAATTCCTTTCATAATTTAAAAAAAAAACCTCGTTCTCTCTCACCCATCGGCGACTGAAGCACCATCATTCCCGGCCATTTTTCCGTCGATCCACGCACCTTCAGCCCCTGCCACCACCCGACCACGACACCGCAGCCTCCCCTCTTCAAATCTGAACAACTACCACCCTCCCTCGTCGCCGCATCGACGAGCACGAGCCCCAGGAAGTTCGAACCTTCCCACCGCCGCCCCGACCAGATCCGACCATCGAACCCCCTCCTCCGACCATCGACATCACCGCCTTGCCCCCCTCTGTCACGCCGCACCACCTGATCGAAGCAACGCTGCACGGATTTCGCGAAGTTTTGAAACCCTAGTTCGAACCAACTTTGAAAGGTAAGACCTTTATTATATTTGAACTTTTAAAAATCATATCTTTATGGTGTGTTAACGAAATTCGATGAAACAGGATACATTGTGACCGCAAGGAGGCTCTCTACCACATAGAAGAGACCATAGATTTTTCTGAGCCATCTACGATTTTTAGCACTTCGAAAACCAATGTGAGAAATCTAAATTAAATGAAATTGAATGGAAAATGTCATGTATAAATTATATAAGCGAAATATAAATTATACACGTGTTGTATACCTCATGTACATGGGTTGTGTAAGCTATATGAGCGAAATATGAATTATACATGCACTGTATAAATGATATGTGTGTTGAAATGCAAGTAAAACATAGAAATAATATATATATATATATATACACACTCCCCTCGTCCACAAACCATGGACGATATTTATTATTTGTGAATTGTTGTGAAAAATTTGGTGAATAATGCGAATGGTTGAAAATAATTGTTTGTGGTTGATATTGTTTGGTTGTGGTTGAAAAATACCCATTGGTGATTGAAACGAATTTGAAATAATTGTGGAAATGAAAATAAAACATGCCGCCTGCGTGCGAACAAGATGCATGAAATCCCCATTGTCAAAAACCGCGAGGTTTTAAGGTAGAACGAGGAGTCATACTCGGGACGGTGGCGGTTTTAACTACCCTGCCATTATGCTGCCGAAATTTTGAATAATATTCAGGTGTTAGAATTATTTTCATATGTTGAGATTATTCTCATGTGTTGAAACCAAAGTCATATGTGGCAAATTAAATTCATGTGTTGAATGAATAAAGTGTTTAAATAATAAAAATCACATTTTTATTATATATATAAGAAGTATGTAAAATATCCGCATTATAAATAAATTGTTTCAACAATAGAAATCACATCTTTCTTATATGAACCAACTATATAAAATACCCATGTGTGGAAAAGTTCATGTGTTGAATAAAAAGATCGAACAATAAAAATTACATTTTTATTGAAATTATGAAGTGTTAAAAACATTCATGTTTTGAATAAATATTTTAGATGATGAAAATACCATTTTTATCACATAAGTGATTTGCTAAAAATATGCTAGTGTTGAAATAAATATTTGTGAAATGAATATTATTTTTAACATGTATGGGAACTAAATAAAACAGTCATGTGTTGAAATATATTTTAGTTCGCCAAAAATATCATTTTTATTGAAATATGAAGTGTTAAAAATAAGCACCTGTTCAAATAAATATGCATGAGTTGAAATATTCATTAATTAGCTAATGATATGGTTTTTGCCTAGGTATGCAACATTAGAATGAATGGCGACTTTAAACCAAATTGAATCAAATATGAAGTTGAATGGAAAATGATAAGTGATAAGAATTTCATATATGTACATGCATATTTATTGAACAGGTGATAGCAAAGGGGCTAGAGAAGAGGAATAAAATTTTGTGCCCAACAAATAGGTACACGTTTACTGTTTTGCTTGGGTGATGATTTTATGAGCCTATTGGCTTTTTCTTTTTCTTTTTGAGATGAGACGCCCGTGTGGCTATTTGGGATTTTTCCCAGCCCCTCCCGTACAAAGGAGGTTATGGCGAAAATTTCCAAAATTTAAAGGCGTTAGTGAAATATTTGAAGTGAAAACGATATTGAAATCGTCGAATGAACTATATATATATATATATATATAATAAAATTAAAACGAATCGTGGCCATGCAGTTCGTGTTTTGAAACCGAGATTTCAAACGACTAGTGCGGTAGATCCGACCATCGGATTTTCCCAAAACCGCAACCGTTGGGTTCGCATTGGAAATATCTTTCCAACGGCACAAATTTTGTAAAGACCCGACGGTTGAATTGTCTGGAATGTTTAATTCAAATCCGAAGAAAAACAGCGCTAGAATCGATTATATTTATATATAAATATAAATATAAATAAATTAAATCAAATAACGACGCTGTAGTTCGTAATTTGAAATCGTAACTTCAAACGACTAGTGTAGGAGATCCGACCATCGGATTTTCCCAAAACTGAAACCGTTGGATTCGTTTTGAAATGATCTTCCTAATGATATAAAATTTGTAAAGATCCAATGGTTAGATTTTCAGATATGAGTAAAACAAATTCGGTGAAAAACAACGCTAGTGCCTCGGCACGACCTAAAATGTCGTTTAATTAAATATGTCTGTTTTTAAATAAATAAAAATGGCGATATATCGTTATAAAATATTATTGACGATATAGAATGGAAATAAACCGATTTTGCTTGGTTTGCTTGATATGTGATGGTTGAATGCATTTAACATGAAAATTCTACTAAGATACTGAAATGTGAATTTGAGTGTTTTAACCATGTGAAGAATTGATTTGAAAATCTAAATATATGTGGATTATTTGAAAAGGCCGAGTTCATTCTCATTTCAAATAATCGATCGACGGTGAAAAGTCGAAGAGTTGAAGACGGTTGAAGACCGACGATCTTCACATTGGATGGATGGGTGCTACTGATGCTCATGATTGGAGTAGCTACCTTGAAGGAGCTGAAGTAGTAGCCGTCCGGACGTATTGTTTATTGTGCGGATATGCGAGGAATATGGTGCCTCCGGCTTCGTTCAAACCCGTAACGAACTTGTAAATGGACTGTGTGTCTGACATTGGATTTTTTTCTGTGTTGATTGATCTCTATTAAATATATATCTGTTTGGCGGCGGAGAATTTATTCTCTTGCTTAACGCCCTTCTCTGAGACGTACGAGCTCAGAGGTTATATATCGATAGAAATCAGTCGCATGGAGCGAATTGCCTGTGTGGCACGCCTAAGTGGCATATGATCAAGGCTTCTGTTGCAAAGAAAAGTCTTGTGGTCGATGATCAAAGCATGATCTGCGTGACGTAGCTTTGTGTATAACGTGAATTCGCGAGCCTTACACCTTGGTATGAGTCAAAAATGGGAGAAGGACCCAAGGAGTGCACGACGTTTCTTTCTAGCTATGGTGGTGTCAGTGACCTACCAGCCTTGACATTATATATACTTTTCACCTGTGTGGTTGGTTGAACGCGAGGCGCTTCGATTATAGGCCTGTAAGGACTGGGAAACGTGTGTTTAGGAATAATTAATCCTCAAAAGTAAGAAAGGACCGGCCTTGGAGGATCCAGGGATAGCTGTGTGCGGTCCTGGGACATTTGCTAGAGTGTCTCGAACGGAGAGGAGCTTGCCCCTTGCCTCGACTCATGATGGAATCCAATTTCCAATATGAAATATGCGGATGTGATTGTATTACTAGTATGGCGACATGATATATGGTACCCATGCCGTCTACGATTGATATTTATGATTGAATTTGCTTTTGAAACATATATGCACTAGTAATAATATCAAACACTTTTGTTTCATCCGTATGAAGCATTTATGACCATTATAAGGTAAAATTTTATCCTCCGGCTTGCGTTGCATTGTGTGATGGGACCTGAGTCTTATAATGGCTTCATATTTATAAAAACCATTTCAATGATTTAATCATTTACTTTATTTCATGCACTAGCACTCTTTGGAGTAAACCCGTTCCACGAAAGTGGCGTTGTCCTTTGATTTGCCATATTATTGTTGTTTAATAAGTTTAGTAGATTTCTCATACCAGTCCCATGACTGACTCGTAGTTTGTTTCACCTTGCAAACTCGGGTGCCCTTATTTTCACACGGGCAACCTAGTTATAGGTAGCTGGCATATTTTGGCTTGGCACCGCTGTAGTGGTGCACTTTTGGCTCGTGGCGAGGCTTGACTACATTGTGATGATTGTGACTTTGCCTCCATTATTGTATATGTATTATGATTCCACCACTGGCGATGTAGACTGATGTTTAGTTTATGTACTCCCTATATATGATTCCGCCTCTGGCGATGTTGACTGATTATGTACTATTATGCACTAAGTAGTATCCTGCACTGTGCTCTCTGATGTGGTGATATATATGATTCCGCTGTCATATTTGCGTAAATTATTCTATTTTCTTCTTTATGCTATTATCTGTACTCTGCTAATGATGATTAATGTGTTATATTCCAATGATTATCCTTAACACCGTCGCACGGGGTTTTGGGATCGTCACAATGTGGGTATGGTTAAGGATCAGTATTGATGCAAGAAGGCCAAGTAGTGGCATTGCATCAAGGCAATTGAAACCATAGGAGACCAGGTATACAACCCATGATTTAGAGTTAGCTGCAGTTGTGTATGCCTTAAAGCTATTGAGACATTATTTGTTAGGAGCTAAATTTGAGCTCTACACAGACACAAATCTTTGAAATATTTATATTCACAAAAGGATTTATATATAAGGCAACATAGGTGGGTAGAATTCTTGGTTGCATATGATTTTTAGATACAGGAAAGCTAATAAGTTAGCTGATGCTTGAAGTAGGCAAAATGCTAAAAATATGTTTGATGATGATATAGGAATTTAAGAACTTAATGATGCACACTGATCTGGAAATAAAAGAGGATAATGGTATGGACTTGGAGGTGCATGACGCACAAGAAAACATACTAAAACTGAGCATGGTTACCTCATATTCTGATTTAGTTCTGAAAGTAGGAAACATGAAAAAAGAAGATCCCATTATTTTGGAAAAGAAAACTCTTTTAGAAGCAGGAGAAGAAGTGAAAAACCTGCACATTGATGAAAATGGATATGTAAGAAATAAAAACAGATTTTGGGTACCTGGAAATTCAGAGTTAAAAGAAGAAATATTGAATGAGTATCACAGGAGCAAATACTCCATACACCTAGGAAACACCAAAATGTATCACAATCTTAGGAGGAATTATTGGTGGAAAGGGATGAAAAGTGATGTAGCAAAATTTGTAGCCAAATGTGTAATTTTCCAACAGATAAAGTCAGAGACACAAAGACCCTCAGGTTTATTGCAACCACTAAGTATACCTCAGTGGAAATGGGAGGATATCTCCATGGATTTTGTAGATGGTCTACCAAGATTAAGAAGAGGAAATACTAGTATATGGGTAGTGGTTGATATGCTAACTAAGGTAGCACATTTCGTAACAATGAAGGAAGATAGTAATGCACCAATATTGGTTCAAATATTTATGAAGGAAATAGAGAAATTACATGGTATACCCAAGGCCACTGTAAGTGATAGGGCCACTATTTTTAGATCTAAATTTTGGAGAAGTTTTCAGGAGGCTATAGGGATTGAGCTTTGCATGAGCACAGCTTACCATCCACAATCAGATGGACAAACTGAAGTGATTAATAAAGTGCTTGAGGATTTATTAAGAGCATGTATTTTAAAATTTTGGGGTAACTGGGAAGAACACCTCCATTTAGCTGAATTTGCATACAATAATAGTTATCAAAGCACTATAGAAATGGCACCATTTAAAACTTTATATGGCAGGCCATGTTCATCTCCACTATGTTGGGTTGAAACAGGGGAGAGAGCAGTTTTAGGCCCTGAATACATAAAAGAAACAACTGAGAAAGTTGCATTAATAAGGAAAAGAATGGCAACTGCACAAGACAGACAAAAGTAGTGTGTAGATAAGAAGAGAAGGCTAGTTGAATACCAGGTATGGGACTTTGTTTTCATCAAGATTTCACCCATGAGAAAGGTGTTAGGGTTTGGGAAACAAGGAAAACTGATACACAGATACATTGGACCATACAAAATTTTGGAAGAATTGGTTCTTTGGCTTATAAATTAGAACTGCCTAAAGATATACATGGGATACATAATGTTTTTCATGTATCACAATTAATGAGATGGGTTCATGATAAGAATGATATTCTGGAAACTCCATCGGGGATTCAAGTGAAGTAAGATTTGGTATATGAAAAAGAACCAGCAGGAATCTTGGCTAAAGATGTAAAGAAACTGAGGAACAAAACCTTGAAGCTTGTGAAAGTACAGTGGAGTAAGGATCCAAATGATTACATATGGGAATTAGAAGACAAGTTTAGAGTGGATTATCCTAATCTGTTTGCAAATTAAGGTAACTTTATTTTTGAGTATTACTTCATAAGTGGGTGTTTTATGCTTGTTTGGCCAATTTAAATAATTGGATGAATGTGTGTTTGATCAAAGTTTGCAATCTATGAATTAAATAGAATTTCTTATTCAATTATGAAGACAATTATGAGGACACAATTCCTAAAAGGCGGGGTATTTGTAATGACCCAAAAAATTTCAGAAAAATCATTTAACATGTATCAAAATGTTTACTGAATTTTTATTTGGAATTGATGGGTTGTGGACTGTGTGCATGTATGAGTGTGTGTGCACATGTGTACAACAAGGGAATATGCACAAGGCAAAACATAATTCTAGGGTATATGTGTGTGTGTGTGTATAATAGGATCCATGTATATAAATATACATGTGTATTTCCAGTAACCATTTAATTAAATCCTATGGACTGATTTTAATACACCATGTAGGGATATTTGAAACAATGCATATACATGTTAATAGCATAAAACAATTGCACTGAGATAAAATAATTTATAGCCAGAATTAGAAAAGGAGGGTTCATTATTTTTTCATGACTTGTTTTGAGGGGAAAATAATTTTAATGCTTTTCTTTTTCTCTGAAAAGTGATGCATTTTTTACACTCGACAATTTTAAATAAAATGAAGCAAAAATTACGTGGAAAATACTCACACATATGGCATGATTTGTTGAAGGGTAAAAGTGACTTTATATAACCATTGAAACCCTAGAAAACTAATATTATAAATAAGGGTAGTCGGTCAAAAATCAAACTGCCTAATGTAAGCCGGTTAAAATACATCAAAATCTATTTTGAAGGAAGAAGGGAAGCTTGGGGATAAAGCAAGGGTTTCTGTTTTATCTAGCTTAGAAGGAGGAGATTTGGTGAGTATTCTCACTTTAAACATATGGCATTAAGTCCTGATGTAACGACCCGCATTCTACGCATCATAGGATCGTAGAATATTTATTTCTTTCACATACGAAGTCGTATGGTCATGTAACTTTGGGAGACGACTATTGGGGTCATTTCCCATGTTCATGATTTTTCCCGATTTTTAAATGACCATTTTACCCCTAGTTAGCACTGTTTTGGCCATAACTTTTGACTGGAAAGGAATTTTGACCTGAAACCACTTCCATTGGCTTCGAATGATGGTTTCTCTTTCCGTAGAGTGGTCACATTAGCCAAACGGACTCACCGTTTGGGAGATATGGCTGAAACAAGTTTCAGATGGTGAAAGACAGCTTAATTGGGCTTAAGCGGGTGATTAGCAGCTAGGCCCAAGGGGAATTTCGGGTTTAGAGGTATAGGAGGACTGATTAGGGTTAGGTTATCATTTTCATTTCAGTTTTGAGCCGCCACAAACCTCCTAGAGATCCTAGTAATGGCTTCCTACATCTAAAACACCCCAAATCACTCTCTAATTGAAGATTAGGCTTAGCAACACCAAATTAAGGAGAAAAAGCACCAAAGCAAGGTTGGAACTGCTGTTAGACATCAGTATTCGCCCCAAATCAGAGGAGTTTCAGTTCTGAGAATTTCATTTGTGGCCAAGGTGAGTGATTTGCATAGTTTTTGCACTAATTACGGTAATTAAGGGTAATTAGTGAAGATTAGCGAATTTATACGTAAATAAATTCTGGAAAAATTCTTAAAATTCTAAAATAATGTTTTAAGGCTCTGTTAGAAATTTGGGTTAATTTCGATGTGTTTTGCTAATTGTATGCTTAAACATGATTAGGAGGGATTATAAGAAAATGTGAGGTTTTGGCCACTTTTAATCCATTTTGATTCATTTAAATTGTTGTTTGTTGTTTGTGGTTGCTATTACATGTTACTATGACTCTATGGTATGTTTCATGATTGATTAGAATAGTTAAATTGCTCGAAAACGTCGTCGAATGGCGTAGAAAGCTTGCTGGAAAGTTGCAGAAGTGTGCAGGCTCCGAACCGGTTCGGATCGGAGAAAGGGGTCGGATCGGACTAGGGAACTGACCAAGGGAATCCGAACTGGATGAGGACTTGCCACTGGAAGAAGTTTGGCAGGAAGGAAGGCCATTGCTTAGAGTTGGAGTTGGACAGAAGATCGGATCGGAGCGATGGAGCGGATCGGATCGGAGTAAGCTAGGGAGCGGAGCGGATCGGATCGGAAGAGTGATTGAAGGCCAGATCGGATCGACTTGGAGACGCAGGGATCGGATCGGAAGCAAAGAAGAAATAAGCTAGGGATTGGAGCGCTGGAGGGAAGGACACCCGACCCGACCTGGAGGAGGACCCCGACCCGACCCGGAGCGAAGTACCCGACCCGAATCGAATGAAAGAAGACAAGGAGAAGGACCCGAACCCAGAGGAAGGTGGCACTCCGAACCGAACCGAGCATGGGTGACCGAACCGAATTCTAGAGCTGCTACTGCACGACAACTTTTCTGAAGACCCACTCCAATTCGACCAAACCCGAGATGCAAAGGAAGTCCAAATGAGAAGTTAGAGCTTAAGATTCAGATGGGAATCAACGAGTTCACTTCATGATTGGGCTTTGCTGCGGGACGCGTGCTAAGGAGTTATCGACACCTACAGCTTTGGACCACTATGGTAGGAGGTATGAAGGCGGATTCAGGGCCATTATGGCATTGGTAGAACCAAGGGCTATGACCAATGAAGTGGGTCATTGAAATGTTTGGTCATGACTCCAAGTGTTTGGCTTGGTCACAGCAGGGTTTCTACAAGTCGGGATTCGTCGTTGCCTCAGTTTGTCTAGTGTTCCAAAGTGGTAGATGTCGTACGCTTTAGGCACTGAGTGAGAGGTGTGAGGATGGTTGCTAGGGATGATTTGTTGCTATCATTATGACATGCACACCCCACCCCCGTATTCTTACACTATTTATTATGGCACCTTGGAGTATTGTACGGTATGTGGTACTAACTCTTTGGTTGCAGGTCCAGGTTCAGGTATGGTTTAGTATACCTATTATTATTCTGTTTAGATGCTTATCGCTCATACCAGGCTTTATGTCTGACCCAGAGTTTTATGTCTCTTCTTATTACTCTGGGTGCTCACACGAGCAGACTAGAGACAGGTTAGCTGGTGATGCACGGGTAGATGATCCGGAGACGAGCAGGAGGCTTCCACGTACTATATACATAATATTCTCCCTGTGTTCTTGAAGATCACTGCTTGGGCATTGTTGGTGTATCTTCCACTTCAGCTTTCTTTTGTTTAGAGACAGTAAATTTGGAAAATTGTAATAAGCTGTATTTGGATTTCCGCTGCTTTGAGATTGATGTTGGTTTTAGTTATCAGCTTATGCACTGTCTCGCCTGTTTTATGTCAAGTACATTATTATTATATTTTATTCCATGCGCTGTGAGACATTCTACAGGTTCTTTGACTAGTTCATTCCCTTCTTTCCTTTCTTATGACGACCGTCTTGTGCTAGTCGGGCATGTGTACAGAGCACTTATGGAGGAAATGCAGGCTGGTGTGAGGCGGGCCGTCACACTTGGTATCAGAGCTCTAGGTTGCGTAGTTAACCTAGGGAAGTTATCAGGGAGAGATATTACACGTATACGAGAGAGCGTATTTGTGATTACTTTGGTTTTTAAGAAGCTATATATATATATATACTATTAGTAGTATAAGGATGGAGTCGTACTGCACTAACACCACTATGGAGTCGTTAATCATTTCTTTTTTTTCAGATTGACGATGAGCCGATATGTTAGAGGTACCGGTAGAGGGGCCAATAATGGGAATGCTGCTGACATGAGGACGATGTTTACTGACCTCATGAGAGAGATGCTTAGAGATGTGCAGAGGGCAGCTCCCAATGGTGGAAATGGTGGTGGCCCAATGGTGCAGGCGCCAAGAGTCGACTTCGCCAAGCTGAATAAGGATTATACTAGTCTTGGTGGGAAGTCATTCCATGGAACGGAGTCGGCTACGGACGTTCAGGATTGGTTGGATAGTTGCGAACGTATCTTCGAGGATTTGGGTATCGAGGATGCGATGAAGAGAAAGCTAGCGTCCCGTCAGCTGCAAGGGCGGGCAATGAATTGGTGGAATGCTATAAAGGCAGCTACTCCCGAAGACCAGATTACTTGGGAGCAGTTTAAGGCTCGCTTTAGTGAGAAGTTCATTCCAGCTGCTCAGAAGTCAATGTTGTTTAAGAAATTCTTGGAGCTCAAGCAGAATGGCAGGGCTGTCTCGGAGTATATTGCTGAATTTGACACTTTGTCAAAATATGGGTTATCTCTTATAGATACTGCCGAGAAAAAGAATGAGAAATTCATAACTGGATTGGATCAGTACTTGGGGGAAAAACTTATTAACCACATCGATGAGACGTTTGAATCGATTGTGGGAAAAGCGTTAAGGTCAGAAAGTCTCTACCCTAAGCCAAAGACTGAGGTTGCATCCGCAGACGAGCCAAAGCCACAAGCTAGTGGTGGAGGCAAAGGTGGTTCCCAGAATAAGAGAAAGCAGAATCAGGCTAAGGATGGCCAGAAGAAAAAGAATAAGCAAGATGTGGAGTGCTTCAGCTGTGGTAAGAAGGGCCATTATGCTAGTAATTGTCGGGCCAAGCCAGCGGATAGGAAGTGCTTCAACTGTGGCCAAATGGGACATCACAAGGACAAGTGTCCACAGCCCCCTAAGGAAAAGCAAATGGTGAAAGCATATGCTCTTAATGCTATTCCTTCTTCGTCGAATGCCCCAACTGCGGCGGAGAAGGGAAAGAATGTCGTCATTCAAGGTATGCTTTCTGTTTATGATGTTCCTGTTAGAGTTTTGTTTGATACCGGAGCTTCCAGTTCTTTCATATCTAGTGACCTGGTAGATAGGTTGGGATTGGAGCCCGAGATTGTCGATAGACCTTTAGTAGTGACGAACCCGATTGGTGGTTCGACTAGCCTTAGCATGATTTGTCGCAATGTGGTTCTATCGAGTCATGGATGCATGTTTGTTTGTGATTGCTTTGTTTTGGGCTTTACTGGGTTTGGCATTATTTTGGGAGTAGATTGGCTCCAAAGATACGGGGTGGTGGTAGACTGTGAGGGCTTGTTGGTGACAGCTAGAGCGGATGATGGGCGGAGGATAGTGTTTGGTGGTCTACCCAGTAAGGGGGTATTGGCTAGTTTTCTAAACTCCCTCGACATTCCGCATAGTGAGTTGTCAGGTTTGCCCGTGGTTGGCCAGTATCCGGATGTTTTCGAAGAAGTGACCGGACTTCCACCACACCGAGAGATTGAGTTTCGTATTGATTTGGTAAAAGATGCCAGACCTATAGTGATGCCACTTCGTCGTATGGCACCAAGGGAGCAGCGGGAGCTCGAGGTGCAAGTCAGCGATCTTTTGAGGAAGGGATTTATCAGAAGGAGTGTTTCTGAATGGGGAGCACCAGTTGTGTTTGCTACCAAGGCGGATGGTTCCCTTCGTTTGTGTGTAGACTACCGCGAATTGAATAAAGTGACGAGGAAGAATAAGTATCCTCTACCGCGGATAGATGATTTGTTTGATCAGTTGAGTGGCGCGAGAGTATTTTCTCAGTTGGATCTCGCGACAAGTTTTCATCAGCTTAGAGTGGAAGCTGAGAGTATAGCTAAAACGGCATTTCGAACGCCGTCTGGATTTTATGAATGGTTGGTTATGCCATTTGGGCTGACTAATGCCCCGGCATATTTTGTGGACCTTATGAATAGGGTATTCAGAGATCAGCTGAATAAGTCTGTCCTTGTGTTCGTTGATGATATTTTGGTCTATTCGAGGACAGAGGAGGAACACAAGGAACATTTAAGAGTAGCGATGGAGGTGTTGAGAAAACACCAATTGAAAGCAAAGTTTTCTAAGTGTCACTTCTGGAAGAGGGAAGTGAGGTTCTTGGGCCATGTTGTATCAGAGAGTGGTATTGCCGTGGACCCAGCAAAGGTGGCTACGGTACAAGATTGGCCTACGCCCAAGAATGCAACAGATGTAAGAAGTTTCTTGGGATTAGCGGGATATTATCGTAAGTTTATCCAAGGTTTCTCCAAGATAGCAGCACCATTGACCCAGTTGACCAAGAAGAGTCAAGCTTTTGTCTGGGATGAGAGGTGCGAGAATGCATTTAAAAGCCTAAAGGACAAGTTGACAAGCGCACCAGTGTTAGTCATTCCTAAGGGGGATGAAGAGATGACGGTATACACGGATGCCTGTGGTACCGGGCTGGGTGCTGTATTGATGCAAGGCGGTAGGGTTGTAGCTTATGCAAGTCGGCAATTGAAACCGCATGAGAGAAGATACCCTACCCATGATCTAGAATTGGCAGCGATCGTGTTCGCGTTAAAGATGTGGAGACACTATCTCTTGGGAGAAAGATTTGAGCTGTTTACAGATCATAAGTCGTTGAAGTATCTATTCTCCCAGAAGGATTTAAATCTCCGTCAGCAGAGATGGTTAGAGTTCTTAGCTTCCTATGATTTTGACATCGCATACACACCAGGAAAGGGCAATGCGGTGGTTGATGCATTGAGTAGAAGACATGCCAGCTTGGGGGCTATGTTCCTTGAATGGAAGCAACTGGAGTTTATCGCGGGGTTTGATTTCAGACCAAAGTGCGAATTGGATCCAGAAATGTTAGCGAGTTTGACGGTCAGACCCACTTTGATTGAGCGGATCGGCTCTAGTCAGAGGGACGATCCTAACCTATTGGAAATCATCTCCAAGTTAGAGATGGGTATCGATGAGGAGGTGAACAAGTATGGGCTTGATCGAGATAGATGGCTTAGAAAGGATGGAAAGCCTGTTGTACCCAATGTCACTGGATTGAGAGATGAAGTGCTTAGAGAATGTCATCACTCAAAGCTGACTATACACCCCGGTGGTAATAAGATGTATCGAGATATGAAGCAGACCTACTACTGGGAAGGGATGAAAAGAGACGTTGGGAAGTTTATATCCAAGTGCATGAACTGCCAGCTAGTTAAAGCCGAGCAAAAGAAGCCTAGTGGGTTGTTACAGCCCTTAGAAATTCCCGAATGGAAATGGGAGCAAGTCTCGATGGATTTCATCGATGGGTTACCAAGGACTAGATCGGGATATGACAGCATTTGGGTAATTGTAGATCGACTGACCAAAAGTGCAAGGTTTATACCAGTTAAATCGACTAGAACGGCAGCTAAGTTAGCAGAATTGTATATGAAGTGGGTAGTGAGATTTCATGGAGTACCTAAAAGCATTGTGAGCGACCGAGACCCGTTGTTCACTAGTGGGTTTTGGAGGAGCTTGCAAGAGGCGCTAGGGTCAGAGTTACATCTCAGTACCGCATATCATCCTCAGACCGACGGTCAGACTGAAAGGGTGAATCGTATTTTGGAAGATCTCTTGAGAGCATGTATATTGGATTTTGGTGGATCATGGGATGACCATTTGCATCTAGTAGAGTTTGCATATAATAATAGCTACCAATCCAGTATCGGTATGGCTCCATTTGAAGCTTTGTATGGAAGACCGTGCAACTCACCATCATGTTGGATAGAAACTGGCGAGAAGTTTATGCTTGGACCAGATGTGGTGAGGGAAATTTCAGATAAGATCAAGATCATTCAGCAACGAATGAAGGCAGCCCAAGATAGGCAGAAGAGTTATGCTGATAAGAGAAGAAGAGACTTAAAATTCTCCGTTGGTGACTTGGTGTTTGTCAAGATTTCTCCGTTGAAGAGCGTAATACGATTCGGCAGGAGAGGTAAATTAGCACCAAGATTTGTTGGCCCATTCCCTGTTCTTGAACTAGTCGGGAATTTGGCATATAGAATTGACTTACCGGAGAAGATGGCGGGAGTTCACAACGTATTTCATGTTTCCCAACTAAGGAAGTTCGTTCACGACTCAGATATGACTATCTCACCTGATCAGTTGGAAGACTTCGAAGTAGAACCCGAGGCGGTTGGAAACCGCAAGCCGGCCCGTATTGTCGCGCACGACATGAAGCAACTTCGAAGGAAGTCGGTGAAGCTAGTCAAGGTACAGTGGAGCGAAAACGAGAATGATTGTACTTGGGAAACAGAAGAGGACACAATGAAGAAGTATCCAGAACTCTTTGTCTGGTAAGATTTTATTAGCGATTTAGTTTTCCGCATGCTAGGATAGACTTGTTTGCTTGCTTTGCATGTTTGATTGTTGTATGTGGGTGTTAGGCATGCGGGATCCTGTGTATGTTTTGGGGTTAAGGAATTTCGGGGACGAAATTTCTTAAGGGGGGGAGAGTGTAACGACCCGCATTCTACGCATCATAGGATCGTAGAATATTTATTTCTTTCACATACGAAGTCGTATGGTCATGTAACTTTGGGAGACGACTATTGGGGTCATTTCCCATGTTCATGATTTTTCCCGATTTTTAAATGACCATTTTACCCCTAGTTAGCACTGTTTTGGCCATAACTTTTGACTGGAAAGGAATTTTGACCTGAAACCACTTCCATTGGCTTCGAATGATGGTTTCTCTTTCCGTAGAGTGGTCACATTAGCCAAACGGACTCACCGTTTGGGAGATATGGCTGAAACAAGTTTCAGATGGTGAAAGACAGCTTAATTGGGCTTAAGCGGGTGATTAGCAGCTAGGCCCAAGGGGAATTTCGGGTTTAGAGGTATAGGAGGACTGATTAGGGTTAGGTTATCATTTTCATTTCAGTTTTGAGCCGCCACAAACCTCCTAGAGATCCTAGTAATGGCTTCCTACATCTAAAACACCCCAAATCACTCTCTAATTGAAGATTAGGCTTAGCAACACCAAATTAAGGAGAAAAAGCACCAAAGCAAGGTTGGAACTGCTGTTAGACATCAGTATTCGCCCCAAATCAGAGGAGTTTCAGTTCTGAGAATTTCATTTGTGGCCAAGGTGAGTGATTTGCATAGTTTTTGCACTAATTACGGTAATTAAGGGTAATTAGTGAAGATTAGCGAATTTATACGTAAATAAATTCTGGAAAAATTCTTAAAATTCTAAAATAATGTTTTAAGGCTCTGTTAGAAATTTGGGTTAATTTCGATGTGTTTTGCTAATTGTATGCTTAAACATGATTAGGAGGGATTATAAGAAAATGTGAGGTTTTGGCCACTTTTAATCCATTTTGATTCATTTAAATTGTTGTTTGTTGTTTGTGGTTGCTATTACATGTTACTATGACTCTATGGTATGTTTCATGATTGATTAGAATAGTTAAATTGCTCGAAAACGTCGTCGAATGGCGTAGAAAGCTTGCTGGAAAGTTGCAGAAGTGTGCAGGCTCCGAACCGGTTCGGATCGGAGAAAGGGGTCGGATCGGACTAGGGAACTGACCAAGGGAATCCGAACTGGATGAGGACTTGCCACTGGAAGAAGTTTGGCAGGAAGGAAGGCCATTGCTTAGAGTTGGAGTTGGACAGAAGATCGGATCGGAGCGATGGAGCGGATCGGATCGGAGTAAGCTAGGGAGCGGAGCGGATCGGATCGGAAGAGTGATTGAAGGCCAGATCGGATCGACTTGGAGACGCAGGGATCGGATCGGAAGCAAAGAAGAAATAAGCTAGGGATTGGAGCGCTGGAGGGAAGGACACCCGACCCGACCTGGAGGAGGACCCCGACCCGACCCGGAGCGAAGTACCCGACCCGAATCGAATGAAAGAAGACAAGGAGAAGGACCCGAACCCAGAGGAAGGTGGCACTCCGAACCGAACCGAGCATGGGTGACCGAACCGAACCGAATTCTAGAGCTGCTACTGCACGACAACTTTTCTGAAGACCCACTCCAATTCGACCAAACCCGAGATGCAAAGGAAGTCCAAATGAGAAGTTAGAGCTTAAGATTCAGATGGGAATCAACGAGTTCACTTCATGATTGGGCTTTGCTGCGGGACGCGTGCTAAGGAGTTATCGACACCTACAGCTTTGGACCACTATGGTAGGAGGTATGAAGGCGGATTCAGGGCCATTATGGCATTGGTAGAACCAAGGGCTATGACCAATGAAGTGGGTCATTGAAATGTTTAGTCATGACTCCAAGTGTTTGGCTTGGTCACAGCAGGGTTTCTACAAGTCGGGATTCGTCGTTGCCTCAGTTTGTCTAGTGTTCCAAAGTGGTAGATGTCGTACGCTTTAGGCACTGAGTGAGAGGTGTGAGGATGGTTGCTAGGGATGATTTGTTGCTATCATTATGACATGCACACCCCACCCCCGTATTCTTACACTATTTATTATGGCACCTTGGAGTATTGTACGGTATGTGGTACTAACTCTTTGGTTGCAGGTCCAGGTTCAGGTATGGTTTAGTATACCTGTTATTATTCTGTTTAGATGCTTATCGCTCATACCAGGCTTTATGTCTGACCCAGAGTTTTATGTCTCTTCTTATTACTCTGGGTGCTCACACGAGCAGACTAGAGACAGGTTAGCTGGTGATGCACGGGTAGATGATCCGGAGACGAGCAGGAGGCTTCCACGTACTATATACATAATATTCTCCCTGTGTTCTTGAAGATCACTGCTTGGGCATTGTTGGTGTATCTTCCACTTCAGCTTTCTTTTGTTTAGAGACAGTAAATTTGGAAAATTGTAATAAGCTGTATTTGGATTTCCGCTGCTTTGAGATTGATGTTGGTTTTAGTTATCAGCTTATGCACTGTCTCGCCTGTTTTATGTCAAGTACATTATTATTATATTTTATTCCATGCGCTGTGAGACATTCTACAGGTTCTTTGACTAGTTCATTCCCTTCTTTCCTTTCTTATGACGACCGTCTTGTGCTAGTCGGGCATGTGTACAGAGCACTTATGGAGGAAATGCAGGCTGGTGTGAGGCGGGCCGTCACACTACTTCAAGAGGCAGCCAATATTTTTATATGCTCATTTTAGTTGAATTTGATCTTTTGATTATTTCATCTGTTTTCTTATGACTGGAAAATGCTACTGATTTCTATTTAAAATCCTTATTTAGTTTAGCATTATGGATCTAAAGTCATTATTTAAATCTATTCAGTTTTATGATCACGTAAAAACCCCTTTACTGATACGTTTGAAAACTCTATAGAAATCTGGACATACAAAAGGTATTGATCTGTGGCAATCTTCCATGAAACATTTATATGAGCTGCAATATACTTGTGTATAGGTACTGAGGCTCTGTAAATGATTGATTTAGATTAATATCAGATGTATACTCAGACAAATATATATATATATATATATGTATGTATGTATGCAGTTAAAATAAAACAAGGATTTATTTATGTAAACCCATGGATAAATGATTTCCTGAATTTCACATGTATGTATTGGATGAATTTCTTGCTTGATTGGTTAATATTCTGGTCTAATGGTTGTTTTGATTGCTTGAGGTGATTTCTGTGAAATCCATAGTATTATACAGTGGGTCTAACTATGTTAGTTTACCTTATTTAGGTAATTAGTCACTGAAAGAAAAATATGAGAACACTTAGTAATTTAACTAAGGATTATTTTGGTCAAGAAGCTGTAGAATGGCTTGCCTTGAGTTGTAAGTCTGGCACATGGCCTAATTTTGGTCTTGAGATCTTTGTGTAGTAGTTTGAATTAGATTACTACAATGTGACCTAGTGATTCCTTATCACAGATGAGATAAAGAACTTAATTAACTGAAAATGCTAGGAAATAAGTATATAAGGAACTTGAGTCTTCCTAGAGGAATTTTCCAATGGCATTTATGAATAAAAATAATGATGTTAACAGGGTGAGTTAACCTGTTATGTTCTTATGTTTGATTGATTTGCATGTATTAATTTTGAATATTAATGATGAATGGTTTTATAAATAAGTAAATGTGCATTTGCACAAGATTATTTATTAATAGGGAAAAGAAGTGAGCATTTTTAATAAAATTCCTTTATGAAATTATATCACAGATTTTGCCATTATGTTTTAATTGGGATGCTCATACCATACATTAGTCTGACCTTGTTTGCTCATGTCAAATGGGGTGTCTCACTATTTGGTGAGGTAGCCTCTAATGCTTTTTCAGGTACTGATGGAGCTAAGTAGATTTGGTTTAAGGAGTCTGCTGTTTTCTTGGATGATTAGCATGATTGAGTAGGAAATAAGAGCCTTGAAATATGATATTTACATGAATCCTGAGAGTAGTTTATGAATTAGTTTTGTAATTATTAAGCTAAAATGTTTAAATGGTAGATGAACACAATGTAATATGTATATAGAAGACTGATTTGAAGTAATATTTTAATTTGATAATTTTATGAACTTAAATGGAAATATATATATTTTGAATTATGGAGATTTACTAATATTATATGTATTAGCCAATCTGGATTCATTTTAGAAAAATATATCTTCAAAGTATCAGTTGTGCATACACATGACTATCAGTTTTTGGTACACTCAGTTTGGAAGTATCACTTTTATGGGCTCATGGTTATCAGTTTGATAAAACCATTTGTAGGTATCACTTTAATATATTTCAAATTATCATTTAGAAATAGCATCATTTTGAAAGTTCATTTTATGTGCTCAAAATATCATTTTTTTAAAAGGTACTATTTTTGACAAGTATCAATTCTGCATAATGGCAGGGGTCCTTTTTGAAGGCATTATTTTCTAAAGCAACAACAGTATTGTTTTCATATACACTGAAGTATCAGTTTTTGAAAGCATTATTTTGTAGGCATATAGGTATCATTTTTTCACACACACGAGTATCAGTTCTACCCTTATGATATAAAAGTATCATTTTTATAAGCATAAGGGTATCAGTTTTAAATATTGATTTTTACTGAGATCAATGGATCTCTTGTTTTCTTTCTATTCTGATTTAAAGCAAGATGGATATATATATATATATATATTCACATATATATATATCATAATAATTTCTGTATGAACAAATTTTTTTAAATTGGTCTAACTTTTGGATCCTGGTTATAGCTTTGGATAAGGAATGCTCTAGTTTTTAAATAGAGAACCTTTTGTATGAAAAAAAAGACTATAAAATCTAGTTATAAGCAGGGACATTCCAACAATATTGTTAGAGGGCTACTCTCTTTAGGTATTGTTAGAATGGATCACATACGCAGTGATGAAAATTTGGCAGATCCTTTAATGAAAGGACTGTCTAGAGAGAAAGTCCTTAATACTTCTAAAAGAATGGGACTATTTCCCTTATATTGTTGAGTCACGCACAATGGTAATCCGACCTAATGACTGGAGATCCCAAGAACTAGGTTAAATGGGAAAAAACTAGTTGTGTAATGATAGCAGTTGAACATGCTATTTTTTGTATATTAAGAAGCATGTATTCCTAAAGTGATTAGAGGAAGGGTTAATAGAAACTATTGATGAGATCTATACTCTATTTGGAGTGGAGTACCTATCTTCAAAAGTGCTCTTGATAGACTCACACCTATCTGAATGTGGAAATGTCGCCATTTCCTATTAAATTTTGGGCAAAACTTCTAGAGCGTTCACTAAACTGGGATAGATGTGCATGGCCATTAACGTATGGGCTTATTTGATTGCACTGTAGAAAAGGTTGTGTGTGGTCTAATGTTAGGAATAGAGTTCAAGACCATGTATCACTCTAGTAAAAACTGAATCTTATCCATTATGCAAAAGTTCAAGTCGAAAGACACCTTTGTTTATTCACAATCCTATGTTTTTAGAAACTGCTATTTTTTTTTAAAATAATTCAAGTGGAGGATTGTTGGAAACGCTTTGTACATGTAGTGAATTTGTTTAAAAAATAAAAATAAATTATAGTTACTAAGAATTTATTATTGAGCCATTACTGCAATAGAGTCGTTGAAAGTTATAAAGGTAATATATATAATGTATATGTATATGTATATATTTATGAGCCATTATTGTGATTGAACAGTCACACTAGCACAACGGTCATATATTTATGTGATCTTTTATCAACCTGTTACGAAAACAAATGGTATTAAAATATTGCTATGAATGATAATAAATTAAAATTTATTAACATTCATCACTTTTGAAACGTATGTAATTTACATGTTATAAATTGCAGTTTTTTTACCGTTTCTTTTATTTCATATGGTATTAATAGTGATCCAACTTTCCTCCCACTAACATAGCAAAAGTAACATTTTTTTTCATTCTGCCTATATAAGGAATAGACAAAGCAAAATATAGAAAAAAAATTTCATCTTCCCCTCTCTTCAAAAATTTTCTTATCTTCATTTGAAATTTTTCATTACAAAAGAAAAGTGCAGTACAGTTTTTAATTTCAGTGCAAATCTGGCTCAATTCATTTGTGCAAGCGAATTGATTTTGAAGAACAGGTTGCTTAATCCTAAAGGCAGCGGCAGAAGGTACAAACTGCTTTGCACCATTGATTAGATCGCCGAAACGTCATCAAGACAGCGACTTTGTACGTGACTTAGTCATTAGATTTTCAACAACTTGTATTAAAGGTTGGTATATCTGGTAGATAAGAAGCGGGTCTGTGACGACCCCCTTCCCCGTACTGACGGTGGCAAGGGTAATCTTTGGAATATAACACATAAACAGATAACAACAGAATAGAATTAAATAAATACACCAGATAATGCGCAATAAAATATACTGGATAAACGTAATCATCCGAGTTACACAGTATACAGGATCTTACTTAGTACAAATACAATTCAGCTATACATAAATGTCTACAGCGGAAAACAAACATAATGTAAAATAGGAGCTGAACAGCATAAAAAGAGATAAATGATAGAATCCATCTTCAGCTCCAGCTATCCAGAGAAAGCCAGCTAAAACCTGAATACAAGGCTGCCCATGTAGAAAAAGGGGCACCCGAGTTTGAAAGTGAAACAAACTACGAGTCAGTCATGGGACTGGTATGAGAAATCTACTCAACACATTTAAAATATGGCTAATCACAGGACCACGCCACTTTCGTGGAACGGGTTCACTCCATCGGATTGCCAGTGGTATAAAAACAAACAATTCTTTTAAAACATCGCAATGCTTTTTATAAAAATGAAGCCATTATAAGACTCAGTTCCCATCACACAATGCAACGCAAACCGGAGGATAGAGTTTTACCTTATAATGGCCAAAATATGCTTGATACGAATAAAACAAAAGCATTTGATATTATTACTAGTGTTTATAAGTTTCAAAAACAATTTCAATCATAACTATCAATCATAGACGGCATGGGTACCATGTATCATATTGCCTTATATATATACAATCAAAACTGCACAGTCACGTATTTGGAAATTGGATTTCCGTCACGAACCAAGGCAAAAGATAGTCCTTACCGACTTCGAGACTATCAAGCCCGAGCCTCAAGGTCAGAGCGCATCGACCCTTGGAGCGACAGGGCCGGTCCACAGATGCGGATTAAAATTCCTGAACACTACGTTTCCCCGCCCTTTGGGGCGTAAATGAGCCAACGAATAACTCCATCGGACCCGGATCATCCGATCTAACTGAGGCGCCTCGCAACAGTAACAACCACATATGTCAAACTCGTTAGGGCGTGTAAAACCACTGACGTCACTTCTAGCTAGAAAGAAACGCATGTCCTCCCTGAGGTCCTCTCCCGTTTCTGGTTCATACCGGGGTGTGAGGCTCGCGATTTCACGTTATATACAAAGCTACGCCACACAGGCGATGCTTTGATCATCACCACAAGACTTTGCTTTTCAACAGAAGCCCTGATCACTGCATCTTAGCGTGCCACACAATCAATTCACACCATGCAACTGATGGCTATCAATCACAAAGAATAAATTCCAATGTCAGACACACCGTCCATTTGCAAGTCCGTTCTGGGTCTGAACGAAACCGGAGGCACTATATACCTCGCAAACCCTTCGATCTCCACGTACGTCTGGACGATCACCACTTATTATCCATATTTCGGGATGCCTCCCAATCAGGACATCTGTCACCATCCAAACGAGGTGAAGATCTCCGGTCTTCGACCACCGTCTTCATCTTCGATTTCTTATCGTCGATTCAGTTATTCAGAATGGGACAAACCCGGTCTTTCTGAGCAACTCGCGTATATAATAAACAAGTGCAACACAAACACACATACGCATCATTTCATTTCATTAGTCGCTAACCGTAAATCAGTAAGAGGACGATTTCCCAAATATTAACCCCGAAGGGCGAAACCAACATCAGATCAACACCCAGGAAACCATTCTACTTAGCCAACCTTCAGTTAGTTTCTAAAGTTCACATCCATAACATTTATAATATTTTATAACGATTTATCGCTATTTTTATTTATTTTAAAATAGCCAATTTATTCAAAACGACGCTTCGGGCCATAACGCGGCCGTGGCGCTGTTTTTCTTCAGATTTGGTTTACACATATCTGAAAATCTAACCGTTGGATCTTCACAAAATTTACATTATTAGAAAGATCATTTCAAAACGAATCCAACGGTTTCAGTTTCGGTAAAATCCGACGGTCGGATCTCCCGGTATAATCGTTTGAAGTTTCAATTTCAAAATACGAAATGCAGCGTCGTTATTCGATTTAATATAATTATATTTACATTTATATAAATATAATCGATTCTGGCGCTGTTTTTCTTCAGATTTGAATTAAACATTCCAGACAATCCAACCGTTGGATTTTTACAAAGTTGGTGCCGTTGGAATGATATTTCCAAAGCGAACCCAATGGTGGTGGTTTCGGGAAAATCCGATGGTCGGATCTCCCGCACTAATCGTTTGAAATCACGGTTTCAAAATACGAACTACAGCTTCGTTATTCGATATATTTCAATTCTATTTATATATATCGATTCTTCGATTTCAAAACTATACGATTTTCATACATTTGATAAAAATGATATTTTTATCTAACTGTCTTCTATTTCAACACTTCACTATTTTTAACAATTCATGTATATAATAAAAATATGATTTTTAATGTAAAACAATTTATTTCAAAAGACGACTATTTTATATAGTTCATATAGATGATAAAAATATGATTTTTATTATAAAACAATTTATTTCAAAATATGAATACCATTCAACACATGAATTTCAATTCAACGAATGAATTTCGATTCAACACATGAAGGTTTTCTATAGTTTATATATATAGATAAAAAGGTGATTTTTATACTTAAAACACGAATACCATTCAACACATGAATTTCAATTCAACGAATGAATTTCGATTCAACACATGAAGGTTTTCTATAGTTTATATAAATAGATAAAAAGGTGATTTTTATTGCAAAACAATTTATTTCAAAACATGAATGTCATTCAATAAAGGAATTTCTATTCAACACACGAATATAGTTTCAACACATGAATATTATTCAAAATTTCGGCAGCATAACGGCAGGGTAGTTAAAACCGGGACCGTCCCTAGTACGGCTCCTCGCTCTACCTTAAAGCCTCGCAGCTTTTGACAATGGGGAATCATGCATCTAGTTCGCACGCAGGCGGCATGTATATATTTTTTTTCATTTCCACAAACTAATCCTATGTGGTTTCAACCAAATATTTCTCAACCACAAATGGATATTTTTCAACCACAATCAATCAATTTCAACCACAAACAATTCAAATCAACCATTCGTAATCAACCAATTTTCACACCAATCACAACCAATAAATACCGTCCATGATTTGTGGACGAGGGGCGTATATATATATAAGCATTTCACTTCTATTTCAACACATATATAATTTTTACAACGCATATATAACTTATACATCGAACGTACAACTTATACAACGCTTATACAAGAGGTGTACAACGCTTATATAACTCATACATCGATTATATAATTTATACATCGGCGTTTTCCATATCGTTTATAAATTAGAAATCTCACATTGGGTTCCACTCCACCAAAAATAGCAGAAGGCTCAGAAAAATATGCGGTCTCTTCTAGAAGGTAGAAGACGTCCACACGGGTCCACTATCTCTTATTTCACTGAATTTCATCAAGAAATGAAAAAGATATGATTTTTACAGTAAAATAAAAAACCGTAGCACTTTAAAGTGCTATTAACCATTTAAAATATAATAAACCGTACCTTTCTTCTACTGTTCAAACCTAGGGTTGCAAAAATCCTTCAATTCGGGTAGTGATTCGTCGATCAGGTTTCACCACTGCTTAGAGCTAGGGGAGGCGCGCAAAACCATGGTGGTATGGTCCAACTCGTCGCGGTGGCGGGGAAGAAAATCGGTGTGAACGGGGGCGACTTCCCAGGCGTGATTCACGCTGAAGACAAGGCGAGGGAGGGCGTGGCCTACACGGATTTGAAGAGGAGATCGAGGGCTTCAAAATTTGGTAAGGAGCGCTCGATTCTATTGAGAGACGGAGGAGAAAAAGAGGAGAGAAGGTTGGAGCTGAAGGCACCGTCCGTGATCGATGAATCGTGGAGAGAGAATGGGGAATGGGCCAATAGAATGTTTTTATTTTATTTTATAATTTTAAATTTCGAAAATACCCTCTTTCACTCACGAACCCCAATCCAGACCCAACGACTGTCGTCCCTAGCATTTTACCCCCATTCCGAACACAATGGGATATGTTTCGTAGGCCCATTCGACTGTTTCAGTCAGATTTCCTTCAAATTAAAATATAAAACATTCAATATTTAATTTGAAAATACATTTCAATTTGCCAGGGCCACAAACTAATTCGAAAAATTCCAGAAAAATAAATCTGGCTATGTTTTGACGATACGGTCGCAACAAAACTAGTTTCGTCGAATTCTGAGACCGTTTGTAAAATAGCCCCCTTTTGGTCGATCCAATTTAACTATAATTGACCAAAACACATTTTTCTTTGCCACGCTCACATACTAGCTTCAAAAATTATGAAATTTGAAACCTAGCAATAACATCACATCCCGGATCCAACTAAAGTGGTTTCGTCGAATTCCGAGGTCGTTTGCAAAATGGCCATTTTCACTAGCTATATAATTTCTATAGCGACCTTTCTGAAAATTCATGTGGCCATAACTTTTGCTTCCCGCTAAAAGGTACTCACTAACAGATTTAAATATTTTTGGTTTCACTCAAATCCGTTTTGTTTTGCATCCGGTACAGTCAGTCAAAGTTTGAATTCAAATTTTGAAACTACCGCGCCATTTTAGGCCTTTTTATAATTAGAATTAATTATATTTGTTTTCAAACGTCGATTCAAACTCGCTTTTCATTGCTATTATTTAAAATATTTATTTTAAATATTTAAAATCCACTATTTTATCCAATTTAAAAATTTTAAATTGGTTCAGATTTTCCGGGTCGTTACAATCTCCCCCACTTAAAACTTTTCGTCCCCGAAAAGGAACAAAGTCGAAAGTGGTTTGATTAATCAACTCTAAGTTCAATCTGGCTTCCATTCTGCAACTTTTCAGTTTCTGAGAATTTTCAAATTCTTCAAAAATTTGGCTAACACCCAGAATTTTCGAAAAATTTCGCCATAACCTCCTTCGTACGGGGAGGGGTTTGGAAATTTATTGGGCCGTATTAGGTACCCAATAAATCCTATAAAGCATACACATATATATAGTGATATATTCTGGTGTTTACAGGGGAGCGTGTATAGATAATAACTCAAGAGAATAAATTCTCGTCACCCTGTCCAAGCCTGAGGGAGTGTGTATTTTAATTGCTCCAGAGGATAAATCCTCATCACCTCGTCCCGTGTGGGAAATAAATAATACATGTGCCGTATCTAATGACTAGAGAGACGTGATTATTGTCAACTCCAGACCCATGTGGGGTTTTTATTAATCTGGCAATTTATCGTTACAATTTTATATGTCCATATCAGTCATCAGTTCAACCTGTAAAATATAGTCATCGCCATACAAGCCT
Source organism: Allium sativum (assembly GCA_030737875.1). Lineage (NCBI taxonomy): Eukaryota > Viridiplantae > Streptophyta > Magnoliopsida > Asparagales > Amaryllidaceae > Allium > Allium sativum. The sequence continues at coordinate 40,365,841 of CM060916.1, forward strand.
CTCGCTCGTATGGTAAATCTTCCACCTCGTCACACAAGCTCCAAATGCTTATGTGGTATATGATGAAGTATGCATATCTTCAAGAAGTATGCCATGTAGTGTAGTTCAAAATTAATTGTTACTATCCTATGGCCATGTTTATTATTACACACAGAATAACCGGCACTCCGCATCTAACGGCATTCACAGGAGTTGATATAATAATATTTCGCATCCAACTCATTAAGGTTTACCTATTTGTCGGGCACGCAAATAAAATCTTTACTCAACAGCTATCCAATTACCTGTTCAAACATATATAATGCACATGTATATATTTCTATCTATTTTCTAATCAGTTCAATGTGTGATTTAATCGAATAAATTCTACTATTCATTCCATTATTGATTAAGTTAACTATTGTTTCAATAATTTTAATTAATCAAATCTACCATCATACAATGCAAACAACAAGCAATTTGTTTTTAACTTTTCAAATATATATCTTTTATATATTCAAAAATTATATTTCTAAAACCAGACTTTATATATAATCACAAATACGTTATTTAAAAACATGTAACTCTCGACTCGTTCTAGGGCACTTCTGACCCTATCCCAAATATTAACCCCAAATGCCGAAACCAACATCAGATCAACACCCAAGAAACCATTCGACTTAGCCAACCTTCAGTTAGTTTCTAAATTTCACATCCATATCGTTTATAATATTTTATAACGATTTATCGCTATTTTTATTTATTTTAAAATAGCCAATTTATTCAAAACGACGCTTCGGGCCATAACGCGGCCGTGGCGCTGTTTTTCTTCAGATTTGGTTTACACATATCTGAAAATCTAACCGTTGGATCTTCACAAAATTTACATTATTAGAAAGATCTTTTCAAAACGAATCCAACGGTTCTAGTTTCGGGAAAATCCGACGGTTGGATCTCCCGGTATAATCGTTTGAAGTTTCGATTTCAAAATACGAACTGCAGCGTTGTTATTCGATTTTATATAATTATATATATATATATATATATAATCGATTCTGGCACTATTTTTCTTTAGATTTGAATTAAACATTCCAGACAATCCACCCGTTGGATTGTTACAAAGTTGGTGCCGTTGGAAAGATATTTCCAAAGCGAACCCAACAGTGGTGGTTTCAGGAAAATCCGACAATCGGATCTCCCACACTAATCGTTTGAAATCAAAGTTTCATAATACGAACTGCAGCTTCGTTATTCGATATATTTCAATTCTATTTTTATATATATCGATTCTTCGATTTCAAAACTATATGATTTCATACATTTGATAAAAATGATATTTTTATCTAACTGTCTTCTATTTCAACACTTCACTATTTTTAACAATTCATGTACATAATAAAAATGTGATTTTTAATGTAAAACAATTTATTTCAAAATACAACTATTTTATATAGTTCATATAGATGATAAAAATATGATTTTTATTATAAAACAATTTATTTCAAAATATGAATACCATTCAACACATGAATTTCAATTCAACGAATGAATTTCGATTCAACACATGAAGGTTTTCTATAGTTTATATATATATATACATATATAGATAAAAAGGTGATTTTTATATTTAAAACACAAATACCATTCAACACATGAATTTCAATTCAATGAATGAATTTCAATTCAACACATGAAGGTTTTCTATAGTTTATATAAATAAATAAAAAGGTGATTTTTATTGCAAAACGATTTATTTCAAAACATGAATGTCATTCAATAAAGGAATTTCTATTCAACACACGAATATAGTTTCAACACATGAAAATAATTCTAACACATGAATATTATTCAAAATTTCGGCAGCATAAGGGCAGGGTAGTTAAAACCGGGACCGTCCCTAGTATGGCTCCTCGCTCTACCTTAAAGCCTCGCAGCTTTTGACAATGGGGAATCATGCATCTAGTTCGCACGCAAGCGGCATGTATATATTTTTTTCATTTCCACAAACTAATCCTATGTGGTTTCAACCAAATATTTCTCAACCACAAACGGGTATTTTTCAACCACAATCAATCAATTTCAACCACAAACAATTCAAATCAACCATTCGTAATCAACCAATTGTCACACCAATCATAACCAATAAATACCGTCCATGGTTTGTGGACGAGGGGCGTATGTATATATATATATATATATATATATATATATATATAAGCATTTCACTTCTATTTCAACACATATATAATTTTTACAACGCATATATAACTTATACATCGAACGTACAACTTATACAACGCTTATACAAGAGGTGTACAATGCTTATATAACTCATACATCGATTTTATAATTTATACATCATCGTTTTCCATATCGTTTATAAATTAGAAATCTCACATTGGGTTCCACTCCACCAAAAATAGCAGAAGGCTCAGAAAAATATGCGGTCTCTTCTAGAAGGTAGAAGACGTCCACACGAGTCCACTGTCTCTTGTTTCACTGAATTTCGTCAAGAAACGAAAAAGTTATGATTTTTACAGCGAAATCAAAAACCGTAGCGCTTTAAAGCGCTATTAACCATTTAAAATATAATAAATCGTACCTTTCTTCTACTGTTCAAACCTAGGGTTGCAAAAATCCTTCAATCCGGGTAGCGATTCGTCGATCAGGTTGCACGACTGCTTAGAGCTAGGGGAGGCACGCAAAACCATGGTGGTATGGTCCAACTCGTCGCAGCGGCGGAGGAGAAAATCGGGGTGAAGGCGGCGACTTCCCAGGCGTGATTCACGCTGAAGACGAGGCGAGGGAGGGCGTGGCCTACACGGATTTGAAGAGGAGATCGAGGGCTTCAAAATTTGGTAAGGGGCGCTCGATTCTGTTGAGAGACGGAGGAGAAAAAGAGGAGAGAATGTTGGAGCTGAAGGCGCTGTCCGTGATCGATGAATCGGGGAGAGAGAATGGGGAATGGGCCAATAGAATGTTTTTATTTTATTTTATAATTTTAAATTTCGAAAATACCCTCTTTCACTCACGAACCCCAATCCAGACCCTACGACTGTCGTCCCTAGCGTTTTACCCCCATTCCGAACACAATGGGATATGTTTCGTAGGCCCATTCGACTGTTTCAGTCAGTTTTCCTTCAAATTAAAATATAAAACATTCAATATTTGATTTGAACGTACATTTCAATTTTCCAGGGCCACAAACTGATTCGAAAAATTCCAGACAAATAAATTTGGCTATGTTTTGATGATACGGTCGCAACAAAACTAGTTTCGTCGAATTCTGAGACCGTTTGTAAAATGGCCCCCTTTTGGTCTATCCAATTTAACTTTAATTGACCAAAACACGTTTTTTTCTTTGCCACGCTCACATACTAGCTTCAAAAATTATGAAATTTGAAATCTAGCAATAACTTCACATCCCGGATCCAACAAAAGTTGTTTCGTCGAATTCCAAGGTCGTTTGCAAAATGGCCATTTTCACTGGCTATATAATTTCTATAGCGACCTTTCTGAAAATTCATTTGGCCATAACTTTTGCTTCCCACTATGAAACTTCGATTTTTCAGATTCGTTAGAAAGGTATTCACTAACATATTTAAATATTTTTGGTTTCACTCAAATCCGTTTTGTTTTGCACCCGATACAGTCAGTCAAAGTTTGAATTCAAATTTTGAAACTACCGCGCCATTTCAGGCCTTGTTTATAATTAGAATTAATTATATTTATTTTCAAACGTCGATTCAAACTCTCTTTTCATTGCTATTATTTAAAATATTTATTTTAAATATTTAAAATCCACTATTTTAGCCAATTTAAAATTTTTAAATTGGTTCGGATTTTCCGGGTCGTTAGAGGGTCAACGAATATGGTTTCGGTAGAAAACAAGAAGACAAAAGCCTCGTTGATTTAGGCTCGGATGGAACCCAAACAAAAGCTGCAAACAGTGAAGGCGACAAGAAGACATACTAAGTCATAGTTTTTCTAACTATGGTGGTCCATTTTGGCACTGAATTGTGGTAGTGTTTTTTGGTTTAGAGTGCATATTTCTTTATCTTCTTTATAATGAATATTTAGGCCCATATCTCGATCTATTATGAAATCACATGGTTTTGTGCTATTTGGATGAATGTTTTCGGGATGAGTTTTGCTGCTGGTCCTGCACTGTTTAGTGAATAGGTTTATCACAGTATATCTAGCTAAATTTAGTTAAAGTCAACTTATGATTATTCATATTTTCTACCTAAAAAAAAGAAAAAAAAAGTATATGCATTTGCCTTGCTACAAGGAGCATTATCTCATTTGGCAACAATTCATTAAAAAAAGTTAGTAAAATGAAGTTTTGAATAATAGCTTCTAAGTAGTGATTTATTTCGTAAAAATATTTGGAACCTTGGGGACAATTTAGACTTTAGTGTAGACAGTTTGGTCATAATTGCCTATAAATTTCCTTTATAAGCCATATGCAACAATCACTTGCTTCTCAAAATTCTAGTTGTTAGCTACTTTTGTAAGCCACTTATTAAAAGTTGTCAAACATCAAAATTGGAATAGGATATTTTTAAGTAGTTTTGACTACTCCAAAGGAGTTGCCAAACATGCTCAATGTGTTAAGATAAGGTTCTAATTTCCGATTAGCCATGCCTTTGTAATTAAATGATTTTTTAACTTAATTGTTTACACCGTTACGCCAGCGGTTAATTAAATGAACTAGAAAATGAAAGTGCATAAATAGTTCAAACAATATAATGCTTGTAATTGAAACATGATTAGAAAGAAATGCACTATATTGCTGATGATATAGTTAATAATTTTCTTAGCCATGTTCTATAAAGGTTGTAAGATATATTCTTTATGTTAAATTGTTGACAATTTGGCCAAGTAATTCGAAGGGGAAAGGATTACCCTTGCAAAGCTATTGGCTAGAAAACATTTCAAATATAGTTGGTGCAGCTATGAGTATCCACGTGTTGAAATTAACATTTCATTAGTTTGCTCTTGCTCTAAACCATAATCAGTTTTCAAAACCTTGAAATTATTCCATTCCACAATTTGTTTTCCAGTGTCATCTTTGGAACAACTCAGATAAAATCCGATAGCGCCTGAGGAGGAATCAACAGACCAAACAGCAAATTCTCGACAACTCTCGACCACATCTGATGATTATACCAAAGAGAAGTTGAGTAAATGTCTTTTCATTTTTCATCTTTTTTTCATTTGTTTTTGGCAAACATAAGTTTGGCTGCAAAGAAGAGGAAAAAACTTCTGTTATGTCAACAAGCAACAAATTAGATACTTATATAAGGGTTGTTGGAGATTCTTATCTTCGTTTAGGGTTATGTGGTATTTAAATTAAGAAAGAAGCTGTTGATTCTGTAGATTAAAACGGAATCAGCTACTTAATCTTATTAATTACGGTATTTGCATGATTGAAGAAAAATTAGCTACTTAACCACATTAATTAAGGTATTTGCAAGATTTAGGTGATATACTGGTCTCTATAATCTAACATATGAGTAATAGAAATTTTAATCGAACTGGTTCTTCCATGCCTGCTGTGATAACAAGCTTATAAAACAATAACCAATAATATCAACTTTTGTATTTAAGTAATGATTCTGTTTTACTCTAAATGTATCCTAAACTACATTTTTCAAATGAAAATTGTTTTAAGTTACTTAAGTTTAGCTGGTAAAAAAAATTCCAGGCATTGAAGTATGTTAACTATCTACCTTAGGTTTTGGCCAAATCATCAAAGATGATTCATGTTATGCTTATGGGTGCTTTTTCTTATGGTGCAAATATTAATTTCCTACAGCCTAAGCTGGCAAATAATGCATGGAAATGGATTCTACAAACTCTATGGAAGCACAGGAGGAGCCTATATAAAAAGAAGTCAGTTTTTCCTGGTCATGCCCCTTTGTTTATTGCAGAGGCTTGCAGACCTTCTCTGTTAGAACATAGGAGAACTCTTCTTTGTATCCTTCCAGTCATTGTTGTACTGTACAACAACTGTTCTAAGAGCTGCCTCCTTATATGGGGTCTGCATATTCTTCCAGCAAGCAAGATCAGAGAAAAATGCACTCATAGTATAAGGATGACAACGATTGTGCTGAAGAAGGCGATAACAAGATTCAACATTCAACTCGAGAATCCAACCGAGGTTTCATTTACTTCACTTCTGTTTTTTGCCATTCCATACTGCTAAATTTATGTCTTTTCCTTTGAGTACTTGGTTAATTTATGGCAATAACGATAAAAGCTTTCAAAGAAAAACAGAAAATAAAATATACACTGTCTTTTAAAGTTTTATGTGTTTGGATGGTGCTACAGACAATATTCCTACTTTTTTTTCCTCAACAAGAGTAAAAATTTGTGAAAAAAAATCCATTAATCTCTATAGCTAACGGTGCTAATTACCTCCATTTCTTGTTGTGTCTCATATTCTTTCATTATGTCATGCACGACGAAGTAGCCAGATCTACAAACAGCTATCCTCTCCTCTCCATTAGCTGCGTGTTTGCAGGCCATTATACCCCGTAACATGATGATGTAGGCCATTTTTGTAGTTTGGACTTAGTTATGGTACGAGTTTTCTCGATATACTGTGGGTTTATATATCTGGTTGTTTTGTATTTGCAGTCTTTCTTTATAGTTGAGTGTTCGAACTTGGATGGGGGAGGGGTTCGGTGTTGTTGGTGTGTATGTGGTTGATTTTATTGCATGATCTTTTGAGGCAATTAATGTTAAAGTAACAGAAGTAAGATGAACTGAATCTACTTTTTTATTTTGTGTAGGTTTTTGCTTTCCAATTTGTATATTATGCCAAGTTTGATGGATGAGTTTGAGATGTGTACAATTTTTTTTTCTTAATATGTTACTAATCAATCTCAGTTTAATATTTCAGGTTGTGGTGCTCGACCCGAGTTGTATGAGAGGAGAAATATGATAAGAAAATGCTATATTTGAGAAAAATTATTATATGAGAATAGAAATTTGTATACGAATACTGTATAAAAACTATGAGAACTTTGTTGTAATCGTTTGTACTATTACTATCAAAATTTGATATCGAAACCAGAAATGTGAAGGGGTATCATAAAAGGCTCAATACCGAAGCGAAGGCCTCAAGGAGAATCAAGCCAACACCGAAAGAAAAGAGTAAGACCTATAACAGTGAAGAGTCAATATCGGAACAAGGGTAGAGATACTGAAGAACGACACCAAACCAAGAGTTGAACACGTATGCTATCGGCGCCAACGAAGGAGTGCAAATAGCTTTGTGACGATGACAGGAAGAAGGCAAGAAACCCACGATACCGATAACAATGTGCAATAAGTAGTAAAACTTGGTGTTGATATCGAACAATGAGGCTAGAAGAAAATCAATTTGGCACCGAGTACACAAGCATAGAGAACGATGCCAAAACCTAGTGCATAAAAGAAGCACAAGACCAATAATAAGTAGGATGGAAGCAAAGAAGCACTATCAACACCAACATGCTTGGTGTCAATATTATTGCATACATGCGACACCGGAGTTACAAAGGAAAGAGTATGAAAGTGATACCCAATTACCATGCGAAAGCATGAAGGCGATACCCAGAAATACGAGCAATGCAGGATCGAAATCGACACCCAGAGCACAAAAGCGGGTCGATACCATTACTAGGTAGATGCTACCAAAAGGGGGTCAAAACCCTCTATAAATAAGACCCCAAGGGTCACATTTGGGGGACTTTTCCTCATTCTAAAATCTTATATTCATTTCTATGAGATTAAACCCTAATTTAGAAATTGATTTGGGGATTTCTCTATTTCTCCTGTAATCACTTATGTACCACATCAAGCAAATCAATAAAGGAGGCACTTAGCACTTGCAATCTATTCCATTTGTTTTCCCTTATTGTTATTTTCAATCCAAACCTTCTACCTGGGAACAATTACTGAACCAACCATTATGCACCGTCTAGCTTTCGACTAGTGTCGAGCTTATGAAGCCCTTATCCTAAGATAATTGTTGATCCTTAAATCTCGTAAGCATGATACTCTCCTCTTCTCTTGAAGGATGAGTAACTAATCTTCGGACTTAGGATCTTGATATATAGGAAACGGCGAATTAAGTCGAGCTTGGAGGAACTAGATTATCCTTAGGTTCCCCTAGGTCCACAACCGTGACCATATATTCTTGTGTTCATGAAAAATATTGTTAACATTGTGACACTAGAAGGAGGACTTGAACCTCTGATCCTTTGGATAACCTACTACATCCTTAGTAATTCCAGCCTGATTGGTTAAATCTTGAAGAGCTAGAAGGAGGATCTCAACAAAGATATCTTGAATCTTGAATGGCTAGATCAGATATTATTGATCCAAGAGTTATTGAAGAACAAAGGTTAAGAATGGAAGCTTTGCAAATTATATGTAAGAAAAGGGAAGCAGAGCAATCAAACCCCGACTGTTGGAGCATTAATCCTTTCCATATTGGACCAACACCTATCTCTGCTTTAAGTGATTTTGCATTAAAGGAATATAACCTATTTTCTCACATAAAAGAAGCCATCCATTCACAGGCTATGCGAACTATATTTGAGCAAATAATAATGAAATATTTCAACCACTTTACTTCTAAATGGTCTAAAAGAATTGCGCTTCAGTCTCAAGATACACTGAAAAGAAGATTTGAGGATACCGATGAAGTAAAAAGCTGAATAACAAAAGGACTAATTTCCAATGTCGAAAGGGAACTTTTGAGTTAGGACTGCCTAAAGCATGCAACATTACCATATGATGAATTGACATGAAACCAACCACTGTAGGGCTCCTAAAGGAATGATCATCAAGTTCTTTAATCAAGGCCAGTTGTAAAGATTTGTAAAAGGATTAAACTAGTTCTAACAAAGGATTCCCTAAAGATAGAATGTCTACATGGTCGGATTCGTAGGAAAAACTCCTTAAAAATTGGAACCACCTGAAATGGGTGAAGCTACCTACGATGGTAGAAAACCATTGTTTGCGCCAAGATGGCTTGGGAAAAGCGTCTCTTGGAGGGAGGTGATGTATATGCCTTTAGCCGTGCCCAAATCAGAAAGGACCAGGTTAAAGAGTCTAAAGAGTAAGCCTCCCTCCCCGAGCAGAGCATCTAAAACCCTTACTCCCGCTGACGATGGCCTGTGTAAGTCACCCCTCGGAGGGGGTGAGTGTAAGCCTTTACCCACGTCAAAATCAGACAAGGGCAAGGTAAAGCATCGAAACCATTATCTGCGCCAATGATTGCTAGGTTAAGGCACCCCTTGGAGGGTGTGATGTATAAACCTCTATCACCACCTATGATTGCTAGGGTAGAGCATCAAAAGAGTAAGCCTTTATATGCGCCTAAGATGGACCTATGCCTTTATCACCGCCTACGATGGCCAGGGTAAGGCGCCTCCTCGAGGGAGGTGGGGTAAGTCCTTAGGACCTGCTTGAGAATATGCTAGCCAAGTGCACCATACAGACAAAGCCCAGAGAGTGACTCAAATGGCTGAAACGATAAATCAAGGCCCAACAATGGCTAACAAATCAAATTAGAGCCTAGAGAGTGGCTCGCTCACAAAGCCGAAACAACATAAAGCCGAAATGGCAATTCAAAGCAGAAACTGAAAATACCCGAATCTAGGTTTCGATTCGAGCTTCTTTATTGCTAGTTTTGAACCAACGGTCTTCAATTAAATACCTGAATCTGGGCTTCGGTTTGGGACTTCTATTATTACAAGATATGAACTTCTAATTTTCTATTATTAAACACTCGAATCTGGGATTCAAATCCTATTATTAGCCAATTGGTATTTTATTACAAATGTCTGAATATAAGCTGCGGAACTTCTATCCAAACTTCCAAAAAAGGATTTTTGGTTTGCTATTTTAATTCTCGAATCTGGGTCTCAAGACTATAATCCACGTTTTCTGAAGAAAAAAGGAGGTTTTCGAGATTCTGTTACACAAGCTCGGGTCAGAGCTCTGAACCTTTTTCTCATATTTCTAGATGAATATCCTAGAACTATAATTCTTTATAGGAATGAATTCTTATATTCTAACACCTAAATTTGGGTTATGTATTTTCCATTCTCACTTTCGAAAGAGGATTTACAAAGCAATACCTAGGTTGGTATATCAGGTCTTCTATATTGAAACCTTCTGATGAAGGTCATGATTTTTCACATCTTACACAGGGAGACTTTCTAAACTTATATGCATAAAATTGCTATTCATTATTCTAACAAAATATAAAATGTGAATGGTCATATTAATCTATCACAATGTTCATTTTTTACTTGGATATGACTAGATGATGCCTCTTATAAACTGAGCAAGTGGTTGTATGCATCCTACTCTAAGAAAAAGACTAACACAAGGGTGTTATGGTGAATTTTAAGCAGAATAATGCAGTTGGACTCCTAGATGAGGATGTCCTAAACACAAACAAGGATTGTGCATTAGGTGATATCCAAACAATTCCACAAAGTTGTTTGTAAATTCATTTACAAAGTCGTTTCATTGATTGTTAAAGTACAAAAGTTAAACGTTAATATTACAATTGCATCAAATAACTTGCACCTCCTTATTATATCATCATCGTTGATAACATGACGAATTACGATGCAAAAAATCTCTTTAAGCTTTTGCTCCTTTTTCATGATCTCGTCGGAGTTGTCTATGGATCTGATTTGAAATTTTAGAGCCTTGTTGTAAACTCTACCCATAGCTTTTAGAGCCTTGTCTCTTTCCCTAAATCAAAGACACGCTTCCACAAATCATGTCTCCACTCCTGTTACTGTTTGATTCAGGAGATGTGATAGCTAATACGTCAAAGTGTTTCATCATCGTACTTTGTTTCATAAAATATCTTGATTTCAGCTCTGACCCTTCTGCACCACCTAGAAACAACCGACTCAACTAATCCATGAGGTGCATTTACTAAGTATGGATATTTTTCAACGATTGAGGCTTTGGACTTAGACGTGGCCTTGGAAAGTTTAGGCACAACTATGTTAGGGGTATACCCAAAAGTGAATTCCCAAGCTCTACAGCTTTCTTTTGCATTATGTAGTTAAATTTCCAAGTCTGCTATTTGCTAGTGCAATCCACTTGTCTCTTCATCAAAATCAATGGAGGAAGCGGCCTTTATTTGTTCCTTTAATCCAAGGATGGTTTTGTCCTTTTCTTTCAGTTGACCTCATAAAACAGTTATTTGCTCATTCACATGCTTGAATGCCAACTTCTAAAGTAAAACTGTTCTTTATCGAGTTGTGGCTAGCACCACTTTGGGAACATCCCTCCGCTTTGCAACTGGTAGTGATTCTTCCCTAGATCGAGAGGGTAAAATTTCGGATTGATTTCCTTATTTACGAATAGAATAAGATACAATTATTCATAAGTTCTATTTTGAAAGAATGGTACTAATAAAATTATACTTATCATTACCAGAAAATCTTGCTACATAAACTCTTAGACCTATCCAAACAAGCGAATTGTTTTCAGAATACACACACTGAAAATTACAAAGTTTGGCCCTGTTTGCCAGGATATCTTTTGTTTAGGTTGCAAATCAACTCAGCATGTTGGGTTCTAACTCTTTTTAAAATTATTTCTCGGTCGTCACCCAGAAAGTCAAAAGAATGTTAGGGGTATTCATGTAAATACATCGAAGGTCTCCTAGAAAGTGGTCCCTTTCAAATTTTGATGTTGTTTGAGAGATAATTTTTGTCGAACATTCTCTCTTTAATCTAAAAAATGAGTGTAAGGCATCTTTGAACACTACATCTTTGTGATTCTTCCATAATAAGAAATAAAATCAGAAATCATGGATATAAGAAGTTATCATCATAAGCATGCATTCATAGAATATAGTTATACACATATTCATCTTGTTCGTACGATATAGACTTTTTGAATAACTCAGAAACAAATCTATTCTTGTTATACTTGAGTTTTTTGGAGTAAGTCCCTGGGGAATGAACGAACCCTTGGAAGGTTCCAGCATGCCCCGGGAAGGAGGTCAACGCCCTTTTCATGTAAGCGTCGTTTATGAAGACGTTGAAGTAAACCACCACTAAACTCTCCCAAGAAAGAGAAATCTGCTATTTCAAATCAATTATAGACCTCATACAAGAAATCTATTAAAATATCTCTATCTTCTATCAACATCCAAAATAAAGTCATCAACTTTTCATTCCTTAAGAATTCTTTCTCTTCGGAGTCATGCTGCCTTTAACCTTGGCCTGGCCTCATGTTCTTTATAAGACATTAGTTTTGAGGCACTTTTATCAAGATCATAATATTTTTGAGATAAAGCATTATAGTATTTCGACAACTTGTCTTGCTCTATATGAGAACAAATTGTTTCCTTTTGTTTCTTATCTAACTCTACCTTATAAAATGAGGCAATGTTTTCCTTGACTATTAGTTATAGGGAATCAGTTACCGCGAGTTCAAAAGGGAAGAAAACACTTCAAAAGTGAAAGCTATGCCTTAGAAATAGGGACTTCATGCTGAATAGATTGTGCCTTCATTCCAGCCCTGCAACTTGTGCCTGAGAATGTTGGTAACGGGTTTAAAAAAGAGACAGACTTCATCTTTGGGCAATACAAGGAAACGTGTAAATATGACCAGATGATATCTGAAATCATTAGAGACCTAAAGCTTGACTTGGCCAATATAAAATAGTTATGGGACTACGACAAGATTTTTCTGGATTTCATCGATAAGGAATTTGAAGAGGCAACACTAAATTGCGAACAGTAGAAGCGAATACCAAAAAATATAATAAGATGCATGCAGAATTACAAGACCGCTTCCACAGGAACTCGATCCTCCATAGGAGCTCGATTCCTTTAGTCTGAAAATGAAATCTCTTGAAGAAGTGTGCAAGGCTTTTTCAAACGAAAAATATAATATATAATAAAAATGCCTTAGGAATATGACATGTGTCAATTAATTTTTAACATTTAAAAAAAATAAAATGATGAATAAGCATTAAACTTGACATGTGTAGTAACATGTGTAACTATTTGGATCATTGTCCGTAAGGTAGTAACACGTGTAATTAATAAAAGACCAAACTACCCTCCCTCTACCTGTATATACCCACTCGTACTTAACTCTTTCCATCACAAATCAAATCCAGGCTTTCCTTTCACTTTCATGGCTTCCATCTTCTTCCTAGTCCCATCCTATGACCACCATCCTACCCCCTCTTCTCCTTCCTCCTAACACACACATCCACCTCCCCTACACCTCCACTGCCTAAAACCCCACCACCTCATGCCCTCCCCATTACAATCCTCGGCCACCCCTTCTTCCTTCTATAAGTCACAGCCACACAACCTCTAATCCTACTCCTCTATCGCTCTAGGCCAAACCCCCTTCCATATATAAAAAAAATTTGAAAAACAAGAAGAAAAAAAGTTAAGCGATTCAAGGTGATTTGAAGATATAAAGTCCAAAATGGTAAAAGTTAGGAGGAGTGGAACCCAAAGGTGGGAAACAATTTAATTATGTGTGCTTTAAATGATTGTTATGTTGTTTGATTGAATTCATGTACATTTGGTTGAAATTGAATTATAAGTGTTAAATACTGTAACAATTATATTGTATATGCCATAAATTGATTGAATGATTGCTATGGATGAAATTGATTGTTAAACATGTTATTATGTCAGCCTGTATATTTTATACCCAAATTTATGGAATTATATGGGTATTTGTAAAGTCTCATTCCAATTAGATAATGTTAATGAATATTTTATTCATTTAAGTGAAAATAAAGCATGAAAATAAAATCTACGGATTGAAATGAAATTAAATTAACTATGAAAAATGTCGTGAAGGTGGAAATCAATATGAAAGAGAATTGAATACAAAATGGCAAGTTCAATTTCAAAGTGAATAGTAAAATCAATTTGAAATAATGATTTTGAAATTACGTTTGAGTTAGCTATTTAAACGATGTTTTAAACTTGATTGAAAGTTCCAATAAGTTTATATTATATTTAGTTTGAGATATGCAAAGTTTTGCATTCAAAAAGCTAATTTTTGAAAAATATTAATATAACATTCAATTATAATAAATAATTGAATTAAAATTGAAATATTGGAAATATTGATTTGAAGTGAAATTATATATGTTTTAGATGGTTTATAAAGCATATTAGAAGTAAATTAGACTGATTTCAATATAAAGTTGAAATATGGTTAAATAGAGCTAGTCGCGCTTCAGTAGTTCGTGAATTTCGACCATTAACTTTAATTGGATGCATAAGGTGCAACTTGATTCGAATTTCATCGAAACAAAAAAAAAACTTGTTTTTAAATGATATTAGTAATCAATTGGAAAAGGAAAAATCGGTTTTTTATGTATAGATTACAAATTCTATTCAAATCAAATTTGAATAAAAATTGCGGTATTGCAGCTCAGTCACCAAAGTGGAAAATCTTTACAAATGGCAATTTCAAATTATTAAAAATATGTGTAACGGCCCGCAAATCCGTACTACCTAAGTTGACAAATAACACCACACGTCCAACCTAAATTGCACAAAAATAGGAATCATTATTAGAAAGAAGTGAGAGGATGAGGAATAGAAAGAAAGAAGTAATAGAATAGAAGAAAAACGAAGATCACAAACTCACAGCGGAACGAACAAAATATAATAAATAAAATAACTTTTGAAATACAAATCAGTAACTGTATATACATACCATTACAAGAGCACAACAGTTATTCCTGGATCAGTTATAAACACCTGTTTCCGGATACAACATAGTACACAACGGAAATATGATAGTCTATAGCTAACTGGTGAAGCCTCCTGCTTCCAGCTCTTCCAAGTGAATCTGAAAAATCCCGACTACTTGACTGCCCGTACAAATTTGGGCACCCAAGAGTTTAGGGAAAACAAACAAAATAAACTTTGGGTCAGTCATAGGACTGGTGTGAGTAAACTCCAACCATTTGTTTAAATTTCAAAATCCTTTCGAAAGAAAAGATAATAGTAAGACCAGCCCAAACATAAACATGGATGGTTTTTATCTTACTATAACCCAAAATACTTTGATACGAAAATCCAGTGATATTATAATAGTGTCTAAATCAAATAAATAACAATCTAGCGGAACGCTTGCATCTCACGCTCCATATATAATATAAAATAAAAAACTGTAGGATGCTTATTGGAGATTGGATTTCTAACATGACAAGGTATGGAGCCACCTTCCGATAGTGTATCTCTAGAGGGGAATACACTGGGTTCAACAAGAACATCTTGCAACCCGGCCCACACATGACCGACCACTCATTTCACTTGAGTGTATCGAATGTATATCACCAACGGTTGGGATCAGCAATCGTTTCCCGAAAAGGGACAGCATCGATAGATTAAAAAAGTAAAAGGAATTTCTCTAGATATGTGATTATACACCCTAATGGAAGCGACTCACATAGCCATGCTGCCTACCCGATTTTTGTCATTTCCCGGTTGTTGAAGCCTGAGGCTACAATTTCTTTCCATTCATTGATAGCACAATCACTTTGAATGTCACATCATCAGACCCGTTAATCTCTAATTTATTTTCACAAATATATTCTGAATTTTATGTTAAGAGAATAAATAAATTCTCCGCCACCATATATATTTATACAGACCAACGTATGCAATCATTGGAAATACTTTGTCAGACATTCGTCCATATACGTTCGTTCTGGGATTGAACAAAACCGAAGGCACAATTCTATTAATTGAAAAAGTCCTTGCACTTTACTCTGTCTTCGATTATCTTCATATAATCTGATTCGCAACGCTACTGCTAATACAGAGTGGTTCAAAGATAATAATCCAACCGGTCTCTTCATATTGACAACGATATTGGCAAACACTTCGATAGTCGGTTATTTAACTATCAAAGAAAAATAAACAAACATTCATATATCAAACAAATCACTAGGCCTCTTAATTAATATTTCATTAATTAAATCACCCTTTCCATTTCCTTATCAATATTTGTCAAACAAATATTTCCAATTATCATTTTGGCTATTTGGAAAACATTTCCATATATCGCCTTCTTTTATTTTCTGTACTTAGAAAATATCCTTTACTTATAATTGGAAACATTCCAATTATTCATCTCTTCCACGACCATTCATTTCTACACTCAGGAAATATTATATTTCCAAAATTCCACTTATTTGGGTTAAAACGAATGTTATATACAACATCGTTACAACAACCCAAAATACTGCATTTAACTAATCTTATTCAAACATTTATCTTCGAGACTGGATCCTGCTATTTGTTGGTTAAAAATGAAATCAAAAAAGTTGGGGTATAATTACCTCTCAGACCTTGATTGAAAACATCCTTAACTTCAAAACGGAAAAGATCACTTACCTCGAATAATCAACATCATAAAACCAATTATTCATTTTTAAACACGCATACCTTTCTCTTTCTAATTTTAACTGATTTAGTTATAGATTTCCCCTTTTGTTTATAACATTCTATTTTAATTTCATTTCCTTATCGAATTCTATATATATTGATATTTAGATTTCTAATTATTAAATTATCTTAAAAATATTCGAACTCCTTAAATTTCTAGAAAATTTCGCCATAACCTCCTTTGTACCAGCAAATAGTTCAAACCTCAACTCGCCTCTCTAGGCCCTTTCCATTCAAAAAGAAAATCAAAAAGCCAAGTGGCTTGCCGATTCGGTGCATAAAACCTCATATGGAATTTAAACATGTACCTTTTTGTTGGGCACACATATTAAAATCTTCATATACTTCATTCCAAACCTGTCTAACCCATATACGTCTGTTCCCAACTTATTCCAACTCAGTCTAATCGTTTTTAACTTGATTTGCTAATTTATCCCCTTATTTGCTCTTTTTCTTATTTCACTATTTTATTTGAATATTTCACATTCAAATATATTTTTATCTACTCATGAACCCAATCTAATTCCATTTTCAACTCGCGTCACATATTCGATTTCGAATATAAATTTTCAAATCTCTTTCGCTTGTCCAACACCTATTTCAATTCAAATCCCGATTAACTATTTTTCTTCAAATTAGTTAATTCTATTCAATAATTAAAAATATGATTTTTGTTTCAAAAATCAGTTCACATACTTCATTGGAGTTCATATTTATTTTATCTCTCCAGTCTTTATTTTTCTAATGGCAATTCGGATTTTATTTCCTTAAAATCCTTTTATTTATTTAAATAAACTGTTTTGGTTTTTAAACGATTTTGGGGCTGCTTTTTTGAAAATTTGATTTTGACATAACTCAAAATCTATCAGACGAAATCCAAATTTTTCTCTTCCATTAGAAAACTATTATCAAATCGGTCATGACGATTCTTATTTCATAGAATTCCGACTTCAATTGAGTTATGTATACTCAATTGAAGTTCGAAACGCCAATTTACGAACTACAGCGCTGCGGCGAGTTCGTTTTAAATATATTTATATATATAAACGTTTAAACTTTGTTTATAATAAATTCAACTCCATTCTGATATATTTTAATATATATCAAATCAGTTTCCCAATTCAACATCATATTTCCGATTTTCCAAAATTGTCGATTTTTCCTAACTCGGTAATATATTTATTTGTACTTTGATCTTCCATATTAAATTCCAATCCCTTTTACAAATTATAAATCCTTTGGATTTATTATCTATTCTATTTAAAATTCCGCATTCTGAAATATATTTCGTCGTTCCCATTTCGAAATGATTTCAACTTTCTATTTTCAAATTTTATTTGAATTTTCTATATTCAAATTCTATTTGAATTCTCTATATTCAAATTCTATTTTTAATTTCTATATATTCAAATTCTATTTGAATTCTCCATATTCAAATTCTATTTTAAATAAATTCAAATTAATCGAATTCAAAATCATAAATCCTTATAGATTTACTTTAGTTCAATTTATATTATGATCATCAGAATAAATTCACTGGTTTATTTCTTAAAACGATTCCCCCATTTCTATTTTTATAAATTCACATTTAAATATTCAAATTATCCAATGATAATTTTTCCACTTTATCTATAAACATTGTTTATAAATTCATTTCAATTCTCTGCATTATTAATTTATAAACAACATTTATAAATTCACTATTTGTTTTATATATTCAAAACAAGTTAATATATTTATAGCCCAACTGAAATTCGATTTCTATTTAAGAAAAATAGATTTCTCCCTTTAAATTTCAAATATCCTTTTCCCTGATATTTATATATCAACATTTTGGCCCCAATGATATTTAAACAATCAAACAACCCAATTTTTAATCAACTAATTATATATATGATAATATGTGAAAACAGACAATTAATAAAGTTTTGAGGAATCCAGTTGGATCCTTCCAACCTGTTCTCCTACATCCACAGACGTTAGTCAACAGAAATAATACTCATCCTGCTTCGTGGCAGGATATCGCGGTATAGAAGGTCATCCACTAATATATATTTGTGGGGCGCATAGGGAAATCATCCGCTAATGGTACTGTGGGCATCCGCTAATGAGACAGCGGGAACAATCCAACCACCCAATATATATAATAGTCAAGCCTAAATAACTAATATATTTAAAACAACCAGAAAGCATTCAAACAAGCAACAAACAATTATTTTTAACTGATAAAAGAAATCAAAATAAAATATGAGTGAGATTTACTCACCGTGATTTATTTGTCGAATATCCAATGCAGCCAATTATATAGATTTCACGATGATTCCTTCATACGTCTATTTTTTCAATGTAAACAATATTAGTAAAATTCCAATTATCTAAGCATACTGATTTTATTTAATTGATTAATTTTGACATGTAAACCAATCCTAGATTAACCTTAATTTCATATTCAAATGACTAGTTTAATAATTAAATTCTTTACAACTATTTTTTTTTTAATTATCAACTTATAAGCCGATGTCATATAAACATTTAAATTCTAATTCAAAAATACCTTATTGCCAATGAATTCATCATCTCAGCTTTATATTTTAATTTCAAACTTGAACTAAAATAAATTTCTAATTAATTAAGTGATAAATTAAATTAAATTAGGAGACTACCTTAATGATTTTTTCTCATCTTCTTTCCAAATTAGAAAATATTTCTCTGCCTTATGCTTCACCCCATCAGTAATTTCTGAACCTCGATTTCCAGAAATCAAAATAACTACTCACGCCCTTTCTTACCTAACATTCAACCTCTAATTTAACATCAATGTATCCCACTACACTTCCGAACTCCACTTTTTTCAAATCTGTTGATCCCCCAAAAGTTGCAGTCCCCAACAGATCTCGTTTGTCAAACTTTCGCAACTTTCCAGTATACCCAGTTCGTACTCCCCCATCCACAAATCACAACCCCTAAATTACCCCATCAATAAACCGACATCGCCACCTTCAAATCACCGTACTGTCAATCGTCCTATGGCCATGCTGAAACCAACCTCATGTGCGATAATCCTCTTTGTCCTAAATCGCGATTTCGAACTAAACAAGCACCATCGACTTCGCCTTTCACCACTAATCCACTGCCGCTTCCTTCCTTAGACCATTGGAAGTCCTCCTAATGCCACTACTAGATGCGCTTTTTTCCTAAATCAATCAGCCACCTCATTTACCTTCGATTGATAACCCTAGCTTAATGCGATCTCCAAAAATCATTCGCTCATCATGATCCGATTTAATTCAAGCCCCTCCCTTATCCTCCTGAAGCTCGATGTCACCCTGGGGATTCTAAAATGATGCATTAGTTTCGAAGCTTTGGTTTCGATTTAGGTTTACTTTGATTCGAGGAAGAGGGATACCCGATTTCACCATAAAGAAATGGACCGATTATATTTTTTAAAGCTTTGATTTTTAATGTAATTTTTGGTAGTATATTTAGAACAGAGATCGGCCATTATTTCTCATTTAAGAATTTGTGTTCTGAAGTGAGAAAACAAGATAAGGACTCACGTTTAAATAGAAGATGAATCCTTCACCGTTAAGGAATAGGCCTGCATATTTACATTAGGTAGGTTAGGGTAAGGTACAATATAATAAATTTTGATATGACTTTGATTTAACTACGATTTGATCTTTGTTTTAATCTGATTTGAAATAAAGATATTTTTATTTCTTTTAAACAGATTCTGATTTGATCTTCGATTCGATTTTGATCTTATCCATTAAAATATCTCAGGGTTCACACACGAACCGCTATTTTAACGTAACCACTGACGTTTAAATGTTATAACGCTATTCTGAATTGAACAGTATATATTTTGAAATTTAATTTGATCGTATATACCATATTAAATTAATATAATATAATTTAAATTCAGAACTAAACATTTTCTCAATAATAAATTATTATTATCGTTTATAGTTAAATAAAAATCCTTTTTATCGTCTGAATCATTTTGATTCAGTTTTTAACTTCGGTATGAATTATATTTCATATTACGATAATTTAATATATTCGATATTAAATCGAAATTGATTTTTTAATCCATTACTAAATATAAAAATTCCTTTATATTATCAATTAAATATTTAAAACAATATTAAATATTTAAAATAAATCGATCAAAAATCTGGGCCGTTGCATTCTTCCCCCCTTAAAAGAATTTCGTCTCCGAAATTACTAAGGTAAGGAAAAATGCTTTAAACCGATTACTTTTCAAAACTCACTTATATTGAAACTCATTATTTTATATTTCAACAAATTTAGTTACAATAACACTTACTGTTTTCATTTTTGTCTTACATCATGTAAGCTTACATTCATTCAGTTCGAATGACTAATACCCAACATATTTACATTGGATTCATATTCCATTTAATTCCACTCAAATTAATTTTGATCAATTTATCCAGTTTAACCCATTTAACTTGCTTAAGTTAAATTTTAATTTCAGAATTCACATTCTCGGGTTTCTATTTCAAATCCTTTTGAAATCACATAAATATATACATATATTTATAATCATCTCAAATTCAAAAATATTTGAATTTTTCAAACCAACTCGTTTTCTTTCAAACAAATTTCCATCAAAACTTTTCTAAGATTGCAATCCATCACTTAGAAACTCGAAAATGAACACTGATGATGTCGCGATCATTATCAGAATTATTTCCCTGCCACTGAAGTGAGTTCAATGCTTTATTACTTTTAAAAGCCATTCAAAATGATTTCTATTCAAAAATCCTTTTAAAATAAAACTATTGTATTTTAATATACTTTAAAATATTTTCCAACTTCCCAGGATTTTAAATTCTAAATTCTGGTTTGAATTTAATTTTAATTCATCTCATATGTATATTTTATTCATATACTAGTTTTATTTGGTTATAAATAACCATTTCAATTTTATAATCTTATTTGATTATAATAAGAACCAACACATCCATATGTTATAATAATTTCAGAAAATTATTATTTTTCTATCAAAAATAGAATTTTGGTAAAATTATTTCATTTACCCACTTAAAAACAATATTGTGTTTAATCTTCTGTTCAAGTATTTACAAACTCTTATCGACGTCGTGACGTCCCACGATTCGATCAGAATTCATAAACCACTCAACAGACTAGCCAACACAATATAAAATAATTTTCATATCAATTAACAAATATGCGCTCTCGCATATATACACTCAACTCATTCTAGGGCACTACTGACCCTATCTCTAATGAGCACAACCCACCAAAGCCTAGGTATTCGCTCAACCTAAGCTCTGATACCAACTGTAATGGCCTGCAAATCCGTAGTATCTTAGTTGACTAATAACACCACACGTCTTGCATAAAAATACGAATCATTATTAGAAAGAATTGAGAGGATGAGGAATATAAAGAAAGAAATATTAGAATAGAAGAAAAACGAAGATCACAAACTCACAGCGGAACGAATAAAATATATTAAATAACATAACTTTTGAAATACAATTCAGTAACTATATATACATACCATTATCAGAGAACAATAGTTATTCCTAGAACAGTTACAAACACCTATTTCCAAATACAACATAGTACACAGCCGAAATATGATAGTCTATAGCTAACTGGTGAAGCCTCCTGCTTCCATCTCTTCCAAGTGAATCTGAAAAATCTCGACTACTTGACTGCCCGTACAAATTTGGGCACCCAAGAGTTTAGGGAAAACAAACAAAATAAACTCTGGGTCAGTCGTGGGACTGGTGTGAATAAACTCCAACCATTTGTTTAACTTTCAAAATCCTTTCGAAAGAAAAGATAATAGTTAGACCAGCCCACACATAAACATGGACGGTTTTTATCTTACTATAACCCAAAACACTTTGATACGAAAATCCAGTGATATTATAATAGTGTCTAAATCAAATAAATAACAATCGAGCGGAATGCTTGCATCTCACGCTCCATATATAATATTAAATCCAAAACCGCAGGGTGCTTATTGGATATTGGATTTCCAACATGAAAAGATATGGAACCACCTTCCGATAGTGTATCTCTAGAGGGGAATACACAGGGTTCAATAAGAACATCTTGCAACCCGGTCCACACATGACCGACCACTCATTTCACTTGAGTGTATCGAATGTATATCACCAACGGTTGGGATCAGCAACTGTTTCCTGAAAAGGGACAGCATCGATAGATTAAAGAAGTAAAAGGATTTTCTCTAGATATGTGATTATACACCCTAATGGGAGCGACCCAAATAGCCATGCTGCCTGCCCGATTTTTTCATTTCCTGGTTGTTGAGGCCTGAGGCTACGATTTTTTTCCATTCATTGATAGCACAATCACTTTAAATGTCACATCATCAAATCCGTTAATCTCTAATTGATTTGCACAAATATATTCTAGATTTTATGCTAAGAGAATAAATTCTCCGCCACCATATATATCTATACAGACCAACATATGCGATCACTGGAAATACTTTGTCAGACATTCATCCATATACGTTCGTTCTGGGATTGAACGAAACCGAAGGCACAATTCTATTAATTGAAAAAGTCCTTACACTTTACTCCATCTTCGATTATCTTCGTATAATCTGATTCGCAACGCTACTGCTAATACGGAGTGGTTCAAAGATAATAATCCAACCGGTCTCTTCATATTGACAACGATATTGGCAAACACTTCGATAGTCGGTTATTTAACTATCAAAGAAAAATAAACAAACATTCATCCATCAAACAAATCACCAGGCCTCTTAATTAATATTTCATTAATTAAATCACCCTTTCCATTTCCTTATCAATATTCGTTAAACAAATATTTCCAATTATCATTTTGGCCTTTCGCTATTTGGAAAACATTTCCATATGTCGCCTTCTTTTATTTTCCATACTTAGAAAATATTCTTTAGTTATAATTGGAAACATTCCAATTATTCATCTCTTCCACGACCGTTCATTTCTAGGCTCAGGAAATATTATATTTCCAAAATTCCACTTATTTGGGTAAAAACGAATGTTATATACAACATCGTTACAACAACCCAAAATACTGCATTTAACTAATCTTATTCAAACATTTATCTTCGAGACTGGATCCTGCTATTTACTGTTTAAAAATGAAATCAAAAAAGTTGGGGTATAATTACCTCTCAGACCTTGACTGGAAACATCCTTAACTTCAAAACGAACAAGACCACTTACCTCGAATAATCAACATCATAAAACCAATTATTCAGTTTTAAACCCGCATACGTTTCTCTTTCTAATTTTATCAGATTTAGTTATAAATTTCCCCTTTTGTTTATAACATTTTATTTTAATTTCATTCCCTTATCGAATTCTATATATATTGACATATAGATTTCTAATTATCAAATTATCTTAAAAATATTCTAACTCCTTAAATTTTCGAAAAATTTCGCCATAACCTCCTTTGTACCGGCAAATAGTTCAAACCTCAACCCACCTCTCTAGGCCCATTCCATTCAAAAAGAAAATCAAAAAGCCAAGTGGCTTGCCGATTC
This sequence comes from Allium sativum, assembly GCA_030737875.1. NCBI lineage: Eukaryota > Viridiplantae > Streptophyta > Magnoliopsida > Asparagales > Amaryllidaceae > Allium > Allium sativum. Next base: position 40,389,868 of record CM060916.1, read on the forward strand.
AGCGCATAAAACCTCATATGGAATTTAAACATGTACCTTTTTGTCAGGCACACACATTAAAATCTTCATAACTTCGTTCCAAACCTGTCTAACCCATATACGTCTGTTCCCAACTTATTCCAACTCAATCTAATCGTTTTTAATTTGAGTTGCTAATTTATCCCCTTATTTGCTCTTTTACTTATTTCACTATTTTATTTGAATATATCACATTCAAATATATTTTTATCTACTCATGAACCTAATCTTATTCCATTTTCAACTCACGTTACATATTCGATTTTGAATATAAATTTTCAAATCTCTTTCTCTTGTCCAACGCCTATTTCAATTCAAATCTCGATTATTTATTTTTCTTCAAATTAGTTAATTCTATTCAATAATTAAAAATATGATTTTTGTTTCAAAAATTAGTTCACTTACTTCATTGGAGTTCATATTTATTTTATCTCTCCAGTCTGCATTTTTCTAATCGCAATTCGGATTTTATTTCCTTAAAATCCTTTTATTTATTTAAATAACCCATTATGGTTTTTAAACAATTTTGGCGCTGCTTTTCTAAAAATTTGATTTTGACATAACTCAAAATCTATCATACCAAATCTAGATTTTTCTCTTCTATTAGAAAACTATTATCAAATCGGTCCTGACGATTCTTGTTTCAAAGAATTCCGACTTCAATTGAGTTTTGTATGCACATTTGAAGTTCGAAACGCCAATTTGCGAACTGCAGCGCTGTGGCGAGTTCATTTTAATTTTATACATATATACGTTTAAACTTCGTTTACAATTCTGATATATATTTATATATATCAAATCAGTTTCCCAATTCAACATCATATTTCCGATTTTCCAAAATTGTTGATTTTTCCTAACTCGGTAATATATTTATTTATACTACGATCTTCTATATTAAATTCCAATCCCTTTTACAAATTATAAATCCTTTGGATTTATTTTTTGTTCTATTTAAAAATCCGCATTCTGAAATATATTTCATCGTTCCCATTTCGAAATGATTTCAACTTTCTATTTTCAAATTCTCTTTTCAAATTCTATTTGAATTTTCTGTATTCAAATTCTATTTGAATTCTCTATATTCAAATTCTATTTTTAATTTCTATATATTCAAATTCTATTTGAATTCTCCATATTCAAATTCTATTTTAAATAAATCTGAATTAATCGAATTCAAATTCATAAATCCTTACAAATTTATTTTAGTTCAATTTATATTCTGAACATCATAATAAATTCCCTCGTTTATTTCTTAAAATGATTCCCCCATTTCTATTTTTATATATTCACATTTGAATTTAAATATTCAAATTATCCAGTGATAATTTTCCACTTTATTTATAAACACTGTTTATAAATTTGTTTCAATTCTCTGCATTATTAATTTATAAACAACATTTATAAATTCACTATTTGTTTTATATATTCAAAATAAGTTAATATATTTATAGCCCAACTGAAATTCGATTTCTATTTTAGAAAAATAGATTTCTCCCTTTAAATTTCAAATATCCTTTTCCCTGATATTTATATATCAACATTTTGGACCCAATGATATTTAAACAATCAAACAACCCAATTTTTAATCAACTAATTATATATATGATAATATGTGAAAACAAACAATTAATAAAGTTTTGAGGAATCCAGTAGGATCCCTCCAACCTATTCTCCTACATCCACAGACGGTAGTCAACAGAAATAATACCCATCCTGCTTCGTGGAAGGATATCGTGGTATAGAAAGTCATCCACTAATATATATTTGTGGGGCACATAGGGAAATCATCCGTTAATGGTACTGCGGGCATCCGCTAATGAGACAACGGGAACAATCCAAACACCCAATATATATAATACTCAAGCCTAAATAACTAATATATTTAAAACAACCAGAAAGCATTCAAACAAGCAGCAAACAATTATTTTTAACTGATAAAAGAATTCAAAATAAAATATGAGTGAGATTTACTCACCGTGATTTATTTGTCGAATATCCAATGTAGCCAATTATATAGATTTCACGATGATTCCTTCATACGTCTGTTTTTTCAATGCAAACAATATTAATAAAATTCCAGTTATCTAAGCATACTAATTTTATTTAATTGATTAATTTTGTCATGTAAACCAGTCCTAGATTAATCTTAATTTCATATTCAAACGACTAGTGAAAAAATTAAATTCTTTACAACTATTTTTTTTTAATTATCAACTTATAAACCGATGTCATAATAAACATTTAAATTATAATTCAAAAATACCTTTTGCCAATGAATTCATCATCGTAGCTTTATATTTTAATTTCAAACTAGAACTAAAATAAATTTCTAATTAACTAAGTGATAAATTAAATTAGGAGATTACCTTAATAATTTTTTCTCGTCTTCTTTCCAAATCAGAAAATATTTCTCTGCCTTATGCTTCACCCCATCAGTAATTTCGGAACGCCGATTTCTAGAAATCAAAATAACTGCTCAGGCCCTTTCTTCCCTAACCTTCAACCACTATTAACATCAACGTATACCTCTACACTTCCGAACTCCACTTTTTCAAATTTGTTGATCCCCCAAAAGTTGCAGTCCCCAACATATCTTGTTTGTCAAACTGTCGCAACTTCCAGTATACCCAGTTTGTACTCCCCCATCCACAACTCGCATCCCCTAAATTGCCCCATCAGTAAATCAACATCGCCCCCTTCAAATCACCGTATTGTCGATCATCCTTTGGCCATGCTGAAACCAACCTCTTGTGTGATAATCCTCTTTGTCCTAAATCGCGATTTCGAACTAACCAAGCCCCATAGACTACGCCTTTCATCACTAATCCGATGTCGCTTCCTTCCTTAGACCATCGGAAGTCCTCCTAGAGCCACTACTAAATGCGCTCTGTTCTAAATCCATCAGCCACCTTGTTTACCTTCGAATGATAACCCTAGCTTTATGCGATCTCCAAAAATCATTCACTGATCATGATCCGTGTAACACCCCGTAATTTTATAACATTAAAATTCACAAATTAAAGTATACTTAATTTTTATAAAAGAATTAAGTGAAATGGGTTGCGCAGAGAAATATATATATATTAATATATATATATATATATATAAATTAAAAATTAAATAAATAAATATGCGAAAAAGTTCAAAATAGCGAATTGGGAGGGGAAATAACCGAACCGGCCCATTTTTGAGGTCGACCCGAGCCTCGCTGGGTCGACTAGGGGTTAATCCAGGGTGTTTGGCTGTCAACCCGTGGGCCGATTCGCTCAAATGCAGATTTTGCATTTGATTGGTTCTCATGGTTCAGGGTTAATCTAATGGTCCTAAATAACTTCCTACACCTATAAATACATCCTAATGCTAACCCTAAACCAAATTAAAATAGAATAGTTACCGTCATACCATCGCCATGGAAATCAATGGAGCCGCCGCCAACTAAGAAAGAAGAAAAGCAAATTCAATTCTAATTCTCTCAACCCTAAAGCAAAGCAAAACTCTCTCTTTTCTTCTCTAAATTGTGATTATGATGATCTTAACAAGATTATTATCATTTTAATTAGGTTGAGTTATGAATGGATTATGAGTAGATGATGTGAATTATCATATATGTTGTTGTAAACCCCTTTTGCTATCATGTATATTGTAAATCCAATGTTATGTGATGATGATATCTTATATGTTGTAAATCATGCAATTATGATGTTATGTATGTTGAAAGTTTCAATGCTAAGTTGTGGTGAATCATACATGTTAAAAAGGCCATGATGTTACCATCTATGCTAGTTAGTTCATATTAATTAAATCGTCATGTTTGGGTTATGTTGATCTATATGACAAGTCACATATGCAAGTTAGATTGATTAGAAAAGTTATGAACATATACCAAGACATCTATTATGACATCTAGAATTATGCTATGACATATGTGATATCCTATGCTAGTTCACACCATCATTATGTTGCCTAAAAACCCCATATGCAAGTTTATGTATTGATTTGGGCTATGATCATATCATATAAATTGAGACATTTAACAAGTTGACACCTTTTGATCCTTAACATATGTAGTTTATGCAAGTTTCACCCCTATTATGATTAGATTTATTTTAATTGTCTATATGTTATGATAATTTATCTTTGTGCAAGGTGTTAGACTATACAAGTCTAGCCTATATTATGCGTTGAATAAGCGAACGTATAAACGTGGGGTAGGAGTAATATTAAGGATTTAATATTAAAAAGTTGGGGTGCAATTGATATGATTTTGCATGCCATAAGTGGATGGCCATAATTGAGTCAATTATGGACGTCATTAAAAGTTGACTTATTTAATAATTTGAATAGGGAATTGTTAAAACTGGGGGTAAAAGATTTTAAGTGTTAATCAATGCTTAGGACACGAGGTTGGACTCGTTTGTGACGTAAACCTTCCCGGACCCGCCCGGCAAATCCAGTGGTCACAAATGTCAGCCCAATGTGAGAGGTCCTAGGCCTAAACTAAAGCATAACGGTTGTAAAGACACGAGGTTAGACTCTTTTATGGTGTAAGACTGCCCGGACCCGCCCGGCAAATCCAGCTGCCATAAATGCCAGTCTAATGTGAGAGGTCTTTATGAGGTTATGGCCTGAATGAATTAAGAAATACTTAACCAGATAAACATGTAAGGTGGGACATGGGGGTTAAGTAGGTGCCTTGGGTGGCATGAGGAATCTAGGGGGTGCCCTTAGTGGAATGTGAAATACGATTAGTAAGACTTAACCAAACACACATGTAAATGAACATGACTAAGAGGGTTAAGTGGGATATACTAGTGACAAGCTTAGGTGGGTAGCTTGTGGGGGCCCATTTCGACCAGTATCCCAAACGTATCTTTGTGGGCTTGACCCAAGTCGAGGACGGGACACGCATGCTGGGTTCGACTGTAAGAGGCCAAAACGATGAGCGGTGGCAACGCAAGTCCAACGGGTTTCGTATGCGTTTGTGCACCCGGGCTGGTAGGTAAGGCGTTGTTGCATCATGTAGGTATAAGCCGTGCATTCTCAAGTTGTATCGGGTTGCCACTTTAGGGGAGTGATACACCCCACTGTGGGGCCAGCACGGGTATCTACGAGTAGGGAGCCGATCGAAAGTGGGTAGTGGGGTACACCTAGTGGAGATAGGGGCAGACGGGACCTATGTAGTCAGCTAGGGGTACGTAACGCTATTTATAAAGTTTCTGTGTGAAGCAAGTGGGATCAAACAATAGGGTGACTGGTGTGGTGCAGTGTAGTAATGTGTGGTGCAGTGTAGTAATCATTCGTTAGTAATTAGGTGTGCCTTTACCGTTATCTTTAACGTTATCTTAAACGCTATCTTTATCTTCCTAAGAGTTCATAGACATTTACTTGTCTTCCAGCTTATGCCTTAGTCTAGTTATTTTGATAATAGTATTGTTAGAATTATCATACTCGCCAGACTTTATGTCTGACCCCCTCTATTTCTATCCTTTTTCCCCCTCCAGGTCCTCAGGTTGGACCGAGCTCTAGTGGAGTTTGATTGAATTGCTTCATCTCTCTTCGGAAAGCTTGGACCATTGAAGTAAAGTCCAGCTTGTTATCTTTTTAATGGCTATTTATGTAATGGGATTATGTATTTTGTTTTTATGAAGATGGATATTGTACTTGGTTATGATCTATGGTTTTATGATGTAACAAACATGTTTAATTTCCGCTGCACTAAAATGAAGTTTTTGATTTCCAAGAACTATTTACTATCTATCTTGTTGTAATTTTTCTGTTCTATATTCACTTATAACCTCCATGGAAGTTAATGCATTCCCTTCGTGGGTGACATTAATGGACGTGGGGTGTTACACGTGGTTTCAGAGCTTAAGGTTACCAGAACAGATAAAAATACTTTAGTAAAATAGTTATTTTTGGAAGAAGTGTTTTCAAAAACATGTTTTAATGAGAAATTTAAAGAGAAAAGTTTTTAAGAAAAACATAATCCCCAATAGCCACATATCTTTATCTTTCGAATTCTCCATTTTGAATCTTTCCTTTTTCGTTTCAGCATGGCTGAAGATCTTAATCTACCCGACGGTTTAACGATACCAGGATGGTATATGAGGCTATTAGAGGCTAGGGCCGCTGCAGGTCCAACCAATGTTCCTCCACCACCAGTTGCACCCGTTCCTCCTCCTCCTCCTCGCGTAGATACTTTTGCAAAGACGTGCAAGGAATTCAAGGCTATGGGTGGAAAACCATTTCAAGGGTCAAAAACATTTGTGGAAGCTAGAGATTGGCTTAAGGAGGTGGAAGAATTGCTAGAAATCTTTGAAGTAGAAGAAGGGAGGAGAGTTCGTTTAGCAGCTTGGTTGATGATGGGAGAGGCCTCGTTTTGGTGGGAGGTAACTAATGGGGAGCGTCCTGTTGACTCTTGGGCGGATTTCAGATGTAGGTTCGAGGCGAAGTTTCTCTCAAGGGCGGAAGAAAATCTATATATGGAAAGGTTCTTGACATTGAAGCAAGGAAGCTCATCAGTGAAAGAATATGTCAATAAATTTAATCAGTTAGCAAGGTTTGGCTTGGACTTAGTAAACACGCCGGAGAAGAAGGCTCTAAGGTTCGTGAATGGCTTGAATGAACCGTTGCAAGGGTTGGCTATGACCCACATCCCTATGGGGGCCACCTTTGAGAAGTTAGTAGAAATGGCGCTTATGCATGAGGAGAAAAGCGCTAAAGCTGATAAGGTACCCGAGAAGAAGGGGGATCAGAAGAAACCACAACAGCAAAACAAGAAGGGTGGAAAAGACTATAATGGCAAGGGAAAGAAGAAGTGCTTTAACTGTGGAACCCCAGGCCATCTCAGCAAGGATTGCCGAAAGAAAAAGAAGACAGGCTGTTTTCATTGTGGCGATGCGGGACATTTAGTGAAGGACTGCCCAAAGAAGGGGCAGAGGGCAGGAGCTACCTCGGGAGGACAGGTGCAGGCTCTTATGGCACCAGGGCAGGCTAGGGGACAAGTTCAGGCTCTCGTGGTCCCACCGCTGTAAGAACGAGGTAGAACCATTTCTGTTGAAAGCCTAGTTTTTCTGTTTGATCATCATGTCCGTACCTTATTCGATTCGGGCGCATCACATTCATTTATCTCTACATCATTAGTTGAATCACTGCACTTAAACACCAGTTTAGTAGAGGATCCCTTAGTTGTTTCAAATCCAATAGGGGGCTCAGCTTATTTGTCCATGACGTGTTTGGATTTGAAAATTTCCATACTTAGCGTTGAATTTAGATGTGATGCTTATGTGTTGGGCTTCACGGGCTATGGGCTAATTTTAGGAATGGATTGGTTATCCAGAAATGGGGCCGTTCTTGATTGTGAAAGGAGAGTAGTTAGGCTCGTGACTCGCCTTGGCAACACTCTCGAAATCTTTTGTAATCCCATAAATTCGGTTATGCTAAGTTATCTAGAATCGCTTGACGCGTCTGAGGAAAATCTACGATCTATTAGAGTGGTCCGAGAATATTCGGATGTGTTTGAGGAGGTGAAGGGCTTGCCTCCGAAGCGGGAGATAGATTTTCGAATATATCTTGTGGATAGTGCAAAACCAATATCTTTGTCAGTATGCCACATAGCTCCACGTGAAAGGAGGGAACTCGATAAGCAAGTGAAGGAGTTGCTTGAGAAGGGGTTCATAAGACGAAGTATATCGGAGTGGGGTGCTCCAGTAGTATTTGCCACGAAGGAGGATGGGTCCCTTAGACTGTGTGTGGACTATAGAGAACTTAATAAGCTTACTAAGAAGAACAGACACCCACTGCTGAGGATTGACGATCTCTTCGATCAGTTAGTTGGCGCCTCAGTGTTTTCGCAGTTGGACTTAGCCACTGGTTTCCATCAGTTGAGAGTGGCTAAGGATAGCATTAACAAGACTGCCTTTAGGACTCCGGATGGTTTCTATGAATGGCTAGTGATGCCCTTCGGTTTAACAAACGCCCCAGCATATTTGGTTGATTTGATGAGTAGGGTGTTTAGGGAGTACCTTAACAAATTCGTGGTAGTCTTTGTAGATGACATCTTGATCTTTTCTAAGGATGAAGAAGAGCATGCCCTACATCTTAGGGAAGTGATGGAGACCCTACGAGCGCATAGCCTTAAGGCTAAATTTTCTAAGTGTCACTTCTGGAGGAAGGAAGTACGGTTCTTGGGGCACGTGGTTTCCAAAGAAGGGATAGCCGTGGATCCCGCGAAGGTGGTGGCCATCCAAGATTGGAAGGTCCCTAAAAATGCTACCGAAGTGAGAAGTTTCTTGGGGTTAGCTGGCTACTATAGGAAGTTTATCAAAGACTTCGCAAAGATATCAGCTCCATTGACACGCTTGACGAAGAAGAACCTAGTTTTCACATGGGACGTAGATTGTGATGATGCGTTCCAATGTTTGAAGAGAGCTTTGACTTCAGCCCCAGTCTTAGTATTGCCAGACGGGAGTAAGCCATTTACCGTTTATACTGATGCTTGTGGGACAGGGCTAGGCGCAGTCTTAATGCAAGAGGGTAGGGTAATAGCCTATGGTGGAAGGCAGTTGAGAGCGCATGAGAAAAATTATCCTACACATGACCTAGAATTGGCCGCTATTTTTTTCGCCCTTAAGTCTTGGTGTCATTATCTTCTTGGCGAGAAATTCGAATTATTCACTGACCACAAGTCTTTAAAATACCTATTCTCTCAAAAGGACTTGAACTTAAGGCAGCAAAGGTGGATGGAGTTCTTAGCATCCTACGACTTCGAAATAGCCTATACCCCTGGCAAGGGTAACGTGGTGGCAGATGCCTTAAGTAGAAAAAGATTATCCTTAAGTCCTTTGTTTGTTGAGCGGCGAAGTTTAGAATTCATTTCGATGTTTGACTTTAGACCTTCCGTTGACTTCGTACCCGGTTTGCTAGCATCCTTGGAGGTCAGACCTACGCTTTTGGGACGGATTGGCGAGGCACAGCGAGACGACCCGCAGTTGGTTGAGTTAGTAGAAAAACTCAAAGGAGGGGAGTCATCAAGCCATCTCCGTAGGTATACCCTAGACGATAAGGGTTGGTTACGTAGGGATGGTAGACTTTGTGTACCAAAAGACGATGACCTAAGGAAGACTATTCTTGACGAAGCACATCATTCGAAGATGACCATTCATCCCGGCGAGGACAAGATGTACAATGACATGAAGAGAGTTTACTTTTGGGTCGACATGAAGAAAGACGTGGCCGAGTATGTCGCTAGATGCTTGGTGTGCCAACAAGTAAAAGCGGAGCAAAAGAAACCCGGTGGGTTGCTTCACCCATTGGAGGTTCCACTATGGAAGTGGGAAAGTGTCTCGATGGATTTTGTGGATGGGTTACCTCGATCAAGGAAGGGTAATACGGGAATTTGGGTTATAGTAGATAGACTTACTAAAAGCGCCCATTTCATTCCCGTAAAGAGTAAGAGGACTGCTCCATGGTTAGCCTCTGTATACGTTCGAGAAATAGTTCGTTTGCACGGTGTTCCTTCTAGCATAGTGAGCGACCGCGATCCTATTTTCACTAGCGAATTTTGGAGAAGCTTACAAGAGGCAGTAGGGACTCAGTTATGTTTGGGCACCGCATATCATCCTCAGACGGACGGCTAGACCGAGAGGGTGAATTGCATTCTAGAGGATTTGTTGAGGCTATATATCCTAGACTTTGGGGGTACGTGGGAAAAGCATCTTCCATTGGTGGAGTTCGCATATAATAACAGCTTTCAGTCCAGCATTGGTATGGCACCATTCGAAGCTCTTTATGGACGACCTTGTCGTTCACCTACATGTTGGTGGGAATCTACGGATAAGATCTTACTTGGGCCCGATATGATTAGGGAGACTTCGGAGAAGATCGACTTGATTCGAAGGAGGATGAAAGTAGCGCAAGATAGGCAGAAATCTTATGCGGATAAGAGGAGGACAGATCTCGAGTTTGAAGTTGGGGACATGGTCTTTGTCAAAGTGTCTCCATTACGAAATGTTTTTCGCTTTGGGTCCGTTGGGAAATTAGCACCAAGGTTTGTAGGGCCGTTTCCTATTAAGGAGAAAATTGGACAGATGGCGTATAGAGTGGAGTTGCCCGAGAGACTTAGTGGTGTACACGACGTATTCCATGTGTCACATTTGAGGAAGTGCTTGCACGAGACCGCGGAAGTGGTAGAGCCGAGCTTTCTTAGAGAGGTGGAGATAGAGCGTGATGTGACAATTCGACGAGCTCCTACGTGCATTCTTGGATCGGAGATCAAGAGGTTGAGGAATCGAGAGGTCAGACTAGTCAAAGTGCAATGGGGAGATGATGAGAGCAACGCTACTTGGGAGACAGAAGAGAAGATGCGTTCACGATACCCTTTTCTTTTTTAGGGTATGTCTTTTAATTTCTCCTTTATCGCTTAGCTTGTACTTATCTTATCTTTAGTATATCCTCTCGCTAGTATCTTTGACCTTTAGTTAGGATAATCCTATGGTTGAAACATGTGTTTGAGACATGTTATGTATGGTGGATGCAAAGTGGATGCAAGTGTTTGCTAGTGGTTGCTCGTGGATGCATATACACACACTATTACGCACCAGATCGGCTCAATCACTTCATATTGCATATTGCATATATATGGATGTATTTAGTAAAAGGGATGTATAATGGTTGTGCTATCATATGGATACCGCATTTTGGTGAATGGTTGTGCACGCATATAGAATTAATATGTATCATTAGGAATCTTTTGCATACATATTGGACGCATGGCACTATCATGAATTGCACTAAGGAGGTCAACTGAATCAGTGGACCGCCTAATTTTGCATTAGATATGGACATATACACACACTGTGCATATAAACATTAAAGCATTAGAAGTCTTTTAAGGACAATGGATGCTGGTGTTTGATGGTTGAGTAGATGGACGATTAGGTGGTAGGATATACAATCTTCTTGATTTGGACATTTCGGGGACGAAATCCTTTAAGGAGGGGAGAATGTAACACCCCGAAATTTTATAACATTAAAATTCACAAATTAAAGTATACTTAATTTTTAGAAAAGAATTAAGTGAAATGGGTTGCGTAGAGAAATATATATATTAATATATATATATATATATAAATTAAAAATTAAATAAAGAAATATGCGAAAAAGTTCAAAACAGCGAATTGGGAGGGGAAATAACCGAACCGACCCATTTTTGAGGTCGACCCGAGCCTCGCTGGGTCGACTAGGGGTTAATCCAGGGTGTTTGGCTGTCAACCCGTGGGCCGATTCGCTCAAATGCAGATTTTGCATTTGATTGGTTCTCATGGTTCAGGGTTAATCTAATGGTCCTAAATAACTTCCTACACCTATAAATACATCCTAATGCTAACCCTAAACCTAATTAAAATAGAATAGTTACCGTCATACCATCGCCATGGAAATCAATGGAGCCGCCGCCAACTAAGAAAGAAGAAAAGCAAATTCAATTCTAATTCTCTCAACCCTAAAGCAAAGCAAAACTCTCTCTTTTCTTCTCTAAATTGTGAGTACGATGATCTTAACAAGATTATTATCATTTTAATTAGGTTGAGTTATGAATGGATTATGAGTAGATGATGTGAATTATCATATATGTTGTTGTAAACCCCTTTTGCTATCATGTATATTGTAAATCCAATGTTATGTGATGATGATATCTTATATGTTGTAAATAACGCTATGATGATGTTATGTATGTTGAAAGTTTCTATGCTAAGTTATGATGAATCATACATGTTAAAAAGGCCATGATGTTACCATCTATGCTAGTTAGTTCATAATAATTAAATCATCATGTTTGGGTTATGTTGATCTATATGACAAGTCACATATGCAAGTTAGATTGATTAGAAAAGTTATGAACATATACCAAAACATCTATTATGACATCTAGAATTATGCTATGACATATGTGATATCCTATGCTAGTTCACACCATCATTATGTTGCCTAAAAACCCCATATGCAAGTTTATGTATAGATTTGGGCTATGATCATATCATATAAATTGAGACATTTAACAAGTTAACACCTTTTGATCCTTAACATGTGTAGTTTATGCAAGTTTCACCCCTATTATGATTAGATTTATTTTAATTGTCTATATGTTGTGATAATTTATCTTTGTGCTAGGTGTTAGACTATACAAGTCTAGCCTATATTATGCGTTGAATAAGCGAACGTATAAACGTGGGGTAGGGGTAATATTAAGATTTAATATTAAAAAGTTGGGGTGCAATTGATATGATTTTGCATGCCATAAGTGGATGGCCATAATTGAGTCAATTATGGACGTCATTAAAAGTTGACTTAATTAATAATTTGAATTGGGAATTATTAAAACTGGGGGTAAAAGATTTTAAGTGTTAATCAATGCTTAGGACACGAGGTTGGACTCGTTTGTGACGTAAACCTGCCCGGACCCGCCCGGCAAATCCAGTGGTCACAAATGTCAGCCCAATGTGAGAGGTCCTAGGCCTAAACTAAAGCATAACGGTTGTAAAGACACGAGGTGAGACTCTTTTATGGTGTAAGACTGCCCGGACCCGCCCGGCAAATCCAGCTGCCATAAATGCCAGTCTAATGTGAGAGGTCTTTATGAGGTTATGGCCTGAATGAATTAAGAAATACTTAACCAGATAAACATGTAAGGTGGGACATGGGGGTTAAGTAGGTGCCTTGGGTGGCATGAGGAATCTAGGGGGTGCCCTTAGTGGCATGTGAAATACGATTAGTAAGACTTAACCAAACACACATGTAAATGAACATGACTAAGAGGGTTAAGTGGGATATACTAGTGACAAGCTTAGGTGGGTAGCTTGTGGGGGCCTATTTCGACCAGTATCCCAAACGTATCTTTGTGGGCTCGACCCAAGTCGAGGACTGGACACGCATGCTGGGTTCGACTGTAAGAGGCCAAAACGGGGAGCGGTGGCAATGCAAGTCCAATGGGTTTCGTATGCGTGTGTGGACCCGGGCTGGTAGGTAAGACGTTGTTGCATCGTGTAGGTATAAGCCATGCATTCTCAAGTTGTATCGGGTTGCCACTTTAGGGAGTGATACACCCCACTGTGGGGCCAGCACGGGTATCTACGAGTAGGGAGCCGATCGAAAGTGGGTAGTGGGGTACACCTAATGGAGATAGAGGCAGACGGCACCTATGTAGTCAGATAGGGGTACGTAAGGCTATTTATAAAGTTTCTGTGTGAAGCAAGTGGTATCAAACAATAGGGTGACTGGTGTGGTGCAGTGTAGTAATGTGTGGTGCAGTGTAGTAATCATTCGTTAGTAATTAGGTGTGCCTTTACCGTTATCTTTAACGTTATCTTGAACGCTATCTTTATCTTCCTAAGAGTTCATAGACATTTACTTGTCTTTCAGCTTATGCCTTAGTCTAGTTATTTCGATAATAGTATTGTTAGAATTATCATACTCGCCAGACTTTATGTCTGACCCCCTCTATTTCTATCCTTTTTCCCCCTCCAGGTCCTCAGGTTGGGCCCAGCTCTAGTGGAGTTTGATTGAATTACTTCATCTCTCTTTGGAAAGCTTGGACCGTTGAAGTAAAGTCCAGCTTGTTATCTTTTTAATGGCTATTTATGTAATGGGATTATGTATTTTGTTTTTATGAAGATGGATATTGTACTTGGTTATGATCTATGGTTTTATGTGTAACAAACATGTTTAATTTCCGCTGCACTAAAATGAAGTTTTAGATTTCCAAGTACTATTTACTATCTGTCTTGTTGTAATTTTTCTGTTCTATATTCACTTATAACCTCCATGGAAGTTAATGCATTCCCTTCGTGAGTGACATAAATGGACGTGGGGTGTTACAATCCGATATAATTCAAGCCCCTCCCTTTTCCTCCTGAAGCTCGATGTCACCCTTGAGATTCGAAAATGATGCATCAGTTTCGAAGCTTTGGTCTCGATTTAGATTTAAAAAAGAGGAGGAAGTGACTTTGATTCGAGGAAGAGGGATACCCGATTTCACCATAAAGAAATGGACCGAATATATGTTTTAAAGCTTTGATTTTTAATGTGATTTTTGGGAATATATTTAGAACAGAGAGCGGCCATTATTTCTCATTTAAGAATTGGCATTCTGAAGTGAGAAAACAAGAGAAGGACTCGCATTTAAATAAAAGATGAATCCTTCACCGTTAAGGAATAGGCCTTCATATTTACATTAGGTAGGTTAGGGTAAGGTACAATATAATAAATTTTGATCTGACTTTGATTTAACTGCGATTTGATCTTTGTTTTAATCTGATTTGAAATAAAGAGATTTTTATTTCATTTAAACAGATTCTGATTTGATATTCGATTCGATTTTGATCTTATCCATTAAAATATTTCAGGGTTCACACACGAACAGTTATTTTAATGTAACCACTGACGTTTAAATGTTATAACGCTTTTCTAAATTGAACAGTATATATTTTGAAATTTAATTTGATCGTATATACCATATTAAATTAATATAATATAATTTAAATTCAGAACTAAACATTTCCTCGATAATAAATTATTATTAACATTTATAGTCAAATAAAAATCCAATTTATCATCTGAATCATTTTGATTTAGTTTTTAACTTCGATATCAATTATATTCATATTACTATAATTTAATATATTTGATATTAAATCGAAATTAATTTTTAAATCGATAACTAAATATAAAAATTCCTTTATATTATCAAATAAATATTTCAAACAATATTAAATATTTAAAATAAATCAATCAAAAATCCGGGTCGTTACAATATGTAAAAAATATGATAAATCATAATAAATGATTTAAAAGTGATTTTGATAAAAAAAAATATAAGTTTTGTATAGTGAAGAAGTTATTTTAATCAAACAAGTTGATTTATGCTATTTAGTAATGTTTTTGCAACACTTTTCTACCAACAATTAAATTAAGTGATTTGAACTTAATAATTACTATCCAAATCTTTTGTGAATATTTCCAAAAGGATAATAAAGTGGTTTAATATAAATTTAGAATTTGAAATTCTTAACCAAATTTAAGAAAATGTAGAAAAATTAAGTATGCAGAAGCCACTTGTACATTTGTCCTGTCACTGAGATATGGAACGGTAAACAATGTGTATAACTAAGGCGAGGGATGAAACAACTGGTACACTAAACTTACCTGGCCAACATTTACTTATCAGGGCGAGGGATAGAGCAGATCGAAAGGAAAGCCCGGATACTCAAAAATGGAATTTCAAAAGATATAAACTTTGATAATATGTTAAGTACAATGGATAAATAAAAGTGAAATGATTTCAGATGAAAAGAATAGTTTATCAAAAATTGAGATGGCAGGGACTTAATTGAAATCTTGTATATCTATATTGTTTTAAACAACGATGATTATTTGGAAAGACCAGGAGCGGATCTATTAGAAAATCATTTTGAATAATGATGCGACATAATAGAGAAAATGAAGAAATCGAAGACCATGATGGATTTTCACATTGAACGTACTTCCTATTGATTTTCTCTCCACTGGGTTGCTCCAATGTAGAGATTACCATATTAAGAGGTAAGTACGAAAGTATTTGAAGAATTTTTAGATTACAAGGGCTTCTTGCCAAGTAATGGCCAAGGAATAAAGCGCATCTAGTTTTGTTTAGTCGTAGAACGAACTTGTATGGATGCTTGTCTAAATTGCATTTTATGGCATAGCAATTGATCTCTACTAAAATGTATCATTGTTTGGTGGCGGAGAAGATGCTTCTTTTTTTAGCTCAACACACTTCTTTAAACACTTAGACATCAGTTATGTGTTACGAAATGGCAATTTGGCATGCTAAGCGACAGAAGCTACAGATGATCAAAACATGGCATTGTATAAAGCGTTGCTTTGTGTAATGTGACTCTAGGCC
Source organism: Allium sativum (assembly GCA_030737875.1). NCBI lineage: Eukaryota > Viridiplantae > Streptophyta > Magnoliopsida > Asparagales > Amaryllidaceae > Allium > Allium sativum. The sequence goes on from CM060916.1 coordinate 40,405,823, forward strand.
TCAAACCCCGTAAATGATTAAAACAAAATGAATGCGGCAAGGTTATGTGGTCCGCTACCATTTTGGTATGATCATTACCTTCTAGACTGAAAGATATACCATGGTATGGAGCCCAGGAATTTTTACTTAGGTGGATGATGTAAGGAGCGCGCTCGATAAAGGTTAGTCACGACCAGGGAATGACATATTCGGTCAGTTGTTATCCAGTTAAGGGATAACCCAGTCTTGTGTTGGCAGAGAAACATTAGTTGATTATCGGGACATCCCTTAGAGTTGTATCCATTAGATTAAGGAAGCTCCTTTGCCTCGGTCATTTTTGGGAATCCATTCTCCAATGCAAACCCGCGGTTTTTTATTATATGGTATAGTAGTCTCGAAATTTAATAATGTAACAATTTCGGGTATTTGTATATTCATATTCGAAAAGATATGAAAATAAGCCATTTGTAATAATATCAAATTTTTTAAAATAAAAGGCTTTGGTTATCATAAGGCAAAAATCCATTCTGTGTTTATTTGTGGCGTGGTCTTATGAGATACCCTTTTGTTCTGAAAAATAACTATTTTAAGTTTTTCACATAGTCCCATGACTAACTCAAAGTTTATTGTTTTCCCTTTAAAACACTGGGTGCCCTTGTTTTTTCCACCGGGCAGCCTAGTAGTCATATTAGCAGCAGAGAGTTCTTGGAGTAATAGTATAAAGCACTTTTTGGGTTGAAGCTTGGGGTTGAAGTTGGAATATTTTGGATTCACTCTTTAAAGCCATTAGTCATTTCTACTATGTATTTTCTATTCCAGTAGCACTTTAAATGGATTTATATTTATGAACTCTTATCAACTACCTAGTGTGAATTTATGTGAATTGATGTAAATTATGTTTGAAATGAAATGAGAGATATTCCGTTTCTGTTCTAATGTGTTATTACCTTGACAATTTGCCTTCCCAACGCTAAATATTTTGGCATGTGAATACCGAGGATGTGTTAGTGTCGAGTTTCAAGGATAGAGAAGACGGGTCATCACAAGAGAAGACGCCAACCATACATCGTTGGAATATCGTAAGAGCATTACATATTCCAAATGGCATATTCCGATAAGCGAATATCGAATGGACACGTGAATGTTGTTTTCTCTTGATCTTCAGGAGCAATTGGAATTTGGTTATGATTGGAATAATCATGGAGAAAGCAATAGAATTCGTTACCAGCTAAACGTTCGAGCATTTGGTCAACGAAAGGAAGAAGGAAATTACCTTTTCTTGTCGCGACATTCAATTTTTTATAATTAATTCAAACACGCCAGCCCGACTGAGTACGATTTGGAATAAGTTCGCTTACGACAACAGTGAGTTCAACCTTTTTAGGAACGACATAAGGTTGACCCATAAGCTATCAAAAATGGGTAAATGATACTGTTATCAAGGAGTTTGAGAATTCTTCACGAACAACCTCTTTCATCTTAGGGTTAATCCTACGTTGTGCTTCATAAGTGGGTTTCGCTTCGTCAATTAAATGAACACGATGTTGAATAATTGCGGAGCTAACTACCTTAATGTCAAAAATGGAACAATCAAATCACTTCCTTATTTTTAGAAAAAGTCGAAATAAGAGAAGCTTCTTGACCAAGAGTTAGAGCCAAAGAAATCATCACTAAAAATATTTAATAATCACCTAAGCATACGTACATAAGTTGATCAGGGAGGGGTTTAAGATCCAACATCGGTAGTTGCTAGATTAAAGAATTTGGCTGCGAGTTGAACTTGATTGCAACCGATTCAAATGGGAGATGTATTCGATTTCATTTGGAACATCTTGGAATAATTTTTTCATAATCAGCCTTGCATTCATTATTAAGGTTAATCGATTCATTTTCAAAGTATTCTTAAATGGAATCAAACCTCAGTGGATGGTCAAATTGTTCATTCAACCGATTTTCAAAATTGTGGATGTTAAGATAGATAGTCATGTTTCCAAAAGAATTTTTCACTGAACCATTTTGACAATCAATCAAAGCGTTTGAAGTGACTAAGAAAGATCGCCATAGAATTAAAGGAATTTGGCGGGTTAGATTGTTTATGGGTTGGTTTTTGTGGATAATGAAAACATTGGGGAATATGAATTCCCCTCTCTAATGAGAATGTCCTCGATTTCTCTTGTCGGTTTCTTGACAGAACGATCAACCAATTGAAGGGTGAACTTATTCGGTTATAGCGTACCTAGACCTTGTTGCTGGTAAACTGAATATAGCAGCTAGTTTAAGATAGCATCAAGGTCCAAAAGATAATTGTTAATCCTTTTATTTCCTATCATATGCAAGATTATGGGGCATCTGGGATCTTTGATTTTAACGGGAATTGATTGGGTGAAGATTTTTTAGGTCTAGCGGTTGAGAAAACTTTCTTGGGTACAAGAGTGTGTCGTTTTTGGTACACAAGTCTTTAAGAAATTTATCATAGGTCGAGACTTGTTGAATGATGTCTAGAAGCAGGATGTTAACATTAACTTGTTTCAAAATTTCTAACATCATTTCCATTTGTTTATAATTTTCCTTAGGCTGAAGTCAATGTGAATATAGAATTTGATACTCAGTAGGTTGGTTCTCTTGGTTGGAAAAGAATTAGACTTAGAATTTGGTTCAATGTTTGATTTGATATTAGGATCAAAATTATTTATCGTTTTCTAAGAGTCGAGAGGAGTATATGATATGTTATTTGGATTGAGAACTTGATTATCTGTTTTCTTACCTTGTCGCAACCACTTAATTGGTTAACATTCCCATCATGAATGACATGAGCTTGGTTCGAATTTGAATTTTGATTTTTGGTTTGGAACCGGTTGACTCGGTAATGACACTCTTTCTCGTTCACTCACCGAGGTGGCTAACCGACTCATTTGCAATTCAATTTTCGCGATTGATTCGTATTTTGCATGTATGAGGCTAGAAGATTTCGTAAATTATAGTTTGACTGAAGATTTTGAGTTATCACCTTAGCAAAAGTTTCCAAACTTTTTTCATGTGAGGTCATTCATTTGTTGTCTTGTGGCATGAACGATTGTCCCACTTGGTTCTGAGAAGGAGGCGCAAAATTTTTAAATTGATTTGATTGAAAAGGAGGATTTAGAGGATTATTCAAAAATGGTAGAAAAGGGAGTAGAACCAAATTCGAATTTGAACTGTTTTGATTCCATGAGAATTTAGGATGGTTTCTCCAACCGGGGTTGTACGTTGGAGAAAATGGTTTGTTCCTAACTTTATTAAAAGCACTGATTTGTTCTAATGAGTGAGGACATTCATCCATGATATGATTTGGATCATTCATTTGTAACATGCTACTTGAGAAGCTTGATTTACTTGATTTGACAAAAGTACATTATCGTAGTTGGTTATCATCATGTCAATTGACACTTCTAAGGCTAAAGAAGATCCTTCCGAATGAGAGTTTGATCGAGAATAAATAGTTTTCTTGTTAGATTGTTCCCAATGAGATGATTTTTCAGCTAGTTTTCGAGAAATTGTCAACCGACATTATGATGTTGCGATAGAAAATTACTTGGCACATCGATTCGACCGTGATTCAAGTTATTTTCAAGCCCAATGTATAAAATTTGGCAAAGAGTTGTTTTTTCGAAATTATGATGTGGATATTTGATTAAAAGTTCTTTAAATATCTTGAAATATTTTGCAAAGGATTCACCACCCCTCCCCCCCTGAATTGAAGAAAATTAACGGTTTCATTTTGAATTTTGGACTTTCTTTCCAAAGAGTAAAATTTCTTTAGGAAAACCTTTGCAAATTCCTCCCACGTTCAAATTGAATTTGAAGGTAAGCTATACAACTAGTTTTGGGCGTAATCATTAAGCACAAATTTAATTAACCTAAGTTTGATTCCATCGTCACTTAATTGTTGAAGTTTTATGGTTGCACAAGCCTGTTCAAACATGAATTAAAATGCAACTACAAATGATATATATTTTTAATGCAAATGCAAGCAACCGACAATGCGATTAAAATAAAAGGAGTTAAAACACGCTACCAGAGCGTAAAAACTATTAGCAATTTATTTTAAGCAGTGATTCCGGTTTTTTTTTCTTTTTTTTTTCTTTGAGCAAGCAAAGTAGTGTAATTCATTTAGCAAGCACGCAGAGTGGTCTTCTTGCATTTTGCAACCTAAAAAGATTTATATAAGGATAAAATGAAAAGGAAAACATTTTTTAAAAACAAAGGGAAAAAACAAAACCATTTTTTTTATTTTTAACAACTAAAGACTTACACAGTAAAAACAAAGGGAGAGGGTTATAAAGAAAACATTATACAAGTTTAAAACAAATTTTCTTTTCGATTCTTCTTTTTGGTGAATAGAAAATGGAGTAGAAAAATTTGAACAAGTTAAACAATAGAACAACAGCCCAAACGCGCAGCCCAACAAAGGTCAAACAATGTCACAGTGGACGTTATTTTCAAATGTACATCACAATTGGAAACGCAAGTTCTAAACATAAAATAAACGTAACTGAAATCGAAAGGGGATTGTTAATGGGACTCCATTTTTTGTTGAGGGAGGAACATTTTTAAGGGAACTCCACTTTAAAATAACATTGTTGAGGGTCTGGATTTTATTTTATTTTAAAATAAACATGGACTTAATTGTCCCTCATAACAACGACATCTTCTCCCCATTCATTGTCGTTCTCTTCTATTTTATCGAAACATAACTTGTTATTTATTTAAAAAAAACAAAACCAAATCCCTTGTTGTGTCAAATTTTTTTCCAATGCTCAACTGTATGATTTATATTGGTCTCATTAATTTTACATTATGTTTTCATGCAACATGCCACATATCCAGCCCCTACGGTCAAGTTTTGTTCTATGCAGCTTCAGTTTCTGGTTTCTAAATAAAACTATGCATGTACTTTCAATTAGCATGCACAATTTATACACGCATCATTTCCATCTAAATCTTAGTATAAAGTAGTGTGTCAAAGCGCGGTGGGAATTTGTCAAAAAAAACAATGAACTCCCTAATTCAATTGATTTGGCAAAGCATTTGGATGCTAAATTGAAGAATCAAGGTTTCATCGCACCTGATTGTTGATATGGTGAATCGTGGTTTGAATGCATATCTGCTCAGATTGCTTCAGCCATTTATGTACTAAATAAAGTCAAGGTCCAGTTCTTCCATCTCATTATTGTATTTTCAAGTTTTTTTGGCATAATTTCATATTTGGATATCAAAATGTTCTTCTATAATATGAATGACATAAGCATATTAAAATGGTAACAGAGCACCATTGATTTCACGACAAAAATGGCAACGAAGGACCGTATAGTTTCAGGAAGATTTCAAATTTCTTCAGACGGTGAGTGGGTAGGTAGCGTTTATTATTTCATATAGTCATTTATTAGGATTTTGTTTTTAAGGTATAAGAGGACCATATGGAAAGTATTGGAATTTTTAATTATATAGTTAAGGGGGGGCTAACTTATTTTTTTCCCTCTTAACAATTCATCAAAAATTAAAAACTTGCCCCTCTCTTAACAAAAAATGGAGTTTCTTTAACAATCCCCAATCGAAATTCCTGCAACCTTTGTAATAGGAAAAAATGCGAAATAAAAAAAGGAAAATAGGAGAAAGGACGATTTTTGAAAATCACGATTGGGGTTTGGATAATGCAGTTCAGGTGGTAGGATTGATTTCGATTTTGGGGTTGATGCTTCTATCAGTTTAATTTTATTGCAGATTGGGGGATTGGCTTGAGGCAGATGAGGGTGGTTTGGGTGGTCGGTATTGGCGACTGGTTGTGCTTGAGATTTTTGATTTTGGGGTTGATGCTTCTATCGGTTTATTTTCATTGCTGATTTGGGGATTGGCTTGAGGCCGATGAGGGTGGTTTGGGTGGTCGGTATTGGCGACTGGTTGTGCTTGAGATTTGCGATTTTGGCTGAGAAAGAGGTAATAGAGTAGGTTGTGGCGAGTGAGTTCGCTGATTTTGTGGGTTGGTTGCATGATATGAAGAGGGTTGTTGTGGTGGTTTGTAGAGGTGAATGTCTGTGATGAAGTTTGTGGATGATGGAGTTTGTGGTTTATGGTTTGTGGTTTGTCTATGTGCAGGTAGAAGTGAGTGGGTGGATGCAGTTTGTCGTAGTCGCAGTTTTGGTAGGTGAGTAATGCAGGAAAGTGTGACTGAGAGGGGTGGTGTATGTGTTTGTGGAAGTTTTGGGTGTGGTTCGGGAAGGTAGACGGTGATGGAGTTGTAGGAGTGATGGTCGGTGTGGTGGAACAGTTATAAGAGGTGAGTAGTGGTTATGTGCTGATAGTAAAGGAGTCAATTGGAGGAGGTGATTGGCTAGTTGTTTCAGGTTGAAGGCTAGGTGTTTGATGGATGTTGTCGAGGCAATGTAGTGGTGGTAATTGTGGTGTTGAGTTTGAAGGAGACTGGCAGTAGACGACAAAAGGAGGTTAGTGGGTATATGAAGTGGCTGTGGTTTCCGATCAATAGGGCCAGCCCTGAAATCCCCAAATAATCGGAAGTCCTAGGCAAATCGAGATATCGGAGGCCCTTGGCTGTCGGAACATGTTCAAATATGAACAATATGAGGTCGGAGGCGCTAGGCGGCCGCCTTGGTGGCCTTACCCCAGGCCACTATTGTGATCAAGGCGATGAAGTGCTTGTTTTAAGTGGTTGTGGTTTCTGATCCCGACAATGGAAAACTGATGGAAGAAAGGCAGAGAAAAAAATTTGTAAAAATAGAAGTGTATGTAACAGTGATAGAAATGTAATAGAAAATAGTCAGATTTGAGTTTGCTATACTCGCTATGTTTTTTTTCCCTGAGTTACAAAGAACCAAGTAGTGAAATGAATTGAGAACACTAAACAGAGAAGGAAAAAGAGATACAGAGAAACCAAGAACTAATATGCACAACAAAACTAAATAGAAAATCTGTTTGAAATGTTTTACACGAAATTTCATACACGGAAGATGCAAGACATAGAATGCTAAAATTGAAATGCAGTTGAACAACAAATTATTATTTTTCAAATGAAAACTGCAAAAGCATTGTTTGATGAATAGGGAATGGTGGAACAATAGAATTTACGGAGGAAGTTGACCATGGATTGATCTTTAAAGCAGTGCAAACAAAATCGGATTACTTTTCTTTTTTGAAAAAAATGTAAGTGGAGTGTTTCTTTTTCTAAATAACAAAACACACAAAAAGTAAGAACAAAAACACACAAAAATAAATGCAAATTAACACAACAAGCTAACAAACTACAAGATGAAACAACATTTTTTTTGTTTTTTTCTAAACTAACCCAAAATAAAGAAAATAAGAAAAATTAATCTAAAGAGTAAAAACTAAAATTAAAACTATTTCCCCGACGTGGGTGCCAAAAAAACTTGTTCGTCAACGAGAATTCTATCGATTAGAAATCGCAAGTGCATAATGTACACTTATAGCACACGGCGAATATGAGTGAATCCGTAGGAGTTAAGATTCTACTCAATTGAATTAAACCAATTTGAGGTTGTTATTAATTGAACACTAGAGATTAAAAGTAAGTAGAAGTTAAGATTAAAAATTGATTTAGAGGCAAACCCACTTTCCTCTTTCTTAATATAAAATAACATAAAAACAAATTATGATCTCTTTTTAAGATAAGTTGGATTAGTAATGTAATTATCATAAACATGACCTATTTTTGTTATTAATTAACACAAATTGAGCCATCAGCTATAATACATATCAAATCACTACCTTTTCACATTCAAGAAACATGGGATTGAAATGAAACAAAAATCTAATTTAATTATGATCTATTTATTATTAGTTACTGATGTAGATCATCAAATTTTAACGACTTCGTTTTGTTGTCATGATTATATTTTTAATGAAGATCGATTTGTCATTCATGAGATAAGCATATCCAATTTGTTATGAACAAAATAGGCTATCAAACACAACATGAAATACAAACATAAACAACTATTCTCATGAAGCACAAAAGAGATCATAAATATTTAATTATGTTGAATCCACATAAATAAGAGAAAACTTGATTATCCCTAAATTACAGGGTTTAGCTTCTCATTACTTTTGTCATTTCAGCATAAAGAGATTTCAACGTTGAAAATAACAAAAGTAGAGACTTAAAAAAAATGCAAGAAAAGAGATTAATTACTATCTAATTACATAAAAATAAAGCTACACTACTTGCATGAAAGTAAATCTAGTCTACTAATAATAAAAAGAAAGCATGTAAGTGAAGAAGAAGATTAAAGAGAACATGTATATAAATATGACATAAAAGAGAGCATGTAAAAAGAGAAGGCTATAAAGTTTTTTTTATTTCACTTGATCTTTTGTTCATAATTGCATATATACATACATACACAAACACACACACACATATATATGGACACAAAATTAGATACAAATAGAGAGGCGCAAAGCCTCAACCGTTGAATCTTTTTGTCTTTATATGGAGAGGTGAAATTCATGGGTTGATCCATAAAGTGAAAATCAATTGTGTCACGATTTGTGTTCAAATTTTGTGTCTAAATAGACTTTCATATATATATATATATATACACACACGGAGCGTTCCGCAACACCCCTTTTTTGCAGCGCCCCTACCGTATCGTGAGATACACTAATCCAAATTCAAAAAAAAATTATAGATGTTCGATCCACATATATATTATCATTTATCCAAAATTTAAGCTTGTTTTGACATTTGCAGAATAATATATTTAATGTTTAAATTCAACTGTTCGAATAAATGTCTGAATAGTAAATAAATGAGCTAAGATTTTGAAAATGTTAATAGATGATAATATATATGTCAATTGAACATCTAAATTTTTATTTTATATTTGAATTGGTGTTGGTCACGATACGTTAAGAGTGCCCTGAAACGCGTGTGTGTGTGTAATAAAAGATATCTACATGAAGCATAAGGGGTATTTATACATGATCAAAACCTCAAATCTCTTTGTCTAGAATTACCCAAATTACCCTCTTGATGTGTAGAAGTTTCTTGTCATTAGCAAACAATCTTTCATTCAACATGACACTTTTAATCTCCACTAACTTTATCCATTAGCTTCTAATTGTAGCCTTAAGAAAAGTGGGTTAAGTGTGTAGGTGGGGTCCTCCATTTTCCATGAGATAAATTATTTGCCTCTTCTCTTTGTAAACGTGCATGCATATCTTTATGTGTGCATGTATTTTCATGGAGCCACTTCAAGTTTTCTCCTTAATTCCTACAAAATACAGTTAAAAGCACACGTAAATTTTATCAAAGATTAGCACATGCACATTGACCGCTTTACCATCGAAATGACGATGATTTTAAAAAACATGCTTTAATCATGTAAAATATCATAATATGTTCATTTATTTATTAAATAGAATAAATATGCGAGTACAAATATGCACATATATGTGCATATTAATCACCTAGACATATCATTTGGTCCCCTCGTTTAAGGGTACCCATGATAATAAGAAGCATAACATAAAACATTAATTAGGTCTAGAGTGAGTGGCAAATGAATCTCATAATGATATGTAATATAATATAATAATAGATAAAGGTACACGAGCTATACCTGATAAATCCCTACAACTATAGGTCAGCGCATATAATAAAATATAATATTCTACTCAAAGCAAATAATATAAAGGTACTATGCAAAGAATAGAATGAAAGAATCCAAGCGATCCCATCTTTAGTACCCCTTGTCCATAGTACCGATAGGGGTTAGTCTACCCAAGAGAGCAACCATAACTATCATAGTGACCCGAACATCCATCAAGCAAATCAAGATATCATCTTCTGCATGCCTTGAATATATAATAACCCATATGGCCATCTTTAAATACCAGGAGCTAATGAAAATATCGATTCTAATTGTTGTCTCATATTACTCCACCCAAGCTAAATACATGTTACTTAACATAAAACTAGATAACAGTCCAAATTTAATAGCCCAAAGTTTATGGATCTTCCAGCCAACCCATAGGCATCCTAAATATGCAATACCCTTTCATCGAGTACAACAAAAATGCCCGAAGTTTTCAATGATTCCTTGTCACTCCTGTGTTATATGAATGATCGTCACTATTGTTTTAACTATTTTCTTTTTCTTATTCAGTCATGCTAATAATCACAACAGCTCAGTAGACTTTATGTTCGACCCATTTTCCTTTATTCTCTTCTTTCTCTTCCCCTAGGCTCACAAGGAGGAAGTGCATATGTAAGGACCTGCATTTTTAGTCAATTAACTTTGGAACATTTAAATTTATTTAGAATGTTGAAATGATAATATTGACGGATTTCAATATGGAATTTATTGGTTAAATAAGAAAAATTCGATTTAATTTTGCAAAAACTGAATTATCGAAATATGAAAATGAGAATAATTTAATTCTAAGTTAAAAGCAGATCGAAATGATTATAAAAATTTATATAAATTCTATTTAAATTAGAACGATATTAATAATTTATTATCAATGGATTTGACTATTTTAAAATTATTTTATATTTTTATCGACTTAATTTAAAACATAAAAATAACCATTTTTCAAACGACCTCAGATTTTTACAATACCAATTTTATTAATCCGGAATGGTTAATTATTGCCAGATTTCAAGTTTCATGTCAATCAGATTTATTAAATGAGCATGTACAATTTAAATGCATATCAATTAACCATTTGAAATTAAAATAGAATTTTTACAAATAGTCTGGGAATTCGACAAGCCTAGAATATTGAATTATAGCAAGGTGTCAATTTTCATCATGATCAGATTTCTTTTGTGATCGTACGAATAAAAAAAGTGTCAAACGAAAATCACGCATAGATATAATTTTATAAAATAAAGGGTCGGTTTATGAAAATCTCAACATATCTTTATAAATCTTGACCGAAATCATTTACGGATTGTTCCAAATCTCTGTGTATCTTCAGGGATAAGATATTGTCTTTTCCTATTCAAAAATATGGACCAATTATTCAATTTAAAACCTGTTGTGTCTTCGTTCTTTTACTCCCTCCAATCCAAAATATAAGTCGTTTCAGAGATTTGCGCGGGAATTAAGAAAAAAATTCAAATGCTTCTTTTTGGTGGGTTGTCTTCTTTTTTCATGCAAAGTTAATTTAACTTTCTCTATTTTCAATCACAAAAAAGTGGTTGTTGGGGTTTCCAAAGCAGCCACCTACTCACCTGTGCAAATAGAAGTACTTCATTGCAAGTCAATAAAGTATTATTTTAGGTAAAAATTTATTATATTTTGAAAAACAAAAAACTTAACAAAACTACCTATATTTTTGACTGGAGGGAGTATAAAATAGCACTAGCAAACGTTTTGATTCCTTAACAAGTAAATTGAAACAACAGAAAATGTGAATTCCACTCTTTAAAAAGCAATCTAAAATCAAATACTCTATGAAATTCTACCGATTTCGGATTCGTTGAATTCCTTAAATCAATTGCTTCACAATTATATTCATGTCGTTTAGCTCGATATTATTATTTGAAGTTTGAAATCTTCGGCAGCAAATTAGTATTTAATATAGGTGACGATTGGTGATACCAGGGTTGTTGCCGAGCTCGGCAAGGTGGTGCTAGGGTCAACCTGATAAGGGTTAGGGGAAACTCAATCGTAGTGGAACTACTGCGTTCACCTAACAGCGTAGCAGGTCACATTTTTTGTGGGGTTTTTTTGGTTCGACGATTGAAAGGAAGGCTGTACCCGGCGTGGGAGTGCGAGTGCAAGGTCATGTCAAAGGCAAGTAGGCTGGAGCTTCTGATGGCCTGGTACGGTGATGACAGAGGGGAGAAGGGCAGGGAGAAGTTTGAATTGAACTGGAAAAAAGGGTGTTGCAGATTTTAACAGTGAGGATGTAAGGATTATAAACGTTGTTAAGGTTAAGTAAGTACTAATTAATTAAGTTAATGAAGTTATTACTTTTTTAGTTTTTTTCAAACTTATAAAAATAATAAGTCCTTCATACTATGTCAAATTGGAACGAACCAGATTAGGGTGGAATCATATCGATGATATCTACGCTTACGAACTGATTTAGAGAGATTTGGAGCCATCTGGAATTCTCGGTTATATTAAATGTCTACTAAACTTAATTGAAAATAAACCAGTATTCTGACAATTAAAAAGTTATTGTGAGTATAATCAGTATCTCTGGCTCATTTATATTTTTATAAACGAATTGTAATTTAGTATATAATGATTATTTGATGTTTGATGGTTGTTTGGATAGATTGATGAATTATTATTAGTTGTTTGTTATTACATATATATATAGTATATATAGGTTTGGTAGTTAGATATTCTCGAATATTTTAGCGGATAAGACCCTATGCGCCCCCTCATAATAGCAGATGATCCTATATACCGCGATATCCCACTTTAAAATAGTATTGTATTGTTTGTGTTGACTAACATCTGTGTATGCACAAAAACTGATTGGAGGGATTTAATTGGACTCCTCAACAATATTTATTCCCATATACAGTGTTATAATATGTGATAAATAATATGTGATTGATTATTATGTGTTTGAATGACACTGGCTCTAGAAATTAGGCATTTAAATACCATAAAATTTATTCATATAAAAAGATTTGAGTATATATAAAGGAATTTAGGGAAATTTTTATTTTTCCAAATAAAAATAGAAGCACAAATTGGCTTGAAATTAGAAACATGTTTTTAAATAGATAAAAATAAGAAGAGTAATTTATAAACATTGTTTATAAATGAATTGAAATAATTATCATTGGATAAATTTGGAAATATAGATTCAAGCGTGAATTTAAAAAGGAAAGTGGAAATTGATTCAAATGGGAATATGAGATTTTGTTTCGAAATTCAGTTAGTAAATTGAACTGAGATAAATCATGGGGGATTTATAATTGGAAATCGACTGTGCTGAGATTTTTTTATAAAAATGATTTATTTTTAGGAAGAATATTATTATTTAGTAAAAACTATTATTTAAAGTTAAATATTTCGAGAAGCTAATATTTTAGTATTTAAAATATATGGGGATAAACCTATGTTTTTTATAAACAAGTTTCGTGATAACGTAGTACTATTTAGAACTAAAATTAGTTATTATATTTGTTAAAGAAAACTTTGCTATTAGAAAGATTTATTCAAATGTTTTAAAATAGTTTATCTATAATTATTTTGATAAATTAAGAAATTTTGAAATCTGCTAAGTAATTATTTATTCTCTTGGGGCTTAAAAAACTTGTTTAGTTCAAAAAAGGAGATTTTATAAGAGAAATCTTATGAATTGAATTAGTTAAATAAAAGAACTTCATATATGAATATGAATTCATGAGAGAAATTGAAAATGGTTAGTCGAGATTATAAATAATTGACTTTGAAATGGTAAGAGGAAATCAACTTGAACCTCAAGAATATTTGAGAAGACTATGAAATATTTCCTAAGTAAAATTCAATTGAAGAGTGGAATAATATTTTTAAATATTTTCCTAAGTTTCGAAAAGGAAATTTGGAAATAAGTGAAATATAAACCAAATGATTTCCGAAAAGGAAATGTTTTAAGTTGAATAGAAGATTTTAACATAAATGCTATATATGATTTTGAATAGTTGAGATAGATAATCTTTTTCCATTTTGATATTAAGAATGATATTCAGTCAAGGTTAGAGAGAGAATTATACCCCAACTCGATTGACTTCATTGTTAACTGATAACTAGGAAAATTTTTGATATAGAAGATCATGTTAAGTGAATACGTAGAATATGGACTATCGTAACAATGCTTTACACGAATTTTTATTGCCAAAGCCGACCGGTTTCTAAGGTGACCGCATACACCTAGTTATACACAAATTTGTTTTAACCTAAGGAAGTGCATTTGGAGATATAATAACAAATATTTTCTAAGTATATAAAATGAATGGTTTCGTGAAGAGATAAGTAAATGGAAAATTTTTCCAATTGTAATAAGAGTTAATTTCTAAGTATAGAAAATAAAGAGTTTCATGGAATATGAAATTGTTTTTCAAGTATTGTGAGAGACCAAAGTGGTTTTGAAAAATAATTTAGTAAAGATATTTGATAATGAATATTAGAAAGGATTTAATTAAATAAATATTAATTAAAGGGGGCTTAGTGTTACTTGGTGCTTAATCATAGTATTTCCATTTGAAAATAAGATCTTTGGTTGAATGTTTGTTTCTTTGATAGTTAAATAACCGACTATCAATGGATTTCCTTTTTGCTTATAACATATAGGTTCGAGGAAACTGGGAAGACAATAGGACCCAAAACCAGTTCGAACCAACATTGCATTGGAAAATTAACTTACAGGGATGCTTATGAGATGATTTGATGGAATAGTCCTTCAAAGCGGAAAGGGCTGCTCACTGATGTCTCTGGTTAGTTACCAGGAATAAACTTATAGTAGTAGTTCCTACAACTAGGGTATTTTTGATTTTGTTTAGTCCCAAAACGAATTTGTATGGACGAATGTCTGAAAAATTATTTGCTACAAACATGTACATTGATTTTTACAAATATCCCGAGTATGGCGGCGGAGAAGGCTACATCTTTTGGCTTAACACCCAGAGTATATTTGTGCAAATCAATTAGTGATTTGCAGATCTGACAATGTGGCAAGAATGTAATGTCTCTAAAAAGATAATCGTGACCTCAAGCCTCATATACAGGGAAATGGCTGCAATCAGGCAAGCAACAGGGCTACATGGATCATAACCATTAGGGTATTCATCACCAGATCTAAGGAAATCGATTATCATATTTTGTATGCTTTAGAATGAGTACGGTTGGATGAGCAACAATTGTTGACACCAAAAATGGTATAATTCCCAAGACATAAGATTGTAGAGAATAAATAAAGACAAAATAAATGAAAAATGAAAATATAAGCGATCACACACAAGCCTATAGTGGTTCGGTGTTAACGAGTCTACGTTCACTTTATAATATCTTATATATGAACCGATGTATTACAAATAAGGCAGTTACAACAGTAATATAAACAGAAATTTGTCCAAGAGATGAAAAGTCCTTCCTTCTCAGTTCAGAAGGTCGATTTATAGATGCTACAGTATGTAGATTGGCTAAGACATGTGTTTTTTGATCCAATATCTTTGGAGAGCCTGAAGAAGCGTTCTTCTCATATTGAGCGGTATGATTTGAATCAGTAGTGACAGGTGGCATTTTATCCGATTATGCAAGATGACTTCGATCGAGTAGTAGTAAGACCAAATCTTCAAGAGGATATTCTTGTGGATTTAGGCTAAGTTTGATCTAGTCAGTCCGAAGATCACTGGTTCCAATTGACTTGCATATCAAGTCCCTATGCTCCGCATACGTCCCAGGATCGGAGCGATTAATTCATGGACGATTAGTTCTTCAGTCAGAGTTAGCTAATCCTTCTTGTTACTCTGACCAAAATCTTTGACTTAAGTGAATCTTGACGGCCTTGCCAAAAAAGGATGATCAACACTCTTTCCCCCAAAGCATGTCGTGTTTAGAATAGGGTGTGCTTTGTACATTTTACTCCGGATTATCTCAACTTGGATGGTTATGTTTGTGCTAGCTTGAATTATGCAAGCCAATAGCTGGCTGATCAGATTCCTTGGGAACTAATACTGGTTCGAGAAATGATGAATCTCTTCATCCATGTGTATATTCAGTCAGTCTTGGCTAACTAATGGGTTGGCACGTTATCCTAGGGTCAAGTCCAATAGTCACATCAATAGAAAACGAAGAGTCTCTTCGTTTTACTATAAAAGGCTGGCCCACTTCTTTAACCCACTTTTACTTTTTTTACCATTGCCAGATTTATTACTATTCAGAATAATCAAAAACCCTTTTTTCCGAAAATCAAGATCGTCTCCTCCACACACCGTAGGTATAAATCAACGTTTTTTAACATGTTCCGATGTAATTTGGTGCATAAATCTTTCCCAATTTTCATTTCGTATTATCCACGGTTTGAACTGCAATCGTCGAACTCGCTAGAATTATGGTCTAGTGGCAAAGCGGCGGCCGCAAGCTTTTCTGGTAGTGTAGCGATGATTATCAATGAAGGAGGCGGAGTTGTTTTTTGAGAAAACCCGTAACTCCCCCGTAAAGGAAAGCGTCGGATAGTTCGAGAACAAGCCACAACAGAACGCATATAAAAGAACATTTCATTGTATATTACAACATTGCACCAGATTACAAGAATATACAGAGTATAAATGAATATTACACAGAAATATCAGAGATTTAAGTTACATTTAAATACATAGCAGCGGAAAATAATACAATACACAACTAGAAGAAGATATACGGATACAAAGCTTTTCGGATACCGTTCCAGCTGTAAACCAGGATCCTGTGAATATAAATCTGCAAAACCAAAACTACTAGCTGCCCATGTCAAAATAAGGGCACCCAGAGTTTAGGTTAAAACAATAAACTCCAGGTCAGTCATGGGACTGGTGTGAGAACTAAAACAGTTATTAATCTTTATTTTAAAGTTTGGTAAATCAAGGGACCACGCCGTATAACACGGAACGGGTTTCCTCCCAAGAATACCAGTGCATAAAACCAACAACGCAATGCTAAATAAAGAAAAATGAAGCTGTTATAAGACCCAGGTCCTATCACACAATGCAACGCAAGCCGGGGGATAGGGTTTTCCCTTATAACAGCCAAAGAATGCTTGATACGTTTAAAACAAATCGTTTGATACTATTATAAGTGCATAGTGTATAAAACAACTTCAAATCATAAGTATTAATCATAGGCAGCATGGGTACCATATATCATGTCGCCATACTAGTTCTACAACTAAAACCGCAAATGTCACGTATTTGGAAATTGGATTTCCATCTATGAACCGAGGCAAAAGATAGTCCTCAACCGATTCGAGACGCTCTAGCCCGTGTCTCAGGCAAGTACTCAGTCAAGCCTTTGGATCGTCAGGGCCGGTCCACCGATGTGGATTAAAATGCCTGAACACTACGTTTCCCCGCCCTTTGGGGGCGTAAATGAGCCAACTAAATGACTCCATCGGTTCGAGAACGACCGATCAATCCGAGGCGCCTCGCAACAGCAACAACCACATAAGTCAAACTCGTCAGGGCGTGTAAAACCACTGACGCCACTTCTAACTAGAAAGAAACGCATGCCCTCCCTGAGGTCCGTCTCCCGTTTTTGGTTCATACCGGGTGTGAAACTCGCGAAGTAAACGTTACACAAAGCTACGCCACAAAGGCCGTGCTTCGATCATCAACCACAAGGCTTTGCTTTTCAACAGAAGCCTTGATCATTTGCCACTTAGGCATGCCACACAGCCAATTCACTCCATGCGATTGATATCCATCAATATATAACCCCTGAGCTCGTACGTCTCAGAGAAGGGCGTTAAGCAAGAGAATAAATTCTCCGCCGCCAAACAGATATATATTTAATAGAGATCAATCACACGGACTAAAATCCAATGTCAGACACACAGTCCCTTTCCAAGTCCGTTCTGGGTCTGAACGAAACCGGAGGCACCTAGTACCCCGCATATCCATCGATCTCCAAGTACGTCTGGACGATCACCAACTGTTTCCATCTTCTTGGGTGTACAGCCCAATCAAGATCATCAGTAATCACCCAAACGATGTGAAGAATTCCGGTCTTCGACCATCGTCTTCATCTTCGACTTATCGTCGTATCAGTTATTCAGAATGGGATAAACCCGGTCTTTCCGAATAACTCGCGTATATTTTAAATAAGTGTTACACAAACACAACATACGCCTCATTCCAATTCATCAGTCACTAACCGTAAATTAATCAAGAGAATAATTCCCCAAATATTAACCTCGAAGGCCGAAACCAACATCAGATCAATATCCAGAAAACCATTCTGCTTAGCTAACCGACAGTTAGTTTCTGATTTCACATTCATAGGGAAAGGTTCCCATTAATTTTATCCAAGATAATTTCTTGAATATATTCTCTAATCTTCCTTTGAATTTCGATTCAACTAGTCGGAATTAGCGAACCTTACCGTAGTAATCATTGGTTTTAATTTCCCAATCCCAACCTATTCATCCCATGAAGTAAAACTGGTAATACTTCATATCTAACACCACGGTGTTATCGGTAAATTCAATTACCATTTCACGTTCAAATCTAATTAAAGATTTAACTATCGCCTGGATCAAAAATGGTGGTACTCCATTTTCGATCTTTTCAATCTAATTAAAGATTCATTAAAACTCCACTTAGTTTTAATCTTTAACTGGGTTAAAGAATCAGTGTCATTTAAAAACACAGTTCACGATAAACCCAAAATCACATTCATTAATTATCGGGTTAAAGAACGAGTGTTGTTTAAAACACTGTTCACGATAAACCCAAAAATCAATATCAATTCAATCCCAATTAAATATTATTTAATTGGTACACTTCATTAAATCTAAATAAAAAGATTTAATCTTTTCTCAACTGGGTTCAAGAACAGTGTTAGTGAAGACACCATTCACGACAAACCCAAATCACATTTGATATTCAATATAAGGCTCTGAATAGAAAATATATCGGCTTATATTCAATATCAAATTCTACGATTAACAAATGTCGTATTGGAAATAACGATATAAATATATATCTTTCAAATTTCCATAACCACATCTGTATAATCACGAATTCCAACATCGAAATATTCCGAAGACAATTTCGATTCAAATCCACTCCAATGCAATCATTGGAGATTCTGGTTATTTTTAAAACCCTTTTCAAATTCAATTTATTTATTTAAAAATAAATAGAATTATAATTCTAGTTCAAAACTAGTTCATTTCGATAAAAATCTATTTTTATCTTTTCAAATACGGAGTTTTTCATCCCAATTCTTCTCAAATCATTTCTTATGATTTTACACAAATTATTATTATTTTTAATAATTTTATCAAGGCCCGTATAGTCGATTTCCATCAACGGCCATCGAACTGCACTTATAGCGACCTTTTTCAAATTTGATTTGGACATAATTCCAAATCCAACCGTTAGATTTCAAATTTCTAATATTCGTTAGAAAGCTCTTTTCGATACGAACCCAACGGTTCCGGTTTTAGGAGAATCCGACGGTCGGATCTCCCGTAATGTCCGTTTGGAATAAATGGTCGAAATTCACGAACTGCCGCGGCGCGGCGCGTTCTATTCAGGCCATTATATTATATATATAATATATATAATATATATTTCGTCGATTTCTATTTAAAACGAATTATATAAATAGTTTTAAATTCGTTTCAAAAGCAATTTCAACTTCCATTTCAATTCAAATCAATTCTTCTTTAAAAATTCGTTTTAAAATTCATTTCTATTCAATTCAAATTTCAATTCAATTTGAATTCATTTCAATTCGCTTTCAATTCAATTTGAATTCGTTTTCAATTCAATTCATTTCAAAATCGTTTTCAATTCATTTCATTTCGAAATCGCTTTCAATTCAATTCATTTCGAAATCGCTTTCAATTCATTTCATTTCGAAATCGTTTTCAATTCAATTCATTTCGAAATGAATAAAATCGATATAAATATCGTTTACGTCAAAATGGCGTCAATCTATTCAACACGGCTTCATAAATTTCTATTTTCAAATATTCTATTTCAAATATTTCTTTTTCAAATATTTCTTTTTCAAAATAGTTGTTATTATCGAAATATTTCGTTCAACACATGACCAATCTCAATGGATGAGTACTGTCAACACATGAACTTTTATTTTATAATATTCTTTATTTTTCAAATTGGAATGAGGCCCAATCAATTACCATATAAAGTTAATTATATGGATTTTCATGCATTACACACATATAATAGCATTGAAAAATAATCAACCATCAACCAAAGTGCACTACACTGTATAAGCATCAAATATAGATATCTAACGCTTATAACAGCCTATCAATCAATAGATCGACATATTTAATCAATCAGGATGAGTGAACTTCAAATTTCATCCCAACACCCGTGTGGGGTTTCAAACAATCAAACACATATTTTATTTGTGCAGTTGGGCGGTGTGTAGAATTTATCGTCCCAATCAATGTCCTTTAAATAGGTGTACATAAACAAACCGTCCGGTTTGTAAATGAATATTTATTTATTCACATTCACGTTTAAAAATTATATTTTTAACGATAAAACATTTTATTCAACCTATGAATATTCTGTTCTGTTCATTTATTCAATAAAATGATATTTTTATTTTTCTAACACATTTTAGAAAATTTCGGCGGCATAACGGCACGATACTAGAAACGGGACAAGGCCTAGCCTTATCCCCGGTCTAGTGAAGGCCCACGCCATTCACACATCAATCAAATTCACCAAGTAACCAAATTCAAATCAAATCATCTTACTAATTTATGCAACCAAACAAACAAGTCCATGGTCTGTGGACGATTGTGTCGGGTGCTACTAAGCACCGTCTGCATCCTAGTATATATATATATATATATATATATATATATATAACTAGAAAAAGAAATTGAAAGGTGAGAAATTCTCACATATAGCTATCCTAGCCCCACGGCACTTCATTGATAGAAATCTTCGTCTTTCTCGCCTTTTTGTCATCTTCGTTGCTGTAGCCACTACATATGTAAAAATCGAATTTTTACTTTGCTATTCAATATATAAAAATCGAATTTTTAGTATGCTATTCAATATATAAAAATCGAATTTTTATAACGACACTTCGTACATGTAAAAATAGAATTTTTTATCGCTACTTCTATAATGTAAAAATAGAATTTTTATCGCTACTTCTATTTTGAAAGCAATTCTCTTGCTATTTCTAAAACCATGGTATTTTATTTCTAAGTTGAATATATAAAAATCATATTTTTACATTATTAAAAATCGTATCTTTTCCTTATTAAAATCATATTTTTATTTTTCACTTCATATATAAAAAATCGTATCTTTACGTATATAAAAATCTAAACTTCATGTTATATAAAAATATAAGCTTTCAAACTTTTCAAACAATAAAGATCCATTCTTTATATGCCATTCTAATAAACAAAAATCCAATTTATTTATGCTATACTTATATATAAAATTCTACTTTTTATATGCTATAAAATTTATAAAAATCTGGTTTTTATAGACATGAATAAATAACAAAAGAAAATAAAAATATAACAGTAAAACTTACTATTTATCGTCAGTCTCGAGGTGGAGGGATGCGGTGGGAGGTCGCTGGTGGTAGCGGGGCGACGCGGGGTGTGAAGGCGGCGGTCTTCATCTCGACTTAGGGTGGTTTGAGTGGATCGCGGGTTCGCGAGGAGGAAGGGGGACATCGCGAGAAGGAGGGAAGGAGTGGGAAGATCTCGAACGGTGAGGGGGAGTCGGAGGGGGAGGTTGGTGGTCGACGCGATGGCGGGGGACCCAGGGCGACGACTGAAACCTAGGGCGATGGGATTTTTTCATTTCGATTTGGGTTTTATTTTAATCAAAGAAAACTGATTGGGGAGGAGGGTTATGAAAAAGGGTTTTATATAATTTTATTTTATTTATTTATTCCATAAAGCAACTTTTTATTTCGAACTTGAAATCGAACCCACCGACTGTCGTCCATAGCTAATTACTCCCATTCCGAACACAATGGGATATGTATCGTAAGCTGATTCGATCGTTTCGATCAGTTTCCGTTGCATTTACATTTAAATCATTATATTGAATTTTAAACGTACATTTCAATTTACCGGGGCCACATACTAACTAGAAAAATTCCCGAAAAATATTTTCTAGCTTCGTATTGACGATACGGTCCTAACAAAACTTGTTTCGTCGAATTCTGAGACCGTTAGAAAAATGGCCAATTTCCTGTCGATTAAAAACAACTGAAACTGGTCAAACGCGTTTTCCTCTGCCACGCTCACATATTGATTCGAAAAATTATGAAATTTGGAATCTAACAATAACCTGACATCCCGGACCCAACAAAACTGGTTTCGCCGAAATCCGAGGACGTTTGCAAAATTTCCATTTTTAAGGGCCTGAATTCCATAGCGACTATTCAGAATTTTCAACTGGACATATCTTTTGATTCCCGCTATGAAATCATGATTTTTCGGATTCGTTGGAAAGATATTATCAATTAGATCCTAGTGTTTTTGGTTTCACTAAAATCCGGATTGTTTTGCACCCGGTACATTCAATTGAAGTTTGAAATCGAATTATCGAACTACCGCGCCATTTTCAATTCCTTTTATAATTATATATAATTATTTATATTCCAACGACGACGCGTATAATATATACGTTCGAATTATATTCAAAATAAATTTCTCGTCGATATTATTTAAAATAATTCATTTTAAATAATCAAAATTCGCTAAAATCGCCAAAATAAAAATTTTAAACTGGCCCAGATTTTCGGGTTGTTACAATCTCCCCCACTTAAAACTTTTCGTCCCCGAAAAGGAACAAAGTCGAAAGTGGTTTGATTAATCAACCCTACGCTCGATCTGGCTTCCATTCTCCAACTTTTCAGTTTCTGAGAATTTTCAAAAATTTCAAAAATTTGGCTAACACCCTAAATTTTCGAAAAATTTCGCCATAACCTCCCCTGCACCGAGAGCATCGGGGAATTTCAAATAGCTTCCCCGGTCCTTCAGATCTCAAAAAGAAAAAGAAAAAGCCAAGCGGCTAGCCAATAGGCTCATAAAATCATCATCACCCAAACAAAACAGTAAATTATGTAGTAAACATGTACCTATTTGTCGGGCAAACAAATTTTATTCTCTGGCTCTAGCCTCCTTGCTATGACCTGTTCAATGATATATATGTATATGCAAACAAATGCGACCAATTTTCAATACAATTCAATATTTGATTCAATTAGGCTAATTGGCTAAAAATTAGCAAACAAATAAACAAACAACACAAACATCAATCAATTAGTGAATTAGAGTTTCAAATTCATAATTTTTGATACATATACAAAAATCAGATTTTTGATGCCAAATCACAACAATAAGCCCTATCAAATTTTGGTTCTCACACCAGTCTAATGGAAATATATAGGAATCTCACTTTCGTCACTCGAATATAAACACTGATGATGAGGCCTCATCATCTGAATCATCTCCGGGCGACTAGAGTGTGATGCTATATCTATCCAATATATTAAAACTTTGAATATACGTTTGCAAGGCGTATATGCAAATTCTTTATATACTGGACTGTCCAAATCAATACAAATAAATAATCAAATACGAATAGTTGATTTAAATTTTCAAAACCAAACTTGTTTTCACTTTGAAAATATACTCTTCATACTCGTCTAGGATACTACTGATCCCATCTCTAACGAGTCATCCCATTGGATATTAATAATCCAATATCTGATGAATTCTTTCGTATGGTTCTAATGTACCTTGTTCTCTGCTTTGTAAGCCAAAGCTCTGATACCAACTGTGAAAACCCGTAACTCCCCCGTAAAGGAAAGCGTCGGATAGTTCGAGAACAAGCCACAACAGAACGCATATAAAAGAACATTTCATTGTATATTACAACATTGCACCAGATTACAAGAATATACAGAGTATAAATGAATATTACACAGAAATATCATAGATTTAAGTTACATTTAAATACATAGCAGCGGAAAATAATACAATACACAACTAGAAGAAGATATATGGATACAAAGCTTTCCGGATACCGTTCCAACTGTAAACCAGGATCCTGTGAATATAAATCTGCAAAACCAAAACTACTAACTGCCCGTGTCAAAATAAGGGCACCCAGAGTTTAGGTTAAAACAATAAACTCCAGGTCAGTCATGGGACTGGTGTGAGAACTAAAACAGTTATTAATCTTTATTTTAAAGTTTGGTAAATCAAGGGACCACGCCGTATAACATGGAACGGGTTTCCTCCCAAGAATACCAGTGCATAAAACCAACAGCGCAATGCTAAATAAAGAAAAATGAAGCTGTTATAAGACACAGGTCCTATCACACAATGCAACGCAAGCCGGGGGATAGGGTTTTCCCTTATAACAGCCAAAGAATGCTTGATACGTTTAAAACAAATCGTTTGATACTATTATAAGTGCATAGTGTATAAAACAACTTCAAATCATAAGTATTAATCATAGGCAGCATGGGTACCATATATCATGAAGCCATACTAGTTCTACAACTAAAACCGCAAATGTCACATATTTGGAAATTGGATTTCCATCTATGAACCGAGGCAAAAGATAGTCCTCAACCGATTCGAGACGCTCTAGACCGTGTCTCAGGCAAGTACTCAGTCAAGCCTTTGGATCGTCAGGGCCGGTCCACCGATGTGGATTAAAATGCCTAAACACTACGTTTCCCCGCCCTTTGGGGCATAAATGAGCCAACTAAATGACTCCATCGGTTCGAGAACGACCGATCAATCCGAGGCGCCTCGCAACAGCAACAACCACATAAGTCAAACTCGTCAGGGCGTGTAAAACCACTGACGCCACTTCTAACTAGAAAGAAACGCATGCCCTCCCTGAGGTCCGTCTCCCGTTTTTGGTTCATACCGGGTGTGAAACTCGCGAAGTAAACGTTACACAAAGCTACGCCACAAAGGCCGTGCTTCGATCATCAACCACAAGGCTTTGCTTTTCAACAGAAGCCTTGATCATTTGCCACTTAGGCATGCCACACAGGCAATTCACTTCATGCGATTGATATCCATCAATATATAACCCCTGAGCTCGTACGTCTCAGAGAAGGGCGTTAAGCAAGAGAATAAATTCTCCACCGCCAAACAGATATATATTTAATAGAGATCAATCACACGGACTAAAATCCAATGTCAGACACACAGTCCCTTTCCAAGTCCGTTCTGGGTCTGAACGAAACCGGAGGCACCTAGTACCCCGCATATCCATCGATCTCCAAGTACGTCTGGACGAT
The DNA here is from genome assembly GCA_030737875.1 of Allium sativum. NCBI lineage: Eukaryota > Viridiplantae > Streptophyta > Magnoliopsida > Asparagales > Amaryllidaceae > Allium > Allium sativum. Next base: position 40,430,818 of record CM060916.1, read on the forward strand.
CACCAACTGTTTCCATCTTCTTGGGTGTACAGCCCAATCAAGATAATCAGTAATCACCCAAACGACGTGAAGACTTCCGGTCTTCGACCATCGTCTTCATCTTCGACTTATCGTCGTATCAGTTATTCAGAATGGGATAAACCCGGTCTTTCCGAATAACTCGCGTATATTTTAAATAAGTGTTACACAAACACAACATATGCCTCATTCCAATTCATCAGTCACTAACCGTAAATTAATCAAGAGAATAATTCCCCAAATATTAACCCCGAAGGCCGAAACCAACATCGGATCAATATCCAGAAAACCATTCTGCTTAGCTAACCGACAGTTAGTTTCTGATTTCACATTCATAGGGAAAGGTTCCCATTAATTTTATCCAAGATAATTTCTTGAATATATTCTCTAATCTTCCTTTGAATTTCGATTCAACTAGTCGGAATTAGCGAACCTTACCGTAGTAATCATTGGTTTTAATTTCCCAATCCCAACCTATTCATCCCATGAAGTAAAACTGGTAATACTTCATATCTAACACCACGGTGTTATCGGTAAATTCAATTACCATTTCACGTTCAAATCTAATTAAAGATTTAACTATCGCCTGGAGCAAAACTGGTGGTACTCCATTTTCGATCTTTTCAATATAATTAAAGATTCATTAAAACTCCACTTAGTTTTAATCTTTAACTGGGTTAAAGAATCAGTGTCATTTAAAAACACAGTTCACGATAAACCCAAAATCACATTCATTAATTATCGGGTTAAAGAACGAGTGTTGTTTAAAACACTGTTCATGATAAACCCAAAAATCAATATCAATTCAATCCCAATTAAATATTATTTAATTGGTACACTTCATTAAATCTAAATAAAAAGATTTAATCTTTTCTCAACTGGTTTCAAGAACAGTGTTAGTGAAGACACCATTCACGACAAACCCAAATCACATTTGATATTCAATATAAGGCTCTGAATAGAAAATATATCGGCTTATATTCAATATCAAATTCTACGATTAACAAATGTCGTATTGGAAATAACGATATAAATATATATCTTTCAAATTTCCATAACCACATCTGTATAATCACGAATTCCAACATCGAAATATTCCGAAGACAATTTCGATTCAAATCCACTCCAATGTAATCATTAGAGATTCTGGTTATTTTTAAAACCCTTTTCAAATTCAATTTATTTATTTAAAAATAAATAGAATTATAATTCTAGTTCAAAACTAGTTCATTTCGATAAAAATCTATTTTTATCTTTTCAAATACGGAGTTTTTCATCCCAATTCTTCTCAAATCATTTCTTATGATTTTACACAAATTATTATTATTTTTAATAATTTTATCAAGGCCCGTACAGTCGATTTCCATCAACGGCCATCGAACTGCACTTATAGCGACCTTTTTCAAATTTGATTTGGACATAATTCCAAATCCAACCGTTAGATTTCAAATTTCTAATATTCGTTAGAAAGCTCTTTTCGATACGAACCCAACGGTTCCGGTTTTAGGAGAATCCGACGGTCGGATCTCCCGTAATGTCCGTTTCGAATAAATGGTCGAAATTCACGAACTGCCGCGGCGCGGCGCGTTCTATTCAGGCCATTATATTATATATATAATATATATAATATATATTTCGTCGATTTCTATTTAAAACGAATTATATAAATAGTTTTAAATTCGTTTCAAAAGCAATTTCAACTTCCATTTCAATTCAAATCAAAATTGAATTCTTCTTTATAAATTCGTTTTAAAATTCATTTCTATTCAATTCAAATTTCAATTCAATTTGAATTCATTTCAATTCGCTTTCAATTCAATTTGAATTCGTTTTCAATTCAATTCATTTCAAAATCGTTTTCAATTCATTTCATTTCGAAATCGCTTTCAATTCAATTCATTTCGAAATCGCTTTCAATTCATTTCATTTCGAAATCGTTTTCAATTCAATTCATTTCGAAATGAATAAAATCGATATAAATATCGTTTACGTCAAAATGGCGTCAGTCTATTCAACACGGCTTCATAAATTTCTATTTTCAAATATTCTATTTCAAATATTTCTTTTTCAAATATTTCTTTTTCAAAATAGTTGTTATTATAGAAATATTTCGTTCAACACATGACCAATCTCAATGGATGAGTACTGTCAACACATGAACTTTTATTTTATAATATTCTTTATTTTTCAAATTGGAATGAGGCCCAATCAATTACCATATAAAGTTAATTATATGGATTTTCATGCATTACACACATATAATAGCATTGAAAAATAATCAACCATCAACCAAAGTGCACTACACTGTATAAGCATCAAATATAGATATCTAACGCTTATAACAGCCTGTCAATCAATAGATCGACATATTTAATCAATCAGGATGAGTGAACTTCAAATTTCATCCCAACACCCGTGTGGGGTTTCAAACAATCAAACACATATTTTATTTGTGCAGTTGGGCGGTGTGTAGAATTTATCGTCCCAATCAATGTCCTTTAAATAGGTGTACATAAACAAACCGTCCGGTTTGTAAATGAATATTTATTTATTCACATTCACGTTTAAAAATTATATTTTTAACGATAAAACATTTTATTCAACCTATGAATATTCTATTCGGTTCATTTATTCAATAAAATGATATTTTTATTTTTCTAACACATTTTAGAAAATTTCGGCGGCATAACGGCACGATACTAGAAACGGGACAAGGTCTAGCCTTATCCCCGGTCTAGTGAAGGCCCACGCCATTCACACATCAATCAAATTCACCAAACAACCAAATTCAAATCAAATCATCTTACTAATTTATGCAACCAAACAAACAAGTCCATGGTCTGTGGACGATTGTGTCGGGTGCTACTAAGCACCGTCTGCATCCTTGTATATATATATAACTAGAAAAAGAAATTGAAAGGTGAGAAATTCTCACATATAGCTATCCTAGCCCCACGGCACTTCATTGATAGAAATCTTCGTCTTTCTCGCCTTTTTGTCATCTTCGTTGCTGTAGCCACTACATATGTAAAAATCGAATTTTTACTTCGCTATTCAATATATAAAAATCGAATTTTTAGTATGCTATTCAATATATAAAAATCGAATTTTTATAACGACACTTCATACATGTAAAAATAGAATTTTTTATCGCTACTTCTATAATGTAAAAATAGAATTTTTATCGCTACTTCTATTTTGAAAGCAATTCTCTTGCTATTTCTAAAACCATGGTATTTTATTTCTAAGTTGAATATATAAAAATCATATTTTTACATTATTAAAAATCGTATCTTTTCCTTATTAAAATCATATTTTTATTTTTCACTTCATATATAAAAAATCGTATCTTTACGTATATAAAAATCTAAACTTCATGTTATATAAAAATATAAGCTTTCAAACTTTTCAAACAATAAAGATCCATTCTTTATATGCCATTCTAATAAACAAAAATCCAATTTATTTATGCTATACTTATATATAAAATTCTACTTTTTATATGCTATAAAATTTATAAAAATCTGGTTTTTATAGACATGAATAAATAACAAAAGAAAATAAAAATATAACAGTAAAACTTACTATTTATCGTCAGTCTCGAGGTGGAGGGATGCGGTGGGAGGTCGCTGGTGGTAGCGGGGCGACGCGGGGTGTGAAGGCGGCGGTCTTCATCTCGACTTAGGGTGGTTTGAGTGGATCGCGGGTTCGCGAGGAGGAAGGGGGACATCGCGAGAAGGAGGGAAGGAGTGGGAAGATCTCGAACGGTGAGGGGGAGTCGGAGGGGGAGGTTGGTGGTCGACGCGATGGCGGGGGACCCAGGGCGACGACTGAAACCTAGGGCGATGGGATTTTTTCATTTCGATTTGGGTTTTATTTTAATCAAAGAAAACTGATTGGGGAGGAGGGTTATGAAAAAGGGTTTTATATAATTTTATTTTATTTATTTATTCCATAAAGCAACTTTTTATTTCGAACTTGAAATCGAACCCACCGACTGTCGTCCATAGCTAATTACTCCCATTCCGAACACAATGGGATATGTATCGTAAGCTGATTCGATCGTTTCGATCAGTTTCCGTTGCATTTACATTTAAATCATTATATTGAATTTTAAACGTACATTTCAATTTACCGGGGCCACATACTAACTAGAAAAATTCCCGAAAAATATTTTCTAGCTTCGTATTGACGATACGGTCCTAACAAAACTAGTTTCGTCGAATTCTGAGACCGTTAGAAAAATGGCCAATTTCCAGTCGATTAAAAACAACTGAAACTGGTCAAACGCGTTTTCCTCTGCCACGCTCACATATTGATTCGAAAAATTATGAAATTTGGAATCTAACAATAACCTGACATCCCGGACCCAACAAAACTGGTTTCGCCGAAATCCGAGGTCGTTTGCAAAATTTCCATTTTTAAGGGCCTGAATTCCATAGCGACTATTCAGAATTTTCAACTGGACATATCTTTTGATTCCCGCTATGAAATCATGATTTTTCGGATTCGTTGGAAAGATATTATCAATTAGATCCTAGTGTTTTTGGTTTCACTAAAATCCGGATTGTTTTGCACCCGGTACATTCAATTGAAGTTTGAAATCGAATTATCGAACTACCGCGCCATTTTCAATTCCTTTTATAATTATATATAATTATTTATATTCCAACGACGACGCGTATAATATATACGTTCGAATTATATTCAAAATAAATTTCTCGTCGATATTATTTAAAATAATTCATTTTAAATAATCAAAATTCGCTAAAATCGCCAAAATAAAAAATTTAAACTGGCCCAGATTTTCGGGTTGTTACATTTTTATGAAGAGACGCGGGGATGAAATGGCATTTTGTTCTCCCAAGCAATTTGAATTTCGAGGTGCCACCAACTCTGAGGACATGTGGCAGTGGGAGAGAAGGAGTGATTGTACGGTTGAGTTCAGATAATGACAAAGGCGTTCTGTGTGGTCGGCCAGAAGAGATGGATGACTGTAGATCTTATTCTGGTGGATTTGATGTTGTAGAATAAGTAGTTGGATTCATCATTCCCACAAATAGTATCCAGTTTGGGGTCGGTAAGATCTCTTTTCGGTTCCTCTAAGGTCGAATAACTGTTTGACCCGTGTTTATCAAGGACGATCGGCTCAACACTTTTGACCTCTCAAGGGTATAAGTGGGGTCATCGATTCCACTCGTTCTTCTTGGTGCTAATATCCATGATGTTAAATATTTCTTTGATTGTTGCTTTCATATCATTTTAATTGGTGACTTTTGTGAATGATGCAGTTAGCAACGGCTAGATGATATGAGACCCGTAGCTCTAAAGCAGTAGGAGTTGAAAACTTATCCATTCGTGTCGATTCAGACTCCAACTCCTCCTCCGAGTCTGGCTCTGATCCTACTATTAACACAGATACTCAAGATCGATCAACGAATCCACCTCCTTTGTGGTAATATGTGAGATGAGTAAGCCAATAGCTGCGACAATAGCGCCGACACCCTCGTAGGTGCGACAATTCTGAAAGACTCTCCAGATTCTTGGCATTGCACAATGTGTCTAAAGCGATTGCAGAACATAAGTACCAAACATAATATCCCCTGGGATGATGCCCGTCTTCCCAATGAACATGATTGTCCTCATAATCCGCCAAGTGGCTATATGACATTGACTCGACCAATGTGTTCTACCTGATTTGTTCCCCCATTTCCTCCATTTGTCATTGATTTTCTTCAGCAGATGAACTTGTCCCCAATGCAATTCCATCTGATTGCATATGCTAACTTGTTATCACTATATGTCCTGTTTAGGAAGTATTTAGATCAACCTTCGACCTCTGATGACGTAGTCTTTTTCTTTAGCTTCAGACATTGAAAGAAAGATTCTCCTTCCTTTATTTACTTTGAAGTTGCTCACAAATGAAAAATCATTGAGGATATCCCCAGCAAATTAGGCGACATCAAGCACGAATGGTTTTATATTAAGCAACAGCTGGGATGTGCACGTCGATGGCTCCAGTGCACTAAGTGTTTCATTTCACTTGGTTCAACCAAAAGGAGGCTTTTGACTTAAACTATTTCTTTTGCAGGAGAAGACCCAAAGATACCCGAGGGGAAAGAATTTCAAGAGCATTTTGACAAGCTGTCTAGCCTAGAGTTTAAGCGTCAAAAATTATGGAATTGTCTGACCAACACACATTTGCACCAATATCGTCTCCTAGATGTGAACAGAAAGAACACTAAGGCCTTCGGCTGACTAATCTTCCCCAACAAGGTCTGCTGATGCTGATGTGCAACCAGTCGAGAAAGTGCCTACCACTTCCACAAATGCATCCTCCTCTCAAAGGACCCTTCCTACTGTCAAAGCCGTGCCCCTAGTCGGAGGGTCAACGGTCCATCCCTCGTCCGAAGGGAAAAGGAAGTTCGTCCCCGAGCGAAGGGAAAAAGACCTGCTTTTAAGAGACTGGTTCGGGGTTCCGAATGGTAAAAAGTGCAGAAAGACCTGGTTGGAAGTGCTTCAGAGAAGATCCAAGAAAGAGTGGACGAGGAGGAGCTTGCTGATCGTCAACCGAGAGAGTCTTGTGTTAGAAAGGATCCCTCCCCTATCCATAGTCCCCAAGAAGAGGAAGTGACCTCTCCATATCATGGCTTAGACAATTTTGAAATGCCCGAGCAAATTATTTCTTCTTAGAACTGATGCATACCGGTTGATCCAAAAGACATTAGGGATGCAAGTCAGGTTCCAAACTTGGGTTAGTTCAGGAGAATTTCTTTAAACAATACACAACACTAGCACTGCACATCACAACACTACTTTCTCTTGCGTACACTGAGAATTTATTGTATCTTCTTTGTCATACTTCAGGTGTTATAGATGAGGAGTATTATCATGACAACTTCAATTATCTTCTTAAAGGAGGCGGGCCTACTGGATTGGCCCCTCAGCAAGTCAGGCAAGATGGCGGAGAAGGGGACGATGGTTATAGAAATAAGAAAGAGAAGAAAAGGAAAGAGAAGGAAGAAAAAGAAAATGAGAAGAGAAAGAAAAGAAAGAAGAAAAAGTTCTAGAGAAAGAGAGAAAAGTGAAAGGAGATTAGGAAAAGTGCAAATGGAAGCATAAAAAGAAGGGAAAAGAGAGGAGAAAGTCCAAGAGAAGAAAGGAGCATGAGTTTCCTGAGCATCGATCTTCCTCCTGTCCTCAAGACAAAAATTCTAAGGGCAGTGATAAAGATGAACATTCTCAAGCTGCTCCAAGTCATTCCAAAATCCCTGTCGACCCATTTCCCGAGACACAATCGGCTGAAATTCACGATCATGACTCTACCCTCCTTCTTAGTCATGCTGGAAAAGGTCCTCAGGTATCGACCCCTTTGGGCCAAGGGAGGGCATCTGCCGGTCGAGTCAAAGAATTAGAGGAGCTTTTCACTGATCTCATTTTTGTTCGAATAGAGCCTTCCCCCTTGCTGCAACCGTTCCCACCAAGCCTTCATGATTAGGTCAGAACTAATGTTGATTATACCTTAACCCAATATGAGCGATGTATGCATATGTCAGGCAAGTGTGTGAAGTGGTTAGGAGTGGGTTGATGAAGAATGCTGGCTTGCGAAGGGAATTGGAATCTGCAGGAAGGATTTTGAGTGGCTTAGGAAGAGAGTGGAGGAGTGTGAGTCTGATGTGTTGGCCGCTAAGGAAAGGTGCAAAGAGATTTCAGAAGACTTAAAGACCTGACTTCAGTTGAAGAGCCAAGAGAGTGATTCCTTGAAAGCTGAAATCGAAATATTAAAGAGTGATAAAGCTCAAATGGACCTTGAAGTACAAAATATCAAAGCCCAACTAGACTCGTCTGAGTTAGCCAGAAAACAGGCTGAGAAAAATGCTGCCATAGCGATTGATTCTGCTAGCAACCTTCGACTTCAACATGACATCGATGTCCGCTCGGCCAAAGCTGAACATGCGTTGGAGGTTACAAGAACAAAGAAATTCAGTGCCAATGTTCTAGTGTTCTTTGCACGTGTCCTTCGTCATAGGAGTCTGTCTTGGATAAAATACTACAGAAGGTGTTAACCAATGTGTGGAAAGTGTTTACGAAAGAAGAGATCGAGGCAGCGAGAGGACAGCCGGTGGATAAGGAGGCATTAATGGTCGAATGTCTACATGATGATAAGCGAGCGGGGTTGGTCGAAGGGAAGAGAAAGTTAAGGGAGTTTATAGAGGCCGAGCGATATAAGGCTAAAGGGAAGTCGGTCCCTAGAAGGGAGATTAATGCAACCAAGATAAACACATCTCTCCCTCTCCCATCTTTAAATACGAGGCTAGTTCATCCTCCATTCGTCCTCCAAATCAGTCATTTGGAGCAACAGCGGAATATAGTCCAGACGACCCCCTTCTCTCCTTGTCCAAAAAAAGTTCGGCTGCTCTAGCTCTCAAACCAAATGCTTTGGACCGACCGATTGAATCTACAATTGGAGTTAATTCACTCCTTCCTTCTTAATTCCATCGATCATTCATTCCTTTTGATCATAACCCTTGCTTTTCTTGTCATATATACATCATTGGCAAGAGAAGTTATGGGGGCGGAGACCAAAATGCCAAAGCAGGATTCCACTCCCACCTCGATAAAGGTGAGCAAATGGTTAATGCTCCGAAGAACCGAGGCCAACGATGTTCGATTTGATGACGATGATGTAGAATTCATAAAGTAAACTAAGAGGACCGATCTTCCATCTACGGCAGAGACGTAGGCCAAGCATAAGGAGAATGTATCCTCCCTTAAGACTGAATTGGAAGAAGAAACCATTGACATTCCTCTTTTTCCATCAACTATAATTTTGTTTGTCGGAGTAGCTCCTTTTCCAAACTCAACTAATCAAAGCAAGAGAGAACACAACCCAGCGACGTATGGTCGCCTTGCAACCTTTGATAGCACATTCAAAAATCCGAAGTATGTTTTGACCACCAAGGAAATACGTGAGCGAATCAGGAAGAGAGAGATGGAGGAAATAGAGAATCATGGAGATAAGCCACCCCAAGCTAAGGATCCCTTACTATAAGTTTGTCATGGGCCCTTTAAAGTTGTATGCGAGTGATGCCCTTGCGTTTTTGTCCTTATCAGGTCTTGTATTCTGCGGATGATGTTTTAATGTACCTGACCGCAACATCATTTTGTAAACAGAACCTATATGGTTATTCAACAATATTTATATGCTCTCAAATACTTGTATCACGAATAGTATGTTGAAGGGTTACAAATGCCATGGGGGTACGATCTTGGTACCCCTATTCTATCTGAAGGTTCAAGGATTGTTCAGGTGTTATCCATAGTTGAATCACTTGTCCATCCCTATCCCGCCAATGTCTTGGGAGATCCATTCGGATGTCGAATCCTCCAGTCGACCCTAGGAATGATTCGACCCTTTTAAGGGGTCGTACGACCATGGGTAGGAGTGTGTTAGTCCTTTTATACTCTCTCCTGGTCGTTATGGGTAAGAGTTTCAAGGACCGAGCAGTCTTTAGTCGGGGTTTACCTTTCGCACTCGTCCGTAATTTTATACTCCTCAAGCCGTGAAATTCAGAGTTGTGTAAATAGGAAATCATGATGTTTGCATCGGTGTTATCCTCACTTTAGTCTACAAAGTAAGGTCGCGATTTGGGTGTTGATATCAAACTCAAAATCAATCGACCCATATCTCCTTTTGGTTCCTAAACGAAGTTGAATCATTGAGTCCTGGACCGATAGGTTGGGGTATTGGCTTTTGTCCTATATCGGTCGAATCACAACATAAAGCCATTACAATAGTAAAATAGAGCAGGAAAGGAGCTTTTATTCATAAACGACGGTGAGTGAAAGAACACACTTTAGTACAATACTTAAGTAAATGAAATAGTAGCAAAAACAAAAAGTTCTAAGAAAGATAACATCTTAAATGCTCAGCGTTCCATGCTCTTTGGAATATCAACAACATTCGATGGCCTGAATTGTCCATTATCAAGCTTCTGTTGGATTACATAAGGTCCTTCCCATTTGGGGCCCATATGTTTGGGAGTTGGGAAGACCTGCTTTAGAACAAGATCACCAACGTCAAAGGTTTTATGTTGGACCCTCTTGTTGTAATATCGAACGACCCTATTCTTATGAGCTTCAGCACAGAGGTTTGGTTCTTCTGTTTTTTCATCAGTGATCCTGTCTAATGATTCCAAGAGAAGGGCTTTATTTGAGAGTGGATCATAATGTGTAGTCCTATGGGAAAGGACTTCTAGCTCTATAGGAATGACCGCCTCCAATCCATAGGAAAAAGCAAAAGGAGTATGACCAGTGGCAGTCTTATGAGTAGTTCGATAAGCCCATAAGGCTAAGGGCAATTCATCGACCCATTTGCCTTTGTCTTATTCTAGACTCTTCTTTAAAATAGACTTGATAATCTTCTTGACATCTTCAACCTTCCCATTAGATTGCAGATGTGCAACCGATGTATACTTCTTCTCGATATAATAACGTTCACAAAAGTCTTTGAATTCTTAGTTATGGAATTGAGTTTCATTGTCAATAATGATAATTTGAGGCAAACCAAACCACCATATGATATTTCTGACAATAAAGTTGATGACTAGCCTTGTTGTAATCGTGGTTAGCTGTTCAGCTTCCACCCACTTTGTAAGTAGTCTACAGCCATGATCGCATGCCTTGCACCCTCCTTCAAGATCGGTAGGCTTTCGATAATGTCTATTCTCCAAACTACGAATGGCTATGGGGTGACCATTTGAGTGCGTTCGGTCGGCGGAGCTCGTGGAATATGAGAAAACCTTTGACATCTGTAACATCGCTTAAAATAATTAGTTGCATCTTTTCTAATGGTTGGCCAAAAATATCCATACCGCAGCACTTTCTTAGCCAAGGTTTGTCCTCCTATATGTGCACCACAGTCTCCATCGTGTACTTCTCATAATACTTTCTTGACATCGTCGTTAGCTACACATAGAAACATTGGAACTGAGAAATCTCTTCGATAAAATCATCCTTGCTGAATGACATATCTGGAGGCTTGACGCACAAGGGCTCGTCTCTCGTTCCTCCTTTATGGGAGAGTTCCAAGTAGGAGAAAATTCTTGATGGGGATCATCCAGGATTCTTTTTTAGGTTCTTCTTCTATTTGATCGACCTCCATCTGATCGATGCTTGGAAGGCTCAAAGTCTCTACTAAAACTAACTCATCTTCACTCGGGTTGTCAGAACTAGAGTTTTTGTCATTCTATTCGCCTTCTGGTTTTCCTCTCTAGGAATATGGGAAATGTTATACTGACCAAAGCCATGCAGCAATTCTTTGACTTTCTTGAGATATAGGCCGCAAGTCAGATTCCTTTAGTCTGATACTCTTTTGGGACCTGAAATATAAAAAGTTATGCGTCACATAAATTATTAAGCGATGTTATCCTTAAGTCCCTCACGAGTTTGAGACCGACAATCAGGGCTTCATACTCGGAGTCATTGTTCATAGCCAAGAAATTCAATCTCAAAGCATAATAGATCGACTGTCCTTCAGGAGATAATAACACCATGCCAGTGTCGGAACGTCGATCGAAACGGGCCCCATCTGTATACAACTTCAAGGTGTCTGATCTCAAATCAGTGTCCGAAAGCTTATTACTGTCCTCCAAGATGTTGTCTTTCGGAATGGTGAACTCGGCAATAAAATTGCCCAGTTGTTTCCCCCGGATGGACTTCCGCCAAATGAAGGTCAGGTCGAATTGACTAAGCTCGAAGTTCCATTTAAGCAGTCTCCCGCTTACCTTAAGCCGTTGCAAGACTCATCGTAATGGCTGGTCATTGAACACTTTGATAGGATGGGCTTGGAAGTAATGTCGAAGCTTCTGTGACGCAATTAGCAGACTATATGCGAGCTTTTCAGTATTTGGATAGTTGCATTCATCTCCTGTCCGATTCTTACTCACATAATAAACTGGTTGTTGTACCCAATCTTCTTCACGGATTAGGACCGAGCTGACTGCATGTATGGGAACCACCAATTATGCAAATAGATCTTCATGGTCAATCAGTTTGGACAAGATATGAGGTTTCTCCAGATGGTCGAGAAATTTCTGAAAGGCCTCGACACAGTAAGGTATCCAAGCGATCTTTCGTTTCCCTCTTTTGATCAATTCAAAGAAAGGTAAGCACTTATCAGTGGCTAAAATATGAATCGGCCCATTAATGCAACCTAGCCTACCAAACTTTGCACATCTTGATCCTCCTTGGTTCCAGGATTCCCTTGATTGCTACGATCTGGTCAGGGCTGATTTAGATCCCACGAGAGCTAACTATGAAGCCCAAAAATTCCCCGATGTTAATCCGAAAGAACATTTCAAGGGTTTGAGCTTCATTCCATATCTTCGGAGAATGTTGAACATCTCCGACAGATCCCTAACTTGGTTAGACGATTGCCTAGACTTTACCGACGTATCGTCCACATAGACTTCCATCATCTTTCCTATTTGGTCATGGAACATCCGGTTTACAAAATGCTGATAAGTTCCCCCAACATTCTTCAATCCGAAAGGCATGACTACATAATAATATAATATGAGATCTATGATGAAGCTGTTATGATCCTGGTCTAAGACGTGCATTGCAATCTGATGTACTCCGAGTAAGACTCCATAAATTACAATATTTCGTGCCATGCGGTTAAGTCGACCAATTGATAAATATTGGGCAAGGGGAAGCTATCTTTAGGGTAGGATTTATTTAAATCAGAGAAATCGGTACAAGTTCGCCATTTCCCATTTTCCTTCTTCACAAGCACGGGGTTTGTTGTCCACATGGGATAAGTCGTGTCCCAAATAAACCCATTGGCTTGAAGCTTTCCAATTTCTTCCTTCAGGACGGCACACCATCTAGGTCGAGCATCTGCCTCTTTTGTTTTACAGGGGTATACTTCAGATGATGCTAAGGGATTGAGTCATGATGGAGGGTGAGATCCCATAAATACCAGCGTGGGTCCATGTGAATACGTCTAGGCTAGCATGGAGGAACTCATTCAATTCCCTCGTCCGGAGGGGATCGAGGTTGGACTAGATCTTTAAGACCTTAACTAAGTCGTCGTCATCAATCGAGATCTCCACTATGGTCTAATTCGGGGATGCCTTTATATATTTTGGTTCTTTGTCATCCCTTGGATCGATGTCCTCGAATTGGAAAATGGAAGGTCCCGACCGGGATGTTTTCTGTAGTTGCTATGCTTCCTTCCCTTCCATGGGGGGATTATCTTTCGACTGTTTGTTATTTTTACTTTGCAATTCCTTCCATTCGACTAAATAGCATGCTCGCTCTATTATTTGGTCTACGTGCACCGTTCCAATCCTTCAATCGATCGGGAATTTCAAAAGTAGGCACCAAGGAGCGATACAAGCTCTAAACTCTGCTATGTCACCCAGAAATGTGTTTTACTAGGAGTTTATGTTCATCACAAAAAATGGCGGGATTCGTACTCTCCTATGGTCTTCGTCTTCCAATTCTACAAAAAGCTTGATCAGACTGATCGACTCGATGGACGATCTGTTGAAACCACGTATCTGGCCGGTGCATGGCTCCAAGTCCTTCAACTCCAAACTCATTTGATCATAAGCTTGTTTGAATAAGATGTTCAACAAACTCTCATTATCAATCAGGACCTTTCGCACTATAGTCGGGCCTATGATGGCCAATGTTACTAGCGGGTTGATGGTTGGGGCTTCTATATCGATCGACTGCTGCTCATGGAAAATGATATCATTAATTATCATCCTTCTTCGTTTTATGGGGCTTGCAGCTTCATAGGTGTTGGTCCCCACAACGTCCAGATGTTTTGCGGAGTTTACATAACATTCCATAGTCCGATCGCTACGCCCCACTGGATAAGGTACTCCAACAATGGCATTGATCACTATCCCCTTTGCCTTTCTTGGGTTGTGGCTCTAGGTGCCGCCTAACTCTACTTAGGCGCCGAGGTTCCTTGCCCCTGTCCCTCGAGGCCACCTTGTACACATTGAGCTTTCCCTCTCGAATCAACTTCTCAACAATGTCCCGAAGGTGATGGCATTCCTTTGTCGCATGCCCATAAATCTCATGAAACAAACAAAACTTCTTTGTCACCCGTTCTTTTTCTTTGGACTCATGCAAGGGCGGCTTCTTGTACTGAACTGTACTGCACATGTCGAGGTAGATATTTTCAAGCATGTCGTTCATTGTCGAATAGCTTTCAAAGACTTGGAACTGGGGTCGCTTTCTGGAATTCCCTCTTTGTCCAGGGTTTCCATTGGCTCCCTTCGGCTCGTTACCATTTCATTTTCCATGATTCCCAACATTCACTTCCACTTTCTCGGAATTGTCTCCTGACTGCTTGACTGCCACATTACTTTGAATGGGTTTGGTGGATACGTCTTTCGACCCATCCTCTTCATCCAATTGCGCATCTTCCTACCTTAACCGTTTATTAGCCATTTCATAAAACATCTGAGACGACCCGAACTTCCCCGTGAAGGAAAGCACGAATAGAACTGAGGACAAGACAAAATAGAACGCATACGGAAGAACATTTCATTGTTATTACAACAATTCCATCAGATACAAGAATATACAGAGTATAAATGAATAAATTACATTCGATAAATATCAGAGATTACAATAAATTACATAGCAGCGGAAAAATATACAAAACACAACTGAAAGTGATACACGGATACAGAGCTTTCCGAGCATCGTTCCAGCTGTAAATCAGGACCCTGTGAATATAAATCTGCAAAACCAAAACTACTAGCTGCCCGTGTGGAAAATAGGGGCACCCAGAGTTTAGGTTAAAACAATAAACTCCAGGTCAGTCATGTGACTGGTGTGAGAACTAAAACAGTTGTTAATATTGGTTTTAAAGTTAGGTAAATCAAGGGACCACGCCGTATAACATGGAACGGGTTTCTTCCCAAGAATACCAGTGCATAGAACAAACAGTGCAATGCTAAATAAAGAAAAATGAAGCTGTTATAAGACCCAGGTCCCATCACACAATGCAACGCAAGCCGGAGGATAGGGTTTTCCCTTATAACAGCCAAAGCATGCTTGATACGTTTAAAACAAATCATTTGATACTATAATAAGTGTATAGTGTCAAAACAATTTCAATCATAAATATCAATCATAGGCGGCATGGGTACCATCTATCATGTCACCATACTAGTTCTACAATTAAAACCGCAATATCACGTATTGGAAATTGGATTCCGTCATGAGCCGAGGCAAGGGGCAAGCTCCTCTCCGCGTTCGAGACACTCTAGCAAATGCCTCAGGACCCCACTTTGATCCTTGGAATCGGCTGGGCCGGTCCTCTCTTACTTTTGAGGATTAGTTATTCCTGAACACACGTTTCCCGGTCCTTACAGACCTATATCCGAGGCGCCTCGCATTCCAACAACCACACAGGTGAGAAGTATATAAATGTCAGGGCTGGTAGGTCACTGACACCACCCTAGCTAGAAAGAAACGTCGTGCTCTCCCAGCGGTCCGTCTCCCGTTTTTGACTCATACCGAGGTGTGAGGCTCGCAAATTCACGTTATACACAAAGCTACGCCACACATGCCGTGCTTTGATCATCAACCACAAGACTTTGCTTTTCAACAGAAGCCTTGATCAATTGCCACTTACGCATGCCACACAGGCAATTCACTCCATGCGACTGATGTCCATCGATATACAACCTCTGAGCTCGTATGTCTCAGAGAAGGGCGTTAAGCAAGAGAATAAATTCTCCGCCGCCAAACAGATGTATATTTAATAGAGATCAATAAACACAGAATAAAATCCAATGTCAGACACACAATCCATTTACAAGTTCGTTCTGGGTCTGAACGAAACCGGAGGCACTTTCCTCGCATATCCATCCATCTCCAAGTACGTCTGGACGATCACCAACTGATTCCCTCATCCTGGGTGTACAGCCCAATCAAGATCATCAGTAATCACCCAAACGATGTGAAGACTTCCGGTCTTCAACCACCGTCTTCATCTTCGACATCTCGTCGAATCGGTTATTCAGAATGGGTATAAACCCGACCTTTCTGAATAACCCACGTATATAATAAACGAATGTTACACAAACACAACAAACGCCTCATTCCAATTCAGAATATTCTTTTATTCACAAAATCACATTCTTAGGGAAATGTTCCCATTAATTTTATCCAAGATAAATTTTTCTAAATTTATTCTTTAATCCTCCTTTGGATATCGTTTCAAACTAGTCGGGATTAGCGAACCACACCGAAGTAATTATTTATTTTATTTCCCAATCCAAACCTATATATCCCATGGAGCGAAACTGGTGATACTCCATTCCTAACACCACGGTGTTATCGGTAAAATTAATTACCATCTCACGTTCAAATCTAATTAAAGATTTAACTATCGCATTGGAGCAAAACTGGTGGTGCTCCATTCTCGATCACCTTTCAGATTTGATAATTTAAATTATCAATTCACTTTTTAATTTAATTAAAGATTCATTAAAACTCCACTTAGTTTTAATCTTTTTAACAATCAACATCTTGCCTTTAACTGGGTTAAAGAACTAATGTCATCTAAAACACGATTCACGACAAACCCAAATCACATTTGATATTCAATACAAGGCTCTGAATAGAAAATATATCGACTTATATTCAATATCAAATTCTGAAACCAACATATATCGTATTGGAAATAGCGATATAAAATATATCTTTCAAATTCCCATAACAATATCTGTATAGTCACGAAATCCAACATCGAAATATCCCGAAGATAATTTCGATTCAACTCCACTTCCACTTATTGGGAATATTGATTATTTTTAAAATCACTTTCAAATTCAATTTATTTATTTCAAAAATAAATTGATTTTAATTCTAGTCCAAAACTAGTTCATTTCGATAAAAATCTATTTTTATCTTTTCAAATGTGGAATTTTTCAACCCAATTTTTCCCAAATCATTTCCTATGATTTTACACAAATTATAGAAATTTTTGATAATTTTATCAAGGCCCGTACAGTCGATTTCCATCAACGGCTATCGAACTGCACTTACAGCGACCTTTTTCAAATTTGATTTATCCAACTGTTAGATTTCAAATTTCAAATATTCATTGGAAAGCTATTTTCGATACGAACCCAACGGTTCCGGTTTTAGGAGAATCTGACGGTCGGATCTTCCGCAATGTCCGTTTGAAATAAATGGTCGAAATTCACGAAATGCCGTGGCGCGTTCTATTCAGGCCATTATATATAATATATATATATATATAATATATATTTCGTCGATTTCCCTTTTTAAAACGTATTTTATAAATCGTTTTAAATTCGTTTCAAAAACAATTTCAACTTCATCTTCAATTTCAAATCTATTTGATTTCAATTCAATTAGAATTCAATTTCACTTTCTATTCAATTTCTATTCAATTCGAATCGAATTCATTTTTTTTATTCGATTCGAATTCATTTCAAATTGATTCAATAAAATTTCAATTTGAATTTTAATCTAATTTAATTTGAATTTCATTTCAAAATATTATATTTTGAAATCACTTTTCAATATTCATTATAAAACGAATAAAATCGATATGAATATCGTTCGCGTCAAAATAACGCATCTCTAATCAACACGGCTTTATATTTTTCAAAAACTTCTTTATTCCATTCAACAAATGAATATTTATCCCATTCAACACATGAATCTATATTTCTTTCAATTAACGACTAATCTCAACACATGAGTACTGTCAACACATCACTATTTTTGTTATGTAAAATATTTTATAAAACTATGGTATCTACCGTTTGATTTTAGTTAGACTCCACCGTGAAGTAGTTCTAATTTTTAATATGATAAAGATGTGAATTTTATTATTAAAATATTTCACTCAACACATGAACATCGTCAACACATGACTATTTTTATGTTCAACACATGAATTTTCTTTCATACTATTCATTATTTTCCCGATTGGAATGAGGCCCAATCAATCACCATATAATGTTAATTATATGGATTCCATACAACACATGTATATAATAGCATTGAAAAATAATCAACCATCAACCAAAGTGCACTACACTGTATAAGCATCAAATATAGGTATCTTACGCTTATAACAGTCTGTCAATCAATCGATCGACATATTTAATCAATTAGGATGAGTGAACTTCCAAATTTCATCCCAACACCCGTGTGGGGTTTCAAACAATCAAACACAGATTTTATTTGTGCAGTTGGGCGACGTGTAAAATTTATCGTCCCAATCAATGTTCTTCAAATAGGTGAACATAAACAAACCGTCCGGTTTGTAAATGAATATTTTATTTCATTCACTCCCACGTTAAAAATTATATTTTTAACGATAAAATATTCTATTTCAAGACATGAATTTCTATTCAGTTCATTTACACAATAAAAATGATATTTTTATTTTTCTAACATATTTTGGGAAATTTCGGCGGCATAACGGTACGATACTAGAAACGGGACAAGGCCTAGCCTTATCCCCGGTCTAGTGAAGGCCCACGCCATTCACACATCAATCAAATCCATTCCATTTCACCAAAAAATTCTATCCAAACCAAATAGACTAACCAACTACACAAGCAAACAATTTAACAAACAAGCCATCCATGGTCTGTGGATGACGGGTGTCGGGTGCTGCTAAGCACCGTCTGCATCCTAGTATATATATATAACTAGAAAAAGAGGTTTAGAGTGAGAAGTTCTCACCGAAAGCTATCCCAACTTCACGACACTTCCTTTAGAGAAATCATTGCCCTTCTCGCCTTTTGTCGCTTTCGTTGCCCGTAGTCACTATATACATAAAAATCACATTTTTATATTGTTATTCAATATATAAAAATCAAATTTTTACTATGCTGTTCAATATATAAAAATCGAATTTTTACTATGCTGTTCAATATATAAAAATCGAATTTTTACTATGTTGTTCAATATATAAAAATCCCATTTCAAAAATATTGATTTCGCCTTTATAAAAATATAGATTTCGCCTTTATAAAAATATAGATTTCACCTTTATAAAAATATAGATTTCACCTTTATAAAAATCACCACTTTATTTCAACGTATATAAAATAAAAATCAGATTTTTATTTCACTAAAATTCATATTTTAGTTTCGCTACATATATAAAAACAATATTTTTATATTCTCTATTATATAAAAATCATACTTTTGACCTTTCTATATTATATGAAAGATTATATTTTTATCCTCCTACAATATAAAAGATTGTATTTTTATTCTCCTACAATATAAAAGATTGTATTTTTATCCTCCTACAATATAAAAGATTGTATTTTTATCCTCCTACAATATAAAATTTCAGATTTTTAATTGTTAAAATTAATTAAACAAAACGAAATAAAAATAAAAAGGAAAAGGGGCTCATAGTGTTCGACTGCAGAGGGGGGGTTTCACCTTCGTCGGAGGGGGCTTCGGGTGGCTCGAGGGTGGGCTTCGCGGCTCACGGTGGCGCCAGGGGGAGGTGGCGAGGTGGAGGAAGAAGGAGGAGGAGAAGAAGAAGGCGGCGGCGCGGCACGTTGTAGGGGAGGCGGCGGCTCTTTTGGGTGGTGGCGCGGTGAGGGCGGCGGCCCCCTAGGCGCTGCGCCCCTGCTTTCTTTTTTTCTTTTTTTTATATTATTTTTTCTGAAAAATGATTCTTGAACGGGGGGGGCAGAGAAAGATAAAGGAGAGGTTTAATTTTTTAATTAATTTAATTATTTTATTTTTCAAAAAGTTGACTTTCACATACGACCTCTAAACGAGGCCCACCGCCTGTCGTCCATAGCGTTTTACCCCCATTCCGAACACAATGGGATATGTATCGTAGGTTGATTTGATCGTTTGAATCAGTTTCCGTTGAATTTACATTTAAATCATTATATTGAATTTTAAACGTACATTTCAAATTACCGGGGCCACATACTAATTCTAAAAATTCCTGAAAAATATTTTCTAGCTTCGTATTGACGATACGGTCCTAATAAAACTAGTTTCGTCGAATTCTGAGACCGTTGGAAAAATGGCCATTTTCTAGTCGATTAAAATCAACTGAAACTGGTCAAACGCGTTTTCCTTTGCCACGCTCACATATTGATTCGAAAAATTATGAAATTTGGAATCTAGCAATAACTTGACATCACGGACCCAACAAAAGTGGTTTCGTCGAAATCCGAGGTCATTTGCAAAATGTCCATTTTTAAGGGCCTGAATTCCATAGCGACTATTCAGAATTTTCAACTGGACATATCTTTTGATTCCCGCTATGAAATTTCGATTTTTCGGATTCGTTGGAAATATATTATCAATTAGATCCTAATGTTTTTGGTTTCACTAAAATCCGGATTGTTTTGCACCCGGTACATTCAATTGAAGTTTGAAATCGAATTATCGAACTACCGCGCCATTTTCAATTCTATTTATAATTATATATAAATATTTATACTCTAACGACGATGTATATAATATATACGTCAAATTTCAATTCAAAATAAATTTCTCGTCGATTTTATTTAAAATAATTCATTTTAAATGTTCAAAATTCGTTAAAATTGCCAAAATAAAAATTTTAATCTGGCTCAGATTTTCGGGTTATTACAATCTCCCCCACTTAAAACTTTTCGTCCCCGAAAAGGAACAAAGTCGAAAGTGGTTTGATTAATCAACTCTACGTTCGATCTGGCTTCCATTCTCCAACTTTTCAGTTTCTGAGAATTTTCAAATTTTCAAAAATTTGGCTAACACCCTAAATTTTCGAAAAATTTCGCCATAACCTCCCCTGCACCGGGAGCATCGGGGAATTTCAAATAGCTTCCCCGGTCCTTCTAATCTCAAAAAGAAAAAGAAAAAGCCAAGCGGCTAGCCAATAGGCTCATAAAATCATCATCACCCAAACAAAACAGTAAATTATGTAGTAAACATGTACCTATTTGTCGGACAAACAAATTTTATTCTTCGGCTCTAGCCTCCTTGGTATGACCTGTTCAATGTAAGTATATATATGTATGCATGCATATGCGACCAATTTTCAACACAAATCAATATTTGACTAAATTAGGCGTAATGGTTCAAAATTCAATTAGGCAACAATAATCAAACAACACAAACATCAATCAATTAGTGAATTAGAATTTCAAATTCATAATTTTACTACATATAAAGAAAATCATGTTTTTGATGCCAATTCACAACAAAGTGTTCTAGCTATATTAGTTTTGGTTCTCACACCAGTCTAATGGAAATATATAGAAATTACACCTTCGAAATTCGAATATGAATACTGATGATGATGCACCATCATCAGAATCATCCCCGGATATCTAGAATGTGATTCTATATCTACCCAGTATATTAAAACTTCGACTATACGTTCATGACGCGTATACGCGAAATCTTTATATACTCGATTGTCCATATTCAAAATAAATAAATAATCAAATACGAATAAAGCGATTTAAATTTTAAAACAAAATTGTTTTCATTTGAAAAATATACTCTTCACACTCGTTCTAGGATACTACTGATCCTATCTCTAACGAGTCATTCTAATTGGATTTCACTAATCCAATATCTGATGAATTCTTTCGTATGGTTCTAATGTGTCTTGTTCTCGAGCTCTGTAAACCAAAGCTCTGATACCAAACTGAGACGACCCGAACTTCCCCGTGAAGGAAAGCACGAATAGAATTGAGGACAAGACAAAATAGAACGCATACGGAAGAACATTTCATTGTTATTACAACAATTCCATCAGATACAAGAATATACAGAGTATAAATGAATAAATTACATTCGATAAATATCAGAGATTACAATAAATTACATAGCAGCGGAAAAATATACAAAACACAACTGAAATTGATACACGGATACAGAGCTTTCCGAGCATCGTTCCAGCTGTAAATCAGGACCCTGTGAATATAAATCTGCAAAACCAAAACTACTAGCTGCCCGTGTGGAAAATAGGGGCACCCAGAGTTTAGGTTAAAACAATAAACTCCAGGTCAGTCATGTGACTGATGTGAGAACTAAAACAGTTGTTAATATTGGTTTTAAAGTTAGGTAAATCAAGGGACCACGCCGTATAACACGGAACGGGTTTCCTCCCAAGAATACCAGTGCATAGAACAAACAGCGCAATGCTAAATAAAGAAAAATGAAGCTGTTATAAGACCCAGGTCCCATCACACAATGCAACGCAAGCCGGAGGATAGGGTTTTCCCTTATAACAGCCAAAGCATGCTTGATACGTTTAAAACAAATCATTTGATACTATAATAAGTGTATAGTGTCAAAACAATTTCAATCATAAATATCAATCATAGGCGGCATGGGTACCATCTATCATGTCACCATACTAGTTCTACAATTAAAACCGCAATATCACGTATTGGAAATTGGATTCCGTCATGAGCCGAGGCAAGGGGCAAGCTCCTCTCCGCGTTCGAGACACTCTAGCAAATGCCTCAGGACCCCACTTTGATCCTTGGAATCGGCTGGGCCGGTCCTCTCTTACTTTTGAGGATTAGTTATTCCTGAACACACGTTTCCCGGTCCTTACAGACCTATATCCGAGGCGCCTCGCATTCCAACAACCACACAGGTGAGAAGTATATAAATGTCAGGGCTGGTAGGTCACTGACACCACCCTAGCTAGAAAGAAACGTCGTGCTCTCCCAGCGGTCCGTCTCCCGTTTTTTACTCATACCGAGGTGTGAGGCACGCAAATTCACGTTATACACAAAGCTACGCCACACAGGCCGTGCTTTGATCATCAACCACAAGATTTTGCTTTTCAACAGAAGCCTTGATCAATTGCCACTTACGCATGCCACACAGGCAATTCACTCCATGCGACTGATGTTCATCGATATACAACCTCTGAGCTCGTATGTCTCAGAGAAGGGCGTTAAGCAAGAGAATAAATTCTCCGCCACCAAACAGATGTATATTTAATAGATATCAATAAACACAGAATAAAATCCAATGTCAGACACACAATCCATTTACAAGTTCGTTCTAGGTCTGAACGAAACCGGAGGCACTTTCCTCGCATATCCATCCATCTCCAAGTACGTCTGGACGATCACCAACTGATTCCCTCATCCTGGGTGTACAGCCCAATCAAGATCATCAGTAATCACCCAAACGATGTGAAGACTTCCGGTCTTCAACCACCATCTTCATCTTCGACATCTCGTCGAATCGGTTATTCAGAATGGGTATAAACCCGGCCTTTCTGAATAACCCACGTATATAATAAACGAATGTTACACAAACACAACAAACGCCTCATTCCAATTCAGAATATTCTTTTATTCACAAAATCACATTCTTAGGGAAATGTTCCCATTAATTTTATCCAAGATAAATTCTTCTAAATTTATTCTTTAATCCTCCTTTGGATATCGTTTCAAACTAGTCGGGATTAGCGAACCACACCGAAGTAATTATTTATTTTATTTCCCAATCCCAACCTATATATCCCATGGAGCGAAACTGGTGATACTCCATTCCTAACACCACGGTGTTATCGGTAAAATTAATTACCATCTCACGTTCAAATCTAATTAAAGATTTAACTATCGCATTGGAGCAAAACTGGTGGTGCTCCATTCTCGATCACCTTTCAGATTTGATAATTTAAATTATCAATTCACTTTTTAATTTAATTAAAGATTCATTAAAACTCCACTTAGTTTTAATCTTTTTAACAATCAACATCTTGCCTTTAACTGGGTTAAAGAACTAATGTCATCTAAAACACGATTCACGACAAACCTAAATCACATTTGATATTCAATACAAGGCTCTGAATAGAAAATATATCGGCTTATATTCAATATCAAATTCTGAAACCAACATATATCGTATTGGAAATAGCGATATAAAATATATCTTTCAAATTCCCATAACAATATCTGTATAGTCACGAAATCCAACATCGAAATATCCCGAAGATAATTTCAATTCAACTCCACTTCCACTTATTGGGAATATTGATTATTTTTAAAATCACTTTCAAATTCAATTTATTTATTTCAAAAATAAATTGATTTTAATTCTAGTTCAAAACTAGTTCATTTCGATAAAAATCTATTTTTATCTTTTCAAATGTGGAATTTTTCAACCCAATTTTTGCCAAATCATTTCCTATGATTTTACACAAATTATAGATATTTTTGATAATTTTATCAAGGCCCGTACAGTCGATTTCCATCAACGGCTATCGAACTGCACTTACAACGACCTTTTTCAATTTTGATTTGGACATAATTCCAAATCCAACCGTTAGATTTCAAATTTCAAATATTCATTGGAAAGCTATTTTCGATACGAACCCAACGGTTCCGGTTTTAGGAGAATCCGACGGTCGGATCTCCCGCAATGTCCGTTTGAAATAAATGGTCGAAATTCACGAACTGCCGCGGCGCGGCGCGTTCTATTCAGGCCATTATATATAATATATATATATATATATATATATATATATATATATATTTCATCGATTTCCCTTTTTAAAACGTATTTTATAAATCGTTTTAAATTCGTTTCAAAAACAATTTCAACTTCATCTTCAATTTCAAATCTATTTGATTTCAATTCAATTAGAATTCAATTTCACTTTCTATTCAATTTCTATTCAATTCGAATCGAATTCATTTTTTTTATTCGATTCGAATTCATTTCAAATTGATTCAATAAAATTTCAATTTGAATTTTAATCTAATTTAATTTGAATTTCATTTCAAAATATTATATTTTGAAATCACTTTTCAATATTCATTATAAAACGAATAAAATCGATATGAATATCGTTCGCGTCAAAATAACGCATCTCTAATCAACACGGCTTTATATTTTTCAAAAACTTCTTTATTCCATTCAACAAATGAATATTTATCCCATTCAACACATGAATCTATATTTCTTTCAACACACGACTAATCTCAACACATGAGTACTGTCAACACATCACTATTTTTGTTATGTAAAATATTTTATAAAACTATGGTATCTACCGTTTGATTTTAGTTAGACTCCACCGTGGAGTAGTTCTAATTTTAAATATGATAAAGATGGGAATTTTATTATTAAAATATTTCACTCAACACATGAACATCGTCAACACATGACTATTTTTATGTTCAACACATGAATTTTCTTTTATAATATTCATTATTTTCCCGATTGGAACGAGGCCCAATCAATCACCATATAATGTTAATTATATGGATTCCATACAACACATGTATATAATAGCATTGAAAAATAATCAACCATCAACCAAAGTGCACTACACTGTATAAGCATCAAATATAGATATCTTACGCTTATAACAGTCTGTCAATCAATCGATCGACATATTTAATCAATCAGGATGAGTGAACTTCCAAATTTCATCCCAACACCCGTGTGGGGTTTCAAACAATCAAACACAGATTTTATTTGTGCAGTTGGGCGACGTGTAAAATTTATCGTCCCAATCAATGTTCTTCAAATAGGTGTACATAAACAAACCGTCCGGTTTGTAAATGAATATTTTATTTCGTTCACTCCCACGTTAAAAATTATATTTTTAACGATAAAATATTCTATTTCAACACATGAATTTCTATTCAGTTCATTTACACAATAAAAATGATATTTTTATTTTTCTAACATATTTTGGGAAATTTCGGCGGCATAACGGCACGATACTAGAAACGGGACAAGGCTTAGCCTTATCCCCGGTCTAGTGAAGGCCCACGCCATTCACACATCAATCAAATCCATTCCATTTCACCAAACAATTCTATTCAAACCAAATAGACTAACCAACTACACAAGCAAACAATTTAACAAACAAGCCATCCATGGTCTGTAGATGACGGGTGTCGGGTGCTGCTAAGCACCGTCTGCATCCTAGTATATATATATAACTAGAAAAAGAGGTTTAGAGTGAGAAGTTCTCACCGAAAGCTATCCCAACTTCACGACACTTCCTTTAGAGAAATCATTGCCCTTCTCGCCTTTTGTCGCTTTCGTTGCCCGTAGTCACTATATACATAAAAATCACATTTTTATATTGTTATTCAATATATAAAAATCGAATTTTTACTATGCTGTTCAATATATAAAAATCGAATTTTTACTGTGCTGTTCAATATATAAAAATCGAATTTTTACTATGCTGTTCAATATATAAAAATCGAATTTTTACTATGCTGTTCAATATATAAAAATCGAATTTTTACTATGCTGTTCAATATATAAAAATCGAATTTTTACTGTGCTGTTCAATATATAAAAATCGAATTTTTACTATGCTGTTCAATATATAAAAATCGAATTTTTACTATGCTGTTCAATATATAAAAATCGTATTTTTACTATGCTGTTCAATATATAAAAATCCCATTTCAAAAATATTGATTTCGCCTTTATAAAAATATAGATTTCGCCTTTATAAAAATATAGATTTCACCTTTATAAAAATATAGATTTCACCTTTATAAAAATCACCACTTTATTTCAACGTATATAAAATAAATATCAGATTTTTATTTCACTAAAATTCATATTTTAGTTTCGCTACATATATAAAAACAATATTTTTATATTCTCTATTATATAAAAATCATACTTTTGACCTTTCTATATTATATGAAAGATTATATTTTTATCCTCCTACAATATAAAAGATTGTATTTTTATTCTCCTACAATATAAAAGATTGTATTTTTATCCTCCTACAATATAAAAGATTGTATTTTTATCCTCCTACAATATAAAATTTCAGATTTTTGATTGCTAAAATTAATTAAACAAAACGAAATAAAAATAAAAAGGAAAAGGGGCTCACAGTGTTCGACTGCAGAGGGGGGGTTTCACCTTCGTCGGAGGGGGCTTCGGGTGGCTCGAGGGTGGGCTTCGCGGCTCACGGTGGCGCCAGGGGGAGGTGGCGAGGTGGAGGAAGAAGGAGGAGGAGAAGAAGAAGGCGGCGGCGCGGCACGTTGTAGGGGAGGCGGCGACTCTTTTGGGTGGTGGCGCGGTGAGGGCGGCGGCCCCCTAGGCGCGGCGGCGGCTGCTGCGCCCCTCCTTTCTTTTTTTCTTTTTTTTTATTTTATTTTTTCTGAAAAATGATTCTTGAACGGGGGGGCCAGAGAAAGATAAAGGAGAGGTTTAATTTTTTAATTAATTTAATTATTTTATTTTTCAAAAAGTTGACTTTCACATACGACCTCTAAACGAGGCCCACCGCCTATCGTCCATAGCGTTTTACCCCCATTCCGAACACAATGGGATATGTATCGTAGGTTGATTTGATCGTTTGAATCAGTTTCCGTTGAATTTACATTTAAATCATTATATTGAATTTTAAACGTACATTTCAAATTACCGGGGCCACATACTAATTCTAAAAATTCCTGAAAAATATTTTCTAGCTTCGTATTGACGATACGGTCCTAACAAAACTAGTTTCGTCGAATTCTGAGACCGTTGGAAAAATGGCCATTTTCCAGTCGATTAAAATCAACTGAAACTGGTCAAACGCGTTTTCCTTTGCCACGCTCACATATTGATTAGAAAAATTATGAAATTTGGAATCTAGCAATAACTTGACATCACGGACCCAACAAAAGTGGTTTCGTCGAAATCCGAGGTAATTTGCAAAATGTCCATTTTTAAGGGCCTGAATTCCATAACGATTATTCAGAATTATCAACTGGACATATCTTTTGATTCCCGCTATGAAATTTCGATTTTTCGGATTCGTTGGAAATATATTATCAATTAGATCCTAATGTTTTTGGTTTCACTAAAATCCGGATTGTTTTGCACCCGGTACATTCAATTGAAGTTTGAAATCGAATTATCGAACTACCGCGCCATTTTCAATTCTATTTATAATTATATATAAATAATTATACTCTAACGACGACGTATATAATATATACGTCAAATTTCAATTCAAAATAAATTTCTCGTCGATTTTATTAAAAATAATTCATTTTAAATGTTCAAAATTCGTTAAAATTGCCAAAATAAAAATTTTAATCTGGCTCAGATTTTCGGGTTATTACAACATCTCAATTGTCGTAGGTGGCTTCCCAATTAGGTACTTCCCAAACTACGTTCTTTTGTCAATGTCGTCTGCCATGGCCATCAAAACTGTCTCGTGATTAGGATTGCTTAATTAGTGAAACACCCCACCTCCGTTAAGGTCACTCTCAAAGGGAATGCCCTAATTTTGGTGGAGGTTTATAAGTACAAGTCACAGATATACAAGACAGATATAAGAACACATATTTGTAAACAGCGGAAGAACAACAAACTTTTATTTCATAAAATCAAATACGTGTTACAACAACATCCTTTCCAAAAACATAACATAACACTTTCATAATCTGTCTTGAGTACATTATTAAAAGAAGCATGAATAAAACATAGATAAACTGCAAAAGCCCCATAGAGTTTGTCCAAAGCCATAGTTTCAAACGGAAAGTTCCAAGCAATACATTTCTCTTCTTCAAGCTGGATGATAATGCTGGTCAAGCTGCAGTGTTCCCTCCCTGTGGACCTGGGGGGGGGGGAAACGGAAGAAAAGAAGACGAAAGAAAAGTAGAGTCAGACATAAGCCTGAGTAAGTCTAGTACTATTTTGTCTATGAATAAAGAACTGGGTATGATAAGTATAATCAAGAAGTGGGAAAGCACTATAAACTTAGTTAGGTTATCTAGGGTCGAATATACTATCGTACCCCATGTTAATCTCTGAACCCATATAAACTAGTTTCCAATTGGCACCCCATAATCAGGGTGATGTGATCCATTCTATGATGATCGGCTCCTACTCGCATAGTTACATGTGTCTTACGGCCCCCGATGTTGTAGTTACCTATGCTGGTCCCACCATGGGGTGTATCAAGTCCCATGGCGGCAGCCCGACACAACCTTAGAATGCACAGGTATGCTACTGGTGCCCAGTGCTTTATTTTTCTGCGCCGGAGTGTGTGCACGACCGCACCCCGTTAGAACCTACACTGCTACACCACCGCCGTCGATTTGACCTCTTACAATCAGCCCAGTAATCGTGCCCCACCCTGCCTAGTTTCAGGATTTCCTGATACACCTTTTAGGGTAACTGCTGAAAAGGGTCCCCCCGTTACTAGGTTTTCTATCTCTAGCCAACATGCTAAGTTGGTTAAGTGTTTCCTAACCTAACCCCACCAGTCCGTTTAGTTTAGCATGTTCCATTTTGATTAAGTCTTTAGTTCACTTAATCCTAACAATCCTGACTCAGCCTTAATTTTCTTATTAAGGCCCTGACCTCTCACATTAGACAGGTATTGTTGTGGCTGCCTGTTGCCGGTTGGTTCCGGGCAGTCTTACGCCACAACTCAGTCTAACCTCGGGTCCTTATTGGGCTCCATGTTTAACCTCTCACATTGGATAGGTATTGTTGTGACTACTGGACAGCCGGGCGGTTCCGGGCAGGTTTACATCACAACTCAATCCAACCTCGGGTTAAACACATCGTATGTTCTACATTTACATATTTTGTCATTCTTCTTTATTTCTTATATGTAAATATTTGCGGCCCATTATTAAGTTAATGGTGTAAAGGTTACACCAATCATGGGCCCAACCCATACTTGAACTTGGGCCCTTCTATTTTATATTTTCATTCATTAGTATTTTTAACCCAACGTTATTTTCCCCCGGTTTACACGTCCGTTTATTATATATATTGGGCTTAGCCTTTTAAAGCCCAATTTAGCCATGCGAAAAGGGGAGGCTTATGGCGTGATTACATACACAAAAAGGGAATGGTGAGCGTATGAACTTGCAATATGACGTTGGGAATACAAAATAGAAACTGGTGTACTTGCATAGTAGTGACATATACTTTGGACATAAAGCATAGGTGACATGAATCAAAGCATGTGAACTTGTAGTTGAGATAAGAGTCTAAATTGGGTATCATTATTGACACATAGTCATAACTACAACATGAACCTATACTTTTATGTATGCATAATGTCAAACATAAGCATGGCATAAATATTTCTAACATAAGCATGGCATAATGTCAAACATAAGCATGGCGTAAATATCTCTAACATGAAATCATGATTCTTACTTTAGTCATGAAATCTCGCAAAAAGGGATTTTGAATCTAATCCTAACTATGTACCACATATGTCATCATATAATTCTTGTAAACAGAATAGACTTAATCATGGATTTCAATTATGCCAAATATCATTCATAGCCTAGCCATATTCATAAGTTTGCAAATAGGTTTTCTAGTACAAAAGCATGACTTAATACATGATGTCAAATTCTCAACATAATTTCATATGGATTATAATAACCAAACTTGTTTTAATTACTTACAAATTGATTTATGCACAAAAATATACATCATGATGGCATAGTAGCAAAACCCCAAACTTGCATAAATTTAAATCAACTACATACATGTAGCTTCAACATGGATTACATAATTTGCGAAATATTCCAAACGTATACTTGCATAGAACTACCGCATGTAGTTCTTTATAATTGAATAACATAATCCAAACGTATATAAATTGATAAGAACGCACAAATATGAATTACTTTATTGCCACAATTCAAGCATACAAACCAACACAATTATTTGTTCATACCAAAGTAATACTCTACTTACAATGGTGTGACGAATTCTCTAATTAAGAGATATGATTCCTTTGTTGAATTGATTTGATTTAGGTTGCTTTAAGCTTTAGAATCTTCCTCCTAATCCTCTCTCCAATTTGGTGGCTACTCCTAGTCGTTCCTCAGCAACATGGCGGCTATGTTCTTATTTTTGAATGAATAGATTAGGGTTTAGTCTAGGGTTGTTTATATAGAGGTTAGGAACTGATTAGGACCCTTGATGTTGCTTGGATTGATCGTAGCCATTCATTCTAAGGAGAGACCAATTAAAACTTGCCACCTAGCCCTAGTGACAAAGCAGACCACAGAAAATCGACCACATAGAGAATAGGCCAGCCGGGTTAGACTGGGCTCGACCTGGGTCTGGACCAGGTCGACACCCCTGTCGACAGCCCTGTCGACAGGCCTGTCGACCTGGTTAGACCAGGTCGACAGCCCAGTCGACTTGGTGGGTCAGGCGGGTGTTTTTCCGCCCTGGCCCATTGGGCCCCATTTTCGAATTTAAACCTGATTTATTCTGTTTGAATTTAAACTTGATTCTCAAACTTCCGAAGGCCATATCTTCTTCATACGGACTCCGTTTTTCGAAAACTCGGACTCTATTTCGCGTATTTTTCCGAGACGAACGCAATGGCGTATCCCGTTTCCCTTAGTTCTTTGATTTGAATTTGATTATACTTTAATTTATGAATTTCACAGTTATAGAATTTGCGGGGTGTAACATTCTCCCCCACTTAAAAGGATTTCGTCCCCGAAATCTTCAAGTTAGGAGGAATGTATATCCTAACATCCAAACATCCATCTACTCATCCATCAAACACGAGCATCCATTGTCCTTAAAAGACTTCTAATGCTTCATGATCATATGCAGTGTGTGTGTACATGTACTTATCTAATGCAAAATCAGGCGGTCTACTGATTCAGTTGACCTCCTTAATGTGAATTATGTAAGTGCCATGAATCCATTATGTATGCAAATTTTCCCTATTCTTGATTCTACATGAGTGCACAATCATTCAATACAAATGCAACATCCACATGACAACACAATAAAGTTCAACCATATATGAATGCAAACATATATGCATATGCAATATGAAGTGACTGAGCCGATCTAAAACCTAGATTGTGTGTGTATATGCAACCACGAGCAACCACTAGCAATCACTTGCAACCACTTGCAACCATTCATACATAACATGTTTCAATTACATGTTTCCATCCAAAGAGTTTCTACCTAAAAGATAAGGTCGAGGAAATATACCTAAAAAGATAGATAAAAGCGCAACTTAAGGAAAGATCAAGGATGTACCCTCGAACAGAAAAGGGTAGGCAGTGCGGATTCTAGCTTCAGTTTCCCAAGTCGCGTCTCCCTCGGCGTCGCTCCACTGGACTTTGACGAGCTTGACTTCGCGGTTGCGTAGCTTCTTCATTCCGATCCTAATATGCGGGTTGGAACTTTTCTTATGGTTGCTTCGCGTTCCACTTCGGCTTCTTCTAGGATATCTGGCTTTACCACTTCAGCAGACTCATGCAGACATTTTCGGAGATGTTAAAGGTGAAAAACGTTGTGGACTCCGGCCAATTTTTCGGGTAGCTCTAATCTATAAGTCATTTTCCAAATTTTCTCAATGATAGGAAATGGTCCTACCTAAAGGTATAGTCGAACGATAGAAACAAGTAAAAACTTTGTGCCCATTAGGCAATGTCAAAACTGGAAATCTATGCCACATATATATTGATTAGGAGAAGAACTCTCTAAGCATCAGCCCCGAAGACCGAAATCAACATCAGACTGACACCCAAAGAATTACTCAACCCAACCACCATATATGATTCTAGGAAACTAAGCATGATGGACTCCTTTTAGGTCACAAGGGAGTCCCTTCCTAAGACCCACCCGTATCTTATTAAACCCAAAAAAAGTTTGGTCAATCCAACGAACATCCTCGAGCCCCAACATGTGTTACTAACAGATGAGTTATACTTCCTACGGGGTTTGCAATAGAAATTGGATTGAGAATGGGACCGAGAGGATAAACACAAAAGATAGCATGCAAGTAAACTTTACAGGAAGAGAGGGATCAAGGATATACTCTTAAGAAGAGATATGATGCACGAATCTAGTCTTCAATCTTCTAAGTCGCATTTCCTTGAGCTTAACTCCATTATGCTTTGTCCGTCATTAACTTCACAATTTCGTAGCTTCTTAATTCTTGTTTCCAAAATAGGAGTTGGAACCTATTTCACTATTGCTTCTCGTTCCTCTTTCACTTACTCTACTTCTAGTATACTTGGCTCAAACATAACTGCGTACTCATGGTTCCATGCAAGCTCTCCAAAATTCACTAATGAATCTTGGATCTTGTTAACTTACTAGAAGGTATTCCACATAGATGAATTATCTCTAGAAAATAAACAAATGTCAACTATGTTGCCAAATGTACTTACTAAGGTGATTCTCCACAACTCATTCATAAGCGAAATGAACTTTCTGCCTTAGTGGCGAACACTACTGGAGCGCCCCATTCTGAAATGCTCCTTCAAATGAACCCCCTTCTCTAGAAGCTCTTTAATCTGTTTACTGAGCTCTTTTCTTTCTCGTGGAGCCATGTGTCTAACGGGCAACGCAACGGGCTTTGCATTATCTACAAGATATATGCGGAAGTCTATTTCCCGCTTCGGAGGCAAGCCCTTCACCTCTTCGAAGACATCCGGATATTCCCGGACCACTCTAACTGATTGTAAATTGTCTACAGAGGCATCTAGCGATTCAAGATAACTAAGCATAACTGCATACGAGGGATTACAAGAAATTTCCAAAGTATTACCGAGCTGGGTTAGGAGCCTAACAACCCTTTTCTCACAATCAAGGATGGCCCCATTACTGGATAGCCAATCCATACCCAAAATCAAACCATACCCCGAAAAGCCCAAAACAAAGGCACTACATTGGAATTCAACACTTAGAATAGAAATTTTCAATCCCAAACGGATCATAGACAAATGAGCTAGGCCCCCAATTGGGTTTGAAACAATTAAGGGGTCCTCTACCATACTAGTTTTTAGGTGCAGAGATTCTACTAAAGCAGACGAGATAAAGGAGTGTGATGCGCCAGAATCAAATAAAGTGCGAATGGGTGATCGTAAAGATAAACTACACTTTCTACAGAAGTATCTATACCTCGATGTTGCAGAGGTGGCGCTTCCAGCACATGAACCTGTGCCCCTGGGGTGGATCCAGCCCTCTGCCCCTGTCCTTGTTTCTTTGGGCAGTCCTTAGCCCTGTGGCCCGTCTCACCGCAAGAAAAGCACCCGCCATTCTCCTTGGCCTTCTTTTTCCGGCAGTCCTTTACTAAGTGCCCCACTTTGCCACAGAAATTACACTTCCTCTTCTCCTTGTTGCCTTCCCCGCCTTTCTTAAAGTCTGTCTTCTTAGGCTGCAAACCCTCTTTCTTCCCTTGAGAGGTTTCTGCCTTTGTCTCCTTCTTGCCCTTATCCTCTTCATTCAGCAATGCCATTTGCACCAATCTTTCATACGTGGCCCCCATGGGTATATGGGTCATGGCCAAACTGTGTAATGGCTCATTTAACCCTTTGACGAAACGGAGAGCCTTCTTGTGCGGGGTGTTGACTAGGTCAAGCCCAAACCTAGCCAGCTCATCGAACTGATTCACATACTCTCTGACAGTCTTGTCTCCATGCTTAAGAAATAAGAATTTCTCCAACTGCAAACTTCTTTCCGCATCTGAGAGAAACTTAGTCTCAAACCTTGCCCTAA
The DNA here is from genome assembly GCA_030737875.1 of Allium sativum. Lineage (NCBI taxonomy): Eukaryota > Viridiplantae > Streptophyta > Magnoliopsida > Asparagales > Amaryllidaceae > Allium > Allium sativum. The sequence continues at coordinate 40,465,366 of CM060916.1, forward strand.
AGTCCTCCCATGTCTCCACTGGTCTTTCAGCATTAGTGACTTCCCACCAGTAGGAAGCCTCGCCCTTCAATAGCCACACCGCCAATTGTACTTTTTGTCTATCTTCTACCTCAAAGATGATGAACAGGTCTTCAGTTTCTTTCAGCCAATTCCAAGCTGCCACGAAGGACTCAGTTCCATGGAAATCCCTTCCTCACATAGCTTTAAAATCTTTACATATCTTAGCAAAAGCGTTTCCCCGGGGAGGAGGTGGAGGAAAAGGTGCTGCTGCAGCTGGATGATTTCCTGCAGCTGGGGGAGGAGGAACGGTAGGACCTGGCTGAGTGGCCCTAGCTTCTAAGAATCGTCTAAACCAACCAGGTATTGGTACCCCTTCCGGCAAGTTAAGATCTCCGGACATGCTGAAACAAAAAGGATAGATTCAAAACGAAGGATAAGAGATAATACCTATGGCTTTGGGGAGTGGACTTTGCCTTTTAAAATAAAATAATATTTTTATCTTTTAAAAATGCTTCTTTAAATTTCCTTTTTGAAAATAAATTTTCAAAACTTTTTATCTTATCTGGTAAACCTATGCTCTGATACCAAGTGAAACACCCCACCTCCGTTAAGGTCACTCTCAAAGGGAATGCCCTAATTTTGGTGGAGGTTTATAAGTACAAGTCACAGATATACAAGACAGATATAAGAACACATATTTGTAAACAGCGGAAGAACAACAAACTTTTATTTCATAAAATCAAATACGTGTTACAACAACATCCTTTCCAAAAACATAACATAACACTTTCATAATATGTCTTGAGTACATCATTTAAAGAAGCATGAATAAAACATAGATAAACTGCAAAAGTCCCATAGAGTTTGTCCAAAGCCATAGTTTCAAACGGAAAGTTCCAAGCAATACATTTCTCTTCTTCAAGCTGGATGATAATGCTGGTCAAGCTGCAGTGTTCCCTCCCTGTGGACCTGGGGGGGGGACGGAAGAAAAGAAGACGAAAGAAAAGTAGAGTCAGACATAAGCCTGAGTAAGTCTAGTACTATTTTGTCTATGAATAAAGAACTGGGTATGATAAGTATAAACAAGAAGTGGGAAAGCACTATAAACTTAGTTAGGTTATCTAGGGTCGAATATACTATCGTACCCCATGTTAATCTCTGAACCCATATAAACTAGTTTCCAATTGGCACCCCATAATCAGGGTGATGTGATCCATTCTATGATGATCGGCTCCTACTCGCATAGTTACATGTGTCTTACGGCCCCCGATGTTGTAGTTACCTATGCTGGTCCCACCATGGGGTGTATCAAGTCCCATGGCGGCGGCCCGACACAACCTTAGAATGCACAGGTATGCTACTGGTGCCCAGTGCTTTATTTTTCTGCGCCGGAGTGTGTGCACGCCCGCACCCCGTTAGAACCTACACTGCTACACCACCGCCGTCGATTTGACCTCTTACAATCAGCCCAGTAATCGTGCCCCACCCTGCCTAGTTTCAGGGTTTCCTGATACACCTTTTAGGGTTACTGCTGAAAAGGGTCCCCCCGTTACTAGGTTTTCTATCTCTAGCCAACATGCTAAGTTGGTTAAGTGTTTCCTAACCTAACCCCACCAGTCCGTTTAGTTTAGCATGTTCCATTTTGATTAAGTCTTTAGTTCACTTAATCCTAACAATCCTGACTCAGCCTTAATTGTCTTATTAAGGCCCTGACCTCTCACATTAGACAGGTATTGTTGTGGCTGCCTGTTGCCGGTTGGTTCCGGGCAGTCTTACGCCATAACTCAGTCTAACCTCGGGTCCTTATTGGGCTCCATGTTTAACCTCTCACATTGGATAGGTATTGTTGTGACTACTGGACAGCCGGGCGGTTCCGGGCAGGTTTACATCACAACTCAATCCAACCTCGGGTTAAACACATCGTATGTTCTACATTTACATATTTTGTCGTTCTTCTTTATTTCTTATATGTAAATATTTGCGGCCCATTATTAAGTTAATGGTGTAAAGGTTACACCAATCATGGGCCCAACCCATACTTGAACTTGGGCCCTTCTATTTTATATTTTCATTCATTAGTATTTTTAATCCAACGTTATTTTCCCCCGGTTTACACGTCCGTTTATTATATATATTGGGCTTAGCCTTTTAAAGCCCAATTTAGCCATGCGAAAAGGGGAGGCTTATGGCGTGATTACATACACAAAAAGGGAAAGGTGAGCGTATGAACTTGCAATATGACGTTGGGAATACAAAATAGAAACTGGTGTACTTGCATAGTAGTGACATATACTTTGGACATAAAGCATAGGTGACATGAATCAAAGCATGTGAACTTGTAGTTGAGATAAGAGTCTAAATTGGGTATCATTATTGACACATAGTCATAACTACAACATGAACCTATACTTTTATGTATGCATAATGTCAAACATAAGCATGGCATAAATATTTCTAACATAAGCATGGCATAATGTCAAACATAAGCATGGCGTAAATATCTCTAACATGAAATCATGATTCTTACTTTAGTCATGAAATCTCGCAAAAAGGGATTTTGAATCTAATCCTAACTATGTACCACATATGTCATCATATAATTCTTGTAAACAGAATAGACTTAATCATGGATTTCAATTATGCCAAATATCATTCATAGCCTAGCCATATTCATAAGTTTGCAAATAGGTTTTCTAGTACAAAAGCATGACTTAATACATGATGTCAAATTCTCAACATAATTTCATATGGATTATAATAACCAAACTTGTTTTAATTACTTACAAATTGATTTATGCACAAAAATATACATCATGATGGCATAGTAGCAAAACCCCAAACTTGCATAAATTTAAATCAACTACATACATGTAGCTTCAACATGGATTACATAATTTGCGAAATATTCCAAACGTATACTTGCATAGAACTACCGCATGTAGTTCTTTATAATTGAATAACATAATCCAAACGTATATAAATTGATAAGAACGCACAAATATGAATTACTTTATTGCCACAATTCAAGCATACAAACCAACACAATTATTTGTTCATACCAAAGTAATACTCTACTTACAATGGTGTGACGAATTCTCTAATTAAGAGATATGATTCCTTTGTTGAATTGATTTGATTTAGGTTGCTTTAAGCTTTAGAATCTTCCTCCTAATCCTCTCTCCAATTTGGTGGCTACTCCTAGTCGTTCCTCAGCAACATGGCGGCTATGTTCTTATTTTTGAATGAATAGATTAGGGTTTAGTCTAGGGTTGTTTATATAGAGGTTAGGAACTGATTAGGACCCTTGATGTTGCTTGGATTGATCGTAGCCATTCATTCTAAGGAGAGACCAATTAAAACTTGCCACCTAGCCCTAGTGACAAAGCAGACCACAGAAAATCGACCACATAGAGAATAGGCCAGCCGGGTTAGACTGGGCTCGACCTGGGTCTGGACCAGGTCGACACCCCTGTCGACAGCCCTGTCGACAGGCCTGTCGACCTGGTTAGACCAGGTCGACAGCCCAGTCGACTTGGTGGGTCAGGCGGGTGTTTTTCCGCCCTGGCCCATTGGGCCCCATTTTCGAATTTAAACCTGATTTATTCTGTTTTAATTTAAACTTGATTCTCAAACTTCCGAAGGCCATATCTTCTTCATACGGACTCCGTTTTTCGAAAACTCGGACTCTATTTCGCGTATTTTTCCGAGACGAACGCAATGGCGTATCCCGTTTCCCTTAGTTCTTTGATTTGAATTTGATTATACTTTAATTTATGAATTTCACAGTTATAGAATTTGCGGGGTGTTACAATTAGGTGGCAGCTCAGTTAAATTGACCAAGGTAGTTCCTTATTGATTCACCTCTTCCTTGCTTTACTGTGGAGAGGGCCATGACACGCTTCGACGTAGAGGCATGGAGGAGAACTGGTTTAGGAATTTCTCACTAAATCTTTGAAGCTTGGGACCAACCTCGGGGGAAGACGAGTGAACCACATGAGCTCTATTCCATTCAATAATATATGGAAATCCTTGCATTTGATTATGTTTGGGGATACAACTACCTCCATATGCCTGAATATCTCATCAAATGTTGTTGCGGGTTGGTGGTTCCATCTTAACAGTTCATCTGGAGCATATTAAACCTTCTGGGGAATTCTGCTTGCGGAATGTCATCTGTGAAAGGCATATAGCTTCGATTTATCTCCCAGTCTTCATTCTTGTATTCCTTATTGTCATTCATAATCTGGCATTACATGGCAGTCAGATTAGGAGGAATTGATGTACATCAATCATCATTATCAACTGATCGAGTTCTCCCTACTCCACTTTCAGGCAATCTTGCTGGAGTCCTCGTCCAGGGGGGGCCTTCCTATTCCTCGGGCATCCCTGTCATTCACAAAATGTTGGGGAGGAAGAATGTGATCTTGAGCTGTCCGAGCAGTATTTTGATGAGCCAAAGAGAGGCATTCCGATCCCGCCGAACTATTGATCGACATTCTCTAGGTTATTTTTGTTGGCCGGTTTTGTTTAGCTGCTCCAGGCTGATTGTAACCCCTTTCCAATTGCAATTGTTGTATGTTTTCTATGCCTTCTAGCGGAAGCAACGATTGACGTTGATCTCTGCTTTCTTCGAACGATGATGAGCCTTTAGAGTTTTGGTCCCGTAGATGAAGGGAAGGATGTTGCTTCATGAACTCCTCTAGATGCTTCGACATAGGGCCCATGTCCTATCTCATCGCAACACTCTCCCAAGCTTGAGCGTCCAACACTGTTGTTGCTTGGAGAAGTTTCTCCATCACGGCCATAAACTCATCGCAAGTGGCAAATGCTGAGGAGGAAGCTTGATTCGGTGCAGACAGTTGCATTAAGGATGGCAATGCAGGTTGGTCCGAGGTAGACCCTGAGACTGCCGAACCTTCAGCTGCATCTATTGGCTTTGCAACCCGCAGCTGCTTCACAGTATTGCATGTTGAAGATTTGGAAACCATGGCTCAACGATGCCCAGAAAAAGGTGGAATTTCGTCTTGGACTTGGTGATCCGAATGTAGAGAAAAATCCTTCTAAGGCTGAGAAAATCAATTTCTCAATAAAAAAATCAAGGTGTTGACACCAAAAAATGGTACAACTCCCAAGATATGAGATTCTAGACAATAAATGAAGACAAAATAAATGAAAATTGAATAAATAAGCGATCACATGCAAGTTTATAGTGGTTCGGCATTAACGATCCTACGTCCACTTTATAATCTCTTATATAGTAATTGATCTATTACAGATGAGGCAGTTACAGTAGTAAGATCATCAGAAATTCGTCAAAGTGATCAAAACTCCTTCCTTCTCAGTTTAGAAAGTCTATTTATAGATGTTACTGTATGTAGATTGGTTGAGAGACGTGTTGTCTGATCCAATATCTTTGGAGATCCTGAAGAAGTGTTCTTCTCGTATAGAGCGGTATGATTTGAATCAGTAGTGAGAAGTGGCATCTGATCCGATTATGGAAGATGACTAGGAGCAATTGATTAGGAGTAAAACTAAATCTTTAGGAGGATATTCTGTGTTGATTTAGGTTAAGTCTGACCTAGTCGGTCTGAAGATCATGGGCTCCTGTTGACTTGCATATCAGGTCCCTAGGCTCGACATACATCTTAGGATCAGATCAATTAATTCACGGACCCATCAGTTCTTCAGTTAGATCTACTTGATCCTTTGTATTACTTTGACCAAAATCTATGACTTTAGTGAATCTTGACGGCCTTGCCAAATTGGATGGTCAATAACAACCGTGGTGATGATATATTCGGTACACTCAAGTTGAATGAGTAGTCGGTTCTGCAAAGTCGGGTTGCAAGATGTTCTAGCTAAACCCCTTTGTTATCTCTAAAGAAAATGAGTGGAAGGTGGTTCCATACCTAATAATGTTGGAAATCCAAACTCCAATAGGAGCCGTACGGTTTTAATTATAAATTAACTTTGTCGAAACGTGAGATGCAAGCATTTCGGCTATGTTCCTATTTTATTTGTGGATTGATAAACATTATTATAATATCAATATAATTGATATATAAAAATGATTTGGTTATCGTAAGGAAAAAACACATGCCATGTTTATGTGTGGTTGTGTCTTACAAGAGTTTCATTCTTTTAAAGTATTTCTAATGTTATTCATGTTGTTTGGAGTTTACTCACACCAGTCCCATGATCGACCAAGAGTTTATTCTGTGTTGTTTTCCCTAAAACCCTTAGGTGCCTAAATTTGTATGGGCGTTCAAGTATTTCATGTCCCTACGAATGCATTGGAGGAGCTTGGAACAGGAGGTTACACTGCTAATTATCTATTATTTATTTTCCATTGTATCACATAAATGTTGTACTCTAATGATTGGTATGTATATAAAGTTATAGTTCTATATTTTAAAAACTATTATATATTATATTTTATTCCGCTAGAAATGTGTGATTCTGTGTACTGTTTCTGTCTTATTCTACCTCTTTTCTTCCTTACATCTAAAGATTCATATTTTCATGTAATTTGGGTTGGACATATATTGTATTAAGTTAACTCGGTAGGTATGGATTTGTGGGCCTTTACATTTGGTATCAGAGCTTAGGTTGAGGGAACACCTAAGCTTTGGTGGTGTTTACTCGTTAGAGATTGGGTCAGTAGTACCCTAAAATGAGTTTGAGTGTGTGTATATATATATATATATGAGCGCTTGTTTGTTAGTGATATAAAAATTGTTTTATATTGTGTTGCTTTTTTGTTGAGTTGCTTATGAATTCTGGTTGAATCATGTGGCACCACGACATTGATAAGGGTTTTAAACACTTGAATGGAGAAATTCGACATAATATTATTTTAAAGTGGTAAATTAAATAATTTTACCCAAAAATTATATTTTGATATAAAAGGATTAATTTTCTAAAACTATTATAATATATGGATATGTTGGTTGTTATTGTTATAATCAAATGAAATTATAAAAATTGGGATGGTTATAAATAACCAAACATAATTTGTGTAAGGATACTATATACAAATAAGATGAATTAAAATTGGATTCAAACTAGAATTTGGAATTTAATCTCGGAAAGTTAAAAAAAAATTCTAAAGTATTTTAAGGTAATATAACATTACTTAGAAAGGAGTTTGAATCATTTTAAATTGTTTTTGAAAATGACAACACTTCTGTCACTAGAAAATAATTCTGATGATGATTGCAACATCATTAGTATTCGTTCTTGAGTTCCTAAGTAACAGATTGCTATCGTAGTAAAAAAATTGACAGAAATTTGTTTCATAAATTCAAATGTTTTTAATTTGCAAATGGAAATAAATAAATATCTATTTATATCAAACTGATTTGGAACTAAAACCGGGAATCTGAGTTTATTTAAAATTTAACTTGTGCCAGTTAAATAGATTGAAACGGTATAAGTGAATCAATTGGACTAGAATTTAGCTTAATTTAAGTTAAGTAAAATTGGATTTGATTAGAAATAATATTGAATGAATTTGAATATAGAAAATTGAGCTGTAAATGAATTTATAGCTTAGTTAAGAATTTCGGATGGAACACTTAACAATTTTGGATAGTCAAAATTTCGAGTTATTTGAAACCCAGCTTAATTTATATAAATATAAGAGGATGAGGTTGAAATTTATTAACAAAATGTAGTTTAAATGTATAATTAAAATTTAATTAAAAACGAGCTTGTCGTGGCATGGTAGTTCATAATTTTTTGATTTGAATATCAATTGAGTATATAGGATTCAATATGATTCTGAATTATTTGAAATGAAAATCTTCCAGATCTATTGGATTATGTTTCTTAATGGAAGAGAAAATGGAGATTACATCAGGTAGGTTTTGAGTTATGTCAAAATCAAATTTTCAGAAAAATTAAGGTATAGTAGTTTATAAACCATAATGATTTATATAATAAAATGAAAGGATTTTAAGCAAATAAAAATTTATATTTTCGTAAATAAAATCCATACTTGAGTTATTAAATAAATATGAACTCATGTGGATTATGTGGATTGATTTTTTAGATAAAAAATAGATTTTGAATTGTAGAATGAAGACAACTAATTAGATAAATTAGTTAGTTAATGAAATTTTGGATCGAACTTGTTGACACATTTTTTGGTCAAAGCAGTCACACGTGCAATCTCTGGTTAACAATTCACTTAAGTATTGGGACCATCATCAGAAGACAAGGAGCGATTTGGTTGAATGAGTTCATATTTATTTAATGGCCCAGAAACATCAATTATGAATGGCCCGAAAGTCCTAGAAGATGACCTCTTTTTGGCCCAGAAACATCAATTATGAAGCTATGCTTTGTAACTCTTGTAGCCCTCTGAATTAGCTTAAAATAGAGTTTTAGTTTGGCTAAAGCGGACTTATGTTTTGGAAGTTACGCCCGTTTCTATGAACGCGCATAGAACTAGAGTAACTTGGATTTTTGCATCGAAGAGACCCTGGACCGCTGAATTAGCTTTAAATAGAGCTTTTGTTTGGCTAAAACGGACTTATGGTTTCAAAGTTACGCCCGTTTCTGTAAACGCGCACAGAACTAGAGTAACTAGGATTTTTGCATCGAAGAGACCCTGGACCGGATCGGCCTCGTAGCCCCCTTCCTGGCACGCCAAAATGACACTACAAGAAAATGAGGTCTTTACCTACCAATTGTAAGCATAGGTAAAACTAACATAATGGTAGGTAATATATTTCAGCTACCAATATTGAATCGGTAGAAGTTGGTAGGTAAAGGTTAGTAGAGAAAAGCCTTTACTTACACTTATTGATATTGGTAGGTAAAAGAATCAACGGACCCCACTAAGTTATAACTCAAATGAAGAGTCATCAGTTGATGTGTTTGATGATGTGTCTCCTACATAGCTGCTGACAAGGCTGATGATGTGTTATCCTACATCGCTGCTGACATAGTTGTCGTAGTAGCATGCACATGACATATATTAATGCTGACACTTAGCATTTAATGGTTGGTTCATGTGTTAAACAATAATTTGTCCATGTGTCATCATTTGATTAGTGCTTATGACATCATTTTTTAGACCACATGGCATTATATACTATAAATAAATATTTACAAGAATTGAATATTTACATAGAATTTATTTTTAAACAAATAACAAATATTTATTCAAATAAATATTTATTACACTTTCGAATAGTACACATATTGTTTCCTCGCTATTACACAATGACTTATACATACACTCTATCGCTACATTTCACTCATATACATTGGCTCCTCACTACATACTCATTCGCTCATATACTTGTACATAGTCACTTGCACTCTCACTCTAGTTTTAGTCATAGTTACATCACCGTTTATGCACCAAATTCCTGCAGCATAGGAACCCTTTGGCGATATCTTTTTCCTTCAAATCCTAAAAACAAGAACTGGTAAATAATCAATTTATATGCTAAAAATAGTAAAACGCACCAAATAATCAATTTAAAACCAAAGTAACCAACATCATTTCCACCAGCATAATAGTTTCAAAACCACAACTATACATACATCTTCTTTTCTATAATGGAATCCCAATTATTATTTCTGTCCCACAGACCTCTCATCTTCACCATTGAATATCGCTATCTTCAAACTCCTGCATAATATCATGATCCAGGTCGGAAAGATCCAAATTCGGCAGTGTATTATGCTTATCGCTGAAGTTGCTACTGCTGCTAAATGAATTATTTTAAAAATAATTTGTAATAAATAACTTATAAATTTAAAGATACACTGAAAACCATGAAGGAATTTTTGAGTAAAATCAGTTTTTACATTTGATTTGAACAACAACAAAAATATACATTTCGCATTTAGACGGAAAAAACTTCACATATGGTAATCCAAATAATTGTGACACTGGTGACATTACAACTTCATTCAAAGATAAATGAAGAATGAACATCTGAAAATAGGATGTGCTGGTAATGAGAATAGAAAAACTATTAGAAAAAATAAATAATACAAAGGTCGTGTATTTTATAATTTTAAGTGCTGGATAATTTTTTCTGTAAGAACTTGATAGCAATAATAAAACAATCGTGTTGGAAACAAATATATGTTTAGTAAACATAACACTTCGTTATAAAGATAAAATTGTTCTAAAAGCATTGAACCATAGGTGAATCAGAGTCTAAGAGCCATGGAAATGATCTAGTACAGTATAACAAGCTATATATGGAACCCAATTAATTAGTTATCAGGGCTATACACATATAATTTATAAGTTCTGATCGTATTCACTGTTCTTTTACTTCCCGCTTAATATATTAAGTTACTTTATAGATAGAATAATGATAAATGAAAGTACAAATGCGAGTTACCTGCAGATTGTCTTTCAATATCCGACTAACTTCTCTCAAATCAGTAGTCATCCTCATGCTTATCGCTTGGCTTCTACGGAAGGATTCACGACTTCCCTAGACGATTTCCCATTAGCAGCTTCCTTATCTACCACAGAAGGCCTAGTAAGGCTTCGTTTGTTTAAAACTGCTGAATGCAAACACCCGAAACCACTCTGGTTTCGTCAAATTTCAGTGATGTAATTATTGATGAGACACAATACTAAACCCATAGATTATTGGGAAAAAACCTTTTCCCATAATCCGTGAAAGCCTCAAATATTTCCTTCTGAATTCGATTGATTCCTCCTTTTCATCGAACAAATTTCAATGGCAGTTTCTACTGTTCGATGATAAGCCTCTTTTCCACTTCTAAACTACACCGCAGATCCTAAATCAGCGTTGTTCTCATCATCAATTTATACAATTGTAAAGTTCCAGTTCATCAACTATAACGGTGTTTCACATTAGAAAGGTTTTTCAATTCAATCCTCAAATCGCCCTTCTGCAAGTCTTTGCTTGTATGATTAGGGATCAAGACAACCGATCGTGTGGAAAATCGTCGGCAAACCAAAGGGCATCATCGATTTGCTATGTGTATGAACTTCGCAAGTGATTTAATTTTTTGAATTTCGGGGATTGTTTTGTTGAATACCATACACAGAGATTTGTGGGGTCATTTATTATAACAATGAATTCGATTTGGTTGCTAATCGACGTGCTCCGGTTAAACTGTTATACTTCAATTTCTATATCTTTCAAGTAAGCACGTGTGTACCAGATTATGATTTTGTGAAGCAGACTTAGGACACATGTGTGCAGTCTAATTGTTGTTCGGGTACCAGTCAGTAAATCAAAATCAAATCGTAGGAATAAAATACTGTCAATTTTGGGCTTATGGTGGAAACTACGCATGAATGATAGGAGGATGATGGAGTTAAACGTGAACAGTAATTGTTCAATGGTTTTGTATAGTGGAACGAACTTTCAAGATACAAAATGATAATTCCAAGCAGTTATTGGACGTGATCAAATCCAAAGCGTTGTGTTCATCACATCGCCTGGTTCCAGTGAATTTTCTACTTGGCCGCTATATGCCTGCGTAATAAGGGAATTATTTCGAGATGGAGAATCAAGCCACTAAGGATTTGGGTCCCGACATCGTCGGCACAGTTGAATTTCAGTTCCATTTTCCTTCAACCGATCTCTCCGACTATTCAAAATAGTTGCTCCTACTGTGAAGGCTTACGGCAGTGGATGGTACAGTTTACAATGGAAGACGTGGCATGTAACTGTCATACATTTGATTAATTCGTGCGTGCTGAACATGTGGACCGATTTTTGTTCCACTATTTATGCACATATTGCTATCACACACTTGAAAGTGGATTGGAGTGAAGTGTTGGAGTGAAGTGCAGAAGATGTGTAGCAAGCGGGATAATGAAGCTGACCTCATCATGGGTCTTATTCAGAATAATCTTTATATAGTTTGCTTTATGTTTGTAGTTTGATTTTCATACGTATATTTTATTTCATTAGCCTTGTACTATTATTACAAAGTAATAAAATAAATATTTCTTTGACAAAATTTCCCTTAGCTTCATTTACAATGTATTGATTCGAAATATTTCTCGTTCACCCTAAGTACTGTCTTACAAAAAAAAAGTAAAAAACATACACTCATATATGCTGAATTTGTTTATACTTTATTTTTAAGGACATTTCATGCATACATGTAAAATTTCTTAAAAACGTACATTTTTTACTATTACTATTCTAATGCTTGTATATTTCTATCACTGCTCCAAATTCAAACATTATCACGATAAGTCTGTACTTTCACATGAAACATAACTTAAAATAATCATTACATTCATCTAAAATGAAACATATATCTTACCATTCAACACACATGTCATTTCCTACACCAGCACCATAGATAAAATATAAATAAATATTCATTAATTAAAGTGTATTTTTACTTTTATCCTTTAACTGGCTGCTTTGCTAGAAAGAGACAAACCTGTTAGCGTACAAAAGATTTTTATATCAAGGAATGATAAGAGTATTAGTGGTATGCACAGCTGATTCAGATCCAGAGCCATAATTAAGCAATATTTTTGTGCTGAATAAAAAGATGCTGAACCGACCAGACATGTGACGACCCCAAACCCCATAAGACGGTGGCAAGGGTAATCTTTGGAATATAACACATAAACACAAATAACAGCAGAACAGAAATAAATAAATACACCAGATAATGTACAATGGAATATACTGGATAAACATAATCATCAGAGTTACACAGTATGCAGGATCATACTTAGTACAAAATACAGTTCGATATACATGAAATGTCTACAACGGAAATCTAAACATAATATGTACAACAGGAGCTGAATAGCATAAAAAGAGATAAATGATATAATCCATCTTCAGCTCCAGCTATCCAGAAAGAGCCTGCTAAAAGCTGAATACAAGGTTGTCCATGTAGAAAAAGGGGCACCCGAGTTTGCAAGTGAAACAAACTACGAGTCAGTCATGGGACTAGTATGAGAAATCTAATTAACACATTTTATAATATGGCTAATCACGGGACCACGCCATATTCGTGGAATGGGTTTACTCCATTGGATTGCCAATACTTTAAAACAAGTAAATCTTTTAAACATCGCAAAGCTTTTTATAAAAATGAAGCCATTATAAGACTCAGTTCCCATGATACATTGCAACACAAACCGGAGGATAGAGTTTTACCTTATAATGGCCAAAATATGCTTGATACGAATAAAACAAAAAGCATTTGATATTATTACTAGTGTTTATATGTTTCAAAAACAAATTTCAATCACAACTATCAATCATAGATGGCATGGGTACCATATATCATGTCGCCATATATATACAATCAAAACCGCACGATGTCGTATTTGGAAATTGGATTTCCGTCATGAACCTAGGCAAAAGATAGTCATTACTGAATTCGAGACAATCTAGCCTACCATGTCTCAGGACCCAGACTCAGGTGGGCTCTTGGAGCAACAGGGTCGGTCCACCGATGTGGATTAAACTTAAACCCTGGACAATACGTCTCCCCACCCTATGGGGCGTAAATGAGCCCAATGACTCCATTTCCGAGATACCTCGCATTCCAACAACCACATAGGTGAAAACAATATAAATGTCAGGGCTGGTAGGTCATTGACACCACCTCTAGCTAGAAAGAGATGCAAGTCCTCCCTGCCGTCCTCTCCCGGTTTATACCGGGGTGTGAGGCTCGCGAATTCACGTTATACACAAAGCTACGCCATATAGGCCGTGCTTTGATCATTAACCATAAGACTTTTCTTTTCAATAGAAGCCTTGATCATCTGCCACTTAGGCATGCCACACAGGAAATTCACTCCATGCGACTGATTTCTATCGATATATAACCTTTGAGCTCGTACATCTCAGAGAAGGGCGTTAAGAAAGAGAATAAATTCTCCGCCGCCAAACAGATATATATTTAATACAGATCAATCAGCACAGAACAAAATCCAATCTCAGACACACAGTCCATTTACAAGTCCGTTCTGAGTCTGAACGAAACCAGAGGCACTCAATACCTCGCATATCCGTACAATCAACAATTACGTCCGGACGGCTACTACTTCAGCACCATCAAGGTAGCTACTCCCATCATGAGCATCAGTAGCACCCCTCCATTCAACGTGCAGATTATCGGTCTTGCACCGTCTTCGTATCTTCAACTTTCAATCGTCGATCAATTATTTGAAATGAGAATTAACTCGACCTTTTCAAATAATTCACGTATATTTAGAATTTCAAATCAATTCATTTCAATGGTTAAATTATTCAACATCACCAATTCTGTTCTTTAATGTAATTTTCAGCCAAACATATTCAACCATCAAATATCACATAATCCAAGCAAATTCAGTTTATTTCCATTCCATATCGTTTATAATATTTTATCACTATTTATCGCTATTTTTATTTATTTAAAAATAGCTAATTCATTCAAACGATGCTTCAGGCCATAACGTGGCCTCCACCTTAATTAATATATTGGGATAAACTATGGTTATAATAATTCTTGTTGTTCTAATGTTTAGGAATTAATAATCTATTTCTATAGCAACAAGAAGCCCTTAGTCTATTATCTTACTCGTCAAGTCATGAGAGTTCTACGTTCGATACGCCATACATATCTGAATTGCTACGCACCTTGTTGGCGTTCACACTGGTCTAACAAAGCTGGCTTCGCAACCCTATGATCGAAAGCAACGACCTGGTGTCTATCCGGATGGAGATCGAATGTGGCTCAATGAGGATGATTGGAATTACCCCCAACTACCGTTTAGTCGAAGCAAAGAATCAACATCTCTCCGGGGCTAAGCTCTCTATAGTTTCTCTATGGAGGGGAACGGTCTAACAAACCTGGAGTCTTCACCTGGGGCTACTGCTACGCACCTTCGGTCTGTAGACCAAAGTAGGCAAGCACCTTAGGTCTTACGACCAGTTCACAGAGGCTTTCTCACTGGTTATTACACTTTGACCAATAGGATACGTCTAACGGGAAGAACTATAATCATTCCTATTCCAGTCCCACAGTATTCAGGGGAGGCTCGGCTGCTAAGGTGCTTGCGAGCTTTGTTTCCTTACCGATATTCTCATTCTTGTTTGGCGTTACACTCCTGAATGAATATAAATACTTGCGCCTGCCTTGTTATGATTATTCTCAAGTCAGGATTAGCTGTTGTCAAAATGATATTGGGTGGGTGTTAAGTCTACAGGGCCTAATCATAGTCTGACATCTGAGTTTGATCCTGGCTCAGAAGGAAGGCTAGGGAGGGGACGTACGCTTCTTAGACCGATAGGGAGGTAAATCGTTAAGCCAGTCATAGTCTACCTGTCTACTATGCTAACTCTTTCTCGGGATACAGACCATCTTCGGAGGATGCCAATGCATCTAGGGTTTTAGAGATGTGCGAAGATGTTCGGGCTGTGCCTTATATAACCCCAGTTGTCGGATAAGGAGCACTTATGGCCCTAGGGATTCCCTCTTTCGCACGACGAGTCCATATCCCTCCAACCTCTGTTCGATCGACCGACCGCAACAAAATAGAAAGGAAAGAACTAGTCAGTGAACAATCAGTCCGGGTAAGCGGTTATGAATGAAGACTATAGCAACACATGATTCATAAGCCCAAATTAATATGTTGGCTCGGCATTCTTTCGTTTTAGTAAAGTAATAAGAAAGTGTGAATCCAACGAAGTATCAGTAGATTAGTACAACATAGTTCGCTAACTCAGTCTGTAGTGAGTCCCAATTAATATACAGCAATAGAATGGAATTAATATCCTAGCCGCAATTAATATACTGGGCTCTCCTAAATGTTCAAAAATATATCCCCTTCCGTTAATAATATACTGGGGGTGCGTAGCTAAACAACTATTCGATCTGGCACGTGGGCATAATAATAGCGAAAGGGGATATTATTACAGAGGTGCGTAGCGAGCTAAGCAAATAAAGGTTATAACACTCCGGCCGAATGGGCAGATCAACCTAGCCAAGAATGCACACGAGAGTGATCCAATATATAGCATCAATAATCACTCTAACTAAGGCACCTTTCGTTCCCCAATTAATATACTGGCGGGCACCTCGGAAAGCTAATCTTTCTCTGGATAGAAAGAATTGATGCTCGACCAATAATTTACTAACGCTTTGGTATCTCATATGCCCACCTGGAATAACTAGAAACCTTGCTTCCCCAGAAGCTGTTGTTGGTTGCTTACCATAGCTCCTATGCCTTACGAATAACAAGACTTTCTAGTCATGCGTAAACTTCACTGTGCCCCTTCCTTCCTGGTTTGTTTGAGAACAATGATCTGTGAAGTATTTCCATAAAGCCGCCTTATTATTTATTATAAGACCACCTCACCAATTAATATACTAGGAAACCACGAAATAGGCTTTGGTTAATTACAATGTTGGATGTAAATACAGACTTTATTGCATTATTATCACAAATATCATGGATTTTTATACTAGTCCCCCGAACTAGAAACCGAGATTCAAAACTAATACTTTTATATTACGGGTAGATAAAATGGCAATAGCGGGGATTATTGACTTTTTTCTAATGCATCCGACACCTCTGGTTGAATAATATACCATGGAACCTCTCGTCTTGATGAACTGCACCAATCATTTGAATTGCATTCGTTATTCCCATGTCAGTCACCATATAAACCTTCCCGCCTTAGTCTAGTTCCCCTGGACAATCAATCCTATTCGACGATACTATTGCTAAGCAGTTCTTCCACCAATGGCCTCAGCAAACCTAATACCTGCTTCCTTCAGGCCCGGTATATTAATTTGCGGAAGCGGGGAGGCCCAGTATATTAATTGGCGCCAGTATAAACATTGTGAATCCAAGAATTAATATATTGGGTTGACACAACTCACTAAAACAGGAGGATTTTTAACTCACATTTATCTAGGGCACGATAAGCCGATAGAAGGAACGAGGACAAAGCCTTAGCTGTCGACATTTCCACCTAACTAACAAGGTAATCCATCCTCGCCTTGTTGGTTGTCGCGTAATGGTTCTTAACTACTATTGCATGAGGAAGGAGTTTCTTGCATGGTTGATCGGGAAACAGATCTGTAGCCGAGATCGTTTGCGTAAGCGAACATCCGGCGAAGGTGACAGTGTCCGCCCTGCGGATCAACGCAATGAGAAGGAGCATCTCGAGGATATGGTCCGACAGATCATGAAAGAAACTGCTGACCGAAAGGATGACGAAATAGAGTGGGAGTTTGCTCCATCTAAGACTCCGCTCGCAGAAAGGATCAAGTTTACCAAGTTCCCGCGCAAGTTCAACTCGCCAACCATCCAAGCTTATAATAGGACTAGAGATCCTAACCTTTTCCTGTACAAATACGACCAGCACATGGATGGGGCAAGGGCCACGGATGAACTTAAGTGTCTCTACTTCCCTATGTACTTGGAGTGGGTAGCTTAGCTCTGGTTCACAAAACTCCCACCGAGACCAGTAGATGACTTTTCCTCTTTGGCAAAAAAATTTAGGGAGCAGTTCAGGCAGCAATCTACAAAAGTAAAAGATGCGATGTCATTAAATGACATGGAGCAAAGGCCAGGAGGATCAATCAAAGCTTTCCTTGCTCGATTCAATGCTGCAGCGGCGAAAGTGGCAGATCCGGAACCCCGATTGGTTCTAATGGCATTGAAAGGTGCTATAATCAAAAAATCAAAATTCGGGAAGTGGCTCAAAATGAAAAATCCAAAAACATTGGAGAGATTTTATGCAAAGGCCGAGGAATATATCGATGTGGAAGATAACCCGTCCTATGCCGTGGACATAGCTGGGGGAAGCAAGGATCCGTCAAAGAAGGAGAACGATGTTCCAAATAGTCAAAAGAACTCCGGAGGCCAGAAGAGGGGCAATGATGCTAAGGATAATCAGAACAACAAGAAGCTCTGCTTTTCAAAAATTCAGAATTGACTCCGCTTATGGATACCTTGGAAAATGTGTTTCTTGCTGCTAAAGATACCAAAGATTATCCGCAGCCGAAGCCGCTGAAGGTCAATGATTCCAATATAAGTTCGGGAAGGTTCTGTCGCTTCCATAACCAGCCGGGTCATAACACAAACGAGTGTAGGCACTTAAAAAGCTTGGTTGAGGAATTAATCTGGAAAAATAGACTACAGCAATATGTAAGAAATCCACAAAATGCTCTAGCTGTTCAGGGGCAAAACACTCCTAACGACCAATATGGATCAGGAGAGAGAGCCCAAGCTCCTGTCAATCCTCGGCCAATCATTAATACGATCTCGGGAGACTGTTTTTCTTTAGATTTGATTTACACATATCTGAAAATATAACCGTCGGATCTTGACAAATCTTATATCGTTAGAAAGATCTTTTCAAAATGAATCCAACGGTTTCAGTTTCGGGAAAATCCGACGGTCGGATCTCCCGCACTAATCGTTTGAAGTTACGATTTCAAAATACGAAATGCCGCGTCGTTAGTCGATTTAATTTAATTAATTATATATATATATATATATATATAATCGATTCTGGCGCTGCTTTTCATCAGATTTGAATTAAACATTCCAGACAATCCAATTGTTGGATCTTCACAAAGTGGGTGTCGTTGGAAAGATATTTCCAAAGAGAACCCAACAGTTTCGGTTTCGGGAAAATCTGATGGTCGGTTCTCCCGCACTAATCATTTGAAATCACGGTATCAAAACACGAACTGCAACTTCGTTATTCGATTTATTTTATTTATATTTAGATAATTATATATGAATATAATTCTTTCTTTGATTTCAAAACTACATTCATTTCATATATTTGATAAAAATGATATTTTTATCATCAAAAATATTTATTCAACACATGAATATTTTTAGCACTTCATATTCACAATAAAAATGTAGATTTTATTGTTCAATCTGTATATTCAAGACATGAATGTTTTCGACTTCACACATACGATAAAAATATGATTTTTATCGTTCTAGTCCTTTATTCAACACATGAATGTTTTCTATGGTTTGTATATATAATAAAAATGTTATTTTTATTGTTAAAACAATTTATTTCAAAACACGATTATTTTATATAGTTTATATATAAGGTAAAAATGTTATTTTTATATTTCAAAGAATTTATTCAACACATGAATTTCTATTCAACACATGAATATGGTTTCAACACATGAATTTTTACTCAACACATGAAAATAATTCTAACACATGAATATTATTGAATGTTTCGGTAGCATAACGGTAGGGTAGTTAAAACCGGCACCGTCCCTAGTACGGCTCCTCGCTCTACCTTAAAACCTCGCGGTTTTTGACAATGGGGATTTCATGCATCTAATTTGTATGCAGACGAGCATGTTTATTTTTCTTTTCCACAAACTAATCCTATGTGGTTTCATCCAAAATAATTCTCAACCACAAATAGGAATTTTTCAACCACAATCAATCATTCATGATTTTCACCAAATTTCACATCAACCAATAATCCAAACAATATCACAACTAATAAATATCGTCCATGGTCTGTGGACGAGGGGAGTGTGTATATATATATATATATATATTCGTATATAAATATATTTCAATTTCATTTCAATTTCATTTCAATTTATTTCAATGCATATATCACTTCTACAACGAATATATGACTTATACATCGAACATACAACTTATACAATGCTTATACATGAGGTGTACAACGCTTATATAACTCATACATCGACTATATAATTTATACATCGTTGTTTTTATAAATTAGAAATCTCACATTGGGTTCCACTCCACCAAAAATAGCAAAAGGCTCAGAAAAATATCCGGTCTCTTCTAGAATGTAGAAGATGTTCGCACGAGTCCATTGTCTCTTGTTTCACTGGATTTCGTCAAGAAATGAAAAAGATATGATTTTTATAGTGAAATCATAAACCGTAGCGCTTTAAAGTGCTATAGAATAGTTTAAATAATATAAAGTCGTACCTCTCTGAAAATCTTCAAAACTAGGTCATGATTTTTCTTCAAATCCGCGCAGTGATATGACGATCGGCCAAAACCACGTGGAGCAGCTCGGAGAGGCGCGCGCAACCGTGGTGGTGCAGGCGAACTCGACGGCGGGGTTGATCCACGGCGGCGCGATGAACACTATGACTTTGGAGCAACAAAACTCCACGAATACACCACGAAAGTAGAAGCCACAGGTATGGATTTGAAGAGCTCAACGAGGGCTACGAAATCCTCAACTGGGTCGAGGTCTAATGATGACTATGGCGGTCGGAAAGTGGACGGGAAGGGATGAAGCGTTTTCCGCCTTCGATCAGATGTCGGGGAGAGAGAAAACGGGGAGAGAGAAAAAGTGAGGGCCAATGAGATTTTTCTTCTATTTATATATTTTGAAATAAAATCCAAAAATACCCCTTATCTCATACGAATCCAATCCAAACCCAACGACTGTCGTCCCTAGCTAAATACCCCCATTTCGTAGGCCCATTCGACTGTTTCAGTCAGTTTTCCTTCAAATTAAAATATAACACATTCACTATTCGATTTGAACGTACATTCCAATTTTCCAGGGCCACATACTGATCCCGAAAATTCCGGAAAAATAAATCTGGCTATGTTTTGACGATACGGTCCCAACAAAACTAGTCTCGTTGAATTCTGAGACCGTTTGAAAAATGGCCATTTTCTGGTCGATCCGACTTAACTGAAATTGACCAAACATTTTCCTTCTCCACGCTCACATATTAACTTCAAAAATTGTGGAATTTAAAAACCTAGCAATAATTTGACATCCCGGATCCAACAAATGTGGTTTTGTCAAATTCTGAGGTCGTTTGCAAAATGTTTATTTTCAAGGGCGATATATTCTCTATAGCGACCTTTCTGAAAATTCATTTGGCCATAACTTTTGACTCCCGCTATGAAACTTCGATTTTTCCAATTCGTTAGAAAGATATTCATAAACAGATTTAAATATTGTTTGTTTCACTAAAATCTGTTTCATTTTGCACCCGGTACAGCCAGTCAAAGTTTGAATTGAAATTTTGAAACTGCCGCGCCATTTCAAGCCTTGTTTATAATTTAAAACAATTATATTTATTTTCAAACATCTATTCAAACATACTCTTCGTCGTTATTATTTAAAATATTTTATTTTAAATATTTAAAATCCACTAAAGTAGCCAATTTAAAATTTTTAAACTGGCTCAGACTTTTCGGGTTGTTACGAGACATCACTAAACGATATAGAAATAAAAACAGCGTTCTAGCTTCTGAAAGCTGAATATATCACTTTTTAGAAGCATATTCAGTGACACTTTAAAGAAAACCGACGATACCTAAATGTTCTGAACTTGATTGTTAAAAAGTCAGAATATAAAACACATTCAAATAAAATAAGTAGTGGGTAAATAAATTAATTTATAGCTCAGATCATGGGAAAAATCAAATTCTTGATGAAAGATGAAATATAAAAACAAAACCTAGAATAAAGCATTTAGTTGTGTATATTTGGAGATGAAATAGACTGAAATATTGGTTGACAGTTTCAGTATTAGCACATTAGATGGTTAAACTTGAAGAAAAAAATTTCAATAGCCATTTGCCAATAATCTCAACATGTTTAGAAAATTAACACAAAATAACAACAAAGATCTTAGCTACCAAACAATGGAATTTAGCAGTCGTTGATTTGACTTTAATTTAAAGAGGGAACAAAATAAATATTAAAAGCGTAGAGTAATCAGTCAACTAGAAGGAGATTTTATGGTATTTCAACAGGTTAAAAGAAAGAAAGAAAAACCTGAAAACCCTAATCTTCGGGTGCCATTAACGATGAATAAAGGTTAGACGAGAGTAAAGAAAACAAAAGAATGGAACGGAAGGAAAAAGAGGGGGAGAACGTGAAATAGATCATGGACATTAATGGGTTGGAAAATTACCATCGTACTGTTTTTTCATAGCCGCTTGATACATGTCGATAGATTGAATCTAATCCGTTCTTTATATTTTGTTTTTCCATCAAGAAATTTTATTATGTAGATGTTATGGTAACGGGTATTATTAGGCATTTAATATTTACTTATTATATATAAGATGAAGATGTTATGGTAACCGGTGTAATTAGGCATTAAATATTTACTTATCATATATAACATGTAGATGTTATGGTAACCGGTATTACTAGGCATTAAATATTTACTTATCATATATAAGATGTAGATGTTATGTAATCGGTATTATTAGGCATTAAATATTTACTTATCACAAAGTTGCATATGTATATATTTAATCAAATTAAATTTTTTTTTTTTCAAGAACTGAATCATGTTCATATCATTATGAGAAATATTTATATGTACTTGATTTTAACAAGTTTTCATTCAATCAAATAAAATTTAAAATTAACTACGATTTTTTTTTACTAAGAATGCTAAATTATTTAATCATTTGTTTAAACCAAATCATGTTTAGCTTTAACATTAAAATCTAAATAACTTAACCGTTTTATGTATTCAAAAGAACAAATTCAAATTTATATACACAAATATTTAAATATTTTAACATCCATTTAAAGTTTATGATTTGAAGTCTGCAAAAGTAAATTTGGGGAATTTTGAAATTATGGCTTCTTGGTTTGATTAATGCATGATAGAGAAAGTTTGTAAAAAGAGAAATAAATGCATAATTTATTCTAAAGGATGATAGTTTTGGTGTATGTATGGTGTATATTAAGTAAGAAGTTGTGTATATGATGTTTAATTTTTTTTTTTTTTTTGTGTATGCAAGGTTATTTGCAGTGTATAAATAGAATATATCTACTAAAAATTATTATTTTTTCATTATTAATGTAATTTTATGTCATCTTTGCTTTTAATATCTTATTCTGCAGGTAGCCAATCAAAAGAGGCTACGTGGATTGAGGGCACAAAAGAGATCACATGGGTTGAGATATGTACCATTAGATTTGATTTAAAATAAGCTGTTTAATTTATAGTCGGAGAGGATGGTATGGTTTGCATTTCTACAACAAACTAGAGAAAATATGTTTTAGTCATTTCAAATGATGACATATTAGTATGAAATTGTGATACATTTAAGAAAAATTAAGTTAAAACTTTTATAGTTAGTTGTTTGAAAAAATAACAATGTATGATAAGTTATTAACGAATGATTATGTAATATTAATTATTTACAATTTGATTATTGTTTATTAGTTCACTAACTGTTAATTATTCCATATTTCAAAGTAATTATTAATAATTAATAAAGAAATGATTTTACAAAAAACATTGCTATGATATGTAAACGAAATCTTTAATTCAAAAAAATTGTTAGAATATACTTTTTTGAGACATCATCACACAACTCAGCATTATTTTTAAAGGAAGTTTAAAATAATAAGAGAAAAATGTAGGGGCTAATCACAAAAAAACTTCCCCTTATGTATATGCGTAGATAATACATTTTACATACCTATAGTTATTGGTAGATAATCATCCTTCAACAATTTTATGAGACTGGCAATAATTACCTACTAATAAATTTTACAATTAAATATTGGTAGATAAAGGTTCTCTTTACCTACCCATATTTATAGGTAGGTAAAGGTCAAATTTCTTATAATGTGATAGACCAAAATTTGGTACTAACACCCAAATGCAAATCACAGATCGCAGAATACAGAAAATAGTAAAATAAGAGGAGAAACACAAGGTTTTTATAGTGGTTCGGCTGTAGATATAGCATACATCCACTTTATAATCGTATTGTTATACTGAAAGATTACAAGAATCAGTTACATGTAGACAACAATCTGTGTGTTATATGAAATTACAAGAGTTTATACGTGCAATCCACGTGTTCATTGTGTTGAAAAGAGAAGAATTTGGCAGTTGGAAGGTGCAAAGTCTTTGCACTCAGTAATGGTGGAAGCCGTGTAGAAGAATGGCCAATCGATTCTCTGAAAAGTCTTCAAATGATGTATTTATAGCTGTAGAGGAGTGCTCCACGTTCACCACTACATTTTGGGATTCTTGGGATGCATGCCACGTGGCATCCCACCCGGAGCTCCTCCACAGCTATAAATACACCATTTGAAGACTTTTCGGGGAATCGATTGGTCGTTCTTCTACACGGCTTCCACCATTATTGAGTGCAAAGACTTTACACCTTCCAACTGCCAAATTCTTCTCTTTTCTACACAATTAACACGTGGATTACGTGTATAAGCTCTTGTAATTTCATAAAACACATGGATTATGTGTCTGCATGTAATTGATTCCTGTAATCTATCAGTATAACAATAAGATTATAAAGTGGATAAAGGCTACATTTACAGCCGAACCATTATAAAAACCTCGTGTGTCTCCTCTTATTTTATTGTTTTCTGTATTCTGCGATCTGTGGTTTGCATTTGGGTGTAGTACCAAATTTCGACGGAACGTAACTTGGTAAGTAAATTAAAATTTGGAACCGAATATGGAATTTGAATTTGATTTGTTTATGAGCAAATGATAATGTGTGTTTGAACATGATTGTTTCAAACAAAAAGTGAATGAAGTAAACAAGCTAATTAGAGAACTAATTAGTGAATTGAATGCGATTAAATTAAAAAAAAAGATTGGATTGAATTGAAATCAATTTGAAATGCATATGTGTATACTAAACAGGTATTAATGGAAGCAAATGGAAGCAAATGGAAGATATAAAATTGAATGCCCAACGAAAAGGTACATGTTTACAATATAAATGGATTTGATGATTTTATGAGTAAACCACTTTGCTTTTTGATTTTCTTTTTGAATGGAATGGGCCTAGAGAGGAATTTTGAAGTTATATTGATTGAGCCATGCAAAGGAGGTGCTGGCAAAATTTTCAAGAAATTTAAAGAGTTAGAAAATTTAATAATTAAAAATTGATTTTTCGATTATATATGGAATTAGAAAACTAGATTGGTTAATAAAATTTAAAGTGAAATAATGAATTTGATAAATTGATTTGGAATCAATAAAAGTTTGCTAGAAATACAAATGACTATTTTATTAACTGAATAACACCTAATTTTCAAAGAAAATTGTCGTTTATGGTAAAATAAAGTAAATAAGTTGATTTAGTATCAACTTGAATGAATGTGAATGCATGAGTGTGGTATGTGAATTGAATATAAAATATTGATTGTGAATTAATCAAAACTAAATGAAATGACGCATATGCTAAATTTGGAATAATTAACTAAATGTCCGGACTTGTGCATTTACATGCTAAATATATATGATGTGACATGTTTGTGATGAATCCATGTGTTTAACTAATCAAATGAATGAATGTTATTGAATTTCATATATTTGAGACTTATGTGTTTAAATTGGTTAAGTATAGGTAAATGGAGTTATACAATTTGGTTTTTGCTTAAATAGATGGCATAAAAATCAAGTAATAAACTTGCTTAAATAACACTTATATAAGGTACGCCTTTGCAAATATACGAAAATAGGATTTATGAACTGTTTTCCAACCGTGTGCGTCGATATATACTTTTCATCTCTTTTATTATATTGCAAAAGCTCCTCCGTACAGGGGAAACTCTGCGTATATTTTCCGAAAATTCAGGGAGTTAGACTACTTTTCAAAAAAATTGAAATTTTTAAAAGATAAAAAGGGATAATTCTTATACTGGATAAAATTTAAAGGATTTTAAATTAGAAATGGGAAAGTAATTATTTGCATATAAACTAAAAGTTTTATATGGAACTAAAGTTGTAGAAATTTGAAGTTTCGGTTTTTAACTGGGAGAGTTTTTGGAAAGTTAATGGGTTTATAACATTCTCTTGCCTTAGTAATTTCAAGGTCGAAATTCTTTTAAGGGAAGAGGAATGTAATGACTTGGATTTTTAATCAATTAACTTTGGAACAATTTTAAATGTTTAATTAGAAATATAGACAGGTTTTAATATGGAATTTATTGATTAAGTAAGCAAAATACGATTAATTTTAAATATAATGAACTATCGAAATACGAAAACAAGAATAATTGAATTTAAGGTTAAAAGTGGATCGAAATGATTCTAATGATTTACATAAATTCTATTTTAATTAGAATGGTAATAATAATTTATTATCAATGGATTTGTGTTTTGAAATCGATTTAATTTAAAATGTAAAAATAGTCATTTTTCAAACGACCACGGATTTCAATGAAACTAATTTTATTAAATCTGCAATGGTTATTGCTAGATTTTAAGTTTTGTGTCAATCGGAGTTGTTATGTGAGCATGCGCAATTTAAATGCGTATCGATTAACAATTTGAAATTGAAATAGAGATTTTACAAATAGTCTCGAAATTCAATGAAACCAGTTTCATCGAGTTAAGAATATTAAATTATATTAGGATGTCATTTTTTTTCACGATCGGATTTCGTACGTGATAATACGAATTAAAAAAAATGCATAAATATTATATTATAAAATAAAGGGCTGCTTTAAGAAAATCTTAGCATATCTTTACAATCTTAACCAAAAATCTTATACTGCTTGTTCCAAATCTGTGCATGTCTTTAGGGATAAGACACATTGTCTTTTCCTGTTCAAAAATATTGCCCAATTATTCAATTTAAAACCTATTGTGTCCTCGTTCTTTTATAAAATCGCACTAGCAGGTGTTCATGAGCTTCTTAAAGACCGTTAATGGTGACGAGCATCCTCCATTTCTTCCACTTCTAATCTACCACCGTCTTTCTACAAATATCTCCTTCTTTCTTCCATTCTTCTCGAATATGTCCCTCCATGAGTCTGGTTTTTCCTGCGTGGTGATTTTTGAAGTTGTTCTCCAAATCTCTTCAGATGTTAACCCGTTATGCCCTGTATCCGCTATTTTCCTCCTTCCACAATATTTTTGATAAAAAGTTTCCTCCTTTCTACTGATTTCAGCCTCGTCCAGTGTGTGGTGGCCCTTTTCACTTCACTGTGATTCTCTGCTGAGGAAATAAACTACTTGATTACGTATCCCTCTTGAACAATTGGCTGTAGTGTGCTACCTCTGGTATCCTCGCGAATATATGCTTACACATTACCTGATGTCTCTCGAACATGTAGTTTGAGCCTTGGGGTCGTATGTGGTATGCATGAAATTAGTTTGTCTCAGTAGTATGTGCGTTTGGTATATTTGTTTTAGGGTTTTGACTTGCCTGTTATGTGGTGTCTGGTTTTCTTTTGTTGTTCAACTGTATGTGGTGGCCATGTCTGGAGTGCTATGTGTGTGCACTTCAATTTGCTCTTTGTTAGTTTACACTCTTCATAATGAACGATGATGTAGTGTGCTACCTCTGTCCCTTGCGGGTCTATTCTTTACATTGCTTGGTGTTATACTTTCATGTATTTTGAGCATTTGGGTCGTTAGTGGTGGCTGTTTGCTTGCAAGTCTGAGATTGTGGTGTGTATGCTTGTCTTCATGAAATTTGGTTTTGACTTGCCAGCTTAATGGCTTTAGTGAACTGGACTATTATCGGTTGCTTAAGAGGGGAGGTTGTGTTGTCTATGTCGTTTGGATTATCTTTTTTCTTGGGTACAGGGTGTTTATACTTTTTCACTAATCAAGATCCATGTTTCTTATTGCACCTTTATTGGCGAATGGAAACTTTTTGCTCCCATGCTGGTATAGGTATTCTCTGTTGCTGTTTTGGCTTGAGCACAAGCATCAGGAATCTCCATGTCTACACATTTGCAAATTTGTTGATTCTCAAGCATGCTTTGATAATCACAAGTCAGTTTAGGAGGTAATCGCCTAAGCAAGATGATGGATGAGCTTGCTCGTGTTCCGTGTTCTTGGGCTTTCTTGAGCCCTGTGCACTTCTATTTTTTCGAGCCGTGTGCTATATAATGTTTTTCCATGCCTAGAGCCTTGTGATGTTGTTCTACTTGCACTACTTGTACAGCACTTTTGATGTAATAGTTTTTATATGTACTTGGTATATGTAATTTATTATCCCTTCCTGCGTTGAGTGCAATGGAAATTATCGTATTCTAGTACTCAGCTAGCTCCCGAACTGTAATCTAGTATAGAATAGTGGACGGTCCACTTTAAATGTCGTATGTGGTGGACGGTCCACCTAAAAAACCGATTTAGCTGATTGTTAACCACAATCACTTGAACTATATTGTATTTTATTATTGGTTGTAATAAAAGGTGTTGTGGTCACCTTAAAAATCGGTCGGCTATGCGGAAAAAAAATCGCACCAGCAAACATTTTGATTCCTCAACAAACAAATCGAAACAGCCCAAAACATGAATTCCCCTCTTCAAAAATCAATATGAAATCAAATACTCTATGACATTTTAAGATTTTGGATTCATCGAACTCCTTAAATCAATTGATTCTCACTTATATGCATTTCATTTGGATCCATATTATTATCTAGAGTTTGAAATCTTCGGCAGCAAACTAAGGTTTCATACAGGCGATGATTGGAGAGGCCAGGGTTGCAAACAAGCTTAGCATGGAACTCATGGTGGTGCTAGGTTTAGACCGATAGAGTTAAGGTAAACTTGATCGTGGTAGTACTGTTATGTTCACCAGACGGCGTAGCAGGTCGCATTTTTCATGAGGGTTTTTAGTCCGAAGGGAGGTGATTGGAAGGAAAGTCGTGCCTGACACGGAGCGTGGATGCGAGGACATGTCGATAGCAAGTGGGCTGGGGATTCTGATGGCTTGGTACAACGATGACACAGGGGAGAAGGAATGGGAGAAGTTCGAATCGAACTGGAAAAAAGGGTTGTCGTGACTTTTAACAATGAGGAAGGAAGGATTATAAATGGGGTTAAGGTTAGTTAATTAAGTTATTATTTATTTTAATTCATTCAAACTTATAAAGAAACTACAACTCCTGCATATAATGTCAGACTGGAACAAAACAAATTATGTAGGAATCATATCGACGATATCTACGCTTGCGAATTGATTTAGAGAGATTTGGAGCTAGCTGTAATTTTCGGTTAAATTAAATGTTTTTTTAATTTAATCGAAACAAATCGTTATTCCGACAATTAAAAATCAGTGTGAGTAAACTCACTGTCTCTAACTCATTTATATTTTTAAATGAATTTTAATTTAGTACATAATGTTTATATGTTGCTTGATGGTTGTTTGGATGGGTTGTTAAATTATTATCATTTGTTTGATATTATATATATAGTAGTATATAAAGGTTTGGTAGTAAGATATTCTCGCACATTTTAGCGGATGAGACCCTATGCTCACTGCATAACAGAGGATGACTCCATATACCACGATATCCAATCTTGAAACGGGATTGGTATTATTTGTGTCGACTAACATTTGCGGTTGCAGGGAAACAAGTTGGAGTGATCTGACTGGATTCCTCAACAATTATAGTGCTTACTTTCATATATAGTGTTATATGATATGTCAAATTATCTATAATTGATTATTGTTTGTTTGAGTGGCACTATCCCTAAAAATTTTGTATTTAAATACCATAAATTTATTCACATAAAAAGATTAAGGTATATATAAAATAATTTAAGGAAAATTTTATTTTTCCAAATAGAAGTTGAAGTATGAACGGGCTTGAAATTATAAACTTGTTATTAAATAGATAAAAACAAGGAAAGTAATTTATAAACGTTTTTCATAAATGAAGTGAAATAATTATCATTGCATAAATCATGGAATATAGATTCAAGCGTGAATTTAAAAAAGAAAAGTCGAAATTGATTCCAAAGGAAATATAAGATTTTGTTTCGAAATTCTAAATGTAAATTAAATTGAGGTAAATGATGAGGAATTTATAATTAGAAATCGACTATGTCGAGTTTTAAGATAAAAATGATTTATTTTTAGAAAGAATATTACTATTTAGTAAAAAACTATAATTTAAAGTTAAATATTTCAAGAAGCTAATATATTAGTACTTAAAAGATATGGGAATAAAACCTATGTTTTTATAAATAAGGTTAAAGATAACGTAATACTATTTTAAATTGAAATTAGTTATTATACTTGTTTTAGAAAAATCTATTATTAGAAATATATATTCAAATGTTTTAAAATATATTTTTTCTATAAATACTTATTTTGATAAATTAAGAACTTTTGAAATATACTAAGTGATTATAAATTCTCTTGAGATTTATAAAACGTGTTTTATTCAACAAAGGAGATTTTACAAGAGAAATCTTGTAAATTGAATTTGTTAAATATTGGAACTTCAAATATGAACATGAATTCATGAAATAAGTTGAAAATGGTTAGTCGAGATTATAAACAATCGATTTTGGAATGGTAAGAGAAAATCAAATTGAACCTCGAGAATAGTTGACAAGATTATGAAATATTTCCTAAGTAAAATTCAAACAAAGTATGGAATAATATTTTTAAATATTTTCCTAAGTGTCGAAAAGGAATTTTGGAAATGGATGAAATATAAACCAAATGATTTCAAAAAAGGAAATGTTTTAAGTTGAGTAAGAGATTTTAACATATATGTTTAATACTATGTTTATTAGTCAAGATAGATATTCTTTGTCCATTTTGATGTTAAGAATGATATTCAATTAAGGTCTGAGAGGTAATTATACCCCTGCTCGATTGAGTTCATTGTTAACTAATAAATAGGAAAAAGGCTGACAACGAGGATCAATGTTAAATATAGCTAGTTAAATATGTAGAATTTAGGTTGTCATAACAATGTTTTACGCAACATTTTTTTTAACCCAAGGAAGTGTAGTTTGGAGATATAATAACAAATATTTCCTAAGTATGGAAAATGTTTGGTTTCGTGAAGAGATAAGTAAATGGAAATGTTTTCCAACTATAATAAGAGATATTTCCTGGTACAGAAAATAAAGTGTTCCGTGGAATATGGAAATGTTTTCCAAGTATTGTGAGAGGCCAAAAGTGGTTTTCAAAAATAAATTGGTAAAGATATTTGATAATGAATGTTGGAAAGGATTTAATTAATTAAATATTAATTAAAAGGGGGCTCAGTGTTGCTTGGTGCTTAATCAGTAGTATTTCCATTTGGAAATAAGATTTATGGTTGAATTTTTGTTTCTTTGATAGTTAAATAACTCGGCTATCAATGAATTCCCATTTCACTTATAACGTGTTGGTTCAAGGAAATCGGGATGGGAACTGGACAAAAAACCATTTTGAACCAACTTTCCGTTTGAAAACTAACTTGCATAGATGCTTATGAGATGATTTGTAGGCATATATCTTTAGAGCGGAAATTTTTTCTTGTTATTGTCTCTGGTTAGCTACCAGGATTAAACTTATAGCAGTAGTCCTTGCGATATGGGGTATTTTCAATTTTGTTCAATCCTAGAACGAACTCGTAAGGATGAATGTCTAACAGAGTATTTCGTAAAATCACGTACATTGATTTTTACAAATATACAAAATATGGTGGAGAAGACAACTTTTTTTATCTTAACACTCAGGGTATATTTATGAAAATCAATTAGTGATTTGTCGATCTAATAATGCAGCATTCAAAGTTGAATGTGATGTCTCTAAAAAGGTAACCGTGACCTTAAGCCTCATCAGCCAGGAAATGACTAAAATCGGGGAAGCAGCAGGGCTATATGGGTCATACCTATTAGGGTATATCACCAGCTGATCTAGAGAAATCATTTGCTCCTTTTGTATGCTTCGGAATGAGTACGGTTGGACGACCAACAACCCTGGTGATGATAAATTTGGTACACTCAAGTTGAATGTGTGGCATGTTCCATGTGGCCGGGTTGCAAGATGATCTTGTTGAATCCCAGTGTTTTATCTTTAGAGAACACCGATCAAAGTGATGTTCCATACGTAGTCATGTTAGAAATTCAAACTCCAATTCGAGCTATACAATTTTAGTTTTAAACGAACTATGTCGAAATGTGAGACGCAAACATTTCGGCTATATCCTTATTTTATTTTTGGATTGATATACATTATTATAATATCAATTAATGTATAAAAATGATTGGGTTATCATAAGGGAAAAACACATGCCATGTTTATATGTAGTCGTATCTTATGATGTTTATGTGTGGTCGTGTTTCATGAGAGTTCCATTCTTTTAAAGGATATTAAAGTTAAGCAAGTTGTTTGGGTTTTCTCACATCAGCCCTATGATTGACCCAGTGTTTATTTTCTTTTGTTTTCCCTAAAACTCTTGGGTTCCCAAATTTATACGGGAAGTCAAGTAGTTCAGGTCCTTACGGATGCATCAGAGGAGTTTGGAGCAGGAGGCTTTACCGCTAATTATCGATTATTTATTTTATGATGCATCACATAAATGTTACTCTAATGATTGGCATGTATATAAAGTCACATTTATTTATTTTAAAAATTGTTATATATTATATTTTATTCTGCTGTGATTGTGAGATTTTGTGTATTGTTTGTCTTCGACTATCTCTTTTCTTCTTTACTCCTAAAGATTTGTATTTTCTTGCAAATTGGGTTAGACGTGTGTTGTATTTAGTCAACTCAAAGGGTACGGATTTGCAGTTACATAGTTTTGATTTCTTTGTTGATTCTATCTTAGAAGATTCTAGCAGATATTTTGCTTTTTATTTCTTTACCATGGTTCAGTCGTATCTTTTGACCATATGAGAATATTATTATTATATACCATGATGATGTTTTTGAATGATATTTTTAAGACATGATATTTTTAGAAAATTTCGTTTTCCTGAAATAGATGCTTCTGTTTGTCATTGTTGTTAATAATATTTTTTGTCAACACCGGAATATAGGGTTATGGTTGTAAATCTAGGGTAATCCAGTTCCTCCAAGCTCTATTTAATTCGTCATTCCCTGATATCAAGGTCCTAAGTCTGAAGATTAGAACTTTTCCCTCAAGAATGAGTATCACGCTTACGAGACTTAGGGTCCAGTAGTTATCCTAGGACAAGGGCTTAATAAACTCAACACTAGTGGAAGCTACATGGCTCATAATGGTTAATTTGGTAATTATCTCCAAGTAAAAGGTTGGATTTTAGTTAGCAATAAGTAAAATATGTGGAATAGATTGCGAGTGCTAAGGATCTACTATATTGTTTTACCTAATAAGGTACATAAGTAATTACAAGAGAAAAAGTGAACTCCCATATCAATTTACAAATTTTCGTTTTGTCTCTTAGAAATGACTACAGGATTTTAGAATGAGAAGAATCCCCCAAAATGTGACCCCTGGAGTCTTATTTATAGACAATTATCCCCCCTTTGGCAGTGGTCCAGTAGGAAGCCCAGTTCTGCCTGAAGCATTTTGTTTCGGCCCGCCTTTGTGGTTCTCGGTGTCTGCCTGCTTAGCTTCGGTAACAGTCTCATGGTGCCGGCTTAGTATGGTGGTATCGACATCAGGTACATTGGTGAACATAGCTTCCTTCTGCTCTAGTGGCACTATTGACTTTGTGTTTCTGAGCGTTGGTCCGCTTAAGAGCTTATGGATATTGTCTTTATGCTTCTTTCTTTATAATTTTGATGCCGCTTTAATATCGATATTGATACCAAGTATGTTGCTATCGATATAACTTTTTTTGCTCCTATATTGGTCTCGTTCTTTATCTTTAATGACTTTGGGCTTCAGTATCAGTCCTCAAGCTTATATTCCTAATCTTGGTGTCATTTCATGCTTTATCCTTGCCTTCCTTGGTATCGCCTCTTTGGTGTAACCACCCTGGTGCCAACTCTTTGGTATCGCTTCTTGATGTCACCTCCTTTGTGCCAACTCTTTGGCTCACCTCCTTTGTTTCACCTCCCTGGTGCCACCACTTGGTGTCACCTCCTTGGCATCACCTCCCTGGTGCCACCTCACTGGTTCCACCTATTGGTGTCACTTGCTTGGCATCACCTCCCTGGTGCCACCCTTTGGTATCACTTCCTTGGTGCCACCTCATGGTATCGCTTCTTGGTGTCACCTCCTTGGTGCGATCTCTTCTTATGGTTTCAAAGCTTCTACTTTTCCATTAGACCAGTGCTAACTTTAGTGATAACATTTACCTCCGCTAGCATAAAGAGGCTTTTGTTCTTTAGGAAAAAATCCTATGGTTCCTACATTGTTTTCCTGTAACTCAAGAAACATTATAGAAATTTTACATCATTAGTTTTGTATAATCCAAAATAATGGCGTAAGCAAAAATACTAATTTTTTCAGATGGTGGTATTAGAGTTCAAAAACCAAATTACTAACCTTTTATGAGTTTAAATATATAATGTGCGAACCCAATGATGTATCCTCATGTTCCCTTATAATGAGAATTCTAAAATTTAAGACCTTTTTGTCAATAGGAACATGAAACCTGAGATTTTAACTCAGATAATTATTATCAAGAGTCCATTATTGAAAATATGGGACAATAAGCCCAAAATTCAGGCTTAGATATTTGCAATAGTAATCTAGAAATCCACTTCTAGCATTATAAACAGAAGAATCGAAACTCACCTTCGGGTACTTTGGAGAGAAGTCCAGAAATCCGTTTCTGGAATGACAGAAATCCCGTAGCCCGAATTCAGGCATTTATAATAGAAGTCTAGAACTCCACTTCTGGAAACATAGATAGAAGACCTGACAAAATTACGCTGATCTTTGTGTGAATTTCTTCTGCGTTTTTCTAAATAAAATATAACAACTAACATTTCTTTCGTCGTTCTCTTGCATAATGTTTAATATTTCATTCATATTATGCTAAGCATTGTTTTGATCAAAACCACATAGTAGTGAAATTTGCGATAAAAGTAATATAATTGTTCTGACTAACATAAGTTAACAAAACCTCCCCGTGCAAGGTGTTGAGAAATCATAAGCTTTGTTTGGAGATTTCTAATATAAGACCCGAGCTAACCGAGTATTTACTTTAAAAATCCTATTTCGGAAATAAGGTAGTAAACTCGAATTCCATCTTGGGCATGATAATAGAAGTGGACTCAGGAATCCTTTTCAAGGTATAATAGAAGTCCCGAACCAAAGCCCAGATTCGGGTATTAACCTTAGAAGACTAGAAATCTGTATCGGGAGATAATAGAAGTCCCAAACTGAAAACTAGATTCGGGTATTAATAATAGAAGACCAAACATCCACATCTGGCAATAATAGAAGTCCCGAACTGAAACTCAGATTTGGGTATTAATAATAAAAGACTAGAAATCCACATTTGGTAATAATAGAATTCCCGAACCGAAACCCAGATTCGGTTATTAATAATAGAAGACCAGAAATCGATATCTGTCAATAATAGAAGTCGCAAACCGAAACCCAGATTCGGGTATTAATAATAGAGGACTAGAAGACCACATCTGAAAGTAATAGAAATCCTGAACTGAAACCTAGACTCAGGTATTAATAATAGAAGACCAGAAATCCACATCTAGGGAATAATAGAAGACCCAAACCGAAACCTATATTCGGGCATCTAGAAGACTAGAAATCCACATTTGGCAATAATAGAAGTCCCGAGCCGAAACATAGATTTGGGCATTAATAATAGAAGACTAATAATCCACATCTGGCAATAATAGAAGTCTGAATCGAAAACCAAATTCGGGTGTTAATAGTAGAAGACCAGAAATCCATATATGTCAATTAGAAGTCCCGAACGAAAACCTAGATTCAGGTATCAATAATAGAATACTAGGAATCCACATCTGGCAATAATAGAAATCCCAAATTGAAACCTAGACTAAGTCGCTACTTCGGCTTTGTGAACCACTTTCTGTGTTGTGGTTTGATTTGTGAGCCACTTCATGGTCTTTGATTAGCCGTTTTAGCCTTGTGAGCCACTCTTTGGGATTTAATTGATTTATGAACCACTCTCTGGGATTTGATTGGCTTGTAGCTCTGAGCACACAGCTCAATGGTGAGCACACAGCTCAGGTGAGCACACAGCTTAATTGTGAACACACAGCTCAGGTGAGTACTTAGCTCAATTGTGAGCACATAGCTCAGGTGAGCACAGAGGTAAAGGATGAGCACACAGCTCATGAGGACGATTAGAAAATTATCGCAAATCATGCAAATACGACAATCATGCAAATACGACACCTAACTATCTCTCTGAAGCGCGGGGCACGAAGATGCTACATGACCCGGAGTTATGCAAATACGACAATCATGGGGTTCAAGGCACTCATTAGCGCGATGGTTCTTTGATCCGCGGTTGTAACAATTTCCACTAATAGAGTTAGAAGTTACAGTTCCGAAGACCTCTTGCTTTCCTTTCTTGTTAGGCCAAGATTTAGACTTATTGTTGGGATTTCTCTTTTTGTTGAAGTTTTTCTTTGAATAATACAGTTCATCTATGTGGATGAATTTTTTGTTCGAGAACGGAAATATTGTAAGTCCTAGCATCCATGGATGTATAGCTCTTTCCAAAATGGAGTATTTTTAATCAATCCAGAATCAATGGCGATGAGTTTCTCACGGTCGTTTATGTCTTTCGCTTTATGAGCTTCAATATTAAATCTCTTTACGTAATCGCCCAAAGATTCTCCTTGCTTTTGTTTTATATTTGTAATGACAGTGTAGTCCACAGTTGGATCCTTGCAAACGTAAAATTATGTAGAGAACACATAAGAAAGCTGCTTCCAAGAGCATACGGTTTTCTCTTGATACTGGTGATACCATTTAGCAACTGCCCCTGAACAATCATCGGAAATAGTCGGCATCGAACATCCCCTAAAGCATTGTAAAGATTCATTTGGCTATCCAAAGCCATAAGATGGTCATCTAGGTCAGTAGTTCCATGATATTTCACAGTGGATGTGTTCGTGATTTCATCAGTGAAGGGAGCCACTCTTTCATTATTGTTGACATGATCATCCAAGGTTCTCTTTCCCTTGCTTCCAAGTAAATTATTGATATCCTTCTTTGCCGTATCCTTGAAGTAAGCTTCTGAATTTTCATAGTTCGATCTTTCGGTACTGTATCCTTCAGTAGTTGAGCTTGCATATTGCTCTTTCCTTTGGCCATGTTGGTTTCCCTAGTATTTTATCTGTGAAAGATTAGGTCTTTTCTTCTTATAGGAAGTCAAATTGATTTTATCCCTTTCCTCGAATTGTTAGATGGACGCATTTCTCCTTGGAGACTCAAATTCTTCACCTCGACTCAGTCTGGTGTTCTTTGAAGACTTGTATGCTTGAGAATTTTGCCACAGACTTTGCATTTCGAGAAGTTGTTGTTTTAAAGGCTTGATCTTGGTGGCATTGTAAAGGCTCGCAAATCCGTACCATTTGAGTTGACTAAATACACTATACTTCCAACCCAAATTGCAAAGAAATATGAATCATTATTAATAAAAAAGAAAAAGGTAGAAGAAGAACAAAAATAACAATACAGAATCTTGCATCGCAGCGGAAATATAGCATATATATCAACTTTTGGAGTACAACTTTTTTCTATATATACATATAATCATTAGAGTACAACACTTACAACACAACAGAAAAACAATGACTCAATATCTAACACTGAAGCCTCCTGCTATAATTCCAAGCTCCTTTAGATAAATCTGTAAAATGCTGAACTACTTGACTGCCTATACAAATTTATGCACCTAAAAGTTTAGGTATAAAAAAAAATTCTGGGTCAGTCATGGGACTGGTATGAGTAAACAATTTAAAACAGTTTGAGAAATTAAACGATAACTCATAAGACCACGATGTATAACACGGAACGGGTTTTTCCCTTATGAGAATCCAAAACACTTGATCTAACTTTCAAAATCCTTTTGAAAGAAACGATAATCTTTATATCAAAACTCTTTTGATATTATAATAGTGTTTAAACCAAACAAATAACAGTCTAGTGGAATGTTTGCATCTCACGTTCCACATATATAATATACAATCAAAATCGTGAGCACTTATTGAGTAATGAATTTCCAACTATGGCAAGGTATGGAACCATCTTCCGATAGTGTGTCTCTAGAGGAGAATACACTAGGTTCAACAAGAATATCTTATAACCCGGCCACACATGACCGACCACTCACTTCGCTTGAGTGTATCGAACGTATATCACCAACGGTTGGGATAGGCAACCGTTTTCCCGAATGGGACAACATCGAATAGAATAAAGAATGAAATGAATTTCTCTAGATAAGTGATAATACACCCTGATTGGGAGCTACCCACTTAGCCATGCTACCTGCCCGATTTTGGTCATTTCTCGGTTGTTGAGGCAAGAGGCTACGATTACTAACCATTCATTGATAGCATTATCAATTTGAATGCCACATTGTTAGATCCAATGATCACTAATTGGTTTGCATAAATATATTCTTGATATTATGTTAAGAGAATAAATTCTTTGTCACCATATATATTTATACAGACCAACATATTCGATCATTGGAAATACTCTGTCAGACACTCGTCTATACATGTTCGCTTTGGGACTGAACGAAATCGAAGGCATAATTTCCATTAATCCATCATAGAAAATTTCTACCTAGGATTAACAGAAAAAGCCCTTACACTTTACTCTGTCTTCGATTAACTTATATAATTTGATTCGCAACGCTATTGCCAATACGAAGTGGTTCTCGAATAAATAATCCAACCGGTCTACCCATATTGACAACGATATTGGCAAACACTTCGATAGTCGGTTATTTAACTATCGAAGAAAAACAAGCATTCATTCGTAAAATCAAACAATCATTGGGCCCTTAATTAATATTTCATTAATTAAGTCACTTCTCCAATTCCATATCAATATTCATTAACACGATATTTTCGATGATCATCTTGGCCTCTTACACTATTTGGAAATCATTCCCATCTATCAACTTCTTTTATTTTCTATATTTAGAAATTATATTTTATTTATAATCGGAAAACTTTCCAATTATTCTCTTTTCCGAAACCTTTATTTTTGTACTTAGGAAATATTCATTATACTTCCAAAGTTCTACTTACTTGGATAAAAACGAATGTTGTGTAAAACATCGTTACAACAACCCAAAATACTACATTCAACTAAATATTATTTAAGCATTTATCTTCGATACTGAATCTTGTTATTTATCGGTTTAAAATGAAATCAATCAAGTTGGGGTATAACTACCTCTCAGACCTTGACTGAATAACATTCTTAACTTCAAAACAGACAAAACCACTTGCCTCAAATAATCAACACCATAAATCAATTATTCATCTTAATCCTTATACTTTTCTCTTTCTAATTTTACCATATTTAATTATAGATTTCCTTTTTGTTCATAATGTTCTATTTTTAAGTTCATTTCTTTATCGAATTCTATATATACCGATACATTGATTTCTAACTATCATACATTCTTAACAATATTCTAACTCCTTAAATATTCGGAAAATTTTCCAGCACCTCCTTTGTATGGGTCAAAAGCTCAAACTCCAACTCGCCTCTCTAGGTCCATTCCATTCAAAAAGAAAATTAAAAAGTCAAGCGACTTGCCGATTCGGCGCATAAAACCTCATATGAAATTTAAGAATGTACCTTTTGTTGGGCACTCAAATTATAATCTTTATACACTGCAACCCATACATGTCTAACCCATATACGTCCATTCCTAGTTTATTCCAACTCAATCTGGTCATTTTTAACTCAATTTGCTAATTTATTTGTTAATTAGCTCTTTTGCTTATTTCACTTTTTATTTGAACATATCATGTTCAAATATAATTTAACTGACATATAAACTAATCGAATTCTCTTTTCAACTCAAATTTCATATTCGATTTCAAATATAAATTTACAAACACCTTTTTCTTATCCAAATTCCAATTTTGATTCAAAATTCCGTTAACTAATTATTCGTCAAATTAGTTAATTTTATTCAACAGCTAAAATTCTGATTTTTTGTTTCAAAAGTCAGTTCATTACTCCACTTGAGTTCAGATATATTTTATAACTCAAATCTAAATTTTTTAATGGAAATTCGGATTTTATTTGTTTAAAATCCTTTTATTTATTTGAATAAACTGTTGTGGTTTTATAATGCTTAAGGCGTTGTTTTTCACAAAATTTGATTTTGACATAACTCAAAATCTACAAGACGAAATCCAAATTTTTCTCTTCCATTAGAAAACCATTATTCAATTGGTCCTGATGATTTTTGTTTCAGGAAATTCCGACTTAAATTGAGTTATATATACTCAATTGAAGTTCAAAACGCCAATTTACGAACTGTCATGCTACGGCGAGTTTGTTTTAATTATATTTAAATATAAACGTTCTAAACTTCGTTTATACAAAAATTCCACTTCCATTCTAATATGTTTTAATATATATAAGATCGGCTTTCCAAATCTAAGTTAAACATTTCAATTTTTCTAAATCGTCGATTTTCATAATTTAGCTGTAAATTTTGTTTACAACTCTATCTTATATTTAATATTCCAATTATTCTGGAGATAAATTATAAATCCTTTGGATTTATTTCAATTTTGTTTATAATCCACATTCTGAAATATATTTCATCATTCCCATTTTGAAATGATTTCAAATTCTATTTGAATTAAAAACTATGAATTATCCAATGATAATTTATTTCACTAGATTTATAAGTATCGTTTATAAATCCAACTTCCTTGTTTTATAAAATAAAACAAGTTTCATTTCAAAAATTCTATTTAAAACTCCATTCCTTTTATATTCCGAATTCCGGAATAAAAACCGTCGCTCCCTTTTCGAAATGATTCCAACTTCCTATTTTTAAATTCAAACTTGAATTTAAAATTTAAAATTATCTTCTAATAATTAATTTGCTACAATTATTACATCCTTTATAAATCTACTTGTTTTATATATTAAAACAAGTTCCATTTCAAAATTTATTTAAAACCAAAATCTTATTTCGGAATATTCCATTTATTTTAACTTATCTATATATAGCATAGAATATATTTAAATATTTAATCTAAATATTAGTTTCTAATAAATACCATTCCAATATCCTTTCTGGAAATCATTTATTTTATAATTTCAGCATAATCTAATTTATTTATCCAATTAAATTTATATTCTAGACATCGGAATAGATTTCATCAGTTTCTATTTAAAATGATTTCAAAATTTTTATTTTTAAATTCACATTTGAATTTAACCCTCTAATTATCCAAATGATAATTTTTCATTTTTATTTACAAACACCATTTATAAATTCATCTCATTTCCCAGTATTATCAAATGAAAATTATTCTATTTTATTTATAAACACATTTTATAAATTCACCGCATTATCTAATTTATAAACGCCGTTTATAAATTCAGTACTTGTTTTTATTTTACAAAAAAAGTTAATATTTCTAGTCCATTCAAAATTCAAATTCTATTTTTGGAAAAATAGATTTCCCTTTTAAATCCCTAAATATCCTTATCACAATAGTTTTACACATCAATATTTAGGCCCACTGATATTCAATCAATCAAAAACACGTAATTATCAACCACATGTTTTCTACACATCATATATGATAATATACGAAAACAAACAAATAATAATATTTTTGAGGAATCCAGTTGGATCCATCAAACCTATTTCCCTACATCACAGACGTTAGCCAACATAAATAATACTCATCCTGCTTCGAGATTGGATATCGCGGTATAGAAGGTCATATACTATCATATCGTGGGGCGTATAGGGTCATCCTCTAATGATACTACGGGCATTCGCTAATGGTACTGCCAGAACTATCCAATCACCAATATATATATATATATAATAACCAAAAACACCAAACCTAAATAACTAATATGTTTTTAAAATAGCCACAGTAATATTTAAACAAAACCAACCAACCAACAAATATTTTTAACGATAAAAATAAATCATTATATAAAATCGAGTGAGAATTACTCACATTGATTCATTTGCTGAATATTTGTTTAATTCCATATCGTAGTATTCATGAATACGAATCTGTTGCCACTGATTTCGTTCCAATCTGACACCATATGAACATATTACAAATTTGTATGCTATTGATTTTAGAATATTCATTCACTCACTAATTATTTAATTAATGAATAAATTACCTTAACCCCCGCCCTTAAGCTAATTCACATCATTAGGCTTCCTTCCCTACTACTACACAACTCCAAACTCGCAATCACCATTATTGTGTACTCGAACACACCAAACTTCCCCTTCTCTATCAATCCAAATTTGTTTTCAGTAAGAAAAAACTTAATGCTATATTTTATTCTCAACATTTCACAAGTCAAGCTTTTAAGATCCAGTGAAAATCCCTTCCTTCTGAGCTTCACATTGAACCCGTTTCCTTTTAACTCGCATCTAGGAATACTCATGCCACTACAGTACAAATCTCGAACTCCCTTCCTACAATTAAACAGCACCATTCACTTCCTCTTCTCAAATTAATACTTCAGATCATTTTTTTTCTTCTGATTTGCGATGTCGTTAGCCCCAAAACTCGCAAACCCTTAATTGCTGAGAATATTCGAACATTAGTAATTTTGATCATGCCCTAATTCGCGAGTGCCTCCGTCAACGCTGTCGAGCTTCAAGATCTTCCTAGTTTCGATCGCGATTTGGCTATGATATTTCGATTTCCATTCTCTTTATTTTTCGAATGGAAATAATTTGGAGAGGAACAAAAACGATTTTTGATTTTCTATTTCGAAAAATAAGGATAGCACAGCTTCATTTTGATTAAATAATAGGAAGGGGTTTAAAATGAAAGAATGACGAGCAGTATTGATTTTCTCTCAGGAATGAAAAATGAACAGAGAAATGAATGAACTCTGTGTGTTGGTTTAAATAGGGAAAAATAAACTTAGTGATGAAGGAATAGGGGTGTGAAGGTACAGAGTAGGTTTAGGTTTATAGAGTACTATTTTTTTGCTTATGAATGAAGGAATAAATTTTATAATAATTTTTATTTTAGTTTGAACCGGTACGATTTTATTTAAATACCCCATGATTCTGAACTCCTTTATGAACCTAACAACCGACATTTTTAAGATTATACCACTATTCTGAACACAATAGGTTAGGTTTCGAAGCTCAATTCAATCATATGAAGGAGATATTAATTTAAATTGATATAAATTAAATTCAAAACAATTAATTTCTCGATAATAAATTACTATTATCGTCATTTCTATACAAATAGAATTTCGATTAATCATTTGAATTTATTTGACTCCGTTTAAATTTCGAATTAAATTATTTCAGATTCTCGTATTACGATGATTATATATATTCGAAATAAATCCTAGTTCGATTATTAAATCGATAATTCAATAGAAAAATCCATTTATATTA
Source organism: Allium sativum (assembly GCA_030737875.1). Classification (NCBI taxonomy): domain Eukaryota; kingdom Viridiplantae; phylum Streptophyta; class Magnoliopsida; order Asparagales; family Amaryllidaceae; genus Allium; species Allium sativum. The sequence continues at coordinate 40,508,623 of CM060916.1, forward strand.
TCAACACAACATTTAAAACCATATTAAAATTTTAAAATAAACCGACCAAAAAATCCGGGTCGTTACATTCTTCTCCCCTTAAAAGAATTTCGTCCCTGAAATTACTAAGGTTGGAAAAATGATATAAACCCATTAACTTTTCAAAAATTCACTTATGTTGAACCTCAACATTTCATATTTCAACAAATTCAGTTCCCACAAACTTATGGTTTATATTTATATTACACATCTCATATGCTTACATTCTTTTTATCTGAACGATTTACAATCAGTTCATATTCCTTTCAAATTTATTTTGATCAATTTGTCAGCTTTGATTCATTTAACTTGCTTAAGTTAAATTTAAATTCCATAATTCAAATTCATGAGTCATCCTTTTAAATCCTTTAGAACTCACATAAATATATACATATATTTATAGCTATTTCAAATTCAAAACATTTGAATTTTCCAAATCAACTTGTTTTCTTTCAAACAAATTTTCATCGAAACTTTTCTACGATAGCAATCTATCACTTAGGAACTCGAAAATGACACTAATGATGCTTCATTCATCATCAAAATTATTATCCAGTGACTTAAGTGATTTCAGTGCTTTAACAATTTCAAAATCCATTCAAAATGATTTTTATTCAAAAATCCTCCCAAAACAAAGCTATATTATTTTAATAAACTTTGAAAAATATTTTTCAACTTCCCAGGATTTAAATTCCAAATACTGGTTAGAAATTAAATTTTAATTCATCTCATTTGTATATATTTCATTTATATACAAATACTATTTGGTTATAGATAACCATTTCAATGTTATAATCTCATTTAATTATAATAATAACAATCAAATCATCGATATTTTATAATAATTTCAGAAAATTATTCTTTTTATATCAAAACATAAATCTAGGGTAAATTTATTTCATTTACCCACTTTAAAACCATATTATGTCATATCTTCTGTTCAAGGGTTTAGAAATTCCTATCGACTTCGTGGCGTCTCACAATTCGATCATAATTCATAAACCACTCAAGAGACTAGACAACACAACATAAAACAAATTTTATATCGATTAACAAATACGCACTCTCATATATATATATATATATCCTCTCAACTAATTCTAGGGTACTACTGACCCTATCTCTAATGAGTAATCACCTACCAAAGCCTAGGTATTCGCTCAACCTAAGCTCTGATACTAACTGTAAAGGCCCGCAAATCCATACCATTTGAGTTAGCTAAACACACTACAAGTCCAACCCAAATTGCACAGAAATACGAATCATTATTAATAAAGAAGAAAAAGGTAGAAGAAGAACAAAAATAACAATACAAAATCTCACATCGCAGCGGAACCAAATATATAATATATAACTGTTTTTGGAGTACAATTTTTTTCTATATATACATATCATCATCAGAGTACAACACTTACAGTACAGCGGAATAACTAGATATCTAACACTGAAGCCTCCTTCTCCAAGCTCCTTAAGATAAATCTGTAAAATCCTGAACTACTTGACTGTCCATACAAATTTAGGAACCGAAGAGTTTAGGTAAAATAAAACAAAATAAACTCTGGATCAGTCATGGGACTGGTATGAGTAAACAATTTAAAACAGTTTGATAAAATAAACAATATCTCATAAGACCACGCTGTATAACACGGAACGGGTTTTTTCTGTTATGAAAATCCAAAACACTTGATTTAACTTTCAAAATCCTTTTGAAAGAAATGACAATCTTTATATCAAAACTCTTTTGATATTATAATAGTGTCCAAATCAAATAAATAACAATCAAGTGGAACGTTTGCATATGACGTTCTATACATATAATATACAATCAAAATGCGAGCACTTACTGAGTACTGAATTTCCAACTATGATAAGGTATGGAACCACCTTCCGATAGTGTATCTCTAGAGGATAATACACTGGGTTCAACAAGAACATCTTGTAACCCAACCATACATGACCGACCACTCATTTCGCTTGAGTGTATCGAAAGTATATCACCAATGGTTGGGATCAGCAACCGTTTTCCCGAATGGGACAACATCAAATAGAACAAAGAATGAAATGAATTTCTCTAGATAGGTGATAATACACCATAATTGGGAGCTACCCACTTAGCCATGCTACCTTCCTGATTTTTGTCATTTTTTGATTGTTGAGGCCTGAAGCTACGATTACTTACCATTTATTGATAGCACAATCACTTTGACTGCCACATTGTCAGATCCGTTAATCACTAATTGATTTGCACAAATATATTCTGGATATTATGCTAAGAGAATAAATTCTCCACCACCATATATATCTATACAAACCAACATATTAGATCATTGGAAATACTCTATCAAACACTCGTCTATACACGTTCGTTCTAGGACTAAACGAATCCAAAGGCAAAATTTCCATTAATCCATCTTATGCAATTTCTACCTAGGATTAACAGAAAAAGCCCTTGCACTTTACTTAGCCTTCGATTATCTTCATATAATCTGATTCGCAACGCTACTGCCAATACGGAGTGGTTCTCGAATAGTAATCCAACCGGTCTCTCCATATTGACAACGATATTGGCAAACAATTCGATAGTCGATTATTTAACTACCGAAGTAAAACAAACATTCATTTGTAACATGAAACAATCACTAGGCCCTTAATTAATATTTCCTTAATTAAATCACTTCTCCATTTCATTATCAATATTCATTAACATGATATTTTCGACAATCATCTTGGCATCTTACACTATTTGGAAAACATTTCCATCTATCGATTTTATTTTCTATGTTTAGAAAATATATTTTATTTATAATTGGAAAACATTCCAGTTATTCTATTTCCTGAACTCCTTTATTTCTGTACTTAGGAAATATTCGTCATACTTCCAAAATTCCACTTACTTGGGTTAAAACGAATGTTGTGTAAAACATCATTACACAACCCAAAATACTGCATTCAACTAAATGTTATTTAAACATTTATCTTTGATACTGAATCTTATTATTTATCAGTTTGAAATGAAACCAATTATGTTGGGGTATAACTACCTCTCAGACCTTGACTGAATAACATTCTTAACTTCAAAGCAGATAAAACCACTTGCCTCGAATAATCAACACCATAAATTCAATTATTCATTTTAAACCCCTATACGTTTCTCTTTCTAATTTTACCAGATTTAATTATAGATTTCTTTCTTGTTTATAAGATTCTATTTTTAAGTTCGTTTCCTTATCGAATTCTATATATATATCAAAACATTGATTTCTAACTATCATATTTTCCTAACAATATTCTAGCTCCTTAAATTTTCGGAATATTTCTCCAGCACCTCCTTTGTACCGATCAAAAGCTCAAACTCCAACTCACCTCTCTAGGTTATTTACATCCAAAAAGAAAATTTAAAAGCCAAGTGGCTTGCTGATTCGGCGCATAAAACCTCATATGAAATTTAAACATGTACCTTTTTGTCGGGCACTCAAATTATAATCTTCATACACTTCACCATATACCTGTCTAACCCATATACATCCGTTCCTAATTTATTCCAACTCAATTTGGTCATTTTTAACTCAATTTGCTAATTTATTCGTTAATTAGCTCTTTTGCCTATTTCACTTTTTATTTGAACATATCACGTTCAAATATAATTTAACTGACTTATAAACCTATTGGATTCTCTTTTCAACTCAAGTTTCATATTTGATTTCAAATATAAATTTACAAACCTCTTTTTCTTATCCAAAGTCCAATTTTGACTCAAAATTCCATTAACTAATTATTCTTCAAATTAGTTGATTCTATTCAATAATTAAAAATCTAATTTTTTTGTTTTAAAAATCAATTCATTACTCTACTTGAGTTCAGATATATTTTATAACTCAAACTTGAATTTTTCTAATGGAAATTTGGATTTTATTTGTTTAAAATCCTTTTATTTATTTGAATAAACCGTTGTGGTTTTATATTGGTTATAGCGCTGTTTTTTAGAAAATTGGATTTTGACATAACTCAAAATCTATAAGACGAAATCTAGGTTTTTCTCTTCCATTAGAAAACTATTATTCAACCGTTTTTGACGATTTTTGTTTCAAGGAATTCTGACTTAAATCTAGTTCTATATACTCAATTGAAGTTTGAAAAGCTAATTTATGAACTATCGTGCCATGACGAGTTCGTTTTAATTATATTTAAATATAAACATTCTAAACTTCATTTATAAAAACAATTCACTTCCATTCTATTATTTATATATATATATAAGATCGACTTTCCAAATCTAAGTTAAACATTTCGATTTTTCTAAATCGTCGATTTTCATAACTCAGTTGTAAATTTTATTTACTACTTTATCTTATATATAATATTCCAATTCTTTTGGAGATAAATTATAAATCCTTCGGATTTATTTCAATTCTGTTTATAATCCGCATTCTGAAATATATTTCGTCATTCCCATTACGAAATGATTTCAAATTCTATTTTCAAATTCTATTTTCATTTAAAACTCTAAATTATCCAATGATAATTTTTTTCACTAGATTTATTAATATCGATTATAAATTCAACTTCATTGTTTTATATAATAAAACAAGTTTCATTTCAAAAATTCTATTTAAAACTCCATTCTTTTATATTCCGAATTCCGGAATAAAAACCGTCGTTCCCTTTTCGAAATGATTTCAACTTTCTATTTTTAAATTCAAACTTGAATTTAAAATTTAAAATTATCTTCTGATAATTAATTTGCTACAATTATAACATCGTTTATAAATTTACTTGTTTTATATATTAAACCAAGTTCCATTTCAAAATCTATTTAAAACCAAAATTTTATTTTGGAATATTCTATTTATTTTACCTTATCTATATATAACATATAACATATTTAAATATTTAATCTAAATATTTTTTTCTAATTTTTACCATTCCAATATCCTTTCTAGAAATAATTTATTTTATAAATTCAGCATAATCTAATTTAATTATCCAATTAAATTTTATTTCGAACATCGGAATAGATTTCATGGTTTTTCTATTTAAAATGATTTCCAAATTTTCATTTTTAAATTCATATTTGAAATTAAATCTCTAATTATATAAATGATAATTCTTCATTTTTATTTACAAACACTGTTTATAAATTCATCCCATTTTCTAGTATTATCCACTGAAAATTATTCTATTTTATTTATAAGCACTGTTTATAAATTCACCGCATTATCTAATTTATAAGCGTCGTTAAAAAATTCAATACTTGTTTTTATTTTACAAAACAAGTTAATATTTCTAGTCTATCCAAAATTCAAATTCTATTTTCGGTAAAATATATTTCCCTTTTAATTTTCTAAATATCTTATCACAATATTTTTATAAATCAATATTCAGACCCAATGATGTTCAATCAATCAAAAATACGTAATTATCAACCATAGGTTTTCTACACATCATATATGATAATATATGAAAACAAACAAATAATAATAATTTTGAGGAATCTAGTTGGATCTCTCCAACTTGTTTTCCTGCATCCACAGACGTTCGCCAACATAAATAATACCCATCCTGCTTCGAGATAGGATATCGTGGTATAGAAGGTCATCCACTATCATATTGTGGGGCGTATAGGGTCATCCTCTAATGATAATGCGGGCATCCTCTAATGGTACTGCGGGAACTATCCAATCACCAATATATATATATATATATATATATATAATAACCACAAACACCAAACCTAAATAAATAATATATTTTTAAAATAGCCACAATAATAATTAAACACAACCAACCAACCAAAAAATATTTTTAATGATAAAAATAAATCCTTATATAAAATCCGGGTGAGATTAACTCACATTGATTCATTTGCTGAATATTTGTTTAATTCCATATCGTACTTTTCATGAATACGAATCCGTTGCCACTGATTTTATTCCAACCTAACACCATATGAACAGATTACAAATTTATATGCTATTGATTTTAGAATATTCATTCACTCACTAATTATTTAATTAACCAATAAATTATCTTAACCCCCACCATTAAGATAATTCACGTCATTAGGCTTCCTTCCCTACTACTACACAACTCCAAACTCGCAATCACCATTTTTGTGTACTCGAACACACCAAACTTCCCTTTCTCTATCTATCCGAATTTGTTTTCAGTAAGAACAAACTAACTTCTATTTTTTTTCTCAATATTTCACAAGTCAAGCTTTTCAGCTCCAACGAAAATCCCTTCCTTCTGAGCTTCACTGTGAACCCGTTTCCTTCTAACTTGCATCTATGAATACTCACGCCACTACAGTACAAATTGCGAACTCCCTTCCCACAATTAGACAGCACCGTTCACCTCCTCTTCTCAAATTAATACTTTAGATCGTTTTTTTTTTCTGAATTGCAATGCCATTAGCCCCAAAAATCGCAAACCCTTAATTGCTGAGAATATTCAAACATCAGTAATTTCGGTCATGCCCTAATTCGCGAGTGCCTCTGTCAACGCTGTCGAGCTTCAGGATCTTCGTATTTTAGATCGCGATTTGGCTATGATATTTCGATTTCCGTTTTCTTTATTTTTCGAACGAAAATAATTTGGAGAGGAACAAAAACGATTTTTGATTTTCTATTTCGAACAATGAGGATGGCACATCTTCATTTTGATTAAATAATAGGAAGGGGTTTAAAATGAAAGAATGACAAGCAGTATTGATTTTCTCTCAGGAATGAAAAATGAACAAAAGAAATGAATGAACTCTACGTGTTGGTTTAAATAGGGAAAAATAAACTTAGCGATGAAGGAATAGGGGCATGAAGGTACAGAGTAGGTTTAGGTTTACAGAGTACTATTTTTTTGCTTATGAAGGAAGGAATAAATTTTATAATAATTTTATTTTATCTTATTTTAATTTGAATTGGGACGATTTTATTTAAAATACCCTATGATTCCGAACACGCTGGGATAGGTTTCGAAGCTCAATTCGATCATATGGAGGGGATATTAATTTTAATCGATATAAATTAAATTCAAAACGATTAATTTCTTGATAATAAATTACTATTTTCGTCATTTCTATAAAAATAGAATTTCGATTAATCATTTGAATTTATTTGACTCCATTTAAATTTCGAATTGAATTATTTGAGATTCTCGTATTACGATGATTATATATATTCGAAATAAATTGTAGTACGATTATTAAATCGAAAATTCAATATAAAAATCCATTTATATTATCAACACAATATTTAAAACCATATTAAATATTTAAAATAAACCGACCAAAAATCCGGGTCGTTATAGGCATTCTCATCAACAAAATTCGAGTGTGGAGGTTGTGCTGGAATAGAAGGTCCGCCTGCTTCAGCGGCATTTAGGTTGAATGGTCGGGCTATATTTTCTTCAAGAGTGGCCATGTGAGCTACTTCTTTGTTAATGCTGCGTAGTCTTTTTGATCCTATCTTACCGTCCATTACTAAGAAAACACCCACAAATTAATCTATATTAAGGTAAGAAAGCATAGGTTCAAGTTTATACTGTACTTCAAATAACTCTCGAATCAATGATGTCTGAAGTAATACTTCAAGGTTTAGAAGACCCTTGCTGAGATCTTTTTACTATGGTCTAGCTCTTCAAACCAACATCGTGGAATAACTAAGGATGTGGTAGGTTATCCAAAGGATCGGAGGTTCAAGCCCTCCTTCTAGCGCCAAAATATTAACAATATTTTTTGTCAACACCGGAATATAAGGTTATGGTTGTAAATCTGAGGTAACCTAGGGGTAATTTAGTTCCTCCATGCTCGACTTAATTTGTCATTCCCTATATATCAAGGTCCTAAGTCCGAAGGTTAGTAACTCTTCCCTCAAGAGGTGAGTATCACACTTATGAGACTTAAGGGCCAACAATTATCTTTGGATAGGGCTTCACAAGCTCGACGCTAGACGAAGTTAGATGGCTCATAATGGTTAATTCGTAATTATATTCAAGTAAAAGGCTTGGATTTGTGTCTTAAAACTAAGCAGATCCTTTGTTGATTTACTTGATAAGATACGTAAGTGATTACAAGAGAAACAGAGAAATCATCAAATTGATTTACAAATTAGGTTTTTTTCTCTTAAAAAATGAATACAAGATTTTAGAATGAGGAGAAATCCCCCAAAATCTGACACTTGGGATCTTATTTATAGAAAATTTGGCCCTCCTTTGGCAACGGTCCAATAGGAATCCCAGTTCCGCTTCAAGCATTTGGTATCGGCCTGCCATTGTGGTTCCTGGTGTTTTCCTGCTTGGCTTCGGTAACGGTTTCATGGTGCTGGCTTTGTATGGTAGTATCGACACCAGGTATATTGGTGAAGGTTGCTTCCTTCTGCTCCAATGTTGCTACTGGCTTTGTGTTTCCGAGTGTCGGTCCTCTTTAGGGCTTCTGGATATTGTCTTTACGCTTCTTCCTTTATAACTTTGATGTTGCCTTTAGTATCAGTACCGATACTAAGCCTATTGGTATCGATAACACTTTGTTTGCTTCCATATTAGTCTTATTCTTTATCTTTAATGACTTCGTGCTTCGGTATCAGTCCCCAAGCTTATATTCCTAATCTTGGTGTCATTCTGTGCTTTATCCTTGACTTCCTTGGTAACGCTGCTTTAGTGTCACCTCCCTGGTGCCATCTCTTTTGTATCGCTTCTTTGGTGTCACCTCCCTAGTGCCAACTCTATGGTATCGCCTCCTTGGTGTCTCCCTAGTATCACCTCCTGGTATCGCTTTTTAGTGTCACCTCTTTGGTATTGCCTCCTTGGTGTCACCTCACTGGTGCCACCTCTTGGTATCGCTTCCTTGGTGTCACCTCCCTGGTGACATCTCTTGGTATCGCTTCTTGGTTTTACCTCCTTGGTGCCTCGTCTTCTTATGGTTTGAAAGCTTCTATTTTTCCATTCGACCAATGCAAACTTTAGTGATAACAATTATGTGAATTGTCTTCTTCTTCCGCTATATATTTATTTATGTTTGTAAAATCTTAGTCTTTGTGATGTATTTATTTCTTTATATCTACAACGTCAGACATTCCTAAATGGAATTCTATTTTGGATAACATTAAAGGGTGGGGGGTGTTTCACAATCCGATAAAAGAAAGGCAATTTGATAAAATATGGTCAGAAGCCTTAAAGGAAGAAGTTACTCAAAAATATGTTGGTTCAGGAAGTTTTTTTTTATACAAAATAGCTAGCAAACCCAGTACTAGTAAAGAAATCCAATAAAAAAATGGAGAACATGTGCCAACTACATTGATCTAAATTGGGCTTGTCCGAAGGATAGTAACCCATTACCTCGAATAGACACATTGGTAGATGCCACAATCGGGCACAAACTGTTATCTCTCAAGGGTTTTTATTCTAGGTCTAGACAGTAAAATCCTTGCTAAAGCCCGGCAAAAATCCCTGCTATAGCCCGTAGTACTCTTCAACCGCTATGCTAATTCAATTTAGCGTTGATGAACAACTGATCCACTTTAAGCGCCACTATTTTTTGTTGCATCCGCTAAATCAAGGCCTTTTAGCATCCTGTTTAGAAATATTAATAGCTAAAACTTGATTTGGCTTGTTCTCTTTTTAAAATAATCAATAATATTAGTGCTAAGAGCTAATTTTGAAGCATAAGTATCATATACATGGTAGAAGTCTGTTATAGTTATCAATGCATAACCATATTATTCTTTGATTTTGTTACATAAGACTATTTGATATTTATTTCTTCTGCACATATAATGTGAGAATGATAATTAATTTTAAATATTTAGTTTATTTTATTTAATGAACATTTCTGCTTTTTCGCTATATCCCCACTATTTCCCGACTTTATCTCCGCTACACCTTTTTACACCTCCACCACTATAGAACCGCCAAGCACTTTAACTGCACAGTTCTAGGCTTAACCAAATACCAATGTTTAAACCAGACGAAGAACATACAAGCTTTATCACTGATAATAGAACATTCTATTACATAGTTATGCCCTTCGGATTAAAAAATGCTAGAGTAGCATACCAAAGTGGTTGGTCAATAGGATGTTTCATGAGGAAATCGCAAGAAACATAGAAGTTTATATAAATGACAGGTTAGTGAAATCCCGAAGGATGGAAAACCATTTAAGTGATCTTAGGGAAATTATTCAGGTAGTGAGGAAGTATTAAATGAAATTAAACCCTTAGAAATGCTACTTCGGCGTACGCTCAGGAAAATTCTTAGGTTATATCATAAGCTAACATGGAATAGAAGCCAGCCCGGTGCAGGTAAAGGCTATAAGAGAAATGGTGGAATCTATGACCAGCAAGGATGTAATGAGCTTAAATGAAAAAGTGGAAGACACGCATGGGAGCCTAAGCCAATACTCCTTCCTTGCCATGCCTGAAGAACTCCGACCACCACCATTAGAAAAAGAACGTCATCATCCATCAAACTCCCACATCTTCTTCCAATACGCAAGCCATAAAAAGTCATGCGCCACCTCCAAAATAAGGGTTTCGAACCCTAAAAAATAAATTCCAACCACTTCGAATCGCATCAAGCCACGAAACAACCACCAGTTGATTTCTCATGACGAACTCCATAAAATCCAAACCTCAGTTTCACCAATCAACGAAATTGCCAAGATCAATTGTTTTGATTACATGATTTAAACTTTGCTTTTGATTTCTGATCAAAAAAGCCTAAAATCGAGAAACAAACACCAACTATTGATTTCATTTGCAGGGAGCTTTCTAAGATATATAATTTTATATATTTCAAAGAGGTTGAATTTTTATATCAGTTTAGATTGATTTGATAATCATCATTAGCATGTGGTTAAAGGATTCAAGATTTATGGCTAAAAATTAATGTTAGAGTAATGAGTGGGTTGTTTGGTCAAAGCGGCCACATCAGTCCAAAAGCTCGTTCTCATTGCCAAACTGATATAAGTCATCTCATATATCAAAATATAGGTTTTTGATAATTTTAAACGCAATGACACTATTGAAAATCCAAAAAAAAAAAAAAAAAAAAAAAAAAAAACACAATTCCGTATAAAGTTTATTTTTGTCATCAATTGAATTTCAAATTATACTTCACGACTACAAGTTAATGACAGTAAATTATGATCTTGAAATTCACTTTTATTCTTTTTATTGTATTACACTCCCCTTAAAATAAACTTTCAATTTTTAGTTTTCACAAAAATATTATTTTAATCTCATTAAAACACTTATTTTATTTAACGTAAATTAAATGCATGTTTTCTAATGTTAACCTGTTAATTACAAATGCATCTTCACCACTAAAAAATAAAATTCCACATCAACTTAATTAAGTTCACTACGGATTCAATTTGATGGCAAAAGAAATAACGATTTTATTGTATTTCAGAATTCCAATATAAATTAGATATTGCTGTTTTGAAACTTATTTTTATTTTACTGTAATCAAATTAATTCAAATACACTTTAAATAATCAAATTAATTCAAATACACTTTAAATGAACGAAAATTTAATTTCTAACAATTTTATTTAACATTTCTACATCTAATTTAATATATTTATATGGTCAAAATACAAAGTCGTTACAGTGCATTTGATTTCTGTTCTACGTTTAGGACACATTTTAGAAACACATGTCATGGTCCATGTGTCTTAGTTTTAAAACTTGTGGTACGGAGGACAATCATTAATTTCCTATTCAACATTGTTTGTGTGATATATGGAGTAAATGTTTATTCTTGCATTAGCTTAGCTCTCAACAAGTATGTGAAACCATGGGACCATAGCTGATGCATCATATTTACATTTCATGAGATCGAACAAACTATAACTATTATACTGACTAAAAAGCTACCAAAGAACTCTATTTCTTCAACTAATAAACCAGACAAGAATGAAATTCTCTGCGGCAAATATTACTTCCTTCGCATAACAGTATCAAAAATTTACACCGCAGAATGATTCAAACAATATAGCTGTGTGATTTCAAAAACCTTGACGATTTATGTCATTTGGTTGCCGTTGGAGGTTTCCCCTGCAAAAAGGAACTTATCATCGCTAGCGCTCTTTCTGGTTGATAATTTGGAACTGTATGACCTGACCCTCTAACTGTAACTAGTGTCAGTCCTTGATATTCCTCAACATAACCTCCAACCTATTCAATCATTTAAGATTTTCATAGTTAAAACAAAACCAACTTACAGATGGTAAGTGATCAACATATAGACATAGTCACATAACATTGTATCATTCAAATCCATAATTACCTCTTTATTATGATACCAGGCTCGCCATTGATTCTTGACTGGCAGACCAAGAATTCCAATAGAATACCTTGTCGATGTTACTGGGACAACAGAGTCCAAGTCGCCACTGCATGCATTCAATTTGTTAATTAGCTCAATATTTGTGATATTATTTATTCGTGCTTAGACAATCAATCCAGAACTTGTTCTAAATACCTGTATAACCAAAAGTTTAAGCCGCTGGCAATAAGATCTTTAATGACAGGATACATAGTTTCAGGCATCTCAGTGTAGTTTAAGTTGCTGAATGTTTACATACTTGAATTAGAGAAGATATATAACAATGGTAAATTAACAAAATAAATGAAGTTTTTGAAAGTAATAGGTATGCCTGCATAGTTCCCAGCGATGAGACAAACTTGTGACATTTGCATGGAAAGCCCGTTGAACTGTAGGCATGTTCAAATAAGCAGAAACATAATTGTTCGAACAAGGGTCGAAATCGGCCATCTGAAAAATCAATAGAAATATAGATATTATATTATCACAAATCAATGCTTGACTAAAAAAATAAACATAATGGCAAGTACTAAATACTCACTGCAACGCCAGATTTTGTATTTGTGCCATCGCAGCTTGGAGCATAAATATTATTAGGATCAGTATATCCAGTTTCATAATCTGCTAAGTGCATTGCAGCAATGCATTCATCGGTAAAGTCTCCAGATGTGTAGTTACAGTTTCTTAAGATGGCTGCATACGTAACATCTGAAACGCATGAGACCAGAAGAATTCATAGGCTCCTTTTACATTTGTTAAGCTATCAATATATGCATTCCCAATCTATGAACACAACAAGTGAACGTTATACATGACTGGCAATGATATCTTAGAAGTTAGAAGTATTATATCCAGATATGAACTTACAGCAATGCCACGAAGATTAATTAATGACTGTTTGATTTGTGATCTTGTTATTTTTCAGTATGAGTTGAGCAAGATCAGGGACATAGTGTCCAGCATAACTCTATCCAATTATGAAGAAGTCACGGGTTTTGTACTGGGGAAATCTTTCTAACCAGTTTACTAAGAAGGCATACGCATCGATTTTTGTTTTCATATCACTGCTTGTTTTATAATCCGACGTAGTGTTCGAATATGAAAATCCAACTCCGGCTGGTGACTCCAGAAATAGCACATTGGCCACTGAAAATGCACAAAAATGAATTTGAATTTGTTTTATGTATACATGAATATTAATTTTGAATTTCTTGCATTGAATTTTCATTTTGTTTCTTCTTCGTAAAAATGGGTAGTTGTCTTCAAATAATCCTTTCAGCTATTGTTAAACATTGAAAATAAAAAATAGAAAGAGCATAAATGTATACCATTGTTCCATGCATAAGGATTTAAAGAAAGGGTTTTGTTATCCTTGTTAACTCTAAAAGGTCCAAGTTCCTCCATGCATGGCTCCAATGCACAGGGATGAGCATCCAGGTCCTAATTAATTCGGGACTATGTTAGTTAATTTCCAACCATATATAAAAAATAAAGAAATAATTATATCATATTATTAAATATCAAAGACAGGGACATGGAAACACAATTATCAATCATCGGTCAAAAATACCGTCTTCTATAAATTGTATCACATACATTAATTAATAATTATATGAAGCTGCACCCAACCTATACACAACCTTTTAAATTTAATCCAAACAATCCTCTATTCCCAACTTGATAAGCCCATGTCCCACTCAAGTATGTTTATCTGTATTAATTAAGTATGCTTTATAATTGACAGATGACTACATCAAATAGGTACAAATGGTCTTAACATATACTTATGAGAATGCATGCATTTAATTACTTTGTTGGACAACTGTATTAAGAGAATAAGAATCTCATGTTATAATTAGCCATCTAATAGGTTCATTTCCTCTATTCCACTCTTACACGTCTCATGTACAAGTTAGTTTTAATCATTCATTTAGTATATGACCAATCATTCATGGAATATGATGGACGTTGTTAATGTTGAAATCTCCAAAGAAGTTGAATGAAATATATTTAGTCCCACATTGGCAAATAATGGGTTAAATGTTGTGTACAAATATAGGATCCTCATTCTCTTAATTGGCCCTTAGGGTCAGGTAATTTTGTGCGAGAGGGAGGACCCATATCTGATGAACACACATGCGCGCGCGTGCGCCGCCCGACCGTACCGAACCGGGTCGGGTTCGGGCTTGGGCTTGGGCCTTGGATAAAACCTTATTTTTTGCACTAAAAAAAAACTCAGCAATTTTAAACGGGTTTTTTGGAACGGAGGCGGAGGCGGATGCGACCTGTTTGGAATGAGCGGACGCGTTCATTTGAATTCAAATGACAACGGACGCGGTTTTTCAAACGGGTGCGACCCGTTAACGCATCCACTGGAAAATTATATAAACAATGATTCTGATCAAATCATTACCGAATTAATTTTCTTCTTCTTCCTTCCGTTGTCAAATTCTGCCATTGTTCATTCATCACACTCAGTGCATACTCGCTACAATCTCGAGCAGCTTTTCGTCTGTTGTATCCTGGGAGGCTTCGACTGAAAGTCTTAAGGAAACTGTAAAATACAGGCCTCAGACGATCTCGGTTAGACTTCAATTTTGTTGTTTAACTTTTCTGTTTACTATATTATAGTAACTCTGTTTGGCACAGATAAAAACTCTGTCGCTGTATTGATTTCTGTGCAAATCACTTCGTGGTTCATTGACTGAACTGCTGTACTCTTTCTGATATAAATTAGAAACACTTATATTCTGTTGCATAATCTGTTGCAAATTTTTGAAACATTTATACTCCGTTTCAAAATCTGTATTGAGAATACAGATTAATAACATCTTAAGACTTTTCCTGTTTTTGTCAAAACAGAGATGGCAACAGAGCAAACAACGCTCAAAGCTGGCAATTTGAACAAACCAGAATTGTTCAAAGGAGATGGTGATGATTTTCTGACATGGCAGAATCAGATGCTGTTCTATCTCACCACCCTTGGCTTGCAAAAGTATCTTGAAGAAGATGAACCGGTGCCGCCTACACCGGGAAATGCCAAGGATGCACCAAAGCATGATGGTCCGTCTATTGATGCGTGGAGGCATTCAGATTTTTTGTGCAGAAACTACATTCTAAACTGCCTAGATAAAGTCCTGTACAAAGTTTTCCAGCCTATAAAGACTGCAAAAGCTCTCTGGAATGCTTTGGCTACAAAGTACAAGACGCAGAATGTAAGTTTGAAGAAGTTCATCGTAGACAAGTTCATGGACTACAAAATGGTGGACTCAAAGTCAGTGACTTCTCAAGTGCAAGAGTTGCAGATTATTATCCATGAGATGGAAGCAGAAGGTCACAAAGTTGGTGAATCATTTCTGGTTGAAGCAATTACCGGAAAGTTGCCACCATCTTGGAGAGACTACCGCAACTACTTGAAGCACAAAAAGAAGGAGATATCCTTACAAGACCTCATCGTCAGATTAAAGATAGAGGCAGATAATCGTGGAGTCACTCAA
Source organism: Allium sativum (assembly GCA_030737875.1). Classification (NCBI taxonomy): domain Eukaryota; kingdom Viridiplantae; phylum Streptophyta; class Magnoliopsida; order Asparagales; family Amaryllidaceae; genus Allium; species Allium sativum. The sequence goes on from CM060916.1 coordinate 40,524,456, forward strand.
CCTAAAAGTGAAGAGGCGCTTGTTACTGAAGGGTCAAAGAAAAAAGGGCACTTCAACAAAAACAAGAAAAGAAAGGCGCCAGAGGACAAGCAGAATAACCAGAAGAAGTCCAAGAAATTCAATGGTGATTGTTGGGTTTGTGGCAAGACTGGTCATCAAGCTAAAGATTGCAGACACAAGAAACAGAAAAAGTCGGAAGCAAATGTTGTGGATAACATGGACGTCGATGAATCAAACTTTTCAGGAGTTGTGTCCGAATGCAACTTGATTCAGAATTCTGCACAATGGTGTTTGGATACAGGTGCTACTAGGCATATATGCTCTGATAAGTCCGTCTTTTCAACCTACACCAAACTGGATCAAGATGAGAAACTCTATATGGGCAATTCATCGGTTTCCATGGTTGAAGGCAAAGGAGCAGTCACCCTCAAGTTCACTTCTGGGAAGACTATTCGTCTGAATGATGTCCTTCATGTTCCAGAGATCCGCAAGAATCTCATTTCTGGGTCCATGCTTTCGAAGAAGGGATTCAAGATGGTCTTCGAGTCAGACAAGATGGTTCTGTCCAAGGCAGGAATCTATATAGGAAGGGGTTACTTGTGTGATGGCCTATTTAAGGCAAATGTAGCCGTGATCGGCAATAATATGTATTCTGATAATGCTATGAATAAAACGGAAGTTTCTTATATCGTTGAGCATGAAACTTTATTATGGCATGATAGATTAGGACATATTAATTTCCGAAAAATGAAAAAACTTGCAAATTTAGAGTTAATTCCTAAATTTCAAGTGGATAAAAACTACAAATGTGAGACATGCGTAGAAGCAAAAATGGTTAAGAAACCATTTCATACTGTTGATAGAAGCACCGAACCACTAGGTTTGGTACATACTGATTTATGTGATTTCAAATCAATACCTACAAGAGGTGGGAAAAAGTATTTTATCACATTTATTGATGATTATACACGGTATTGCTACGTATATCTTTTAAACAGTAAAGATGAGGCAATTACATCGTTTATAAAATATAAAGCTGAAGTAGAAAATCAGCTTAATAAGAAGATCAAGATATTGAGATCAGATCGAGGTGGAGAATATGAATCGCCATTTGAACAATTCTGTGCAGAAAATGGAATAATTCATCAAACGACAGCACCATATTCGCCACAACAAAATGGCATAGCCGAGAGGAAAAACAGAACGTTAAAAGATATGATTAATGCAATGCTTTTAACGTCTGGTTTACCGACGAACTTGTGGGGGGAAGCTTTGAATATGTCTAATCACATATTAAACAAAGTTCCTCACAGTAAAACAGGAAAAATTCCATATGAGTTATGGAAAGGACATCTACCAAGCTTCAAATACCTCAAAGTGTGGGGGTGCTTGGCAAAGGTTCCTATCCCGCCTCCCAAGAAGGTCAAACTTGGACCAAAAACAGTAGATTGTTATTACTTAGGGCCAGCCCAAAATAGTAGTGCATATAGATTTTTGGTATTCAAGTCTGATATAGATGATATCCATGTAAATACAATCATGGAATCAAGAGATGCTTCATTCTTTGAAGATGTGTTTCCACACAAAAGAAATGAAGGAAATAATGTCCACAAAAGGACACGAGAAGAATCAAATAGCCCACATGAAGATGAAACTCATCGTGAAGTTGATGAAGTTGAACCAAGAAGAAGCGTAAGGGCCAGAACATCCAAATCATTTGGCTCTGAGTTCCTCACTTACGTACTTGAACATGAACCTCAAACATATAAAGAGGCCATGTCATCTTCTGAATCTTCGTGTTGGAAAGAAGCAATCCAAAGTGAGATTGATTCAATTCTAAGTAATAAAACTTGGGAAATTGTTGATATTCCACCTGGAATAAAACCAGTTGGCTGCAAATGGATTTTCAAGAAGAAAATGAAAGCAGATGGCTCTATCGACAAATATAAAGCCAGATTAGTAGCCAAAGGATATCGTCAAAAAGAAGGAATAGACTTCTTTGATACATATTCACCTGTTACACGAATAACCTCAATAAGAATGTTAATAGCAATTGCATCCATCTATAATCTAGAAATTCATCAGATGGATGTAAAGACGGCATTCTTGAATGGAGATCTCGATGAGGAAATCTACATGGAGCAACCCGAAGGTTTTATATCCAAGGGAAATGAAAATAAAGTCTGTAAATTGGTAAAATCATTATATGGACTCAAACAAGCTCCAAAACAATGGCACGAAAAATTTGATAGTGTCATGATGCAAAATGGTTTTCGTATAAATGAATGTGATAAATGTGTTTATTATAAACAAATTGGACAATCATATGTCATGATTTGCTTATATGTGGACGATATGTTAATTTTTGGTCCTAACATAAAAGTTATAGAGACCATAAAGAAAATGTTGATCAACAATTTCGATATGAAAGATTTAGGAGTTGCAGATGTTATTTTGGGAATCAAAATAATAAGAACCCCTAATGGAATTGAATTATCTCAGTCACATTATGTTGACAAAGTGATTGAAAGATTTCAAGATCTTGGGATTAAAGGAGTAAAAACACCTTTTAATCCATCAGAAGTACTACATAAAAACACTAATGAGAGTGTAATGCAACTGGAATACTCTCGTGTAATAGGATGTCTAATGTATCTTATGAATTGCACGAGACCAGATATAGCCTATGCAGTAAGTCGACTGAGCAGGTATACAAGTAATCCAGGAAAGGAACACTGGAAAGCACTAATGAGAGTGCTTGGATACTTAAAGAATACCACAAATTATTCTTTGCATTACGGAAAATATCCAGCTGTATTAGAAGGATATAGTGATGCAAACTGGATTGCCGATTCAGAGGAGTCAAAATCCACAAGCGGTTATGTTTTTACTCTAGCAGGAGCAGCAGTATCGTGGAAATCTACAAAGAAAACATGCATAGCTCGATCAACGATGGAATCTGAGTTTATTGCTTTAGATAAAGCAGGCGAAGAAGCAGAATGGCTTCGTCACTTCTTAGAAGATATTCCACTTTGGCCTAAACCTGTAACGGCCATATGTATTCACTGCGACAATCAAGCAGCGCTAAGTAGAGCGAAAAACTTTGTTTATAATGGCAAATCTCGACATATTCGAAGACGCCATAACACGGTTAGGCAGTTACTCTCAAATGGAACTATTTCCATAGATTATGTGAGAACAAATGATAACCTAGCGGATCCATTTACAAAAGGGTTATCACGAGAGAAAATTGACTGCGCATCGAGGGGAATGGGTTTAAAAGCCTAAACCAACAAGAGTTATCTTATACGGAAACCTATCCTAGCGACTGGAGATCCCACGGACTAGGATCAATAGGCAAACCAGTTCTGAATAACTCAAGATGTAATGCATTTAATCCTACTCCATTCCTATGGTGCACAATATAAAATGCATGCCTACAGAAGTTTCACAGGTTAAAGCTATGCTTTTTAATGATGACCATATCTTGTAAAATAACATGTGGGGTATATGTAGGATACTCCTAATGGTAGCGATCACCTATGTTAGTGTGAGCTGGGTCGGCTCTATGAGAATATTAAAGGCTTGTATTCTCTATATACACTCGCAGAACCAGAAAAGTGTTTCAGGACCAAAATGAACACAGCCAAGAGATTGGGTGAGAAGGGAAATAATGTTCTGTTAAACTTATTGTCTGGTTATACAAGAACGGCCGACGGTTCAAGATGAAATAATTCACCGATTAGCCAAGTATATCCGATGAGTTTTAACTAAGGAAAGTTCAAAGTGAAATATCTACTTATCCTAAATAAAACATTATTTCATATGTAGTCAGTGATATTTCAATTTGTGTGGGGGATAAAATATATTATCATTCATGTGGGGGATTGTTGAAATCTCCAAAGAAGTTGAATGAAATATATTTAGTCCCACATTGGCAAATAATGGGTTAAATGTTGTGTACAAATATAGGATCCTCATTCTCTTAATTGGCCCTTAGGGTCAGGTAATTTTGTGCGAGAGGGAGGACCCATATCTGATGAACACACACGCGCGCGCGTGCGCCGCCCGCCCGTCCGACCGACCGTACCGAACCGGGCCGGGTCGGGTCGGGTTCGGGTTCGGGTTTGGGCTTGGGCCTTGAATAAAACCTTATTTTTTGCACTAAAAAAAAACTCAGCAATTTTAAACGGGTTTTTTGGAACGGAGGCGGATACGGATGCGACCTGTTTGGAATGAGCGGGTGCGACCCGTTACAGTTCAAATGAGCGGACGCGTTCATTTGAATTCAAATGACAACGGACGCGGTTTTTCAAACGGGTGCGACCCGTTAACGCATCCACTGGAAAATTATATAAACAATGATTCTGATCAAATCATTACCGAATTAATTTTCTTCTTCTTCCTTCCGTTGTCAAATTCTGCCATTGTTCATTCATCACACTCAGTGCATACTCGCTACAATCTCGAGCAGCTTTTCGTCTGTTGTATCCTGGGAGGCTTCGACTGAAAGTCTTAAGGAAACTGTAAAATACAGGCCTCAGACGATCTCGGTTAGACTTCAATTTTGTTGTTTAACTTTTCTGTTTACTATATTATAGTAACTCTGTTTGGCACAGATAAAAACTCTGTCGCTGTATTGATTTCTGTGCAAATCACTTCGTGGTTCATTGACTGAACTGCTGTACTCTTTCTGATTTAAATTAGAAACACTTATATTCCGTTGCATAATCTGTTGCAAATTTTTGAAACATTTATACTCCGTTTCAAAATCTGTATTGAGAATACAGATTAATAACAGTTAATTCATCAAAATTATTGTAATGTATGGTTAGAATTATTTGAAACACGGAGAGATGGTGAAAAACGGAGACATAAGATATTACAAAATGCTGGGAAGCCAGGCTTTTATGCCAGAAAGTGTGACAAAACAATATCCAACGGATGAATGAAATGAAAAGAAGTAAAATCAACCATCCCCTTGAATTTAGGTAATTCCCTGACATCAGTTTTTCGGGCCTTGTAGCAAGACTCAAGATATTATCTGCTAAGTAACGTGTGGTACAAGCTAACAAGAGAATTAGTTAGCTACCAAACATACGTGTATATAACAATATTTATCGTAAAGAATTAGCTGCACACATTCGTTATCTAGATTAGCTACAGAAGTTACTAAGAAGTGTGTAATGTGACAAGTCAATAGATGCTCCCGAGATTAAACATGCAAATCCAGGTGTTCCTGGAACCAAACCATGTATGACGGTATAGATTTGCTATCTTAATTTAGCAATAAAAACTTCACTGTCACCTTAAAGCTAAGTAAATTTGTCTAAGTACATACATATATAGTGAATTTATGTTTAAAGTAAAGATGATTTGTTTGGCACAAAAAAGCGATGTATCCTTTTAAACAAACCATATACAGGAAATTAATATTCAGGAATAAATAGTAGTTTTCGTTTATATAAGTGGATACTAAATAGTCGACTAAAAATAAGAGTAGGTACCTCCATTGAGCCATAGAACAAGTGGCTTGTTAGAAGAATTCTGGGGAGACTCCACAAAGTAATAATACAGTGCTCTACCATTCTTCTCATCTACAGTTACATAACCACCATAATGATCAAATTGAACTTCCGGTTGTCCAGGCAATTTGCCGATCTTATCCTTCTCCATCAAGCCGTCTTGCTTGCTGATACTTACCGGGAAATAAGTATCTGATGACGTATCATATTCATAGTCACCATGGTAAGTATTGCTTAATGACTCTTTGGATAGTTTCATGAACTTTTTCAGTTCATCCGCTTGGTTTCTCGCTTCATTTTGATATGGAAGGAGTAGGACGAAAGAACACAGATGAAATAACAAGTTGAATGCCTTCAATTTCATTGTATTTTCTTCTAGTTTGATGTGGATGTACAAGTGTGTTTGTTAGGGATACATATAATGTTTTGGATTATCAATTATAGGAATGAGTTTGATGGTGAGTTTCAAAACTGAAAACAAAATATTAGAGAATATTTTATTGCTTTGTTTGAATATTTACATTATGATATGCCAACTCCTTTCCAATTTTATTGTGTGCCTAAATTAACATCGTCATTAATTGTATTGAATTAGCAATCCTCCTCTAAATGATATTTGAGCACAGGGCCGGCCCTAGGCCTGAGTTGTCTGGACGACCGCCCAGGGCCCAGGTTGGTGGAAGGGCCCATTTAAAAAATGTTTTGTTTTAAAACAATAGTAACGTAACCCTTCAGTAAAAGAGAAGTTGGTGAGGTTGGTTTGGGTAATGGTTGGGAATTGAGAGGAGGACCCAGGCTCGATTCTTGTGTGCTACATGTCCACTGGTTTGTTTTACACAGCAAAATCTTGTTACGTCCACTCCCCACTTGTTTTGCCCAGGGCCTTATTTCTTCCTGGGCCGGGCCTGTTTGAGCATTCTCGCTCCTCTAAAGTATGTGCTTTAATTAAATTCACATTACCCCTATTGCGTTTCATCATATTTTAAAAGCAATTTTCACATCAGTTGCAATGAGATCGACTATTTTCTTTCCACTGAATTAATTTGAAATAATGTACTATTATAAAATTATTATTTTAACATTTAAACAAAAAAAAAAAACAATTCTAGTTACAATCAGTGGGAGCTAGTTAGAAATGCTTCTTATTTTATGATAATAAGTTTTAATGGTAACACTTCTAAGTAATTAGCTGTAAAGATAATTTGTAAGGAAATAATAAATTAATTTATTTTTTTAAGTTATACAAAAAATGATAAATTCATTTACTTATTACTATTATATAACTGAAAATAAAATTCATTTAACTTTTTTGTGTAAATTACCTATATGTTAACTTTTCAAAAATTATATACTTGAAACTTATTACCATACTCTAAGAAGTTGGTGAAATCCCCTTATAACTATCTCACCCTATTGCTATCTCGCATGATTGACCATTTGAATTTTAGAATTAATCTAGGCCTACTCCTTACAACATATTCCTTTATTTAATTCTAGCGTTTCTACTTATGCCAAAAGTTACCGCTTAGTTCTATTGCTCGCTCATTCATTGCTAAAAAAATGAAATTAACTAAGAAAAATAATTTTATGCCTCGAACGTTGTTTTGTAAAGGCGAATTCTGTTTCTATGCTATATTTCACCTTACATATATCTAAAATTTAGATAAAATTATACTCATCACATTTAAGTATACTCCATGCATATTACAAAATATCCCCATTTTTAAATAAAACAAAGCAAATGCCTTTTTTTGATGACTCCATATTTGGTCGAAACCCGAAACTCTTATTTTCAAAACTCAATTATATAAACTCCAAATTTTCGACCTTAGAAAATATGGAAGAAAACGGACTTTAACTTAGTGGATTACATATAAATTTGAATCTAATTTTTGAATACGAAAATGCTAAAACTATTAACTACTTAATTCTCATGTTATATTTTGAATCTTATATACTTTCAGTTAATGAACAAAGAAGAATTTAGTAATGTATTTATAAATAATTTACCACAGAACTTTTGATATAATTCTAAACTTGATTTGAAATTAAAAAATATATATAATTAATTACGCATGAATGCAACATTCAATTATATTAAAGGAATTGATCCTTAAAAGAAGATTTAATTTGATTCAATTGGTTTCATGTTTAAATTTGAACCAATCTATCAAAGGAATAATAATTGTTTTGTACAACATTAAACTTGTATTATGTTGACACGATTTTTGGTTGAAGCAGTCACACGTCAAGTATTGGATTAATGCTGCGCTCAAGCATGAAGAGCATTGTCGAGAAACACAAAGCGACTCGGTCGAAGTCGCGTCACAAATAAAAGAAGGCCCAAGACTCCTATCAGATGATCTCTTTTGGTCCCGAGAACGTCTACTCCAAGGCTTCGCAGTATAGCACTTAGGCGAACCATCAGTGAAGCCGAAGGCGAGCCGTGCTCCGAGCCGAAGGCGAGCCATCAAGCGGGTCCGGGCGCAGCGCCATTGGGGGTCCAACGCCCCACAGTCCCAGCGACGATCGACCTAGCCGGTTAGGTCGAACAAGTGGGCACCGCCCGATGCATTCGTTTATCTCAGATCCGGAAGCTCAGATTTCTTTAGTTCGAACTCGCCAGAACTCGGATTCCTTCACTTCGCGTTAAGGAGCTTCGACACCCTAAAACGACAAGGTCTCCGCACTAAGAAGTTCTGCCTCCTCTCCTCATCTATTTCGTACCCCTCTAGGGGTTTGAAATTTCAAACCCCCCTGGGGGTACGAAATTTCGAACCTCCAGGAGGGGTTCGAAAATTCGTACCCCTGGCCAAGTGGTACGAATTTTCTGTTATGGGCTATTTCTGGGGTGCGAGAATTAGTTTTTATGGGCCCCACTGCTCACCTACTCCCACCTAACTTTCCTCCTATAAATACACCAACCTTGACCTTCATTTGGATCTTTTTCCATTAGAATTTTTGGACCTTGAGAGCTCCAAATACTCATTAATGGCTTCCAAAACCTTCACTATGGCTATTGGAGATGACATGGATAATTAAAACATGGTATGCATGTAACGACCCAGAAAATCTGAACCAATTAATTTTTTTTTAATTGGCTATTTTAGTTGATTTTAAATATTTAAAATAAATATTTTAAATAATAACGATGAAAAGTAAGTTTGAATCGACATTTGAAAACGAATATGATTAATTCTAATTATAAACAAGGCCTGAAATGGCGCGGTAGTTTCAAAATTTGCATTCAAATTTTGACTAACTATACCGGGTGCAAAACAAAACGGATTTGAGTGAAACCAAAAATATTTAAATCTGTTAGTGAATACCTTTCTAACGAATCTGAAAAATCGAAGTTTCATAGCGGAAAGAAAAAGTTATGGCCAAATGAATTTTCTGAAAGGTCGCTATGGAGTTTATATAGCCCGTGAAAATGGCCATTTTGCAAACAACCTCGGAATTCAACGAAACCACTTTTGTTGGATCCGGGATGTTTAACTATTGCTAAGTTTCAAATTTCATAATTTTTGAAGTTAGTATGTGAGCGTGGCAAAGGAAAACGTGTTTTGGTCAATTATAGTTAAATTGGATCGACCAGAAATGGGCCATTTTTCAAACGGTCTCAGAATTCAATGAAACTAGTTTTGTTGAGACCGTAACGTCAAAACATAGCTAGATTTATTTTTCGAAAATTTTTAGAACCAGTTTGTGGCCCTGGCAAATTGAAATGTACGTTCGAATCAAATATTGAATGTTTTATATTTTAATTTGAAGGAAAACTGACTGAAACAGTCGAATGGGCCTTCGAAACATATCCCATTGTGTTCGAAATGAGGGTATTTAGCTAGAGACGACAGTCGTTGGGTTTGGATTGGGATTCGTGTGTGAAAAAAGGTATTTTTGAATTTTTAAAAATTTATAAATATATAAAAAAAATCATTGGTCAACGTTAAATTCTCTCTCCCCGATAATTAGAAATCGCGAACGACGGAAAAGGGTTCCGAGCTTTCCCCCTCGTTTTCTCCTCTTACACGCATCGATAGCCTTCGACCCAGTTGGGGTTTTTGAAGAGCTCCCCTCAAGCTTCAAATCCATGGTCGTTGCACCCCCTCTCGTCTGGTGAATCGCGAGATCCAGGCTTCCAAAGGCGCGGCCTTTCAACCGCCGCTGCCATCACCTAGAGCCACCAAGCTGGACCCCCTCCCTGGTGCACGTGCGCCTCTCCAAGCCCTTCCACGTGGCAGTGGCTGATCGTCGTATCGAGCAACGGATTTCACGAAAAATCAAAACCTAGTTTTGAACCATATTGAAAGGTATACGACTGTTATATATTACACTGTTTTAACACCTTTAAACCGTTGCAAACTTTGAAAAATCATATCTTTTTCCTGTGTTGACGAAATTCAGTGAAACAAGAGACAGTGGACTCGTGTGGACGTCTTCTACATTCTAGAAGAGACCGCATATTTTTCTGAGCCTTCTGCTATTTTTGGTGGAGTGGAACCCAATGTGAGATTTCTAATTTATAAACGATATGGAAAACGACGATGTATAAATTATATAGTCGATGTATGAGTTATATAAGCGTTGTACACCTCTTGTATAAGCATTGTATAAGTTGTACGTTCGATGTATAAGTAGTATATGCTTTGTAAAAATTATATATGTATTGAAATAGAAGTGAAATGCTATATATATATATATATACGCCCCTCGTCCACAAACCATGGACGATATTTATTGTTTGTGATTGGTGTGAAAATTGATTGATAGCGAATGGTTGATTGAAATTGTTTGTGGTTGAAATTGATTGATTGTGGTTGAGAAATATTTGGTTGAAACCACATAGGATTAGTTTGTGGAAATGAAAAAAATATACATGCCGCCTGCGTGCGAATTAAATGCATGATTCCCCATTGTCAAAAGTTGCGAGGCTTTAAGGTAGAGCGAGGAGCCGTACTAGGGACGGTCCCGGTTTTAACTACCCTGCCGTTATGCTGCCGAAATTTTGAATAATATTCATGTGTTAGAATTATTTTCCTATGTTGAAATTATATTCGTCTATTGAATAGAAAACCTTCATGTGTTGAATCGAAATTCATTCGTTGAATTGAAATTCATGTGTTGAATGGTATTCGTGTTTTAAATATAAAAATCACCTTTTTATCTATATATACAAACTATAGAAAACCTTCATGTGTTGAATCGAAATTCATTCGTTGAATTGAAATTCATGTGTTGAGTAGTATTCGTGTTTTAAATATAAAAATCACCTTTTTATCTATATATACAAACTATAGAAAACCTTCATGTGTTGAATCGAAATTCATTCGTTGAATTGAAATTCATGTGTTGAATGGTATTCGTGTTTTAAAAATAAAAATCACCTTTTTTATCTATACATACAAACTATAGAAAACCTTCATGTGTTGAATCGAAATTCATTCGTTGAATTGAAATTCATGTGTTGAATGGTATTCGTGTTTTAAAAATAAAAATCACCTTTTTTATCTATATATACAAACTATAGAAAACCTTCATGTGTTGAATCGAAATTCATTCGTTGAATTGAAATTCATGTGTTGAATGGTATTCGTGTTTCAAATATAAAAATCACCTTTTTAACTATATATATAAACTATAGAAAACCTTCATATGTTGAATCGAAATTCATTCGTTGAATAGAAATTCATGTGTTGAATGGTATTCGTGTTTTAAATATAAAAATCACCTTTTTATCTATATACATAAACTATAGAAAACCTTCATGTGTTGAATCGAAATTCATTCGTTGAATTGAAATTCATGTGTTGAATTGAAATTCATGTGTTGAATGGTATTCATATTTTGAAAGAAATTGTTTTCTAATAAAAATCCTATTTTTATCACCTATATTAACTATATAAAATAGTCGGGTTTTGAAATGAATCGTTTTACAATAAAAATCACATTTTTACTATATATATGAATTGTTAAAAATAGTGAAGTATCAAAGTGAATGTATGTTGGATAAAAATATCATTTTTATCAAATGTATGAAAAGAATTATAGTTTCGAAATCAAAGAATAGAAATATATATATAAATAGAATCAAAATATATCGAATAATGAAGCTGCAGTTCGTATTTCGAAACCGTGATTTCAAACGATTAGTGCGGGAGATCCGACCATCGGATTTTCCCGAAACCGCAACCGTTGGGTTCGCTTTGGAAATATCTTTCCAACGGCACCAACTTTGTAAAAATCCAACGGTTGGATTGTCTGGAATGTTTAATTCAAATCTGAAGAAAAACAGCGCCAGGATCGATTATATTTATATATATATATATATATATATTTAATCGAATAACGACGCTGCAGTTCGTATTTTGAAATCGAAACTTCAAACGATTATACCGGGAGATCCGACAGTCGGATTTTCCCAAAACTGGAACCGTTGGATTCGTTTTGAAAAGATCTTTCTAATGATGTAAATTTTGTGAAGATCCAACGGTTAGATTTTGAGATATGTGTAAATCAAATCTAAAGAAAAACAGCGCCACGGCCGCATTATGGCCCGAAGCGTCGTTTGAATAAATTGGCTATTTTAAAATAAATAAAAATAGCGATAAATCGTTATAAAATATTATAAACGATATCGATGTGAAATTTAGAAATTAACTGAAGGTTAGCTAAGTCGAATGGTTTCCTGGATTTTGATCTGATGTTGGTTTCGGCCTTCGGGGTTAATATTTGGGAAATCATTCTCTTGCTGATTGACGGTTAGTGACTAATGAATTGAAATGATGCGTATGTAGTGTTTGTGTAGCACGTGTTTATTATATACGCGAGTTGCTCAGAAAGACCGGGTTTATCCCATTCTGAATAATTGAATCGACGATAAGAAATCGAAGATAAAGACGGTGGTTGAAGACCGGAAATCTTCACCTCGTTTGGATGGTAACTGATGTCCTGATTGGGAGGCATACTGAAATATGGATAATGAGTGGTGATCGTACAGACGTACGTGGGGATCGATATGTTTGTCAGGTATATAGTGCCTCCGGTTTCGTTCAGACCCAGAACGGACTTGCAAATGGACTGTGTGTCTGACATTGGAGTTCATTCTGTGTAATTGACAGCCATCAGTAGCACGGCGTGAATTGCCTGTGTGGCATGCTAAGATGCAATGAGCAAGGCTTCTGTTGAAAAGCAAAGTCTTGTGGTGATGATCAAAGCACCGCCTGCGTGGCGTAGCTTTGTGTAACGTGAATTCGCGAGCCTCACACCCCGGTATGAACCAGAAACGGGAGAGGACATCAGGGAGGGCCTGCGTTTCTTCCTAGCTAGAAGTGGCGTCAGTGGTTTTACACGCCCTGACGAGTTTGACTTATGTGGTTGTTGCTGTTGCGAGACGCCTCAGTTATATCGGTCGATCCGGGACTGATGGAGTCATTCGTTGGCTCATTTACGCCCCAAAGTGCAGGGAAACGTAGTGTTCATGCATAATAATCCACATCGGTGGACCGGCCCTGACGATCCAAAGGGTTGATGCGTTCTGATCCTGAGGCTTGGGCTAGGTAGTCTCGAATTCGGTAAGTACTATCTTTTGCCTTGGTTCATGACGGAAATCCAATTTCCAAATACGTGACTGTGCGGTTTCGATTGTATATATATATGGCGACATGATATATGGTACCCATGCCGTCTATGATTGATAGTTATGATTGAAATTGTTTTTGAAACATATAAACACTAGTAATAATATCAAATGCTTTTGTTTTGTTCGTATCAAGCATATTTTGGCTATTATAAGGTAAAACTCTATCCTTCGGTTTGCGTTGCATTGTGTGATGGGAATTGAGTCTTATAATGGCTTTATTTTTACAAAAAGCATTGCGATGTGTAAAAGAATTATTTGTTTTAAAGCACTAGCGATCCAAAAGAGTGAACCCGTTCCACGAAAGTGGTGTGGTCCTGTGATTAGCCATATTTCAAATGTGTTGAGTAGATTTCTCATACCAGTCCCATGACTGACTCGTAGTTTGTTTCACTTTCAAACTCGGGTGCCCCTTTTTCTACACGGCCAGCCTTGTATTCAGGTTTAGCTGGCTCTTTCGGGATAGCTGGAGCTCAAGATGGATTCTATTATTTATCTCTTTTTATGCTGTTCAGCTCCTATTGTACATTATGTTTGTTTTCCGCTGTAGACATTTATGTATAGCTGAACTGTATTTGTACTAAGTATGATCCTGTATACTGTGTAACTCTGATGATTACGTTTATCCAGTGTATTATATTGTACATTATCTGGTGTATTTATTTAATTCTGTTCTGCTGTTATCTGTTTATGTGTTATATTCCAAGGATTACCCTTGTCGCCGTCAGTACGGGGTTCGGGGTCGTCTCAATGCATGTTTACCATCAACACTTGAACATTAAAAAAGATTGTTATGCTATTTTTGTACTTTATGGACATGAGCACTAAACTTGGATATTGTTGACCAAGTCAACACTTCTCAATGAAGAGGAAGAAGGGAAATTTAGTAAAAGTGTAGAACAAACATATATTTTGTTATTCTATTATAACACTTTGTACTTAGCTATTGTCCGAACTTGTACAACTTTGTAATCGACAAAAGATACGATAAATGATGATTATAAAGTGGACGTACGCGTTAGTGTCGAACCACTATAAAAGTTGTGTCTCCCCGCACTTACATTATTTACTGCTTATTTGGATAATTGTACACACATACACATTGGGTGTTGGCGTACGACAATTTTGCCCGTCAACATATTATATAGCAGCATTTTAATCCTAATTTTAACAGCAAAATTAATGGTTCTGATTTTTTTTAAATGATGGTAAGAGAAGAAAACATAAATAAAGCTTAATCTGAGGTTATTATATTCCCAAATGCAATATATGTACAAGCTCGCCCTAAGGCACAACGCGAGCAAGATATACGCATAGGGCAACGACCCTAATAGGGATAATAACGAAAGGTGGTGGTTGGTTAATCGCTTTAACAATTTATTATGAAAATAATATTTTATATTGATTAGTTACTAATTAATGCTTTTGTGCAGTGGTAGCAACTTCGTTCACTTTTTGGGACAACAGGAGTCCATGTTTGGAGCATGTCGTATTTTCTTTTTAATTATTGCATATTGTTTTCTTCTGGGGCAACTGAACTAGCTCAACCAGCAATGCATATGTACCTCTATTGAAATTCCAAACTCTACCTAGAAATCTAATCTTTGTTCATGATTTTATTGGTTCTGTTTATAAATGTTATACGAATAGGTGAGCTAGATTTATCTAGTAGCGAAATACCTTTTTTTAAACTGATTGAGCTATTATTTATCCTATAATATGTAAGTTTTGTTTTGTAATCCAGTTCACCTAACTAATATATGTACTAATTGTACAGTACTGAACAATACTGTTTGAGAAAATTTTGATAATAAATGAATATGCAAATATTCTATTAATATATAAATGGCATGTAACAATATATATTTAGATGGTTTGGTTAAAGTGTTAAATTTTATGATACTATATGGTAGAATTGAAAAGGATGAAAGTAGCTTCGTATAAGAGAAGACCATTCGTAAATCGGAGCTCCTATGCAGAATATATGCCAAAAAGGTAGGAAGATTTGGGCTGAGAGCTGTTTCAGACTTATGAAATCAGCTAGAGAAAAATCTGAACAGATGTTCAAACGTCTGAAATTCTTTTCAGACATTTGGGAAGCCATTTAGATGTCTAGGAAGGAATCCAGACGTTTGAAACGAGTTAGGTTGGTTTCCTGAAAGAAATTCCAAACGTTTATAATTCAGGGTCAAACGTCTGAAACATGGTCCGCGTTGTTTTTCAGGCCTGGAGGAAAGTAATGATTTGTGAATTAGCAAGGGGTATTGTGGACATTTGCTTAGGGTTTCTACACAACTATATAAGATATTCTTTCCCAGATTTGAAAATGTGTGATTAGTTCATCAATGTCAGGGTTTAGTCTTCCATTAATTAGGGTTTGGCAATTCTAATTGTTTCTTCAATTCTTATCTGCACAAATATATATTCTCTACTGAATATTGGATCATTGTAATCAATCTCTTGTACTCTTCTCATTTGATGATAATAAAAGCTCTCTCTCGAAGTGGATGTACACTAATAAATTATTAGTGGAACCACTGTAAGTCTTGGTGTGATTTATTTTATTTTTCCCATTATATTATATTCCTTGTTTTGTGTTTGTGATCTCAAATTTGATTTGAATTGTTTGAGGTTGGTTTGATCATAGATTGGTTGTTTTTGCACTATCTAGCGTGATCTAGCTTATTTTCTGCTACGTTAGGGATTGGATTGAGTGGTCTCAGTCGATGTTGTTCCCTCAACATGTGGTACCAGAGTTGATGTATTATTAGGTGGATGTATATAGAAATGCCAGAATCGGATCCAAATAGTCTCTCATTTGTTTGTTCAAGTGGAATAACGCCGCATGTACGTGGATCGTATGCGACATCAGGATCACAATTGGTTATAGACAAGTGGAATGAAGATAACAATTTTGAAAAATGACAGTATAAGATGAAAGACGTTCTAAGGAGGAATCGGGTAGTGTTCGATAAACATTTGTTGCCGGTGGGCATCTCAGATGTTGAGATAGATGAAATGGAAGAGTTTGTATTTACTACACTTCTACTTGCTATGGGAGAGAATGTTATCTCCAAAATTAGTGGTGAGACGACCTCTAAGGGTATTTGGGAGAAGTTGGAGGAGTTATACGTGAAGAAGTCACTCACTAATAATTTGATCTTGTTACTAATATTTTTCACCTATAAGATGAAAGAAGGAACTTTGTTGAAGGCACATTTTAATGTGTTTGATGATTTTGTAATGAAGATAAAGGCGATAGATTTGAAGGTTGTTGAAGAGCAAAAGGAAATGATATTGTTATGTTCATTGTCAGGCCGCAAAATGGATTTGCCAAATAGTTTGATCTATAGCGAGATACATTGACATTGGATGATGTCAAGATGGGTCTTCTTAGCGAGGAAGTAAGACATAAAATGAAGGAATTGAGTGTAGGAATAGTAGTGCTTGTAATGGTCAAGGTTTGTTTGTGGGGAAGGATAATCAGGGGCGTTCCAAATTTAGGAATCTCAGTTGGAGAGGGAAGTCGAAGAAAAGGAAAGGCAAGTGATATATTTGTAAGAAGTCCGATCATTAGAAGAATGAGTGTCCGAACAAGGAGAAAGCAAAGAAGGAAGTAGATTCTTCATTCATAGCGGTGGAGAGAGGTGTTGGTGATGGAGACATGGATGTTTTGACGTCGGTAGCATCGAATGTTTTGGGTGGGGACTGGGTGCTCGATTCGGGGGCGTCTTATCATATGATGCATAATAGGAGGTCATTGTCTTCTTATGTCGACACGGAAGAAAAAGCAATTGCTATTGGCAATGGTGCTATGTGTAAGTCGGAAGGCATTGGCTCCGTGCAAATTAAGATGTTTGACGGAGTGGTTCGTACTTTCACCAATGTGCGCTATGTTCCAGGACTTAGGAAGTTATTTTTATCTTTAACAAAACATTCATAATAGGAAAAGAACAATGTTAATTTTTTTGAATATATTTACTATTGTTTTATATATCACAATGATTAATAATTAATAATTTATATCTAATAATAAATAATGGATGCTTACTTAATAAATTATGAATGATAATTTATTATTTATAATTATAGTCAACATCTTATATATATATCATTATTTACCATTTGTAATAACTAATGACTATTAAAAATTAATTTATATTTACTAATTATTATCTATAATCAACAATCAAATTTATAGTTCTTTGAAAATTTGGACCATTTCTCGATTTGTGCGTATCATCCTTGCGCATGGGCCATGCAAATCTATAATTTATTATAGTTAACTCTTAATAATTTGTAAATTATGGTAAATTTTCATTTATTTCATTTTATAATTGATAACTAATAATCATTATTATATTTACTATTAAACAATTAAATTCCAATAAGAGTTAATATTTAATTATTTATTATTAAAAATAATAGTTAATTTACGATTTAGTAATATATTTAACTAATAATTAGTATGTATACAACTTATTGAAAATATTATAATAATTAGTGGTTTCAAGTTTTAATCATTGTTTTATTTGACAGTAGTTCTTAAATAATATAATTGGATGAATTCTTGATATTTGTACATTGCAAACAATAATTATTTTCTATGGTTTTCATTTTTCTTTGAGTATGCAAATATTATCTAAACTACAATTACTAGTTAATACCAATGAATGTTCTATTGCAATTATTTAATTTAACTATTCCTTACTAGTTAATTTAACTATTCCTTATTAGTTCTTGGTTCTAATTGCCAGCCCTATTCCTTATTAATAATTATTAAATATTTATAATAGTAATATGTTATTGACAAAATGTACCCAACGATTCTACTAAAATTAGCAATTTATAATTCACAATTCATAAATTATAGAGTATAGTAGACATTTATGGTCCATTGTTGTGTGACACTGAAGTAGCAACCAAAATGAGCATCTAAAAACAACACAGAAAAAGAACACATTCTCATGTTACAAACGGTTCATTCTAAAAGTGAGGGCACTTTAATTGTTTGATATGAATGATTACTTCTACTATTGTATTTTAATTTTTATTTAGTACAACTGGATGAATTTATATTATTTATAACTTATGATATTAAAAAATGCAATAAAAAGGATTTTTTTATAATATAATAATTGTTTGGAATTCAAATACAACATTAGTCTATATGCACTATATACAAATACATTATTTACAAAAGTCCACTGTCACAGAGCGAAGGTCCATTAGAAAGGACAGTTGTAGCTTCTTAGATGGGGATGCAGAGACAATGCCTTATCTGGCGCATTGTTTTTATAAATATTAAATTATATAATTTAGATGAATTAAAATGTTAAATAAACATTAAAGAATGATAATAGTAATTAACTAACGTTAACATCTAAGAGCATCTCCAGTGGTGACAATTCAGGGTTGAATATTAAGGTAATTGCACCCAGTGGTGCAATTACGCCTTAATATGAAGGCCCCGATTCAGGATCCAGTTCAGGATCCTGAATCGGATCCTGGCGCCTGTTGTGCAGGCGCCAGGATCCAGGCGCCTACACTGTAGGCGCCAGAAGCTGGCGCCTACACTGTAGGCGCCAGGATCCTGGCGCCTGCACAACAGGCGCCAGGATCCAACCCCCTTCCCCGCGCCACATTACCCCTCCAACGGTCGTTTTTTCGAATTGCAACAGCTATAAACGGTCATATTTTAAACCACAACGGCTATAAACGGTCATATTTTAAACCACAACGGCTATAAACGGTCATATTTCTTCTATATATTCATGTATGAATATCACTTTGAAAGACACACAGATTTATTTACTTCCACCCATAATCGTAAGCAGCAAGCTATGTCATTTCCATTCAACTCGTACAACGAAGCGATGAATTCGAATACTTGGGATATCGATTCTCAACCAATCGAGGATTTTATTCCTCGTTCTGCTCCTCCGATATCGTTTCATTCATCTGCTCCTTGGACTGCAGACGAAGATAAAGATCTCTGCTATATATACTGCCACTTTTCTAACGACTCGGCGAAGGGAAATGACCAAAGCAGTGAGATATTCTGGGGTAAAGTTATGGCTGCGTACAACAAGAAACACGTATCCAAGACGAGATCAATCTCTGCACTTACTGGTCGATTTGGAAAGATTAATCGACAAACCCAATTCTTCGAGTCTCAAGTTCACAAAATCCGAACTGCGAACCCCAGTGGAATGGGAGGCGAAGCCGAACTGGTAATAATCTTGAAAACCATAATTTGGTTAAATAATTTTTCCATTTCTATAGCATGAATGTATACAAACAGTTATTACGTTATCATTTTCAGAAGCGAATGGCGAACGATCAATTCTTGAAATTATTTCCAAGAGAAAATGGTATAAAAAAACCTCATTACTACCAGTTTGCTAATTGTTATGACGTACTCGTTAGTAATCCCAAATGGAGTTCTTGTAATGCAAAGAGCTTAAGAGATGTTCAATCAAAGGGTAAAGAGAAGAAAAAGACAAACCGAAATTCGTATACTTCAAGTCCAGGAGATTCTTCACAACACGATTCTAACGAGGGTGTAGAAGAAAACCCCCAAATTGATGAAGATGCTAGACCAATGGGTCAACATGCTGCGAAAAGGAAAAATGCTGTTCAAACCCAGCTTGATTCTCGTTTGGCCCAGATGTACGAGAAACATGCGAAAGAAAATGAAGATCGTCTACGAAATAGTTCAGAAAAACTGAAGATATTAAAACAGTTGACCGAGATTGAACGGGGTAGGTTCGAGTTGGAGCGCGAACAACAAGAGAGTATGGTAATGGAAAAGGATGTTACGGGAATGGATCCACTATCTAAGCAGTACTGGATGGATTACAAACAGCGTATTGTTGATAGTCGGGCCGGATCAAGACGTATGTAATTTAGTTTAGGTATTGGTGTATTCCCATTTATACTGTATTTGACTTATGAAGTCATGCACAACCTTTATTGTATCGAATTAAGTAGCGTTTTATAGTATGAATTAAGTAGTGATATTCTATTTTGTTTATGTCCGTATATATGTATCAACTAATAAGTACCACATTAAAACAATTCAACATACTACATAACATAAATTGTACAGATTACAAAGCAAATAAACTTAATAAAACAAAGCTTATGAAATTTAATCTACTGATTGCCATAAGAGTTCCAAATGTGATCCATTAGATCTTTTTGAAGCCGATTGTGAAGTGCCGCATTACGATATATTTCATGTTTATCGGCGTTAAACATATCGTACTGTCCGTGAATTGGTTCATCGGAAATTCGGAATATCTGAGGGGGTTGTCTAGATCCTTCGTACTCGTAATCTGGGTAAACCATCTCTCGTTCATCTTCAATTATCATGTTATGCAGAATGATACAACAGAACAATTTTAGACATTTTCGACCGCTTCCATAACCTACAAGGATTACTAACCATTGCGAATCTCGATTGAAGAACCCCAAAAGCTCGCTCAACATCTTTCCTTTGCCCCTCCTGCATACTAGCAAACTTTTTCTGTTTCGGAGTTAGTGGATTTGAAAATGTCTTCACAATCGTGCTCCATTTAGGATAAATTCCATCTCCTAAATAGTAACCGTGCTCGTATGTGTTGTGCCCAATTGTAAACGATACAGGAGTTGATTTACCCTGCGCCAAATCGCTAAACAAATGTGATCGCTCAATAACATTGAGGTCGTTAAGTGAACCAGGCATTCCAAAAAACGCATGCCATATCCACAGATCATGAGATGCAACAGCTTCTAAGATGATTGTTGGTTTTTTTTCTTTACCATTATATGCTCCATGGAAAGCTTTAGGACAGTTCTTCCACTCCCAATGCATACAATCTAGACTCCCTAACATCCCAGGCCAGCCGCGATTTTCGTGCATTTCACGCAATCTAGCAACGTCTGCTTCGTTGGGAGTACGGAGGTATTCATCCCCGTAAATGTCCACCACTGCTTGACAGAAATGATCTAGATTTTCCAATGCCGTACTCTCAGCAATACGATAAGCGTCATCTAGAGCGTCGGCGGGCGTGCCGTACGCTAACATCCTCAAAGCTGCGGTCATCTTTTGATGCCCACTCAATCCTTGTTTTTTTGCAGCGTCCTGCTTAAAAACAAAGTATTTATTATTCAACTGAATACTTTTAAGAATTCTTACAAATAAAGGTCGACTCATTCTAAATCGTCTGCGGAAAATGGATGGGCCGTAAGTTGGATCTGAAGCAAAATAATCTTTTACTAGTGTTTTATGAAATGCCGCATGATCCCGGTGAAAGTATCTTCGACCCACTGTTGAGCCACCGTGTTGTCCGCTAGTGGATCCGTATGCTTCATGGTAGATTTGTATTAGTTCCTCTTCTTCTTGCTGTTGAGCTGAAGAGTACGCTTCGTTTTCAGAGTCGCTATCGCATAACATTACTGCTTTCAGTAAATGACCAGACATTATTTTGAAAGTTATAAGTTGTGAATGTAAAATGTAGAGTTTGAAATGTGGTTGTGAACCTTACGGTCCAACCAGTATATGTATACCATGGAAGCGCTTGGACTAATCAATCACTTTTCCAATCCCATGTGACTGTAGCCATGTTGAATGGTCAGAAATAATGGCTGTCTTGTGAATGGTCATATTCGTGAACTGTAGCCATGATGAATTGTTTGTATGCTCCATGTTAGTGTGTCAGTGTACAGTGTACATGGTGAGACTGTAGCCATGTTGTGAATGGTCAGAAATAATGGTTGTCTTGTGAATGGTCATATTCGTGAACTGTAGCCATGATGAATTGTTTGTATGCTCCATGTTAGTGTGTCAGTGTACAGTGTACATGGTGAGACTGTAGCCATGTGATGAATGGTCAGAAATAATGGCCGTCTTGTGAATGGTCATATTCGTGAACTGTAGTCATGCAACGACTAGACGAACATCGGTTGAACTACAAATGGCTAATCATCATTTTGCAGATTCTTGTGATCGATACACAAAGATTATCGAGACAATTCAAGACGAAAACCTATTTAAAACAAATCGAGCAACATATGATTCTCGTTATTTGTTCGAATACGGTGAGGATTTTGTTGGCTACGAAGCGTATAAACTTCGTTACGATTGGCTAACCCGTTATGGAACTGATTAGGAAACTCCCTTATTAATTGTAATGTATTTTGAGTTTGCTGTTTGTGTTTGTAATGTATTACGTAAGTGGCTGCCTTGTGTTTGTATTGAGTTTGTATTGGGCTAGAGTTGTATTAGGCTAGAGTTGCTACCATCTCTAAGTTTGTATCAAGTTATTGAAATGTGATTGCATTCAAGAAGAAAACAAGTTATTGAAAACTGTATGACGTGAATTACTTGTATGAATTCGTTTAAAGAGAACTATTAATAATAACTGTACGTAACTTTAACTATGTAATAACCATACCTGGTATGGAGGGTATAGTCCGGCTGAGGGTACACCTGGATAATCGAGGTCATCTGGAATCACTATCGGCTGCTCAATAACGGTACCCGAAATGTCGTATGCTCTAAACATACAATCTGGCTCTATCTGCATCGGAGGCTGTGAAAACTGTGACGGAGTAGGAAAAAATGAAACCTGCGGTATCTGAACCCTACCGGCTCCCATATGAGGTCCTAAATGATCGGAGTTGATCCCTCGAGCATAATCCGGACATAGAAGTCTACGTGGAGAAACTCGATGCCAATAGGAATCGTAATCCCCAAAAATGAAGAAAGAGCCAATATCAACCCAACCAGCCTGCCGTAGTGCCTGTATGTACTCTGATCCAATCAACCGATATCTACCAAACATGTCCTCGCAAGGTAAAGGATCTCCGGGTATACGCGTATCACTGCTAGTCTGATACGCACATCTCTCGCCCAAATACCACATGGGCAAAAAAGTAGGGGTAAGTAAAGCCACCCGACGAATAGATAGTGTATATGCAACCGTCATCGGGTGGGCGTCGGTAATAATGCCTGCATCTGTCAGATGAGCCAAATGTGAGGCCCAAGGAGTGCATATCAAATTTCCACGACTACGCATGTCCAGCTGTATCCTAGCCTCCATCAACTCATGACGTACACCCACTGGAGCACGAGGTACATAATGAATAGCCTCCCACCGTCTCATCCGCGGAAAGAACTGCTCACCAACTTGACTCGCCATCTCTACCATGCGTCGATGCATGTTGGCCGTATACTCATAGTACCAAATGGGCAAAATATACCACAAAGCCTGCATCTCTCTAATGTCTCCCAACACATACAAATCTAATGCAGAATACAAACTACCTAGTATAGCTGTGCCCCAATCTATCTTATCAAGCTGATCTAACATAGTAAGTGAAGCTAAATACCCCAAGCGAATGGTACTTCTTTGGTTCGAAAAAAATGTCGAACCAAACAAGTACAATAGAAATGCCCTAGTCACCCCATCCACAAGCTCTGGTCGACAGGAATTAGCAGTGATGTACTGCTGGAGGTAAGTCAAAGTAACCGCACCACTACTAACGTGAGACTCATCCAAATGGGGTAAGAAGATGGAATACAACCGAACCGACTCGTACAAGTCATCAAAAGAAACCGGTCTCCGATCAATATGACCAATCTCAATACCAGTTAACATATAGAAATCGAGAGGTGTGATACCAAGCTCAAAGTCAGAAAAATGAAATGTATGTGTGGTCGGCCACCACCTCTCGCATAGTGCCTGTAATAGAGTTCTGTCCAACGCCTGAATCGGCCTAGTCGATAAAAACTGTCCAAAAGGACTTCGATGCAACCTATCTTTAATAGAAGGGGGGAGTTTGTCATAAAATTTAAGAATGCACTTTGCCCAACTACCTCGACAATGAATGTGATGATCCTATATATAATGAAATAAGGAATGTTTTCCAATTCAGTAACAGTTATTAGGCTAATACGAATATATTAAATGCGCAATACTATAAATAATTAACGTTAAAGTTATACCGGTATCGAGTCAAATGCAGTATCAGCTCTATGCTGATAACCCTCTGGAAGATCGTGTAGTACACGAAGCTCATCTGCTGATACTCCAAGAGCCGGAGGTATGTGTACTGGACCTGCTTGCTCATCAGAGGGCTTACGTCGAACTCTTCTTCCAACTTTATTAGATCGCGGCGGCATCTCACTTCAATTTTCTATTAAAAACAAAATTAAAAAAAGAAGCTTGAGTGAAAAAATGAGAGAAAAAATGGCGAAGGGGGGGTTTATAGGCGCCAGAATCCTGGCGCCTGTATTACAGGCGCCAGGATTCTGGCGCCTGCAATACAGGCGCCAGGATCTGGCGCCTGTACTACAGGCGCCAGGATCTGGCGCCTGTATTGTAGGCGCCAGACCACTGGCGCCTACCCACCCATTCAGGGCTGAATATTCAATGGGCTGAATATTCAGCCCTGAATCCACTGGAGATGCCCTAACAAGCCGACATGTCTACATGAATTGGAAAATTGTCCGCGAAGGTACCCCCAAGACTTTGTGATCCCGCTTACAAAGGGTAAACATTTTCTTTTTCCCTCCGCTCCAAGTTAAAAGTTTGGATAATTTCCCAACAGTACACCATCCCAAATCAAACCTAGGTCTAAATCTCCAAACTCGTAAATATTTCCTTCATCGTGAGATCTCTCTATCATATACTCCTGCTCCACGCTTCTCTCCCGCAGATCCGAATAACAGTAGTTACATCGTCATGGACGAGTTGAAGAATGTTATGGAGAAGTATAATACTACCGATGAACAAAAAATACAGGCCTTCGGAAGCTGATGCTCACTCTGCAAGTAATATATCCTTTTTCCAAATGTGAAAGAAACCATCAGGAAACGAACGCGTTGGGGATTTAGTGGGGATTTAGGGAAGAAAACAAGACGAAGGTAGAGGGAACGGTGGTTGACGCGTATGTTAGCTGTTGCGTGGAGGTTGAGCTCGATGTTTGTTTGATCTTTCCAATGGCGGCGTCCTTGATTCAGCAGATTAGGGAGGAGGAGAGTATTGGAGATCCTACCGAGGATTGGGCTTTGAAAGCTAATTACGCTGTAACTTCTATTCTGTTTTCTCTATTTTCAGTTTGCGCATATCGTGAAACTGATAACACGAGCGATTGCTGTTTTCTAAATAGGCAAATTCTATTTGAACCCAACAAATTGCCGAGTAGCCCCCTAAAATTCCGTAAAAACAAGGAAATCCGTCATTTTGTTGATTAGCCTCCATTTAATTAAAAAAAAACCGATAATACCCTTTCTCGTAGTGGATCTATGTGGAATTGTATTAAACCACACAGAGCCACTACTAGGGTACTAACCATACCCCGTAGAGGCTCTACGAGGTATGGTTACTAACCTAGTAGTGACCCTGCGTGGTTTTACACAATTCCACGTAAAGCCACTACGAGGTAGACCGAAAATTAAAAAAAAAATATAACTGAAAAGGGGCAGTTTTGTCATTGATATTTTTTATAAAAATGGGGGGCTATTCAGCATTTCTCTGTGTTCAAATAGAATTTGCCTTGTAAATATGATGTTGAAATTTAATGCTGAAATAGGTAAACTGATAATTTTTTTATTTTATATTTGCATTCATTTTAACTTTCCTTTTTCCTTCTAGTGTTATCTTTCATTTAATGAATTTAGCATTAAGATGTGCACAGTTGTAACTCAAACTTTGAAAAGGAAGCAACAGGGTAGTAAACGAGTATGCTAATTTTGGGATGTTAATCACAAGAGTGAATGATAGATTAATATTGTATATGTATCACGTATTCAGTTCTTTTCAAAATTATTAGTATGAATATTTGCATTGAACTCCGTTCTCGTGCTTTTACTTCAGTATACTATTTGTTATAGCCATCACATCTTAACTCATAGATCTTTTGTGTAATTGCACAGTAAATTAGAAATTGCTATGTTTATGCTCATAAATGCATTGCGTTGCCATTATAGAGGAACAACGAATACTAAAATAAGATCTCATATATATACTCAGAAATGTTTACAATTGCCAGTAAAGTATAATTTGCAATATTTATGCAATTTAATGCTTCTATGCATATATGCCAAGATTTGTAATCATGCACATTATTTTCAATCAATGGCCAGTAATCTTCACATTATTTTCAATAACTTTTATTGTAAAAACTAATCAATACCATTATGAATTTTATTAGAATAACCAAGGCACCATTTTTTTGGCACGTAAGTAAGAGACCGTAGAAATTTGAAACCAAAAATGCTAAATGGACCGAAAGAATTTACGTAAAATTGTTCGAATGTAAGATAAATGGGTATGAACTTCCATGAGTTGCGCCTCAAAAGTAGGGGGTCGAATCCATCTTTTTCTCTCTATTTCACAAATTTTGGAAAAAAAAAGTTTCGGTCATTCTAGCATTGTTGATTTGAAATAGCTTCCCTGTTGTTAAGCTCAGACTAAGGCACTAATTTAAATTTGTTTCTTGTTATCTATGTATTCTTAATATGTATGTTAAACAGACAAGACTTAATAAGTTGTGTGAAGTTGCAATAAGTGCACTTGTACATATGGTATAACATTGTATGATAAGCCATAATTTTGGTGTTCACGCTGATAAATCTTATATCTTATATAAATAGTGCAGATGAACGCTAAATATTAGGATTATACATTTTGTTGTTATATACTGTATCTGTTTAATGATGACATTATGGTATTTTTTATTATATAAGTTGAAAAGCTTATTATAATATTAATATATGGGAGAACACACTATGTTTCTATGAATTTTTCATTTTGAACCGAAATTCCCAATTTTTTGCATATCCAAATTCTTCTTTCGTCTTTACTTGTTTAAACTCTCCTATTTCTCTGAATATTGTAATTCTCACACTACAAGAAAAACCGCGTATAGCAGCGGCATAATCCGCTTCTAATCCGTCGCTATATTGGCCTTAGCGACGGACTTCCTACATAACATTGTGGTCGGTAAAAACCATGACGGTCATTGTGTCAGATTTTTGCGACGGAATTTAGCATGAGTTTTTCGATATATTTCCGTCATTTTACTAATTATATAGTAAAAATAAAATTTTATTTTTTAATTTATATACCAATTATTTACCGACGGATAATTAATTTATAATAAAATATTATTTACAAAAAGAGTTGGTAAACCCTTACTAATTGCAAAGGATCAGCGACGGAAATTCAATTGGGGTAAACTTAAACTCCTATTTTTTGTTGGTAATCCGCCACTATTCCCCTTCCTAATCTGCCTACACACACACACACATGCCGAACTAACATCACTCTGCTGTGAACACTGAAATAAATAACATATTAAAAAAACAAAGATAAATTAGCCAACAATATTAATTGAGAACTAAAAAGGACATTTATAATCACATACAAAAACTACAACATCCATAATCCTTCATCAATTCATACACCATGCTGAATTATGAACAAAACTATTCAATTGGTGCTAACATTATCCCAAATCCAAATACATATCATCCATAGTCATACTCAAACCACATAACGTCGTATTTACACCAAAATAAGTCTAACATACCCAACCTGCTTACGAAGATGACGACGACGAAATCACAAGCAAACGCGAAAACGAAAGGAGAAAGAGAAACTCTATTAAGGCCCTTAAGCATTACCATAACCTTTGCTATAAGTTAAGATTTTCGATCTAGCTGCTAGATTTTATCCATTATCATAAGAGAAACTTGTCCTTGAAAAAAAATGCTATCAATTTCGGAAGTATGGTCAAATAAAACAAAAGCTGGAAGTAATCATGTATTGATATACAGAAACATAATGCATACTAAAATTTAATTTGTACAAATTATGAGATAAAACTTGGCAGCTGTGATTAAAAAAAGAAAATTGTTGCGAACTTAGTTGCAAACTGTAAACTGAGTTTACAACTCGAGCTTGACAATATTGGGGACATAAAATGCCTCGAGTTGGAGTCTAGAGTGCCCCATGCCAATGCAAGGATCGTGGAGCACAGAATCAAATGGCTCTGCAACAAATCTATTTGACTTGTCCGAGTTCAGTAGGGAGATAACCCTGTGGAGAGCACATAGGAAATTGAGGAGAAGATTAGACTTACTCATCCAGAACTTTTCTCGGGTAATTATTTTCCCCTAATTTATTGTTTTTGATTGCATCATGGTTTCTAGATTGGATGGTAGGATATGGATGTAACAAAATGCACTATGAGTTAGGGATGTTTTTAAAAATAACATGGGTGTACAACATGGTTGTTTAGAGAGAGTTGTGTTCCTCGCCTCTAAAATAGGATATAATATCTAATAAGGGGGAGTATGTAACACCCCGTAAAATATACATAATTTAGACACAAGTTAATTTGAATTAAAATAAACAACAATAATTAATAATATACTAAAAGGCTAAAAATGGAATTTTGGACAATTAAGAATTGGACCATGAAAGTATTGTAATTGTGTTCGTGGCGAGATTCTAATCCATTTTCATATTTTATTTGCTGAAAACAGAGTCTGTATGCAAACGTTATTAATTAATTAAGTTGTATGTGTAAATTAACATACAAAAGTTTGAATTTCAAATAAATAAATATACAAGCTGAGAATTTATTAAATAGGATAAGCATGAAAAGAATATTACTTTTTATTTAAAATTATATGTATATATTCATACATCGTAGGGGACAAGAATAAATTAGTTAAGATAAGAAATAAAGTAAATTAATTAACAAACAATCAAAAAGTAACGTTCTAGAGGAAATTCCTCCTGGGCTTGAACCCATAAAGGGGTCGACCGCCCCTTTAGGAGGGGTGTCGACCGACCAGGTCCACCACCATCTTGAGGGGGTGTGGACCGCCCTCCTGTGGGAAAGACGGTAAGGGTTGTTTTATGTAGGGACTTATTTATAATTTATATCAAATGGACCGTTTAGATCTAATCAAACTAATATAATGGTCCATACACGCGATAACAACTATAAATAGATCCACAAACTCTCATTCTAAACCCCACAACTATTTCTCTTAGTGCCTCCTTGATGCCTTTCTTCTGTCTCTAATTTCATAAATCTTAAAGGATTTTGGTTTCTTTTATTTCTCTAAATCTATTATATCTTCTCTATCTTATTCTAACGTAGATTTACGATTTATCTGGAATTTAGATTCATATGTTTATATATAAGATTCAAATGGTGATTCTTATATATATATATATATATATTTGAAAGGATTGGAGCATACATTCGTGCTTGAATGCCAAATCCAATTTCTTTTCTGTTCAATCTTGTTACTACTCTTCGTAATAGCTCTATGAGTGGAATCCATCTGAGTTACTATTTTTGTAATTTCATAATTAAAGATTTGGAGTGTTGTGCCTTGGAGGATATGAGATATATGGAAAAAAACATGATTAAACCATTCAAATCCTCCATTTACTTTGTTGTTCGTAGAAATGATCAATCTAGTTATATTTGTGGTTTTGGGTTGTTGTAATGATAAAGGAAAAAATGTGATTCTTGATATATGATTTTCTATATTGATTGGATTCCGTTTTATTCTATTTTCATGTAAATTCATATGTTTTATTTTTAGGCAAAAGGTTAAGATATCGATAACTTTGTATATCTAATAGGTTTGAATATCTATTTTTCAAAATAGAGAATTTGCATGCATTATTTACAATATATCTAAATATTATGGTTTTGCGTATAAACAAACGTAAGAAAAGGAATCTATTCAAAATATGAACTATATATATAGAAAAAATTGATGTCATGTTTATCTTTTATTGTTGCAATTATCAAGTCCAAACCTGGGTTGCAAGTTCATATGTTATTGTGATTTTTTTTCCCATTTTATTGTCATATATTAATATGTATATTTATGGTATGATTGAAAAAAATGTGGGAAATGACCAATTCAATAGGGTTTTACATTTCAAAAACGTAGTGTGGACGCTAATCTCGTTCGCTTAATCAACGTCTATATTTATATAGATTTATAACATAATCAATGAATATTAATACGTATTAAATGCACAATAAATATGATTAAAGTAGGAATAACATTTGAATGTCCCCATAGGAATTTGTATGCTTGTATGTGTGTGAGTTAATGGCTTAATTAATATTATTGACACATAGACACGTGGTTAACCATTGCTTCTAGCAGAAGTTTGCACGGAACTAAGCGGCATATCCAGTGTCTATAAGTAAATCTGGTTAATTGAGAGGTTTATGTAACACCCCACGTCCGTTAGTGTCACTCACAAAGGGAATGCACTAAGTTCTGTGGAGCATTTAGGGTAAAAGATGCAGATAAATTACAAGACAGACAGAAATTAAACAGCGGAAAATAAAACTTTGCTTTATTGATAAAATAGTTTATACAATGATTTCTTTACAATATCAGAGTATCATCTGTCTTACACAATAAAGAAGCATAAAACAACATTTATATTCCCCAATTTTAGCAAGAGCCAGCCATAGCATCTGAAAAGAGAATCCAAGCAAAACTTCGACAAATCTTCAAGCTGGGAAAGAGTGACAATCCAACTTAACCTGAGCTATACTATTCCCTCCTTTACTACCAGGGGGGGGGGGGGGGACGGAAGAAAAGAAGACGAAAGAAAAACAGAGTCGGACATAAAGCCTGAGTAAGTTCAGTAACTTCTAGCATGTGAACATGGAAAACAAAACGACATGAATTAACTGAATACAAGATTATACCATGACGATAGGGTCAGCAAGAGTAGACAAGATACTCCCAAGATATGCTAAGCTAAGATACACTGGATATGCTCTAATACTTTCGCTGCTTCGTTATTTCCTTGTTATACTGGTTTCTATATCTCTGCACCACCTAACTAGTGTCCCAACTAGTAACGATAACGTGATCCCAATCCCTGTAGTTTCCGTTGCCTTCAGGCATACATTTATTATTTATTACCTAGATCTAATCTAGGGTTTTCTATCAGATGCTTTCTAGATTCAACTAGAATTTACGCTATCTGCTGAACGCTTCTCGGATTCATGGTTTATGCCACCTAGTCCAACTAGGGATTATGCTACCTGTCGAACGATGCCCCCAAGTCTAGGACACACTACCTAGAGTGGTATATGTTCCTATACTTCCCCACGCATGTATCGCGAATCGTTATCGCTTGTCTAGATGCACATGTCATGTAATGTGCGGCCCGAGTCCTGTGGCAGGGCAAATCAAGAAATACAGAACTCGGTCGGGAGCTTTCAGATATCTGCCGATGCAGATGCTAAGGTCTGTTTTTGTTCCAGTGGCTATGGTCCCACTTGACCCCTCCCTCAACTAATGAAAGGCACACCTTGTAAAATGAGAACTATACGCCGGCCCCCGGTGCCCCTCTATCCTATGGCCATCCTCACCCATAACTAGATAGCAAGTATATGGTCTTTTGGAGTTCTCCGCCTTTCCTCTTCACGTATCTCGATTGACTCAAGATGGATGGT
The DNA here is from genome assembly GCA_030737875.1 of Allium sativum. Taxonomy (NCBI): domain Eukaryota; kingdom Viridiplantae; phylum Streptophyta; class Magnoliopsida; order Asparagales; family Amaryllidaceae; genus Allium; species Allium sativum. The sequence goes on from CM060916.1 coordinate 40,556,133, forward strand.
AGACGACGAGTTGCTATCACAGGGCTACCGTTTTCTCGTCGAATCACGCTAGCCCATCCTGGTCTTTAGGTTGCCATGTATTGCAACCAAGGCATACCCCTGGTTCTTCTACGCAGACCTTAACCTCTGTGAGCCCAGGAGGATCATCTGCAGCCTCACAGAGGGATACCAAGAGTACCCTCACGTCCCCTCGAAGCGTCGGGCTTCGTAACCCAATTCGTTGGAGCCTCCTTTTTACTCAGACGGACATTCGCTCCTTCCCGTGTTATACTAAGAATTACTACTTAGTTTTACTAACTAAGATTTACCACTTAGTTCCCAGAATCGTTGTTTTCTTAACTAAGGTTTACTACTTAGTTCTCTTTCCCGTCAATTTGGATTGGTTAAGTGTCATTAGTCAATTCAAGCCAACTTAACCCTCTTCATTCATCCTGTTAAACTGGTTAAGTGTTATCAGTAATTCATGATGACTTAACCCTACCACAAACCAAGTTATATTGGTTAAGTATTTCTTATTACTTAACCCTACCCATTCATCCTGTATTGGTTAAGTGTTCCTTGCCCGTCTGTTTTAACTGACATGTTATTATTAATGGTTAAGTATTATCCCTTCATGTTTTAGACTTAACCTTATTCCTTTATCACAATCCGCTGGTTAAGTTTTCAAGCTTACTTAACCCTACGGTCTAGCCCAGCTAACATATCAGATTGGCTAAGTGTATTTACTTAACCCCAACCTCTAGTCTAGTTAACATGTTAATTTGGCTAAGTGTATTAGCTTTACCTAACCCCACCTTCTAGTCTAGTTAACATGTTAATTTGGCTAAGTGTTTCCTTAGTTACTTAACCCATACAAATCTTGTCTTGTTACCATGTGAAGTTGGTTAAGTGTCCCTATGGACTTAGCCCTCCCATCATAGCTTAACTGTGTTAAGTTGGTTAAGTGTTCCTATGGACTTAACCCTCCCATTCCAGCTTAACTGTGTTAAGAACCTAACCCCACCCACCGGTCTGGTTATCATGTTGAATCGGTTAAGTGTCTTAGTTGACTTAACCCTGCCATTCTTGTTCTATCTTTAACTAAATAAATTAAAGCCGCTACCACTCACATTAGACAGATATTGTTGCGAATACTGGAAATGCCGGTTGGTTCCGGGCAGGTTTACATCGCAACTCAGTCTAACCTCGAATTAGGCATATTCATGTTTTCTAAGTTCAAAGGGTTTTGATTAATTTCCAAATCAGGTTTTAAACGTAACCATCCCGTCCGTCGGATCAGTTAGGGATAGCCAGGGAGAGCAGGAAACTTGTATTTTCCAAACCCAAGCCTAGACACTATCCTCTCTATCACCCTAGAACTTTCAGGTGTATTATTAAAAGAGATGTCGTTAATAAACCTTTAATTTGTCTAAATTTACATTTTCTCATTTAAGACAAATTCCATAAGTAAATCATTCCTAATTTACTTATTTCCTAATCACTCTTTTAATAAATTGTCACAATTATTATTATGTCCCATTCTCCCCGCTATATCTTATTTATGCCCTTTTGGTATGTAAACTATACCAAATTAAGTGTCACTAACCATGATTTTGCTAAACATGACAATTACTCCCTATTATGGCCAATTTCAAATTTATGCAAATATACTTCTTATGCCAAATTAGATAATCCAATTCTGATTTAACATTCTAATTTCAGTTCATGTCAAACTAGACTTATTATTCTAGTTCACAATTCATGTAAAATTTATCCAATTTGCATTTCTATGAACATGCCATAATACATGTCCCCAAATTATGCCAATTTCCAAGTTAAAACTATGCTTTTAGTAAATTTCATATTTTTCCCAAATCGTATTCCCACCGTTCGTATAATCGTGATTCAATCTAGATTATAGATAAATCTAGATTCGTAGAAAATAGGGAATGAACCAAAGATGCTATGAAAAAGGATGGACATAATAACTGGCATAAAAAGGTTTGAATAACGACGTAGGTTTAAGAACATGGGTAGACCTAACTTAATAGGTAAATTCCCAAGGTCTAAAACCAAGACTAGACAGAATAGAGACGTAAGTCCAAGAACCTGGGTAGACCTAACTTAATAGGTAAATTCCCAAGGTCTAAAACCATAGAAGACCAAGAACAGACAGAATAGATAATCGGGTTTAGACCCAATTTCACAGTCACAAAACTTAAGCAACACTTTCCTAGTCATGAATCACAGTTGTTCTTGTTATGTCATAGGCAATAGTTTATGTTTCCTAATCAAATGCATAAGCTTGTGTTCATGGTCAAGGAAATAATTCTCATAGTCACAGTCACAGTCATAGGCAATGTTCATAGTCATAGGCAATGTCCATAGTCATAGGCAATGTCCATAGTCATAGGCAATGTTCATAGTTAAAGAGGCATATGGTTTTAAGGTCCATAGTTTCATAGTCACAGTCTTATCGGTCATCGGATCATAACAGTTCTTACTTAAGTCCAAAGATATAGGCACAAATTCAAATAGAAAGATTTGGCATATTCCTTTATTCCTTTAATTCATGTCACGAATAGAGAAAACGTTCAAATCTAAAAATAACTGACTTACAGAGATTAGATTTGAATAGAAAGAAGGCGTTGCTATGATTCGTGCGACGTTTAGCCTTTAATCCTTATCTTGAAGCTTTGAATCTCTTCTAGACAACTTGAGCAACATAACCTTGTCTTGGATTTTCGTATTATCTTCTTATTTTTATTTATATATTTTCTCAAAGGCAGCATAAGGATAGAAAAGAATTGTGAATAGAGAAGGAGACTAGGGCTGTTTATATAGTGTTAGGCGGACGAACCTAGGCAGAAAACGTGACCAGATACATCAGAACGAACCAGGTGCAGAAAGCTGGAAAAAGCAGGGGGTCGACCACCAGGTCGACTACCCAGTCGACCTGGGTGCCTTGGGCGGGAAAATTCCCGCCCAGCCCAACCTGGGTCTGTTTTCGAATTTGAATTCGCTTTTCTGAACTGTTTTGAAATTTGAACTTCGCTGAATCTTCCGGAGGCCATATCTTCCTCATACGGACTCCGATTTACGCAAACTCGGACTCGTTTTCATGCAGAATTCCGAGACGACCGCAATGGCGCAGCCCGTTTCCCTTGATATTGATTTTAAAATTTAATTCTGCCTTGATTCGTGAATCTTAGTGTTACAGAATTATGGGGTGTTACATTCTCCCCCACTTAAAAGGATTTCGTCCCCGAAATCTTCAAGTTAGGAAGAATGTGTCTTACCATCCAATCGCCCATCTACTCAACCATTCAATCACAGGCATTCAATGTCCTTAAACGATTTATAATGCTTTCATGTTTATATGCATAGTGTGTGTATATGTCTTTATCTAATGCAAAATCAGGTGGTCTACTGATTCAGTTGACCTCCTTAATGCAAATCATGTCAGTGTCATGCGTCTAATCATGTATGCAAGCATCCCTAGTTATGTAAATACTACATGTGTGCATAGCCATTCATCCATATGCAACATCCATATGATAACATATCAATTTCAACTTACACACAAATACATATCTGTAAATGCAATATGAAAGCGACCGAACTGATCTAGTGCCTAATATGTATGCATATGCATTCACGAGCGACCATTTGCAACCACTTGCAATCATCAACCACAACATGTTTCAAATACATGTGTACATCCATTGGCTTCTACCTAAGGATCGAAGATACGACCTAGAGGATATACTTTGGAAAAAGAGAAACAATTATACGTAAAGCACCTAAACAAAGAAATCAAGGATGCACCCTTAAGGAAAAATGGTATGATGCTAGTATCTAGCCTTCTTGAGCTTTACTCCACCGTATCTTAACTAATTTAGCTTCACAATTGTGAAGTTTCTGACCTCCATTTCCAAAATAAACAGATGTCAATCACGGTACGAAGTGTACATACCAAGATGGTTTGAGGTCTTTCCTCTTAGCTTATCCATCACGCCATAACTATGAGGGTCAAAAGGTCACTATGCACTTTTTAGAGTGCCCGCCACAACTATTCATCCCTCACGCAAACCATCCTAGTCGAACTCGACATTCCTCAAGTACAAGCCCCAAAGGCCTAAACCAATATCAGACAAGCACCCAAGGAATATCTCCTCCGAGTTTAGACGATCTACGTGAGATGATATAAGCAAACTCGATAGCTATTCTCAAATCCCTACTAACCAAAAATAAACTGGCCGGACCACCAATTGGATTTGAGACTCTAGTGGGATCTTCCTACTATACAAGTACTATGGTGCAGAGACTTAACTATGGAAGTGGATATGAACAAATGCGAAGCGCTAAAACGAACAGCAAAACTAAATTCTTCCAACAGGACTTCACTACCTTTTTCCTAGGTACGCTCGGTGGTGAAAGTATGTACTTGCCCTTCTGAAAATCTTGTTCCTCGTTCTTGCCCTTGTCCTTAATTATATGCCCTATCATACCCCAGTAAAGATACTTCCTCCTGTCTTAGGTTTTATAATTTCTTCCTCCTTCGTGAGCTAAGTCTACATCCTTGAATTCCCCATCCTAGGATTATGCTCCTTAGCCAAACTCCTCATCCCCTTCCGTGTGTAGTCATGTTGACAAATCTCTCGAAAGCTGCTTCCATCGTACAGAAAACCCTACTAAGCTTGGAAGAAAACTACCCATAGGTGAAACAACTACGGCTATGGATGGAAGCCGGGCACTACTTTGCCCATCGATGAGGTTACCTCCCAGAAAGCCAGGAGCCCCAGAGACTCAAGGAAGAAGGATTCAAAAAGAGGAAGAGAAGATAGTGCGTATGGCTTTGGGGAATATGCCTTTAAAACAAATCTTTTCTTTTGAAAATGCTTCATTTAAAACCGTTTTGAAAATAATTTTTCAAATCCTTTATCTGATCTGGTAACCTTCAGCTCTGATACCACGTGTAACACCCCACGTCCGTTAGTGTCACTCACAAAGGGAATGCACTAAGTTCTGTGGAGCATTTAGGGTAAAAGATGCAGATAAATTACAAGACAAACAAAAATTAAACAGCGGAAAATAAAACTTTGCTTTATTGATAAAATAGTTTGTACAATGATTTCTTTACAATATCAGAGTATCATCTGTCTTACAAAATAAAGAAGAATAAAACAACATTTATATTCCCCAATTTTAGCAAGAGCCAGCCATAGCATCAGAAAAGAGAATCCAAGCAAAACTTCGACAAATCTTCAAGCTGGGAAAGAGCGACAATCCAACTTAACCTGAGCTATACTATTCCCTCCTTTACTATCTGGGGGGGGGGGGGGGGGGAGGGGGGAAACGAAAGAAAATCAGAGTCAGACATAAAGCCTGAGTAAGTTCAGTAACTTCAAGCATGTGAACATGGAAAACAAAACGACATGAATTAACTGAATACAAGATTACACCATGACGATAGGGTCAGCAAGAGTAGACAAGATACTCCCAAGATATGCTAAGCTAAGATAAACTGGATATGCTCTAATACTTCGCTGCTTCGTTATTTCCTTGTTATACTGGTTTCTATATCTCTGCACCACCTAACTAGTGTCCCAACTAGTAACGATAACGTGATCCCAATCCCTGTAGTTTCCGTTGCCTTCAGACATACATTTATTATTTATTACCTAGATCTAATCTAGGGTTTTCTATCAGATTCTTTCTAGATTCAACTAGAGTTTACGCTATCTGCTGAACGCTTCTCGGATTCAGGGTTTATGCCACCTAGTCCAACTAGGGATTATGCTATCTGTCGAACGATGCCCCCAAGTCTAGGACACACTACCTAGAGTGGTATATGTTCCTATACTTCCCCACGCATGTATCGCGAATCGTTATCGCTTGTCTAGATGCACATGTCCTGTAATGTGCGGCCCGAGTCCTGTGGCAGGGCAAATCAAAAAATACAGAACTCGGTCGGGAGCTTTCAGATATCTGCCGATGCAGATGCTAAGGTCTGTTTTTGTTCCAGTGGCTATGGTCCCACTTGACCCCTCCCTCAACTAATGAAAGACACACCTTGTAAAATGAGAACTATACGCCGGCCCCCGGCGCCCCTATGGCCATCCTCACCCATAACTAGATAGCAAGTATATGGTCTTTTGGAGTTCTCCGCCTTTCCGCTTCACGTATCTTGATTGACTCAAGATGGATGGTAGACGACGAGTTGCTATCACAGGGCTACCGTTTTCTCGCCGAATCATGCTGGTCCATCCTGGTCTTTAGGTTGCCATGTATTGCAACCAAGGCATACCCCTGGTTCTTCTACGCAGACCTTAACATCTGTGAGCCCAGGAGGATCATCTGCAGCCTCACAGAGGGATACCAAGAGTACCCTCACGTCCCCTCGAAGCCTCGGGCTTCGTAACCCAATTCGTTGGAGCCTCCTTTTTAATCAGACGGACATTCGCTCCTTCTCGTGTTATACTAAGAATTACTACTTAGTTTTACTAACTAAGATTTACCACTTAGTTCCCAGAATCGTTGTTTTCTTAACTAAGGTTTACTACATAGTTCTCTTTCCCGTCAATTTGGATTGGTTAAGTGTCATTAGTCAATTCAAGCCAACTTAACCCTCTTCATTCATCCTGTTAAATTGGTTAAGTGTTATCAGTAATTCATGATGACTTAACCCTACCACAGACCAAGTTATATTGGTTAAGTATTTCTTATTACTTAACCCTACCCATTCATCCTGTATTGGTTAAGTGTTCCTTGCCCGTCTGTTTTAACTGACATGTTATTATTAATGGTTAAGTATTATCCCTTCATTTTTTAGACTTAACCCTATTCCTTTATCATAATCTGCTGGTTAAGTGTTCAACCTTACTTAACCCTACGGTCTAGCCCAGCTAACATATCAGATTGGCTAAGTGTATTTACTTAACCCCAACCTCTAGTCTAGTTAACATGTTAATTTGGCTAAGTGTATTAACTTTACTTAACCCCACCTTCTAGTCTAGTTAACATGTTAATTTGGCTAAGTGTTTCCTTAGTTACTTAACCCCTACAAATCTTGTCTTGTTACCATGTGAAGTTGGTTAAGTGTCCCTATGGACTTAGCCCTCCCATCCTAGCTTAACTGTGTTAAGTTGGTTAAGTGTTCCTATGGAATTAACCCTCCCATTCCAGCTTAACTGTGTTAAGAACCTAATCCCACCCACCGATCTGGTTATCATGTTGAATCGGTTAAGTGTCTTAGTTGACTTAAACCTGCCATTCTTGTTCTAGCTTTAACTAAATAAATTAAAACCGCTACCACTCACATTAGACAGATATTGTTGCGAATACTGGAAATGCCGGTTGGTTCCGGGCAGGTTTACATCGCAACCCAGTCTAACCTCGGGTTAGGCATATTCATGTTTTCTAAGTTCAAAGGGTTTTGATTAATTTCCAAATCAGGTTTTAAAAGTAACCATCCCGTCCGTCGGATCAGTTAGGGATAGCCACGGAGAGCAGGAAACTTGTATTTTCCAAACCCAAGCTTAGACACTATCCTCTCTGTCACCCTAGAACTTTCTGGTGTATTATTAAAAGAGATGTCGTTAATAAACCTTTAATTTGTCTAAATTTACATTTTCTCATTTAAAACAAATTCCATAAGTAAATCATTCCTAATTTACTTATTTCCTAATCACTCTTTTTATAAATTGTCACAATTATCATTATGGCCCATTCTCCCCGCTATATCATATTTATGCCCTTTTGGTATGTAAACTATACCAAATTAAGTGTCACTAACCATGATTTTGCTAAACATGACAATTACTCCCTATTATGGCCAATTTCAAATTTATGCAAATATACTTCTTATGCCAAATTAGATAATCCAATTCTGATTTAACATTCTAATTTCAGTTCATGTCAAACTAGACTTATTATTCTAGTTCACAATTCATGTAAAATTTATCCAATTTGCATTTCTATGAACATGCCATAGTACATGTCCCCAATTTATGCCAATTTCCAAGTTAAAACTATGCTTTTAGTAAATTTCATATTTTGCCCAAATCGTATTCCCACCGTTCGTTTAATCGTGATTCAATCTAGATTATAGATAAATCTAGATTCGTAGAAAATAGGGAATGAACCAAAGATGCTATGAAAAAGGATGGACGTAATAACTGGCATAAAAAGGTTTGAATAACGACGTAGGTTCAAGAACATGGGTAGACCTAACTTAATAGGTAAATTCCCAAGGTCTAAAACCAAGACTAGACAGAATAGAGACGTAGGTCCAAGAACCTGGGTAGACCTAACTTAATAGGTAAATTCCCAAGGTCTAAAACCAAAACAGACAGAATAGATAATCGGGTTTAGACCCAATTTCACAGTCACAAAGCTTAAGCAACACTTTCCTAGTCATGAATCACAGTTGTTCTTGTTATGTCATAGGCAATAGTTTATGTTTCCTAATCAAAGGCATAAGCTTGTGTTCATGGTCAAGAAATAATTCTCATAGTCACAGTCACAGTCATAGGCAATGTTCATAGTCATAGGCAATGTCCATAGTCATAGGCAATGTCCATAGTCATAGGCAATGTTCATAGTTAAGGAGGCATATGGTTTTAAGGTCCATAGTTTCATAGTCACAGTCTTATCGGTCATCGGATCATAACAGTTCTTACTTAAGTCCAATGATATAGGCACAGATTCAAATAGAAAGATTTGGCATATTCCTTTATTCCTTTAATTCATGTCACGAATAGAGAAAACGTTCAAATCTAAAAATAACTGACTTACAGAGATTGGATTAGAATAGAAAGAAGGCGTTGCTATGATTCATGCGACGTTTAGCCTTTAATCCTTATCTTGAAGCTTTGAATCTCTTCTAGACAACTTGAGCAGCATAACCTTGTCTTGGATTTTCGTATTATCTTCTTATTTTTATTTATTTATATATTTTCTCAGAGGAAGCATAAGGATAGAAAAGAATTGTGAATAGAGAAGGAGACTAGTGCTGTTTATATAGTGTTAGGCGGACGAACCTAGGCAGAAAACGTGAGCATGCATGCATCTGCGCTCTAGACGAACTAACTCCTTGTCCTTGCTTCAGAGGACACAACTTACTATAATGACCCTGCTGTCCGGAATTAAAGCAGCTTCCATTCATAATAGGATTATTACAATCCCTCACAAAATGGTATGTTATGTCGCATCCATGACATTTAATATCTTTCTTAATCTGAGATTTTTCCTGCTTCTCGTCCTTCTTATTAACTTTCTTGGGATACCATTTCTTCTTTCCAAAATTATCCTTGGCCACCTCAGCTTTACTTTCCACAAGATCGAATTTCCCTTTCTTGTGCATAAGTGCCATCTTAATGAGATTCTCAAACGTAGCACCCATCGGAATTTGAGTCATAGTCAGTCTCTGTAGAGGTTGATTCAAACCCTTAGCGAACCTCACAGCCTTCTTATGAGTCGTATTCACCAAATCAATTCCAAATCTAGCAAGCTCATTAAAACGATTAATCCTTTATCAAAAGATCACCCTATCTTACAACTAGAAACTTCTCCAATTGCATGCTCTCTTGTGCCAGAGATAGAAAATTCCTTCAAGACCTCACCGTAAAGTCATCCCAAGTCTCAAAACAATGCTCTGCCTCAGCCATCTCCCATTAAAACAAGTCTTCTCCCTTTAATTTCCATATAGCCAACTGAACTTTGCTCCTATCATCGAGCTTCAAAATTCCAAATATGGGCTCAGTATTCCTGAGCCAAGCACGGGCCTCAACAAATGTATCTAAACCAAGGAACATCATGCCGCCAAGAGTAGTGAAATCTTTGCAAAGCTTAGAGAAATCAGCTGTTGGTGTGGGATAAGGAGGAGCTACCATGGTTGGGCGGGAGCTTAGGCATCATCGTGCCTTTTGGTTGGCGTCGAAGATTCTACGTACCTATGAAACCAAGTTGGAATGGGGGAACCTACAAAAAATTAGAAGCCTCGGACATGCCGCAAACGGAGAAAAGAGAAAAATTTGGGAATGAAATCAGGGGAATATTGTAATTCACTTGAGGGGATATTTTTCAAAAACAAAATTTTATTTTGAAAACACTTTTTTTTAAAAGGCATTTTCTTTAAAAAAACAAAAGCATTTTACTGATTGTGTTACCTTAGGCTCTGATACCAAATATAACACCACACATTTCTTAATGTTACACATATAAGGATTCCATTAAGAAACATGAAGAGTTCAGGTATAAATTACATTATAAAGACTAAAATTCACAAGACAACATAATATAAACAAAACAGAACTTAAAAATTTCATTTAAAACATAATAAAAGTGTCATTTCATCATATAACACAAAAAACCACAGCTGTCTCATAAAAACTACATAACCAGAGTGTCACAATAAAAATCCTCGTCAATGCAAAATACAAAAATAAGCAAAACGTGGTACAATATATATAAAGATAGAGAACAAGACAAATGAAAATCTCTAATGGGCTGAGCTGGGCCAAAGCTCTCTCAGCGCTATATCCTCCACCCTGAGAACCTGGACAGGGGAAAGGAAGGAAAACGAGAAAAAGAAAACTAGTCTGACATAAAGCTTGGTGAGTTTAGTAATTACTAGCATGAGTATAAAAGAGGGAATCTAGACAGGATAGTAATTTGAAGTCAACAAAGAAAATAAGAACAAGAATATACTTCCATGAATATATCGATTGTCAAATCAATTGATTTTTGCACCATTTGCTGCAATCTCATATATTAGGATATAATCTAATTCTACCCATCGATCGACTCTGAAACGACAATTATGAAAATCTATGCCGACTATGGCCCCCGTGTTATCAGACCTGACCCATCAGCTCTAAGGAAATAACATAAATCACTAGCATTATAACATCTTATCTTCCCTAGTCGGTGCGATGCACGCTCACAACCCTATTGGAACGCGCCCGTACCCGCCACGTTTGGACCCTACTACCGAGTACAGTATAAGCATGCCTTCCGCTCCTCGTGAGACCTCAGTGTAGTGTGATAAAATAGAATACTGAATGATACAAATCCCCAACCAAAAATGCAAATCGACATAAGTCACTCTTAGACTTAGTCTCCAATTTTATTTACTAGAGCCAAGGCCCCTGTAGAATTATTGTTGACCGCATAGCTACCGTAGACTCCATAGTATTATCAATAATTCCTAGGTTAATTATTTTAATTTACCTCTTATTTTCCCCTAATCAGTCCACCCCTACTACTAGAACGAACCTATACTATGAACCCTATATTTTCCCTAATCAGCTCTCGTCGTCGGAACATACTCCTACACCCTCTAACATGCCACTTATTTTCCCTAATAAGCTTATGCTGCCGGAACATACCACTACTTCTCATGCTTATTAATTTATTTATTTTAAACTTAACGCCAACCTTAAGTTTATTAATAAGCCTACTTTTCTCCTAGGGCTGTAAATTTTGTACGAGTGCCCGACATCCGCTCGTGTCCGTGATCGAAATACGTCCGTCTAAGTTCGTTTGATTTTCGTTTAGGACACGAGTCAGGACAACAAAATTTGTCCAAGAAAAAATCACGTCTGGTATGTTCGTTCGGGTTCGTTTGTGTTCCTTATCATTTGATATAAAGTTGAGAAAAAATCTTATAAAATGTATAAAATATGATACAAAAAGCTCTGTCCAATCGGGTCCGTTCGTGTCCGAGTCCGAAAAACATATGTCCTTGTCCAACCGATTTCATTTAGGACATGAATTAGGACAACATAATTTGTCCGAGAAAACATTTTGTTCGGTCCGTGTTTTGTTAGGACATAAATTGAATACACCTCCGTCCGGTCCGGTCCGACCGATTTACACCTCTATTTCCTTTATGTAGCTTTCAGTCATATCGTAAGTTGCATGTAAACTTTAATTTATAGGTTGTCCATAAACATTGTTTAATTTCATTATACAACCCAATCCCCTCCATTTAGCGTCTATCCTAATGTCATTTATTCAGTTTACCAAAGTTATAGTTCAACCATCTTTTATTACATAATTCAAATAAGCCCAATTTATTCTTTTTACACATATTTCTTATTTTTCCAAATTGCACTTTTATTGTCAATTTCATATTTTAACCCAAAAAACGCATAAAAAAGAAGAAATAAATGGTTTAGGCTCCTAATGGTCTAAGCTCAATATCAAAATAAAAAGGAAAATGGCCTAGGCTCTCGCATGCTTAGGCTTGGATATATAAGAAGAAATCTGAAATAAAATAGGGCTGAAACTGAACTATAATACATACGAAGAAAAAGAGGTATAGATAAACTGAATAAAACTACAATAATAAAATAGATTGCTTAATCAGATAGAAGAAAGGATAAAACAGTATACAAATTATATAGATTATTAGCAAAAAAGAAAATAGAAATCAGAAGGAATCCACACTAATTATACTGTCAAGAAAAACCTCAATTTGTATTGAATCTTGCAATTACTGAAATTACTCACGATTTTAAGCAAATCAAATTTGGCCCCGGTAGGAAATCTCTATCTCTGTATATTCTCCAAAATATGTGCATACCCAAGCCTCAATACTCCATTAGAATTATTTGAGAAGAAGGTTGTTTTAGGTGGAGGAAGAGAATGGAGTTAGGAGAAATAAGTTAGATTTGGAGCAAATCTATAAAAGAGCTAGGGGATTTAGGTTCATTGGATTTTAGGTTAAAAACTTAGGCCATCATAATAAAGAATCTTCGAGAAAAATGCACCGCAAAAGCCAGACAAATCGATTGACAACATGCGCACCAGGCTATGCACGCTACCTAGGTGGGTCAACCGTTGGATCGGCCCACTTGGGGTCTGGGTCGACCCCACGTCAACCCAGCTATATATGGACTGAGTGGCCCTAGCTGATCGTGATTAGCTCTATATTTATTTCTGTTTTAATTCAACGTTTATTCCATTTTCAAATTTGAATTTCAAACTTATTTCTTTCATATCTTCTTCGTTTTAATTCCTATTTCAGCAAACCAAATGTTTCTCCTAGCTAGAATTCCGTAACAAAACCAATGGAAGAACCCCCATTTCTCATTTCCCAATTGTTAGTCTGCTTTGTGACCAGGCTACCCAAAGCCAGAGACTTGAATTTGAACTTACACTGATTGGCGATCACTTGGACGGAGTGGCGGAAAGTTTTGGAATTCCTAAACTTTGATTGCATGACCTTATTGGTCAGTTCGAAGAGTGCGGGACGGATGGGAGAAAACAGAACCGACCTGACTTCGTACGATGGCATGTCGCTTGAACCTTGTGTCAATTGGTCTCCGGTTGACGTTGGTTTGGGTTGGATATACCGGAACTCGACCCGATGGCATATGGCGAAGTGTCTTGGCAACTTGAGATTAGGAAAATAACATGGGGATCAGATCGGACTAGGGGGACACGACCCGCCTGAAATGGTCTTCAGACATTCACAAATTTGGATCTCGGCAAGTTCGGTTTGGGTTGAGCAAGACCTGACCCACTTGGAGCAGATTCTATACAATAATATTGACCTATTCTTGAGGTGATTTCAGATCCTATTATCACAGACTTGGTTCCACATGTCAACCCACGAAACGGAAGCAACTTCTCCACTACACGCACTTCCATTCTAGACTCCATCGAATGCTTGCCACATCGCATTTGTTTCGCCTACCCGAACTGCCTTTAAATACATGAAAACACACACATTCAGGGGACTTTTTGTCATACGAAACTCTGCATTTCTTAGCCATGACTGCCAATTTTCTTTCATTTCGAAATATGAGAGATATATCTGATTGTATTCGAGAGATTGAGTGGCTATAATCATTGTATTTGTATTTCTCTACTGAATCAAGGAACTATAAAGTGGATGTAGGCTCGTTAACGCCGAACCACTATAAATCTCGCATGTTTGATTGTTTTTCTCTATTTTCAGAATATATTTCTTTATTATTCTATGTAAATCTAATCAATTGGGTGTTAGTGCCAATTTTTGGTCTAACATTTTGGTGCTTTCACTGAGAATGAACCAATTTTCAATCATAGATCTCCTCATAATTGATGTCATTGTTCAATTAAGGGAGATCTGTATTTGATTTGAACGATTCACTGGCGATCAGCGGAAACCAGAAATGATAGGTCCAAAAATGATGGATTGAGTGGAAAGTGGTACTGGCAACGTTTCTGCTAGCAGCCTCGGGTTGGATGAGATACAAGAGCATCAGATCGAATAGAAATAAAAGACTCTAGCAAACCCAGCTTGGATCAATAGGTCCTCGGGTCGAATAACCTCGACCTGACTTGAAGAGGCGTTTGGCCCAAGATTGGGTCGGATAGTCCAGATACGACCAGAAGACACGTTTGGGAAGAGAGGGTCCAGACTTGACTCAACCCGAACAGAAATGGGAGATCCGAACAGAAAGGGGTGATTTGAACCTACCAACTGATGGTGTCCTTACCCGATCCAACATGTCCTTCTCGATCCGACATGGAAACATGACTCAAACCACACCAAAAGACATACCCGAACCGCAATCCGAAGGCAAAGTTCGACCCGATCCGAAACAGTTGCTTTGGGGAAAAATACATTTTTCTGATCATTTCAAAGTAGGCTCCGTCTTCCAAAACCAAATGAATCGGGCGTTGGCCGCTTGTTCGATCGCCACTGAGACTGTAGCTCCCCGAACCCCCACCGGCGTTGCGCCTGGACCTGCTAATGGCTCGCCTTCGGCTCGACTCATCATACATATTAGCTAACAATAGTCATCAAGTCTTATCAATCGAGATTCGGCGGATAGTCCGAGAGCATCAACAACAGAATGGCAACGACTGGGATTCTTTCAAGAGCTATGACCAATGTTTACTGATGTTATTCAATGTGAGGAGTTCCTGAGCCATTTCAGCATGCTAACTATGATAGTGTATGAGGAATATATTGCTTCCTGACAGCCTCTTTTTCCAGGGATCCAGTGGTGTATACACTTCACCAATGTAACTGATGTTCCTGAACGAGTAGTGACCACCTAGTTTACGTGACTTAAACCTGTCCAACTGGCAGAGTCTCAAATGACATTGATATAGAGCAATCCAAGAACTATTCTGAGGATGATTCAGATGATCTTAGCGACGATAATTCTAAATGACGGGATACCAGAAACCGACAAAGGATCCTAACACTATAAGACTACACTTCACTTGTATGACGTGGTGAAAGACATATGTCATGCGGTTTACTCCTTGAGGAACTTTGCACACCCATCTGCTATCAACCACTTCGATGACGATTGATTTCCACCGAGTAAGGGTTAAATCAACATACTTTGGTTCCCAGTGTCAGGTACCAGTTGAACCACCGCAGACCATAATTGGACTTGTGGATCCTTACCCAAATGATAGCAACTCAACTACTCATCAGCCACCATGCAACCAACCATAACAGAATTCAGAGCTTACTTCACATCTTGGTGTTTATTGTTAAAATTCCCAACCGAAGCTGGAGTGGGAACAGTTCATGGTGACCAAATTACTGGAAGAACCTGCTATTTGCCTGAATGGATTCAAGGGTTGCACATGAATTTTTTCTTTTATGGGCGCGTACTCTGGTTACAACCAAATTCCTATGCACATGCCTTATCAGGAACATTCGTGAGCCGCAAAGAATTAAAAATGCTCGAAGCTTGGTAGGGAATGTAGCAGCACTGAGTAGATTTATTTCCAGAGCTACCAACAAATGCATCCCTTACTTTGATTTGATAAGTAAAAAAGAAGTTAGCAAGATCCGACAATCCAGAAGGGATGAAGACGGTCCCAAACGAGACACTAGAAACTCCGAGTATTGATCAGATAGAAGTCGATCCTGTGTTGGAGACTGAACCCGAAAGAGAGTCATGGATGACCCCCATAAAGAGCTTCCTACAACATGGAATGCCTTCGGCAAGAAAAAGTGAAAGACGTACCATCGTTTGTAAAGTCCTAAGATACGATATACAAGGCGACATTGCTTATTCCCATTGGAAGGTCATCCTAGGAGAAACATCAACGAATACCGTTGCTGAATTCACCGCCCCGAATGATTTGATAAAAGCACAAATCAACTTCCTGTTTGATGGAAGATGTACACGAATGGGACTTCTAATGGTTAACATTTTGGCTATCTTCTTTGGCCATTCGTTGATTGATTCATGCCCCAAACGCAAGGGGCAACTCAGACATCTTTTCACGGATTGCTCATGATTCCACTATCCAGACCAAAGCTGACGCAACATTACACTGCATGACCATCTACCTCACTGTTGCCTAAAGATTGGCTAGTTAAAGGTTTGGAACACTTAGGCTTGGGTGTTGATTGATTGTCCACACATCAACTCTTTTTCCCGACGTGGAATCGAAGATAGATGCGGATGGACGAAGTATGTCTATCTTCATAAACCCCGCGTCCACTTCCTGACATGGAAAGAGCTAAGCTTCTGCAAGCATGGATTCATTTTTATCCGTATCCCACTTCCCAATAGGTAAAGCACGAAATTTCAATAAGCACAGGGTCCCTACTCTTGTCAATTTCCGTTATAGCACCGACAAGATGAGATGCTACCATTAGCGGTGTTGATCTGATTACTTGACCCTCATTACGTGCCCTTGACGTGGGGGCGAGAACGCGATTCAATGAAGGTTTGACCTCGCCATTTACTCACCAGAGTCCGCCTAATCGACTTTGTCATTGCAAGACCCCGATCAAGGTCTATTTATTCTTGGGACTACTCCCCCAATTTGAGTTGAAAAGATATCCTTCATCAGCTAAATACTTTTGCAGTCACCCACGGTAGAAACAGGACGAGGCAAAATGGACCTGCAAAGAACGTGCAACTTCATTTTCGCTCAGAATGATATTCATTCCTTTAACATGATTATTCTTTAACCATGCCTCTTATACTTGCATGCTTTATGAGTTAGTGATGTAATTAACTCAGATGAATTTATTTGTGGATGATGTAGGTACCCCGGATCTGGTACCGATCATACTTCTAAAACCCGCATGTAGAATTATGGAGCACTGCCATAACGAGCCCGTCTGAACTGCTCGTTTACAAAGACACGCCCTCCGTATGAGGAACATTACATAGCTCAAGGTGGATATGATATGACCATCCACTCCTTGGCGCACACGTGACAGACCTCAAAAAAATTGTGCATTAATCTATATATTTCGAAGTCGAAATTCGACCCTAGATGGAAGCAATTCGATCGTCCATATATCTAGATCCCACGTTTAACACCGTCAGTTTACATGACTCTGAATAGAGGCGGCAACACTACCCCTTGATATGCTTACTTTTAAATCATGCGTTTTTACTTTTACATGCTTTCTGAGTTATTGACATGGCTAACTCATGCGATATGAATGATGCAGGTACCTGAAATTTGGTGCCAATTAGTCCTCCCAAAAATTGATCGGAGGAACGCAAAGCTTTGGTGAACGTGCTTCGACTGTTTTCCTGACTAAGTCTAATCCTCAAAGCTTGGATAGGAGTACAGACCTTGGACTAGTGTGATGGGGCTCCAAGATTAAAGTCCACTCGATCCCTGACTCTAACCTAAAATGATTTTGGGATAGTATAAAGGATGAACAACGACGTCCATAACTCTAACTCTCACGACTTAAGATAGAGTGTAAAGGAAGATACTGCGATGTCCGCCCAAACTTCATCCCACGAGTCTACGAGACGAGAAGGCTTGATTATTGCAAATGGCAACCTCTACCCATGAATCGAAGATTAAGAGGTAGCGCCTTGGCAAGTGTGACTCGACTACTTGCCTGACAAACTCCATCCGCTAGAGCGTAGCGGGGAGTACGGATTAAAATCGAGTTCAAGAATGACACTCGAGCCGGTAGAATCTCGCTTTTGGAAGTAGAGTGTAGAAGGAAAGCCGAGGCGAATGAGATGACCATTCGCCTGATCAACTCAAACTCTCCTGATTCGAGAGGGAGTATAAAGATAGGCGTGATTGGTGCACCATGATTAGAGACCACCTTAACCGAACTCTAACCTGGGCATACAAAAGGAAAGTATAATAGCGCCGAGACCAAGTGCCAAAGGAAATGGGTTCCTACCCCATCGAAGGATTGAGGGGCAAGATTGAAAGGTGAGCCCGCAATCCTCACTGAAGGATTGGGGGCAATAGAATGTTGCTTCTAATCAATCCCGAACAAGCCCTTGTCAGGCAGTTTATTCAAGATTGATTGGGGGCATACACACATCACACCCCTTTGATAACTGCAGTTTGATATGTTGTTTATTTGCAGGAATTTTGATTTGCAAGGATGCTAGATTGAAACCCTTATTTGATTGTGATGTGGTTTATTATTTATTACTTAGTTTAGTAATAGTTTGATTACAAGTACATTTGATTAAAAGTACATTTGATTAAAATATGTAATAAACCTCTAAGTTTGTGACATTGCAGGAACATTGGTTTATTTATAGAATGCAGCTTGTACAAGATAACAGGACAATAATGCGAGGGCCGCACTCGCAACAACCACGGCAGGCCAGTGGAAAACAGGCAAAGTGCCTTGTCTAAAAGGCTGGCGCTAATGCCTAATGCTAAACTTCCCATGCGACTCAAGGCGATGATCAAAAGGAGGCCTTGAGAGTAGATCGTTCAACAACATATCACGCGACCTGCGGCGATGGCTGTAAGGAGGCCTTGGGAGTGATATCTCAAGTGCATCTACGAATACCACCTTACAAGTACACTGAATGGAAAATGCAATAACTCGAGCACTTGGCTAACTCAATCACTTAAGCTTTGAAAGTAATGTCTCATTTCCATGCATACATGTCTAATTTGAAAGGGATGTCGTACGACCACTTGTTTTTTGCCATTACCCCCGAACTGGGGACATAATTATTGGAAGCATTTATGAATGGCATAACTCACTTGTTTTGTATATAAATTATGTTTTGATCCTAACAAGTCGCTTGAGGGCCACCAAACGTATGCAAAGTGAACGTCCATTTGCTAGTCCTAACCAACTTCCCAACTAACTTCCCAACTGCAAGGCTCACATAAGACTGGACATGGATTGACTGCCCTATCTCGCACACTTATAGGATGTGATGCAACTGCTTTGTCTATGGCCTCTTACTTGACGCAGGGAGCAAGCAACAACACTCGAGGCGACTACGGTTTGACTTTTTGCCACCTGACACCAATCCTTAGAGCTTCGATGGGAGACTAGAGAGTAGCATGGGCTGAGTACCAACAAATCATTTTGCATCCAACTCTAACTCAGAACTTGATCAGGGTAAATGAATTCCGAAAAGACATGGATTTGGTGCTCATCACTCAGGAAAACCCCCATGGAAGGGGGCACGAGATATGAGCTGCATGATTCAACTCTCTGATGATTCTATGCACACTTACTATCCTCGAAGTTCTGTTAGATCCCAGACTACAACCAAAAGAACGACTTCTCAAGATTAACTTGCATATGTTTGAGCAACATGTCAGAATCCAACATTAAATAACAGAAGCCTAGTTAAAATTTATTGCATCTGCGGAACCAAGAAGTTCGAGGCTGGCTTCCACTTCAGGACTTCATGTTGGAGGCCCAAGCGATAAATTAGATAATTAGCAACAACTTCTCAAAGATAGAAGTCATATAGCAAACATTATTCGACGTTTCATCAGGGATTTCCACAATCCCCCGGACATCAAACTACCATCTCCGAAGGCTTACAACGGAAAGATCGATCCTACCATACATCTGACGCACTGAATGCACCGTAAGGAAGTTTTATCGGCATCGGACAATGTCACGGCTAAGGGCTTCCCCCCATTGTTGACTTACATTGTTGTTATACAATCTTGGTAGCTTGCATCTGAATCGATCAACCGCTGGAATGCGTTGATCACCCGCTTTATTGAACAGTCAAAGTTCCACATCTCTCAATCCAAGAACGTCATGTTACTCACTTCAATCATACAGAGGCCCGATCAGACCCTGCGTTCATTCCTCAAAAGATTCGAGGCCGTAGTGGCACCGGTAGATCGACTGAACCGTTTATGGTGTTGATGGCAGCAATATCCGACATTATGGATAACTCAGACTTTAAAGCTTCTCTGCATCGACACCCACCAGGAGGCCTTGGCGAATTCACCTCTGAAGTAGACATATTTTTACGAGAAAAGAATGCAGATCCCAAGAAGGACATTCACGATGTTAATATGGGGCAGGATGGATGACCATTCAACCCTGAAAAGGACAAGAGCAAAGGAAGATCCCCAAAAGAAAATGGCAGGAGCACGCAATTCTGGAAAGGACCAACTTTGCTAATCAAGTCTACAATCTTGCTTGTTAAACTCAATGGAACCGAGCATGAGAAATAGATTCTACAAGACAATGATGGCTATTTCAGATTATGTTGAAGCATGAATGAAGGGGCTCGAGTAACTCCATGAGGACATTCATTCGCTTGCATTCTGACAAGCTTACTCAACTCCGCGACTGATCCAGTGAGAGTAACTAAATTTGTTGAAGCCCAACGAGGCAACCCTCACATTCTGACTGAAGAGATGGGATGACACTAAATCGAATGTGATTCGACCATTCGTGAATACAACTCCAACTCTTGCTCACTTGAGAAAGAGTATCGAACGACTTGGGTCGACTAAGATTATTGAACCTGCAGCTCTAACCCGATGCGACAATAGAAAGTATAAAGGCTAGAAGACTGGATATCAGATTGACTTGGACCAACCCCACCAACGTTGGGAGAATAAGCACTGACTTCGATTGTCCTCCACTGACGTTGGGAGCATGAGCTTCAACTCATAAACTGACTCAAAACATGACCCAGACTCGATGCGTGATTCAGAACATATATGCTATATCTTCGAATTATGACATGACTTGCCTTACCTGTTCAAGCAAGCCAGATTACGGGTCAAGTGTGGCTTCAAAGACTCAAATCGCAACTATACTGAATGGAGAGTGTGATAAAATCCTCTATTGCCTTTCACCACACACTGGCTTGCATGTTTTCAACAGCATTTCGTACTGACTCGTATGTGATTATAGGACTATAAAACGATCCAAAGCGGTCGTGGATTTATTTTAGTATGGGCTAATGTGACCATGGAATTCTGATTTCCTACAGACATGATCCGAAGTGATTGTGGCTTCCAGATTCCTTATTGTTACGATTCGATGCGATCATGGAGTCCTAAATTATTATACTGATATCAAGATAGACCAAAGCCGAGTAAAAATGATATATTCATATGCCAATTCTGATGTGCTCTATCCTAACGGTCCAAATGCTAGCTCAGATCCCAAAGATTCTTATATTACCCCATGGCTTGGACAACTACTTCATACATTAAGTAGTATGTAAAAGAAAGTCTGATTTGGCAATGAGCTTGACCTAAGTAGGAAGACGATGTCATTTTGCAATGACCTGTGATTGTACAATCACACATAAGGGTCAACAATCTTGCATGAAGTATGATGAAAGAATTTGATCTCCTGATTCGACGAGGTTTAAATGATTACTTCGTCATGTCAACTACTTTAGCCATAGAATTTGGACGATAAGCACCCATGAAAGTGGAGTGACATATGACAAGCAGTCTATACAACGAAGAGTCTATATATCGAGATTACTCAAGAGGACACAACGATTTGATAAATCCTTCTCAAGAACGGATGACGTTCCAAAAAGATTCAGCTCGACTTATTCAAAGCACATCTCATTTGCGATAAGATGTACTTTGGAGGGAAAAAATGTTAGCCTACTTTGTGACCAGGCTACCTAAAGCCAGGGACTTGAGTATGAACTTACACTGATTAGCGATCACTTGGATGAAGTGACAAAAAGTTTTGGAATTCATGAACTTTGACTACATGACCTTATTGGTCGGTTCGAAGAGTGCTGGTCGGATGGGAGCAAACAAACCCGAACCGACTTCATACAATGTCATGTCACTTGAACGTTGTGTCAATTGTCTCCAGTTGACATCGGTTCTGGTCAGATATACTGGAACTGGACCCGATGGCATATGGCAAAGTGTCTTGGAAACTTGAGATTAGGCAAATAGCACGAGGATCAGATCGGACTATAGGGGACCCGACCCGCCTGAAGTGGTCTTTAGACACCTACGAATTTGGATCTCTGCAAGTTCGGTTTGGGTTGAGCAAGACCCGACCCACCTGGAGCAGATTCTACACAGTAATATTGACCTATTATTGAGGTGATTTCAGCTCCTACTATCATAGCCCGGTTACACATGTAAACCCACGAAATGGAAGCAACTTCTCCACTACACGCACTTCCATTTTGGACTCCATCGGTTGCTTGCCACATGGAACCCGATCCGCCTACCCAAAATTGCCTATAAATACATGAAAAGTAGCAAATTCAGGGGACTTTTTGTTTTGGATTGCGGTATGGATCATTAAGGCAAAGCAAACACTAAAAGGGGATGAATAGTGTTTTTGAGAATTTAAACAAAATCTAAAACTTATGTGATATACTATATGAATCAATCACCACAGAAACAATCACAGACACAAAATCAAACACAAACACAAAGATAAACAAAAATAAAGTGAAGAAATAGAAAGAAAACACCGGATTTTATACTGGTTCAAATTGCTCCTACGTCCAATCCCATGCAACACTGGATTGTGCAGAGTTTTATTACTATATCAATATCCAATTACAACCTCCTTGGTTTCACGGCTACAAGGGATACCACCAATTCCAACGTCCTTGATTTCACGGCTACAAGGTATACCACAGATTACCTATCCTTGATTTTATTGCTACAAGGGATACCATCGATTACTTACAGAACCCAAACAATTACAACAAGCCCTATAACTCTTCAATAACACTTGATTCAGAGAGTATTGAGTAGAGAGTGAGAAGAGAAGAAGTTTAATGAAAACAAAATTGAATTCGTCAGAGTATAAGTGTAGAAATCATAAAAATGAGAAGATATAATGTGTAATGAAAGGGAATGAAGATGGAGAAGAAGAACAATAATAAAATTCGAAATCAGCCCCTATTTGTAACATTTGAAAGATTGCAACGTTTCTAAACTGTCACAAAGAGTGAAAAGACACCTCCTTTCAATTTTGAAGAAAATGACAGTTATATGTCGACATGGGCATAAATTTATGTCGATATATATATGTGTAAAACTAAATTTTGAGCATTTTTCAAGTGTTTTGATATATATATATATATATATAATTCTGGAAATTCTTGAATTAAAACATAGTGTTATAAATGAATATTATAAAGTAGAAAATCATATGAAAACAAAAATATAAATTATATAAACATATTTATAAATTTATAGAGTTAAAACTATATAAATATAAAGTATAAATATGTGAAACTTATAAAACTTAAGTTTGAAATCAAAAGTAAAGTAAATAAAATAAAATAGAGAAGATAGAGAGAAAAGACAAAATTTGAAAATAGGATTTGAAATTTGAAATTGAAAAATATAATTTGAAATTATATTTGAACGTGGAGTGCTATTC
Organism: Allium sativum; assembly: GCA_030737875.1. Classification (NCBI taxonomy): domain Eukaryota; kingdom Viridiplantae; phylum Streptophyta; class Magnoliopsida; order Asparagales; family Amaryllidaceae; genus Allium; species Allium sativum. Next base: position 40,579,705 of record CM060916.1, read on the forward strand.
AGAGTCTTGAATAATCTAGACTCTATTACTATATTTGTCTTGAACTCTTGAACCCTTGAATACTCATGAGTCTTGAATCATCTATGAATTCTGAATCTCTAATATCTTTAAACTGTACAGTCTTCAGTAATATTTCCTATATATAAATCTTGCATATGTATATATATTCTAGACAAAGATGTTAGTATATATTTTATAATCAATTAATATTGAAATAAGGTTGTTGTCATCAAAAATCCATTCTCCAACAACCCGCCCTTTTTGCTGATGACAACCTTAGTTTATAAAATATCATACCTGTATATACATGTTGATGATGATCCTTCAAATACGCCCCTTGTACATATGAATCCTATAAACTATGTCTATATTTTATATTTTCTCCCCCTTTGGCTTATCAAAAAGAAATTCTAAAACTAATCCCCTTAAATCCTATATCTTTCTTTTTAACTCCTAAAGTAAAATACTCCCCTTAAATTTTTGCCTATATAATATCCTAATTCTATATATAACTCCTTATAAATCTATAACTCTCCCTTAATCTATAATTCTCTATAAATTTATATAACTACTCCTAAATCTATGACTACACTGGTCTAATAAACTAAATAGAAGGATAATAAACTAAGCAAACTAATCAATTCAAACAAGCAAATCAATCCAAACAAGTAATTCAAACAATCAAGCAATTCAAACAAACAATTTAAACAATTAAATCGACTAAAGCATTTTTGAACCTTTAACTAATCCTCTAAAACTCCCCCTTAATTTAATATATGACTAAACCTATCCTAAACTCTAATTTCCTTAGAACTATAAAAGGACTTTAATCTAGACTAAAAAATCACTCTAATAAGATATTCTTAAAATTATGATATTTGTAAAGCAATTTAATAAAAAAAATTAATCAATTTAAGTTTTGTTGTCACAAAATATAAATTCAGACATAAAACCAAACAATTTTTGTAATTTTTGTTTATCCTAAAACCTATAAAGCTCCTATCAACTGTAAATGCATAAATATATTTCTAACACACCTATTAACCACTAATAAATTCACCATATCAAGTAAGTCAATCAAGTGAAACAAATAAAATAAATCAAACAAGTCAATCAATCCAATCGATTCAATCAAGCCAACTAATTCAACCAATTCAATCAAGACAAAGTAAATATGTTATGTATATTTGTCATGTGTGGAGTTAAAGTTAACATGTAATGCAATGTGTCGGTAATAATGCAGTATGACATATGCAAAACTATATGAAGTGGTATATTAAATGAAATGCAATTTGTGATGTAAATGATTTTAATTTGAGATGCACTTTAATGATGTATGATATGAAATAAGATGGGTAATGATAATATGCAGAATGATTTGGTGATTATATCTATTTTGTTAAAAGATATTCAAAATTCTACATATATTATAATTTATTTCAATCAAACAAAGGTAATATTAATTAATTCCTAGACTTTGGTTAACGATACTTAACAAAGAGATTGAATTAATGGTATAGATGATTATTAAAAATATTTTCATGATAAGTAGTAAAATACTCAAAATAATTTTATGAGAAATATAGAGTTATATAATCTTAGTAGAGTGCTTCTTTAAAAATAATATAGTAAACATTGAAGATCCTCAAGGAGAATATATAATTTTATCATATGAAGTAAAGTATAAGTATATAAAAGCTGATTTTAAAAGGACATAAAAATTTATTTGTTATTTATCTTTTGATACAAATCAATTTTAAATAAAAACTTTAGAAATCTAAATATATTAATTTGCTAAAGGACCATTTATATGTTAAAACTTTAAAAGAAATCTATAGTTATAACAATATTATATTGATGAAAACTAGTAATATAAAGTAAACTATAAACTATAATCTTTTATATTTGAACTACGTATTTAAAACATAAAATCATATATATATATATATTATTTTTATACCAAATTATTAGGTTAAATATTGAAGCTTTTATAAATCTTAATAAGAAATTAAAATAAGTATTTATGTTACAAATAATATTTGTGATAATCTAACCCAAAATAGTTATGAAATCATATGAAAAATATATAAGTTAAACTATGCATGCTTAAACTATATATAAAAGATAAATATACTTATATTTTATAAAAATTATATTGATTCCATATATCATACTATCATGCCTTGATAATTTTATTTTATATATTTTTAGTATATATTTAGAAAAAAGGTATTAGAAAATAAGTAGAAAATCAAAATTAATAACTAGAGTTTGAACTAGCATTAATTATTTAAAAGGTGAAGGGAAATTTGAACATTTAAGCTTATGAAACTTAAATTTTGAATTTCATTTTATAATTCTTTATGTCGACATAAGGACATATGTATGTCGACATACATGCATAAGTTTCAAAGAACATATGGTTTTGTGACTTTGGTTTTAAATTATCTATTTATATTTCAGGTTTAACTATTTCCAGAAATAATATTAATTCTAACAAACATCCTAATTTGTTTTATTATTATTTATTATTTTATTGATATTTTGAATTTCAAATTTCAAATTTGAATTTTAAATTTCAAATTTGAATTTTGAAGTTTTAAATTTCAAATTCAAAACAAAGCAAAGCAAACAAAACATCCATTCAAAAATTAAAAAATTATTTAAGGCATACCACTTTTAGCAATCTTCCATTTTGTTGACCTTCCATTGTTATGAACCATACGTTCACGTATTTCAGAATTTGACGATGAGATCTGCTTTATTGTGACGGGCTCGTTTTTCTGATCAGGGTAGTATACTCATTTGCTGAATTTGAAGACCGTATGAAAAAGATATTGAGGATTTAGTAGTTTAACCGACTTGTCGCCAAAATTTGAATTCGAATTTTGAATGAATGGGCACTTCAACTTCTATACAAAGACCCAAAAGTCATGTCTCTTCACAATCCTTTCTCTTTTTCTTCTTCTTCTTCTTCTCCTCGTTTTTCACTTTCAATCAAAACGTTCAAGAGGCATCACTTCATCGTTTCTTAACGGAATTGGACGAAATCAGCGGAACACAAAGAGAAATCCAAGGACTACGATCTAGTAACAGTATGGGGATGAGTTTTGATGGTATTAGGGTGCAGCAAGTCGAAACAGTAAGAGCAAAACAAAAAATCCTGTAATAGTTTTTTTGTTTTGGATAGTCAACTTCAAATCGTCATATATCACTCAATTTTTATCGGAATTTGATGATCTACCCATCAAAATGACCACAAGAACTACAATTTGGAAAAGGATTTGAGACAAAATAGTCTAACTTGTGGATACAATTTGAAGATAATCGTCGATAGTTTTGGTTTCCTTCTCTCTTTGATCACCAAAACTTCATTTGATCATTACTTATTTAATTCTTGACGGATTCGCGTGAAACCGGTGGCATTACGAAGCAAATGAAGAGAAGTACAACATAAAGATAAGTTGAAGATGAAAATCCAAAGTTGTAAATTCATCTAGTACCTATTCCTTTGTTGGTTTACATTATATATCCATTTCTTCTTGGTGTCTTTTCAGCAAGCGTCACTAGTCTTCTCCTCTTTTTGATTTCTTTTCAGAATTTGGATTTTCAATAGCCACCATTTTAGAATTTGAATTACCAACAGCCACTTCACCCATCTTTTCAACTTTTGGATTTCTAAAAGCCAGAAAACACATCTTTTCCTGTAAAACAACACAACTTTTCAAATAATCAAATAACTTTCCAAATAATCAAATGAATTTTCAAACTAAGTAATCGACAATTTTAAACAACATAACATGATGGTTTTGTAACATATCCATATATCAAAGATTTTTTTTTGAGCATGACGGATGTCTAGCGCGAAACTACACAGCCGATTAAACGTTATATTAATATATATAAATAGCCCAGTTGACAAGCCCAACTGGTGGCCCAAAGTTCGATAACAAAAGAGTGATAGAAATACAATAGTTCAAGCCAAAACAAGCATAACAACATAATCTACACCACCCAAAACACAGCTAAGGAAATAAAAAGATCATCTAAAAGCCAAAAGGAACGATAGAAATATAGCATGCTGAGACAAACAACCATATTCAAATCAGTGCAAGTCCGGACTTGAATCGCCATGGTTAGAGCCCACTGATTCCGCTGGGATGATGGTTGCCGGAAGAGCAAGCAAGAAATTAGCTGAGGGAGGAGCTTGACTTGACCATGAGTTAAAACAGAAAATTATGAGTTTGCATAACCCTCTAAATTGCTTCAGTGGTTTGTTAAAAATCACTGCGTTTCTTTCTTTCCAAATACACCAACAAAAAATTGCTAAGAAGGAGTCCAAAGCTGCATTTGTATCCTTAAATTCCCAATGCTCAAACACTGAATTAATTTCAGGCACAAAGCCGAGCAAGAAAGACCCAGTGGCTGCCAAGACAGGGAAAGAATATTCACATTCAAAGAATAGATGCTTAATAGACTCAACATGATCTGAGCAAAAAGCACAATGAGGATCCTCAATCAAATTAAGTCTATGCAACTTAGCTCTTGTATTGATTTTACCATGAATCAAGCACCAGTTGAAGAAAAGAACCTTTGGAGGAAGATGGATTTTCCAGATTCTGGAAAAGGAAAATAATCTTCCAGAAAAATTAATATAATTATATACTGAAGCAACAGAAAAACCTCTTTTTGGTGATAAGGCCCAAAAATAGCAATCAGGAGATGGGGAAGGTTGGCTATGCATGATCAGGTTAGAAGCTAGCAGGAAATTATCAAGGACTTGGGCATTAAAAATGGTGGAAGGACACATCGCCGAGGGACCAATATGTAATAGATTTGCAACAGAGGAAAATTCATTAGCAATGAAAGGAAATAGAGAAGGAAAGGCTTGACAAAGAGGAATATGTCCATGCCAAATGTCATGCCAGAATAAATAAGATTCTCCATCTCCCATTTTAACATGAAACAGATTTTTAATGCGGGGAATACACGATAAAACCCCAGACCAGAAGGGAGAAGGCTTAACAGAGGGAAGAGAGTGCAAAATTAAATGAGGATTGCTGGAATAGTAAAGATAAAGGATCCAATCTTTCCATACGAAAGAGCCAGGAGTTACTGAACGCCACAACCATTTTGATAGAAGAGCTAAATTGAAATTGACAAGATTAATTATGCCCAAACCCCCCTGGTTGATATGTAAACAAACAGTTTGCCAGTTGACCAATTTTTTGACCTTGTTACCATTCCATAGGAAAGAGCTTCTGATTGAATCAATTCTTGAAATTACCCATTTAGGGAATTTGTGAATAGTCATCCAATATGTCGGTAAAGCAGATAAAACAGCTTTAACCAACACCAAACGACCAGCAGAGGATAAGGTATTAGCTTTCCAGGAAGATAATCTCATCTCAGTTTTATGAATTAGAGGCAGCCAATCAGATTTGTGAAGTTTAGAGGGTCTAAGGGGAATTCCCAAATACTGAATAGGGAACTTGTGAATGGAGCAATTTAAAATAGATGAAATTGAAAGGCCAAGATGATCAGCATTTCCTAACATTATAATTGAGCTTTTGGAAAAATTAATAGACAAGCCCGAAATAAGCTCAAAAACATAAAGCTTCACTTTAAGACAATGAATATGGTTTAAATCAGGAGAGGAAAAAATAATTGTGTCATCTGCAAATTGAAGATTGAAGATAGTTAAGGGGGAAATTGGATGGTGAATCCCCTCAAATAAATTGTTAGCTACTACTCTTTTGATCATTTGGTTGAAAACATCTGCAACTAACACAAATATGAGAGGAGAAAAGGGATCTCCTTACCTCAATCCCCTACTGGATTTAAATAAACCCCCAATATTACCATTGATCAAAATCGATGAATGACTTGTCCTAAGAATATAATCAATCCAATCACACCAACGCTGTGAGAATCCCCTGTGCTTGAACATTTGCAAAATAAATTCCCAATTAACAAAATCAAATGCTTTTGAAAACTCTAATTTGAGGAGAACACCCGGTGTTTTAGTATTGTAACAATAAGAGATTACCTCTTGAGTGGCTGCAATGCAATCGGAAATGTTGCGTGCAAGAATAGAAGCTGATTGCTCAGCTCCAACGAGATCGGAGATAACAGATTGAAGACGATTAGCAAGAGTTTTGGTGATAATTTTAAAAGTGGTGTTGAGCAAACTGATGGGACGGAAGTCAGAAAGAGAGATGGCACCAGAGAATTTGGGAAGAAGAACAATATTAGCATAATTGAGACGAGAGATAAGGCTAGGGTTATCATAGAATTCATTGCACATGGCCATGATTTCATTTTTCACAACGGCCCAAAATGATTTAAAGAAAGATGGCCCAAATCCATCAGGCCCAGGGGCTTTATCATCATTCATATCACTTAAAGCAGCCCAAACTTCGTTTTCAGAGAAAGGATAGTCAATAGAAATAGAAACTGGAGCAGGGTAAAGAGAACACCAATCAATGAAAGGGATTTTTGAGGATGAAAGACCAAGAATGGATCGGTAAAAGTTAGAAAAAAGAAGAAGAATATCATTTGGATTCGAATAGATTTGGTTTTCATGAGATATTTCAATAATGCAGGAAGCACGTTTTCTTCTATTTGCAATTCTATGAAAGTAAGCTGAATTTCTATCACCTTCTTTTAACCATTTAGCCTTAGATCTCTGTTTCCAACCAATTTCCTCTTGTTTAAACAGTCTATCCAGTTCAGTCTCTAGATTTTTGAGAGACCTTGATTACTCCTCATTAAGAGGGCGAGATTCTTCCAAGATATTTAGATCTAAAATAGCATCTTGAATATTAGAAACGCGATTACGAATTGGGCCCCAAACTGTTTTAGCCCATGGTTTTATCAGTTTTCTCAAAGATCTCAATTTAAGGACAACTTTATGGGTAGCTGATTGTGATTGAACAGGATAATCCCAGGCCTTATGAACGAACTCTTTAAAAGATGGTTCAAGAAGCCATAATCTTTCAAATCTAAATGGGTGTTTGGGATTAGAGAGGGAAACCGAATCAAGAACAATAGGGCAATGATCAGAGATAATTGAAGCAAAGCCAGACACAAAGGATAAGGGGTGAATTTCTTCCCAAGCAGCATTAAAGAGAAATCTGTCAAGTTTAGCAAGAGAAGGATTCAATCTGTGACTTGACCAAGTAAAGGCTCGATTACAAATGGGGGGGGGGGAGGTCAAAGAGGCAACAATTTGAAATAAAAGAATTGAAAGCATCCAAATCTGATGATATGGAACCAGATTTTCTCTCATTAAAGTATATGACAGTATTGAAATCACCCCCTATAACCCAAGGACCCAAGAAATTATTAGCCATTTGTTCACAATGTTCCCAAAGAGCTATTCTTTCATTAGCATCCTGAGGACCATAAATATTGGAAAAGAAGTAGATAGTATTAGAGGCAATGTGTTTTAGAGGTGCATGTAAAGTAGATTGAGAGGGGAAAGATTGGTATAATGACCACATAGAATCATTCCATGCAGTAATAAGGCCACCTCTAGTTTCTATGGCATTAACATAAGTCCATCCTCTCAGGAAGGAACCACCAATCAAACTGAAATGATAATTAGAAGGTTCAAAGAGTTTGGTTTCTTGGAGGAAAAGAATATCTAATTTAAGTGGGGACAAAACTAGATTAATGGCATGACATTTAGAATGGTCCCCCAATCCCCGTACATTCCATGTGACCACTTTCATTGATGTCTATTAATACGCTCTTGTTCTAATGCCTGCATGGCTTTATAATGTGTATCACGTAAATTCACTCCCATGCAGGATGATATCTTTTTGTTCAAACGTTTATTAGCAGATGAAAAAACAACAGGAGTAAGAAAACTACCTGTTACTTCAGGACTATTGCATCTCCCACTGCGACGAACAAAAATGGGAGAGAGAAATTGGGGCCAATCATTGTCATCAGTCCATGGTTGTTGAGGAGGAGATTGCGGAGGCCGGATAGAACTAGAGCCAAAGGGGATGGTTTGAAATGGTAGCATAGAGAAACCATTTCCAAAAGGAATGATCTGGTTAAGAGGAGGGACACAATCATCTTGCGAGTTCTGGTTCTGATCATCATATATTTCTTGATTCACTTCATCATGTTCATTGTTGTCCATCTCTTGATCCTCGAAGTCTGGAAAGTTAGGGTTCATGTTTATCTCCCTATAAATAGAGGGCATTGGTGGTAACATATCTGCCTCTTCTCTCATGGCATCAACTCGAATTTTCAAGCTTGAATCTTGATAATTATGAATACATGGAACCACTTGCTCCTCTTCATTACCAATAAAAACAAGTTCTGGCCTTGAGCCATGATGCTCATGTTTACTGCGTTGGACTTTGATAATATGCCATTTGTTGTTAAATTTGGCAGCAAATTCATTCTTTGATCCTATACCTTTGAAAAATTGTAGCTTTACCAAGAAATCTCTATGATCAAAGTGGCACCAGTCACAGTCATCAACTGATAATACTCTACCCATAGGTTTAAGGATTTCCTTCACAGCTTCATCATTATACTTTAGAAATTCCGGGAATCCTTCCACCTTAGCCCATGATTCAGCATCCAATGCAGGTTCTGGCTCATATATATCTTCCTCCCATGCTTCTAAACTAATTGCGGCTCCTGGCTTGGTTAGGATTTTTAGGAGTAATGCATGCTCTCTTATACTGTAAGTAGGATAGTGAACCAAGAAGGAATTATTTGTGATGATCGACATTGGCCACATATCATAATTTAGATTGACTTCTAGGGCTTGATGCAAAGTTTCTATGCTCCATTTTCCAGATAGAGTTTTGGCAACAATGCATTTCGAAGAATCCGTCTTTCTAAATTTTTTTTGAAGATAGAGACTGTGGAGGCTGAGATGGAGAATGAAGTGAATTAGGCTTATGGGAAATCTTAATGTTGGATTTTCCATGGTAATTCTCTTGACGGCTGGCAATTCGAAGCGATGGGTGACAAGCAGTATTTGCAGAGTTAATAATTTGTTTTGGTACCCAACGCGCGTGATAATTACTTTTATTACTGTTGGCTGTATTAGCAGAAGACGAGGAGCTTCCAACGTAATAATTTTTCTTTGGGCAACGTTGCACTGAGTGACCAAACAAACCACATTTGAAACAATTTTTTGGGTCTCTGCACGCGCTTACCACGTGTCCTTTGAATGCACATTGTAAACATCTCTTTTCTTTCTTCAACTGAACGACTGTTTGGTGAATCGATACAAACTCCGGTAGGGGTGGTTTGAATTTCTTTTTAGGCGGAGGATTGGGTGGCAATGACGGTGCCGATGCCACCACTTGAGCATAGGACTTAGATGGTATTTCCGCTTGATGATTGTAACACCCCACCTCCGCCAGGGTCACTCTTGCAAGCACACTAGCTTTGTAGGGGCATTAAACAAGGTAAGAATGCATGCATATATCACAAGACAGAACATATAAGTAAAAACAGAGCAAATAAAGCAGCGGGTAAAAACTAACATTTCAAAACCATAGTCAAGTTACATCAAAGTACTTGGTCATTATTTTCCCACAAAACAAAGTCTAGAAACATAAACTGAAAACTAGAAAAAAATCATAAAGTAACTATCCCCAAAGTAGAATAAAGCCATAGCAAGCTCAAGTCCAAACCGTACATGAGCTATCCAGAAAAGCAGCCAAAGATCCAAGCTAGGTGCTAGTGTTCCCACCCTAAAAACCTGGGGGGGGGGGGGGGTGGGGGTACGAAAGAAAAGAGGCGAAAGGAAATGGGTCAGTCAAAAGACTGGTAAGTCCTACCTACTATTAGTATAAAAACTAATAAAGTTAACTGGACATGTAAAACAGAGATGAAACATAGGATGATAACTGGCATGGTGAAAAGCTAACAAGATATATCAAGTGTGGCATCGCATATACAAGGTTAAGTTTTTGCACCAAGTGTACTAGTATTCCAACCCATGTCGAGTATAAACAAGAAGTGATCCCTTGGCCCAATCTTGGCCCAATATCACGAGATGACCTAAATCAAGCTCCAACAACACGGTCTAGTCGATCGGCTCCCTAAAAGCCTAACTCGTCAAGTGTCGGTGTCATACGGCCCAATCACGAAGTGTAGTCAAACTGTGCTAGGTCCACCCTAGGGTGTATCAAGCCCTAGGGTGCCAACCACGGACACAAATCAAGCATGCACAGTCTAAACCTACTGGTGTCCGTGTCTGCTTTTTCAACTCCGGACTATGTGCACGACCATAGTCCGCCTGAACCTACACCGGCGCACCTACTCAGCCGTCGTTTTGGTCGCTTACATGTCAGTCCAGTAATCGTGCCCCACCCCACCCTAGTCCCTTGGGTATCATGATACAACCAAGAGGGTTACTGGTGAAAAGGACCACGTAACTAGGGTTTCTAATGGGTTAAGCGTGGTTAACCCTATCCAATCAAGTATCAAGTTGGTTAAGTGTACCCAAGGTCCATGACTTAACCCTATCAACCCATCGTGTTTAATTGGTTAAGTATTCAAGTGGTCCATGACTTAACAATATCATGTGGCATTAATTAATTTAATGCACCCAACCTCTCACATTAGACCCTGTTGTGGTTACTAGTTAAGCCGGGCGGGTCCGGGTAGCTTTACACCACAACTTAGTCTAACCTCGGGTTTCAAGTGCGACATGACCAACTACTCACATTGGGTCCTATTGCTTGTAGCCACTAGTTAAGCCGGTCGGTTCCGGGTAGTTTTAAGCTACAAACTCAACCCAACCTCGAGTTGGCAATTCTCATGTTTTCTAGAAGTCATGTCCAAGTTCGTGTTCATGTTTCAAGCATATTCACATGTCATATTTCGTGTCATCTTTTCAAGTCATGTTTTTATGTCATTTTAGTTACCCATAACGTAACCCCATCGCATGTAAGTTCGCATAAAAGCAAATAGATCTCAAAGTGGGAACTTAGAAGCATGACATAATTAATAAGGTTTGGCCATAAGTTAAACATGGTGGCATATGAGGCAAATGTGTTCATAAACTTGCATATTACATTATAAGCCTCAAAACATGCATATATCAAACTTTAGCAAAATAGGTGAAACATGGTCATAAATGACATAGGATGATAGCTAGTGACTCGCATATGACATCATATGCAAGATAACATAAGGGTTATGAGAGTTTCTATGTTGCTTTATGCAACATTTCAAATCAAAGCTCATAGCTTTCTATGCACAAAGTCAAGGTGATAGCTTTACAAACATGCATAGAATAAATCTATGCATAACATGATAGAATCAAAGCACAAATCATACTTAGGCCCAAACTCAAACTTGCAACATGTCATATTTAACTTCATAGTTAGAATCTAAGAGTAGAATAGGGCTTACAATGCTATGAAGACTTATAAAATAAAATAAGATTGAGATGAAGCCACTAGCAACTCTAAAAAACCCCAAATAATAAGCTCCAATGAAAACCCTTGAGAAATAAGAAGAAGATCCTTGCTTTGATGAAGAAAGATTGAACATTGGCCTTGAATCAAACTTAGAAATTCTCAAACAAGCTTAGAAACTCTCATATGAATGAAGATGGAGATTATGACAAGAGGGTGGAGGCCATGATTAAACATTTTGGCATAACCTAGTTGTAGGATTGATTTATGATGGTTTAGGCTAGGTATTAGGGTCCTTTTATAGAAGTTTAGGTTAGTTTAGGCCATAGTATTAACCCTAATTCAGATCTGAGCCTTTAAAATCCGCCACAAGCCTTAAAACATGTCTTGAGGAACAAGTCAGGTGCACCCAGGCCAAACTGGCCGAACCACCATGTCAACACCCGTGTCGACTGGGCAGTCGACACGGCCCTGGGTGTGTCGACACCCCAGTCGACACCCCAGTCGACATGGGGGTTGGCGGGAATCTTCCCGCCTGGCCTGTCTGAGTTGAAACTTAAACATTCGGATTTGAATTTGAATCTGTTTTTAAACTGGAATTTTTCTGAAAACTTCTATGGGCCATAACTGGGTCATACGGACTCCGATTTTCGAAAACTCGGACTCTATTTCGCGTATTTTTCCGAGACGGACGCAATGGCACAGCCCGTTTCCCTTGATTCAGATTTTATCATTTAATTCTGCCTTGATTTATGTTATAACATGTTATTAAAAATACGGGTTGTTACATTCTCCCCTCCTTAAAGGATTTCGTCCCCGAAATCTCTAAGTTAGGAAGAACGTATCCTACCATCCATCATCCATCTACTCACAACATCATCCACAAGTAACCATTGTCCTTAACAAATTCTAAATGTTGTATGATCATATGCAAAGGTGTGTGTATATGTACTTATCTAATGCGAAAATCAGGCGGTTACTGATTCATTAAACCTCCTTAATGCATATGTATGTTAGTGTAATGAGTCCATATGTATGCAAATTCTTAGCACGATTCATAATATCTACATGAGTGCACATAACATTCATCCATATGCAACATCCACGTGATAGAATAACAAGTTTCATCCATGAATGAGCACTCATGCCTATGCAACTTGAAAGTGTGTGAGCCGATCTTAGTGCCTAACGTGTATCATGCATCCACGAGTATCCACTTGCAAACACTTGCAACCACTTGCAAACATCAAACATAACATGTTTCAAATACATGTTTCATCCAAAGGGTTTCTACCTAAGGTTCTCATGACAAAATTGACGAAGTTACAAGATAAACAGGATAAACATGGATAGCAAAAAGAAAGATATGATAAAAAGGAAAAGAGATCGAGAATGTACCCTAAAAAAGAAATGGATAAAGCCCACGCATCTTCTCCTCGGTTTCCCAAGTTGCATCCTCTTCGGCCTCACTCCACTGAACCTTCACCAATTTGACTTCTCGATTCCTTAGCTTCTTGATCTCCGTTCCCAAGATACGAATCGGTGCACTCCTCAAGGTTGCCTCTTTCTCTACCTCCACGTCTTCAAGAATGCTAGGTTCAACCACCTCAGCGGACTCATGTAGGCACTTTCGGAGATGTGAGACATGAAAGACATTATGCACTCCGGCCAGCTTCTCGGGCAATTCCACCTTATAAGCCATCTTCCCAATTCTCTCTATGATAGGGAAGGGTCCTACGAACCATGGTGCTAGCTTCCCAACTACTCCAAAACGAACCACATTACGCAAAGGAGAAACCTTCACGAAAACCATATCTCCAACTTCGAATTCCAAATCTGTCCTTCGCTTGTCAGCATAGGATTTCTGTCTGTCTTGGGCCGTTTTCATCCGTTTTCTCACCAATTCAACTTTCTCGGATGTGTCCCGTATCATATCGGGCCCAAGTATAAGCCTATCCGTTGTCTTCCACCAACAAGATGGTGACCTACACGGCCTCCCATACAAAGCTTCAAATGGTGCCATCCCTATGCTAGCTTGATAGCTATTATTATAAGCAAACTCTACAAGAGGAAGTTGGTCTTCCCAAGTACCACCAAAGTCAAGAACACAAAGCCTCAAAAGATCTTCTAGCACTCTATTCACCCTTTCGGTTTGGCCATCCGTCTAGGGGTGATAGGCTGTACTTAGATTCAATCGCGTACCCATCGCTTCTTGCAGACTATTCCAGAAATGGCTAGTGAAGATTGGGTCACAATTGCTAACTATGCTAGAAGGAACTCCATGCAGTTGCACTATCTCCCGAAGATAAACAGATGCTAGCCATGATGCGGTCCTCTTGCTCTTCACTGGAATGAAATGAGCACTCTTCGTAAGTCTATCAACTATGACCCATATGCTCGTATTCCCTTTCCTTGACCTAGGCAATCCATCCACAAAATCCATAGAGATACTTTCCCACTTCCATTGCGGGACCTCCAATGGATGTAATAGCCCACCGGGTTTCTTCGACTCGGCTTTCACTTGTTGGAACACCATGCACTTTGAAACATACTCTGCCACATCCTTCTTCATTCCAGCCCAAAAGAAAATGCGCTTCATATCCCTATACATCTTATCTCCTCCAGGATGTATAGTCATCTTGGAGTGATGCGCTTCTTCGAGAACTTTATGCACCAAGTCTCCCACTTGTGGAACGCATAGCCTTCCATCACGCCTTAGCCAACCCTTGTCATCAATAGTATATCTAGCAAGGTGACTAGACGTCTCACCACGAATCAACTTGTCCATGATCTCGACTATCTGCGGGTCTTCCTTCTGAAAAGTCCCTACTTGATCAAGAAGTGTAGGTCTAAGCTCAAGAGATGCTAACGAACCCGTCATCGACTCAACAGCCGTTGTGAAATCTAAGGTTGCCAAGAACTCTAGGCTCTTCATCTCAACAAACAAGGGACTCAAAGTCAACCTTCTTCTGCTTAGTGCATCTGCCACAACATTACCCTTGCCAGGGGTATAAGCTATCTCGAAGTCATATGATGCCAAGAATTCCATCCACCTTTGCTGCCTTAGATTCAGATCTTTCTGCGAGAAGAGGTACTTGAGCGACTTGTGATCAGTATATAACTCAAATCTTTCGCCTAGAAGATAGTTGCACCGGGATTTGAGTGCAAAGACGATCGCCGCCAACTCCAAATCATGAGTGGGATAGTTCTTCTCATGAACTTTAAGTTGCCTACCCCCATAACATATCACTCTTCCTTCTTGCATCAGAACAACACCTAACCCCGTGCCACATGCATCGGTGTACATGGTAAACCTCTTACCGCCATCGGGTAATGCCAAAACTGGAGCTGTGGTAAGGGTCCTCTTGAACCTTTGAAAAGCAAGCTCACACTCTAAGCCCCATGCAAAGACTAAGTTCTTCTTTGTCAACTTAGTAAGAGGGGCTAAAATCTTAGCGAAGTCCTTAATGAACTTCCTATAGTAGCCTGCCAGACCGAGAAAGCTTCTTACTTCGGTTGCATTCCTAGGAGTCTTCCAATCTTGAACCGCAACCACTTTCGCGGGATCCACAGCTATGCCTTTCTTAGAAACTATATGTCCAAGAAACCGAACTTCCCTTCTCCAAAAATGGCATTTGGAGAACTTGGCTTTCAACTGATGAGCTCTAAGCGTATCCATCACTTCCTTGAGATGTCTAGCATGTTCTTTCTCATCCTTTGAGAAGATCAGAATATCATCCACGAAGACAACCACAAACTTGTTAAGGAACTCCCTGAACACCCTACTCATCAAATCTACGAAGTAGGCGGGTGCATTAGTCAAACCGAATGGCATGACAAGCCATTCATAGAATCCATCTGGAGTCCTAAACGCAGTCTTATCAATACTATCCTCAGCCACTCTAAGCTGATGGAATCCGGTGGCTAGATCGAGCTGAGAGAAAACAGAAGCACCAACAAGCTGGTCAAAGAGGTCATCAATCCTCGGTAACGGGTGCCTATTATTCTTTGTCAGCTTGTTCAACTCTCGATAATCAACACATAGACGAAGCGAACCATCCGCCTTAGTAGCGAACACCACAGGAGCACCCCATTCAGAAATGCTTCGCCTAATAAAATTCTTCTCAAGCAACTCCTTGATTTGCTTACTGAGCTCTCTTCTTTCTCGCGGGGCCATGTGCCTAACGGGCAATGAAAATGGCTTGGCTTTATCAACAAGATAAATGCGGAAATCTATCTCCCGTTTAGGGGGTAACCCCTTAACCTCTTCAAAGATATCAGGATATTCTCGGACCATCCTTACAGATTGCAGATCATCGATGGACGAGTCAAGAGATTCAAGATAACATAACATGACGGGATCCAGCGGGCTGCAAGAAATCTCTAGGGTATTACCGAGGTGAGTCATGAGCCTCACCACCCTATGCTCACAATCGAGAATGGCTCCATAACTGGACAACCAATCCATGCCCAAAATCAACCCGTATCCCATGAACCCGAGAACATAAGCATTACACGTGAATTCTACGATCAAGATAGAAATCCTCAAATCCATACAAATCATAGATAGATGGGCGGAACCCCCAATTGGATTTGAAACACTAACGGGATCCTCAACTAGACTAGTACTTAGGTGCAAACTTTCAACAATGTCAGAAGAAATAAAGGTATGCGATGCGCCAGAATCAAATAAAGTGCGAACAGGAAAATCAGAAATGTAAACAAGGCTTTCTACAGAAATACTACCTCGGTCCTGAACTGGAGCAGTGTTGAGAGCATGCACTTGCCCTCCAGAAGGTCCTGCACGCTGAGTCTGCCCTTGCCCTTGTCCTTGCTTCTTAGGGCAATCCTTGCTAAAGTGTCCAGTCTCTCCACAGTGAAAGCATTCGCCCAACTTTCTCTTCTTCTTCCTACAATCTTTGGCTATGTGCCCAACAATCCCACAGTAGTTGCACTTTCTTGTGTCCTTTGCCTTGTTGTTGTTGGCCTTATTACCCTTATTGTTCTTGTTGTTCTGATTGCTCTGATTTCCTCCCCACTTGGAGTCCGCCTTCTTGGTTTGAGTCTCATTAGGCTTGACTTCTTTCTTGCCATTCTTATCTTCTCCCTGAAGCAATGCCATGTCCACTAGGCTTTCAAAAGTGGCCCCTATGGGTATATGAGACATGGCTAAACCTTGTAATGGCTCATTCAACCCTCGTGCAAAGCGTAGAGCCATCTTCTGGGGAGTATTAACCATGTCCAAACCGAATCGAGCAAGCTGGTTAAACTTATTCACATACTCCCTCACTGTCATGTCCCCTAGCTTCCAAGTACCTCCGGAACCATCCGGGAATGGTTACTCCCTCGGGAAGGTTAAGATCGGCCATGCTGAAAAAAAGGAAAAGATAGATTTAGAACGAGGAAACAAAGGATAATGCTAATGGCTTTTGGGGAATAGCCTTTTAAAATAAACTAGACTTTTCTTAGAAAATACTTCTTTGGTTTTGAAAATAGTTTTTCAAAAGGTAAGTTTTAAAAACCTTTTGCTCAAATCTTGTAAACCTTATGCTCTGATACCAAATGTTACACCCCACCTCCGCCAGGGTCACACTTGCAAGCACACTAGCTTTGGAGGGGCATTAAACAAGGTAAGCATGCATGCAGATATCACAAGACAGAACATATAAGTAAAAACAGAGCAAATAAAGCAGCGGGTAAAAACTAACATTTCAAAACCATAGTCAAGTTACATCAAAGTACTTGGTCATTATTTTCCCACAAAACAAAGTCTAGAAACATAAACTGAAAACTAGAAAAAAATCATAAAGTAACTATCCCCAAAGTAGAATAAAGCCATAGCAAGCTCAAGTCCAAACCGTACATGAGCTATCCAGAAAAGCAGCCAAAGATCCAAGCTAGGTGCTAGTGTTCCCACCCTGAAAACCTGGGGGGGGGGGTACGAAAGAAAAGAGGCGAAAGGAAATGGGTCAGTCAAAAGACTGGTAAGTCCTACCTACTATTAGTATAAAAACTAATAAAGTTAACTGGACATGTAAAACAGAGATGAAACATAGGATGATAACTGGCATGGTGAAAAGCTAACAAGATATATCAAGTGTGGCATCGCATATACAAGGTTAAGTTTTTGCACCAAGTGTACTAGTATTCCAACCCATGTCGAGTATAAACAAGAAGTGATCCCTTGGCCCAATCTTGGCCCAATATCACGAGATGACCTAAATCAAGCTCCAACAACACGGTCTAGTCGATCGGCTCCCTAAAAGCCTAACTCGTCAAGTGTCGGTGTCATACGGCCTAATCACGAAGTGTAGTCAAACTGTGATAGGTCCACCCTAGGGTGTATCAAGCCCTAGGGTGCCAACCACGGACACAAATCAAGCACGCACAGTCTAAACCTACTGGCGCCCGTGTATGCTTTTTCAACTCCGGACTATGTGCACGACCATAGTCCGCCTGAACCTACACCGGCGCACCTACTCAGCCGTCGTTTTGGTCGCTTACATGTCAGCCCAGTAATCGTGCCCCACCCTAGCCTAGTCCCTAGGGTATCATGATACAACCAAGAGGGTTACTGGTGAAAAGGACCACGTAACTAGGGTTTCTAACGGGTTAAGCGTGGTTAACCCTATCCAATCAAGTATCAAGTTGGTTAAGTGTACCCAAGGTCCATGACTTAACCCTATCAACCCATCGTGTTTGATTGGTTAAGTATTCAAGTGGTCCGTGACTTTACCCTATCATGTGGCATTAATTAATTTAATGCACCCAACCTCTCACATTAGACCTTGTTGTGGTTACTAGTTAAGCAAGGGCGGGTCCGGGTAGCTTTACACCACAACTTAGTCTAACCTCGGGTTTCAAGTGCGACATGACCAACTACTCACATTGGGTCCTATTGATTGTGGCCACTAGTTAAGCCGGTCGGTTCCGGGTAGATTTAAGCTACAAACTCAACCTAACCTCGAGTTAGCCATTCTCATGTTTTGTAGAAGTCATGTCCAAGTTCGTGTTCATGTTTCAAGCATAATCACATGTCATATTTCGTGTCATCTTTTCCAGTCATGTTTTTATGTCATTTTAGTTTACCCATAACGTAACCCCATCGCATGTAAGCTCGCATAAACGCAAATAGATCTCAAAGAGGGAACTTAGAAGCATGACATAATTAATAAGGTTTGGCCACAAGTTAAACATGGTGGCATATGAGGCAAATGTGTTCATAAACTTGCATATTACATTATAAGCCTCAAAACATGCATGATATCAAACTTTAGCAAAATAGGTGAAACATGGTCATAAATGACATAGGATGATAGCTAGTGACTCGCATATAACATCATATGCAAGATAACATAAGGGTTATGAGAGTTTCTATGTTGCTTTATGCAACATTTCAAATCAAAGCTCATAGCTTTCTATGCACAAAGTCAAGGTGATAGCTTTACAAACATGCATAGAATAAATCTATGCATAACATGATAGAATCAAAGCACAAATCAAACTTAGGCCCAAACTCAAACTTGCAACATGTCATATTTAACTTCATAGTTAGAATCTAAGAGTAGAATAGGGCTTACAATGCTATGAAGACTTATAAAATAAAATAAGATTGAGACGAAGCCACTAGCAACTCTAAAAAACCCCAAATAATAAGCTCCAATGAAAACCCTTGAGAAATAAGAAGAAGATCCTTGCTTTGATGAAGAAAGATTGAACTTTGGTCTTGAATCAAACTTAGAAACTCTCAAACAAGCTTAGAAACTCTCATATGAATGAAGATGGAGACTATGACAAGAGGGTGGAGGCCATGATTAAACATTTTGGCATAACCTAGTTGTAGGATTGATTTATGATGGTTTAGGCTAGGTATTAGGGTCCTTTTATAGAAGTTTAGGTTAGTTTAGGCCATAGGATTAACCCTAATTCAGATCTGAGCCTTTAAAATCCGTCACAAGCCTTAAAACATGTCTTGAGGAACAAGTCAGGTGCACCCAGGCCAAACTGGCCGAACCACCATGTCGACACCCGTGTCGACTGGGCGGTCGACACGGCCCTGGGTGTGTCGACACCCCAGTCGACACCCCAGTCGACATGGGGGTTGGTGGGAATCTTCCCGCCTGGCCTGTCTGAGTTGAAACTTAAACATTCGGATTTGAATTTGAATCTGTTTTTAAACTGGAATTTTTCTGAAAACTTCTATGGGCCATAACTGGGTCATACAGACTCCAATTTTTGAAAACTCGGACTCTATTTCGCGTATTTTTCCGAGACGGACGCAATGGCACACCCCGTTTCCCTTGCTTCATATTTTATCATTAAATTCTGCCTCGATTTATGTTATAACATGGTATTAAAAATACGGGTTGTTACAATGATCAGAAAGAATAGCAAAACGATTATATGAAGATAACATAGAAGGGCGAGATTGATGAGGACGAATAGAAACAGCACGAGGAGAATTGAGGTTAGGGGATGAAGGGGCACGATTAGAGGGAGGACAAAATGATGCAACACGAGAGGACGAACGAGGAATATCAAAGCGAACTGAGCGAGGATTAGATGACCAAGCATGTTTTGACGAAGTGTTAATGGAGGAAGGAGCTGAAGAAGGATAACGAAGACATGAAGACGAAGAGGAAACAGAGCGAGGGAGGAGAAAAGGCCTATATCTAGAAGGGTATTTCGAAAGAAGAAGTGGAGAAGAAGGAAGGGAGGACGCCATTAACGATTGCAAGGCTATGTAAGGATTCCTGATCAAGACATCTCGTTATTTATAACCATTGTTTTAGGAGTTTTGGGAGTTTGTCATCATTTCTTTTATATATCAAAGATTTCAAAATTCAAATTTCAAAAATCAAATCATAGTAACTTGATTTTTTTAATAAAATGGAATGTAGACGCATCTAATACTGATGCAATACATGAATTAAAACTAGTGTTAACAATTATTTTAAAATTTGCCATTTATTCTTTTTTCAAAAATCAGATTATGAACTTTTTGAAAGACCTTGCTCTGATATAAATTGTTAGGGATTACGGAATGCATCGTTAAGGCAAAACAAACACTAGAGGAGGGGGTGAATAGTGTTTTTGAGAAATTAAACAAAATCTAAAACTTATGTGATATACTATATGAATCAATCACAATAGAAAACAATCACAGACACAAAATCAAACACAAACATAAAGATAAAAAAAATAAAGTGCAGAAAAGGAAAGAACACACCAGATTTTATGCTGATTCAGATTGCTCCTACGGCCAGTCCCACACAACGCTAGATTGCGTAGAGTTTTATTACTATATCAATATCCAATTACGACCTCCTTGATTTCATAGCTACAAGGGATACCACCGATTCCAAACTCCTTGATTCCACGGCTATAAGGGATACCACCGATTACCCGTCCTTGATTTTACAACTACAAGGGATACCAATGATAACTTACAGAACCCAAACAATTACAAACAACCCTATAAATCTTCAATAATACTTGCTTCAGAGAGTATTGAGTAGAGAGTGAGAAGAGAAAAAGTTTAATGAAAACAGAATTGAATTCGGCAGAGTATAGGTGTAGAAATCATAAAAATGAGAAGATTTAATGGTGTAATGAAAGGGAATGAAGATGGAGAAGAAGAACAATAATAAAATTCGAAATCAGCCCCTATTTATAACATTTAGGAGTTTGCAACGTTTCTGAATCGTCACAAATAGTGAAAAGACACTTCCTTTCAATTTTGAAAATATGATAGTTATATGTCGACATGGGCATAAATGTATGTCGACATATATATGTGCAAAACTAATTTTTGAGCATTTTTCAAGTGTTTATATATATATATAATTCTGTAAATTCTTGAATTAAAACATAGTGTTATAAATGAATAATATAAAGTAGGAAATCACATGAAAACATGAATATAAATTATATAAACATATTTATACAATTATAGAGTTAAAACTATATAAACATAAAGTACATAAATATATGAAACTTATAAAACTTGAGTTTGAAATCAAAAGTAAAGTAAAGAAAATAAAATAGACAAGATAGTGGGAAAAGATAGAATTTGAAAATAGAATTTGAAATCAAAAATTGAAAAAACAGAATTTGAATTTAAATTTGAATTTGAACCTGGAGTGCTATTCAGAGTCTTACATAATCTAGACTTTATTACTATATTTGTCTTGAACTTTTGAATACTCATGAATCTTGAATCATCTCTGAATTCTGAATCTCTAATATCTTTAAACTGTACAGTCTTCAGTAATAATCCTGTATATAAATCCTGCATGTGTGTGTGTGTGTATATATATTCTAGACAAAGATGTTAGTATATATTTTATAATCAATTAATATTGAAATAAGTTGTAGTCATCAAAACTCCATTCTCCAACACATTTTTCCATATGAAGCTCTGCATTTCTTAACCATGGCTGCCAATTATCTTTCGTTTTGAAATATAAGAGAAAATTCTGATTGTATTCAAGAGATTGAATGGCTAAAATCCTTATATTTGTATTTCTCTATTTAATCAAGGAACTATAAAGTAGACGTAGGCTCGTTAACGTCGAACCATTATAAATCTCATGTGTCCGATTGCTTTTCTCTATTTTACGATTATATTTCTTCATTATTCTCTATAAAATCTAATTAATTGGGTGTTAGTGACAATTTTTGGTCTAACACCAATATTTTCTAAGTAACATTTATTTTATTAATCTTTTAACTAAATTGCTTTACTAAAATTTTGGGTTGTTACAAAGTTGCTCATGTGTGCATGGGTTTTATGTTATTTTTGTTTCTTTTTTCTGGGAAAATAAAGAAAAAATAGGAATCTTTTGTCCACTATAGATTTAAGGCTTATTAAATTCAATTAATGGTTGCTGCCACAATGGTTTATTATTTAATGAGAGATACATATAGCACTCCAAAAAATTGTATCTAAATAAATTGTCTTCTTTACGGTATTGTTTTAGTTTTCTTTACTAAGTTATACATTTATACAGCTAAGTTTAAGGGAATGATGTGTGATATCCCATGTCCCTTAATTTCACCCATATGAGGATGCATTAAGTTCTGTGAAGTGCAACAAGTATACAATAACTAAATTTCACAAGACAAAATATAAAATGCAGCGGAAAGAAACATGTATTATTATTAAAAAGCCATTATTTCAAATCCCAATTACAACATCACATCGTTATATTTATCAAATTCCAAAAATAATAGCTAAAACCATATGCCTCATGAAACAAACCATCAGAGTACAAAACCGTAAAAGTGTACCCTTCCTCAAAAGCCATAACAAGATAGAGCAAAAGTCAAAAAGATACATCTAGCAAGAAGAAATCCAAGATCCGAGCTAAAAGACATCACGATCACTGCTGTGTACCGCATCCCTAAGGACCCGGTAGGGGGAAGGAAGAGAAAGAGGAAAAACAAAATAGGTAAGACATAAAGTCTGGCGAGTTCCAGTGATTTTCAGCATAAGAATGAAATAAGAGGTACTAAGAAAGGTAAATAATACTGGATAAGAAAGTAAGGTAAAATATACAGGTATGAAGTAAATTAGATAACAAGGTAAGGTAAAGATCAAGTAAGCTTCTCATTTATATCCCCAGAACATGTTTCTGCATCGATTACTTGTATATTAAGATGAGGTTTTACCCAACCCATGCTCTCGTATCCCTACTACGCAAATATAATGTGCCAGCCCTAGCAGTAGGGTGTCTCAATCTCTAACCCGACGACTTATAGGACACAGACCTATGTGCTGGACTTACAGCGGCTTAGTTTCCATAATTGGACTCATGCACGCTCATGACTCCGTAGGAACGTTCCCATACCCACCTTCACGTTTGAACATCTTACTATCCAAATCAATAAAGCATGCCATAGCCCCTACCTAGTGCGAGGCCCCTCCTAAGATACCAACAGGGATATTGACTGATACAGGTACCACACAACTCGACACAAGCCACCTCCTATGCTTATGCCCCAAGTAACTAGGATTTTAAGAGTCCTAAAACCGGATACAAACGACAAGACATGGGACCTCTAAGCTTATTAATTAATAGGTTTAACTTAGCAGGTTTAAGTTCATAATAATTGTTGGATAATGAAAAGTTGATGTTGTTTTGATGACTACAACCTTGTTCCGATCATTATCATTATTGATTATAAAATATACACTAAGCACTTTTATCCAGAATATATACATACATACATACATACATACATACATACATATATATATATATATATATATATATGTGTGTGTGTGTGTGTGTGTGTGTTTGTGTGCACGGTTTATATGTAGGTAATAGATATTGAAGACTGTACAGTTAAGAGAATCAAGATTTCAAAGAAGAATCAAGACTCATGAGTATCAAGATATCATGATTTCTAGAATTCAAGACTATTAGAGTAATAAAGTCTAGATTTTATGTAAAACTCTGAATAGCACTCAAACTTTGTTTCCAATCTGTTTTTAAATTATCTCTTTTCAAATTTATTTTCGAATAGATATCAAACTCTAAAAATAACCATCCATGGATTTTGAACTTATGATTTAAAAATATATGTCTCCTAATATATAAGTTTCTTATATTTATATTGTTATATATATATATATATGCGCATGTTTATAATTATACTATATAGTTTTTATTTTACTTATATATATAGTTTTTAATTATATGTTTAAATAGTATTTATTTATGTTTTTATACTTGAAAAAATAATATTTTAACAACTAGTTTTATTACAAGAATTTCCAGAATACATATGTAACGACCCGGGTTTTCGCGATCCTGAGTAACCGACATAAACTCATTGTCGAATATTCAAGCATCGGAAACGCTGGATAGTCCATGGAAGAAATTAGAGGGTGAGGATAGATAAGATAGAAACTAAGAATAGAAGAAGAAGAAGAACATACAACATCAGAGTAAACACGAATCTCACAGCGGAACGAACAATATATAATAGATACATATCTTTGAAATAAAATCAGTATAGGTATACAGTAACATTATCAGAGTATAACTCTTACAACCGAGCGGAATAATAATAGCTATATAATCCTGAAGCCTCCTGCTCCAAGCTCTCCAAGTATCTTAAAAATCCTGACTACTTGACTGCCCATACAAAATTGGGCACCCAAGAGTTTAGGGAAAACAAAATAAAATCTGAGCCAGTCATGGGACTGGTATGAGTAAAACCATTTAAAAAAGTTTGAGCAATTAAACGATATCTCATAAGACCACGCCGTATAACAGAACGGGTTTTTCCATTATGAGAATCCAAAACATTTGATTTAACTTTCAAAATCCTTTTGAAAGAAACGATAAACTTTATGTCAAAACTCTTTTGATATTGTAATAATGTCTATAAACCACAACTAATTAATCATCTAGCAGAAACGCTTTCATCTTACGTTCTACATATATAGTATACAATCAAAACCGCGAGCACTTATTGGACGATGGATTTCCAACTATGACAAGGTATGGAACCACCTTCCGATAGTGTACCTCTAGAGAGCAATACAATGGGTTCAACAAGAACATCTTGCAACCCGGCCACACAAGACCGACCACTCATTTGCTTGAGTGTGTCGAATATATATCGCCAACGGTTGGGATCAACAACCCTTTCCCTAATGGGACAACATCGAATAGATTAAAGAATGAAATGAATATCTCTAGATATGTGATAATACACCCTAATGGAAGCAACCCACATAGCCATGCTGCCTGCCCGATTTTTGTCATTTCCCGGTTGTGAGGCTAGAGGCCACGCTTATCTCTGACAGATCGCACAATTATTCACTTTGAATGTCACATCGCCATATCTGCCAAATCACAAATTGATTTCCCCAAAAATACAACGGTATACAACTAAGAGAAACAAATTCCTCTGCAACCAAACATACATACGTTTGAAGAGATCAACTTACGTGATCCATTAAATATACTCTGTCAGGCATTCTTCCATACAGGTTGTCCTGGGACTGGACAAACCGAAGGCACTATTATGTAAATCCATTTTAGGCAATTTCTACCTAGGATTTGACAGAGTGACCCTTGCACAAACTCTGTCTTTAATTATCTTCATCATATTTGATCGCAACACTAACGCCCATACAGAGTGGTTTTCAGATGATGAATCTGATCCCGGTCCCTCTGTATTGACGACGGAAAAATGGTCAAAAACTTCGATAGTCGGTGAGTTAACTATCAAAGAAAAACACGTGTGCAAACAACAATATTATTTCCAGATGGAAATTTTATTGATCAATCATCATTGAACATTTATCTCTTTAGTTCATTAATTTATTCATTTCCTGTTTCCATATATTCAACATTTCTTATTTTCTAAATTTAGAAAATATACGTTATTAACATTGGAAAACATTTCCATTTCTTATTTTCTATATTAGAAAACATTTCTGATTCTTATTTAGAAAACATTTCCAAAACTCCTACATTTGGATTTAAACAGATGTTTAAATAAAACATCGTTATGCCAACTCAAAATGTTACACTGATTAACTAATTTCACTTAACCAACCTTCACCATCGAACCTTAACCATTCCTTAGTTAAATACGAAGCCAATCAAGTTAGGGTATAACTACCTCTCAGACCTTAACTGAACCGCATTTCTAACTTCGAAATAGACAAGGTTTACCTTTTAAACCTCTAATAAACTTCCTTACGTAACTCTCGGATTCTTTTTAGGAATCCACTTCTTTTACATAAATCATTTGATTTTAAAAATAGTGTTAAAATCCCATGCTTCTGAAATATAATAAATTCAATATAAATTTTATTTATTAATTTGGATAAATAAACAAATAGCTGATTTATTAATAAATAAATCTTGATTAAAACGGAAAGTGAATAATACTTTCCCGAATTCGATATAATCGAATTCAACGTATAATTCTCTTTTGAATAACTATATTTGATAACCTCTGTCCGAATAACTAATATTCGATTAACTCTAATTCGATTAACTCTATTTAACTAACTCCATTCGATTAACTCTATTTAATTAACTCCATTCGATTAACTCTAATCAATTAACTCTAATCGATTAACTCTACTCGATAACTCCTTTCGAATAAACTATATTCAATTAACTCCTTTTCAAATAACTCTATTCGATTAACTCTATTTAATTAACTCTATTCGATTAACTCTAATCAATTAACTCTACTCGACAACTCCTTTCGAATAAACTATGTTCGATTAACTCCTTTTCGAATAAATCTATTCGATTAACTTTATTTAATTAGCTCTATTCGATTAACTCTAATCAATTAACTCTACTCGATAACTCCTTTCGAATGAACAATATTCGATTAAATCCTTTTCGAATAACTCTATTCGATTAACTCCTTTCGAATAAACCATATTCGATTAACTCCTTTTCGAATAACTCTATTCGATTAACTTCTTTTCGAATAAACTATATTCGATTAACTCCTTTTGAATAACTCTATTCGATTAACTCCTTTTTGAATAAACTATATTCGAT
Source organism: Allium sativum (assembly GCA_030737875.1). Classification (NCBI taxonomy): domain Eukaryota; kingdom Viridiplantae; phylum Streptophyta; class Magnoliopsida; order Asparagales; family Amaryllidaceae; genus Allium; species Allium sativum. The sequence continues at coordinate 40,606,664 of CM060916.1, forward strand.
TAACTCCTTTTCGAATAACTCTATTCCATTAACTCCTTTTCGAATAAACTATATTCGATTAACTCCTTTTCGAATAACTCTATTCGATAAACTCCTTTTCGAATAAACTCTATTCGATTAACTCCTTTTCGAACAACTCTATTCGATTAACTCCTTTTCGAATAAACTATATTCGGTTAACTCCTTTCCGAATAACTCTATTCGATTAACTCGTTTTCGAATAAACTATATTCGATCAACTCCTTTTCGAATAACTCTATTCGATTAACTCCTTTTCGAATAACTCTATTCGATTAACTCTATTCAAATAACTCTAATCCTTTTATAATCCTACTTACTTTCTAAATATTTCCTTTTATGACATCTTATTTATTTTCTAAATAAATATTTCTTTTATCTTTCTATTTATTTTCCCAATATATATTCCTTTTATCCTATTCTATTTATTTCCCAATATATATTCCTTTTATCTTATTCTATTTATAACAGATAAATATTCCTTTTCAATTCTATTTGTTCAACAAATATTTCCTTTTCAATTCTATTTGTTCAACAAATAAATATTCCTTTTCAAACTATTTACTTAACAAATAAATATTCCTTTTCAATCTATTTATTTAACAAATAAATATTCCTTTTTAATCTATTTATTTAACAAATAAATATCTCATTTTACTTATTCTATTTATTTCATAAATAAGTATTTTCTTTTATAATCTATTTATTTTCTAAATAGATATTTTCTTTTATAAAATATTTTGATTTTATAAATATTTCTTTTTCAATATAACATTGAAAATTTCCTTTTATCATTCCAGTATTCCTTATGGTATTTAACGTACCATATAACAATGATCGGTACCATTCAAACATACAAAATCAACAACAAATTTCATATCCCATCATATAACACAATATATGAAATATAGTAAAATAAATGTTGAGGTATCCAGTTGGTTCCCTCCGATATGTTTCCCTCTGCATCCACAGATGTTAAACAATATAATAACATCGAATTCATTTCGATACGAAATATTCTGATAAACAGAATCAATATTTGATTAACGATTTATATATATATCGTTATCTATAATTTCAAACAATCAATCAGTAATTCAATCAAACAATCAACACATAGATATCCATCATCATTTCTCAATTCTAAATATACGTTATAAAAATATGAACTTGTAGAGTTAGTGAGGTTTACTCACATTGTCTGTTAAACGGTAATAACGATTACGATCGTTGATTCAGATCAGATAATTTATTTTGCAATAAATTGTAACGAGCTCCAATTCATTCCCAGTCAGTTCCATTGGGTAGCCACCGTCTCTACGATCCCAACGGATCCAGTTTTGTCATATTTTGATATCGTATGGAATAGATATTAACTATACAAGTTATAATAAATATTTTCATAGTTTAATTTAAATAAATAACGTTATTGGGCCTCACCACTATTTCTCGGCCCAAACTCTCCTGCTCAAAACCCAACTTGCAAGGCTTTCTTCTTCCACGTTCAAGCTCTAAACCCATCGCCGGTATCTCACCATTACCGCATCCTTAAGCCATCCAAACCTCCTCTATACTTAAACATTCAACAAAGTAGCAACACCAAGATACTCCTCATCTAATTCTCCCCCATCTCATATGCAAAAGGTTGAACTCGAACTCGCCAAAACTGCTGCGTCGACAGGAGCTTCTCGAGCCTCCAGTAATTTCGATCGACATAATTCATCATGGAAATCCCCAAAATGATGCGTGCTTACTCTAAAACACCTCCACAATCCAAATACAACAACACAATCATGAATCAAAGCTCAAACATTCCACAATCCCGAACCCTAATCTCGCTGAAAAAATAGACAGCGACGAAAACCCAAATCGAGTTCAACGAAAACCCTACCAATTTGAAGAGAACCACTTGGGGAATCCAAATATATACCTCTCTAGATTTATTGATTTTTATACGAGTTTAAATGAATTTCCGAAGATCACACATTTCACTGTAAACTTGAAAAGACACCGATGGCGGATGGTTTGACCAAGAGAAAAATGAAATTAGGTTTAGAGGGATGTAAGCTATTTAAAGAATTTTTTTTATTATTTTAATATTCATTATTAAATTGAATTTTAAGCAATCGTTATATGTATTTTTCCTATAAAAATTCGTACGACCACATATAATACCCAAAAATCATGAAAATGGGATGCAACTATAGTTCAACATTACGGACCCAACGAAACTTGTTTCGTCGAATTCCGACTTCGTCCGCTCACACAACATATTTTTTAAAGTCAAATTATCGACTGTTTTTCACGTTAAAATCCCGTACGGCCACATACTGACTCCAAAAATCACGAAAATTGAAATCTAACAATAATTTAATATTCCGGATCCAACAAAATTAGTTTCATCGAAAATGGAGCTCATTTGCAAAAGTGGCTATTTTTAAAGCTCTAAATAACCTCATTTAAATATTAAATATATTTAAAAATAATTAAATTAATTATTATTAAATTAGTATTATCGTATATATTCACAATAGAATACCATACAACTCCAGAATAATCCTATATGAATTTCTAACTCGATATTTCAAATCCCGATTAAATCGATATTCGATTTATAATGAAATTCCTTTTATAAATCGTTATAAATTATAAAGGAATTCCATAGCGACTATTTGAAAATTTGATTTGGACATAAATCAAAATCTACATAATGAAATCCCGATTTTTCTCTTTCATTAGAAAAATATACTTCACCAGTTCCGAACGTTTCTTTTTTCACAAAAATCCGGCTTAAACGGATTCTGTATATTCGTTTAAAGTTCGAATCGCCAAATTACGAACTGCAGTGCCATTTCGAGCTCGATTATAATTATAATATAATTATTCAAATAATATATTCATTATTATAATTCAACTCTAAACTGAATTATATATTATAAATGATCCAATTCACACAATATTGTGAATCCCACTATTTCCGACTATTTCAGAAATTAAATATATTATTCTATTATTTATATTAATTAAATATTCAATATTATTTAATTAAAAAGCCATTTAGTTCTCTAAATCACTATTTAAATAAGTAAATTAATTAATTATTATACTGTAAAAATACGGAACATTACAACATATATTAGTTTAAATACATTAAAAAAATGATTTAAATTTAAATACATAATATATATGTTGATATACATGAATTTACATGTCGACATATAACTGAAATATATTTTAAATTAATGAGTTGTGCCTTTTCATTTTTAAAACGTTCTAGAAATAGTTGCACCCTTCGGAACACTATATAAAGGCCTTAAAATTGAATTTTTTCATAACTAATCATCATCTTATTCTTCCCTTAACCTACCACCATTATTACTCTTATAATTTCAAGTATATTTATACTCTGCCGATTTCAAGAAAAATTATATCATTCCTCTTCTATTTTCGTTCTTTATCAAATGCTCTCTTTTTGGAAGTGCTACTCAAGAGTTCTAGGGCTATTGTTACTAGAAAAAGTGTGGGTGTGTTCCTTGAAGCCCTGAAATCAAGGAAAGGCAGAGGTTTCTTCCTTGTACCCGTTAAATCAAGGAATGGAAGGGTATTAACCATGTCGTCCATGAAATCAAGGGTGTTGTAATTGGATATTCATATTAACAAAAGTCTACATAATCCAGCATTGTGCGGAACTGGACGTAGGAGCAATCCGAACCAGTATAAAATCCGGTGTGTTCTTTCCTCTGCATTTCTACAAATTCTTTAAAACACTATTCGACCACCCTCTAGTGTTTGTTTAGCCTTAAGATCCTTGATTCTTAACCCTAACAATAAGCATGGTTGTAAATGACATTTCCTCTAAATGTTATTCGGTGTACAACCCTTCCCCCAATAAGCACCTGCTCATATTTGTGTGTGTGTGTGTGTATATTACAGTAACCCAATTACTTAATTTACATCTTGTGACGACTGCCCACAACTCCTGTACTTAACAACGGAAATAATGCGCTGAAAGTCATGCCAGGAAGCTATGGACGATCATCAGGGTATGATAACACAAGCGGAACCTGTCGTAACTCACAACGCAAGGATAAAATATAATAGAACATATAAAATAGGCAATAATAGTGAAGCATATTTGAGAAAAAACATCAGCTTTCATAACAACTAGAAAGAAATATCCTACATACGAATTACAACAGAATAGTCTGTACAAATCTGCCACACTACAACACTCAGAGTCAAACATCAAAAATCGGACAATAAAAGGTACTATAAAGTAGAAAAGATAATACGCCAGCCTCCTGCTCGCTACCGAACTGCAACATCGTCCTCACCAAAATATCACTTGTCACCTGCCACCTAGTCTGCCCATCCAAAAATCGAATGAACAACCCAAGGTAATAAGAGGGAAACATAAAACCTTGATTCAGACAACAAGCTTAGTGAGCGATAAAAGAACTATCTAACATCATCAACAAAGTATACGAGAATAGGCAGATAAATAAACTAATCTACCTAAAACACCAAAGAAGAACTCGACCTAAATCTTCCCCACATCGGATAGTGATAGCCTTTACATCAAGCATTTCAACCATACATCCGTGGCAATCAAAACAACCATTCATTCACGGAAATCAGAAGCAACCAAATAGTAACACTCATAGCAACAGTTTATATATCTCACGTAAACCATCCTAATTGAATTCAACATCACTCAAGCACAAGCCCTAGAGGCCTAAACCAATATCAGAGAAGCACTCAAGAAACATCTCCTTCGACGTCCGACAATCTACCTGAGACAGTACAAACAAAACATCCAACATCCACGACTGACTTTGGCTATTATCGCCAATCTTGCTTCGAAACTATCGTTAATCGCATGATTGGAAATGACACGCCATCAACTGTCAAGGGCCAATGGTAAACCCCGGTTCTAGCAAAACCCCATACGCCATACAACGAAACGTATCTAGGCCAGTTCGAGCTGCCCAGGGTAGTCGACCATACGACGAAATCATGTAACCCCTGCTTTGAGTCCGCTATAATCTACGACAATGTTGATTCCTCGGCCTTGGGTATCTCTAGTCGTCATCGATGGAGACCATTCAACCATTATCAACAAACTCAGAACACCTTTGAGTTTCATCACATTCGCTGCATTACGACGATCAACGAACACATCGCAACACTTTGACATTCCCTATTGAATTCACTTTGAAGTTATCACCATTCTCGAACTAAAGATATACATCATTTGGTTGATATTTCATTCCCTAGCATTCCCAGACCTTTCACTACAAAAAAAAGACCACAACATTTAGTCTTCATTCCACAGTGTTTGTAAGCACTGTAGCTTTCCTTCTTAGGTCGTTCATGACCCAACTCCCCCACATCCTAACTTTTAGGTCATCCAACGACCTAAACCCCCTCACGACCCATCATTCCTTCACACAACATCGTCTAACTTCAACGGCCTAGCGACCTAACTAGGTCGTTCCAGCGACCTAAGCCTCTTCCATGACCTAACTTTCCATCCATCGACCTATGCGTTGCAACATGATGCTCATCCGGAAACTCCGATACCCAACGAATTATACCTTAGGTCGTTTTAACGACCTAAGTTCATTTGAGCTTCATGACCTAAAAATTTTTGGCGACCCAACCTTTTCCATGCACCAAACTTTCCCAACTATCCATTCAATCACCTCCAACCACGTCACCAATAACAACTTGATCTTCCACGGTTTAAAGCTTCTAACGATCTAAGCTTCATCAAGCTTCCCCACGACCTAACTTTAGAGAGCCTCCCACGACCTATGACCTGGTCCTTTCCCAACGGCCTGGAGCCTTTCCAATGTCCTAATCTTCTTTTGAACGGTTTGACTCCATTTTTTGGAGAAGAAGAAAATCACCCTACTTAAGAAAAACGACCTAACTCTAGATCTAATCAAAACAACTCTAAATTTGACCTAATCTTTGACAAACGACAACATCGATGAAATCCACTCATCCAGATCATCCAAATCAATCTTAAACACTCCATGAAATCAACAACAACATCAAAATGACTATTATCGTCAAAATTAACTAAATCATGATAAATCAATGAATAAACTAAAATGATGGATCTAACTTGCATAAACATATGAATAAATTTTGAAATTACCGGTTTAAAGTTGCTTGGTTAGATCCTATGGTGATTCAAATGAAAATATACTTACCACGATGTAGTCTAGGTTAAAATGACTTGAAAATGATGAAATTATGATCAAACAACTCATATACCTGATTGAATCCGTGTGAGAGATGCATATCACTTACCAATTCTCCAAAACAACACAAAATCAACAAATCTCGATTCCGAACAGCGAAGAACTCTCTTCAAACCTTCCAATTTGATGAGATCTCTCTTCACTTGGCGTAGATCTAGCTTCAAATGATGTAGATCTTCAATTCTCTCGTGTAGATCTAGAACTTTAATGGTGGAAAGTGTATTTGATTGAGCAAGGAGGACCACAAGCTCAATCAAACGAGAGAATGAAAAAAGTAAACTATTCACCATGCCTCCAACCCCCTATTTATAGCCTCCCACCAGACTACTAATGGACCTCCTCAAATCAGCCCAACAATGGCCTAAAAACCTGAAGTGCAAATTGTGAAACACTAAAACAGTGATTCCTCCCAAACCGCTAAGCCAAATCTTTAATGTGACCACTCTACGGAATTGGCAACTCCAAAGAAATCGATCCCAGCACCTGATTCGATCCCAGTCAAAAATTATACCCTGTATAAAACTAATAGGGGCAAAATGGTCACAAATAAAATTGGTAAAAAATATGGGCATGTCTCACATCCCCATAAACAACATATCAAAATATAAGAATGATCCAACCCTCAGGGAATTAAATAAAAATATTTTACGATCATCTGATGCGTAAAATGCAGGTTGTTACACATCTAATACCTACGTTTTTCATAACATGTTCTTACTTAATATCCAATTATGTTCAATCTATTCAGATTAACATGTGTACATATTCTTCCCTTTTATTTTAATTCCAAACTTACAGTCAAAGTTTCTCAAGTTATAATATGCCCCAATCTCTCCCTTTTACTGTTGTTTTAAGTTATTCCAATTAATCCTATTATACATAATTTCAAACGGAAATGGCTTAGGCTCTTGATTTCCTAGGCTCAGCGTAAAAGAAAAAAAGAAAAGGAGAAGAACCGAATCAAACTCAAATTAAAATAGGCATACAGAAGACTATAATTAAAAGACAAAAAGGAAGATATACACAAACACACACATATATATATGTGTGTATTTATATGAACATATATAAAAGTCATAAAACTGAATAGATGATTGATAGTAAAAGAATAACATATAAGAAATAACTTATAATTACTGTTTATTCTCGATCCAAAATTATTTAATGTCATAATACTTTTTAGATGTCAGATCTAAAAATAACTATAACTCACAGTGCTTTAAATTAGATTTGGAAATAGTCTTTGAGAAAGAGTTGTTGATGTAGAACTTGAATTATTCTTTAATTTATTCTCCTACAGCACCTTCTCATATTTTCTTACTTAATTTTAGACCATATTTTGGAGGAAGAAGGGAGAAGAATGTTTGTGTGCAAGAAAATGAGAGTGGTAGGCAACCTATTTATAGGTTAATTAGGATAATTCTAAACCATTAGATTTTAGGTTTATAAATCCAACCATACACATCAAGCTGAGTCATAAAATGAATGTAATAAAGAAAACAGTCCAGATTCAAAGCCAATAACTGAACATGCATGTAGGCGGGTCAACCCACCACCAACCATGTCGACCCATGGGTCAACCCGCCTTTGACCTGGGTCGACCTATATGTCGACCCAGTTTTGGGCTGGGTCGCCCACTTACCGTTGGTTCCTGCGTTTATTTGTTTATTTGAATTTCAAATTTAATTCAAACTTCATTAGTTCATAACTTCTTTATACATTATTGAATTTACGTAAATCAGGGGTTTATCAGAACCAAAATTTCGAGATGAACAAAATGGTAAACTCAGTTTTGCTCAATTGAATATTTAATTAATTAGTATTTATTTTATCTTCATTGTATAATTTTGGTGTATTAAATTATAGGGTGTTACATTCTCTCCTCCTTAAATGAGTTCGTCCCCAAAATCTCCAAGTTAAGAAGAATGTTATTATTTTAACAACCACCTACACCATCTACTCATCCATTACCCACTGGCACCCACTGTGCTAAAAATTTCTAATGCTTGTATGAACATGTGAAAAGGTGTTGCCTATATATGTCCCTACACTAATGCAAAAATTAGGCTGTCCACGGATTCAGTTGACCTCCTTAATGAAATATATGTCTGTGCCATGCATCCAATATGCTTGCAAAGAATCCTAATATAACATGTAAATTCTATATGCATGCACATTCATTCACCAAAATGCAGTATCCATGTGATGAATCAACCATTTCCATCCACTGAGTATTTAAAATGCGCACACATCCATATGCAATATGTAAGTTCTTGAGAAGATCTAGTGCCTAATGTGTGTGTATATGCATCCATGGGCAACCACTAGCAAACACTTGCATCCACTTGCAATCATCAAACATAACATGTCTCAAACACATGTTTCCAACCATTAACTTCTACCTAAGGACCGAGATTCAAAAGATAGGATAACATATTCGAATGATGGAAACAAATGCGAATTCAAAAGCATGGAAAGGAAATTAAAATGTACTCTTAAAGAGAAAAAGGTAAGAAGAACGAATCTTTTCTTCGGGTTCCCACGTCGCAACGTCGTGGTCTTCTCCCGATTGCAACTTCACTAACTTGATTTCCTTCTTGCGTAGTCTCTTAACCTCCGATCCAAGAATATGGGTAGGAACTTTCCTAACTAACACCTCTTTCTCGACCTTAACATCCTATCGACTCCACTACCTCTGCTAAATCATGTAGACATTTCCTCAAGTGAGAAGTATGGAACACGTCGTGAACTCCAATCAACCTCTCTGGTAGTCTAACTTTATAGGCCATCTGGCCTATCCTCTCAACTATGGGAAATGACCCTAAAACCCTTGGTACCAACTTCCCCACCGAGCTAAAGCAAACAACATTTCTTAGAGGTGATACTTTGATAAAGACCGTATCTCCTACCCCAAACTCCAAGTTGGTTCTCCTCTTATCGGCATATGACTTCTGGCTATCCTAAGCTGCTTTCATTCATCGGTGAATATGGTCAATTATTGCAGAAGTCTCTCGAATCATCCCTGACCCAAGTAGAAGTATGTCCATAGACTCCCACCAACATGTCGGCGATCTGCAAGGTCGTCCATATAACACTTTGAAGGGTGCCATGCCTATGCTTGACTAGTAATTGTTATTGTAGGCAAACTCAACCAATGGGTGATGATCCTCCCAAATTCCTCCAAAATCTAGGATGCACAGTCTTAGTAAATTCTCAAGAATCTTATTTACCCTCTCGGTCTATCCATCGGTCTAAGGGTGGTAAGTTGTGCTCAATTGTAACTATGTACCTAATGCCTCTTGCAAGATCTTCCAAAACTCACTCGTGAAGATGGGGTCACGGTCACTTACTATACTAGAAGGTACCCCATGAAGTCGGACGTCCTCTTGAAGGTATGCCAATGCTAGCCAAGCTGTTGTCCTCTTGCTCTTGACAGGAATAAAGTGAGCGCTCTTAGTTAATCTGTCTACTATCACCCAAATACTAGTGTTACCCTTCCTCGATCTAGGCAAACCATCAATAAATTCCATAGAGACGCTCTCCCACTTCCACAGTAGGAAATCCAAAGGATAATGTAATCTGCTAGGTTTCCTTTGTTCAACCTTTACTCGTTGGCAAGTAAAACATTGGGCCACAAACTCTGTCATGTCCTTCTTCGTACCAGTCCAATGGAAGACCCTCTTCATATCTTGATACATCTTGTCACTGCCTAGATGGATAGTCATCATAGAGAGATAAGCCTCCTCAAGGATCGCCCTCAACAAATCCCTAAATATGAGAACACAAAGCCTTCCATCTCATCGTAGCCACCGCTTATCATCCATATAATATCTTGTTAGGTGACTAGAGGTCTCACCTCCATTAAGCTTGTCCAATATATCTTCTATCTGTTGGTCCTCTTTCTATGTGGATCTGATGCACTACATAAGAGTAGGTTGCACCTCCAATGATGCCAACAAGCCAGACGTACGATCCATAAATGGAATAAAATCAAAGGTCGATATAAACTCCAAGTTTCAGCTCTCTACGAATAGAGAACTCAAGGTCATCCTCTCCCTACTCAACGCGTCTGTCACTACATTACCCTTACCTGGGGTATAGACTATCTCAAAATCGTAGGATGCTAGGAACTCTATCCATCCTTGTAACCATAAATTGAGATCCTTTTGCAAGAACAAATATTTCAACGACTTATGATTTGTGTATAGCCCAATTCTCACTCCAAGTAGATAATGTCGCCAAGACTTAAGTGCGAACACTATAATAGCTAACTCCAAGTCATGGGTAGGGTAGTTCTTCTCATGAATTCCCAACTGTCTTCTACTATAGCACACTACCCTACCTTCTTGCATCACCATGGCACCTAACCCTATGCCATAAGCATACGTGGAGACCGTAAACACCTTACTACCATCGGGAAGAATCATAACAAGGGATGATGTTAGAGCCCTCTTTTATCTCTGAAAATCATCCTCGCAATTAATGCTTGTAACAACCCAGATTCCGACGAACCGATTTTTTTTTTCAAAAATCCAATCCACCGAAAACCGAGTTGGTTGCTCTGGTATCCGACATAAAAAGACAGAGAAAAGAGATATGTCAGAGTTCAGAAAACACCTCCTAGCGGAAGGAGTAAAATATAACATATTTAAAACATAGCTTTACCTTAATCACAATAAATCAGTATTCCCAAAGCTATATGTCTCTGTCTAACCTGCGAATGTAATGAGAAGGGGGTCAGAACATAAGTTCTGTGTGAATGAATTTAAACTACACTTCTTGAATAATCCTACATATACCATTCGATTACATTTTCTTATTTATTAGGTTATATGTGTTATTAGCACTCAAAGCTTACATACACGTCGCACCCATCTACTCCCTAGTAGATTAACATAATATAATGTATATGTAGCTACCCCCACACTGAGGTACACCCCATGGTACCCCACTTGTACGATCTCCACCGTATCATCGCAGTGATATACGCAGTCCCCCATCCTATGTCATAGTAACATACATTCCTCTTATGTATAATACAAGACTACACCCGCATAGGATTACTATAATTATATTATGTAAACATAACGACTCCCATAATCGAATATTGCCCTCTAGTCTACGATACAGCACCCAGAGTAGACATGGTTGTATTTAGACTTTCCCACGTACGTATCGTCAGCGTATTCGATGCCTAACCCGCAAACCCATTGTGTGTGCGTGCCCGAGTTCTGTGGAAGGGCTACACAAGGAACACAGAACTCGGTCGGGAGATTTCCTCATATTTGTGTAAGGCCCGCCTTTAAGAGCCTATAGCATAAATATCCCTAGGGTCTGTTTTCCATGGTGGTTATGGCCCCACCTCGGCCCCTCCCTTTACTAGTGAAGACTACGAGAGCTAAGCGACAAGCCCCTAAGAAAACAATCTAAACATACATGCGACGTCTCCCTTCAACCACCGTCCCACGATAGTGAATGGTTAATGGTATCTTGGGTCTAGCTCTAGTCTTCCCTTATCCTACTGGCTGTGGTGACAGGCACTCGACGACCTACTATCCTTGTTGGTCCTGACCCTCCACCTCCGTCGAGGCAGCCGCCGAATCACCTTTTCTGTCACCTCGTACAACATTCTGACTGTCAAGTTATTCTTGCAGTCAAGGCCCACACACCTAATAGTTACGCGCAGACCCAACCTCTGTGGGCACAACCTGAAACATCTGCCACCACGCAGAGGACTACTAGGAGCACCCTTAAGGTCTCAGGAAGCCGCGTGCTTCCCCTTCCAGTCCGTTCGAGCCGCCAAAATAACAAACGTGCGTTCTCCTCATGCCTTATGACACCGTGATGATCGACCTCGTTGGGTTATTCATCCTACAACATACGAACTGCTTCAAGCGCCTTAGTTTTATATGTCATTAGACCCTAATTCTAACAATTTATTTCGCGCTTGTGCCACCTTGTGAACTTTCTCATTTAACTTGGTTATTCACATTAGCTTCCTTTTTTTCGTATTTACCAAGTTACCCTTGCTTATTAATTCAATTTATACTTAACCCACTTAAGTCCATTAATAAGCGCACAACATGTTATCTTTCAGTTTCATAAATTATTCCCTTTTAGGGTTACAACAACATGTTATACTTAATTTATAGTTAAGTATGCCTTATCCCACATATATACTGATTTGGAGAATAACCCCCTAAACACCAGCCCCGAAGTCCGAAATCCACATCAGACTGGAACCCGGAGAATTACTTAACCCACCCAACATATATGATTCTAATTTATTTCTTTTCCATTCATATAACTTATATCATTTTTTATTTCACATTTCTCCTTCCCAAACCATTTAATTTAAGTATATCTTTACATGTAAGTTATCTCAACTTCCTTATCGTTTCCTATAACATATCTTGTCCCATAAGTTATAATTTCCACCTATTATCCTTTCTTGCCTCATTCAAGTTTATTCATAATAGGTTATTTATCATTCCCCATTTCTTGTCATAAATTTTAGATTTGACTTAAGCCTTTCGCTTACTTAACCGGTTACTTAAACTTTACCTAATTCAATTAATTTATCATACCGTTGCGGGTCCCATTTGGTTAAGCATATCTAAATTTTTGTTTCACATGTCACCCGTGTCCCACTTAACCCCCTTTATTATAGTTTCCATGTCTTACACATGTCTTACTACGGTTATGTCTACCTTAGTCATGTTTTACATCACATGTCTTACAACGGTTAAGTCCACAATAGTCATGCTTTACCTGTCATTTATATCATCCACTCAACCCTCTAACCATACCCATGTCACCCACATATCTTATTATGGTTAGTGTTTCTTAATTTATTTATTACATTGTAACGATGTATGACCTCTCACATTTGACGTCCGCTTATGGTTGCTGGATTTGCCGGGAGATTCCGGGCAGTCTTACACCACAAACGCGCTTAACTTTGTGTCATAAACCGTTACGCCTCTAGCTCTTGCCGTTGACCTCACACATTAAACGTCCGCTTGTGGTTTCTGGATTTACCGGGCGGTTCCAGGAAGTCTTACACCACAAACGTGCCTAACCTTATGTCAAAGGCGTTCAATAACTATCGTCTTTCACCCAAACCCCAAATTCATGTCATGCGTTCCAAATTCAACTTAATTACAATTCATTTTTCTATGCCTATTTCCAATTTATCATTAACTACACCAATTACATAATAGTTAGCCAAATTTCATATTACCCAAATTATCCAATTATAGCCAAATTCACCAATTCCATGTCATTCATACCCAAACATGCCAATTTCCACTATCCAATTATACCCAATTTCACATAATTAGTATTCTCCCAATATATATATATATATATATATATATCCCAACATTCCCACGTTCATACATATAATCTAGTTCACCCTCTAGGCTTATTTTTCAAGTCACAAATAAGTTTTTCCAATCCATGCTATCCAACTACATGTTGTTAATATTAAGTTTATACCAATTCCATATCCAATCACAATTATGACAATTTGCATAAATCCAACATTATAGTATAATTATCCCCATAATTCTATACAAAACCTTCCGTTCCCAATATTACACTCAAACCAACCCCTTTTCCCTTTTTTAATTTCTCGTTCCCCTTTTAAACGCATAATTCCATGATAGACATAGGCTCGAGATAGCCTAGTTATAAAAATAAAGAGGGAAAGGATAAAAAGAGAGAATTCAAATGTAGGCATAAATAAAATAACTGATCTTATTGAATTATCATCATATTCATTATGGGGAATGGTAAACGATAGAGGCAATATTATACAACAAATATAGTTCAAATGCACTCACATTGACTGGACTGGAGAAATAAACGATTTGTTGTTGATGTAGAACGCTGATTAAATCTTCTTTTTTTATTATTGGTGAAGAGCTTGGATTATTGATGAAGAATTCCTAATTTGATTTAGGTTTTAGAGGCGGCCGCTTAGAGAATTGAAAGTTCAGCAGCATGGAGGCGTCATGAGGAATTGTTATGAATTAGGGTTAGGTCTTGCTATATATTTATAGGTGTAGAGAGTGTTTTAGAGCTCTTAGATTGACCTAGAAACCACTAGATTCGTATAGCACATTAAAACACGTCACGGGAACAAAATTGCCCAGATCTGGGAGGGGGGTAGGTCGACCTCCCTTGGGGTAGGTCGACCCCCATGTCGACCTTCTGGTCGACCCCCAGGTCGACCTTCTGGTCGACCTGACCCCCAGGTTGACCCTAGGGTTGACCTGCCTAGTTGACGGGTGGGAAATTTCCCGCCCAGCTGCCTGGGTCGAATTTCGAACTATTTTGAATTTTAGTTCATCCTTCTAAAGGCCATAACTCATCCATACGGAGTTCAATTTACGCAAATTTGGACTCTATTCCAAGCAGAATTCCGAGACGAACACAATGGTGATGTCCGTTTTACTTAATTCCTGAATTTTAAATTAAGTATCCTTATTTTATTATCATTTCTATTACATACACTATTATTGAATTAATTTTTCCTTCTCTTCCATGTACTAATTAATTCTCATTGTGCATCACCATTATTTTCCTATTTATGCATATACACACACACACATTTTTAATTATATTAAAAATGCGGGGTGTTACATTCTCCTACCCTTAAAGAATTTCATCCCCGAAATTCGATAAGAGTGAAATAGATAATTCCTCGCAATATTCATCCATCAAGTGTGCATTCAATTGTTGCAAACATTGTGCACATGTGCAAAGTGAAATACATCATAATAAAGCATGTATGCCTAATTGGTACCACCTATATGTATGCAAACTTTTAAAAACGCTTTCTCAAATCATGATGCTCACATCCTAAATATACTTGCAGTTCTATATGAATGAAAAATTATTTTTGAAAAATTATAAAATATTTTTCGTCCAAATTTTCCCATACCCTTATAAAATAAAAGTGTAGTTCATCCAATTGCCACGCCCAAAATCCTATCAATCACTATTAAATTTCAAAATTCAGAAAAATCTAATTTTCCAAATTTTTAATCCTTATGCATTTAACCTAAAAACCTATATTTTCCCATTTTCTTTTAGCACTCTAGTTTAATTAATTTAAATTTCTCGTTTTTCTCTGCTTCATATTTATATGTTTTTATTTTACATACCCAGCAAATTATAATAGAAAATTTTCTAATTAAACATTCGTAGATTACGTCAAAGCAAATTCTAGTACATTACTACAACTAGATAAAAGAGAGACAATCATACACTACATAATAAGATACTACCCTATTGATACAGCAATAGAGGTCAGGTCCCTATTGGAAGAAACTACGAATGAGATCCTCTATACCACCAATCTTACTATCCAGATGCTCCGTAAGCTGTCTAGCCCCCTCCCTGACCTCTAACTGCAAGTCCTGTAGCCCAGCCTCTAACTGAACATAGGAGGTGCCCATCTCCTATAGCATCTGCTGTTGAGTCTATCCCAACTCAACCTGTGCCTGTCCCAACTCAACCTGTGCCTGGAGCATCTCCTGCTGTGTCCTCAGGATGTCCTGGTGATCTCTAACTAACTGAGTTTGTTGCTCAGAAACTGTTTACAATTCCGCCCTCCAGTCCGACTCTCTGGAAATCCAAGGGTCCCACCCAGATGTACCGGAAGTACCCCATCCTGGAGCCTGGGAAGTCCAAGCACCTCCCCAAGCCTGCTCCGCTTGATATGGGTCTGATCCTGCCAGCGGTACATACTGGGGCTTTCCATCATGTCCGGGCTGATAGTCACCACCTTGTGGTTCCTGCACATGCTCCGCCTATACATGTTCCCCCTCCTCCTCCTTATCTCCTCCATCATGCTCCATGGGCTGAGGCTCTAACAAATCATGTAGGTGCATATGCATCCTCGTTGGTGCGGCCAAATCTACAATACTGGAGGGATGAGAAGGAGGTGATATATAACCTTCCTTTCGCAGAGGAACATAGCTTCGTGTAAAAACTACGGTCCATAAATTTCTAAAAGAAATGTTTGACAGCCTCGCCTCTCTAGTAGAGTCATAATACTGTAGGATAGTGCGAGCCCAATTTATCTGAATACCCCCAAAAATAGCATATGTGGCTCGTTTAACAATTTGTGTTATCCTATCAAATCCACCAGTTTGTCCAACAATATTATACTATAAAATCCAAATAACAAATCTAGCTAACGGACGTAGATGGGTATAATCCCAAATCCTCTCGTACTCATCGTAGAAAATCCGACGCCATACAGTCAAATCAGTCATCTCAAGATCCCCTAACTCGTGGCCCGTACTACGGATATTCAACATTTCCCTAAACTGTATTTCATTGAAACTAATGATGGTTCCCTTTACATCCGAATTATATGTAATCAAACCCTCATTGTCTACCCCAACTTCTAAATTAGCATCAAAAAGTCTTTCTAACCTCTTATAGCCCCTTCGCTCGACTGTATTAACATCCAAAATTGCGATTAAACCTGCCTCCGCAAATAAACCCTCTAAAGGTGTTCCAACAAAATCACCAAACTTAACAGCATGCCATAACAACAACTTCAAACCTGCGGTGTTGACGTACGTCTCGACTTTATCTCTCCGAGTGTTGCACCAAGCGATTTCTTGAGGCGTAAGTTGGGGAAAAGAGACAAGAAGTGAAGGTTGGTCCGCCATGGTGAATTAAGCTCGAATTGAGAGGGGAAAGGTATAGATCTGGTTAGAGGAGACTTCTAGCTTCGATTTGGAGGTAATTTTGTGCGAAATATTGGAGATTTGAAGTGGTGGGAGGTGAAAAACGTGGTGGTTGAGGTGGGTTTCGTATTCCCTGTAATGGATCACCTGGAACGATGGAATGGAGCTGAAGGCCTTCGGCCTTCAGCCTTTTAATTTTTTTTCCTCTTATTTTTCGTTCCACCTTTCTCCTTCTTCTTTCTTGATGGTTACTGGCGACTGTCTATTCTTCTTGCACATGTTCCAATTCCATGAAATAGAAACTTAAGCGGAACATGAAGTCTTAAATATCCATTTTTATGTATACCTTTTTTCTTTTTCTTAAAAGTTCAATTTTTTTTCCTGATCTCCATTTTTAGTGTACGGGGGTAAAATCTCATTTTCTTTTTTCCAGATCTTTTTCTCAAGCGAGCTCCTATACTAACCTAGGCTTATATATATAATATTTATATTTTTCTAAAAAAAAAAATACAAATATGCTCACTTATAATTTTTCCCAAGGAAAACTAAACCTAGGCTCTGATACCAAAAGTGACAACCCAGATTCCAACGGACTGATTTTTTTTTTCAAAAATACAATCCACCGAAACCCGAGTTGGTTGCTCTGGTATCCTGCAGAAAAAGACAGAGAAAAGAGATATGTCAGAGTTCAGAAAATACCTCACAACAGAAGCAGTAAAATATAATATATTTAAAACATAGCTTTACCTTAATCACAGTACTTCTAAATCAGTATTCCCAAAGCTATAAGTCTCTGTCTAACCTGCGAATGTAATGAGGAGGGGTTCAGAACATAAGTTCTATGTGAATGAATTTAAACTACACTTCTTGAATAATCCTACATATACCGTTCGATTACATTTTCTAATTTATTAGGTTATACGTGTTATTAGCACTCAAAGCTTACACATACGTCGCACCTATCTACTCCCTAGTAGATTAACCTAATATAATGTATATGTAGCTACCCCCACATGGAGGTACACCCCATGGTACCCCACTTGCACAGTCTCCACCGTATCATCGCAGTGATATACGCAGTCCCCCATCCTATGTCATAGTAACATACATTCCTCTTATGTATAATACAAGACTACACCCACATAGGATTACTATAATTATATTATGTAAACATAACGACTGCCATTATCGAATAGTGCCCTCTAGTCTACGATACACCACCCAGAGCAGACATGGTCGTATCAAGACTTCCCCACATACGTATCGTCAGCGTATTCGATGCCTAACCCGCACACCCATCGTGTGTGCGTGCCCGAGCTCCGTGGTAGGACTACACAAGAAACACGGAACTCGGTCGGGAGCTTTCCTCATATCTTAGTAAGGCCCGCCTTTAAGAAACTCTAGCACAAATATCCCTAGGATGTATTTTCCATAGTGGCTATTGCCCCACCTCAGCCCCTCCCTTAACTAGTGAAGACTACGAGAGTTAAGCAACAAGCCCCTAAGCAAACAATCTAAACATCCATGCGGCGTCTCCCCTCCACCACCGTCCCACGATAGTGAATGGTTAATGGTTTCTTGGGTCTAGCTCTAGTCTTCCCGCATCCTACTGGCTGTGGTGACAGGCACTTGATGACCTACTATCCTTGTTGGTCCTGACCCTCCACCTCTGTTGAGGCAGCCGCCGAATCACCTTTTCCGTCACCTCGTACAACATTCTGACTGTCAAGTTATTCTTGCAGTCAAGGCCCACCCTCCTAGTAGTTACGCGCAGACCCAACCTCTGCGGGCACAACCTGAAACATCTGCCACCACACAGAGGACTACTAGGAGCACCCTTAACGTCTCAGGAAGCCGCATACTTCCCCTTCCAATCTGTTGGAGCCGCCAAAATAACAAACATGCATTCTCCTCGTGCCTTATGACACCGTGATGACCTACCTCGTTGGGTTATTCATCCTACAACGTATGGACTGCTTCAAGCGCCTTAGTTTTATATGTTATTAGACCCTAAGTCTAACAATTTATTTTGCGCTTGTGCCACGTCGTCAACTTTCTCATTTAACTTGGTTATTCACATTAGCTTCCTTTTTTTCGTATTTACCAAGTTACCCTAGCTTATTAATTCAATTTATACTTAACCCACTTAAGACCATTATTTAGCCCACAACATGTTATTTTCCAATTTCATAAATTATTCCCTTTTAGGGTTATAACAACATGTTATACTTAATTCATAGTTAAGTATGCCTTATCTCACATATATACTGATTTGGAGAATAACCCCCTAAACACCAGCCCCGAAGACCGAAATCCACATCAGACTGGCAGCCAGAAAATACTCAACCCAACCAACATATATGATTCTAATTTACGTCTTTTCCATTCATATAATTTATATCATTTTTTATTTCACATTTCTCCTTCCCAAACCATCTATTTTAAGTATATCTTTACATATAAGTTATCTCATCTTCCTTATCGTTTCCTATAACTTATCTTGTCCCATAAGTTATAATTTCCACCTATTATCCTTTCTTGCCTCATTCAAGTTTATTTATCATTCCCTATTTCTGGTCATAAATTTTAGATTTTACTTAACCCTTTGGCTTACTTAACCCATTACTTAAACCTTACCTAATTCAATTAATTTATAATACCGTTGTGGGTCCCATTTGGTTAAGCATATCTAATTTTTTGTTTCGCATGTCACCCATGTCCCACTTAACCCCCTTTATTATAGTTTCCATGTCTTACACATGTCTTACTACGGTTAAGTCTACCTTAGTAATGTTTTACATCACATGTCTTACAACGGTTAAGTCCACATTAGTCATGCTTTACCTGTCATTTATATCATCCACTCAACCCTCTAACCATACCCATGTCACCCACATGTCTTATTATGGTTAGTGTTTCTTAATTTATTTATTACGTTGTAACGATATATGACCTCTCACATTAGACGTCCACTTATTGTTGCTGGATTTGCCGGGCGGTTCTGGGAAGTCTTACACCACAAACGCGCCTAACCTTGTGTCATATACCGTTACGCCTCTAGTTCTTGCTGTTGACCTCTCACATTAGACATCCGCTTGTGGTTGCTGGATTTGCCGGGCAGTTCCGGGCAGTCTTACCCCACAAACGCGCCTAACCTCGTGTCAAAGGTGTTCAATAACAACCGTCTTTCACCCAAACCCCAAATTCATGTCATGCGTTCCAAATTCAACTTAATTACAATTTATTTTTCTATGCCTATTTCCAATTTATCATTAACTACACCAATAACATAATAGTCAGCCAAATTTCATAGTACCCAAATTATCCAATTATAGCCAAATTCACCAATTCCATGTTATTCATACCCAAACATGCCAATTTCCAATGTCCAGTTACACCCAATTTCACATAATCAGTATTCTTCCAATATATATGTGTATATATATATATCCCAACATTTCCACGTTTATACATATAATCTAATTCAACCTCTAGGCTTATTTTTCAAGTCACAAATAAGTTTTTCCAATCCATGCTATCCAACTACATGTTGTTAATATTAAGTTTATACCAATTCCATATCCAATCACAATTATGACAATTTGCATAAATCCAACATTACAGTATAATTATGCTCATAATTCTATAAAAAACCTTCCATTCCCAATATTACACTCAAACCAACCCCTTTTCCCTTTTTTAATTTCTCTTTCCCCTTTTAAATGCATAAATCCATGATAGACGTAGGCTCGAGATAGCCTAGTTATAAAAATAAAGAGGGAAAGGATAAAAAGTGAGAATTCAAACGTAGGCATAAATAAAATAACTGATCTCATTGAATTATCATCATATTCATTATGGGGAATGGTAAACGATAGAGGCAATATTATGTAACAAATATAGTTCAGATCCACTCACATTGACTGGATTGAAAAAATAAACGATTTGTTTTTGATGTAGAACGATGATTTAATCTTCTTTTTTGATTATTGGTGAAGAGCTTGGATTATTTACGAAGAATTCCTAATTTGATTTAGGTTTTAGAGGTGGCGGCTAAGAGAATTGAAAGTTCAGCAGCACGGAGGTGTCTTGAGGAATTGTTATGAATTAGGGTTAGGTCTTGTTATATATTTATAGGTGTAGAGAGTGTTTTAGAGCCCTTAGATTGACCTGGAAACCCCCAGATTCGTACAACACATTAAAACACATCATAGAAACAGAACTGCCTAGATCTGGAGTGGGGGAGGTGGTAGGTCGACCCCCAGGTCGACCTCCCTTGGGGTAGGTCGACCCCCAGGTTGACTTGACCCCCAGGTCGACCCTAAGGTCGACCTGCCTAGTTTATGGGTGGGAAATTTCCCGCCCAGCTGCTTGGGTCTAATTTCGAACTGTTTTGAATTTTAGTTGATCCTTCTAAAGGCCATAACTCATCCATACGGAGTCCTATTTACGCAAACTTGGACTCTATTCCAAGCAGAATTCCGAGACGAACGCAATGGTGATGTCCGTTTTACTTAATTACTAAAATTTAAATTAAGTATTTTTATTTTATTATCATTTCTATTACACACATTATTATTGAATTAATTTTTCCTTCTCTTCCATGTACTAATTAATTCTCATTGTGCATCACCGTTATTTTCCTATTTATGCATGTATATATACACATTTTTAATTATATTAAAAATTCGGGGTATTACAATGCTCCAACAAAATGCCATGTTCTTCTTTGTTAGACGCGTGAGTGGAGGTGATATCTGTGCAAAGTCCTCAATGAACTTCCCATAATAACCTGCCAAACCTAGAAAACTCCTCACCTCCGTTGCATTCATGGGAGGCTTCCAATCCTGAACTATGACAACTTTAGTGGGGTCCACTGCTACCCCATCCTCGGATACAACATCCCCTTGGAATCTTACTTCCTTTCTCCAAAAGTGACACATAGAAATTTTTTCCTTAAGATGATGTGATCTAAGGGTGCGTAGAACCTCTCCTAAGTGTAGGGCATGTTCTTCCTCATTCCTTGAGAAGATCAAAATATCATCCATGAAGACCACCACAAACTTATTCGGAAACTCTCTAAACACCCTACTCCTCAAGTCCACAAAGTATGATGGTGCATTGGTCAGCCCAAATGGCATGACCAACCACTCAAAGAAACCGTCTAAAGTTCTAAAAGCAGTCTTATCAATACTATCCTCTGCCACCCTCAGCTGATGAAATCCCGTTGCCAAATCCAACCGTGAGAACGCTGAGGCACCTACTAGCTGATCAAACAAATCATTAATCCACAGAAGTGGGTGATTATTCTTCTTGGTGATCTTATTCAACTCCCTATAGTCCATGCATAGACCGAGAGAGGAGTCTGCCTTGGTCGCAAAGACGACTGGAGCTCCCCACTCAGATATGCTCCGTCTAAGAAATCCCTTCTCGAATAGCTCCCCAACTTGCTTGCTGAGCTCTCCCTCTCTCTAGGAGCTATGTGGCGCACTGGTAAAGCAACTGGTTTCGCCTTCTCTACCAAGTAAATCTAGTAGTCTATCTCACGCCTCGGAGGTAATGCCCTAACCTCATCGAACACGTCCGGATAATCTCTGACTATGGGTACTGATCGAAGATCATCAACAAAAGCATCAAGAGAATCTAGGAAACTGAGCACAACTAACCCCCGTGGGTCACAAGAAATCTTGAGAGTTCTCCCTTGGCACGTTAGAAGCCTAATGACTCTCCTCTCACAATCTAGAGTGGCACCATACATGGCTAGTCGATCCATTCCTAGAATGAATCCATATCCCATAAAGCCACACCCTAGATAGAAATTTTCAAACCTCTACATATCATAGATAAATGAGCTATACCTTCTATGGGGTTTGAGACTACAACATGATCATAAATAATACTAGTATCAAAGTACAGACTGTCAACCACAAAATTGGATATAAATGGATTTGTTTATCCACTAAAAACCAAGCACACATTGATAGGTTAAATGCGAGTTAATCTAATGGATCAATAGAGAAATAACATGTATATGGGTCAGTCACTCGCCTAGTTTAATGGATCGTTCACCATCAAGATCCTTGGGTTGTGCACTCTTAGGGTCGAGCATTCTGATCGGTCGCACCGCTATGATCGAACACAAGCCTGGTCGACCATTCTAATCTGTCACACCCTCCTATGATTGAACACAAGCCTAGTCGAGTAGCACTCCGGGGTCGAGCATCACTCTAGTCGGTCGGGCAGACAGCTAGCAATAATTAGCTATGGTATTTTCATAATTATGGCATCAACGACCCACAACATGCATATATGAGATTTAGCTCACCACTTCATGGAAGCTCCACTTATAAATACCCCATGGCTTGCATATTTTGGGGAATCGATTCCTAGCTCCACGAAGTGCTGCTCATTTGTCTTCTCCACTCTCCTAAGCCATTCTAACCTCCATTAGAGTCCAATCAAGCTCCATTCTACATTCTCAACAAACATGGAATCGACAAGGATCATCTGAATGCAAGGTTGTGAAGATTCATTCCATTAATCTCCATAGCTCTAGAGATCCAAGGGGATTTTCCTATCAAGTTTGAGATATCAAAGAGATTAGAGAGAAAGGTATAAAGTTGAGAGAAACATGTATTTTATAATCTTCGTGATGATAATGGAAATTGTTTCTATAGTGGACGTAGGCTATTTTTAAGCCGAACCACTCTAAATCGCTTGCACTATACTTTTCCCCGCCTTGTTCATTCTTAGCTTTGTGTTTGATTACATTTTAAAGTGTTGATAAGCATTTTGGGTGTTAGTTCCACTTTTTTCATTAACATTTTTGGCACCCACCATGGGGCTCAAACCCACGACCACAAGGTTAAGATCCTTGGTGGGGGTTTGCTAAAGTGTTTTGTGAAATCCTACCTTCTACGATAGGCTCCTAAGTCTAAAGAGTGGGCCCTCTGAAGAATTTGCTTCAGAGTTCAAAAAGTTGTCAGAAATAATGGTTGCTTCGAAGAAGAATAGAAGTCTGTTAGAGCTTCTGCAAGTGCTGACAATGACGCAGTTACACCACAAACTCTGAATCAGGAGGTTGGTTAATCCTCAAGGTCGACCGTAACTCGAGAAGAATTGAATATGGTCATAACAGGCTTAGATGAAAGAATGGATGCTACAACCAAGATGCTGATGAAGAAGCTTGATGCTCCAGTCAATGCTCAAGCTAATCCCCTACCTCCAATGGTTGTTGTTAATGTTGACAAAAAAGAGGACTCTTCTGCCTCGGACCCTAGTCGTTCTCATTTTAAAATGGAAGTCAAGGATGGAGGGAATGACTAGGGGGAGGCTGGAGTTGAGGACTCCAAAGTAAAAATGCGACAGCATGTCGAGAAGCATACTACTTGGAGAACTGCTAGTACCACCAAAGGGTCACCTCCCAAGAGAGGTCTAGGGCACCGAGACTCAAACAATGATCATTCTGGTAAGAGGATTAGTGCCTGCTCCGTGGAACGAACCAGTGACAAGCAGTATATCTCAGACGTGGTCGACAAAATAATGGAAGAGAGCATGGCTTGTGATGATGATGAGAGAGAATGGGAATTTTCGCAAGGTATGAATCTGTTCATGGAAAGAGCCTGTTAGGCAAAATTCCCTAAGAAATTTACACCTTCGACGATAGAAGCTTATGGAGGGACTAGAGACCCGAACATTTTTTGTTCAAGTACGATCAGCATATGAACGAAGCTAAAGCCACCAACAAAATAAAATGCTTTTACTTCCCCGTTTGCTTAGAGGGTGTAGCTTAATTATGGTTCACTAGACTTCCGCCTAGGTCTGTGGATCAGTTTTTTGATTTGACAAAGAAATTCCAAGAATAGTTTTGACCGCAATCTATGAAAGTGAGGGATGTGATGTCACTCAACGATATGGAGTAGAATCCCAGAGAAACAGTCAAGGCTTTTCTCACAAGATTTCATGCTGCAACAACAGAGGTTATAGATCCAGACCCTCGGTTTGTATTGGTGGCTCTAAAAGCGTGCTATAGATAAGAAAACAAAGTTCGGGAGGTGGCTCAAGATGAAGAAGTCCAAGATTTTGAGGAAGTTCTATAAAAAAGCAGAATAATACATGAGTGTGGAGGATGATCCTCCTCTTGTGCAAAATGTTGCGGAAAGCCGTGCTACCAGTGAAGGGAAAAGTAGTGAAGTTTAAGCTGAGCCAAAGAATAATTCTAGGCAGAAAAGAGGGAACAAGGGGAAGGACAACAAATCTTATAAAAAGATGCGATTCTTCAAGCATTCGAGTTGACCCCCTGAATGAAACTCTAGAAAAGATCTACTTCGCTATAAAGGACTCGGATATTTTTCTCGAAGTGAAGCCATGGAAGATTACAGAGCAGAAGGCTAATTCCGGGAAATTCATTCACTTCCATAACCAACCGGGGCATAATACCAATGAGTGCAGAAACTTAAAGAGACTGATTGAAGAGTTAATCACGAAGAATAAGCTTCAGCATTATGTGAGAAATCAGCAGAATAACAAAGCTACCCAGGGGAAGAATGTGTCTGCAAATCAGTTTGTACTAGGAGAGAAAGCTCCAGCACCCGTCAACTCGAGAGCAGTCATCAATTCCATCTCGGGAGGACCTTACCTAGTTGGGAAAAACTAGGGAGACATCGAGAGTGTTAGGGTTTGCGGAACGGATCATTAAGGCAAAACTAACACTAAAGTGGGAGTGAATAGTGTTTTTGAGAATTTAAACAAAATCTAAAATTATTTGATCTACTTTATGAATCAAACACCACAGAAACAATCACGGACATAGAATCAAACACAAACACAAACACAAAGATAAACAGAAATAAAATGCAGAAAAGGAAAGAGCACACTGGATTTATACTGGTTCAGAATTGTTCCTACGTCCAGTCCCAAGCAACGCTGGATTGCGCAGAGTTTTATTACTATATCAATATCCAAGTACAACTTCCTTGATTTCACGACTACAAGGGATACCTCCGATTACACTCTCCTTGATTTAACACCTATAAGGGATACCATCGATTACTTATACTACCCAAACAGTTACAACAACCCTATAACTCTTCAATAGAAATTTGATTCAGAGAGTAATGAGTAGAGAGTGAGAAAAGAAGAAGTTTTATGAAAATAGAATTGAATTCGCCAAAGTATAAGTGTAGAAATCCTAAAAATGGGAAGATATAATGGTGTACGGAAATGAAATGAAGACGGAGAACAAGAATTATGAAAAAATTCGAAATTAGCCCTTATTTATAACATTTGAAAGGTTGCAACAATTCTGGAGCGTCACAAATAGTGAAAAGACACTTTCTTTCAAACTTAAATTTCTAACAGTTATATGTCGACATAGCCATGAATGTATGTCGACATATCCATAATTTTTGTGATTTTTAAAGCATTTTTAAAGTATTTAAATCAATATTTAAATTCTGGAAATTCCTAAAACAAAACTAATTGCTAAAACATTATTTTTCAAGTATAAAAACATAAGAAAATATTATTTAAACATAAGATTAAATACTTATATATATGTGATATGAAAACTATATGTAATATAATTATAAACATATATAAAATAATTATAAACATATATATGTAGGAATTTATAAAGAAATATTTATAAACTAAAATTAAACAAAAGGTTATATGAAGAATCAAATATAAACTAAGTAAAATATATTTAATAAAACTATAAAATAAGAATACTTATAAATTAGGAAATATATTTGAAATCATAAGTTTGAAATTCTTTAATCAAAACTTAACAATAGAAATAAATGTTCTAAATTGTAAAATCAAATGAAATCATATACATACTTATAAAGTTATAAGGTTTATAACTATAAAATCTTAAAACTATATAAACTTATATAAACACACACACATACATACGTAACTTTAAACTTATATGTATGAAATCATAAGTAAAATAATTTGAAATTAGAATTTGAAATTTGAAAAACAGAATTCGAACCTGGAATGTTATTCAGAGTCTTACATAAAATAGACTCTATTACTATATTTATCTGGAACTCTTGAAATCTTGATTACTCATGAGTCTTGAATCTATCTTGAACTCTGAATCTCTTGAAACTCTAAAACTGTACAGTCTTCAGTATTTAAGTCATGTTGTTTGCGAACAAATTAAATAATTGAAAATAACTATTTAATCCGTTCGGATTTCCAAAACAACAACGATTGTTGTAAAGGGTATCGAACTCTGGGGCCAAAATTATTTTAATAATAAATCAAATCAGGTTATTCCAAAGATTTGATTGGCTGAAAACACAGAAAATATATGAAAAAGCGAGTTTTTAATAATAAAAGAAAGCAATTAGGGAGCAATGACATAGATTAAATTAACATGAATTAATAACCAAACAGATTGATACAGATCTAATTCATCTGTCTATCACAAACATGAATCAACGATAATTAGGTTTCTAGAAACAACTATGTGAATAACAACAAGTATAGCCTATGCAGGGGCTATGCTCTTAAACAACCATAGGCTATCAGGACAGATTCACTATTTTATTTCTAAAACCCTAAAAGTTAGATTTAAATCTGAATTAGTGTTAGATCGAACTCGAATATACCCTGTGAAGGAGCATAGCTCTTAAACGACACAAAATATGAAGGTTCAGGTCTAACCCTTGGTTCAGATCTAGATCTATATACATGAAGTCCTAATCTTTTTGGATATGTGATTCATATTGAATCTAATCTAAGCGTCATCACCCCCTAATTAAAGGAGATTAGCTAGACATAGCTAAAGAAGAAGGAAACAAGAAAATAAAAAACATGAATAAAATACAATAAACTAAAGAGAACAGGGAGAAGAATGATTTTATTCCAAGAGAAGGATTACAGAATAAAACCCAATGTCATTACAAATGAAGGAGATACAATATATTTATAGCTGATATGACATGGACTAATTGGCTAATTACACAATGTGGGACTAAAGATTTAGCCCAAATAACACATAAGCCAGTGTGAACGCAACTGTAGAGTGAGACACCTTGCAAATGAGCCAATGTGAATGTAGTGCTCATGCTGTAGAGTCAGAGGCCTTGCAAATGAGCTAATGTGAACGCAACATGAGTCTTTAGTGAGCCAAATCTACCTAACTGAACTCTATTTGGAACCATTCTTCAAGCTTTAAACTCTTCAAGCTTTAGAAATTTCAAACTTCACTCTTTTTAATAAAATTCTTCATGTTCCATCCATCAAATGCTTTAAACCATGCTTTTTATCAACAATCTGAAAACACATCTATAAATATAGAATATCAATTATTTTAAAGGGAATAACAAGATAAATAAGTAGATAAAATATACATATTTACCTGTATATCAAATACCCAC
Source organism: Allium sativum (assembly GCA_030737875.1). NCBI lineage: Eukaryota > Viridiplantae > Streptophyta > Magnoliopsida > Asparagales > Amaryllidaceae > Allium > Allium sativum. The sequence goes on from CM060916.1 coordinate 40,635,062, forward strand.
ACACTTATCTTTTTATTTGTCCTCAAATAAACTAAACTAAGATATGTCACACTTTTTTAGGAAACACGATTGTATTTAGCATATGCAACAAGCCGTTAAACCCCTAGGTGTTCCTAGTAGGACGAGTGTTGTCTCGTGAGGGTTTTCAACGGATACTACCCACAAAATCCAAAGCGTCTTATGTACGTGGATTAATCAAGCAATATATTTAAGGTCTTTCACATACCAAGGACTTAACCTAACTTCTCCCAAATTGTCCATCCCATTACTGGTGCAAAAATGAATAAAAATTTTCAAGATGAATCTTAATTCCTTGATAACACTGTAATTGCCTTGAAGGTTAAGAGCGTGGCGTCAATCAAAGTTCTACACATCGACAATGTGCACCCAATCATTTATTTACTCTCATTCCTTTCTTTTTTTTGAATAAATTTGCACCAGTGTAACTATAATGTATTGGATGTGAGTTATGCATAGATGAAGGAACAGTTTGTAAGTTCTAAAAATATTTTTGATGAGAGGGCAAGTGTATTAGTTGAACTTCAAGCTACAAAAATAAAGTAACACTAAGGCACATATGGACGTTTTGTTTCCTTTCATCTCCTCTACTACAATCCTTGCTTCTAAGTACGGTATGATGGATGTTGATGGAATGGAAACGAATGCTTTATAGTCAAGAATGATGGATGACTATTTTATTCTGAGAGATTTTCTCTTCATTGCATTTTTCTTCTTTTTTTTTCTTTTTCTTTTTGCATGATGAATGATGAGTGGAGACGGAATGGAATGATACTGTATATTATTTCATTTGATTCCTCTTCTACTAAGCGAATCATAACCAACACTTCATGAAAGGAAAGTTTTGTGCCCTAGTTACTTTACTTCTATAACCCTAATTCAACACACAAGTCTGGATTGATGTTATATAAAAAGCTGAAAGGAATGATAAGCAAAGTTTCGTAAGATAACCCATATAAAATAAGATGTGGTATATGGTTATCCTACCTTAAAACAAGTATGGAGTGGATAGTGTAATATTGGTATAAAAATTGACGTCTTTGAACCTTTGAAAATAAATCAATACAAGGTTCTTAAGTATACCAATATAAGAAAAACTTGTCAAAACATGGATGTAATTCGACTAAAACTTGGGTTTGAATAATTTGGGGTATTGAAGAAGAACGCAACAATGAGTCATTTCATCTTAAGTGGGCCAAGTGGAATTTAGAACTTACAACTTTACAAATTTGAGTGGAAAAAATAATTCTACTTGAAAACGAACTCAGAAAAATCCAACAAATGTAGGTGCAAAATCATTGTTTATTTGATGATTTTTTTGATTATTTTTACTTGCATATTCTAAAATGTATAACAAGGGTTGACTCACTTACTCCAGAACACGAATAACGTCTGCAGAGTCTCAAGTTAGCATCTTAAAAAGATACATTGCGACTCAATTAATAAATAATGTTCATTCCCATCACCGAACAATTAAACATATCAAACAGAACCAAGGTGTTATTTATGAATTTTAAGTTAGTCCTTATTCAAAGAATAACCTAGTTCATAAAATTTGGTTGCTGGTGTAATGTAAATTCCCCCCCCCCCCACATTTGAGTGTGACATTAACCAGACATATCTTAGTGAAAGGTAAAGAAAATAATAGGGTAGGCGTGGCTTACCGAATGCGCGTGCAGAAAATACGCAGTCATTGAGTAGATGAACAGGTCCGCAATGGACCAATGGATCAACCTCATTAAGATTATGAGATATAACTGAAGCACAGAAAACCAAATCATAACGGATTTTATATTACGTTTCAGATTTGCAGAAACAAATTTTGTTTTTTTTTTCAAAATTTTAAGTTGCTAATTTTAAAATTTTGAGCTTATAATTGATCCTAAAATCGAATTGAATTTCTATAGCAACTAAACAGAGGTCATCAAGATGGGGTTTAGTAAAAGTTTCAAAAAAAAAATTTGATTTGTTCAAATGATGTATAAATTGAGAGACGTAAGCATCACTCTCTCCCCCACACTTGTTTTGAGAAATATTGTTCGGTTTTGCTTTGATATTTGAAATTTTGTTAACTAAAGGTTCACCCGTAAACCTAAAGTCAAAACCAAACAAATGAATTGTCAGTAAATTTCGAAATCGTGTTTTCTCAAAAGTAGTGTTATTCCAGAAAGAGTTCATATACTGCAGAAATTTATCATTGAAAAACAAGTGATCATAGTGAGGTTCAGTTGAAACGATCAAGTCGCAAGGAGTTTCAAAGTTTTAGAAAAATCATCATTGTGTTTAAGATCACATTCAACAGTTTCATTGTTTTCAACCTCAAGAATTTCATAGTTTTCAAATGTTTCATTTTCAGTTTCAGACCCAACAACATTATCGTCAGTCAGTTTAAGAAGGTTTCACTCATCAAAGTCGTCCTCACTTAAATAGTTACCAACTTCATTATTTATTTTAGATTGACCATCTAAAGTTGCTAAATTTTCGGAAGTTTCAGAATCTGAGAGAGGAAGATCAAATTGAAGATTGACGTCTTCGTTTTCAAGAGAATTTAAATTCAAATTAATTACAGAGATTTCAACAACTTCGTTAAGATTTCCATCAACAAAAGTTGTTAGTTGAAAATTTTCGACTTCAGTAAGATTTGAATTTTTAGAAGAAGTACCCGTTTGAGTTTGAATTTCAATTTCACAGAAATCAGTGTTTTGCGTCAGAGATTTTTCAAAATTTTCATTTTCATCAACAGTCATATCATCATAATCATCAATAATCGTTATGTAATGTTGTGGCGAAGTTACTGGCTGATTATTGTTTTCAAAAGAAGCATTAGCAGAAACTTGTTTGTTACTAGATTGGGATTTAAAGTTGTTGTACAAGTTCATAACCTTAGCTATAAGAAGAGCAATTTGAATTTCTATCCTCTGAATTTCCGGGCAACTTAGTTTGCTAAATATTATTCTTTGAAGTAGTTCTTCGAAGTAAGCTAAGCCAAGTTTCATGAAATCCTCAAATCATCAATGTCATAAATTCCCTTTAGCAATTGATTTTTTAGATTTTTTCAAAGTTCAATAGCGTATCAAGCCTGTTGTTGAATGAAATGCATGTCTTCGAAGTTTTTATTTTCTTGATTTTGTTTTTCATCTAAAGTTCTCGCCCATTCCTTGATTTCCTCGCGACAATTCCAAATTTCATACATTAATTGATTGATTTCACTCATGCTTTCTTCAATAAAATTGGTAGACACATCAAACTTCAAGATGTTGTTTTTTAAATCCGTTGTTTCTATATGTTCCTCACTTTTTGACCTTAAAAATTCATCTACCTCATTTCTAAAAATTTGTTCATTCTTTATTTTCCACACCCAACATCGCCACAAATTTAGCTTGTTTGCAACATGTTTTTCATATTCGATAACCAAACTTATACGTCGAGCCTTATTATGAAAATCATATTCGATAGCCAAAGTTTCGTTGATACCCATGTTGAAATTGTTTTGAAATTCAACACTTTGTTTAGCCATTTTCTCTAATAGTTTACTCGCCTCAGATAAATTCTCCATAATCGTTGAATGGCATTTTTCATATTGGGGTGCAACCATTTTCCGAGCATTGTGGAAATTATTCAAAAAAAATTCAACTTGAAATTCATTCTGATTTGAATTGAAACCATAGTCATTTAAATTTTGAAATGAATTGCAATTTTGGCTGTACATGGGGCAAGCGTGCATGTACTAGTAGAAGAAGAGAGTTATTCGTCGAAAAACCAGTTGCAAAAGTTATGGCTCTAAAGAAGCTCTTAAAAAATATGTTAAAATTAACAATTTCGGATTACATGAATACAAGTCTAGGCCAGATTCGAACACGGATTAACAGTGTGTCACGAATCACTGTAGAAACAAGACTGAAGGTTTAAAAACCTGTTTGAGTTCTAGACTCTACCGTTCCTTAGACACCTCAGAAAGTATCAATCCTAATTGCCAATTTAACGAATATTTTGTCCTAAAAGCTTTTGGGAATCATCGATTTGATTTCAAAAACAAAATTTTCAATCTACCCCATGTTCATTTAAAAATTTCCAGCCACACATCAACATACAAAATAATCAATCATTGTACAGTCACAGAAAAAGAAATTGCAGAAATAAAAAATTTACAAGCAGCCGCGACACCTATAGAATTTTTTACAAGCAATGTCTATTTTTTAAAAGCAATTGCAGCACTCTGTAGAGTTTAGAAAATTATAACCAAGATTTGCAGTCCGTCCAGTGCACCTGAGTAGCGCTAGAGCCTTCACACCCCACTTAGTGTGCAACCGCTCCAACAATTCAAATTTGTTTGCAAATCGATTTGAGTTCTTTGTCGATCGCTTGAAATACCCTTCACTTTGGCCTTTGATTTACTTTTGAGATTTCTTTAACTCTTGTTTTTTTCCTTTTAGAAAGAAAACTGAAATGCCAATAAAAGTAAAACAAAAGAAAACTAAGACTAATTAAAACAAAAGAGATGGTTTTTTTAAAGAAACAAAAGAAAAAAAATAAAAAAATAAAACTTTTTTTAAGGGTTTTGGCAGAGTAAAGTGATAACAAAAACAAAAAAACCAAAAACTAAATAGGAATTAAAAAATGAGCTAAACTGGAAAAATAAACTAGACTCAACAAAAGATACAAGTCAAACCACTTCACCAAGATATAAAACTAACGTCTCACGTGCCCAACGCACTTAAAGCCACCAGTACCCAAAATCCACAAAAATAGCTGAACTCCACTCCCTATACCCTTGTTCAAAAAAAAAATCACAAATCAGGAACGAGCTTAAAAAAAAATCACGGTTTGTTTTTAGGTGTTCGAATTTGATTTTGAGAGTCACAAATTGGTTTTCGGTCTTCGAAATTTAGGGTTTGGGCTGATTTTTCGGTTTGGATTAGCTGGGATTTTCTAATAAGGCTAGTTTAGGTCGAGGTTTGAGTTCCTAGATTTCAAATGGCAGAAGTTTGCGTCTGTGAAGTGGAGTAGACTGTCGGGTGTACGGTGAGGCAGAAGTGGTTTGGGGGGTTTCGATCGGTGATTTGCTGATGAACGATGCCCAAAGTTGTGGTTGTTTCTGGTTTCGAATCCGCTAATTGAGGACTGCGTGATGTTCTACGTGATTGAGGAGCGGTTGAGAAGGGTCTGTGCGTGGATGGGTGCTGTGTTTATGGGGAGTTTCAAACAGCGATTTGGATTTGGTGAAGGGAAGGGATGTGGTTGTCGGATCTGGTAGTGTTCGTGGCAGATGGTTGGTTTGTGTCGGTTTCAAAGAGAGATGGTGCAGTTTTGGTTTACAGTGTCTGAAATGACTTGGATCGGTGGTCAGGGATTTGTTTTGTGATTGATATGAGGTAATGGAGGGCTTTGCTAGTGGGTTAATCCGAGAATTGGATGCTATTATGGTTTTGAAATGGTTTGTTGAGGTTGATATGCAGTATGCTGTCGTAGTTGAAGATGGTTTGGCCGGTAACCGGACAGTTGGGTACGGTTGAACAGGTGCGTGATCAATATTTGATGAAGGACTGGTATAGGTGAGGCTTTTACGGTCTAGCGTATGATGGAGGATGGTTGTATAATTATAGCAGTGGAACACAGAAACTTGGTGATAGAGGTGTGGCTGTTGTGTTTGGTTCGGGTGAGGAAGTGATTTGTGTGTATTTGGCTCGGTTCAACGTGGATGGCTGAAGGGAATTGTTGGGGGATTGTATGAACAATGGAGGATGGATGTAGGTATGGCAAGAATTGACCGTGGTGATGGTGTAATTGTGGTCTGGTTTAGGGGATATGAAAGGAGGATGATGGACAGAGTGAATGGAGATGTCGTGGTTGATTTGGTAGAGAATTGAAGAGCATAGAAAAAGGAAAAATGAAAAATTGTAGAAGTTCTTTTTTTTTTAAATGGAAATTTATAAAAGAGTGAAGAATTGTAGAAGGGAACGAAATTAGAGAAAAGGGAAGAGTATCAAGGAAGGAAAACTTGCAATTTTTTTTTATTTGTAAAAATTGTAGAAACGAAAGAAATTGTAAACAAAAGGAAGGATTGTAAAAGAAAGGAAACAAATCAAACAAAAATTGCAATTTTTGATTTCTCTTGTTATAGAGATTATGGTATCAACAAGTAATACCAAATCAATTAAACAAGGAATTTTTTCTATATATAAAAAGAAAACAAAAGAAATAATATTAAAAAAATAAGAAAATATAACCCAAAGGATTTACTAGTATAAATTATTTTAGTCCCCATCAACGGTGCCAAAATTTGTCTGCGAATAAGTTAAACAATTGAAAACAACTATTTAATCCATTCGGCTTTCCTAAACAACCAGGGTTGTTGTATAGAGTGTCAAACTCTAGAACCAAAGTTATTTTAATTATCCAATCAAGTTATTCAAAAGGTTAGATTGGTTGAAAACACATAAAATATATGAAAAAGTGAGTTTTTAATAATAAAAGAAAGCAATTAGGGAGCAATGACATACATTAAATTAACATGAATTAATAACCAAATAGATTGATACAGATCTAATTCATGTGTCTGTCATGAACAAGAATCAACAACAATTAAGTTTTCAGAAACAAACCTGAGAATAACGACAAGCATAGCCTATGCAGGAGCTAAGCTCTTAAACAGCCTGTAATAACCCGGATTTTCAGAACCAATTTAAATTTTTTATTTTGGCAATTTTAATGAATTTTGAATATTTAAAATGATTTATTTTAAATAATAATGATTAAAAATTTATTTAAAACAAAGTTAGAATGAGTAAATTTATTTTAATTATTTAACGAGCTTGAAATGGCGCGACAATTTGAAAATTCAATTTCAAAATTCAAATGAGTGTACAGGATTCAAAATAAATCTGATTTCAGTAAAACTAGAAATATTTGAATCTATTTAATTATATCTTTCCAACGAATGTGAAAAATCCAAATTTCATAATGGGAATAAAAAAATGTCCAGTTTAAAATTCAGAATAGTCGTCATGGAATTTTTATATATTTTTATATATATAGCCCATAAAAATAGCCAGTTTGCAAACGACCTTCGTTTTCGACAAGACCACTTTTATTGGATCCGGAATGTCAAATTATTGCTAGATTCCAATTTTCATAATTTTTTGAATTAATATGTGAGCGTGGCGAATTTAAACGTGTTTGGCAACTTCAGTTTGAATTTAATCGACTGGAAAATTACCTTTTTTTAAACAGTCTCCAAATTCGAAGAAATTAGTTTTGGTATGACCGTATTGTCAAAATAAATGTGAATATAATTTTTCTTTAATTTTTGGAGTTAATATGTGACCCCGGTAACTTAAAATGTACGTTTAAAAATCAATATGTAAGTTTATATTTTAATTTAAAGAAAAACTAATTCAAACAGTCGAATTGGCTTACCCATTGTGTCCGGAATGGAGGTATTTGGTTAGGGGATACAGTCTTGGGTTTGGTTTGGAGTTTGAATGCAAATTCTTTTTTTTCTTAATCAAATAATATTAAAAAAAATTATAAATAAAAAAACAAAACCCTAGCCTCTCTATTTATCAGCCGCCGCCCCAATTCGAATAAACGATCCCAATCACCCCTAAATTCACATGAAATTTCTCATCAATCCATTCAATACAAATCGAAGATTATAAAGGGAAAATTAAAGAGCATTGTGGGATTGATATTCTTAATGGTGACGATCGTTTTTAAACCCGTCGTCTGTGTGAAATCGCGGCTGTAAGGCAACGGTTTGGAGCAATATTCTGAAGCATAGGGGGGTGCGATTCAGGTGCTCCACCGGTGATGGGAGGTGGTGTTGAGGCCTTTGAAGTGATGTCATTTGATCGGAGTACGGTGGGCTGGTTGGTGGCGCGATTTGGGGAGGATGTGTCGTGGTTTTGGGTTCGAGGTATGGAGGATTCAACGAAGAAGACAAAGGCTTAATTAAGCCTAATGATGTAATTAAGCTAAATTAATCATAATTAATTATATTAAATTTGTAATTAAAGTTAGAAATCTCGTAACTTCAAACGGTATTTGAATTCGACAAACCCAGGCTCGTTGGAATCCTCTTGAAGAACACTACCACATGGGACAGACCAGAATGAAAGCAGAAGCAGATGCAACTTTTGATTGAATTAAACACCGGGTTTAATTTAATTAAAATAATCGTTTTTAACGATTTCAAAATCAACCACTGTGAGAACTACTTCTCGCTTTAATTACTTCATAGTTAAATATACAGTAGGATGCAGATGGTTCTTAGTAGCACCCGACACCATTTATTGTACAAAACGTGGTTGTTTGGACTGTATTGTTTTGTGATTGTGATGTGGAAAATAAAATATACATGTGTTGAATTAAATTGTTGGAACAGTAAAAAAATATATAACATACATATGCGATGTGAAAATAATATATAAATGAGTTGTGAAAATATTATATAAATGCACTATGAAAATTAAATATAAATGCGCTGTGAGTTATATATTATTGCATTGTGGAATAATATATATATATATATATATGTACGAAGTGAAATATATATATATATATATACATGAAATGTGAATAAAAAATATATATATGCATGAAATGAGAAATATGTATATGTGTTGTAAAATATATATATGCGTGAATATATATATATATATATATATATATGTTGTAAAAAATATATATGCGTGAAATGAAAAATATGTATATATGTTGTAAAATATATATATGCATGAAATAAAATTGAAATAGCGATATATAAAATAATCATGACATGAAAGATATATTTGTTCCTTAACAATATTAATTTTAACATATAAATAAAGAGATAAATTCTCATGTGTTGAAAAATATATTTGTTCGTTAGAAACATTATTTTTAACATGTATATGAAAGAGACAAAATTGTCATGTGTTGAAAAATATATTCGTTCGTTAAAAATATTATTTTAAACATGTATATGAAAGAGATAAAATAGCCATGAGTTGAAATAAATATTTGTTCATTAAAAATATTACTTTTAACATTTATATGAAGTTAATAAAATTGTCACGTATTATAATAAAATTGTCATGTAATGGAATATTCAATTTTGATATAAAATTGAAATGAAGTTAAAATTGTTTGAAAGGAATTTTAATTTTTTTTTATAAAATACGTTTTAAATAGAAATTGATGAAATATATAATATACATATTATATATATTTATTGGCCTGAATAGAACGCGCCGCGCAGCGACTGTTCGCGAATTTCAACTATTAACTTCGAATTGATATACGGGAGATCCGACCGTCGGATTCTCCTAAAACCAGAACCGTTGGGTTCGTATCGAAAATATCTTTTCAATGAATATAAGGGATTTTAATTTTAATGATTGGATTTGGAATTATGTCCAAATCAAATTTGGAAAAGGTCGCTATAGATGTAGTTCGGTGGCCGTTATTGGAAACCGACTGTATGGACCTTGATAAAATTATTAGAAATATTAATCATTTATGTAAAATCATAATAATTGATTTGAAGAGAGTTTGGATGAAAAATTCCACTTTGTAAAGATAAAAATATATTTTTATGAAAATGAACTAGTAAATAAATAGAATGAAATCCAATGTTTTAAATAAATAAACTGGATTGTGAAATGGTTTTAATATAACCAGAATTTTCCAACGAATGAATTGGAATGGGTTTAAATCGGAATATTTCAATAGTGGATTTCGTGACTATACAGGTATTGTTGAGGAATTTGAAATATATATGTATATATATATATATATTGTTATTCCAATATGATATCTGTTAGTTTCAGAATTCGATGTTGAATATAAGCCGATACTATTTTTCTTCAGAGCCTTGTATTTAATATCAAATTGGATTTTGGGTTTGTCGTGAATTGTGTTTAAATGACATTGGTTCTTTAACCCAGTTAAAGCAGGATTAATTTTCAGAAAGTTGAACAATCAATAAGAAAGGATTTTAGGGATTGAAACTAATTGGAGTTTGAATAAATTTTTAATTAGATTGTGAATGTATATATGGTAATTAAATTACCAAAACATGAAATGTGGTTGAACCAAATACACTTGGTTGCTGATATTGAGTGTGATTGATTGACTGTTTGGATGGTGCTCGACCAGTTTATGAGCAGAATATGCTTTTACATTTAGCATTGGGTTGGGTTGAAATATATGTATGCTAACATCTTGTGAAACACTTCACGATTTGACGATAAGGTGTTTAGCGAGTTGTGTTCATTTCAAATTTAATGAATGATTTTGAAATGACATTTTTCTTAAGTGAAAAGAAATGTATTCCCGATTTTGGACAGGGAATGTTTTATAAAAATGTTTTATAAAACAAAAAGGATTTCGAGGGCTAAAACCCGATGATTTCGAAATGATTTGGAAATGTATTATGGTTTTACATTGTAGTTCATCTCATATTCGACCAGTTGCTATTATTAATGTATCTATTTGGCGGCGGAGAATTTAATCTCGTGCTTAACACCCTTCTTTGAGACGTACGAGCTTAAAGGTTATGTGATTAATAGTGACTGATCATATGTGTGAATTGCTAATGTGAAGTACTATAATTTGAAAGTAATTGTGTTTATTATGTTGTGAAATGATTTTCCCTACATCGGGATATGAAATGATTTAGCAAGTATGTGGCTAAAGATCGGGTGACCTGGTCGACTAAGAGTATGGGCTGGATCCAGGACCTTAGATTGAGTGGTCAGCGTGTAGCCTAGTCCATAGTGGGAGGTGCACGCACACACACACACACACACACACATATATATATATATATATATATGTGTGTGTGTATATATATATATATATATATCGAGTTGGAGAGGCACGTACGACCTTGTCTAAGTGAAGATTCCCGTTATTTGGTTGCATACTTGTTTGTATGCATTGTGATGTTTTAGAATTCATATTTCCAAACGATTTGGTTTGAGATCCCGAAGTGAAATCTACTTTTATATAAAAACTAGATATGTATTTCGAAATGATTTAAATAGAAATTGGGAAATAAAGCCCAAAGGAATAATTTCTGTAAGTTGAACTGGATTTGGAAAATCTAAGTGTGATGATTAATATAAATGGGTAGTTTAGGATATTGCATGTTGCTTGATGCATAGTAGATCCATATCTATATTACTGATTATTGTTTGTGCACTGGCAATCCAATGGAGTAAACCCATTCCGCGTTAGCAGCGTGGATATGCCTTATTTAAAATAAAATTAATTACTGTTTTGAGTTCTCACACCAGTCCCATGACTGACTATGAGTTTATTGTTTCTAACTAAACTTTGGGTGTCCATATTTTCCACACAAGCAGTCAGTAGTTTAGTTTTGCAGATATTTCATTTAGCAGGATTCTGGATCAAAGCTTAAAGCTGTGTCCAGAGCATTTATAGCCTTCCGCTATGTTAGTTTATTTGTTTCCGCTGCATTGTTTTACATTTATTGTAAATTAATGTGACAACCCGTAACTTCCCCGTAAAGGAAAGTGACGGATAGTTCGAGAACAAGCCACAACAGAACGCATACAGAAGAACATTTCACTGAATATTACAACAGTGCATCAGATTACAAGAATATACAGAGTATAAATGAATATTACACAGAAATATCAGAGATTTTTAAATTACATTTAAATACATAGCAACGGAAAAATAAAACAATACACAACTAGAAGGAGATATACGGATACAAAGCTTTCCGGATATCGTTCCAGCTGTAAACCAGGATCCTGTGAATATAAATCTGCAAAACCAAAACTACTAGCTGCCCGTGTCAAAATAAGGGGCACCCAGAGTTTAGGTTAAAACAATAAACTCCAAGTCAGTCATGGGACTGGTGTGAGAACTAAAACAGTTATAAATCTTTATTTTAAAGTTAGGTAAATCAAGGGACCACGCCGTATAACACGGAACGGGTTTCCTCCCAAGAATACCAGTGCATAAAACAAACAGCGCAATGCTAAATAAAGAAAAATGAAGCTGTTATAAGACCCAGGTCCCATCACACAATGCAACGCAGCCGAGGATAGGGTTTTCCCTTATAACAGCCAAAGAATGCTTGATACGTTTAAAACAAATCGTTTGATACTATTATAAGTGCATAGTGTATAAAACAACTTCAAATCATAAGTATTAATCATAGACGGCATGGGTACCATATATCATGTCGCCATACTAGTTCTACAATTAAAACCGCAATACACGTATTGGAAATTGGGTTATCATTTATGGTATGAACCGAGGCTAGGGGCAAGATCCTCAACCGATTCGAGACGCTCTAGTCCGCCCCTCAGGAACAGCCGCAACTGCCCCCTGGATCGTCAGGGCCGGTCCACCGATGTGGATTATAATGCCTGAACAATACGTTTCTCCGCCCTTTGGGGCGTAAGCCTGGCCCGTCAGCCGACCAGAAGCATCGGCCGAAACCGATATCACGAGGCGCCTCGCTTTTCAGCAAGTAATAATAAGCAATATCCACATGAGTCAAACTCGTCAGCCAGTTCAAGCACTGACGCCACTCATAACTAGAAAGAAAACGCATGTCCCCCCTGAGGTCCGTCTCCCGTTTTTGATTCATACCGGGTGTGATACTCGCGAATCATCGTTACACAAAGCTACGCCACAAAGGCCGTGCTTCGATCATCAACCACAAGACTTTGCTTTTCAACAGAAGCCTTGATCATTTGCATCTTAGCATGCCACACAGGCAATTCACTCCATGCGATTGATATCCATCAATATATAACCCCTGAGCTCGTACGTCTCAGAGAAGGGCGTTAAGCAAGAGAATAAATTCTCCGCCGCCAAACAGATATATATTTAATAGAGATCAATCACACGGACTAAAATCCAATGTCAGACACACAGTCCATTTACAAGTCCGTTCTGGGTCTGAACGAAACCGGAGGCACCTAGTACCCCGCATATCCATCGATCTCCAAGTACGTCTGGACGATCACTAACTGTTTCCATCTTCTTGGGTGTACAGCCCAATCAAGATCATCAGTAATTACCCAAACGACGTGAAGACCTCCGGTCTTCGACCATCGTCTTCATCTTCGACTTATCGTCGTATCAGTTATTCAGAATGGGATAAACCCGGTCTTTCCGAATAACTCGCGTATATTTTAAATAAGTGTTACACAAACACAACATACGCCTCATTCCAATTCATTAGTCACTAACCGTAAATTAATCAAGAGAATAATTCCCCAAATATTAACCCCGAAGGCCGAAACCAACATCAGATCAATATCCAGAAAACCCTTCTGCTTGGCTAACCGACAGTTAGTTTCTAAATGTCACATTCATAGGGAAAGGTTCCCATAAATTTTATCAAAGATAAATTCTTGAATTTATTCTTTAATCAACTTTTGAATATCAATTCAAACTAGTCGGGATTAGCGAACCTTACCGAAGTAATCATTTGTTTTAATTTCCCAATCCCAACCTATTCATCCCATGAAGTAAAACTGGTAATACTTCATATCTAACACCACAGTGTTACCGGTAAATTCAATTACCATTTCACGTTCAAATCTAATTAAAGATTTAACTATCGCCTGGAGTAAAACTGGTGATACTCCACTTCGATTATTTCAATCTAATTAAAGATTCATTAAAACTCCACTTAGTTTTAATCTTTGACTGGGTTAAAGAATCAGTGTCATTTAAAACACGGTTCACGATAAACCCAAAATCCCATTCATTAATTATCGGGTTAAAGAACAAGTGTTATTTAAAACACTGTTCACGATAAACCCAAATATCAATATCAATTCAATTCCAATTAAATATTATTTAATTGGTACACTTCATTAAATCTAAATAAAAAGATTTAATCTTTTCTCAACTGGGTTCAAGAACAGTGTTAGTGAAGACACCATTCACGACAAACCCAAATCACATTCGATATTCAATACAAGGCTCTGAATAGAAAATATATCGGCTTATATTCAATATCGAATTCTACGACTAACAAATGTCGTATTGGAAATAACGATATAAATATATATCTTTCAAATTTCCATAACAACACCTGTATAATCACGAATTCCAACATCGAAATATTCCGAAGACAATTTCGATTCAAATCCACTCCAATGCAATCATTGGAAATTCTGGTTATTTTTAAAACCCTTTTCAAATTCAATTTATTTATTTAAAAATAAATAGAATTATAATTCTAGTTCAAAACTAGTTCATTTCGATTATAATCTATTTTTATCTTTTCAAATATGGAGTTTTTCATTCCAAATCTTCACAAATCATTTCTTATGATTTTACACAAATTATTGCTATTTTTAATAATTTTATCAAGGCCCGTACAGTCGATTTCCATCAATGGCCATCGAACTGCACTTACAGCGACCTTTTTCGAATTTGATTTGGACATAATTCCAAATCCAACCGTTAGATTTCAAATTTCTAATATTCGTTAGAAAGCTCTTGTCGATACGAACCCAACGGTTCCGGTTTTAGGAGAATCCGACGGTCGGATCTCCCGTAATGTCCGTTTGAAATAAATGGTCGAAATTCACGAACTGCCGCGGCGCGGCGCGTTCTATTCAGGCCATTATATTATATATATAATATATATAATATATATATCGTCGATTTATATTTAAAACGCATTATATAAATAGTTTTAAATTCGTTTTAAAAGCAATTTCAACTTCCATTTCAATTCAAATCAAAATTGAATTCTTCTTTATAAATTCGTTTTAAAATTCCTTTCTATTCAATTCAAATTTCAATTCAATTTGAATTCATTTCAATTCGTTTTCAATTCATTTTGAAATCGTTTTCAATTCAATTCATTTCGAAATCGTTTTCAATTCAATTCATTTCAAAATCGTTTTCAATTCATTTCATTTCGAAATCGTTTTCAATTCATTTCTATTCGAAATCGTTTTCAATTCATTTCGAAATCGTTTTCAATTCATTTCTATTCGAAATCGTTTTCAATTCATTTCTATTCGAAATCGTTTTCAATTCATTTCTATTCGAAATCGTTTTCAATTCATTTCTATTCGAAATCGTTTTCAATTCATTTCTATTCGAAATCGTTTTCAATTCATTTCTATTCGAAATCGTTTTCAATTCATTTCTATTCGAAATCGTTTTCAATTCATTTCTATTCGAAATCGAATAAATCGATATAAATATCGTTTACGTCAAAATGGCGTCAATCTAATCAACACGGCTTCATAAATTTCCATTTTCAAATATTCTATTTCAAATATTTCTTTTTCAAAATAGTTGTTATTATCAAAATATTTCGTTCAACAAATGACCAATCTCAATGAATGAGTACTGTCAACACATGAACTTTTATTTTATAATATACTTTATTTTTCAAATTGGAATGAGGCCCAATCAATTACCATATAAAGTTAATTATATGGATTTTCATACAACACATGTATATCATAGCATTGAAAAATAATCAACCATCAACCAAAGTGCACTACACTGTATAAGCATCAAATATAGATATTCAACGCTTATAACAGCCTGTCAATCAATCGATCGACATATTTAATCAATCAGGATGAGTGAACTTCAAATTTCATCCCAACACCCGTGTGGGGTTTCAAACAATCAAACACAGATTTTATTTGTGCAGTTGGGCAATGTGTGAAATTTATCGACCCAATCAATATCAGTCAAATCAGTGTATATACAAACAAATCGGCCGATTTGTTTATAACTATTCATTTATTCACATTTACGTTAAAAATTATATTTTTAACGTTACAACATTTTATTTCAACCTATGAATTTCTATTCCATTCATTTACACAATAAAATGATATTTTTATTTTCTAACATATTTTAGAAAATTTCGGCGGCATAACGGCACGATACTAGAAACGGGACAAGGCCTAGCCTTATCCCCGGTCTAGTGAAGGCCCACGCCATTCACACATCAATCATATCAATTTCATCTCACCAAACAATTCAATTTCAACAAATAATCCAACTAATCTATGCAACCAAACAAACAAGTCCATGGTCTGTGGACGATTGTGTCGGGTGCTACTAAGCACCGTCTGCATCCTAGTATATATATAAAACTAGAAAGAAATTGAAAGGTGAGAAATTCTCACATTTAGCTATCCTAGCTCCACGGCACTTCATTGATAGAAATCTTCCTCGTCATCTTCGTTGCTCGTAGCCACTACATATATAAAAATCACACATTTTTATATCTTGATGTCTTTAAAATAAAAATCATATTTTTATAATCGCTTTCTATATTTAAAAATCGAATTTTTACCTCGTTATTTTATTTTTATAAACTAAAAATAAAATTCCATCGTATTTATTTTAACACTTGCAAATAAATACACTGCTTATTTAGATTAAAAGCTGAAAATAAATATCAGTTAACCATCTTCTACCATATTAAAATTCTATTTTCATCCTATGCTATTTATAAATAAAAATCATATTTTTATTTCTATACTATCTACATAAAAATCTCATTTTTCTGTTTTCAAAAATCGTATCTTTATATTCTCAAAACATAGCATATTATATTTTGCTAAACAAAGTATATGTATATTTTTCTAAACTGATTTTTAAACTTTATATTTTCAAAACTGATTTTTAAACTACTGTTAAATTTTATATTTTCAAAACTGATTTCTAAACTACTGTTAAATTTTATATTTTCAAAACTGATTTCTAAACTACTGTTAAATTTTATATTTTCAAATTAATAAAAAAAACTGAAGTTTAAAAACCTTATTATTGAAAAATAATATAAGAAATGCTCACTGGCTTCAGACTGGACGTCGAACTAAGCTTCTGCCCTAGGGTTGATCAAAGCTGCCGCTATAGCCACCTTTGCCGGGATCGGAGGCCACCCCATCGTCGCTCTCCCCGTCGCCTACCCACTCCAGGTGCACCGCCCCTCTCAAAGCCACCACCCGCTCCAGAATCCAGCTCGACGCCAGTGGTTCCGCGCCCAAAAATCACCCCGTTCATCTCATTAAAACTGATCACCGCCGCATCATTTTGAAGAGGTAGAAACCCTCTTTGATTTCGCTTTGGGACTCGTTGATTATTTCTTCGAATTTTGGGAGAGATCGGCGAATTCTTTTGGAACGATTTGGTTCGTTCGTGAGGGTGGAGGCGGCTCTGAAGGAATGAGAGAGGCCTTAGGTTTTAAAGAAATTATTTTATATTTTAATATTATTTAAATTCTTTTAATTCGAAAAATAGTTGTTCGTTGATACTAACCCCAATCCGAGCCCAACAACTGTCGCCCCTAGCTAAATACCCCCATTCCGAACGCAATGGGATATGTATCGCAAGCTGATTCGATCACTCTGATCAGTTTCCGTTGAATTTACTTTTAAATCACTATATTGTATTTTAAACGTACATTTCAAATTACCGGGGTCACATACTAACTAGAAAAATTCCAGAAAAATATTTTCTAGCTTCGTATTGACGATACGGTCCTAACAAAACTAGTTTCGTCAAATTCTGAGACCGTTAGAAAAATGGCCATTTTCCAGTCGATTAAAATCAACTGAAACTGGTCAAACGCGTTTTCCTTTGCCACGCTCACATATTGATTCGAAAAATTATGAAATTTGGAATCTAGCTATAACTCGACATTGCGGACCCAACAAAACTGGTTTCGTCGGAATCCGAGGTCGTTTGCAAAATTGCTATTTTTAAGGGCCTTATATATATAAAAATATATATATAAATTCCACAGCGACTATTTCTAATTTTAAACTGGACATATCTTATCATTCCTAAGATGAAATCTCAGTTTGTTAACTTCGTTACAAAGACATAGTTATACAGATTCAAATATTTCTTGTTTCGTTCAATTCTGACTTATATTGAATTCTGTATATTCATTTGAAATTAGAAATCGAATTTTCGAACTACCGCGCCATTTTCAATTCCTTTTATAATTATATATAATTATTATATATTCTAACGACGACGTATATAATATATACGTTCTAATTAGATTCAAAATAAATTTCTCGTCGATATTATTTAAAATAATTCATTTTAAATAATCAAAATTCGCTAAAATGGCCAAAATAAAAATTTCAAACTGGCTCGCATTTTACGGGTTGTTACAATCTCCCCCACTTAAAACTTTTCATCCCCGAAAAGGAACAAAGTCGAAAGTGGTTTGATTAATCAACTCTACGTTCGATCTGGCTTCCATCCTCCAACCTTTCAGTTTCTGAGAATTTTCAAAATTTCAAAAATTTGGCTAACACCCTAAATTTTCGAAAATTTTTGCCATAACCTCCCCTGCACCGGGAGCATCGGGGAATTTCAAATAGCTTCCCCGGTCCTTCAGATCTCAAAAAGAAAAATAAAAAGCCAAGCGGCTAGCCAATAGGCTCACAAAATCATCATCACCCAAACAAAACAGGAAATTATGTAGTAAACATGTACCTATTTGTCGGGCAAACAAATTTTATTCTCTGCTCTAGCCTCCTTGCTATGACCTGTTCAAAGATATATATGCATATGCAAGCAAATGCGACCAAATTTCAATACAAGTCAATATTTGATTCAGTTAGGCATAATGGTTCAAAATTATCAAACAATTAAACAAACAACACAAACATCAATCAATTAGTGGATTAACGTTTCAAATTCATAATTTTGATACATATACAAAAATCATGTTTTTGATGCCAAATCACAACAATAGGCCCTATCTAATTTTGGTTCTCACACCAGTCTAATGGAAATATATAGATATCACACCTTCGTCACACGAATATAAATTCTGACGATGAGTACTCAACCATCAGAATCATCTTCGGGCCACTAGAGTATGATTCTATATCTATCCAATATATTAAAACTTCGAATACACGCGGATCAGACGTATACGCAAAATCTTTATATACTGGACTGTCCAACTCAATATAAATAGATAATCAGATACGAATAATTGATTTAAATTTTCAAAACAAAATTTGTTTTCATTTGAAAAAATATACTCTTCACACTCGTTCTAGGATACTACTGATCCCATCTCTAACGAGTCATTCTATTTGGATATTACTAATCCAATATCTGATGAATTCTTTCATATGGTTCTAATGTGCCTTGTTCTCTAGCTTTGTAAACCAAAGCTCTGATACCAACTGTGACAACCCGTAACTTCCCCGTAAAGGAAAGCGACGGATAGTTCGAGAACAAGCCACAACAGAACGCATACAGAAGAACATTTCACTGAATATTACAACAGTGCATCAGATTACAAGAATATACAGAGTATAAATGAATATTACACAGAAATATCAGAGATTTTTAAATTACATTTAAATACATAGCAGCGGAAAAATAAAACAATACACAACTAGAAGGAGATATACGGATACAAAGCTTTCCGGATATCGTTCCAGCTGTAAACCAGGATCCTGTGAATATAAATCTGCAAAACCAAAACTACTAGCTGCCCGTGTCAAAATAAGGGGCACCCAGAGTTTAGGTTAAAACAATAAACTCCAGGTCAGTCATGGGACTGGTGTGAGAACTAAAACAGTTATAAATCTTTATTTTAAAGTTAGGTAAATCAAGGGACCACGCCGTATAACACGGAACGGGTTTCCTCCCAAGAATACCAGTGCATAAAACAAACAGCGCAATGCTAAATAAAGAAAAATGAAGCTGTTATAAGACCCAGGTCCCATCACACAATGCAACGCAGCCGAGGATAGGGTTTTCCCTTATAACAGCCAAAGAATGCTTGATACGTTTAAAACAAATCGTTTGATACTATTATAAGTGCATAGTGTATAAAACAACTTCAAATCATAAGTATTAATCATAGACGGCATGGGTACCATATATCATGTCGCCATACTAGTTCTACAATTAAAACCGCAATACACGTATTGGAAATTGGGTTATCATTTATGGTATGAACCGAGGCTAGGGGCAAGATCCTCAACCGATTCGAGACGCTCTAGTCCGCCCCTCAGGAACAGCCGCAACTGCCCCCTGGATCGTCAGGGCCGGTCCACCGATGTGGATTATAATGCCTGAACACTAAGTTTCTCCGCCCTTTGGGGCGTAAGCCTGGCCCGTCAGCCGACCAGAAGCATCGGCCGAAACCGATATCACGAGGCGCCTCGCTTTTCAGCAAGTAATAATAAGCAATATCCACATGAGTCAAACTCGTCAGCCAGTTCAAGCACTGACGCCACTCATAACTAGAAAGAAAACGCATGTCCCCCCTGAGGTCCGTCTCCCGTTTTTGATTCATACCGGGTGTGATACTCGCGAATCATCGTTACACAAAGCTACGCCACAAAGGCCGTGCTTCGATCATCAACCACAAGACTTTGCTTTTCAACAGAAGCCTTGATCATTTGCATCTTAGCATGCCACACAGGCAATTCACTCCATGCGATTGATATCCATCAATATATAACCCCTGAGCTCGTACGTCTCAGAGAAAGGCGTTAAGCAAGAGAATAAATTCTCCGCCACCAAACAGATATATATTTAATAGAGATCAATCACACGGACTAAAATCCAATGTCAGACACACAGTCTATTTACAAGTCCGTTCTGGGTCTGAACGAAACCGGAGGCAC
Organism: Allium sativum; assembly: GCA_030737875.1. NCBI lineage: Eukaryota > Viridiplantae > Streptophyta > Magnoliopsida > Asparagales > Amaryllidaceae > Allium > Allium sativum. Next base: position 40,655,719 of record CM060916.1, read on the forward strand.
CTAGTACCCCGCATATCCATCGATCTCCAAGTACGTCTGGACGATCACTAACTGTTTCCATCTTCTTGGGTGTACAGCCCAATCAAGATCATCAGTAATTACCCAAACGACGTGAAGACCTCCGGTCTTCGACCATCGTCTTCATCTTCGACTTATCGTCGTATCAGTTATTCAGAATGGGATAAACCCGGTCTTTCCGAATAACTCGCGTATATTTTAAATAAGTGTTACACAAACACAACATACGCCTCATTCCAATTCATTAGTCACTAACCGTAAATTAATCAAGAGAATAATTCCCCAAATATTAACCCCGAAGGCCGAAACCAACATCAGATCAATATCCAGAAAACCCTTCTGCTTGGCTAACCGACAGTTAGTTTCTAAATGTCACATTCATAGGGAAAGGTTCCCATAAATTTTATCAAAGATAAATTCTTGAATTTATTCTTTAATCAACTTTTGAATATCAATTCAAACTAGTCGGGATTAGCGAACCTTACCGAAGTAATCATTTGTTTTAATTTCCCAATCCCAACCTATTCATCCCATGAAGTAAAACTGGTAATACTTCATATCTAACACCACAGTGTTATCGGTAAATTCAATTACCATTTCACGTTCAAATCTAATTAAAGATTTAACTATCGCCTGGAGTAAAACTGGTGATACTCCACTTCGATTATTTCAATCTAATTAAAGATTCATTAAAACTCCACTTAGTTTTAATCTTTGACTGGGTTAAAGAATCAGTGTCATTTAAAACACGGTTCACGATAAACCCAAAATCCCATTCATTAATTATCGGGTTAAAGAACAAGTGTTATTTAAAACACTGTTCACGATAAACCCAAATATCAATATCAATTCAATTCCAATTAAATATTATTTAATTGGTACACTTCATTAAATCTAAATAAAAAGATTTAATCTTTTCTCAACTGGGTTCAAGAACAGTGTTAGTGAAGACACCATTCACGACAAACCCAAATCACATTCGATATTCAATACAAGGCTCTGAATAGAAAATATATCGGCTTATATTCAATATCGAATTCTACGACTAACAAATGTCGTATTGGAAATAACGATATAAATATATATCTTTCAAATTTCCATAACAACACCTGTATAATCACGAATTCCAACATCGAAATATTCCGAAGACAATTTCGATTCAAATCCACTCCAATGCAATCATTGGAAATTCTGGTTATTTTTAAAACCCTTTTCAAATTCAATTTATTTATTTAAAAATAAATAGAATTATAATTCTAGTTCAAAACTAGTTCATTTCGATAAAAATCTATTTTTATCTTTTCAAATATGGAGTTTTTCATTCCAAATCTTCACAAATCATTTCTTATGATTTTACACAAATTATTGCTATTTTTAATAATTTTATCAAGGCCCGTACAGTCGATTTCCATCAATGGCCATCGAACTGCACTTACAGCGACCTTTTTCGAATTTGATTTGGACATAATTCCAAATCCAACCGTTAGATTTCAAATTTCTAATATTCGTTAGAAAGCTCTTGTCGATACGAACCCAACGGTTCCGGTTTTAGGAGAATCCGACGGTCGGATCTCCCGTAATGTCCGTTTGAAATAAATGGTCGAAATTCACGAACTGCCGCGGCGCGGCGCGTTCTATTCAGGCCATTATATTATATATATAATATATATAATATATATATCGTCGATTTATATTTAAAACGCATTATATAAATAGTTTTAAATTCGTTTTAAAAGCAATTTCAACTTCCATTTCAATTCAAATCAAAATTGAATTCTTCTTTATAAATTCGTTTTAAAATTCCTTTCTATTCAATTCAAATTTCAATTCAATTTGAATTCATTTCAATTCGTTTTCAATTCATTTCGAAATCGTTTTCAATTCAATTCATTTCGAAATCGTTTTCAATTCAATTCATTTCGAAATCGTTTTCAATTCATTTCATTTCGAAATCGTTTTCAATTCATTTCTATTCGAAATCGTTTTCAATTCATTTCGAAATCGTTTTCAATTCATTTCTATTCGAAATCGTTTTCAATTCATTTCTATTCGAAATCGTTTTCAATTCATTTCTATTCGAAATCGTTTTCAATTCATTTCTATTCGAAATCGTTTTCAATTCATTTCTATTCGAAATCGTTTTCAATTCATTTCGAAATCGTTTTCAATTCATTTCTATTCGAAATCGTTTTCAATTCATTTCTATTCGAAATCGTTTTCATTTCATTTCTATTCGAAATCGTTTTCAATTCATTTCTATTCGAAATCGTTTTCAATTCATTTCTATTCGAAATCGTTTTCAATTCATTTCTATTCGAAATCGTTTTCAATTCATTTCTATTCGAAATCGTTTTCAATTCATTTCTATTCGAAATCGTTTTCAATTCATTTCTATTCGAAATCGTTTTCAATTCATTTCTATTCGAAATCGAATAAATCGATATAAATATCGTTTACGTCAAAATGGCGTCAATCTAATCAACACGGCTTCATAAATTTCCATTTTCAAATATTCTATTTCAAATATTTCTTTTTCAAAATAGTTGTTATTATCAAAATATTTCGTTCAACACATGACCAATCTCAATGAATGAGTACTGTCAACACATGAACTTTTATTTTATAATATACTTTATTTTTCAAATTGGAATGAGGCCCAATCAATTACCATAAAAAGTTAATTATATGGATTTTCATACAACACATGTATATCATAGCATTGAAAAATAATCAACCATCAACCAAAGTGCACTACACTGTATAAGCATCAAATATAGATATTCAACGCTTATAACAGCCTGTCAATCAATCGATCGACATATTTAATCAATCAGGATGAGTGAACTTCAAATTTCATCCCAACACCCGTGTGGGGTTTCAAACAATCAAACACAGATTTTATTTGTGCAGTTGGGCAATGTGTGAAATTTATCGACCCAATCAATATCAGTCAAATCAGTGTATATACAAACAAATCGGCCGATTTGTTTATAACTATTCATTTATTCACATTTACGTTAAAAATTATATTTTTAACGTTACAACATTTTATTTCAACCTATGAATTTCTATTCCATTCATTTACACAATAAAATGATATTTTTATTTTCTAACATATTTTAGAAAATTTCGGCGGCATAAGGGCACGATACTAGAAACGGGACAAGGCCTAGCCTTATCCCCGGTCTAGTGAAGGCCCACGCCATTCACACATCAATCATATCAATTTCATCTCACCAAACAATTCAATTTCAACAAATAATCCAACTAATCTATGCAACCAAACAAACAAGTCCATGGTCTGTGGATGATTGTGTCGGGTGCTACTAAGCACCGTCTGCATCCTAGTATATATATAAAACTAGAAAGAAATTGAAAGGTGAGAAATTCTCACATTTAGCTATCCTAGCTCCACGGCACTTCATTGATAGAAATCTTCCTCGTCATCTTCGTTGCTCGTAGCCACTACATATATAAAAATCACACATTTTTATATCTTGATGTCTTTAAAATAAAAATCATATTTTTATAATCGCTTTCTATATTTAAAAATCGAATTTTTACCTCGATATTTTATTTTTATAAACTAAAAATAAAATTCCATCGTATTTATTTTAACACTTGCAAATAAATACACTGCTTATTTAGATTAAAAGCTGAAAATAAATATCAGTTAACCATCTTCTACCATATTAAAATTCTATTTTCATCCTATGCTATTTATAAATAAAAATCATATTTTTATTTCTATACTATCTACATAAAAATCTCATTTTTCTGTTTTCAAAAATCGTATCTTTATATTCTCAAAACATAGCATATTATATTTTGCTAAACAAAGTATATGTATATTTTTCTAAACTGATTTTTAAACTTTATATTTTCAAAACTGATTTTTAAACTACTGTTAAATTTTATATTTTCAAAACTGATTTCTAAACTACTGTTAAATTTTATATTTTCAAAACTGATTTCTAAACTACTGTTAAATTTTATATTTTCAAATTAATAAAAAAAACTGAAGTTTAAAAACCTTATTATTGAAAAATAATATAAGAAATGCTCACTGGCTTCAGACTGGACGTCGAACTAAGCTTCTGCCCTAGGGTTGATCAAAGCTGCCGCTATAGCCACCTTCGCCGGGATCGGAGGCCACCCCATCGTCGCTCTCCCCGTCGCCTACCCACTCCAGGTGCACCGCCCCTCTCAAAGCCACCACCCGCTCCAGAATCCAGCTCGACGCCAGTGGTTCCGCGCCCAAAAATCACCCCGTTCATCTCATTAAAACTGATCACCGCCGCATCATTTTGAAGAGGTAGAAACCCTCTTTGATTTCGCTTTGGGACTCGTTGATTATTTCTTCGAATTTTGGGAGAGATCGGCGAATTCTTTTGGAACGATTTGGTTCGTTCGTGAGGGTGGAGGCGGCTCTGAAGGAATGAGAGAGGCCTTAGGTTTTAAAGAAATTATTTTATATTTTAATATTATTTAAATTCTTTTAATTCGAAAAATAGTTGTTCGTTGATACTAACCCCAATCCGAGCCCAACAACTGTCGCCCCTAGCTAAATACCCCCATTCCGAACGCAATGGGATATGTATCGCAAGCTGATTCGATCACTCTGATCAGTTTCCGTTGAATTTACTTTTAAATCACTATATTGTATTTTAAACGTACATTTCAAATTACCGGGGTCACATACTAACTAGAAAAATTCCAGAAAAATATTTTCTAGCTTCGTATTGACGATACGGTCCTAACAAAACTAGTTTCGTCAAATTCTGAGACCGTTAGAAAAATGGCCATTTTCCAGTCGATTAAAATCAACTGAAACTGGTCAAATGCGTTTTCCTTTGCCACGCTCACATATTGATTCGAAAAATTATGAAATTTGGAATCTAGCTATAACTCGACACTACGGACCCAACAAAACTGGTTTCGTCGGAATCCGAGGTCGTTTGCAAAATTGCTATTTTTAAGGGCCTTATATATATAAAAATATATATATAAATTCCACAGCGACTATTTCTAATTTTAAACTGGACATATCTTATCATTCCTAAGATGAAATCTCAGTTTGTTAACTTCGTTACAAAGACATAGTTATACAGATTCAAATATTTCTTGTTTCATTCAATTCTGACTTATATTGAATTCTGTATATTCATTTGAAATTAGAAATCGAATTTTCGAACTACCGCGCCATTTTCAATTCCTTTTATAATTATATATAATTATTATATATTCTAACGACGACGTATATAATATATATGTTCTAATTAGATTCAAAATAAATTTCTCGTCGATATTACTTAAAATAATTCATTTTAAATAATCAAAATTCGCTAAAATGGCCAAAATAAAAATTTCAAACTGGCTCGCATTTTACGGGTTGTTACAATTAATCTTCCGTTGTATTATATTTCGATATACTCTGATATATTCTGTACTCTGATGTAACATTATTATGACATTTATAATAGTCTTCTGTTATTTGTTCTGATGTGTTGTATGCCCAGAGTTAGCATATCCGTGTTTTGAACGGTCTTGGTCGATTTAGCGATCGATTAGGTCCGAGAGAAATCCGTATCATTACAGCTGGTATCAGAGCTTTGGTTAACTCAAATCTTTGGGATGCAGCCCGTTAGAACAGAATAAAAGACTCATCAGAGATTGGATTAGTAATATCCTATGAAAGAAAACTCATTAGAGATAGGATCGGTAGTATCCTAGAATGAGAAACTCATTAGAGATGGGGTTAGTAATGCCCTAGGCAAGTTGAGAGTGACAAGTTTGTAATTAACGTATTTGTGATTATATATATAATCCGATCTTAGAAAATATATTTTTGAATATATAAAAGTTATATATTTGAAAAGTTAATCAATTAATTGATTGCTGATTGTGTTGTTTGATTAATTAAAATTTTGAACCATTAAGCCAAATGGAATTTAATGATTAAATTAAATAGAAAATTGTTTGAAATTGCATACATGTACATATACATATGTATGAACAGGTCATAGCATGGAAACTAAGAAGAGGAATAAAATTGTATGCCGACAAATAGGTACTTGTTTACCATATTTCTTGGATTTGGATGATTTTATGAGCCGATTGACTAGCCTCTTGGCTTTTTCTTTTTCTTTTTCGATGATGAGGACCCTGCGTGGCTAGTTGCGGTTTTAAATGTCTTCCCGTACAAAGGAGGTTATCGCGAAATTTTTCGAAAATTTTGGGTGTTTGCCAAATTTTTGAAAAATTAGAAATTCTTAAAAAATAAAAAGTGGAAGAATGAAAGCCAAAATGAAAGTTGAGTTGGTTAGTTAAACAACTTTCAGCTCCGTTCCTTTTCGAGGACGAAAAGACTTTAAGTGTAGGAGATTGTAACAACCCGGGTTTTCACAACCAATTTAATTTTTATTTTGGCAATTTTGTTGAATTTTGAATATTTAAAATGATTTATTTTAAATAATAATGATTAAAATTTTATTTTAAACAAAGCTAGAACGTGTAAATTTATTTTAATTATATAACGAGCCTGAAATGGTGCGTCAGTTTGAAAATTCAATTTTAAATTTCAAATGAGTGTACAAGATTCAAAATAAATTGAATTTCAGTAAAACCAGAAATATTTGAATCTGTTTAATTATATCTTTCCAAAGAATGTGAAAAATCCAGATTTCATAACGAGAATAAAAAGTTTTGTCCAGTTTAAAATTCAGAATAGTCGTTATGGAATTTATATATATTTATATATATAGCCCTTAAAAATAGCCATTTTGCAAACGACCTCCCCGACGAACCACTTTTGTTGGATCCGGAATGTCAAATTATTGCTAGATTTCAATTTCCATAATTTTTGGAATTAATATGGGAGCGTGGTGAATTTAAACGTGTTTGGAAATTTCAGTTTGAATTTAATCGACTGGAAAATGACCGTTTTTCAAATGGTCCCCAAAATCAATGAAATTAGTTTTTTTATGACCCTAACGTCAACACAAAGCTAAACATAATTTTTCTGTAATTTTTGGAGTTAGCATGTGACCCCAGTAATTAAAAATGTACACTTAAAATTCAATGTATAAAATTATATTTTAATTTAAAGAAAAAGTGATTCAAACAGTCGAATTGGCTTACGAAACATATCCCATTGTGTTCGGAATGGGGTTATTTGGTTAGGGGCGAGAATCATTGGGTTTGATTTGGAGTTCGAATGTAAAATCTTTTTTTGTGAATTAAATAATATAAAAATTTATTTATAAATAAAAAAACAAAACCCTAGCCTCTTCATTTATCAGCTGCCGCCACAATTCGAATAAACGATCCCAATCGCCCCTAAATTCGCATGAAATTTCTCATCAATCCATTTAATATAAATCGAAGATTATTAAGGGAAAATTAAAGAGCATTGTGAGATTTATATTCCAATGGTGATGATCGTTTTTAAACTCGTCGTTTGTGCGAAATCGCGGCTGTAAGGCGACGGGTTTGGAGCAATATTCTGAAGTGTAGGGGGGTGCGATTCCGGTGCTACCGCCGGTGGTTGGAGGGGGTGTCGAGGCCTTCGAAGTGATGTCGTTTGATCGGAGTATGGTGGGCTGGTTGGTGGTGCGATTTGGAGAGGATGTGTCGCGGTTTTGGGTTCGAGGTCTGGAGGATTCAACGAAGAAGAGGAAGGCTGAGTTAAGCCTAATGATGTAATTAAGCTAAATTAATTATAATTAATTATATTAAATTTGTAATTAAAGTTAGAAATCTCATAACTTCTTCAAACGGTATCAGAATTCGACAAACCCAGACTCGTTGGAATCCTCTTGAAGAACACTACCACAAGGAACTGACCAAAATGAAAACATAAGCATATGCAAATTTTTATTAAATTAAACACCGGGTTTAATTTAATTAAAATAATCATTTTTAACGATTTCAAAACCGACCACTGTGAGAACTCCTTCTCACTCTAATTACTTTACAGTTAAATATATATTAGGATGCAGACGGTGCTTAGTAGCACCCGACACCATTTATTGTACAAACCATGGTTGTTTGTTTGGACTGTATTGTGTTGTGACTGTGACGTGGAAAATAAAATATACATGTGTTGAATTAAATTGTTGGAACAATAAAAAAATATATAACATATATATGCGATGCGAAAATAATATATAAATGCGTTGTGAAAATAATATATAAATGCGCTATGAAAATTATATATTAATGCGCTGTGAAAATTATACATAAATGCGTTGTGGAATAATATATATATATATATGCATGAAGTGTAATATATATATATATATATATATATATATGAAATGTGAATAAAATATATATGCGTGAAATGAAAAATCTTTATATGTGTTGTAAAATATATATATGTGTGAAATGAAAAATATGTATATATGTTGTAAAATATACATATGCGTGAAATAAAACTGAAATTGCAATATATAAAATGGTCATTACATGAAAAATATATTTGTTCGTTAAAAATATTACTTTTTAAGATATAATAAAGGGATAAAATTGTCATATGTTGAAAAATGTATTTGTTCGTTAAAAACATTATTTTTAACATGTATATGAAAGAGATAAACTTGTCATGTGTTGAAAAATATATTTGTTCATTAAAAATATTGTTTTGAACATGTGTATGAAAGAGATAAAATAGCCTTGAGTTGAAATAATTTTTTTTTCATTAAAAATATTTTTTTAACATGTATATGAAGTGAATAAAATAGTCATGTATTACAATAAAATTGTCATGTATTACAATAGAATTGTCATGTAATGGAATATTCAATTTTGATATAAAATTGAAATGAAGTTAATATCGTTTTGGAATGAATTTTAAAATGAATTTTAAAATGAATTTATAAAATGCGTATTAAATAGAAATCGATGTAATATATATATATATATATATATATATATATATTTAATGGCCTGAATAGAACGCGCCGCACATCGACCGTTCGCAGATTTCAACCATTAACTTCAAATTGATATTACGTGAGATCCAACCCTCGGATTCTCCTAAAACTGGAACCGTTGGGTTCGTATCGGAAAGAGCTTTCCAATGAATATAAGGGATTTAAATTTGAATGGTTGGATTTGGAATTATGTCCAAATCAAATTTGGAAAAGTTCGCTATGGATGCAGTTCAGTGGCCGTTATTGGAAACCGACTGTACGGGCCTTGATAAAATTATTAAATATATTAATAATTTGTGTAAAATCATAATAAATGATTTGGTGAGAGTTTGGATGAAAAATTAACTTTGTAAAGATAAAAATATATTTTTATCAAAATGAACTAGTTAATAACTAGAATGAAATCGAATGTTTTAAATAAATAAATTGGATTGTGAAATAGTTTTAATATAACCAGAATTTTCCAACGAATGAATTGGAACGGATCTAAATGGAAATAATCTTCGGAATATTTCAATAGTTGATTCTGTGACTATACAGATACTGTTGAGGAATTTGGAGGATATATATATATATAAATATCATTATTCCAATACGATATTTGTTAGTTTCAGAATTTGATGTTGAATATAAGCCGATACTATTTTTCTTCAGAGCCTTATATTTAATATCAAATTGGATTTTGGGTTTGTCGTGAACTGTGTTTAAGTGACATTGGTTCTTTAACCCAGTTAAAGCAGGTTTAATTTCCAGAAAGTTGAACAATTAACAAGAAAGGATTTTAGAGATTGAAACCAATTGGAGTTTGAATAAATCTTTAATTAGATTGTGAATGTATAGTTGGTAACTAAATTACCAAAACATGAAATGTGATTAAAACAAATACACTTGGTTGCTGATATTGATTGACTATTTGGATTGTGCCCGACCAGTTTATGAGCAGAATATGCTTTTACATTCAGCATTGGGTTGGGTAGAAATATATGTATGCTAACATCTTGTGAAATACTTCACGATTTGATGATAAGGTGTTTAGCGAGTTGTGTTCATTTCAAATTTAATGAATGATTTTGAAATGATATTTTTCTTTAGAGAAAAGAAAAGTATTCCCGATTTTGGATAGGGAATGTTTTATAAAAATGTTTTGTAAAACAGGAAGGATTTCAAGGGCTAAAACCCGATGATTTCGAAATGATTTGGAAATGTATTATGGTTTTACATTGTAGTTTGTCACATATTCGATTAGTTGCTATTAATGATGTATCTATTTGGAGGCAGAGAATTTATTCTCTTGCTTAACACCCTTCTTTGAGACAGCTCAAAGGTTATATGATTAATAGTGACTGATCATATGTGTGAATTGTTGATGTAAAATACTGTAATTTGAAAGTACTTGTGATTATTATGATGTGAAATGATTTTCCCTACTTTGGGATATGAAATGATTTAGCAAGTATGTGGCTAAAGATCGGGTGACCTGGATGACTAATAGCATGGGCTGGATCCATTACCTTAGGTTGAGTGGTCAGCATGTAGCCTGCTCCATAGTGGGAGGTGCACGCACACATACATACATACATACATACATACATATATATATATATATATATATATATATATATATCGAGTTTGAGAGGTGCGTACAACCTTGTATGAGGGAAGATTCCCAATATTTGGTTGCATACTTATTTGTATGCATTGTTATGTTTTGGAATTCATATTTCCAAACGATTTGGTTTGAGATCCCGAAGTGAAATCTACTTTGATATAAAAGCTAGATATGTATTTCGAAATGATTTGAAATAGAAATCGGGAAATAAAGCGCAAAGGAATAATTTCTTTAAATTGAATTGGATTTGGAAAATCTAAGTGTGGTGATTAATCTAAATGGGTAGATTAGGGTATTGCATGTTGCTTGATGCATAGTAGATCCATATCTATATTACGGATTATTGTTTATGCACTGGAAATCCAATGGAGTAAACCCATTCCACGTTAACGGCGTGGTCCTGGGATATGCCTTATTTAATATAAAGTTATTAACTGTTTTATGTTCTCACACTAGTCCCATGGCTGACTCGGAGTTTATTGTTTCTACCTAAACTCTGGGTGCCCATATTTTCCACATGGTTAGTAGTAGTTTAGTTTTTCAGATATTTTATTTAGCAGGATTCTGGATTGAAGCTTAAAGCTATGTCCAGAGCATTTATAGCCTTCCGCTATGTTAGTTTATATGTTTCCGCTGCGTTGTATTTCATTTATTTTGTATTAATCTTCCGCTGTATTATATTTTGATATACTCTGTTATATTCTGTACTTTGATGTAACATTATTATGATGTTTATAAAAGTATTCTGTTATTTGTTCTGATATGTTGTATGCCCAGAAGTAGCGTGTCCCGGTTTTGAACGGTCTTGGTCGATTTAGCGATCGATTAGGTCCGAGCGACACAACCATAGGCTATTAGGACAGATTCACTACTTTATTTCTAAAACCCTAAAAATTAGATCTAAATCTGATAAGCGTTAGATTGAACACGAATATACCCTGTGAATGAGCACAGCTCTTAAACGACATAGAGTATGAAGGTTCAGATCTAGATCTATATACATTAAGTTCTAATCTTTTTGGCTGTGTGATTCGTATTGAATCTAATCTAAGCGTCATCACCCCCTAATTAAAGGATATTAGCTAGACATTACAAAAGAAGAAGGAAAATAAACAACATAAATAAAATACAATAAACTAAAGAGAACATGGAGAAGAATGATATTATTCCAAGAGAAGGATTACAAAATAAAACCCAATGCCATTACAAATGAAGGAGATACTGTGTATTTATAGCTGATATGACATGGAGTAATTGGCTAATTACACAATGTGGGACTAAAGATTTAGCCTAAATAACACATAAGCCAATGTGAACGCAGCTGTAGAGTGAGAGGGCTTGCAAATGTGCTAATGTGAACGCAACATGAGTCTTTAGCGAGCCAAATCTACCTAACTGAACTCTATTTGCAACTGTTCTTCAAGCTTAAAAAATTTCAAGCTTCACTCTTTTTAATAAAATTCTTCATGCTTTATCCATCAAATGCTTTAAACCATGCTTTTTATCAACAATATGAAAACACAGCTATAAATACACAATATCAATTATTTTAAAGGGAAAACAAGATAAACAAACGGATAAAATATACGCGTTTACGTCTGTGTCACATGTATACAAATCCTGCATATATATGTCTATATATTTTAGATAGAGAGTTAGTGTATATATATATATATATATATTATAATCAATGATAATTGAGACAAGGTTGTTATCATCAAAACTCCATTCTCCAACAATCTCCCCCCTTTTTGATGATGGCGACCTTGGTTTATAAAATATTCATACCTGATAATCTGATTCTTTAATTACTCCGCCTTTCACCATGAATTCCTTCTAACTCCACCTTAAACTATTCTATACCTATTTTATAATTTCTCCCCCTTCTAACTCCGCCTTTCACCATGAATTCCTATGATTATACTATACTATACTATACTATACTATACTTATAGTAGACTATACTAGACTAAACTAAGTTATACTTCCCCTAAATCTATGCTATAAATGATCCTAATAACTATATAATACTCCTTATATTTCCACTAAATCTATGATTCTAAACTTAAAATATTATAACTTTACCTAAAATTATGTCTATACTAGACTAATAAACTAAATAAAAGGATAATAAACTAAGCAAACAACTCAATATTTATAAGCAAATCAATCCAAACAAGCAAATCAATCCAAACAAGAAAATCAAACAAACAATCTAAACAATTAAATCAACCAAAGCATTTTTAAACCTTCAACTAATCATTAGAAACTGTAAACTCCCCCTTAAGCTTATACAACACTAAACCTATCATAAACTCTAATTCCCTTAAAACTATAATAAGACTTAATCTAGACTTAGAAATAACTCTGATAAGATATCCTTAAAATTATGATATAAGTAAAGCAATTCAATCCAATCAATCAATCAATTTTTGTTTTGTTGTCACAAAACATCAATTCAAACATGAAACCAAACATTTCTTGTAACTTCTATTTATCCAAAAACCTATAAAGCTCCTATCTACTACAAATGCATAAGTTTATTTCTTACAAACCTATCAACCACTAATGAAATTTAACCATGTCAAGTATGTCAATCAAGTTATTTAAGTCAAACAAATCAAAAAAACCAAATAATTCAATCAATTTATCAATTCAATCAAGCCAATCAATTCAATCAATTCAACCAAACCAAACAAATCAATCAAGTTAATCAAGACAAAGTAAATATGTTATGTATTTGATTAATAATCCTAAATTTCTAATTAGATAAAAACTTTTCATACAATATACTTGTTATGTGTAATAACCCGGAAATCCGAGCCAATTTAAAATTTTTATTTCGGCAATTTTAATAATTTTGAATATTTAAAATGAATTATTTTAAATAATGACGACGAGAAATCTATTTTGAATAGAATTAGAATGTATATATTTATATAGATTATCATTAGAATATAAATATTTTATTTTAAATATAAAAGGAATTGAAAATGGCGCGGTAGTTTGAAATTTCGATTTCGAGGTTCAAATGAATGTACATGATTCAAAATAAACCGAATTTTAGCGAAACCAAAAATATTTGAATCTAATTGAGAATATCTTTCCAACGAATCTGAAAAATTGAAATTTCATACCGGGGATAAAAAGTTATGTCCAGTTGAAAATTCAGAATAGTCGCTATGGAATATTCAACCCTTAAAAATGGAAATTTTCCAAACGACCTCGGTTTTCGACGAAACCACTTTTGTTGGATCCGTGATGTCAAGTTATTACTAGGTTTAAAAATTCATAATTTTCTGAATCAGTATGTGAGTGTGGCGATATAATAACCCGGAAATCTGAGCCAATTTAAAAATTTTATTTTGGCAATTTTAGTGAATTTAGAATATTTGAAATGGATTATTATAAATAATATCGACGAAAAACTAATTTTGAATAGAATTAGAACGTATATATTTATATACGTCATCGTTAGAATATAAATATTTATTTATAATTATAAAAGGAATTGAAAATGGCGCGGTAGTTCGATAATTCGATTTCAAATTTAAATTGAACATACTGGGTGCAAAATAAACCGGATTTTAGCGAAACCAAAAATAATAGAATCTAATTTTGAATATATTTCCAACGAATCCGAAAAATTGAAATTTCATAGCGGGAATCAAAAGATATGTCCAGTTGAAAATTCAGAATAGTCGCTATGGAATTCTGGCCCTTAAAAATGGAAATTTTGCAAACGACCTCGGAATTCGACGAAACCACTTTTTTTAGATCCGTGATTTCAAATTATTGCTAGGCTCCAAATTTCGTAATTTTTTGAATCAATATGTGAGAGTGGCAAAGGAAAACGCGTTTGACCAGTTTCCGTTGATTTTAATCGACTGGAAAATGGCCATTTTTCAAATGGTCTCAGAATTTGATGAAATAAGTTTTGTTAGTATCGTATCGTCAATACGAAGCTAGAAAATCTTTTTCTGGAATTTTTAGAAGCCGTATGTGGCCCCGGTAAATTGAAATGTGCGTTCAAATTCAATAATAGATTTATATTTTGATTTTGACAGAAACCGATCGAAACAACCAAACTGGCTTACGATACATGACCCATTGTGTTCGGAATGGGGGTAACTAGCTAGGGACGACAGGCGGTGGGTCTCGTTTTGAGATCGAAATTTAAAGTTACTTTATGGATTATAAAATAAATAAAAATATTTAAATAAAACCCCCTGGCCCCCTTTTATCTCTTCAAAACAAATCAAACCCCCCCCCCCGTTCAGTTTTCTGGATCGAAGAAAACAAAAAACAAAAATATCTAATCGCCCCCCTTTTTCTCTTCATCGCCGCGCCACCAGGGGGTGGGCCACCGCCGCCGACCATTCCCTCAGACCCCCTCTCCACTGCTCGCACGCGCCATCTCTCCTCTTCCCTAATTGAACCCGCCCCAAACCATGAGGAACCCGCCACTGTAGAGGGGCCCGCCGCCGCAACTGGGCCACCTCCGACCTGATGCGCCTCACCCAGACCCCACCTCCGATCTGCACCTCCTCCAGCCGAGCGCACCCCTCCCCGGATGACCTCCGACGAACCTTAACCCCCCTCCGACGCGCAGGCCATCTTTCCTCTCCCTCTGTAGACAAAATGAGTGAGTTTTCTTGTTAATTTACTTACATTTAGTTATTTTCAGTTTTTATATGACTTTAGAATTTTAAAGATATAATTTTTAATAAATGTAAAGCTATATTTTCGAAGGCGAATAAAGTTTGAATCTTTATATTAGCAAGGATTAGATTTTTTTAAAATATAAAGGCGTGATTTTTATTGTATGTGAGGATTAAAAATATAATTTTTATATAGTATAGATAATAAAAATATGATTTTTATATCATATGAAGAATAAAAATATAATTTTTATATAGTATAGATAATAAAAATATGATTTTTATATCATAGGAAGAATAAAAATATAATTTTTATATAGTATAGATTATAACAATATGACTTTTATATCATAGGAAGAATAAAAATATAATTTTTATCTATATAGTAGCAGAATAAAAATAGAATTTTTATCATATAATAGCCGTGTAAAAATGTGATTTTTGTATGCTTGTTTGTTTTATTTTGATGTGTAGTTGATTGTGTGGTGTGAAATGAAATAAAATATTTTATAGTGGAAAATATTCGATAGTTAAAAATATAATTTTTAACGTGTATATAAAATAAATATTTATAAACGAATCGGACGATTTGTTTATATACGCTGATTTGACTGATATTGATTGGGACGATAAATTTTACACATCGCCCAACTGCACAAATAAAATCTGTGTTTGACTGTTTGAAACCCCACACGGGTATTGGGATGATATATGACATACACTAATCCCAATAATTAATTGTATGTCGATCGATTGATTGACAGACTGTTATAAGCGTTGAATATTTATATTTGATGCTTATACAGTGTATAACACACTTTGGATGATGGTTGATGATTTATCGTTGCTGTTATATACGTGTGTTGCAGAAAATCCATATAATTGACATTATATGGTAATTGATTGGGCCTCATTCCAGTTTTGAATAGAATTATTTGAAATAGAAATATTTGAAATAGAATATTTGAAAGAGAGATATTTGAAATAGAAATATTTGAAAAAGAAATATTTGAAATAGAATAATTTGAAAATAGAAATATATGAAGCCGTGTTGATTAGATTGACGCCATTTTGACGTGAACGATATTTATATCGATTTTATTCATTTTTATAATGAATATAGAAAAGGAAGTGATTTCAAATTCTGATATTTTGAAACGAATTGAATTCGAATTAAAATTGAATAGAATTCGAATTAAAATTGAATAGAATTTAATTCAAATTAAAATTGAATAGAATTGAATTCGAATTGAAATTGAATATAATAGAAATCGAATAGAAATTGAATTGAATAGAATTCGAATTAAAATTGAATAGAATTGAAATTGAATAGAATAGAAATCAAATAGAAATTGAATAGAATTGAATTCGAATTGAAATTGAATAGAATAGAAATCGAATAGAAAATGAATAGAATTGAATTTGAATTAAAAATGAATATAATTGAATTCGAATTAAAATTGAATAGAATTGAATTCGAATTGAAATCAAATTGAAATGAATTCTAATTGAATTGAAATTGAATAGAAATCGATTTGAAATAAATTCAAAATCGAATAGAAATTGAACTGAATTTAAAACGAACTGAAATTGAATTTAAAATCGATTTGAATTTAAATCAATTTGAAATGAATTTAAAACGAATTTATGAGGAAAAATTCAATTTTGGTTTGAATTTGAAATGAAGTTGAAATCGTTTCGAAAACGAATTTAAAACGATTTATAAAATACGTTTTAAAAGGAAATCGACGAAATATATATAATATATATATTATATATATAATGGCCTGAATAGAACGTGCCGCGCCGCGGCAGTTCTTGAATTTCGACCATTGACTTCGAATGGATATTGCGGGAGATCCGACCGTCGGATTCTCCTAAAACCGGAAACTTGGGTTCGTATCGAAAAGATCTTTCTAAAAATATTAGAAATTTGAAGTCTAACGGTTGGATTTGGAATTATGTCCAAAACAAATTTGAAAAAGGTCGCTGTAAGTGTAGTTCGATGACCATTGGTGGAAATCGACTGTACGGGCCTTGATAAAATTATTAAAAATATCAACAATTTGTGTAAAATCATAAGAAATGATTTGTGAAGAATTAGGATGAAAAACTCCATAATTGAAAGGATAAAAATAGATTTTTATTGAAATGAACTTATTTTGAATTAGAATAATAATTTATTTATTTTTAAATAAAGGAATTGGATTTGAAATGGTTTTAAAAGAAACCAGAATTTCCAGTAATTGAATTGGAATGGATTTGAATCGAAATCATCTTCGGAATGGTTCGATGTTGGATTTCGTGATTATATAGATATTGTTATGGAAATTTGAAAGATATATATATATATATATATCGTTATTTCCAATACGATGTATGTTGGTTGTAGAAATTGATATTGAATATAAGCCGATTTATTTTCTATTCAGAGCCTTGTATTTAATATCAAATGTGATTTGGGTTTGTCGTGAATGGTGTCTTCATTAACACTGTTCTTAAGCCCAGTCGAGAAAAAGATTAAATCTTTTTATTTAGATTTAATGAAGTGTACCAATTAAATAATATTTAATTGGAATTGAATTGGTATTGATTTTTGGGTTTATCGTGAACAGTGTTTTAAATAACACTTGTTCTTTAACCCGATAATTAATGGAATGTGATTTTGGGTTATCGTGAACGGTATCTTCAATAATACTGTTCTTAGACCCAAAGGAGTTAAGAAAATCAGAAACTAACTGGAGATTAGTTAAGTTGAATGGTTCCTGGGGTATTGATCTGATGTTGGTTTCGGCCTTCGGGGTTAATACTTAGGGAATTGCTCACTTGCTAATTTAGGGTTAGGGACTAATTGAAAAGTGATGTGATTTTGGGGTTTATCGTGAACCGTGTTTTTAAATGACACTGATTCTTTAACCCAGTCAAAGATTAAAACTAAGTGGAGTTTTAATGAATCTTTAATTAGATTGAAAAGATCGAGAATGGAGTATCACCAGTTTTGCTCCAGGCGATAGTTAAATCTTTAATTAGATTTAAACGTGAAATGGTAATTGAATTCACCGATAACACCGTGGTGTTAGATATGAAGTATTACCGGTTTTACTTCAAGGGATGAATAGGTTGGGATTGGGAAATTGTAACACCCCGTAAATCAGTTAGTACTAATATTCACAAATGAAAGAATAATTAATTTCAAATATAAGAATATTGGGAAACGGGTTGCGCCATTGTGTTCGTCTCGGGAAAATACGCGAAATAGAGTCCAAAATTTTGTAAATCGGAGTTCGTATGACCGAGATATGGCCTCGAGAAGTTTCACGAAAAATTCAAATTTTAAAACAGATTTCAAAAACACAGAAATGGAGGTAGGCGGGAAAACTCCCGCCAGACCAGGTCAACCTGGGGGTCGACTTGGGAGTCGACCTGGGGGGGCCAGGTCGACACTAGAGTCGACCTGGGAGTCGACCTCCCTGGTCGAGCCCAGGTGACCTGGGTGCATCTGGTTGGGTTTTCGGGCTGTGTTTTGAGGGCTGGTCGAAATCTAATGGCTCTAATCTATTCTAGGGTTAATCTAATGGCTTAAAAGCATCCTAACATCTATAAATAAGTGGGTAGACTCTAACCCTAAATCACTTGAAAAGTTGGAGAGCTACCGACATGCCGTTGCCATGGAGTTCAGCGTAGCCGTCACAAACTAAAGAAGAAGAAGGCCTAATCTACAAACTAAATCTACTCAAATCAAATCAAAAGCTCTCTCTCTTTCTATTTCTCTTCTTTAAAATAGTGAGTATGATGAATCTCACAATATTATTATAAAATAATTTGATTAAGTTATGAATGGATCACAAGAAAGTGATATGAATTGTTATGTATTTGTAAATTATGTTGTGGATCTCTTGTTATGCTATTATGTTATCATATATATGTTATTATGTTGTAGTGATTATGTTGTAAATAATCCTATGCTATGTCATATGTGATTAGTCATGATATGCTATGTTATAAATCATGTTATGCCATGTTGTAAATCATGCTATGCTATGTTGTAAATCATATCATGCTATGTTGCAAATTATTATATGCTATGTTGTAAATCTTATATATGTTGTAGATCTCATATTATCACATATGTTGAAATAATTATGTTATATGATAATGATGTCATGTTAAGTTGTGTTGAATCATACAAGTTGTAAAATCATGATGTTATTATTTATGCGAATTGGATCATGTTTAAAGTTTATGTTTTTTTATATAATAGATCTTGATTATGGGAATTTGCCTATTGAGTTAGGTGTACCCATATACATGAATCTACAAATTAATTGGATCTTGAATATGGGAATTTGCCTATTGAGTTAGGTGTACCCATATACATGAATCTATGATTAAATGAATTTTGATTTTTGGGAATTTGCCTATTGAGTTAGGTGTACCCATATAAAACCATATTGTTAATGATGTTGATTCACACATGTCCTATACAAGTTTTTGAAATTTGATCAAAATCATATTATGTGAATTATGAATAAGTTGACATCCTTAGGTCCATGACATGTATAACCTTATGCAAGTTGTAATTTTGGATGGATGCAAGTTTCACCCCTTGTTATGATTTATTTAGTCACATATATATGTTGTTGTTGTGAATATTTCCTTTTATGCTATGAGTTAGACTAATCGGGTCTAGCATACATTTTGCGAATAAACGTTCAAACGTGGGGTAGGGGTAATATTAGGAAATTAATAAATTGGGGTGCAATTGATATGATTTTGCATGCCTTAAATGTATGTCCATAATTGAGTCAATTATGGACATTGTTGAATTTGGAATTAATTAATAATTCAAATAGGGAATTATTAAAATTGGGGAAAGTGGATTATTAATAATAATCAATGCTTAGGACACGAGGTTGGACCCGTTTGTGACGTAAACCTGCCCGGACCCGCCCGGCAAATCTAGTAGTCACAAATGTCGGCCCAATGTGAGAGGTCCTAGGCCCAAACTAAAGCATAACAGTTGTAAAGACACGAGGTTAGACTCTTTTATGGTGTAAGACTGCCCGGACCCGCCCGACAAATCCAGTTGCCATAAATGTCAGTCTAATGTGAGAGGTCTTTATGAGGTTATGGCCTTAATAAATTAAGGAATACTTAACCAGATAATCATGTAAGGTGGAACATGGGGGTTAAGTAGGTGCCTTGGGTGGCATTAGGAATCTAGTGGTTGCCTTTAGAGGCATTTGAAATACGATTAGACTTAACCAAATACACATGTAAATGAACATGACTAAGTGGGTTAAGTGGATGGACTAATGGGACAAGCTTAGGTGGAATGCTTGTGGGAAATAATGGGGGCCCATTTCAACCATTATCCCAAAACGTATCTTTGTGGGCTCGACCCAAGTCGAGGATGGGACACGCATACTGGGTCTGACTATAAGAGGCCAAAACAAGGAGCGGTGGCAACGCAAGTCCAACGGGTTTCATATGCGTGTGTGGACCCCGGCTGGTAGGTAAGACGTTGTTGCATCGTGTAGGTATAAGCCGTGCATCTCCGTTATATCGGGTTGCCACTTTAGGGGAATGATACACCCCACTGTGGGGCCAGCACGGGTATCTACGAGTAGGGAGCCGATCGAAAAATGGAAAGTGGGGTACACCTAGTGGAGATAGGGGCAGGCGGCACCTATGTAGTCAGCTAGGAGTACGTAAAGCCATTAAAAAAGTTTCTAAGTGAAGCTAAGTGGGATCAATCTTTAGGGTGACTGGTGTGGTGCAGTATAGTGTTTATCCTTTAGTATTTAGGAACGCCTATAACGTTGCCTTTAGCGATTGTCTATGTCCTTAATCTGCTCTTTCATAGACATTTCCTTGTTTTCCAGCTTATGCCTTAGTCCAATTATTTTGATAATAGTATTGTAGAATTATCATACTCGCCAGACTTTATGTCTGACCCCCTCTTTTCCATCTTTTTCTCCCTTCAGGTCCTCAGGTTGGGCCAAGTTCTAGTGGAGTCTAATTGGATCGCTTATCTCTTGGAAAGCTTGGACTGCAGAAGTAAAGTCCAGCTTGTTATCTTTCTTTTTAATGGCTATTTATTGTAATGGGATTATGTATTTTGTTTTTGTGGAGACGGATGTTGTACTTGGTTATGATCTATGGTTTTATGATGTAACATACATATTTATTTTCCGCTGCAATAAAATGAAGTTTTAGATTTCCAAGTGCTATTTATTATCTGTCTTGTTGTGATTTCTCTGTTCTATATTCACTTATGACCTCCATGGAAGTTAATGCATTCCCTTTGTGAGTGACATTAATGGACGTGGGGTGTTACACGTGGTATCAGAGCATAAGGTTACCAGAACAGATAAAATTTTTAGAAAAATATTTTTCTAAAGTATTTTTGGAAGAAGTGCTTTCAAAAACATGTTATTCAAAGAAAGTTTTTTTATGAAAAACATAATCCCAAATAGCCATATCCTTATCTTTATCTTTCGAATTCTCCATTTTGAATCTATCCTTTTTCGTTTCAGCATGGCTGAAGATCTTAATCTCCCAGAAGGTGTGACGGTTCCAGGGTGGTTTAGGAGGTATTTGGAGGCTAGGGCCACCACCGCAGGCCCAGCAGATGTTCCTCCACCCCCAGTTGCACCCATTCCTCCTCCTCCTCCTCCTCGTGTTGACACTTTTGCAAAGACGTGCAAGGAATTTAAGGCTATGGGAGGAAAAACTTTTCAAGGGACTGAGACGTTTGTGGAGGCCAGAGATTGGCATAAGGAGACTGAGGAATTGTTGGATATCTTTGAGGTGGGAGATGGGAGGAAGGTCCGTTTAGCTTCTTGGTTAATGAAGGGAGAGGCCTCGTTTTGGTGGGAGGTCACTAACGGGGAACGTCCAGTTGATTCTTGGGCGGATTTTAGACGAAGGTTTGAGGCAAAGTTTCTTTCAAGGGTAGAGGAGAATTTAAATATGGAAAAATTCCTGACATTAAAGCAAGGGAGTTCATCAGTGAAGGAATATGTCAATAAATTTAATCAATTAGCAAGGTTTGGCTTGGAGTTGGTGAACACGCCAGAGAAGAAAGCTTTGAGGTTCGTCAGAGGCTTGAATGAACCGTTGCAAGGGTTGGCTATGACCCACATCCCGATGGGGACCACCTTTGAAAGGCTAGTGGAAATGGTACTTATGCATGAGGATAAGGCAGTTGAAAAGAAAGGGGATCAGAATAAACCCCAACAGCAAAATAAGAAGGGTGGTAAAAACAATAATGGCAAAGGGAAGAAGAGATGCTTCAATTGTGGGACGCCTGGCCATCTCAGCAAAGATTGTAGAAAGAAAAAGAAGACTGGTTGTTTTCATTGTGGAGATGCGGGACATTTGGTGAAGGACTGCCCAAAGAAGGGGCAGAGGGCAGGGTCTACCTCGGGAGGACAGTTGCGACTCTAATGGCACCAGGGCAGGCAAGGGGGCAAGTTCAGGCTATTGCGGCCCCACCACTGCAAGAAAGAGGTAGAACAATTTCTGTTGAAAGCTTAGTTTTTATGTTTGATCATCCTGTCCGTACCTTATTCGATTCTGGCGCATCTCTTTCGTTTATCTCTGCATCATTAGTTGAATTACTGCACTTGAACACCGGTTTAGTAGAGGATCCCTTGGTTGTTTCAAATCCAATTGGGGGTTCGGCTCATTTGACCATGATATGTTTGGATTTGAAAAATCTCTATACTTAGCGTTGAATTTAGATGTGATGCTTATGTATTGGGCTTCACGGGCTATGGGCTAATTTTAGGAATGGATTGGTTATCTAGAAATGGGGCCATTCTTGATTGTGAAAGGAGAGTAGTTAGGCTTGTGACTCACCTTGGTAATGCTCTCGACATCTTTTGTAATCCCATAAATTCCATTATGCTAAGTTATCTTGAATCGCTTGACGCGTCTGTAGAGAATCTGCGATCGGTAGAGGTGGTCCGGGAATATCCGGATGTGTTTGAGGAGGTGAAGGGCTTACCTCCAAAGCGGGTAATAGATTTTCGAATTTATCTTGTGGATAATGCTAAACCCGTATCTTTGCCAGTGCGCCACATGGCTCCTCGTGAAAGGAGGGAACTCAATAAGCAAGTGAAGGAGTTGGTTGAGAAGGGGTTCATAAGACATAGTATATCAGGGTGGGGTGCTCCAGTAGTATTTGCCACAAAGGCGGATGGGTCCCTTAGACTTTGTGTGGACTATAGATAACTAAACAAGCTTACTAAAAAGAACCGACACCCACTGCCGAGGATTGACGATCTCTTTGATCAGTTAGTTGGCGCCTCAGTGTTTTCGCAGTTGGACTTAGCCACTGGCTTTCATCAACTGAGAGTGGCTGAGGATAGTATAGATAAGACTGCTTTTAGGACTCCTGACGGATTTTATGAATGGCTAGTGATGCCCTTTGGTTTGACAAACGCCCCCATATATTTTGTTGATTTGATAAGTAGGGTGTTTAGGGAGTACCTTAACAAATTCGTGGTAGTCTTTGTGGATGACATCTTAGTCTTTTCTAAGAATGTAGAAGAGCATGCCCTACATCTTAGGGAAGTGTTGGAAACCCTTCGAGCACATAACCTTGAGGCAAAATTTTCTAAGTGTCACTTCTAGAGGAAAGAAGTACGGTTCTTAGGTCACGTGGTTTCCAAGGAAGGGATAGCAGTGTATCCCGCAAAGGTGGTGGCCATCCAAGATTGGAAGGTCCCTAAAAATGCAACCGAAGTAAGAAGTTTCTTGGGGTTGGCTGGCTATTATAGGAAGTTTATCAAAGATTTCGCAAAAATATCAGCTCCATTAACACGGTTAACAAAGAAGAACCTGGTTTTTACGTGGGACGAAGATTGCGATGATGCGTTCCAACGTTTAAAGAGAGCCTTAACTTCAGCCCCAGTCTTAGTGCTGCCAGACGGGAATAAGCCGTTTACCGTCTATACTGATGCTTGTGGGATGGGACTTGGCGCGGTCCTCATGCAAGAGGGAAGAGTAATAGCCTATGGTGGAAGGCAGTTGAGGGTTCATGAAAAGAATTACCCTACGCATGACCTTGAGTTAGCCGCAATTGTTTTCGCGCTTAAGTCTTGGCGTCACTATCTTCTTGGTGAGAAATTCGAACTGTTCACTGACCACAAATCATTAAAATACTTATTCTCTCAAAAGGATTTGAATTTAAGGCAGCAACGGTGGATGGAATTCTTAGCATCCTATGATTTTGAAATAGCATACACCTCGGGCAAGGGTAACGTGGTAGCAGACGCCTTAAGTAGGAAAAGGTTGTCCTTGAGTCCGTTGTTTGTTGAACGACGAAGCTTAGAATTCATCTCCATGTTTGACTTTAGACCCTCCGTTGACCTAGTACCTGGTTTGTTAGCATCCTTGGAGGTTAGACCTACACTTCTAGGACGAGTTGGTGAGGCACAGCAAGACGACCCACAGTTGGTTGAGATAGTAGAAAAGCTCAAAGGAGGGGAGTCGTCTAGCCATCTTCGTAGGTATACCCTAGACGATAAGGGTTGGTTACG
Source organism: Allium sativum (assembly GCA_030737875.1). Taxonomy (NCBI): domain Eukaryota; kingdom Viridiplantae; phylum Streptophyta; class Magnoliopsida; order Asparagales; family Amaryllidaceae; genus Allium; species Allium sativum. Next base: position 40,680,494 of record CM060916.1, read on the forward strand.
AAGGGATAATAGACTTTGTGTACCACAAGACGAAGACTTAAGGAAGGCCATTCTTGATGATGCTCATCGCTCAAAGATGACCATTCATCCCGGCGGAGACAAGATGTACAAAGATATGAAGCGGGTTTTCTTTTGGGCCGGTATGAAAAAGGATGTGGCCGAGTACGTCGCTAGATGCTTGGTGTGCCAACGAGTAAAAGCGGAACAAAAGAAACCCGGTGGGTTGCTTCACCCATTGGAAGTTCCACTATGGAAATGGGAAAGCGTCTCAATGGATTTTGTGTATGGATTACCAAGATCAAGGAAGGGTAATACGGGGATTTGGGTTATAGTAGATAGACTTACTAAGAGCGCCCATTTTATTCCCGTGAAAAGTAAGAGGACTACTCCGTGGTTGGCTTCTGTATACATTAAAGAGATAGTTCGTTTGCACGGTATTCCTTCTAGTATAGTAAGCGACCGTGATCCCATCTTCACTAGCGAATTTTGGAAGAGTTTACAAGAGGCGGTAGGGACTCAGCTATGTTTGAGCACCGCATATCATCCTCAGACGGACGGCCAGACCGAGAGGGTGAATCGTATTCTAGAGGATCTTATAAGGCTTTGTATCCTAGACTTTGGGGGTACATGGGAAGAGCACCTTCCGTTGGTAGAATTCGCATATAATAATAGTTTTCAGTCTAGTATTGGCATGGCACCTTTCGAAGCTCTTTATGGAAGGCCTTGCCGTTCACCTACATGTTGGTGGGAATCTACCGATAAAATCCTACTTGGGCCCGATATGGTTAGGGAAACCTCGGAGAAGATTGATTTGATTCGAAGGAGGATGAAAGCAGCACAAGATAGGCAGAAATCGTATGCTGATAAGAGGAGGACAGATCTTGAGTTTGACATTAGGGACATGGTTTTTATCAAAGTATCTCCGTTACGGAATGTTGTTCGCTTTTGGTCCGTTGGGAAATTAGCGCCAAGGTTTGTAGGGCCGTTTCCTATAAAAGAAAGGATTGGGAAGATGGCGTATAGGGTGGAGTTGCCTGAGAAACTTAGTGGAGTACACGACGTATTCCATGTATCACATTTGAGGAAGTGTTTGCACAAGACCGCGGAGGTGGTAGAGCCGAGCTTGCTTAAAGAGGTGGAAATAGAGCGTGATGCAACAATTAGATGAGCTCCTACATGCATTCTTGGGTCGGAGATCAAAAAGTTGAGGAATCGAGAGGTCAGACTAGTTAAAGTGCAATGGGGAGATGATGAGAGCAACGCTACTTGGGAGACAGAAGAGAAGATGCGTTCGTTGTACCCTTTTCTTTTTGAGGGTATGTCTTTTAATTTCTCCATTATAGCTTAGCTTATCTTTAGTATATCCTCTCGTTAGTATCTTTGACCTTTAGTTAGGATAAATCCTATGGTTGAAACATGTGTTTGAGACATGTTATGTATGATGGATGCAAAATGGACGCAAGTGTTTGCTAGTGGTTGCTCGTGGATGCATATATACACACACTTAGGCACTAGATCGGCTCAGTCACTACATATTGCATATTGTATAAATGAATGTATTTAGTATAATGGATGTATAATGGTTGTACCATCATATAGATGCTGCATTCGGTTGAATGGATGTGCACGCATATAGAAGTAGTATGTAAGCAATTAGGATCTTTTGCATACATAATGGATGCATGGCACTATCATGAATTGCATCAAGGAGGTCAACTGAATCAGTGGACCGCCTGATTTTGCATTAGATACGGACATATACACACACTATGCATTTAAACATAAAGGCATTAGAAGTCTATAAGGACAGTGGATGCCAGTGTTTGATGATTGAGTAGATGGTTGATTGGATGTTAGGTTAAACATTCTTCTTGACTTGAAGATTTCGGGGTCGAAATCCTTTAAGGAGGGGAGAATGTAACACCCCGTAAATCAGTTAGTACTAATATTCACAAATGAAAGAATAATTAATTTCAAATATAAGAATATTGGGAAACGGGCTGCGCCATTGTGTTCGTATCGGAAAAATACGCGAAATAGAGTCCGAAATTTTGTAAACCGGAGTTCGTACGACCGAGATATGGCCTCGAGAAGTTTCACGAAAAATTCAAATTTTAAAACAGATTTCAAAAACACAGAAATGGAGGCAGGCGGGAAAACTCCCGCCCAGACCAGGTCGACCTGGGGGTCGACTTGGGAGTCGACCTGGGGGGGGCCAGGTCTACACTAGAGTCGACCTGGGAGTCGACCTCCCTGGTCGAGCCCAGGTGACCTGGGTGCATCTGGTTGGGTTTTCGGGCTGTGTTTTGAGGGCTGGTCGAAATCTAATGGCTCTAATCTATTCTAGGGTTAGTCTAATGGCTTAAATGCATCCTAACATCTATAAATAAGTGGGTAGACTCTAACCCTAAATCACTTGAAAAATTGGAGAGCTACCGACATGCCGTTGCCATGGAGTTCAGCGTAGCCGTCACAAACTAAAGAAGAAGAAGGCCTAATCTACAAACTAAATATACTCAAATCAGATCAAAAGCTCTCTCTCTTTCTATTTCTCTTCTTTAAAATAGTGAGTATGATGAATCTCACAATATTATTATAAAATAATTTGATTAAGTTATGAATGGATCACAAGAAAGTGATATGAATTGTTATGTATTTGAAAATTATGTTGTGGATCTCTTGTTATGCTATTATGTTATCATATATATGTTGTTATGTTGTAGTGATTATGTTGTAAATAATCCTATGCTATGTCATATGTGATTAGTCATGCTATGCTATGTTATAAATCATGTTATGCCATGTTGTAAATCATGCTATGCTATGTTGTAAATCATATCATGCTATGCTGCAAATTATGATATGCTATGTTGTAAATCTTATATATGTTGTAGATCTCATATTATCACATATGTTGAAATACTTATGTTATATGATAATGATGTCATGTTAAGTTGTGTTGAATCATACAAGTTGTAAAATCATGATGTTATTATTTATGCGAATTAGATCATGTTTAAAGTTTATGTTTTTTTATATAATAGATCTTGATTATGGGAATTTGCCTATTGAGTTAGGTGTACCCATATACATGAATCTACAAATTAATTGGATCTTGAATATGGGAATTTGCCTATTGAGTTAGGTGTACCCATATACATGAATCTATGATTAAATGAATTTTGATTTTTGGGAATTTGCCTATTGAGTTAGGTGTACCCATATAAAACCATATTGTTAATGATGTTGATTCACACATGTCCTATACAAGTTTATGAAATTTGATCAAAATCATATTATGTGAATTATGAATAAGTTGACACCCTTAGGTCCATGACATGTATAACCTTATGCAAGTTGTAATTTTGGATGGATGCAAGTTTCACCCCTTGTTATGATTTATTTAGTCACATATATATGTTGTTTTTGTGAATATTTCCTTTTATGCTATGAGTTAGACTAATCGAGTCTAGCATACATTTTGCGAATAAACGTTCAAACGTGGGGTAGGGGTAATATTAGGAAATTAATAAATTGGGGTGCAATTGATATGATTTTGCATGCCTTAAATGTATGTCCATAATTGAGTCAATTATGGACATTGTTGAATTTGGAATTAATTAATAATTCAAATAGGGAATTATTAAAATTGGGGAAAGTGGATTATTAATAATAATCAATGCTTAGGACACGAGGTTGGACCCGTTTATGACGTAAACCTGCACGGACCCGCCCGGCAAATCCAGTAGTCACAAATGTCGGCCCAATGTGAGAGGTCCTAGGCCCAAACTAAAGCATAACAGTTGTAAAGACACGAGGTTAGACTCTTTTATGGTGTAAGACTGCCCGGACCCGCCCGGCAAATCCAGCTGCCATAAATGTCAGTCTAATGTGAGAGGTCTTTATGAGGTTATGGCCTTAATGAATTAAGGAATACTTAACCAGATAATCATGTAAGGTGGAACATGGGGGTTAAGTAGGTGCCTTGGGTGGCATTAGGAATCTAGTGGTTGCCTTTAGAGGCATTTGAAATACAATTAGACTTAACCAAATACACATGTAAATGAACATGACTAAGTGGGTTAAGTGGATGGACTAATGGGACAAGCTTAGGTGGAATGCTTGTGGGAAATAATGGGGGCCCATTTCAACCAGTATCCCAAAACGTATCTTTGTGGGCTCGACCCAAGTCGAGGACGGGACACGCATACTGGGTCTGACTATAAGAGGCCAAAACAGGGAGCGGTGGCAACGCAAGTCCAACGGGTTTCATATGCATGTGTGGACCCGGGCTGGTAGGTAAGACGTTGTTGCATCGTGTAGGTATAAGCCGTGCATCTCCGTTATATCGGGTTGCCACTTTAGGGGAATGATACACCCCACTGTGGGGCCAACACGGGTATCTACGAGTAGGGAGCCGATCGAAAAATGGAAAATTGGGTACACCTAGTGGAGATAGGGGCAGGCGGCACCTATGTAGTCAGCTAGGAGTACGTAAAGCCATTAAGAAAGTTTCTAAGTGAAGCTAAGTGGGATCAATCTTTAGGGTGACTGGTGTGGTGCAGTATAGTGTTTATCCTTTAGTATTTAGGAACGCCTATAACGTTGCCTTTAGCGATTGTCTATGTCCTTAATCTGCTCTTTCATAGACATTTCCTTGTTTTCCAGCTTATGCCTTAGTCCAGTTATTTTGATAATAGTATTGTAGAATTATCATACTCGCCCGACTTTATGTCTAACCCCCTCTTTTCCATCTTTTTCTCCCTTCAGGTGCTCAGGTTGGGCCAAGTTCTAGTGGAGTCTAATTGGATTGCTTATCTCTTGGAAAGCTTGGACTGCAGAAGTAAAGTCCAGCTTGTTATCTTTCTTTTTAATGGCTATTTATTGTAATGGAATTATGTATTTTGTTTTTGTGGAGACGGATGTTGTACTTGGTTATGAACTATGGTTTTATGATGTAACAGACATATTTAATTTCCGCTGCAATAAAATGAAGTTTTAGATTTCCAAGTGCTATTTATTATCTGTCTTGTTGTAATTTCTCTGTTCTATATTCACTTATGACCTCCATGGAAGTTAATGCATTCCCTTTGTGAGTGACATTAATGGACGTGGGGTGTTACAGAAATAAAATAAATGATCACTTCGGTGTGGATCGCTAATCCCGACTTGGAGTCTGATTAAGAATAAAAAGATAAAATTTCACGTATCAAGCATTCTTTGGCTGTTATAAGGTAAAACCCTATCCTCCGGCTTGCGTTGCATTGTGTGATGGGACCTGGGTCTTATAACAGCTTCATTTTTCTTTATTTAGCATTGCGCTATTTGTTTTATGCACTGGTGTTCTTGGGAGGAAACCCGTTCCGTGTTATACGGCGTGGTCCCTTGATTTAGCGAACTTTAAAATAAAGATAAATAACTGTTTTAGTTCTCGCACAAGTCCCATGACTGATCTGGAGTTTATTGTTTTAACCTAAACTCTGGGTGCCCTTATTTTCGACACGGGCAGCTAGTAGTTTTGGTTTTGCAGATTTATATTCACAGAATCCTGGTTTACAGCTGGAATGATATCCGGAAAGCTCTGTATCCGTATATCTCTTTCAGTTGTGTTTTGTATTATTTTTCCGCTGCGATGTATTTAAATGTAATTTAAATCTCTGATATTTTATGTATAATATTTATTCTTACTCTGTATTTTCTTGTATTGTGATGGAATTGTTGTAATATACAATGAAATGTTCTTCCGTCTGCGTTCTTTTGTGGCTTGTTCTCGACTCAATCCGGGCTTTTCCTTACCGGGGAAGTTCGGGTCGTTTCAGGCAAAGTAAAACGTGTTTTGTCAATTTCAGTCAATTTCGATCGACCAGAAAATGGCAATTTTTCAAGCGGTCTTGGAGTTTGACGAAATTAGATTTGTTAGGACCGTATCGTCAATACGAAGTTAGAAAATATTTTTCGGGAATTTTTAGAGTCCGTATGTGGCCCCGGTAAATTGAAATGTGTGCTCAAATTCAATATATAGATTTATATTTTGATTTGAGCGGAAACTGATCATAATAGCCGAATCGGGTTACGATATATATCACGTTGTGTTCGGAATGGGGGTAATTAGTTAGGGGTGACAGTCTATGGGTTTGATTCTGAGTTCGAAGGAAAAAGTTACTTTCTAGTGGAATAAATAAATTAAATAATAATTAATTTTTCTTATAACCCCCTCCCTCTCTTATAACTCCCCTCCCGTCAGTTTCAAAAAAAAAAAAAAAAAAAAAAGGGAAAAATCCGCGTCGCTCCCCCTAGGCAGCCTTGTCGCCGCCGTCACCCTCTCCAGCCACCCCTAGACCGTCGCGCCGCAAGTCCCCACGCCACCGCCGCCTCCTTCTCTTCCTTTTCTCCATTCGAACACCCAAATCCCCAACTCAACCCCCCCAGCCAAAACCGCCGCTTCTTCCCCCTTTGAGCCCACCGGCGGCGAAATCGAGCCTTCCCTCTCCGACCAGATCCCCCTCTCCTTCCCTCCTTCTCTAATCGCTCCTCCCCTCTGTTAGTAGCCGCCACCGCCAAGAAAAACCGCACCCACCACCTGTCAGGCCACCGACGCCACCTGTTGCTCCTTCCCCCTTCGTCAGCAGCACCCCCTCCCCCCTTCATCAAAAATTGAATGAACGGTGCGTTTTTTTATTTATTTACGTACATTTATTTTAATTTTCAGTTTTAAACATATAAGATTGTTTGAAAAATCTGATTTTATTTATATAATGTTGTTTTAAAATATAATTTCTATGAATGAAATAATTTTAGATAAATAAAGTATAATCTTTAGTTAGACAAAAATATATTTCAGTTTTAACGCATGAAAAAAATATATGATTTTTAAAATAGAAAGTTAGGATTTTTATAAATGAAAAGATAATATTTTTAGATATGAAAAGGCTGGATTTTTAATATAGAAAAGAATAGATTTTTAGTTAAGATTTTTATATGATAAAAATTCGATTTTTATATATGAAGTAGACGTGAAAAGATACAATTTTTAATCGTATAAGGATACGATTTTTATTTATGTGAAGATAGGATTTTTATTAATATAAAGATGCGATCTTTAATATGATAAAGATAGGATTTTTACTTAGGAAAAGATATGATTTTTAAATAATAAAAATATGCTTTTTATATTATAGAGATAGTAAAAATATAATTTTTATATAAGTAACAAAATAAAAATATGATTTTTATCCATGTAGCGGCGAAATAAAAATGTTATTTTTATTTATGAACAACGTGGAAAGATAGAATTGGAATGTCAGGAAAATCCAAACCATCGTCCGCTAAAGAATGATGGAGTGGAACCCAAAGGTGAGAACTCCTCACTTTAATTCTTGTTTTCTAGTTAAAGATTTATACTAGGATGAAGACGGTGCTTAGCAGCACCCGACACCCGTTGTCCACAGACCATGGACAACTTGTTTGATTTTGTTGTGTGGTGAAAATTGATTATGATGTGTTGAATGAAATAAATATTCATGAGTTGAAATAAATTATTTATCATTAAAATATAATTTTTAACGTGAATGTGAATAAATAAATATTCATTTACAAATCGAACGATTTGTTTATGTACACCCATTTGAAGGATATTGATTAGGATGATAAATTTTACACGTCGCCCAACCGCACAAATAAAAATCCGTGTTTGTGGATTGAAACCCCACACGGGTGTTGGGATGACATTTGACGTACACTAATCCTAATTGTATAGTGGTATGTCGATCGTTTGATTGACAGACTGTGTAAGCGTTAATTATTTATATTTAATGCTTATGCAGTTGTGTGGTGCACTTTGGATGATGGTTGATTATTTATCATTGCTATTATATACATGTGTTTTATGGAATCCATATAATTAACATTATATGGTAATTGATTGGGCCTCATTCCAATTTGGAAAATAAAGAATATTATAAAATAAAGATTCATGTGTTGAATAGAATAAATAGCCATGTGTTGACGATACTCATGTGTTGACGATATTCATGTGTTGAAACTATTCATGTGTTGAAACTACTCATGTGTTGAATAAAATATTAATACAACAAAATTCACATTTTTATTGTAAGTAAGAATTAATAAATATTCATGTGTTGAATAAAGTATATATTCATGTGTTGAAGAAAATATTCATTTGTTGGATAGAATAACGAAGTTATTGAAATATATAAAGCCGTGTTGATTAGATTTGCGCCATTTTGACATGAACGATATTTATATCGATTATATTCATTTTTGTAATGAATACAGAAAAGGAAGTGATTTCAAAATCTAATATTTTGAAAATATTATCATTTATATATTAATGATATGGAATATTCAATTTTGATTTGAAATTGAATTTGAAGTTGAAATTGTTTTGAAAACGAATTTAAACGATTTATAAAATACGTTTTGAATTGAAATCGACAATATATATATATGATATATATTATATATATATTAAACGGTATGAATAGAACGCGCTGCGCTGTGGTAGTTCGCAAATTTCAACCATTGGCTTCGAATTGACGTTACGGGAGATCCGACCGTCGGATTCTCCTAGAACCAGAACCGTTGGGTTTGTATCTAAAAGAGCTTTCCAATGAATATTAGAAATTTGAAATCTAATGGTTGGATTTGGAATTATATCCAAATCAAATTTGGAAAAGGTCGCTGTAAGTGCAGTTCGACGACCGTTATTGAAAATCGACTGAACGGGTCTTGATAAAATTATTAAAAATATTAATAATTTGTGTAAAATCATAATATATGAATTGGAAAGAACTGGGATTAAAAATTCCACATTTGTAAGGATAAAAATATATTTTTGTCGAAATGAACTAGTTTTGAACTAGATTTGAAATCGTTTTGAAAATAATCAGAATTTCCAATATACGAATTAGAATGGATTTCAATCTAAATTACCTTCGGAATATTTCAATGTTGGATTTCATGATTATACATATATGGTTGTGGAAATTTTAAAGATATATGTATATCGTTATTTCCAATACGATATTTGTTGGTTTCAGAATTTGATATTGAATATAAGCCGATGTATTTTCTATTCAGAGCCTTGTATTTAATATCAAATGGGATTTTGGGTTCGTCGTGAATGGTGTCTTAAATAACACTGTTCCTGAACCCAGTTTAGAAAAGAATAAATCTTTTAATTAATATTTAGTGAAATTGTCCAGTTAATTAGTATTTAATTAGAATTGAATTTAAATTGGTTTATCAGTTTATCATGAGCGGTGTTTTGAATAACACCTGTTCTTAAACCCGATTAACAGTGGAATGTGATTTTGGGTTTATCGTGAACCGTGTTTTAGATGACATTGGTTCTATAACTCAGTTAAAGATAGGATATTGATTTCTGGGATGATTAAAACTAAGTGGAGTTTTAATGAATCTTTAATTAGATTAAAGTGATCGAGAATGGAGTATCACCAGTTTTGCTCCAAGCGATAGTTAAATCTTTAGTTAGATTTGAACGTGAAATGGTAATTAATATTTACCGATAACACCGTGGTGTTAGATATGGAGTATTACCAGTTTTTCTCCATGGAATGAATAGGTTGGGATTGGGAAATAAAATAAATGATTACTTCGGTGTGGTTCGCTAATCCCGACTAGTTTGGAAAACCTTAACATGGTTTGAAATGATATCCAAAGGAAGATTAAAGAATAAATTTAGAAGAATTTATCTTTGATAAAATTAATGGGAACCTTTCCCTAAGAATGTGAATATTTGAATAAAAGAATATTCTAAATTGGAATGAGGCGTATGTTGTGTTTGTGTAACACTTGTTTATTATATACACGGGTTATTCGGAAAGGCCAGGTTACACCCATTCTGAATAACCGATTCGACGAAGTCGAAGATGAAGACGGTGGTTGAAGACCGGAGGTCTTCACATCTTTTGGATGATTATTGATGATCTTGATTAGGTAGTACACCCAAGAGGAGGGAATCAATTGGTGATCGTCCAGACGTACTTGGAGATCGATGGATATGTGAGGAATAAGGTTCCTCCGGTTTCGTTCAGACCCAGAACGAACTTGTAAATGGACTGTGTGTCTGACATTGGATTTTATTCTATTTGATTGATTTCTATTAAATATATATCTGTTTGGTGGTGGAGAATTTATTCTCTTGCTTAACGCCCTTCTCTGAGACGTACGAGCTTAGAGGTTATATATCGATAGATATCAATCGCATGGCATGAATTGCCTGTGTGGCATGCCTAAGTGGCAAATGATCAAGGCTTCTGTTGAAAAGCAAAGTCTTGTGGTTGATGATCAAAGCCCGGCCTATGTGGCATAGCTTTGTGTATAGCGTTAATTTGCGAGACTCACACCTCGGTATGAGTCAAAAACGGGATAGTGACCATTAGGAGAACACGACATTTATTTCTAGCTATAGGTGATGTCAGTGACCTACTAGCCTTGACATTTATATACTTTTTACCTGTGTGGTTGTTGGATGCGAGGCACCTCGGATATAGGTCTGATAGGACCTGGAAACGTGTGTTCAGGAATAACTAATCCTCAAAAGTAAGAGAGGACAGGCCCAACCGATTCCAAGGATCGCTGTGTGTGGTCCTGAGACATTTGCTAGAGTGTCTCGAACGGAGAGGAGCTTGCCCCCTGCCTCGAGTCATTATGGAATCCAATTTCCAATACGTGACATTCGGTTTTATTTGTAGAGCCTAGTATGGCGACATAGTGGTATGAGGCACTTATGCCGTCTATGATTTATACATTATGATTGAAGTTGTTTTCTTCACTTATAGTAATAACAAAAGATGAAATTTAGCGTATCAAGCATTCATTGGCTATTATAAGGTAAAACCCTATCCTACGGCTTGCGTTGCATTGTGTGATGGGACCTAGGTCTTATAATAGCTTCATTTTTCTTTATTTAGCATTGCGTTGTTTGTTTTATGCATTGGTTTTCTTAGGAGGAAACCCGTTCCGTGTTATACGGCGTGGTCCCTTGATTTACCTAACTTTAAAAGTAAAGATTAATAACTGTTTTAGTTCTCACACCAGTCACATGACTGACCTGGAGTTTATTGTTTTAACCTAAACTCTGGGTGCCCCTATTTTCCACACAGGCTGCTAGTAGTTTTGGTTTTGCAGATTTATATTCATAGGATCCTAATTTACAACCGGAACGATGCTCGGAAAGCTATGTATCCGTGTATTACTTTCAGTTGTGTTTTGTATTGTTTTTCCGCTGCTATGTAATTTATTGTAATCTCTGATATTTGTTAAATGTATATTTATTCATACTATGTATATTATTGTACTCTGATGGAATTGTTGTAATAAACAATGAAATATTCTTCTGTTTGTGTTCTGATTTGTCTTGTCCTCACGGTAATTCGTCCTTTCTCCTCTCTTCGGAGATCGGGGAAGTTCGGGTCGCTTAATTATGTGTGGAGTTAAAGTTAACATGTAATGCAATGTGTAGGTTATAATATAGTATGTCATATGAAAATCTATATGAAGTGATATATTGAATGAAATGCAACTTGTGATGTGAATGAATTTAATTTGAGATGTACTGTAATTTATAATAATGATGTATGATATGAAATAAGATGTGTAATGATAGTATGCAGAATGATTTGGTAATTATATCTATTTAGGTAAAATATATTCAAAGTACTATCTAACTATATGCATATACATATATATTACAAATTATTTGTATTAAACAAGGATAATATATATTAATTTCTAGATTAGGTTAATGATACTTATGAAAGAGATCGAAAGAATAGTAAAGATAAAAGTTTTATGGTATTCATAATATATAATAAAACATTTAAAATAATTCTATGAGAAATGTAGAGTTAAATAATCTTAGTAGGGTGCTTCTTAAAAATTGAAGTTCTTTTTAAAGAGAATATAGAATTGTATCAAATAAAGCAAACATATAGTCATAATTGTATATATAAAAACTACTTTTAAAAAGGATTTAAAATTTAATTTATTATGAAATATAAATCAATCTTTTGATACAAATCAATTTTATATTTAAACTCTTAGAAATTAAAATATATTAATTTGTTAAGGAATCATTTATATGTTAAAACTTTAAAAAGAAATCTGTAGTCATTACAAAATTATGAAATCTGGATAAAATTAAACTATAAAACTATAATTTCTTATATTTAAGACATAAAATCATATATATATATATATATATATTATTATTTTTATACCAAAATATTTGGTTAAATATTTAAGCTTTTATAAATCTTAATAAGAAATCAGAATAAGTATTTAAGTTACAAATAGTATTTGTGATAATGTAACCCAAAATTGTTATGAAATCATATGGATAATACATAAGTAAAACTATGCATGTTTAAACTATATAAAAGATGAATAAATTTATATTTAATAATAATATTAAAAAGTTAAATTAACTTTGTATATCATATTAACATGTTGATATAATTTTATTAATTTATATACTTTTAATATATATGTTTTGAAACAAGATATAAGAAAATAAGTAGACAAACAAAGTTAATAACTAGAGTGTGAACTGGCATTTTCTGATTAAAAAAGTGGAGGGAAGTTTGAAAGTTTAAACTTTTGAAATTCAAATTTTGAATTTCATTATGTCGACACAACTATTTATGTATTCCGACATACATGTAGAAGTTAAAAAAAATATTGTTTTGGCTTCTTGGTTTTATTATAATATCGATATGTATTTCAGGTTTAATTATTTCCTGAAATAATATTAATCTTAACAAACATTCAAAATTTATTATTATATTTATCATTATTATAATATTATTATTTTGAATATCAAAATTCAAATTTCAAATTTTAATTTTAAAATTCAAATTTCAAATTTTAATTTTAAATTTCAAGTTTGAATTTTAAATTTATATTTCAAATTCAAAACTAGGAAAACAAAACAAAGAAAACAAAACATCCATTCAACCAAAAAAGAATTAAAAAATTAATTAAGGTGTACCCGGTTTTTAGATAGATTTCTTCTATATTTTCTAAATTATGAATTACTGTGAAACACATATTTGAATTTCCGATTTCTGGCACTTTATCGCTTTATGATGAATCTGAATCGTCTAGACAAGGACACATCCTTTTTACATGGCCTGGTCAACTTGGCGTCAAAATTTTGAACTTGAATTTGAAGTTTGAATGAACAGACACTTCCACTACTATAAGCCTAAAAAGTCATATCCCTTCATAAACTCTTCTTGTGACGATCCCAAAACCCCGTGACACGGTGTTAAGGATAATCATTGGAATATAACACATTAATCATCATTAGCAGATCACAGATAATAGCATAAACAGAAAATAGAATAATTTACACACCTATGACAGCGGAATCATATAGATATCATCACATCAGAGAAGCACAGTACAGGATACAACTTAGTGCATAATGATACATAATCAGTCACCATCGCCTGAGGCGGAATCATACATAAAGGGTACACAAAAGGAATATCAGTCTACATCGCCAGTGGCGGAATCATAATATAGATACAATAATGGCGGAGAAAATCCAAGTCAGCATGGTGTAGTCAAGCCTCGCCATGAGCCAAAATGTGCGTCAGAAACCTGTAACTAGGCTGCCCGTGTAAAAATGGGGGCACCCGAGTTTGCAAGGTGAAACAAACTACGAGTCAGTCATGGGACTGGTATGAGAAATCTATTCAACTTATTAACAATAATAATAAGGCAAATCAAAGGACCACGCCACTTTCGCGGAACGGGTTTACTCCAATGAGTGCTAGTGCATGAAATAAAATAAATGATTAAATCAACGCCATGCTTTTTATAAAATGAAGCCATTATAAGACTCAGGTCCCATCACACAATGCAACGCAAGCCGGAGGATAGAGTTTTTACCTTATAATGGCCAAAGATGCTTCATACGAATAAAACAAAGGTGTTTGATATTATTACTAGTGCATATATGTTTCAAAAGCAAATTCAATCATAAATATCAATCCTAGGCGGCATAGCTACCATCTACTATGTCGCCGTACTAGTAATACAATCACATCCGCAAATTTCGTATTGGAAATTGGATTCCTTCATGAGCCGAGGCAAGGGGCAAGCTCCTCTCCGATTCGAGACACTCTAGCAAATGTCCCAGGACCCCACTATGATCCTTGGATCTTCAGGGCCGGTCCTCTCTTACTTTTGAGGATTGGCAATTCCTAAACACACGTTTCCCGGTCCTTACAGACCTATATCGAGGCGCCTCGCATTCCAACAACCACACAGGTGAAAAGTATATATAATGTCAGGGCTGGTAGGTCACTGACACCTCTTTAGCTAGAAAGAAACGTCGTGCTCTCCCTGCAGTCACTCTCCCGTTTTTGACTCATACCGAGGTGTGAGGCTCGCGAATTCACGTTATACACAAAGCTACGTCACACAGACCATGCTTTGATCATCAACCACAAGACTTTGCTTTGCAACAGAAGCCTTGATCATATGCCACTTAGGCGTGCCACACAGGCAGTCCACTCCATGCGACCGATTTCTGTCAATACATAACCTCTGAGCTCGTACGTCTCAGAGAAGGGCGTTAAGCAAGAGAATAAATTCTCCGCCGCCAAACAGATATATATTTAACAGAGATCGATCAACACAGAACAAAATCCAATGTCAGACACACAGTCCATTTACAAGTCCGTTCTGGGTCTGAACGAAACCGGAGGCACCAATTCCTCGCATATCCGTACAATCAACAGTATGTTTGGACGGCTACTACTTCAATTCCTTCATGGTAGCTACTCCAGTCACGAGTATCAGTAGCGCCCATCCATCCATTGTGGAGATCGTCGGACTTCAACCGTCTTCGACTCTTCGACTTCTCAACGTCGATCGATTATTTGAAATGAGATAAACTCGGCCTTTTCAAATAATCCACGTATATTTAGATTTTCAAACCATTTAATCACATGGTTGAACTATTCAACATTCACATTTCAGTTATTTATCTATAATTTTCATGTCAAATACATTCATCCATCACATATCAAGCAAACACAACAAAATTGGTTCATTTCCACTCTATATCGTCTATAGTATTTTATAAAGATATATTGCCATTTTTATTTAATCTAAAACGGCCATATTTAATTAAACGACGTTTCAGGTCGTGTCGATGTACTGGCGCTGCTTTTTATTAATTTTGTTTTACACATATAGGAAAATCTAACCGTTGGATCTTCACAAACTTTACATCATTAGGAAGGTCATTTCAAAACGAATTCAACGGTTTCAGTTTTGGGAAAATCCGACGGTCGGATCTTCCACACTAACCATTTGAAGTTACGATTTCAATTTACGAACTGCAGCGTCGTTATTCGATTTAATTTAATTATATTTATATATATATAAATATAATCGTTTCTGGCGCTGTTTTTCCTTAATTTTGAATTAAACATTCCAGACAATCCAACCGTCGGATCTTCACAAAGTTGGTGCCGTTGGAAAGATATTTCCAAGGCGAACCCAACGGTTGAGGTTTCGGGAAAATCCAATGGTCGGATCTTCCGCACTAGTCGTTTGAAATCACGGTTTCAAAATATGAACTGCACGGCCACGTTTCGTTTTAATTCTATTTATATTTATATATTTATATAAATATAGCTCATTCAAAAATTCCTATATCGTTTCCACTTCAATTATTTCACTAACGCCTTAAATTTTTGGAAAATTTCGCCATAACCTCCTTTGTACGGGAGGGTCTGGGAAAATTCCCAAATAGCCACACGGGCGTCTCATATCAAAAAGAAAAAGAAAAAGCCAAGCGGCTAGCCAACAGGCTCATAAAATCATCACCCAAACAAAGCGGTAAACGTGTACCTATTTGTCGGGCACAAAATTCTATTTCTCTTCTCTAGCCCCTTTTGTTTTAACCTGTTCAATAGATATGCATGTACATATATACAATTTCTAACATTTATCATTTTCCATTCAATTCGATATTTGATTTGCTTTGGTTTAAAAACACCATTCATTCTAATGTTGCATGCATAGGCTAAAATCATATCATTAGCTAGTTAATGTATATTTCAACTCATGCACGTTTATTTGAACAAGTGGCTATTTTCAACACTTCATATTTCAAAAAAAATGATAATTTTGGCGAACTAAAATAGATTTCAACAAATGACTATTTTATTTAGTCCCTATGCATGTTAAAAATAATATTTCTATCACAAATATTTATTTCAACGTCCGCATATCTTTAGCATATCACACATATGATAAAAATGATATTTTTATCGTTCAAAATATTTATTCAACCAATGTATAGTTTCAACACTTCATAATTTCAATAAAAATGTAATTTTTATTGTTCGATCTTTTTATTCAACACATGAACTTTTCCACTACACACACTTTTCAACAAATGAGCATTTCCACACATGAACACTTTATTTAGGTTGTTCATATTAGAAAGATGGGATTTTTATGATTGAAATTATTTATATAAGGCGAATATTTTTCTTACTTCATATATATATAAAAAAATGTGATTTTTTTTATTGTTTAAACACTTCACTCATTCACAAATGGATTTAATTTTCATACAACACTTTTCAACACATGAACATTTCCACACATGGATATAGTTTCAATATATGGCTTTAATTTCTATGCATGCAAATAATTTCAATATATGAAAATAATTCTAACACACAAAGATTATTCAAAATTTCGGCAGTATAACGGCAGGGTAGTTAAAACCGGCGCCGTCCCTAGTACGGCTCCTCGCTCTACCTTAAAACCTCGCGGTTTTTGACAATGGGGATTCATGCATCTAATTCGCACGCAGGCGGCATGTTTATTTTTATTTCACCTAATTTTTCCAATTCATTTCAATCACCAATGGGTATTTTTCAACCATAACCAAACAATATCAACCACAAACAATTATTCAACCATTCCTATTTTTCATCCAATATTTCACACCAATTCACCACAATAAATATCGTCCATGGTTTGTGGACGAGGGGAGTATATATATATATATAATATAATATATATTTGCTATATTTCACTTGCATTTCAACACATATATCAATTATTCTATGCATGTAAAAATTCATACTTCGCTTATATAGCTTACACTACGCATGTACATGAGGTATACAACACGTATGTAATTTATATTTCGCTTATATAAATTATACACGACATTTTCCATTCAATTTCACGTTAATTTAGATTTCTCACCTTGGTTTTCTGAGCGCTAAAAATCGATACGATGTCAGAAAAATCCGCAGCTTCTTCTATTGGGTAGAGAGCTTCCTTGCGGTCTCGATGTTTCCTGTTTCATCGAATTTCGTCAACACACCAAAAAGATATGATTTTTCAAAGTGTAAAGGTCAAAGAAAAACGCACTTTCAGAAAGCTTCAAAACTAGGTTTGCGATTTTCTCGAGAACCGTGACACGAGGGGACGATCAGGAAGTTGGAGGTGGAAGAGCTTTGAGAGAGCTACAGGCGCACGGCGGTTTGGTGCAGCTCGGTGGCGCAGAACGGCGGCGGCGGCGGCTTGAAGGTCGGAAGTTTGGAGGTGGATATCTCGGCGTAGAGGCGACGATAGGGGGAGCTCCTTATATGGATTTGAAGAGGGGAGGAAGAACTACAAAAAGTTGAACTGGGGGAGGGGCTAATTCTGGCCGTGGCGATCGGAAATCGCCTGGGAAGGTGAAAGAGGGCTACCGCCGTCGATGTCGGGGTCGGGGGGGGGGGTTTCTGTTTTTTTTTTATTATGAATGAAAAAATATGATTGGCCGAGACTATATTAAAATTTTAAATAGTGTTTTCTTAAACGAACTCCCTTTTTAAACCCAACGACTGTCGCCCCTAGCTAATTACCCCCATTCCAGGCACAATGGGATATGTTTCGTAGGCCAATTCGACTGTTACAGTCAGTTATTTTCCAAATTAAAGTATAAAACATTTAATTTTTAACTCTGAACGCACATTTCAATTTGCCAGAGCCACAAACTGATTCGAAAAATTCCAGAAAAATAAATCTAGCTATGTTTTGACGCTACGGTCCCAACAAAACTAGTTTCGTTGAATTCTGAGGTCGTTTGAAAAATGGCCATTTTCTGGTCGATCCAATTTAACAGAAATCGACCAAACACATTTTCTTTTGCCACGCTCACATACTAGCTTCAAAAATTAGGAAATTTGAAACTTAGCAATAGTTTGACATCCCGGACCCAACAAAAGTGAATTCCGAGGTCGTTTGCAAAATATCAATTTTCCAGGCCTATATATTCTATATACCGACCCTTCTGAAAATTCATTCGGCCATAACTTTTGATTCCCGTTATGAAACTTCGATTTTTCAGATTCGTTAGAAAGGTATTGAATAACAGATTTAAATATTTTTGGTTTCGCTAAAATCCGTTATATTTTCCACCCTGCACAGTCAGTCAAAGTTTGAATTCAAATTTTCAAACTGACTCACTATTTCTAATTCACTATTTTATTGAAATATTCTATTTCAATTGTTCAAATTCCTTTGAAATAATCAATTTAAAAATTTTAAATTGGCTCGAATTTTCCGGGTTATTATAATCTCCCCTACTTAAAACTTTTCGTCCTCGAAAAGGAAACAACAGTAAAGAAGGAAATAAAATGTAAATGCAAAGTATGGTAAAGGTACCTTGCACCGGAGTTAGTCAGAGATATCCACTCTGCATTTGGGGTAAGCTTGCTTAATGCTTTCCTCCGTTTCCCAAGTACAGTCTCTAGGATCACTGCTCCACTGCACTTTAACTAAATGAACCTTTTTGCTTCTGAGTTCTCTGGTTTCTTTGCCAACAATTTTTAATAGCTCTCTTTTGAGTGCCAATTCTGGAGTTATCTCCACATCCCGTTGCGCTGCTTCTTCTACAACAAGATCCGGATCATGCACATGCCTCCTAAGTTGAGATACGTGAAATACATTGTGCACTCCAGGCAACCAATCTGGCAATTGAACCCTATAAGCAAGAGTTCCAATTCGCTCAAGTATAGGAAAGGGACCAATAAATCTCGGTGCCAACTTCCCAGTCTTTCCAAATCTGATTACTCCTCTCATCGGAGAAACCTTTAAATAAACATGATCACCAACAGCAAATGTCAAATCTCTCCTTCTAGAGTCTGCATAACTTTTATGTCAGCTTTGGGCGGTTTTCAATCGTTTCTTGATGAAGTCTACTTTATCAGATGCTTCCCTAATCATATCGGGTCCTAGTACAAGTCTGTTGCCAGGTTCTACCCAACATGCTGGAGATCTGCAGGGTCTGCCATATAATGCTTCAAATGGTGACATTCTCAAACTTGCTTGATAGCTATTGTTATATGAGAATTCTGCCAGATGCAAATGATCTTCCCATGACCCACCAAAATCGATTATACAAGCCCGCAATAAATCTTCTAGAATTCTATTCACCCGCTCAGTTTGGCCATCTGTTTGGGGGTGATAAGCGGTGCTCATATTCAGTTTTGTTCCCAATTCTGTCTGGAAAGCCTCCCAGAATTTGCTAGTAAACAGGGGATCTCTATCACTGACTATGCTGATGGGAATTCCATGCAGCTTAACAATTTCTTTGAAATATATCTGTGCTAGACTTTGGGCAGTTCTATTGGATCTGATAGGTATAAAATGGGCAGTCTTCGTGAAGCGATCTACGATTACCCAAATGCTGTCATTACCTTTCTTGGTTCGCGGCAAACCATCTATGAAATCCATGGAAATCTGTTCCCATTTCCAACCTGGGACTTCCAACGGTTGCAACAGTCCAGCTAGCTTCTGTTGGTCACTCTTGACCAATTGACAAGTAGGGCACCTGCTAACATACAAAGAAATATCCCTTTTCATTGCTTTCCACCAGAAAGTGCGTTTGATATCGTTGTACATTTTACTCACCCCAGGAAGGATGCAAAATTTGGATTTATGGCATTCATCTAGCACTTCTCTTCGAAGGCCTGGAATATTTGGGATGCAAATCCTGTTATTTAACCTGAGAACCCCCTTATTGTCAATACGGAAACTCGTGGTTTCACCTTCCTTGACTCTCTTACTGATTCTCTGAATGAATTCATCGTCATTCTGAAGGACTGAAATCCTATGAATCAATCCAGGTGTAATTATAAGATGGGCAACGATTGCGGTCTTTCTACTAAGCGCATCCGCTACTACGTTAGCTTTCCCGGCATATACAGGATATCCAGATCATACGCTGCGAGAAATTCTAGCCAACGCTGTTGTCTCAGATTCAGATCTTTCTGGGTATATAAATACTTCAATGATTGATGATCTGTGTATAGTATAAATTTCTCGCCCAATAAATAATGCCTCCAGATTTTCAAGGCAAATACGATGGCTAGCAACTCAAGATCATGAGTCACATAATTCTTCTCATGCGGTTTCAATTGGCGGCTTGCATAAGCGACTACTTGGCCTCTCTGCATTAACACTGCACCAAGACCTCTAATAGAAGCATCTGTCCAAACCGTTAAATCCTGATTGCCATCAATAATAGTTAACACTGGAGCGGTGGTCAGCTTCGATTTCAATTCCTGGAAAGCTTCTTCACAGTCGGAAGTCCACTTAAACTTCTCATGTTTCTTTGTGAGCTTCGTTAACGGACCGGATATCTTCGAAAAATCCTTAACGAACTTTTGATAATAACTAGCCAACCCCATAAAACTTCTAACTTCTGTGGGAGTAGTGGGTTGTTTCCAGTCTTGAATCGCTATTATTTTGCTTGGGTCAACAGAAATTCCTTTCTCTGACACGACATGGCCAAGAAATTTGACTTCTTCTTGCCAGAAGACAAATTTAGAGAATTTGGGTTTGAAGACGTTCTTCCGTAGAATCTCCAATACTTGTTCTAAGTGTTTTTCTTGCTCGGGTTTTGATTTGGAGTAGATTAAAATATCATCGATGAATACGAGGACAAATTTATTCAGAACTCCCCTGAACACTCTATTCATTAGATCGACAAAGTATGCTGGAGCATTGCATAGGCCAAACGGCATTACTAACCATTCATAAAATATGTCTGGGCCTCTGAAAGCGGTCAAAGGAACACACTCTTCTGCTATTCTCAATTGATGAAAACCTGTAGCTAGGTCCATTCGGGAAAATACTTTCGCCCCATTCAATTGGTCTAGCAAATCATCAATGCGGGGTAGTGGATATTTGTTTTTAAGCGTCTGTTTGTTAAGGTCTCGGTAATCAACACATAATCTAAGAGTACCGTCTGACTTCGGGACAAACACAACAGCTGCACCCCAATTAGAAAAACTAGGTCTGATTAGACCCTTCCATAACAATTGACGAGTTTGATCGCCTAATTCTTCTTTTTCTTTCGGAGTCATTCTGCGAATTGGATGCACCACTGGTCTGGCATTAGGAATTAGATCGATTCGGAATTCTATTTCTCTTTGCGGAGGTGAGTTCTCAACTTCTTCAAACACATCCGCATAGTTGCTAACAATCGGAATCTTTTCTATGGAAGTGGGGATAAGTTCTAATGCTGACCAAAATTCTTCTCTATTCGGATTCGAACCATGACAGGGAACCGTAATATATCCAAGCTTCGTTCGAATTTTAACGATTCTTTCCGCACAATTCACTTCGGCTTCATATTTCGTTAACCAATCTACCCCGAGAATAATATCGAATTCGGGAAAATCCATAACGATTAAATCAAAAGGAAATTTGTAGGAAGAATAAGAGATCGACACTCTACAATATGAACCGAGAGTAACAGGACCCCCTATCGGGTTATGTACTTCAACCGATTCTTTAAGCTTCCGCTGTTTTAACTTTAATTTGTGCACTGTGTTTCTAGCAATAAAACTACGCGATGCACCTGTGTCAAATAATACAGAAACAGGAATATTTTTAATTGTAAGGGTACCTCCCAAAACATCGGGTTTACCTGCTTCGTCGGAAGCAGCTGGCGGGCTAGACCCGTCATAGACATGAGCTACGGTAGCTTTCTTCCGCAAAGGACAGTCTTTGACCAGATGGTCGGTCTTGCGACAGTTGAAGCACGAGCGAGGGTTCTGAGAGCCTTGGCTCGAGCCTTGAGAATTTGTTTTCTGCCTCTTTGGAGCTGTGCAGACGTTTGAGTAGTGCCCCGGCTTACCACAGTTAAAGCAATTTCCTCTTGGTGGCTTGCCAGTCTGAGGCTTTGAAGATGCTGCTTGGCTTGACTTGCCTTGATTTATAGCAGGCTTGCGCTTGTTTCCTGCTTGGCTTCTAGCGCGATCCTGATCCAGATGCCTTTGATCAAGGTCTTCATAGTTGCATGTCATTTCCACTAGCTCGTTGAAATCCAGCTTGACATGGGCCATGGCTCTATCATGATATTGTCGTCTTAGTCCAAGGATAAACCTCTTATTTTTGGATTTCGCGGTGGCGACGCGTTCTGGGGCATAGGGCGAAACATTGTAAATTTGTTCAGATAATCCTGCACGGAAAGATCCCCTTGCTGGAGATTGGCGAAATCATCGTGCATTCTTTCTAGAGCTTGTTCTGGGACATATTTCTCCTTGAAGAGTTCTTTGAATCCATCCCATGTTCTTCCAGCTTCTCTATTCCCAGCAGTAAGAGATTCCCACCATAATTCGGCTTGTTCCTGCATAAGCCAGGCGCCCATAACAGCTTTGTCTTCGTCTCCTAGCCTTAGGCCTTCAAGAATTTTCTCGCATGTTTTGAGCCATGCAAGGGCCTCTATTACGGTGCCAGTTCCCGAGAAGGTCTTGCCTCCTAAGTTCTTATATCTCTTAGCTACACGGTCAAGCTCGAAGTATTGAGCTGCCGGAGGTTGTATCAAAGGTCCTTCTTGAGCTGGGATTTCTCCCCTCCCTCGGCCTCGGCCGGTACGGCCTCGGCCGGTACGGCCTCCTCTAGCGACGGCTGCTCTGGTAGCCATTTGTCAAATTCTGTATAAGTAACGAAAAAGTCAGTTAACAGAAATGATAGTCTGTTGCATATTTAAGCAGAAATTCCTACGGAAAGGTAACGATGGACTGATCAATTGTTTTTGCTATTCTGCTCAGCTCATTCTAGGACTTTGCTAGTCCTATCTCTAATGAGCGACTCGCCTTAGAATACTACTGATCCTATTTTGACGAAGTGTTTAATGTGTTAGACTCCAGAACTAAGGTTAACCAAAGCTCTGATACCAGCTGTGACGATCCCAAAACCCCGTGACACGGTGTTAAGGATAATCATTAGAATATAACACATTAATCATCATTAGCAGATCACAGATAATAGCATAAACAGAAAATAGAATAATTTACACACCTATGACAGCGGAATCATATAGATATCATCACATCAGAGAAGCACAGTACATGATACAACTTAGTGCATAATGATACATAATCAGTCACCATCGCCTGAGGCGGAATCATACATAAAGGGTACACAAAAGGAATATCAGTCTACATCGCCAGTGGCAGAATCATAATATAGATACAATAATGGCGGAGAAAATCCAAGTCAGCATGGTGTAGTCAAGCCTCGCCATGAGCCAAAATGTGCGTCAGAAACCTGTAACTAGGCTGCCCGTGTAAAAATGGGGGCACCCGAGTTTGCAAGGTGAAACAAACTACGAGTCAGTCATGGGACTGGTATGAGAAATCTATTCAACTTATTAACAATAATAATAAGGCAAATCAAAGGACCACGCCACTTTCGCGGAACGGGTTTACTCCAATGAGTGCTAGTGCATGAAATAAAATAAATGATTAAATCAACGCCATGCTTTTTATAAAATGAAGCCATTATAAGACTCAGGTCCCATCACACAATGCAACGCAAGCCGGAGGATAGAGTTTTTACCTTATAATGGCCAAAGATGCTTCATACGAATAAAACAAAGGTGTTTGATATTATTACTAGTGCATATATGTTTCAAAAGCAAATTCAATCATAAATATCAATCCTAGGCGGCATAGCTACCATCTACTATGTCGCCATACTAGTAATACAATCACATCCGCAAATTTCGTATTGGAAATTGGATTCCTTCATGAGCCGAGGCAAGGGGTAAGCTCCTCTCCGATTCGAGACACTCTAGCAAATGTCCCAGGACCCCACTATGATCCTTGGATCTTCAGGGCCGGTCCTCTGTTACTTTTGAGGATTGGCAATTCCTGAACACACGTTTCCCGGTCCTTACAGACCTATATCGAGGCGCCTCGCATTCCAACAACCACACAGGTGAAAAGTATATATAATGTCAGGGCTGGTAGGTCACTGACACCACCTTAGCTAGAAAGAAACGTCGTGCTCTCCCTGCAGTCACTCTCCCGTTTTTGACTCATACCGAGGTGTGAGGCTCGCGAATTCACGTTATACACAAAGCTACGTCACACAGACCATGCTTTGATCATCAACCACAAGACTTTGCTTTGCAACAGAAGCCTTGATCATATGCCACTTAGGCGTGCCACACAGGCAGTCCACTCCATGCGACTGATTTCTGTCAATACATAACCTCTGAGCTCGTACGTCTCAGAAAAGGGCGTTAAGCAAGAGAATAAATTCTCCGCCGCCAAACAGATATATATTTAAAAGAGATCGATCAACACAGAACAAAATCCAATGTCAGACACACAGTCCATTTACAAGTCCGTTCTTGGTCTGAACGAAACCGGAGGCACCAATTCCTCGCATATCCGTACAATCAACAGTATGTTTGGACGGCTACTACTTCAATTCCTTCATGGTAGCTACTCCAGTCACGAGTATCAGTAGCGCCCATCCATCCATTGTGGAGATCGTCGGTCTTCAACCGTCTTCGACTCTTCGACTTCTCAACGTTGATCGATTATTTGAAATGAGATAAACTCGGCCTTTTCAAATAATCCACGTATATTTAGATTTTCAAACCATTTAATCACATGGTTGAACTATTCAACATTCACATTTCAGTTATTTAGCTATAATTTTCATGTCAAATACATTCATCCATCACATATCAAGCAAACACAACAAAATTGGTTCATTTCCACTCTATATCGTCTATAGTATTTTATAACGATATATTGCCATTTTTATTTAATTTAAAACGGCCATATTTAATTAAACGACGTTTCAGGTCGTGTCGATGTACTGGCGCTGCTTTTTACTAATTTTGTTTTACACATATAGGAAAATCTAACCGTTGGATCTTCACAAATTTTACATCATTAGGAAGGTCATTTCAAAACGAATTCAACGGTTTCAGTTTTGGGAAAATCCGACGGTCGGATCTTCCACACTAACCATTTGAAGTTACGATTTCAATTTACGAACTGCAGCGTCGTTATTAGATTTAATTTAATTATATTTATATATATATATATATATAAATATAATCGTTTCTGGCGCTGTTTTTCCTTAATTTTGAATTAAACATTCCAGACAATCCAACCGTCGGATCTTCACAAAGTTGGTGCCGTTGGAAAGATATTTCCAAGGCGAACCCAACGGTTGAGGTTTCGGGAAAATCCAATGGTCGGATCTTCCGCACTAGTCGTTTGAAATCACGGTTTCAAAATATGAACTGCATGGCCACGTTTCGTTTTAATTCTATTTATATTTATATATTTATATAAATATAGCTCATTCAAAAATTCCTATATCGTTTCCACTTCAATTATTTCACTAACGCCTTAAATTTTTGGAAAATTTCGCCTTAACCTCCTTTGTACGGGAGGGTCTGGGAAAATTCTCAAATAGCCACACGGGCGTCTCATATCAAAAAGAAAAAGAAAAAGCCAAGCGGCTAGCCAACAGGCTCATAAAATCATCACCCAAACAAAGCGGTAAACGTGTACCTATTTGTCGGGCACAAAATTCTATTTCTCTTCTCTAGCCCCTTTTGCTTTAACCTGTTCAATAGATATGCATGTACATATATACAAATTCTAACATTTATCATTTTCCATTCAATTCCATATTTGATTTGGTTTGGTTTAAAAACACCATTCATTCTAATGTTGCATGCATAGGCTAAAATCATATCATTAGCTAGTTAATGTATATTTCAACTCATGCACGTTTATTTGAACAAGTGGCTATTTTCAACACTTCATATTTCAAAAAAAATGATAATTTTGGCGAACTAAAATAGATTTCAACACATGACTATTTTATTTAGTCCCTATGCATGTTAAAAATAATATTTCTATCACAAATATTTATTTCAACGTCCGCATATCTTTAGCATATCACACATATGATAAAAATGATATTTTTATCGTTCAAAATATTTATTCAACCAATGTATAGTTTCAACACTTCATAATTTCAATAAAAATGTAATTTTTATTGTTCGATCTTTTTATTCAACACATGAACTTTTCCACTACACACACTTTTCAACAAATGAGCATTTCCACACATGAACACTTTATTTAGGTTGTTCATATTAGAAAGATGGGATTTTTATGATTGAAATTATTTATATAAGGCGAATATTTTTCTTACTTCATATATATATAAAAAAATGTGATTTTTTTTATTGTTTAAACACTTCACTCATTCAAAAATGGATTTAATTTTCATACAACACTTTTCAACACATGAACATTTCCACACATGGATATAGTTTCAATATATGGCTTTAATTTCTATGCATGCAAATAATTTCAATATATGAAAATAATTCTAACACACAAAGATTATTCAAAATTTCGGCAGCATAACGGCAGGGTAGTTAAAACCGGCACCGTCCCTAGTACGGCTCCTCGCTCTACCTTAAAACCTCGCGGTTTTTGACAATGGGGATTCATGCATCTAATTCGCACGCAGGCGGCATGTTTATTTTTATTTCACCAAATTTTTCCAATTCATTTCAATCACCAATGGGTATTTTTCAACCACAACCAAACAATATCAACCACAAACAATTATTCAACCATTCGTATTTTTCATCCAATATTTCACACCAATTCACCACAATAAATATCGTCCATGGTTTGTGGACGAGGGGAGTATATATATATAATATAATATATATTTGCTATATTTCACTTGCATTTCAACACATATATCAATTATTCTATGCATGTAAAAATTCATACTTCGCTTATATAGCTTTCACTATGCATGTACATGAGGTATACAACACGTATGTAATTTATATTTCGCTTATATAAATTATACACGACATTTTCCATTCAATTTCACGTTAATTTAGATTTCTCACCTTGGTTTTCTGAGCGCTAAAAATTGATACGATGTTAGAAAAATCCGCAGCTTCTTCTATTGGGTAGAGAGCTTCCTTGCGGTCTCGATGTTTCCTGTTTCATCGAATTTCGTCAACACACCAAAAAGATATGATTTTTCAAAGTGTAAAGGTCAAAGAAAAACGCACTTTCAGAAAGCTTCAAAACTAGGTTTGCGATTTTCTCGAGAACCGTGACACGAGGGGACGATCAGGAAGTTGGAGGTGGAAGAGCTTCGAGAGAGCTACAGGCGCGCGGCGGTTTGGTGCAGCTCGGTGGCGCAGAACGGCGGTGGCGGCGGCTTGAAGGTCGGAAGTTTGGAGGTGGATATCTCGGCGTAGAGGCGACGATAGGGGGAGCTCCTTATATGGATTTGAAGAGGGGAGGAAGAACTACAAAAAGTTGAACTGGGGGAGGGGCTAATTCTGGCCGTGGCGATCGGAAATCGCCTGGGAAGGTGAAAGAGGGCTTCCGCCGTCGATGTCGGGGTCGGGGGGGGGGGGGGGGGTTTCTTAAACGAACTCCCTTTTTAAACCCAACGACTGTCGCCCCTAGCTAATTACCCCCATTCCGGACACAATGGGATATGTTTCGTAGGCCAATTCGACTGTTACAGTCAGTTATTTTCCAAATTAAAGTATAAAACATTTAATTTTTAACTCTGAACGCACATTTCAATTTGCCAGGGCCACAAACTGATTCGAAAAATTCCAGAAAAATAAATCTAGCTATGTTTTGATGCTACGGTCCCAACAAAACTAGTTTCGTTGAATTCTGAGGTCGTTTGAAAAATGGCCATTTTCTGGTCGATCCAATTTAACAGAAATCGACCAAACACATTTTCTTTTGCCACGCTCACATACTAGCTTCAAAAATTAGGAAATTTGAAACTTAGCAATAGTTTGACATCCCGGACCCAACAAAAGTGGTTTCGTCGAATTCCGAGGTCGTTTGCAAAATATCAATTTTCCAGGCCTATATATTCTATATACCGACCCTTCTGAAAATTCATTCGGCCATAACTTTTGATTCCCGTTGTGAAACTTCGATTTTTCAGATTCGTTAGAAAGGTATTGAATAACAGATTTAAATATTTTTGGTTTCGCTAAAATCCGTTATATTTTCCACCCTGCACAGTCAGTCAAAGTTTGAATTCAAATTTTCAAACTGACTCACTATTTCTAATTCACTATTTTATTGAAATATTCTATTTCAATTGTTCAAATTCCTTTGAAATAATCAATTTAAAAATTTTAAATTGGCTCGCATTTTCCGGGTTATTACACTTCTTTTCTTGAATGATGAATGATTATCTTGGTTTCTTTTTGCCAATAGTCATCAGATATAACATGTTTCCTACAAGACAACATACCTCTTCAAAGAATCAAGTAACTTTTCAAAATAACTAGTTGTAATTTGAAATAATAACATCATGATGATTCTGGGATATATCCATTTAAACGTTTCAATAAATCATATCATGATAACTTGATTTTTCAATAAAATTGAATTTGATACAGATGCAATACATGAATTTAAACTAGTGTTCAAAATTTGCCATTTAAAATTTCCAAAAATCAGATATGAACTTTTTGAAAATCCTTTACTCTGATACCAATTGTTAGGGATTGCGGAAGTGATCTTTAAGGAAAAACTAACATTAGAGGGGGGTGAATAGTGTTTTTGAGAATTTAAACAAAATCTAAAACTTATATGATTTACTTTATAATTAAACACCACAGAAATAATCACAGACACAAATTCAAGCACAGACACAAAAATAAACAGAAATAAAATGCAGGAAAGGAATGAACACACCAGATTTTATAATGGTTTGAAATTGTTCCTACGTCCAGTCCCATGCAACGCTGTATTGTGCAAAGTTTTATTACTATATTAATATCCAAGTACAACCTCCTGGATTTCACAGCTACAAGGGATACCTCCGATTACTCTCCTTGATTTCATGGCTACAAGGGATACCACCGATTACACTCTCCTTGATTTAATGACTACAAGGGATACACTGATTACTTACACGTCCCAAACAATTACAGCAGCACTATAACTCTTCAATGGCATTTTGATTCAGAGAGTAATGAGTAGAGAGCGAGAAGAGAAGAAGTTTTATGAAAATAGAATTGAACTCGGCAGAGTATAAGTGTATAAATCATAAAAATGAGAAGATATAATGATGTAAAGAAAGGAGATGAAGATGGAGAGCGTCACAAATAGTGAAAAAACACTTCCTTTCAAATTTAAATTTCTTACAGTTATATGTCGACATAACCATGAATTTATGTCAACATATCC
This sequence comes from Allium sativum, assembly GCA_030737875.1. Lineage (NCBI taxonomy): Eukaryota > Viridiplantae > Streptophyta > Magnoliopsida > Asparagales > Amaryllidaceae > Allium > Allium sativum. Next base: position 40,710,109 of record CM060916.1, read on the forward strand.
ATCATTTTTATGATTTCTAAAGCATTTTTAAACTATTTAAATCAATATTTAAATTCTGGAAATTCTAAAACAAAACTATTTTCTAAAACATTATTTTTCAAGTATAAAAACATAATAAAATATTATTTAAACCTATGACTAAATACTTATATATATATGATATGAAAACTATATATAATATAAATATAAACATATATAGTATAATTATACATACATATATATATATAGGAATTTATAAAGAAATATTTATAAATTATATACAAACAAAAGGTTATATGAAGAATCAAATATAAGGTTAGTAAAATATATTTAATAAAACTATAAAAATAAGAATACTTATAAATTAGGAAATATATTTGAAATCATAAGTTTGAAATTCTTTAATCAAAACTTAATAATATAAATAAATATTCTAAAGTGTAAAATCATATGAAATCATATACATACTTATAAAGATATAAGGTTTAAAACTGTAAAACTATATAAATTTATATAAACACACACACACACACATATATATATATATATATATATATATATATATATATATAACTTTAAACTTATATGTTTGAAATCATAAGTAAAATAATTTGAAATTAGAATTTGAAATTTAGAAGTTTGAAAAACATAATTTGAACCCGGAGTGCTATTCAGAGTCTTTCATAAACTAGACTCTATTAATATATTTATCTATAACTCTTGAACTCTTGAAATCTTGATTACTCTTGTGTCTTGAATCTATCTTGAACTCTAAGCCTCTTGAAACTCTAAAACTGTACAGTCTTTAGTATTTAAGTCCTGTATACACATCCTGCATATATATGTCTATATATTCTAGACAGAGAGTTAGTACATATATTTTATAATCAATGATAATTGAGATAAGGTTGTTGTCATCAAAACTCTATTCTCCAACAGAGAGATACGCTGGTGAGTTGAAAAATGATTCAAAGGAAGAGAAGTGCTTTGTTCTAAGCAACACATTTCCGGTGAAGATGCTAAAAACTTCATACGAAGATGTGGTATTCAAAGACAGTGATTCTGATGGTGTGGTTATGCTAACAGTGGATCATATGGTTGTCACAATTGGCATTGGCCTGGCCATAGTAAAGAGGCTGTTGGTTGACTGTGGTGCTTCTGTCAATGTGCTCTTCTGGAATACGTTAAATAGAATGAAACTCCATGTTAGATGAGTGAGCATTCCAAAACAAGATACTTGGGTTCACTGGTGAATTGAAGCAGCCAATTGGAGTGATTTACCTGCTCGTGGAGCTCGAGGATGGAGAGCAGAAAGTGGCCATGACGCAAACTTTCTTCTTAGTAGATGAGCTCTCGGCTTACAACCCATTCTTAGGAAGGCCGGCTTTAGAAGGTTTTAAGATTGCATTAGCTCCATGGTGCCTAACTATGGAGTACCCAATGGAAAACGCAGTAGGTGTAATTAAGGGAGACAAGGAGACAACCATGGAGTGTTGCATGATGGAGTTGCGTGATGCAAGGAAGAAAAACTCAGGTAAGAATATGGAGGTTCCCCTCCACATTCATGATGCCTCCTTATAGAAATTAAGGCGGGGACCCTGTACTAGCGAGCATAGTAGAGTACAGAAAGAGATGGATCCAAGAAAAGCCATACAGGGGAGGGAAGAGCGATTCCAGCTGAGATCACAATTCGCGTTGCAGTTTATCCTAATGATCCCAATTGAGTGCTAAACATAGGATGTCAGCTAAGTTGCAAGTTGCACAGTGAGTTGATTGTTTTCCTGAAATAAAATTTGGATGTATTCGCGTGGAGTCACTTGGACATGTGCGGTACATCTTCAGAAGTTGCAGTCCATAAGCTCAATATTGATCCGTGTGTTCCATCCGTGAAGCAAATAGGATCCAAGGTCCAGAAAGATCGAAAGCTCTAAAGGAAGAAGTTGACAGGCTAATGGAAAATAGCTTCATCAGAGAATACTCTTATCCAGATTGGGTTTCCAATCTTGTGCTTATAAAGAAATCGAATGGAAAATGGTGAGTATGTATAGACTACCCAGACCTCAGCAAAGCCTATCCTAATGATAGTTTTCCTTTTCCCAGGATAGATCAGTTTGTGGACTCTATAGCTAGGGATGAGCTGTATTCATTTATGGGCTCATATTCAGACTATAATCAGATTATGTTGTACACTTCAGATCAGGAAAATACAAGCTTCATCATGGATGTAGACTTGTATTACTATAACGTGATGCCATTCGGTTTGAAGAACGCAGAGGTAACATACTAGCGAATCATTAATGCCATGTTCAAAGCTCAAAATGGAAAGACGATGGAAGTGTATGTTGACGACATGCTAGTCATGTCAAAAAGGGCCACTGATCACTTAGAGAATCTGGCTGAGATGCTTGATATATTGCGCAAGTTTGGTATGAAGTTGAATCCATTGAAATGTTCATTTGGGTGTCGCATCAGGGAAATTTTTGGGGTTCACAGTTAATACAGAGGCATAGAAACCCACCCTGCTCAAATTTCAGCTCTAAGGGAGATGCACGCTCCTAGAACTAAGAGGAACTCCAATGCCTGAATGGAATAATTGCCACTCTAAACTGCTTCATATCAAGAGCGACTGCAGGTGTATTCCTTTCTTTGACGCTCTGAGAAAGGGAAAGAAAGATTTTTAGCGGACTCCTGAATTTTAGAAAGAATTTTAAGATATAATCCAGTACATGGCAACAACTCCAATGCTATCCAAGCCCAATGATGGGGAAGATTTGTTCTTGTATTTGGCTGTGTTTGCTCATACGCTGAGAGCTGCTTTGTTAAGGAAAGTATCAAAGGTTCAGAGGCCAGCTTACTACATCAGTAAGAGATGGACTAAGGCAGAGTTAAACTACCCAAAGCTGTAAAAGCTTGCTTATTGTCTACTCATAGCCTCGAAGAAGCTCAGGCCATACTTTCAAGCACACTCAGTCAAAGTCCTTACTGATCAACCGTTAAAACAAGTTCTGTTCCTCCCAGAGACCACAGGGAGATTGCTGATATGGAATATTGAGCTCAGTTAGTATAACATTACATATCACCACCGAAGAGCAATCAATGGACAAGCACTTGTGGATTTTATCGTAGAGTTCACAAACCGAGGAGAGGATGAACCTGTTAAAGCGTTAATTCAATGGAAGTTGATTTTTGATGAGGCATCAAACGATTAATGTTCTGGGGCAGAAGTAAATCTAGAAACTCCTGAAGAAAGATCAATTTGTTGTGCGCTGTGAGTGGAATTCCCATCAACAAATAATGAAGTTGAAAGTAACACTCCTAATTTGTACCGACACTAAAAGAGGATAAATTAAACAATGATTAATTTAATATTCATAATTAGAGGAAACGGATTGCATCAACTCGAAATTCTGGTCAAGATAGACATTTGGTTTGCATAAAACAGACACTGTATGAGGAACTTATGAGGGTTTTAAGTTTATATACGCGCAGAAATTCAAATTCGAAAAATTCTTCAGAGCAGCAAAATTCCCGCCCTGGGGGGTCGACCCCCCAAGAGAGGTGTCGACCTAGGGGATGACCCCCTGAAGGGGTGTTGACCTCTGGATCGACCAACCCACAGGGGTGTCGACACCCCTAGGGCTGAAATGGCACTCGGTTTCAAGGGGTCTGGTAGCTATATATATATATATGTGTGTCTTATTCACTTATTTTCTTCATTGGAAATCATGGAGGCCATATGCTGCTGGAGTGTGAACTGAACCGTTTTCTGCAACTACATACTTTGCAAATCAAATTTAGAATTCAAGATCTGTTCTTGCTCAATTCTCTAAACCTAATGGTGTGAGTTTCTAGATTGATTTTAGGTTCAGATAAATAAAAGTAAATTGTTAAAGACTATAAATTGTATATGTTGTAAAGTATGATTATATGCAAGTGTTATATCCTATACTATGTCATGATAGATCTGTTTCTCTGGATCTAATATAATTGTGGTTATTCTATTATGTTGTCTTTGTGGATCTTGACTTGTAACTATATTGTGGTGAATGTACATCTGTTAAATTGGATAGTTGTAACAATGGTTAGATCTATTTCTTTATGTAAATCCCCTTTTTCACTTGTCATATTATGATCGACCTAGACATGTTGTAAACTCGACATGCGAAGCCATTTTTATATCTAAACATGTTACTATGTCACCCTAATTATGCTAGATCTAAATAGTTGGACACCTAAAATGGTTAATTTAGATCTCATTATACTAGCTTTGACATCGTAGTAATTGCCACAAGTTATCAGTTTTAGGCCCACCTTGTGATGATGTTAATTACATGTCCATTCACCTTGTTATCATTCTAGTTTATGCCAAGATATGTTGAAACTATCACCTTTGTCATATTACCTTTCCGTTGTTATGGCTAGGCTGTTTTATAGAATAGATGTTGCCAAAATACGTGTGAATATGTTAGTTAGGAAAAGGGGAAAAGGGATTTAAAATTGGCATGATTTATGTAATATTTATAAAAATTGGACATTTAATTCAAATGGGGAAACATAGAAATAATCACCTATAATGACATAGGTAGATTTGGTATAAAAACAGAATATTTAGTAATTACGATTATGAATTGTAATTGGACTTATGACATGAGGTTATGTTGCATTAGTGGCGGAAGTCTTCCTGGACCCGGCCGGCATATCCAGCAGCCACTAATGCTGAACCTAATGTGAGAGATCTAAGTGCGCAAATACGAATCGGGCTAGGACACAAGGTTAGGCTGAACTGTGGAATAAGACTGCCTAGACCCGACCGGCATATCCAGCATCCACATGTTGTAGGCCTAATGTAGGAGGTCTAGCCATTATAACCATAATTGGACATGGTATTGAATTGGACTACTTAACCTAATTTAATCCATAAGGATTGTATGATTATGAACTTAAGTTAGGGTTAAGTAAAATTGGATAGGTAATGGGTGGGTTCAGTAAATTAGAGGGGGTAGGTAATATTTACGTATAGTCCTGCGAACTTAACCCAATAAGGTTATGTAATTAAAGACACCTAGTGGTATACATAACCAGTGGAAAACATAATAAAGTTATGTAATTAAAGACAGCCTTTAGGGTAAGCCTAACTGATATAGGGCTATGTAATTAAAGACACCTAAATGTATACATAGTCAGTGAAAAGGATAGTGGGGACACAAGACAAAGGGGAGAGCTTGTCTCATATTGAGTGGGACCCATTTCGGGCAGTAACTCGGAGTTGGTATCAAGTAATGAACTCTGTACTAGGCGGATAAGGGGCACTTTTACTAATTGATTATAAGAGATCCAGACAAGACGGATGGTGTGGGCGTAAACCGACCGGGCCATGTGCGTGCATGAACCGAGCAGAGGGGGATAAGACGACCGTGACACCAGTAGGTATGGTTGTGCACACATTAATGGTTGCCACTTTAGGAAGTGATACCTCCTACTATAGGGCAAACACAGGATATCTACGGGGTAGGGAGCCGATCGATTAGGGTAGTGGTTAGGGTACACTCGGACGTATGCCCAATGTCTACCAACTTATAATGAAAGGGATCATCTCATTTTAGTTATACTAGCAATAGTGCAGAGTAATCATTAGTGAGGCACATACACCTTATCTTGCTTACCTTTTCGCACCTACCATTTATGTAGTGATCTCCCTTTTACCCACTTTATATGCCTATTATGATACTTTTATTTATTTACTGGCTAAAAGTAACTAGACTCGCTAGACTTTATGTCTGACCCTTTTGTTTCTCCTTCTTTCTTCCGTTCCCCCCAGGTTCTCAGGGAGGAAACACTCATGCTTGGTCATGAATCAAACATCATCTTGCTAGGAGATACTTCTTAAGTATGGCTCAACTTCTTGTCTCTACTATGGCTTAACTCTTTTAATTGGGGAATTATGTTTTTCATATTCTTATGTACTCTGATGATGCAAGACAGAAGTTGTTTTATTGTAATGGTTTTTGTGACTTGTGGTATTATGGACCACAACATTATAATTTATGTTTGAAATAAAAATTTAAAATTTCCGCTATTATCATAATTATATCTATCTTGCAATTATTCTGTGTCTATTTACCTATAACGCTTCACGAAACTTAATGCAATCCCTTAGTGAGTGACATTAACAGACGTGGGGTGTCACACTTGGTATCAGAACTGAAGGTTACAAAATTAGATAAAAGTTTTTGGAAATCATTTTCAAAAATGTTTTAAAAGAAAGTATTTTCAAAAGAAAAGTCTGTTTTGAAAAATATTCCACAAAAAGCCATATGTAGTATCCTTCGGTCCTTTATCTAAATTTCTTCCTTTTCCCTTTTTCAGCAAGTCTGGGGAACAAAGCATTCCTAATATCCCAGTAGGCGTCACAATACCCGGATGGTTCCGTAGGTATTTGGAGGCCGCGGCGCCGGCCGAAGGCCAAAGAAACGTTCCTCCCCAAGCTGCACCAGTCATTCCTCCTCCTCCTTCCCCCCAAGAGCTGACAACTTTGCCAAGATCTGCAAAGACTTCCGGGCTATGGGAGGAATGCAAATCCATGAGAATGAGACATTCGTAGAAGCTTAAAACTGGCTTAAGGAGACCGAGGACTTATTTGTAATCTTTGAAGTGGAGGACCGAAGAAAGATTCAGTCGGCTGCTTGGCTGTTAAAGGACAAAGTGTAACAACCCGAAAATCTGGGCCAGTTTAAAATTTTTATTTTGGCAATTTTAGCGAATTTTGAATATTTAAAATGAATTATTTTAAATAATATCGACGAAAAATTGATTTTGAATATAATTCGAACGTATATATTTATACGCGTCATCGTTAGAATATAAATAATTATATATAATTATAAATAGAATTGAAAATGGCACGGTAGTTCGATAATTCGATTTCAAACTTCAATTGAATGTACCGGGTGCAAAACAATCCGGATTTTAGTGAAACCAAAAATAATAGGATCTATTTGATAATATCTTTCCAACGAATCCGGAAAATCAAAATTTCATAGCGGGAATCAAAAGATATGTCCAGTTGAAAATTCTGAATAGTCGCTATGGAATTCAGGCCCTTAAAAATAGACATTTTGCAAACGACCTCGGATTTCGACGAAACCACTTTTGTTGGATCCGTGATGTCAGATTTTTGCTAGATTCCAAATTTCATAATTTTTCGAATCAATATGTGAGCGTGGCAAAGGAAAACGCGTTTGACCAGTTTTAGTTGATTTTAATAGACTGGAAAATGGCCATTTTTCTAACGGTCTCAGAATTCGACGAAACTAGTTTTGTTAGGACTGTATCGTCAATACGAAGCTAGAAAATATTTTTTTGGAAGTTTTCTAGTTAGTATGTGACCCCGGTAAATTGAAATGCGCGTTCAAATTCAATATATAGAGTTAAATGTATATTTGACGAAAACTGATTGTAACGATCGAATCAGCTTGCGATACATATCCCATTGGGTTCGGAATGGGGGTGAAACGCTATGGACGACAGGCGGTGGGCCTCGTTTAGAGGTCGTATGTAAAAGTCAACTTTTAGAAATTAAATAATATAAAAATAATAGAAAAAAATTCTCTCTCCCTCCCCTTAATTCCCTCTGCCCCCCCCCCCCCCCCCCCGCTTATTTTTTCGATTCAATCATTTTCAGAAGAGAAAAAAAAAATTTCGCCGGAGCCCTTAACCCTTGCCACCGCCCTCCTCCAACGAAAGCCGCCTCCGACGAGAGGCTCTGCCCGCCTCTCCCTCGATCGACGCCCTCCGCCAGGCGCGACAGCGCCTCCACCCGCATCCAAGACCCCCAAATCCGCCGCTCCTTCTTCCCCGACCTCCTCCTTCGAGCCCGCCCTCTCCCCATCGAGCACCCCTCCGACGGTTCCTCCCCCCCCTTCACCGTTGACTGTAAGTCTCTTTTTTTATTATAATTTTTATTTATATAAATTCTGATTTATTTTGTTTGTAAATAATCAAGTTTATATTTTTAAGGGTTTAAAAATAGGATTTTATCATGAAAGAATGAATTTTTGTAAATGAAAAGGATTGGGTTTTTGAAATAAAGTTAGGATTTTTATAATTTTTAACCCATGTAGAAAATAGAAATGTGATTTCTATATTTCAGAAAGGTTAAAAAAATATAATTTCTAATTTATAAAAAGGTTAAAGATATAACTTTTATATATGTAGTGAATTAAAAATATGATTTTTATATTTTTAAAGTAATAAAAATATAATCTTTACTATACAGAAGATGTAAACATATGATTTTTGTTTATGTAGAGAATTAAAAATATAATTTTTACATGATAGGAATATTAAAAATAGCATCTTTATATGTGTAGCAAAATAAAGATGTGATTTTTATAATGATATATTTGAAAAGGCAAAATCTTTATAATAGAAAAATTCGATTTTTATATATTGAATAGCGAAGTAAAAATTCGATTTTTATATATTGAATAGCGAAGTAAAAATTCGATTTTAATATATTGAATAGCGAAGTAAAAATTCGATTTTTATATATTGAATAGCGAAGTAAAAATTCAATTTTTATATATTGAATAGCAAAGTAAAAATTCAATTTTTATATATTGAATAGCGAAGTAAAAATTCGATTTTTATATATTGAATAGCGAAGTAAAAATTCGATTTTTATATATTGAATAGCAAAGTAAAAATTCGATTTTTATATGTTGAATAGCAAAGAAAGAATTTGATTTTTATATATTGAATAGCAAAGTAAAAATTCGATTTTAATATATTGGATAGCAAAGTAAAAATTCGATTTTTACATATGTAGAGAATACGGGCAACGAGGATGACAAAAAGGTGAGAACGATGAAGGTTTCTGCAAAAGAAGAGCCGTGGAGTTAGGATAGCTTTGGTGAGAATTTCTCACTCTAAAATTTCTTTTCTAGTTATATATATACATACTAGGATGCAGACGGTGTTTAGTAGCACCCGACACAATCGTCCACAGACCATGGACTTGTTTGTTTGGTTGTGTAGTTGGTTAGATTATTTGGTTTGAATTGAATTGTTTGGTGAAATGGAATGGATTGATTGATGTGTGAATGGCGAGGGCCTTCACTAGACCGGGGATAAGGCTAGGTCTCGTCCCGTTTCTAGTATCGTGCCGTTATGCCGCCGAAATTTTCTAAAATATGTTAGAAACATACAAATATCATTTTTATTGTGTAAATGAACTGAATAGAAATTCATGTGTTGAAATAAAATATTTTATCGTTAAAAATATAATTTTTAACGTGGAAGTGAATAAAATATTCATTTACAAACCGGACGGTTTGTTTACGTACACCTATTTGAAGGACATTGATTGGGACGATAAATTTTACACATCGCCCAACTGCACAAATAAAATATGTGTTTGATTGTTTGAAACCCCACACGGGTGTTCGGATGAAATTTGAAGTTCACTCATCCTGATTGATTAAATATGTCGATCGATTGATTGACAGGCTGTTATAAGCGTTAGATATCTATATTTGATGCTTATACAGTGTAGTGCACTTTGGTTGATGGTTGATTATTTTTCAATGCTATTATATACGTGTGATGTATGAAAATCCATATAATTAATATTATATGGTTATTGATTGGGCCTCATTCCAATTTAGAAAATAAAGAATATTATAAAATAAAGGTTCATGTGTTGACCGTACTTATCCGTTGAGATTAGTCATTTGTTGAACGAAATATTTTAATAATAAAATTTACATCTTCATCAATATAAAATAAAGGTTCATGTGTTGACAGTACTCATCCGTTGAGATTAGTCATGTGTTGAAAGAATTATTTTAAAAATAGAAATATTTGAAATAGAAATATTTGAATAGGAAATATTTGAAAAAGAAATATTTGAAATAGAATATTTGAAAATAGAAATATATGAAGCCGTGTTGATTAGATTGACGCCATTTTGACGTGAACGATATTTATATCGATTTTATTCATTTTAAAATGAATATTGAAAAGTGATTTCGAAATCGAATATTTTGAAACGAATTGAATTTGAAGTGAATAGAAAATGAATTGAATTTAAATTGATTAGAAAACGAATTTGATTTGAATTGAATTGAAAACAATTTGAATTTGAATTGAATAGAAAATGAATTGAATTTAAATTGATTAGAAAACGAATTTGATTTGAATTGAATTGAAAACAAATTGAATTTGAATTGAATAGAAAACGAATTTGAATTGAATTGATTAGAAAACGAATTGAATTTGAATTGAATAGAAAATGAATTGAATTTAAATTGATTAGAAAACGAATTTGAATTGAGTTGAATATATAACGAATTTGAATTGAATATATAACGAATTTGAATTGAATTGAAAACGAATTGAAATGAATTCAAATTGAATTGAAATTTGAATTGAATAAAAATGAATTTTAAAATGAATTTATAAGGAAAAATTCAATTTTGATTTGAATTGAAATGGAAGTTGAAATTGTTTTTGAAACGAAATTAAAACTATTTATATAATTCGTTTTAAATAGAAATCGACGAAATATATATTATATATATAATATAACGGCCTGAATAGAACGCGCCGCGCCGCGGTAGTTCGTAAATTTCGACCATTTATTTCAAACGAACATTACGGGAGATCCGACTGACGGATTCTCCTAAAACCGGAACCGTTGGGTTCGTATCGAAAAGAGCTTTCTAACGAATATTAGAAATTTGAAATCTAACGGTTGGATTTGAAGTTATGTCCAAATCAAATTCGAAAAAGGTCGATGTAAGTGCAGTTCGATGGCCGTTGATGGAAATCGACTGTACGGGCCTTGATAAAATTATTAAAAATATCAATAATTTGTGTAAAATCATAAGAAATGATTTGGGAAAAATTAGGATGAAAAACCCCATATTTGAAAGGATAAAAATAGATTTTTATCGAAATGAACTAGTTTTGAACTAAAATTAAAACCTATTTATTTTTAAATAAATAAAATGGAACTGAATTAGAATTGATTTGTGGGTTTATCGTGAACAGTGTTTCTAATAACACTAGTTCTTTAACCCGATAATAAATAGGATATGATTTGGGTTTATCGTGAACTGTGTTTTAAATGACACTAGTTGTTTAACCCAGTAAAAGGAGTTTTAAGAATCTGAAATTAGATTGAAACATGAATTGATAATCTAAATTATCAAATTTGGCAAATAAGCGAGAATGGAGTATCACCAGTTTTGCTCCAAAGCGATAGTTAAATCTTTAATTAGATTTGAACGTGAAATGGTAATTAATTTTACCGCTAACACCGTGGTGTAGATATGGATTATTACCAGTTTTGTTTCATGGGATGAATAGGTTGGGATTGGGAAATAAAATAAATAATTACTTCGGTACGGTTCGCTAATCTCGACTAGTTTTGGAAAACTATAATTTGGTTTGAAATGACATCCAAAGGAAAATTAAAGGATAAATTTTAAAGAATTTATCTTGGATAAAATTAATGGGAATCCTTCCCTAAGAATTGAAACTAGAAACTAGTTGTAGATTAGTTAAGATGAGTGGTCTCCTGGATATTGATCTAATGTTGGTTTTGGCCTTCGGGGTTAATATTTGGGAAATTGTTCTCTTGCTAATTTGCGGTTAGTGACTAATGAATTGGAATGAGGCGTATGTTGTGTTTGTGTAACATTTGTTTTTAATATACTCGGGTTGTTCGGAAAGTCCGGGTTTATACCCATTCTGAATAACTGATTCGACGATATGTCGAAGATGAAGACGGTGGTTGAAGACCGGAAGTCTTCACATCGTTTGGATAATTTCTGACGATCCTGATTGGGCTGTACACCCAAGAGGTTGGAAATAGTTGGTGGTCGTCCAGACGTACTTGGAGATCGACGGATATGCGAGGAAAGTGCCTCCGGTTTCGTTCAGACCCAGAACGAACTTGTAAATGGATTGTGTGTCTGACATTGGATTTCATTCTGTGTTGATTGATTTCTGTTAAATATATATCTGTTTGGCGGCGGAGAATTTATTCTCTTGCTTAACGCCCTTCTCTGAGAACGTACGAGCTTAGAGGTTATATATCGATAGATATCAATCGCATGGCATGAATTGCCTATGTGGCATGCTGAGTTGCATAGATCAAGGCTTCTGTTGAAAAGCAAAGTCTTGTGGTTGATGATCAAAGCACGGCCTAAGTGGCATAGCTTTGTGTATAGCGTGGATTCGCGAGCCTCACACCTCGGTATGAGTTAAAAACGGGATAAGGACCCAAGGAGTGCATGACGTTTCTTTCTAGCTATGGTGGTGTCAGTGACTTACCAGCCCTGACATTTATATCTATTTTCACCTATGTGGTTGTTGGAATGCGAGGCGCCTCGATTATAGGTCTGTAAGGACCAGGAAACGTGTGTTCTGGAATAACTAATCCTCAAACATAAGAGAGGACCGGCCTTGGAGGAAGCAGGATTGCCCAGAGTGTGTAGTCCTGAGGCATTTGCTAGAGTGTCTCGAACGCGGAGAGGAGCTTGCCCCTTGCCTCGACTCATGACGGAAATCCAATTTCCAATGCGTGTATTGCGGTTTTAATTGTAGAACTAGTATGGCGACATAGTAGATGGTAGCTATGCCGCCTATGATTTATATTTATGATTGAAATTCTTTTGACACTATACACTTATTATAGTATCAAATGATTTGTTTTAAATGTACCAAGCATGTTTGGCTATTATAAGGGAAAACCCTATCCTCCGGCTTGCGTTGCATTGTGTGATGGGACCTGGGTCTTATAATAGCTTCGTTTTTCGAAAAAGCATTGCTTTGTTTATTCTATGCACTGGTATTCTTGGGAGGAAACCCATTCCGTGTTATACGGCATGGTCCTTTGAATTACTCTCTTTTAAAGTAAAGTTTTAAATAACTGTTTTAGTTCTCACACCAGTCACATGACTGACCTGGAGTTTATTGTTTTTACCTAAACTCTGGGTGCCCCTATTTTCCGCACGGGAAGCTAGTAGTTTTTGTTTCGCAGATGTATATTCACAGGATCCTGGATTACAGCTGGAATGATATCCGGAAAGCTCTGTATCCGTATATCACCTTTAGTTGTGCTTTGTATTATTTTCAACTACTATGTAATTTATTGTAATCTATGATATTTATCGAATGTAATTTATTCATTTATGCTCTGTATATTCTTGTATCTGATGGAATTGTTGTAATATACAATGAAATGTTCTTCCGCATGCATTCTATTTTGTCCTGTTCTCAAACGATCAGGGGTTTCGAACGGTCTAGATCGGTTTAACGACTGATTCAGATCGAGCGAAATTCCTTGTCGTCACATTGGGTATCAGAGCTTTGGTTTACAGAGCTCGAGAACAAGACACATTAGAAGGATACGAAAGAATTCATCAGATATTGGATTAGTAATATCCAATTAGAATGACTCATTAGAGATAGGATCAGTGGTATCCTAGAACGAGTGTGAAGAGTATATTTTTCAATTGAAAACGATTTTGTTTTGAAAATTTAAATCGTTTTATACGTATTTGAATATTTATTTATTTTGAATTTGGATAATCGAGTATATAAAGATTTTGCATATACGCGTCATGAACGTATATTCGGGGTTTTAATATAGTAGATAGATATAGAATCATACTCTAGTGGCCCGAAGATGATTCTGATGGTTGAGTACTTGTCGTCAGAATTTATATTCGAGTGACGAAGGTGTGATTTCTATATATTTCCATTAGACTGGTGTGAGAACCAAAACTTATATAGCTAGAACACATTGTTGTGAATTGGCATCAAAAACATGATTTTCTGTATATATATCAAAATTATGAATTTGAAACGTTAATCCACTAATTGATTGATGTTTGTGTTGTTTGTTTATTTGTTGATAATTTTGAACCATTATGCCTAATTGAATCAAATATTGAACTGTATTGAAAATTGGTCGCATTTGCTTGCATATACATGTACTTACACTGAACAGGTCATAGCAAGGAGGCTAGAGCAGAGAATAAAATTTGTTTGCCCGACAAATAGGTACATGTTTACTATAATTTACTGTTTTGTTTGGGTGATGATGATTTTATGAGCCTATTGGCTAGCCACTTGGCTTTTTCTTTTTCTTTTTGGGACCAGAAGGCCTGTATGGCAATTTCGGGATTTTCCCGTGGCTCCCGGTGCAGGGGAGGTTATGGCGAAATTTTTCGAAAATTTAGGGTGTTAGCCAAATTTTTGAAAATTTGAAAATTCTCAGAAACTGAAAAGTTGGAGAATGGAAGCCGGATCAAACATAGAATTGATTAATCAAACCACTTTCGACTTTGTTCCTTTTCGGGGACGAAAAGTTTTAAGTGGGGGACATTGTAACAACCTAAAAATCTGGGCCAGTTTAAAATTTTTGTTTTGGCAATTTTAGCGAATTTTGAATATTTAAAATGAATTATTTTAAATAATATCGACGAAAATTTTATTTTGAATATAATTCGAACGTATATATTTATACGCGTCGTCGTTAGAATATAAATAATTATATATAATTATAAATAGAATTGAAAATGGCGTGGTAGTTCGATAATTCGATTTCAAACTTCAATTGAATGTACCGGGTGCAAAACAATCCAGATTTTAGTGAAACCAAAAATAATAGGATCTATTTGATAATATCTTTCCAACGAATCCGGAAAATCAAAATTTCATAGCGGGAATCAAAAGATATGTCCAGTTGAAAATTCTGAATAGTCGCTATGGAATTCAGGCCCCTAAAAATAGACATTTTGCAAATGACCTCGGATTTCGACGAAACCACTTTTGTAAGATCCGTGATGTCAGATTTTTGCTAGATTCCAAATTTCATAATTTTTCGAATCAATATGTGAGCGTGGAAAAGGAAAACGCGTTTGACCAGTTTTTGTTGATTTTAATCGACTGGAAAATGGCCATTTTTCTAACGGTCTCAGAATTCGACGAAACTAGTTTTGTTAGGACCGTATCGTCAATACGAAGCTAGAAAATATTTTTCTGGAATATTTCTAGTTAGTATGTGACCCCGGTAAATTGAAATGCACGTTCAAATTCAATATATAGAGTCAAATGTATATTTGACGAAATCTGATTATAACGATCGAATCAACTTTGCGGTACATATCCCATTGGGTTCGGAATGGGGGTGAAACGCTATGGACGACAGGCGGTGGGCCTCGTTTAGAGGGCGTATGTAAAAGTCAACATTTAGAAATTAAATAATATAAAAATAATAGAAAAAAATTCTCTCTTCCTCACCTTAATTCCCTCTGCTCCCCCTTATTTTTTCGATTCAATCATTTTCAGAAGAGAAAAAAAAAGAAAAAAAATACATTTCGCCGGAGCCCTTAACCCTCGCCACCGCCCTCCTCCAACGAAAGCCGCCTCCGAGGAGAGGCTCCGCCCGCCTCGCCCTCGATCGACGCCCTCCTCCAGGCGCGACAGCGCCTCCACCCTCAGCCAAGACCCCCAAATCCGCCGCTCCTTCTTCCCCAACCTCCTCCTTCGAGCCCGCCCTCTCCCCATCGAGCACCCCTCCGACAGTTCCTCCCCCTTCACCGTTGACTGTAAGTCTCTTCCTTTATTATAATTTTTATTTATATAAATTCTTATTTATTTTGTTTGTAAATAATCAAGTTTAGATTTTTAAGGGTTTAAAAATAGGATTTTATCATGAAAGAATGAATTTTTGTAAATGAAAAGGATTGGGTTTTTGAAATAAAGTTAGGATTTTTATAATTTTTAACCCATGTAGAAAATAGAAATGTGATTTCTATATTTCAAAAAGGTTAAAAAATATAATTTTTAATTTATAAAAAGGTTAAAGATATAACTTTTATATATGTAGTGAATTAAAAATATGATTTTTATTTTTTTAAAGTAATAAAAATATGATTTTTATATTTTTAAAGTATTAAAAATATAATCTTTACTATATAGAAGATGTAAAAATATGATTTTTGTTTATGTAGAGAATTAAAAATATAATTTTTACATGATAGGAATATTAAAAATAGCATCTTTATATGTGTAGCAGAATAAAGATGTGATTTTTATAATGATATATTTGAAAAGGCGAAATCTTTATAATCGAAAAATTCGATTTTTATATATTGAATAGCGAAGTAAAAATTCGATTTTTATATATTGAATAGCAAAGTAAAAATTCGATTTTTATATATTGAATAGCGAAGTAAAAATTCGATTTTTAAATATTGAATAGCAAAGTAAAAATTCGATATTTATATATTGAATAGCGAAGTAAAAATTCGATATTTATATATTGAATAGCGAAGTAAAAATTCGATTTTTATATATTGAATAGCGAAGTAAAAATTCGATTTTTATATATTGAATAGCGAAGTAAAAATTCGATTTTTATATATTGAATAGCGAAGTAAAAATTCGATTTTTATATATTGAATAGCGAAGTAAAAATTCGATTTTTATATATTGAATAGCAAAGTAAAAATTCGATTTTTATATATTGAATAGAAAAGAAAAAATTCGATTTTTATATATTGAATAGCAAAGTAAAAATTCGATTTTTATATATTGGATAGCAAAGTAAAAATTCGATTTTTACATATGTAGAGAATACGGGCAACGAGGATTACAAAAAGGCGAGAACGATGAAGGTTTCTGCAAAAGAAGAGCCATGGAGTTAGGATAGCTTTGGTGAGAATTTCTCACTCTAAAATTTCTTTTCTAGTTATATATATATAGTAGGATGCAGACGGTGTTTAGTAGCACCCGACACAATCGTCCACAGAACAGGACTTGTTTGTTTGGCTGTGTAGTTGGTTAGATTATTTGGTTTGAATTGAATTGTTTGGTGAAATGGAATGGATTGATTGATGTGTGAATGGCGTGGGCCTTCACTAGACCGGGGATAAGGCTAGGCCTCTTCCCGTTTCTAGTATCGTGCCGTTATGCCGCCGAAATTTTCTAAAATATGTTAGAAAAATAAAAATATCATTTTTATTGTGTAAATGAACTGAATAGAAATTCATGTGTTGAAATAAAATATTTTATCATTAAAAATATAATTTTTAATGTGGAAGTGAATAAAATATTCATTTACAAACCGGACGGTTTGTTTACGTACACCTATTTGAAGGACATTGATTGGGACGATAAATTTTACACATCGCCCAACTGCACAAATAAAATATGTGTTTGATTGTTTGAAACCCCACATGGGTGTTGGGATGAAATTTGAAGTTCACTCATCCTGATTGATTAAATATGTCGATCGATTGATTGACAGGCTGTTACAAGCGTTAGATATCTATATTTGATGCTTATACAGTGTAGTGCACTTTGGTTTATGGTTGATTATTTTTCAATGCTATTATATACGTGTGATATATGAAAATCCATATAATTAATATTATATGGTGACTGATTGGGCCTCATTCCAATTTAGAAAATAAAGAATATTATAAAATAAAGGTTCATGTGTTGACCGTACTCATCCGTTGAGATTAGTCATTTGTTGAACGAAATATTTTAATAATAAAATTTACATCGTCATCAGTATAAAATAAAGGTTCATGTGTTGACAGTACTCATCCGTTGAGATTAGTCATGTGTTGAACGAAATATCATAAAAATAGAAATATTTGAATAGGAAATATTTGAAAAAGAAATATTTGAAATAGAATATTTGAAAATAGAAATATATGAAGCCGTGTTGATTAGATTGACGCCATTTTGACGTGAACGATATTTATATCGATTTTATTCATTTTAAAATGAATATTGAAAAGTGATTTCGAAATCGAATATTTTGAAACGAATTGAATTTGAAGTGAATAGAAAATGAATAGAATTTAAATTGATTAGAAAACGAATTTGATTTGAATTGAATTGAAAACAAATTGAATTTAAATTGAATAGAAAATGAATTGAATTTAAATTGATTAGAAAACGAATTTGATTTGAAATGAATTGAAAACAAATTGAATTTGAAATTGAATAGAAAACGAATTTGAATTGAATTGATTAGAAAACGAATTGAATTTGAATTGAATAGAAAATGAATTGAATTTAAATTGATTAGAAAACGAATTTGAATTGAGTTGAATATATAACGAACTTGAATTGAATATATAACGAATTTGAATTGAATTGAAAACGAATTGAAATGAATTCAAATTGAATTGAAATTTGAATTGAATAAAAATGAATTTTAAAACGAATTTATAAGGAAAAATTCAATTTTGATTTGAATTGAAATGGAAGTTGAAATTGTTTTTGAAACGAAATTAAAACTATTTATATAATTCGTTTTAAATAGAAATCGACGAAATATATATTATATATATTATATATATAATATAACGGCCTGAATAGAACGCGCCGCGCCGCGGCAGTTCGTAAATTTCGACCATTTATTTCAAACGAACATTACGGGAGATCCGACCGACGGATTCTCCTAAAACCGGAACCGTTGGGTTCGTATCGAAAAGAGCTTTCTAACGAATATTAGAAATTTGAAATCTAATGGTTGGATTTGGAGTTATGTCCAAATCAAATTCGAAAAAGGTCGTTGTAAGTGCAGTTCGATGGCCGTTGATGGAAATCAACTGTACGGGCCTTGATAAAATTACTAAAAATATCAATAATTTGTGTAAAATCATAAGAAATGATTTGGGAAAAATTGGGATGAAAAACCCCATATTTGAAAGGATAAAAATAGATTTTTATCGAAATGAACTAGTTTTGAACTAAAATTAAAACCTATTTATTTTTAAATAAATAAAATGGAACTGAATTAGAATTGATTTGTGGGTTTATCGTGAATAGTGTTTCAAACAACACTAGTTCTTTAACCCGATAATAAATAGAATATGATTTGGGTTTATCGTGAACTGTGTTTTAAATGACACTAGTTCTTTAACCCAGTAAAAGGTGTTTTAATGAATCTGAAATTAGATTGAAACGTGAATTGATAATCTAAATTATCAAATTTGGCAAATAAGCGAGAATGGAGTATCACCAGTTTTGCTCCAAAGCGATAGTTAAATCTTTAATTAGATTTGAACGTGAAATGGTAATTAAGTTTACCGATAACACCGTGGTGTTAGATATGGAGTATTACCAGTTTTGCTTCATGGGATGAATAGGCTGGGATTGGGAAATAAAATAAATAATTACTTCGGTACGGTTCGCTAATCTCGACTAGTTTGGAAAACCATAATTTGGTTTGAAATGACATCCAAAGGAAGATTAAAGGATAAATTTTAAAGAATTTATCTTGGATAAAATTAATGGGAATCCTTCCCTAAGAATTGAAATTAGAAACTAGTTGTAGATTAGTTAAGATGAATGGTCTCCTGGATATTGATCTGATGTTGGTTTCGGCCTTTGGGGTTAATATTTGGGAAATTGTTCTCTTGCTAATTTGCGGTTAGTGACTAATGAATTAGAATGAGGCGTATGTTGTGTTTGTGTAACATTTGTTTTTAATATACGCAGGTTGTTCGGAAAGTCCGAGTTTATACCCATTCTGAATAACCGATTCGACGATATATCGAAGATGAAGATGGTGGTTGAAGACCGGAAGTCTTCACATCGTTTGGATAATTACTGACGATCCTGATTGGGCTGTACACCCAAGAGGATGGAAATAGTTGGTGGTCGTCCAGACGTACTTGGAGATCGACGGATATGCGAGGAAAGTGCCTCTGGTTTCGTTCAGACCCAGAACGAACTTGTAAATGGATTGTGTGTCTGACATTGGATTTCATTCTATGTTGATTGATTTCTGTTAAATATATATCTGTTTGGCGGCGGAGAATTTATTCTCTTGCTTAACGCCCTTCTCTGAGAACGTACGAGCTTAGAGGTTATATATCGATAGATATCAATCGCATGGCATGAATTACCTGTGTGGCATGCTGAGTTGCATAGATCAAGGCTTCTGTTGAAAAGCAAAGTCTTGTGGTTGATGATCAAAGCACGGCCTAAGTGGCATAGCTTTGTGTATAGCGTGGATTCGTGAGCCTCACACCTCGATATGAGTTAAAAACGGGATAAGGACCCAAGGAGTGCATGACGTTTCTTTCTAGCTATGGTGGTGTCAGTGACTTACTAGCCCTGACATTTTTATCTATTTTTCACCTATGTGGTTGTTGGAATATGAGGCGCCTCGATTATATGTCTGTAAGGACCGGGAAACGTGTGTTCAGGAATAACTAATCCTCAAACGTAAGAGAGGACCGGCCTTGGAGGATCCAGGATTGCCCAGAGTGTGTAGTCCTAAGGCATTTGCTAGAGGTTCTCGAACGCGGAGAGGAGCTTGCCCCTTGCCTCGACTCATGACGGAAATCCAATTTCCAATACGTGTATTGCGGTTTTAATTGTAGAACTAGTATGGCGACATAGTAGATGGTAGCTATGCCGCCTATGATTTATATTTATGATTGAAATTGTTTTGACACTATACACTTATTATAGTATCAAATGATTTTTTTTAAACGTACCAAGCATGTTTGGCTATTATAAGGGAAAACCCTATCCTTCGGCTTGCGTTGCATTGTGTGATGGGACCTGGGTCTTATAATAGCTTCATTTTTCGAAAAAGCATTGCGTTGTTTATTCTATGCACTGGTATTCTTGGGAGGAAACCCGTTCCGTGTTATACGGCATGGTCCCTTGAATTACTCTCTTTTAAAGTAAAGTTTTAAATAACTGTTTTAGTTCTCACACCAGTCACATGACTGACCTGGAGTTTATTGTTTTAACCTAAACTCTGTGTGCCCCTATTTTCCGCACGGGCAGCTAGCAGTTTTGGTTTCGCAGATGTATATTCACAGGATTCTGGTTTACAGCTGGAATGATATCCGGAAAGCTCTGTATCTGTATATCACCTTCAGTTGTGCTTTGTATTATTTTCCGCTGCTATTTAATTTATTGTAATCTCTGATATTTATCGAATGTAATTTATTCATTTATGCTCTGTATATTCTTGTATCTGATGGAATTGTTGTAATATACAATGAAATGTTCTTCCGTATGCATTCTATTTTGTCCTGTTCTCAAACGATCAGGGGTTTCGAACGGTCTAGATCGGTTTAACGACTGATTCGGATCGAGCGAAATTCCTTGCCGTCACACAAAGCCTCATTTTGGTGGGAAATCACCCAAGCTGGGCATCCGATGGAAACTTAGGAAGATTTTAGACAGAGGTTCAAAATGAAATTTCTTTCCCAAGCTGAGATAAGTATACAGATGGAGAGGTTCTTAGCACTCAAATAAGGAAATTTGACGTAAAGGAGTATGTGAACAAGTTCAACCAACGGGCAAGGTTCAGGTTAGAGTTGGTGGATACACCACACAAAAAGGCTTTGCGGTTTGCTAAAGGGATAATTGAGCCTCTACATGGTTTAGCTATGTCCCATATTCCAATGGGGGCCACCGTTGAAAAGCTTGTTTATATGTCCCTATTGCATGAGGAGGACAAAGGAGAAAAGAAGGAAACAAAAGCTGAGGGGACATCGCAGAATAAGAAGGTGTGGCCCAAGAATGGGCAGCAGCAACAACAACAAAAGAAAGGTGAGAAAGATGATAAAGCCAAGGATAAGAGAAAATTTCACAATTTTGGAAAGAAGGGACACTTGATCAAAGATTGTACGAGAAGGAAGAGCAATTTCTTTAATTGCGGAAAGGTCGGACACTTCTCTAAAGTGTGCCCAAAGAAACAGGCATCGTTGGGGCAAGGTCAAAGAGCAGGGTCTTCTGGATGGCAGGTGCATGCTCTCGCTATCAGTGCTCCTGAAAGAGGTAGAAAATTTTTCATAGAAAGTTTAATTTCTCCTTCAAACCATCCAGTTAGAACACTTTTTGATTCTCGTGCTTCACACTCATTTATATCTAGTTCTGTTGTTGAATCTCTGCACTTAATTACTAGTATGGTAGTAGATCCCAGAGTTGTTTCAAACCCCATTGGTGGTTCGGCTCATTTATCGATGATTTGTCGGGGTTTTAAAATATCTGTATTAGGTGTCGAGTTTGAATGCGACGTGTATGTGCTCGAATTTATGGGCTACGGGTTGATTCTAGGTATGGATTGGCTTACCACGTATAGGGCTATTCTGGATTGTGAGAGGATGGTTGTTAGACTCTTGACTTGTCACGGGAAGACCCTCGAAGTTTCTTGTGACCTCCAAGGGTCCGTTATGCTTAGCTTCCTAGAATCTCTAAATGCATCCATAGATAATTTGCATTCTGTTCTAATGGTTCGAGATTATTCCGATGCTTTTGATGAGGTACGAGGTTTACCTCCAAGGCGCGAGATTGACTTACGCATATATCTGGTGGACAATGCAAAGCCAATTGCATTACCAGTATGCCACATAGCTCAAAGGGAAAGGAGAGAGCTGAGAAAGCAAGTAGGGGAGCTACTTTAGAAAGGGTTCATCAGACGAAACATATCTGAATGGGGTGCTCCAGTAGTATTTGCAACTAAAGCGTATGGTTCACTTTTTTTGTGTGTTGACTATAGAGAATTGAATAAGCTCACCAGGAAAAATAGGCACCCGCTTCCGAGGACTAATAATTTATTTGATCAGCTTGTTGGTGCCTCGGTATTTTCTCAGTTGGACTTAGCTACGGGGTTGCATCAGTTGAGGGTGGCTAAGGATAGCATAGATAAGACTGCTTTCAAAACTCCGGACTTTTTCTTTGAATAGCTAGTTATGCCTTTTGGGTTGACAAATGCACCCGCCTATTTTGTTGATTTGATGAGTTGGGTGTTTTGGGAGTTCCTAAACAAATTTGCCGTAGTCTTTGTTGATGATATTTTGATCTTTTCCAAAAGTGAAGAAGAGCATGCCCAACATTTGGAAGAAGTTTTGAAAACTCTCCGTGACCATCATCTTAAGGCAAAGTTCTCCAAATGCCATTTTTGGAGAAAAAGGTGAGATTCTTAGGGCATGTAGTCTCCATAGAACGGATAGCTGTAGATCCCGCCAAGGTGGTTTCAGTGCAAAATTGGCAGATTCCTAAAAATGCAACTGAGGTGAGAAGCTTTCTTGGGTTGGCAGGTTATTGTAGGAAGTTCATTAAGGACTTCGGGAAGATATCATCCCCTCTCACCAGGCTAACAAAGAAGAATTTTGCATTTTTGTGGGACATTGACTGTGACGTTGCTTTCCAAGAGGGCTTTGACAACAACCCCAGTATTGACCTTGCCTGACGGAAGTAAAGTGTTTACTGTTTACACTGATGTGTACAGTACAGGGCTTGGTGCGGTTCTGATGCAAGAAGGGAAAGTCATATGTTATGGGGATAGACAGTTGAGAGTTCATGAGAAGAACTACCCCATCCATTGTCTAGATCTAACTGCCATAGTATTCGCATTGAAGACGTGGCATCATTATTTAATTGGAGAAAATTTCGAGTTATACACCGATCATAAATCTCTCAAGTATCTATTCTCACAGAAGGATCTCAACTTAAGGCAATAATGGTGGATGGAGTTCTTAGCTTCATATGATTTTGAGATTGCGCATACCCCTGGCAAGGGTAATGTGGTGGCAGACACACTAAGTAGGTAGAGGGTGGCCCAAAGTCCTCTGTTTATGGAGAGAAAGAACTTGGAGTTCATATCAACTTTTGATTTTAGACCCTCCATCGAGGTTTTGCCTAATTTGTTTGCATCCATGGAGTTAAGATCAACCTTATGGACCAGATAGGAGCTTCACAACAAGGTGACCAACAGATTCTATACATCATGGATAAGCTCAGAAGAGGGGAGACTTCTAGGCACCTCAGTAGATATGCCATAGATGAAAAGGGGCGGTTGAAAAGAGATGGAAGGCTTTGTGTTCCTCAAACTAGAAGCTTGATAAAGGCAGTCCTAGAAGGAGCCCACGATTCTAAGATGACTATTCATCCAAGTGGTGATAAGATGTACAGAAACATGAAGAGGGTTTTCATTTGGGCCAGAATAAAGAAAGATGTGGCCCAATTTGTTTCTCAATGTTTAGTTTTCCAGGAAGTCAAGGCTGAGCAAAAGAAGCCCGGAGGATTACTTCATCCGTTGGAGGTTCCGCAGTGTAAATGGGAAAGCGCCTCTATGGATTTTATAGATGGTTTGCCTAAGTCGAAGAAAGCCAATTCTAGTATTTGGGTAGTTGTAGATAGACTCACTAAGAGCGCTCATTTTATTCTAGTTAAGAGTAATAGGATGACATCATGGTTGGCAGCAATTTATGTTTGTGAGATAGTTCGTCTTCATGGACTACCTTCCAACATCATGAGTGATCATGACCCCATCTTTACCAGCGAATTCTGGAGGAGCTTGCAAGAAGCATTAGGTACACAGTTGTGTTTGAGCACCATTTAGCATCCTCAAAACGATTGGCAGACAGAGAGGGTGAACAGAATTCTTGAAGATTTTTTAAGACTGTGTATCCTAGACTTAGGAGGGACTTGGGAAGAGCATCTTCCTTTAGTAGAGTTTGCCTATAATAACAGTTATCAAAATAGCATCGGCATGGCACCCTTCGAAGCATTGTATGGGCGGCCCTATAGATCGCTAACTTGTTGGTGGGAATCTACAGAAAGAATATTATTTGGACCAGATATGGTTAGGGAAACATCTGAAAAGGTTGACCTTATTCGACGGCGGATGAAGATGGCACAAGATAGGCAGAAGTCCTATGCAGACAAGAGAAGGACTGACATCGAATTCGAAGTACGAGACTTGGTTATTATCAAAGTATCGCCTTTGTGGAATGTGGTTCGCATCGGATCAGTAGGGAAGTTGGCACCTAGGTTTGTGGGACCATTTCCCATAATCGAGAGGATTGGCCAAATGGCCTACCGAGTAAAGCTCCCAGAAAATCTATCAGGTGTTCATAACATTTTCCATGTCTCTCATCTGCAGAAGTGCCTGCATGACACCGCAGAAGTTGTTGAGCCGAGTATATTGGAAGAAGTCAAAGTGGAACGGGAGGTGACAGTCAGACGAGTCCCTACCCGTATTCTTGGGTTAGAAGTTAAGAAGTTTCGCAATAAGGAGATCAAATTGCTAAAGGTTCAATGGAGAGATAACCCAGAAGATGCAACTTGGGAGCCGAAGACAAGATTCGTGCTTCATACACTTTTCTTTTTGAGAGTATGTTCTTAACTCCTTTTCCTAAGTTTTATCAGTGCTTGTTTCTGTCAAGAGAGTATATCCTGTCCATAGTATTTTCGACCTTTAGATAGGAATCCTATGGATGTAAATATGTGTTTGAAACATGTTATGATTGATGGATGCAAGTGGATGCAAGTGTTTAATTGTGGTTGCCTATGCACGCATATACACACACATTAGGCACCAAGATCGGCTCAATCACTCTCATAATGAATATGGATGTGTGTCCATTCTTTTCTCCTATAGATGGAAATGGATGATTTAGCATATGGATGTTGCATTTGGACGAATGAGTGTGCACACATATAGAACTTATATCAGTAGACCTCTTGATCTTCGCATTAATGTTGGGACATATACACACACCTTCGCATATATTCATATAAGCATTAGAAATCTTTGAGAACAATGGATGCCAGTGATTGGTGGATGAGTAGATGGATGATGGATGGTAGGATATGCATTCTTCTTAACTTAGAGATTTCAGGACGAAATCCTTTGAGTAGGGAGAATGCAACACCCCGAATTTGTACCGACACTAAATGAGGATAAATTAAATAATAATTAATTTAATATTCAGAATTAGAGGAAACGGACTGCACCATTGCGTCCGTCTCGAAATCTAGTCAAGATAGACATTTGATTTGCGTAAAACGGACACCGTATGAGGAAGTTATGAGGGTTTTAAGTTTGTATAGGCGTAGAAAAATTATATATATATGAATGAGTCAGAGATGAGTCATAATTTTATCCAAAACGATCCGAATTTGAAAAATTCGTCATAGCAGCAAAATTCCCGCTCTAGGGGGTCAACCCCCTAGAGGGGTGTCGACCTAGGGGTCAAACCCCCCTGAAAGGGTGTCGAACAATGGGTCGACCCACTTACAGGGGTGTCGACACCCGTAGGGATGATGTGGCACTCTGTTTCAGGGGGTATGGCAGCTATATATATGTGTCCTATTCTCTTATTTTCTTTAATGGAAATCATGGAGGTCATATGCCGCTAGAGTGCGAACTGAACCATTTTCTACAACTACATACTTTGCAAATCAAATTTAGAATTCAAGATCCGTTCTTTCTCTATTCTCTAAACCTAACGATGTGAGTTTCTAGATTGCTTCAAGTTTTAGATAAAAAAAGTAAATTGTGAAAGACTGTAAATTGGATATGTTGTAAAGTATGACTCTGTGCAAGTGTTATATCCTATACTATGTCATGATAGATTTGTTTCTCTAGATCTAACATAATAGTGGTTATTCTATTATTTTGTCTATGTGGATCTTAACTTGTAACTATATTGTGGTGAATGTATATCTATTAAATTGGACAGTTGTAACATTGGCTAGATCTAGTTCTTTATGTGAATCCCCCTTTTCACTTGTCATATTGTGATCGATCTAGACATGTTGTAAACTTGACATGTGAAGCTATCTTTAGATCTAAACATGTTACTATGTTACCCTAATTATGCTAGATCTAAATAGTTGGACACCTAAAATGGTTAATTTAGATCTCATTATACTTGCTTTGACATCGTAGTAATAGCCACAAGTTATCAGTTTTATGTCCACCTTGTGATGATGTTAATTAAATGTCTATTCACCTTGTTATCATTCTAGTTTATGCCAAGATATGTTGAAACTATAACCTTTGTCATATTCCCTTTTCATTGTTATGGCTAGGATGCTTTATAGACTAGATGCCTCCAAAATACGTGTAAATACGTTAGTTAGGAAATGGGGAAATGGGATTTATAATTGGCATGGTTTATGTAATATTTATACAAATTGGGCATTTAATTCAAATGGGGAAACATAGAAATAATCACCTATAATGACATAGGTAGATTTGGGATAAAAATGGAGTATTTAGTAATTAAAATTAGGAATTGTAATTGCACTTATGACACGAGGTTAGGTTGCATTAGTGGCGGAAGTCTACCCGGACCCGACTGGCATATCCAGCAGCCATTAATACTGAACCTAATGTGAGAGGTCTAAGTGCACAAATACGAATCGGGCAAGGACACGAGGTTAGGCCCGACTGTGGAATAAGACTTCCTGGACCCGACTGGCATATCCAGCATCCAGACGTTGTAGGCCTAATGTGGGAGGTCTAGCCCATTATAACCATAATTGGACATGGTATTGAATTCGACTACTTATCCTAATTTAATCCATAAGGATTGTATGATTATGAACTTAAGTTAGGGTTAAGTAAAATTGGATGGGTAATGGGTGGGTTAAGTAAATTAGAGGGGGTGGGTAATATTTACATATAGGCCCATGAACTTAACCCAATAAGGTTATGTAATTAAAGACACCTAGTGGTATACATAACCGATGGAAAATATAATAAAGTTATGTAATTAAAGACACCCTTTAGGTTAAGCATAACTGATAAAGGGCTATTTAATTAAAGACACCTAAGGGTATACGTAGTCAGTGAAAAAACTAGTGGGGATACAAGACAAAGGGGAGAGCTTTTATCATATTGAGTGGGACCCATTTCAGTCAGTAACCCAGAGTTGGTATCAAGTAAAGAACTCCGTACTAGGCGGAGAAGGGGCACGCTTACTGATTGATTATAAGAGATCCAGACGAGACGGATGGTGTGGGCGGGGCAAACCGACCAAGCCATGTGCGTGCATGATCTGGGCAGAGGGGGGATAAGACGACCGTGACACCAGTATGTATGGTTGTGCACACCTTAATGATTGCCACTTTGGGAAGTGATACCTCCTATTGTGGGGCCAGCATAGGATATCTACGGCGTATGGAGCCGATTGATTAGGGTAGTCGTTAGGGTACACTCAGACGTATGCCCTATGTCTACCAAATTATAGTGGAAGGGATCATCTCATTTTAGTTATACTAGCAATAGTGCAGAGTAATTATTGGTGAGGCACATTCAGCTTATCTTGCTTACCTTGTCACACCTGCCATTTATGTAGTGATCTCTCTTTTACCCACTTTATATGTCTATCATGTTACTTTTATTTATTTATTGGCTAAAAGAACTAGACTCGGCAGACTTTGTGTCTAACCCTTTTGTTTCTCCTTCTTTCTTCCGTTCCCCCCTCCCCCTAGGTTCTCAGAGAGGAAACACTCAAGCTTAGTCAGGACTCAGATATCATCTTACTAGGTGTTACTTCTGAAGTATGGCTCAAGTTCTTGTCTCTACCTTGGCTTAACTTTTTCAATTGGGGAATTATTTTTTTCATATTATTATGTACTCTGATGATGCAAGACATAAGTTGTTTTATTGTAATGGTTTTTGTGACTTATGGTATTATGGACCACAGCATTATAATTTATGTTTGAAATAAAAATTTAAAATTTCCACTGTTATCTTATTTATATCTATCTTGTAATTATTCTGTCTGTTTATCTATAAGCTTCATGAAACTTAATGCATTCCCTTAGTGAGTGACATTAACGGACGTGGGGTGTCACACTAAATATGAAGCCCTCATTGCCGGATTAAGGCTAGCAAAAGAATTGCAATTGAAGACTTTGCAATTATTCAGTAATTTGCAATTGGTTGTATGTCAGGTTCGAAAGGAATTTCATGCCAAAAGAGGATTCTTCTAGCTTATCTGTCCAAGGCATGAGAACTACTCGACAACTTTGACTTTAACACCATATCATATATTCCTAGAGAATAGAGCTTGAAGGCGGATTAACTAGCAAAGTACGCAAGTACGGGAGATGCACAAATGCTAGGTTAGTTGTAGTTGAAGTCCTTTCTAACCCTAGTACAGAAAAAATTGATGTAGATTAGATTATGGAGATGGCCGAAGAACCAGACTCATGGATGACTCCAATCAGAGAATATCTCCTCCGTGGTGTGCTCCCGAAAAATTCTAAGAAGCAAAGAAAGATATTGTGGAAGGCCCCCATGTATCTCATTCAGAATGGTCGACTATACAGGCTAGGATTCTCTATGCCTCTGCTATGGTGTGTCACAAAGGAGAAGTCAAAAGAAATCATGATGGAGTTGCATGAAGGTGAATGTGGAGTTCATACTGGCTGTCAAACGTTGGCTATGGTTACTATTGGCCAGATGTAATCGAAACTCCACGGCATACACCAGAAAGTTTGATAGATGTTAGAGATTTGCAAAGATTCAAAGAGCGCCATCCACTGTGATAACTCAAATGGTCAGTCAATGGTCATTTGTCGCCTGGGGCATCAATCTTATTGGAGCACTACCTACAACAAAGTCTAGCTTCAAGTATTTCATTATAGCCATTGATTACTTGTAAAAAACCGAATTTTTATAACACGTTAAAACAAGTAATCAAGGCAGAATTAAATTTTAAGATCAAAATCAAAAGAAACAGGTTGCGCTATTGCGTCTGTCTCGAAATTCTTCTTGGAAATGAGTCCGAGTTTACCAGAATCGGAGTCTGTATGAGGGAGATATGACCCTCCGAAGTTTCAAAAATTTTCAAAGTTCAAAACAGCTCGAATTCGAGTTCGAAATTTCGAATTTCAAAACCCAGACAGACTGGGCGGGAAATTTCCCGCCCAGCACCCAAGTCGACTGGGGAGTCGACTGGGCAGTCGACACCCCTAGGACCAGGTCGACTGCGCAGTCGACTTGGGTGTCGACCTGGTCCCCGAGCCCACTTTTGGGCCTGGGTGCATTCTGATGTACCTGGTCTCGTTTTATGCCTAGGTTCGTCCGCCTAATCCTATATAAATAGCCTCTCGCCTCATTCTCTCTACACCATTTCATTCTGTCCTTATGCTGCCTCTGAGAAAAATAGATAAAATAATATATAAGTCTGAGACGAGGATATGCTGTTCAAGTCTTTCAAGAGGAGATTCAAATCTAGTTAGGATTCAAGTAAAGATTCAACGGCTTCAAGCAACGACGCCTAGACCATATTGAATCAAATCAGAAGATTAATCAAGTTAGACGTTTCAACGCGACAACGAATCGATTTGTCCTCTCTTAGCCAATCAATGTAAGTTCTAGTTGCTTTTCGATTTAAATATTTAATTATAATGTGGCCATGAATTAAAGTGGAATTGGATTAAGTATGTTTATCGATCCAGATCTATTCTTGTTTCTCCTTGGATCTTGGAAACTTTTCTATTTTCACTCTCATGTCTAGTTCATGATCTATTAAGCCTGTTGTAATCTTAATATGCCTGTGATGATGTTTTCTCTCTGATCTTATTTTGATGCAAAATTCTACCTTTCCCCTATTTGTTTTCTTTTGATGAACCTTGGTCAATTTCGGACCTAGGCCTAAACTGCGATTTGCGTGCGATTGAATACGGGGGAAATATTGGGATACTGCCTTGTTGTATATATGTGTTTGGTAGAATCGAAGGCATAATATGAAAACTGGATATTTGGGGTATTACTACCATTAACATGAAATTGAATATTTGGGTATTATCGTTATAATAGTAATTGCAAGAATGGGGATTGGCATATATATAATTTGACATGGATTTTGATATATGTAATATGGCGTGGATCTTGATATATGTAATTTGGCTAGAACTCATTATGGGTAAATTGGTGTAAACATGTTATACATGTAATTTTGGGTATAAAACTGGATCTATGTAAATTGAGCATAGCTTTGTAAACATGTAAATCATGAATCTTGACATATGTAAAACGACATGAATTGAACATATGTAAATTTGGTATGAATTGGGCATATGTAAAACTTACAAGTAGCCTAGAATTTGGGCATATGTTAATTATGTAAAATTTGGAGTAGAAACATATATGATAATTTATGACTTGGAGAAAGTTTAATATGAACGCGCCTAAGTTGGGTTTTAGGTAGTTGGTATGTATTGGACATCTAGAAGGCACATGAACATGCTTGTGAGCTTGAAACATGAATTGGTTATGAATATGAATCATTAACTTGATAGTAGGCATAAGTGAAAACATGAAACTTGACATGAAACTCGCCATGAAACTAGACACGAACTTGACATGAAACTTGAACATGGACATGACATTTAGAATGAACTAGAAAATGCCAACTCGAGGTTGGGTTGAGTTTGCAGTGTAAATCTGCCCGGAACCGCCCGGCAAATCCAGTTACTGCAAACAATAGGATCCAATGTGGGTAGTTGGTCATATCGCGCTTGAAACCCGAGGTCAGACTGAGTTGTGGTGTAAATCTGCCCGGAACCGCCCGGCATATCCAGTGACCACAACAACAGGTCTGATGTGAGAGGTTAGGGAGCATTAATGAATTAATGCCACTTGATAGGGTTAAGTCATGAACCGTTTGAATATACTTAACCAATTTGACACGATGACTTGATAGGGTTAAGTCATGAACCGCTTGAATATACTTAACCAATTTGACACGATGACTTGATAGGGTTAAGTCATGAACCACTTGAATGTACTTAACCAATTTGACACGATGACTTGATAGGGTTAATTCATGAACCGCTTGAATATACTTTACCAATTTGACATGATGACTTGATAGGGTTAAGTCATGAACCGCTTGAATATACTTAACCAATTTGGCACGATGACTTGATAGGGTTAAGTCATGAACCGCTTGAATATACTTAACCAATTTGACACGATGACTTGATAGGGTTAAGTCATGAACCACTTGAATATACTTAACCAATTTGATACGATGACTTGATAGGGTTAAGTCATGGACCACTTGAATATACTTAACCAATTTGGCATGTTGATTTGATAGGGTTAAGTCATGAACCGCTTGAACACACTTAACCAACTTGACACATGATTCGTAGGGCTAAGTCATGAACTTGAACGACAACACTTAGCCAATTTGACATGACACGTAGACGGGTTAAGTCACGAACTTGAATGACCACACTTAACCAACTTGACATGCTAGACTGATGGGGTTAAGTCTCGAATTTAAATGACAACACTTAACCTGCTAGACGGAAACCCTAGTTACGCGGTCCGTTTCAGCAGTAACCCACTAGATGTATCATGGTACCCTGGAACTAGGCATGGTGGGGCACGATTACTGGGCTGATTGTAAGCGACCAGAACGACGGCTGAGTTGGTGCGCCATTGTAGGTTCCGGCGGACTATGGTCGTGCACGTAGTTCGGAGTTGAAAAAGCAGGCATTGGGCACCGTAGATTTACACTGTGCGTGCTTGATTCGTGTCGGTGGTTAGTACCCTAGGGCTTGATACACCCTATGATGGACCTAGCACAGGTGACTACATTCGTGATAGGGCCGTATGACACATACACATGAACGAGGTAGGACTTGTAGGGAGCCGATCGACTAATAGATCGTTTCGTGGGACCAAGTAATGGGTCGTTTCATGACATTGGGCAAGGGTTCATTTTATAGTCAACACATGACACGGGTTGGGAAACTTGTATGGGTGGTGCAGAGAAAATAGATATCATAGAAATATTTTAAATGGTGAAACAGAGAAATCTTGCGATGTTTGATAGAAACCTTGCGAAACTATACTTAGCCCATCATGAATGGGAATCTTGCGATGTTGTACATGATAAAAATCATATGATGTTATTCTTGGTTATCGTGCTTGTAGCTTATCTTGTTATCATGCTTATGTTTACTTTCAGTTTATTCATGCCATGTTATCTTTACCTGTTTCTATGCTGAAAGTCGCTAGGACTTACTCAGTCTTTATGACTGACCCGTTTTGTTTCGCCTCTTTTTCTTCCGTCCCCCCCCCCCCAGGTTCGCAGGTTGGGAATACAGCTTAGTTCGGATCTTACCAAGCTCCAAGGTTCTTTCTTGTACGGCTTGGAATTCTCTTGGCTATGGCTTGCTTTGCTGCTTTACTTGGTGAATACATTTTGACTATGGTTTTATGCTTCTTTAATATTACAAGACAGATTTCGATGTAATTGACTTAATAGCATCTTGATGTAAAAGGCTTTAAACCTTACTAAATTTTAAAGCAATCAAATTTGGGTTTTCCTTCCGCTGTTTTATTTATGTTCTATCTTGTAATATTTCTGTGTATGTTTACCTAGATAATACTTCACCAAAACTAGTGCATTCCCTTTGTGAGTGACCCTAGCGGAGGTGGGGTGTTACATTACTTCACCAAATGGGCTGAATCATAACCGTTGGCCACCATAACCTCAAAGAAAGTTATCAACTTCATCTTGAAAAACATCATTTGCAGGTTTGGTGTGCCGTAGAAGATAATCACGAAAAATGGAACCCAGTTTGAAAGCGAAGAATTCCAAAGATTTTGTGCCAAGTATATGATCCAGAAAAGCTTCGCAGCAGTGGCTTAGCAGCATGCAAACGGGCAAGTAGAAGTAGTGAACAAAATCATAAAGTCGACTATTAAGAAGCGCCTAGAGAAGTCCAAAGGTGGTTGGGTAGATGAGCTTTTGCTTGCGCTATGGCATACCGCACAACTCATAAAACTGTGACTAGGCACACTCCTTTTTCCTTAGCTTTTGGTTCTGAAGGAATCTTTTCTTGTAGAACAGGAGGTTCCCAATCATAGAAGGATTGATTTCAACCAAGAGGAAAACGAGAAGTTGCAGCTCGAGGCCCTTGATCAACTTGAAGAGAAGAGAGATAAGGCAGAGCTCAGGGTTGCTGCACACCAAAGAAAGGTAGCCAGACATTTCAATTCTAAAGTCAGACAGAGGACTTTCGAGATCGGAGACCATGTGCTAAAGAAAGTAATGACTGGAACTAGAGTCTTTAGTCCAAATTGGGAAGGACCTTATGTTATAAGCCAGAAGCTCCGAGATGGCACCTTCAAATTATCCACGACAGATGGAATCCAGATTCCTAGAGCATTGAATAGCGAGCATCTCTAGCGCTATTTTTTATGATACAATTTTCAAATTTGTTGTATAAAGTTGTAAATATTTGCAAGCATTATATTTGAACTATGTACATATGAAAGAACAGTCACGAATGAAAAGTCTATTTGCTTGCCTGAATCATATACTTGATAACTCATGTTTAATAATACAAAGCTTGCTAAAGTTGAATTTTTGAATGCAAGTAATATAATAGTACCAGCTCATTCACAATCTAAAAAGATCTGGAAACCTTCTAAAGCACATCCTGATAGGGATAGCTCAAGCATTGAGTGCCGAGAGCGTCATATGAAATAATCAAGATGATGTAGTGCACCACCTTGCAAATCAAAAAGGAATGAGCTATCCAGAGTCAAGTGGCGAAAAGCGCAGCAAATGGGCACGAAGTCAGAAAGTTGCACCTTTCATTGGAAAAGCACTTCCTAAAGAAGGAAGTTAAAGGCATCAAATACCTAGCTGCGATCGCTTGTCAAAATAAGGATCCAGCCGAAAGATTGACGTCGAACTCACGAAATGATGCAAATGTGAAAGCAATTCAACCAAGCCAATAAGTAAAAGATTGTAAATTCCATCGTAGAGGTACCTTCCCAAGTGCGAGGTCCAAGACACCTGTTCTTTAACCACGATAGCTTGCCAAGTCAAAGCATCTAGCAGAAAATTTGTTGTCCACCCCATGAAATGATGCAATAGAACAAGAAAACCTTACCAAAAGGGGGAATCTAGTTTAGCTCCACCAATTCCAAATCCACTTGTCAGGAAGTGCAGCAAACAACGGATTCCTAGCCAGACAGGGGTGTTCAATGAAGTTCCTTCGAGGCCTGGTTTAAAAGGTTGGAGGAAAGCTCACCTTGAACTCAAGCTGGAAGGACCAGCACATACAGAAATACTAGCCGGTAGGCGATTTCTAGACTAGTTATTTCGAGCCTGGCTTAACAGGTCGAAGGAAAGCTAAGTTTAGACTCTTTGAATAGGGGTGTCTGGGGTAGTTCTTTCAACGGAAAGCTGACTATGGGCTCAAGCTGGAAGGACCAGCACATACAGAAATCCTAGCTGGTAGGCGATTTTCTAGACTAGTTCCTTTTGAGTCCCGTTTTAACAGGTCAGAAGAAAGCTGAGTTTGGACTTGTTGAACGGGGGTGTTTAGTGTAGTTCCTTTAACAGAAAGATGACCCTAAGCTCAAGCTAGAAGGACCAGCACATACAGAAATCCTAGTCGGTAGGCAATTTCTTGACTAGTTCCTTCGAGGCCTGGCTTAACAGGTCGAAGGAAAGCTAAGTTTGGACTCGTCAAACGGGGGTGTTCGGTTTAGTTTCAACGATATTGTATTTATCCAGCGGGAGGAGAAACAAACAGCGGACTAAGTACAGGAAGGACCAGTAAATCCAAGCTAGAACGACTAGCAAAAAATAGATATTCTGGCTTAAAAGGGGGTATCCAATGTAGTCTTCCTGAGTCTGGATTAATCTGGTCGGATAAGGCAGACATTGGATTCAAATCAAACCCAAGTATCTCTCCTGGGGTATGTGTTCTGTAACACCCCGTAATTCTGTAACATTATGTTTCACAAATTAAAGTATAATTAAATTTTAGAATAATAATTAAGGGAAATGGGTTATGCCATTGCGTTCGTCTCGAAATTCTGCTTGAGATAGAGTCCGAGTTTGCGTAAATTGGACTCCGTATGAAAAAGATATCCTTAAATAAAATTTGCAGCAAAATATGAAAAAAAGGGGAATGAGAAAAGAATAAATATTTAGCATTGTTCTAAGGGTTGTAAGCAAAAGACTTAGTAGCTCATTTAGTTGGAACACGTGGCTTGCATACAAGAGGTTCAGAGTTCGATCCCCGCCAGCGCCATATTTTTGTTTTAGGGTAATGGCTCAAAAATGGCCTAGTTTGAACGCAGTTCAAAAAGTGGTTTAGTGTGAAAATGGGTATTTGGGAAGGTAGATAAAAAGAAATTAAATATATATATATATATAATATATATAATATATATATATTTACGCATATATATATATATATATGACGTGTACGCATCATATAGCGTACGTTGCACATTTTTTGGTTGTCAAGGATTTGCTTTTTTTTGTAAAAATAAAATAAAAAATTAAAATGGCCTTCTCTGATTGGATTTATGACAAATATTTAACATATTATTACATATGTGCATTTATGTCATAAACATACAAATTTATTAAAAATGTTTGGATGCATGCAGTAAAAAGAAAGATTTATGCATACAGTAAATGGGGATTTTTAAAGAGGAAGAATATGTATACGGTAAACGGAAGATGTATCTATTAAATACATATTTATGTTTGATGGATTGGCAGTAAATAACAAATGTTGATAATGTACATTAAGAGAGTAATTATGGCATAAGTGAATTAGGAATTATTTGCATATAGAATTTGTCCTAAATGAGAAATGTGTACATTGTAGAATATATATATATATATATATATGCTATAACGTGAAATTATATGTAATTGGAATAGTAATTATGACATAATTTAAAATAGGAGTAATTTACAGTCCTTAATTGTGAACATTTAATATGCTGAGTCAATGCTGAGTCATTTCTGACTCATTGCTGAGTAATAGGATAATTCTATCTTGACTGAATGGTTGCGGTCATTTCTAGGGTTAATCAAACTGCCTAAATTAATCCTAAAATTCTATATATACAACCTAGCTCTTAACCTAATTCACACAATTAAACATGGAGCCATCACGCTGCTATAAGATAGCTTGGAATGGCCGCCGCCTAAAGCTTGAAGACAAACAAAGCTAGAACAAAGCTAATTCAAATTTGAGATTAAAGCTACTAATAAAATCAAAACAACAACGTCTACCCAAAGGAACGCATCTCAATTTCAGAACCTCAGATCTCAGAAAAACAAGACCGTCTTGCGTTATAAGTATAGTGGCTCTTTTGATGGGAATGCGATTAAGACATGATTTGTTGTAAATTGTAATATGGAATTATATCATTATTAACGATGTTGTTTTATATTTGTTATTTGTGATAATTTGAATGATTGTGGTGATTGAATCTTTTATGCATTTTGAATCAAACAATCAACACCTTATGCGAATTGTATGTATACAGTTAGATCTAAATATATGCTTATGCAAGTTATAGGTTGCAAGTTAGATTTACACAAATATTTATATCATTCATGTAGGCTCTATATATATACGTTTAAACCAATTGTGCCTACATGACTAGAATATATCTATATTCACATGTTTTTATGCAAGTGAGAACTTATAATCGGATCCATGTCAAGATCCGTTTAGGATTCATATGAAAGTTTATTATTAGATCTATGTTTATACATATGTGTTGCAAGTTCACACCCTTAAGTGGTTGTCAAAGTTATACATATAGTTTTGTCATACGCCAGTTTTATGTTTGAGGTTATTCCTAGACCTATGCATTAATATGTTATACCATGTTTTAGTGGATTCATATGACACCTATTAGGTTATACTATGTTATACCTTTATGTTAGGCTAAAACTATATGATTCATGTGACACCTATTTAACTAGGCCCAATATTTATATGCAAGTTTGTGGCATATTATGCAATGTTATGATATTTACGTCGATTATTTTGCAAGTTCACACCTATGATATTCATGTTGATTATTTTGCAAGTTCACACCTATGATGTTCATATTGACTATGTCGAGAATGCCAAGTTTACACCTATGACATGTTTATGTTAATGGATTATTTTTATGCCAATTTTGTGTACGCTAAATTATGCTAAGTTTTTAGCCTAATATTATATGTCAAAATCATGCGGACGGAAAATTAGGCTAAGATTGTTAGCCTAATATTTAGACGGGGTAACGTTGGGTAAAATTGGTAATTATAGGAAACTTGACATAAATTGGTTAAAAATCACATAAGTAATTTATGGCATAAAATGGTATTAATTATATACCTAAACTAATGAGATTGATTGGAAACAAATTTGACAATAACTTGAATTTGAATAATTTACATAATTAAAATGTAAATTAGAAAATACGAATATGCTTAACCCGAGGTTGGATTGAGTTGTGATGTAAACCTGCCCGGACCCGCCCGGTTGTCCAGTAATCACAACAATACCTATCCAATGTGAGAGGTTAAGGCATTGAGCCCAATAAAGACCCGAGGTTAGGCTGAGTTGTGGCGTAAGACTGCCCAGAACCGACCGGCATACAGGCAGCCACAACAATACTTGTCTAATGTGAGTGGTTGGTGCTTTAATAAGACAATTAAAGCTAAGTTAGGATTGGTAGGGTTAAGTTAACTAAAACACTTAACCAACTTAACATGTTAACAAGACAAGACTTGTAGGGGTTAAGTAACTGAGAAAACACTTAGCCAATTTAACATGTTAACTA
Source organism: Allium sativum (assembly GCA_030737875.1). Classification (NCBI taxonomy): domain Eukaryota; kingdom Viridiplantae; phylum Streptophyta; class Magnoliopsida; order Asparagales; family Amaryllidaceae; genus Allium; species Allium sativum. The sequence continues at coordinate 40,748,528 of CM060916.1, forward strand.
GACTAGAAGGTGAGGTTAAGTAAAGTTAATACACTTAACCAATTTAACATGTTAACTAGACTAGAGGTTGGGGTTAAGTAAAATTAATACACTTAGCCAAATTAGTATGTTAGCTGGACTAGAGCGTAAGGTTAAGTAAACTTAGAACACTTAATCATCATAGTGTGATAAATGAATAGGGTTAACTTAAAGCATGAAGGGACAATACTTGACCATTAGAACATGTTAATTAAACGGATGTTAGGGTTAAGTTAACTAAGAAAACACTTAACCGTTATAACATGTTAGTTAAAACAGATGGGCAGGGTTAAGTCAACGTGAATTACTGATAACACTTAACCAGTTTAACATGACAAATGAATGGGTAAAGTTAACTTGTATCGACTAATGACACTTAACCAATCCAACTTGACGAGAAAGAGAACTAAGTAGTAAACCTTAGTTGAAAGGGGCTAAGTAGTAAACCTTAGTTAAGAAAACGACGATTCAGGAAACTAAGTGGTAAACCTTAGTTAGGAAAACCAAGTAGTAATTCTTAGTATAACACGAGGAGGAGCGAACGTCCATCTAATCTTAAAGAAGGCTCCAACGAATTGGGTTACGAAGCCCGAGGCTTCGAGGGGACGTGAGGGTACCCTTGGTATCCCTCTGTGAGAATGCAAATGATCCGCCTGGGCTCACAGAGCTTAAGGTCTACGTTAGAAGAACCAAGGGTATGCCTTAGTTGCAATATAAGGCAACCTAAAGACTAGGATGGACCAGCGTGATTCGGCGGGACAAATGGCCCTGTAATAGCGACCCGTCGTCTACCTACCATCTTGAGTCAGTCTAGATACGTAAAGCGGAAAGGCAGAGAACTCCAAATGACCATATACTTGCTATCTAGTTATGGGTGAGGATTTCCATAAGGCAGTGGGGCATAGGGGGCCTGCGTATAGTTCTCAATTTTTCAAGGGTGGCCTTTCATTAGTTGAGGGAGGGGTCAGGTGGGACCATTTCCACTGGAAAAACAGACCTTAGCATCTGCATCGGCAGATATCTGAAAGCTCCCGACCGAGTTCCGTGTTTCTAGAATAGCCCTGTCACGGGACTCGGGTCGTACATTTCAGGACATGTGCATATAAATAGCGATAAACGATCCGCGACACATACGTGGGGAAAGTCTAGGAACATATACCACTCTAGGTAGTGCATCCTAGACAAGGGGCATCGTTCGACAGGTAGCATAATCCCTAGTTGGACCTAGGTGGCATAAATCCTGAATCCGATAAGTATTAGATAAGTCGCATAAACCCTAGTTGAATCTAGGAAGCGCTCGATAAGAAAACCCTAGGTTAGATCTAGGTAATAAATAATAGATGTACACCTAAAGGCAACCGCAATTACAGGGATTCGGATCACGTTATCATCTTTATACAGATTACTAGTTGGGATACTAATTAGGTGGTGCAGAAATATAGAATGGGGGGTGATAGTATATACGGTTTAAACTGTCTTGCTTTGGTTAATCTGTTATTCTGGTACTGTCCCATTTTCCAGTTTACTCCTGTCATGAACTTTATCCTGTTCACATGCTAAAAGCCATTAGACTTACTCAGGCTTTATGTCTGACTCTGTTTTTCTTTCGTCTTCTTTTCTCCCGTTCCCCCCAAGGTAGTCAGGGAGGGAATAGCTCTGCTCAGTATGGACTGTTACTCTTTCCAATCTTGAAGACTCTTGGATATATCGCTTCAGACTCTCATTGCCGCTGCTATGGATGGCTTATGCTACATTAGGGAATATAAATGTTATTTTATGCTTCTTTATTTTGTAAGATAGATGATACTCTGGTATTGGAAAGCAATTGTTGTACAAACTATTTTATCAATAAAGTAAAGTTTATTTTCCGCTGTTTTAATTTTGTCTGTCTTGTAATTTATCTACATCTTTTACCTTAAATACTCCACAGAACTTAGTGCATTACCTTTGTGAGTGACACTAATGGATGTGTGGTGTTACATGTTCCATCTGACCTCCGAAGGGCCTGGACTGTCGAGTCAGTGAGTTAGATGATTGAATGCATTTTAAGCATAAGACATCCCAATAGGGGCAAAAAATACAAAGACCTCATGAGCGAGGACATAAACAAAAGGCTTATACATTTGCAAGTACAACACCGGTCAACAAAGTTGAATCTCTTAAAATGTGCTAAGGCAAGCTCAAAGATTTTAACACAGTGGTGAACACAAAAAGTTGTTACCTATAGAATAGAAGTCTTGAGTGTCTCAGTCAAAATCATAAGAGTTCAACGGAGTTGATCATGTAGACTCCCAGCAGCTCGTGATGATCTATGGTATAGGGGCAACACAACTACAACTGAAAAAACCAGTATTCATAAAACATACCACAAAATCATCACGGAACTTGGCACTGCAGTGACAAGAGACTTATAATACTGAAGACTTGTAGTATAAATATGAAGAGAAACAGGGCGGAATGAAAATAGAAAAGGACGATAAAGCTAAAGTAAAAAAGCTTAAGTACAGCAAGTATAACACAGTTTCATCACATCATTAAACAACACAAGTCAAATACAAGAGTTTCAGACACGAGTGTGCATAAATTGATAAGTGACGACTGACACTCGCATATAAAACTGGTTTAAATGCAGTACGTAAAAGGAAACAACAAAAAGTAAAGCAAGCTGGTCACGAGCACTAATTCTTCTTCTTCTTCACATTCTTGTAATCACCAGATCTCAGAGATAATTTGGTAGAGGAAGGAGGAGGAGTACTGGCTGGTGGGTTCCTATCTTTGACCATTCTGCCACTAGGACTCTCTTGGTAAGATAGATTGGTAACTCTCTTCTTCTAAACAATGCGCTTTCCTCCTCTGCACCTCAAATATGACAAAGGCTTAGTTTTCTGCTTCTCCGGATCCTTGGCATCTTTTTATGGGGTCTCATCGACATTGTCTGAATCTTCATTACTAGGGATTTAGTCAGCATCATCATCCAAATCAACAAGTGCTCTAGTCTGTGTGTCCTGTGATCTTAGCGTTCCAGCACTAAGTAAAGATGCATCCCCCGGAGGGGAAGTAATAAATGGGGCAGGAGTAGTCGACATCAAAGTCGAATTAGTAATGATAGCCTCAGTTGTCGTCGTGTTGCCTATAGCGGGAGAAAGTTGTGATGAGATTAAGCCTAATGCATAGGTATAATGAGCATAGAATGCAAGAGTTCCACGAGAACTAAAAAGGGAATCCAAGTATGACATAGTTTGGTCATCCTTAGTTTTACCTGGAGTTGGAGGATTTATGTACTCTACTTTGTATTTGTTTATATTATCGTCATTGTCACCTTCTCCATCTCCATTGTGCACCTCAACAACGTCCATTGTGGTAGTATGCTCCCCAGTGGTTGTATCTTTCTCTTTGGGAACAACATGAGGATCAATAGGAGGACTGATTGGAGTTTGAGATCTAGAGGCCTCGACAATGGCAGGATTAGTAGGGGCGTCAATATTGGTTATGTCCCGAGCTTGTCCCCCAGAAGGCTCGGCCTCGCCACCTAACAATACTCGCTTTTTCATCAACCGAATCTTCCCTTTGTTCAGGGCTGCACGATCTCCTTCATCCAAGAGAGTTTCCAAGAGGTAGTCTTCATCATGATCACCTTCGGCACATATAAGTACCTATTCCCAGACTAAGGCCAAGGTCAGTGGAAAGTCCTTTCCCACATAGCATAGGCTCCCACGGCTCATGATGCTGAAGACATAAAATTTTGAATAAAGTGTCATCGACAACAACCTTGGCTTTCTTATAGTAAGTCAAAACTTTAACTCTATCGTTTTCAAGAACTTCATTAATGGCACTTAGCACAGAAAGAGCCATACTCTGAGAAGTAATCTTTTTCTGTAGGGTAGCATTCTCTTACTGATAAGTAGCAGTGGCATTCTTTTCTATAGCTAATTGAGACTCAGCAAGTTGTCGGGTAGATTGAGCCTCTTGGACTTGTGCTGTTAGCATGTTCTCTTTTTTTTGCGGTGCCAAGTTCTTCTTTTGGCCTCATATTCTCGGCCTCTAAACCCGCCAGCTCTGTATTTCTTTGAGTAAAATATGCAATGGTTTTGTCCCGAGATTCAAGGACCTTGACCAGCTCAACCTTATCATTTTACAAAGTGGCAATTCGATGGATTTTGTCTCTATTAAGTCTATGGAGTACATGAGCAAATGTGTACCATAAGCCCAATTGTTTCTCAGCATGGTCTCTAACCGTATCTAACTGTGTCTCAAGATGACTCTTGGCAGTGTCAAACTATGTAAGAAAATGGCTTTTCAAGATGTCCATTTCATTAAGTACGATCAGTTTGTCAGATAGATGTATATCCAAGTAAAAATACATCCCTCTTAGACACCGGCCCTTGAATCGTTTGGCAAGCTCAAAGTTGGCCGGTCCCGGAGCATAGCGAGGCCTGTTTATAATTGCCTGAATATCAGCAAGAGTCGGAGTGGCGGATGGAGAAGCCAGGGACAAGTTGTCGGAAGTGGTTTGAATATCTGGTACTGGAAGTTTATCCGGCTTATGACGCTTCTGAGAGTCATCCTTGCCTTTATCACCCCTATCCCTTTTCTTCTGCGGCGTCCTCCTCTTCCTTCTCTTTTGCATCCAATTCGTCAGCAGCACTGTGCCTCCATACCCTTTGGCCATCAGTCAGTTCATAACCCTCATGTGTTTGCTGAGACTGATGGGAGGGTTGAAGGTTATGAAAGTTCTGAGATTGGTGAGAATGCTTTGAGTGTTGTAAATGGCTGGATTTCAGGAGATGCTTTGGATTGTAATATTTAGTGTGTTGTTCAAAACTCTTCGCAAATGAATGACTCATTTATGGACCTGGAAAAAAGGGTAAAGCAGAATGTTAGTACTTGGATTGGAAAGAATTGGGGTAAATTCAAAAGCTGATGCAATATATCGCAAATTTATTGCATAAGTAAAATGTTTGTTAATATGCATCTAGTAACAAACCCATTACTGGTGAATCTAAGTTAAGCCCTATGTCTACGGGCATTTTCCCAGGTGGAGGGTCTCGAGATGAATATGTCTCAGTTCTGGTTTTCGTAACCAATGTTGCTGGATCTGAGGCCATAGTATTACCCTGAATAAGATCTTTAGCTAAGCTAAGTCACTAAGATTCTTATGAGTATATGTGGAGCTGTCCCCCTGAATATCCTGAACAGTGGATTTCTTGTCAACCTTCTCAGCATCTAAATTATCCTTAGAAGTCGCTATAGCATCTCCAGATTCCTCAATCTCCTTCATCGGGTCCGAAGTAGTTCATCCTCCTTAGACCGCTCAGTTTTCTTCGTAGGATCCAGGGTAGTACCTTCCTTCTAAATCTGTTCGGATGAAATTATAAGACCCTTACCCTCATGCTGTGTGAACTCCTATTCCTTAATAGGAGTCAGTTGAGACTTGGGAGGTGTCTTACTACTACCCGCATGGTTTGAGAACTTATTTATAGAGGATATCTTAGTAGGGGACTTACCAGCAGTATGACACCCCATCTCCATTAAGGTCACTCACAAAGGGAATACCTTAATTTTGGTGGAGCGTTTATTATGTATAAAACAGAAAAGTAAACAAGAAAGATAAATATATTGGCACATGGAAAATAAAAAGCAACTACAAAACCCAATGGTTTGTTACATCACATCAAAAAACCAACTACAAAACCCAATAAACTTGTTATCCATCTTGATAAATAAGTTCTGAGTACATAAAGTAAAAGACATAACCTCAACATAAAATAGCCATAAATAAGATAGGCTGAACTTTACTTCAGTGATCCAAGCAACTTCCAAAGAAAGAGATAAAGCTGTCCAAATCAAGCTCCACTAGTACTAGTCCCACCCTGTGCACCTAGGGAGGGGGGGAGAAAAGAGGTGGAAACAAAGGGGGTCAGACATAAAGTCTGGCGAGTGCAATAACTTTAACAATATAATTATTAAGTAACTAGGATAAGGCATAAGCTGGAAAATAAGGAAATGACTGTGAACAAATGGGTATGACAGTGAAAACAAAGGAAATAAGATGAACAAAGATAACGTTAAAGGCGCACTTAATCACTATAAGATAATCACTACATTGCACCACACCAAACACCCTAAAAGTTGATCCCGCCTACAGAACTTAATAATGAATATGGTAGTTTCGTGTACCCCTAGCTGCTTTCATAGGTGCTTTCTGTCCCTATCTCCACTAGGTGTACCCACTACCCCTATTCGATCGGCTCCCTAACTCGTAGATACCCGTGCTGGACCCACAGTGCGGTGTATCACTCCCCATAGTGGCAACCCGATACAACCAAAAATGCATGGCTTATACCCACACGATGCAACAACGTCTTACCTACCAGCCCGGGCCCACACACGCACATGACCCCATTGGACTTGCGTTGCCACCGCTAAACCGTTTTGACCTCTTACAATCAAACCCAGTACGCGTGTCTCGTCCTCGACTTGGGTCGAGCCCACAAAGATACTTAATGGGTTACTGGTTTGAAAAGGGCCCCCATGCATGACACAAGCCTTCCACCTATGGTTGGTCCCCTCTAAGGTTTTCCAACTTAACCCCATTCTTATTCATGTCTTCTTACATGTTTCAATCTTGGTTAAGTGCATCTAATCGTATTTCATATGCCACCCAAGGCACCCACTTAACCCCCCATGTCCTACCACATGTTTATCTGGTTAAGTGTTTCTTAATTCATTAACACCGTAACCTTGTAAAGACCTCCCACATTAGACTGGCATTTGTGGCAGCTGGATTTGCCGGGAGGGTCCGAGCAGTCTTACACCACAAACGAGCCTAACCTCGTGTCTTTATAGTTGTTACGCATTTAATTCATGCCCTTGACCTCTCACATTAGACTGGCATTTGTAGCTGCTGGATTTGCCGGGCGGGTCCGGGCAGTCTTACACGAAAAACGAGTCTAACCTCGTGTCTCAGGCGGTAAATTATTACATATCTTTATTTAAACCCAAAGTGGATTAATGTCCCCATTCAAAATTTTAAAATAGATTCCAAATTTATTTATGGCCATAATTGTCTCTTAAAATTATGTCCATAAATACCAATTTTTCCAATTAATGTCTTAAATTAATTATACGCCTTTTTAAGGCCATTTATGCCAATTCTCAATATGTGTATATTCAATATTACCCCTATCGTCCCCACGTTGTTTGTTCGCTTATCATGATATATATATATATATATATATATATATATATATATTAGACTGGCAATTAGTCTAACATATAAAAGGGAAGAAACATCGCAAATTTGCATAACACACAAAATGGATCTAATCTTGCAAATAAGGATTACGACATAACTTGCATAAACTTTGTATTGTCATGAATCTAAACATAGGCCTAAAGGTGTGAACTTGCATATATATATATATATAATATAATTTTCACCCAAAACTTGCATATATGAATATAGTTTTCATCCAAAACTTGCATAGGCCATAGTCACAAACTTGCATAAAACTATGTACGTCATAGATCTAAATTCTAAAGGTGTAAACTTGCATATATGTGAATCCAATTTCTACCTAAACTTGCATATAGTCACTTTATTTGATTCACATGTAAACTTGTGTACAATTCATATAGAAACTAACATATAATCTACACCCAAACTTGCATATAAAATGATGTCAAACATGAATCAAGTTGAACATAGGTGATTGGGCATATACAAAGGAATCTACAACAAAAAATGCCATTATGAACAACAAGCATTCACAAAATATCACATTTTCCAACGTTTCACAAACATAGCGATATAACCCAATTTATAACTCAACCCAATTAACTTATTAGTTATCTTGTTAAAGAAATTGAACTCACAACTCGAAGAAGGTCTTGAGTTCTGAGATCTGAGTTCTAAAATTGATTTAGCTCGCCTTTGAAGTAGACAAATTCATTGTTGTTGTTGTTGTTGTTGTTGTTATAGACTTGAGTTGATTAGCTTTACTTTTCCTCTAGTTGATGGTGGCTACTCTAGGTTGTAAGGTGATAGCATGACGGCCATGGTTCTAATTTTGATTTGGTTTTAGGGTTTGAGTCTACATGTGTTTATATAGAATTTAGGATTAATTTAGGTCATCTGATCAAACTAGAATCAATCAAGACCATCAAGTCACGATAGAGTGACACCTCAGCCCTAATGACTCAGCACTGAGTCACAAAATTGTCATCTTTCAGATCTGCCCAGGGGGGAGGGGCAGGTCGACCCCCAGGTCGACCTGTAGGGGGGAGGTCGACACTAGGGTCGACCCTCTGGTTGACCTAGGTTTTGGGCGGGAATTTTCCTGCCCACCCCGCTTCTGACTTCTGTTTTGAATTTTGAATCCGGTTTCGAGCTGTTTGACATTATTTGAATTTTCTGGAAACTTCCGACAGCCATAACTTCTTCATACGAAGTCCAAATTATGCAAACTCGGACTCTATCTCAACCAAAATTCCAAGACGAACACAATGGCGTAACCCGTTTCCCTTGATTCTCATATTTAAAATAAATTATTCTTTAATTTGTTAACTTTAATATTAACATAAAACACGCGGTGTTACATTCTCCCTCCCTTAAAGGATTTCGCCCCCGAAATCTCCAAGTTAAGGAGAATGCATATCCTAACATCCAGTCATCCATCTACTCAACCATCAAACACAGGCATCCATTGTCCTTACAAAATTTCTAATGCTGTATGAACATATGCAAGAAGTGTGTGTATATGTTCCTTATCTAATGCAAAATCAGGCGATCAACTGATTCATTCGACCTCCTTAATGAAAATCATGATAGTGCCATGCGTCCATTATGTATGCGAAAGAATCCTATTGATACATATTATTTCTACGTGTGTGCATAACCATTCATCAGAATGCAACATTCATATGATAACACAACCATTATACATCCATTAATTTAAATGTGCACACATATTTATATGCAACATGAAGGTGATTGAGATGATCTAGTGCCTAAGGTGTGTGTATATGCATCTACGAGCAACCATTAGCAACCACTTGCATCCATTTGCATCCATCAGACATAACATGTCTCAAACACATGTTTCAACCATAGGGTTCTTCCTAACTAAAGATCGAAGATGTCATCGCAAAGATAATACTAAAAGATAGGACCAATATCATCAAAGCGGTAGAAAAAGGAGAAATTAAAACATACCCTCAAAAAGGAAAGGGTACAACGTACACATCTTATCTTCCATCTCCCAAGTCGCGTCTCTTTGATCATCTCCCCATTGCACTTTGACCAACTTGACCTCTTTGTTGCGAAGCTTTTTGACCTCCGATCCGAGAATGTGCGTAGGAGCTCGTCTGATCGTGGCATTGCACTCTACTTCCACTTCTTCAAGCATGCTCGGCTCTACCACTTCCGCCGTATCGTGTAAACACTTATGCAAATGTGAAACGTGAACACGTCATGGACTCCGCTGAGCTTCTCCGGTAACTTTACTCTATACGCCATATGCCCAATCCTCTCTGTAATTGGAAAGGGTCCTACGAACCTTGGTTCCAACATCCCTACCGATCCAAAACGGACTACGTTTCTCAATGGTGACACCTTAATAAAAACCAAGTCCCCAACATTGAACTCAAGATCGGTTTGTCTCTTATCAACATATGACTTCTGTCGGTCCTGCGCCATCTTCATTCGCCGTCGAATCAGGTCTATCTTTTCCGAAGTCTCCCTAATCATGTCGGGTCCAAGAAAAACCTTATCCGTGGATTCCCACCAACATGTAGGTGATCGGCATGGTCATCCATAAAGAGCCTCAAAAGGTGCCATGCCAATGCTAGCCTGAAAATTATTATTATAGGCGAACTCTACTAGTGGAAGGTGTTATTCCCATGTTCCTCCAAAGTCTAGAATGCATAGCCTCAGAAGGTCTTCTAGAATCTGATTCACCCTCTCAGTCTGGCCGTCCAACTGAGGATGATAAGCGGTACTTAAGCATAACTGCGTCACAACTGCCTCTTGTAAGCTCTTCCAAAATTCGCTTGTGAAAATGGGATCTCTATCGCTCACAATGCTAGAGGGTATGCCGTGCAAACGAACTATCTCTTGAAGGAAAACAGATGCTAACCATGCGGCGGTCCTTCTACTTTTGACGGGAATTAAATGGGCACTTTTAGTAAGTCGGTCTACAATTACCCAAATCCCCGTATTACCCTTCCTCGATCTTGGTAACCGATTATAACACCCCGGATTTTTAAATAATCGAATTAACTAAAATAAAGAATAATTAATCTCAAACGTGAGAATTATGGGAATGGGGTTGCGCCATTGTGTTCATCTCGGAATTCTGGTTGAAATAGAGTCCGAGTTTGCGGGAAACGGGTACCGGATGAAGGAGTTATGGACGAACGAAGATTGGTGGAAAAGAGAAAAAAATGCACTGGCGCACTTGGGAAGTGCTCTAGTACAAATTTGCACTGGCGCACCTACCAAGTGCGTCCAGGCCGAGGCAACAAGCCCCTCACAGCTTTCTGGTTCAGGCTGACCCATGTTGTTGAGTCCTTTCTGACTCCTTGCCGAGTCATTAGGGCTGAGGTGTCACCCTATCCCGACTGAATGGTTTCGATTAACCCTAAGATCATCTGACGGCTTAAATTAAATCAAAACTCTATAAAAAGACCCATAGACTCAAACCCTAAATCAGAATTAAAACTGAAACTATGGCCGTCATGCTGTTGTCTTGAACCCTAGAGCAGCCGCCACCAAATTAAAGAGGAAGAACAACAAATCAAATCAGTACTACTCAACCCTAACAACGAATCTTCTTCAAAGGAGAGTTAATTCAACTCCAGAAATCAGAATTCAGAACTCAAGACTGCTTTTGAGTTGTGAGTTCGATAGTTTTAACAAAATAATTAGTAATTTAATTGGATTAAGTTATAATGCGGATTGTATGGATGTGATGTGTAGTATTGATTTCATGTTGTAATTATGTTGTAGGATTGTGATTGAAATCTTGTGATTGAAATCTCTATGACGTTATGTTGTGATGCTATCATTTATGATGTAAAGTTATGTTGTTATCATCCATGTTGTAATATTATATACAATCGAATCATCATGTTTCATATGCTAGTTTGGTTATGTTGATTCATATGATAAATCATATGTAGGCAAGTTTAGATTTTGATTCAAACATGAATCATATACAAGTTAGGTAGAATTATATGTGACCTTACATGGTTATGACACCTAGTTCATGTGAAAATTTGATTAAAAGTTAGGCTATGACATGTGTGAGTTATATGCTAAATTCTACATGATACTTTACATGTTAGATACTAGTTTACACCAATGTTGAGTTGTATAAATCACATATGTAAGTTTATGAGTTGGATATGAATCATGTTATGTATGGTTAGGATTATTACCTATGCAAGTTTACTTCTTTAGATATAAACCTATGACATACATGATTTATGCAAGTTTGTGGCCTTTATCTCATCAAGTTCACACCTTTAGATTTGGATCCATGACATATGATTGTTCACGCAAGTTTGTGGCCATTATCTCATCATGTTCACACCTTTAGATTTGGATCCATGACATATGTTGTTTATGTAAGTTGTAACTTTGGCCTATGCAAGTTTTAGATGTAGAACATCATTCACATATGCAAGTTCACCCATATGTTAGATCTATGTTTTAATTATGTGTATATTGTGATGTTTTCTCTTTATTCCATGAGTTAGACTATTCGAGTCTAATGTATATTTTACATTAAATGAACAATCGTACAACGTGGGGTAAAAGGGGATAATATTAATTTGCATAAAAGCCTTAAAAGGCATAAAATATAATTGTGGTGAAAATTGGCATGATTTTACATACCATAAATAATGGATGGACATAATTGAGTCAATTATGGACATCGTTAAATTTGGAATTGATTGATAATTTGAATAGGGAAAGTAATTCAAATTTGGGGGAATGATTAATTAGGAGTAATTAATCGTCTAAGACACGAGGTTAGGCTCTTTTGTGGTGTAAGACTGCCGGACCCGCCTGGCAAATCCAGCTACCACAAATGCCAGCTTAATGTGAGAGGTCTTAGGCATAAACTAAATACGTAACAATTGTAAAGACACGAGGTTAGGCTCTTTTGTGGTGTAAGACTGCCCGGACCCGCCCGGAAATCCAGCTGCCAAAATTTCCAGTCTAATGTGAGAGGTCTTTATGAGGTTACGGTCTTAATTAATTAAGAAACAATTAACCGGATAAACATGTAGTGGGACAGGAGGGGGTTAAGTGGGTGCCTTGGGTGGCATGTGGAATCTAGTGGGTGCCTTGGGTGGCATTTGGAAATACGATTAGAAACACTTAACCAAAATTGAAACATGAATAAGAAGTAGGTTAAGTGGGATGTACTAGAGGGGACCAAGTTTAGGTGGATAGCTTGTGTCAAGTAATGGGGGCCCATTTCAACCAGTAACCCATACGTATATTTGTGGGCTCGACCCAAGTCGAGGACGGGACACACATACTGGGCTTGACTGTAAGAGGCCAAACCGGGTTAGCGGTGGCAACGCAAGTCCAACAGGTTCATATGCGTGTGTGGACCCGGGCTGGTAGGTAAGACGTTGTTGCATCGAGTAGGTATAAGCCGTGCATTATTTGTGGTATCGGGTTGCCGCTTTGGGGAGTGATACACCCCACTGTGGGGCCAACACGGGTATCTACGAGTTTGGGAGCCGATCGCTTGGGGGTAGTGGGTACACCTAGTGGAGATAGGGAAAGGCGGCACCTATGAAGGCAGCTAGGGGTGCACGAAACTACCAATACCATTATTAAGTTCTGTAGGCGGGATCAACCTTAGGATGACTCGTGGTGGTGTAGTATACTAGTAGTGGTGCAGTGTAGCAATTATCCTATAGTGTTGGTGTAGTTTAGTAATCATCCTATAGTGGTTTAGGTGCGCTTAAACGATATCGTTGTTCATCTTGTTTCCTTATTTACTCTGCCATACTCAATGGTTCATGATCATTTCCTTATTTTCCAACTTATGCCTTAGCCTAGTTACTTTGTTAATTATATTGGTAAAGTTATCGCACTCGCTAGACTTTATGTCTGACCCCCCTTTTGTTTCCTCCTCTTTTCTCCCTTTCCCCCCAAGTGCTCAGGTTGGAACTAGTACTAGTGGAGCTTGATTTTGGACTGCTTTTAGAAGACTTCTTGGATCGCTGAAGTAAAGTTCAGCTTCTCTTTATTTATGGCTATTTTGATGTTGGGGATTATGTCTTTCAGTTTATGTACTTTGTTTTATCAAGATGGATATGATGTACTTGACTTTGGTTTATGGTTTGATGATGTAACCAAACATATTTACCTTCTGCTGCAATAAATAAAGTTTTAAATTTTCAAGTACTGCTTTATATCTGTCTTGTTGTGATTTTCTGTTCTATATTCACTTAAAATGCTCCATGGAAGTTAATGCATTCCCTTTGTGAGTGACATTAATGGACGTGGGGTGTTACACGTGGTATCAGAGCTGAAGGTTACCAGAACAGATAAGAATTTTGAAAAGCTGTTTTTCAAAACAATTTTTTAAAGAAGTACTTTCAAAAGTAGGTTTTAAGGAAAGTATTTTCAAGAGAAAAGTATATTTTAGAAAGCATAACCCCAAGAGCCATATATCTTTCCCTCTGTTCTTTTAAATTGAATCTTTCCTTTTTCGTTTCAGCATGTCTGAAGCATCTGAGATACCAGAGGGTGTTCATGTACCCGGTTGGTTTCGTCAATATCTTGAGGCTAGGGCCGCCACCGCAGCTCCAGCAAATGCTCCTCCTCCTCCTCCCCCTCCTCCTCGCGTCGATACTTTTGCTAAGATATGTAAGGACTTTAGAGCAATGGGAGGAAAACCTTTTCACGGGACGGAGACATTTGTTGAAACTCGTAACTGGCTAAAGGAGGTGGAAGAATTGTTTAGAATCTTTGATGTGGATGATGAAAGAAAAGTCCAGTTAGCTGCCTGGCTAATGAAGGATGAGGCCTCATTTTGGTGGGAGGTCACTAATGGGGGACGTCCAGTCGATACATGGCTAGATTTTAGGCAGAGGTTTAAGGTGAAGTTTCTCTCGTGGGCTGAAAAGAATCTATACATGGAAAGGTTTTTGGCGCTGAGGCAAGGGATTCTATCGGTGAAAGAGTACGTCAACAAATTCAACCAATTGGAAAGGTTTGGCTTGGACTTGGTGAACACTCCAGAAAAGAAGGCTCTAAGGTTTGTTAAGGGTCTAAACGAGCCGCTTCATTGGTTAGCTATGACCCACATCCCCATCGAGGCTACCTTCGAGAGACTAGTGGACATGGCGCTCATGCATGAAGAGGAGAAGGGTGCTAATGCTAATAAGGCACCCGAGAAGAAAGGGGATCAAAAAAAGCCGCAACAACAACAACAGAACAAGAAAGGTGGCAAAGGCAACAATGATAAGGGAAAGAAAAGATGCTTTAACTATGGGACACCCGGCCATCTAAGCAAAGATTGTACGAAGAAAAAGAAGACCGGTTGTTTCCACTGTGGCGAGGCGGGACATCTTATTAAGGACTGCCCAAAGAAAGGGCAGAGGGCAGGGTCAACCTCGAGAGGACAAGTGCAGGCTCTTATGGCACCAGGGCAGGCAAGGGGACAAGTTCAAGCTCTCGTGGTCCCACCGCTGCAAGAACAAGGTAGAGCAATTTCTGTCGAAAGTTTATTTTTTCTGTTTGATCATCCTGTCCGTACTTTATTCGATTCTGGTGCATCACATTCGTTTATTTCTACATCATTAGTTGAAACACTACACCTTGATACTAGTCTAGTTACTGATCCCTTAGTAGTCTCAAATCCTATCGGTGATTCGGCTCATCTTTCTATGATTTGTCGGGATTTGAGAGTGTTTATCTTGGGCGTTGAGTTTGAGTGCAACGCTTTTTTTCTTTGCTTCATGGGCTACAGTTTAATTCTAGGTATGGATTGGCTAACTAGATATGGGGCCATCCTAGATTGTGAAAGAAGGTTAGTTAGATTGGTGACTTGTTCTGGAAAGACCCTTGATATTTCTTGTGACCCTAGAGGTCCAGTAATGCTTAGCTACCTAGAATCCCTTGACGCATCCGATGATGATTCACATTCTGTTCCCATAGTCCATGAATATGCGGATGTCTTCGATGAGCTGAGGGGTTTACCCCCAAAACATGAAATAGACTTTCGAATATATATCTAGTAGATAATGCAAAGCCGGTTGCATTGCCAATGCGCCACATGGCTCCAAGAGAGAGAAGAGAACTCAGTAAGAAATTGAAAGAATTGCTTGAGAAGGGGTTCATTAGACGTAGTATATCGGAGTGGGGTGCTCCAGTAGTATTTTCCATGAAGGCGGATGGGTCCCTTAGACTTTATGTGGACAATAGAGAACTTAATAAGCTTACTAAGAAGAATAGACACCCACTGCCGAGGATTGACGATCTCTTCGATCAGTTAGTTGGCGCCTCAGTGTTTTCGCAATTGGACTTAGCCACTGGTTTCCATCAGTTGAGAGTGGCTGAGGATAGCATAAACAAGACTGCCTTTAGGACTCCAGACGGTTTCTTTGAGTGGCTTGTGATGCCCTTTGGTTTGACAAACACCCTCACATACTTTGTTGACTTGATGAGTAGGGTGTTTAGGGAGTACCTTAATAGATTCGTGGTAGTCTTTGTGGACAACATCTTGATCTTTTCTAAAAATGAGGAAGAGCATGCCCTACATCTTAGGGAAGTGTTGGAAACTCTTCGAGCGCATAGCCTTAAAGATAAATTTTCTAAATGTCACTTTTGGAGAAAGGAAGTGCGATTCTTAGGACACGTGGTTTCCAAAGAAGGGATAGCTGTGGATCCCGCGAAGATAGTGGCCATCTAAGATTGGAAGGTTCCTAAAAATGCTACCGAGGTGAGGAGTTTCTTAGGGTTGGCTGGCTACTATAGGAAGTTCACCAAAGACTTCGCAAAAATATCAGCCCCATTAACACGTTTGACGAAGAAGAACTTAGTCTTCATGTGGGACGTAGATTATGATGATGTGTTCCAACGTTTAAAGAGTGCTTTGACCACAGCCCCAGTCTTTGTGTTGCCAGATGGGAGTAAGCCATTTACCGTTTATACCGATGCTTGTGGGACAGGACTAGGCGCAGTCTTAATGCAAGAGGGAAGGGTAATAGCCTATGGTGGAAGGCAATTGAGAGTACATGAGAGAAATTACCCTACACATGACCTTGAGTTAGCCGCTATTGTCTTCGCGATAAAGTCTTGGCGTCATTATCTTCTTGGCGAAAAATTCGAATTATTCACTGACCACAAATCGTTAAAATACTTATTCTCTCAGAAGGACTTGAACTTAAGGCAGAAAAGGTGGATGGAATTCTTAGCATCCTACGACTTCGAGATAGCATATACCCCTGGCAAGGGTAACGTGGTGGCAGACGCCTTAAGTAGAAAAAGGTTGTCCTTTAGTCTGTTGTTTGTTGAGCGGCGAAGCTTAGAGTTCATCTCTACGTTTGACTTTAAACCTTCCGTTGACTTTGTACCCGGTTTGCTAGCATCCTTAGTGGTCAGACCTACGCTTTTGGGACGGATTGGCGAGGAACAACGAGACGACCCATAGTTGGTTGAGTTAGTAGAAAAGCTCAAAGGAGGGGAGTCATCGAGCCATCTCCGTAGGTATACCCTAGATGATAAGGGTTGGTTACGTAGGGATGGTAGACTTTGTGTACCAAAAGACGATGACCTAAGGAAGACCATTCTTGATGACGCACATCGTTCGAAGATGACCATCCATCCCGGCGGGGACAAGATGTACATGGACATGAGACGAGTTTACTTTTGGGCCGGTATGAAGAAGGACGTGGCAGAGTTTGTTGCTAGATGCTTGGTGTGCCAAAAAGTAAAAACAGAGCAAAAGAAACCCGGTGGATTGCTTCACCCATTGGAGGTCCCACAATGGAAGTGGGAAAGTGTTTCGATGGACTTTGTTGACGGATTACCGAAATCAAGGAAGGGTAATACGGGGATTTGGGTTGTGGTAGACAGACTTACTAAGAGCGCCCATTTCATTCTCGTGAAGATTAAGAGGACTGCTCCATGGTTAGCCTCCGTATACATTCGAGAAATAGTTCGTTTTCACGGTGTTCCTTCTAGCATAGTGAGCGACCGCGATCCTATCTTCACTAGCGAATTTTGGAAGAGCTTGCAAGAGGCAGTAGGGACTCAGTTATGTTTGAGCACCGCATATCATCCTCAGACGGACGACCATATCGAGAGGGTGAATCGTATTCTAGAGGACTTATTGAGGTTTTGTGTCTTAGATTTCGGAGGTACATGGGAGGAACATCTTCCGTTGGTGGAGTTCACATATAATAACAGCTTTAGTCTAGCATTGGTATGGCACCGTTCGAGGCTCTTTATGGACGGCCGTGTCGTTCGCCTACATGTTGGTGGGAGTCTACAGACAAGATCTTGCTTGGACCCGATATGATTAGAGAGACTTCGGAAAAGATCGATTTAATTCGAAGGAGGATAAAGATGGCGCAAGATAGACAGAAATCTTATGCGCACAAAAGGAGGTCAGATCTTGAGTTTGATGTTGGGGACATGGTCTTTGTCAAGGTGTCTCCATTACGGAACGTTGTTCGCTTTGGGTCCGTTGGGAAGTTAGCACCAAGGTTCGTAGGGCCATTTCCTATTAAGGAAAGGATTGGGCAGATGGCGTATAGAGTGGAGTTGCCCGAGTGACTTAGTGGTGTACACGACATATTCCATGTATCACATTTGAGGAAGTGATTGCACGAGACCGTGAAAGTGGTAGAGCCGAGCTTGCTTGGAGAGGTGGAGATCGAGCGTGATGCGACGATTCGACAAGCTCCTACATGCATTCTTGGGTCGGAGATTAAGAAGTTGAGGAATCGAGAGGTCATACTAGTCAAAGTGCAAAGGGGAGATGATTAGAGCAACGCTACTTGGGAGACGGGAGCGAAGATGCGTTCATTATACCCTTTTCTTTTCGAGGGTATGTCTTTTAATTTCTCCTTTATCGCTTACCTTATACTTATTTTATCTTTAGTATGTCCTCTCGCTAGTGTCTTTGACCTTTAGATAGGGTAGTCCTATGGTTGAAACATGTGTTTGAGACATGTTATGTATGATGGATGCATGTGGATGCAAGTGGTTGCTAGTGGTTGCTCGTGGATGTATATACACACACTTTAGGCACTAGATCGGCTCAGTCAGTTCATGTTGCATATTGCATATAAATGTGTGTACATATTTAAGTAATGGATGTATCATGGTTGTACCATCATATGGATGTTGCATTTTGGTGAATGGTTGTGCACACATGTAGAAATAATATGTATCGATAAGGTTCTTCCGCATACATAATGGATGCATGACACTATCATGGTTTGCATTAAGGAGGTCAACTGAATCAGTAGACCGCATGATTTTGCATTAGATAAGGAACATATGCACACACTTCTAGCATATGTTCATACAGCATTAGACATTTTATAAGGACAATGGATGCCCGTGTTTGATGGTTGAGTAGATGGTTGTTTGGATGGTAGGATATGCATTCTCCTTAACTTGGAGATTTCGGGGGCGAAGTCCTTTAAGGAGGGGACAATGTAACACCCTGGATTTTTGAATAATCGAATTAATTAAAATAAAGATAATTAATCTCAGACATGAGAATTATGGGAATCGGGTTGCGCCATTGTGTTCATCTCGGAATTCTGGTTGAAATAGAGTCCGAGTTTGCGGGAAACGGGTACCGGATGAAGGAGTTATGGACGCACGAAGATTGGTGGCAGAGAGAAAAAAAATGCACTGGCGCACTTGGGAAGTGCGCCAGTACAAATTTTCACTGGTGCACCTACCAAGTGCGCCCAGGCCGAGGCAGCAAGCCTGCACAGCTTTCTGGTTCAGGCTGACCCATGTTGCTGAGTCCTTTCTGACTCCTTGCTGAGTCATTAGGGCTGAGGTGTCACCCTATCCCGACTGAATGGTTTCGATTAACCCTAAGATCATCTGACGGCTTAAATCAAATCAAAACTCTATAAAAAGACCCATAGACTCAAACCCTAAATCAGAATTAAAACTGAAACTATGGCCGTCATGCTGTTGTCTTGAACCCTAGAGCAGCCGCCGCCAAATTAAAGAGGAAGAACAGCAAATCAAATCAGTACTACTCAACCCTAACAGCGAATCTTCTTCAAAGGAGAGCTAATTCAACTCCAGAAATCGGAATTTAGAACTCAAGACTGCTTTTGAGTTGTGAGTTCGATAGTTTTAACAAAATAATTAGTAATTTAATTGGATTAAGTTATAATGCGGATTGTATGGATGTGATGTGAAGTATTGATTTCATGTTGTAATTATGTTATAGGATTGTGATTGACATCTTGTGATTGAAATCTCTATGACGTTATGTTGTGATGCTATCATTTATGATGTAAAGTTATGTTGCTGTCATCCAGTTGTAATTTTATATACAATCAAATCATAATGTTTCATATGCTAGTCTGGTTATGTTGATTCATATGATAAATCATATGTAGGCAAGTTTAGATTTTGATTCAAACATGAATCATATACAAGTTGGGTAGAATTATATGTGACCTTACATGGTTATGACACCTAGTTCATGTGAAAATTTGATTAAAAGTTAGGCTATGACATGTGTGAGTTATATGCTAAATTCTACATGATACTTTACATGTTAGATACTAGTTTACACCATTGTTGCGATGTATAAATCACATATGTAAGTTCATGAATTGGATATGAATCATGTTATCTAAGTTTAGGATTATTACCTATGCAAGTTTACTCCTTTAGATATAGACCTATGACATACATGATCTATGCAAGTTTGTGGCCATTATCTCATCAAGTTCACACCTTTAGATTTGGATCCATGACATATGATTGTTTACGCAAGTTTGTGGCCATTATCTCATCAAGTTCACACCTTTAGATTTAGATCCATGACATATGTTGTTTATGCAAGTTGTGGCTTTGGCCTATGCAAGTTTTAGATGTAGAACATCATTTATATATGCATGTTCACCCCTATGTTAGATCTATGTTTTAATTATGTGTATATTGTGATGTTTTCTCTTTATTCCATGAGTTAGACTATTCGAGTCTAACGTATATTTTACATTAAACGAACAAACGTACAATGTGGGGTAAAAGGGGATAATATTAATTGGCATAAAGCCTTAAAAGGCATAAAATATAATTGTGGTGAAAATTGGTATGATTTTACATACCATAAATGGATGGACATAATTGAGTTAGTCATGGACATCGTTAAATTTGGAATTGATTGATAATTTGAATAGGGAAAGTAATTCAAATTTGGGGGAATGATTAATTAGGAGTAATTAATCGTCTAAGACACGAGGTTAGGCTCTTTTGTGGTGTAAGACTGCCCGGACCCGCCCGGCAAATTCAGCTGCCACAAATGCCAGTCTAATGTGAGAGGTCTTAGGCATAAACTAAATACGTAACAATTGTAAAGTCACGAGGTTAGGCTCTTTTGTGGTGTAAGACTGCCCGGACCCGCCCAGCAAATCCAGCTGCCACAAATGCCAGTCTAATGTGAGAGGTCTTTATGAGGTTACGGTCTTAATGAATTAAGAAACACTTAACCGGATAAACATGTAGTGGGCCATGAGGGGGTTAAGTGGGTGCCTTGGGTGGCATTTGGAAATATGATTAGAAACACTTAACCAAAATTGAAACATGTAATTGAAACATGAATAAGAAGTGGGTTAAGTGGGATGTACTAGATGGGACCAAGCTTAGGTGGAGAGCTTGTGTCAAGTAATGGGGGCCCGTTTCAACCAGTAACCCATACGTATCTTTGTGGGCTCGACCCAAGTCGAAGACGGGACATGCATACTGGGCTTGACTGTAAGAGGTCAAACCGGGTTAGTGGTGGCAACGCAAGTCCAACGGTTTCATATGCGTGTGTGGACCCAGGCTGGTAGGTAAGACGTTGTTGCATCGTGTAGGTATAAGTCATGCATTATTTGTGGTATCGAGTTGCCACTTTAGGGCGTGATACACCCTACTGTGGGGCCAGCACGGGTATCTACGAGTTAGGGAGCCGATCGCTTGGGGGTAGTGGGTACACCTAGTGGAGATAGGGGCAGGAGGCACCTATGAAGGCAGCTAGGGGTGCACGAAACTACCAATATCATTATTAAGTTCTATAGGCGGGATCAACCTTAGGATGACTAGTGGTGGTGCAGTATACTAGTAGTGGTGCAATATAGCAATTAACCTATAGTGTTGGTGTAGTTTAGTAATCAACCTATAGTGGTTTAGGTGCGCTTAAACGATATCGTTGTTCATCTTGTTTCCTTATTTACTCTGCCATACTCAATGGTTCATGATCATTTCCTTATTTTCCAACTTATGCCTTAGCCTAGTTACTTTGTTAATTATATTGTTAAAGTTATCGCACTCGCCAGACTTTATGTCTGACCCCCCTTTTGTTTCCTCCTCTTTTCTCCCTTCCCCTCAGGTGCTCAGGTTGGAACTACCACCAGTGGAGCTCGATTTTGGACTGCTTTTAGAAGAATTCTTGGATCGTTGAAGTATAGTTCAACTTCTCTTTATTTATGGCTATTTTGATGTTGGGGATTATGTCTTTCAGTTTATGTACTTTGTTTTATCAAGATGTGTATGATGTACTTGACTTTGGTTTATGGTTTGATGATGTAACCAAACATATTTACCTTCTGCTGCAATAAATAAAGTTTTAAATTTTCAAGTACTGCTTTATATCTGTCTTGTTGTGATTTTCTGTTCTATATTCACTTAAAATGCTCCATGGAAGTTAATGCATTCCCTTTGTGAGTGACATTAATGGACGTGGGGTGTTACACCCATCTGCAAAATCCATCGAAACGCTTTCCCAATTCTAAAGCGGAATCTCTAAGGGATGGAGGAAACCTATGGGCTTCTTTTGCTCCGCCTTGACTTGCTGGCACACTAAGCATCTAACAACGAACTCGGCCACGTCCTTCTTCAATCCGACTTAAAAGAAAACTTGCTTCATATCCCTATACATCTTATCCCCACTGCGATGTATGGTCATCTTAGAGCGATGCGAGTCTTCAAGAATTGCTTTCTTCAAACTTTCGTCTTGTGGTACGCAAAGTCTTCCATCTCTACGTAGCCAACCTCTCTCATCTATAACTTATCTATCAAGATGTCTTGAGGACTCCCCTCCTATAAGCTTGCCTACTATCTCAACCAACTGTGGGTCGTTCAGCTGTGCCTCTCCAACTCGACCCAAAAGTGGAGGTTGCACCTCTAATGATGCCAACAATCCGGGTACATAGTCGACAGAGGGTCTGAAGTCAAAGGAAGATATATATACTCCAAACTCTACCCCTCTACAAACAAAGGACTTAAAGTTAACTTCTTTCTACTTAAGGCGTCAACTACAACGTTACCCTTGCCAGGGGTATATGCGATCTCAAAATCGTAGGATGCCAAAAACTCCATCCATCTCTGTTGCCTCAAGTTTAGGTCCTTTTGAGCGAATAAGTACTTTAGCCACTTATGGTCTGTATACAACTCAAACCTTTCGCCAAGCAAATAATGATGCCATGGCTTAAGCTCAAAAACTATGGCCGCCAACTCCAAGTCGTGGGTAGGGTAATTTTTCTCATGGGTTTTCAACTGTCTTCCACCATAGCATATCACCCTTCCCTCTTGCATTAAAACTGCGCCAAGCGCTGTCCCGCAAGCATCGGTATATACAGTGAATGCCTTACTCCTATCTGGAAAACTAAAACTGGAGCTGTCGTCAAAGCCATCTTCAGGCATTGGAAAGCATCATCACAGTCAACGTCCTAAGTAAAAGTCAAATTCTTCTTCATTAATCGAGTGAGAGGGGCTAATATTTTCGCAAAGTCCTTAATGAACTTCCTATAGTAACCAGCCAGCCCTAAAAAGCTCCTTACTTCTGTTGCATTCTTAGGCGTTTTCCAATCTTGGATTGCCACTATCTTAGCGGGATCCACAGCTATCCCTTCCTTAGAGACCACGTGTCCTAAGAACCTCACTTCTTTTCTCCAAAAATGGCACTTGGAGAACTTAGCTTTTAACTGATGCGCTCGTAGTGTTTCTAAGACTTCCCTAAGATATAGGGCATGCTCTTCTTCATTTTTAGAGAAAAACGGAATATCGTCTACAAAGACTACTACATACTTGTTCAGAAACTCCCTAAACACCCTACTCATTAAGTCAACAAAGTATGCGGGTGCATTCGTCAAACCAAAAGGCATGACGAGCCACTCGAAGAAACCGTCAGGAGTTCTAAATGCAATCTTATCGATGCTATCTTCAGCCTCCCTTAGCTGATGAAACCCTGTAGCCAAATCCAGTTGCGAGAAAACCGAAGCACCCACCAACTGATGGAATAAATCATCTATCCTCGGTAACGGGTGTCTGTTCTTCTTTGTTAGCTTATTCAGCTCTCTATAGTCCATACACAATCTAAATGAACCATCAACTTTTGTAGAAAAAACGACTTGAGCAACCCACTCCAAAATACTTCTTCTTATGAACCCCTTCTCAAGCAATTCTTTCACATGCTTACTGAGTTCTCTTCTCTCTCTCTCGGATCTATGTGGCGCACTGGTAATGCAACTGGCTTTGCATTATCTACTAAGTATATTCGAAAGTCTATCTCATGCCTCGGGGGTAAACCTCGAACTTCATCAAAGACATCCGAGTATTTACGGACCACTCTAACAGACTGCAAATTCTCAACAGACGCGTCAAGCGATTCTTGATAACTTAGCATAACAGAATTCATGGGATTATAAGAGATTTCGAGAGTGTTGCCCAAGCGAGTCATAAGCCTAACCTCTCTCTTTTCACAATCTAGGATGACTCGATTATTGGATAACCAATCCATGCCCAAAATTAACCCATAGCCCGTGAAGCCCAAAACATAAGCATCACATCTAAACTCAACGCTAAGTATAGAAATTTCCAAATCCAAACAAATCATCGACAAATAGGTTGAGCCCCCAATTGGATTTGAAACAACTAAGGGATCCTCTACTATACTGGTGTTTAGGTGTAGTGACTCAACTAAAGCAGTAGATATAAAAGAGTGCGATGCACAAGAATCAAAGAGTATGCAAATAGGATGATCGAAAAGATAAACTAAACTTTCAACGGAAATCACTCTACCTCGTTCTTGCAGCGGTGGGACCACGAGAGCCTGGACCTGCCCCCTTACCTGCCCTGGTGCCATGAGAGCCTGAATTTACCTTCCAGAGGTAGGCTCTGCCCTCTGCCCTTTCTTTGGGCCGTCCTTAATCAGATGTCCTGCCTCGCCATAGTGGAAACAACCAGTTTTCTTCTTCTTCCTACAGTCTTTGCTTATATGGCCTAGTGTCCCATAGTTTATGCATCTTTTCTTTCCATTGCCATTATTGTCTTTACCACACTTCTCTTGTTCTGCTGTTGCTGTTGTGGTTTCTTTTGATCCCTTTCTTCTCAGGTGCCTTATTAGCATTGGCACCTTTCTCCTCTTCATGCATAAGCGCCATGTCAACTAGTCTCTCAAAGGTGGCCCCCATAGGGATGTGGTCATAGCTAACCCATGTAGCGGCTCGTTCAAACCCTTAACAAATCTCAGGGCCTTCTTTTCGGGTGTATTCACCAAGTCCAAGCCAAATCTCGCCAACTGATTGAACTTGTTGATGTACTCTTTCACTGATAGATTTCCCTGCCTCAATGCCAAAAACCTTTCCATGTATAGATTCTCTTTAGCCCGTGAGAGAAACTTTGCCTCAAACCTACGCCTGAAATCCGGCCATGTGTCAACTGGACGCTCTCCATTAGTGACCTCCCACCAAAATGAGGCCTCATCCTTCATTAACAAGGCAGCTAATTGGACCTTTCTTCAATCTTCTACCTCAAAGATTCCAAACAATTCTTCCACCTCCTTTAGCCAATTTCGAGCTTCAACAAACGTCTCCGACCCATGAAAAGGTTTCCCGCCCATCGCCCGAAAGTCCTTCCATATCTTTGCGAAAGTGTCAACACGGGGAGGAGGAGGAGGAGCATTTATGTGAATCCAATTTCTACCAAAACTTACATAGGCCATAGTTACAAACTTGCATAAAACTATGTACGTCATAGATCTAAATTCTAAAGGTGTAAACTTGCATATATGTTAATCCAATTTCTACCTAAACCTGCATATAGTCACTTTATTTGATTCACATGTAAACTTGTGTACAATTCATATAGAAACTAGCATATAATCTACACCAAACTTGTATATAAAATGATGTCAAACTTGAATCAAGTTGAACATAGGTGATTGGACAGATACAAAGGAATCTACAACAAAAACCGCCATTATGAACAACTAGCATATATTCACAAAATATCACATTTTCCAATGTTTCACAAACATAGCCATATAACCCAATTTATAACTCAACCCAATTAACTTATTAATTATCTTATTAAATAAATTGAATTCACAACTCAAGGAAGGTCTTGAGTTTTGGGATTGAGTTCTGAAATTGATTTAGCTCGCCTTTGAAGTAGACAAATTCATTGTTGTTGTTATAGACTTGAGTTGAATTGAGTTGATTAGCTTTACTTTTCCATTAGTTAATGGTGGCTACTCTAGGTTGCAAGGTAATAGCATGACGACCATGGTTCTAATTTTGATTTGGTTTTAGGGTTTGAGTCTACAGTATTTATATAGAATTTAGGATTAATTTTGGCCATCCGATCAACCTAGAATCAATCAAGACCATCCAGTCAAGATAGAGTGACACCTCACTCCTAATGACTCGATATTGAGTCACAAAATCGTCATCTTTTAGATCTGCCCTGGGGGGAGGGGGGTAGGTCGACCACTAGGTCGATCTGTAGGGGGGAGGTCGACACTAGGGTCGACCCCCTGGTCGACCTGGGTCCTGGGGGGAAATTTTCCCGCCCAGCCCGTGTAATGACCCGCATTGGCAGAGGTATTATAATTAATTTATTTAATTATATAAATAGTGATTTAGTTAATTTAATGGTCATGGAATTAAATAATGGTGAATATTTAATTAAAATAATAAATTAAATAATATATTTAATTTTGAAATAATCAGAATTGGCTGAAATGACGACATGGTGTGAACTGGATCATCTGTGATATTTAATTCAGTTTAGAATTGAATTAGAATAACGAATATATTATTTGAACGACAGTTTGAACGTATGATTATATTATAATTAAAACCGAGCTCGAAATGGCGCTGCAGTTCGTAAATTAGCGATTCGAACTTCAACTGAATATACATAAGCCGTTTTAAACCGGATTTCTGTGAAATAAGAAACGTGTGGAGCTGGTGCAGTATATCTTTCTAGTGGAAGAGAAAAATCAGGATTTCGTCAAGTAGATTTTGATTTATGTCCAAATCAAATTTTAGAAAAGTCGCTGTGGAATTCCTTTATAATTTATAAAGGAATTATTTATATTTTAAAAAGGGATTTCAGTATAACTCGAATATCGGGTTGACCCTGATTGAAATATCGAGTTAGAAATCCATATAGGATTTATTCTGAGCTGTATGGTATTCCACTATGAATATATACGATAATATTTATTTTTAAATATTAA
Organism: Allium sativum; assembly: GCA_030737875.1. Classification (NCBI taxonomy): domain Eukaryota; kingdom Viridiplantae; phylum Streptophyta; class Magnoliopsida; order Asparagales; family Amaryllidaceae; genus Allium; species Allium sativum. Next base: position 40,775,293 of record CM060916.1, read on the forward strand.
ATTAATTATATTTAAATGGGTCTTCCAGAGCTTTAAAAATAGCCACTTTTGCAAATGAAGTCGGAATTCGATGAAACTAATTTTGTTGGATCCGCAATGTCAAACAGTTGTTAGATTTCCAGTTTGGTGATTTTTAAGAGTCACTGTGTAGTCGTACAGATTTTTAGACTGAGAAACAGTCAGTATTTCGATAGTTAAAAATATGCTTTGTGAGCAAACGGATTCGGAATTCTACGAAACCAGTTTCGTTGGGACCGTAATGTCGAACTATAGCGGCATGACAATTTCCGTGATTTTTGGGTATCGTGTGTGATCACATGAATTTTTAGAAGTCAAAAACGAGTTAACGATGGAGAATATACCGGGAATATTCCTTCTACGAAAATATCTAGATATTTATTTTGCCTATAAATACAACATCTAAATCCTAACTTAACCTAATTCATTCTCTGATTTGCGCCGTCGGTTTGTTCTTCTTACAGAAAAAGAATGACAAGCAAATAAAATCAAGAACAAATACAATCAAATACTAGAAATCTTCAAACACACATTTATGGACTCCTGCAGTGTCGCTCTTCAATCTAGCACTGGTTTTAAGTTGTTCGATCGAGTTTTAAATCACCGAAAACCCACCAGCGTGAGCTAGGGTTAGAAAAATCTTAAGAATGAAGCATCGATTCATCAATTGGATGCTGGATTTAGGTTCAGGATATTGTCTAGCACCTTGTTGAAGCTTCTGAAGGGAACTCGAACCAAAATTTGTCGATGTCAACATTTGGGAACGGCGACGTCAGGGCTCTCGAAGGACCGACAAGTTGGGCGATGGCTATATGAAGGGAAAGAGGAGATGAAGGGATGAATTTTGGTGATTTTTGTTCGATTTGTAGTGGAGAGGGGATGGAGCGGTTTGGGCATGAAGTCTGGGAAATGGCTGTGGACATTTGATCGGGTTCGGTAGCAGGTTGAAGAGGAAGAAGGGTATGAACATCGGGTCTGGGTAATAGGAAGTGGTATTGGGCCAGTTAAAAAGGGTAAACCCCAACTTTAATTAGAAATATAGTTTAGTTTAAATTAAAATCGTTTATTAACTTATAATGGCCATAACTTGCTCATATATTATCGAAATCCAGCGAAACAAGATCCGTTGGGATCGTATAGACGGTGGCTACACCATGGAGCAGACTGGGAGTGAATCCGAGCTCGTTACAATTTATAGAGAAATAAATTGTCCGTCTGAATCGAGCGATGGTTATCGTCATTAACGATGATCGTCCAATGTGAGTAAATCTCACTAACTCTGAACAGTTTATAATTTCATGTTGTATTTTTAGAACTGTTAGAATTTGTCTGATTGACTGTTTGTTGATTGTTTGATTGAACTGCTAGTCAGTTAGTTGAATTTCTATATTGATTCTATTTAACAGAATATATCATATGGAACTGAAAGTGATGTTATCTATATTGTTTAACATCTGTGATGCAGGGAAACAGGTTGGAGGAATCCAACTGGATTCCTCAACATTTATTTTACTGTGATTCATATATTGTGATATATGATGTGATATATAATCTGTTGTTGATTATGTGTGTTTGGACGATATTATTGTTGTTATATGGTGTGTTAAGTACCATAGAAATACTGGATGTGGAAAAGGGATTTTCAAAGTATATTTTGAAAATAATTTATTTATATAAAATCAATCGATTTTATATTATAAAAGAAAAAGGATTTTGAATAAGGGAATTATATTTGTAAATCAAATATAATGGAAAGAATTTGTTAAACGGATATAGAGGGAATATTTGTAAAACAAATATAAAAGGAAATATGTGTCAAACAAATAAGAAGAGAAATATTTGTAAACCATTTACAAATAAAATAGAATTATAACGGAAATATTTGTAGAACATTTACTAATAGATTAAAAGGGATTATTTATTTATTTAGGGAATAAATAGAAATAGAATAAAGGAAATATTTATTTAGGAAATAAATACAATATTTTAAAAGGAGTTAGAATTAATCAGTTAGAGTAAAAGGAGTTAGAATTAATCAGTTAAAGAGAAAGGAGTAAATCGAATATAGTTTATTTGAAAGGAGTTAATCAGTTAGAGGTAATCAAATAGAGTTAATCGATTAGAGTAAAAACGAACTAGAGTTAATCGTATAGAGTTAAGAAATAGAGTTAAACAAGATTAGAAACTGACTAGAGATTAGTTAAGTTGAATAGTTTTCTGAGTATCGATCTGATGTTGGTTTCGGCCTTCGGGGTTTATACTTAGAGAATTGTTCACCTACTAGTTTACAGCCAGGGACTGATAGTTGTGAAATGATAGGGATATGAAAATAAGCAATGGAAATGTTTTTCCAGTGTCAATAATGTATATTTTCTAAATATAGAAAATAAGGAAATATATATATATAGATATATATATATATATGATTTATGTTTGATTGATAGAATTTCCATTTGGAAATAATATCGTTGTTTGCACACCTGTTTTTCTTTGATAGTTAAATCACAGACTATCGAAGCTTTGACCATTTTAACATTGTTAATATGGAGAGACCGGTTGGATTATTATCCAAAGAACCACTCTGTATTGGCATAAGCGTTGCGAATTGTAACACCCCACCTCCGCTAGGGTCACTCAAAAAGGGAATGCCCTAGTTTTGGAGGGGCATTATCTAGTAAACAGGCACAGAGATAACACAAGACATAACATAGATAAAATAGAGTATATAAAGCAGCGGATATAAACTTCAAAACCAAATCTCATTACTGAAAAATAGAGTCAAAACCTCTTACATCAAAATGCCAAGTCATTATTTCATTACAACAAGTTCTAAAGAAGCAAAGTACTTAAAACAACATAAGTCAAATATTATTCCCCAAAAAGAGCATGAGTGCAGCCATAGCATAGCTCAAGACCAAACCGTACATGAGCTGTCAGAAAGCAAGCGAAGTCCAAGCTAAGAGCTAGAGTTTCCTCCTTGAGAACCTGGGGGGGGGGACGAAAGAAAAAGAGGTAGAAGAAACGGGTCAGTAAAAAAGACTAGTAAGCCCTAGTGACTATCAGCATAAAAACTAATAAAGTGAACTGGACATGAGAAACTGAGATTAAACATAAAGATAATAACTGGACTGGCATGATAACAAAAGATAACAAGATAAGAGTGGCATCGCATATTCAAGGTTTACTGCACTAAATGTACTAGTGTCCCAATTCCATGTCAAGTATAAATCCAGAAATGATCCCTAGGCCCAATAACATGAAATGACCCAATACGGGGTCCAATAGTCCATCCTAATCGATCAGCTTTACTCGTCGTGTATCGGTGTCATACGGCCCAATCGCGGAATGTAGTTACATGTGCTAGGTCCACCCTAGGGTGTATCAGGTCCTAGGGTGTCAACCAATGACACAATTCAAGCATGCACAATGTAGTACTACGGGTGCCCATGCCTACTTTTTCAACTCCGAACTAAGTGCACGACCCTAGTCCGCCTGAACCTACACTGGCGCACCTAACTCAGCCGTCGTTCTGGTCGCTTACAATCAGCCCAGTAATCGTGCCCCACCCTGCATAGTCCCCAGGGTATCGTGATACTTCTAAGTGGGTTACTGCTGAAAGGGACCACGTGGCTAGGATTTCTAATGGGTTAAGTATTGTCATTAAAAAGGTCATGACTTAACCATATCCAAACATGTATCTAGTTGGTTAAGTATATATACAAGCAGTTCAAGACTTAACCCTATCAAATCGACGTGTCAAATTGGTTAAGCATATTCAAGGGGTCCATGACTTAACCTTATCATGTGGCATTAATTCACTTAACGCACCCCAACCTCTCACATTAGACTTGGTTACGATTACTGGATGTGCCGGGCGGTTCTGGGCAGATTTACACCATAACCTAGTCTAACCTCAGGTTTAAAGAGCTATATGACCAACTACTCACATTGGGTCCTATTATTTGCAACTACTGGATTTGCCGGGCAGTTCCGGGCAGATTTACGTTGCAAATTCAACCCAACCTCGAGTTGGCCATTTTCAAGTTATCTAATTGTCATGTCCCAAATTCATGTTTTCAAGCTTATTCTCATGTCAAGTTTTCATGTCATAACATGTCAATTCCATTGCCAATTTTCAACTTTGCCTAATCTACCCAAAACGTGTCCCCAACATACGTGAATTCGCATTAATACAACTTGTCAAAATAAGGAATAACACAAACAGGATAGTCATAGAATGGAAAAGGTGTTCACAAGTTAAGTATGATGATTATAACATTACATGCATATGAAATAGGGTCTCAACATCAACTTAACAAGACATGGTGATAGACATGGTAAAGGATTGACATAAGATAGTACCCCAATTATAGTTTCAACATCACAGGCATGGCAAGATAAAGATCGAAAAGGGGTTTTAGATTAAACCTGAATATATCCAAATGAAGTTCATACCAATATTCCACAAGTCAACATTTAAGATGAATAGATCTAGGGTGTACAAAACTAGATCCCAAAATAACAGATTTAAAAGTGATAGTCATAGATCCAAGATATACAATGGTAGGTACAACTTAGTTATCATGTTTAGGCATAATTTCAGTTTACATCATGTTCAGGTTAAATTTACAGTTTAAATCTAAGAGTGACAAAGGGCTTACAGATCGTAGTCTAGAGAATGAGAAAGCAAAAAGAGTAGAAGCAGAATCTCTAGCAAATCCCCAAACCAACGTAGCACTAACAAAGTCCTGAATAGCCTCCTTGTTCTCTATCTTCCAGTCAGAACTTCAGCAGCATATGGTCGGACAAGAATGTGATAGAAAGTCCAGGGTCAGGGGCTGTTTATATAGTGTTTAGAGAGTGAATCTGGACAAGCAACGAGACCAGATACATCTGGCTCAAAAACAGGCTAGTTGACTAGGTCGACACCCAAGTCGACTGCCCAGTCGACCTGGTCTGGGGGGTCGACTGCCCAGTCAACTCCCCAGTCGACCTGGGTGCTGGCGGGATTTTTCCCGCCCAGCTGTCTGGATTTGAAATTCGAATTTTGAACTTGAGATTTGAACTGTTTTGAACTCTGGAGTATTCTGAAACTTTGGAGAGCCATATCTTGGTCATACGGACTCCGATCTTCGCAAACACGGACTCGTTTTCAAGCAGAATTTCGAGACGAACGAAATGGCGTAGCCCGTTTCCCTTGATTCTTATTTTAAAATTTAATTCTGCCTTGATTTATAGTTATAACACGTTATCAAAATACGGGTTGTTACATTCTCCCCTCCTTAAAGGATTTTGTCCCCGAAATCTCTAAGTTAGGAAGAACGCATCCTACCATCCACATCCATCTACTGTAACACCCCGTGTATTCTATAACAGTGAGATTCACAAATTAAAGTATAACCAATTTCAAATCAAAGAATTAAGGGAAACGGGATACGCCATTGCGTTCGTCTCGGAATTCTGCTTGAGATAGAGTCTGAGTTTGCGTAAAACGGATATCGTATGAAGAAGTTATGGACGAACGAAGTTGGGCGAAAAACCAGAAAACGGGTCAGAATGCACTGGCGCACTTGGGAAGTCCGCCAGAACAAAAATGCACTGGCGCACTTGGGAAGTGCGCCAGTACATTTTTGACCTGGCGCACCTGCCAAGTGCGCCCAGGTCAAAAATGACCTGCTGGTCAGGTCTGGTCTAGTCCTGGCTGGCCAGGTCTGTGTTTGGTCGATTTTCAGAAGCTTGCTTTGTCATTAGGGCTAGGTGGCAGGCTCTAATTGGTCTCTCTTTTGAATGAATGGCTACGATCAATCCAAGCAACATCGATGGTCCTAATCAGTTCATAAACTCTATAAAAATGACCCTAGACTCTACCTAATCTATTCATTAAAAAATAAGAACGAGGCCATCATGCTGCAGAGGAGCGACTAGGAGTAGCCACCAATTTGAGAGAAGATTAGGAGGCAAATTCTAAAGCATAAAGCAACTTAAACAAATCAAATCAACAAGGAGTCACATCTCCAAATTCCTGAATTGGAGAATTCGCCACACGATTGTAAGTAAAGTATTATTCCGGTATAAATAAATAATTGTGTTGATTTGTATACTTGATTTGTGGTGATAAGTAATTCATATTTGTGCGTTACTATGATTCTTATCGATTTGGAATATTGTATAACAATTGGATATTCGCAAAATATGTTATTCATTATAAAAACTACATGTTTGCGGTATTTTTATGCAAGTATATGTTTGGATATTTGCAAAGTATGTTATTCATTATAAAAACTACATGTTTGCGGGAGTTTTATGCAAGTATACGTTTGGATATTCGCAAAGTTTGTAATTCATGTTGAAGCTACATGTATGTAGTTCTTTAATTGAAATTCATGCAAGTTTGTGGTTTTGCTACTATGCCATCATAATGTGTATTTTTGTACAAAAATCATTTTGTGTGTAATTGGAACAAATTTGGGTTATTATAATTCATATGAAATCATGTTAAAAATTTGGCATCATGATCTATGTATTAAGCCATACTTTTGTACTAGAAAACCTCTTTGCGAACTTATGAATATGACTAGGCTATGATGGATATTTTGCATAATTGAAAAACATGTTAGGTCTATATTGTTAACAAGAATTATATGATGACACATGTGGTACATAGCTAGGTTAGATTCAAAATCCCATTTGCAAGTTTGCATGACTAAAGTAAAAATCATGATTTCATGTTAGAAATATTTATGCCATAAGTATATGTGTGCCATGGTTATGTGAATAGATTTAGAATCATGATTAAGTTGGATTAATTCTAGTTGAATTATACTTTTGTATTAGTCACAAAAGTAAGCACCTTTGTAAACATGTAGTAATCTTATAAACATGATTTGCTTATGTTTGACATTATGCCTAAATAAAATATAGGTTTATGTTGTAGTTAAGCCTATGTGTCAATAGTGATATTCTTAACTTAACTACAAGTTTACATGGTTTGATTCGTGTCACTTATGCTTTATGACCAAAGTATATGTTACTACTATGCAAGTACACCAGTTTCTATTTTGTAGTTCCAACGTTACGTTGCAAGTTCATGCGTTCACATTCCCCTTTTTGTGTATGTGATCACGCTTTAAGCCTCCCCTTTTTCGCATGGCTAGGTTGGGCTTAAAAAATGCTAAGCCCAACATATATATAATAAACGGACGTATTAAACGGGGGAAAATAACGTTGGGTTAAATTTATTAATAAATGAAAAGATAAAGTAAAGGGGCCCAAATTCAAGAAAGGGTTGGGCCCATGATTGGTGTAACCATTACACCATTGATTTTTAATAATGGGCCGCAAATATTTACATATAAGAAAGTAAAGAAGAAAGACAAAATATGTAAATGTAGAAAATACGATATGTTTAACCCAAGGTTGGATTGAGTTGTGATGTAAACCTGCCTGGAACCGCCCGGCTGTCCAGTAGTCACAACAATACCTATCCAATGTGGGTGGTTAAACATGGAGCCCAATAAGGACCCGAGGTTAGACTGAGTTGTGGCGTAAGACTGCCCGGAACCAACCGGCAACAGGCAGCCACAACAATACCTGTCTAATGTGAGAGGTCAAGGCTTTAATAAGACAATTAAGGCTGAGTCTGGATTGATAGGATTAAGTAAATTATATTAATACTTAATCAAAATGGAACATGCTAAACTAAACAGACTGATTGGGGGTTAGGTTTATAAAACACTTAACCAACTTAGCATGTTGGCTAGAAATAGAAAACCTAGTAGCGGGGGACCCTTTTCGCAGTAACCCTACAAGGTATCATGATACCCTGAAACTAGGCAGGGTGGGGCACGATTACTGGGCTGAGTGTTAGAGGTCAAATCGACGGCGGTGGTGCAGCAGTGTAGGTTCTAACGGGGTGCGGGCGTGCACACACTCCGGCGCAGAAAAATAAGGCACTGGGCACCAGTAGCATACCTGTGCATTCTAGGATTGTGTCGGGCCGCCACCATGGGACTTGATACACCCCATGGTGGGACCAGCATAGGTAACTACAACATCGGGGGCCGTAGGACACATGTAACTATGCGAGTAGGAGCCGATCATCATGAAATGGATCACTTCACCCAGATTATGGGGTGCCAGTTGGAAACTAGTTTATATGGGTTCAGAGATTGATATGGGGTACGATAGTATATTCGACCCTAGACAACTTAACTAAGTTTATAGTGCTTTCCCACTTCTTGTTTATACTTATCATACCCAGTTCTTTATTCATAGACAGAATAGTCCTAGACTTACTCAGGCTTTATGTCTGACTCTACTTTTCTTTCGTCTTCTTTTCTTCCGTTTCCCCCCCCCCAGGTCCACAGGGAGGGAACACTGCAGCTTGACCAGCCTTCATAACCAGCTTGAAGAGAAAGAATGTATTGCTTGGACCTTTTCGTTTTGAACTATGGCTTTGGACAGCAATTATGGGACTTTTGCAGTTTATTTATGTTTTCTTTATGCTTCTTTAAATAATGTAATCAAGACAGTTATGATTTTGGAAATATTGTAAGACAATTATGGCATGCTTTGTGTAACACATATTTTAATGAAATAAAAGTTATTGTTTTCCGCTGTTCAAAAATATGTGTTCTTATATCTGTCTTGTATATCTGTGACTTATACTTATAAACCTCCACCAAAATTAGGGCATTCCCTTTGAGAGTGTCCCTAACGGAGGTGGGGTGTTTCACTTGGTATCAGAGCATAGGTTTACCAGATAAGATAAAAAGTTTTGAAAATTTATTTTCAAAAAGAAAATTTAAAGAAGCATTTTTAAAAGATAAAATATTATTTTGTTTTAAAAGGCTAAGTCCCCCCCAAAGCCATAGGTACTATCTTCTATCCTTCGTTTTGAATCTATCCTTTCTATTTCAGCATGTCTGGAGACCTTACTCCCCAGCTGTTGACGCTTTCACTCCTCTTCCTCCACGTGAACCAGCAAGCGGAAGAGTCCCAGAGTAGGAAGACGAATAATAGTCAAACAAGAAAGGATCTTAACAGTAATAATAAGAAACGAGAAAAAAGGAAATGCAATTTTTGTGGTATGGAAGGGCACATAGCCAAGGATTGTAGAAAGAGGAAAAGAAAGCAAGGAGAATGTTTTCATTGTGGAGACTGGACACATCAGCAAAGACTGCCCTGAGAAGACAGACTTTGAGAAGGGCGGGAAAGACAACAAGTCCCGAGAGAAGAGGGAGTGTAAATTCTGTGGCAAAGTGGGGCACTTAGTGAAGGATTGCCGGAAAAAGAAGGCCAAGATGAATGGTGGGTGTTTTTCTTGCGGTGAGATAGGCCACATGGCTAAGGACTGCCCGAAGAAACGAGGTATAAATACTTCTGTAGAAAGTATAGTTTATCTTTATGATCACCCCGTTCGCACTTTATTTGATTCTGGCGCATCACACTCCTTTATCTCGTCTGCTTTAGTAGAATCTCTACACCTAAAAACTAGTACGGTAGAGGACCCCTTAATTGTTTCAAACCCAATTGGGGGCCCAGCTCATTTGTCTATGATCTGTGTGGGATTGAAAATTTCTATTCTAAGAGTAGAGTTTAAATGTAGTGCCTTTGTTTTGGGCTTTTCGGGATATGGTTTGATTTTGGGCATGGATTGGCTATCCAGTAATAGGGCCATCCTTGATTGTGAGAAAAGGGTTGTCAGGCTCCTGACCCAGCTCGGTAACACTTTGGAAATTTCTTGTAATCATGCAGTTATGCTTAGTTATCTTGAATCGCTTGATGCCTTTGTTGAAAGTTTGCAATCAGTTAGAGTGGTCCGGGAATATCCGGATGTCTTCGAAGAAGTGAAGGGCTTGCCTCCGAAGCAGGAGATAGACTTCCGTATACATCTTGTAGATAATGCAGAGCTCGTTGCGTCTCCCGTTAGACACATGGCTCCACGGGAAAGGAAAGAGCTCAGTAAACAGATTAAAGAGCTTCTAGAGAAGGGGTTCATTAGAAGGAGTATATCAGAATGGGGCGCTCCAGTAGTGTTCGCCACTAAGGCAGAAGGTTCATTTCGCTTATGCATGAGTCGTAAAGAATCACCTTAGTAAGTACATTTGGCAACATAGTTGACATTTGTTTATTTTCAAGAGATAATTCATCTATGTGGAATACCTTCTAGTAAGTGAACAAGATCCAAGATTCACTAGTGAATTTTGGAGAGCCTGCATGAAACCATGAGTACGCCATTATGTTTGAACCAAGTATACTAGAAGTAGAGTAAGTGAAAGAGGAACGAGAGGCAACAGTGAAATAGGTTCCAACTCATATTTAGGAAACAAGAATTAAGAAGCCACGAAAATTGTGAAGATAAAGACGGACAAAGCAGAATGGAGTTAAGCTCAAGGAAATGCGACTTAGAAGATTAAAGACTAGATTCGTGCATCATATCTCTCCTTAAGAGTATATCTTTGATCCCTCTCTTCCTGTAGAGCTTACTTGCATGCTATCTTTTGTGTATATCCTCTCGGTCCCATTCTCAATCCAATTTCTGTTGCAAACCCCATAGGGAGTATGACTCATCTGTTAATAACACATGTTGGGGCTGGAGGGTGTTCGTTGGTTTGACTAAACTTTTGGGTTTTATAGGATACGGGTTGGTCTTAGGAAGGGACTCCCTTGTGACCTAAAAGGAGTCCATCATGCTTAGTTTTCTAGAATCATATATAGGGGTTGGGTTGAGTAATTCTTTGGGTGTCAGTCTGATGTTGATTTCGGTCTTCGGGGCTGATGCTTAGAGAATTCTTCTCCTAGTCAATATATATGTGGCATAGATCTCCAGTTTTGACATTGCCTAATGGGCACCAAGTTTTTACTTGCTTCTATCATTCGAATATACCTTTAGATAGGAACAATTGGGAAAATGGCCTATAGATTAGAGCTACCCGAAAGATTGGCCGGAGTTCACAGCGTTTTTCATGTTTCACATCTCCGAAAATGCCTACATGAGTCTGCTGAAGTGGTAGAGCCAAATATCCTAGAAGAAGCTGAAGTGGAACGCGAAGCAACCGTGAGGAAAGTTCCAACCCGCATATTAGGAACGGAAGTGAAGAAGCTACGCAACCGCGAAGTCAAGCTCGTCAAAGTTCAGTGGAGCGACGCCGAGGGAGACGCAACTTGGGAAACTGAAGCTAGAATACGCGCTGCCTACCCTTTTCTTTTCGAGGGTACATCCTTGATCTTTCTTTTTCCTTAAGTTGCGCTTTTATCTATCTTTTTAGGTATATCTCCTCGACCATATCTTTTAGGTAGAAACTCTTTGGATGAAAACATGTAGTTGAAACATGTTATGGATGATGATTGCAAGTGGTTGCAAGTGATTGCTAGCGGTTGCTCGTGGTTGCATATACACACACAATCTAGGTTTTAGATCGGCTCAGTCACTTCATATTGCATATGCATATATGTTTGCATTCGTATATGGTTGAACTTTAATGTGTTGTCATATGGATGTTGCATGTGGATGAATGGTTGTGCACTCATGTAGAATCATGAATAGGAGGATTTGCATACATAATGGATTCATAGCACTTACATAATTCGCATTAAGGAGGTCAACTGAATCAGTAGACCGCCTGATTTTGCATTAGATAAGTACATGTACACACACACACACTTCGCATATGATCATGAAGCATTAGAAGTCTTTTAAGGACAATGGATACTCGTGTTTGATGGATGAGTAGATGGATGATTGGATGTTAGGATATACATTCCTCCTAACTTGAAGATTTCGGGGACGAAATCCTTTTAAGTGGGGGAGAATGTAACACCCCGTGTATTCTATAACAGTGAGATTCACAAATTAAAGTATAACCAATTTCAAATCAAAGAATTAAGGGAAACGGGATACGCCATTGCGTTCGTCTCGGAATTCTGCTTGAGATAGAGTCTGAGTTTGCGTAAAACGGATATCGTATGAAGAAGTTATGGACGAACGAAGTTGGGCGAAAAACCAGAAAACGGGTCAGAATGCACTGGCGCACTTGGGAAGTCCGCCAGAACAAAAATGCACTGGCGCACTTGGGAAGTGCGCCAGTACATTTTTGACCTGGCGCACCTGCCAAGTGCGCCCAGGTCAAAAATGACCTGCTGGTCAGGTCTGGTCTAGTCCTGGCTGGCCAGGTCTGTGTTTGGTCGATTTTCAGAAGCTTGCTTTGTCATTAGGGCTAGGTGGCAGGCTCTAATTGGTCTCTCTTTTGAATGAATGGCTACGATCAATCCAAGCAACATCGATGGTCCTAATCAGTTCATAAACTCTATAAAAATGACCCTAGACTCTACCTAATCTATTCATTCAAAAATAAGAACGAGGCCATCATGCTGCAGAGGAGCGAATAGGAGTAGCCACCAATTTGAGAGAAGATTAGGAGGCAAATTCTAAAGCATAAAGCAACTTAAACAAATCAAATCAACAAGGAGTCGCATCTCCAAATTCCTGAATTGGAGAATTCGCCACACGATTGTAAGTAGAGTATTATTCCGGTATAAATAAATAACTGTGTTGATTTGTATACTTGATTTGTGGTGATAAGTAATTCATATTTGTGCGTTACTATGATTCTTATCGATTTGGAATATTGTATAACAATTGGATATTCGCAAAATATGTTATTCATTATAAAAACTACATGTTTGCGGTATTTTTATGCAAGTATATGTTTGGATATTCGCAAAGTATGTTATTCATTATAAAAACTACATGTTTGCGGTAGTTTTATGCAAGTATACGTTTGGATATTCGCAAAGTTTGTAATTCATGTTGAAGCTACATGTATGTAGTTCTTTAATTGAAATTCATGCAAGTTTGTGGTTTTGCTACTATGCCATCATAATGTGTATTTTTGTACAAAAATCATTTTGTGTGTAATTGGAACAAATTTGGGTTATTATAATTCATATGAAATTATGTTAAAAATTTGGCATTATGATCTATGTATTAAGCCATACTTTTGTACTAGAAAACCTCTTTGCGAACTTATGAATATGACTAGGCTATGATGGATATTTTGCATAATTGAAAAACATGTTAGGTCTATATTGTTAACAAGAATTATATGATGACACATGTGGTACATAGCTAGGTTAGATTCAAAATCCCATTTGCAAGTTTGCATGACTAAAGTAAAAATCATGATTTCATGTTAGAAATATTTATGCCATAAGTATATGTGTGCCATGGTTATGTGAATTGATTTAGAATCATGATTAAGTTGGATTAATTCTAGTTGAATTATACTTTTGTATTAGTCACAAAAGTAAGCACCTTTGTAAACATGTAGTAATCTTATAAACATGATTTGCTTATGTTTGACATTATGCCTAAATAAAATATAGGTTTATGTTGTAGTTAAGCCTATGTGTCAATAGTGATATTCTTAACTTAACTACAAGTTTACATGGTTTGATTCGTGTCACTTATGCTTTATGACCAAAGTATATGTTACTACTATGCAAGTACACCAGTTTCTATTTTGTAGTTCCAACGTTACGTTGCAAGTTCATGCGTTCACATTCCCCTTTTTGTGTATGTAATCACGCTTTAAGCCTCCCCTTTTTCGCATGGCTAGGTTGGGCATAAAAAAGGCTAAGCCCAACATATATATAATAAACGGACGTATTAAACGGGGGAAAATAACGTTGGGTTAAATTTATTAATAAATGAAAAGATAAAGTAAAGGGGCCCAAATTCAAGAAAGGGTTGGGCCCATGATTGGTGTAACCTTTACACCATTGGTTTTTAATAATGGGCCGCAAATATTTACATATAAGAAAGTAAAGAAGAAAGACAAAATATGTAAATGTAGAAAATATGATATGTTTAACCCGAGGTTGGATTGAGTTGTCATGTAAACCTGCCCGGAACCGCCCGGCTGTCCAGTAGTCACAACAATACCTAGCCAATGTGGGTGGTTAAACATGGTGCCCAATAAGGACCCGAGGTTAGACTGAGTTGTGGCGTAAGACTGCCCGGAACCAACCGGCAACAGGCAGCCACAACAATACCTGTCTAATGTGAGAGGTCAAGGCTTTAATAAGACAATTAAGGCTGAGTCTGGATTGATAGGATTAAGTAAATTATATTAATACTTAATCAAAATGGAACATGCTAAACTAAATAGACTGATTGGGGGTTAGGTTTATAAAACACTTAACCAACTTAGCATGTTGGCTAGAAATAGAAAACCTAGTAGCGGGGGACCCTTTTCGCAGTAACCCTACAAGGTATCATGATACCCTGAAACTAGGCAGGGTGGGGCACGATTACTGGGCTGATTGTAAGAGGTCAAATCGACGGCGGTGGTGCAGCAGTGTAGGTTCTAACGGGGTGCGGGCGTGCACACACTCCGGCGCAGAAAAATAAGGCACTGGGCGCCAGTAGCATACCTGTGCATTCTAGGATTGTGTCGGGCCGCCACCATGGGACTTGATACACCCCATGGTGGGACCAGCATAGGTAACTACAACATCGGGGGCCGTAGGACACATGTAACTATGCGAGTAGGAGCCGATCATCATGAAATGGATCACTTCACCCAGATTATGGGGTGCCAGTTGGAAACTAGTTTATATGGGTTCAGAGATTGATATGGGGTACGATAGTATATTCGACCCTAGACAACTTAACTAAGTTTATAGTGCTTTCCCACTTCTTGTTTATACTTATCATACCCAGTTCTTTATTCATAGACAGAATAGTCCTAGACTTACTCAGGCTTTATGTCTGACTCTACTTTTCTTTCGTCTTCTTTTCTTCCGTTTCCCCCCCCCAGGTCCACAGGGAGGGAACACTGCAGCTTGACCAGCCTTCATAACCAGCTTGAAGAGAAAGAATGTATTGCTTGGACCTTTTCGTTTTGAACTATGGCTTTGGACAGCAATTATGGGACTTTTGCAGTTTATTTATGTTTTCTTTATGCTTCTTTAAATAATGTAATCAAGACAGTTATGATTTTGGAAATATTGTAAGACAATTATGGCATGCTTTGTGTAACACATATTTTAATGAAATAAAAGTTATTGTTTTCCGCTGTTCAAAAATATGTGTTCTTATATCTGTCTTGTATATCTGTGACTTATACTTATAAACCTCCACCAAAATTAGGGCATTCCCTTTGAGAGTGACCCTAACGGAGGTGGGGTGTTTCATCTACTCACAACATCATTCACGAGCAACCACTGTCCTTAAAAAGGATTTCTAATGCTGTATGAATATATGCAGTATGTGTGTGTATATGTACTTATCTAAAAAGATCAGGCGGTTACTGATTCAGTAAACCTCCTTAATGCAAGATATGTTAGTGTAATGAGTCCAACATTTATGCAAATTCCTTATATAACTTAAAATCTCTACATGAGTGCACAAACATCATCCATATGCAACATCCACATGGTAGCAAAACAAGTTCATCCACGTACAAGTATAAGAACCCATGCAAATGCAACATGAAAAAGGTGTCTAAGCCGATCTAGTGCCTAATGTGTGTCATGCATCCACTAGAAATCACTTGCAAACATTTGCAAACATCAACCATAACATGTTTCAAATACATGTTTGCATCCAAAAAGGGTTCTAAGGTTCTCAAGACAAGATTAACAAAACAAACATAGGTAGCAAAAGCATGATGCGAAAGGTTTACAAGCTCAAAGGAAAAAGAGATCGAAAAAGTACCCTCAAAAAGAAATGGGTAAAGCGCGCGTATCTTCTCCTCGGTTTCCCAAGTTGCGTCTTCTTGGGCTTCGCTCCACTGTACTTTGACTAGCTTTACTTCACGATTCCTTAGCTTCTTGATCTCCGTCCCTAAGATACGAATAGGAACTCGCCTCAGTGTTGCTTCTTTCTCCACTTCTACGCCTTCGAGGATGCTTGGCTCAACCACCTCAGCTGATTCATGTAGGCACTTTCGGAGATGCGAGACGTGAAAGACATTGTATACTCCGGCCAGCCTCTCAGATAACTCTACCTTATAGGCCATCTGCCCAATCCTCTCAGTGATAGGGAACGGTCCTACGAATCTCGGTGCTAGCTTTCCCACTACTCCAAAACGAACCACATTGCGCAAAGGACAGACTTTTATGAAAACCATATCTCCGACTTCGAACTCTAGGTCTGTCCTTCTCTTGTCCGCATACAATTTCTGTCTGTCTTGGGCCGTTTTCATCCATCTTCGAATCAACTCAACCTTCTCAGAAGTGTCCCTTATCATGTCAGGCCCGAGTATAAGCTTGTCGGTCGTCTCCCACCAACAAGTCGGTGACTTGCACGGTCTCCCATACATGGCCTCGAATGGTGCCATCCCTATGTTAGCTTGGTAGCTATTATTATAAGCAAACTCCACGAGAGGAAGATGGTCTTCCCAAGTTCCACCAAAATCAAGAATGCATAGCCTCAAAAGATCCTCTACCATCCTATTTACCCTTTCGGTCTGTCCATCCGTCTGAGGGTGATAGGCTGTACTTAAATTAAGTTGCGTACCCATTGCTTCTTGCAGACTATTCCAAAACTGGCTAGTGAAAATTGGGTAACGGTCACTGACTATGCTAGAAGGAACCCTGTGCAACCGTACTATCTCTCGAAGGTAAATAGACGCTAGCCCTGACGCAGTCCTTTTGCTTTTCACCGGGATGAAGTGAGCACTCTTCGTGAGTCTATCAACAATGACCCATATGCTAGTATTCCCCTTCCTCGACCTAGGCAATCCATCCACGAAATACATCGAGATACTTTCCCACTTCCATAGCGGGACCTCCAAAGGATGTAATAGCCCACCGGGCTTCTTCGATTCGGCCTTCACTTGCCGGCACACCATGCATTTTGAGACGAATTCTGCTACGTCCTTTTTCATTCCAGCCCAAAAGAAAATACGTTTCATATCTCTATACATCTTATCCCCTCCGGGATGTATAATCATCTTCGAGTGATGCGCCTCTTCGAGAACCTTATTTACTAAGTCTCTCACTAGTGGAACACATAGCCTTCCATCGCGCCTTAGCCATCCCTTTTCATCAATGGTACACCTACCAAGGTGACTTGACGTCTCACCACTGATTAATTTGTCCATGATTTCGACTATCTGTGGGTCTTCTTTCTGTGAAGTCCCTGCTTGATCTAGAAGCTTAGGTTTTAGCTCAAGAGATGCTAATGTACCAGTCAATGACTCAACAGCATGCGTAAAATCAAAGGTCGCTTTAAACTCTAGACTTTTTCTTTCGACAAATAAGGGGCTCAAAGTCAACCTTTTTCTACTAAGCGCATCCGCCACCACGTTACCCTTGCCAGGGGTATATGTTATATCGAAGTCATATGATGCCAAGAATTCCATCCACCGCTGTTGTCTCAGATTCAAATCTTCTTGCGAAAAGAGGTATTTAAGCGATTTGTGGTCGGTATACAGCTCGAATCTTTCCCCTAGGAGATAATGGCGCCAAGCTTTAAGTGCAAAAACAATCGCGGCTAACTCCAAGTCATTTGTGGGATAGTTCTTCTTATGAACTTTAAGTTGTCTACCCCCATAGCATATCACTCTTCCTTCTTGCATTAGGACAGCGCCTAATCCCGTGCCGCACGCATCCGTGTACACTGTAAACATTTTTCCTCCATCGGGTAATGCTAAAACTGGAGCTGTGGTGAGGGCTCTCTTGAGTCTCTGGAAAGCAATCTCACATTCTATGTCCCATGCAAAGGCTAGGTTTTACTTCGTTAACTTAGTAAGAGGGGCTGAAATCTTAGCGAAGTCCTTAATGAACTTCCTATAAAAGCCCGCCAAACCAAGAAAGCTTCTCACCTCTGTTGCATTCTTAGGAATTTTCCAGTCTTTCACCGCAACTACCTTTGCGGGGTCCACGGCTAAACCTTGCTTAGAAACTATGTGCCCAAGAAACCGAACTTCCTCCCTCCAAAAATGGCATTTGGAAAACTTAGCCTTTAACTGGTGTGCTCTAAGCGTATCCATGACTTCCTTGAGATGTCTAGCATGCTTTTCTTCATCCTTTGAGAAGATTAGAATATCGTCCACAAAAACCACCACGAACTTGTTAAGGAACTCCCGAAGCACCCTACTCATCAGATCTACAAAGTACGCAGGTGCATTCGTTAACCCAAACGGCATGACGAGCCATTCGAAGAACCCATCCGGAGTCCTAAACGCAGTTTTGTCATTGCTATCCTTAGCCACTCTAAGTTGATGGAATCCTGTGGCTAGATCGAGTTGAGAGAAAACAGATGCTCCCACAAGCTAGTCAAAAAGATCATCGATTCTTGGTAGTGGGTGCCTATTCTTCTTCGTCAGCTTGTTTAACTCACGATAATCTACACACAGACGAAGTGAACCATCCACCTTAGTAGCGAATACCACTGAAGCACCCCATTTAGAAATGCTTCGCCTTATGAAATTTTTCTCGAGCAACTCCTTGACTTGTTTACTGAGCTCTCTTCTTTCTCGCGGGGCCATATGCCTAATGGGCAATGAAACAGGCTTGGCATTATCAACAAGATAAATTCAGAAGTCTATCTCGCGTTTAGGGGGTAACCCCTTTACTTCGTCAAAGATATCTGGATATTCTCGGACTACTCTCACGGAGTGCAGATTGTCGACGGACGAGTCAAGAGATTCAAGATAACATAACATGACCGGACCCCTCGGGTTACAAGAAAGTTCAAGGGTATTACCAAGGCGTGTCATGAGCCTCACTACCCTTCGTTCACAATCAAGGATGGCTCCATAATTGGACAACCAATCCATGCCCAGAATTAAACCATATCCCATGAATCCGAGAACATAAGCTTTACACGTGAATTCTACGCTTAAGATGGAAATCCTCAAATCAACACAAATCATAGATAAATGGGCGGAGCCTCCAATCGGATTTGAAACACTAACGGGATCATCAACTAGACTAGTACTTAAGTGCAGATTTTCAACAATATTAGAAGAGATAAAAGTATGCGATGCACCAGAGTCAAATAAGGTGCGAACAGGAAATTCAGAAATGTAAACAAGGCTTTCTATAGAAATATTACTACCTCGGTCAAGAGCTGGAGTGGTGTTGAGAGCCTGCAACTGCCCTCTAGAAGGTCCTGCTCGCTGTGTCTGCCCTTGCCCTTGCTTCTTAGGGCAATCCTTACTGATGTGTCCAGTATCCCCGCAGTGAAAGCATTCACCCAACTTTCTTTTCTTCCTCCTACAGTCTTTAGCTATATGTCCCGTGATCCCACAGAAGTTGTACTTCCTCGTCTCATGTGGCTTGTTAGCATTGTTGTTGTTGCCCTTGTTATTCTTGTTATTCTTGTTGCCTCCCTTCTTGAAGTCAACCTTCTTGTTCTGAGTCTCATTAGGCTTAACCCCCTTTTTGTCACCCTTGTCTTCCTCATGAAGTAGGGCCATATTCACCAAGCTTTCAAAGGTTGCCCCCATGGGCACATGAGTCATGACCATAGTGTGGAGTGGCTCGCTCAATCCTCGAGCAAAGCGTAGAGCCTTCTTCTCAGCCGTGTTGACTAAGTCCAAACCAAACCAAGCAAGCTGATTAAACTTATTCACGTATTCCCTAACAGACATGTCCCCTTGCTTGAGTGCCAGGAACCTCTCCATCTGAAGGTTCGCTTCTACTGACGATAAGAATTTAAGCCCAAACCTCTCTCTAATGTCTGCCCAAGTCTCAATTGGTCTGGTAGCGTTGGTGACTTCCTACCAAAATGCAGCTTCCTCTTTCAACAACCATGCTGCCAACTGAACTTTCCTATGATCCTCCATATCAAAGATAACGAACAGGTCTTCCGTCTCCTTTAACCAGTTTCGTGCCTCAGCAAAGGTCCCAGTTCCAAGGAATCTCTTGCCGTCCATTCCTATGAAGTCTTTGCATATTTTGGCGAAGGCGGTGCCGGGAGGAGGAGGAGGAACCGCGGCTACTGGAGGAGGAGGAGGGATGTCTGCCGGGCCCGCATCATTGGCCCTAGCTCCCAAGTACCTTCGGAACCATCCGGGTATGGGTACTCCCTCGGGAAGGTTAAGATCGGCCATGCTGAAAAAACGAAAAGAAAAAGATTCAAACGAGGAAACAAGGAAAGTGCTAATGGCTTTTGGGGAATTGCCTTTTCATAAAAATAAAAATTTCTTGAAAAATGCTTCTTTATAAATGGTTTTGAAAATAATTTTCATAAAGTTTTTAAAACTTTTGCCCAGTCTGGTAACCTTCTGCTCTGATACCAAATGTAACACCCCGCCTCCGCTAGGGTCACTCACAAAAGAATGCCCTATTTTTGGAGGGGCATTATCTAGTAAACAGGCACAGAGATAACATAAGACAGAACATAGATAAAACAGAGTATATAAAGCAGCGGATATAAACTTGAAAACCAAATCTCATTACTGAAAAATAGAGTCAAAACCTCTTACATCAAAATGCCAAGTCATTATTTCATTACATCAAGTTCTAAAGAAGCAAAGTACTTAAAACAACATAAGTCAAATATTATTCCCCAAAAAGAGCACGAGTGCAGCCATAGCATAGCTCAAGACCAAACCGTACATGAACTGTCAGAAAGCAAGCGAAGTCTAAGCTAAGAGCTAGAGTTTCCTCCCTGAGAACCTTGGGGAGGGGGGAAACGAAAGAAAAAGAGGTGGAAGAAACGGGTCAGTCAAAAAGACAGGTAAGACCTAGTGACTATCAGCATAAAAACTAATAAAGTTAACTGGACATGAGAAACTGAGATAAAACAAAAAGATAATAACTGGACTGGCATGATAAAAAAAGATAACAAGATAAGAGTGGCATCGCATATTCAAGGCTTACTACACTAACTATACTAGTGTCCCAATTCCATGTTAAGTATAAATCCAGAAATGATCCCTAGGCCGAATAACATGAAATGACCCAATACGGGGTCCAACAGTCCATCCTAATCGATCGGCTTTACTCGTCGTGTATCGGTGTCATACGACCCAATAGCGGAATGTAGTTACATGTGCTAGGTCCACCCTAGGGTGTATCAGGTCCTAGGGTGTCAACCACTGACACAATTCAAGCACTCACAATGTAGTACTACGGGTGCCCATGCCTACTTTTTCAACTCCGGACTAAGTGCACGACCCTAATCCGCCTGAACCTACACTGGCGCACCTAACTTAGCCGTTGTTCTGGTCGCTTACAATCAGCCTAATAATCGTGCCCCACCCAGCCTAGTCCCCAGGGTATCGTGATACTTCTAAGTGGGTCACTGCTGGAAGGGACCACGTGGCTAGGATTTCTAATGGGTTAAGTATTGTCATTAAAAAGGTCATGACTTAACCATATACAAACATGTATCTAGTTAGTTAAGTATATATACAAGCAGTTCAAGACTTAACCCTATCAAATCGACGTGTCAAATTGGTTAAGCATATTCAAGGGGTCCATGACTTAACCTTATCATGTGGCATTAATTCACTTAACGCACCCCAACCTCTCACATTAGACTTGGTTACGGTTACTGGATGTGCCGGGCGGTTCTAGGCAGATTTACACCATAACCTAGTCTAACCTCGGGTTTAAAGTGTTATATGACCAACTACTCACATTGCGTCCTATTATTTGCAACTACTGGATTTGCCGGGCGGTTACGGGCAGATTTACGTTGCAAATTCAACCCAACCTCGAGTTGGACATTTTCAAGTTGTCTAATTGTCATGTCCCAAATTCATATTTTCAAGCTTATTCTCATGTCAAGTTTTCATGTCATAATTTCATGTCATATCATGTAAATTCCATAGCCAATTTTCAAGTTTGCCTAATCTACCCAAAACGTGTCCCCAATGTACGTGAATTCGCATTAATACAACATGTCAAAATAGGGAATAACACAAACAGGATAGTCATAGAATGGCAAAGTTGTTCACAAGTTAAGTATGATGATTATAACATTACAGGCATATGAAATAGGGTCTCAACATCAACTTAACAAGATATGGTGATAGACATGGTAAAGGATTGACATAAGATAGTACCCCAATAATAGTTTCAATATCACAGGCATGGCAAGATAAAGATCGAAAAGGGGTTTTAGATTAAACATGAATATATCCAAATCAAGTTCATACCATTACTCCATAAGTCAACATTTAAGATGAATAGATCTAGGGTGTACAAAACTAGATCCCAAAATAACAGATTTAAAAGTGATAGTCATAGATCCAAGATATACAATGGTAGATCCAACTTAGTTATCATGTTTAGGCATAATTTCAGTTTACATCATGTTCAGGTTAAATTTACAGTTTAAATCTAAGAGTTACAAAGGGCTTACAGATCGTAGTCTAGAGAATGAGAAAGCAAAAAGAGTAGAAGCAGAATCTCTAGCAAATCCCCAAACCAACGTAGCACTAACAAAGTCCTGAATAGCCTCATTGTTCTCTGTCTTCCAGTGAGAACTTCAGCAGCATATGGTCTGACAAGAATGTGATAGAAAGTCTAGGGTCAGGGGCTGTTTATATAGTGTTTAGAGTGTGAATCTGGACAAGCAACGAGACCAGATACATCTGGCTCAAAAACAGGCTAGGCGACCAGGTCGACACCCAAGTCGACTGCCCAGTCGACTTGGTCTGGGGGGGTCGACTGCCCAGTCGACCTGGGTGCTGGCAGGATTTTTCCCGCCCTGCTGTCTGGATTTGAAATTCGAATTTTGAACTGTTTTGAACTCTGGAGTATTCTGAAATTTTGGAGAGCCATATCTTGGTCATACGGACTCCGATCTTCGCAAACTCGGACTCGTTTTCAAGCAGAATTCCGAGACGAACGAAATGGCGGAGTCCGTTTTCCCTGATTCTTAATTTAAAATTTAATTCTGCCTTGATTTATAGTTATAACACGTTATCAAAATACGGGTTGTTACACGAATCATATATGCCAAAGATAATTGAAGACGGAGTAAAGTGCAAGGGCTATTGTATAAGTCTTAGATAACAGTTCCTAAGGTGGATATACTGAATAGTACCTTCGGTTCATCTTGTTCCTGGATGACTTGTATGGACGGATGTCTTACAGAGTATTTCCAGACGATCACGTACATTGATTTCTCCAACCATACCAAGAGTGGAAGCGGAGAAGGAAACTTCTTTTAGCTAACACATAATGTATTGTTGAGGGCGTCAATCGGTGATCTGATTGATTTGACGATGTGGCATTCGAAGTGAATCTGATGTGATGATAAAGCGTAGCTTCAAACCTCATCAACCGGTAAATGACAGAAATCGGGCAGGCAGCATGGCTAAGTCGGTCGCACCGAAGTAGGGTGTATAATCACCTGATCTAGAGTTTCATTTATTTCTAAAAATCTATTATCGATACTGTCCCATTCGGGAAACGGTTGCTGATCCCAACCGTTGGTGATAAACATTCAATACACTCAAGCGAAATGAGTGGTCGGTCATGTGTGGCCGGGTTGCAAGATGTTCTTATTGAACCTAGTGTATTCCTTTCTAGAGGTACACTAGCGAAAGGTGGTTCCATACCTTGTCATAGTTGGAAATCCATTACCCAATACGTGCTTGCGGTTTTGATTGTATACTATATATGTAGAACGTTAGATGAAAGCGTTTCTGCTAGATGATTATTACATTGTGGTTGATAGACATTATTATAATATCAAAAGTTTTTGATATAAAGATATCTGGATTCTCATAAGGGAAAAAGCCGTTCCGTTATACGGTGTGGTCTTATGAGATATTGTTTAATGGCTCAAACTGTTTTTAAACTGTTTTACTCATACCAGTCCCATGACTGACCTGGAGTTTGTTTTGTTTTGTTTTCCCTAAACTCTTGGGTGCCCAATTTTGTACGGGCAGTCAAGTAGTCAGGAATTTGTAGATACTTGAAGAGCTAGAGCAGGAGGCTTCAGGATCATATAGCTATAGTTTATTTCTGCTATGTTGTAAGTGTTGTACTCTGATAATGTATTTTATACATATAATGATTTATTTCAAGGATATGTTATCTATTATATGTTATTCGTTCCGCTGTGAGGTTCGTGTTACTCTGATGTTGTGTTCTTCTTCTTCTTCTATTCTAGGTTTCTACCTTATCTTTCCTCACCCTCTAATTTCTTTCATTAATGACCGGTATTTTTCGATGTATGGTTAGTCATCATTGAGTTTATGGCGATAACCAAAGTCGACAAAAACCCGGGTCATTACAGTTGGTATCAGAGCTTAAGTTAAGTAATTACCTTCGCTCTGTGGCGTGACTCGGTAGAGATAGGGTTAGTAACACCCTAGATTGAGTTTGAGTGTATATATACGAGTTAACGTATTTGTTATTTGATATAGAAATTGTTTTATATTGTGGGGATTCATTGGTTGAGTTGTTGATGAGTTCTGGTCGATCAGTTTGATCCATTGTATCGGTAGGAGTTTAAAAACACTCGAATACGATGGGTTAACACGATATGTTTTGAAAAGAGGGTAAATTAAAATAAGTTTACCCAAAGTATATTGTGACATAGGGAAGATATATTGAAATTATAATATATTGGATAGATTGGTTGTGAATATAATCAGATAAGATTATAAAATGTGAAATGGTTATATATGACCAATCAGGATTTATATAAGTAAAGTATATGAAATAAGATGAATTAAATCTGATTTTAAATCAGAATTAGGAATTAAAATAAGGAAATTTTAAGTTCTTGGGAGATTTTAAATGTGTTTTTCAATTTGAAATTATATAGTATTAAACTCACCTGAAGGACTGGAAAATAATTCCGAGGATGGATCGATACATCGTAGGTGTGATTTTCGAGTTCCTAAGTAACAGATTATACCAAAGGATTTTATTTTTGAATTGGTTTGAGAAAACAAGTGTTTAGAAGTTCAAATGTTTTGAATTGGTATTGTGGTTTCGAATTAATGAACCCAGGAATTTAAATTTTGGAATTAAAGTTTAACTAATGAAGTTAAATAGAATGAGATAGTAAAAATGAATGAGAAATTTGAATTTAACTTGAACTAAGTTAAATTAAAACTAGATTGGATTATAGAATAATCTGAATGAAATTTAGTTGATAAACTAAGAGTTGAAATTGGATATTGGAGTTTAAATGAACGACTTAAGTATAAGCGAATGGTTTGAGTTGAGGATATAAACTAATCGAAGTTAGATTAGTATGACATTGGTATATGCAGGGTTGTTAATCGATGGAAATGATATAATGGTATGCCCGACAAAAAAGGTACAACCTTATATTTGATATAAGCATGAGATTTATAAGCTGAATTGGCAAGCCGCTTGGCTGTTTGACTTTCTTTTGGGTTGGAGATAGCCCAGCGAGGCAAGTTGGAGTTTGACGTATTGACTAGTACAAAGGAGGTGCTGGCGAAATTTTTCAAAGAGTTAATGCATTAGAAAATTTTCAGGATTTTTGAAAATTTTCGTTGATAAGAATTAATTAATATTTAATTAAAATTAAGTTGGTTCAGTTGAAACTGAAGTTAAGAAGTGAACAAATATGTTCAAACCAGTCGATAGGGTCGTCCTCTACCTTTTAGCAATTTCGAGGACGAAATTATTTTAAGTGGGAAAGATTGTAATGACCCGCATTGGCAGAGGTATTATAATTAATTTATTTAATTATATAAATAGTGATATAGTGAATTTAATGGTCATGGAATTAAATAATGGTGAATATTTAATTAAAATAATAAATTAAATAATATATTTAATTCTGAAATAATCAGAATTGGTTGAAATGACGATATGGTGTGAACTGGATCATCTGTGATATTTAATTCAGTTTAGAATTGAATTAGAATAATGAATATATTATTTGAACGACAGTTTGAACATATAATTATATTATAATTAAAACCGAGCTCGAAATGGCGCTGCAATTCGTAAATTGGCGATTCGAACTTCAACTGAATATACAGAACCCGTTTTAAACCGGATTTCTGTGAAACAAGAAACGTGTGGAGCTGGTGGAGTATATCTTTCTAGTGGAAGAGAAAAATCAGGATTTCATCGTGTAGATTTTGATTTATGTCCAAATCAAATTTTAGAAAAGTCGCTGTGGAATTCCTTTATAATTTATAAAGGAATTATTTATATTTTAAAAAGGGATTTCAATATAACTCGAATATCGGGTTGACCCTGATTGAAATATCGAGTTAGAAATCCATATAGGATTTATTCTGAGGTGTATGTTATTCCACCGTGAATATATACGATAATATTTATTTTTAAATATTAAATTAATAATATTTAAATATATTTATATATTTAAATGGGTCATCCAGAGCTTTAAAAATAGCCACTTTTGCAAACGAAGTTGGAATTCGACGAAACTAATTTTGTTGGATCCGCAATGTCAAATAGTTGTTAGATTTCCAGTTTCGTGATTTTTTAGAGACTCTGTGTAGTTGTACGGATTTTTAGAGTGAGAAACAGTCAGTATTTCGACAGTTAAAAATACGCTGTGTGAGCAAACGGATTCGGAATTCGACGAAACCAGTTTTGTTGGGACCGTAAAGTTGAACTGTAGCGGCATGACAATTTCCGTGGTTTTTGGGTATCGAGTGTGATCACACGAATTTTTAGAAGTCCAAAACGAGTTAACGATGGAGAATATACCGGGAATATTCCTTCTACAAAAATATCTAGATATTTATTTTGCTTATAAATACAACATCTAAATCCTAACTTAACCTAATTCATTCTCTGATTTGCGCCGTCGGTTTGTTATTCTTACAGAAAAAGAATGGCAAGCAAATTAAATCAAGAACAAATACAATCAAATACTAGAAATCTTCAAACCCACATTTATGGACTCCTGCAGTGTCGCTCTTCAATCTAGCACTGGTTTTAAGTTGTTCGATCGAGTTTTAATTCACTGGAAACCCACCAGCGTGAGCTAGGGTTAGAAAAATCTTAAGAATGAAGCATCGATTCATCAATTGGATGCTGGATTTAGGTTCAGGATATCGTCTAGCACCTTGTTGAAGCTTCTGAAGGGAACTCGAACCAAAATTTGTCGATGTCAACATTTGGGAACGGCGACGTCAGGGCTCTCGAAGGACCGACGAGTTGGGTGATGGCTATATGAAGGGAAAGAGGAGATGAAGGGATGAATTTTGGTGATTTTTGTTCGATTTGTAGTGGAGAGGGGATGGAGCGGTTTGGGCATGATGTCTGGGAAATGGCTGTGGACATTTGATCGGGTTCGGCAGCAGGTTGAAGAGGAAGAAGGGTATGAACGTCGGGTCTGGGTAATAGGAAGTGGTATTGGGCCAGTCAAAAAGGGTAAAGCCCAAATTTAATTAGAAATATAGTTTAATTTAAATTAAAATCGTGTATTAATTTATAATGACCATAACTTGCTCATATATTATCAAAATCCAGCGAAACAAGATCCGTTGGGATCGTATAGACGGTGGCTACACCATGGAGCTGACTGGGAGTGAATCCGAGCTCGTTACAATTTATAGCGAAATAAATTGTCCGTCTGAATCAAGCGATGGTTATCGTTATTAACGATGATCGTCCAATGTGAGTAAATCTCACTAACTCTGAACAGTTTATAATTTCATGTTGTATTTTTAGAACTGTTAGAATTTGTCAGATTTACTGTTTGTTGATTGTTTGATTGAACTGCTAGTCAAGTAGTTGGATTTCTATATTGATTCTGTTTAACAGAATATATCATATGGAACTGAAAGTGATGTTATCTATATTGTTTAACATCTGTGACGCAGGGAAACAGGTTGGAGGAATCCAACTGGATTCCTCAACATTAATTTTACTGTGATTTATATATTGTGATATATGATGTGATATATAATCTGTTGTTGATTATGTGTGTTTGGACGATATTATCGTTGTTATATGGTGTGTTAAGTACCATAGAAATACTGGATGTGGAAAAGGGATTTTCAAAGTATATTTTGAAAATAATTTATTTATATAAAATCAATGGATTTTATATTATAAAAGAAAAAGGATTTTGAATAAGGGAATTATATTTGTAAATCAAATATAATGGAAAGAATTTGCTAAATAGATATAGAGGGAATATTTGCAAAACAAATATAAAAGGAAATATGTGTCAAACAAATAAGAAGAGAAATATTTTAAACCATTTACAAAGAAAATAGAATTATAAAGTAAATATTTGTAGAACATTTACAAATAGATTAAAAGGGATTATTTATTTATTTAGGAAATAAATAGAAATAGAATAAATGAAATATTTATTTAGGAAATAAATACAATATTTTAAAAGGAGTTAGAATTAATCAGTTAGAGTAAAAGGAGTTAGAATTAATCAGTTAAAGTGAAAGGAGTAAATCGAATATAGTTTATTTGAAAGGAGTTAATTAGTTAGAGGTAATCAAATAGAGTTAATCGATTAGAGTAAAAACGAACTAGAGTTAATCGTATAAAGTTAAGAAATAGAGTTAAACAAGATTAGAAACTAACTAGAGATTATTTAAGTTGAATACTTTTCTGAGTATCGATCTGATGTTGGTTTCGGCCTTCGGGGTTAATACTTAGAGAATTGTGCTCCTACTAGTTTACAGTCAAGGACTGATAGTTGTGAAATGATAGGGATATGAAAATAAGCCATGGAAATGTTTTTCCAGTGTCAATAACGTATATTTTTTAAATATAGAAAATAAGGATATATATATATATATATATATATATATATGATTGATGTTTGATTGATAGAATTTCCATTTGGAAATAATATCATTGTTTGCACACTTGTTTTTCTTTGATAGTTAAATCACAGACTATCGAAGTTTTGACCATTTTAACGTTGTTAATATGGATAGACCGGTTGGATTATTATACAAAGAACCACTCTGTATTGGCATAAGCGTTGTGAATCTTATATGCCAAAGATAATTGAAGACGGAGTAAAGTGCAAGGGCTGTTGAATAAGTCTTAGATAATAGTGCCTAAGGTGGATATACTGAATAGTACCTTCGGTTCATCCTGTTCCTGGATGACTTGTATGGACGGATGTCTAACAGAGTATTTCCAGACGATCACGTACATTGATTTCTCCAACCGTACCAAGAGCGGAAGCGGAGAAGGAAACTTCTTTTAGCTAACACATAATTTATTGTTGAGGGCGTCAATCGGTGATCTGATTGATTTGACGATGTGGCATTCGAAGTGAATCTGATGTGATGATAAAGCGTAGCTTCAAACCTCATCAACCGGTAAATGACAGATATTGGGCAGGCAGCATGGCTAAGTCGGTCGCACTGAAGTAGGGTGTATCATCACCTGATCTAGAGTTTCATTTATTTCTAAAAATCTATTGTCGATACTGTCCCGTTTGGGAAACGGTTGCTGATCCCAACCGTTGGTTATATACATTCGATACACTCAAGCGAAATGAGTGGTCGGTCACGTGTGGCCGGGTTGCAAGATGTTCTTATTGAACCCAGTGTATTCCTTTCTAGAGGTACACTAGCGAAAGGTGGTTCCATACCTTGTCATAGTTGGAAATCCATTACCCAATACGTGCTTGCGGTTTTGATTGTATACTATATATGTAGAACATGAGATGAAAGCGTTTCTGCTAGATGATTATTATATTGTGGTTGATAGACATTATTATAATATCAAAAGGTTTTTGATATAAAGATATCTAGATTCTCATAAGGGAAAAACCCGTTCCGTTATACGGCGTGGTCTTATGAGATATTGTTTAATGGCTCAAACTGTTTTACTCATACCAGTCCCATGAATGACCCGGAGTTTGTTTTGTTTTGTTTTCCCTGAACTCTTGGGTGCCCAATTTTGTACGGGCAGTCAAGTAGTCAGGAATTTGCAGATACTTGAAGAGCTGGAGCAGGAGGCTTCCGGATCATATAGCTATAGTTCATTTCCGCTGTGTTGTAAGTGTTTTACTCTGATAGTGTATTGTATACATATAATGATTTATTTCAAGGATATGTTATCTATTATATGTTATTCGTTCCGATGTGAGGTTCGTGTTACTCTGATGTTGTGTTCTTCTTCTTCTTCTATTCTAAGTTTCTACCTTATCTTTCCTCACCCTCTAATTTCTTTCATTAATGACCGGTATTTTTCGATGTTTGGTTAGTCATCATTGAGTTTATGGCGATAACCAAAGTCGACAAAAACCCAGGTCATTACAGCCCGCTTCTGACTTCTGTTTTGAATTTTGAATCCAGTTTTGAGCTGTTTGAATTTATTTGAATTTTCTGGAAACTTCCGACAGTCATAACTTCTTCATATGAAGTCCAAATTACGCAAACTCGACTCTATCTCAATCAGAATTCTGAGACGAACACAATGGCGTAACCCGTTTCCCTTGATTCTCACATTTAAAATTAATTATTCTTTAATTTGTTAACTTTAATATTAACAGAAAACACGGGGTGTTACAAGCAGTATCTTCATTATTAGGTGGGTCTAGTACAAGAGACCGTGAAGGATGAGGCAAGTGATACTGGCGGAGGAATCCTTCTATAAGCAAGAACTTTCTGCTCCTTTCATTCTCACTGACAGCTTTCAAAGACTCAATAAGAGTTTGATTGAGGACAACAACTTAATCATAAGGAACTTCTGTAAAATAAAGAAAGATTTGAGAATCAAGAATCAGAAGGAAAAAGAAACAAAGTCTTTAAGAAAATATTCATCGCCTTCCATCCATTGGCCGTAAAAGTTATCAAGGCACTAGACGTAGAATTATTGATTCGGGAATCCTCAAACACTTTCTATCAGAACAGTAATAATCTTAGAGCTCCAACTATCGACAAAAATAATTTATGGACGATCCTTTTTCCTCCTTTTAAAATAATACAAAGAACAAATCTCGTAAAAGGTAGGCACGCGCCGCTTAACCCTCACAAAATGTACATAAATCCCCATTAAAACGAAATTACCATTCAAGAGCAATTAATATGGGGTAATAGATAAGCGCTGAAGGATTGATTCTAAGTAGGCATTGAAAGGATGAACTGCTCCGCTGAATAGCATGTGACAATTAACCATAACATACCCAGCTGGTGGAAGGTCAACAAAGTCATCTTTCCCTATGAACTTAGCCTCATCTTTTGAGAGTCCAAATTGTTCACACATTTGCTGATATAAACAAAAAGAAAGTGTCGTTTCATGTCTCTCGAGAAGTGCATTGGCAAGAGGTCGAGACTGAGCAAAAACTTTCACTCGGGGACAATAGCCAACATAGTTTCAAAAACTTGAACGAAAGTTCCAATTTTGCTAGACATAGTTGCTTCCTTAAGATTTTGGCATAATTGTTGTCGAGTAAACATTTCTACACAAGTAGTTGTGTTTAAAAATGAATCACAGCTACACGCTTCCTGGTTTAAAGGGAATATTGTGCATAATTACGCGTGCTATTATAAAAATGATGCTTGGGATTTACAATCGGTGTGTACTGATCAGCCGATTCCAAGTGTCGTTGAAGGTTGATTTTGGAATGATCATATTTGTGCATGAAATGTTCAACCTAACTATATGACAATCAAATAAAAAAAATCATGCGCAAATATATCATTCAATCTGAATAATAAGTTACACTACATGTTCGTTCTTAACTTTTACGTTAATCTGTTGTTCGTGTGAGCAGACAACAACAAAATAATAAGCTCAAAAACATGCGAGTACTTTAGCTATTACAGGTTCAGCATTGCAAGAAGACTTGGCAATCAATAAAGGCCCTAACACAAGAAAATTTCCAAAAAATGTGATCATATCGACCCAATATTTGTCGAGGAAGATCGAACCCAGATTGGGTCGAGCTTGATCGACCCCATATGGGTCTAGCATGATTGACCCTAGATTGGGTCGACCATGAACGACCCCAGATTGGTTCGAGCATGAACGAACCAATATGGGTCAAGCATGATCGACCCCAGATTGGGTCGAGCTTGAACGACTCCTGATTATTTCAAGCTTGATCGAACCAATATGGCTCGAGCATGAACAACCTCATATGGGTTGAGCTTGACCGACCCTAGATTGGTTCGAGCATGACCGACCCAATATGGGTCGAGCATGATCGAACCCAAATTAGGTCGAGCATGGATGACCAGCTATGAGTCGAGCATGTTCGACCCATGATGGTTCAAGCATGTTCGACCCATGATGGGTCGAGCAGACGAGTTAAGAGATTGCAAAACTATGTTGAAGGCATCAGACGATTAGGCTTACATGACTATGCAAATGTTGCTAAATTCAAATTGAGAGTTTTCACAAAGCAAAAGCTAATTAAAATGATGATCAAGGAAAAGTGTTTTCACTCCAATGATCAAAATCCAAACACTACCATGATTGTTCTAACAAGCAATGTGCAATGAGTAAAGTTTGGGTGCCTAGTTTGACAAGTATATCATGTTACAAACGACAAATATAGCAAACAAAGGCCCAAATATTATCAGAATCATTTCAACAAGCAGTATACAAATTCTATTTTTCAAACTTGAAGTGCTCTTATTGACGCAACATCAAAAATAAGTTGAAGCGTGGCTTGACATAAGGACTACTGCATCCGAGAATAATCAAAAGCACGCAGACCGCAAGAGTAATTATACATCAAAATTAAAAATGATTATATACAACCTCATTCACTACCCACAAGACATATTGATTTAGATCCAAATCCATGAACCATTCATTGAAAGACTAGTGCAATGGATTTCAAGACTCAAATTTGCTGATAACAAGCACGACGTCACCATCACAATCAAAATTTTGGATCCACAGTAAACATCAAAGTTTCAAATTCAAACCTAAGAGCCTTCTTATGGGGAGTATTCACCACGTCCAATCCAAATCTTACCAGCTGATTGAAACTACTGACGTATTCCTCAACATGAACACTTCCTTGTTTTAACCCCAAAAATCTCTCCATCTGCTTTCCTTCCTCTGCTTGGGACAAGAACTTCATCTCGAATCTATGTCTAAAATCCTTCAAAGAATCTATTGGTTGTCCCTCCTGTGTCACATCCCACCAGTATGAAGCTTCCTCCTTCAATTACCAAGCGACCAACTGTATCTTTCTTCTATCGTCGAGCTCAAAAAAATCAAACACATTCTCTGTTTCTCTAATCCAATTGCGCATCTCAACGAAACTCTCGGTACCATGAAATGGCTTTCCTCCCATTGCCTATAAGTCTTTACAAATCTCAGAAAAGTTGACCATAGTAGGAGGTGGAGCTATTGCGGATGCATCTGGGGTAGGGCATCTCCTTGTACTCCCCACCGTAGCCTCTAAGTATCTATGGAACCATATCGGTAGTGGAATGCCCTCGGGAAGATTAGGAGCCCTAGACATGCTGAAGAGAGAAGAAGCAAGGAATCCAAAAAAGAGAATCGAAGGAATATTGCAAATGACTTGAGGGGATATGTTTTTCAAAAATAGGCTTTTAATTGAAAATACTTTGCTTTTGAAAACACTTTTCAAATGTTTTCATTTATCTTGTTACCTTTAGCTCTGATACCAAGTGTGACACCCTACATCTCTTAATGTCACTCATATGAGGATGCATTAACTTCTGTGAAGCGCAATAACTATAGAATAACTAAATTTCACAAGACAGAATATAAAATGCAGCAGAAAGAAATGTTTATTATTAATAAAAAACCATTATTTCAAATCCTAGTTACAACATCACATTGTTACACTTCTCAAATACCAAAAACAATAGCTCAAACCATCTGTCTCATGAAACAAACCATCAGAGTACAAAACTGTAAAAGCATATCTCTCATCAAAAGCCATAACAAGATAAATCAAAAGTCAAAACAATACATCTAGCAAGATAAAATCCAAGATCCTAGCTGAAAGAAATCACGATCAATGTTGTGTACCAACCCCAAGAGGACTTGAGGGGGGAAAAGGAAGAGAGCGAGAGGGAAAACAAAATAGGTCAGACATAAAGTCTGGCGAATTCCAATGATTTTCAACATAAGCATGAAATAAGTGGTACCAAGGCCGGTAAATAATACTAGCTAAGAAATACATTAAAATATACAGGTACAAAATAAACGAGATAACAAGGCATGGTAAAGATCAAGTAAACTTCTCATTTATATCCCAAGAACAAGTTTCTGCACCAACTACTAGTATATCAAGATTTAGGTTTACCTTAATTACTACCCACGCGATCGGCTCCCTACTACGCAAATATCCTATGCTAGTCGACCGTAGGGTGTATCAGTCCCTAACTCGACGACTTATAGGACACATACCTATTTGCTGGTGCTATAGAGGCTTAGTTTCCCTAATTGGACCTATCCGCACTCATGACTTCGCTGGAATGCTCCCGTACCCACCTTCACTTTTAAACTCCGTACCATCTAGATCAATAAAGCGTGCCCTGGCCCTACCTAGTGTGAGGCCCCTCCTAAGATGCCAATAGGGATATTGAATGATAAGGGTTCTACACAATTAGACACAATCCACCCACCTAGGATTGTGCCCCCAAGTAACTAGGATTTTAAGAGTCCCAAAACTAGATACAAATTATAAGACGTGAGACCTCTTAGCTTATTAATTGACAGGTTTAACTTAACAGGTTTAATTTCATTAACAAGCATGGATGTAAATGACATTTCCTATAAATGTTATTCTGTGTAGAATCCTCCCCTAACAAGCACCTTCTTAGATGTGTGTGTGTGTATATATATATCACATTAACCCATTTAATTAATTTACATCTGATATCTACATTTTCCATAACACGTTCTTACTTAATATTGAATTAAGTTCAGTCTATTCAAATTAACATGTGTGCATTTCTTCCCATTAACTATAATTCCCAATTTACAATCAAAGGTTCTCAAGATATAATATGTCCCAATTTCTCCTTTTTTACAGTCATTTCAAGTTATCCCAATTACACGCAATTTCAAATGGAAATGGCCTAGGCTCTCGATCCCTTCACTACGAAGTAAAACACAGATTTTAATGGCCTTGTATGTTACATTTTTTTCGCACCTATAAAACAAAGCCATCGGATTCATTAGTCTTCCATTCTCAACCAACTGAGTTCAAAGCCATTTCATTTCATTCCCCTTTTTATGTAAACCGCGAAAACAATTCACTGATTAAAAAAGGAATCGAAATCATAATCAAAGAACCGCGATTGAAGTGAAGCTCGCGACCAAGATTAGAGATGCTCCAAATTAAAGGAGGCGATGTAGTCTGTAATTTGAAGTGGATTCATAGGTTGAATAGTTTGTTGAGTGCGATTTGATAATGGGTAAGTGCGGTTTCAGGAGAAACTGATGCGTGGAGATCGATGTTGTTTGGTCGCGACTGGGAGTAGTTTGAATTTGTGGAAGAGTGACGGAGTTAAAACGGGGGTTAATGTCATGGGTACTGAAGTTCGATCTAATTATTGTTGATCGGGGTGAAGTTCAATTTTGTTTGATGCGAACTATAGTTTGGTCGAACTAATGTTGATATGTGTTGGGATTTGCGATGTATTAACGTGATGATCAAAACTCGATAGATGAATGGACGAACTTTGAATTTGAGGGAATAATGGAGACACTAACATGTTGGAGGAGTATGGTCCGGTCATTGGAGCTGAAGGATTTAAGGCATGGCAGTGATATTGCAATGGTGTTCGAGGTGCAGGTTGTCATCCGATGGTAATGATGTTAGGATGAGATTGAAGTGACGTGGATAGGGTTTGCAATAATATGGGATTGGTGATTTTGAGGATTTACTTCGTCGAGTGGTTGTGGTTTGCTAGACAACAAGGTATATGTTGTTTCAAAAATTTAAATTGCATAGTACAATTTATTTTTAGTGGTTAATTTAAATAAAAAATAGTTTGATCAATAAATTAAATTAAATAATCGTAGGTACTTAATACAACTTAAGTAGATGCTTAGCCGCGCAATATGGAATTTTAAATGGAGATTCGGCAAATAAAAATCATGGTGAGTAAACTCACTCTCTGGTTCATTTATAATTTATTTTAAATGAATTTTTATTTAGTATTTAATTTTATATGTTTTTTGTTGGTTGTTTGGGTGCATTGAAATATTATTGTTGCTGTTATATATATATATATGTATATATATATATTAGTTATATTTAAGCTTGGTGGTTATGGCTATTATATATATATGTATATATTGGACATTTCCTGCAGTATCATTAGTGGATGACCCTATGCGCGCCCACAATATATGTAGTGGATGACCTTCTATACCGAGATATCTTCCCTTGAAGCATGATGGGTATTATTCATGCTGGCTAACATCTGTGGACGTAGGAAAACAGGTTGGAGGGTTCCAAGTGGATTCCTCAAAATTTATTATTGTTTTTTTCACATATATTATCATATATGATGTGTCAGAAAACATGTGATTGTTAATTGAGTGTTTTGGATGTTTGAATATCACTGGCCTGAAATATTGATACATAAAATATCGTGAAAAGGAATTTTAAGGTTTAAATGGGAAAATCAATTTTTCTAAAGTAGAATTCGAATTTCAAGTGGGCTAGAAAATATTAACTTGTTTTGAGAAATAAAAACAAGCAACTGATTTATAAACGACATTTATAAATGAAGTAAATAAATTACCATTGGAAAATTTGGGGAATGTAAATTCAAACGTGGATCTAATAAAGGGCATAGAAATTAGTTTCAAAAAGAAACGATGAAATTTATTCCGATGTTCAAAATGTAAATTGAAATTAAATAAATCCATATGGATTTATGATTGAAATTCGACTATGTTGAATTCATAAAAAAAGTTATTACTAAAGAGAATTCATAAAAATAAGTTATTACTAGAGGAAAATATTGGAATTGTATTAAATAGAAACTGAAATTTAATATCAAGTATGTAAATAAATTTTATGTATATATATGTTATAATAATAAGCATTCCAAATAGGAATAGAATTTCAGGTGGATTTTGAAATTGGAACTTGTTTTATTATATATAAAACAAGGAAGAAAATTTTTAAACGACGTTTATAAATAAAGTGAGATAATTATCATTAAATAAATTTGGAATGTTAAATTCAAGTATGAATTTAAAAAGGGATTGGAAAACATTTCGTTAGGAGAACGATATATTTTATTTTGGAATTCGGA
The DNA here is from genome assembly GCA_030737875.1 of Allium sativum. Taxonomy (NCBI): domain Eukaryota; kingdom Viridiplantae; phylum Streptophyta; class Magnoliopsida; order Asparagales; family Amaryllidaceae; genus Allium; species Allium sativum. The sequence continues at coordinate 40,812,456 of CM060916.1, forward strand.
ATAAAACCTAAATTGAGATAATCCAAGGTATTAACAATTGGTATTCGATTATATCGAATTTTATAAAATAATTTATTTCCTAGGGAATTGGAATTTAGTATATAAGATTGAGTTATTAATAAATTTATTACTAAGTTATGAAATAATCGACTAAGGATAATCAGAAATATTAAGTTGGATTTCAGAAACTGACTAAAATATATATCGAAATATATAGGAATGAGATTGGAATTGATTTAATATATGAAGTTTAAACATTTATATTTAAATATAATTAAAAAGAACTCGTCGTAGCGTGGTAGTTCATAACTTGACGTTTGGAACTTAAATTGAGTATATATAACTCAAATTAAGTCAGAGTTCTTTGAAACAAGAATCGTCAGGACTGATTGAATAATATTTTTCTATTAGAAGAGAAAATTTTGAATTTCACCTTATAGGTTTTGAGTTATGTCAAAATCAAATTTATAGAAAAACAGCGGTATAATCGTTTATAAATTATAACGATTAAATAAATAAAATCAAAGGATTTTAGGTTAAAAAAAATTTGATTTTGATTATAAAAACCCAGACTTTAGTTGTAAATAAATATGAACTCAAGTAGAGTAACTGAATTGATTTTTAAAACAAAAATCAGACTTTTAATTATTGAATAGAATTAACTAATTTGAAGAATAATTAGTTAATATAGTTTTTAATCGAAATTAGGCTTTGGATAAGTTAATGGGATGTGTAAATTTATATTCGCAACCGAATATGAAACTTAAGTTGGAAATGGAATTCGATTGGTTTATAAGAAAATTAAAATTGTATTTGAATGTGACATGTTCGATTAAAAATGGGAACAGGAAAAGTGCTAACTAGAGAATAAATTAACAAATTAAGTTAAAAACGATTGGGTTGAGTTGGAATAAATTATATGCTAAGAAGTTTGGAATGAAGAAAATGAAGATTATATTTTGAGTGCCTAACAAAAAGGTACATGTTTAAATTTAATATGACATTTTATGAGCCTATTTGGCAAACCGCTTGGCTTTTTGATTTTCTTTTTAATATAAGGGGCCCATAGAGGTGATTTGTAGTTGTACCGAGTGGCCCGTACAAAGGAGACGCTGGCGAAATTTTCTGGAAATTTAAGGAGATAGAATTTTTTTAAGAAAATTAACTTAAAATCTATCATCGATTATATATGAAACTGGAGACCAAATCTATTAATAAAATTTAAAATCATTGTAATAAAGGTTATCATGTATAGTAAATGATGTTCGGAAAGGAAATAATATAAGTTTTTAAATATAGCAGTTAAATGCAGTTTTTGGGTTGCCGTAACGATGTTTTACACAACATCCGTTTTAACCCAAACAAGTGTAAGTTTGGAAATATAATAACGGAAATTTCGTATATACAAAAATAAATGAGTTCGGGAAAATGATAAGTAATTGTAATATTTTCCAATTATAAATAGAAGATATTTTCTAAGTATAGAAAATAAAAGGTGATATATGGAATTGTTTTCCAAATAGCTTAAGAGGCTAAAATGATTGTTGAAAATAACGGATTAACAAATATTGATTAAGAAATAGATAAGTGATTTAATTAATGAAATATTAATTAAGGGGCCTAGTGATTGTTTGATGCTTTGGATGAAATGTTTGTTTTCTTCGATAGCTAAATAACCGACTATCGAAGTATTGGCCAATATCATTGTCAATATGGAGAGACCGGTTGGGTTATTATTCGAGAAACACTCTGTATTGGCAATAACATTGCGAATCAGATTATTTGAAGACAATCGAAGATGGAGTAAAGTGTAAGGCAATTTTCTGTTGATCCAAGGTAGAAATTGCCCAAGATTGATTAATGGAAATTGTACCTTCAGTTTTGTTCATCCCCAGAACAAACTTGTATGGACGAATGTCTGATAGAGTATTTCCAATGATCGCATAAGTTGGTTTGTAAAAATATACATTTGGTGGAAGAGAATTTATTCTCTTAGCATAATATCCAAAATATATTTGTGCAAATCAATTAGTGGTTAACGGATCTTACAATGTGACATTCAAAGTAATTTTTCTATTAATGAAAGGTAAGAAATCTTAACCTCAAGCCTCAACGACCGGCAAATGACAAAAATCGGACAAGCAACATAGCTAAGTGGGTATCATCCAATTAGGTTGTATTATTAACTATCTAGAGAAAATTCATTTTCCTTCTTTATTCTATCGATGTTGTCCCTTTCGGGAAATGGTTGCCGATCCCAACCGTTGGAGATACACATTCGATACACTCAAGCGAAATGAGTGGTTGGTCATGTTTGGCTGGGTTGCAAGATGTTCTTGTTGAACCTAGTGTATTTCCCTGTAGAGATACTCTATCGGAAGGTGATTCCATACCTTTCACAGTTGGAAATCCATTTCCCAATAAGTGCCCGTGGTTTTCGATTGTATATTATGTATGTGCAGCGTGAGATGCAAGTGTTTCCACTAGATTGCTATTTATTTGATTTAAACACTGTTATAATATCAGAATTGTATTGATTTTAAAGAAATGCTTTAGGTTACCGTAAGGTAAAAACCCATCCATATTTATGTGTGGATCGGTCTTACGATCATCCTTTCTTTTAAAATGACTTTTAAAAGTTAAACCAAGTGGTTGGAGTTTACTCACACCAGTCCCATGACTATCCTAGAGTTATTTTGTTGATTTTTACCCTAAATCTTGGGTGCCTAAATTTGTACGGGCGGTCAAGTAGTTCAGGTATTTACAGATATCCTTGGAGGAGGTTGGAGCAAGAGGCTTCAACGTTTGATATTTACTGTTTATTTTCCACTGTGTTGTATATGTGATGTACTCTGATGATGTATGTAAGTACAGTTTTTTATTCCAAAGATTGTTATATATAATATATTTTATTCCGCTGCGATGTAAGATTATGTGTTGTTATTTCTGTTCTTCTTCTATCTTTTTCTTCTTTAACCCATAATGATTCATATTTCTATGCAATTTGGGTTGGACGTATGTTGTATTTATTCAACTCAAAGAGTACAGAATTACGGCCATTACAATAGTAAAAGAAAAACATATAAGAAATAACATATAAGTACTGTTTATACCAAATCCAAAATTATTTACTATCATAATACTTTTTATATGTCAGGTTTAAAATAACTAGAACTCACGATGCTTTGAATTAGATCTAGATATATTCTTTGATAAAGAGTTATTGTTAATGTACAACTTTAATTATCCTTTAATCTAATCTCCAATGGCACCTTCTCAAAAAAAATATTTAATTTTTGAACATAGTATGGAGGAAGAAGGGGGAGAATGTTTGTATGAAAGAAAATGAGAGTGGTAGGCAGCCTATTTATAAATTAATTAGGAAAATTCTAAACCATTAGATTTTAGATTTGTAAATCCAACCATACACATCAAGCTGAGTAAGAGAATGAATGTAAAAACAAATAGTCCAGATTCAGAGCCAAGAACCAAACCTGCATGTAAATGGGTCGACCAACCACCAACCGTGTCGACCCGCTTTAGGCCTAGGCCGACCCAGTTTTGGCCTGGGTCGCCCACTTACCATTGGTTCTTGTGTTTATTAATTAATCTGAATTTCAAATTTAATTCAAATTTTATTGGTTTATAACTTCTTCATTTGTTATTCGATTTACGCAAATCAAGGGTCTACAAGAATTTCGAGACGAACACAACGGTAAAGTCTATTTTACTCTATTCTAAATAATTAATATTAGTTTTATTATCTTTATTGTATAAATATGGTGTATTAAATTATGAGGTGTTACATGATGCCAAAATATGCTTATTCAGATTTAAGGCAAAAAAATTGTTTGTGAGATGTAAACAACTAGTCATTATGTTTTGTGTGATTATAGGTCTGACTTACTCGATGTAATTGTGACAATAGCTGCAATTTATAAATACATATTCGTGGCGTTATGTTTTAGATGTACATTACATTACTATGTTTAGCATTTTAGAATGAGTGGACTAATGATTATTCACATCATTAATTAAAATTTAAATAAATAAAGGACTTGCAATTTTTTCATAACATTTTTAAAGTTACTTAGATTTGTTTTCAAGTATGAAAAGAAAACATACTTAACCGAGGGATAGAAAAAATAAAACCAAGACAAATTTAGTTTTTGGGTAGTCTGGCTTAGATACTTGTTAAGTTTCAAAATATAAAAAAAAACTCCCTGTCTAAAATTTTATAAATTAGGTCAATGTTTTTCGAAAATCACCAGAAAAGTCAACAAATAACAACGTAAAAATTTACAAAACTTCAAAATTTAATCCAACACATAATCATAATCGTATTCATGCATTAAAACTACAAAAAAAATGATTCAAAAACAAAAAAGAATTAAAAAAATGCACACTCCATAAAATTTATGCAATTTTTCGTGTAATTGCTGAAATTGCAGCAATTACATCAAAAAGTTGCAGAATTTCGTGCAACTTTTGTATATTTGCGCAAAAATTAAAACTCAAAGCCTTCATTTATTAAAACATTCAAGCATTATAGGAAAGTCAGTAGAAATATTAAAAAAATTGCATACAAATGAAAGATATTTCTTCTCTAGTGAATTTCTGCAAATGATGCAACTATTCGCAATATTTGCTTATATTTCAGCAACTTTTACATTTTAGTTATGTAAATTGTATAATAGTTGCTGATATAGCAGCAATTATATTTAATAGTTGTTGATATATCAGCAATTATTCATCCGCCTTTCAATTATATGCTATGTGAATAATTGCAGAAATATGTGTAATAATTAACTAAAACTATTGATATTTCAATTTTTTTTAATGCAGACTACTTCTGTGAATATTTATAGTTTTTTGAATTTTTTTATGCAGTAGCGCAAAAAAATAGAAAAATACATTGCTACAATAAATAGGGATCTACTTTACATATAAACTTAGAGATGGATGCGCGCTGAATTAAAAATGAAAAGAGTGATGCACGTCTTATTTCAACTTTAGTTTTATTGCATTTATCCCCCGGTTATGTATATTTTCTTTTCGTACTTGAAAACCAGTCTAAGTAACTTCAAAAATGTTATAAAAAATTGCATGTCCTTCATTTGATCTATTATTATTAAAAGAACCAAGCTAGATCATCAAAATATCTACTTAATGCCCATGTTTTGACGATTGTTTGAAAAATGGCAAACACCACATTTGGTATAGCTATGCAAGATGATTGCAAGCATAGTTTTTAGAACTGAAGGCAAAGAGAACTCAATGATTCATTGTATATAAGATTGAAGACATGTTCAAATAGGTGGTTTTGAGAAGCTTGGTGAACCCAACATGACCTATGAGATTTCACAGCCAGCCTTCCAAAGAATGAATGCAAATGCGCCATCTTTGACTTTGATTTGTTACTGCAGACAACTGCCAGAAAAGCAAGATCTTCTTCATTGCATTATCTCCTGATGTTGCATGAGTAAGAAACAAAATGTTGTATGCAAGCTCTAAGGATCGATTCAACAGAGAATTGGATGGCATTCAAGTTGAGTTATAGGCAACTGATCCAACCGAAATAGGTTTTGATGTTATTTAATGCTTTACCAATTGAGTATGCATGTGTTTACTTATGGTTTCTTTCTTCTACCATTGTTTATATTTTTGCAGCATAGTCTTCTTATTCCTTCGCTATTTTGGTTTATCCTTAAATTTATTGTTGTTTGAATTGTTATTATCCACTAATTCTCTGTTGTCTCTTAATATATTAAATCTATGCGACATGTGATCGTGACCATTTATTTCCTTATAAAAAACATGATAGATTTGGCATTGAAACAAGATCTTTGTTGAAAAGGCAAGTTTAGCTACAACAGTCAACTATAACTGTCTAGTCACACATCATCCTTACAGATATAATGCTTCATAAGGTAAGAAACCCAAAGAACTACACGTGCTCATGCGCTCACACACACAAATGTATGTACATACACACACACACACACACACATATATATATATATATATACATATATTCCTTAGTACATGATATTCAAGTAATCTCTTCTTGCCTTCTAGTGTTATGCTATTTTTGGGTAAATATCTGATGTTGCATTTGGATAGTGATACATGCCAAGACTACTAGTAGCTCCATTTTTTCCCCCTTTTCATAATCGTATATTTATATAACATTAGTTAGAAATGATTTGTAAACTAAATAATGTTCTGTTCTATGGCTATGCAAGGTGAATAAGGTTTGTCGTTTGGCACAAAGAGTACATTTCACTAGATTAGCATGTGTATCTTGAATTCACAAATTTAGCATTGTACTATATTTTGAAACTGTCGCTTTATTATGTGTTTTAATATGTTAAACATCTAAATGTAATTTTATCAAGTACTTTAAAGTGTGTGTTAGAAATTTATGTATGTCATTTTATATTTCTTAGCCTTTAGGATTGTGTTTTTAGTTATTTCATTTTGATAGTTATTTTCAATAGTGAATTATTAAATACCAGTCATGGTGAATTATAATACATATGTTGTAGCTGATCTTGTTGCAATGTGTTGATTTTTCTGTTCAATTATTTTGCAACTGTCAATAGCAGTTACAAAATGGTATATTGCAATAGTGACTGCTAGTTGTATTGCAACTATCGAAAATAGTTGTAAAACATAGCCAGCCTATTGCAACTGGGCTTATCATGGCTGGTGTTCACCAATTGCAATAGGTCAACTAGAACAAGCATTTTCAGTTGTGAAACGGTTATTTTGTTGTAGTACCTGGTTACTCAAACTAACATATTTTAAGTTAAAAAGAAACTTCTTTGATAATCAGTTCTTTAACAATCAATCTGTAGTTGTACAGTTAAGTACATTAATAGCACATGCCCTTTTAATTAAATCATTCTTTAAAATCACTTCATCGATTCTTAAAATTGATTTTTTATACTTATCTCAAAGGAATAAGCATATTCATAAATACCTTATTTTCAATTTTTGAAAACCACAATAATATGCTTATCTCTTTGAAATAAATGTGTTCACAAAAATATATTACATTCACTACTTGAAAAATAACTTATCCAAATGATATAAGTATATTTACAATCATTAATGGACAAAAACAATGTCATGTGATACATCATTTAATATAAATTCAAACAGTTTAATTTAACTTCATAAACTTTACACATTAAAGATTAATATCCTTTATGGAAACAATAATCTAATTTTCGACATCCTCTTTCATTTTCAAACTAGTACCATCCTTGGATGACAATGAAGTTGTTCAAGTTGGAGCATTTTATTAGCTATTAGACCTTAAGTATACAACATTATTATTTTCAAGACATATAGAAGTTCACTAATGCAAAAAATGATATATAATATTTGTCACAATCAATTCCATCTACTATTTAATTAAAATAATATTTGTAAACCAATTCTTTCATTTGAACAACCCTTTCCAAAATAATCATTTATACTTAATTTATTTGTTAACCCTTATTTAAAACTATCTTATTAGTTTTGAATCTTCTTTATTAACCTTATTTACACAACTTTGGTTTATTACTAAATTTCTTTTATACATCCTTATAAAATTAGTTTATAAAACCTATTATTAAACTTGAATTTTCTTTTCCTCTATAAAACGTCAACTCTTATTGATACTCGTATGATTCTAGATCAAATCCTTTTTATTTGGCTTAAGTCAAATTATATCATTTATAAGTCTTTTACGAATATCTAACTTTTCATAAATTCTTATTTAAAAATCAAATATCAATTTTGCATCATTTTACAAGTTCAACAAATCTATTTTTTAACTTGTTCAAAACCAGTTTGTAAAAAAATACTTTTATAACTTCATAAAACTTACTTATAAAACTTGGTTAAGTTTTAACACTCGAAAAATTCAATTGCAAAACTTATTTATAAAACAGGAATTTCATTACATAAATTGTTTTATAATTTCTTAGTAAAATCCAACTATAAATATAGCCTATATAAAATTGATTGAAAAACTTACATTTGTTATAAAAAAATTTTAAATAACTTCAAACTTAGACAATTTGCCTTACAACAAATCAACGTCTTAAAACTATAAATTCTATGTCATCTGCTACCAAACACTTAACTTCAAACTTAGACTGTTTTTTATTCTTTTTTGTCTATTGTATATGTCTTTTATTAAAAACAACCAGTAATATTTATTAATTAATAAAACATCAGTGTTGATTTTAATTCAACAATCATCGTCCAAATCATATTTTAAGTTACTTATGTCAAAAAGTTTGTATGTAAATAATATGAAAATAAGTAGCATTAAAAACATTCAAGAACCCTGTTGGATCCCTCCAACTTTTCTCCCTTCATCACAACTCATATATTAGCATATATATGTACATAAATCAGATAATATAATCTAATTTATTTAAGATGAATCTTCCTCTTAAAAACATGTAGTATATAAGGTTTTTTCTTTACAGACAAAAATAAATTACCATAACCAACTAAATAAACAATAATTTACCCAGACAACCAAAACATAATTTGATATAAATCAACAATGAATATTATAATATCGTATAACAATATTTAAGAATATTCCAAAAAGTGTGAAAGTAAAATCACCATCCAAATCCGTTCCTATTTTCGCGTTCTGTTTGACTAAATTTGAACAGGTTTTATTTAGTCTGAAATTCTAATATATCCAAATCCAAGCAAACAAGTTTTACCGAGTAGCCTATGTGATTACAAGCATAGTGCAAAAATTAGTGTTGCTATCAAACCTCGTATGAGAGAGTTACTTAACATATAATATTTTCATTTTTAAATAACAGTTTAATTTATAAGTTACATGATTATAAATTGATTCTCACCGCTAAGTCAATCGGGCTAAGCCTAATTTCTAATCCAAAAATTTACCCGCCTTCCTCACCTTATTCCCTTCTACTTCATCAATAGGTTCCCTAACTTGCTCTCCATCACTATTGTCGTTGATTTGAACCCCGTAAACACCCTCCATACTGGATGATTTCATGTATCGAAACCGCCGGTGCCATGGAATACGAATCCCCCAAGCCTTCTTAGGTCTGCACAAATGAACATAAATTACCACAAGCAATCGGCTAGGCTAAAAAAATTATGGTAGGTGCTCTTCGATGCATGAAACACGAATCCACCCTAGCGTTCTCGAAAATGACTTCGAATACCTAATACTCCAAGCCTAGTTTCAAATTGCCTACTGTAAAACTGTCGACACCTTTCGTATATGCTGCACATCCTCTAATCTCATGCCAAATCAAAGAAACATTCTTTCTCATCCTAAAGAAATAGATTCTCCAACTTTTTCGATTTATTCTTTAATTGATTTTGACTTAAATATGGGATAGTTAACTTTTTTTTCAATTTGTTGTGAATTATGGACGGTTGTGATTTTTGAAGGAGGGAATTTTACTTTTTTGTTGTTCGAGTTGTCTACTTTTGATTTGAAGAAGTACTTTGGTTTTATATTAAATTAATCAACATCTCATCACATGATATATTTTGCAAACGGACTCCGAAAGATAAAACAAAAGATACCTTTACATTCAAAATAATGATACACTCTCGAGTAAAAAATTAATGTAATCTAGTTATTGAATTAAAAAAATTCACAAAACACTGCTATTTCATTAAAAATTATAACTCTATAATTTAAATCATCAAACGATACATGTTCGTATTGCCTATGGACGCACGCTGTCTGATCGTCGCGAAACTTGGCATCTTACTATAATTAATCATTACAGATCCAGTGAAACCGGTTTTGTTGAAATCATAAATTGTTGGCAAAATAACTATTTTTATTTACTAATGGAGATCAATTAAAAGAAAATCCATATTTCAAATTCTTTGATAATAAATCATCAATATCATTGGTATTTAAACAGAATTTTACATAGCTTCAGAATAAATTTAACAAGATTTTAAACACAATATATAATTTCAAGTTAAAACGACATTCAAATTCTCATTTAAATTTAATTCTACTCGTTAAATCCTAAAATTAATTAAATATTCCTATAATAAAAATCTAGGTTGTTAGAGATACATCGCAGAATGGAACAAGCTAACGATTGATATTTGCCAAACATCAAATTATTTATGTGCAATTGATTATATGCATTATTCTTACATTAATTATGTTTCTTACTAGCACAACTTTTAACTAATTATAGTTTTCATCTTTAAAGTATGTTAGTTGCAGTTCTTCAAATTATAGTGTTGTGGGATGAATCGGGTTTTTGTCATTTCAGTTTCTTGTTTGTAAGATATTACTTGTTTTGATCTTCGGATATTTTTATTTCACCAGCTCGCTTTTAACATATCCATTCTAAGCAAGTCAAGATGCTAGGTTCTAAATTTGGATAAGTTGCATGTATGAACACATCCAACCTTCCAATTGTATTAATATTGTATTACTTGAACTTGAAAGCGTGTTGGAAACCTGGAATTCTATTTCAAAATTTTGAAACATTGAATTCTTACTTCTTTGGTGGTTGTTATATCTTCAACTGCATATTATTTTATAACATTTGATTATTAACTGATTTCTGTTAAAATTTGGCAAGGAAAAAAACTATGTAGACCTACTCAACAATTGATATAAACAATTTACATATTTCATCCATATAACAAAGGCTATATCAAGTCTCTTCCTTTGACGTTTTGTTAACATAAAATGATACTATCTTAGAGCTATTAATTACCAGGATAACCTTTAGGTAATAGTATTTTATGTTTTTATTTTATGTACATTTTGATAATTATAGCTGATAAATGTCTATTATAATTCTTTATGTTACAACATCGATAAACACATAAGTTATTGTTTGAAAAGTTGAATTTTGGTTCTATAATTATTTTGGATATTGTGTACATTTTGAAACAATTTAAAAAAGCCGTAAAAGCCTTATGCTGAATGCTTATCAAATTACAACATCTACTACTGGTCGTAAAAGAGTTTACCACAACTTGTAAATACAACTGTAATTTAGTATATTGCAACTATTTTCAATAGTTGTATTAAATTAATTAACTACATACACTAAGAGTTGCAAAAAGGTACTTGACCGTATACAAATACATTATAATAGTATAAAAATGTTGCAATAAATTTATTTCAATGTTTCATCACCACCATTTTGATAAACTGTAATAGGATAGACCTACTACAACTGTGGCTAAGACTAAGGTTGAGAACGTGTTGTAAAATACATATTACATCGGGTATTGAAAGTTGTAATGATTTTATCTTGATTGTGGTCATCGTCGGAATTTTTTAATTATTTATTGTCCTAAACAAAGCATGAGATAATAAGTAGTTGAACATTATCTTTTATTAACTTCTTTATACATGTGCTTTGCACGTTATTTCTTTTATTTACTGATCCAATAGGTCTGGCTCTTAAAGCTTATTATCTTATTACAAATTGTATATAAATACATTGGTACCGATCAGTCCTTTATCAGATCATTACATTCAAAAGTAATAATACATTTTCATTTTCTTCTGCTATATTTTTCTCCTTTTTCTGTCTTAGTATCAGGGCCATCCCTTCTATACCTAATGACAATTTCTGATCATTTATCACCTTTTCTTGGGGTGATTTCTTCTCCTCAGCGTAAGCATCATTATTAGAAAGAAGGAAGCAAATAAATTAGTGCCATGCCATTACAAAGTATAAGGCTGCATCTATCTGTGCCGTGCCAATTATACTAAGTGATTGCGTATAATTGTTTTTCCATCTGTTTAAAGAAAAGACTTCAAGAAAACTCTTTAAGAAAAAAAAAGAATTCAGTCAAAAACCTTACTGTGCCGCCCTAAGTGACCCAATCAGTCCTTCCTAATAAGCAAGAATTCATTATTTTGAGTCCACTGGTGGCAGCAACAAGGTTTTGTGAAAGATTCCCGAACTAGTTGAATAATTTCTTGTTACCTTTTTCATTAATTTTTCATGTTTCTTGTATTTGATCATTCTGTCTTTAATAGCTAGTGATACACCCACTTCTGATCAATCTGTAGGGTCAGTTAATGTTACCACTCCTGTAGACAATTTAGTTAAAATTGTAGTTAGTGCAAAATCTCAACTCACAACCGCTCAATTAGAAGAGAATAACTACCTCTTACTACTACGAAAGTGTGCATTTTCGACACTAATTCGTGTGTGTTGCATGCATAGTGTGGTGAAAGCTATGATTTCTATGATCTTCCACAACAATATTAACATGTTGTTGCATTAGACGTGAATGCACTGTTGCGGTGGGAATTCTAGTGTTTTTACGTGCAACACCAGTTAAATGCATATCTTTACATACAGGCCCGGCCCTTCCCCATGGGTTGCCCAAGGCAAGTCAGACTGTAAGGGTGAAAGCTGGGGTGAAATGTTGCCCGAGGAGGTCTTGAAAGTGGGAAGATTAATAAAAATTTTTACTGTCTAGCTGTTAATCGAACCCAAGTGCCACAAGCATTAAAGCTTGCTTCTACAGCTGCACCAGTTACTTCTTCAGTTTCTTTAGGAAAGAAATATCTATGTTACATGCATAAAATTAACTCTCATACCTTCCTCCTCCATCACCTTGTTGCCCCCACTCGGGGGGTTACCTGAGGCAAATGTCTGATCAGCCTGGTCCAAGGACCGACTCTGTTTACATATGTACAATCCATCTCAGCGATCCGCATTATCAGCGTAAACAAAACCCCAATCATAGATGCATCATAATCCAACGGTTCAAACCAATCTATGGTTCTGATGATTCCAAACATTAGCAACATCGAATCAATGACAGCCACCTCATTGCATTCTTTAGACGAAATTTTGGCGCGATCTTCCTCCTTCATGAAATAATGTCAAAATAATCTGGTCATAAATCGTTCTTGTAACACCCCGAATTTCGGTTAATGCTAAAATTCACTAATTACAGAATAAATAATCTCAGATGTGGGAATTAGGGGAAACGAGCTGCGTCATTGCGTTCGTCTCGGAAAAATACGCAAAATAGAGTCCGAGTTTTCGAAAATCGGAGTCCGTATGGCCCAGTTATGGCCCGATGAAGTTTGCAGAAAATTCAAAACTAAAAACAGATTTAATAATTTAAAACCAGATTTTAAAATAGAGCAAGCGGGGCCAGGCGGGAAGATTCCCGCCCTACCCATGTCGACAGGGCTGTCGACAGACCTGTCGACAGGGGTGTCGACTTGCCTGTCGACTTGCCTGTCGACAGGGGGGCGACGCCCAGTAAAACTGGGTGCACCAGTTTAGGTTCTTGGGCTGGCTTGGAGGGCTGGTTCTGGAAGCTTCTTGGATCTGACGGGTCTAAACCAATCTAGGGTTAATCTAAGGGTCTAAAATGCAACCTAATCCTATAAATAAGACCCTAACCCTATCCTAATTCATTCATAATTAGATCTTGTAACTAAACTATGGCAAAATGGAACTTGATCATGGCCACCACAAATCAATGAAGAGGAAAGCAAGCTAATCAACCTCTCTAATCAACCTCTAATCCATTCTAAGCATCTTAATCTTCTTCATTTGGAGTGCAAATTGCTAGTTGTGAGTTTCTATCACTTTAACATCAATTGTTAAAGCAAGTAGATTAGGTGTAATGAGACTTATGGTCTTTAATGCGGATTAGTGAGTTTGAATCATTTGTAATGATATGTTACTCTATGTTTTCCTATGTTTATGCATATTGTATAAGTTGGTTTATGCATATTTAATAAGTTGGTTTATGCATACTTGATAAGTGGATTTATGCATGATTAATAAGTTGGTTTATGCATATTTGATAAGTGGATTTATGCATGATTAATAAGTTGGTTTATGCATATTTGATAAGTGGATTTATGCATGATTAATAAGTTGGTTTATGCATGTTTAACAAGTGGGTTTATGCATGTTGAGTATGTAAGTTTATGCAAGTTTAGTATGATATATGTTATGTTTACATGATGCTAAATATGCAAGTTGTGGGCTATGTGATCATATGCATGTTATGCAAGTTCATGATGATATGCTATGCAAGTTACATGTATGTTAATATGCAAGATATGCTATGCAAGTTACATGTATGTTAATATGCAAGATATGCTATGCAAGTTACATGTATGTTAATATGCAAGATATGCTATGCAAGTTACATGTATGTTAATATGCAAGATATGCTATGCAAGTTACATGTATGTTAATATGCAAGATATGCTATGCAAGTTACATGTATGTTAATATGCAAGATATGCTATGCAAGTTACATGTATGTTAATATGCAAGATATGCTATGCAAGTTACATGTTTGTTAATATGCAAGTTCATGATGACACATTATGCAAGTTTGTGAGTTAATATGCAAGTATGTGAATGCTTATGCAAGAATGTGAATGCTTATGCAAGTTATGTGTATGCTTAAATGCATGATTAACATGTTATGCAAGTTGTGAGAATGCTTATATGCAAGTTCAACATGTTATGCAAGTTGTGTGAATGCTTATATGCAAGTTCAACATGTTATGCAAGTTGTGTGAATGCTTATATGCAAGTTCAACATGTTATGCAAGTTGTGTGAATGCTTATATGCAAGTTCAACATGTTATGCAAGATATGTGTATGATAATATGCAAGTTCATATGCAACATGTTATGCAAGTCATGTGTATGATAATATGCAAGTTTGGGGTTAAATGTAGTTGGGTTAATATATGCTCATATATGCAAGTTGACATCCTCTTAACCCATGACAAAGTTTATGCTAATATTTGGTTTAACCCATGATGTTTGAGATGGATCTTCCCTTTTATTATGTCGTGAAATGAGAACGATTTGCGTGGGGAACGATGGGGTTAATAAATATGTTAATAAAAGTATGATTGGGTATGATTAAGCATACCATAAAAATAAATTAACATAAGTGGGAATTTACCTATTGAGTTAGGTCTACCCCATGGGAATTTACCTATTGAGTTAGGTCTACCCATGTTATGAGAAACTTGATATTAATTAGGGACAATTAATATGGGGGTGATTAATTAGATGTAATTAATCGACTAAGACACGAGGTTGGACTCATTTGTAGTGTAAAACTGCCCGGACCCAACCGGCTTAACCAGTTGCTACAAATGTTAGCCCAATGTGAGAGGTCTTAGGCACAAACTAAATACGTGTTTAATGTAAAGACACGAGGTTAGACTCGGTTATGACATAAGGCTGCCCGGACCCAACCGGCTTAACCAGCAGTCATAAAAGATAGTCTAATGTGAGAGGTCTTTATGAGGATCACGGTCTTAATTAACTAAGAAACACTTAACCAAATTAGCATGTAGTGGGACATGAGGGTTAAGTGGGTGCCTTGGGTGGCATGTGGAATCTAGTGGGTTGCCTTGGGTGGCAATAGAAAAATACGATTAGAATACTTAACCAAAGTGGAACATGTAATTAAACATGATTAAAGGGTTAAGTAAGTGCCATGGGTGGCATGTGAAAATACGATTAGAATACTTAACCAAAGTGGGACATGTAAGTAAACATGATTAAAGGGTTAAGTAAGTGCCTTAGGTGGCATGTAGAAATCTAGTGGGTGCCTTAAGGGGCAATTGAAAGATGATTAGATGACTTAACCCAAACTTAACATGTAAGTGGGCATGATTATAAAGAGGGGTTAAGTGGGATGCACTAGATAAAATTGCAAGCTTAGGTGGTAGCTTGTGGAGGCCCATTTCAACCAATATCCCAAACGTATCTTTGTCGGCTCGACTCAAGTCGAGTGACGGGACACGCATATTGGGCTTGACTATAAGAGGCCAAACCGGGTTAACGGTGGCAACGCGGGACCAACGGGTTTCATATGCGTGTGTGGACCCGGGCTGGTTGGTTAGTCGTTGTTGCATCGTGTAGATATAAATCCGTGCACCGTTGATATTATCAGGTGGCCACGTTGGGGAATGATACACCCCAATTGTGGGACCAGCACGGGTATCTACGGTAGGGAGCCGATCGATGGGGAGTAGTGGGTACACCTAGTGGAGATAGGGGCAGACGGCACCTATGTAGTGGGCTAGGAGTACACGAAACTACTAAATTACTAAGTACACTTAGTGGGATCAACCTTTAAGTAGGAATTACTCTTGGTGGGTAGAACTGGTGTGGTGCAGTGTAGAAATTATCCTTGGGTGGATAGGTCTGGGGCGGTGTAATCTAGTAATTATCCTTGGGTGGATAAATGCGTCTTTACGGTTATCTTAGTTTATCCTAAGTTTGCCAAGCTGCTTAGTGTAGCCATTCATCCCCAGGCATTACCGTATATCAACTTATGTCTTCTCTGGTTACTTTAATGATTGTATTGTTAAAGTCATAGGACTCACTCAGACTTATGTCTGACCCCGTTGTTGTTTATCTTTTACCCCAAACCCCAGGTTATCAGAGTGGGCCTAGTGCTAGTGGGCTTTGATCAGATTGCTGTATCTATCCTTTGGAGTTTGGACCGTTGAAGTAAAGCTCAGTTCATCTATCCTTTTATGGCTATTGTTTACTTAGTGGGATTATGTACTTATTTTTATCAAGATGGATATTTTGTACTTGACTCTTGTATGGTTTTGTGATGTAACCAGACATGTTTTAACTTCCGCTGTTATGAGATGATGTTTTAAAATTTCAAGTACCATTTATATCTGTCTTGTTGTAATTTTTCTGTTCTATATTCACTAAAATACTCCACCGATGCCATGGCATTCCCATTGAGAGTGACCATAGCGTGCGTGGGGTGTTACACGTGGTATTAGAGCAAAGGTTACCAGAACAGATAAAATTTTTAGAAAAACTATTTTCTAAGAAAATTTTTGGAAGAAGTATTTTCAAAAACATGTCTTAAAAGAGAAAGGTTTTTGAAAGCAAAGCATAATCCCCGATAGCCATATCTTTATCTTTCGAATTCTCCGTTTGAATCTCTTCCTCTCTCTCATTTTGAGTTTCCCCTCCACGTATAGATGATCTTTCTAAGATAGATAAGAGTGGAAAACCACTTCAAGGGACTTAGACGTTAGTCGGATTGGAAGTTGGTTCAAAAAGGAGGAGGACTTGTAGTTACTTATTGGATGGACGATGTGAGGAAGGTTCAAATAGTTGTTTGGTTAAGGAAGGACGGAACCTCATTGATGGGAGGTTACGAGTGGAGAATGGGAAGGAGAAGGCTAGTAGTTATCCTTTTGGGAAGGAATGGGACATCTTATTAGGATTGTCCAAAGGGGGCATAGGCAAGCTATGGAATCTCCTGGAGGGTAGTTGTATTCCCTCGCGACTAGGGTACCTGATGGGGATAGGACCGTCTAGGTTGGAATTTGGATTTCTTCATTATCCGATTCGAACTTTAATTGATATTGACGCATCGAGTTCGTTTATCTCATCATTGTTAGTTGAGTCACTGCACCTAGACACCAGTTTAGTAGATGATCCCTTAGTTGTTTCAAACCCAATTGGGCTCCATGATGTGTTTGGGTTTGAAAGTTTCTATACTTAGCGTTGAGTTTAGAAGTGATGCTTGTTGGGCTTCACGGGCTATGGGTTAGTTTTGGGCATGGACTGGTTATCCAGTAGGGGTGCCGTTCTTGATTGTGGAAGGAGAGTTGTTAGGCTTATGACCCGCTAGGGTAACACTCTCGAGATCTCTTATAATCCCATAGAATCTATTATGCTAAGTTATCTAGAATCGCTTGACACGATGGTCTAGAGTTTGCGATCTGTTAGAGCAGTCTAGGAATACTCGGATGTGTGAGAGGAGGGAAAGGGCTTACCTCCGGAGCGGGAGATTGACTTCCGAAAATATCTGGTAGATAATGCCAAACCAGTATCTTGGCCAGTGTGCCACACGGCTCCTCGTGAGAGGAGGGAACTCGATAAGCAAGTAGGTGGTTTGCTTAAGAAGGGGTTCATAAGACGAAGTATATCGGAGTAGGGGGCTGCAGTAGTTTTTGCTGCGAAGGCGGATGGGTCTCTCAGACTTTGTGTAGGCTAAAGAGAACTGAATAAACTCACAAAGAAGAATCGACACCCATTGCCGAGGATTTATGATCTCTTTGATCAGTTAGTGGGCGCCTCAGTATTTTCGCAGTTGGACTTAACCACGAGGTTTCGTCTGTTGAGAGTGACTGAGGATAGTATAGAGAAGACTACCTTTAGGACTCCAGATGGTTTTTATGAGTGACTGGAGATGCCATTTGGTTTGACGAACGCCCCCGCATATGATAAGAAGGGTGTTCAGGGAGTACCTAAATAAGTTCGTAATGGTCTTTGTGGATGACATCTTGGTCTTTTCTAGGAGCAAAATAAGTTTTCGTAGGTGCTCAATAGGGTGAGCAAAGCCAGTCATGGGAAAACGGTGGATTTAGAGCGAGACTGGCAAGGACATCCAAAGTTGGTTAAAGGCTTAATTGATTAGCCATTTTTACTAGTATCATCTCACGTAGGTCGCCTGAACTCGAAGGAGATATCCCTTGGGTGTTTGTCTGATATTGGTTTAGGCCTTTGGGGCTTGCATTTGGGGGATGTCGAGTTCGACTAAGGTGGTCTGCGTGAGAGATGGATAGTTGTGATGATTTTGCACGGGAGAATATCCTGATTTTCTCTAGGAGTGGAGAAGAACCTGCCCTGCATCTTAGGGAAGTATTGGAGACTCTCCAGGCGCATAGTCTTAAGAGAGCAAAAGTGAATAGGATTCTTAGCATCCTATGAGTTTGAGATAGCGTATACCCATGGCAAGGGTAACATGGTAGCGGATGCCTTAAGTAGAAAAAAGGTTGTCCTTGAGTTCATTTTTCGTTGAACAACGGAGCTTAGAGTTTATCTCTATGTTTGACTTTAGACCTTCCGTTGACTTTGTACCCGGTTTCTAGCCTCCTTGGAGGTTAGACCTACTCTTTTGGGGCGTATTGGCGTAGCACAGCGGGACGACCCACAATTGGTTGAGTTAGTAAAGAAGCTCATGAGGGGGGGAGTCGTCCAGCCATTTGAGTAGGTACACCCTAGATGGTAAGGGGTGGTTGCGTAGACACGGTAGACTTTGTGTACCGCAAGACGAGGGTTTGAAGAAGGCTATACTTGATGATGCACATCGGTCGAAGATGACCATTCATCCCGGTGGGGACAAGACGTACCAAGACGTAAAGCGAGTTTTCTTTTGGGCCGGTATAAAGAAAGACGCGGCCGAGTATGTCGCTAGATGCTTGGTGAGCTAGCAAATGGAAGCGGAGTAGAAGAAACCCATTGGGTTGCTTCACCCATAGGAAGTTCCGCTATGGAAGTGGGAAAGTATCTCGATGGGTTTTGTCGATGGATTACCGAGATCGAGGGAGGGTAATACGGGAATTTGGGTTGTGGTAGATAGACTTACTAAGTGTGCCCATTTCGTACCTGTGAAGAGCAAGAGGACTATTCCATGTCTAGCTTCAGTTTATATTCGAAAGATTATTAGATTGCATGGTGTACCCTCCAGTATGGTGAGCGATCGAGATCCTATCTTCACTAGAGAGTTTTGGAAGAGTTTCCAAGAGGCGGTAGGGACTCAGTTGTAATTGAGTACCGCATATCATCCTCAGATAGACGGCCAGACCGAGAGGGTGAATCATATTTTAGAAGACCTTTTGAGGCTATGTATCTTGGATTTTGGAGGTACACGGGAGGAGCATCTTCCATTGGTGGGGTTACCCGACAGACTTAGTAGTGTACATGATGTATTCCATAGGAGGAAGTGCCTACATAAGACCGCAGAGGTGGTAGAGCCGAGTTTGCTTAGAGAAGTGGAAGTAGAGTGTGATGCGACGATTCGACGAGCTCCTACTTGCATCCTTGGGTCAGAGATTTGGAAGCTGAGAAAACAGAGATGTTCAACTAGTCAAAGTACAAATAGGGAGATGAAGAGAGCGATGCTACCTGGGAGACGGAAGCGAAGATGCGTTCGAGGTACCCTTTTTCTTTCGGAGGGTATGTCCTTTTGCTCCTCCTTCATCGCATATCTTGTGCTTATCTTATCCTTAGTATGTCCTCTCGTTAGTACCTTTGACCTTCGGATAGGATAGTCCTATGGTTGAAACATGTGTTTGAGACATGTTATGTATGATGGATGCAAGTGTTTGCTAGTGGTTGCTCGTGGATGCATATACACACACTCTAGGCACTAGATCGGCTCAATCACTTCATATTGCATATTGCATAAAATTGTGTGTAGAAAGCTATATTTATGGATGTCTAATGATTGTGTTATCATATGGATGATGCATTTTGGTGAATGATTGTGCACTCATGTAGATATTGTATGTGTCGATAGGGTTCTTTCGCATACATAATGGATGCATGGCACTATCATGGTTTGCATATGTTCATACATTAGATAGGGAACATATACACACACTCTTTGCATATGCTCATACATCATTAGAAATTGTTCTAAGGACAATGGATGCCCGTGTTTGATGGATTGAGTAGATGGTTGTTTGGATGGTAGGATATGCATTCTCCTTAGCTTAGAGATTTCGGGGACGAAATCCTTTAAGGAGGGGAGAATGTAACACCCCGAATTTCGGTTAATGCTAAAATTCACTAATTACAGAATAAATAATCTCAGATGTGGGAAATAGGGGAAACGAGCTGCGTCATTGCGTTCGTCTCGGAAAAATACGCAAAATAGAGTCCGAGTTTTCGAAAATCGGAGTCCGTATGGCCCAGTTATGGCCCGATGAAGTTTGCATAAAATTCAAAACTAAAAACAGATTTAATAATTTAAAACCAGATTTTAAAATAGAGCAAGCGGGGCCAGGCGGGAAGATTCCCGCCCTACCCATGTCGATAGGGCAGTCGACAGGCCTGTCGACAGGGGTGTCGACTTGCCTGTCGACTTGCCTGTCGACGCCCAGTAAAACTGGGTGCACCAGTTTAGGTTCTTGGGCTGGCTTGGAGGGCTGGTTCTGGAAGCTTCTTGGATCTGACGGGTCTAAACCAATCTAGGGTTAATCTAAGGGTCTAAAATGCAACCTAATCCTATAAATAAGACCCTAACCCTATCCTAATTCATTCATAATTAGATCTTGTAACTAAACTATGGCAAAATGGAACTTGATCATGGCCACCACAAATCAATGAAGAGGAAAGCAAGCTAATCAACCTCTCTAATCAACCTCTAATCCATTCTAAGCATCTTAATCTTCTTCATTTGGAGTGCAAATTGCTAGTTGTGAGTTTCTATCACTTTAACATCAATTGTTAAAGCAAGTAGATTAGGTGTAATGAGACTTATGGTCTTGAATGCGGATTAGTGAGTTTGAATCATTTGTAATGATATGTTACTCTATGTTTTCCTATGTTTATGCATATTGTATAAGTTGGTTTATGCATATTTAATAAGTTGGTTTATGCATACTTGATAAGTGGATTTATGCATGATTAATAAGTTGGTTTATGCATATTTGATAAGTGGATTTATGCATGATTAATAAGTTGGTTTATGCATATTTGATAAGTGGATTTATGCATGATTAATAAGTTGGTTTATGCATGTTTAACAAGTGGGTTAATGCATGTTGAGTATGTAAGTTTATGCAAGTTTAGTATGATATATGTTATGTTTACATGATGCTAAATATGCAAGTTGTGGGCTATGTGATCATATGCATGTTATGCAAGTTCATGATGATATGCTATGCAAGTTACATGTATGTTAATATGCAAGATATGCTATGCAAGTTACATGTTTGTTAATATGCAAGTTCATGATGACACATTATGCAAGTTTGTGAGTTAATATGCAAGTATGTGAATGCTTATGCAAGAATGTGAATGCTTATGCAAGTTATGTGTATGCTTAAATGCATGATTAACATGTTATGCAAGTTGTGAGAATGCTTATATGCAAGTTCAACATGTTATGCAAGTTGTGTGAATGCTTATATGCAAGTTCAACATGTTATGCAAGTTGTGTGAATGCTTATATGCAAGTTCAACATGTTATGCAAGTTGTGTGAATGCTTATATGCAAGTTCAACATGTTATGCAAGATATGTGTATGATAATATGCAAGTTTGGGGTTAAATGTAGTTGGGTTAATATATGCTCATATATGCAAGTTGACATCCTCTTAACCCATGACAAAGTTTATGCTAACATTTGGTTTAACCCATGATGTTTGAGATGGATCTTCCCTTTTATTATGTCGTGAAATGAGAACGATTTGCGTGGGGAACGATGGGGTTAATAAATATGTTAATAAAAGTATGATTGGGTATGATTAAGCATACCATAAAAATAAATTAACATAAGTGGGAATTTACCTATTGAGTTAGGTCTACCCCATGGGAATTTACCTATTGAGTTAGGTCTACCCATGTTATGAGAAACTTGATATTAATTAGGGACAATTAATATGGGGGTGATTAATTAGATGTAATTAATCGACTAAGACACGAGGTTGGACTCATTTGTAGTGTAAAACTGCCCGGACCCAACCGGCTTAACCAGTTGCTACAAATGTTAGCCCAATGTGAGAGGTCTTAGGCACAAACTAAATACGTGATTAATGTAAAGACACGAGGTTAGACTCGGTTATGACATAAGGCTGCCCGGACCCAACCGGCTTAACCAGCAGTCATAAAAGATAGTCTAATGTGAGAGGTCTTTATGAGGATCACGGTCTTAATTAACTAAGAAACACTTAACCAAATTAGCATGTAGTGGGACATGAGGGTTAAGTGGGTGCCTTGGGTGGCATGTGGAATCTAGTGGGTTGCCTTGGGTGGCAATAGAAAAATACGATTAGAATACTTAACCAAAGTGGAACATGTAATTAAACATGATTAAAGGGTTAAGTAAGTGCCATGGGTGGCATGTGAAAATACGATTAGAATACTTAACCAAAGGGGGACATGTAAGTAAACATGATTAAAGGGTTAAGTAAGTGCCTTAGGTGGCATGTAGAAATCTAGTGGGTGCCTTAAGGGGCAATTGAAAGATGATTAGATGACTTAACCAAAACTTAACATGTAAGTGGGCATGATTATAAAGAGGGGTTAAGTGGGATGCACTAGATAAAATTGCAAGCTTAGGTGGTAGCTTGTGGGGGCCCATTTCAACCAATATCCCAAACGTATCTTTGTGGGCTCGACTCAAGTCGAGTGACGGGACACGCATATTGGGCTTGACTATAAGAGGCCAAACCGGGTTAACGGTGGCAACGCGGGACCAACGGGTTTCATATGCGTGTGTGGACCCGGGCTGGTTGGTAAGTCGTTGTTGCATCGTGTAGATATAAAGCCGTGCACCGTTGATATTATCAGGTGGCCACGTTGGGGAATGATACACCCCAATTGTGGGACCAGCACGGGTATCTACGGTAGGGAGCCGATCGATGGGGAGTAGTGGGTACACCTAGTGGAGATAGGGGCAGACGGCACCTATGTAGTGGGCTAGGAGTACACGAAACTACTAAATTACTAAGTACACTTAGTGGGATCAACCTTTAAGTAGGAATTACTCTTGGTGGGTAGAACTGGTGTGGTGCAGTGTAGAAATTATCCTTGGGTGGATAGGTCTGGGGCGGTGTAATCTAGTAATTATCCTTGGGTGGATAAATGCGTCTTTACGGTTATCTTAGTTTATCCTAAGTTTGCCAAGCTGCTTAGTGTAGCCATTCATCCCCAGGCATTACCGTATATCAACTTATGTCTTCTCTGGTTACTTTAATGATTGTATTGTTAAAGTCATAGGACTCACTCAGACTTATGTCTGACCCCGTTGTTGTTTATCTTTTACCCCAAACCCCAGGTTATCAGAGTGGGCCTAGTGCTAGTGGGCTTTGATCAGATTGCTGTATCTATCCTTTGGAGTTTGGACCGTTGAAGTAAAGCTCAGTTCATCTATCCTTTTATGGCTATTGTTTACTTAGTGGGATTATGTACTTATATTTATCAAGATGGATATTTTGTACTTGACTCTTGTATGGTTTTGTGATGTAACCAGACATGTTTTAACTTCCGCTGTTATGAGATGATGTTTTAAAATTTCAAGTACCATTTATATCTGTCTTGTTGTAATTTTTCTGTTCTATATTCACTAAAATACTCCACCGATGCCATGGCATTCCCATTGAGAGTGACCATAGCGGGCGTGGGGTGTTACAGTTCTTCTTCTCTATCATCTAATCATTCTTTCCCCCTTTTTACTATTGACAAAAATCTAAACCTAAATTCACGTTAGTATCGCTCCTCTCCTTAGCAGCAAATTTTATTCTGAAAAGGTTGAAGCTTTGAAACGCTTTCTAGCTTTGATTGCTCAGGGCGTTGACATAGCAAGCTTTTTCCTTAAGGTTTAGTTTGGATAGCACTGGGAATTAGATGTGCTTATTATAGATTAGATTATGAGTAATTAGTAACAAGTAATTAGTTCATTTGTTACATTTTGGAAAACCCATTCGCTTATGAGTAATTAGTTGCGTGGACATCCCAAACTTAAGAAACCCGTTCGCTTATGAGTGACTAGTTGGTGAAAGAATAGATTATGAGTAATTAGTTGCACTTTGACCATTGATTTGGGATTTGGGATTATGCTGAGGTTTATTCGAAAATTATACCCAGCAATAAACCAAAAAAAGGAGATTAGATTTTGATGTTTATTCGAAAATTATCTTAAAAGGAAGGTTCATGGTCTAAACATTGAGCTGGATATTGTTCCTGAAGTTGATCTTCATAGATGTGAATTACGGGATTTGTCAGAAAAATCATTTCTGCAAATTAGGGAACCTGAGTGGTACTTTTTTGGGCCATGACATCGGAAGTATTCCGAACGAATAGAGCAACTAGAGAAGGATACTGGAATGAAAAAGACATTGGTTTATTATAGAGGTCGAGCTAGTTAAGGAATGAGGACTAATTGAGTTATGCATGAGTATCAGCTTGATGATAAGGAATGCAAAGATACTATGGCCTATAGGATCGTATGCACTATGTAGAGTTTTCAAGAAAAACTTTGTGTGTGCCAAATAGAGGACCATGGACAATTTAATAACATAACATTAATGGAGAGCTCTCAAGTAATCACTAGTGATAATATCAATAACGATCAATATCAAAACATGTTCCCTGATGTTGGTCTGATGAGCTCATCTTTGTGCGTGGAAGAAGATGACAAAGACGATGCATGAATACATGGGTGAGTGTGTGTTTATCAACAACGTGTTTTCAGTTTGTTATACGTGGATTATGTAATAAGAAGAGTCTAGACAAGTACACTAACATATCATGAAAAAGTTGAAGTAAGGGTATTTTTATATAATGGTAAATGACTTTACCGTCAAAATTGATTTGCAACTTGGATTCATTTACATTAACATATAGTTGTATGTTTGAGGTTTTGTGATACAGATACATGTGTAGCAGTGTGGTGTGTTTGCACCGCAGTGTGTTTGTGTAGTGGCTTTGGAAACTACCAATTTTCCGATCCGAATGAGTCGTTCACCCATATCTAATCTGCTATATGCATAGGTATTTTCCATTTGATTTTGAAAACTACAAATTTCAATATTTCGAATTTGGAAACATATGCTCAGTTTTGCAAACTGAGCTCACTTTAGGTATGCATCCATATTATGCTTTACTACATATCATAAAGGAGTCATATAAAAAAGTATCATAAGGTAGCAAAAATTATAGTAGCATCAATTCATATTAGATCAGGGCAGCAAAAGTTAACTTAATACATACATATATTAGCAAAAGTAATAGTAGTATCAGGGCAGCAAAAGTATCATAAGGTAGCAAAAGTTAACTTAATACATACATACATACATATCGAAGAAATGACATTATAGTAGCATCAGTTCATACCAGACCAGGGCTTTGCGGTCAATCATATTCCTGATCAACTTGCAAATCTACCCACTGATCAATCCTATGGTTGACTGGGGCTTGGTTATCAACATGTATGTCATGGGTGGCTTCAGGAAATATGCGTGGCAAGTGGGTAGCAAAGCAGCTTCATGTATCATTACGTCAAATCTTTCATCTGAATCCATTTCCACTTCGTGATTATACAAACATGGAACCATCTGTTCCTCCTTATTGCTCACAAAAAGAAGTTTAGCCCTTGTTCCAGGATGAGCATGGGTACAACGCTGAACCTAAATGAGGTAAACCTTATTATTGAATCGAGCAGCAAAAGTATTGATATAGCCAATGCCTTCATAAAATTGCATTTTCAGGTAGAAAGATGCATGGTCATACTGAGACTAGTTACAGCCGTCAATTGCAAGCAAACGTCCCATTGACTTCATTATCTCTTCAACAGTTTGAACATTACTCTTTAGGAACTTGGGAAGTCATCAAATTTAGCCCGTGATTCCACTTCTGATGCTGGTTCAGGCTCAAATTGTGACAACCCAAACTTCCCCGTAAATGAAAGCCCGGATTGAGTTGAGAACACGACAAACCAGACCATAAACAGAAGAACATTTCATTGCTATTACAATAATTTACATCAGAGTACAAGAATATACAGAGCATGAATAAATGTTATACATCAGAAAAATATCAGAGATTTACAAATTACAATGCAGCGGAAAAATAAAACAAAACACAATGAAAGGAATATGCAGATAT
This sequence comes from Allium sativum, assembly GCA_030737875.1. NCBI lineage: Eukaryota > Viridiplantae > Streptophyta > Magnoliopsida > Asparagales > Amaryllidaceae > Allium > Allium sativum. Next base: position 40,839,126 of record CM060916.1, read on the forward strand.
AGATCTTTACGAATACCATTCCAGCTGTAAACTAGGATCCTATGCATATAAATCTGCAAAAGCCAAACTACTAGCTACTTGTGTGGAAAATAAGGGCACCCAGAGTTTAGGTTTAAACAATAAACTCCAGGTCAATCATATGAATGGTGTGAGAACTAATACAGTTATTTAAAACTTTGCTTCAAAATCATATATATCAAGGGACCACGCCGTATAACACCGAACGGGTTTCCTCCCAAGAATACCAGTGCATATAACAAAACAGCGCAATGGTTTTTGGAAAAATGAAGCTATTATAAGACCCAGGTCCCATCACACAATGCAACGCAAGCCGTAGGATAGGGTTTTCCCTTATAATAGCCAAACATGCTTGGTACGTTTAAAACAAATCATTTGATACTATTATAAGTGCATACTGTATAAAACAACTTCAAATATAAATGTATCAATCCTAGACGGCATGGGTACCATCTATCATGTCGCCAATACTAGACTCTACAATTAAAACCGAAATGTCACGTATTGGAAGTTGGATTTCCGTCTGTGAACCAAGGCAAGAGATCGTCCCTTCCGAATTCGAGACGCTCTAGTCCGTGTCTCAGGCTACAGTCGCAACTGCAGCTAGGAGCTACAGGGCTGGTCTACATTTTAAGTTTATTAAAAATCCCTAAACATTACGTTTCCCTGCCCTATGGGGCATACATGAGCCAGATGGCTCAATATCCATCGACTCCGTTGTAACCGATATATCCGAGTGTGTAATAACTCGTAAATTCTGAGACAATTTAAAATTTTTATTTTGGCAATTTAAATGAATTTTGAATATTTAAAATGATTTATTTTAAATAATAACGATGAGAAATTTATTTTGAATAGAATTAGAATGTATATATTTATATAGATCGATGTTAGAATATAAATATTTTATTTTAATTTTAAAAGGAATTGAAAATGGCGCGATAGTTCGAAAATTCAATTTCAAAGTTCAAATTAATGTATAGGATTCAAAATAAACTAGATTTCAACAAAACCAAAAATATTTGAATTTCATTGAAAATATCTTTCCAACGAATCCGAAAAATTGAAATTTCATAGCGGGGATAAAAAGTTATGCCCAGTTGAAAATTCAGAATAGTCGCTATGGAATTTTGGCCCTTAAAAATGGAAATTTTGCAAACGACCTCTGTTTTCAACGAAATCACTTTTGTTGGATCCGGGATGTCGAGTTATTGCTAGATTCCAAAATTCATAATTTTCTGAATCAATATGTGAGCGTGGCAAAAGAAAACGTGTTTTAGTAGTTTCGGTCAATTTCGATCAACCAGAAAATGACAATTTTTCAAATAATCTCAGGATTTGACGAAATTAGTTTTGTTAGAACCGTATCGTCAATACGAAGCTAGAAAATATTTTTTGGGAATTTTTAGAGCCCGTATTGGGCCCTGGTAAATTGAAATGTGTGTTCAAATTCAATGTACATTGATTATATTTTGAATTTAATGCGAACTGGTCGAAACAGTCGAATTGGCTTTCGAAACATATCCCATTGTGTGCGTAATGGGGTAATTAGCTAGGAGGGACAGTCGTTGTGTCTCGTTTTGAGTTTGGATACAAAGTCAACTTTATATGGAGAAAAATAATAATAATAATATAATATAATAATTATGTATCACTCTCTCAGCCCCTCCCCCGTTCTTCATTATCTAAACCTTAATTGGAAATTCAATAAAAAAAACCGTCCCCTTTTTCATTAGCGCCGCCCTCCCTCCCAGACCGCCACGCCACCCATCGAGCCGCCCCCTCCTCCACGCTTCCGCCAGCGAGCCCCTCCGATCAACCGCCCCCCTCCTTCCTTCGCTCTACTCTCCCTTCTCTCCTCTTCCATCTCCTTCGATCCGCAACCCCCTGCTCGAGAGCAGTCGCCGCCGCTAGCAAGGAGGACCCCCGACCACCAACACTCCGGCGCCGATCCCCCTTCACCCCCTCGCGTCGATGATAGTCCCCCTCCCAAACGCGACGCTGTAAGTTTTTGTATCCTTCTTTTTTTTTGATTGAAATAGATTTTTAGAAATAAAAAAAGAATATATTTTTTTAGAAAGATAAAGAAGTAATCTTTATTTATCATAAGGAAAGTTTTGATTTTTAACTTTGGTTTTTATCATAAGAAAAGTTTTGATTTTTAACTTTGGTTTTTATCATAAGGAAAGTTTTGATTCTTATCTTTGGTTTTTATCATAAGGAATGTTTTGATTTTTATCTTGTTTAAAGTTTTGATTTTTCAACTAGAAAAGATTTGATTTTTATTTAAACAAAGGTAATATTTTTAATTATATAAAAATTATGATTTTTATATAAGTGAAAGAGACAAAAAAATAATATTTTTATAATATCATAGTGAAGTAAAAACATAATTTTTAGCTATAATAAAAATTCGATTTTTATATATATGAAGTGGAGATAAAAATTCAATCTTTTTATATATGTGGAGAACATAAAAATATGATTTTTATGTATGGAAAGCATTATTAGAAATGTGATTTCTTTATAAATCGTGTGAAATAGAGTGCGATGGAATCGATTGGAAACGCGGCGAAGTTTTTCTACATAAGAAGAGTTGCGGGGTTTGGTTTATCTTAAAGGTGAGAACTTCTCACTTTTAATTTATTTTCTAGTTGAAATATACTAGGATACAGATGGTGCTTAGCAGCACCCAACATCCGTCGTCCACAGACCATGGATGACTTGTTTGTTTGGTTGATGTGCTGTGAAAATTGATTGTGTGATGTGGAATAGTTAAAAATATTTTATAGTTAAAAATATAATTTTTATCGTGTATATAAAATAAAATAAATAATTATAAACAAATCAGATGATTTGTTTATGTACACACATTTGGCTGGTATGGATTGGGATGATAAATTTTACACATCACCCATCTGCACAAATAAAACATGTGTTTGATTGTTTGAAAACCCCACACGGGTGTTGGGATGAAATTGGCCATACACTAGTCCCAATGATTAGCTGTATGTCGATCGATTGATTGACAGACTATTATAAGCGTTAAATATTTATATTTGATGCTTATGCAGTGTAGAATGCACTTTCGGTGATGGTTGACTGTGTTTGATTGTGGTAGTGTGTGTGTGTGTGTATGAAATCCATATAATCATATTATATGGTAATTGACTGTGTCTGATTCCAGTTCAGGGGAAAAGAATATTTTAAAATAATGATTATTTTAAAATAACAAATATTTTCAACTAATATTCAGAAAAGAATCAAAATTTGATTTTGATGTCCGATTTGGGATGGACACGAATATATTTAAATATATGTAGCTGTGTTGATTAGATTGGCGCCATTTGAACGTGAACGATATTTATATCGATTTTATTCATTTTTATAATGAATATTGAAAAGGAAATGATTTCAAAATATAATGTTTTGAAAATATTATCATTTATATATCGATGATAGGGAATATTCAATTTTGATTAGAAATTGAATATGAAGTTGAAATTGTTTTGAAAACGAATTTAAAACGACTTATAAAATACGTTTTAAAAGGAAATCGATGAAATATATATATTATATATATATAATGGCCTGAATAGAACGCGCCGCACCGCGGTAGTTCGCGAATTTCGACTATTGACTTCGAATGGACATTATGGGAGATCCGACAGTCGGATTCTCCTAAAACCGGATCAGTTGGGTTCGTATCGAAAAGAGCTTTCTAACGAGTATTAGAGGTTTGAAATCTAACAGCTAGATTTGGAATTATGACCAAATCAAATTTGGAAAAGGTCGTTGTAAGTGCAGTTCGATGGCCGTTGACGGAAATCGACTGTACGGGCCTTGATAAAATTATTAAAAATATCAATAATTAATGTAAAATCATAAGAAATGATTTGGAAAGAATTAAAAAGATAAAAATAGATTTTTATCGAAATGAACTAGTTTTGACCTAGAATTATAATCCATTTATTTTTGAAATTAATAAATTGGATTTGAAAGGGTTTTAAAAGTAACCAGAATTTCCAATATTTGAATTGGAATGGATTTGAATCGAAATTGTCTTTGGAATATTTCGATGTTGGATTTCGTGATTATACAGATATGCTTTTGGAAATTTGAAAGATATATTTATATCGTTATTCCCAATACGATATTTGTTGGTCGTAGAATTTGTTATTGAATATAAACCGATATATTTTCTATTCAGAGCCTTGTATTTAATATCAAATGGGATTTGGGTTTGTCGTCAATGGTGTCTTCATTTACACTATTCTTAAACCCAGTTGAGAAAAAGTTTAAATCTTTTTATTTAGATTTAATGAAGTGTACCAACTAGATAATATTTAATTGGATTTGAATTGGGATTGATATTTGGGTTTATCGTGAACGGTGTTTTAAATAACACTTGTTCTTTAACCCGATAATTAGTGGAATGTGAATTGGGCTTATCGTGAACTGTGTTTTAGCGAAATTCATTTTTAACCCGATTTACGGTGAAATGAGATTTGGAATTTATAAATCTTTATGTTAAGATTTAAAGGAGATTTTCCAAAGTAAAGTTTTCCAATTTAACATATTAAATTGGAATTGAATGGAATTTGATTTGGCTATAATCGAAGTAAGCTTCTGTGTATGAAGATGATTAATATATATGGAATTTAAAAGGCCTTGCCGTTATTCTATTTATATTATTGGTCGGATACGGATGTTAATATCGATTATATATATATCGATTTGTTTTCCATGAAGATTCCATTGCTAATGGAATGTGATTTTGGGTTGTTGTGAATGGTATCTTTAATAATACTGTTCTTAGACCCAATGGTGTTAAGAAAATCAGAAACTAATTGGAGATTAGTTAAGTTGAATGGTTTCTTGGGCATTGATCTGATGTTGGTTTTGGCCTTCGGGGTTAATACTTAGGGAATTGTTTACTTGCTAATTTACGGCTAAAGGCTGATGGAATTGAATGTGATTTTGGGTTTATAGTGAACCGTGTTTTAAATGACGTTGGTTCTTTAACCTAGTTAAATACAGGATATGATTTCCCAAGTTAAAAAATCATTAATATTGATTTTTGGGAAGATTAAAACCAAGTGGAGTTTTAATGAATCTTTAATTAGATTGAAATGATCGAGAATGGAGTATCACCAGTTTTGCTCCAGGAGATAGTTAAATCTTTAATTAGATTTGAACGTGAAATGGTAATTGAATTTACCGATAACACCATGGTGTTAGATATAAAGTATTACCAGTTTTACTTCATGGGATGAATAAGTTGGGATTGGGAAATTTAAAACAACTGATTACTTCGGTAAGGTTCGTTAATCCCGAGTAGTTTGGATAAACCATAATTTGGTTTGAATTGAAATCCAAAAGAAGATTAAAGAATAAATTTAAAAGAATTTATCTTTGATAAAATTAACGGGAACCTTTGCTAAAGTATAAGAATATTTGAATGAAAGAATATTCTGATTTGGAATGAGGCGTATGTTGTGTTTGTGTAACCCTTGTTTATTATATACTCGAGTTATTCGAAAAGGCCGAGTTTATCCCATTCTGAATAAATGATTGGACGAGGTGTCGAGGATGAAGACGGTGGTCGAAGACTGGAGGTCTTCACATCATTTGAATAATTACTAATGATCTTGATTGGGCTGTACACCCAAGAGGAGGGAATCAGTTGGTGATCGTACATACGTACTTAGAGATCGATGGATATGCAAGGTAGAAGGTGCCTCCGATTTCGTTCAGACCCAGAACGGACTTGTAAATGGATGTGTGTCTGACATCGGATTTCATTCTATGTGATTGATATAGGTTTCATAGCGTGAATTGCCTGTGTGGCATGCTGAGATGCAAATGATCAAGGCTTCTGTTGAAAAGCAAAGTCTTATGGTTGATGATCAAAGCACCGCCTGTGTGGCATAGCTTTGTGTAGCATTAATTCGCGAGCCTCACACCCCGATTGTGAACCAGAAATGGGAGAGGACATCAGGGAGGGCATGCGTTTCTTTCTAGCTAGGGTGGTGTCAGTGACCTACCAGCCCTGACATTTATATTATTTTTACCTGTGTGTTTGTTGGATTACTAGGCGCCTCAGATATATCGGTGACTACGTGAAGATGACGGAGTCATAGGACTCATTTATGCCCTAAAGGGCGTGGAAACGCAGTGTTCAAGCATTTTAATCCCCATTGGTGGACCGGCCCTGACGTTCCAAGGGCTTGACTAAGTTTTTGTCCTGAGACTCGGGCTAGACAGTCTCGAAGCGGTGAGGACGTCCCTTGCCTCGGTTCACAGGTGGAAATCCTATTTCCAAAAACGACATCGTGCGGTTTTGATTGTATACCTATATATGGCGACATAGTGGTATGAGGCACTTATGCCATCTATGATTGATACTTATGATTGAAACTGTTTTGACACTATACACTTATAGTAATAATAAAGGATGAAATTTCACGTACCAAGCATTTTTTGCTATTATAAGGTAAAAACTCTATCCTTCGGTGTAACACCCCACCTCCGCTAGGTTCACTCACAAAGGGAATGCACTAGGTTTGGTGAAGCATTATCGAGGTAAACATGCACAGAAATATTACAAGACAGAACATATATAAAACAGCGGAAGTAAAACAAATTTCATTACCTTATAAAATAAGGTCTAAAGCCTTTTACATCAGAATACATCAAAACCTGTCTTGCAAAAGTAAAGAAGCATAAAACCATTTCATAAATTATTCCCCAAGTGAAATAGTAAAGTAGCCATAGCCAAGAAAAGTCCAAGCCATACAAGATGACCTTCAACAGAAGAAGTCCGAACTAGCAACAGCATTTCCTCCCTGAAACCTGGGGGGGAACGGAAGACAAAGAGGCGAAAGAAAACGGGGTCAGTCATAAAGACTGGTAAGTCCTATCTACTTCCAGTATAAAATCAGGTAAAGGTAACATGACATGCATAAACTGAAAGTAAACATAAGGATGACGACAAGATATATAAGCTAAACCAAGATAACTGGATGAACTACTGTAGCAAGATAGGCTAAGGTATCATGATAGACTACATGTCAAGATAAATCAAGGTATCACATCGTAAGGTTTCTATCAAGTATACTATCCCAAGGTATCTATCATGTATAACATCCCACGGTATCTATCATGTATAACATCCCAAGGTATTCATCATGTATAACATCCCAAGGTATTTATCATGTATATTTGCTCTGCACCCCTCGTACTAGTATCCCAACCCGCGTCATGTGTTAACTATGAATGTCCCTTGCCCAATGTCATGTAATGGTCCATGTCAACCTAATATATAACATATGTAGGTTTTCCCAACTTGTATGTTTCTTTCCATGTATAAGTTCAGTCCTTTGCCGTAGGCCATACGGGCTTTTCCATGTCAATCCATACCACCTCAACGTAGTACCATCTTATCTTTGATGTTGTTTTGGTCTGCTACCCTTGATCTAGTTATGTTTTCTTACCATGAATTATCGCGTGTTCACCTAGGGTTTATGCCACTTAGGACCGTTAGGGATGATGCTACCTAATGAACGTTTCCGTATCTCGGTTTGGGTTTTAGCCACCTAGGGATACTAGGGATTATGCTACCCGTCAACCGCGCCCTTTTATCCCACGTATGAATCGTGAATCGTTTTCCATGTCTAGACGCACATGTATCTCAAATGTGCCATCCGAGTTCCGTGCCAGGGCATATCAAGAGATACGGAACTCGGTCGGGAGCTTTAAGTCGTCTGCTGATGCAGATATCAAGGTCTGTTTTTGTACCCGTGGCTATGGTCCCACGTGACCCCTCCCTCAACTATTGAAAGGCAATCCAAGAAAAATCATGTATGAGAACCACATCCCGGCCCCACTATAGCCCCACTTTCCCATGGGCCTACCTCACCCATGACTCGATAGTAAGCACATGATCTGTTGGGGGTTCTCTGCCTTTCCGTTCGTACACGATTGACTAAAGATGGTAGGTAGTCGACGACGTGCTATACAGGGCAATAATCAAGTATCGTCGACTCCACGCTAATCCATCCCAGTCTTTAGGTTGCTCGCATAGCAACCAAGGCATACTCTTGGCTCTTCTATCGCAGACCTTAACCCCTATGAGGCCGGGTTTCATGGACCATCTGCCACCTCACAGAGGGATACCAAGAGTACCCTCACATCCCCCGAAGCTACCGCTTCGTCACCCAGTTCGTTGGAGCCCTTATCTAAGTTAGATAATCTGCTCCTTCTCGTGTTTTAAGCGATGACCTACCGTACCGGGTTACTCATCTATTCATGAACTAGTCCCATGTCCTTGGCTAAGAATTATTACTTAGTTATACTTAACTAAGGTTTACCACTTAGCTTCATTTCCCCGTTACCCATGATTAACTACGATTTTCTACCTAGTTCCTCTAACTAGGGTTTTTCCTATTGGGTTAAGTGTTGTTATTCAAGTTCATGGCTTAGCCCGCCTATGAATTATGTCAAGATTGGCTAAGTATTCAAGTCCCAGACCTAGCCCTACAAGTTGGTTAAGTGTACCAAGAAGTTCATGACTTAACCCTATTCAATCATCAAGTCAATTTGGTTAAGTATTTGTTTATCTTAACCCTATCAGGTTTTTGTGTTAGATTGGTTAAGCACAGATTATCTTAACCTCATCGGATTATCGAGTCGGATTGGTTAAGTATAGGTTAACTTAACCCCATCCACTAATCGTATTATAATGGTTAAGTATATTTAAAAAAGGTCTTATGACTTAACCCTATCAGGTTCGCATATTAGATTGGTTAAGTATAGGTTACTTAACTTCATCAAAACATCATGTATAATTGGTTAAGTATAAGTTACTTAACCCCATTAAATTATCTTGTTAAGTTGGTTAAGTATTGGCTACTTAACCTCATTGAATTACCAAGTTTAGATTGGTTAAGTGTTTAATTTAACCCCATCGAAGTACTGTGTTTAGCTTAGTTAAGTGTAGGTTACTTAATCCCATCTAATTGCCGTGTTTAGATTAGTTGAGTCTAAATTACTTAACCCCATCTAATTACCAAGTCGGATTAGTTAAGCGTGAACTACTTAACCCCATCCCCTAATTGTCTTGTATGGTTAAGTGTCATTAAGAAATCAAGCCCGGTCCCACTTAACCTACCCAGTCGTGTCATATCGGTTAAGTGTCATTTGTCAAATTTACTTAATCTTATCATGTGGCAGTAATTTAATTAATGCACTCTCAACCTCTCACATTAGACCTTGTTGTGGTTACTAGTTAAGCCGGGCGGGTCTGGGTAGTTTTACACCACAACCTAGTCTATGCTCGGGTCTTAAGCACGACATGACCAACTTCTCACATTGGATCCTATTGTTTGTAGCCACTAGTTAAGCCGGGCGGGTCCGGGTAGATTTATGCTACAAACTCAACCCAACCTCGAGTTGGCCACTTTCATGTTTGGTCTAGTGTTATATTACACTTACAACCCACCCATGTCTAGTTCAAGTTCCATGTTTACCCCACATGCCATGTCCCCATTTTGGTTCAACTTACATGTCGTGTTCACATGTAACCTCAAGTCAAGTTTTTCGCGTCATCCTCATGTTTGTCTATCCTACCCCAAATCGTGTTTTCACTTGAGTAAAAGCGAGTCAACATAGTAGGTATACTATGGCTACATGCAGACCCCAAACACATGCACGATGCCATAAAAGGGATTGGCTCCAAACATGCATGGTATCATAAGGGTGTTTGGCCTTAAAACATGAACGATAGTGTCATACAGGGATTGGCCATAAGCATGCATAACATAAAAGGGGATTGGCAACAAGCATGCATAATGTCATAAAGGGATTGGCCACAAACTTGCATATTATCATAGGAAATTTGGCCACAAACTTGCATATTGTCATAACGGGATTTGACCTTACATAAACATGATATCATAAGGGGGTTGGTTTCATTTACATGCATAAGCCCCAAAGTCCAATTTATGCGACTATTTCACAAGTCAAAGTGGCTCTAAGTGTTCATGCTATCATACTACAAGTAAAGGTCCAATCCTGCATGGCAAACTAAGTCCAATGCAACATGAATATCATGGTTTAGTCGCTAAAGCATAACCCAAAGTCATATGTTCATGATAAAGGGGCAAACTAGGTTTACATAGGTTAACATACTCATGTTACATCGCATTTTATCCCATGTCATCATTAAACTACCGTTAACATCTCGAAGTAGCTAGAACTTACATAGCATGGCTTAGCGAATTAGCATGAATCGTCTCGACGAAGAAAGGTGGCTCCTTTGAAGAAGAACCGTCATGAAACCGTCGTAGCAACGTAGATCGAGCCTCGATTTGGTGTAGCAAGCTTGCACCTTTTGATTTGAACCCGATTTGAATGCATAGTCTCTAGGAATTGGAGATAGAGGCCATGATCACTTGGCATTTGGGCAGCACTTCGTGGCATGAGTGATTTGTGAGGGTTTAGGGTAGGCTTAGGGTTCTTTTTATAGCGATTAGGAGCATTTTAGGCCATAGGATTAGCCCTAGATCGAATCCAAGCCATCCAGAATCGTCACAAGCCTCCAAAACCGAGCCAACATGACAAGCAGGTGTACCAGGTCGGGATTCTACAAGGGGGGTCGACCCAGGGGTCGACACCCATGTTGACCCCCTGGAGGGGGGGTCGACCCAGTGGTCGACTCCCTGTGTGCCTGGCGGGAACATTCCAGCCTTCTCTTTCTGGGCTGAGTTTCAAATCTGTTTTCGGATTTTAATTTTCGTGAAACTTCGTTGGGCCTTAACTGGGTCATACGGACTCCGATTTACGAAATTTCGGACTCTATTTCGCGTATTTTTCCGAGACAAACGTAATGGTACAACCCGTTTATCCTGATTTAGATATTATAATTTAATTCTGCCTTGATTCTTGTCTTAACACGTTGCAAAAATTTGGGTTGTTACATCCTCCCCAACTTAAAGGATTTCGTCCCCGAAATCTCCAAGTTAGGAAGAACGTATCCTACCATCCATCATCCATCTACTCAAAACATCATCCACAGGCAACCATGGTCCTTAGAAGATTTCTAATGCCGTATGAACATATGCAAGAAAGTGTGTGTATATGTTCCTTAGCTAATGCTAATGATCAGGACTGAATGATCTTTCTAATGCAAAATATGTTTAGTGCCATGAGTCCAACATGTATGCAAATAGTCCTAGTCATATAAGTACTATATGCGTGCACAAACATTCATCCACATGCAACATCCACATGACAACACATTCGATTTCATCCATAAACAAGTATAAATACTCGTGTATATGCAACATGAAACGTGACTGCGTCAATCTAGTATCTAATGTGTATTCGCGCATCCACGAGCAACCAATTGCAACTATTTGCAACCTTATCAATCATAACATGTTTCAAACACATGTTTACATCCATAGGATTCTACCTAAGGTTCTCACGATAGGATCGAGGAGATAAACAAGACAAACTCCTTACGGGGTTTGCAACAGAAACAGGATCGAGAGGATATCCACCCCGCGATAGCATGCAAGCAAGCTCTGTAGGAAAACCAGGGATCAACGATACACTCTAAAAAAAGGTATGATGCGCGTGTCTAGCCTCACGTCTTCTAAGTCGCGTTCCCTTGAGCTTAATTCCTCGGTGCCTTGACCATCTTTTTAACTCCATGATTTCGTAGCTCCTTGATTCCTATTTCCAAGATATGAGTTAGAACTCATTCAATTGTCGCCTCTTATTCCACTTTCACTTATCCTTTCCCTAGTATACTTGGCTCAAACGTATCCACTTACTCATGCAAGCTCTCCAAAATTCACTAGGGAATTCTGGATCTCATTTGCCGATGCCAATCCATGTTGCCAAGAGTACTTACTAGGGTGATTCCCATAACTCATGCATAAGCGAAACGAACCATCCGCCTTAGCGGCGGATTCTATTCGAACGGATTACCAACTACTGCATCCCGAGATTCTAGGTAACTAACCAAGACAGAACCCAGAAGGTTACACGAAAATTCGAGGGTATCACCAAGGTGAGTCGAGAGTCTGACTACCCTCTTTCCAAAACCGAGAATGGCACCCCTTATTGGGTGACCACTTTATCCCTAGAATCCATCCGTAGCCAAGACATGTCATTCTCAAATCCAAACAAGTCATGAAGAAATGGACCAACTCTCCAACTAGATTTTTGGGACAAAAACTGGGATCCTCTACCATGCTAGTACTAAGGTGCAGAGACTCAACTATCCAAGCAGACCTAAATGATACGATGATCAAGACAAAGTCTGGACGGGGTGATAAAAAAGAACGACTAAACCTTTACCAGAAACGGTACCGCCTCTTTTAGGTACCCTAGAAATGGGAGCGTACAATTGCCCTCTCCGATGATCTTGTCCTTGTCCTCCTTGATGGACTAAGCCATACCAACAAGTTGCTTATCCTTAAGCTCGCGTCCTTTATCCTTACTCTTATTATCCTTCCTTGTACCACGGCAACAGGTCTCTCGAGAACCACCTCCATCGTACGGAAAACAACTACGTGGCTAGACAAAGATTAGTCACAGTTAGAACTACTGTGACTACAGATGGAGGGAAGAAAGGAAAAGAGATTCAATCGAGGAATCAAAGGATAGTGCTAATGGCTTTTGGGGAACAGCCTTTAAAAACTTTTCTTGAAAAATTCTTCTTTGTAAACGGTTTTTCAAATAGTTTTCAGAAGGTTTTAAAAACTTTTGCCCAGTCTGGTAACCAGGCTCTGATACCAAATGTAACACCCCACCTCCGCTAGGGTCACTCACAAAGGGAATGCACTAGGTTTGGTGAAGCATTATCGAGGTAAACATGCACAGAAATATTACAAGACAGAACATATATAAAACAGCGGAAGTAAAACAAATTTCATTACCTTATAAAATAAGGTCTAAAGCCTTTTACATCAGAATACATCAAAACCTGTCTTGCAATAGTAAGGAAGCATAAAACCATTTCATAAATTATTCCCCAAGTGAAATAGTAAAGTAGCCATAGCCAAGAAAAGTCCAAGCCATACAAGATGACCTTCAACAGAAGAAGTCCGAACTAACAACAGCATTTCCTCCCTGAAACCTGGGGGGGAAACGGAAGACAAAGAGGCGAAAGAAAATGGGGTCAGTCATAAAGACTGGTAAGTCCTATCTACTTCCAGTATAAAATCAGGTAAAGGTAACATGACATGCATAAAGTGAAAGTAAACATAAGGATGACGACAAGATAGATAAGCTAAACCAAGATAACTGGATGAACTACTGTAGCAAGATAGGCTAAGGTATCATGATAGACTACATGTCAAGATAAATCAAGGTATCACATTGTAAAGTTTCTATCAAGTATACTATCCCAAGGTATCTATCATGTATAACATCCCACGGTATCTATCATGTATAACATCCCAAGGTATTTATCATGTATAACATCCCAAGGTATTTATCATGTATATTTGCTCTGCACCCCTCGTACTAGTATCCCAACCCGCGTCATGTGTTAACTATGAATGTCCCTTGCCCAATGTCATGTAATGGTCCATGTCAACCTAATATATAACATATGTAGGTTTTCCCAACTTGTATGTTTCTTTCCATGTATAAGTTCAGTCCTTTGCCGTAGGCCGTACGGGCTTTCCCATGTCAATCCATACCACCTCAACGTAGTACCATCTTATCCTTGATGTTGTTTTGGTCTGCTACCCTTGATCTAGTTATGTTTTCTTACCATGAATTATCGTGTGTTCACCTAGGGTTTATGCCACTTAGGACCGTTAGGGATGATGCTACCTAATGAACGTTTCCGTATCTCGGTTTGGGTTTTAGCCACCTAGGGATACTACGGATTATGCTACCCGTCAACCGCGCCCTTTTATCCCACGTATGAATCGTGAATCGTTTTCCATGTCTAGACGCACATGTATCTCAAATGTGCCATCCGAGTTTCGTGCCAGGGCATATCAAGAGATACGGAACTCGGTCGGGAGCTTTAAGTCGTCTGCTGATGCAGATATCAAGGTCTGTTTTTGTACCCGTGGCTATGGTCCCACGTGACCCCTCCCTCAACTATTGAAAGGCAATCCAAGAAAAATCATGTATGAGAACCACATCCCGGCCCCACTATAGCCCCACTTTCCCATGGGCCTACCTCACCCATGACTCGATAGTAAGCACATGGTCTGTTGGGGGTTCTCTGCCTTTCCGTTCGTACAAGATTGACTAAAGATGGTAGGTAGTCGACGACGTGCTATATAGGGCAATAATCAAGTATCGTCGACTCCACGCTAATCCATCCCAGTCTTTAGGTTGCTCGCATAGCAACCAAGGCATACTCTTGGCTCTTCTATCGCAGACCTTAACCCCTATGACGCCGGGTTTCATGGACCATCTGCCACCTCACAAAGGGATACCAAGAGTACCGTCACATCCACCGAAGCTACCGCTTCGTCACCCAGTTCGTTGGAGCCCTTATCTAAGTCAGATAATTTGCTCCTCCTCGTGTTTTAAGCGATGACCTACCGTACCGGGTTACTCATCTATTCATGAACTAGTCCCATGTCCTTGGCTAAGAATTATTACTTAGTTATACTTAACTAAGGTTTACCACTTAGCTTCATTTCCCCGTTACCCTTGATTAACTACGATTTTCTACCTAGTTCCTATAACTAGGGTTTTGCCTATTGGGTTAAGTGTTGTTATTCAAGTTCATGGCTTAGCCCGCCTATGAATCATGTCAAGATTGGCTAAGTATTCAAGTCCCAGACCTAGCCCTACAAGTTGGTTAAGTGTACCAAGAAGTTCATGACTTAACCCTATTCAATCATCAAGTCAATTTGGTTAAGTATTTGTTTATCTTAACCCTATCAGGTTTTTGTGTTAGATTGGTTAAGCACAGATTATCTTAACCTCATCGGATTATCGAGTCGGATTGGTTAAGTATAGGTTAACTTAACCCCATCCACTAATCGTATTATAATGGTTAAGTATATTTAAAAAAGGTCTTATGACTTAACCCTATCAGGTTCGCATATTAGATTGGTTAAGTATAGGTTACTTAACTTCGTCAAAACATCATGTATAATTGGTTAAGTATAAGTTACTTAACCCCATTAAATTATCTTGTTAAGTTGGTTAAGTATTGGCTACTTAACCTCATTGAATTACCAAGTTTAGATTGGTTAAGTGTTTAATTTAACCCCATCGAAGTACCGTGTTTAGCTTAGTTAAGTGTAGGTTACTTAACCCCATCTAATTGCCGTGTTTAGATTAGTTGAGTCTAAACTACTTAACCCCATCTAATTACCAAGTCGGATTAGTTAAGCGTGAACTACTTAACCCCATCCCCTAATTGTCTTGTATGGTTAAGTGTCATTAAGAAATCAAGCCCGGTCCCACTTAACCTACCCATTCGTGTCATATCGGTTAAGTGTCATTAGTCAAATTTACTTAATCTTATCATGTGGCATTAATTTAATTAATGCACTCTCAACCTCTCACATTAGACCTTGTTGTGGTTACTAGTTAAGCCGGGCGGGTCTGGGTAGTTTTACACCACAACCTAGTCTATCCTCGGGTCTTAAGCACGACATGACCAACTTCTCACATTGGATCCTATTGTTTGTAGCCACTAGTTATGCCGGGCGGGTCCGGGTAGATTTATGCTACAAACTCAACCCAACCTCGAGTTGGCCACTTTCATGTTTGGTCTTGTGTTATATTACACTTACAACCCACCCATGTCTAGTTCAAGTTCCATGTTTACCCCACATGCCATGTCCCCATTTTGGTTCAACTTACATGTCGTGTTCACATGTAACCTCAAGTCAAGTTTTTCGCGTCATCCTCATGTTTGTCTATCCTACCCCAAATCGTGTTTTCACTTGAGTAAAAGCGAGTCAACATAGTAGGTATACTATGGCTACATGTAGACCCCAAAACATGCACGATGCCACAAAAGGGATTGGCTCCAAACATGCATGGTATCATAAGGGGGTTTGGCCTTAAAACATGAACGATAGTGTCATATAGGGATTGGCCATAAGCATGCATAACATAAAAGGGGATTGGCAACAAGCATGCATAATGTCATAAAGGGATTGGCCACAAACTTGCATATTGTCATAGGAAATTTGGCCACAAACTTGCATATTGTCATAACGGGATTTGACCTTACATAAACATGATATCATAAGGGGGTTGGTTTCATTTACATGCATAAGCCCCAAAGTCCAATTTATGCGACTATTTCACAAGTCAAAGTGGCTCTAATTGTTCATGCTATCATACTACAAGTAAAGGTCCAATCCTGCACGGCAAACTAAGTCCAATGCAACATGAATATCATGGTTTAGTCGCTAAAGCATAACCCAAAGTCATATGTTCATGATAAAGGGGCAAACTAGGTTTACATAGGTTAACATACTCATGTTACATCGCATTTTATCCCATGTCATCATTAAACTACCGTTAACATCTCGAAGTAGCTAGAACTTACATAGCGTGGCTTAGCGAAATAGCATGAATCGTCTCGACGAAGAAAGGTGGCTCCTTTGAAGAAGAACCGTCATGAAACCGTCGTAGCAACGTAGATCGAGCCTCGATTTGGTGTAGCAAGCTTGCACCTTTTGATTTGAACCCGATTTGAATGCATAGTCTCTAGGAATTGGAGATGGAGGCCATGATCACTTGGCATTTGGGCAGCAATTCGTGGCATGAGTGATTTGTGAGGGTTTAGGGTAGGCTTAGGGGTCTTATTATAGAGATTAGGAGCATTTTAGGCCATAGGATTAACCCTAGATCGAATCCAAGCCATCCAGAATCGTCACAAGCCTCCAAAACCGAGCCAACATGACAAGCAGGTGCACCAGGTCGGGATTCTACAGGGGGGTCGACCCAGGGGTCGACACCCATGTCGACCCCCTGGACCCCGGGGTTGACACCCATGTCGACCCCCTGGAGGGGGGGGTCGAGCCAGGGGTCGACACCCTGTGTGTCTGGCGGGAATTTTTCCGCCTTCTCTTTCTGGGCTGAGTTTCAAATCTGTTTTCGGATTTTAATTTTCGTGAGAATTCGTTGGGCCTTAAATGGGTCATACGGACTCTGATTTACAAAATTTCAGACTCTATTTCGCGTATTTTTCCGAGACGAACGCAATGGCGCAACCCGTTTATCCTGATTCAGATTTTATAATTTAATTCTGCCTTGATTCTTGTCTTAACACATTGCAAAAATTCGGGTTGTTACATTCGGCTTGCGTTGCATTGTGTGATGGGACCTGAGTCTTATAATACCTTGATTGTTCTTTATTTAGCATTACGCTGTTTGTTTTATGCACTGGTATTCTTGGGAGGAAACCCGTTCCGTGTTATATGGCGTGGTTCTTTGATTTACCGAACTTTAAAATAAAGATTAATAACTATTTTAGTTCTCGCACCAGTCACATGACTGACCTGGAGTTTATTGTTTTAACCTAAACTCTGGGTTCCCCTATTTTCCGCACGGGAAGCTAGTAGTTTTGGTTTTGCAGATTTATATTCACAGGATCTTGGTTTGCAGTTGGAATGATATTCAGAAAGCTCTGTATCCGTATATTCTTCTGAGTTGTGATTTGTATTATTTTCCGCTGCTATGTAATGTATTGTAAATCTCTGATATTTATTGAATGTATTTTATTCATTAATACTCTGTATATTCTTATATTCTGATGAAATTGTTGTAATAAGCAATGAAATGTTCTTCTGTTTGTGTCCCGATGTGTCTTGTCCCCAGTACAATCCGTGCTTTCCTTCACGAGGAAGTTCGAGTCGTAACAGCTTGGTATCGGAGCTTTGGTTTACAAAGCTCGAGAACAAGGCACATTAGAACCAAACGAAAGAATTCATCAGAGATTGGATTAGTAATATCCAATGAGAATGACTCGTTAGAGATAGGATTAGTAGTATCCTAGAACAAGTGTGAAGAGTAATGTTTTGAAAATAAAAATGAAAACAATTTTTGTTTTGAAAATTAAATCCAATACACGTATGTGTAGATTTATTTTGTATTGAATTTGGACAATCAAATATATAGAGATTTTAATATACATCTGATCCACGTGTATTAGAAGCCTCAAATATATTCGATAGATATAGAATTACACTCTAGTCGCCCGGAGACGATCCTGATGATTACTGTGCTATCATTAGTATTTGTGTTCGAGTTTCGAAAGTGAGGTGTTTATATATTTCCATTAGACTGGGGTGAGAACCAAAATATAGTTAGAATATATTGTTGTGAATTGGCATAAAAAAATCTGATTTTTGGAATATGTATCAAAATTATGAATTTGAAAAGATAATCAACTAATTGATTGCTGATTGTATTGTTTGAATATTGGTTGATTAATTAAAATTTGAACCATTTAGGCCAAATTGAACCAAATATTGAACTGTATTGAAAATTGTTTGAAATTGCATGCATATACATGTGTATCAATTGAACATGTCATTGCAAGGAGGCTAGAGCAGAAGAATAAAATTGTTTGCCCGACAAATAAGTACATGTTTATTGTATTTCTTTGGGTTTGGATTATTTTATGACCCGATTCGCTAGCCGCTTGGCTGTTTCTTTTTCGTTTTGGATTGGAGAGGCCTATATGCCAATTTCGGGATTTTCCCGGTGCTCCTATGCAGGGGAGGTTATGGCGAATTTTTTTGAAAATTTAGGGTGTTAGCCAAACTTTTGAAGAATTTGAAAAGATTTTAGAAACCGAAAAGTTAAAAAACTTAAGCCATAAAGAAAATAATGAAAGTTGTGTTGACTATTAAACAACTTTCAGCTTCGTTCCTTTTCGGGGACGAAAAGTTTTAAATGGGGGAGATTGTAATAACCCGGAAATTCTGAGCCAATTTAAAATTTTTAATTTGGCAATTTTATTGAATTTTGAATATATAAAATGATTTATTTTAAATAATAACGATGAGAAATTTATTTTGAACAGAATTAGAACGTATATATTTATATAGATCGACGTTAGAATATAAATATTTTATTTTAATTTCAAAAGGAATTGAAAATGGTGCGGTAGTTCGAAAATTCGATTTCAAAGTTCAAATGAACGTACAGGACTCAAAATAAATTGGATTTCAGCGAAACCAAAAATATTCGAATCTAATTGAAAATATCTTTCCAATGAATCCGAAAAATTGAAATTTCATAGCGGGGATAAAAAGTTATGCCCAGCTGAAAATTCAGAATAGTCGCTATGGAATTTTGGCCTTAAAAATGGAAATTTTGCAAACGACCTCTGTTTTCGACGAAACCGCTTTTGTTAGATCTGGGATGTCGAGTTATTGCTAGATTCCAAAATTCATAATTTTCTGAATAAATATGTGAGCGTGGAGAACGAAAACGTGTTTTAACAGTTTCACTCAATTTCGATCAACCAGAAAATGGCCATTTTTCAAACGTTCTCAGAATTTGACGAAATTAGTTTTGTTAGAACCGTATCATCAATACGAAGCTAGAAAATATTTTTTGGGAATTTTTAGAGCCCGTATGGGGCCCTAGTAAATTGAAATGTGCATTCAAATTCAACGTACAATGATTTATATTTTGAATTTAATGAAAACAGGTCAAAACAGTCGAATTGGCTTGCGAAACATATCCCATTGTGTTCGGAATGGGGGCAGTTAGCTAGGGCGACAGTCGTTGTGTCTCGTTTTGAGTTTGGATACAAAGTCAACTTTATATGGAGAATAATAATAATAATAATAATAATAATAATAATATAATAATTATATATCACTCTCTCAGCCCCTCCCCCCGTTCTTCATTATCTAAACCCAAATTGGAAATTCAAAAAAAAAACCGCCCCCTTTTCCATCAACGCCGCCCTCCATCCCAGACCGCCGCGCAACCCATCGAGCCACCCCCTCCTTCACACTGCCGCCGGCGAGCCCCTCCGATCAACCACCCCCTCCTCCCTTCGCTCTACTCTTCCATCTCCTTCGGTCCGCAACCCCCCTGCTCGAGAACAGCCGCCGTCGCCAGCAAGGAGGACCCCCAACCACCAACACTCCGGCGCCAATCCCCCTTCACCCCCTCGCGTCGATGATAGCCCCCCTCCCAAACGCGACGCTGTAAGTTTTTGTATCCTTTTTTTTTAATGAAATAGATTTTTTAGAAATAAAAAGAGAATATATTTTTTAGAAAGATAAAGAAGTAATCTTTATTTATCATAAGGAAAGTTTTGATTTTTAACTT
The DNA here is from genome assembly GCA_030737875.1 of Allium sativum. Taxonomy (NCBI): domain Eukaryota; kingdom Viridiplantae; phylum Streptophyta; class Magnoliopsida; order Asparagales; family Amaryllidaceae; genus Allium; species Allium sativum. The sequence continues at coordinate 40,859,451 of CM060916.1, forward strand.
TGGGTTTTATCATATCATAGTGAAGTAAAAATATGATTTTTATAATATCATAGTGAAGTAAAAATATAATTTTTAGCTATAATAAAAATTCGATTTATATATATATGAAGTGGAAATAAAAATTCGATCTTTTTATATATGTAGAGAACATAAAAATAAGATTTTTATGTATGGAAAGCGTTATTAAAAATGTGATTTCTATATAAATCGTGTGAAACAGAGTGCGATGGAACCGATTGGAAACGCGGCGAAGATTTTCTACATAAGAAGAGTCGCGACGTTTGGTTTAGCTTAAAGGTGAGAACTTCTCACTTTTTATTTATTTTCTAGTTGAAATATACAAGGATGTAGACGGTGCTTAGCAGCACCTGACACCCGTCATCCACAGACCATGGATGACTTGTTTGTTTGGTTGATGTGTTGTGAAAATTGATTGTGTGATGTGGAATAGTTAAAAATATTTCATAGTTAAAAATATAATTTTTAACATGTATATAAAATAAAATAAAATAAATAATTATAAACAAATCGGATGATTTGTTTATGTACACACATTTGGCTGATATGGATTGGGACGATAAATTTTACACATCGCCCAACTGCACAAATAAAACCTGTGTTTGATTGTTTGAAAACCACACACGGGTGTTCGGATGAATGTAACACCATGTAATTCTGTAACATTAAGTTTCGCAAATTAAAGTATAAATAAAGTTAAAGCTTCAAGAAGGGAAGCAAAGGACAATTCAATGGCTTCGAGCAACGTCGCGCGAATAATAGCAAATCACCTCAGCGTTATTATCCTTTTCTTAAACCGATCAATGTAAGTCAGTTACTTTTTAGATTTGAACGTCTAGATCTATTTGTGGCATGAAATTAAATGAATATAAGAATATGCCTGATCCTCTCATTTGAATCTGTGCTTGTATATGCCTTTGGATCAAATTAAGAACTATTGTGATTAATTACCGATGAGAATGTGCCTATGCCTGTGACGTTGAAAACTATTTTTAATGGCCTAAGCCTATGACTGTGAACATAAGACTATGCCTATGCCTATGACTGTGAACATAAGACTATGCCTATGCCGATGACTGTGAACATAAGACTAAGCCTATGCCGATGACAATGAACATAAGACTATTGCCTACGACCATGATTCTCGATTATGAGATTATTGCTTATGATTATGAGCATAAGACTATTGTCTATGACCATGGCTTTGAAATTATTACAGTTAATTGCCTTTGACTATTAAGGATAACTGCCTAGGACTATTTTGGTTAATTATCCACGACTATTGTGGTTAATCGCCTATGATTCATAACTATGAGATTTCTACCTATGAACATGACTATGACTATTGTGGTTAATCTCCAAAGACTATTATGGTTAATTGTTTATGCCTATAAAACTAAGTTACAAACCATGTTGTACACCGAACTGGCATTTTTTTTGGATCTCATACCTAGGGTGTGACTTGCTTAGTTTATTCCTATTCGCTATTATGTACACCAAAACCATTGGATCCATTATCCTTGTATTTGGCTCGCTTTTGCATGCCTATTCTTTTATGTCACTTCTCATGTTTATCCTCTATTCCCTTTTTAGTTTCATTTCATGAGTATTTAGAAAACTTGTGAAATCATGGTATACATACGTTATGAATGCGGGGTTATTTGGGTATAACATGAAATCTATATTACTTGCCACAATTTAGAGCATGTATTATAACATGACTATTAGATGCAAATTGGGGTATTTTGATGTGAATTATAGAAGATGTAATTTGATATATTGAATGTAGTATTGGCTAGTAACCTAAGCTTTAGGCATAAATTGTAAACTAGAATATTAAATCTAGTTTTGACATGAACTGATCTAATTTAGCATAAATTGCAAGTTCGGTTAAATCATAGGTAAATCAAGATTTGGGCCTCGAATATAGTTATGTTAGTGGGCATGACAAATGAATATGGTATAGGCCAAATTTGTTTAAAAGAGTCGTTTGCAATTTACATATAGACAAAAAGGACAAAGATGTAAATCTAGGAAAGACGAATATGCCTAACCCGAGGTTAGATTGAGTTACGGTATAAGACTGCCCGGAACCGCCCGGCAAATCCAGCAACCGTAACAATACCTATCTAATGTGGGTGGTTAGAGCATTTAGCCCAAAAGGACCCGACGTTAGAATGAGTTGCGGTGTAAATCTTCCCGGAACCGACCGGCACATCCAGTGACCACAACAGTATTTGTCTAATGTGTGTGGTTGGTGCTTTAAATAAATAATTTAAAGATAAGAAGCAGTTAAGCTAGAGTGGGAGGGTTAAGTCCATAGGAACACTTAACCAACTTAACATGTTAACAAGACAAGATTTGTAGGGGTTAAATAACCGTTATAACATGTTGACTAGACAAGTGGGTAAGGTTAAGAAAAGGTTTAACCGTTATAACATGTTAACTAGACTAGAAGATGGGGTTAAGTAAAATACACTTAGCCAATTTAACATGTTAACTAGACTAGAAGGGGGAGTTAAGTAAACTTAGAACACTTAGCCATCATAGTGTGCCAAATGAACAAGGTTAAGTTAAAACATGAAGGGACAATACTTAACCATTAGGGTATGTGAATTAAACAGACGTTAGAGTTAAGTTAACTAAGAGAACACTTAACCGTTATAACGTGTTAGCTAAACAGATGGGCAGGGTTAAGTTAAAGGGAACACTTAACCAATACAAGATGAAGGGGTGGGGTTAAGTAATAAGAAATACTTAACCAATATAGCTTGGTGTGTGGTAGGGTTAAGTCAACATGAACTACTGATAACACTTAACCAGTTTAACATGACAAATGAATGGGCTAAGTTAACGTGAATTGACTAATGACACTTAACCAATCCAACTTGATGAGAAAAAGAACTAAGTAGTAAACCTTAGTAGAAGGAGCGAGCGTCCATCTGATCTTAAAGAAGGCTCCAACAAACTGGGTTACGAAGCACGCGGCTGCGAGGGGACATGAGGGTACTCTTGGTATCCCTATATGAGGCTGCAGATGATCCGCTTGGGCTCACAGAGGTTAAGGTCTGCGTTAGAAGAACCAAGGGTATGCCTTGGTTGCAATATAAGGCAACCTAAAGACTAGGATGGACCAGTGTGATTCGGCGAGACCAGTAGCCCTGTGATAGCAACTCGTCGTCTACCTACCATCTTGAGTCAGTCGAGATACGTACAGCGGAAAGGCGGAGAACTCCAAAAGACCATATACTTGCTATCTAGTTATGGGTGTGGATGGCCATAGGTTAGTGGAGCATAGAGGGCCTGCGTATAGTTCTCATTTTTCAAGGTGTGCCTTTCATTAGTTGAGGGAAGGGTCAGGTGGGACCATAGACACTGGAAAAAACAGACCCTAGCATCTTCATCGACAGATATCTGAAAGCTCCCGACCGAGTTCCGTGTTTCTTGATTTGCCCTGCCACGAGACTCGGGTCTCACATACGGAGGACATGTGCATCTAAACAGCAATAACGATTCGCAACACATACGGGGGAAGAGTCTAGGAACATATACCGCTCTAGGTAGTGTGTCCTAGACCAGGGGGCATCGTTCGGTAGGTAGCATAATCCCTAGTTGGACCTAGGTCGCGTAAACCCTAAAATCCGAGAAACATTCAATAGGCTATAAACCCCAGTAGCCCTGGGTAGAGAAAACCCTGGTTGGATCTAGAATGCGATCGATAGAAAACCCTAGGTTAGACCTAGGTAATAAATAATTGATGTACACCTGAAACAACCACAATTGCGGGGATTGGGATCATGTATCTGTTCTTGTCAGTTTATATAGATTACTAATTAGGTGGTGCAGGGATATCGAAATTAGAATAATAGGGTAATCGCGAAGTAGAGAAAGTATGGAAGCATATTCAGTTTTTTAGTAAATTCAGCTTGCCGTTAGATCCTATTTATCAGTACATTCATTTTTCTCTTGCCTCGGCATAGCTTGTGCTATCTTGTTAACCCTATCATCATGTTGTTGCCTTGTATTCAGTTAATCCATGGCATGTTGTTTTTACCTGTTCACATGCTGAAAGTTCCCGAACTTACCAGACTTTATGTCTGACTCTGTTTTCTTTCGCTTTCTTGTCTTCCGTTCCCCCCCAGGTCCGCATGGAGGGAACGTTACTACTTAGCTCAGTTTTTCTTTCCAAGCTTGAAGATTAGTCGAAGTTTTGCTTGGATTCTCTTTTCCACTGCTATGGCTGGCTCATGCTACATTGGGGAATATAATTGTTATTTTATGCTTCTTTATTTTGTAAGACAGATACTCTGGTATTGGAAAACAATTGTTGTACAAACTATTTTATCAATAAAGTAAAGTTTTATTTTCCGTTGTTTTAATTATCTGTCTTGTAATTTATTTGCATCTTTTATCTTAAATGCTCCACAGAACTTGGTGCATTCCCATTGTGAGTGACACTAACGGATGTGGGGTGTTACACGTGGTATCAGAGCTGAAGGTTACCAGATCAGATAAAAGATTTGAAAAAAAAATTTCAAACGGTTTTAAAAGAAGCATTTTCAAAAGAAAAGTTTGTTTTAAAGGCATATTCCCCAAAAGCCATACACACTATCTTCTGATCCTCTGTTTGAATTCTTGTCCCCTTCTTTTTGAGTCTTCGGGGCTCCTGGCTTTCTGGGAGGTAACCTCATCGCGGCACGGTTCCGTAGGCTTGATAAGACTACGATACGTATCGAAGGGAAAAGTAGTGCTCGACTTCCATCTATAGCCATAATAGTTTCATCTGCAGCTAGTTTCTTTCAAGCTTCGAAGGGTTTTCCGTGCGATGGAGGCAGCTTTTGAGAAACTTGTTAATATGATTACACAGGGATGGTAAAGATGAGGATGAGGGAGTTTGGCTAGGGAGCTCAACGCAAGGACGAGAAATTCATGGATATAAACTCGACTCACGAAGAAAGAAGGAATTATAAAATCTAAGACGAGAGGAGGTATCTTTACTATGGTATAATAGGGCATATAATTTAGGATAAGGGCAAGGACGAAGAACAGGATTTTCAGAAGGGATGGTGCATGCTTCCACCACCAGAATACATGAGAGAGAGATAGTAAAAGTTTCTGTTGGAAAAGTTTAGCTTTTCGTTTTGATCAACCAGTTAGTACTCTTTTAATCTTAGTGCTTCGCATTCGTTCATATCTACTTCCATAGTTGAGTCTCTGCACCTTAGTACTTGTATAGTAGAAGATCCCATTTTAGTCTCAAATCCAATTGGTGGTTCCGCCTGTTTACCTTTGGTTTGTAAGGATTTGGGAATAACTATATTAAGTGTTGAGTTTAAGCGTAATGCTTATGTTTTTGGTTCCATGGGCTATGAGTTGATTCTAGGCATGGGTTGGTGGGCTAGTAATTCTGAAAGGAGGGTAGTTAGACTTTTGACTTGCCTTGGGAATACCCTCGAGGTTTCGTGTAAAGAACGAGTTAGGCTTAGCTAGCAAGAATCGCTTAATGCATTTATCGACAATTTGCAATCCGTTAGGGTAGTCCATGAGCACGCATATGTTTTTGATTAGGTTAGGAGTTTGCCCCTAAAACGCGAGATAGACTTCCGCACGTATCCAGTTGACAATGAAAAGCCAGCTATCCGATCAACAATAGTTTTTGAAACGGAGGTCAAGATGCTTCGAAATCAGGAAGATTAATTAGATAAGGTACGTAAAAGTGAAGCTCAAGAAGATGCGACTTAGAAGGCTGAAGACTAGATACACGCATCATACCCTTTTTTCTTAAGGGTACATCCTTGATCTCTTTTTCTAGGAATTTTATGCATACTTTCTAGCTTTTAAGGTATATCCTCTAGGGCGTATCATCGATCCTTAGGTAGAAGCCAATGGATGTAAACATGTATTTGAAACTTGTTATGATTGATGGTTGCAAATGGTTGCTCGTGGATGCATATACACACCATAGGCGCTAGAACGACTCAGTCACTTTCATATTGCATTAGCATATATGTATTTGCTTAACGGATTTAACTGGATATGTTAGCATATGGATATTGCATATGGATGAATGGCTATGCACACATGTAGTATATACATAACAAGGGATGCTTGCATACATGATTGGACGCATAGGACAGACATAATTTGCATTAAGGAGGTCAACTGAATCAGTAGACCGCCTGATTTTGCATTAGATAAAGACATATACACACACTATGCATATGAACATGAAAGCATTAGAAATCTTTTTAAGGACAATGAATGTCTGTGATTGAATGGTTGAGTAGATGGGTTATTGGATGGTAGGATACATTCTTCCTAACTTGAAGATTTCGGGGACGAAATCCTTTTGAGAGGGGGAGAATGTAACACCCCATAATTCTGTAACATTAAGTTTCGCAAATTAAAGTATAAATAAAGTTAAAGCTTCAAGAAGGGAAGCAAAGGCTAATTCAACGGCTTCGAGCAACGTCACGCGAATCATAGCAAATCACCTTAGCGTTATTATCCTTTTCTAAAACCAATCAATGTAAGTCAGTTACTTTTTAGATTTGAACATCTAGATCTATTTGTGGCATGGAATTAAATGAATATAAGAATATGCCTGATCCTCTCATTTGAATCTGTGCTTGTATATGCCTTTGGATCTAATTAAGAACTATTGTGATTAATTACTGATGAGACTATGCCTATGCCTATGACGTTGAAAACTATTGTTAATGGCCTAAGCCTATGACTGTGAACATAAGATATGACTATTCCTATGACTGTGAACATAAGACTATGCCTATGCCGATGACTATGAACATAAGACTATGCCTACGCCGATGACTATGAACATAAGACTATTGCCTACGACCATGATTCACGATTATGGGATTATTGCCGATGATTATGAACGTAGGACTACAGTCTATGACCATGACTTTGAAATTATTACAGTTATTTGCCTATGACTATTTAGGATAACTGCCTAGGACTATTTTGGTAAATTATCCACGACTATTGTGGTTAATCGCCTATGATTCACAACTATGAGAATTCTACCTATGACCATGACTATGACTATTGTGGTTAATCTCCTAAGACTAATATGGTTAATTTTTTATGCCCATAACACTATAGTTACAAACCATGTTGTACACTGAACTGGCATTTTTGTTGGATCGCATACCTAGGGTGTGACTTGCTTAGTTTATTCCTATTCGCTATTATGTACACCAAAAACATTGGATCCATTATCCTTGTATTTGTGTGACGATCCCAAAACCCCGTGACACGGTGTTAAGGATAATCATTGGAATATAACACATTAATCATCATTAGCAGATCACAGATAATAGCATAAACAGAAAATAGAATAATTTACACTCATATGACAGCGGAATCATATAGATAATATCACATCAGAGAAGCACAGTACAGGATACAACTTAGTGCATAATGATACATAATCAGTCACCATCGCCTGAGGCGGAATCATACATAAAGAGTACACAAAAGGAATATCAGTCTACATCGCCAGTGGCGGAATCATAATATAGATACAATAATGGCGGAGAAAATCCAAGTCAGCACGGTGTAGTCGAGCCTCGCAATGAGCCAAAAGGTGCATCAGAAACCTGTAACTAGGCTGCCCGTGTGAAAATAAGGGCACCCGAGTTTGCAAGGTGAAACAAACTACGAGTCAGTCATGGGACTGGTATGAGAAATCTATTCAACTTATTAACAACAATAATAAGGCAAATCAAAGGACCACGCCACTTTCGCGGAACGGGTTTACTCCAATGAGTGCTAGTGCATGAAGTAAAGTAAATGATTAAATCAACGCAATGCTTTTTCTAAAATGAAGCCATTATAAGACTCAGGTCCCATCACACAATGCAACGCAAGCCGGAGGATAGAGTTTTCCCTTATAATGGCCAAAGATGCTTCATACGAATAAAACAAAGTGTTTGATATTATTACTAGTGCATATATGTTTCAAAAGCAAATTCAATCATAAATAACAATCCTAGACGGCATGGGTACCATATATCATGTCGCCATACTAGTAATACAATCACAACCGCACATATCGTATTGGAAATTGGATTCCTTCATGAGTCGAGGCAAGGGGCAAGCTCCTCTCCGTTCGAGACACTCTAGCAAATGTCCCAGGACCCCACTATGATCCTTGGAATCGGCTGGGCCGGTCCTCTCTTACTTTTGAGGATTAGTTATTCCTGACCACACGTTTCCCGGTCCTTACAGACCTATAATCGAGGCGCCTCGCATTCCAACAACCACACAGGTGAAAAGTATATATAATGTCAGGGCTGGTAGGTCACTGACACCACCATAGCTAGAAAGAAACGTCATGCACTCCCAGCGGTCCGTCTCCCGTTTTTGACTCATACCGAGGTGTGAGGCTCACGAATTCACGTTATACACAAAGCTACGTCACACAGACCATGCTTTGATCATCAACCACAAGACTTTGCTTTGCAACAGAAGCCTTGATCACATGCCACTTAGGTGTGCCACACAGACAATCCACTCCATGCGACTGATTTCTGTCAATACATAACCTCTAAGCTCGTATGTCTCAGAGAAGGGCGTTAAGCAAGAGAATAAATTCTCCGCCGCCAAACAGATATATATTTAACAGAGATCAATCAACACAGAACAAAATCCGATGTCAGACACACAGTCCATTTACAAGTCCGTTCTGGGTCTGAACGAAACCGGAGGCACCAATTCCTCGCATATCCGTACAATCAACACTATGTTTGGACGGTTACTACTTCAATTCCTTCATGGTAGCTACTCCAATCACGAGCATCAGTAGCGGCCATCCATCCAACGTGGAGATCGTCGGTCTTCAGTCGTCTTCGACTCTTCGACTTCTCAACGTCGATCGATTATTTGAAATGAGATAAACTCGGCCTTTTCAAATAACCCACGTATATTTAGATTTTCAAACCAATTAATCACCGGGTTGAACTATTCAATATTCACATTTCAGTTGTTTAGTTATAATTTTCACGTCAAATACATTCAACCATCACATATCAAGCAAACACAACAAAATTGGTTTATTTTCACTCTATATCGTCTATAGCACTTAATAACGATATATCGCCAATTTTATTTAACTTAAAACGGCCATATTTAATTAAACGACGTTTCAGGTCGTGTCGACGCACTGGCACTGCTTTCCACTAATTTTGTTTTACACATATAGGAAAATCTAACCGTTGGATCTTCACAAATTTTACACCATTAGGAAGGTCTTTTCAAAACGAACCCAACGGTTCCAGTTTTAGGAAAATCCGACGGACGGATCTTCCACACTAACCATTTGAAATTACGATTTCAATTTACGAACTGCAGCGTCGTTATTCGATTTAATTTAATTATATTTATATATATATAAATATAATCGTTTCTGGCGCTGTTTTTCCTTAATTTTGAATTAAACATTCCAGACAATCCAACCGTCGGATCTTCACAAAGTTGGTGCCGTTGGAAAGATATTTCCAAGGCGAACCCAACGGTTGAGGTTTCGGGGAAATCCAATGGTCGGATCTTCCGCACTAGTCGTTTGAAATCACGGTTTCAAAATATGAACTGCACGGCCACGTTTCGTTTTAATTATAGTTATATTTATATATTTATATAAATATAGCCCATTCAATAATTCCTATATCGTTTTCACTTCAAATATTTTTCTATCTCCCTAAAATTTTGGAAAATTTCGCCATAACCTCCCCTGTACCGGGGGCATCGAGAAATCGCAAATAGCGTTCCCGGTCCTTCTAATCTCAAAAAGAAAAAGAAAAAGCCAAGCGGCTAGCCAATAGGCTCATAAAATCATCACCCAAACAAATCAGTAAATGTGTACCTATTTGTCGGGCACAAAATTTTATTCCTCTTCTCTAGCCCCTTTGCTATAACCTGTTCAACAGATATGCATGCACATATATACAATTTCTAATATTTATCATTTTCGATTCAACTTCATATTTGACTTGCTTTGGTCTAAAAATACCATTCATTCTAATATCGCATGCATAGGCTAAAATCATATCATTAGCTAGTTAATGTATATTTCAACTCATGCACGTTTATTTGAACAAGTGGATATTTTTAACACTTCACATTTCAAAGATGATAACTTTGGCGAACTAAAATAGATTTCAACACATGACTATTTTATTTAGTTCCTATGCATGTTAGAAATAATATTTCTATCACAAATATTTGTTTCAACGTCTGCATATTTTTAGCATATCACACATATGATAAAAATGATATTTTTATCATTTAAAATATTTATTCAACCAACGTATGGTTTCAACACTTCATAGTTTCAATAAAAATGTAATTTTTATCGTTCAATCTTTTTATTCAACACATGAATCTTTTCCACTACACACATTTCTCAACAAATGAGCATTTCCACACATGGACAATTTATTTATGTTGTTCTTATTGAAAAGGTGAAATTTTGATTGTTGAAACTATTTATATAAAGCGAATATTTTTCTTACTTCATATATATATAAAAATGTGATTTTTATTGTTTATACACTTCATTCATTCACAAATGAATTTTATTTTCACACAACACTTTTCAACACATGAATATTTCCACACATGGACATAGTTTCAATATATGGCTTTAATTTCAATGCATGTAAAATAATTTCAACATATGAAAATAATTCTAACACACAAAGATTATTCAAAATTTCGGCAGCATAACGGCAGGGTAGTTAAACCGGCACCGTCCCTAGTACGGCTCCTCGCTCTACCTTAAAACCTCGCGGTTTTTGACAATGGGGATCATGCATCTAATTCGCACGCAGGCGGCATGTTTATATTTATTTCATTACCACAAACTAATCCTATGTGGTTTCAACCAATAATTTTCCAATCACAAACGGGTATTTTTCAACCTCAATCAATTCAATACCAACCACAAACAATCCCAAACAACAATTTGCCGTCAACCAATTTTCACAACAATTTCAACCAATAAATATCATCCATGGTTTGTGGACGAGAGGGCGTATATATATATAAATATTTATATATAGCAATTCACTTTTATTTTCCACACATATATAGATATATAAAAAGAAATTGAAGAGTGAGAATTTCTCACCAGTAGCTATCCAATAACACAACTCTTCCTATGTGGAACTCTTCGCCTATTTCGTCTTCTTGTCGCTTTCGTTTCCCGTATTCTCTACATAGATAAAAATCGCATTTTTACTATGTTATTCAATATATAAAGATCATATTTTAAAAACAAAAGATTATATTTTTAATATTCCTATGATGTAAAAATTATATTTTTATTACTTTAAAAATATAAGAATCATATCTTACTACTTCTACTTAACAAAAATTCCGACTTTTCTCTTTTTAAAAATATGATCTTTATTTTTGCAAGTTCAAATCTTTTTCTACTAAAAGATTCAACCTTTTTCTATTTCAAAATATAAACCCTTTTTCTATTTTAAAGTTCAAAATAAAATCAGTTTTTATTTTCTTTAAAATCAGTTTTTTTTTTTCTTTTCAAAAATTCTGTTTTTACTTCTTTTAAAAATTTCTACTTTAAAATCTTTTAAAAATTCTGTTTTAAAATTCTTTTAAAAATTCTGTTTTAAAATTCTTTTAAAAATTCTGTTTTTAAAATTCTTTTAAAAATTCTGTTTTTAAAACCTAAAACAAAAATCAGAAATTAGTTTATAAATTCGAAAATAAAAATCAAAATAAAAATGAAATAGCTCACCGTGGATCTCGAAGTGGAGGAGGCGTTCGTCGGTGGGTTCTGGCGGCGTTCGGAGGTGTCGGGGTGGCGTCGCGACAGGGTGCGGAGGCTTCGACTGGGGTTCGGAGGTGTCGGGGTTGCGTCGCCTGGAGGGAGGAGGTCTGACGGAGGACGGCGATCTGGCGGTGGGGCTTCGTCGGCGGCTCGAGCGTCAGGGGGCGGCGCGATTTAGTTTTTAGGTTTTCTCTTTTTTTTTTTCACTTTCTGATTAATGATCGGGGGGGCCAAGGCAGAAAGAAAAGGGGAGGGAATAGGTTTTTTTATTATTATTTAATTATTAAATTATGCACAAGGGTTGACTTTTACATATGACCTCGAACCGAGGCCCACCGCCTGTCGTCCATAGCGTTTTACCCCCATTCCGAACACAATGGGATATGTATCATAAGCTGTTTTGATCGTTACAATCAGTTTCCGTTGAATTTACGTTTAAATCCTTATATTGAATTTTAAACGTACATTTCAAATTACCGGGGTTACATACTAACTAGAAAAATTCCCAAAAAATATTTTCTAGCTTCGTATTGACGATACGGTCCTAACAAAACTAGTTTCGTCGAATTCTGAGACCGTTTGAAAAATGGCCAATTTCTAGTCGATTAAATTCAACAGAAACTGGTCAAACGCGTTTTCTTTTGCCACGCTCACATATTGATTTGAAAAATTATGAAATTTGAAACCTAACAATAGTTTGACATCCCGGACCCGACAAAAGTGGTTTCGTCGAATTCCGAGACCATATGCAAAATATCAATTTTCAAACTGACTTACTATTCTTAACTCACTAATTTATTGAAATATTCTATTTCAATGCTTCAAATTGCTTTGAAATAATCAATTTAAAAATTTTAAATTGGCTCGTATTTTCCGGGTTATTACAATCTCCTCTACTTAAAACTTTTCGTCCTCGAAAAGGAAACAACAGTAAAGTAGGAAATAAAATGTAAATGCAAAGTATGGTGAGGTACCTTGCACCGGAGTTAGTCAGAGATATCCACTCTGCATTTGGGGTAAGCTTGCTTAATGCTTTCCTCAGTTTCCCAAGTACAGTCTCTAGGATCACTGCTCCACTGCACCTTAACTAAATGAACCTTTTTGCTTCTGAGTTCTCTAGTTTCTTCGCCCACAATTTTTAATGGCTCTCTTCTGAGTGCTAATTCTGGAGTTATCTCCACATCCTGTTGCGCTGCTTCTTCTACAACAAGATCCGGATCATGCACATGTCTCCTAAGTTGAGATACGTGAAATACATTGTGCACTCCAGGCAACCAATCTGGCAATTGAACCCTATAAGCAAGAGTTCCAATTCGCTCAAGTATAGGAAAGGGACCAATAAATCTCGGTGCCAACTTCCCAGTCTTACCAAATCTGATTACTCCTCTCATCGGAGAAACTCTTAAATAAACATGATCACCAACAGCAAATGTCAAATCTCTCCTTCTAGAGTCTGCATAACTTTTCTGTCGGCTTTGGGCGGTTTTCAATCGCTTCTTGATGAAGTCCACTTTATCAGATGCTTCCCTAATCATATCGGGTCCTAGTACAAGTCTGTTGCCAGGTTCTACCCAACATGCTGGAGATCTGCAGGGTCTGCCATATAATGCTTCAAATGGTGACATTTTCAAGCTTGCTTGATAGCTATTGTTATATGAGAATTCTGCCAAATGCAAATGATCTTCCCATGACCCACCAAAATCGATTATACAAGCCCGCAATAGGTCTTCTAGAATTCTATTCACCCGCTCAGTTTGGCCATCTGTTTGGGGGTGATAAGCGGTGCTCATATTCAGTTTTGTCCCCAATTCTGTCTGGAAAGCCTCCCAGAATTTGCTAGTAAATAGGGGATCTCTATCACTGACTATGCTGATGGGAATTCCATGCAGCTTAACAATTTCTTTGAAATATATCTGTGCTAGACTTTGGGCAGTTCGATTGGATCTGACAGGTATAAAATGGGCAGTCTTCGTGAAGCGATCTACGATTACCCAAATACTGCCATTACCTTTCTTGGTTCGCGGCAAACCATCTATGAAATCCATGGAAATCTGTTCCCATTTCCAACCTGGGACTTCCAACGGTTGCAACAGTCCAGCTAGCTTCTGTTGGTCACTCTTGACCAATTGACAAGTAGGGCATCTACTGACATACAAAGAAATATCTCTTTTCATTGCCTTCCACCAGAAAGTGCGTTTGATATCGTTGTACATTTTACTCACCCCAGGATGGATGCAAAATTTGGATTTATGGCATTCATCTAGTACTTCTCTTTTGAGCTCAGGAAGGTTGGGAACACAAATTCTCCCATTCAGCCTCAAAACTCCTTCTTTATTTACTAGGAAACTAGAGGATTCTCCTTTCTGGATTCTTTCCTTGATCCTTTGAATGAAATAATCATCCTTCTGGAGAGCACATATCTTATCGATCAAGCTAGGTGTAATTATAAGATGGGCAATGATTGCGGTTTTTCTACTAAGCGCATCCGCTACTACGTTAGCTTTTCCCGGCGTATACAGGATATCAAGATCATACGCTGCAAGAAATTCTAGCCAACGCTGCTGTCTCAGATTCAGATCTTTCTAGGTGTATAAATACTTCAATGATTGGTGATCTGTGTACAATATAAATTTCTCGCCCAATAAGTAATGCCTCCAGATTTTCAAGGCAAATACGATGGCTAGCAACTCAAGATCATGAGTCACATAATTCTTCTCATGCGATTTCAATTGGCGGCTTGCATAAGCGACTACTTGGCCTTTCTGCATTAACACTGCACCAAGACCTCTAATAGAAGCATCTGTCCAAACCGTTAAATCCTGATTGCCATCAATAATTGTTAACACTGGAGCGGTGGTCAGCTTCGATTTCAATTCCTGGAAAGCTTCTTCACAGTCGGAAGTCCACTTAAACTTCTCATGTTTCTTTGTGAGCTTTGTTAACGGACCGGATATCTTCGAAAAATCCTTAACGAACTTTCGATAATAACTAGCCAACCCCATAAAACTTCTAACTTCTGTGGGAGTAGTGGGTTGTTTCCAGTCTTGAATCGCTGTTATTTTGCTTGGGTCAACAGAAATTCCTTTCCCTGACACGACATGGCCAAGAAATTTAACTTCTTCTTGCCAGAAGACACATTTAGAGAATTTGGCTTTGAAGACGTTCTTCCTTAGAATCTCCAATACTTGTTCTAAGTGTTTTTCATGCTCAGGTTTTGATTTGGAGTAGATTAAAATATCATCGATGAATACGAGGACAAATTTATTCAGAACTCCCCTGAACACTCTATTCATTAGATCGACAAAGTATGCTGGAGCGTTGCAAAGGCCAAACGGCATTACTAACCATTCATAAAATATGTCTGGGCCTCTGAAAGCGGTCAAAGGAACACACTCTTCTACTATTCTCAATTGATGAAAACCTGTAGCTAGGTCCATTCGGGAAAATACTTTCGCCCCATTCAATTGGTCTAGCAAATCATCAATGCGGGGTAGTGGATATTTGTTTTTAAGCGTCTGTTTGTTGAGGTCTCGGTAATCAACACATAATCTAAGAGTACCGTCTGACTTTGGGACAAACACGACAGCTGCACCCCAATTAGAAAAACTCGGTCTGATTAGACCTTTCCACAACAGTTGACGAGTTTGATCGCCTAATTCTTCTTTTTCTTTCGGAGTCATTCTACGGATTGGATGTACTACGGGTCTGGCATTAGGAATTAGATCGATTCGGAATTCTATTTCTCTTTGCGGAGGTAAGTTTTCAACTTCTTCAAACACATCCGCATAGTTGCTAACAATCGGAATCTTTTCTATGGAAGTGGGGATAAGTTCTAATGCTAACCAAAATTCTTCTCTATTCGGATTCGAACCATGGCAGGGAACCGTAATATATCCTAGCTTCGTTCGGATTTTAACAATTCTTTCCGCACACTTCACTTCAGCTTCAAATTTCGTTAACCAATCCAGCCCGAGAATAATATCGAATTCGGGAAAATCCATAACGATTAAATTGAAAGGAAACTGGTATCGGGAGAAAGAAGTAGGAACCTTACAACATGAACTGAGGGTAATAGGACCCCCTATCGGGTTATGAACTTCAACCGATTCTTTAAGCTTTCGCTGTTTTAACTTTAATTTGTGCACTATGTTTTTAGCAATAAAACTACGCGATGCACCTGTGTCAAACAATACAGAAACAGGAATATTTTTAATTGTAAGGGTACCTCCCAAAACATCGGGTTTACCTGCTCCATCGGAAGCAGCTGGCGGGCTAGACCCGTCATAGACATGAGCTACAGTAGCTTTCTTTAGCAAAGGACAGTCTTTGACTAGATGGCCGGTCTTGCGACAGTTGAAGCACGAGTGAGGGTTCTGAGAGCCTTGGCTCGAGCCTTGAGAATTTGTTCTCTGCCTCTTCGGAGCTGTGCAGACGTTTGAGTAGTGCCCCGGCTTACCACAATTAAAGCAATTTCCTCGTGGCGGATTGCCAGTCTGAGGCTTTGAAGATGCTGCTTGGCTTGACTCGCCCTGATTTGCAGTAGGTTTGCGCTTGTTTCCTGCTTGACTTCTAGCGCGATCCTGATCCAGATGCCTTTGATCAAGGTCTTCATAGTTGCATGTCATTTCCACTAGCTCGTTGAAATCCAGCTTGACATGGGCCATTGCTCTATCATGATATTGACGTTTTAGTCCAAAGATAAATCTCTTATTTTTGGATTTCGCGGTAGCAACAAGTTCGGGAGCATAGGGCGACAGCATTGTGAATTTGTTCAGATAATCTTGCACGGAAAGATCCCCTTGCTGGAGATTGGCGAAGTCATCGTGCATTCTTTCTAAAGCTTGTTCTGGGACATATTTCTCCTTGAAGAGTTCTTTGAATCCATCCCATGTTCTTCAGGCTTCTCTATTCCCGGCGGTAAGAGAGTCCCACCATAATTCGGCTTGTTCCTGCATAAGCCAGGCGCCCATAGTAGCTTTGTCTTCGCTTCCTAGCCTTAGGCCTTCAAGAATTTTCTCGCATGTTTTGAGCCATGCAAGGGCCTCTATTACGGTGCCAGTCCCTGAGAAGGTCTTGCCTCCT
This sequence comes from Allium sativum, assembly GCA_030737875.1. Classification (NCBI taxonomy): domain Eukaryota; kingdom Viridiplantae; phylum Streptophyta; class Magnoliopsida; order Asparagales; family Amaryllidaceae; genus Allium; species Allium sativum. The sequence goes on from CM060916.1 coordinate 40,876,369, forward strand.
AAGTTCTTATATCTCTTAGCTACACGGTCGAGCTCGAAGTATTGAGCTGCCGGAGGTTGTATCAAAGGTCCTTCTTGAGCTGGGATTTCTCCCCTTCCTCGGCCTCGGCCGGCACGGCCTCCTCTAGCAGCGGCTCCTCTGGTAGCCATTTGTGAAATTCTGTATAAGTAACGAAAAAGTCAGTTAACAGAAATAATAGTTTATTGCATAGTTAAGCAGAAATTCCTATGGAAAGATAGCGATGGACTGATCAATTGTTTTTGCTATTCTGCTCAGCTCATTCTAGGACTTTACTAGTCCTATCTCTAATGAGCGACTCACCTTAGAATACTACTGATTCTATCTTGACGAAGTGTTTAATGTGTTAGACTCCAGAACTAAGGTTAACCAAAGCTCTGATACCAGCTGTGACGATCCCAAAACCCCGTGACACGGTGTTAAGGATAATCATTGGAATATAACACATTAATCATCATTAGCAGATCACAGATAATATCATAAACAGAAAATAGAATAATTTACACTCATATGACAGCGGAATCATATAGATAATATCACATCAGAGAAGCACAGTACAGGATACAACTTAGTGCATAATGATACATAATCAGTCACCATCGCCTGAGGCGGAGTCATACATAAAGAGTACACAAAAGGAATATCAGTCTACATCGCCAGTGGCGGAATCATAATATAGATACAATAATGGCGGAGAAAATCCAAGTCAGCACGGTGTAGTCGAGCCTCGCCATGAGCCAAAAGGTGCATCAGAAACCTGTAACTAGGCTGCCCGTGTGAAAATAAGGGCACCCGAGTTTGCAAGGTGAAACAAACTACGAGTCAGTCATGGGACTGGTATGAGAAATCTATTCAACTTATTAACAACAATAATAAGGCAAATCAAAGGACCACGCCACTTTCGCGGAATGGGTTTACTCCAATGAGTGCTAGTGCATGAAGTAAAGTAAATGATTAAATCAACGCAATGCTTTTTCTAAAATGAAGCCATTATAAGACTCAGGTCCCATCACACAATGCAACGCAAGCCGGAGGATAGAGTTTTCCCTTATAATGGCCAAAGATGCTTCATACGAATAAAACAAAGTGTTTGATATTATTACTAGTGCATATATGTTTCAAAAGCAAATTCAATCATAAATAACAATCCTAGACGGCATGGGTACCATATATCATGTCGCCATACTAGTAATACAATCACAACCGCACATATCGTATTGGAAATTGGATTCCTTCATGAGACGAGGCAAGGGGCAAGCTCCTCTCCGTTCGAGACACTCTAGCAAATGTCCCAGGACCCCACTATGATCCTTGGAATCGGCTGGGCCGGTCCTCTCTTACTTTTGAGGATTAGTTATTCCTGAACACACGTTTCCCGGTCCTTACAGACCTATAATCGAGGCGCCTCGCATTCCAACAACCACACAGGTGAAAAGTATATATAATGTCAGGGCTGGTAGGTCACTGACACCACCATAGCTAGAAAGAAACGTCGTGCACTCCCAGCGGTCCGTCTCCCGTTTTTGACTCATACCGAGGTGTGAGGCTCACGAATTCACGTTATACACAAAGCTACGTCACACAGACCATGCTTTGATCATCAACCACAAGACTTTGCTTTGCAACAGAAGCCTTGATCACATGCCACTTAGGCGTGCCACACAGACAATCCACTCCATGCGACTGATTTCTGTCAATACATAACCTCTAAGCTCGTACGTCTCAGAGAAGGGCGTTAAGCAAGAGAATAAATTCTCCGCCGCCAAACAGATATATATTTAACAGAGATCAATCAACACAGAACAAAATCCGATGTCAGACACACAGTCCATTTACAAGTCCGTTCTGGGTCTGAACGAAACCGGAGGCACCAATTCCTCGCATATCCGTACAATCAACACTATGTTTGGACGGTTACTACTTCAATTCCTTCATGGTAGCTACTCCAATCACGAGCATCAGTAGCGCCCATCCATCCAACGTGGAGATCGTCGGTCTTCAGTCGTCTTCGACTCTTCGACTTCTCAACGTCGATCGATTATTTGAAATGAGATAAACTCGGCCTTTTCAAATAACCCACGTATATTTAGATTTTCAAACCAATTAATCACCGGGTTGAACTATTCAATATTCACATTTCAGTTGTTTAGTTATAATTTTCACGTCAAATACATTCAACCATCACATATCAAGCAAACACAACAAAATTGGTTTATTTTCACTCTATATCGTCTATAGCACTTAATAACGATATATCGCCATTTTTATTTAACTTAAAACGGCCATATTTAATTAAACGACGTTTCAGGTCGTGTCGACGCACTGGCGCTGCTTTCCACTAATTTTGTTTTACACATATAGGAAAATCTAACCGTTGGATCTTCACAAATTTTACACCATTAGGAAGGTCTTTTCAAAACGAACCCAACGGTTCCAGTTTTAGGAAAATCCGACGGACGGATCTTCCACACTAACCATTTGAAATTACGATTTCAATTTACGAACTGCAGCGTCGTTATTCGATTTAATTTAATTATATTTATATATATATAAATATAATCGTTTCTGGCGCTGTTTTTCCTTAATTTTGAATTAAACATTCCAGACAATCCAACCGTCGGATCTTCACAAAGTTGGTGCCGTTGGAAAGATATTTCCAAGGCGAACCCAACGGTTGAGGTTTCGGGGAAATCCAATGGTCGGATCTTCCGCACTAGTCGTTTGAAATCACGGTTTCAAAATATGAACTGCACGGCCACGTTTCGTTTTAATTATATTTATATTTATATATTTATATAAATATAGCCCATTCAATAATTCCTATATCGTTTTCACTTCAAATATTTTTCTATCTCCCTAAAATTTTGGAAAATTTCGCCATAACCTCCCCTGTACCGGGGGCATCGGGAAATCGCAAATAGCGTTCCCGGTCCTTCTAATCTCAAAAAGAAAAAGAAAAAGCCAAGCGGCTAGCCAATAGGCTCATAAAATCATCACCCAAACAAATCAGTAAATGTGTACCTATTTGTCGGGCACAAAATTTTATTCCTCTTCTCTAGCCCCTTTGCTATAACCTGTTCAACAGATATGCATGCACATATATACAATTTCTAATATTTATCATTTTCGATTCAACTTCATATTTGACTTGCTTTGGTCTAAAAATACCATTCATTCTAATATCGCATGCATAGGCTAAAATCATATCATTAGCTAGTTAATGTATATTTCAACTCATGCACGTTTATTTGAACAAGTGGATATTTTTAACACTTCACATTTCAAAGATGATAACTTTGGCGAACTAAAATAGATTTCAACACATGACTATTTTATTTAGTTCCTATGCATGTTAGAAATAATATTTCTATCACAAATATTTGTTTCAACGTCTGCATATTTTTAGCATATCACACATATGATAAAAATGATATTTTTATCATTTAAAATATTTATTCAACCAACGTATGGTTTCAACACTTCATAGTTTCAATAAAAATGTAATTTTTATCGTTCAATCTTTTTATTCAACACATGAATCTTTTCCACTACACACATTTCTCAACAAATGAGCATTTCCACACATGGACAATTTATTTATGTTGTTCTTATTGAAAAGGTGAAATTTTGATTGTTGAAACTATTTATATAAAGCGAATATTTTTCTTACTTCATATATATATAAAAATGTGATTTTTATTGTTTATACACTTCATTCATTCACAAATGAATTTTATTTTCACACAACACTTTTCAACACATGAATATTTCCACACATGGACATAGTTTCAATATATGGCTTTAATTTCAATGCATGTAAAATAATTTCAACATATGAAAATAATTCTAACACACAAAGATTATTCAAAATTTCGGCAGCATAACGGCAGGGTAGTTAAACCGGCACCGTCCCTAGTACGGCTCCTCGCTCTACCTTAAAACCTCGCGGTTTTTGACAATGGGGATCATGCATCTAATTCGCACGCAGGCGGCATGTTTATATTTATTTCATTACCACAAACTAATCCTATGTGGTTTCAACCAATAATTTTCCAATCACAAACGGGTATTTTTCAACCTCAATCAATTCAATACCAACCACAAACAATCCCAAACAACAATTTGCCGTCAACCAATTTTCACAACAATTTCAACCAATAAATATCGTCCATGGTTTGTGGACGAGAGGGCGTATATATATATATATAAATATTTATATATAGCAATTCACTTTTATTTTCCACACATATATAGATATATAAAAAGAAATTGAAGAGTGAGAATTTCTCACCAGTAGCTATCCAATAACACAACTCTTCCTATGTGGAACTCTTCGCCTATTTCGTCTTCTTGTCGCTTTCGTTTCCCGTATTCTCTACATAGATAAAAATCGCATTTTTACTATGTTATTCAATATATAAAGATCATATTTTAAAAACAAAAGATTATATTTTTAATATTCCTATGATGTAAAAATTATATTTTTATTACTTTAAAAATATAAGAATCATATCTTACTACTTCTACTTAACAAAAATTCCGACTTTTCTCTTTTTAAAAATATGATCTTTATTTTTGCAAGTTCAAATCTTTTTCTACTAAAAGATTCAACCTTTTTCTATTTCAAAATATAAACCCTTTTTCTATTTTAAAGTTCAAAATAAAATCAGTTTTTATTTTCTTTAAAATCAGTTTTTTTTTTTTTTTCAAAAATTCTGTTTTTACTTCTTTTAAAAATTTCTACTTTAAAATCTTTTAAAAATTCTGTTTTAAAATTCTTTTAAAAATTCTGTTTTAAAATTCTTTTAAAAATTCTGTTTTTAAAATTCTTTTAAAAATTCTGTTTTTAAAACCTAAAACAAAAATCAGAAATTAGTTTATAAATTCGAAAATCAAAATCAAAATAAAAATGAAATAGCTCACCGTGGATCTCGAAGTGGAGGAGGCGTTCGTCGGTGGGTTCTGGCGGGGTTCGGAGGTGTCGGGGTGGCGTCGCGACAGGGTGCGGAGGCTTCGACTAGGGTTCGGAGGTGTCGGGGTTGCGTCGCCTGGAGGGAGGAGGTCTGACGGAGGACGGCGATCTGGCGGTGGGGCTTCGTCGGCGGCTCGAGCGTCAGGGGGCGGCGCGATTTAGTTTTTAGGTTTTCTCTTTTTTTTTTCACTTTCTGATTAATGATCGGGGGGGCCAAGGCAGAAAGAAAAGGGGAGGGAATAGGTTTTTTTTATTATTTTATTTTATTATTTAATTATTAAATTATGCACAAGGGTTGACTTTTACATATGACCTCGAACCGAGGCCCACCGCCTGTCGTCCATAGCGTTTTACCCCCATTCCGAACACAATGGGATATGTATCGTAAGCTGTTTTGATCGTTACAATCAGTTTCCGTTGAATTTACGTTTAAATCCTTATATTGAATTTTAAACGTACATTTCAAATTACCGGGGTTACATACTAACTAGAAAAATTCCCGAAAAATATTTTCTAGCTTCGTATTGACGATACGGTCCTAACAAAACTAGTTTCGTCGAATTCTGAGACCGTTTGAAAAATGGCCAATTTCTAGTCGATTAAATTCAACAGAAACTGGTCAAACGCGTTTTCTTTTGCCACGCTCACATATTGATTTGAAAAATTATGAAATTTGAAACCTAACAATAGTTTGACATCTCGGACCCGACAAAAGTGGTTTCGTCGAATTCCGAGACCATATGCAAAATATCAATTTTCAAACTGACTTACTATTCTTAACTCACTAATTTATTGAAATATTCTATTTCAATGCTTCAAATTGCTTTGAAATAATCAATTTAAAAATTTTAAATTGGCTCGTATTTTCCGGGTTATTACAATTTGGCTCGCTTTTGCATGCCTATTCTTTTATGTCACTTCTCATGTTTATCCTCTATTCCCTTTTTAGTTTCATTTCATGAGTATTTAGAAAACTTGTGAAATCATGCTATACGTACGTTATGAATGCGGGGTTATTTGGGTATAACATGAAATCTATATTATTTGCCATAATTTAGAGCATGTATTATAACATGACTATTAGATGGAAATTGGGGTAATTTGACGTGAATTATAGAAGATGTAATTTGATATATTGAATCTAGTATTGGCTAGTAACCTAAGCTTTAGGCATAAATTGTAAAGAGGCAATTAGGGAGAAGGACAAACTTTACCGAAAAATTAGGCTGAAGGACACCAAGTTTTATTTTTAGTTTGAAGGACAAACTTTGAACCAAAATTAAGCAGAAGGAAAATGTTAAATGTAATTAGCATTATATTCAGTTTTTTACACTACACGAAAATGCTAGTTTTAACTAGCATTATTCAGTTTTACACTGCAGAAAATGCTAATTATATTTAGCATTGTCCTTCAACCTAATTTTTTTCAAAATTTATCCTTCAGCCTAAAAATAAAACTTGACGTCCTTCAGACTAATTTTTTTTCAAAGTTGGTCCTTATCCCTATTTTCCACAATTGTAAACTAGAATATTAAATCTAGTTTTGACATGAACTGATCTAATTTGGCATAAATTGCAAGTAGGGTTAAATCATAGGTAAATCAAGATTTGGGACTTGAATATAGGTATGTTAGTGGGCATGACAAATGAATATGGTATAGGCCAAATTTGTTTAAAAGAATCATTCGCAATTTACATATATACAAAAAGGATAAAGATGTAAATCTAGGAAAGACGAATATGCCTAACCCGAGGTTAGATTGAGTTACGGTATAAGATTGCCCGGAACCGCCCGGCAAATCCAGCAACCGTAACAATACCTATCTAATGTGTGTGGTTAGAGCATTGAGCCCAAAAGGACCCGAGGTTAGACTGAGTTGCGGTGTAAATCTGTCCGGAACCAACCGGCACATCCAGTGACCACAACAATATTTGTCTAATGTGAGTGGTTGGTGCTTTAAATAAATAATTTAAAGCTAAGAAACAGTTAAGCTAGAGTGGGAGGGTTAAGTCCTTAGGAACACTTAACCAACTTAACATGTTAACAAGACAAGATTTGTAGGGGTTAAATAACCGTTATAACATGTTGGCTAGACAAGTGGGTAAGGTTAAGAAAAGGTTTAACCGTTATAACATGTTAACTAGACTAGAAGATGGGGTTAAGTAAAATACACTTACCCAATTTAACATGTTAACTAGACTAGAAGGGGGAGTTAAGTAAACTTAGAACACTTAGCCATCATAGTGCGCCAAATGAACAAGGTTAAGTAAAAACATGAAGGGACAATACTTAACCATTAGGGCATTTGAATTAAACAGACGTTATGGTTAAGTTAACTAAGAGAACACTTAACCATTATAACGTGTTAGCTAAACAGATGGGCAGGGTTAAGTTAAAGGGAACGCTTAACCAATACAAGATGAAGGCGTGGCGTTAAGTAATAAGAAATACTTAACCAATATAGCTTGGTTTGATGTAGGGTTAAGTCAACATGAACTACTGATAACACTTAACCAATTTAACATGACAAATGAATGGGTTAAGTTAACGTGAATTGACTAATGACACTTAACCAATCCAACTTGACGAGAAAAAGAACTAAGTAGTAAACCTTGTAGAAGGAGAGAACGTCCATCTGATCTTAAAGAAGGTTCCAACAAACTGGGTTACGAAGCACGTGGCTTCGAGGGGACGTGAGGGTACTCTTGGTATCCCTTTGTGAGGCTGCAGATGATTCGCCTAGGCTCACAGAGGTTAAGGTCTGCGTTAGAAGAACCAAGGGTATGCCTTGCTTGCAATATAAGGCAACCTAAAGACTAGGATGGACCAGCGTGATTCGGCGAGACCAGTAGCCTTGTGATAGCAACTCGTCGTCCACCTACCATCTTGAGTCAGTCGAGATACGTACAGTGGGAAGGCGGAGAACTCCAAAAGACCATATACTTGCTATCTAGTTATGGGTGCGGATAGCCATAGGTTAGTGGGGCATAGAGGGCCTGCGTATAGTTCTCATTTTCAAGGTGTGCCTTTCAATAGTTGAGGGAGGGGTCAGGTTGGACCATAGCCACTGGAAAAACAGACCTTAGCATCTGCATCGGCAGATATCTGAAAGCTCCCGACCGAGTTCCGTGTTTCTTGATTTGCCCTGCCACGAGACTCGGGTCGCACATACGGAGGACATGTGCATCTAAACAGCGATAACGATTCGCGACACATACGGCGGAAGAGTCTAGGAACATATACCACTCTAGGTAGTGTGTCCTAGACTAGGGGGCATCGTTCGGTAGGTAGCATAATCCCTAGTTGGACCTAGGTCGCATAAACCCTAAAATCCGAGAAACATTCAATAGGTAGCATAAACCCCAGTAGCTCGGGGTAGCGAAAACCCTGGTTGGATCTAGAATGCGCTCGATAGAAAACCCTAGGTTGGACCTAGGTAATAAATAATAGATGTACACCTGAAACAACCACAATTGCGGGGATTGGGATCATGTATCTGTTCTTGTCAGTTTATACAAATTACTAGTTAGGTGGTGCAGGGATATAGAAATTAGAATAATAGGGTAATCGCGAAGTAGAGAAAGTATGGAAGCATATTCAGTTTATCAGTATATTCAGCTTGTCGTTAGATCCAATTTATCAGTACATTCAATTTTATCTTGCCTCGGCATAGCTTGCGTTATCTTCTTAACCCTATCAACATGGTGTTGCCTTGTATTCCGTTAATCCATATCATGTTGTTTTTACCTGTTCACATGCTGAAAGTTACCGAACTTACCAAACTTTATGTCTGACTATATTTTCTTTCGCTTTCTTGTCTTCCGTTCCCCTCCACCCCAGGTCCGCATGGGGGAACGTTACTACTTAGCTCAGTTTTTCTTTCCAAGCTTGAAGATTAGTCGAAGTTTTGCTTAGATTCTCTTTTCCACTGCTATGGATGGCTCATGCTACATTGGGGAATATAATTGTTATTTTTTGCTTCTTTATTTTGTAAGACAGATACTCTGGTATTGGAAAACAATTGTTGTACAAACTATTTCATCCATAAAGTAATGTTTTATTTTCCGCTGTTTTAATTATCTGTCTTGTAATTTATCTGCATCTTTTACCTTAAATGCTCCAAAGAACTTAGTGCATTCCCTTTGTGAGTGACACTAACGGATGTGGGGTGTTACAATGAAATTGGCCACACACAAGTCCCAATGATTAGCTATATGTCGATCAATTGATTGATAGGCTGTTACAAGCATTAGATATTTATATTTGATGCTTATGCAGTGTAGAATGCACTTTGGGTGATGGTTGACTGTTTGATTGTAGTAGTGCGCGTTTGGTATGTGTAATGGCCTGCAAATCCGTACTATCTGAGTTGACTAATAACACCACACGTCTAACCCAAATTTGCACAGAAATACGAATCATTATTAGAAAGAAGTTAGAGGATGAGAAATAAAAAGAAAGAAATGTTAGAATAGAAGAAAACAAAGAAGACAAATCTCACAACGGAACGAATAAAATATATTATATAACATAACTTTTGAAATACAAATCAGTAACTGTATATACATACCATTATCAGAGCACGACAGCTATTTCTGGAACAGTTATAATCACCTGTTTCTAGATACAAACATGATACACAACGAAAATATGATAGTCTATAGCTAACTGGTGAAGCCTCCTTCCAGCTCTTCCAAGTGAATCTGAAAAATCCCGACTCCTTGACTGCCCGTACAAATTTGGACACCCAAGAGTTTAGGGAAAACAAACAAAATAAACTCTTGGTCAGTCATGGAACTGGTGTGAGTAAACTCCAACCAATTGTTTAACTTTCAAAATCCTTTCAAAAGAAAGGATAATAGTAATACCAGCCCACACATAAACATGGACGGTTTTTATCTTACGATAACCCAAATATCTTTGATATCAAATCCAGTGATATTATAATAATGTCTACATCAAATAAATAGAATCTAGCGGAACGCTTGCATCTCACGTTCCGTATATAATATAAATCAAAAACCGCATGGCGCTTATTGGAGATTGGATTTCCAACATGATAAGGTATGGAACCACCTTCCGATAATGTATCTCTAGAGAGGAATACACTGGGTTCAATAAGAACGTCTTCAACCCGGCCCACACATGACCGACCACTCATTTCGCTTGAGTGTATCGAATGTATATCACCAACGGTTCAGATCAGCAACCATTTCCCAAATGGGACAACATCGAATAGAATAAGGAATTAAATGAATCTCTAGATAGGCGATTATACACCCTAATGGGAGCGACCCACATAGCCATGCTGCCTGCCCGATTTTTTTCATTTCCCGGTTGTTGAGGCCTGAGGCTACGATTACTTTCTATTCATTGATAGCACAATCACTTTGAATGCCACATTGTCAGATCCATTAATCACTAGTTGATTCATACAAATATATTCTGGATATTATGCTAAGGGAATAAATCCGTTGCCACCATTATATTTTTACAGACCACATATTCGATCATTGGAAATACTTTGTCAGACATTCGTCTATATACGTTCGTTCTGGGATTGAACGAAACCGAAGGCACAATTTCTATTAATAGAAAAAGCCCTTGCACTTTACTCCGTCTTCGATTATCTTCATATAATCTAATTTGCAACGTTACTGCCAATACGAAGAGGTTCATGGATAATAATCCGACCGGTCTCTCCATATTGAAAACGATATTGGCAAACACTTCGATAGTCGGTTATTTAACTATCGAAGAAAAACAAACAAACATTCATCCATAACATCCAACAATCACTGGGCCCGTTAATTAATATTTCATTGATAAATTCACTTCTTCATTTCCCTATCAAATATTTGTTAACCAAATATTTTCAGTAATCTTATTGATCTCTTATGCTAGTTGGAAAAACATTTCCCTATATCACCTTCTTTTATTTTCTATACTAACAAAATATCTTCTATTAATAATTGGAAAATGTTCAAATTTCTAATCCCTTTCACAACCGTTCATTTCTACACTCAGAAAATATTTATTTATTATATTTCCAAAAATTCCACTTACTTGGGTTAAAACGAATGTTGTGTAAAACATCATGACAACAACCCAAAATATTTCATTCAACTATCTTTTATTCAACCATTGATCTTCGAGACTGAATCTTGCTATTTATCTTTTAAAAATGAAAAAAATCGAGTTGGTGTATAATTATCTCTCAAAACTTGACCGAAAACATCCTTAACTTCAAAACAGACAAAACCACTTACCTTGAATAATCAACATTATAAAAACCAATTATTCATTTTAAACCTGTAATGTTTCTCTTTCTAATTTTACCAGATTTAATTATATATTTCTTTTTTTTTATAATAGTCTGTTTTAATTTCGTTTTCTTATCGAATTCTATACATATCAATACATTGATTTCTAACTATCAAATTTTCTTAAAAATATTCTAACTCCTTAAATTTCCGGAAAATTTCGCCATAACCTCCTTTGTACCGGGATCATCGGGAAAATCCCCAAACTGCCACAAAGGCCTCTCAAATCAAAAAGAAAAAGAAAAAGCCAAGCGGCTTGCCGATACGGCGCATAAAACCTCATATGGAATTTAAACATGCACCTTTTTGTCGGACACTAAATTTATAAACTTCATTCCCTTCATATACTTCATTCCATACATGCCTAACACATGTTCACCTGTTTTCAATTCAATTCAACTCAATCCAATTGTTTGAATTCAGTTTTGCCCATTTATTCTTTAATTAGTTATTTTGCCTATTCCACTTCTTTGTTTGAACATAACATATTCAAATAAAATATTTAACTTGCTTATTACAAAATTGAATTCCAATTTCAACTCTAGTTTCCTTTTCGATTTCGAATTTAAATTTCCCAATCGAATTCACTTATTCAAAGCCCGATATCAATTCAAAATCTCATTAACCAATTCCTATTCAAATTAGTTAATTCTATTCAATAATTAAAAATTTGATTCATTACTCCACTTGAGTTCACATATAATTTACAACTCAAATTTGAAATTTTCTAAATAGAAATTCGGATTTTATTCGCTTAAAATCCTTTTATAAAATTAAATAAATCGTTATGGTTTTTAAATGGTTATGGCGCTGCTTTTCTGAAAATTTGACTTTGACATCACTCAAAATATATACAACGAAATTCAAAACTTTCTCTTCCATTAGAAAACTATTATCTAATTGGTTCTGACGGTTCTTGTTTCAAACAATTCCGATTTCAATTGAGTTCTATATACTCAATTGAAGTTTGAATCCCCAATTTACGAACTACCGCACTACGACGAGTTCATTTTAATTATATTTAATATATAAACGTTTTAAACTTCGTTTATATATTAATTACAACTCCATTTTGATATATTTTAAACCAATTTTCCAAATTCAACTTAATATTTTCGATTATCTAAAATTGTCGATTTTTCCGAACTAGTAATTAAATTTATTTGTACTTCGATCTTTTATATTCAAATTCCATTTCAATTCTATTTAAATTTCCTGTATTCAGTTTCCATTTCAACTTTATTTGAATTCTATACTCAAATTTCCCTTTCAACTCTATTTGAGTTCTATACTGAAATTCTATTTCAATTCTATTTCAATTTCTCTATATTCAAACTCCATTTGAATTTCTATATTCAAATTCTATATTTAAAATTTCTTTATTCAAATTCCATTTCACTTTCTATATTCAAATTCTATATTTGAATTCCATTTGAATTTCTGTATTCAAACTCCATTTGAATTTCTATATTCAAATTCTATTTGAATTTTCTATATAGAAATTTAAATATTCAAATTATCTCTTGATAATTTATTCATTTTATTTAAAAACACCATTTTATAAATTTCCTTGTTTTATTTAGACAAGTCTATTTCGAAATCTATTTAAAACCAAAAACCTATTTTGGAAATTTCTATTTAAAATAACTTATATATATAACACCCAATTTATTTTCATATTCAATTTAACATATATTTAAATAAATTCGAATTAATCGAATTCAAATCATAAATCCCTACGGATTTATTTTAGTTCAATTTATATTCTGAACATCAGAATAAATTCCATTGTTTATTTCTTTAAAATGATTTCCCCATTTCTATTTTTAAATTCACATTTGAATTTAAATATTTGAATTATCAAATGATAATTTGTCCACTTTATTTATAAACACTGTTTATAAATTCATTTCACTTCTCTGCATTATTAATTTATAAACCATGTTTATAAATTCATTTCAAATCCCGCATTATCGATTTATAAACAACGTTTATAAATATCAATACTTGTTTTATTTTCAAAACAAGTTAATATTTTTATAGCCCATTCAAAATTCAAATTCTATTTTTTGAAAATAGATTTCCCCTTTTAAATCTCAAATATCCTTTTCAAGATAGTTTTATATATCAACATTTTGGCCCCAGTGATGTTTAACAATCAAACCACTCAATTATCAATCAACACATCATATATGATAATATATGAGAAAACAAACAAATGAAAATATTTTGAGGAATCCAGTTGGATTCTTCCAACCTGTTTTCCTGCATCCACAGACATTAGTCAACATAAATAATACCCATCCTGCTTCGTGGCAGGATATCGCGGTATAGAAGGTCATCCACTATCATAGCGTGGGGCGCATAGGGTAATCATCCGCCAATGGTACTGCGGGCATCCGCTAATAATATTGCGGGAAATCCAACCACCAATATATATATATATATATATATATATATATATATATATATATAATAGCAACCACCAAGCCTAAATAACTAATATATTTAAGATGCACAAAAATATTGAATGCAACCAAACAAGCAACAAACAATTATTTTTAACTGATAAAAATAATTTTAAATAAAAGGTGAGTGAGATTTACTCACAAGAATTTTCCACTGCCGAATATCCAGCTTAATTTTGTATTGTCGGCTATGAAATTTCTCAAATGAAGTTTATAGTGTACCTACGATTATTTAACTTTGTTTAATGATTATCTATTTATTTTAAACAAATAAATGAACAAGTCTATTCTATTCTTTTTTTTAAAATTTCATTAAACTTTACCTTGATTAGCGCAATTTTTGAAAAACCCAATCTTCCTCTTCCTTCTACGAATCCGGAACACGTAAGCACCATTGATCTCTGCATCCAAAACTACACCTCCTTATCACCATTACTTCGAATCGTGGCCACCCTATAGCTATCGACTTTGACCATTCTGCCTTGTCGTATCCTCTATCACCATTCGGATTTTCAAAGTACCAATCCTTCCTCAATTGAAAGGCAACCATCGCATAACCACCTCCAACATCTACTGCCTCAAAACGCAACCTCATAGCACCCAACAAATTTCCGACTACCCACTGTCGATCAAAACAACGACTTCGTAGTTCGAGATCGCGCATCACCCATCAGTTCGAAAACGATCCCCTTCGTAACTCGCGATGATCCCATTCAAACCCTAAACCCAAATTGAAACTCGCCGAACCATTAATCGAAGTCGCACTCTTCATTCGCGAGGTCCACAAGCTCGGGAAGAAGACCGCGACTCCCATTTCATTTTCGAATTCGATTCCAACTCACGATCTTCCTTTCTTTTTTTCCCTTTTATTTTCTTCAGAACTTCCGATTTTGATTTTGCTTTGATATGTATCCCGAATGGTAAACTATAATTGCCTGAGCTCGACCATTTTCCCCATTGAAAATTGTTTGCAGATATTAAAAGGGAAAAGAGGCTTTGATTTTTACTTCTGAGGAAAGAAACGAGATGAATGAGAAAGAGAGTCGCATTTATTTATAAAGAGGATACTTCGGTGTTAAGGAATAGTAGGGTAGCAAGGTACATATAAATAAATTTTGATTTGATTTATATTTAATTCGATTTGACATGGATAGATTTTTATTCTTTTTAGATGGATATCTATTTGATTTCGAGCCTATTTGATTTCGAGCGTATCCACAATCAAATATCTCGGGGTCCATTAATTGAAATCATGAACCGCTATTCAAATGTAATAATGCTATTCTGAATTGAACAGTATATATTCTGAATTTTAATTTGAATGTATATACCATATTAAATTAATATTATTTAAATTCAAAACAAATCATTTTCTCGATAAAATATTCATAGTCACCTAGAATTCCAATTTATCATCTGAACCATTTCGATTCAGTTTTAACTTCGATTTCAATATATTTCGTATTACGATAATTTAAAATATTCGATATTAAATTCAAAAATTTATTTTTAAATCGATAACATAATATAAAAATTGATTTATATTATCAACTCTTTATTTAAAATAAATATTAAATATTCAGAAGTAAATCGACAATAATCTGGGTCATTACATTCTTCCCCCCTTAAAATAATTTCGCCCCCGAAATTGCTAAGGTAGGAAAAATGGTACAAATCCATTTACTTTCCAAGAATTTTGTTATGTTGAAACTCAACTCTTCACATTTCGACAATTTTAGTCCCAACCAACATTTGGTTTTCATAAATATACTCACATTCTTTTTTATCTGAATGATTTACAAATCATATTTCACTCATGTATATTCAAGTTCATTCAAATTGATTCTAAATTAATTTATTCACTTCAATCCATTTAAATTTCCACATTCACATTCCTAGGATTTCATTTTAAATCCTTTCGAAATCACATAAATATATACTTATATTTATTTCCATCTCAAATTCAAAACATTTGAATTTTCAACCCATCTTGTTTTCTTTCAAACAAATTTCCACCAAAAATTTTTCTAAGCTAGCAATCCATCACTTAGAAACTCGAAAATGAACACTGATGAAGCTTGTAACGACCCAGATTTTTGAACAGTTTATTATAAATATTTAGTATGGTTTTAAATATTGAATTCATAATATAAATGAATTTTATATTGGATTTGTCAATTTAATTATCGATATATGATTTAATATCGAATATATTTAATTATCGTAATAGTAACAATTGAATTCCCAGTGTAACACTAAATCAGAACAATTCAGTCGACTAATATAAATTCTGTATTGACTTAAAAAGATAATAATTTATTTTCGATGAATTTATTTGTTCAGAAATCGATTTACATTCTAAACGGTTTAACTTAATTTACTAGTGTTATTTCATTTTAAACCGATTCTGTTAAGTTCAAATTATTGTATAAGATTGAAAAACGTCGGTCGTTGCGACTAAATAGCGGTTCAGGATTTTAAAATAAGGGACTGTGAGATATTTTAGTTTTTAATTAAAATCAAATCAAATCTTTCAGCCGACCTACAAACTAAAAACCTCACCACCCTATTCTTCTCGAGCCAACTAAATTGTCTGCTATTCTTCATATCAAGAAGGCAACAAATTAATGGCCTCGTACCCCTGTCTGCTCTCGTGTACCTATATAATCAGTCCTCTGCCATTCGTTTACCATTTTTCTCCAACTCACGAGAGCCATTCAAGTTCCCATTCAATTCTTTTTCAGTAAAAATCGAAATCAGTTCACCGAAATCAAAAGAAAATGGCCGTAGTCCTTATGCTCTCTAAATCGAAATCGATCTCCTCTATAAAAAGAACCCGCATCTTTCCTTAAATTGAAAATTAAATCATCGCGAGTTCTCAGGACAGAAGGGTGGTGCGACACTCATCTAACTATCGCGATGTTCAGGTTGATGTTCGCTGTCGAGATTTAGCGAGTTGACCGAGACTAAGGTTCTGGAGGACGGCGTCGAGGGTTTTTGGGTAGATCGACCTTGCGATTTGTGGCGCGAACTTGAAGTCGCGATGCTGATAAATCGCGATGGTCTTTTGGGTTCGACAGCGGAGCACCTCGGGATGGTCAGTAGACGTTCGTGATAGGAGCAGTGACTTTAGGTGAAGCTGGAGGAGTTCGGTTTTTCTGGTGATGATTTGGGGAGATAGGCAGAGGAGTTCGAATGGGGGATTGCGGCTGTGAGGAGCAGTTTCCGAGATTGAAGGAGAAGTGCTTGGTGAAATGCCGAGGAGAAAGAAGTAATTAAGGTAATATAAATTATTTAATTTAATTCTAATTTGCAAGTTAATAACGGTTGTTAAATTTGTTAATAACATTTTTTTAAGTTAATTTAGTTAATTTATAAGGTGATTAGGATTTTTAAGTTAGTTTATATAAAGGGATTAGTTAGTTAGAAATAAAATCTGTAAAGTAATCAGTTAAGATTTTAGTTGGAATTTAGTTAACACATAAGTAATTAATTTAAAGTAAGTTAAAAATCAAATTAAGTTTACCTTTAATCCTATTAGTCGATATAATCCGTATATCTGATAAATGCAAAATTTAAATTTATACAAGGTAATTAAATCGAGAAGCCAGTTCCTTAGAATATAGTTGCGGAAAATACTATTGGATGTTGGATTGGAAATTTTCTAAAATCAATTGGATCAGAATGGATCGAACAATGAAATCAGGTGAGTAAATCGCACTCACCTTTTATTTATAATTATTTTTATTCGTTAAAAATAATTGTTTGTTGCTTGTGTGAATGTTTACTGGTTGTTTTATATATATTAGTTATTTAGGCTATTATATATACATATATATTGGGTTGATTGATTGGTTGGATTCCCGCAGTCTCATTAGCGGATGCCCGCAGTTTCATAGCGGATGATTACCCTATACGCCCCACGCTATGATTAGTGGATGACCTTCTATACCACGATATTCTGCCACGAAGCAGAATGGGTATTATTTATGTGCTAACATCTGTGGATGCAGGAAAACAGGTTGGAGGAATCCAACTGGATTCCTCAAAAATATATTATTTGTTTGTTTTTTGTTTGTTTGATTTCATATATATTCATATATGATGTGTTAAAAACCAAATGATTGAAAATTGGGTGATTTGATTGTTTTAAATATCACTGGGCCAATTGTTAATTTATTAAAATATCATGAGAAGGATATTTGAGGTTTAAAAAGGGAAATTCTGTTTTTCTCAAATAGAATTTGAAATTCAAGTAGAATTTAAAAATATAGGATTTCAAAGTGGAATTTTGAAATAGAATTTTGAAATGAAATTTCAAAATAGAACTTGAAATAGAATTTTTAAGTAGAAATTTAAATAGAATTTAAATATTAGAAAGGAGTTGAAATATTTGAAATACAAAAGAAATTTCAAATAGGATTTGGAATGGAATTTTTAAATATATAATTCAAATAAAATTTGAGTATAACATTTGAATATAGAATTTGAATAAAGAAATTTCAAAATTGAAATTGAATATAGAAATTCAAATAGAGTTTGAATAAAGGAAATTCAAAAGGGCATTTAAATAGTAGAATTTGAAAAATAGAAATCAAATGGGATTTGAATAGTAGAATTAGAAAAGGAGTTTAATATTTGAATTTTTATAGAAAAGAAAAGAAGTTTGAATATTAGAAATTCAAATCGAAGTTCAAATAGAATTTGAATATGCGAAATTAGCATGAAATATAGAATTTGAATTCAAATGAATTAAAATAGAGTTTGAATCCATAGGAATTCAAATAAAGAAAACTCAAATAGAGATTTGAATATGAAAATTCAAATGGAGTTTGAAATGGGAAATTGAAATTAGTAAATTCAAATAGAGATTTGAATATAGAATTTCAAAATAGAATTTGTAATAAACTTTGAAAATAGGATTTCAAAGTAGGATTGAAATAGGATTTCAAAATAGGAAATCCAAATAGTTTTGAAATGGAATTTGAATTCAAAGGAGTTCAAATGGATTTAAAATAAGAAAATTCAAATGGGATTTAAATAATGGGTTTTAAATAAAGAGGATTTAAATATAAGAATTTAAATGGAGTTAAATATAAGAATTCAAACAAAACTCAAATGGAGTTTAAATATCGGATTCAAATAGAATTTAAAAATAATTTGAATAAAAGGAATTCAAAGAGATTTGAAACATGGTATTTGAATTCAAAGGAATCAAAATGTGGTATTTGAAGTTCAAATAGATTAAAAATGGAATTTGAATTCAAATAGCTGAAATAGAATTTGAATATAGAATTTTAATTAGAATCGAATTGGAATTTGAATATAGATTTCAAATACAAATAAAATAGAAGATCAGAAATATTTGTTGAATTGGAAAAATGGTTTGATATATATTTAAAATATGTCAGAATAGAGTGAATTTAGTTTAAGCGAGGTTTATAAGTATATATATAGAAATAAAATTAAAATGAGCTCGCCGCAGCGCTGCAGTTCGTAAATTGGCGACTCGAACTTCAATTGAGTATACAACACTCAATTGAAGTCGGAATTCTTTGAAACAAGAATCGTCAGGACCGGTTGAATAATAGTTTTCTAATGGAAGAGAAAAATCTGGATTTCGCCGAATAGATTTTGAGTTATGTCAAAATCAAAATTTTAAAAGTGCAGCGCCAGAAACCATTAAAACCATATTGGATTTTATATAATAAATATAGGGATTTTTAAGCAAATAAAAATCCGAATTTCCATTTAAAAACATGGTCTTGAGTTAGAACATAAAGATGAACTCAAGTGAAGTAAGAAAAGTGATTTTTGAAAACAATAATCATATTTTTGATTATTGAATAGAATTAACTAAATCAAAGAAGAATTAGTTGATCGAGTGGTGAATTGAAGTCGAACTTTGAAAATTGAAATTTTGAATTGTAAACATGTATTTGAAATCGAATATAGAACTTAAATTAATAGTTGAATTCAATTAGTTGATAAGTAAGTTGAAATATATTTGAAACGTGTTATATTCATATATACAAGCGAAATGGGCAAAGAGTTAGTTAAAGAGTTACTTTAACGAATTGAGTCAAAACGAGTGTATGAAGTTGAAATGAATTGTACAGGTAATGGTATACCGGAGACAGTTATGGGATAAAATGATGAAGGTATAATTAGTGTGCTCGACAATAAGGTACATGTTTAATTCATATATGAGATTTTATGCGCCGTATCGGCAAGCCGCTTGGCTTTTTCTTTTCTTTTTGAGATGAGAAGTTACCGGGAAGCTATTTGAAATTTCCCGATGCTCCCGATACAGGGGAGGTTATGGCGAATTTTTCCGGAAATTTAAGGAGTTAGAATATTTTTAAGATATTTTGATAGTTAGAAATCATTGCATCGACGTATAAAATTCGATAGGTAAATGAATATAAAAATCGAATATTGTAAACAAAAAGGGAAATCTATAAATTAGAAATAGAAAGCGAACTTTATACATGTTTTAAAAATGAACTATTGGATTGTATAGTGTGGTTATTCGAGGTAAGTGATTTTGCCGTTTTGAAGTTGAGGATGTTTTCAGTTAAGGTCTGAGAGGTAATTTTACCCCAACTTGATTGATTTCATTTTTAATGGATAAATAGCAAGATCCAGTCTCGAAGAGAAGTGTTTGGAAAAGAGTTAGTTGAATAAAATATTTTGGGTTGTTGTAACGATGTTTTACACAACATTCGTTTTAAACCCAAGTGATGGAATTTTGGAAATATAACAAGTAAATATTTCCTGAGTATAATTAAAATAGTCGGGATAGAGATAAGTGATTGGAATTGTTTCCAATTGCAAATAGAGATATTTTCTAATATATAGAAAAATAAAAGGAGTTGATATTGGGAAATGCTTTCCAAATAGCGTAAAGGGCCAATATGGCTATTTGAAAATATTTGGTTAACAAATATTGATAAGGAAATGGAGAAGAGATTTAATTAATGAAATATTAATTAAAGAGCCCAGTGATTTGTTTGATATGTTTGGATGAACACTTGTTTTTATTCGATAGTTAAATCACAGACTATCGAAGTGTTGACCATCGTTGTCAATATGGAGAGACCGGTTGGATTATTATCCGAAGAACCACTCTGTATCGGCATAAGCGTTGCGAACCAAGTATGCTGAATATATTGAAGACGGAGTAAAGTGCAAGGACTTTTTCTATTAAATAGAAATAGTGCCTTCGGTTTCGTTCAATCCCAGAACGAACGTAAATGGACGAATATCTGACAGAGTATTTCCAATGATCAAATGGGTTGGTCTGTATAAATATATATGGTTGCAACGGATTTATTCCCTTAGCATAACATCCAGAATATTTGTGCAAACTCAACTAGTGATTAACGGATCTGACAATGTGGCATTCAAAGTAATTGGGCTATCAATGAATGGTAAGTATTCGTAGCCTCAGGCCTCAACAACCGGGAAAGGACAAAAATCGGGCAGGCAGCGTGGCTATGTGGGTCGCACCCATTAGGATGTATAATCACCTATCTAGAGGTTCATTTAATTTCTTATTCTATTCGATGCTGTCCCAGTCAGGAGGCGGTTGCTAATCCCAACCGTTGGTGATATACCTTCGATACACTCAAGCGAAATGAGTGGTCGGTCATGTGTGGGCCGGGTTACAAGATGTTCTTGTTGAACCCAGTGTATTCCTCTCTAGAGATACACTAGCGGAAGGTGGTTCCATACCTTGTCATGTTGGAAATCCAATCTCCAATAAGCGCCATGCGGTTTTTGATTTTATACTATATATGTAGAGCGTGAGATGCAAGTGTTCTACTATTTGGTTATTTACTTGATGTAGACATTATTATAATATCACTGGATTTTCGTATCAAAGTGTTTTGGGGTTATAGTAAGGTAAAAACCGTCCATGTTTATGTGTGGGCTGGTCTTACTATTATCTTTTCTTTCGAAAAGGGTTTTGAAAGTTAAACAAGTGGTTGGAGTTTACTCACACCAGTCCCATGACTGACCCAGAGTTTATTTTGTTTTGTTTTCCCTAAACTCTTGGGTGCCCAAATTTGTACGGGCAGTCAAGTAGTCGGGATTTCACAGATTTATTTGAAGGAGCTGGAAGCAGGAGGCTTCACCGGTTAGCTATAGGCTATCATATATTCCGCTGTGGACCTTGTTTGTATCTGGAAACAGGTGTTTATAACTGTTCCAGAAATGACTGTTGTGCTCTGATGATGGTATGTATATAAAGTTACTGATTTGTATTTCAAAAGTTATGTTATATAATATATTTTATTCGTTCCGCTGTGAGATTCGTGTTTACTTTGATTATGCTCAGTTGTGTTCTTCTTCCTCTATTCTATTAGTTCTATCTTTTCTATCTCACCCTCAAATTTCTTTTATTAATGATACGGTATTTTCGATGTCTGAACAGTCGACGCTGGGTTTTGTGTCGATTTTCGGAGTCGAAAATCCCGTGGTCGTTACAGTTGGTATCAGAGCTTAGGTTTAGCGAACACCTAGGCGTTAGTAGGGTTTACTCATTAGAGATAGGGTCAGTAGCACCCTAGAATGAGTTGAGTGTATAATACGAGAGCGCGTATTTGTTATTAATAAAAAAATTGTTTTATATTGTGTTGGTTAGTCTGTTGAGTGGTTTATGAATTCTGGTCGAATCGTGGGACGCCACGAAGTCGATAGGAATTTCTAAACACTTAAACAGAGAAATTCGACACAGTATTGTTTTAAAGAAGGTAAATGAAATAATTTTACCCAAAATTCTATTTTGATATAGAAAGAATAATTTTCTGAAATTATTATATTATATGGATGTGTTGATTGTTAGGATTGTAATCCAACGAGATTATAAAATTGGAATGGTTATTTATAACCAAATAAAATTTGTATACGAATGAAATATATACAAATGGGATGAACTGGAATTAAATTCAAACCAGAATTGGAATTTAAATCCTGGGAAGTTTGAAAATATTTTCTAAAAGTACATTAAAAGAATATAGCTTTGTTTTGAAAAGACCGTTCGAATAAAAATCACATTTGAATGGATTTTGAAATAGATAAAACACTGAACTCACTTCAGTGGCTGGAAAATAATTCTGATGATGATTGCAACATCATCAGTGTTCATTTTCAAGTTTCTAAGTGATGGATTGCTACCTTAGAAAAATTTGTTTGGAAGAAACCAAATAGTTTGGAAATATTCAAATGTTTTGAATTTGAATTAGTTATAAAATATGTGATTTCAAAAAGGATTTGAAATGAAAACCCTGGGATTTGGATTCTGGAATTGAAATTTAACTTAGGCTAGTTAAATAGATTGAAGTGAATCAATTAACTAGAATCAATTTGAATAGGTTTAATGGAATATAGATTGGATATAAATGGATTGATCGTAGATCATTCGAATCAAATGTGTGAAGACCAAAAGTTTTGTTGGAGTTAATTTGTTGAAATATGAGGAGTTGAGTTTCAACATAAGTGAATTTTTGAAAAGTAATAGATTTGTACCATTTTTCCTACCTTAGCAATTTCGAGGACGAAATTATTTTTAGGGGGGAAGAATGTAACGACCCAGATTTTTGAACAGTTTATTTTAAATATTTAGTATGGTTTTAAATATTGAATTCATAATATAAATGAATTTTATATTGGATTTGTCAATTTAATTATCGATATATGATTTAATATCGAATATATTTAATTATCGTAATAGTAACAATTGAATTCCCAATGTAACACTAAATCAGAACAATTCAGTTGACTAATATAAATTCTGTATTGACTTAAAAAGATAATAATTTATTTTTGATGAATTTATTTGTTCAGAAATCGATTTACATTCTAAACGGTTTAACTTAATTTACTAGTGTTATTTCATTTTAAACCGATTCTGTTAAGTTCAAATTATTGTATAAGATTGAAAAACGTCGGTCGTTGCGACTAAATAGCGGTTCAGGATTTTAAAATAAGGGACTGTGAGATATTTTAGTTTTTAATTAAAATCAAATCAAATCTTTCAGCCGACCTACAAACTAAAAACCTCACCACCCTATTCTTCTCGAGCCAACTAAATTGTCTGCTATTCTTCATATCAAGAAGGCAACAAATTAATGGCCTTGTACCCCTGTCTGCTCTCGTGTACCTATATAATCAGTCCTCTGCCATTCGTTTACCATTTTTCTCCAACTCACGAGAGCCATTCAAGTTCCCATTCAATTCTTTTTCAGTAAAAATCGAAATCAGTTCACCGAAATCAAAAGAAAATGGTCGTAGTCCTTATGCTCTCTAAATCGAAATCGATCTCCTCTATAAAAAGAACCCGCATCTTTCCTTAAATTGAAAATTGAATCATCGCGAGTTCTCAGGACAGAAGGGTGGTGCGACACTCATCTAACTATCGCGATGTTCAGGTTGATGTTCGCTGTCGAGATTTAGCGAGTTGACCGAGACTAAGGTTCTGGAGGACGGCGTCGAGGGTTTTTGGGTAGATCGAACTTGCGATTTGTGGCACGAACTTGAAGTCGCGATGCTGATAAATCGCGATGGTCTTTTGGGTTTGACAGCGGAGCACCTCGGGATGGTCAGTAGACGTTCGTGATAGGAGCAGTGACTTTAGGTGAAGCTGGAGGAGTTCGGTTTTTCTGGTGATGATTTGGGGAGATAGGCAGAGGAGTTCGAATGGGGGATTGCGGCTGTGAGGAGCAGTTTTCGAGATTGAAGGAGAAGTGCTTGGTGAAATGCCGAGGAGAAAGAAGTAATTAAGGTAATATAAATTATTTAATTTAATTCTAATTTGCAAGTTAATAACGGTTGTTAAATTTGTTAATAACATTTTTTTAAGTTAATTTAGTTAATTTATAAGGTGATTAGGATTTTTAAGTTAGTTTATATAAAGGGATTAGTTAGTTAGAAATGAAATCTGTAAAGTAATCAGTTAAGATTTTAGTTGGAATTTAGTTAACACATAAGTAATTAATTTAAAGTAAGTTAAAAATCAAATTAAGTTTACCTTTAATCCTATTAGTCGATATAATCCGTATATCTGATAAATGCAAAATTTAAATTTATACAAGGTAATTAAATCGAGATGCCAGTTCCTTAGAATATAGTTGCGGAAAATACTATTGGATGTTGGATTGGAAATTTTCTAAAATCAATTGGATCAGAATGGATCGAACAATGAAATCAGGTGAGTAAATCTCACTCACCTTTTATTTATAATTATTTTTATTCGTTAAAAATAATTGTTTGTTGCTTGTGTGAATGTTTACTGGTTGTTTTATATATATTAGTTATTTAGGCTATTATATATACATATATATTGGGTTGATTGATTGGTTGGATTCCCGCAGTCTCATTAGCGGATGCCCGCAGTTTCATAGCGGATGATTACCCTATACGCCCCACGCTATGATTAGTGGATGACCTTCTATACCACGATATTCTGCCACGAAGCAGAATGGGTATTATTTATGTGCTAACATCTGTGGATGCAGGAAAACAGGTTGGAGGAATCCAACTGGATTCCTCAAAAATATATTATTTGTTTGTTTGTTGTTTGTTTGATTTCATATATATTCATATATGATGTGTTAAAAACCAAATGATTGAAAATTGGGTGATTTGATTGTTTTAAATATCACCGGGCCAATTGTTAATTTATTAAAATATCATGAGAAGGATATTTGAGGTTTAAAAAGGGAAATTCTGTTTTTCTCAAATAGAATTTGAAATTCAAGTAGAATTTAAAAATATAGGATTTCAAAGTGGAATTTTGAAATAGAATTTTGAAATGAAATTTCAAAATAGAACTTGAAATAGAATTTTTAAGTAGAAATTTAAATAGAATTTAAATATTAGAAAGGAGTTGAAATATTTGAAATACAAAAGAAATTTCAAATAGGATTTGGAATGGAATTTTTAAATATATAATTCAAATAAAATTTGAGTATAACATTTGAATATAGAATTTGAATAAAGAAATTTCAAAATTGAAATTGAATATAGAAATTCAAATAGAGTTTGAATAAAGGAAATTCAAAAGGGCATTTAAATAGTAGAATTTGAATAATAGAAATCAAATGGGATTTGAATAGTAGAATTAGAAAAGGAGTTTAAATATTTGAATTTTTATAGAAAAGAAAAGAAGTTTGAATATTAGAAATTCAAATCGAAGTTCAAAAAGAATTTGAATATGCGAAATTAGCATGAAATATAGAATTTGAATTCAAATGTATTAAAATAGAGTTTGAATCCATAGGAATTCAAATAAAGAAAACTCAAATAGAGATTTGAATATGAAAATTCAAATGGAGTTTGAAATGGGAAATTGAAATTAGTAAATTCAAATAGAGATTTGAATATAGAATTTCAAAATAGAATTTGAAATAAACTTTGAAAATAGGATTTCAAAGTAGGATTGAAATAGGATTTCAAAATAGGAAATCCAAATAGTTTTGAAATGGAATTTGAATTCAAAGGAGTTCAAATGGATTTAAAATAAGAAAATTCAAATGGGATTTAAATAATGGGTTTTAAATAAAGAGGAATTAAATATAAGAATTTAATTGGAGTTAAATATAAGAATTCAAACAAAACTCAAATGGAGTTTAAATATCGGATTCAAATAGAATTTAAAAATAATTTGAATAAAAGGAATTCAAAGAGATTTGAAACATGGTATTTGAATTCAAAGGAATTAAAATGTGGTATTTGAAGTTCAAATAGATTAAAAATGGAATTTGAATTCAAATAGCTGAAATAGAATTTGAATATAGAATTTTAATTAGAATCGAATTGGAATTTGAATATAGATTTCAAATACAAATAAAATAGAAGATCAGAAATATTTGTTGAATTGGAAAAATGGTTTGATATATATTTAAAATATGTCAGAATAGAGTGAATTTAGTTTAAGCGAGGTTTAAAAGTATATATATAGAAATAAAATTAAAATGAGCTCGCCGCAGCGCTGCAGTTCGTAAATTGGCGACTCGTACTTCAATTGAGTATACAGCACTCAATTGAAGTCGGAATTCTTTGAAACAAGAATCGTCAGGACCGGTTGAATAATAGTTTTCTAATGGAAGAGAAAAATCTGGATTTCGTCGAATAGATTTTGAGTTATGTCAAAATCAAAATTTTAAAAGTGCAGCGCCAGAAACCATTAAAACCATAATGGATTTTATATAATAAATATAGGGATTTTTAAGCAAATAAAAATCCGAATTTCCATTTAAAAACATGGTCTTGAGTTAGAACATAAAGGTGAACTCAAGTGAAGTAAGAAAAGTGATTTTTGAAAACAATAATCATATTTTTGATTATTGAATAGAATTAACTAAATCAAAGAAGAATTAGTTGATCGAGTGGTGAATTGAAGTCGAACTTTGAAAATTGAAATTTTGAATTGTAAACATGTATTTGAAATCGAATATAGAACTTAAATTAAAAGTTGAATTCAATTAGTTGATAAGTAAGTTGAAATATATTTGAAACGTGTTATATTCATATATACAAGCGAAATGGGCAAAGAGTTAGTTAAAGAGTTACTTTAACGAATTGAGTCAAAACGAGTGTATGAAGTTGAAATGAATTGTACAGGTAATGGTATACCGGAGACAGTTATGGGATAAAATGATGAAGGTATAATTAGTGTGCTCGACAATAAGGTACATGTTTAATTCATATATGAGATTTTATGCGCCGTATCGGCAAGCCGCTTGGCTTTTTCTTTTCTTTTTGAGATGAGAAGTTACCGGGAAGCTATTTGAAATTTCCCGATGCTCCCGATACAGGGGAGGTTATGGCGAATTTTTCCGGAAATTTAAGGAGTTAGAATATTTTTAAGATATTTTGATAGTTAGAAATCATTGCATCGACGTATAAAATTCGATAGGTAAATGAATATAAAAATCGAATATTGTAAACAAAAAGGGAAATCTATAAATTAGAAATAGAAAGCGAACTTTATACATGTTTTAAAAATGAACAATTGGATTGTATAGTGTGGTTATTCGAGGTAAGTGATTTTGCCGTTTTGAAGTTGAGGATGTTTTCAGTTAAGGTCTGAGAGGTAATTTTACCCCAACTTGATTGATTTCATTTTTAATGGATAAATAGCAAGATCCAGTCTCGAAGAGAAGTGTTTGGAAAAGAGTTAGTTGAATAAAATATTTTGGGTTGTTGTAACGATGTTTTACATAACATTCGTTTTAAACCCAAGTGATGGAATTTTGGAAATATAACAAGTAAATATTTCCTGAGTATAATTAAAATAGTCGGGATAGAGATAAGTGATTGGAATTGTTTCCAATTGCAAATAGAGATATTTTCTAATATATAGAAAAATAAAAGGAGTTGATATTGGGAAATGCTTTCCAAATAGCGTAAAGGGCCAATATGGCTATTTGAAAATATTTGGTTAACAAATATTGATAAGGAAATGGAGAAGAGATTTAATTAATGACATATTAATTAAAGAGCCCAGTGATTTGTTTGATATGTTTGGATGAACACTTGTTTTTATTCGATAGTTAAATCACAGACTATCGAAGTGTTGACCATCGTTGTCAATATGGAGAGACCGGTTGGATTATTATCCGAAGAACCACTCTGTATCGGCATAAGCGTTGCGAACCAAGTATGCTGAATATATTGAAGACGGAGTAAAGTGCAAGGACTTTTTCTATTAAATAGAAATAGTGCCTTCGGTTTCGTTCAATCCCAGAACGAACGTAAATGGACGAATATCTGACAGAGTATTTCCAATGATCAAATGGGTTGGTCTGTATAAATATATATGGTTGCAACGGATTTATTCCCTTAGCATAACATCCAGAATATTTGTGCAAACTCAACTAGTGATTAACGGATCTGACAATGTGGCATTCAAAGTAATTGGGCTATCAATGAATGGTAAGTATTCGTAGCCTCAGGCCTCAACAACCGGGAAAGGACAAAAATCGGGCAGGCAGCGTGGCTATGTGGGTCGCACCCATTAGGATGTATAATCACCTATCTAGAGGTTCATTTAATTTCTTATTCTATTCGATGCTGTCCCAGTCAGGAGGCGGTTGCTAATCCCAACCGTTGGTGATATACCTTCGATACACTCAAGCGAAATGAGTGGTCGGTCATGTGTGGGCCGGGTTACAAGATGTTCTTGTTGAACCCAGTGTATTCCTCTCTAGAGATACACTAGCGGAAGGTGGTTCCATACCTTGTCATGTTGGAAATCCAATCTCCAATAAGCGCCATGCGGTTTTTGATTTTATACTATATATGTAGAGCGTGAGATGCAAGTGTTCTACTATTTGGTTATTTACTTGATGTAGACATTATTATAATATCACTGGATTTTCGTATCAAAGTGTTTTGGGGTTATAGTAAGGTAAAAACCGTCCATGTTTATGTGTGGGCTGGTCTTACTATTATCTTTTCTTTCGAAAAGGGTTTTGAAAGTTAAACAAGTGGTTGGAGTTTACTCACACCAGTCCCATGACTGACCCAGAGTTTATTTTGTTTTGTTTTCCCTAAACTCTTGGGTGCCCAAATTTGTACGGGCAGTCAAGTAGTCGGGATTTCACAGATTTATTTGAAGGAGCTGGAAGCAGGAGGCTTCACCGGTTAGCTATAGGCTATCATATATTCCGCTGTGGACCTTGTTTGTATCTGGAAACAGGTGTTTATAACTGTTCCAGAAATGACTGTTGTGCTCTGATGATGGTATGTATATAAAGTTACTGATTTGTATTTCAAAAGTTATGTTATATAATATATTTTATTCGTTCCGCTGTGAGATTCGTGTTTACTTTGATTATGCTCAGTTGTGTTCTTCTTCCTCTATTCTATTAGTTCTATCTTTTCTATCTCACCCTCAAATTTCTTTTATTAATGATACGGTATTTTCGATGTCTGAACAGTCGACGCTGGGTTTTGTGTCGATTTTCGGAGTCGAAAATCCCGTGGTCGTTACAAAGCTGCAGTCCTTGTTAGAATTATTTTCCAGCCACTGAAGTGAGTTCAGTGCTTAAACAATTTCAAAACCCATTCAAAATCGTTTTAAAACAAAGCTATGCTGTTCTAATATACTTCAAAACTATTTTTCTAACTTCCCAGGATTTAAATTCCAAATTCTGGTTTGAATTAAATTTTAATTCTTCTCATTTGTATATTTAATTCATATACATGTTCCATTTGGTTATATATAACCATTTCAATTTTTATAATCTCGTTGGATTATAATCAACCAACACATCTATATCTTATAATAATTTTAGAAAATTATTCTTTCTATATCAAAATATAGTTTTGGGTAAAATTATTTCATTTACCCATCTTAAAACATTATTATGTTGAATTTCTCTGTTCAAGTGTTCAGAAATTCCTATTGACTTTGTGGCGTCCCACAGTTCGATCAGAATTCATAAGCCACTCAACAGACTAGCCGACACAATATAAAAAATTTATATATCAATTAACAAATACGCTCTCTCAAATATATACACTCAACTCATTCTAGGGTACTACTGACCCTATCTCTAATGAGTACAACACCACCCAAGCCTAGGTATTCGCTCAAACTAAGCTCTAATACCAACTGTAATGGCCCGCAAATCCGTACTATTTGAGTTGACTAATAACACCACTCGTCCAACCCAAATTTGCACAGAAATACGAATCATTATTACAAAGAAGTTAGAGTATGAGAAATAGAAAGAAAGAAATCTTAGAATAGAAGAAAACAAAGAAGACAAATCTCACAGCGGAACGAATAAAATATATTATATAACATAACTTTTGAAATACAAATCAATAGCCGTATATACATACCATTATCAGAGCACAACAGCTATTTCTGGAACAGTTATAACCACCTGTTTCCAGATAAAAACATGATACACAGCGGAAATATGATTGTCTGTAGCTAACTGGTGAAGCCTCCTGCTTCCAGCTCTTCCAAGTGAATATGAAAAATCCCGACTCCTTGACGGCCCGTACAAATTTGGGCACCCAAGAGTTTAGGGAAAACAAACAAAATAAACTCTAGGTCAATCATGGGACTGGTGTGAGTAAACTCCAACCAATTGTTTAACTTTCAAAATCCTTTTGAAAGAAAGGATAATAGTAAGACCAGCCCACACATAAACATGGACGGTTTTTATCTTACGATAACCCAAATATCTTTGATATCAAATCCTGTGATATTATAATAATGTCTACATCAAATAAATAGAATCTAGCGGAACGCTTGCATCTCACGTTCCGTATATAATATAAATCAAAAACCGCATGGCGCTTATTAGGGATTGGATTTCCAACATGACAAGGTATGGAACCACCTTCCGATAGTGTATCTCTAGAGAGGAATACACTGGGTTCAACAAGAACGTCTTGCAACCCAGCCCACACATGACCGACCACTCATTTCGCTTGAGTTAATCGAATGTATATCACCAATGGTTAGGATCAGCAACGGTTTCCCGAATGGGACAACATCGAATAGAATAAGGAATTAAATGAATCTCTAGATAGGTGATTATACACCCTAATGGGAGCGACCCACATAGCCATGTTGCCTGCCTGATTTTTGTCATTTCCCGGTTGTTGAGGCCTGAGGCTACGATTACTTTCTATTCATTGATAGCACAATCACTTTGAATGCCACATTGTCAGATCCATTAATCAATAGTTGATTTGCACAAATATATTCTGGATATTATGCTAAGGGAATAAATCCGTTGCCACCATTATATTTATACAGACCATATATTCGATCATTAGAAATACTTTGTCAGACATTCGTCTATATACGTTCGTTTTGGGATTAAACAAAATCGAAGGCACAATTTCTATTAATAGAAAAAGCGCTTGCACTTTACTCCATCTTCGATTATCTTCATATAATCTAATTCGCAAGGTTACTGCTAATACGAAGTGGTTCACGGATATTAATCCAACGGGTCTCTCCATATTGACAACGATATTGGCAAACACTTCAATAGTCGGTTATTTAACTATCGAAGAAAAACAAACGAACATTCATCCATAACATCCAACAATCACTGGGCCCGTTAATTACTATTTCATTAATAAATTCACTTCTTCATTTCCCTATCAAATATTTGTTAACCAAATATTTTTAGTAATCTTATTGATCTCTTATGCTAGTTGGAAAAACATTTCCCTATATCACCTTTTTTATTTTCTATACTTAGAAAATATCTTCTATTAATAATTGGAAAATATTCAAATTTCTAATCTCTTTAACAACCGTTCATTTTTACACTCAGAAAATATTTATTTATTATATTTCCAAAATTTCCACTTACTTGGGTTAAAACGAATGTTAAGTAAAACATCGTTACAACAACCCAAATTATTTCATTCAACTATCTTTTATTGAACCATTGATCTTCGAGACTGAATCTTGCTATTTATCGTTTAAAAATGAAAACAATCGAGTTGGGGTATAATTACCTCTCAGACCTTGACTGAAAACATCCTTAACTTAAAAACAGACAAAACCACTTACCTCGAATAATCAATATTGTAAAAACCAATTATTCATTTTAAACCCGTAACGTTTCTCTTTCTAATTTTACCAGATTTAATTATATATTTCCTTTTTGTTTATAACAGTCTATTTTAATTTCGTTTTCTTATCGAATTCTATATATCGATACATTGATTTCTAACTATCAATTTTTTTAAAAAATATTCTTACTCCTTAAATTTCCGGAAAATTTCGCCATAACCTCCTTTGTACCGGGAGCATTGGGAAAATCCCCAAACCACCACACAGGCTTCTCAAATCAAAAAGAAAAAGAAAAAGCCAAGCGGCTTGCCGATACGGCGCATAAAACCTCATATGGAATTTAAACGTATACCTTTTTGTTGGGCACTAAATTTATAAACTTCATTCTCTTCATATACTTCATTCCATACCTGCCTAACACATATTCACCTGTTTTCAATTCAATTCAACTCAATCCAATTGTTTGAATTCAGTTTCGCCCATTTATTCTTTAATTAGTTATTTTGCCTATTCCACTTCTTTGTTTGAACATAACATATTCAAATAAAATATTTAACTTGCTTATAACCAAATTGAATTCCAATTTGAACTCTAGTTCCCTTCTCGGTTTTGAATATAAATTTCCAAATCGAATTCACTTATTCAAAGCCCAATATCAATTCAAAATCTCATTAACCAATTCCAATTCAAATTAGTTAATTCTATTCAATAATTAAAAATCTGATTTTTGTTTCAAAAATCTGATTCATTACTCCACTTGAGTTCACATATAATTTACAACTCAAATCTGAAATTTTCTAAATAGAAATTCGGATTTTATTCGCTCAAAATCCTTTTATAAAATTAAATTAACCGTTATGGTTTTTAAATGGTTATGTCGCTGCTTTTCTGAAAATTTGACTTTGACATCACTCAAAATATATACAACGAACTTCAAAACATTCTCTTCCATAAGAAAACTATTATCTAATTGGTCCTGACGGTTCTTGTTTCAAAAAATTCCGACTTCAATTGAGTTCTACATACTCAATTAAAGTTCAACTCGCCAATTTACGATCTACCGCGCTGCGACGAGTTCGTTTTAATTATATTTAATATATAAACGTTTTAAACTTCGTTTATATATAAATTCCAGCTCCATTCTAATATATTTTATATATTTTAAACCAATTTTCCAAATTCAACTTAATATATTCGATTATCTAAAACTGTCGTTTTTTCCTAACTCGTAAATAAATTTATTTATACTTCGATCTTTTATATTCAAATTCCATTTCAATTCTATTTAAATTTCCTATATTCAATTTCCATTTCAAATTTATTTGAATTCTATATTCAAATTTCCCTTTCAACTCTATTTGAATTCTATATTGAAATTCTATTTCAATTTCTCTATATTCAAACTCCATTTGAATTTCTATATTCAAATTCTATATTTAAAATTTCTTTATTCAAATTCCATTTCACTTTCTATATTCAAATTCTATTTTTGAATTCCATTTATATTCAAACTCCATTTGAATTTCTATATTCAAATTCTATTTGAATTTTCTATATAGAAATTTAAATATTCAAATTATCTCTTGATAATTTATTCATTTTATTTATAAACACCATTTTATAAATTTCCTTGTTTTATTTAAACAAGTCTATTTCGAAATCTATTGAAAACCAAAATCTTATTTTGGAAATTTCTATTTAAAATAACTTATATATATTACACCCAATTTATTTTCATATTCAATTTAACTTCCATTTAAATAAATTCGAATTAATCAAATTCAAATCATAAATCCCTATGGATTTATTTTAGTTCAATTTATATTCTGAACATCAGAATAAATTCCATTGTTTATTTCTTTAAAACGATTTCCCTATTTCTATTTTTAAATTCACATTTGAATTTAAATATTCGAATTATCAAATAATAATTTTTCCACTTTATTTATAAACACTATTTATAAATTCATTTCACTTCTCTGCATTATTAATTTATAAACCATGTTTATAAATTCATTTCACTTCCCGCATTATCGATTTATAAACAACGTTTATAAATTTCAATACTTGTTTTATATTCTAAACAAATTAATATTTTTATAGCCCATTCAAAATTCAAATTCTATTTTTTAAAAATAGATTTCCCCTTTTAAATCTCAAATATCCTTTCGAAGATATTTTTATATATCAACATTTTGGCGCCAGTGATATTTAATAATCAAACCACTCAATTATCAATCAACACATCATATATGATAATATATGTGAAAACAAACAAATGAAAATATTTTGAGGAATCCAGTTGGATTCTTCCAACCTGTTTTCCTGCATCCACAGACGTTAGTCAAAATAAATAATACCAATCCTGCTTCATGGCAGGATATCGCGGTATAGAAGGTCATCCACTATCATAGCGTGGGGTTGTAACACCCCGTAAATTCTATAACATTAAGCTTCACAAATTAAAGTGCAATTAATTCCAAATGAAAGAATGAAGGGAAATGGGTTACGCCATTTCGTTCGTCTTGGAATTCTGCTTGAGATAAAGTCCGAGTTTGCGTGAATCGGACTCCGTATGAAGGAGTTATGACCTTCGGAAGTTTCAGAATAAAATTTAAAATTCAAACAGCTCGGTTTCAAATTCAAAATTCGAAAAACAGGTTCAAACTGGGCTGGGCGGGAAAATTCCCGCCCAGGGACCGGGTCGACCATAGGGTCGACCATGGTGTCGACCTGGTCACCCCAGGTCGACCAAAGTGTCGACCTGGGTGTCGACCTGCCAGTCGACCTGGCTGGCTGGGTCTGGCTCTGGCTCGAATTTCTGTGGTTCGGTATGTCATTAGGGCTGACATGTCACCTCTTGATTGGCTCTTTGAACTTTGTATGGTCTAGATTCCTCCTGTCTTCATCTGAAGGCTTAAAACAATTTAAAAATCTATATATACACCCTAAGCCTCAACTAAAATTCACAAAAAAAAAATTGGAGTCGTCATGCTGCCAGGAAGGAATTGAGCATAGCCGTCAAGAGAGAGGAGCTTAGAGACGAATCAAATTAAGGAGAAGACTAAAGCTTAATCAAATTAATCAACGCAACGTTAATCTACCCTAAGGAACGCACCTCAATTTTAGAATTCAGAATCCAGAATTCAAAATTCTGCATTCGTTGTAAGTATAGTGACCTTTCAGAATATGAATAAAACTATGACGTGATTCGATGTAAATGAAAATAGAATTGTGTTATTATACGATAATAATATAAATTATGTGTATTGTAATGATTCTGTTATGACTTGTGTATTGATATTTGTGGCCTAAATTGATTAATGCAAGCCTATTGGACAATTGTATATGAAAATAATGGCACTTGCAAGTTTGTGGTAAAAACTAGAATTTGTTCCCTTTATGTTTATGTCGATAGCATGGACTACATACATTCCCTAAGTCTAAGTTAAAGCTTATGTAAACATGTTCTAGGTTTGAGACCTTTTATGCCTACATGACCCAAAACCTATGAGCACATTCTTATGTTTATTTGCAAGTATAATTGGATCTATGTTAAGTACTGTTTGGGTTACATAAACTATGCAAGTTTCATGCTGAAATAGGCTATATGATTAGTTGTTAAAAATTGGACATTTTGGTGATTATACAACATGTTAGTTTTGTTGTTGACATTATGCCAAGTTAAACATGTTTAAACCCAACTTTGTATAAGCCTAAACTATGCCATTTTATATGACACCTACTTAGTTATACTCTGATTTGAATGCAAGTTCACATGACCCATAATTTATGTTAGTTGAATTGCTAAATTGCAAGTTCATGCGCCACACACCTTTATGTATTGTGAAATATTACATGTTCTTGATTTCCCCTTTTTCTCACATTTAAAAAGTTGGGCTGAATTGTGTCGAGCCCAACATTTGTTATAATGTTGCGAACGTACAAACGAGGGTAATAACGTTGGGTGTAAAACATGAAAAATATATGTTGGCATGGTTGGCACAGGCCAACGACAATGACATTTAAGTGGTACGAATTGTTATACCCAAGAATAAAGGACATGACATTTACATATAATTGAGAAGTGATAAAATATGTAAATTTAGAAAACACGGTATGATTAACCCGAGGTTGGATTGAGTTGTGACGTAAACCTGCCCGGACCCACCCGGCTGTCCAGTAGTCACAACAATACCTATCCAATGTGGGTGGTTAAGCATTGAGCCCAATAAGGACCCAAGGTTAGACTGAGCTACGGTGTAAACCTGCCTGGAACCGACCGGCACATCCAGTAACCATAGCAATATCTGTCTAATGTGAGTGGTCAGGTGCTTTAAGAGGTTAAGGACAGATGGTAAGGTTAAGTCAACTAAAAACACTTAACCAAATTCAACATGTTAACAAGAATTGATGGGTGAGGTTAGGTAAATACAGACACTTAACCCCTTAACATGTTTGACTAGAAAACCCTAGTAACGAGGGTCCTGTTTCAGCAGTAACCCAAGTTAGGTATCATGGTACCCTGAAACTAGGCAGGGTGGGGCACGATTACTGGGCTGATTGTAAGCGGTCAAAACGACGGCGGTGGGTGCACAGTGTAGGTTCTAACGGGGTGTGGGCGTGCACACACTCCGGAGCAGACAAACAGGGTACTGGGGCACCGGTAGTATAACCTATGTATTCTAAGGTTTGTGTCGGGGCCGCCACCATGGGTCTTGAAACACCCCATGGTGGGACCAGCATAGGTATCTACAGTTCTTGGGGGCCGTATGACACATATGTTTATGCGAGTAGGAGCTGATCTTTAGAAACGGAATCACTTCACCCTCAGTATAGGGTGCATCTTTAGAAAATGGGGATCACTACACCCTCAGCATGGGGTGCCAGTTAGAATAAGTTCAAGTTGGTGCAGAGATATGGTGTGGGTGCGATAATACCTTCGATACTAAACTACACTTCCTTAGCTTGTGATACTTTACTGTTTTCAGTTTATATCTATCATGCCTTTTTTCCTATTCACATACTGAAGAGTTACAAGATTTACTCAGGCTTTATGTCTGACCCTATTTTCTTTTTGTCTTCTTTTCTTTCGTTCCCCCCCCAGGTCCACAGGGAGGAAACAACCCAGTTTAGTCAGACTCTTTGCAAGCTTCAAGAACGTAGATGTATGGTTTGGATCTCTTTTGCTCGGACTATGGCTTTGGATATCACTATGGGGATTTTCGTTACTTTATTTATGTTTCATGCTTCTTTAATAAGCAAGACAGTATTGAGGTTGTAATGTTGGAAGTATTTTGAGGACAATTATGGAAGTGTTTTGTTTCAACACGTATTGATTAAATAAAAGTCTGTTTGGTTTCCGTTGTTTAAAATATGTGTATTTATATCTTTCTTGTGTTTACCTGTGACTTTTACTTATAAACCTCCACCAAAGTTAAGGCATTCCCTGTGTGAGTGACCTTAACGGAGGTGGGGTGTTTCACTTGGTATCAGAGCATAGGTTTACCAGATAAGATAAAAGTTTTTGAAATTGTTTTCAAAAGAAAGTTTAAAGAAGATTTTTTCTAGAAAAAAAATGTTATATTTTTACAAAAAAGGCATAATCCCCCAAAGCCATGTGCACTATCTCTCTCTATCCTTCATTTTGAATCTTTCCTTTCTGTTTCAGCATGTCTGGAGACCTTAACCTTCCAGAAGGAGTGTCGATACCCGGCTGGTTTAGGAGGTACTTAGAAGCAATGGCCAATGGCACGGGCCCAGCAGACATTCCTCCTCCAGTGGCCGCGGTTCCTCCTCCTCCACCTCCTCCTCGTGGAAATGCCTTCGCAAAAACATGTAGAGACTTCAAGGCTATGGGTGGAAAATACTTTTATGGGACAGAGTCCTTTGTAGGAGCAAGAAACTGGCTAAAGGAGAACGATGATCTGTTTGTCATCTTCGGAGTTGATGACAGGCAAAAGATACAACTAGCAGTGTGGTTGCTTATAGATGAAGGTTCCTATTGGTGGGAGATTACCAATGCTCAGAGGGCGGTGGAAACATGGGAAGATTTCAGGACAAGGTTTGAGATGAAATTTCTCTCCCAAGCTAAAAGAAGCCTGCAAATGGAGAAGTTCCTAATTCTTAAACAGGGGAGCATGACGATCAGGGAGTACGTCAATCAGTTTAATCAGCTGGCCAGATTTGGGCTGGACTTAGTAAACACCCAACACAAGAAGGCGCTTCGCTTCGTCAAAGGTTTGAATGAGCCTCTACACAGCCTTGCTATGACCCATGTATTCACGGGAGCGACTTATGAAAGCTTGGTGGACATGGCGTTGCTACACGAGGAAGACAACGGCAAGAAAGAAACCAATGTGGAAGAAAAGAAAGAGGGTTTTCAAGCTAAGAAAACAGACTTCAAGAAAGGAGGAAAGAACAATAAGCCCCGTGAGAAGAGAAAGTGCAATTTTTGTGGCATTGTGGGACATATAGCAAAAGACTGCAGGAAGAAGAAGGCAAAAATGAATGGTGGTTGCTTCAGTTGTGGAGAGACTGGGCACTTGGCTAAGGACTACCCAAAGAAGGGGGGCAGGGGCAGAGGATTGGATCCACCTCTAGAGGTCAAGTTCATGCACCGGCGGCACCTCCGCTGGAACGAGGTAGTAATATTTCTGTAGAAAGTGTAGTCTATCTTTATGATCATCCAGTTCGCACACTTTTTGACTCTGGCGCATCACACTCCTTTATTTCATCTGCCTTAGTAGAATCTCTGCATCTAGACACTAGTATGGTAGAGGGTCCCTTAGTAGTTTCAAATCCAATTGGGGGCTCCGCTTACTTGCCAATGGTTTGTTTGGGTTTGAAAATCTCTGTTCTCAGCGTTGAGTTTAGTTGTAATGCCTTTGTTTTGGGCTTCTCAGGATATGGTTTGATCTTAGGCATGGACAGGTTATCCAGTAATGGTGCCATTCTTAATTGTGAGAAAAGAGTAGTTAGACTCTTGACTCGTCTTAGTAACACTCTAGAAATTTCTTGTAATCCCTTGAATGTTGTTATGCTTAGTTATCTAGAGTCGCTTGATGCTTCGGATGAGAATTTGCAGTCAGTTAGAGTAGTCCGGGAATATCCGGATGTCTTTGAGGAGGTGAAGGGCTTACCTCCAAGGCGGGAAATGGACTTCCTCATATATCTTGTGGATAATGCAAAGCCTGTAGCTTTACCTGTCAGACACATGGCACCAAAGGAGAGAATGGAGCTCAGTAAGCAGGTTAAAGAACTTCTCGAAAAGGGGTTCATTAGATGGAGCATTTCGGAATGGGGTGCTCCAGTGGTGTTCGCAACCAAAGCAGACGGTTCGCTTCGCCTTTGCATCGACTATAGGGAGTTAAACAAATTGACCAAGAAAAATAGGCACCCTCTTCCCCGAATCGACGATTTGTTTGATCAGCTTGTAGGTGCATCGGTCTTCTCCCAACTTGATCTAGCAACTGGGTTCCATCAGCTAAGAGTAGCTGAAGACAGCATTGATAAAACGACGTTCAGAACCCCAGACGGTTTCTTCGAGTGGCTTGTCATGCCTTTCGGCTTGACAAACACACCTGCTTATTTCGTAGACCTAATGAGCAGGGTATTCAGAGAATTCCTCAATAAATTTGTGGTGGTCTTCGTAGATGATATCTTGATCTTCTCAAAGAATGAGGAAGAACAAGCTCAGCATCTGAAAGAAATCATGGAAACTCTCCGAGTTCATCAGCTAAAAGCCAAATTCTCCATGTGCCACTTTTGGAGAGAAGAAGTAAGGTTTCTTGGGCATGTAGTGTCCAAAGAAGGGTTGGCGGTGGACCCCGCGAAAGTAGTGGCAGTGCAAGATTGGAAAAGACCAAGAAATGCAACCGAAGTCCGAAGCTTTCTTGGGCTAGCAGGTTTTTACCGAAAGTTCATTAGGGATTTCTCGAAAATCTCAGCTCCACTCACAAGGCTAAAAAAGAAGAATTTGGCATTTGCTTGGGATTTGGACTGTGACATTGCCTTCCAACACCTAAAAAGAGCTCTTACAACAACTCCAGTTCTAACTCTGCCTGACGGAAGAAAAATGTTCACAGTATACACAGATGCATGTGGAACGGGACTAGGTGCTGTTCTAATGCAAAAAGGAAGGGTAGTAGGTTATGGTGGAAGACAATTGAAAGTTCATGAAAAGAACTACCCAACCCACGATCTTGAGTTGGTCGCCATCATCTTTGCACTTAAGTCTTGGCGCCATTATCTCCTAGGCGAGAAGTTCGAATTATACACAGACCATAAATCATTGAAATATCTCTTCTCGCAGAAGGTTCTTAATTTGAGGCAGCAAAGGTGGATGGATTTTCTTGCCTCGTATGATTTTGAAATTTCCTATACTCCCGGCAAAGGCAACGTAGTAGTAGACGCGTTGAGCCAAAAGAAACTGACCTTAAACCCTCTCTTTGTGGAAAGGCAGAGCTTGGAGTATATAGCCAGTTTTAACTTTAGGCCCTCCTCAGATTTTGTACCGGGTTTGTTAGTATCTCTCGAAGTACGCCCTACTCTCTTGGACTCAATAGGGGCTGCACAACGTGAAGACCCTCAGCTTGTTGAAGTGATTGATAAACTTATTAGGGGTGAGACTTCTAGTCACCTCAATAGATACACCATCAATGATAAGGGTTGGCTGAGGCGAGATGGGAGACTATGCGTCCCACAAACAAGGGAGTTGACAAAGAAGGTTCTCGAGGAAGCGCATCATTCCAAGATGACTATACACCCTAGCGGTGATAAGATGTACAAAGATATAAAAAGAACTTTCTTTTGGAGCAGCATGAAGCAGGACGTGGAAGATTTCGTTTCTAAGTGTACGACCTGCCAACTAGTCAAGGCAGAACAGAAAAAGTCTGGAGGACTACTTCATCCTCTAGAGGTCCCACAGTGGAAGTGGGATAGCATTTCAATGGACTTCATTGATGGACTTCCTAGGTCAAGATGGGGCAATACTAGCATTTGGGTAATAGTGGATAGGCTTACTAAAAGCGCCCACTTTATACCCATTAA
Organism: Allium sativum; assembly: GCA_030737875.1. Lineage (NCBI taxonomy): Eukaryota > Viridiplantae > Streptophyta > Magnoliopsida > Asparagales > Amaryllidaceae > Allium > Allium sativum. Next base: position 40,917,767 of record CM060916.1, read on the forward strand.
AAGTAGAAGGACTGCCTCATCTCTTGCATCTCTTTATCTCAAGGAAATAGTTCGAATCCATGGGATACCCTCCAGCATTGTTAGTGACCGAGACCCTATCTTCACAAGTGAGTTTTGGCGGAGTCTGCAAAAAGCTGTAGGCACACAGTTATGTTTAGCACGACCTATCACCCCCAAACAGATGGCCAGACGAAAATGGTGAATAGAGTTTTAGAGGATCTTTTGAGACTTTGCGTTCTTGACTTTGGAGGGACATGGGAGGATCACCTTCCTTTAGTGGAATTTTCCTACAACAACAGCTACCAACGGTATGGCGCCCTTCGAAGCCTTGTATGGAAGACCGTGAAGATCACTAACTTGTTGGTGGGAGTCTACAGATAAACTTATACTTGGGCCGGACATGATTCGAGAGACTTCAGAGAAAGTGGACTTGATACGAAGAAGGATGAAGACAGCCCAAGACAGACAAAAATCCTACGCCGACAAAAGAAGGACTGACCTTGAGTTTGAGGTTGGGGACAGGGTTTTCCTTAATGTATCTCCTTTAATGAACGTCTTTCTCTTTGGATCCACAGGAAAGTTAGCACCAAGATTCTTAGGGTGGTTTCCTATCATGAAGAAGGTTGGGAAGATGGCTTATAGATTAGAGATACCCGAGAGACTGGCCGGAGTTCACAACGTCTTTCATGTTTCTCACCTCCGGAAGTGTTTGCATGAGTCTACGGAAGTGGTGGAACCTAGCATTCTAGAAGACGCCGAAGTGGAGCGAGAAGCAACTGTGAGGAGAGTTCCCACCCGCATCTTAGGAACTGAAGTGAAAAAGCTACGCAACCGCGAAGTCAAACTCGTTAAAGTTCAGTGGAGCGACACCGAGGAAGACGCGACTTGGGAAACTGAGGACAGAATATGCGTTGCCTACCCTTTTCTTTTTGAGGGTACATCTTTGATCTCTCTTTTTCCTTAAGTTATGCTTTATCTATCTTTTTAGGTATATCTCCTCGGTCCTTTTCCTAACTCCTTAGGTAGAAAACAAATGGATGAAAACATGTATTTGAAAACATGTTGTGGATGATGGCTGCAAATGGTTGCTAGTTATTGCTAGTGTTTGCTCGTGGATGCATATACACACACACCCTAGGTTTTAGATCGGCTCAGTCACTTCATATTGCATATGCATATGTGTATTCTCATTCGTATATGGTTGAAACTTGATATGCTGTCATATGGTTGTCGCATTTGTATGAATAGTTGTGCACTCATGTAGAATTATGAGTAGGAAAAATTTGCATACATAATGAATTCGTGACACTTACATGATTCACATTAAGGAGGTCAACTGAATCAGTAGACCGCCTGATTTCTGCATTAGATAAGGACATGTACACACACTATGCATATGATCATGAAGCATTAGAAGTCTTTTAAGGACAGTGGACGCCTGTGTTTGTTGGTTGAGTAGATGGACGATTGGATGGTAGGATATACATTCTTCCTAACTTGAAGATTTCGGGGACGAAATCCTTTTAAGGGGGAGAATGTAACACCCCGTAAATTCTATAACATTAAGCTTCACAAATTAAAGTGAAATTAATTCTAAATGAAAGAATTAAGGGAAATGGGTTACGCCATTGCGTTCGTTTCAGAATTCTGCTTGAAATAGAGTCCGAGTTTGCGTGAATCGAACTCCGTATGAAGGAGTTATGACCATCGGAAGTTTCAGAATAAAATTTAAAATTCAAACAGCTCGGTTTCAAATTCAAAATTCGAAAAATAGGTTCAAACTGGGCTGGGCGGGAAAATTCCCGCCCAGGGACCAGGTCGACCATAGGGTCAACCATGGTGTCGACCTGGTCACCCCAGGTCGACCATAGTGTCGACCTGGGTGTCGACCTACCAGTCGACATGGCTGGCTGGGTCTGGCTCTGGCTCGAATTTCTGTGGTTCGGTGTGTCATTGGGGCTGACATGTCACCTCTTGATTGGCTCTTTGAACTTTGTATGGTCTAGATTCCTCCTGTCTTCATCTGACGGCTCAAAACAATTTAAAAATCTATATATATACACCCTAAGTCTCAACTAAAATTCACAAAAAAAAAAGATGGAAGTCGTCATGCTGCCAGGAAGGAATTGAGCATAGCCGTCAACAGAGTGGAACTTAGAGACGAATCAAATTAAGAAGAAGGCTAAAGCTTAATCAAATTAATCATCGCAACGTTAATCTACCCAAAGGAATGCACCTCAATTTCAGAATTCAGAATCCAGAATTCAAGATTCTGCATTCGTTGTAAGTATAGCCACCTTTCAGAACATGAATAAAACTGTGACGTGATTCGATGTAAATGAAAAATAGAATTGTGTTATTGTACGATAATGATATAAATTATGTGTATTGTAATGATTCTGTTATGACTTGTGTATTGATATTTGTGGCCTAAATTGATTAATGCAAGCCTATTGGACAATTGTATATGAAAATAATGGCACTTGCAAGTTTGTGGCAAAAACTAGAATTTGATCCCTTTATGTTTATGTCGATAGCAAGGACTACATACATTCCCTAAGTCTAAGTTAAAGCTTATGTAAACATGTTCTAGGTTTGAGACCTTTTATGCCTACATGACCCAAACCTATGAACACATTCTTATGTTTATTTGCAAGTATAATTGGATCTATGTTAAGTACCGTTTGGGTTACATAAACTATGGAAGTTTCATGTTGAAATAGGCTATATGATTAGTTGTTAAAATTGGACATTTTGGTGATTATACAACATGTTAGTTTTGTTGTTGACATTATGCCAAGTTAAACATGTTTAAACCCAAGTTTATATAAGCCTAAACTATGCCATTTTATATGACACCTACTTAGTTATACTCTGATTTGAATGCAAGTTCACATGACCCATAATTTATGTTAGTTGAATCGCTAAATTGCAAGTTCATGCGCCACACACCTTTATGTATTGTGAAATATTACATGTTCTTGATTTCCCCTTTTTCTCACGTTTAAAAAGTTGGGCTGAATTGTGTCGAGCCCAACATTTGTTATAATGTTGCGAACGTACAAATGGGGGTAATAACGTTGGGTGTAAAACATGAAAAATATATGTTGGCATGGTTGGCACATGCTAACGACAATGACATTTAAGCGGTATGAATTGTTATACCCAAGAATAAAGGACATGACATTTACATATAATTGAGAAGTGATAAAATATGTAAATTTAGAAAACACGGTATGCTTAACCCGAGGTTGGATTGAATTGTGATGTAAACCTGCCCGGACCCGCCCGGCTGTCCAGTAGTCACAACCATACCTATCCAATGTGAGTGTTTAAGCATTGAGCCCAATAAGGACCCGAGGTTAGACTGAGCTATGGTGTAAACCTGCCTGGAACCGACCGGCACATCCAGTAACCGTAGCAATATCTGTCTAATGTGAGTGGTCAGGTGCTTTAAGAGGTTAAGGACAGATGGTAGGGTTAAGTCAACTAAAAACACTTAACCAAATTCAACATATTAACAAGAATTGATGGGTGAGGTTAGGTAAATACAGACACTTAACCCCTTAACATGTTTGACTAGAAAACCCTAGTAACAAGGGACCTGTTTCAGCAGTAACCCAAGTTAGGTATCATGGTACCCTGAAACTAGGCAGGGTGGGGCGAGATTACTGGGCAGATTGTAAGCGGTCAAAACGATGGCGGTGGGTGCATAGTGTAGGTTCTAACAGGGTACGGGCATGCACACACTCCGGAGCAGACAAACAGGGCACTGGGGCACTAGTAGTATAACCTATGTATTCAAAGGTTTGTGTCGGGGCCGCCACCATGGGTCTTGATACACCCCATGGTGGGACCAGCATAGGTATCTACAGTTCTTGGGGGTCGTATGACACATATGTTTATGCGAGTAGGAGCCGATCTTTAGAAACAGAATCACTTCACCCTCAGTATAGGGTGCATCCTTAGAAAATGGGGATCACTACACCCTCAGCATGGGGTGCCGGTTAGAATAGGTTCAAGTAGGTGCAGAGATATGGTGTGGGTGCGAGAGTATCTTCGATTCTAAACTACACTTCCTTAGCTGGTGATACTTTACTGTTTTCAGTTTATATCTATCATGCCCTTTTTCCTATTCACATACTGAAGAGTTACTAGATTTACTCAGGCTTTATGTCTGACCCTATTTTCTTTTCGTCTTCTTTTCTTTCGTCCCCCCCCCAGGTCCACAGGGAGGAAACAACCCAGTTTAGTCAGACACTTTGCAAGCTTCAAGACCGTAGATGTATGGTTTGGATCTGTTTTGCTCGGACCATGGCTTTGGATATCACTATGGGGATTTTTGTTACTTTATTTATGTTTCATGCTTCTTTAATAAGCAAGACAGTATTGAGGTTGTAATGTTGGAAGTATTTTGAGGACAATTATGGAAGTGTTTTGTTTGAACACGTTTTTGTGAAATAAAAGTCTGTTTGGTTTCCGCTGTTTAAAATATGTGTATTTATATCTATCTTGTGTTTACCTGTGACTTTTATTTATAAACCTCCACCAAAGTTAAGGCATTCCTTTTGTGAGTGACCTTAACGGAGGTGGGGTGTTTCAGGGGTGCATAGGGTAATCATCCGCTAATGGTACTGCGGGCATCCGCTAATAATACTATGGGAAATCCAACCACCACAATATATATATAAATATATATAATAGTAACCACCAAGCCTAAATAACTAATATATTTAAGATGCACAAAAATATTGAACGCGACCAAACAAGCAACAAACAATTATTTTTAACTGATAAAAATAATTTTAAATAAAATGTGAGTGAGATTTACTCACCAGAATTTTCCATTGCCGAATATCCAACTTAATTCGGTATTGTCGGCTTTGAAATTTCTCAAATGAAGTTTATCGTGTACCTACGATTATTTAACTTTGTTTAATGATTAACTATTTATTTTAAACAAATAAATAAACAAGTCTATTCTATGTATGTTTTTTAAATTTCATCAAACTTTACCTTGATTAGCGCGATTTTAGAAAAACCCAATCTTCCTCTTCCTTTTACTAATCCGGACAACGTAAGCACCATTGATCTCAGCGTCCAAAACTACACCTCCTTATCTCCATTACTTCGAACTCATTGCCACCTTATAGCTATCGACTTTGACCTTACTGCCCTGTCGTATCCTCTATCACCATTCGGATTTTCACAGTACCAATCCTTCCTCAATTGAAAGCAACCATCGCATAACCACCTCCGTAAGTACCCGTAACTTCCCCGTGAAGGAAAGAGAGGATACTATGAGAACAACACATTAAAGGACGCAGACAGAAGAACATTTCATTGTTAATTACAAAAATTCATCAGAATACAAGAATATACAGAGTATGAATAAATATTACACAGAAAATATCAGAGATTTAAACTACATTTAAATACATTGCAGCGGAAATAATACAAAACACAACTAGAAGAGATATACGGATACAGAGCTTTCCGGATATCGTTCCAGCTGTAAATCAGGATCCTGTGAATATAAATCTGCAAAACCAAAACTACTAGCTGCCCGTGTCGAAATAAGGGCACCCAGAGTTTAGGTTAAAACAATAAACTCCAGGTCAGTCATGGGACTGGTGTGAGAACTAAAACAGTTATTAATCTTTATTTTAAAGTTAGGTAAATCAAGGGACCACGCCGTATAACACGGAACGAGTTTCCTCCCAAGAATACTAGTGCATAAAACAACAGCGCAATGCTAAATAAAGAACAATGAAGCTATTATAAGACCCAGGTCCGATCACACAATGCAACACAAGCCGGAGGATAGGTTTTTTTACCTTATAATAGCCAAAGATTGCTTGATATGCTAAATTTCATGTTTTAATTCTTAATCAGACTCCAACCGTAAATTAGTAAGAGAACGATTCCCTAAGTATTAACCCCGAAGGCCGAAACCAACATCAGACCAATACCCAGGAAACCACCCATCTTAGCTCGTTTCCAGTTAGTTTCTGAATTTATATATAATCATAAATGTTAATCATAGACGGCGTGGGTACCATATATCATGTCGCCAATACTAGGCTCTACAATCAAAACCGCAAAGTCACGTATTTGGAAGTTGGATTTCCATCTGTGAACCGAGGCAAAAGAAAGTCCTCTACCGATTTGAGACAATCTAGCCCATGTCTCAGGGACAGAACGCATCGACCCTTGGAGCGACAGGGTCGGTCCATCGATGTTGATTAAAATGAAGGAACATTGTGTTTCCCTGCCCTTTGGGGGCGTAAATGAGCCAACGAATGACTCCATCGGCTTCACATAGTCACCGATATATCCAAGGCGCTTCCCAAACCAACAACCACATAAGTCAAACTCGTCAGGGCGTGTCAAACCACTGACGCCACTTCTAGCTTGAAGGAAACTCATGTCCTCCCTGAGGTCCTCTCCCGTTTTTGGTTCACCACCGGAGTGTGAGGCTCACGAATCAACGCTGCACAAAGCTATGCCACACAGGCTGTGCTTTGATCATCAACCACAAGACTCTGCTTTTCAACAGAAGCCTTGATCATTTGCATCTTAGCATGCCACACAGGCAAACCACTCTATGCAACCAATATCCATCAATCACACAGAATGATATCCAATGTCAGACACACAGTCCATTTACAAGTCTGTTCTAGGTCTGAACGAAACCGGAGGCACCAAGTACCCCGCATATCCATCGATCTCCAAATACGTCTGGACAACCACCAACTGATTCCCTCCTCTTAGGTGTACGACCCAATCAAGATCATCAGTAATTATCCAAACGACGTGAAGACCTTCGGTCTTCAACCACCGTCTTCATCTTCGACTCATCGTCGAATCAGTTATTCAGAATGGGATAAACCCGGTCTTTCTGAATAACTCGCGTATATAATAAACAAGTGTTACACAAACACAACATACGCCTCATTCCAATTCATCAGTCACTAACCGTAAATTAACAAGAGAATAATTCCCCAAATATTAACCCCAAAGGCCGAAACCAACATCAGATCAATACCCAAGAAACCATTCTGCTTAGTTAACCTACAGTTAGTTTCTTAGTTTCACATTCTTAGGGAAAGGCTACCATTAATTTTATCAAGGATAAATTCTTTTAAATTTATTATTTAATCTTCCTTTGAATGTCACTTCTAACTAGTCGGGATTAGCGAACCACACCGAAGTAATCATTTATTTTAATTTCCCAATCCCAACCTATTCATCTCATAAAGTAATAGTGGTAATACTTCATATCTAACACCACAGTGTTATCGGTAAATTCAATTACCATTTCACGTTCAAATATAATTAAAGATTTAACTATCGCCTGGAGCAAAACTGGTGATACTCCATTCTCGATCTTTTCAATCTAATTAAAGATTCATTAAAACTCCACTTAGTTTTAATCTTTACTTGGGTTAAAGAACCGATATCATTTAAAACATGGTTCACTATAAACCCCAAAGTCACATCACATTTCAATGAGTCCCTAACCGTAAATTAGCAAGTGAGCAATTCCCTAAGTATTAACCCCGAAGGCCGAAACCAACATCAGATCAATACCCAAGAAACCATTCAACTTAACTAATCTCCAGTTCGTTTCTAATTTTCTTAACTCCGTTGGGTCTAAGAACAGTATTATTGAAGATACCGTTCATGACAACCCAAAATCATATTCCATTAATTGTCGGGTTAAAGAACAAGTGTTATTTAAAACACTATTCACGATAAACCCAAAAATCAATACCAATTCAATTCCAATTAAATATTATTTAATTGGTACACTTCATTAAATCTAAATAAAAGGATTTAATCTTTTTCTCCATTGGGCTTAAGAACAGTGTTAATGAAGACACCATTCACAACAAATCCAAATCACATTTGATATTAAATACAAGGCTCTGAATAGAAAATATATCGTCTTATATTCAATATCAAATTATGAAATCAACAAATAACGTATTGGAAATAATGATATAAATATATCTTTCAAATTCCTATAGCAATATCTGTATCATCAAGAAATCCAACATCGAAATATTCCAAAGACAATTTTGATTCAAATCCATTCCAATTTAATTATTGGAAATCATGGTTATTTTCAAAACCATTTCAAATCCACATTATTTATTTTAAAAATAAATAGAATTATAATTCTAGTTCAAAACTAGTTCATTTCGATAAAAATCTACTTTTATCTTTTCAAATAGGTAGTTTTTCATCGCAATTCTTCAAAAATCATTTCTTATGATTTTACACAAATTATTACTATTTTTAATAATTTTATCAAGGCCCGTACAGTCGATTTCCATCAACGGCCATCGAACTGCACTTATAGCGACCGTTTCCAATTTTGATTTGGACATAATTCCAACTCCAACCGTTAGATTTCTAATTTCTCATATTCGTTAGAAAGCTCTTTTCGATACGAACCCAACGGTTCCTGTTTTAGGAGAATCCGACGGTCGGATCTCCTGTAATATCCATTCGAAGTCAATGGTCGAAATTCGTGAACTGCCGCGGCGCGGCGCGTTCTATTCAGGCCATTATATTATATATATAATATATATAATATAAATTTCGTCAATTTCCTTTTTAAACGTATTTTATAAATTGTTTCAAATTCGTTTTCAAAACGATTTCAACTTCTTATTCGATTTCAAATCAAAATTGAATTTTTCCTTTATAAATTCCTTTTTACATTCATTTCTATTTGATTTCAATTCGATTTCAATTCGATTCAATTCAATTTCAATTCGATTTGAATTCCTATTCAATTCAATTTCAATTCGATTTGAATTCGTTTTCTATTCAATTTAATTCGAATTCATTTTCTATTCAATTCAATTCGAATTTATTTTCTAAAATATTCGATTATTGAAATTACTTTTCAATATTCAATAAAAACAAATAAAATCGATATAAATATCGTTCACGTCAAAATGGCGTCAATCTAATCAACACGGCTTTTATTCAACACATGAATGTTTTCAATTCAACACATGAATTTATTTTCTATTCAACACATGAATTTATTTTATTTCAACACATGAAATTATTTTCTAAATTGGAACGAGGCCCAATCAATTACCATATAATGTTAATTTTATGGTTTTTCTACAACACACGTATATAACAGCAACGACAAATCATCAACCATCATCCAAAGTGCGTTCTACACTGTATGAGCATCAAATATAAATATCTAACGCTTATAACAGTCTGTCAATCAATCGATCGACATACAACTAATTATTGGGATTAGTGTATGTCATATATCATCCCAATACCCATGTGGGGTTTCAAACAATCAAACACAGGTTTTATTTGTGCAGTTGGGCGATGTGTAAAATTTATCGTCCCAATCAATAAATGTGTGTATATAAACAAATCGGCCGATTTGTTTATATTTATTTATTTACATTCACGTTAAAAATTTTATTTTCAACTGTAAAATATTTTTAACTACCTAAATATTTCATTTCATTTCACATCACATCACACAATCAACTACACATCAAAATCAAACAAACAAGCATACAAGCCGTCCATGGTCTGTGGACGACGGGTGTCGGGTGCTACTAAACACCGTCTGCATCCTAGTATATATTTCAAACTAGAAATAAATTAAAAGTGAGAAGTTCTCACCGACTAGCTAAACCAAATGCCACGACTCTTCTTATGTAGAAATCTTCGTCGTGCTCGCCATATGTCAATTTCATTGTCCGTAGCTACTACCTATATAAAAATCACATTTTTATATTGTTGCTATGTATATAAAAGTTCTATTTTTACACCGCTACTATATAGATAAAAATTCTATTTTTACACCGCTACTATATAGACAAAAATTCTATTTTTACACCACTACTATATAGACAAACATTCTATTTTTAAACCGCTACTATATAGATAAAAATTCTATTTTTACAACGGTGTTCATATAATAAAGATTATATTTTTATCACACTATTCTCTATATAAAAATTATATTTTTATATATAAAGATCGTATTTTTATATCACTGCTACATATGTAAAAATCACTCCTTTACACCGCTACTTCCATGATAAAAATTATATTTTTATCTAGCTAGTAATATAATAAAAATTATATTCTTATTACTCTACATGAATAAAAATCATATTTTTATATCTCCTACATAATAAAGATCAAATTTTTATTATCTATATAATATAAACATCATATTTTTACAAGGCTACTTCGGTAAAGATCACATCTTTATTATTTCTACTATATAAAAATCACATTTTTAATCTTCTACTACCATAAAAATTATATTTTTAATCTTCTACTAATATAAAAATTATATTTTTAATCTTCTACTAATATAAAAATTACATTTTTAATCTTTTTCTACATTAAACAAAATCGCTTCTATTTAAAAAAAGTCGGAATTTTTATAAACAACATTCGTTATATTTTCATAAGCAAAATCATAACATTTTATAGAAAAAAAATTTAAATTGAAGGGGAATAAGAAACTTACAGCATGGGGGATTTCCAATCGTCGGAGGGTGCTGGAGGTTGGCGCGGCTGGTCGGGGATTTGGTGGAGGTTGACGCGGCTACTCCGGGAAAAGGCGGCAGCTGCTTGCAGGTTCGGGTGGTTTTATGGGGGCTAGGGGGTTCGGATGGGAGCCTAGGCGGGAGGAGAGAGGAGGGAGAAGAGGGGAGGGGTGCGCCGGAGTGGGGTGGCGGCGGGCGGAGGGGGCGACGGCCTCCTAGGGATATGCGACGGCGATTTTTCTTTTTATTATTATTTGAAACTGAATCGGGTTTTGGGGGAGTGAGGAGAGAGATGGGGGGGGGGGGGTTGAGTTATATTATATATATATATATATTATTTTAAAATTTCAAAAAAGCAACTTTTTATTTCAAACTCGAAACGAAACCCACCACCTGTCGCCTATAGCTAATTACCCCCATTCCGAACATAATGGGATATGTATCATAGGCTGATTCGATCGTTTCGATCAGTTTCCGTCAAAATCAACATATAACTCTATATATTGAATTGGAACACGCATTTCAATTTACTGGGGCCACATAGGGACTTTAAAAATTCCAAAAAAATATTTTCTAGCTTCATATTGACGATACGGTCCTAACAAAACTGGTTTCGTCCAATTCCGAGACCTTTTGAAAAATGGCCATTTTCCAGTCGATTTAAATCAACTAAAACTGTCAAAACACGTTTTCCTTTGCCACACTCACATATTGATTCAGAAAATTATGAATTTTGAAATCTAGCAATAACTAGACATCCCAGATCCAACAAAAGTGGTTTCGTTGAATACAGAGGTCGTTTGCAAAATTTCCATTTTTAAGGACCGGAATTCCATAGCGACTATTCTGAATTTTCAACTAGGCATAACTTTTTATCCCCGCTATGAAATTTCAATTTTCCGAATTCGTTGGAATGATATTATCAATTAGATCCAAATACTTTTGGTTTCGCTAAAATCTGGTTTATTTTGCATCCGGTACATTATTTTGAAATTTGAAATTGAATTATTGAACTACCGCTCTATTTTCAATTCCTTTTATAATTATAAATAATTATTTATATTCTAACGACGATCTATATAAATATATACGTTCGAATTCTATTCAAAATAAATTTCTCGTCGTTATTATTTAAAATAATCAAAATTCGCTAAAATCGCCAAAATAAAAAATTTAAATTGGCTCGGATTTCCGGGTTATTACAACCTCCAATATCTACTGCCTCAAAACGCAACCCCATAGCACCAAACAAATTAACGACTACCCACTATCGATCAAAACAATGACTTCGTAGTTTGAGACCATGCATCAACCATCAGTTGAAAATCGATCCCCTTCAGAACTCGCGATGATCCCATTCGAACCCTAAACCCAAATTGAAACTCGCCGAACCACTAATTGAAGTCGCAGTCTTCATTCGCGTGGTCCACAAGCTCTGGAAGAAGAACGCGACTCCCATTTCATTTTCGAATTCGATTCCAACTCGCGATCTTCCTTTCTTTTTCCCCCTTTTATTTTCTTTAGAACTTCCGATTTTGATTTTTCTTTGAGGAGTGAAAAAGGAATGAACGGCTTCCATTTTTTAAGTTTTCCCTGAAGCTTTCGAATTGGAGTTGAGGAAAAATAAAAACAAACATGGCTTTGATATGTATCCCGAATGATAAACTATAATTGCCTGAGCTCGACCATTTTTTCCATTGAAAATTGTTTGCAGATTTTAAAAGGGAAAAGAGGCTTTGATTTTTTCTTCTAAGGAAAGAAACGAGATGAATGAGAAAGAGAGTCGCATTTATTTATAAAGAGGGATACTTCGGTGTTAAGGAATAGTAGGGTAGAAAGCTACATATAAATAAATTTTGATTTGATTTATGTTTAATTCAATTTGACATGAATTGATTTTTATTCTTTCTAGATGGATATCGATTTGATTTCGAGCCTATCCGCAATCAAATATCTCGGGGTCCATTAGTTGAAATCACGAACCGCTATTTTGGCATATAGACTGATATTCAAATGTAATAATGCCATTCTGAATTGAACAGTATATATTCTGAAACTTAATTTGAACGTATATACCATATTAAATTAATATAATATAATTTAAATTCAAAACAAATCATTTTCTCGATAATATATTTATAGTCACCTAAAATTCCTATTTATCATCTGAATCATTTCGATTCAGTTTTAACTTCGATTTCAATATATTTCGTACTACAATAATTTAATATATTCGATATTAAATTGAAAATTTTATTTTTAAATCGATAACATAATATAAAAATTGATTTATATTATCAAATCTATATTTAAAATAAATGTTAGATATTCAAAAATAAATCGACAAAAATCTGGGTCGTTATAGTATGAAATCCATATAAACATGTTGTAGCGAGCCAGCGGATTTCCGACCCCGAAAATCGACATAAAATCACCATGTTGACTATTCAAGTATCGAAAACAATGGATTGTCATGAGAAAGAATTTAGAGGGTGAGAAAAGAAAGAAATATTAGAATAGAAGAAAGAAGAAGAACACATCAGAATCTCATAGCGGAACGAATAAAATATAATATCAAAATCTTTATACAAAAGAACTATTTATATATACATAACAATCATCAGTGTACATCATACATCAGTCACAGCGGAATAATAGCTGTATATAACTAGCGGTGAAGCCTCCTGCTTCTAGCTCCTGAAACTTCAAGCGAATATAACCTGTAAATATACTCGGTCTGACCCGAGCACATTTGAAGCAAAGCAAAATACACCGGGTCAGTCTGGAATACTATCAGTGATAAATTCACAGAACACACACTTGTTTAAGTTTGGAAAATTCTTTCTGAAACCAAAGGATAATAGTAAGACCAGTCCACACATAAACACGGACGGTTTTTACCTTACTATAACCCAAAACGTTTTTGAAATCATAACTTATTCTGATATTATCATAATGTCTAAATACAAATAATTAGCAATCTAGAGGAACGCTTGCATCTCACGCTCCCCATATATAGTATAAAATTGAAAACCGCGGGCGCTTATTGGATATTGGATTCCAACCTGACAAGGTATGGGACCACCTTCCGAACGTGTATCTCTAGAGGCGAATACACTGGGTTCAACAACAACGTCTTGCAACCCGGCCCTCACATGACCGACCACTCATTTATCTTGAATGTATCGAATGTTTATCACCGACGGTTGGGATCTGCAACCGCCTCCCGAAAAGGGACAACATCGAATATAGATTAACGAAGCAAATAGTTTTTCTCTAGATAGGTGATCATACATCCTAATGGGAGCGAACCACATAGCCATGCTGCCTGCCCGATTTTTGTCATTTCCCGGTTGATGATGCTTGAGGCTAGAACTTAACTTTAAAACATCTGGTCATCATTCACTTTGAATGCCACATCGTCAGATCCGCCAGATCACATTTGATTGACGTCCACAAAATTACTCTAGTTTATTTGGCTAGAGAATAACCATTTCTCCGCCATCAACTATGGTACGTTTGGAGAAATCAACGCATGTAATTCCTTTGGAAATACTCTGTCAGACATCCGTCCATACAAGTCATCCATGAACAGAATGAACCAAAGGTACTCTCCTACTGCATCTCATATAGGAATCACCCTATGGATAAGTAGCGAGTAGTCCTTGCAACCCGTAGATTCCAACCACGACAGAATCACAGCTTATCTCTGCTTGCAAGCCAGAGAATATTAGTGGTCCTTCCGTTTATGAAATTCTACGGTCTTCAATGCTCCTTCTCGATCATCTCCTGATCACTTCACGTATTTGTTTGGTCGGAATGGTTTTTGAATATAAATTTGATCCCGGTCTTTCCGTACCAACAATCGTATTGGACAGATTTGATAGTCGGTGATTTAACTATCAAAATATATAGTGTTTCAAACATGACACCCCAATGAGTTTACTGATTCAATATTCAGCATTGCTTGGCCCTTCAAAAATTTAAAACAAACTAATTCAATTCTGCTAAATTAATACTTCTAACCCTTTAATATTTTAAAACACGATAATTGAATTCTTATTTAATATACTAATGATATAAACCAAATTTCCTCTGATTAACTCTGACTGATTTACTTTGATCGATTAACTCTAACTTGATTAACTCGACTTAATTACTCCTATCGACTAACTAATATTCGACTTACTCCATTCGCTTGACTCTAGATCGCAGCAATCACAATGGTTACGCCTGATTCCCTCAGGAAACATCCGACTGCCGTAGGCTATCCGCAGCCCTGCGAATTACGCTAGCAGTCGTACACAATGGCAACTCTTCCTGAATAACTATGTTTGACTAACTCCACCTCAAATACTATATTTGATCAACTCTAATTGAATAACAAATATTCAATAAAATTTGAAATCAATATTCTTATTTCTTTTGAAGCTAATATTGCAATATTATTTTTTTCCCAAAACCTCGCATTAGTGTTCGATATTCCTCGTATAGGGTAAAACCAATTCTCAACACCTTTACTCGCTCCAAACTAATACCATTCTTCGATAATAGTGAAATCAACCAAGTTGGGGTATTTTTGTTACCTCTCAGACCTTGATCGACGACGTTCTTACCTTAGAATAATATTAGTTTGTAACTTAACCACTGATATTAAAATATCGTTCACAAATCTTGTTTTATAAACCATTTCTTATGTTGAAATCTTCGTTCGATAATCTCTTTACTTAATTCCTTTAATTAAGTAAATTTTCAATAAACGCCCCTTTGAACTTGAAACATTATTTCACTTATACTTTGGGTTCAAATGAAAAACCCACGTCCAATAATCAACTTCCATTTACAATTCTCATTTTGAAAACTTGGATCATAAATCCTTTTATAAAACTTTTATCGCTCTTTCGACCAAACTTATTGTCATCTGATCACTTCTACCTTGAATTCCAATTACAAATCATCACTTTAATAACTATTAACTAAATAATAATTAACTTTATTATTAACTATGTTAAGATAGTTAACTGGTTTATTAACTAAAAATAGTATTTTTATCATTTGGAAAAGCTTAACAAGTAAAAATCACTTTATTTACTCTAAAAAAATCCAATAATTTCCTTAACGTATAGTTAATCGAGGATTAACTAATAGTTTCATTATTCGGGGTATTAAATCAAATTTATCTCCTTTGTCTATTTTACTCAAAATGGCTGATTATTCCCACCCGTACATATCAGTTAGCAGTTAACTGATTTCTTTTGTCATTTCCTTTTTTAAATTAATTAAATAACTTAATTAATTTAAAATCACTGTTTAATTATTATGGAAACCATTATCTAATTTTACCAACCCATAGTTAAATACTTTGGTTCTTCTGCTTTTAACTTACATAAACCTTTTAAAATAATTTCTCTTACAAACTCGATTTAATATATTTATTTGTGAATTTCCAATTTAAATCCTTATATAAAAAAACAAAAAACTTTAATCCAGTTATAAAATAATTTATAACTTTCAAACGACATTAATCCACCTAACGGTAGCCCGGTGTTTAAAACCATATATTTTAGGCCATTCTGCCAATTACTCAGTCAACACTATCAGTTGATTTAAAACACATCAACTATGAATATATATTCAACCATCAACATTCGAACCAGTTTTGGTGTCAATGTGAACAATGCATATATATACACAACAAACAAAAATATAGTTTATTTTGAGGAATCCGTTGGATCCCTCCAACTTGTCCTTCTCTGCATCACAGATATCAGCTGATAAAAATATACGAATTAAATAAATGACAGAATATAAATAACTGCAACCAATCAAACCATAACAGCCAATTTGCATCCATCACATCCAATCAACCAATTTATGTTGTAAATTGTAGATTATATTTTTCTATGGATTTACCACATCACAGGACTCCAGAAAGTGAGAGAATTAACTCACCAGTGTTTATTCTGGTTGACGGTTGATGCTTTGTTGCATCTAACTTCAGTCGAACATTTGAAATTAGCTGAAATTTTCACTGCGTCAGATCAGAGCCTAGCCAGTGCCATCGTCTAGGTCTCGTCCCTGCGATCCCAATGGATCCAGTTTCGTTAAATTTCGTTAACGTATGACCAAGATACGTTCGTTTAATGTTTGAATAAATTATACGATAATTAACTTACTAAATAAATAATTTAATTAGATATATTAACTACCTTTCGACCAAGTCTTTGCCACGACATCCTTATCTTAAGGAAAACGAGTCTTCCCCTTTGAACCTATCTGTAATCTGATTACTCCCATATCGTGACCCAACCATTCAAAAGCTCGACATCATCACACCCTCCCCGCACCACCATACCATCACTGGAGCATCACCGAAACCGACCCCTATCTCCGCCGCCGCGTCAACTGCCTCCGGCCCCAAATCCGACACCCAGCAGTGCCTCGGTCACCCAGAAAACCCATACGACCGTACTCCGTTCAAACCTGCCTCCTGACCGCCACGGACCACCATCGAGAGCCGGACCACCCCCAGTCGCCCGGCCTTGCCACCCAGCTCCGTTCCCCCCAGGCCACGTATAACACCCCGTAATTTTATAACATTAAAATTCACAAATTAAAGTATACTTAATTTTTAGAAAAGAATTAAGTGAAATGGGTTGCGCAGAGAAATATATATATATATATATATTGATATATATATAAAAATTAAAAATTAAATAAATATGCGAAAAAGTTTAAAACAGCGAATTGGGAGGGGGGAATGACCGAACCGGCCCATTTTTGAGGTCGACCCGAGCTCTGCTGGGTCGACTAGGGGTTAATCCAGGGTGTTTGGCTGTCAACCCGTGGGTCGATTCGCTCAAATGCAGATTTTGCATTTGGTCGGTTCTCATGGTTCAGGGTTAATCTAATGGTCCTAAATAACTTCCTACACCTATAAATACATCCTAATGCTAACCCTAAACCTAATTAAAATTGAAACTAAAGCCGTTATGCCATCGCCATGGAACTCAGTGTAGCCGCCGCCAACTAAAGAGGTAGATAGCTAATCAATTCAACCTAATTCAAGCTTAGAGCTTCAACAACGAATCAACTAACGTCGCTACAACAATTCTGCATCAAGTTTGATCAATTGTTCATAATTCTTTAACCACGAAAGGCAAGTTCGATTTCTCTAATCAAGATAATTATTAAATTAAGTAAGATTAGATATAATTGTGGATTATATGGATATGATGTGAATTATTGACCGTATGATATGATTATGTTGTTAAATTGTGATGTTATCATACATGTTGTAAAGTTATGATCTATGTTGTAATTCTATGATGGCTTATGCATAATCTAATCATCATGTTGTTTAAATGCTAGTTTGGTTATGTTGATTCATATGACAGATCATATGTATGTATGCAAGTTTAGATGTTGATTTAGACATAAATCACATGCAAGTTAGTAAAGATTATGACATCTATTTTAGATCAAAAGTTAGGCTATGACATGTATGAGTTATATGCTAAATCTTTACATGCTAGTTTATATGTTTAGAGGTAAATTTACATCATTGTTATGTTGCATAAATCAAATATGCAAGTTTATATAAAAATATGAGTTTGGAATATGAATCATGTTATGCAGGTTTGTGGTTAATGCCTATGTAAATTTTGTGATGAAAATCTTATTCATAACATGCAGGTTCATACCTTTTTAGGCCTATGTTTAGATCTATGATTTTATGCAAGTTATGTAGTAAATTCTCATATGCAAGTTAGGCCTATTTTTTATGTTATGTGAATATGTGGTGTTTTTCCCTTTTTCATGTGTTAGACTATTTCTTAGTCTATCATATATTCTATGCGAACGGACGCCGCGGGAGTTATGGGAAAAATATTGATTATGTTAATAAATGTGAATTGGCATGTAATAGCCTTAAAAGAGGCATATATGTAAATTGAGATATTAATTCGCAAAGTGATATATGGACATAATTAATGTGAATTACGGTCATAAAGATAATTGGAATTTTATTAACATATTTGATTAGGAATAATTAATCCAAATATGGGATGAAAATATTGATTATGTTAATAAATGTGAATTGGCATGTAAATGAGGCATATAACGAATTTGAGATATTAATTAAGGCGAATTGCCTTAAAAGGTGAAAAATTTAATGAAGGCATTAATTGGCATGAAATGGACTACTTAACCAAATCTGATCCCTAGGGATTGTAAGAACTTAAGTTTAAGTTGGGGGTTAAGTAAACTGGGTTATACAGAATGAGTGGTTAAGTAAATCTTGGGTAGGTGGGTAATATTAGTACATATAGGCCCACAAACTTAACCGTAAATTAATATGTCTGAACCAGTGAGAGGGTTAAGTAAATCTTGGGTAGGTGGGTAATATTTGTGTATATAGGCCCACAGACTTAACCAATACAACCTGTTAATTAAACAAAAGGGTGAGACTAGGTTAAATTGGAAAACACTTAACAAAATTTATACATGTAAGTGGACATGGGGTTAAGTGGGATGTATTAGAGGGGA
This sequence comes from Allium sativum, assembly GCA_030737875.1. Lineage (NCBI taxonomy): Eukaryota > Viridiplantae > Streptophyta > Magnoliopsida > Asparagales > Amaryllidaceae > Allium > Allium sativum. The sequence goes on from CM060916.1 coordinate 40,936,873, forward strand.
CCAAGCCTAGGTGGGAAGCTTGGTGGGGGCCCTTTTCAGTCCAGTAGCCCATTAAGTATCTTTGTGAGCTCGACCCAAGTCGAGGACGGGACACGCCTACTGGGCCTGATTGTTAGAGGCCAAATTGGGTTAGCGGTGGCAACGCAAGTCCAACGGGGTCATGTGTGTGCATGGGCCCGCGCTGGTAGGTAAGACGTTGTTGCATCGTGTAGGTATAAGTCGTGCATCCTTAAGTTGTATTGGGTTGCCACTTTAGGGGAGTGATACACCCCATTGTGGGACTAGCACGGGTACCTACGAGTTAGGGAGCCGATCGAATGGGGTAGGGTAGTGGGTACATCTAGTGGAGATAGGAGCAGACGGCACCTATGTAGTCAGCTAGGGGTACATGAAGCTACCATTATTAATTAATCATTAAAGGGGTACACCTAGTGGAGATAGGAGCAGGCGGCACCTATGACGTCAGCTAGGAGTACATGGAATTACCATTGAAGGGGTACATCTAGTGGGGATAGTGGGTACATCTAGTAGTACACGAAGCTATCATCATTCTATTTAGTCAAGAGGGATCAAGTTTCTAGAGTGACTAGTATGGGTGCAGTTAGTGTTAGTACAGTATAGTACGGTACAGTACGGTAGAGTATAGTAATTACCCTATATTGATTAGGAAGCGCCTTTAACGTTATCTTTGCTCATCCTATTATTTTTGGTTGCTTGGTCTTGCCTTTAATTCACAGTCATTTCCTTATTTACCAAGCTTATGTCTTATCCTAGTTACTTTGATAATTATATTGTTGGAGTTATCGGACTTGCCAGACTTTATGTCTGACCCCCTTTGTTTCCACCTCTTTTCTTCCTCCCCCCCTCAGGTTCTTAGGGTGGGAAGCTTGATTTGGATCTCTTTGGGAGCACTTGGATTTGGATTGCTGAAGTAAAGCTCAACCTATCTCTTTTATGGCTATTTATGGGATTATGCTTTTTATATTATGTACTCTGATTTTGTCAAGACGGATATTATGTACTTGACTTTAGTCTTTGGGTTTTGGTGATGTAACCAAACATATTTACCTTCCGTTGTAATAAATAAAGTTTTAAATTTTCAAGTACTATTTCATATCTGTCTTGTTGTGATTTTCTGTTCTATATTCACTTAAAACGCTCCATAGAAGCTTTTGTAAGTGACATTAATGAACATGGGGTGTTACACCGCGACTCCAACTCGGCCCCCATTGCCGGAATTTTGGCAAAATCCGACCATGACTTCAAAACCGAACCCAAAAATGACACTCTTCGTCCATCATGACATTCCGACCACCACAATCCGTTCCAGAACCTCCGACCAGTGCCAAATCGAAGCTGAAACCCTCCTCTACAAAACCACCACGGTCTGGACTCTTGAAATCAACCACAACTCCTCAATTCTGACCAAGAACGAAACTGAAAACCCAAAATTTAGCCTCGATTTCGGCCACCACAGTCGACGAAACTCACCCAACTTTTTTCTGTAGGAAGATAACAACCCGATCTACAACTTTTGTTCAGGTTGCCCTCACAAATTCTTCTCGGATTGGAAGATATAAATTAATTTGTGTTTAGGGCCTTTTATGCAAAATTACGTGGAGGAAATTTGGCTTGGCTGGAAATTCTTGATGTAGGGGGGTATATATAAGTGGGGATAATATATTTTATGTTGATTTGACGATCGATGTTGACTAACCATTCTTATTTCGTACCTATCGCTATTTTTAACGTTGTTTATTCGCTGTTGCGCTTACATACAAACTCTGTTCGACACGCGACTAGACAGCATAGTATATTTTGACGATACGGTCCTAACGAAACTTGTTTCATCGAATTCCGAGTCTGCTTGCTCAAATAGCGTTCGTACACGTCCAAATTGATCGATTTATTTTACATTTTATTCTGCCACGCTCACAGAATAACACCGTTTTGCGTGCAACTTGAAAATATAGCAATAATTTACTGTTACGGTCCCAACAAAATTTGTTTCATCGAAAATAGAGGTCGTTTGAAAAATGTCCCTTTTGAACTGCCCAGTTTGAATTAAAATAAATTAATTTTAAAATACTTCAATATAAAATAAATTAAATATCACGATTGGTCATACCCGACCAGAATTTTGATAGTCTACCGAGGAAAAATAACCTGGGTTGAATTCCAAGCCAAATCGATATTTAAAATATTTAAAAACCCATATTTTATATAAACGCAGCGCTATATATATATAAAGGAAATTCCATAGCGTTTTTTTCAAAACATGATTTGGACATAAAATAAAATCTACACGATGAAAACTAGATTTTTCTCTGGCATTGGAAATTTATCGTCAAACCAGTCCCGACGTTTCTTGTTTTGAGGAATCCGACTTATTTTGAACCTGGTACGACCCATTGAAGTTCAAAACGCCAAAACGTGAACTGCCACGCTGCTGAAGCTCGTTATTTAATTATATTATAAACCATATCGCTCGATTGTCGTTAAATAAACGAAATCGTCGTTGTAAATTTAATATAACCAGTATTTAACCAATTTAAACTGCCCGAACCCAATATATGGCAATTTCTATATTTTCCCAAATATCCTGGAAATTAAAATATTATTTTATTATTTATTTAAATAATATCTTCCAAATAAATCATTAAATTCAATTATTTAACTCAGACCAATATCTTAAATAATTAAAATATTTAAAATAATCCAAATAAATTGGTAGAAAATACGGGTCGTTACATTCCTTCCCCCTTAAAATAATTTCGTCCTCGAAAATGCTAAGGTAGATAGAACGTTAATCCCTTTATCTTTCCAGAAATAATTAATTTTAAAATTCGAATTTTTTCCAAACTGATCCAATTGGTTTTAAAACCAATTTATTTCAAATGAAAGAATTTCCCAAAAAATTTCTAACACCATAAATTTTGGGAAAATTTCGGCAGAGTCTCCCCTGTACGGAGGACATCTGCAAAATCACAGGATTAAGAAATAAATGTACCTTGACCAACATGGTCGAAAAAATCAAAATCAAATCCCAAAATCCAAACAAAACCAAAATTTATATTTGCGTAGGCGTACCTTTTGGCGAGCGTTATTATGCGATCAACGATATATCATACTCGAGCTTGCTTAATCATTATGCAGCTCTATTCAAACTGGATTCAATTAACTCCAGAATTTCTCCTTCGAATGGATTCCTAAACTGAATTGGTACTTCTGCAACTGTTTCTCAACTCAAATGGATTTCATTAGTCCACAAAACAATATCAATATGGTTCAAACCATCCATATCATACATATCATCTGTATCAGCCAATTATACACACAATTCAATCCCCACGAGATTATAATCATAATTACTTCCTTTATTTCTATTTTTCATTATCTTCTCGGATTTATTAAAATTTGGATTGATTCATTCAATTTATTTATTTCATATTGGTTTTTAACCAAATCGATTCATGTTCAGACTTATCCATGAGATCGAGCACACCATCCAAACATATCACACAATCAACCTTAACAAATCCAAATAATTTGCCCATACTATAATAATCATTACTTTTAATTTATTATAAACTAAATTGGGCAAAAAATAAATTTAATAAACCGGAAATCCGAGCCAATTTAAAATTTTTATTTTGGCAATTTTATTGAATTTTAATATTTAAAATGAATTATTTTAAATAATAACAACGAAAAATTTAGTTTGAATGGAATTAGAACATATATATTTATATAGCTCGACGTTAGAATATAAATAATTATTTATAATTATAAAAGGAATTGAAAATGGCGCGGTTGTTTGATAATTCGATTTCAAAGTTCAAATGAATGTGCAGGATTCAAAATAAACCGGAATTTAGATAAACCAAAAATATTTGAATCTAATTGAGAATATATTTCCAACGAATCCGAAAAATTGAAATTTCATAGCGGGAATCAAAAGATATGTCCAGTTGAAAATTCAGAATAGTCGCTATGGAATTCTGGCCCTTAAAAATAGCCATTTTGCAAATGACCTCGGTTTTCGATGAAACCACTTTTTTTGGATCCGCGTTGTCAAATTATTGCTAGGTTTCAAATTTCATAATTTTCGAATCAATATGTAAGCGTGACAAAGGAAAACGCGTTTGACCAGTTTCAATTGATTTTAATCGACTGGAAAATGACCATTTTTCAAACGATCTCGGAATTTGACGAAATCAGTTTCGTTAGGACCGTATCATCAATACGAAGCTAGAAATAATTTTTTTGAATTTTTCGAGACTGTATGTGGCCCCGGTAAATTGAAATATACGTTTAAAATTGAATATATAGATTTAAATTCCGATTTTAACATAAACTGATCGTAACATCCGAATTGGCCTACGTGACATATCCCATTATGTTCGGAATGGGGGTATTACCATAGTGACAATAGTCGGCGGGTTCAATTTCGAGTTCGAATGGGAAGGGTACTTTAGAGAGTTCAAAATTTAAAATAAATAATAAAATAATATATAAACTTCCTCTTAACCCTCCCCCCCTCCTTTTATTTTCCTCGGTCAATACCACTTTCCCCCTTTTCAAAAATAAAAGAACCCGATTCCTACATCTCGTCGCCCCCTCAGGTCTCCCGTCGCCGCCTCCACCTCGCAGGGCCACCGCGCCCTAGCGTACGCTCACCCAGGCCTCCCACTCGTCGCTCCGCACCCACCTGACCACGACGCCCTCACTCCTCTCCATAAAATCGAAGACCCTCTTCCCCAATTCAAGGCCCTAGCTGCACCTCCTTCGTTCTTCTTCCCCTCCACCACCTTCGCACCCTCTCCGACCCTCCGCACCACCTATAGCGCCCCCGCCTTCAGCTGAGCACCCTCCCTCGATTAAATCAGTAAGTTTTTATTTATTTTTATTTTTAAAAATCGGAATTTTTATATGTGGAAAACATAATTATCAAATCAGTTTTTATTTTTTATTTATATCCATTAGTGCATATAGAAATGTGATTGTTTTATAGAAAGCTTAGATTATTATATAAGATAATGATTTATAAAGATTCAATTTTTATAATGTTTTTATAGCGATAAAGGCTCGATCTTTACCAATACAAAGAATAGATTTTTGTCGATACAAAGAATAGATTTTTATATTCAAGACGAGATTTTGATAGATGTATGATAATAAAAATATAATTTTTACTTATGTAGAGTATTAAAAATATGGTTTTTATATTATTAGAGTAATAAAAATATGAGTTTTATATATGTAGTGACTACGTGCAACGAAATTGACAAAAGGCGAGCACAACGAAGATTTCTACATAAGAAGAGTCGTAGCATTGGTTTAGCTTGTCGGTGAGAACTTCTCACCTTTAATTTAATTTTTCTAGTTAAAATATATACTAGGATGCAGACGGTGTTTAGTAGCACCCGACACCCGTCGTCCACAGACCATGGATGGCTTGTATGCTTGTTTGTTTGATTTTGATGTATAGTTGATTGTGTGATGTGATGTGAAATGAAATAAAATATTTATATAGTTAAAAATATTTTATAGTTGAAAATAGGATTTTTAACATGTATTTAAAATGAAATAAATATAAACAAATCGAAGGATTTGTTTATATACACACATTTGACTGATATTGATTGGGACGATAAATTTTACACATCGCCCAACTGCACAAATAAAATCTGTGTTTGATTGTTTGAAAACCCCACACAGGTATTGGGATGATATATGACATACACTAGTCCCAATAATTAGCTGTATGTCGACCGATTGATTGACAGGCTGTTATAAGCGTTAAATATTTATATTTGATGCTTATATAGTGTAAATCACTTTAGATGATGGTTGATTATTTGTCATTGTAGATATATACATGTGTTGTAGAAAACCCATATAATTAACATTATACAGTAACTGATTGGGCCTCATTCCAGTTTTGAAAAAGAAATATTTAAATAGAAATATTTGAAAAAGAAATATTGAAATGGAAATATTTGAAAAAGAAATATTTGAAATAGAATATTTGAAAATAGAAATATATGAAGCCGTGTTTGATTAGATTGACGCTATTTTGACGCGAACGATATTTATATCGATTTTATTCATTTTTCAATAAAGATTGAAAGTGATTTCGAAATTCGAATGAATATTGAAAGAATTGAAATTCGAATTATATTGAAAAGAATTGAAATTCGAATTACATTAAAAAGAATTGAAATTTGAATTATATTGAAAAGAATTGAAATTCGAATTATATTGAAAAGAATTGAAATTCGAATTAGATTGAGTTGAATTCGAATTCGAATTAGATTGAATTGAATTGAATATAAAGCGAATTCGAATTGAATTGAATATAAAACGAATTCGAATTGAATTGAATATAAAATGAATTCGAATTGAATTGAATAGAAAAGAAAATGAATTCAAATCGAATTAAAATCGATTTGAATTGAAATCAATTTGAAATGAATTTAAAACGAATTTACATTGGAAAGTTCAATTTTGATTTGAATTTGAGATGGAACTTGAAATCGTTTTGAAAACGAATTTAAAACGGTTTTTAAAATACGTTTTAAAATGGAATCGACAAAATATATATAATATATGTATATTATATATATATATATATAATATATATTATATATATAATGGCCTGAATAGAACGCACCGCGCCGCGGCAGTTCGCGAATTTCGACCATTGACTTCGAATGGATATTGCGGGAGATACGGCCGTCAGATTCTCCTAAATCCGGAACCGTTGGGTTCATATCGAAAAGAGCTTTCTAACGAATATTAGAAATCTAAGATCTAACGGTTGGATTTGGAATTATGTCCAAATCAAATTTGGAAAAGGTCATTGTAAGTGCAGTTCGATGGCCGTTGATGGAAATCGACTATACGGGTCTTGATAAAATTATTAAAAATATCAATAATTTGTGTAAAATCATAAGAAATGATTTGTGAAGAATTGGGATGAAAAACTCCGTATTTGAAAAGATAAAAATAGATTTTTATCGAAATGAACTAGTTTTTAACTAGAATAATAATTTATTTATTTTTAAAATAAATAAATTGGATTTGAAATGTTTTTGAAAATAACCAGAAATTCCAATAATTGAATTGGAATAGATTTGAATCGAAATTGTCTTCGGAATATTTCGATGTTGGATTTCGTGATGATACAAATATTGTTATGGGAATTTTAAAGATATACATATATCGTTATTTCCAATATGATATTTGTTGGTCGTAGAATTTGATATTGAATATAAGCCAATATATTTTCTATTCAGAGCCTTGTATTGAATAGTAAATGTGATTTGGGTTTGTCGTGAATGGTGTCTTCATTAACACTGTTCTTAAGCCCAGTTGAGAAAAAGATTAAATCTTTTTTATTTAGATTTAATGAAGTGTACCAATTAAATAATATTTATTTGGAATTGAATTGGTATTGATTTTTGGGTTTATCGTGAACAGTGTTTTAAATAACACTTGTTCTTTAACCCCATAATTAATGAAATGTGATTTTGAGTTGTCGTGAACGGTATCTTCAATAATACTGTTCTTAGACCCAAAGGAGTTAAGAAAATCAGAAACTAACTGGAGATTCGTTAAGTTGAATGGTTTCTGGGGTATTGATCTGATGTTGGGTTCGGCCTTCGGGGTTAATACTTAGAGAATTGCTCACTTGCTAATTTACGGTTAGGGACTGATTGAAATGTGATGTGATTTTTGGGTTTATCGTGAACCGTGTATTAAATGACACTGATTTTTTAACCCAGGCACAGATTAAAACTAAGTGGAGTTTTAATGAATCTTTAATTAGATTGAAAAGATCGAGAATGGAGTATCACCAGTTTTTGCTCCAGGCGATAGTTAAATCTTTAATTAGATTTGAACGTGAAATGGTAATTGAATTTACCGATAACACTATGGTGTTAGATATGAAGTATAACCAGTTTTACTTCATGGGATGAATAGGTTGGGATTGGAAAATTAAAATAAATGATTACATCGGTGTGGTTCGCTAATCCCGACTAGTTTGAATTGATATTCAAAAGAAGATTAAAAAATAAATTAAAAAGAATTTATCTTTGATAAAATTAATGGGAACCATTCCCTAAGAATGTGAAATTTAGAAACTAACTATAGGTTAGCTAAGAAAAACGGTTTCCTAGGTATTGATCTGATGTTGGTTTCAGCCTTCGGGGTTAATATTTGGGGAACTATTCTCTTATTTATTTACGGTCAGTGTCTGATGAATTTGAATGAGGCGTATGTTGTGTTTGTGTAACACTTGTTTATTATACACGCGAGTTATTCAGAAAGACTGGGTTTATCCCATTCTGAATAACTGATTCGACGATGAGTCGAAGATGAAGACGGTGGTTGAAGACCAGGTGTCTTCACGTCGTTTGGGTGATTACTGATGATCTTGATTGGTCCGTACACCCAAGAGGAGGGAATCAGTTGGTGGTCGTCCAGACGTACTTGGAGATCGATTGATATGCGGGGTACAAGGTGCCTCCGGTTTCGTTCAGACCCAGAATGAACATGTAAATGGACTGTGTGTCTGACATTGGATTTCATTCTGTTTGACTGATAACGGTTGCATAGAGTGGTTTGCCTGTGTGGCGTGCTAAGATGCAAATGATCAAGGCTTCTGTTGAAAAGCAGAGTCTTGTGGTTGATGATCAAAGCACGGCCTGTGTGGCATAGCTTCATGTAACGTGAATTCGCGAGCCTCACACCCCAGTTGTGAACCATAAACGGGAGAGGACCTCAGGGAGAGCATGCGATTCCTTCTAGCTAGAAGTGGCGTCAGTGGTTTTACATGCCCTAATGAGTTTGACTTATGTGGTTGTTGGTTTGCGAGGCGCCTCGGATATATCGGTGACTATGTGAAGCTGATGGAGTCATTCGTTGGCTCATTTACGCCCCAAAGGGTGGGAAAACGTAGTGTTCAGGAATTTTAATCCACATCGGTGGACCGGCCCTATCGCTCCAAGGGTCGATGCGCTCTGACCCAGAGACATGAGCTAGATTGTCTCGAAGTCGGTAAGGACTATCTTTTGCCTTGGTTCACTGATGGAAATCCAACTTCCAATACGTGACGTTTCGATTTTAGTTGTAATCTTATATATGGCGACATAGTGAGATGGGGCGCTTATGCCGTCTATGATTGATATTTATGATTGTATATAAAATCAGAAACTAACTGGAAACGAGCTAAGATTGGTGGTTTCCTGGGTATTAGTCTGATGTTGGTTTCGGCCTTCGGGGTTAATACTTAGGGAATCGTTCTCTTACTAATTTACGGTTGGAGTCTGATTAAGAATTAAAAACATGAAATTTAGCGTATCAAGCATTCTTTGGCTATTATAAGGTAAAAACCCTATCCTCCGGCTTGCGTTGCATTGTGTGATGGGACCTGGGTCTTATAATAGCTTCATTTTTCTTTATTTAACATTGCGCTGTTTGTTTTATGCACCTGTATTCTTGGGAGGAAACCCGTTCCGTGTTATACGGCGTGGTCCCTTGATTTACCTAACTTTAAAATAAAGATTAATAACTGTTTTAGTTCCCACACCAGTCACATGACTGACCTGAAGTTTATTGTTTTAACCTAAACTCTGGGTGCCCTTATTTTGACACGGGCAGCTAGTAGTTTTGGTTTTGCAGATTTATATTCACAGGAACCTGATTTACAGCTGGAAAGATACTCGTAAAGCTCTTTATCCGTGTATTACTTCTAGTTGTGTGTTGTATTATTTTCCCCTGCTGTGTAATAATGTATTATAATCTCTGATATTTATCGAATGTATAATATTTGTTAATACTCTGTATATTCTTGTATTCTGATGAATTGTTGTAATAAGCAATGAAATGTTTTTCTGTCTGCATCCTTTTGTGTGTTGTTCTCAAAGTATCCGCTCTTTCCTTCACGGGGAAGTTACGGGTCCTTACAGTGGTATCAGAGCTTTGGTTTACAAAGCTCAGAGAACAAGACACGTTAGAACCAAATTAAAGAATTCATCAGAAATTGTATTAGTAATATCTAATAAGAATGACTCGTTAGAGATGGGATCAGTAGTATCCTAGAACGAGTGTGAAGAGTATATTTTTAAAATGAAAACAAGTTTTGATTTGAAATTTAAATCAATTATTCATATTTGATTATTTATTTTATATTGAATTTGGACAATCCAGTATATAAAGATTTTGCTTATACGCCTAGCTAGCGTGCGTACGAAGCCTTAAATATACTGGATAGATATAGGATCACACTCTAGTCGCCCGGAGATGGTTCTGATGATCGCTATAGTACGTACATCATCAGAATTTATATTTGAGTTTCGAAAGTGGGATTTCTATATGATTCCAATTGACTGGTGTGAGAACCAAAATTAGATAGGGTCTATTGTTGTGATTTGGCATCAAAATGTGATTTTTGACTATATATCAAAGTTATGAATTTGAAATGATAATCAACTAATTGATTGATGGTTGTGTTGTCTGATTATGGTGGATCAATTAAAATTCGAACCATTTAGCCAAATTGAACCAAATAGTAAATTGTATTGAAAATTTTATCGCATTTGCTTGCATATACATGTACTTACATTGAACAGGTCATTGCAAGGAGGCTAGAGCAGAGAATAAAATTGTTTGGCCGACAAATAGGTACATGTTTACCATAATTTACTGTTTTGTTTGGGTGATGATGATTTTATGAGCCGATTGGCTAGCTGCTTGGCTTTTTCTTTTGGATTGAAGAAGGCCATGGGAGGCTATATGAAATATCCCGAAGTCCCCGGTGCAGGGGAGGTTATGGCGAAATTTTTCGAAAATTTAGGGTGTTAGCCAAATTTTTGAAAAATTTAAAATGTTCTTAGAAACTGTAAAGTTGAAGAACTTAAGCCGTAGTGAAAATACTGGAAGTTGAGTTGATTTGTGAAACAACTTTCGGCTTCGTTCCTTTTCGGGGACGAAAAGTTTTAAGTGGGGGAGATTGTAATAACCCAGAAATTCGAGCCAATTTAAAATTTTTATTTTTGCAATTTTATTGAATTTTGAATATTTTAAATGAATTATTTTAAATAATGAGACGACCCCAAACCCCGTACTGACGGTGGCAAGGGTAATCCTTGGAATATAACACAGAAACAGATAATAGCAGAACGAAATTAAATATGTACACCAGATAATGAACAATAGAATATACTGGATAAACGTAAACATCAGAGTTACACAGTATACAGGATCATACTTAGTACAAATACAGTTCAGCTATACATAAATGTCTACAGCGGAAAACAAACATAATATGTACAATAGGAGCTGAACATCATAAAATTGATAAATGATAGAATCCATCTTCAGCTCCATCTATCCATAAAGAGCCAGCTAAACCTGAATACAAGGCTGCCCGTGTAGAAAAAGGGGCTCCCGAGTTTGAAAGTGAAACAAACTACGAGTCAGTCATGGGATTGGTATGAGAAATCTACTCAACACATTTATAATAGGGATAATCACAGGACCACACCACTTTCGTGGAACGGGTTTACTCCATTGGATCGCCAGTGCTTTAAACAAATCATTCTTTTAAACATCGCAATGCTTTTTATAAAAATGTAGCCATTATAAGACTCATTTCCCATCACACAATGCAACGCAAACCGGAGGATAGAGTTTTACCTTATAATGGCCAAAATATGCTTGATACGAATAAACAAGAGCATTTGATATTATTACTAGTGTTTATATGTTTCAAAAACAATTTCAAATCATAACTATCAATCATAGACGGCATTAATGCCCCATACCACTATGTCGCCATATGTAGGTATACAATCAAAACCGCACAGTCACGTATTTGGAAATTGGATTTCCGTCATTAACCAAGGCAAAAGATAGTCCTTACTGACTTCAAGACGCTCTAGCCCGTGTCTCAGGCAAGTACTCAGTCAAGCCTTTGGATCGTCAGGGATGGTCCACCGATGTGGATTAAAATTCTTGAACACTGCACTTCCCCGCCCTATGGGGCGTCAATGAGCCAACGAATGACTCCATCAGACCCGGAACGTCCGATCAAACCGAGGCGCCTCGCAACAGTAACAACCACATAAGTCAAACTCATCAGGGCGTGTAAAACCGCTGATGCCACTTCTAACTAGAAAGAAACGCATGCCCTCCCTGATTTCCTCTCCCGTTTCCGGTTCATACCGGGGGTGAGGCTCGCGAATTCACGTTATACACAAAGCTACGCCACACAGGCGGTGCTTTGATCATCACCACAAGACTTTGCTTTTTAACAGAAGCCCTGATCACTGCATCTTAGCATGCCACACAGGCAACTCACACCGTGCGACTGATGGCTATCAATCACACAGAATAAATTCCAATGTCTGACACACTGTCCATTTGCAAGTCCGATCTGGGTCTGAACGAAACCGGAGGCACTATATACCTCGAAAACCCATCGATCACCACGTACGTCTGGACGATCACTACTCATTATCCATATTTCGGGATGCCTCCCAATCAGGACCTCGTTTACCATCCAAACGAGGTGAAGATCTCCGGTCTTCGACCATCGTCTTCATCTTCGATTTCTTATCGTCGATTCAGTTATTCAGAATGAGATAAACCCGGTCTTTCTGAGCAACTCGCGTATATAATAAACAAGTGCAACACTAATATACATACGCATCATTTCAATTTATTAGTCACTAACCGTCAGTCAATAAGAGAACGATTTCCCAAATATTAACCCCGAAGGCCGAAACCAACATCAGATCAACACCCAGGAAACCATTCGACTTAGCCAACTTTCAGTTAATTTCTAAATTTCACATCCATATCGTTTATAATATTTTATAACGATTTATCGCTATTTTTATTTATTTTAAAATAGCCAATTTATTCAAAACGACGCTTCGGGCCATAACGCGACCGTGGCGCTGTTTTTCTTCAGATTTGATTTACACATATCTGAAAATCTAACGGTTCCAATTTCAGGAAATTCCGACGGTCGGATCTCCCAGCATAATATTTTGAAGTTTCGATTTCAAAATACGAACTGCAGCGTCGTTATTCGATTTAATATAATTATATATATATATATAATCGATTCTGGCGCTGTTTTTCTTCAGATTTGAATTAAACATTCCGGATAATCCAACCGTTGGATCTTTACAAACTTGGTGCCGTTGGAAAGAACCAAAGCGAACCCTACGGTTGCGATTTCGGGAAAATCCGATGGTTGGATCTCCCGCACTAATCGTTTGAAATCACGGTTTTGAAAATACGAACTACAGCTTCGTTATTCGATATATTTTAATTATATATATATATATATATATATATATATATATATCGATTCTTCGATTTCAAAACTATATCCTTTTCATACATTGGATAAAAATGATATTTTTATCTAACTGTCTTCTATTTCAACACTTCACTATTTTTAACAATTCATTTATATAATAAAAATGTGATTTTTATTGTGAAACAACTCATTTCAAAACATGACTATTTTATATAGCTAATATAGGTGATAAAAATAGGATTTTTAGTATAAAACAATTTATTTCAAAACAAGATTATTTTATACATTTCATATTGATGTTAAAAATGGGATTTTTATTATAAAACAATTTCTTTCAAAATATGAATACCATTCAACACATGAATTTCAATTCAACGAATGAATTTCGATTCAACATATGAAGGTTTTCTATAATTTATATAAATCGATAGAAAGGTTATTTTTATATTTAAAACACGAATACCATTCAACACATGAATTTCAATTCAATGAATGAATATCGATTCAACACATGAACGTTTTCTATAGTTTGTATATATAGATAAAAATGTGATTTTCATATTTAAAACACGAATACCATTCAACGTATGAATATCAATTCAACGAATGAATATCGATTGAACACATGAAGGTTTTCTATAGTTTATATAAATTGATAAAAAGGTTATTTTTATATTTAAAACACGAATACCATTCAACACATGAATTTCAATTCAACGAATGAATATCGATTCAACACATTAAGGTTTTCTATAGTTTGTATATACAGATAAAAATGTGATTTTTATATTTAAAACACGAATACCATTCAACACATGAATATGATTCAATGAATGAATTACTATTCAACACATGAAGGTTTTCTATTCAACAGACGAATATAATTTCAACACAGGAAAATAATTCTAACACATGAATATTATTCAAAATTTCGGCAGCATAACGGCAAGGTAGTTAAAACCGGGGCCGTCCCTAGTACGGCTCCTCGCTCTACCTTAAAGCCTCGCAGCTTTTGACAATGGGAAATCATGCATCTAGTTCGCACGCAGGTGGCATGTATATTTATTTCATTTCCACAAACTAATCCTATGTGGTTTCAAACAAATAATTTTCAACCACAAACGGGTATTTTTCAACCACATTCAATCAATTTCAACCACAAAAAATTCCAATCAACCATTCGCTATCAATTAATTTTCACACCAATCACAACCAATAAATATCGTCCATGGTTTGTGGATGAGGGCGTATATATATATATATATATATATATATATATATATAGCAATTCATATATATATAGCAATTCACTTCTATTTCAACACATATATAATTTTTACAACGCATATACAACTTATACATCGAACGTACAACTTATACAACGCTTATACAAGCGGTGTACAACGCTTATATAACTCATACATCGACTATATAATTTATACATCGTCGTTTTCCATATCGTTTATAAATTAGAAATCTCACATTGGGTTCCACTCCACCAAAAATAGCAGAAGGCTCAGAAAAATATGCGGTCTCTTCTAGAATGTAGAAGACGTCCACACGGTCACGATGTTTCCTGTTTCATCGAATTTCATCGAAAAACGAAAAAGATATGATTTTTACAAGGTTTGCAACAATTTAAAGGTGTTAAAATCATTTCATAAAATAAAACCAGTACCTTTCTATTTCTGTTCAAAACTAGGTTTTGAAAATTCGTGAAATCCGTTGCACTTCGTCCCGATCAGGTTGCATGACGTCGAAGAGGGTGGAAAGGGCTTCGCGGCGCCGGGGGTTTCGTCGAACTCGATCAAGTGAGGAGGGGGTATCGGCGGCGGGAAGTTCGGATCTTCATGGGCTCGATTCTCGAGGCACAGCGCACGGTGGAGGTCGAGGGTGGTATTGATTTGAAGGCCTTGAGGAGTACTACAAAAACCCTAACTAGAGCACTGGCTATTATTGCGTGGAGGAGGAGAAAACGAGGGGAGAAGGAACGAAAAACAGTCGCCGTCGATTCGAGGGGTTCGGAGAAGAAGACGGGGAGAGAGGGTGCTGAGTTGGCCCAATGGATTTTTTTTATTTATATGTTTTAAAATCTCTAAAATACCGTCCTCCACCACGAACACCAATTCAAACCCAACGACTGTCGTCCCAAGCGTTTTACCCCCATTCCGAACACAATGTGATATGTTTCGTAGGCCCATTCTAATGTTTCAGTCAGTTTTCCTTCAAATTAAAATATAAAACATTCAATATTCGATTTGAACGTACATTTCAATTTGCCAGGGCCACAAACTGATTCGAAAAATTCCAGAAAAATAAATCTGGCTATGTTTTGACGATACGGTCCCAACAAAACTAGTTTCGTCGAATTCTGAGACTGTTTGCAAAAAGGCCCATTTCTGGTCAATCCAATTTAACTGTAATTGACCAAAACACATTTTCCTTTGCCATGCTCACATACTAGCTTCAAAAATTATGAAATCTGAAACCTAGCAATAATTTGACATCCCGGATCCAACAAAAGTGGTTTCGTCGAATTCTGATGTCGTATGCAAAATGGCCAATTTCATTGGCTATATAAATTCCATAGCGACCATTCTGAAAATTCATTTGGCCATAACTTTTGCTTTCCGCTATGAAACTTCGATTTTTCAGATTCGTTAGAAAGGTATTCACTAACAGATTTAAATATTTTTGGTTTCACTCAAATCCGTTTTGTTTTGCACCCGGTACAGTCAGTCAAAGTTTGAATTCAAATTTTGAAACTACAAGGCCATTTCAGGCCTTGTTTATAGTTAGAATTAATTATATTCCTTTTCAAACATCGATTCAAACTCACTTTTCATTGCTATTATTTAAAATATTTATTTTAAATATTTAAAATCCATTATTTTAGCCAATTTAAAAAAAATTAATTGGTTCAGATTTTCCGGGTCGTTACAATCTCCCCCACTTAAAACTTTTCATCCCCGAAAAGGAACAAAGTCGAAGGTGGTTAGATTTATCAACTCTACGTTCGATCTGGCTTCCATTCTCCAGCTTTTCAGTTTCTGAGAATTTTCAAATTCTTCAAAAATTTGGCTAACACCCGGAATTTTCGAAAAATTTCGCCATAACCTCCTTTGTACGGGGAGGGGTTTGGAAATTTATTGGGCCGTATTAGGTACCCAATAAATCCTAATAAGCATACACATATTTATAGTGATATATTCTGGTGTTTACAGGGGAGTGTGTATAGATAATAACTCTAGAGAATAAATTCTCGTCACCCTGTCAAAGCCTGAGGGAGTGTGTATTTTAAATGCTCCAGAGGATAAATCCTCATCACCTCATCCCGTGTGGGAAATAAATAGTCCATGTGCCATATCTAATGGCTAGAGAGACGTGGTTATTGTCAACTCCAGACCCATGTGGGGTTTTTATTAATCTGGCAATTTTATCGTTACAATTTTTAAATAGTCCATATCAGTCATCAGTTCAACCTGTAAAATATAGTCATCGCCATACAAGCCTCTCGCTCGTATGGTAAATCTTCCACCTCGTCACACAAGCTCCAAATGCTTATGTGGTATATGATGAAGTATGCCTATCTTCTAGAAGTATGCCATGCAGTGTAGTTAAAAATTAATTGTTACTATCTTATGGCGACGTTTATTATTTGCACACAGAACAACCAGCACTCCACATCCAATGGCATTCACAGGAGCTGATATAATAATAAAATTGCGCATCCAACTCATTAAGGTTTACCTATTTGTCGGGCACACAAATAAAATCTTTACTTAATAGCTATCCAATTACCTGTTCAAACATATATAATGCACATGTATATATTTCTATCTATTTTCTAAACAGTTCAATGTGTGATATAATCGAATAAATTCGACCATTCATTCTCTTATTGATTAGATTAAGTATCGTTCTAATAATTTAATTATTCAAACCTACTATCACATAACACAAACAACAATCAAATTGTTTTTAACCTTTCAAAAATATATATCTTTTATATATGTTCAAAGATCATATTTCTAAAACCAAACTAGATATATAATCACAAATACGTTATTTATAAACATATAACTCTCGACTCGTTCTGGGGCACTTCTGACCCCATCTCTAATGAGTTATTCTAATTATGCTGTACTCATACTAGGATATTACTGATCCTATCTGTATTGGGTTACTCGTCCTAGAACACAACTGGTTCTATCTCTGACGAGTTCGTTAATGTGTTATATACCAGAGCCGAGCTTAAGCAAAGCTCTGATACCACGATGAGATGACCCCTAACCCCGTACTGACGGCGGCAAGGGTAATCCTTGGAATATAACACAGAAATAGATAATAGCAGAACAGAATTAAATAAGTACACCAGATAATGAACAATAGAATATACTTGATAAACGTAAACATCAGAGTTACACAGTATACAGGATCATACTTAGTACAAATACAGTTCAGCTATACATAAATGTCTATAGCGGAAAACAAACATAATATGTACAATAGGAGCTGAACAGCATAAAATAGATAAATGATAGAATCCATCTTCAGCTCCAGCTATCCAAAGAGCCAGCTAAACCTGAATACAAGACTGCCCGTGTAGAAAAAGGGGCACCCAAGTTTGAAAGTGAAACAAACTACGAGTCAGTCATGGGACTGGTATGAGAAATCTACTCAACACATTTATAATAGGGCTAATCACAGGACCACGCCACTTTCGTGGAACGGGTTTACTCCATTGGATTGCTAGTGCTTTAAACAAATCATTCTTTTAAACATCGCAATGCTTTTTATAAAAATGTAGCCATTATAAGACTCATTTCCCATCACACAATGCAACGCAAACCGGAGGATAGAGTTTTACCTTATAATGGCCAAAATATGCTTGATACGAATAAACAAGAGCATTTGATATTATTACTAGTGTTTATATGTTTCAAAAAGAATTTCAAATCATAACTATCAATCATAGACGGCATTAATGCCCCATACCACTATGTCGCCATAGGTAGGTATACAATCAAAACCGCACAGTCACGTATTTGGAAATTGGATTTCCGTCATGAACCAAGGCAAAAGATTGTCCTTACCGACTTCGAGACGCTCTTGCCCGTGTCTCAGGCAAGTACTCAGTCAAGCCTTTGGATCGTCAGGGCCAGTCCACCGATGTGGATTAAAATTCCTGAACACTGCGTTTCCCCGTCCTATGGGGCGTCAATGAGACAACGAATGACTCCATCGGACCCGGATCGTCCGATCAAACCGAGGCGCCTCGCAACAGTAACAACCACATAAGTCAAACTCATCAGGGCGTGTAAAACCGCTGACGCCACTTCTAACTAGAAAGAAACGCATGCCCTCCCTAATGTCCTCTCCCGTTTCTGGTTCATACCGGGGGGTGAGGCTCGCGAATTCACATTATACACAAAGCTACGCCACACAGGCGATGCTTTGATCATCACCACAAGACTTTGCTTTTCAACAGAAGCCCTAATCACTGCATCTTAGCATGCCACACAGGCAATTCACACCGTGCGACTGATGGCTATCAATCACACAGAATAAATTCCAATGTCTGACACACTGTCCATTTGCAAGTCCGTTCTGGGTTTGAATGAAACCGGAGGCACTATATACCTCGCAAACCCATCGATCACCACGTACGTCTGGACGATCACTACTCATTATCCATATTTCGGGATGCCTCCCAATCAGGACATCGGTTACCATCCAAACGAGGTGAAGATCTCCGGTCTTCGACCACCGTCTTCATCTTCGATTTCTTATCGTCGATTCAGTTATTCAGAATGAGATAAACCCGGTCTTTCTGAGCAACTCACGTATATAATAAACAAGTGCAACACAAACATACATACGCATCATTTCAATTTATTAGTCACTAACCGTCAGTCAGTAAGAGAACGATTTCCCAAATATTAACCCCGAAGGCCGAAACCAACATCAGATCAACACCCAGGAAACCATTCGACTTAGCCAACTTTCAGTTAATTTCTTAATTTCATATCCATATCATTTATAATATTTTATAACGATTTATCGCTATTTTTATTTATTTTAAAATAGCCAATTTATTCAAAACGACGCTTCGGGCCATAACGCGGCCGTGGCGCTGTTTTTCTTCAGATTTGATTTACACATATATGAAAATCTAACCGTTGGATCTTCACAAAATTTACATCATTAGAAAGATCTTTTCAAAACGAATCCAACGGTTCCAGTTTCGAGAAATTCCGACGGTCGGATCTCCCAGTATAATCGTTTGAAGTTTCAATTTCAAAATATGAACTGCAGCGTCGTTATTCGATTTAATATAATAATATTTTTATATATCTATAAATGTAATCGATTCTGGCGCTGTTTTTCTTCAGATTTGAATTAAACATTCCAGATAATCCAACCGTTGGATCTTTACAAACTTGGTGCCGTTGGAAAGATATTTCCAAAGCGAACCCAACGGTTGCGATTTCGGGAAAATCCGATGGTCGGATCTCCCGCACTAATCATTTGAAATCACGGTTTCAAAATACGAACTACAGCTTCGTTATTCGATATATTTTAATTCTATTTATATATATATATATATATATATATCGATTCTTCGATTTCAAAACTATATCCTTTTCATACATTGGTTAAAAATGATATTTTTATCTAACTGTCTTCTATTTCAACACTTCACTATTTTTTAACAATTCGTTTATATAATAAAAATGTGATTTTTATTGTAAAACAACTCATTTCAAAACACGACTATTTTATATAGTTAATATAGGTGATAAAAATAGGATTTTTATTATAAAACAATTTATTTCAAAATAAGATTATTTTATACATTTCATATTGATGTTAAAATTGGGATTTTTATTATAAAACAATTTCTTTCAAAATATGAATACCATTGTGACGGCCCGCCCCGCACCAACCGACATTTACTCCAAAGGTGCGCTGTACACATGTCCAGTTAGCATGGAACGGGTCGTCAGAAGGAAAAAGGAAGAAGGAAATGAACATACAAAGAACCTGTAGAATGTCTCACAGTGCATAGAATAAAATATAATAATAACATACTTGACATAAAACAGGAGAGACAGTGCATAAGCTGAAAATCAGAACTAAACATCACAGCAGTGGAAATCCAAAATACAGCTTATTACAACTTTCAAACTGCCTCAAAGAAAAAGTAAGATAAAGGGGGTACACTACTAATGCCCAAGTAGCGACCACCAACGACACAGGGAGAATGTGCATATATATATCATACGTGGAAGCCTCCCGCCCGCCTCCGAATCAGCTACTCGCGCATCACCAGCTAACCTGTCTCTAGTCTACTCGTGTGAGCACCCAGAGTAATAAGAGGAGACATAAAACTCTGGGTCAGACATAAAGCCTGGTATGAGCAATAAGCATCTAAAGTGAACAATAACAGGTAGACTAAAACATACCTGAACCTGGACCTGCAACCAAAGAGTTAGCACTACATATTGTACAACACTCAAAGGTATCGTATCAAACGGTGTAAAGATACAGAGGTGGGGGAGGTGTGCATGTCATAATGATGGCAAACAATCAAACATAACATCCATCCTCACACATCTCTCACTCAGTGCGTAAAGCATACGATATTCACCACTTCGATCACCCAACATACCTTGCTACGATCACTCCGCACCATGAAGTCATAAATGGCTTCACTGCACTGATAACGTAGCCACTAATTCCTCGCTATGTCCACTTGCCCCATGTAGTTATTCACCCCATCTGCGCTGGCTCATAGCCTTACCAATCCTTACTATGTCCACTTGCCCCATGGAGTTGTTCACCCCATCTGCGATGGCTCATAGTCTTACTACGCATCACCTTGCCCCTCAGGTCAAAATGACCCTACTGCACTGATAACGTAGTCTTGCTACCATCACCTTGCCCCTTAGGTCACAATGACCCTACTGCACTGATAAGTAGCCATCATTCATTTTTAGTGGTGAATCGAAGTTATGAACGTCGAAAACTCCTTAGCACACGTCCTGCAGCAAAGTCCAACTATGAAGTGAACTCATTGGTTCCCAACTGGATCCTGAGCTCTAACTTCCCATATTGGACTACCTTTGCATCTCGGGTTATTGGTCAATACTGGGTCGGGTCGGGTTCCTCTTCAAGCCATCGGTTCGGGTCGGGTGCCCCCCCATCGGTTCGGGTCATGTCTTCTTCTGGTGCGGTTCGGGTCGGGCGTTCCTCCTCGGTTCGGGTCGGGCGTTCCTCCTCGGTTCGGGTCGGGTGCCATTCCCCTCTAGTTCGTGCTTCCGCTCCGATCCGTCCTCCTTAATCCTTCACATGCTCCAATCTGATCCATCTTCATGCTTCCGCTCCGATCCGTCCTCCTTAATCCGATCCGATCCCAGTTCAGTTAGCGTGGCCTTCCTTTTTGCCACTTTTCCCAAGTGTCAGGTTCCGATCCGATCGAATCACTTGCCCAGTTCAACATATCCGATCCGAGCCCCATATCCGATCCGATCCGAAACCTACGCTGTTTTCTGAAAATGTTCTAGAATGTGTTTACGCCATTCGACAACGTTTTTGACCATTCTAACTATTGAAACCAATCACAAAGCATTTCATACAGTCATAGCAACATGCATAATCAACCACAAACATCAAAACATCAATATAATAGGTTAAAGTGGATCAAACATACCCCAAAACCCCATATTTCCCCTTAAGCATATTTAGGTGAAACTAATGATAGGATTAGCAAAACTTAACCAAATTAACCCAAATTCATATCAGAGGTCTAAAACATCATTTAGGAATTTATGAACATTTTTCCCGAATTTAATAGTGTACAAATGCGCTAATTAATACTAATTACCCATAACTAGCCATAATTAGTGTAAAACTATGCAAATCACTCACCTTAGCCACAAATAAGCTAAGATCTGAAATAAATCTCTGATTTGATATGAATCCCAATGCCAAACAACAGCTTCAATGTTGATTTGGTGTAGATCTTCCTTGATTAGAGGTTGCTGAGCCAAATCCTTGATCAAAAGGTGATTTGGAGGTGATTTAGAGGTTAGAGGCCATTTTTAGGGTTCCTTGGTGATAATTGGAGGCTAGGAAACTGAAATCGAATGATCCTCTATCTCATTTCAGCCTTCCCATAACCCTAATCCCGAAATGGGTTATGGGCCTACTCACTAATCACCCGATTTGGCCCGGTTAAGCAGTTTTTCACCCTCCAAACCTTATTTCAGCCATATCTCCCAAACGGTAAGTCCGTTTGGCTATTATGACCACTCTACGAAAAGGTAAACCATCAAACGAATCTAATGGAAGAGGTTTCAGGACAAAATTCCTTTCCAATCAAAAGTTATGGCCAAAACAGTACCAACTAACGGCAAAATGGTCATTTAAAAATCGACAAAAATCATGAACATGGGAAATGACTCCAATAGATGTTTCCCAAAGTTACATGATCATACGACTTCATACGGGAAATAAATAAATATTCTACGATCCCCCGATACGTAGAATACGGGTCATTACACTCTCCCCCCCTTAAGAAATTTCGCCCTCGAAATTCCTCAATCAAAACACACACAAAGGTTCCCGCATGCCTATCAACCATAAAACAATAATCAAACATGCAACAAGTAAAACAAGTCTACCCTAGCATGCGGAAAACTAAATTGCAAAGTAAATCTTACCAGGCAAAGAGTTCTGGATATGCCTTCCTAATGCTCTCCTCTGTCTCCCAAGTACAATTATTCTCGTCCTCGCCCCACTGAACCTTGACTAGCTTCACCGCCTTCCTTCGAAGTTGCTTCGTATCGGGCCCCACAATACGAATCGGCTTGCGGTACCCAACTGCCTCGGGTTCTACTTCGAAGTCCTCTAACTGATCAGGTGAAATAGTCATATCTGAGTCGTGAACGAACTTCCTTAGTTGGGAAACATGAAACACATTGTGAACTCCCGCCATTTTCTCTAGTAAGCCAACTCTATATGCCAAATTCCCGACTAGTTCAAGAATAGGGAATGGGCCAACAAATCTTGGTGCCAACTTGCCTCTCCTGCCAAATCGTATCACGCACTTCAACGGAGAAATTTTGACAAACACCAAGTCACCAACGGAGAATTTCAAGTCTCTTCTCCTCTTATCAGCATAACTCTTCTGCCTATCTTGGGCAGCTTTCATTCGTTGCTGAATGATCTTAATCTTATCCGAAGTTTCTCTCACCACATCTGCTCCAAGCACAAACTTCTCGCCAGTCTCTATCCAACATGATGGTGAGTTGCACGGTCTCCCGTACAAAGCTTCATACGGAGCCATACCGATACTGGATTGGTAGCTATTATTATATGCAAACTCTACTAGATGCAAATGGTCATCCCATGATCCACCAAAATCCAATATACAAGCTCTCAAGAGATCTTACAATATACGATTCACCCTCTCCGTTTGACCGTCGGTCTGAGGATGATATGCGGTACTAAGATGTAATTCTGACCCTAGAGCCTCTTATAAGCTCTTCCAAAACCCACTAGTGAACAACGGGTCTCGGTCACTCACAATGCTTTTGGGTACTCCATGAAATCTCACTACCCACTTCATATACAGTTCTGCCAACTTGGCTGCCGTTCTGGTCGATTTGACTGGTATAAATCTTGCACTCTTATTCAACCGATCCATAACCACCCAAATGCTATCATATCCCGATCTAGTCCTTGGTAAACCATCGATGAAATCCATCGAGACTTGCTCCCATTTCCATTCGGGAATTTCTAATGGTTGCAATAACCCACTAGGCTTCTTTTGCTCGGTTTTAACTAGCTGGCAATTCATGCATTTGGATATAAACTTCCCAACGTCCCTTTTCATCTCTTCCCAGTAGTAAGTCTGCTTCATGTCTCGTTACATCTTATTACCACCGGGATGTATAGTCAGTTTTGAGCGATGACATTCTCTAAGCACTTCATCTCTCAAACCATTCACGTTGGGCACAACTAGTCTTCCATTCTTTCAAAGCCATCCATCTCGATCAAGCCCATATGCATTCATCTCCTCACCATCGATGTTCATCTCTAACTTGGAGATGATTTCCAATAGATTAGGATTGTTCCTATGGCTGGAACCAATCCACTCTATCAGAGAGGGTCTGATCGCTAAACTAGCTAGCATGACTGGATCCAATTCGCACCTTGGTCTGAAATCAAACCCCGCGATATACTCCAGTTGCTTCCATTCAAGAAACATTGCCCCTAAGCTGGCATGTCTCCTACTCAAGGCATCGGCTGCCGCATTACCCTTCCCAGGTGTGTATGCGATATCAAAATCATACGAAGCTAAGAACTCTAACCATCTCTGCTGACGGAGATTCAGATTTTTCTGAGAGAAGAGATACTTTAATAATTTATGATCGGTAAACAACTCAAATCTCTCTCCCAAGAGATAGTGTCTCCACATCTTCAGCGCAAACACGATCGCTGCTAATTCCAAATCATGGGTAGGATACTTCTTCTTATGCGGCTTTAGCTGTCGACTAGCATAAGCTATAACCATACCTCCTTGCATCAATACAACACCTAGTCCGGTACCACAAGCATCCATGTATACCGTCATCTCTTCATTCCCTTTAGGAATGACTAACACCGGCGCACACGTCAACTTCTCCTTTAGACTCTTGAAGGCATCCTCACACACTCCGTCCCAGACGAAGTACTGATTCTTCTTAGTCAATTGAGTCAACGGTGCTGCTATCTTGGAGAAGTCATGGATAAACTTACGATAATATCCAGCTAATCCCAAGAAACTTCTTACATTAGTCGCATTCTTGGGTGTAGGCCAATCCTGTACCGTAGCCACCTTCGCAGGGTCCACGAAAATACCACTTTCCGAAACAACATGACCCAAGAATCTCACTTCCCTTCTCCAAAAGTGACACTTGGAGAATTTCGCTTTCAATTGGTGTTTCCTCAACACCTCCATCACTATCCTCAAGTGCCCCTTGTGTTCCTCCTCTGTCCTTGAGTAAACAAGGATATCATCCACGAACACAAGAACAAACTTATTCAACTGATCTCTAAATACTCGATTCATAAGATCCACAAAGTAGGCTGGTGCATTGGTCAACCCAAATGGCATGACCAACCACTCATAAAATCCAGACGGCATCCTAAATGCCGTTTTCGGAATACTTTCATCCGCTACTCATAGCCGATGAAATCCTGTCGTGAGGTCCAACTGGGAGAACACTCTTGCTCCTTCCAGTTGATCAAACAAATCACCTATCCGTGGTAGAGGATACTTATTCTTCCTCGTCACCTTATTCAACTCGCGATAGTCCACACACAAACGAAGGGAACCATCTGCCTTAGTGGCAAACACAACTGGTGCTCCCCACTCGGAGACACTCCTTCTAATAAATCCCTTCTTCAAAAGATTGCTGACTTGCACCCCGAGCTCTCGCTGCTCCCTTGGTGCCATACGACGAAGTGGCATCAATATAGGTCTGACATCTTTCACTAAATCAATACGGAACTCAATCTCTCGGTGTGGTGGAAGCCTGGTCACCTCCTCAAAGACGTCCAGATACTGGCCAACCATGGGCACATCTGACAACTCATCCTACGGGATGTCGAGGGAATTTACAAAACCAACATAACCCCATCACTAGGCAGGCTACCAAACACTACCCTCCGCCCATCATCCGCCCTCACTGTCACCAAAAAGCCCTCACAGTCTACCACCACCCCGTATCTTTGGAGCCAATCGACTCCCAATATAATGCCATACCCATTAAAGCCCAAAACAAAGCAATCACAAACAAACATACATCCATGACTCGATAAGACCAAATTCCTGCAAATCATACTAAGGCTAGTCGAACCACCAATCGGGTTCGTCACAACCAATGGTCTATCGACTATCTCGGGTTCCAGTCCCAACCTATCTACCAGGTCACTAGATATGAAGGAACGGGAAGCCCTAGTATCAAACAAAACTCGAACTAGTACATCATAAATAGAAAGCATACCTTGAATAACAACATTCTTTCCTTTCTCCGCCGTAGTTGGGGCATTCGACGAAGAAGGAACAGCATCAATAGCATATGTTTTCACAATCTGCTTCTCCTTAAGAGGTTGCGGACACTTATCCTTATGATGTCCCACTTGACCATAGTTGTAGCACTTCCTTTCCGCTGGCTTGACCCGACATTCTTTAGCATAATGACCCTTCTTACCACAGCTGAAGCACTCAACATCTTTCTTGCTCTTTTTCTGGCCACCCTTAGATTGGTCATGCTTCCTCTTATTCTGAGAGTTATTCTTGCCTCCACCGCCTGCTTGCGGCTTTGGCCCTTCTGCAGATGCAGCCTCAGTCTTTGACTTAGGGTAAAGACTCTCTGATCTCAAAGCTTTCCCCACGATCGATTCAAAAGTCTCAGCGATGTGGTTGATAAGCCTTTCCCCCAAGTATCCATCCAAACCAGTAATGAACTTCTCATTCTTCTTCTCAGGAGTGTCAATGAGAGACAGTCCATATTTCGACAAAGTGTCGAACTCAGCAATATAATCAGAAACTGCCCTTCCGTTCTTCTTGAGTTCCAAGAACCTCTTAAACAACACTGACTTCTGGGAAACTGGAATGAACTTCTCGCTAAAGCGAGCCTTGAACTGATCCCAAGTAACCTGATCTTTTGGAGTAGCTGTTCTAATAGCATTCCACCAATTCATCGCTCGCCCTTGCAGTTGACGAGACGCTAGCCTTCTCTTCATCACATCCTCAAGTCCCAAGTCATCGAAGATACGATCACAGCTATCCATCCAATCTTGAACATCTGTGGCCGATTCCGTCCCGTGGAACGGCTTCCCACCAAGGTTAGTGTAATCCTTGCACAACTTGGCGAAATCGACCCTAGGCGCCTGCACTACTGGGCCAATACCAACTCCGGGATTGGGAACTGCCCCTTGTACTTCTCTAAGCATATCTCTCATGAGGTTAGTAAACATCGCCCTCATGTCAGCGGCATTCCCTTGGTTGGTCCCTCTACCAGCAACCCTCGTATCTCGGCTCATCGTCAATCTGAAAAAGGAAAATGATTAACGACCCCATAGTGATGCTAGTGCAGTACGACTTCATTCTTATACTACTAATAGTATATACATATATAGCTTTTGAAAACCAAAGTAATTACAAATACGCGCTCTCATATATGTACTATCTCTCCCTGGTGTCTTTCCCTAGGTTAACTACGCAACCTAGAGCTCGGATACCAAGTGTGACGGCCAGCCCCGCACCAACCGACATTTACTCCAAAGGTGCGCTGTACACATGTCCAGTTAGCACGGAACGGGTCGTCAAAAGGAAAAAGGAAGAAGGAAATGAACATACAAAGAACCTGTAGAATGTCTCACAGCGCATAGAATAAAATATAATAATAACATACTTGACATAAAACAGGAGAGACAGTGCATAAGCTGAAAATCAGAACTAAACATCACAGCAGCGGAAATCCAAAATACAGCTTATTACAACTTTCAAAATGCCTCAAAGAAAAAGTAAGATAAAGGGGGTACACTACTAATGCCCAAGTAGCGACCACCAACGACGCAGGGAGAATGTGCATATATATATCATACGTGGAAGCCTCCTGCCCGCTTCCGAATCAGCTACTCGCGCATCACCAGCTAACCTGTCTCTAGTCTACTCGTGTGAGCACCCAGAGTAATAAGAGGAGACATAAAACTCTGGGTCAGACATAAAGTCTGGTATGAGCGATAAGCATCTAAAGTGAATAATAACAGGTAGACTAAAACATACCTGAACCTGGACCTGCAACCAAAGAGTTAGCACTACATACTGTACAACACTCTAAGGTACCATATCAAACGGTGTAAAGATACGGAGGTGGGGGAGGTGTGCATGTCATAATGATGGCAAACAATCAAACATAACATCCATCCTCACACATCTCTCACTCAGTGCGTAAAGCATACGATATTTACCACTTCGATCACCCAACATACCTTGCTACGATCACTCTGCCCCATGAAGTCATAAATGGCTTCACTGCACTGATAACGTAGCCACTAATTCCTCCCTATGTCCACTTGCCCCATGGAGTTATTCACCCCATCTGCGCTGGCTCATAGCCTTACCAATCCTTACTATGTCCACTTGCCCCATGGAGTTGTTCACCCCATCTGCGCTGGCTCATAGTCTTACTACGCATCACCTTGCCCCTCAGGTCATAATGACCCTACTGCACTGATAACGTAGTCTTGCTACCATCACCTTGCCCCTCAGGTCATAATGACCCTACTGCACTGATAAGTAGCCATCATTCATTTTTAGTGGTGAATCGAATTTATGAACGTCGACAACTCCTTAGCACACGTCCCGCAGCAAAGTCCAACCATGAAGTGAATTCATTGGTTCCCAACTGGATCCTGAGCTCTAACTTCCCATATTGGACTACCTTTGCATCTCGGGTTATTGGTTAATACTGGGTTGGGTCGGGTTCCTCTTCAAGCCATCGGTTCGGGTCGGGTGCCCCCCCATTGGTACGGGTCGGGTCTTCTTCTGGTGCGGTTCGGGTCGGGCGTTCCTCCTCGGTTCGGGTCGGGTGCCATTCCCCTCCAGTTCGTGCTTCCGCTCCGATCTGTCCTCCTTAATCCTTCACATGCTCCTATCTGATCCATCTTCATGCTTCCGCTCTGATCCGTCTTCTTTAATCCGATCCGATCCCAGTTCAGTTAGCGTGGCCTTCCTTTTTGCCACTTTTCCCAAGTGTCAGGTTCCGATCCGATCGAATCCCTTGCCCAGTTCAACATATCCGATCCGAGCCCCATATCTGATCCGATCCGAAACCTGCACTGTTTTCTAAAACTGTTCTAGCAAGTGTTTACGCTATTCGACGACGTTTTCGACCATTCTAACTATTGAAACCAATCACAAAGCATTTCATACAGTCATAGCAACATGCATAATCAACCACAAACATCAATATAATAGGTTAAAGTGGATCAAACATACCCCAAAACCCCATATTTCCCCTTAAGCATATTTAGGTGAAACTAATGATAGGATTAGCAAAACTTTACCAAATTAACCCAAATTCATATCAGAGGTCTAAAACATCATTTAGGAATTTATGAACATTTTTCCCGAATTTATTAGTGTATAAATTCGCTAATTAATACTAATTACCCATAACTAGCCATAATTAGTGTAAAACTATGCAAATCACTCACCTTAGCCACAAATAAACTAAGATCTGAAATAAATCTCTGATTTGATATGAATCCCAATGCCAAATAGTAGCTTCAATGTTGATTTGGTGTAGATCTTCCTTGATTAGAGGTTGCTAAGCCAAATCCTTGATCAAAAGGTGATTTGGAGGTGATTTAGAGGTTAGAGGCCATTTTTAGGGTTCCTTGGTGATAAGTGGAGGCTAGAAAACTGAAATGAAAGGATCCTCCATCTCATTTCAGCCTTCCCATAACCCTAATCCCGAAATGGGATATGGGCATACTCACTAATCACCCGATTTGGCCCGGTTAAGCAGTTTTTCATCCACCAAACCTTATTTCAGCCATATCTCCCAAACGGTAAGTCCGTTTGGCTATTATGACCACTCTACGGAAAGGTAAACCATTAAACGAATCTAATGGAAGGGGTTTCAGGTCAAAATTCCTTTCCAATCAAAATTTATGGCCAAAACAGTACCAACTAAGGCAAAATGGTCATTTAAAAATCGACAAAAATCATGAACATGGGAAATGACTCCAATAGATGTTTCCCAAAGTTACATGATCATACGACTTCATATGGGAAAGAAATAAATATTCTACGATCCCCTGATATGTAAAATACGGGTCATTACAACCATTCAACACATGAATTTCAATTCAACGAATGAATTTTGATTCAACACATGAAGGTTTTCTATAGTTTATATAAATCGATAAAAAGGTTATTTTTATATTTAAAACATGAATACCATTCAACACATGAATTTCAATTCAACGAATGAATATCGATTCAACACATGAAGGTTTTCTATAGTTTTTATATATAGATAAAAATGTGATTTTCATATTTAAAACACGAATACCATTCAACACATGAATATCAATTCAACGAATGAATATCGATTCAACACATGAAGGTTTTCTATAGTTTATATAAATCGATAAAAAGGTTATTTTTATATTTAAAACACGAATACCATTCAACACATGAATTTCAATTCAACGAATGAATATCGATTCAACACATGAAGGTTTTCTATAGTTTGTATATACAGATAGAAATGTGATTTTTATATTTAAAACACGAATACCATTCAAAACATGAATATGATTCAACAAATGAATTACTATTCAACACATGAAGGTTTTCTATTCAACAGACGAATATAATTTCAACACAGGAAAATAATTCTAACACATGATTATCATTCAAATTTTCGACAGCATAACAGCAGGGTAGTTAAAACCGGGGCCGTCCCTAGTACAACTCCTTGCTCTACCTTAAAGCCTCGTAGCTTTTGACAATGGGAAATCATGCATCTAGTTCGCACGCATGCGGCATGTATATTTATTTCATTTCCACAAACTAATCCTATGTGGTTTCAACCAAATAATTTTCAACCACAAACGGGTATTTTTCAACCACATTCAATCAGTTTCAACCACAAACAATTCCAATCAACCATTCGCTATCAATCAATTTTCACACCAATCACAACCAATAAATATCGTCCATGGTTTGTGGACGAGGGGCGTATATATATATTTATATTTATATACATTTATATATAGCAATTCACTTCTATTTCAACACATATAATTTTTACAACGCATATACAACTTATACATCAAACGTACAACTTATACAACGCTTATACAAGAGGTGTACAACACTTATATAACTCATACATCGACTATATAATTTATACTTCGTCGTTTTCCATATCGTTTATAAATTAGAAATCTCACATTGGGTTCCACTCCACCAAAAATAGCAGAAGGCTCAGAAAAATATGTGGTCTCTTCTAGAATGTAGAAGACGTCCACACGGTCACGATGTTTCCTTTTTCATCGAATTTCATCAAAAAACGAAAAAGATATGATTTTTACAAGGTTTGCAACGATTTAAAGGTGTTAAAATCATTTCAGAAAATAAAACCAGTACCTTTCTATTTCTGTTCAAAACTAGGTTTTGAAAATTCGTGAAATCCATAGCACTTCGTCCCGATCAGGTTGCATGACGTCGAAGAGGGTGGAAAGGGCTTCGCGGCGCCGGGGGTTTCGTTGAACTCGATCAGGCGAGGAGGGGGTATCGGCGGCGGGAAGTTCGGATCTTCCTGGGCTCGATTCTCGAGGCACAGCGCACGGGGGAGGTCGAGGGTTGTATGGATTTGAAGGCCTTGAGGTGTACTACAAAAACCCTAACTGGAGCACTGGCTATTATTGCGTGGAGGAGGAGAAAACGAGGGGAGAAGGAACGAAAAACAGTCGCCGTCGATTCGAGGGGTTCGGAGAAGAAGACGGGGAGAGAGGGTGCTGAGTTGGCCCAATGGATTTTTTATTTATTTATATATTTTAAAATCTCTAAAATACCGTCCTCCACCACGAACACCAATTCAAACCCAACGACTGTCGTCCCTAGCGTTTTACCCCCATTCCGAACACAATGGGATATGTTTCATAGGCCCATTCAAATGTTTCAGTCAGTTTTCCTTCAAATTAAAATATAAAACATTCAATATTCGATTTGAACGTACATTTCAATTTGCCAGTGCCACAAACTGATTCGAAAAATTCCAGAAAAATAAATCTGGCTATGTTTTGACGATACGATCCCAACAAAACTAGTTTAGTCGAATTCTAAGACCGTTTGTAAAAAGGCCCATTTCTGGTCGATCCAATTAACTGTAATTGACTAAAACACATTTTCCTTTGCCACGCTCACATACTAGCTTCAAAAATTATGAAATCTGAAACCAAGCAATAATTTGACATCCCGGATCCAACAAAAGTGGTTTCGTCGAATTCTGAGGTCGTATGCAAAATGGCCAATTTCACGGGCTATATAAATTCCATAGCGACCTTTCTGAAAATTCATTTGGCCATAACTTTTGCTTTCCTCTATGAAACTTCGATTTTTCATATTCGTTAGAAATGTATTCACTAACAGATTTAAATATTTTTGGTTTCACTCAAATCCGTTTTGTTTTGCACCCGGTACAGTCAGTCAAAGTTTGAATTCAAATTTGAAACTACAGGGCCATTTCAGGCCTTGTTTATAATTAGAATTAATTATATTCCTTTTCAAATGTCGATTCAAACTCACTTTTCATTGCTATTATTTAAAATATTTATTTTAAATATTTAAAATCCATTATTTTAGCCAATTTAAAAATTTTAACTTGTTCAGATTTTCCGGGTCGTTACAAATAATAATGACGAAAAATTTAGTTTGAATGGAATTAGAACGTATATATTTATATAGCTCGACGATAGAATATAAATAATTATTTATAATTATAAAAGGAATTGAAAATGGCGCGGTAGTTTGATAATTCGATTTCAAAGTTCAAATAAATGTGCAGGATTCAAAATAAACCGGATTTTAGTGAAACCAAAAATATTTGAATCTAATTGAGAATATCTTTCCAACGAATCCGAAAAATTGAAATTTCATAGCGGGAATCAAAAGATATGTCCAGTTGAAAATTCAGAATAGTCGTTATGGAATTCTGGCCCTTAAAAATAGCCATTTTGCAAATGGCCTCGGTTTTTGACAAAACCACTTTTGTTGGATCCGAGATATCAAATTATTGCTAGGTTTCAAATTTCATAATTTTTCGAATCAATATGTAAGTGTGACAAAGGAAAACGCGTTTGACCAGTTTTAGTTGATTTTAATCGACTGGAAAATGACCATTTTTCAAACGATCTTGGAATTTTACGAAATCAGTTTCGTTAGGACTGTATCGTCAATACGGAGCTAGAAATAATTTTTCTGAATTTTTCGAGACTGTATGTGGCCCCGGTAAATTGAAATGTACGTTTAAAATAAAATATATAGATTTAAATTCTGATTTCAACGGAAACTGATCGTAACAGCCGAATTGGCCTACGTGACATATCCCATTGTGTTCGGAATGGGGGTATTACCCTAGGGACGACAGTCGGCGGGTTCCATTTCGAGTACGAATGGGAAGGGTACTTTAGAGAGTTCAAAATTTAAAATAAATAATAAAATAACATATAAACTTCCTCTTAACCCCCCCTCCTTTTATTTTCCTCGGTCAAAACCACTTTCCCCCTTTTCAAAAATAAAAGAACCCGATTCCTTGACCTCGTCGCCCCCTTAGGTCTCCCGCCGCCTCCACCTCGCAGGGCCACCGCGCCCTGGCGAACGCTCACCTAGGCCTCCCCCTCGTCGCTCCGCCCCCACCTGACCACGATGCCCTCACTCCTCTCTGTCAAATCGAAGACCCTCTTTCCCAATTCAACGCCCTCGCCGCACCTCCTCCATTCTTCTTCCCCTCCACCACCTCCGCGCCCTCTCCGACTCTCAGCACCACCTATAGCGCCCCCGCCTTCAGCTGAGCACCCTCCCTCGATTAAATCAGTAAGTTTTTATTTATTTTTATTTTTAAAAATTCGAATTTTTATATTTTGAAAACATAAACGTCAAATCTGTTTTTATTTTTTATTTATATCTATTAGTGCGTATAGAAATGTGATTGTTTTACAGAAAGCTTAGATTATAATATAAGATAATGATTCATAAAGATTCAATTTTTATATTGTTTTTATAGCGATAAAGGCTCGATCTTTACCAATACAAAGAATAGATTTTTGTCAATACAAAGAATAGATTTTTATATGCAAGACGAGATTTTGATAGATGTATGATAATAAAAATATAATTTTTACTTATGTAGAGTATTAAAAATATGGTTTTTATATTTTTAGAGTAATAAAAATATGATTTTTATATATGTAGTGACTACGGGCAACGAAATTGACAAAAGGCGAGCACGACAAAGATTTCTACATAAGAAGAGTCGTAGCGTTGGTTTAGCTTGTCGGTGAGAACTTCTCACCTTTAATTTAATTTTTCTTGTTAAAATATATACTAGGATGCAAACGGTGTTTAGTAGCACCCGACACCCATCGTCCACAGACCATGGATGGCTTGTATGCTTGTTTGTTTGATTTTGATGTATAGTTGATTGTGTGATGTGATGTGAAATAAAATATTTATATAGTTAAAAATATTTTATAGTTGAAAATAGGATTTTTAATGTGTATTTAAAATGAAATAAATATAAAAAAATCGAAGGATTTGTTTATATACACACATTTGACTGATATTGATTGGGACGATAAATTTTACACATCGCCCAATTACACAAATAAAATCTGTGTTTGATTGTTTGAAAACCCCACACAAGTATTGGGATGATATATGACATACACTAGTCCCAATAATCAGCTGTATGTCGATCGATTGATTGACAGGCTGTTATAAGCGTTAAATATTTATATTTGATGCTTATACAGTGTAAATAACTTTGGATGATGGTTGATTATTTGTCATTGTTGATATATACATGTGTTGTAGAAAACCCATATAATTAACATTATATGGTAATTGATTGGGCCTCATTCCAGTTTTAAAAAAGAAATATTTGAACAGAAATATTTGAAAAAGAAATATTGAAATGGAAATATTTGAAAAAGAAATATTTGAAATAGAATATTTGAAAATAGAAATATATGAAGCCGTGTTTGATTAGATTGACGCCATTTTGACGCGAACGATATTTATATCGATTTTATTCATTTTTCAATAAAGATTGAAAGTGATTTCGAAATTCGAATGAATATTGAAAGAATTGAAATTTGAATTATATTGAAAAGAATTGAAATTCGAATCATATTGAAAAGAATTGAAATTCGAATTATATTGAAAAGAATTGAAATTCGAATTATATTGAAAATAATTGAAATTCGAATTAAATTGAATTGAATTGAATTCGAATTAGATTGAATTGAATTGAATATAAAGCGAATTCGAATTGAATTGAATATAAAACGAATTCGAATTGAATATAAAATGAATTCGAATTGAATTGAATTGAAAAGAAAATGAATTCAAATCGATTTGAATTGAAATCAATTTGAAATGAATTTAAAACGAATTTATATTGGTAAATTCAATTTTGATTTGAATTCGAGATGGAAGTTGAAATCATTTTGAAAACTAATTTAAAACGGTTTTTAAAATACGTTTTAAAAGGGAATCGACGAAATATATATATAATATACATACATACATACATATATATATATATATATATATATATATATATATATATATATATAATGGCCTGAATAGAACGCGCCACGCCGCAGTAGTTCGCGAATTTCGACCATTGACTTCGAATGGATATTGCGGGAGATCCGACCGTCGGATTCTCCTAAAACCGGAACCGTTGGGTTCGTATCGAAAAGAGCTTTCTAACAAATATTAGAAATATGAGATCTAACGGTTGGATTTCGAATTATGTCCAAATCAAATTTGGAAAAGGTCGCTGTAAGTGCTGTTCGATGGCCGTTGATGGAAATCGACTGTACGGGCCTTGATAAAATTATTAAAAATATCAATAATTTGTGTAAAATCATAATAAATGATTTGTGAAGAATTGGGATGAAAAACTCCATATTTGAAAAGATAAAAATAGATTTTTATCGAAATGAACTAGTTTTGAATTAGAATAATAATTTATTTATTTTTAAAATAAATAAATTGGATTTGAAATGGTTTTGAAAATAACCAGAAATTCCAATATTTGAATTGGAATATATTTGAATCGAAATTGTCTTCGGAATATTTTGATGTTGGATTTCGTGATGATACAGATATTGTTATGGGAATTTGAAAGATATACATATATCGTTATTTCCAATACGATATTTGTTGGTCGTAGAATTTGATATTGAGTATAAGCCGATATATTTTCTATTCAGAGCCTTGTATTGAATATCAAATGTGATTTGGGTTTGTCGTGAATGGTGTCTTCATTAACACTGTTCTTAAGCCTAGTTGAGAAAAAGATTAAATCTTTTTTATTTAGATTTAATGAAGTGTACCAATTAAATAATATTTAATTGGAATTGAATTGGTATTGATTTTTGGGTTTATCGTGAACAGTGTTTTAAGTAACACTTGTTCTTTAACCCGATAATTAATGGAATGTGATTTTGGGTTGTTGTGAACGGTATCTTCAATAATACTGTTCTTAAACCCAAAGGAGTTAAGAAAATCAGAAACTAACTGGAGATTAGTTAAGTTGAATGGTTTCTTTGGAATTGATCTGATGTTGGTTTCGGCCTTCGGGGTTAATACTCAGGGAATTGCTCACTTGCTAATTTACGGTTAGGGACTGATTGAAATGTGATGTGATTTTGGGGTTTATCGTGAACCGTGTTTTAAATGACACTGATTCTTTAACCCAGGCACAGATTAAAACTAAGTGGAGTTTTAATGAATCTTTAATTAGATTGAAAAGATCGAGAATGAAGTATCACCAGTTTTTGCTCCAGGCGATAGTTAAATCTTTAATTAGATTTGAACGTGCAATGGGAATTGAATTTACCGATAACACTGTGGTGTTAGATATGAAGTATAACCAGTTTTACTTCATGGGATGAATAGGTTAGGATTGGAAAATTAAAATAAATGATTACTTCATTGTGGTTCGTTAATCCCAACTAGTTTGAATTGATATTCAAAAGAAGATTAAAGAATAAATTTAAAAGAATTTATCTTTGATAAAATTAATGGGAACCTTTCCCTAAGAATGTGAAATTTAGAAACTAACTGTAGGTTAGCTAAGCAGAACGGTTTCCTGGGTATTGATCTGATGTTGGTTTCGGCCTTCGGGGTTAATATTTGGGGAATTATTCTCTTGTTGATTTACAGTTAGTGACTGATGAATTGGAATGAGGCGTATGTTGTGTTTGTGTAACACTTGTTTATTATGCACGCGAGTTATTCGGAAAGACCGGGTTTATCCCATTCTGAATAGCTTATACGCCGATAAGTCGAAGATGAAGACGGTGGTTGAAGACCGGGTGTCTTCACGTTGTTTGGGTGATTACTGATGATCTTGATTGGGCCGTACACCTAAGAGGAGGGAATTAGTTGGTGGTCGTCCAGACGTATTTGGAGATCGATGGATATGCGGGGTAATAGGTGCCTCCGGTTTCGTTCAGACCCAGAACGAACTTGTAAATGGACTGTGTGTCTGACATTGGATTTCATTCTGTGTGACTAATATCGGTTTCATAGAGTGGTTTGCCTTTGTGGCATGCTAAGATGCAAATGATCAAGGCTTCTATTGAAAAGCAGAGTCTTGTGGTTGATGATCAAAGCATGGCCTGTGTGGCATAGCTTTGTGTAACGTGAATTCGCGAGCCTTACACCCCGGTTGTGAACCAAAAACGGGAGAGGACCTCAGGGAGGGCATGCGTTTCCTTCTAGCTAGAAGTGGCGTCAGTGGTTTTACACGCCCTGATGAGTTTGACTTATGTGGTTGTTGGTTTTCGAGGCGCCTCGGATATATCGGTGACTATGTGAAGCCGATGGAGTCATTCGTTGGCTCATTTACGCCCCAAAGGGCGGGGAAACGTAGTGTTCAGGAATTTTAATCCACATCGGTGGACCGGCCCTGTCGCTCCAAGGGTCGATGAGCTCTGACCCTGAGACATGGGCTAGATTGTCTCGAAGTCGGTAAGGACTATCTTTTGCCTTGGTTCACAGATGGATATCCAACTTCCAATACGTAACATTTCGATTTTAGTTGTAATCCTATATATCGCGACATAGTGGGATGGGGCGCTTATACGGTCTATGATTGATATTTATGATTGTATATAAAATCAGAAACTAACTGGAAACGAGCTAAGATGGGTGGTTTCCTGGGTATTAGTCTGATGTTGGTTTCGGCCTTCGGGGTTAATACTTAGGGAATCGTTCTCTTACTAATTTACGGTTGGAGTCTGATTAAGAATTAAAAACATGAAATTTAGCGTTTTAAGCATTCTTTGGCTATTATTAGGTAAAAACCCTATCCTCCGGCTTGCGTTGCATTGTGTGATGGGACCTAGGTCTTATAATAGCTTCATTTTTCTTTATTTACCATTGCGTTGTTTGTTTTATGCACCGGTATTCTTGGGAGGAAACCCGTTCCGTGTTATACGGCGTGGCCCCTTGATTTACCTAACTTTAAAATAAAGATTAATAACTGTTTTAGTTCTCACACCAGTCACATGACTGACCTGGAGTTTATTGTTTTAACCTAAACTCTGGGTTCCCTTATTTTGACACGGGCAGCTAGTAGTTTTGGTTTTGCAGATTTATATTCACAGGATCCTGATTTACAGCTGGAACGATACTCGGAAAGCTCTGTATCCATGTATTACTTCTAGTTGTGTATTGTATTATTTTCTGCTGCTATGTAATAATGTATTGTAATCTCTGATATTTATAGAATGTATAGTATTCGTTAATATTGTGTATATTCTTGTATTCTGATGAATTGTTGTAATAAGCAGTGAAATGCTTTTCTGTCTGCGTTCTTTTGTGTCTTGTTCTCAAAGTATCTGCTCTTTCCTACACGGGGAAGTTACGGGTCCTTACAATAAATTTCAAAAATAATTTTAATACCAAATTACAAATACGCTCTCTCGTATATATACTCAACTCAATCTAGGGTATTGTCAACCCCATCTTTATTGAGTCACACCACAGAGCCAAGGTTATCACTAAACCAATAGCTTTGATACCACTGTAGCGACCCGGCGAATTTCCGACCCCGAAAATCGACATAAAATCACCATGTCGACTATTCAAGTATCGAAAACACTAGATTGTCATGAGAAAGAATTTAGAGTGTGAGAAAAGAAAGAAAGAAATATTAGAATGGAAGAAAGAAGAAGAACACATCAGAATCTCACAGCGGAACGAATAAAGTATAATATCAAAATCTTTATACAAAAGAAATATATATATACATACCAATCATCAGAGTACATCATACATCAGTCACAGCGGAATAATAGATGTATATAACTAGCGGTGAAGCCTCCTGTTTCTAGCTCCTGAAACTCCAAGCGAATATAACCTGTAAATACACTCGGTCTGACCCGAGCACATTTGAAGCAAAGCAAAACACACTGAGTCAGTCTGGAATACAACCAGTGATAAATTCACAGAATACACACTTGTTTAACTTTGGAAAATTCTTTCTGAAATCAAAGTATAATAGTAAGGCCAGTCCACACATAAACACGGACGGTTTTTACCTTACTATAACCCAAAACATTATTGAAATCATAACTTATTATGATATTATCACAATGTCTAAATACAAATAATTAGCAATCTAGAGGAACGCTTGCATCTCACGCTCCCCATATATAGTATAAAATTGAAAACCGCGGGGGCTTATTGGATATTGGATTCCAACCTGACAAGGTATGGGACCACCTTCTGAACGTGTATCTCTAGGGCCAAATACACTGCGTTCAACAAGAACGTCTTGCAACCCGGCCCTCACATGAACGTCCCCTCATTTCTCTTGAGTGTATCGAATGTATATCACCGACGGTTGGGATCAGCAACCGCCTCCCGAAAAGGGACAGCATCGAATATAGATTAAAGAACAAATAGATTTTCTCTAGATAGGTTATCATACATCCTAATGGGAGCAACCCACATAGCCGTGCTGCCTGCCCGATTTTTGTAATTTCCCGGCTGATGAGGCTTGAGGCCAGAACTTAACTTTAAAACATCTGGTCATCATTCACTTCGAATGCCACATCAACAGATCCGCTAGATCACATTTGATTGACGTCCAAAAAAATAATCTAGTTTATTTGGCTAGAGAATAACCATTTCTCCGCCATCAACTATGGTACGTTTGGAGAAATCAACGCATGTAATTCCTTTGGAAATACTCTGTCAGACATCCGTCCATACAAGTCATCCAGGAACAGGATGAACCGAAGGTACTCTCTTACAACATCTCATATAGGAATCACCCCATGGATCAGTAGCGAGTAGTCCTTGCAACCCGTAGATTCCAACCACGACAGAATCACAGCTTATCTCTGCTTGCAAGCCAGAGAATATTAGTGGTCCTTCCGTTTATGAAATTCTACGGTCTTCAATGCTCCATCTCGATCATCTTCTGATCACTTCACGTATTTTTTGGTCGGAATGGTTTTCGAATATAAATTCGATCCCGGTCTTTCCGTACCAACAATGGTATTGGACAGATTTGATAGTCGGTGATTTAACTGTCAAAATATATAGTGTTTCAAAAATGATACCCCCAATGAGTTTACTGATTCAATATTCAACATTACTTGGCCCTTCTAAAATTTAAAACAAACTAATTCAATTTTGCTTAATTAAGACTTCTAATCCTTTAATATTTTAAAATACGATAATTGAATTCTTATTTAATATACTAATGATATAAACCAAATTTCCTCTGATTAACTCTTACTGATTTACTTTGATTGGTTAACTCTAACTTGATTAACACGACTTAATTACTCCTATCGACTAACTAATATTCGACTTACTCCATTTGCTTGACTCTAGATCGCAGTAATCACAATGGTTACGCTTGATTCCCTCAGGATACATCCGACCACCGTAGGCTATCCGCAGCCCTGCGAGTTACGCTAGCAGTCGTACGCAATGGCAACTCTTCCTGAATAACTATGTTGGATTAACTCCACCTCAAATACTATATTTGATCAACTCTAATTGAATAACAAATATTCAATAAAATTTGAAATCAATATTCTTATTTCTTTTGAAGCTAATATTGCAATATTATTTATTTGCCAAAACCTCGCATTAGAGTTCGATATTCCTCGTATAGGGTAAAACCAATTCTCAACACCTTTACTCGCTCCAAACTAATACCATTCCTCGATAATAGTGAAATCAACCAAGTTGGGGTATTTTAGTTACCTCTCAGACCGTGATCGACGATGTTCTTACCTTAGAATAATATTAGTTTGTAACTTAACCACCGATATTAAAATATGGTTCACAAATCTTGATTTCAAATCTGGTTTTATAAACCATATCTTATATTGAAATCTTTGTTCGATATTCTCTTTACTTAATTCCTTTAATTAAGTAAATTTTCAATAAACGCCCCTTTGAACTTGAAACATTATTTCACTTATACTTTGGGTTTAAATGAAAAACCCACGTCCAATAAAAAACTTCCATTTAAAAATCTCGTTTTGAAAACTTAGATCATAAATCCTTTTATAAAACTTTTATCGCTCTTTCGACCAAACTTATTGTCATCTGATCACTTCTACCTTGAATTCCAATTACAAATTATCACTTTAATAACTATTAACTAAATAATAATTAACTTTATTATTAACTATGTTAAGATAGTTAACTGGTTTATTAACTAAAAATAGTATTTTTATCATTTGGAAAAGC
Source organism: Allium sativum (assembly GCA_030737875.1). Classification (NCBI taxonomy): domain Eukaryota; kingdom Viridiplantae; phylum Streptophyta; class Magnoliopsida; order Asparagales; family Amaryllidaceae; genus Allium; species Allium sativum. The sequence continues at coordinate 40,978,809 of CM060916.1, forward strand.
TTAACAAGTAAAAATCACTTTATTTAATCTAAACAAATCCAATAATTTCCTTAACTTATAGTTAATCGAGGATTAACAAATAGTTTCATTGTTTAGGGTATTTAAATCAAATTTATCTCCTTTGTCTATTTTACTCAAAGCGGCTAATTTTTCCCACCTGTACATATCAGTTAGCAGTTAACTGATTTCATTTGTCATTTCCCTTTTTAAATTAATTAAATAACTTAATTAATTTAAAATCACTGTTTAATTGTTATAAAAACCATTATCTAATTTTACCAACCCGTAGTTAAATACTTTGGTTCTTCCGCTTTTAACTTACATAAACCTTTTAAAATAATTTCTCTTACAAACTCGATTTAATATATTTATTTGTGAATTTCCAATTTAAATCCTTATATAAAATAACAAAAAACCTTTATTCAGTTATAAAATATTTTATAACTTTCAAACAATATTAATCCACCTAACGGTAGCCCGGTGTTTAAGACCATATATTTTAGGCCATTCTGCCAATTACTCAGTCAACACTATCGGTTGATTTTAAACGCATCAACTATGAATATATATTCAACCATCAACATTCGAACCAGTTTTGGTGTCACTGTGAACAATGCATATATACACACAACAAACAAAAATGCAGTTTATTTGAGGAATCCGGTCGGATCCCTCCAACCTGTCCTTCTCTGCATCACAGATATCAACGGATAAAAATATACGAATTAAATAAATGATGAAATATAAATAACTACAACCAATCAAACCATAACAACCAATTTGCATCCATCGCATCCAATCAACCAATTTATACCGTAAATTGTAGATTATATTTTTCTTTGGATTTACCACATCACAGGACTCCAGAAAGTGTGAGAATTAACTCACCAGTGTTTATTCTGGTTGACGGTTGACGCGTTTGTTGCATCTAACTTCAGTCGAACGTTCGAAATTAGCTGAAATTTTCACTGCATCAGATTAGAGCCTAGTCAGTGCCATCATCTAGGTCTCGTCCCTGCGATCCCAACGGATCCAGTTTCGTTAAATTTCGTTAACATATGACCAAGATACGTTGGTTTAATGTTTGAATAAATTATACGATAATTAACTTACTAAATAAATAATTTAATAAATATATTAACTACCTTTCGACCAAGTCTTTGCCATGTCATCCTTATCTTAAGGAAAACGCGTCTTCCCCTTTGAACCCATCTGAAATTCGATTACTCCCATATCGTGACCCAACCATTCAAAAGCTCGACATCATCACGCCCTCCCCGCACCACCATACCATCACCGGAGCATCACCGGACCCGACCCCCATCTCCGCCGCCGCGTCAACTGCCTCCGGCCCCAAATCTGACACCCAGCAGTGCCTCTGTCGCCCAGAAAACCCATACGACCGTACTCCGTTCAAACCCGCCTCCTGACCGCCACGGACCACCATCGAGAGCCGAACCACCCCCATTCGCTCGGCCTTGCCACCCAGCTCCGTTCCCCCCAGGCCGCTACTCCAACTCGGGCCCCATTGCCGGAATTTTGGCAAAATCCGACCATGACTTCAAAACCGAACCCAAAATTGACAATCTTCGTCCATCACGACATTCTGACCACCACACTCCGTTCCAGAACCTCCGACCAGTGCCAAATCGAAGCTGAAACCCTCCTCTACATAACCCCCTAGGTCTGGACTCTTGAAATCAACCACAACTTCTCAATTCTGACCAAGAACAAAACTGAAAACCCACGGTTTAGCCACGATTTGGGCCACCACATTCGACGAAACTCACCCAACTTTTTACCGTAGGTAGATAACAACCCGATCTACAACCTTTGTTCAGGTTGCCCTTACAAATTCCTCTCGGATTGGAAGATATAAATTAATTTGTGTTTAGGGTCTTTTCTGCAAAATTACATGGAGGAAATTTGGCTTGGATGGAAATTCTTGATGTAGGGGGGTATATATAAGTGGGGATAATATATTTTTTGTTGATTTGACGATCGATGTTGACTAACGATTCTTATTTCGTACCTATCGTTGTTTTTAACGTTGTTTATTCGCTGCTGCGCTCACATACAAACCCCGTTCGACATGTTACTGGACGGCATAGTATATTTTGACGATACGGTCCTAACGAAACTTGTTTCATCAAATTCCATGTCCGTTTGCTCAAATATCGTTCGTACACGTCCAAATTGATCGATTTATTTTACATTTTATTCTACCACGCTCACAAAATAACACCGTTTTGCGTGCAACTTGAAAATATAGCAATAATTTACTGTTACGGTCCCAACAAAATTTGTTTCGTCAAAAACAGAGGTCGTTTGAAAAATGTACCTTTTGAACTGCCCAATTTGAATTAAAATAAATTAATTTTAAAATACTTTAATATAAAATAAATAAAATATCACGATTGGTCATACCCGACCAGAATTTGATACGCTGCCGTGGAAAAATAACCTGGGTTGAATTCTAAGCCAAATCGATATTTAAAATATTTAAATACCCTTATTTTATATAAACGCAGCGCTATATATATATAAAGGAAATTCCATAGCGTTTTTTTTTTCAAAATCTGATTTGGACATAAAATAAAATCTACACGATGAAAACTGGATTTTTCTCTGCCGTTGGAAAGATATCATCAAACCGGTACCGACATTTCTTGTTTTGAGGAAATCCGACTTATTTTGAACCCGGTACGACCCATTGAAGTTCAAAACGCCAAAACACGAACTGCCACGCCGCTGTAGCTCGTTATTTAATTATATTATAAACCATATCGCTCGACCGTCGTTAAATAAACAAAATCATCGTTGTAAATTTAATATAACCAGTATTTGACCAATTTAAACTACCCGAACCTAATATATGGCAATTTCTATATTTTCCCAAATATCCTAGAAATTAAAATATTATTTTATTATTTATTTAAATAATATATTCCAAATAAATCATTAAATTCAATTATTTAACTTAGACCAATATTTTAAATAATTAAAATATTTAAAATAATCCGAATAAATTGGTAGAAAATACGGGTCGTTACACACATTATATGGTAATTGACTACGTCCGATTCCAGTTCAGGAAAAAAGAATATTTTATAATAACGGCTATTTTAAAATAACGAATATTTTCAAATAATATTCAGAAAAGAATCAAAATTTGATTTTGATGTCCGATTTGGGATAGACACGAATATATTTAAATATATATAGCTGTGTTGATTAGATTGGTGCCATTTGAATGTAAACGATATTATATCGATTTTATTCATTTTTATAATGAATATCGAAAAGGAAATGATTTAAAATATAATGTTTTGAAAATATAATGTTTTGAAAATATTATCATTTATATATCGATGTTAGGGAATATTCAATTTTGATTAGAAATTGAATATGAATTTGAAATCGTTTTGAAAACGAATTTAAAATGATTTATAAAATACGTTTTAAAAGGAAATCGATGAAATATATATAATATATATATTATATATACATAATGGCCTGAATAGAACGCGTCGCACCGTGGCAGTTCGCGAATTTCGACTATTGACTTCGAATGGACATTACGGGAGATCCGACCGTCGGATTCTCCTAAAATCGGAACCTTTGGTTCGTATCGAAAAGAGCTTTCTAAAGAATATTAGAGATTTTAAATCTAACGGTTGGATTTGGAATTATGTCCAAATCAAATTTGGAAAAGGTCGTTGTAAGTGCAGTTCGATGGCCGTTGATGGAAATCAACTGTACGGACCTTGATAAAATTATTAAAAATATCAAGAATTAGTGTAAAATCATAAGAAATGATTTGGAAAGAATTTGGATGGAAAAATTCAATATTTAAAAAAATAAAAATAGATTTTTATCGAAATGAACTAGTTTTGAACTAGAATTATAATCCATTTATTTTTGGAATAAATAAATTGGATTTGAAAGGGTTTTAAAGTAACCAGAATTTCCAATAATTGAATTGGAATGGATTTGAATCGAAATTGCCTTTGGAATATTTCGATGTTGGATTTCGTGATTATAAAGATATTGTTATGGAAATTTGAAAGATATATTTATATCGTTATTTCCAATACGATATTTGTTAGTCGTAGAATTTGATATTGAATATAAGCCGATATATTTTCTATTCAGAGCCTTGTATTTAATATCAAATGGGATTTGGGTTTGTCGTGAATGGTGTCTTCATTTACACTGTTCTTAAACCCAGTTGGGAAAAAGATTAAATCTTTTTATTTAGATTTAATGAAGTGTACCAATTAGATAATATTTAATTGGATTTGAATTGGGATTCATTTTTGGGTTTTTCGTGAACGGTGTTTTAGATAACACTTGTTCTTTACCCGATAATTAGTGGAATGTGAATTGGGCTTATCATGAACTGTGTTTTAGTGAATTCGTTCTTTAACCCGATTCACGGTGAAATGAGATTTGGAATTTATAAATCTTTGTGTTAGGATTTAAAGGAGATTTACCAAAGTAAAGTTTTCCAATTTAACATATTAAATTGGAATTGAATGGAATTCGATTTAGCGATAATCGAAGTAAGCTTCTGTAGAGGAAGACGATTAATATATATGGAATTTAAAAGTCCTTGCCGTTATTCCATTTATATTATTGGTCGGATATGGAAGTTTATATCGATTATATATCGATTTGTTTTCCATGAAGATTTCATTGCTAATGGAATGTGATTTTGGGTTGTCGTGAATGGTATCTTTAATAATACTGTTCTTAGACCCAACGGTGTTAAGAAAATCAGAAACTAACTAGAGATTAGTTAAGTTGAATGGTTTTTTGGGCATTGATCTGATGTTGGTTTCGTCCTTCAGGGTTAATACTTGGGGAATTGTTCACTTTCTAATTTACGGTTAATCGCTGATGGAATGTAATGTGATTTTGGGTTTATATTAAACCGTGTTTTAAATGACGTTGGTTCTTTAACCCAGTTAAAGACAAGATATGATTTCCCAAGTTAAACAATCATTAATATTGATTTTTGGGAAGATTAAAACCAAGTGGAGTTTTAATGAATCTTTAATTAGATTGAAATGCTCGAGAATGGAGTATCACCAATTTTGCTCCAGGCGATAGTTCAATTTTTAATTAGATTTAAACGTGAAATGGTAATTGAATTTACCGATAACACCGAGGTGTTAGATATGAAGTATTACCAATTTTATTTCATGGGATGAATAGATTTGGATTGGGAAATTAAAAACAAATGATTACTTCGGTAAAGTTCGTTAATCCCGACTAGTTTTGATAAACCATAATTTGGTTTGAATTGAAATCCAAAAGAAGATTAAAGAATAAATTTAAAAGAATTTATCTTTGATAAAATTAATGGGAACCTTTCCCAAAGTATAAGAATATTTGAATAAAAGAATATTATGAATTGGAATGAGGCATATGTTGTGTTTGTGTAACACTTGTTTATTATATACGCGAGTTATTCGGAAAGGTCGGGTTTATCCCATTCTGAATAACTGATTCGACGAGGTGTCGAGGATGAAGACGGTGGTCGAAGACCGTAGGTCTTCACATCATTTGGATAATTACTGATGATCTTGATTGGGATGTACACCCAAGAGGAGGGAATCAGTTGATGATCGTCCAGACGTACTTGGAGATCGATGGATATGTGAGGTACAAGGTGCCTCCGGTTTCATTCAGACCCAAAACGGACTTGTAAATGGATGTGTGTCTGACATCGGATTTCATTCCGTCTGATTGATATCGGTTGCATAGCGTGAATTGCCTGTGTGGCATGCTGAGATGCAAATGATCAAGGCTTCTGTTGAAAAGCAAAGTCTTATAGTTGATGATCAAAGCACCATCTGTGTGGCATGGCTTTGTGTAGCATTAATTCACGAGCCTCACACCCCGGTTGTGAACCAAAAACGGGAGAGGACATTAGGAAGGGCATGTGTTTCTTTCTAGCTAGGTTGGTGTCAGTGACCTACCAGCCCAGACATTTATATTATTTTTACACGTGTGGTTGTTGGATTGCGAGGCGCCTCAGATATATCGTTGACTACGTGGAGCCGATGGAGTCATAGGACTCATTTACGCCCCAAAGGGCAGGGAAACGCAGTGTTCAGGCATTTTAATCCACATGGTGGACCGGCCTTGATGATCCAAGGGCTTGACTGAGTCCTTGTCTTGAGACTCGGGCTAGACAGTCTCGAAGCGGTGAGGACGATCCCTTGCCTCGGTTCAAAGGTGGAAATCCAATTTCCAAATACGACATCGTGCGGTTTTGATTTTATACCTATATATGGCGACATAGTGGTATGGGCACTTATGCCGTCTATGATTGATACTGTTTTGACACTATACACTTATAATAATAATAAAAGATGAAATTTCACGTACCAAGCATTTTTGGCTATTATAAGGTAAAAAGTCTATCCTCCGGCTTGCGTTGCATTGTGTGATGGGACCTGAGTCTTATAATAGCTTCATTGTTCTTTATTTAGCATTGCGCTGTTTGTTTTATGCACTGGTATTATTGGGAGGAAACCCATTCCGTGTTATATGGCGTGGTCCTTTGATTTAGCGAACCTGAAAATAAAGATTAATAACTATTTTAGTTCTCAAACCAGTCACATGACTGACCTGGAGTTTATTGTTTTAATCTAAACTCTAGGTGCCCTTATTTTCCACACGGGCAGCTAGTAGTTTTGGTTTTGCAGATTTATATTCACAGGATCCTAGTTTGCAGCTGGAATGATATTCGGAAAGCTCTGTATCCGTATATTCTTTTAAGTTGTGTTTGGTATTATTTTCCACAGCTATGTAATGTATTGTAAATCTCTGATATTTATTGAATGTATTTTATTCATTCGTACTATGTATATTCTTATATTCTGATGAAATTGTTGTAATAAGCAATGAAATGTTCTTTTGGTTGTGTCCTGATGTGTCTTGTCCCCAGTGCAATCTGTGCTTTCCTTCACAAGGAAGTTCGGGTCGTAACAGAGTGCCTCACATTCCAACAACCACACAGGTAAAAATATATAAATGTCTGAGCTTGTAAAACCCAGACACCACCTCTAACTAGAAAGAAATGCATGTTCTCCCTGGAACCTTCTCCTATTTCTGGTTCATATCGAGAAGTGAAGCTCGTGGATTAATGCTATACACAAAGCAGTGTTATATTAAAGCTATGCTTTGATCATCAACCACAAGACTCTGCTTTTCAACAGAAGCCTTGATCATTTGCCACTCAGGCATGCCACACTGGAAATTCATGCCATGCGACTGATGTCTATCGATATACAACCTCTAAGCTCGTATGTCTCAGAGAAGGGTGAAGTAAGAGAATAAATTTTCCTTTACCAGACAGATGTATATTTAATAGAAATCAATCAACACCGAATAAAATCCAACGTCAGACACTAGTCCATTTACAAGTTCGTTCTGGGTCTGAACGAAACCGGGTGCGACCTATTCCTTGCCCCATATGTCCAATACTGGAGAGAGATCCTCGCATATCCGGTCGATCTCCAAATACGTCTGGATGATCACCACTTATTACCTTGTCTGCATCCCAATCAAGACATCAATAATCATCCAAACGTTGTGAAGACCTCTGGTCTTCAATCACCGTCTTCATCTTTGACTAAGGGTCATGTCAATTATTCAGAATGGGATAAACACGGTCTTTCCGAATAACCCGCATATATAATAAACAAGTGTTACACAAACACAACATACGCCTCATTCCAATTCAGAATATTCTTTTATTCAAATATTCACATCATGAGGGAATAGGTTCCAATTAATTTTATCAAAGATAAATTCTTTTAAATTTATTCCTTAATCTTCATTTGGATATCAATTCAAACCATATTAAGGTTTATCCAAAACTAGTCGGGATTAGCGAACCAAACCGAAGTAATCATTGTTTTATTTCCCAATCCCAACTTATTCATCCCATGGGGCAAAACTGGTAATACTCCATATCTAACACCACAGTGTTATCGGTAAATATTAATTACCATTTCACGTTCAAATCTAACTAAAGATTTAACTATCGCTTAGAGCAAAACTGGTGATACTCCATTCTCGATCATTTCCCAAATTTTATAATTTAAGTTATCAAATTATCATTTCAATCTAATTAAAGATTCATCAAAACTCCATTTAGTTTTAACCTTCCTAAAAAAAATCAATATTGATGATTATTTAACTTTGGGAAATCAATCCTGTCTTTAACTGGGTTAAAGAACCAATGTCATTTAAAACACCGTTCACGATAAACCCAAAATCACATTCCAGTAATTATGGAATTTCCATGGAAAACAAATCAATATATAATTGATGTCAATTTCCATATCCGACTAATAATATAAGTGGAATAACAGCAAAGCCTTTTAAATTCCATATATAGTTACAATCTTCCTCTACAGAAGTTCACTTCGATTATTACCAATCGAGTTCCATTCCATTCCAATATATTAAATTGGAAAACTTAATTTGAAAATTTTCCAATAAATCTTAGTTAAAAGATTTATATATTCCAAATCACCTTACACTATAAATCGGGTTAAAGAACGAATGTCGTTTAAAACACAGTTCACAATAAACCCAATTCCCATTTCATTTTATTCCAATTAAATGTTAATTAACTAGAAATTCTAATAATCGTAATCGAAAGATTTATTCTTTTCACTTAGGGTTTAAGAACAGTGTTATTTAAGACACCATTCATGACAAACCCAAAATCCCATTTGATTTTAAATACAAGGCTCTGAATAGAAAATATATCGGCTTATATTCAATAACAAATTCTGAAATCGACAAATATCGTATTGGAATAACGATATATCTATCTTCCAAACTCCTCCACAATATCCGTATAATCACAGAATCCAATACCGAAATATTTCGGAGATAATTTTGGTTTAAATCCATTCCAATTCATATATTGGAAATTCTGGTTATTTTTAAAACCACTTCAAATCCAATTTATTTATTTAAAAATATTGGATTATAACTCTAGTTCATTTCGATAAAAATATATTTTTATCTTTTCAAATATGGGATTTTTCATCCCAATTCTTTTTAAATCATTTATTATGATTTTGTACCAATTATTAATATTTTTAATAATTTTATCAAGGCCCGCACAGTCGATTTCCATAAACGACCATCGAACTGCACTTACATCGACTTTTTCCAAATTAGATTTGGAAATAATTCCAAATCCAACCGTTAGATTTCAAATCTCTTATATTCATTGGAAAGCTCTTTTCGATACGAACCCAACGTTCCGGTTTTAGGAGAATCTGACAATCGGATCTCCTATAATATCTATTCGAAGTCAATGGTCGAAATTCGCGAACTGTTGTGGCGCGACGGGTTCTATTCAGACCATTAAATATATATGTATTATATATATTTCGACGATTTCCATTTAAAACGTATTTTCTAAATCGTTTTAAATTTATTTTCAAAATGATTTCAACTTCATATTCAATTTTAAATCAAAATTGAATATTCCATATCATTAATATATATAAATGTTAATATTTTCAAAACATTTGATTTTGAAATCACTTCCTTTTCGATATTCATTATAAAAATGAATAAAATCGATATAAATATCGTTCACGCCAAAATGTCGTTAATCAAATTAACACAGCTTTATATATTTAAATATATTCGTGTCCATCCCAAATCGGACATCAAAATCAGATTTTGATCTTTCACTGAATATTATTTTAAAATATTCATTATTTTAAAGTATTCATTCTTTTAAAATATTCATTCGTTCTAAACTGAAATCAGACACAACCAATTACCATATAATGTTATTTATATGGATTTCATACAACACATGTACACAACGATAATCAAACACAGTTAACCATCATCCAGAGTGCATTACACAACTACATAAGTGTTAAATATAAATAATTAACGCTTGCAACAGTATGTCAACCCATCGGTTGACATACAACTAATATTGGGATTGGTGTATGTCTAATATCATCCCAATACCCGTGTGGGGTTTTCAAACAACAAAAACTAATTATTATTTGTGCAGTTGGGCGATGTGTAAAATTTATCGTCCCAATCCATATCAGTCAAATCGGTGTACATAGACAAATCGTCCGATTTGTAAATGAATATTTATTTTATTCATATACATGTTAAAAATTATATTTTAAACGATAAAATATTTATTTCAACGAATGAATATTTTATACAGTCCATTTATACAGTCCATTTCTACAATAAAAATGATATTTTTATTCTTCAAATATTTTATTCAACATATGAATATTTTATACAGTCTATTTCAAATCATAATCAATTTCAACAACACAATACAATCAAACAAACAAGTCGTCCATAGTCTGTGGACAACGAGGAGCAGTTCATATATGCAGTTATAAAATAAATAATTATACATAAATTTCAGTGAGGAGTTCTCACCTTGGGTTTCCACTCCTCCATTCTTACTGTCGCTCAGATTCGCTGCTTTGATTCTAACACAATCTATTTCAGTGTAATTTATATTAAAATCACATTTTCAGCATCGCTATATATAATTAAAAATCAGATTCTTATACTACTACTTCATATATAAAAATCACATTTTTATTTCGCTGTCTAGATAATAAAAACCCCATTTTTATAACGATGTTGTACATGTAAAAATCATATTTTTATACCCCTACTTCATATATAAAAATCGTATCTTTACTTCGCTAACTTCATAATAAAAATCATATTTTTATTTCCTTAACTTCATAATAAAAATCGTATCTTTACTTCGCTAACTTCATAATAAAAATCATATTTTTATTTTGCTCTTCATATAATAAAAATAAAATCTTTATTTCACAACCATATGTATAAAAAAATCACATCTTTATTCAAATGTTATTTGTGTAAAAATAACATCCTTATATCGTTCATATGTATATAAAAATCATATTTTTATACCACTTTTCATATAATAAAATCATGTATTCATATCCATAGAAATCCTAGCTTTAATAAATAAATAAAAATCATGCCTTTCATATATAAAATCCTAGTGTTAATTACATAAAAATCATGTTTTTCATATATAAAAATCCTAGCTTTAATAACATAAAAGTAAAAACTCACCGCTGAAATTGGGTGGCAAGAGGCGGCGTCGGGGTGTTGAGGGTGGCACAACACAGTCAGGCGGCGGAGGGGGGTGTGGCGCTGTCGGTGGGGACATGGAGGGCTGGGCGGCATGGATTTCCACCTCGTTGGGGGTATGGGCTCGAGCAGAGGAGGGGGTCTGGGGCCGAGGCGGATTGGTGGCGCGGCAGCGACGACGGCGCAAACCTGAAGGCACGGTGGTTGATCGAAAGGAGGGGGCGACGGGATGTTTAGGTTTTTTTTTTCTTTATTCGATTTTGTTCGATCTGAATGAACACGGAGGGTGGGGGGGCTGAGGGAATAGTTGACCACGGGGAGGGAAATATAGGGTTTGACTCCCTTTTGACTGGTTCTTCTAATAATATTAAATAATGTTTTAATTCTCTATTTAATTCATTTTCATCCGAACTCCAAATCAAACCCACCGACTGTCGCCCCTAGCTAATTATCCCCATTGAGAATACAATGGGATATATTTCGTAACTCAATTTGGCTATTACAATTAGCTTTTCTTTAAATTAAAATATAAATAAATATATATTTAATTTAAACGTACATTTTAATTTACTGGGGCAACATAATGACTCCAAAAATTCCAGAAAAATAAATCTGGCTATGTTTTAAGGATACGGTCCTAAAAAAACTCATTTCGTCGAATTTGGAGACCGTTTAAAAAACGTTCATTTTTCAGTCGATTAAATTCAAACTGAAATTTCCAAACATGTTTAAATCCACCACGCTCACACATTGATTCCAAAAATTATGAAAATTGGAATCCAACAATAACTTGACATTACGGATCCAACAAAAGCAGTCTCGTAGAAAACGGAGGTCGTTTGCAAAATCGCTATTTTAAAGGGCTACAGTTCCATAGCGACTATTCTGAATTTTCAATTGGGCATAACTTTTTATTCTCGTTATGAAATTTCAATTTTTCTGATTTGTTGGAAAGATATTTTTAAACAGATTCAAATTTGTCTAGTTTCACTAAAATCCGGTTTATTTTGAATCTTGTACATTCATCTGAAATTTGAAATTGAATTTTCAAACTACTGCGCCATTTCCAATTCCTTTTATAATTAAATAAATATTTGTATTCTAATATTATTTAAGTAAATTTATATGTTTTAATTCTATTCAAAATAAATTTCTAGTCGTTATTATTTAAAATAAATCATTTTAAATATTCAAAATTCATTAAAATTGCCAAAATAAATTTTTTAAATTGGTTCTGATTTTCCGGGTTGTTACAAAATTCTTCATCAAACCGTGCTTACATGTAAACAGCACCACCAGGTTCTGTAAAAACTTTCAGCATTAGTGCATTATCACGCTTATTGTAAGATGGGCATGATAGTAGAAAAGAGTTATTGGGTATTACCCGCATAGGCCACGAATTATGATTCGAAGTCACCTGAGGCGTGTGATGCACAACTTCAACACTCCAATGTCCCTTAAGAATAGTGGCAGTGATGTATATCGATGAGTCCTCCATTGAAATTTTCTTTTTGAACTTTCAAAGATTGGGGTTTAGGGGATATGGAGATGATGGTGTTTTGAAACTTGAAAGGATATGCGAGGGACCCACTGGATTGTGTTAGGTAAATATGCAAACTGGGAACGTTTGCACAAAAGACAAAGCATACTCAATTTTGAGGTGGCACGAGTGACCAATGGTGAATAGTCAACTGTTATAATTATTTGCATAAGATTCACAAGTTAAGATGGCCAAATGAATAATTGCTATGATATATTTATGGGATATACATGCACAGATGCACTTATAAAATAACATGTAAAATCAGATTGCAAGATCTGAAATGATGAGGAGAGATACACGTGGCAAGTGGAGGACCAGAAATGACATGGAGAGATACAGTTTCTGGTTCATGGCGTTGCTACTTTGTAGAATGCACACAGATCGTATTTGTTAGGCACTTAAATTGAAGGTGGTATATGTTGGCACTTGTGGTATATAGAATATTTGAATTGTACTTTTAAATTATGTATTTGATCGTATGTGTTATATTTGAAGAATTGGTATGGTATGTGTAACAACCCGAAAAATCAGAACCAATTTAAAATTTTTATTTTAGCAATTTTAAAGAATTTTAAATATTTAAAATGATTTATTTTAAATAGTAACGACTAAAAATTTATTTAAATAGAAGTTAGAACGAATAAATTTATTTTAGTTATAAAACGAGCCTAAAATGGTGCAGTAGTTTGAAAAACCGATTTCAAATTTCAATTGAATGTACAGGATTCAAAATAAACCGGATTTTAGTGAAACAAGAAATATTTGAATCTATCTGAAAATATATTTACAACGAATGTGAAAAATCCAGTTTTCATAATGGGAATAAAAAGTTATGTACAGTTGAAAATTCAGAATAGTCGCTATGGAATTTTATATAATATATAGCCCTTAAAAAAAGAGATTTTGCAAACTACCACTGTTTTCGATGGGACTACTTTTGTTGGATTTGGAATGTCAAATTGTTGCTAGATTCCAATTTTCATAATTTTTGGAATTAATATGTGAGCGTGGTGAATTTAAACATGTTTGCTAACTTCAGTTTGAATTTAATCGACTGGAAAATGACCGTTCTTCGAACGGTCTCCAAATTCGACCAAATTAGTTTTGTTAGGACCGTATCATCAAAACATAGTTAGATTTATTTTTCTATAATTTTTGGAGTTAGTATGTGACCCCGGCAAACTAAAATGAGCGTTTGAATTTGAAATATATTGATTTATATTTTAAATTTAATGGAAACTGTTTGAAAAAGTCAAATTGGCTTACGGGACATATCCCATTGTGTTCGGAATGGGGGTAATTAGCTATGGGCGACAGTCGACGGGTTCGATTCGGAGCTCAAAACAAAAGGTTACTTTATGGAATTAAAATAAAATAAATATATAAGTTATATACTCACACCTCACCCCTCACTCTCTTTATCGTTCAACGAGATCAAAGAAAAAAACAAAACAAAGCACGGAGGACTGCCGCTCCTACCCACGACGCCACCGCCCTCCCAGACCTGTCGCGCCCAAGCCGCTGCGCCTTCCCATCGATCACCTCCCTCTTCTCCTCCTTCCAGTGCTCCCATTTCTAAACCCTAGCTCCCTCTTTCCAACCAAATCCGCCATCGGCAGCGAAGGAGACCCGCCGCCGACCACCAGTGGACCCTCCAGCCACCTGCGCTCCTCCCCCACCCTCACAAGGCCGATGTGAACCCCCCTCAGCAGCAAAGATTCGATTTTTACAACGTCAAGTTGAGTTTATAACATTTTGATTTTAATTTCAATTTAAATATACATACCTTGTTTTAACAAATCGGGTTTGTATGAATAAATATACATTGTTTTAAGATAATAAAGATATGATTTATCTATATATAAAGTTAGGATATATATATATATATATATATAAGTTAGGACTTTTATATATATAAAGTTAAGATTTTTAAATATATAAAGATTTGATTTTTAATTATATAAGGATAAGATTTTTATGAATATAAAGATGATATTTTTAAACATGAAGTGATATCATAAAAATTTAATTTTTATACATGAGGTGATATCATAAAATGGTGATTTTTATATATATTGTAGCGAAATAAAAATATGATTTTTATTTGTTTGATTAACAATTAAAAATATTATTTTTATTTGTTTGAATTGAGACTAAAAATAGGATTTTTATTTGTTTGAATAGCAATTAAAAATATGATTTTTATTTATATGGTGGCAATATAAAGATATAGTTTTTAACAGTATAAAAATGTGATTTTTATACATATTGTAGCGAGGAAAAAGTGTGATTTTAATTATAAATATCATTGATTAAAAAATACGATTTTTAATATATAAACATCATATTAAAAATGTGATTTTCACTATAAACAGCGTGGAAAAGATTTCATTGGAATTGCTGGAAAATCCAAATGGTTCAGAAATTCAGAAATAAAACCGGTGGAGTGGATCCCAAAGGTGAGAACTTCTCACTGTAATTTATTTTCTAGTTAAATATATATACTAGGATGCAGACAGTGTTTAGTAGCACCCGACACCTTTGTTTGAAACCATGGTTGTTTGGTTGTTTGCTTTGATTGTTTTGTTGGTTTGAATTTGGTTTGGGATGGGAATTGTATTAAGTAGAATTGGTATGTGTATGGCGCGAGCCATTATTAGGCGAGGGATAAAGCTAGACTTTATTCCGGTTCTAGTATCGAGCCACTATGCTATCAAAATTTTATAAAAATGTTAGAACAATAAAAATATCATTTTTATTGTGTAAATGAACTGTATAAAATATTTATATATTGAAATAAATATTTTATCATTAAAAATATAATTTTTAAGGAGTATATGAATGAAAATAAATATTAATTTACAAATCGAACGATTTGTTTATGTACACACATTTGACTGATATTGATTGGGACGATATATTTTACACATCGCCCAACTGCACAAATAAAATCTCTGTGTGTTGATTCAAACCCTATACAGGTATTGGGATAATATTTGACATACACTAATCCCAATTGTGTAGTAGTATGTCAATCGATTGCTTAACAATCTGTTGTAAGCGTTAATTATTTATATTTAATGCTTATGCAGTTGTGTAATGCACTCTAGATGATGGTTGACTACGTTTGGTTATTGTTGTGTACATGTGTGCATATGAAATCCATATAAATAAAATTATATGGTAATTGACCGTGTCTGATTCCAATTCGGAAAGAACGAATATTTTAAATTAAAGAATATTTTAAATTGATGAATAATGAATATTTTAAAATAACTAATATTTCAAAATAATATTCAGTAATGGATCAGAATATGTTTTTGATGTCTGATTTGGGATGGACATAAAAATATTGAAATACATGAAGGTGTATTGATTAGATGTGCGCCATTTTGATGCGAACGATATTTATATAGATTTTATTCATTTTCATAATGAATATAAAAAAGGAAGTGATTTCAAAATCTAATGTTTTGAAAATATTATCATTTATATATTAACGATATGGAATATTCAATTTTGATTTAAAATTGAATATGAAGTTGGAATCATTTTAAAACGAATTTATAAAATACGTTTTAAATGGAAGTCGATGAAATATATATATATCTCAAATGGCCAGAATAGAACGCACCACGCTGCGGTCGTTCACGAATTTCGACCATTGACTTCGAATTGACATTAGCGAGATCCAATCGTCGGATTCTCTTAAAACCGGAATCGTTGGGTTTGTATCAAAAAGAGCTTTCCAATGAATATAAGAGATTTGAAATCTAAAGTTTGGATTTCGAATTATGTCCAAATCAAATTTGGAAAAGGTCGGTGTAAGTGCAGTTCGATGACTATTTATGGAAATCGACTGAAAAGGCCTTGATAAAATTATTAAAAATATTATTAATTTGTATAAAATCATAAAAATTATTTGGAAAGAAATGGGATTAAAAATTCCACATTTGTAAAGATAAAAATATAATTTTATCAAAATGAACTAATTATTAACTAGATTCGAAATCCAATAATTTTTAAATAAAATAAATTGGATTTGTGAATGGTTTTAATATAACCAGAATTTCCAATATATAAATTGGAATGGATTTGAATGGAAATTATCTTTGAAATATTTCGATATTGGATTCCGTGATTATACCGATATCATTATGGAAATTTGGAAGATATATATATATATATATATATATATATATATATATATATATATACATCGTTATCTCCAATAAGATATTTGTTAGTTTCAGAATTTGATATTGAATATAAGCCGATATAAATTCAATTCAGAGCCTTGTATTTAATATCAATTGAGGTTTTGGGTTTGTCACGAATGGTGTCTTTACTAGCACTGTTCTTAAACCCAGTTGAGAAAAGAATAAATCTTTTAATTTAGATTTAGTAAGGATTTACAATTAATTAATATTTAATTGGAATTGAATAAAAGAATTGGATTTTGGGTTTGTCGTGAATGGTGTTTTCAGTAACACTGTTCTTGAACACCGTGTGAAAAGAATAAATCTTTTAATTAAGATTATTAGAGTTTCCAATTATATTTAATAATTGGAATAAAATGGAATGTGAATTGGGTTTATTGTAAACTGTGTTTTTAACGACATTCGTTCATTGACCCGATTTACAATGAAATGCGATTTAGAATTTATAAATCTTTATTCTAAGATTTAATGGAATTTTCCAAAGTAAAGTTTTCTAATGTAACGAAATAAATAGGAATTGAATGGAATTCGATTTAGTAGTAATCGAAGTGAGTTTCCGTGGAGGAAGACTGTTAATATATATGGAATTTAAAAGGCTTTTCCATTATTCAATTTATATTATTAGTCGGATACAGAAATTGATATCGATTATATATATTGATTTGTTTTCCGTGAAGATTCCATAATTAATGGAATGGGATTTTAGGTTTATCGTGAACTGTGTTTTAAAAGACATTAGTTCTTTAACCAAGTTAAAGACAGGATTACGTGTCTAACATTGTATTTCGAACTGTATGGTTGATCTCTGCTAAATATATATATATATATATATATATATATATATATCTGTTTGGTGGCAGAGAATTTATTCTCTTTTTTAACACCCTTCTCTAAGACGTACGAGCTTAGAGGTTATATATCGGCAGAAATCAATAGTACGGTGTAGATTGTCGATGTGGCATGTTGGTGTTTCCAAAGTTAAATAATCATTAATATTGATTTTTGGGAAGATTAAAACTAAGTGGAGTTTTAAGGAATCTTTAATTAGATTGAAAAGAGAATGAGATAATTTAAATTATCGAATTTGGGAAAATGATCAAGAATGGAGTGCCACCAGTTTTACTCCAAGCGATAGTTAAATCTTTAATTAGATTTAAACGGGAAATGGTAATTAACTTTACCGATAACACAGTGGTATTAGATATGGAGTATCATCATTTTTCTTCATGAGATGAATAGGTTGGGATTGGGAAATTAAGCAAATGATTACTTTGGTAAGGTGCGCTAATCCCGACTAGTTTGGATAAACCTTAATTTGATTTGAATTAATATCCAAAGGAAAATTAAAGAATAAATTTAAAGAATTTATCTTTGATAAAATTAATGGGAACCTTTCCCAAAGATTATGGATATTTAAATAAAATAATATTCAAAAATGGAATGAGGCGTATGTTGTGTTTTATAGCACTTGTTTATAAAATACGTGAGCTATTCGGAAAGGCTAGGTTTATAACCATTCTGAATAACTAATTCGACGATAAGTCGATGATGAAGACGGTGGTTGAAGACCGGAGGTCTTCACATCGTTTGGATGATTACTGATGTCATGATTGGGCTATACACCCAAGACGAGGTAATAAGTGGCAATTGTCCAAACGTACTTGGAGATCGACCGGATATGCGAGGGCCTCTCTCCTGTATTGGACATATGGAACAAGGTGTAAGGTGCCTTCGGTTTTGTTCAGACCCAAAACGAACATGTAAATGGATATGTGTCTGACATTGGATTTTATTCTGTGTTGATTGATCTCTATTAAATATATATTTGTTTGGTGGTGGAGAATTTATTCTCTTGCTTAACACCCTTCTTGGAGACGTACAAACTCAGAGGTTATATATCGATAGACATCAGTTGCATGACGTGAATTGCCTGTGTGGCATGCTGAGATGCAAAGGATAAAGACTTCCGTTGAAAAGCAAAGTCTTGTGTTTGATGATCAAAGCACGGCTTTAATATAGCATAGCTTTTTGTAGCGTTAATTCGCGAGCCTCACACCCCGGTATGAACCAGAAATGGGAGAGGACTGCAGGGAGAATATGCATTTCCTTCTAGCTAGGAGTGGTGTCATGGTATGGAGCCCAGACATTTTTACTTATCTGGATGATGGAAAGTGAGGTACCTCGGATATATCGATGACTGCCGGGCTGATGGATGGTGTAACAACCCGGAAAATCTGAGCCAATTTAAAATTTTTAATTTGGCCATTTTAGTGGACTTTTAATATATAAAATAAAATATTTTAAATAATAGCGACGAAAAGTATGTCTGAATCGACGTTTGAGAATAAATATAATTATTTTAAATTATAAACATTGCTTGAATTGGCGCGGTAGTTTCAAAATTTCAATTCAAACTTTGACTCACTGTATTGGGTGCAAAATAAAACGGATTTTAGTGAAACCAAAAATATTTAAATCTGTTAGTGAATATCTTTCTAACGAATCTGAAAAATTGAAGTTTCATAGTGGGAATCAAAAGTTATGGCCAAATGAATTTTCAGAAAGGTCGCTATAGAGTTTATATAGCCCGTGAAAATAGCCATTTTGCAAAAGACCTCAGAATTCAACGAAACCACTTTTGTTGGATCCAGAATGTCAAATTATTGCTAGGTTTAAAATTTCATAATTTTTGAAGTTAGTATGTGAGCATGGCGAAGGAAAATGTGTTTGGTTGATTTTTGTTAAATCGGATTGATCAGAAAAGGGCCATTTTTCAAACGGTCTCAGAATTCGATGAAACTAGTTTTGTTGGGATCGTATCGTCAAAACATAGCTAGATTTATTTTTCGGGAATTTTTAGAATCAGTAGGTGGCCCCGGCGAATTGAAATGTACGTTCAAAACAAATATTGAATGTTTTATATTTTAATTTGTAGAGAAACTGACTGAAACAGTCGAATGGGCCTACGAAACATATCCCATTGTGTTTGGAATGGGGGTATTTAGCTAGGGACGACAGTCGTCGGGTTTGTATTTTAGCTAGTATGTGAAGAGGAGTATTTTTTAAAAATTTAAAATATAAATAAAATAAAAAATCTCATTGGCCCTCACTCTTTCTCTCTCCCCGTAAACATCAGAAGCGATGACGGAAAAGGGTTCAAACCTTCTCTCCTCGATTCCTCTCAATCCAATCAAAATTAGACCTCCATCCTGTTGGGGATTTTGTAGAGCTCGTCAAGACCTTCAAATCTATACCAAGTATGGATTTTTTTTTCATTGAGTAATTTGAGAGATCCGTCGCTTGGAAGTTCCGAACTTCAACCCGCCGCCGCCGCCTCTGGTAATCGAACTGGCCATCTCGCCCCGCGCACATGCGCCTCTCTTTCCTCTTCGTCGCTGCGAAGGCCGATCGTCGAATCACTTCACCGTTTGCTCGAAAAATCCGAACCTAGTTTAGAACCAATTGCTGAAAGGTACGGCTGAAGTTAATTTAAACTGTTTAAACACCATAAAACCGTCGCAAAATTGATTGATCTTCTAAAAATCATATCTTTCTCGTTTTTGTCGAAATCCAGTGAAACAAGAGATAATGGGCTCGTGTGGACGTGTTCTACATTATAGAAGGGACCGGATATTTTTTCTGAGCCTTCTACTATTTTTGGTGGAGTGGAACCCAATGTGAGATTTCTGAATTATAAACGATATGGAAACAACGATGTATAAATTATATAGTCGAAGTATGAGTTATATAAGCGTTGTACACCTCATGTATAAGCGTTGTATAAGTTGTATGTTCGATGTATAAGTTATATATGCGTTGTAAAAATGATATATGCATTGAAATAAATTGAAACGAAATCGAAATATAGTTATATAAGTATATCTATATATATATATACTCCCCTTGTCCACAGACCATGGATGATATATATTGGTTGTGATATTGTTTGGATTATTGGTTGATGTGAAAATTTGGTAAATATCATGAATGGTTGATTTGAAATGATTGACTATGGTTGAAATCCCAATAGGATTAGTATATGGGAAAATTCGTCTGCGTACGAACTAGATATTGAAAATCCCTATTGTCAAAAACCGCGAGGTTTTAAGGTAGAGCGAGGAGCCGTACTAGGGACGGTGCCGGTTTTAACTACCCTGACGTTATGCTGCCGATTTTTTTTGAAATATTTCTGTTTTTGATTTAAATTCATGTGTTGAAATAAAATTCATGTGTTGAAATAAAATTCATGTGTTGAATAGAAATTAATGTGTTGAAATAAATTCATGTGTTGAATGGAGTTCGTGTATTGAATAAATTCTTTGAAAAATAAAAATAACATTTTTATCATATATATATATATATTATATAAAATACTAGTGTTTTAAATAAATCGTTTTAACCCCAAAAATAACATTTTTACCTTATGTATAAACTATATAAAATAATCGTGTTTCGAAATAAATTGGTTTACAATAAAAATCACATTTCTATTATATATATACACTATAGAAAATATTCATGTGTTGAATAGAAATTCATGTGTTGAATGAAGCTCATGGGTTGAGTAAATTTGTTTGAAAGATAAAAATAACATTTTTATTATATATATCAACTATAGAAAATATTCATGTGTTGAATAAAGAACTAGAGCGATAAAAATCATATTTTTATCGTATTCGTGAAGTCGAAAATATTCATGTGTTGAATATATAGATGGAAAAATAAAATCTACATTTTTATTGCAAATATGAAGGGCTAAATATATTCATGTGTTGAATAAATATTTTTGATGATAAAAATACCATTTTTATCAAATATATGAAATGAATATGGTTTTGGAATCGATTACATTTACATATATATATATATATATATATATATGTAAATATAATTAAATTATCAAGTTTTGAAACCGTTCTTTCAAACGATTACTGCGGGAGATCTGACCATCGGATTTTCCCGAAACCAAAACCGTTGGGTTCGCTTTGGAAATATCTTTCCAACGACACCAACTTTGTAAAGATCCAACGGTAGGATTGTCTGGAATGCTCAATTCAAACCTAAAGAAAAACAGCGCCAGAATCGATTATATTTATATATATATATATAAATATAATTAAATCAAATAACGACGCTGCAGTTCGTATTTTGAAATCGTAACTTCAAACGATTGTACCGGGAGATCCAACCGTCGGATTTTCCCAAAACTGAAACCGTCGGATTCGTTTTGAAATGATCTATCTAATGATATAAAATTTGTGAAGATCCAACGGTTAGATTTTCATATATGTGTAAATCAAATCTGAAGAAAAACAGCGCCACGACCGCGTTATGGCCTGAAGCGTCGTTTGAATGAATTGGCTATTTTAAATAAATAAAAATAGCAATAAATCGTTATAAAATATTATAAACGATATGGAATGGAATAAACCGAATTAACCCAGTTTATTGGATATTTGATGGTTGAATGTGTTTGGCGTGAAAATTACATTTAAAAACAGAATTATTGATGTCGAATAATTTAACCATTGAAATGAATTGATTTAAATTCTAAATATAAGTGAATTATTTGAACAGGCCGAGTTCAATCTCATTTCAAATAATTGATCGGCGATAAGAAGTCGATGATGAAGACGGTGGTTGAAGACCAAGATCTTCACCTCGGTTGGATGATAACTGACGTCTTGATTGGGAGGCATCCCGAAATATAGATATTAAGTGGTGATCGTCCAGACGTACTTGGAGATCGCTGGATATGCGAGGTATATAGAGCCTCCGGTTTCGTTCAGACCCAGAAAGAACTTGTAAATGGACTGTGTGTCTGACATTGGATTTTGTTCTGTGCTGATTGATCTCTATTAAATATATATCTGTTTGGCAGCGGAGAAATTATTCTCTTGCTTAACGCCCTTCTCTAAGACGTACGAACTCAAAGGTTATATATCGATGGAAATCACTCGCATGGAGTGAATTGCTTATGTGGCATACCTAAGTGGCAGATGATCAAGGCTTCTGTTGAAAACCAAAGTCTTGTGGTTGATGATCAAAGCACGGCCTGTGTGGCATAGCTTTGTGTATAACGTTGATTCGCGAGCCTCACACCCCGGTATGAATCAGAAACGGGAGAGGACATCAGGGAGGTAATGCGTTTCCTTCTAGCTAGGGTGGTGTCAGTGACCTACCAGCCCTGACATTTATATTATTTTCACCTGTGTGGTTGTTACTATTGCGAGGTGCCTCAGATATATCGATGACTATGTGGAGCCGATGGAGTTATTTGGCTCATTGACGCCCCAAAGCGCGGGGAGACGCAGTGTTAAGGCATTTTAACCCACATCGATGGACCGGCCCTGACGATCCAAGGGCCCACTTGAGTCTGGGTCCTGAGACACGGGCTAGAGCGTGTCGAATTCGGTGAGGACGATCCCTTGCCTCGGTTCATGACAGAAATCCAATTTCCAAATACGTGACTTTGCGGTTCTGAGTGTATACCTATATATGGCGACGTAGTGGTATGGAGCATTAATGTCGTCTATGATTGATACTTATGATCTGAAGTTGTTTTTGAAACATATAAACACTAGTAATAATATCAAATGCTTTTGTTTTATTCGTATCAAGCATATCTTGGCCATTATAAGGTAAATACTCTATCTTCCGGTTTGCGTTGCATTGTGTGATGGGAACTGAGTCTTATAATGGCTTCATTTTTATAAAAAGCATTGCGATGTTTAAAAGATTTACTTGTTTTAAAGCACTGGCAATCCAATGGAGTAAACATGTTCCGCGAAAGTGGTATGGTCCTGTGATTAGCTATATTATAGAATAATTAAGTAGATTTCTCATACCAGTCCTTGTTGTTGGTCCTGTGTGTGCTGGGTAAGCATGATAGGGGGTTCTCGCTTTGCGGTTTGGTGGGGAATGGGAGACTCTTACCCCTACATTTCCCTTGAGAGGGTTGGTTGCTGTATGCTGACAGTCGAGAGGTTGGCCGTAAAACAAGTTGTACTGGGGGACCATTGTGAGCCACGATGGGTTTTACCTGCTGCAATGGAGGATGAAGGGATGGTTGCAAAGCCTACTGGATTTTGCGTTGACGTCACAAACGTGGTATCAGAGCTTTGGTTATGTAACGACCTGACATTTTGACCGCTCCAAGTCGGTAATTAAACCAACTCGAACCGTTCAAAACGACAGATTGTTATTGCTTATGAACTTGAAATATAAATCATCACAGAATCACAGACACAGAACATAGAATATCTCATAGCGGAAGCAACAATTTATACAATAATACAAAATCATTAAATTTACATGACATCAGAGTACCTAGGATAAATTACAGAACCAGCGGAAGACTGAACGAAGAATCACACTGACATCAGTAATAAGTAGAGATGGGCCTAACTACAGCGGAAATAACAGGTGGATGACTGGAACTCCAACGGATTTCATGCTCTAATAGATAAATCTCCAAACTGGAATACTCGGTCTGACCCGGGCATTTGCAAGGAATAAAACAAACAAATACTCGAGTCAGGACTAACATTCTCATATAAGTGAATTAACTCAAGTGACATGTTTAAATGAAATGTAACAGTAACTTAAGGGATGTTTGGGGTTCACATCCCTAAGGATCCGTGAAACTAATACATAAAGTATAATACGCTATTATTGTAATGTCTATTCAGTAAAGTATAAATAATTAAAATAACGTAAGCGGGATTACCATATTACCCTTACGCCGTTTATAAGCATCAACAGTCTATACAGTATCGTAAATTCACCGTACTGGTGTTATCAGAGGGCACTCCATAGAAAGCAACACTAAATCAAAATCGTATGGGGCTCGATAAGGATAAATATGACAAGGCACTCGAGGCAATACCCAGGGTAGGATTCTACCAGTTGCACTCCCGGACCGGTGGTAACGCATAGCAGCCACTACCGCCCACCTCGGAACACACTCCTATAATCAAAAAGGGCGCCCAAATCATCAACATAGTCATAGAAATGGTATCGAAGAAGTGCGTCCGATCAAAGGTGCTACCTCAATTAGTCACGGTATAGCTCCTGTTTTAGTCATTTTA
Organism: Allium sativum; assembly: GCA_030737875.1. Classification (NCBI taxonomy): domain Eukaryota; kingdom Viridiplantae; phylum Streptophyta; class Magnoliopsida; order Asparagales; family Amaryllidaceae; genus Allium; species Allium sativum. Next base: position 41,003,831 of record CM060916.1, read on the forward strand.
ATTATGACCCGAAAGTCAAGGCCATTTCGTTATCGTTTGCCTTCTTCAATCTAGTAATCACCTCCAAGTCATCATGCTCCATTCTGGATACGTCATCACGTATACAGTTGTTAATGTGGCATCGGTACTGACAGAGAGTATGCCACTTACCGACTCCGGTCTCTTTAACAACCAACGCTTACATTTTCCCACACCGTGGTCACAGGTTTGAAATCATATTCAAGTATCGCAAGTTGATTTATTTCAAGTATTTCCCGAGATCGCTTACTAGATAAATTCCTTGGTTCAACTAAAATTCCAAATCCGATATTTATAATCATCTTGGTCACCCATTTGGTTTTGAAGTCCAATTTCCATAGATATCGTTAATACTTGAAATCTTCATTTCAACCCTTTCGATTCACTAGACTGGATTGGATGTAAATTCTATTAAAGGTCATAAATATATGTTAAAATAGTTAAGTTTGTAAATAGTATATATATTAAGTTGAAAATAATGTGCATAGATAGATATACATATATATAGATGAAAAGTATTATAAATCCATATAGATAAAGTAATCAAATTATTTATAAAGAAATATTTACAAATCAAGGAATGCGGAAAATAGTTTTTATGAAATTTTAGTTCTATTCAATAATATTTGTCCAAATCCAATCTAAATTCCACGTCTCGTCATTTCTTTCCATCTCTACATCAAATTCCTTTTTATATGATTCAATTTTGGTATTCTCATGGTTAAAACTCTTTCCCAAACCATTTTTAACTTGCTTTTCACATATCCCTCCTACATGATAAATTTTCAAATAACTTCATCATTAGTTGTTAACCAAATGACGACTTGTCGAATCCCAACTTGTTAATAAACTCGTTTTTCATCATGGCTTAAGCAAGCATGTTTCTTTATATTGGAAATTTACAAATTTCACTTTTGACAAAAATCCTTCTTAAAATAAAATGGCAAAAATCATTTGACAAATCATATAATACAATGTGTTCCAAACATTTAAACAAAATTTTGCAAATCTTTTATGTTGAATGATACTAAAATTTAAATTTTCATATTTCAAATTTTGTCACATAAAATACCAAGTTTATGGAAAAAATCATTTAAGACAAATTTAACCTTAAATGTTACTTTCATATAATCATTCTTATACTTATTTCATACAAATTGGATTTCCATAAAATTTCAAGTAAAATTTGAAACCACTTCCTTTAACATTTTTTTTACGCTATAGGAACTTAAAGAAACACTTACAAAAATCGCTATCATATCTTAGAATAACTTATTGACCACGGTGCCTGTATAAAATTTTCTATCCTACGGTCAAGTGGTACGGATATTTATCATTTCAATCCGTTCTTTTAAAATATTCGAATCCCGGGTATGTATCATTTCAACCCGCATCCCAAATTGATTCGAATACACAAGGGGTTCGGGTATGTGTCATTTCAACCCGTAATGTTTTATCTAATCTAAGGGGAAACTTGCATGATGATGAAATACATAGCATATCAAATATACATCCATATTGTGTCATATGATATAATAGTGTGACGCACATGCACAATCACGAAGCAAACAATTCTAGAGCAACTAACATTTCATTCAACATTTCAAATTATTAATTCGCTTAATGAAAATATTAGTCTGTGAGTGAATAGAAACTCACCTTTTGTGGCAGGATGAAATTGAGAACAGCAAAATTCACACGACTGAAAGCGAACTTCCAACGAACGCACATCAAGTCGATTTATTTACATATACCCATACATATGTGTGCATATATGTATATAAAATCGGAAGCCCACAAGTAAGACTACGCTCATGAATACAGGGGAAAAATCACCAGCTTTCAAATTTTGAGATGGCTCAGTTCGGAATCAATAGCTACACAACTGTTGCAAATAACCCACATTACAACAGCGAAGTTACAAGTGTAGAAATCAAATGAAAGTATCATCAATTTCTTTGCAAACTCAAGACCCCAAAACAAAGTAGATTATGACCAGGTAAATAAGTAAAGTATAGAATCAGTTCTTTAAAAGTTTCAGGCGTGGAGATACGAAAGAAATCACTATGAACTCCTAGAGTGGTGAATGGTTAAGTTGTAAGTAGTATTTATTTTAAAACAACATGCAAAATATCGATCTGGAATACATTTTATGTGACGACCCGAAATCCCGTTCAGACGGAAATAAGGGTTATCTTTGGAATATAACACAGAAACAGATAATAGCAGAACAAAATTAAATAAATACACCAGATAATAAACAACAAAATATACTGGATAAAAGTAATCATCAGAGTTACACAGTATACAGGATCTTACTTAGTACAAATACAGTTCAGCTATACATAAATGTCTACAGCGGAAATAAACAAAATATGTACAATAGGAGCTGAACAGCATAAAAAGAAATAAATGATAGAATCCATCTTCAGCTCCAGCTATCCAGAAAGAACCAGCTAAACCTGAATACAAGGCTGCCCGTGTAGAAAAAGGGGCACCCGAGTTTGAGAGTGAAACAAACTACGAGTCAGTCAGGGGACTGGTATGAGAAATCTACTCAACACATATATAATATGGCAAATCACAGGACCACGCCACTTTCGTGGAACGGGTTTACTCCATTGGATTGCCAGTGCTTTAAAACAAATCTTTCTTTTAAACATCGCTATGCTTTTTATAAAAATGAAGCCGTTATAAGACTCAGTTCCCATCACACAATGCAACGCAAACCGGAGGATAGAGTTTTTACCTTATAACGGCCAAGATATGCTTGATACGAATAAAACAAAGGCATTTGATATTATTACTAGTCTTTATATGTTTTGAAAACAATTTCAAATCATAACTATTAATCATAGACGGCATTAATGCCCCATACCACTATGTCGCCATATATAGGTATACAATCAAAACCGCACGATGTCGTATTTGGAAATTGGATTTCGGTCATGAACCAAGGCAAAAGATAGTCCTTACCGAATTCGAGACTGTCTAGCCCGAGTCTTAGGTACAGCCGCAACCATACCCTGGATCGTCAGGGCCGGTCCACACGAAGTGGATTATAATGCCTGAACAATGCGTTTCTCCACCCTTTGGGGTGTAAATGAGCCAACGAATGACTCCATCGGACCCGGATCGTCCGATCAAACCGAGGCGCCTCGCAACAGCAACAACCACATAGGTGAAAAGTATATAAATGTCAGGGCTGGTAGGTCACTGACACCACCCTAGCTAGAAAGAAACGCATGCCCTCCCTGAGGTCCTGCTCCCGTTTCTGGTTCATACCGGGGTGTGAGGCTCGCGAATTTACGTTATACACAAAGCTACGCCACACAGGCGGTGCTTTGATCATCACCACAGGACCTTGCTTTTCAACAGAAGCCCTGATCACTGCATCTTAGCATGCCACACAGGCAATTCATGCCATGCGACTGATGTCCATCGATATACAGCCTCTGAGCTCGTGCGTCTCAGAGAAGGGCGTTAAGTAAAAGAATAAATTCTCCGCCGCCAAACAGATGTATATTTAACAGAAATCAATCAACACAGAATAAACTCCAATGTCAGACACACATTCCATTTACAAGTCCGTTCTGGGTCTGAACGAAACCGGAGGCACTAAATACCTCGCAAACCCATCGATCACCACGTACGTCTGAACGATCACCACTCATTATCCATATTTCGGGATGCCTCCCAATCAGGACCTCGGTTACCATCCAAACGAGGTGAAGATCTCCGGTCTTCGACCATCGTCTTCATCTTCGAATTTCAATCGTCGGTCAATTATTTGAAATGAGTATTAACTCGGCCTTTTCAAATAATTCACGTATATTTAGAATTTTAAATCAATTTATTTCAATGGTTAAATTATTTGACAACACCAATTTTGTTATTTAATGTAATTTTCACACCAAACACATTCAACCATCAAATACAACATAAATCGAGCAAATTCAGTTTATTTCCATTCCATATCGCTTATGATATTTTATAACTATTTATTACTATTTTTATTTATTTTGAAATAGCTAATTTATTCAAAACGACGCTTCGGGCCATAAAGCGGCCGTGGCGCTGTTTTTCTTCAGATTTGATTTACACATATCTGAAAATCTAACCGTTGGATCTTCACAAAATTTACATCATTAGAAAGGTCTTTTCAAAACGAATCCAACGGTTCCAGTTTCGGGAAAATCCGACGGTCGGATCTCCCGGTACAATCGTTTGAATTTTCGATTTCAAAATACGAACTGCAGCGTCGTTATTCGATTAAATATATAATTATATTTATATATATATATATATATAAATATAATCGCTTCTGGCGCTGTTTTTTTTCAGATTTGAATTAAACATTCCAGACGATCCAACCGTTGGATTTTTACAAAGTTGGTGCCGTTGGGAAGATATTTCCAAGGCGAACCCGACGGTTGAGGTTTCGGGAAAATCCAATGGTTGGATTTCCCGCACTAGTTGTTTGAAATCACGGTTTCAAAATACGAACTGCTCGGCCTCGTTTCGTTTTAATTTTATTTATATTTATATATCTATATAAATATAGTTCATTCAATGACTTCAATATCGTTTTCACTTCAAATATTTCACTAACGCCTTAAAATTTTGGAAAATTTCGCCATAACCTCCCCTGCACCGGGAGCATCGGGAAATCGCAAATAGCTTTCCCGGTCCTTCTAATCTCAAAAAGAAAAAGAAAAAGCCAAGAGGCTAGCCAACAGGCTCATAAAATCATCACCCAAACAAAACAGCAAATGTGTACCTATTTGTCGGGCACAAAATTTTATTCCTCTTCTCTAGCCCCTTTGCTATAACCTGTTCAATGAATATGCATGTACATATATATATAGTTCTTAACATTTATCATTTTCTATTCAACTTCATATTTGATTTCTATTTGGTTTAAAGACATCATTTATCCTAATGTTACATACATTGGTGTAAATCATTTCATTAGCTGATTAATGAATATTTCAACTCATATATGTTTATTTTGAACAAGTGGCTATTTTTAACACTTCACATTTCAACGATTTATGCATACAATAAAAATGAATTTTTTTATTGTAAAACAATTCATTTCAAAACACTATTTTTCTATATAGTTCATATAGGTGACAAAAATAGGATTTTTATCATAAAACAATTTCTTTTATTACGAGATTATTTTACACAGTTCATATAGTCGATAAAAGGTGATTTTTTATTATCAAACAATTTATTTCAAAATTTGAATACCATTCAACACATGAATTTCTAATCAACGAATGAATATCAATTCAACACATGAATGTTTTCTATAGTTTTATATATAGATAAAAGGTGATTTTTATTATCAAACTATTTATTTCAAAATATGAATACCATTCAACACATGAATTTCTAATCAACGAATGAATATCAATTCAACACATGAATGTTTTCTATAGTTTTTATATATAGATAAAAGGTGATTTTTATTATGAAACTATTTATTTCAAAATATGAATACCATTCAACACATGAATTTCTAATCAACGAATGAATATCAATTCAACACATGAATGTTTTCTATAGTTTTTATATATAGATAAAAGGTGATTTTTATTATCAAACAATTTATTTCAAAATATGAATACCATTCAACACATGAATTTCTAATCAACGAATGAATATCGATTCAACACATGAAGGTTTTCTATTCGATGAATAAATATAGTTTAAGCATATGAAAATAATTCAAACACACGAATATTATTCAAAATTTCGGCAGCATAACGGCAGGGTAGTTAAAACCGGGACCGTCCCTAGTACGGCTCCTCGCTCTACCTTAAAACCTCGCGGTTTTTGACAATGGGAATCATGCATCTAGTTCGCACGCAGGCGGCATGTATATATTTATTTCATTTCCACAAACTAATCCTATGTGGTTTCAACCAAATATTTCTCAACCACAAATGGGTATTTTTCAACCACAATCAATCAATATCAACCACAAACAATCCCAAACAACCATTCACTATCAATCAATTTTCACAACAATTTCAACCAATAAATATCGTCCATGGTTTGTGGACGAGGGGCGTATATATATATATATATATATATTTATATATATATTTATATATAGCAATTCACTTTTATTTCCACACATGTATAATTATTAGAAAAAGAAATTGAAGAGTGAGAAATTCTCACCAATAGCTAATCTAATACTACGATTCTTCCTTTATAGAAATCTTCGCCAATCTCGCCTTTTTGTCGCTTTCGCCCGTATTCTCTACATATGTAAAAATCGAATTTTTACGATGTTATTCAATATATAAAAATCGAATTTTTACTACGCTATTCAATATTTAAAAATCTGATTTTTTACTTCGACTTTCAATATATAAAAATCTGATTTTTACTTCGACTTTCAATATATAAAAATCTGGTTTTTACTTCGACTTTCAATATATAAAAATCTGCTTTTTACTTCGACTTTCAATATATAAAAATCTGATTTTTACTTCGACTTTCAATATATAAAAATCTGTTTTTTACTTCGACTTTCAATATATAAAAATCTGATTTTTACTTCGACTTTCAATATATAAAAATCAGATTTTTACTTCGACTTTCAATATATAAAAATCTGATTTTTACTTCGACTTTCAATATATAAAAATCTGATTTTTACTTTTGAATATGAAAAAAAATCAAAGCTTTTTGTTTCATGACCAAACACCATAACTTTTCTATTCATACAAATCTTTTTCTTTTTAAAGTTTAAATCTTAAAATAAAATCAGTTTTTAAACCCTTTTTAAAATCAGTTTTAAATCCTTTTTAAATTCTTTTGAAAATCAGTTTTAAATTCTTTAAAAAAAATCAGTTTTTAATTCCTTTAAAAATCAGTTTTTATAACCTTTAAAAAATCAGTATTTCAGAATTAAAAATAAAAATAAAATAAAAATAAAACAACTTACATCGATCTGCGAAGAAAAAGGGGGGGTGATGGCCAGGCTCGGTGGTGGGTCTCGAACTGGGGGGCTCTCGAATCGGCGTCGCGATGGCTTCGAGGGGGGGCGAGGTCTTCGTCGCGCTCGTGCGATCTTGGGGGGGGGGGGGGGTCTTCGGGGGTTGCGCCACTGGGAGGAGGAGGGAGGCTGGACGGAGGGGGCGGTGGGTCGGTGGCGTTCGCTTTAGGGGGGGCTGTCGATAGTTTTAGGGTTTTTTTTTTCTTTTATTCGTTTGAAATTGAAATGAACGGGGGGGGGGGGGGGGGGCAGAACGAAAGATAAAGGGAGGGAATTAATTTTTTTTTATTTAATTATTTAATTTTGCAAAAAGTTGACTTTTACATACGACCTCGAAACGAGGCCTACCGCCTGTCGTCCATAGCGTTTTACCCCCATTCCGAACACAATGGGATATGTATCGCAAGCTGATTTGACCGTTACAATCAGTTTCCGTTGAATTTAAAGTGCGATTCTTTATATATTCAATTTAAACGCACATTTCAATTTAGTGGGGCCACATACGAACTCGAAAAATTCCAGAAAAATATTTTCTAGCTTCGTATTGACGATACAGTCCTAACAAAACTAGTTTCGTCTAATTCTAAGACCGTTTGAAAAATGACCAATTTCCAGTCGATTAAAATCAATTGAAACTGGTCAAACGCGTTTTCCTTTGCCACGCTCACATATTGATTCGAAAAATTATGAAATTTGAAACCTAGCAATAACTTCACATCCCGGACCCGACAAAAGTGGTTTCGTCGAAATCCGAGGTCGTTTGCAAAAAGTCCATTTTTAAGGGCCTGAATTCCATAGCGACTATTCAGAATTTTCAACTGGACATATCTTTTGATTCCCGCTATCAAATTTCGATTGGTCGGATTCGTTAGAAAGATATTCACTAACAGATTTAAATATTTTTGGTTTCACTAAAATCCGGATTGTTTTGCACCCGGCACAGCCCGACAAAGTTTGAATTCAATTTTCGAAACTACAGTGCCATTTCAGGCCTTGTTTATAATTATAATTAATTATATTCGTTTTCAATTGTCGATTCAAACTCAGTTTTCATCGCCATTATTTAAAATATTTATTTTAAATATTTAAATTCCATTATTTTAGCCAATTTAAAAATTTTAAATTGGTTCAGATTTTCTGGGTCGTTACAATCTCCCCCACTTAAAACTTTTCGTCCCCGAAAAGGAACAAAGTCGAAAGTGGTTTGATAAATCTACAATCACACAACACAACAACCAATCCAATTGTTTTTAGCCTTCAAAAATATACCGATCAACTTCTATATCGGATTCTGGCTGTGGGAGGCCAACTGGCTCATTAGCTGGTCGAGCCATACGATTACTCCTTCTGTTCCTGTCACTCATTTTCTAGTACTTCTGCAATTAGCAGAACAAGTGTCAGGTCAATGGAAAAGATATTTGAAAATATAGAGACAAATACTTGAATGTAAATGTGTCTATCGAGGTGTAATTTCATCCTGCTTTACTCATACTAGGATATTACTGATCCTATCTGTATGGAGTTACCCGTCCTAGAACACTACTGGTTCTATTTCTGACAAGTTCGTTCAAATGTTATATTCCAGAACTAAGCTTAACCAAAGCTCTGATACCACGTTGTGAAGACCCGAAATCCCGTTCAGACGGAAACAAGGGTTATCTTTGGAATATAACACAGAAACAGATAATAGCAGAACAAAATTAAATAAATACACCAAATAATAAACAACAAAATATACTGGATAAAAGTAATCATCAGAGTTACACAGTATACAGGATCTTACTTAGTACAAATACAGTTCAGCTATACATAAATGTCTACAGCGGAAATAAACAAAATATGTACAATAGGAGCTGAACATCATAAAAAGAAATAAATGATAGAATCCATCTTCAGCTCCAGCTATCCAGAAAGAACCAGCTAAACCTGAATACAAGGCTGCCCGTGTAGAAAAAGGGGCACCCGAGTTTGAGAGTGAAACAAACTACGAGTCAGTCATGGGACTGGTATGAGAAATCTACTCAACACATATATAATATGGCAAATCACAGGACCACGCCACTTTCGTGGAACGGGTTTACTCCATTGGATTGCCAGTGCTTTAAAACAAATCTTTCTTTTAAACATCGCTATGCTTTTTATAAAAATGAAGCCGTTATAAGACTCAGTTCCCATCACACAATGCAACGCAAACCGGAGGATAGAGTTTTTACCTTATAACGGCCAAGATATGCTTGATACGAATAAAACAAAGGCATTTGATATTATTACTAGTGTTTATATGTTTTGAAAACAATTTCAAATCATAACTATCAATCATAGACGGCATTAATGCCCCATACCACTATGTCGCCATATATAGGTATACAATCAAAACCGCACGATGTCGTATTTGGAAATTGGATTTCGGTCATGAACCAAGGCAAAAGATAGTCCTTACCGAATTCGAGACTGTCTAGCCCGAGTCTCAGGTACAGCCGCAACCATACCCTGGATCGTCAGGGCCGGTCCACACGAAGTGGATTATAATGCCTGAACAATGCGTTTCTCCACCCTTTGGGGGTGTAAATGAGCCAACGAATGACTCCATCAGACCCGGATCGTCCGATCAAACCGAGGCGCCTCGCAACAGCAACAACCACATAGGTGAAAAGTATATAAATGTCAGGGCTGGTAGGTCACTGACACCACCCTAGCTAGAAAGAAACGCATGCCCTCCCTGAGGTCCTGCTCCCGTTTCTGGTTCATACCGGGGTGTGAGGCTCGCGAATTTACGTTATACACAAAGCTACGCCACACAGGCGGTGCTTTGATCATCACCACAGGACCTTGCTTTTAAACAGAAGCCCTGATCACTGCATCTTAGCATGCCACACAGGCAATTCATGCCATGCGACTGATGTCCATCGATATACAACCTCTGAGCTCGTGCGTCTCAGAGAAGGGCGTTAAGCAAAAGAATAAATTCTCCGCCGCCAAACAGATGTATATTTAACAGAAATCAATGAACACAGAATAAACTCCAATGTCAGACACACAGTCCATTTACAAGTCCGTTCTGGGTCTGAACGAAACCGGAGGCACTAAATACCTCGCAAACCTATCGATCACCACGTACGTCTGAACGATCACCACTCATTATCCATATTTCGGGATGCCTCCCAATCAGGACCTCGGTTACCATCCAAACGAGGTGAAGATCTCCGGTCTTCGACCATCGTCTTCATCTTCGAATTTCAATCGTCGGTCAATTATTTGAAATGAGTATTAACTCGGCCTTTTCAAATAATTCACGTATATTTAGAATTTTAAATCAATTTATTTCAATGGTTAAATTATTTGACAACACCAATCTTGTTATTTAATGTAATTTTCACACCAAACACATTCAACCATCAAATACAACATAAATCGAGAAAATTCAGTTTATTTCCATTCCATATCGCTTATGATATTTTATAACTATTTATTGCTATTTTTATTTATTTTGAAATAGCTAATTTATTCAAAACGACGCTTCGGGCCATAAAGCGGCCATGGCGCTGTTTTTCTTCAGATTTGATTTACACATATCTGAAAATCTAACCGTTGGATCTTCACAAAATTTACATCATTAGAAAGGTCTTTTCAAAACGAATCCAACGGTTCCAGTTTTGGGAAAATCCGACGGTCGGATCTCGCGGTACAATCGTTTGAATTTTCGATTTCAAAATACGAACTGCAGCGTCGTTATTCGATTAAATCTATAATTATATTTATATATATATATAAATATAATCGCTTCTGGCGCTGTTTTTCTTCAGATTTGAATTAAACATTCCAGACGTTCCAACCGTTGGATTTTTACAAAGTTGGTGCCGTTGGGAAGATATTTCCAAGGCGAACCCGACGGTTGAGGTTTCGGGAAAATCCAATGGTTGGATTTCCCGCACTAGTTGTTTGAAATCACGGTTTCAAAACACGAACTGCACGGCCTCGTTTCGTTTTAATTTTATTTATATCTATATATTTATATAAATATAGTTCATTCAATGACTTCAATATCGTTTTCACTTCAAATATTTCACTAACGCCTTAAAATTTTGGAAAATTTCGCCATAACCTCCCCTGCACCGGGAGCATCGGGAAATCGCAAATAGCTTTCCCGGTCCTTCTAATCTCAAAAAGAAAAAGAAAAAGCCAAGCGGCTAGCCAACAGGCTCATAAAATCATCACCCAAACAAAACAGCAAATGTGTACCTATTTGTCGGGCACAAAATTTTATTCCTCTTCTCTAGCCCCTTTGCTATAACCTGTTCAATGAATATGCATGTACATATATATACAGTTCTTAACATTTATAATTTTCTATTCAACTTCATATTTGATTTCTATTTGGTTTAAAGACACCATTTATCCTAATGTTACATACATAGGTGTAAATCATTTCATTAGCTGATTAATGAATATTTCAACTCATATATGTTTATTTTGAACAAGTGGCTATTTTTAACACTTCACATTTCAACGATTTATGCATACAATAAAAATGAAATTTTTTATTGTAAAACAATTCATTTCAAAACACTATTTTTCTATATAGTTCATATAGGTGACAGAAATAGGATTTTTATCATAAAATAATTTCTTTTATTACGAGATTATTTTACACAGTTCATATAGTCGATAAAAGGTGATTTTTTATTATCAAACAATTTATTTCAAAATATGAATACCATTCAACACATGAATTTCTAATCAACGAATGAATATCAATTCAACACATGAATGTTTTCTATAGTTTTTATATATAGATAAAAGGTGATTTTTATTATCAAACTATTTATTTCAAAATATGAATACCATTCAACACATGAATTTCTAATCAACGAATGAATATCAATTCAACACATGAATGTTTTCTATAGTTTTTATATATAGATAAAAGGTAATTTTTTATTATCAAACAATTTATTTCAAAATATGAATACCATTCAACACATGAATTTCAAATCAACGAATGAATATCAATTCAACACATGAATGTTTTCTATAGTTTTTATATATAGATAAAAGGTGATTTTTATTATCAAACAATTTATTTCAAAATATGAATACCATTCAACACATGAATTTCTAATCAACGAATGAATATCGATTCAACACATGAAGGTTTTCTATTCGATGAATAAATATAGTTTAAGCATCTGAAAATAATTCAAACACATGAATATTATTCAAAATTTCGGCAGCATAACGGCAGGGTAGTTAAAACCGGGACCGTCCCTAGTACGGCTCCTCGCTCTACCATAAAACCTCGCGGTTTTTGACAATGGGAATCATGCATCTAGTTCGCACGCAGGCGGCATGTATATATTTATTTCATTTCCACAAACTAATCCTATGTGGTTTCAACCAAATATTTCTCAACCACAGATGGGTATTTTTCAACCACAGTCAATCAATATCAACCACAAACAATCCCAAACAACCATTCGCTATCAATCAATTTTCACAACAATTTCAACCAATAAATATCGTCCATGGTTTGTGGACGAGGGGCGTATATATATATATATATATATATATATTTATATATAGCAATTCACTTTTATTTCCACGCATATATAATTATTAGAAAAAGAAATTGAAGAGTGAGAAATTCTCACCAATAGCTAATCCAATACTACGATTCTTCCTTTATAGAAATCTTCGGAATCTCGCCTTTTTGTCGCTTTCGCCCGTATTCTCTACATATGTAAAAATCGAATTTTTACGATGCTATTCAATATATAAAAATCGAATTTTTACGATGCTATTCAATATATAAAAATCGAATTTTTACTACGCTATTCAATATATAAAAATCTGATTTTTTACTTCGACTTTCAATATATAAAAATCTGATTTTTACTTCGACTTTCAATATATAAAAATCTGATTTTTACTTCGACTTTCAATATATAAAAATCTGGTTTTTACTTCGACTTTCAATATATAAAAATCTGCTTTTTACTTCGACTTTCAATATATAAAAATCTGATTTTTACTTCGACTTTCAGTATATAAAAATCTGATTTTTACTTCAACTTTCAATATATAAAAATCTGATTTTTACTTCGACTTTCAATATATAAAAATCTGATTTTTGCTTCGACTTTCAATATATAAAAATCTGATTTTTACTCTTGAATATGAAAAAAAATCAAAGCTTTTTGTTTCATGACCAAACATCATAACTTTTCTATTCATACAAATCTTTTTCTTTTTAAAGTTTAAATCTTAAAATAAAATCAGTTTTTAAACCCTTTTTAAAATCAGTTTTAAATCCTTTTTAAATTCTTTTGAAAATCAGTTTTAAATTCTTTTAAAATTCTTTTGAAAATCAGTTTTAAATTCTTTAAAAAAAATCAGTTTTTAATTCCTTTAAAAATCAGTTTTTATAACCTTTAAAAAATCAGTATTTCAGAATTAAAAATAAAAATAAAATAAAAATAAAACAACTTACATCGATCTGCGAAGAAAAAGGGGGGGTGATGGCCAGGCTCGGCGGTGGGTCTCGAACTGGGGGGCTCTCGAATCGGCGTCGCGATGGCTTCGAGGGGGGCGAGGTCTTCGTCGCGCTCGTGCGATCTGGGGTGGGGGGGTCTTCGGGGGTTGCGCCACTGGGAGGAGGAGGGAGGCTGGACGGAGGTGGCGGTGGGTCGGTGGCGTTCGCTTTAGGGGGGCTGTCGATAGTTTTAGGTTTTTTTTTCTTTTATTCGTTTGAAATTGAAATGAACGGGGGGGGAGGGGGGGCAGAACGAAAGATAAAGGGAGGGAATTAATTTTTTTTTATTATTTAATTATTTAATTTTGCAAAAAGTTGACTTTTACATACGACCTCAAAACGAGGCCTACCGCCTGTCGTCCATAGCGTTTTACCCCCATTCCGAACACAATGGGATATGTATCGCAAGCTGATTTGATCGTTACAATCAGTTTCCGTTGAATTTAAAGTGCGATTCTTTATATATTCAATTTAAACGCACATTTCAATTTAGTGGGGCCACATACGAACTCGAAAAATTCCAGAAAAATATTTTCTAGCTTCGTATTGACGATACGGTCCTAACAAAACTAGTTTCGTCTAATTCTGAGACCGTTTGAAAAATGGCCAATTTCCAGTCGATTAAAATCAACTTAAACTGGTCAAACGCGTTTTCCTTTGCCACGCTCACATATTGATTCGAAAAATTATGAAATTTGAAACCTAGCAATAACTTCACATCCCGGACCCGACAAAAGAGGTTTCGTCGAAATCCGAGGTCGTTTGCAAAAAGTCCATTTTTAAGGGCCTGAATTCCATAGCGACTATTCAGAATTTTCAACTGGACATATCTTTTGATTCCCGCTATCAAATTTCGATTGGTCGGATTCGTTAGAAAGATATTCACTAACAGATTTAAATATTTTTGGTTTCACTAAAATCCGGATTGTTTTGCACCCGGCACAGCCCGACAAAGTTTGAATTCAATTTTCGAAACTATAGTGCCATTTCAGGCCTTGTTTATAATTATAATTAATTATATTCGTTTTCAATTGTCGATTCAAACTCAGTTTTCATCGCCATCATTTAAAATATTTATTTTAAATATTTAAAATCCATTATTTTAGCCAATTTAAAATTTTTAAATTGGTTCAGATTTTCTGGGTCGTTACATTTTAGGTGTAAATCCGATCAATTCAGATGTTATAGAGACGAGATTCGCGAAGTTATCAAGCATGAATTCCCAAAACCAAAAACTTAATTCAAGAGAGAAGAAAATGATTTCACCTACAAATATTCAAGCAAGAATCACGCATTTCCAGATCTGGACGTGAACGGATGGATTATTGGAGAAGTCAATGACTAGTGCTTCGCGGTTTGGGTTTCTCGATGGCTTCCACTTGTTCGTGGTTTACTGCCAGCTCACTGCTTCACCTTTTTTTTCCAAATATGATACTTCCTCGAGTCAAGCTGGAGGCGCTGGTGACAGCCGGGGTCAGCGGCGCATGGGTAGGCGAGGTCATGGCAGATGGCGACGGCGGTTAGCGCTAGAAGGGGAAAAATCGGAGACCTGCTTTGCCGGTGTGAGGAGGTGAATTTCGGTGGCCATGGACGGTCGTTTGGAGGAGGTGATAGTCGTGATTGGGATTTGGGGATTTTTGCCTGAGACCATTTCGATTTTGAGGGGAAAAAGAAATGTAAAGATGGTATTTTTTCCTTCATCTAAAATGAAAAGGGACGGAGGAGGAGAGTAAACAGAACGGGACACAAAGAAGAAAGGTAGAGACGTGTGGAAATATGTACAGAGGCTGGCTAACAGGTGTCTTTTGCATGCTGAGACTTTCACAAGTGTATAGACCGATTTAATAAAAATTTAAATTACTATTATTATTATACCATTTCACAGATAACGAATTCACGTGGTAATACTCAAACAGACCAGGAGACGGGGACGCAATTTGTTAATGTCAGATTTGCGTGTTTCTGTCCCATATTAAAGATTCAGGCCATCAAACGTCCGAATTTCGTAGAACGAAATACACCGTTATTCTTCGTATATCGTCCAGTATTTTAGGTTCAATTTCGCTCAAGTTCTAATAACGTTAAATTTCAATGATTTATTAAATGTTTAAAATAGATTGAAGCGACTGGAATAAACTTCAGTTTTTCACCCCCGAAATTCGTTCCATCAGTTTGCCTAGTCGAACATACCTCAAATATTTAATTTCCAATATAAAACTTATTATTTAGTTAACTTTTTAAAATAAATCGCCAAATACCACACATCGATTATTGTTACCGTTTTGATTGCGTAAATCGATCCAACGAGGCGAACACACTTAGATGTTCTGGTTACACACTTGAGTAGCTTAATTGTATGCAACATTTTCAGGACGTAACGTTATTTATAATTATAAATTTCTATTTTTGTTTTAATAACAAATATTAAATGTAACTCGTCATTTACATTACATTCTCAAAATGACAAACCAGTCTCAAATTGTATATATTAGGAAAAATACAAATCCGCCTTACGACGTAAATTGAGATTTCACATTAAAGCTAAAATTATAAATACTCACTTAAAACATTAAATCCTGAATTATTTTCATATTCTTAATTCGCCGAAATTACCGGTTCGTTACATTCTCCCCCACTTAGCGCTTTTCGTCCTCGAAAAGGAACGTCTTATAGATTTACATATATAACATATATAGCTATATGTATACTTTTACCTAGTTTAAAACGTATTTAGAAAGAAAATTAAGTTATAGAATTTTAAAACTCAAAATTTTTCTAACACCCGGATTTACGGAAAATTTCGGCAGCATCTCCCCTGCACGGTTTGCTCGGGAAAATTTTCCCGTACATAAAAACAACAAAACTCAAAGTATACATCTCATCTATACGATGAGGCATCCCAAATTAGGGGAACCAAAAAAAACAACCGAAAAGCGATAAATAATGCGAGATACATACCTTTTTATAGCGTTTTAATGCATATTTTCTTATTTTTCTTAGCATTTTGTGCAAAAGCGAGCTCCAACAGCAAAGCACGCCATTGCAACCTATTAAAACACTCGACAAATAATGAGAATCAAACATATGCAAGTTAAAGCTTAATGTACAACATGCAACATATGACATGAATAAAATAACATTTTGTTAATATGCATATGAAAGCGAATCAAACATGAAATCTTTCTACTATACGAACTCATTACACATCATTCATTTAACATACAAGTTCATGTCCACTAATTTACCAATTTTTGCTTACTTTACTTCCCAACTATTGATTTTATTTGAAAAAACAAAACAAAACCATATACAAAATGTATGTAACAAAAATGTAAATGGTTTCAACAATTCTTATTTAACTTATGTTAATACACTTTATCTGCATGTTATTTCAATAATATTGTAGCGGGAACATTCCACAAAATCTAATATCCACCTATAAGTTCATGTTTCGTATTTTTTTTTATATATATGCATACCATTTATTTGACATTTATTCCATGCCCATGCCAATTTAGATCTTATGAACTAATATTTTGCTTGCATGAGATTTGTTTGTTATTGATTCAATTTGAAAGTAAAAGAGAACAAAATACTGTACAAAACATACATAACAAAATGTAAATGGTTCCAGACGATTCTCTATATTGATGTTTCAGCACAACTACATTTAGATTGATAAATTAAATCACATCTCAATTCATGTACATGTTTATACATTAACGTGCATTCAAATTTCTCATCTCTTCCCGTCTCTAATTCCTTTTGTCGGTTTTTTTTTTCATTCTTTCCAAATTGACCATTCTTATTAGTTTCGTTTGATAACAACAAAAATATCATTTGAATGGCTTGAATGCATATCCCATTTTTCCCGTTTTATTAAGTTCGTCATTCAAGCGTCTTGCTTTTATTTTCTTTATTCTTATTTGTTTCTCTTATGACACACTTCCTTCGCATCGTCGCTACTCAAGAATTCATTCATTTAAATTGATTCACTCATCATTCACCCCTTTTTTCAACTTATGTGCATATTCACTTATTCACATTTGTTTACTTATATCGGTTTTTCTTCTTCATTGAATTTCTACTTGTTGTGTTTGGTGACAACTAACATGGAATTTTATGCTACATTTTCATTTCTTTTCCTTTCGCATTTGATTTTGGTTCCATCTTTTTCTCCTATTAAATCTTCTTTTTGAGCAAAATTTTTGTTTTGAGAACTTATTTCCCTATTTGATTCATGTGACTCACATTTTTTTTTATAGGCTAAAGCAAATTCCCATTCAAATCATTTCATTCACAAAAATTTCGAATGGGGTAAATTTGCTCTCTCTTTTCCCCCAAAATATATATTAAAAAAATGGATTTAAGTATTTACTTGACGTCTCAACTGGAAATATATATTCATCTCACTTTCGAACCTGAAAATAAATACTGTTGATGCCGCGGTCATCGCCAGAATCATTTTTCCAAACGACTGTAGTGTGAATCTATATTTATCCAGTACGTATAAAATTTAGTACATACGTTAGCTAGGCGTATGTCCAAAACTCTTTTCATACCCAATAGTCCAATCTCAACGTCAAAATATGATATTCGAGACTCTTTTCTTTTAAAATAAAAGTATACACACAAATTTTCTAAATATATGACAAAATATTATATTGCGAAATATCTCTAATCGCAACACCTTCAAGTAGGGAAAATTGTAGATCTCCCCTCTTATTTATTTTGTTATATTTGATTGCGATTTACAATGGAAATCAAATAAATAATTATTCTCAAACATATATTATATAAGATTTCTTCTTGCATAAATTGTTTCCAGGACCATAAGTTTTAGGGTTCGCTTTACTTACATATGAAATCCTATAATATATATATATATATATATATATATATATATATAGGCAAATATTTACACAAATCACTATTCCACTTTTATATAAAGCAATTTTGGTTCCGAGAATCGAACTTATTGCTTTTATATATATAATCCTCAAAACCAATTATATTTACACTTTTACTACTCTTATCTAGGAAGTCTTTCGTTGTTCTTGACCGTCATAAGGATTAGTAGCTAAGTCATTTAACTTCAAGGTTTCAAATTCACAAATTCACTTGTATATAATTACTCCAGTATAACTTACAAGTTCATAAATTGTTGAAAAACCCATTTCCATTTGACTTCCAATTTATTTATTTTCAAATCAAGTGTTTAATTAGTTTATTCAAGTTTTTCTTTCAATTCCTATGCTCATTTAATTTGATTCGAACTAAGTTGGAATATAAGCTAAGAGATGTACGAACAAACCCATCTGAAGGGATTTGTCAAAGATAGGTTAGAGGTATTAAAGAGATTCCGGGTCTAGAAATGACTAATTCAAAAAAAAAAAAAAAAAACGGGACAAAACGAAACGAAACTCGGATTTGAGAATGTCTAACCTAAGAGGGATCTATCTAAAAGAATGAATTCAAACGAATGGGATTGAAAACAAGGAAATATTTTTAAAACAAAGCTAAGATTTCAAACCAAATATATACATAAATCAATTTTAAAACCCCTTTAAAATCATTTAAAATATTTCTATTTTCCAAAATACGCTCTCTCAAATATAATTCTAGGATGGTTTCACTCATTCTAGGGTATCGCTACCCAATCTCTAATGAGTGTTTCAACTTCATAAGCTAAGCTTTGTTTAACCAAAGCTCGGATACCAACTGTAACGACCTGACATTTTGACCTCTCCAAGTCGGTAATTAAACCAACTCGAACCGTTCAAAACGACAGATTGTTATTGCTTATGAACTTGAAATATAAATCATCACAGAATCACAGACACAGAACATAGAATATCTCACAGCGGAAGCAACAATTTATACAATAATACAAAATCATTAAATTTACATGACATCAGAGTACCTAGGATAAATTACAGAACCAGCGGAAGACTGAACGAAGAATCACACTGACATCAGTAATAAGTAGAGATGGGCCTAACTACAGATGAAATAACAGGTGGATGACTGGAACTCCAACGGATTTCATGCTCTAATAGATAAATCTCCAAACTGGAATACTCGGTCTGACACGGGCATTTGCAAGGAATAAAACAAAAAAATACTCGAGTCAGGACTAACATTCTCATATAAGTGAATTAACTCAAGTGACATGTTTAAACGAAATGTAACAGTAACTTAAGGGATGTTTGGGGTTCACATCCCTAAGGATCCGTGAAACTAATACATAAAGTATAATACGCTATTATTGTAATGTCTATTCAGTAAAGTATAAATAATTAAAATAACGTAAGCGGGATTACCATATTACCCTTACGCCGTTTATAAGCATCAACAGTCTATACAGTAGCGTAAATTCACCGTACTGGTGTTATCAGAGGGCACTCCATAGAAATCAACACTAAATCAAAATCGTATGGGGCTCGATAAGGATAAATATGACAAGGCACTCGAGGCAATACCCAGGGTAGGATTCTACCAGTTGCACTCCCGGACCGGTGGTAACGCATAGCAGCCACTACCGCCCACCTCGGAACACACTCCTATAATCAAAAAGGGCGCCCAAATCATCAATATAGTCATAGAAATTGTATCGAAGAAGTGCGTCCGATCAAAGGTGCTACCTCAATTAGTCACGGTATAGCTCCTGTTTTAGTCATTTTAATTATGACCCGAAAGTCAAGGCCATTTCGTTATCGTTTGCCTTCTTCAATCTAGTAATCACCTCCAAGTCATCATGCTCCATTCCGGATACGTCATCACGTATACAGTTGTTAAAGTGGCATCGGTACTGACAGAGAGTATGCCACTTACCGACTCCGGTCTCTTTAACAACCAACGCTTACATTTTCCCACACCGTGGTCACAGGTTTGAAATCATATTCAAGTATCGCAAGTTGATTTATTTCAAGTATTTCCCGAGATCGCTTACTAGATAAATTCCTTGGTTCAACTAAAATTCCAAATCCGATATTTATAATCATCTTGGTCACCCATTTGGTTTTGAAGTCCAATTTCCATAGATATCGTTAATACTTGAAATCTTCATTTCAACCCTTTCGATTCACTAGACTGGATTGGACGTAAATTCTATTAAAGGCCATAAATATATGTTAAAATAGTTAAGTTTGTAAATAGTATATATATTAAGTTGAAAATAATGTGCATAGATAGATATACATATATATAGATGAAAAGTATTATAAATCCATATAGATAAAGTAATCAAATTATTTATAAAGAAATATTTACAAATCAAGGAATGCGGAAAATAGTTTTTATGAAATTTTTGTTCTATTCAATAATATTTGTCCAAATCCAATCTAAATTCCACGTCTCGTCATTTCTTTCCATCTCTAAATCAAATTCCTTTTTATATGATTCAATTTCGGTATTCTCATGGTTAAAACGCTTTCCCAAACCATTTTTAACTTGCTTTTCACATATCCCTCCTACATGATAAATTTTCAAATAACTTCATCATTAGTTGTTAACCAAATGACAACTTGTCGAATCCCAACTTGTTAATAAACTCGTTTTTCATCATGGCTTAAGCAAGCATGTTTCTTTATATTGGAAATTTACAAATTTCACTTTTGACAAAAATCCTTCTTAAAATAAAATGGCGAAAATCATTTGACAAATCATATAATACAATGTGTTCCAAACATTTAAACAAAATTTTGCAAATCTTTTATGTTGAATGATACTAAAATTTAAATTTTCATATTTCAAATTTTGTCACATAAAATACCAAGTTTATGGAAAAATTCATTTAAGACAAATTTAACCTTAAATGTTACTTTCATATAATCATTCTTATACTTATTTCATACAAATTGGATTTCTAGAAAATTTCAAGTAAAATTTGAAACCACTTCCTTTAACATTTTTTTTACGCTATAGGAACTTAAAGAAACACTTACAAAAATCGCTATCATATCTTAGAATAACTTATTGACCACGGTGCCTGTATAAAATTTTCTATCCTACGGTCAAGTGGTACGGATATTTATCATTTCAATCCGTTCTTTTAAAATATTCGAATCCCGGGTATGTATCATTTCAACCCGCATCCCAAATCGATTCGAATACACAAGGGGTTCGGGTATGTGTCATTTCAACCCGTAATGTTTTATCTAATCTAAGGGGAAACTTGCATGATGATGAAATACATAGCATATCAAATATACATCCATATTGTGTCATATGATATAATAGTGTGTGACGCACGTGCACAATCACGAAGCAAACAATTCTAGAGCAACTAACATTTCATTCAACATTTCAAATTATTAATTCACTTAATGAAAATATTAGTCTGTGAGTGAGTAGAAACTCACCTTTTGTGGCAGGATGAAATTGAGAACAACAAAATTCACACGACTGAAAGCGAACTTCCAACGAACGCACATCAAGTCGATTTATTTACATATACCCATACATATGTGTGCATATATGTATATAAAATCGGAAGCCCACAAGTAAGACTACGCTCATGAATACAAGGGAAAATCACCAGCTTTCAAATTTTGAGATGGCTCAGTTCGGAATCAATAGCTACACAACTGTTGCAAATAACCCACATTACAACAGCGAAGTTACAAGTGCAGAAATCAAATGAAAGTGTCATCAATTTCTTTGCAAACTCAAGACCCCAAAACAAAGTAGATTATGACCAGGTAAATAAGTAAAGTATAGAATCAGTTCTTTAAAAGTTTCAGGCGTGGAGATACGAAAGAAATCACTAAGAACTCCTAGAGTGGTGAATGGTTAAGTTATAAGTAGTATTTATTTTAAAACAACATGCAAAATATCGATCTGTAATACATTTTAGGTGTAAATCCGATCAATTCAGATGTTATAGAGATGAGATTCGCGAAGTTATCAAGCATGAATTCACAAAACCAAAAACTTAATTCAAGAGAGAAGAAAATGAGTTCACCTACAAATATTCAAGCAAGAATCACGCATTTCCAGATCTGGACGTGAACGGATGGATTATTGGAGAAGGCAATGACTAGTGCTTCGCGGTTTGGGTTTCTCGATGGCTTCCACTTGTTCGTGGTTTACTGCCAGCTCACTGCTTCACCTTTTTTTTCAAATACGATACTTCCTCGAGTCAAGCTGGAGGCGCTGGTGACAGCCGGGGTCAGCGGCGCATGGTTAGGCGAGGTCATGGCAGATGGCGACGACGGTTAGCGCTAGAAGGGGAAAAATCGGAGACCTGCTTTGCCGGTGTGAGGAGGTGAATTTCGGTGGCCATGGACGGTCGTTTGGAGGAGGTGATATTCGTGATTGGGATTTGGGGATTTTTGCCTGAGACCATTTCGATTTTGAGGGGAAAAAGAAATGTAAAGATGGTATTTTTTTCCTTTATCTAAAATGAAAAGGTGCGGAGGAGGAGAGTAAACAGAACGGGACACAAAGAAGAAAGGTAGAGACGCGTGGAAATCTGTACAGAGGCTGGCTAACAGGTGTCTTTTGCATGCTGAGACTTTCACAAGTGTATTGACCGATTTAATAAAAATTTAAATTACTATTATTATTATACCATTTCACAGATAACGAATTCACGTGGTAATACTCAAACAGACCAGGAGACGGAGACGCAATTTGTTAATGTCAGATTTGCGTGTTTCTGTCCCATATTAAAGATTCAGGCCATCAAACGTCCAAATTTCGCAGAACGAAATACACCGTTATTCTTCTTATATCGTCCAGTATTTTAGGTTCAATTTCGCTCAAGTTCTAATAACGTTAAATTTCAATGATTTATTAAATGTTTAAAATAGATTGAAGCGACTGGAATAAACTTCAGTTTTTTACCCCCGAAATTCGTTCCATCAGTTTGCCTAGTCGAACATACCTCAAATATTTAATTTCCAATATAAAACTTATTATTTAGTTAACTTTTTAAAATAAATCGCCAAATACCACACATCGATTATTGTTACCGTATTGATTGCGTAAATCGATCCAACGAGGCGAACACACTTAGATGTTCTGGTTACACACTTGAGTAGCTTAATTGTATGCAACATTTTCTGGATGTAACGTTATTTATAATTATAAATTTCGATTTTTGTTTTAATAACAAATATTAAATGTAACTCGTCATTTACATTACATTCTCAAAACGACAAACCAGTCTCAAAATATATATACTAGGAAAAATACAAATCCGCCTTACGACGTAAATTGAGATTTCACATTAAAGCTAAAATTATAAATACTCACTTAAAACATTAAATCCTGAATTATTTTCATATTCTTAATTCGCCGAAATTACCGGTTCGTTACAGGTTAAGCTTAGTTCTGGAATATAACATATTAATGAATTCATCAGAAATAGAACCAGTAGTGTTCTAGGACGAATAACTCATTACAGATAGAATCAGTAATGTCCTAGTATGAGTATAGCAGAATCAAAATAACTCGTTAGAGATGGGGTCAGAAATGCCCCAGAACGAGTTGAGAGTTATATGTTTATAAATAACGTATTTGTAATTATATATATAGTCTGGTTTTAGAAATATGATATTTGAATATATAAAAGATATATATTTGAAAAGTTAAAAACAAACTGATTATTGTTTGTGTTGTGTGATTGTGAATTTGATTAACCAAATTATTAGAACAGTAGTTAATTTAATCAATAAGAGAGTGATGGTAAATTTATGCAATTAAATCAAGTATTGAATTGATTTAAAAATAGATAGAAATATATACATGTGCATTATATATGTTTGAACAGGTAAATGGATTAGCTGTTGAGTAAAGAATTTATTTGCGTGCCCGACAAATAGGTAAACCTTAATGAGTTGGATACGCCATTTTATTATTATATCAACTCCTGTGAATGTCATTGGATGCGGAGTGCTGGTTGTTCTATGTGTAATAATAAACGTCGCCATAGGATAGTAACAATTAATTTTGAACTACACTACATGGCATACTTCTTGAAGATAGGCATACTTCATCATATACCAGATAAGCATTTGGATCTTGTGTGACGAGGTTGGAGATTTAACATACAAGCGAGAGGCTTGTATGACGATGACTATATATTACAGGTTGAACTGATGACTGATATGGATCATATAAAATGTAACGGTAAATTGCAAGATTAATAAAAACCCCACACGGGTCTGGAGATGACAATAAACACGTCTCTCTGGTTATTAAGGCACAAAAACCATTTATAGGGTGATGAGAATTTATTCTCTGGAGTTATAATCTATACATACTCCCGTGTGGACAACGGAATATTTCACTATAAATATGTGCATGCTTATTAGGATTTATTGGGTACCTAATACGGCCCAATAATTTCCAAACCCCTCCCCGTACAAGGGAGGTTATGGCGAAATTTTTCGATAATTCAGGGTGTTAGCCAAATTTTTGAAGAATTTGAAAATTCTTAGAAACTGAAAAGTTGGAGAATGGAAGCCAGAATGAAAGTTGGGTTGGTAAATTAAACAACTTTCGATTTCGTTCCTTTTCGAGGACGAAAAGTTTTAAGTGGGGGAGATTGTAACAACCCGGAAAATCTGAGCCAATTTAAAATTTTTAATTTGGCCATTTTAGTTGATTTTTAATTTATAAAATAAAATATTTTAAATAATAGAGACAAAAAGTATGTTTGAATCGACGTTTGAGAATAAATATAATTATTTTAAATTATAAACAAGGCCTGAATTGGCGCGGCAGTTTCAAAATTTCAATTCAAACTTTGACTGACTGTACCGGGTTCAAAATAAAACGGATTTTAGTGAAACCAAAAATATTTAAATTTGTTAGTGAATTTCATTCTAACGAATCGGAAAAATCGAAGTTTCATAGCGGTAATCAAAAGTTATGGCCAAATGAATTTTCAGAAAGGTCGCTATAGAGTTTATATAGCCCGTGAAAATAGCCATTTTGCAAACGACCACAGAATTCGACGAAACCACTTATGTTGGATCCGGGATGTCAAATTATTGCTACGTTTCAAATTTCCTAATTTTTGAAGTTAGTATGTAAGCGTGGCGAAGGAAAATGTGTTTGGTCGATTTTTGTTAAATCGAATCGACAAGAAAAGGGACATTTTTCAAACGGTCTCAGAATTCGACGAAAATAGTTCTTTTGGGACCGTATCATCAACACATAGCTAGATTTATTTTTTGAGAATTTTTAGAATCAGTAGGTGGCCCCGGCGGTACGTTCAAAACAAATATTGAATGTTTTATATTTTAATTTGAAGAGAAACTGACTGAAACAGTCGAATGGGCCTACGAAACATATCCCATTGTGTTCGGAATGGGGGTATTTAGCTAGGGACGACAGTCGTCGGGTTTGGATTGGAGCTAGTATGTGAAGAGGGGTATTTTTGAAATTTTAAAAATATAAATAAAATAAAAAAATCTCATTGGCCCTCACTCTTTCTCTCTCCCCGTAAACATCAGAAGTGACGACGGAAAAGGGTTCAAACCTTCTCTCCTCGATTCCTCTCAATCCACTCAAAATTAGACCTCCATCCTATTAGGGATTTTGTAGAGCTCGTCAGGATCTTCAAATCTATACCAAGTTTGGATTTTTTTCATTGAGTAATTTGAGAGATCCGTCGCTTGGATGTTCCGAACTTCAACCCACCGCCGTCGCCGCCTCTAGTGATCGAACTGGCCATCTCCCCCCCCCCCCCCGCGCATGCGCGCCTCTCTTTCCTCTTCATCGCCGCAAAGGCCGATCGTCGAATCACTTCACTGTTTGCACGAAAAATCCAAACCTAGTTTGGAACCCATTGCTGAAAGGTACGACTGAAGTTAATTTAAACTGTTTTAACACCATAAAACCGTCGCAAAATTGATTGATCTTCTAAAAATCATTTCTTTCTCATTTGTGGTCGAAATCCTGTGAAACAAGAGACAGTGGGCTCGTGTGGACGTCTTCTACATTCTAGAAGGGACCGGATATTTTTTCTGAGCCTTCTACTATTTTTGGTGGAGTGGAACCCAATGTGAGATTTCTGAATTATAAACGATATGGAAACAACGATGTATAAGTTATATAGTCGAAGTATGAGTTATATAAGCATTGTACACCTCATGTATAAGCGTTGTATAAGTTGTATGTTCGTTGTATAAGTTATATATGTGTTGTAAAAATGATATATGCATTGAAATAAATTGAAATGATAATGAAATGAAATCGAAATATAGTTATGTACGTATAAATATATACATATATATATATACATTCCCCTCTTCCACAGACCATGGACGATATATATTGGTTGTGATATTGTTTGGATTATTGGTTGATGTGAAAATTTGGTGAATATCATGAATGGTTGATTTGAAATGATTGATTGTGGTTGAAATCCTAATAGGCTTAGTATATGGGAAAATTCGTTTGTGTACGAACTAGATATTGAAAATCCCCATTGTCAAAAACCACGAGGTTTTAAGGTAGAGCGAGGAGCCGTACTAGGGACGGTGCCGGTTTTAACTACCCTGCCGTTATGCTGCAGAAATTTTCTGAAAAATTTCTGTGTTTGATTTAAATTCATGTGTTGAAATAAAATTCATGTGTTGAAATAAAATTCATGTGGTGAATAGAAATTCATGTGTTGAAATAAATTCATGTGTTGAATGGAGTTCGTGTATTGAATAAATTCTTTGAAAAATAAAAATAACATTTTTACCATATATATATAGATTATATAAAATATTAGTGTTTTAAATAAATCGTTTTAACACCAAAAATAACATTTTTACCTTATGTATAAACTATATAAAATAATCGTGTTTCGAAATAAATTGTTTTACAATAAAAATCACATTTCTATTATATATACACACTATAGAAAATATTCATGTGTTGAATAGAAATTCATGTGTTGAATGAAGCTCATGTGTTGAGTAAATTTGTTTGAAAGATAAAAATAACATTTTTATTATATATATCAACTATATATAATATTCATGTGTTGAATAAATGACTAGAGCGATAAAAATCATATTTTTATCGTATGTTTGAAGTCGAAAACATTTATGTGTTGAATATATAGATGGAACAATAAAATCTACATTTTTATTGTGAATATGAAGTGCTAAAAATATTCATGTGTCGAATAAATATTTTTTGTTGATAAAAATACCATTTTTATCAAATATATGAAATGAATATGGTTTTGGAATCGATTACATTTATATATATATAATTAATTAAATTAAATCGAATAACGAAGATGCAGTTCGTGTTTTGAAACCGTGCTTTCAAACGATTAGTGAGGGAGATCCGACCATCGGATTTTCCCGAAACCGAAACCGTTGGGTTCGCTTTGGAAATATCTTTCCAACGACACCAACTTTGTAAAGATCCAACGGTTGGATTGTCTTGAATGTTTAATTCAAATCTGAAGAAAAACAGCGTCAGAATCGATTATATATATATAATTAAATCTAATAACGACGCTGTAGTTCGTATTTTGAAATCGTAACTTCAAACAATTGTACCGGGAGATCCGACCGTCAAATTTTCCCAAAATTGAAACCGTTGGATTCATTTTGAAAAGATCTTTCTAATGATATAAAATTTGTGAAGATCCAACGGTAAGATTTTCAGATATGTGTAAATCAAATCTGAAGAAAAATGGTGCTATGGTCGCGTTATGGCCTAAAGCGTCGTTTGAATGAATTGGCTATTTTAAATAAATAAAAACAGCAATAAATCATTATAAAATATTATAAACAATATGGAATGGAAATAAATCGAATTTGCCCGATTTATTGGATATTTGATTATTGAATGTGTTTGGCGTGAAAATTTCATCTAAAAAACAGAATTATTGATGTCGAATAATTTAACCATTGAAATGAATTGATTTCAATTCTAAATATACGTGAATTATTTGAAAAGGCCGAGTTAAATATCATTTCAAATAATTGATCGGCGATAAGAAGTCGATGATGAAGACGGTGGTTGAAGACCGGAGATCTTCACCTCGGTTGGATGATAACTGACGTCTTGATTAGGAGGCATCCCGAAATATAGATAATAAGTGGTGATCGTCCAGGCGTACTTGGAGATCGAAGGATATGCGAGGTATATAGTGCCTCCGGTTTCGTTCAGACCCAGAACGAACTTGTGAATGGACTGTGTGTCTGACATTGGATTTTGTTCTGTGCTGATTGATCTCTATTAAATATATATCTGTTTGGCGACGGAGAATTTATTCTCTTGCTTAACGCCCTTCTTTGAGACGTACGAACTCAGAGGTTATATATCGATGGAAATTAGTCGCATGGAGTGAATTGCCTATGTGGCATACCTAAGTGGCAGATTGTAACAACCCGGAAATCTAAGCCAATTTAAAATTTTTATTTTGGCGAATTTAATAAATTTTGAATATTTAAAATGGATTATTTTAAATAATAATGACGAGAAATTTATTATGAATAGAATTAGAACGTATATATTTATATAGATCGTCGTTAGAATATTAATATTTATTTTAAATTATAAAAGGAATTGAAAATGGCGCGGTAGTTCGATAATTCGATTTCAAAATTCAAATGAATGTACATGATTCAAAATAAACCGGATTTTGGTGAAACTAAAAATATTTAAATCTGTTTATGAATATCTTTCTAACGAATTTGGGAAATCAAAATTTCATAGCGGGAATCAAAAGATACGTCCAGTTGAAAATTCAGAATAGTCGCTATGGAATTCTGGCCCTTAAAAATAGTCATTTTGCAAACGACCTCGGTTTTCGACGAAACCACTTTTGTTGGATCCGTGATGTCAAGTTATTGCTAGGTTTCAAATTTCGTAATTTTCTGAATCAATATGTGAGCGTGGCAAAGGAAAACGCGTTTGACCAATTTCAGTTGATTTTAATTGACTGGAAAATGGCCATTTTTCAAACGGTCTCAGAATTTGACGAAATTAGTTTTGTTAGGACCATATTGTCAATACGAAGCTAGACAATATTTTTCTGGAATTTTTAAAGTTTGTATGTGGCCCCGGTAAATTGAAATGTGGGTTCAAATTCAACATATAGAGTTATATGTTGATTTTGATGAAAACTGATCGAAACGACCGAATCAGCTTACGATATGTATCCCATTGTGTTCGGAATGGGGGTATTTATCTAGGGACGACAGGCGGTGGGTCTCGTTTCGAGGTCAAAATTAAAAGATACTTATGGAATTAAATAATTAAATAAATATATTTTTGTATAAAGGCCCTTGGCCCCTTTACTCTCTCTGATCGAAGTCAATCGAGATAAAAAAAACCCGAACCCTAATCCCGTCGCCCTCTCCATACGGCGTCGCCGCAGCCAACCCACGTCGCGCAACCCCTTCCCCGATCCCCCCTCCTCCTATCGCACCTTCGCCCTCCTCTTCTGCTCGAGAAAAACCTCCCCCCCCCCAAATCGACGAACCCTAAATCGCGACCCCCCTCCTGTGGTCCGCCTTCTCCCTCTTCCATCTCCTCTTCCTCCATCTCCTCTGCGCTCCCCCTTCAGACCCAAACCACACGCCCCCCTTCACTCAAATCGAACACCGAACCATTACCTCCCCCGACCCTCTGACGAACCATCACCTCCCCCTTCCACAACCAAACCCGAAATTAAGGTATGTTTTTTTTCATTTATCTATTTATGGTTATTTTATTTTATTTTCAGTTTATTATATTATAACCATGGATAAAGATCTGATTTATGTAATAGGTAAAACTGAAAAGATTATATTTTTATCATTAACAAAGATGGATTTTTATATGAACCAAAGATGTGATTTTTCTAAGGGAGATATCGTAATAAAAGTATAATTTTTATATGGAATGAAGCATCGAAAAAAAATATACATGAAGTAAAAATAAAAAATATGATTTTTATTTATTGAAATGAAGTAATAAAAATATAAATTTATTTATAAATAGCATGAAAAAGACTGCATTGGAATTTCAGGCAGATATAGACGGTTCAGTAGTTCAAAGCCAAAGCACGGCGGAGTGGAACTCCAAGGTGAGAACTCCTCACTTTTATTTTAAATTTCTAGTTTAAAATATATCCTAGGATGCAGACGGTGCTTAGCAGCACCCGACACCCGGAACCGTTGGGTTCGTATCGAAAAGAACTTTCCAATGAATATTAGAAATTTGAAATCTAACGGTTGGATTCGGATATATTTCCAAATCAATTTCAGAAAAGGTCGCTTTAAGTGTAGTTCGATGGCCGTAGATGGAAATCGACTGTACGGGCCTTGATAAAATTATTAAAAATATCTATAATTTGTGTAAAATCATAAGAAATGATTTGGGAAAAACCGGGATGAAAAACTCCATATTTGAAAAGATAAAAATAGATTTTTATCAAAATGGACTAGTTTTGAACTAAAATTTAAATCAATTTATTTTTGAAATAAATAAATTGAATTTGAAATGGGTTTTAAATAACCAAAATTTCTAATATATTTAACTGGAATTGAATTAGAATTGATTTGTGGGTTTACCGTGAACGGTGTTTTAAATAACACTTGTTCTTTAACCCGATAATAAATAGAATGTGATTTTGGTTTATCGTGAACTGTTTTTTAAATGACATTAGTTCTTTAACCCAGTAAAAAGAGTTTTAATCAATCGGTAATTAGATTGAAATGTGAACGGATAATTTAAATTACCAAATTTGGAAAGTGAGCGAGAATGGAGTATTACCAGTTTTGCTCCAAAGCGATAGTTAAAATCTTTAATTAGATTTGAACGTGAAATGGTAATTAACTTTACCAATAGCACTATGGTGTTAGATATGGAGTATTACCTGTTTTGCTCCATGGGATAAATAGGTTGGGATTGGGAAATAAAATAAATAATTACTTCGGTGTGGTTCGCTAATCCCGACTAGTTTGGAAAACCATAATATGGTTTGAAATGATATCCAAAGGAAGATTAAAGAATAAATTTAAAAGAATTTATCTTTGATAAAATTAATGGGAACCTTTCCCTAGGAGTGTGAATATCTGAATAAAAAAATATTCTGAATTGGAATGAGGCGTATATTGTGTTTTATAGCACTTGTTGATTAAGATAAGCGGGTTATTCAGAAAGTCCGGGTACAACCCATTCTGAATAACTGATTCGACGATGAGTCGAAGAGATTGAAGACGGTGCAAGACCAACGATCTTCACATCGAATGGATGGGTGCTACTGATGCTCACGATGGGAGTAGCTACCTTGAAGGGGGCTAAAGTGGTAGCCGTCCGGACGTGCTTGGAGGTCGACGGATATGCGAGGAAAGTGCCTCCGGATTCGTTCAGACCCAGAACGAAATTGTAAATGGACTGTGTGTCTGACATTGGATTTTATTCTGTGTGATTGATTTCTATTAAATATATATCTGTTTGGCGGCGGAGAATTTATTCTCTTGCTTAACGCCCTTCTTTGAGACGTACGAGCTCAGAGGTTATATATCGATGGATATCAATCGCATGGCATGAATTGCCTGTGTGGCATGCCTAAGTGGCAAATGATCAAGGCTTCTGTTGAAAAGCAAAGTCTTGTGGTTGATGATCAAAGCACAGCTTTAATATAGCGCCGCTTTTTGTATAGCATCGATTCTCGAGCCTCACAACCCTGTATGGTGGTAAACTGATGGTTTGATCAGTATGCTTTTTAGAGGATGGGCACCTTAGTGGTGTCGTGGATTCGGTCGACTGAGATTGAGCTCAGTGCTCAGAGGGATAGAGTAAGCGGTGTTTTCTCTCGCCGAGACGTAAGCCGTAGTGATACTCGATTTCCCAAAAGTGCGGATGTTCGTTACGGTGTTTTCTCTCGCTGAGACGTTAGCCATTGTAGATGGCACTACGCGATCGATCTTTCGAATCAGGAGCCACCATGATGGAAATCCAATTTTCAAATATGACATTTTGCGGTTTTGATTGTAGAACCTAGTATTGGCGACATGATATATGGTACCCATGCCGTCTATGATTGATACATTTATATTTGAAGTTGTTTTCTTCACTTATAGTAATAATATAAGATGAAATTTCATGTATCAAGCATATTTGGCTATTATAAGGGAAAACCCTATCCTCCGGCTTGCGTTGCATTGTGTGATGGGACCTAGGTCTTATAATAGCTTCATTTTTCTTTACTTAGCATTGCGCTGTTTGATTTATGCACTGGTATTCTTGGGAGGAAACCCGTTCCGTGTTTGCAGCGTGGTCCCTTGATTTACCTAACTTTAAAAACAAAGATTAATAACTGTTTTAGTTCTCACACCAGTCACATGACTGACCTGTAGTTTATTGTTTTGACCTAAATTCTGG
The DNA here is from genome assembly GCA_030737875.1 of Allium sativum. NCBI lineage: Eukaryota > Viridiplantae > Streptophyta > Magnoliopsida > Asparagales > Amaryllidaceae > Allium > Allium sativum. Next base: position 41,036,737 of record CM060916.1, read on the forward strand.
GTGCCCCTATTTCCACACGGGCAGCTAGTAGTTTTGGTTTTGCAGATTTATATTCACAGGATCCTGGTTTACAGGTGAAGCGATATTCAGAAAGCTCTGTATCCGTGTATCTGTTTTTCAGTTTTGCTTTGTACTATTTTCCGCTGCGATGTATTTAAATGTAATTTAAATCGCTAATATTTTTCTGTGTAATATTTATTCGTACTCTGTTATATTCTTGTATTCTGATGGAATTGTTGTAATAAGCAATGAAATGTTCTTCTGTTTGTGTTCTAATTTGTCGTGTTCTCGAAGCAATCCGGGCTTTCCCTCACGGGGAAGTTTGGGTCTCACACAGATGATCAAGGCTTCTGTTGAAAAGCAAATTCTCGTGGTTGATGATCAAAGCACGGCCTGTGTGGCATAGTTTTGTGTATAACGTTGATTTGCGAGCCTCACACCCCGGTATGAACTAGAAACGGGAGAGGACATCAAGGAGGGCATGTGTTTCCTTGTAGCTAGGGTGGTTTCAGTGACCTACCAGCCCTGACATTTATATTATTTTCACCTGTGTGGTTGTTATTGTTGCGAGGCGCCTCAGATATATCGGTGACTATGTGGAGCCGATGGAGTCATTTGGCTCATTGACGCCCCAAAGGGCGGGGAGACGCAGTGTTCAGGCATTTTAATCCACATCGGTGGACCGGCTTTGACGATCCAAGGGGCTACCTGAGTCTGGGTCATGAGACACGGGCCAGAGCGTGTCGAATTCAGTGAGGATGATCCCTTGCCTCGGTTCATGAAGGAAATCCAATTTCCAAATACGTGACTTTGCGGTTCTGATTGTATACCTATATATGGCGACATAGTGGTATGGGGCATTAATGCCGTCTATGATTGATACTTATGATTTGAAGTTGTTTTTGAAACATATAAACACTAGTAATAATATCAAATGCTTTAATTTTATTCGTATCAAGCATATCTTGGCCATTATAAGGTAAAAACTCTATCCTCCGGTTTGCGTTGCATTGTGTGATGGGAACTGAGTCTTATAATGGCTTCATTTTTATAAAAAGCATTGCAATGTTTAAAAGATTTACTTGTTTTAAAGCACTGGCAATCCAATGGAGTAAACACGTTCCGCGAAAGTGGTGTGGTCCTGTGATTAGCCATATTATAAAATATGTTAAGTAGATTTCTCATACCAGTCCCATGACCGACTCGTAGTTTGTTTCACTTGCAAACTCAGGTGCCCCTTTTTCTACACGGGCAGCCTTGTATTCAGGTTTTAGCAGACTCTTTTTGGATAGCTGGAGCTGAAGATGGATTCTACCATTTATCTCTTTTATGCTATTCAGCTCCTGTTGTACATATTATATTTTGTTTTTCCGCTGTAGACATTTATGTATAGCTGAACTATATTTTGTACTAAGTATGATCCTGTATACTGTGTAACTCTGATTATTATGTTAATCCAGTGTATTCTATTGTATATTATTTGGGGTATTTATTTATTGCTGTTCTACTGTTATCTGTTTTGTGTTATGTTCCAAAGATTACCCTTGCCACCGTCGTACGGGGTTTTGGGGTCGTCAGAGATGGATATGGTCGACATACTGACCAGACTTACAACCCATAGAGCGGGGAAACATATTGTTCAGGGATTATTAGTCCACTTAAAATGTGGACCGAGCCTGAAGATCCAAGGGATGATGCGTTCTATCCTTGAGGCTCCGGTTAGAGAGTCACGAAGTGCTAAGGACGATCCCTTGCCTTGGTTCATAAGTGGAATCCAACTTCCAATACGCGACATTTCGGTTTTAAGTGCGGAACTAGTATGGCGACATAGTAGCATGGGATACTATGCCGTCTATGATTGATACATTTATATTTGAAATTGTTTTATACACTATGCACTTACAATAGTATCAAATGGTTTCTTTTAAACGTACCAAGCATGTTTGGCTATTATAAGGGAAAACCCTATCCTCTGGCTTGCGTTGCATTGGGTGATGGGACGTGGGTCTTATAATAGCTTCATTTTCCAAAAAGCATTGCGTTGTTTGTTTTATGCACTTGTATTCTTGGGCGGAAACCCGTTCAATGTTATACGGCATGGTCCCTTGATTTACTTTATTTTTAAAGTAAAGATTTAACAATTGTTTTAGTTCTCACACCAGTCACATGACTGACCTGGAGTTTATTGTTTTAACCTAAACTCTAGGTGCCCCTATTTTCCACACGAGTAGCTAGTAGTTTGGTTTTGCAGATATTATATTCACAGGATCCTGGATTTACAGGTGGAGCTATATTTGGAAAGCTCTGTATCCGTGTATTTCTTTTAGTTGCGTTTTGCATTATTTTCTACTGCATAATAATGTGTAAATCTCTGACATTTATCAAATGTATATTATTTGTTCATACTCCGTATATTCTTGTACTCTAATGTAAATTGTTGTAATAAGCAATGAAATGTTCTTCTGTTTGTGTTTTAATTTGTCGTGTTCCCAAGTCAATCCGGGCTTTCCCGTAAGGGAGAGTTTGGGTCGTATCAGCTTGATATCAGAGCTTTGGTTTACAGAGCTCGAGAACAAGACACATTAGAACCAAATGAAAGAATACATCAGAGATTGGATTAGTAATATCCAATTAGAATGACTCGTTAGAGATAGGATCAGTAGTATCCTAAAACGAGTGCGAGGAATAGTGTTTTTAAAATAAAAATGAAAAACAAATTTTGTTTTGAAAATTTAATCTAATTATTCGTATTTGAGTATATTATTTTATATTGAATTTGGACAATCGAGTATATAAAGATTACGCCTTGCAAACGTATATTCGAAGTTTTGATATACTGGAGAGATATAGAATCACACTCTAGTCGCCCGGACATAATACTGGTGATGTCACGACATCATCAGTATTTATGCTCGTGTTTCAAAAGTGAGATATCTATATATTCCAGTTGACTGGTGTGAGAACCAAAACTAGCTAGAATTTATTGTTTGTGAATTGGCATCAAAATAAGATTTTTATATATATATAAAAGTTGGGTGTTTGAAACGATAATCAACTAATTAATTGCTGATTGTGTTGTTTGATTAATTAAAATTTTGAACCACTAAGCCAAATTGAATTAAATATTGAACTGATTTGAAAATTGATTGAATTGCATATATGTACATGCATATATTTTGAACCGATCATAGAAAGGAGGTTAAGAAGAGGAATAAAATTGTATGCCCGACAAATAGGTACATGTTTACTATTTTCTTGGGTTTGGATGGTTTTATGAGCCAATTGGCTTTTTATTTTTATTTTTGGACGATGAGGGCCTTGCTTGGCTAGTTGCAGTTTTAAATGTCTCCCCGTACAAAGGAGGTTATGGCTAAATTATTCAAAAATTTAGGGTATTGGTCAAATTTTTGAAGAATTGGAAAATTCTTAGAAACTGAAAAGGTGAAGAATGAAAGTCAGAATGAAAGTTGAGTTGGTTAGTTAAACAACTTTCATCTACGTTCCTTTTCGAGGACGAAAGGATTTTAAATGAGGGAGATTGTAACAACCCGAAAAATCAGAACCAATTTAAAATTTTTATTTTAGCAATTTTAAAGAATTTTGAATATTTAAAATGATTTATTTTAAATTGTTAATGACTAAAAATTTATTTAAATCGAAGTTAGAATGAATAAATTAATTTTAATTATAAAACGAGCTTGAAATGGCGCGATAGTTTGAAAATTCGATTTCAAATTTCAATTGAATGTATAGGATTAAAAATAAACCTGATTTCAGTGAAAAAAGAAATATTTGAATCTGTTTTAAAATATCTTTCCAACGAATGTGAAAAATCCAAATTTCATAACGGGAATAAAAAGTTTTGTCCAGTTGAAAATTCAGAAGAGTCGCTATGGAATTTTATATAACATATAGCCCTTAGAAATAGATATTTTGCAAACTACCTCTGTTTTCGATGGAGCTACTTTTGTTGGATCCAAAATGTGAAATTGTTGCTTGATTCCAATTTTCATATTTTTTGGAATTAATATGTGAGCGTGGTGAATTTATACATGTTTGGTAATTTCAATTTGAATTTATTCGACTGGAAAATTACCGTTTTTCGAACGGTCTCCAAATTTGACGAAATTAGTTTTGTTAGGACCGTATCATCAAAACATAGCTAGATTTATTTTTCTAGAATTTTTGGAGTCAGTATGTGACCCCGTTAAATTAAAATGTGCGTTTTAATTTAAAATATATTGGTTTATATTTTAAATTTAATGGAAACTATTCGAAAAAATCGTATTGACTTACAGGACATATCCCATTGTGTTCGGAATGAGGATAATTAGCGTTAGGCGACAGTTGGTGGGTTTGATTCGGAGTTCGAAACAAGAGGTTACTTTATGGAATTAAAATAAAATAAATATATAAATTATATACTCTCACCTCACCCCTCACTCTCTTTATCGTTCAACGAGATCAAAGAATAAACAAAACGCAGAGGACCGCAGCTTCTACCCACGACGCCACCGCCCTCCTAGACGCCCAAGCTGCTGCGCCTCCTCATCGATCACCTCTCTCCTCTCCTCCTTCCAGCGCCCCCTTTCTAAACCCAAGCTCCGTCTTTCCAACCAAATCCGCCACCACCAGCGAAGGAGAGCCGTCGCCGACCACCAGTGGACCCTCCAGCCACCTGCGCTTCTCCCCCACCCCCACAAGGCCGACGTGAACCCCCCCTTAGCAGCAAAGATTCGATTTTACAACGTCAAGGTGAGTTTATACAATTTTGATTTTAATTTCAGTTTAAATAAACATACCTTGTTTTAAAAAAATCAGGTTTTTGTGAATAAATATACATTGTTTTGAGATAATAAAGATATTATTTTTCTATATATAAAGTTAGGATTTTTATATATGTAAAGTTAGGATTTTTATATATAAAAAGTTATGATTTTTAAATATATAAAGATTGGATTTTTAATCATATAAGGATGAGTTTTTTGTGAATATAAAGATGATATTTTTAAACATGAAGTGATATCATAAAAATTTGATTTTTATACATGTAGTGATATCATAAAAAGGTGATTTTCATATATATATATATATATATATATATATATATATATGTATGTATGTATATGTATGTATATATTGTAGCAAAATAAAAATATGATTTTTATTTGTTTGAATAGCGATTAAAAACATTAATTTTATTTGTTTGAATAGCGATTAAAAATATGATTTTTATTTGTTTGAATAGCGATTAAAAATATGATTTTTATTTGTTTGAATAGCAATTAAAAATATGATTTTTATTTATATGGAGGCAATATAAAGATATAATTTTTAACAGTATAAAAATGTGATTTTTATATATATTGTAGCGAGAAAAAAATGTGATTTTAAATATAAATATCGTTGATTAAAAAATATGATTTTTAATATATAAACATCATATTGAAAATGTGATTTTCACTATGAACAGCGTGGAAAAGATTTCGTTGGAATTGCGGGAAAATCCAAAAGGTTCAGAAATTTAGAAATAAAACTGGCGGAGTGGATCCCAAAGGTGAGAACTTCTCACTCTAATTTAGTTTCTAGTTAAATATTTATACTAGGATGCAGACAGTGCTTAGTAGCACCCGACACCTTTGTTTGAAACCGTGGTTGTTTGGTGTTTGCTTTGATTGTTTTGTTGGTTTGAATTTGGTTTGGGATGGGAATTGTATCGAGTATAGAATTGGTATGTGTAGGCGCGAGCCATTATTAGGCGAGGGATAAGGCTAGACCTTATTCCGGTTCTAGTATCTAGCCATTATGCTGTCGAAATTTTCTAAAAATGTTAGAACAATAAAAATATCATTTTTATTATATAAATGAACTGGATTAAATATTCATATATTGAAATAAATACTTCTTCATTAAAAATATCATTTTTAACGAGTATATGAATGAAAATAAATATTCATTTACAAATCGGACGATTTGTTTATGTACACACATTTGACTGATATTGATTGGGAAGATATATTTAACACATCGCCCAACTGCACAAATAAAATCTGTGTGTGTTGATTGAAACCCCACATGGGTATTGGGATAATATTTGACATACACTAATCCCAATTGTTTAGTAGTATATCAATCGATTGGTTGACAGGCTATTGTAAGCGTTAATTATTTATATTTAATGCTTATGCAGTTGTGTAATGCACTCTGGACGACGATTGACTATTTTTTATTATTGTTGTGTACATATGTGTATGAAATCAATATAAATAAAATTATATGGTAATTGACTTTGTCTGATTCCAATTCGGAAAGAACGGATTTTTAGATTAAAGAATATTTTAAATTGACAAATAATGAATATATTAAAATAACTAATATTTTAAAATAATATCCAGTAATGGATCAAAATATGATTTTGATGTCCGATTTGGGATGGACAAGAAAATATTGAAATACATGAAGCCTTGTTGATTAGATGTGCACCATTTTGACACGAACGATATTTATATCGATTTTATTCATTTTCATAATGAATATTAAAAAGGAAGAGATTCCAAAATCTGATGTTTTGAAAATATTATCATTTATATATTAATGATATGGAATATTCAATTTTGATTTAAATTGAATATGAAGTTGGAATCGTTTTAAAACGAATTTATAAAATACGTTTTAAATGGAAATCGACGAAATATTTATAATATATATATTATAAATATTAAATGGCTTGAATAGAAAGTGCCATGCTGCGGCAGTTCACGAATTTCGACCGTCGACTTCGAATGGACATTACGGAAGATCCGACTATTAGATTCTCCTAAAACTAGATCCATTGGGTTCGTATCGAAAAGAGCTTTCCAAGGAATATAAGAGACTTGAAATCTAATGGTTTTATTTGGAATTATGTCCAAATCAAATTTGGAAAAGGTCGTTGTAAGTGCAGTTCGATGAACATTTATGGAAATCAACTGAAAGGGCCTTGATAAAATTATTAAAAATATTAATAATTTATGTAAAATCATAATAAATGATTTGGAAAATTTTAGGATGAAACATTCCACATTTGTAAAGATAAAAATATATTTTTATCAAAATGAAGTAGTTATTAATTGGATTTGAAATCCAATCATTTTTAAATAAAATAAATTGGATTTGTGAATGGTTTTAATATAACCTGAATTTCCATTATATGAATTGGAATGGAAATCATCTTCGAAATATTTCAAGATTGGACTCCGTGATTATACAGATATCGTTATGGAAACTTGGAAGATATATATATATATATATCGTTATTTCCAATGTGATATTTGTTGGTTTCAGAATTTGATATTGAATATAAGCCGATATAACTTCTATTCAAAGCCTTGTATTTAACATGAAATGAGATTTTGGGTTTGTCATGAACGGTATTTTTACTAACACTGTTCTTAAACCAAGTTGAGAAAAGAATAAATCTTTTAATTAAGATTTAGTAAAGATTTCCAACTAATTAATATTTAATTGTAATTGAATAAAAGAATTGTATTTTGGGTTTGTCAAGAATGGTGTTTTCAGTAACACTGTTCTTGAACCCCGTGTGTAAATAATAAATCTTTTAATTAAGATTATTAGAGTTTCCAGTTATATTTAGTAATTGGAATAAAATGGAATGTGAATTGGGTTTATTGTGAACTGTGTTTTTAACGACATTTATTCTTTAACCCAATTTACAATGAAATGTGATTTGGAATTTATAAATCTTTATTCTAAGATTTGATGGAATTTTCCAAAGTAAAGTTTTCCAATTTAACAAAATAAATTGGAATTGAATGGAATTCTATTTGGTAATAATTGAAGTGAGCTTTTGTGGAGGAAACTATTAATATATATGGAATTTAAAAGGCTTTGTCGTTATTCCATTTATATTATTAGTCGATCGTAACAACCCGGAAAATGCGGGCCAGTTTAAACTTTTTATTTTGGCAATTTCGGTGAATTTTGAATATTTAAAATGATAATTTTAAATAATAATCGACGAAAAATTTATTTTGAATAGAATAGAACGTATATAGTTATATAGTTCATCGGTAGAGTATAAATATTTATTTTAAATTATAAAAGGAATTGAAAATGGCGCGGTAGTTCGATAATTCGATTTCAAACTTCAATTGAATGTACCGGGTGCAAAACAAACCAGATTTTAGTGAAACCAAAAATAATAGGATAAAATTGAGAATATTTTTCCAATGAATCCGAAAAATCAAAATTTCATAGCGGGAATCAAAAGTTATGTCCAAATGAATTTTCAGAATAGTCGCTATGGAATTTCAGCCCTTGAAAATAGCCATTTTGCAAACGACCTCGGATTTCGATGAAACCACTTTTTATGGATCCGTGATGTCAAATTATTGCTAGATTCCAAATTTCATAATTTTTCGAATCAATATGTGAGCGTGGCAAAGGAAAACGCGTTTGACCAGTTTTGGTTGATTTTAATCGACTAGAAAATGACCATTTTTCAAACGGTCTCAAAATTCGATGAAACTAGTTTTGTTAGGACCGTATCGTCAATACGAAGCTAGAAAATATTTTTTCTAGAATTTTTCGAGTTAGTATGTGGCCCAAGTAAATTGAAATGCGCGTTCATATTCAATATATTGAGTTATATGTTGATTTTGACGGAAACTGATCGAAATGATCGAATCAGCCTACGATACATATCCTATTGTGTTCAGAATGGGGGTAATTAGCTATGGACGATAGGCGGTGGGCCTCGTTTCGAGGTCGAAAATAAAAGTACCTTTTCGAAATTAAAATTAAAATAAATATATTCTCTCTCTACCTTTATCTCTCAAGACCCCCCGTTCTTCGACTCATTACATAGCAAAAAAAAAGAAAAAAGAAAAAAGAAGAGGACGGAGGAGCAGCGGTCGCTCCTCCGATCGGAGCGCCGCCACCGACCAAGGTGGCGCAGCCCACCGCGCCCCCTCTAGACCCCCCCCTCGAGCCCCTTCCTCCCCTTCTTCCTCCCATCCAGCCATCGCGACCCCCCTTCTTCCTCCGCCTTCCTTCCTCCACCTTAAACCACCGCCGCACCCCCCTTTAAAACCCTAGCCGCCTGCAATCGCCGTAGCCCCCCCTCGCCCATGCTCCACCGACCACCGCGAGGATGCCACCAAGCCCAGAGACCACCGCCGAACCCCTCCTCTCCTTCAAAGATTATGTAAGTTTTAATTTCAAGTTTAATTTATTTTCCTTGAGTTAAAAAACTGAATTTTTTATTCGATAGGAAAGTTAAATATATGATTTTTATATTATATAACTAATAAAAATTCGATCTTTAGATATAAAGTAGAAATATAAAAGTATAATTTTTATATAGGAAGAAGAGCGATGTAAAAATAGAATTTTTATCTATATAGTAGCGATGTAAAAATAGAATTTTTATCTATATAGTAGCGATGTAAAAATAGAATTTTTGTCCATATAGTAGTAATGTAAAAATAGAATTTTTATATACATAGCAACAATATAAAAATATGATTTTTATATATGTAGTGGCTACGGACAACGAAAGTGACAAAAGGCGAACGACGAAGATTTCTACATAAAAAGAGTCATGGCGTTTGGTTTAGCTAATTGGTGAGAACTTCTCACTCTAAATTTCTTTTTCTAGTTATAAATATATACTAGGATGCAGACGATGCTTAGCAGCACCCGACACCCGTCATCCACAGACCATGGATGGCTTGTATGTTTGATTGTTTATTGTGATGAAAATTGATTGTGTGATGTGAAAAAAATATTTATATAGATAAAAATATTTGATCGTTAAAAATATTATCTTTAACGTGTGTGTGTGAATGAAAATGTGTGTTTGTTAATGTGAAACCCCACACTGGTGTTGGGATGATACTTGGCATACACTAATCCCAACAATTAGTTGTATGTCGATCGATTGATTGACAGACCGTTATAAGCTTTAGATATCTATATTTGATGCTTATACAGTGTAGTGCACTTTGGATGATGATTGATTATTTATCGTTGTGATTATATACATGTGTTGTATGGAATCCATATAATTGACATTGTATGGTAATTAATTGGGCCTCATTCCAATTGGGAAAATAAAGAATAGAATGAAGTATATATTCATGTTTGAATAGAAGAAATTATCATGTGTTGAAATTAATCATGTGTTGAAAGAATTATTTTAACAATAAAATATACATCTTTATCATATTTAAAATCATTCTCTTACTACTTTACAGTTGGAGTCTGATTTGAAAATCAAACGATAGATACCATAATTTTATAAAATATTTTAAATAACAAAAATAGTTGTGTTGACAGTACTCATTCGTTGAGATTAGTCAAGAGTTGAAAGAAATATAGATTCATGAGTTGAATGGAATAAATATTCATTTGTTGAATAGAATAACGAATTTATTGAAATATATAAAGCCGTCTTGATTAGAGTTGCGCTATTTTGACGTGAACGATATTTATATCGATTTTATTCGTTTTATAATGAATATTGAAAAGTGATTTCATAATCGAATTTTTTGAATTGAACAGGATTGAAATTGAATTAAATCAATTTGAAACGAATTTAAGACGAATTTATAATGGAAAATTCACTTTTGATTTGATATTGAATATAAGCCGATATATTTTCTATTCAGAGCCTTGTATTTAATTTCAAATGTGATTTGGGTTTGTCGTGAATAGTGTCTTCATTAACACTGTTCTTTAGCCCAGTTGAGAAAAAGAATAAATCTTTCTATTTAGATTTAATGAAGTGTACCAATTAAATAATATTTAATTGGAATTGAATTTAAATTGGTTTTGGGTTTATCGTGAATCGTGTTTTAGATGACATTGATTCTTTAACCCAGTTAAAGACAGGATATTGATTTTTGAAAAGATTAAAACTAAGTGGAGTTTTAATGAATCTTTAATTAGATTGAAATGTGAATTGATAATTTAATTTATCAAATCCGAAAGGTGATCGAGAATGGAGTACCACCAGTTTTACTCCAGGCGATAGTTAAATCTTTAATTAGATTTGAACGTGAAATGGTAATTGAATTTACCGATCACACCGTGGTGTTAGACATGAAGTATTACCAGTTTTACTTCGTGGGATGAATAGGTTGGGATTGGGAAATTAAAATAAATGATTACTTCGGTGTGGTTCGCTAATCCCGACTAGTTTGAATTGATATTCAAAGGAGATTAAAAAATAAATTTAAAGAATTTATCTTTGATAAAATTAATGGGAACCTTTCCCAAAATATAAGAATATTTGAATAAAAGAATATTCTAAATTGGAATGAGGCATATGTTGTGTTTGTGTAACACGTGTTTATTATATATATACGCGAGTTGTTCAGAAAGACCGGGTTATCCATTTTGAATAACTGATTCGACGTGGTGTCGAAGATGAAGACGGTGGCTGAAGACCGAAGGTCTTCACGTCGTTTGGATAATTACTGATGATCTTGATTGGGCCGTACACCGAAGAGGAGGGAATGAGTTAGTGGTCGTCCAGACGTACTTGGAGATCGATGGATATGCGAGGTACAAGGTGCCTCCGGTTTCGTTCAGACCCAGAACGGACTTGTAAATGGACTGTGTGTCTGACATTTGATTTCATTCTATGTGATTGATATCGGTTGCATGGAGTGGTTTGCCTGTGTGGCATGCTAAGATGCAAATGATCAAGGCTTCTGTTGAAAAGCAGAGTCTTGTGGTTGATGATCAAAGCACGGCCTATGTGGCGTAGCTTTGTGTAACGTTGATTCGCGAGCCTCACACCCCGGTTGTGAACCAGAAACGGGAGAGGACATCAGGGAGGACATGCGTTTCTTTCTAGTTAGAAGTGGCGTCAGTGGTTTTACACGCCCTGTCGAGTTTGACTTATGTGGTTGTTGTTGTTGCGAGGCGCCTCGGTTAGATCGGACGATCCAGGTCCGATGGAGTCATTTAGTTGGCTCACCTACGTCCCAAAGGGCGGGGAAACGCAGTGTTCTGGAATTTTAATCCACATCGATGGACCGGCCCTGACGATCCAAAGGTCACTCGAGCTCTGACCTGAGGGGCGGACTAGAGCATCTCGAATTGGTAGAGGACTATCTTTTGCCTCGGTTCACAGATGGAAATCCAACTTCCCAATACGTGACATTTGCGGTTTTGATTGTAGAAACTAGTATGGCGACATGATATATGGTACCCATGCCGTCTATGATTGATACTTATGATTTGAAGTTGTTTTATACACTATACACTTATTATAGTATCAAATGATTTGTTTTGAATGTACCAAGCATGCTTTGGCTATTATAAGGTAAAAACCCTATCCTCCGGCTTGCGTTGCATTGTGTGATGGGACCTGGGTCTTATAATAGCTTCATTTTTCTTTATTTAGCATTGCGCTGTTTGTTTTAAGCACTGGTATTCTTGGGAGGAAACCCGTTCCGTATTATACGGCGTGGTCCCTTGATTCACCTAACTTTAAAATAAAGATTAATAACTATTTTAGTTCTCACACCAGTCACATGACTGACCTGGAGTTATTGTTTTAACCTAAACTCTACGTCCCCCTATTTTGACACGGGCAGCTAGTAGTTTTGTTTTTGCAGATTTATATTCACAGGATCCTGATTTATAGCTGGAACGATGCTCGGAAAGCTCTGTATCCGTGTATTACTTTCAGTTGTGTTTTGTATTATTTTCCGCTGCGATGTATTTAAATGTAATTTAAATCTCTGATATTTATCAAATGTGTATAATATTCATTTATACTCTGTATATTCTTGTATCTGATGGAATTGTTATAATATACAATGAAATGTTCTTCCGTCTGCGTTCTTTTGTGGCTTGTTCTCGAAGCAATCCGTGCTTTCCTCATCGGGGAAGTTCGGGTCGTGTCAGTTTGGTATCAGAGCTTTAGTTTACAAAGCTCGAGAACAAGACACATTAGAACCGAACGAAAGAATTCATCAGATATTGGATTAGTAAAATCCAATTAGATTTACTCGTTAGAGATAGGATCAGTAGTATCCTAGAACGAGTGTGAAGAGCATATTTTCCAAATGAAAACAATATTGTTTTGAAATTTAAACCATTTTATTCGTATTTGAATATTTATTTATTTTGAATTTGGACAATCTAGTATATAAAGGTTTTGCATATACGCGTCATGAACGTATATTCGAAGTTTTAATATACTGGATAGATATAGAATCACACTCTAGTCGCCCGGGGACAATTCTGATGATGATTGCAACATCATCAGTATTTGTGTTCGAGTTTCGAAGGTGTGATGTCTATATATTTCCATTAGACTGGTGTGAGAACCAAAACTATATAGATTTATTGTTGTGATTTGGCATCAAAAACATGATTTTTTGTATATATATCAAAATTATGAATTTGAAACGTTAATCAACTAATTGATTGATGGTTGTGTTGTTTGTTTGTTTGTTTGAAATTTTGAACCATTTAGCCTAATTAACCCGAATATTGAATTGTGTTGAAAATTAGTCGCATTTGCTTGCATATACATGTACTTACATTGGACAGGTCATAGCAAGGAGGCTAGAGCAGAAGAATAAAATTGTTTGCCCGACAAATAGGTACATATTTACCATAATTTACTGTTTTGTTTGGATGATGATGATTTTATGAGCCGATTGGCAAGCCGCTTGGCTTTTTCTTTTTCTTTTGGTTTGAAGAAGGCCATGGGAGGCTATATGAAATATCCCGAAGTCCCCGGTGCAGGGGAGGTTATGGCGCAGTTTTTCGAAAATTTAGGGTGTTAGCCAAATTTTTGAAAATTTGTAAAGTTCTTAGAAACTGAAAAGTTGAAGAACTTAAGCCGTAACGAAAACAATGGAAGTTGAGTTGATTTGTTAAACAACTTTCGGCTTCGTTCCTTTTCGGGGACGAAAAGTTTTAAGTGGGGGAGATTGTAACAACCCGGAAAATGCGGGCCAGTTTAAAATTTTTATTTTGGCAATTTCGGTGAATTTTGAATATTTAAAATGGTAATTTTAAATAATAATCGACGAAAAATTTATTTTGAATAGAATAGAACGTATATGGTTATATAGTTCGTCGTTAGAATATAAATATTTATTTTAAAATATAAAAGGAATTGAAAATGGCGCGGTAGTTCGATAATTCGATTTCAAACTTCAATTGAATGTACTAGGTGCAAAATAAACCGGATTTTAGTGAAACCAAAAATAATAGATCTAATTGATAATATCTTTCCAACGAATCCGAAAAATCAAAATTTCATAGCGGGAATCAAAAGTTATGTCCAAATGAATTTTCAGAATAGTCGCTATGGAATTTCGGCCCTTGAAAATAGCCATTTTGCAAACGACCTCGGATTTCGACGAAACCACTTTTGTTGGATCCGTGATGTCAAATTATTGCTTGATTCCAAATTTCATAATTTTTCGAATTAATATGTGAGCGTGGCAAAGGAAAACGCATTTGACCAGTTTCAGTTGATTTTAAACGACTGGAAAATGGTTATTTTTCAAACGGTCTCAGAATTCGAAGAAACTAGTTTTGTTAGGACCGTATCGTCAATACGAAGCTAGAAAATATTTTTTCTGGAATTTTTCGAGTTAGTTTGTGGCCCAAGTAAATTGTAATGCGCGTTCAAATTCAATATTTAGAGTTATATGTTGATTTTGACGGAAACTGATCGAAATGATCGAATCAGCCTACGATACATATCCCATTGTGTTCAGAATGGGGGTAATTAGCTATGGACGACAGGCGGTGGGCCTCATTTCGAGGTCGAAAATAAAAGTACCTTTTTGAAATTAAAATTAAAATAAATATATTCTCTCTCTACCTTTATATATCAGGCCCCCCCACCGTTCTTCGATTCATTACATAGCAAAAAAAAAGAAGAAGAACGAAAAAGAAGAGGACGGAGGAGCAGCGGTCGCTCCTCCGATCGGAGCGCCGCCACCGCCCAAGGTGGCGTAGCCCACCGCGCCCCCTTTAGACCCCCCCTCGAGCCCCTTCCTCCCCTTCTTCCTCCTCTCCATCCATCGCGACCCCCCTTCTTCCTCCGCCTTCCTTCCTCCACCTTAAACAACCGCGGCACCCCCCTTTAAAACCGTAGCCGCCTGCAATCGCCGAAGCCCCCCCCTCGCCCATGCTCCACCAACCACCGCGAGGATGCCACCAAGCCCAGAGACCACCGCCGAAGCCCTCCTCTCCTTCAAAGACAATGTAAGTTTTAATTTCAAGTTTTATTTATATTCCTTGAGTTAAAAACTGAATTTTTTATTCGATAGGAAAGTTAAAAATATGATTTTTATATTATATAACTAATAAAAATTCGATCTTTATATATAAAGTAGAATATAAAAATATAATTTTTATATAGGAAGAAGAGCGATGTAAAAATAGAATTTTTATCTATATAGTAGCGATGTAAAAATAGAATTTTTATCTATATATGAGACGACCTGAACTTCCCTGGTCTCCGAAGAGAAGAGAAAGAACGAATTGTTTTGAGAACACGACAAAATAGAACGCAGACGGAAGAACATTTCATTGTATATTACAACAATGCATCAGAATACAAGAATATACAGAGTATAAATGAATATTACACAGAAATATCAGAGATTTAAATTACATTTAAATACATAGCAGCGGAAAATAATACAATACACAACTAGAAGAGATATACGGATACAAAGCTTTCCGGATATCATTCCAGCTGTAAACCAGGATCCTGTGAATAAAAATCTGCAAAACCCAAACTACTAGCTGCCCGTGTCAAAATAGGGGCATCCAAAGTTTAGGTTAAAATAATAAACTCCAGGTCAGTCATGGGACTGGTGTGAGAACTAAAACAGTTATTAATCTTTATTTTTAAAGCTAGGTAAATCAAGGGACCACGCCGTATAACACGGAACGGGTTTCCTCCTAAGAATACCAGTGCATAAAACAAACAGCGCGATGCTAAATAGAGAAAAATGAAGCTGTTATAAGACCTAGGTCCTATCACACAATGCAACGCAAGCCGGGGGATAGGGTTTTCCCTTATAACAGCCAAAGAACGCTTGATACGTTTAAAACAGATTATTTGATACTATTATAAGTGCATAGTGTATAAAACAACTTCAAATCATAAGTATCAATCATAGGCGGCATGGGTACCATATACCATGTCGCCATACTAGTTATACAATTAAAACCGCAAATGTCACGTATTTGGAAATTGGATTTCCATCTATGAACCGAGGCAAAAGATAGTCCTCGACCGATTCGAGACTCTCTAGCCCGAGCCTCAGGATCAGAGCTCGAGTGACCCTTGGAGCGACAGGGCCGGTCCACCGATGTGGATTAAAATTCCTGAACACTACGTTTCCCCGCCCTTTGGGGCGTAAATGAGCCAACGAATGGCTCCATCGGACCCGGATCATCCGATCAAACCGAGGCGCCTCAGAACAGCAACAACCACACAGGTGAAAAGTATATAAATGTCAGGGCTAGTAGGTCACCGACACCACCCTAGCTAGAAAGAAACGCATGCCCTCCCTGAGGTCCTTCTCCCATTTTGGTTCACAACCGGGGTGCGAGGCTCGCGAATTCACATTACACAAAGCTATGCCACACAGGCTGTGCTTTGATCATCACCACAAGACTTTGCTTTTCAACAGAAGCCTTGATCATTTGCATCTTAGCATGCCACACAGGCAATTCACTCTATGCGTTTGATATCCATCAGTATATAACCCCTGAGCTCGTACGTCTCAGAGAAGGGCGTTAAGCAAGAGAATAAATTCTCTGCCGCCAAACAGATATATATTTAATAGAGATCAATCACAAAGACTAAAATCCAATGTCAGACACACAGTCCATTACAAGTCCGTTCTGGGTCTGAACGAAACTGGAGGCACCTAGTACCCCGCATATCTGTCGATCTCCAATTACGTCTGGACGATCACCAACTGTTTCCATCTTCTTGGGTGTACAGCCCAATCAAGATCATCAGTAATCACCCAAACGACGTGAAAACTTCCGGTCTTCAACCACCGTCTTCATCTTCGACTTATCGTTGTATCAGTTATTCAGAATGGGATAAACCCGGTCTTTCCGAATAACTAGCGTATATTTTAAATAAGTGTTACACAAACACAACATACGCCTCATTCCAATTCATCAGTCACTAACTGTAAATTAATCAAGAGAATAATTCCCCAAATATTAACCCCGAAGGACGAAACCAACATCAGATCAATATCCAGAAAACCATTCTGCTTGGCTAACCGACAGTTAGTTTCTAAATTTCACATTCATAGGGAAAGGTTCCCATTAATTTTATCAAAGATAAATTCCTTGAATTTATTCTTTAATCTTCTTTTGAATTTCGATTCAACTAGTCGTGATTAACGAACCTTACCGAAGTAATCATTTGTTTTAATTTCCCACTCCCAACCTATTCATCCCATGAAGTAACACTGGTAATACTTCATATCTAACACCATGGTGTTCTCGGTAAATTCAATTACCATTTCACGTTTAAATCTAATTAAAAATTTAACTAACGCCTGGAGCAAAACTGGTGATACTCCATCCTCGATCATTTCAATCTAATTAAAGATTCATTAAAACTCCACTTAGTTTTAATCTGTGACTGGGTTAAAGAATCAGTGTCATTTAAAACACGGTTCACGATAAACCCAAAATCACATCACATTTCAATCAGTCCCTTACTGTAAATTAGCAAGTGAGCAATTCCCTAAGTATTAACCCCGAAGGCCGAAACCAACATCAGATCAATACCTCTGAAACCATTCAACTTAACTAACCTCCAGTTAGTTTCTGATTTTCTTAACTCCTTGGGGTATAAGAACAGTATTATTGAAGATACCGTTCACAACAACCCAAAATGTGACGGCCCGCCCCGCACCAACCGACATTTACTCCAAAAGTGCGATGTACACGTGTCCAGTTAGCACGTAACGGGTCGCCAGAAGGAAAAGGAAGAAGGAAATGAACATACAAAGAACCTGTAGAATGTCTCACAGCGCATAGAACAAAATATAATAGTCACATACTTGACATAAAACAGGAGAGACAGTGCATAAGCTGAAAATCAGAACTAAACATCAAAGCAGCGGAAATCCAAAAATACAGCTTATTACAACTTCCAAACTGTCTCAAAGCAAAAGCAAGATAAATGAGGTACACTACTAATGCCCAAGTAGCGACCACCAACGACACAGGGAGAATGTGCATATATATATATATATATATCATACGTGGAAGCCTCCTGCCCGCCTCTGAATCAGCTACTCGCGCACCACCAGCTAACCTGTCTCTAGTCTGCTCGTGTGAGCACCCAGAGTAATAAGAGGAGACATAAAACTCTGGGTCAGACATAAAGCCTGGTATGAGCGATAAGCATCTAAGGTGAACAATAACAGGTAGACTAAAACATACCTGAACCTGGACCTGCAACCAAAGAGTTAGCACTACATACTGTACAACACTCTAAGGTATCATATCAAACAGTGTAAAGATACGGAGGTGGGGGAGTTGTGCATGTCATAATGATGGCAAACAATCAAGCATAGCATCCATCCTCACATCTCTCACTCAGTGCGTAAAGCATACGATATTCACCACTTCGATCACCCAACATTCCTTGCTACGATCACTTTGCCCCATGAAGTCATAAATGGCTCACTGCACTGATAACGTAGCCACTAATTCCTCGCTATGTCCACTTGCCCCATGGAGTTATTCACCCCATCTGCACTGGCTCATAGCCTTACTAATCCTTACTATGTCCACTTGCCCCATGGAGTTATTCACCCCATCTGCGCTGGCTCATAGTCTTACTACGCATCACCTTGCCCGTCAGGTCATAATGACCCTACTGCACTTATAACGTAGTCTTGCTACCATCACCTTGCCCCTCAGGTCGTAATGACCCTACTGCACTGATAAGTAGCCCATCATTTCTTTTTAGTGGTGAATCGAAGTTATGAACGTCGACAACTCCTTAGCACACGTCCCGCAGCAAAGTCCAACCATGAAGTGAACTCATTGGTTCCCAACTGGTTCCGGGATCCTGAGCTCTAACTTCCATTTGGACTACCTTTGCATCTCGAGTTATTGGTCATCACCATCGGATCGGATCGAATCAGTCTTCACATTCTTCATCGGATCGGATCGGCCTTTGCATTCGAATCGGGTCGCGCCTCTTGCATCGGATCAGATCATGGTCCCCCAGCTCGTGGCTCCTCTTCCTGATTCGGATCGGCATCACCACTTCGGATCGGATCGGGTTGCCTCATCCGGGTCGGGTCGTGTCTTTTGATCGGGTCGGATCGTCTCGCCCTAGTACCCATCGACTCGTGAGCTCCCCATCCTTCTCTGGTTCGGATCGGAAATACTTGTTGGTTCGTATCGTGCTTCTACTACCGGATCGTGCCGCCTAGCTAAGTCGTGACCAACTTCTTCAAACGGATCGTGACGCCTATGCTGGAACGGATCGAGTCGCGCTCCCCTTCACCGATCCGATCCGGATTCTGGGTCATTTCCTGCATGTTTCCTGCGACTGTTTTTACACCATTCGACGACGTTTTCGACCAATCTAACACTTCTAAACAATCACAAAGCATACCATACAGTCATAGCAACATGCATAATCAACCACAAATATCAAAACATCAATATAATAGGTAAAAATGGATCAAACATACCCAAAATCCCATATTTCCCCTTAAGCATGTTTAGGTGAAACTAATGATAGGATTAGCAAATCAGAGGTCTAAAACGTCATTCCGAATTTTATAAACATTTTTCCAGAATTTTATCATGTTTAAATTCGCTAATTACCACTAATCAACCCTAATTAGCCAAAATTAGTGCAAAACTATGCAAATCACTCACCTTAGCCACAAATAAACTAAGATCTGAAATAATTCCCTGATTTGATGCAAATTTCAACGCCAAACAGCAGCTCCTTTGTTGATTTGGTGAAGATCCTTCTTGATTAGGGGTTGCTAAGCCAAATCCTTAATCTAAAGGTGATTTGGAGGTGATTTAGAGGTTGGAGGCCATTTTTAGGGATCTTTGGTGATAAGTGGAGGCTAGAAAACTGAAATGGAATGATTCTCCATCTCATTTCAGCCCTCCCATAACCCTAATCCCGAAATCGGTTATGGGCCTACTAACTAATCACCCGATTTGGCCCGGTTAAGTAGTTTTTCACCCTCCAAACCTTGTTTCAGCCATATCTCCCAAACGGTAAGTCCGTTTGGCTATTATGACCACTCTACGGAAAGAGAAACTATCAAACGAATCAAATGGAAGTGGTTTCAGGTCAAAATTCCTTTCCAATCAAAAGTTATGGCCAAAAGAGTACCAACTAGGGGCAAAATGGTCATTTAAAAATCGACAAAAATCATGAACATGGGAAATGACTCTAATGGATGTTTCCCAAAGTTACATGACCATACGACTTCACACGGGAAAGAAATAAATATTCTACAATCCTATGATGTGTAGAATACGGGTCGTTACACTCCCCCCCCCCCCTTAAGAAATTTCGCCCCCGAAATTCCCTAATCCAAACACACACAAAGGTCCCGCATGCCTATCAATCATAAAACAACAATCAATATGCAAAACAAGCAAAACAAGTCTACCCTAACATGCGGAAAACTAAATCGCAAAGTAAATCTTACCAGACAAAGAGTTCTGGATATGCCTTCCTAATGCTTCCTTCTGTCTCCCAAGTACAATCATTCTCGTCCTCGCCCCACTGAACCTTGATTAGCTTCACCGACTTTCTTCGAAGTTGCTTTGTATCGTGTCCCACAATACGAATCGGCTTGCGGTTCCCAACCGCCTCGGGCTCTACTTCGAAGTCCTCCAACTGATCAGGTGAAATAGTCATATCTGAGTCGTGAACGAACTTCCTTAGTTGGGAAACATGAAACACATTGTGAACTCCCGCCATCTTCTCTGGTAAGCCAACTCTATACGCCAAATTCCCGACTAGTTCAAGAACATGGAACGGGCCAACAAATCTTTGTGCCAACTTGCCTCTCCTGCCAAATCGTATCACACTCTTCAACGGAGAGATCTTAACAAACACCAAGTCACCAACGGAGAATTTCAAATCTCTTCTCCTATTATCAGCATAACTCTTCTGCCTATCATGGGCAGCTTTCATTCATTGGTGAATGATCTTAATCTTATCCGAAGTTTCTCTCACCACATCTAGTCCAAGCACAAACTTCTCGCCAGTCTCTATCCAACATGATGGTGAGTTACACGATCTTCCGTACAAAGCTTCATATGGAGCCATACCGATACTGGATTGGTAGCTATTATTATATGCAAACTCTACTAGATGCAAATGGTCATCCCATGATCCACCAAAATCCAATATACAAGCTCTCAAGAGATCTTCCAATATACGATTCACCCTTTCCGTTTGACCGTCGGTCTGAGGATGATATGCGGTACTGAGATGTAATCTTGACCCTAGAGCCTCTTGTAAACTCTTCCAAAACCCACTAGTGAACAACGGGTCTCGGTCACTCACAATGCTTTTGGGTACTCCATGAAATCTCACTACCCACTTCATATACAATTCTGCCAACTTTGCTGCCGTTCTGGTCGATTTGACTGGTATAAATCTTGCGCTCTTAGTCAATCGATCCACAATTACCCAAATGCTATCATGTCCCGATCTAGTCCTAGGTAAACCATCGATGAAATCCATCGAAACTTGTTCCCATTTCCACTCGGGAATTTATAATGGTTGCAACAACCCACTAGGCTTCTTTTGCTCGGCTTTAACTAGCTGGCCATTCATGCATTTGGATATAAACTTCCCAACGTCTCTTTTCATCCCTTCCCAGTAGTAAGTCTATCTCATGTCTTGATACATCTTATTACCACCGGGATGTATAGTCAGTTTTGAGTGATGACATTCTCTAAGCACTTCATCTCTCAAACCATTCACGTTGGGCACAACTAATCTTCCATTCTTTCGAAGCCATCCATCTCGATCAAGTCCATACACATTCATCTCCTCATCGATACCCATCTCTAACTTGGAGATGATTTCCAATAGATTAGGATCGTCCCTCTGGTTGGAACCAATCCGCCCTATCAAAGTAGGTCTGATCGTCAAACTAGCTAGCATAACCGGATCCAATTCGGACTTTGGTCTGAAATCAAACCCCGCGATATATTCCAGTTGCTTCCATTCAAGAAACATTGCCCCTAAGCTGGCATGTCTCCTACTCAAGGCATCGGCTACCGCATTACCCTTCCCAGGTGTGTATGTGATATCAAAATCATACGAAGCCAAGAACTCTAACCATCTCTGCTGACGGAGATTCAGATCTTTCTGAGAGAAGAGATACTTTAACGATTTATGATCGGTAAACAACTCAAATCTTTCTCCCAAGAGATAGTGTCTCCACATCTTCAGCGTAAATACAATCGCTGCCAATTCCAAATCACGGGTAGGATACTTCTTCTCATGCGGCTTTTGCTGTCGACTAGCATAAGCTACAACCCTACCTCCTTGCATCAATACAACACCCAGTCCGGTACCACAAGCATCCGTGTATACCGTCATCTCTTCATTCCCCTTAGGAATGACTAACACTGGCGCACGCGTCAACCTCTCCTTTAGACTTTTGAAGGCATCCTCACACACTCCGTCCCAGACGAAGGACTGATTCTTCTTAGTCAACTAAGTCAACGGTGCTGCTATCTTGGAGAAGTCCTGGATAAACTTACGATAATATCCGGCTAATCCCAAGAAACTTCTTACATCTGTAGCATTCTTGGGCGTAGGCCAATCTTGTACCGTTGCCACCTTCACAGGGTCCACGGCAATACCACACTCTGAAACAACATGACCTAAGAATCTTACTTCCCTTCTCCAAAAATGACACTTAGAGAATTTCGCTTTCAATTGGTGTTTCCTCAACACCTCCATCACTATCCTCAAGTGCCCCTTGTGTTCCTCCTCTGTCCTTGAATAAACAAGGATATCATCCACGAACACAAGAACAAACTTATTCAACTGATCTCTGAATACTCGATTCATAAGATCCACAAAGTAGGCTGGTGCATTGGTCAACCCAAACGGCATGACCAACCACTCATAAAATCCAGACGGCGTCCTAAATGCCGTTTTCGGAACACTCTCATCCGCTACTCGAAGTTGATGAAATCCTGTAGCGAGGTCCAACTGGGAGAACACTCTTGCTCCTTCCAGCTGATCAAACAAATCATCTATCCGCGGTAGAGGATACTTATTCTTCCTCGTCACCTTATTCAACTCGCGATAGTCCACACACAAACGAAGGGAACCATCTGCCTTAGTGGCAAACACAACTGGTGCTCCCCACTCGGAGGCACTCCTTCTAATCAATCCCTTCTTCAAAAGATTGCTGACTTGCACCCCGAGCTCTCGCTGCTCTCTTGGTGCCATACGACGAAGTGGCATCACTATAGGTCTGGCATCTTTCACTAAATCAATACGGAACTCAATCTCTCGGTGTGGTGGAAGCCCGGTCACCTCCTCGAAGACGTCCGGATACTGGCCAACCACGGGCACATCTGACAACTCATCCTGCGGGATGTCGAGGGAATTTACAAAACTAGCCATAACCCCATCACTAGGTAGACTACCAAACACTACCCTCCGCCCATCATCCGCCCTCACTGTCACCAAAAAGACCTCACAGTCTACCACCACCCCGTATCTTTGGAGCCAATCGACTCCCAATATAATGCCGTACCCAGCAAAGCCCAAAACAAAGCAATCACATACAAACATACATCCATGACTCGATAAGACCAAATTCCTGCAAATCATACTAAGGCTAGTCGAACCACCAATCGGGTTTGTCACAACCAATGGTCTATCGACTATCTCGGGTTCCAGTCCCAACCTATCTACCAGGTCACTAGATATGAAGGAACGGGAAGCCCCAGTATCAAACAAAACTCGAACGGGTATATCATAAATAGAAAGCATACCTTGAATAACAACATTCTTCCCTTTCTCCGCCGCAGTTGGGGCATTCGACGAAGAAGGAATAACATCAAGAGCATATGCTTTCACAATCTGCTTCTCCTTAAGAGGTTGCGGACACTTATCTTTCTGATGTCCCACTTGACCACAGTTGTAGCACTTCCTTTCCGCTGGCTTGGCCCGACATTCTTTAGCATAATGGCCCTTCTTTCCACAGCTGAAGCACTCAACATCCTTCTTGCTCTTTTTCTGGCCACCTTTAGATTGGTCCTTCTTCCTCTTATTCTGAGAGCTATTCTTGCCTCTACGGCCTGCTTGCGACTTTGGCCCTTCTGCAGATGCAGCCTCAGTCTTTGACTTTGGGTAAAGACTCTCTGATCTCAAAGCTTTCCCCACGATCGATTCAAAAGTCTCATCGATGTGGTTGATAAGCCTTCCCCCAAGTACCCATCCAAACCAGTAATGAACTTCTCATTCTTCTTCTCAGGAGTATCGATAAGAGACAGTCCATACTTCGACAAAGTGTCGAACTCAGCAATATAATCAGAAATTGCCCTCCCATTCTGCTTCAGTTCCAAGAACCTCTTGAACAACACTGACTTCTGGGCAGCTGGAATGAACTTCTCGCTAAAGCGAGCCTTGAACTGAACCCAAGTAACCTGGTCCTCTGGAGTAGCTGTTCTAATGGCATTCCACCAATTCATCGCTCGCCCTTGCAGCTGATGAGACGCTAGCCTTCTCTTCATCGCATCCTCCAGACCCAAGTCATCAAAGATACGATCACAACTATCCATCCAGTCCTGAACATCTGTGGCCGACTCCGTTCCGTTGAACGGCTTCCCACCAAGATTAGTGTAATCCTTGCACAACTTGGCGAAATCGACCCTAGGCGCCTGCACTACTGGGCCATCACCAACTCCGGAATTGGGAACTGCCCCTTGCACTTCTCTAAGCATGTCTCTCATGAGGTTGGTAATCATCGCCCTCATGTCAGCGGCATTCCCATTATTGGCCCCTCTACCAGTACCTCTAACATGTCGGCTCATCGTCAATCTGTAAAAGGGAAACGATTAACGACCCCATAGTGGTACTAGTGCAGTGCAACTTCATTCTTATACTACTAATAGTATATATATACATAGCTTTTGAAAACCAAAGTAATCACAAATACGCGCTCTCATATACGTACTAACTCTCCCTAGTGTCTTTCCCTAGGTTAACTACGCAACCTAGAGCTCTAATACCAAGTGTGACGGCCCGCCCCGCACCAACCGACATTTACTCCAAAAGTGCGCTGTACACGTGTCCAGTTAGCATGGAACGGGTCGCCAGAAGGAAAAGGAAGAAGGAAATGAACATACAAAGAACCTGTAGAATGTCTCACAGCGCATAGAACAAAATATAATAGTCACATACTTGACATAAAACAGGAGAGACAGTGCATAAGCTGAAAATCAGAACTAAACATCAAAGCAGCGGAAATCCAAAAATACAGCTTATTACAACTTCCAAACTGTCTCAAAGCAAAAGCAAGATAAATGAGGTACACTACTAATGCCCAAGTAGCGACCACCAACGACATAGGGAGAATGTGCATATATATATATATATATATATATATATATATATA
This sequence comes from Allium sativum, assembly GCA_030737875.1. Classification (NCBI taxonomy): domain Eukaryota; kingdom Viridiplantae; phylum Streptophyta; class Magnoliopsida; order Asparagales; family Amaryllidaceae; genus Allium; species Allium sativum. The sequence continues at coordinate 41,062,422 of CM060916.1, forward strand.
TATATATCATACGTGGAAGCCTCCTGCCCGCCTCTGAATCAGCTACTCGCGCACCACCAGCTAACCTGTCTCTAGTCTGCTCGTGTGAGCACCCAGAGTAATAAGAGGAGACATAAAACTCTGGGTCAGACATAAAGCCTGGTATGAGCGATAAGCATCTAAGGTGAACAATAACAGGTAGACTAAAACATACCTGAACCTGGACCTGCAACCAAAGAGTTAGCACTACATACTGTACAACACTCTAAGGTATCATATCAAACAGTGTAAAGATACGGAGGTGGGGGAGGTGTGCATGTCATAATGATGGCAAACAATCAAGCATAGCATCCATCCTCACATCTCTCACTCAGTGCGTAAAGCATACGATATTCACCACTTCGATCACCCAACATTCCTTGCTACGATTAGTTTGCCCCATGAAGTCATAAATGGCTCACTGCACTGATAACGTAGCCACTAATTCCTCGCTATGTCCACTTGCCCCATGGAGTTATTCACCCCATCTGCACTGGCTCATAGCCTTACTAATCCTTACAATGTCCACTTGCCCCATGGAGTTATTCACCCCATCTGCGCTGGCTCATTGTCTTACTACGCATCACCTTGCCCCTCAGGTCATAATGACCCTACTGCACTGATAACGTAGTCTTGCTACCATTACCTTGCCCCTCAGGTCGTAATGACCCTACTGCACTGATAAGTAGCCCATCATTCCTTTTTAGTGGTGAATCGAAGTTATGAACGTCGACAACTCCTTAGCACACGTCCCGCAGCAAAGTCCAACCATGAAGTGAACTCATTGGTTCCCAACTGGTTCCGGGATCTTGAGCTCTAACTTCCATTTGGACTACCTTTGCATCTCGGGTTATTGGTCATCACAATCGGATCGGATCGGATCAGTCTTCACATTCTTCATTGGATCGGATCGGCCTTTGCATTCGAATCGGGTCGCGCCTCTTGCATCGGATCGGATCGTGGTCCCCCAGCTCGTGGCTCCTCTTCCTGATTCAGATCGGCGTCACCACTTCGGATCGGATCGGGTTGCCTCATCCGGGTCGGGTCTTCTGATCGGGTCGGATCGTCTCGCCCTAGTACCCATCGACTCGTGAGCTCCCCATCCTTCTCTGGTTCGGATCGGAAATACTTGTTGGTTCGGATCGTGCTTCTACTACCGGATCGTGTCGCCTAGCTAAGTCGTGACCAACTTCTTCAAACGGATCGTGACGCCTATGCTGGAACGGATCGAGTCGCGCTCCCCTTCACCGATCCGATCCGGATTCTGGGTCATTTCCTGCATGTTTCCTGCGACTGTTTTTACGCCATTCGACGACGTTTTCGACCAATATAACACTTCTAAACAATCACAAAGCATACCATACAGTCATAGAAACATGCATAATCAACCACAAACATCAAAACATCAATATAATAGGTAAAAATGTATCAAACATACCCAAAATCCCATATTTCCCCTTAAGCATGTTTAGGTGAAACTAATGATAGGATTAGCAAAACTTAACCAAACTAACCCAAATTCATATCAGAGGTCTAAAACATCATTCCGAATTTTATAAACATTTTTCCAGAATTTTATCATGTTTAAATTCGCTAATTACCACTAATCAACCCTAATTAGCCAAAATTAGTGCAAAACTATGCAAATCATTCACCTTAGCCACAAATAAACTAAGATCTGAAATAATTCCCTGATTTGATGCGAATTTCAACGCCAAACAGCAGCTCCTTTGTTGATTTGGTGAAGATCCTTCTTGATTAGGGGTTGCTAAGCCAAATCCTTAATCTAAAGGTGATTTGGAGGTGATTTAGAGGTTGGAGGCCATTTTTAGGGATCCTTGGTGATAAGTGGAGGCTAGAAAACTGAAATGGAATGATTCTCCATCTCATTTCAGCCCTCCCATAACCCTAATCCCAAAATGGGTTATGGGCCTACTCACTAATCACCCGATTTGGCCCGGTTAAGCAGTTTTTCACCCTCCAAACCTTGTTTCAGCCATATCTCCCAAACGGTAAGTCCGTTTGGCTATTATGACAACTCTACGGAAAGAGAAACTATCAGACGAATCAAATGGAAGTGGTTTTAGGTCAAAATTCCTTTCTAATCAAAAGTTATGGCCAAAACAGTACCAACTAGGGGCAAAATGGTCATTTAAAAATCGACAAAAATCATGAACATGGGAAATGACTCTAATGGATGTTTCCCAAAGTTACATGACCATACGACTTCACACGGGAAAGAAATAAATATTCTACAATCCTATGATGTGTAGAATACGGGTCGTTACACAAAATCACGTTCCATTAATTATCTGGTTAAAGAACAAGTGTTATATAAAACACTATTCACGATAAACCCAAAAATCAATATCAATTCAACTCCAATTAAATATTATTTAATTGGTACATTTCATTAAATCCAAATAAAAAGATTTAATCTTTTCTCAACTGGGTTCAAGAACAGTGTTAATGAAGACACCATTCACGACAAACCCAAATCACATTTGATATTAAATACAAGGCTCTGAGAAAATATACTGGCTTATATTCAATATCAAATTCTACGACCAACAAATATCGTATTGGGAATAACGATACATATATCTTTCAAATTCCCATAACAATATTTGTATCGTCACGAAATCCAATATCGAAATATTCCGAAGACAATTTCGATTCAAATCCCTTCCAATGCAATCATTGGAAATTCTTGTTATTTTCAAAACCATTTCAAATTCAATTTATTTATTTAAAAACAAATCGAATTATAATTCTAGTTCAAAACTAGTTCATTTCGATAAAAATCTATTTTTATCTTTTCAAATATGGAGTTTTTCATCCCAATTCTTTCTAAATCATTTCTTATGATTTTACACAAATTATCACTATTTTTAATAATTTTATCAAGGCCCGTACAGTCGATTTCCATCAACGGCCATCGAACTGCACTTACATCGACCTTTTTCAAATTTGATTTGAACATAATTCCAAATCCAAGTCGGATCTCCCGCAATATCCGTTCGAAATCCATGGTCGAAATTCGCGAACTGCCGCGGCGCGTTCTATTCAGGCCATTATATTATATATACAATATATATAATATATACTTCGTCGATTTCAATTCAAAACGTTCTTTATAAATCGTTTTAAATTAGTTTTCAAAACGGTTTCAACTTCATATTCAATTTCAAATCAAAATTGAATATTCCAATATAAATTCATTTTAAACTCATTTCAAATCGATTTCAATTCAAATTGATTTCTAATTCAATTTCAGTTCGTTTTAAATTCAATTTCAATTCGAATTCATTTATATTCAATTTAATTCGAATTCATTTATATTCAATTTAATTCGAATTCATTTATATTCAATTAAATTCGAATTTCAATTCTTTTCAAAATATCAGATTTTGAAATCACTTTCGATATTCATTATAAAATGAATAAAATCGATATAAATATCGTTCACGTCAAAATGGCGTCAATCTAATCAACCCGGCTTCATATGTTTCTATTTTCAAATATTCTATTTCAAATATTTCTATTTCAAAACTTTCTTTTTCAAAACTGGAATGAGGCCCAATCAATTACCATATAATGTTAATTATATGGATTTTCTACAACACATGTATACAATAACAACGATGAATAATCAACCATCATCCAAAGTGCATTCCACACTATATAAGTATCAAATATAAATATTTAACGCTTATAACAGTCTGTCAAACAATCGATCGACATACAACTAATTATTGGGATTAGTGTACGTCAAATATCATCCCAATACCCGTGTTGGGTTTCATACAATCAAACACAGATTTTATTTGTGCAGTTGGGCGATGTGTAAAATTTATCGTCCCAATCAATATCAGTCAAATGTGTGTTTACAAACAAATCGTTCGATTTGTTTATTTTTATTTCATTTCATATACACGTTAAAAATCCTATTTTTAACTATAAAATATTTTCCACTATAAAATATTTTATTTCATTTCACATCACATCACACAATCAACTACACATCAAAATCAAACAAACAAGCATACGAGCCGTGCATGGTCTGTAGACGACGGGTGTCAGGTGCTACTAAACACCGTCTACATCCTAGTATATATTTCTACTGGAAATAAATAAAAGGTGAGGAGTTCTCACAGAATAGCTAATCCAATACGCCACGACTCTTCTTGGGTAGAAATCTTCGCCGTTTCTTCTTTCGTCACTTTTCACTATCCGCATTCTCTACATATAAAAATCACATTTTTACTTCGCTATTCAATATATAAAAATCGAATTTTTACTATGCTATTCAATATATAAAAATCATATTTTTAATTCGTTATTCAATATATAAAAATCGAATTTCTACTATGTTATTCAATATATAAAAATCATATTTTTACTCTTTGTTGCTATGTATATAAAAATCCAATTTTTATAATCATGCTATATGGATAAAAATTCTATTTTCACACCGCTACTATATAGATAGAAATTCTATTTTTATCACGCTATTCTTCATATAAAGATTTCGCCTTTTCAAATTCAAAAATCTAATCTTTTCTATTTTAAAAATCCTTCATATAAAAATTATATTTTTTTACCCTTCCTGTGATGAAGATCACATCTTTCTCTAAACAAAATCATATTCTTTGTATAATTAAAAATCTTACTTCTTATCTAAAGATAACATTTAATTTTTTTAAACCAAAGCGAATTTATATAAAATTTCTGATTTTAAACTAGGCTACAAAAAAAACTATTTTTAAAACTGAAAAAAATCACCTTTCATTGCCGATCCAGCCGGGATCTGGTCGGAGGTGGTGTGGCCTCCAGTGCGGTGGTGATCGTTGGATTGGGGCTGTGGGGGCGTGGCCTAATCGGAGAGGAGGAAATAGGGGGTCGGCGGTGGGGCTGCGGGTCCGGGGAGATGGCAGGTCGGAGGGGCCCACGCTGTGGTGCAGTGTCGGACGGAGGGGATAGGGGCGATGCGGGTTGGGGGGGCGCGGCTAGGGCTCGAGGTTTGGGGGTCTTCGGGTTACAGGAGGGAGGGAGGATGGAGGCGAGAGGATCATCGGAGTGGGGGGGGCTCCTTGTTGACGGCGGCGACCAGCGCTGGCGCCAGGAGCGGCGGTCTCCGTCGCTCTTCCCTTCTTTTCCTTTTTTTTATTTCTTCTGATTTAAATCGAATGGGGGGGCAAGGTATAGGAGAGGGAAAGGGGGGTTTTATTTTATTTAATTTTAATTATTTAATTTCAAAAAGGTTGACTTTTTCATACGACCTCTAAACGAGGCCCACCGCCTGTCGTCCATAGCTAATTACCCCCATTCCGAACACAATGGGATATGTATCGTAGGCTGATTTGATCATTTCGACCAGTTTTCGCCAAAATCAAAATATAACACTATATATTGAATTTGAACGCGCATTTCAATTTACCGGGGTCACATACTAACTCGAAAAATTCAAGAAAAATATTTTCTAGCTTCGTATTGACGATACAGTCCTAATAAAACTAGTTTCGTCGAATTCTGAGACTGTTGGAAAAATAGCCATTTTCCAGTCGATTAAAATCAACTGAAAATGGTCAAACGTGTTTTCCTTTGCCACGCTCACATATTGATTCAAAAAATTATGAAATTTGGAATCTAGCAATAATTTGACATCACAGATCCCACAAAAGTGGTTTCGTCGAAATCCGAGGTCGTTTGCAAAATGTCCATTTTTAAGGGCCTGAATTCCATAGCGACTATTAAGAATTTTCAACTGGACGTATCTTTTGATTCCCGCTATGAAATTTTGATTTTTCGGATTCGTTGGAAAGATATTCACAAATAGATCCTAATGTTTTTGGTTTCACTAAAATCCGGATTGTTTTGCACCCGGTACATTCAATTGAAGTTTGAAATCGAATTATCGAACTACCGCGCCATTTTCAATTCCTTTTATAATTATATAATAAATATTTATATTCTAACGACGGCGTATATAATATATACATTCGAATTCCATTCAAAATAAATTTTTCGTCGACATTATTTAAAATAATCTATTTTAAATGTTCAAAATTCACTAAAACTGCCAAAATAAAATTTTTAAACTGGCCCAGATTTTACGGGTTGTTACAATCTCCCCCACTTAAAACTTTTCATCCCCAAAAAGGAACAAGGTCGAAAGTGGTTTGATTAATCAACTCTTCATTCGATCTGGCTTTCATTCTCCAACTTTTCAGTTTCTGAGAATTTTCAAATTCTTCAAAAATTTGGCTAACACCCTAAATTTTTGAAAAATTTCGCCATAACCTCCCCTGCACCGGGAGCCACGGGAAAATCCCAAAATTGCCATATAGGCCTTCTGATCTCAAAAAGAAAAAGAAAAAGTCAAGCGGCTAGCCAATAGGCTCAAAAAATCATCATCACCCAAACAAAACAGTAAATTATATAGTAAACATGTACCTATTTGTCGGGCAAACAAATTTTATTCTCTGCTCTAGCCTCCTTGCTATGACCTGTTCAATGTAAGTATATGTATACGCAAGCAAACATGACCAAATTTCAATACAATTCAATATTTGACCAATTTGGTTATAGGTTCAACATTTAATTATTCAAACAATAATCGAACAACACAACCATCATTCAATTAGTTGGTTATCATTTCAAATGCATAACTTTGATATATAGTCAAAGATCAGATTTTCGATGCCAAATCACAACGATAAGCCCTATCTAATTTCGGTTCTCACACCAGTCAATTGGAAATATATAGAAATCTCACTTTTGAAACTCGAAAATAAATACTGGCGATGGTGCCCCATCACCAGAATTATCCCCGGGCACTAGAGTGCGATTCAATAACTATCCAGTACATTAAAACTTCGAATACACGTTTGCAAGACATATTTGCAAAATCTTTATACATCGGATTGTCCAAATTCAATATAAATAAATAATCAAATACGAATAATTGATTTATATTTTCAAAACAAAATTGTTTTTCTTTTTATATTTCAAAAATATACTCTTCACACTCGTTCTAGGATGCTACTGATTCCATCTCTAACGAGTCATTCTAATTGGATATTACTAATCCAATATCTGATGAATTCTTTCGTAGGGTTCTAATGTGTCTTGTTCTCTGAGCTTTGTAAACCAAAGCTCCGATACCACGCTGAGACGACCCGAACTTCCCCGGTCTCCGAAGAGAAGAGAAAGAACGAATTGTTTTGAGAACAAGACAAAATAGAATGCAGACGGAAGAACATTTCATTGTATATTACAACAATGCATCAGAATACAAGAATATACAGAGTATAAATGAATATTACACAGAAATATCAGAGATTTAAATTACATTTAAATACATAGCAGCGGAAAATAATACAATACACAACTAGAAGAGATATACGGATACAAAGCTTTCCGGATATCATTCCAGCTGTAAACCAGGATCCTGTGAATAAAAATCTGCAAAACCAAAACTACTAGCTGCCCGTGTCAAAATAGGGGCACCCAGAGTTTAGGTTAAAACAATAAACTCCAGGTCAGTCAATGGACTGGTGTGAGAACTAAAACAGTTATTAATCTTTATTTTCAAAGCTAGGTAAATCAAGGGACCACGCCGTTTAACACGGAACGGGTTTCCTCCCAAGAACACCAGTGCATAAAACAAACGGCGCGATGCTAAATAGAGAAAAATGGAGCTGTTATAAGACCCAGGTCCCATCACACAATGCAACGCAAGCCGGAGGATAGGGTTTTTACCTTATAATAGCCAAGAATGCTTGATACGTTTAAAAAAAATTATTTGATACTATTATAAGTGCATATTGTATAAAATATCTTCAAATCATAAGTATCAATCATAAACGGCATAAGTGCCCCATCCCACTATGTCGCCATACTAGGCTCTACAAATAAAACCGAAATACACGTATTGGAAATTGGATTTCCATCATGGTGGCTCCTGATTCGAAAGATCGATCTCGTAATGCAATTCACCACGGCTTACGTCCCAACAAGAGAAAACACCGTCTGCACATCCGCACATTTGGGACCAGAGTACCACCGCGGCTTACGTCCCAGCGAGAGAAAACACCGCCTACTCTATATATCCCTGAGCACTAGGCTCATCTCGGTCGACCGAATCCACGACACCACTAAGGTGCCCATCCACTAAAAAGCATACTGATCAAACCACCAGTTTACCACCATACCGGGGTGTGAGGCTCGCGGATCAACGCTATACACAAAGCCATGCTATATCAGCTGCGCTTTGATCATCAACCACCAAACTTTGCTTTTCAACAAAAGTCTGGATCACTGCATCTCAGCATGCCACACTATCAATCCATATCGTACCACTGATTTCTGCCAATATATAACCTCTGAGGTCATATGTCTCAGAGAAGGGCGTTAAGCAAGAGAATAAATTCTCCGCCGCCAAACAGATATATATTTAGCAGAGATCAACGAATACAATATAAAGGAATACAATGTCAGACACACCATCCATTTACAAGTTCGTTCTGGGTCTGAACGAAACTGGAGGCACTTTCCTCGCATATCCATCCATCTCCAAGTACGTCTGGACGACCACCAACTATTTCCATCCTCTTGGGTGTACAGCCCAATCAGGATCGTCAGTAATTATCCAAACGATGTGAAGACTTCCGGTCTTCAACCACCGTCTTCATCTTCGACATATCGTCGAATCGGTTATTCAGAATGGGAATAAACCCGGCCTTTCCGAACAACCCGCGTATATTAAAAATAAATGTTACACAAACACAACATACGCCTCATTCCAATTCATTAGTTACTAACCGTAAATCAGTAAGAGAGCAATTCCCCAAATATTAACGCCGAAGACCGAAACCAACATCAGATCAATATCCAGGAAACCATTCTTCTTTACTAACCTTCAGCTAGTCTCTAAATTTCAATTCTTAGGGAAAGGTTCCCATTAATTTTATCCATGATAAATTCTTTAAAATTTATCCTTTAATCTTCCGTTGGATGTCATTTCAAACCAAATTATGGTTTTCCAAACTAGTCGGGATTAACAAACCATACCGAAGTAATTATTTAATTTATTTCCCAATCCCAACCTATTCATCCCATGAAGCAAAACGGGTAATACTCCATATCTAACACCACGTGGTATTATCGATAAAATTAATTACCATTTCATGTTCAAATCTAATTAAAGATTTAACTATCGCTTTGGAGCAAAACTGGTGATACTCCATTCTCGCTCAATTTCTAAATTTGATAATTTAGATTATCAATCCATATTTCAATCTAATTGCAGATTCATTAAAACTCCTTTTTCTGGGTTCAAGAACGAATGTCATTTAAAACACAGTTCACGATAAACCCAAATCACATTCTATTTATTAGCGGGTTAAATAACGAATGTTATTTAAAACATTGTTCACGATAAACCCACAAATCAATTCTATTTAAAACCCATTTCAAATCCGATTTATTTATTTAAAAATAAATGGGTTTTAATTTTAGTTCCAAAACTAGTTTATTTTGATAAAAATCTATTTTTATCTTTTCAAATGTGGAGTTTTTCATCCCAATTTTTCCCAAATCACTTCTTATGATTTTACACTAATTATTACAATTTTTAATAATTTTATCAAGGCCCGTACAGTCGATTTCCATCAACGGCCATCGAACTGCACTCACAGCGACCTTTTCTGAATTTGATTTGGATGTATCTCCAAATCCAACTGTTAGATTTTGAATTTCTAATATTCGTTAAAAGCTCTTTTCGATACGAACCCAACGGTTTCGGTTTTAGGAGAATCCGACGATCGGATCTCCCGTAATGTCCGTTTGAAATAAATGGTCGAAATTCACGAACTGCCGCGGCGCGGCGCGTTCTATTCAGGCCATTATATTATATATATAATATATATTTTTTGATTTCTATTTAAAACGAATTTTATAAATAGTTTTGAATTCGTTTCAAAAACAATTTCAACCTTTATTTCAAATTCAAATCAAAATTGAATTTTTCCTTAAAATCCATTTCTATTCAATTCAAATTTAAATTCAATTTGAATTCATTTCAATTCGTTTTCAATTCAATTCGAATTTGGTTTCAATTCACTTCGAATTCGTTTTATATTCAATTCATTTCGAATTGGTTTTCTATTCGATTCAATTCAAATTTGTTTTCTAGTCGATTCAATTCAAATTTGTTTTCTAGTCGATTCAATTCAAATTTGTTTTCTAGTCGATTCAATTCAAATTTGTTTTCTAGTCGATTCAATTCAAATTTGTTTTCTAGTCGATTCAATTCAAATTTGTTTTCAAGTCGATTCAATTAAAATTTGTTTTCTAGTCGATTCAATTCAAATTTGTTTTCTATTCGATTCAATTCGAATTCATTCATTTCAGTTCAAATTCAGTTTGAATTTCAATTCTTTTCAAAATATCAGATTTTGAAATCACTTTCGATATTCATTATAAAATGAATAAAATCGATATAAATATCGTTCACATCAAAATGGCGTCAATCTAATCAGCACGGCTTCATATATTTCTATTTTCTAATATTCTATTTCAAATATTTCTTTTTCAAATATTTCTATTTCAAATATTTCTATTTCAAATATTTCTATTTCAAATATTTCTATTTTTAAAATATTTCGTTTAACACATGACTAATCTCAACGGATGAGTACTGTCAACACATGAACCTTTATTTTATATTGATAAAGATGTAAATTTTATTATTAAAAAATTTCGTTCAACACATGATTAATCTCAACGGATGAGTACTGTCAACACATGAACCTTTATTTTATATTGATAAAGATGTAAATTTTATTATTAAAAAATTTCGTTCAACACATGACTAATCTCAACGGATGAGTACTGTCAACACATGAACCTTTATTTTATATTGATAAAGATGTAAATTTTATTATTAAAAAATTTCGTTCAACACATGACTAATCTCAACGGATGAGTACTGTCAACACATGAACCTTTATTTTATATTGATAAAGATGTAAATTTTATTATTAAAAAATTTCGTTCAACACATGACTAATCTCAACGGATGAGTACTGTCAACACATGAACCTTTATTTTATATTGATAAAGATGTAAATTTTATTATTAAAAAATTTCGTTCAACACATGACTAATCTCAACGGATGAGTACTGTCAACACATGAACCTTTATTTTATATTGATAAAGATGTAAATTTTATTATTAAAAAATTTCGTTCAACACATGACTAATCTCAACGGATGAGTACTGTCAACACATGAACCTTTATTTTATAATATTCTTTATTTTCTAAATTGGAAGGAGGCCCAATCAATCACCATATAATGTTAATTATATGGATTTTCATACATCACACGTATATAATAGCATTGAAAAATAATCAACCATCAACCAAAGTGCACAACACTGTATAAGCATCAAATATAGATGTTTAACGCTCATAACAGCCTATCAATCAATCGATCGACATATATAATCAATCAGGATGAGTGTACTTCAAATTTCATCCCAACACCCGTGTGGGGTTTCAAACAATCAAACACAGATTTTAGTTGTGCAGTTGGGCGATGTGTAAAATTTATCGACCCAATCAATGTCCTTCAAATAGGTGTACATAAACAAACCGTCCGGTTTGCAAATGAATATTTTATTTTATTCACTTCAACGTTAAAAATTATATTTTTAACGATCAAAATATTTTATTCAAACTATGAATATTCTATTCGATTCATTTATTCAATAAAATGATATTTTTATTTTTCTAACATATTTTAGAAAATTTCGGCGGCATAACGGCACGATACTAGAAACGGGACGAGGCCTAGCCTTATCACTGGTCTAGTGAAGGCCCACGCCATTCACACATCAATCAAATCCATTCATTTCACCAAATAATTCAATTCAAACCAAATAAACTAACCAACTACACATCCAAACAATTTAACAAACAAGCCATCCATGGTCTGTGGATGACGGGTGTCGGGTGCTACTAAGCACCGTCTACATCCTAATATATATATATATATAACTATAAAAAGGAAATTTGAGTGAGAAGTTCTCACCGATAGCTATCCAACCATCTCGACTCTTCTTTTGCAGAAGTCTTCGTCGTTCTCGCCTTTTTGTCACCTTCGTTGACTGTAGCCACTACATATATAAAAATCGAATTTTTACTTCGTTGTTCAATATATAAAAATCGAATTTTTTACTTTGCTATTCAATATATAAAAATCGAATTTCTACTTTGCTATTCAATATATAAAAATCGAATTTTTACTTTGCTATTCCATATATAAAAATCGAATTTTTACTATGCTATTCCATATATAAAAATCGAATTTTTACTTTGCTATTCCATATATAAAAATCGAATTTTTACTATGCACATCATATAAAAATTTCGCCTTTCTACTTAGAAAAATATCGTCTTTCTACTTATTGAAAATCCAACCTTTCTACTAATTAAAAATCCGAACTTTCTAATTTATAAAAATCAAACTTTCACGTACACAATACCTTTCTATGAAAATCTGATTTAAACAATATTGTATATAGAATAAAAATCGAATTTTTATAAACAATGTATTGAATAAATTAAAAACTCACTTCTTTATGATGGAAGAGGACGGGTAGGTGGCGCAACAGCTCGACAGGGGGAAGAGGATGCTCGCTGACCCGAGGTGGGGCCGGAAAAGAAGAAAAAAAGGTGCGTCGACTCCGGCAGTGACCTCGGGGAGGTCGGCTATGGTGGCAGGGGTCTTGAGCTAGGGGATGGAGGGGGGGGGGGGAGGGTCTGCGAATCGAATAGGTGGGCGGGGGTTGGCGCGAGCAGGGACGAGGGGGGGTTCGAGATTGGGGCTCGCGGCTCCGGCGAGAGGGTGGAGGAGCAGTAACGGAGGGGGAGATGGGGTCGGCGGCTGTGGCGGTGGTGGATCGCGAGGGGGGGCGACTCGCAACGTCGATGGTTTTTTTTTCTTTTCTGATATCGATTTCTGTTTTGAAATAATGGGGGGGGCAGAGTGATTTAAGGGGGAGAAGAGGGTTAATTTTATTTTTTTATTATTTAGTTATTTTATTTTAAACCAAAAAGCAACTTTTATTTTTGACCTCAAAACGAGGCCCACCGCCTGTCGTCCATAGCGTTCTACCCCCATTCCGAACACAATGGGATATGAATCGTAAGCTGATTCGATCGTTACAATCAGTTTTCGTCAAAATCAACATATAACTCTATATATTGAATTTGAACGCGCATTTCAATTTACCGGGGTCACATACTAACTTTAAAAATTCCCGAAAAATATTTTCTAGCTTCGTATTGACGATACGGTCCTAACAAAACTAGTTTCGTCGAATTCTGAGACCGTTTGAAAAATGGCCTATTTCCAGTCGATTAAAATCGACTAAAACTAGTCAAACGCGTTTTCTTTTGCCACGCTCACATATTGATTCGAAAAATTATGAAATTTGGAATCTAGCAATTATTTGACATCACGGACCCTACAAAAGTGGTTTCGTCGAAATCCGAGATCGTTTGCAAAATTTCCATTTTTAAGGGCCTGAATTCCATAGCGACTATTCAGAATTTTCAACTGGACCTATCTTTTGATTCCCGTTATGAAATTTTGATTTTTCGGATTCGTTGGAAAGATATAATCAAATAGATCCTATTATTTTTGGTTTCAGTAAAATCCGGTTTGTTTTGCACCCGGTACATTCAATTGAAGTTTGAAATCGAATTATCGAACTACCGCGCTATTTTCAATTCTATTTATAAATATATATAATTATTTATATTCTAACGACCATCTATATAATATATACGTTTGAATTCCATTCAAAATAAATTTTTCGTCGATATTATTTAAAATAATTCATTTTAAATAATCAAAATTCGCTAAAATTGCCAAAATAAAAATTTTAAACCGGCCCAGATTTTCGGGTTGTTACAATTTCCCCCACTTAAAACTTTTCATCCCCGAAAAGGAACAAAGTCGAAAGTGGTTTGATTAATCAACTCTACGTTCGATCTGGCTTCCATTCTCCAACTTTTCAGTTTCTGAGAATTTTCAAATTCTTCAAAAATTTGGCTAACACCCTAAATTTTCGAAAAATTTCGCCATAACCTCCCCTGCACCGGGAGCCACAGGAAAATCCGGAAATTGCCATATAGGCCTTCTGATCTCAAAAAGAAAAAGAAAAAGCCAAGCGGCTAGCCAATAGGCTCATAAAATCATCATCACCCAAACAAAACAGTAAATTATGATAAACATGTACCTATTTGTCGGGCAAACAAATTTTATTCTCTGCTCTAGCCTCCTAGCTATGACCTGTTCAATGTAAGTACATGTATATGCAAGCAAATGCGACAGATTTTCAATACAATTCAATATTTGATTCAATTAGGCTAAATGGTTCAAAATTGTCAAACAAATAAACAAACAACACAAACATCAATCAATTAGTTGATTAGCTTTTCAAATTCATAACTCTGATACATTTACAAAAAATCATGTTTTTGATGCCATTTCACAACAATAAGCCCTATCTAATTTTGGTTCTCACACCAGTCAATAGGAAATATATAGAAATCTCACTTTCGTCACTCGAACATAAATTCTAATGATGGAGCTCCATCATCAAAATCATCTCCGGGCGATTAGAGTGTAATTCTATATCTATCCAGCATATTAAAATTCCAAATACACGTGGATCAGACGTATATGAAAAATCTTTATATACTGGACTGTCCAACTCAATATAAATAGATAATCAAATACGAATAATTGATTTAAATTTCCAAAACAAGATTTGTTTTCACTTTCAAAAATATACTCTTCACACTCGTTCTAGGATGCTACTGATCCCATCTCTAACGAGTCATTCCCGTTGGATATTACTAATCCAATTCTGATGAATTCTTCCGTATGGTTCTAATGTGTCTTGTTCTCTGAGCTTTGTAAACCAAAACTCTGATACCAACTGTGAAAACCCGTAACTTCCCCGTAAAGGAAAGCGTCGGATAGTTCGAGAACAAGCCACAACAGAACGCAGACGGAAGAACATTTCATTGTATATTACAACAATGCACTAGAATACAAGAATATACAGAGTATAAATGAATATTACACAGAAATATCAGAGATTTAAATTACGTTTAAATACATCGCAGCGGAAAATAATACAATACACAACTAGAAGAGATATACGGATACAAAGCTTTCCGGATATCATTCCAGCTGTAAACCAAGATCCTGTGAATATAAATCTGCAAAACCAAAACTACTAGCTGCCCGTGTCGAAAATAGGGGCACCCAGAGTTTAGGTTAAAACAATAAACTCCAGGTCAGTCATGTGACTGGTGTGAGAACTAAAACAGTTATTTATCTTTATTTTCAAAGTTAGGTAAATCAAGGGACCACGCCGTATAACACGGAACGGGTTTCCTCCCAAGAACACCAGTGCATAAAACAACAGCGCAATGTTAAATAAAGAAAAATGAAGCTATTATAAGACCCAGGTCCCATCACACAATGCAACGCAAGCCGGAGGATAGGGTTTTTACCTTATAATAGCCAAGAATGCTTGATACGTTTAAAAAAAATTATTTGATACTATTATAAGTGCATATTGTATAAAATATCTTCAAATCATAAGTATCAATCATAGACGGCATAAGTGCCCCATCCCACTATGTCGCCATACTAGGCTCTACAAATAAAACCGAAATACACGTATTGGAAATTGGATTTCCATCATGGTGGCTCCTGATTCGAAAGATCGATCGCGTAATGTAATTCACCACGGCTTACGTCCCAACAAGAGAAAACACCGTCTGCACATCCGCACATTTGGGACCAGAGTACCACCGCGGCTTACGTCCCAGCGAGAGAAAACACCGCCTACTCTATATATCCCTGAGCACTAGGCTCATCTCGGTCGACCGAATCCACGACACCACTAAGGTGCCCATCCACTAAAAAGCATACTGATCAAACCACCAGTTTACCACCATACCGGGGTGTGAGGCTCGCGGATCAACGCTATACACAAAGCCATGCTATATCAGCTGCGCTTTGATCATCAACCACCAAACTTTGCTTTTCAACAAAAGTCTGGATCACTGCATCTCAGCATGCCACACTATCAATCCATATCGTACCACTGATTTCTGCCAATATATAACCTCTGAGCTCATATGTCTCAGAGAAGGGCGTTAAGCAAGAGAATAAATTCTCCGCCGCCAAAAAGATATATATTTAGCAGAGATCAACGAATACAATATAAAAGAATACAATGTCAGACACACCATCCATTTACAAGTTCGTTCTGGGTCTGAACGAAACCGGAGGCACTTTCCTCGCATATCCATCCATCTCCAAGTACGTCTGGACGACCACCAACTATTTCCATCCTCTTGGGTGTACAGCCCAATCAGGATCGTCAGTAATTATCCAAACGATGTGAAGACTTCTGGTCTTCAACCACCGTCTTCATCTTCGATATATCGTCGAATCGGTTATTCAGAATGGGAATAAACCCGGCCTTTCCGAACAACCCGCGTATATTAAAAATAAATGTTACACAAACACAACATACGCCTCATTCCAATTCATTAGTTACTAACCGTAAATCAGTAAGAGAGCAATTCCCCAAATATTAACCCCGAAGGCCGAAACCAACATCAGATCAATATCCAGGAAACCATTCTTCTTAACTAACCTTCAGCTAGTCTCTAAATTTCAATTCTTAGGGAAAGGTTCCCATTAATTTTATCCAAGATAAATTCTTTAAAATTTATCCTTTAATCTTCCTTTGGATGTCATTTCAAACCAAATTATGGTTTTCCAAACTAGTCGGGATTAACGAACCATACCGAAGTAATTATTTAATTTATTTCCCAATCCCAACCTATTCATCCCGTGAAGCAAAACGGGTAATACTCCATATCTAACACCACGTGGTATTATCGATAAAATTAATTACCATTTCACGTTCAAATCTAATTAAAGATTTAACTATCTCTTTGGAGCAAAACTGGTGATACTCCATTCTCGCTCAATTTCTAAATTTGATAATTTAGATTATCAATCCATATTTCAATCTAATTGCAGATTCATTAAAACTCCTTTTCTGGGTTCAAGAACCAATGTCATTTAAAACACAGTTCACGATAAACCCAAATCACATTCTATTTATTAGCGGGTTAAAGAACGAATGTTATTTAAAACACTGTTCACGATAAACCCACAAATCAATTCTATTTAAAACCCATTTCAAATCCGATTTATTTATTTAAAAATAAATGGGTTTTAATTTTAGTTCCAAAGCTAGTTTATTTTGATAAAAATCTATTTTTATCTTTTCAAATGTGGAGTTTTTCGTCCCAATTTTTCCCAAATCACTTCTTATGATTTTACACTAATTATTACTATTTTTAATAATTTTATCAAGGCCCGTATAGTCGATTTCCATCAACGGCCAACGAACTGCACTTACAGCGACCTTTTCTGAATTTGATTTGGATGTATCTCCAAATCCAACCGTTAGATTTTGAATTTCTAATATTCGTTAGAAAGCTCTTTTCGATACGAACCCAAGGGTTCCGGTTTTAGGAGAATCCGACGGTCGGATCTCCCGTAATGTCCGTTTGAAATAAATGGTCGAAATTCACGAACTGCCGCGGCGCGGCGCGTTCTATTCAGGCCATTATATTATATATATAATATATATAATATATATATTTCGATTTCTATTTAAAACGAATTTTATAAATAGTTTTGAATTCGTTTCAAAAACAATTTCAACCTTTATTTCAAATTCAAATCAAAATTGAATTTTTCCTTATAAATTCGTTTTAAAATCCATTTCTATTCAATTCAAATTTAAATTCAATTTGAATTCATTTCAATTCGTTTTCAATTCAATTCGAATTTGGTTTCAATTCACTTCGAATTCGTTTTATATTCAATTCATTTCGAATTGGTTTTCTATTCGATTCAATTTTGTTTTCTAGTCGATTCAATTCAAATTTGTTTTCTAGTCAATTCAATTCAAATTTGTTTTCTAGTCGATTCAATTCAAATTTGTTTTCTAGTCGATTCAATTCAAATTTGTTTTCTAGTCGATTCAATTTAAATTTGTTTTCTATTCGATTCAATTCGAATTCATTCATTTCAGTTCAAATTCAATTTGAATTTCAATTTTTTTCAAAATATCAGATTTTGAAATCACTTTCGATATTCATTATAAAATGAATAAAATCGATATAAATATCGTTCACATCAAAATGGCGTCAATCTAATCACCATATAAGGTTAATTATATGGATTTTCATACCTCACACGTATATAATAGCACTGAAAAATAATCAACCATCAACCAAAGTGCACTACACTGTATAAGCATCAAATATAGATATCTAACGCTCATAACAGCCTGTCAATCAATCGATCGACATATTTAATCAATCAGGATGAGTGAACTTCAAATTTCATCCCAACACCCGTGTGGGGTTTCAAACAATCAAACACAGATTTTAGTTGTGCAGTTGGGCGATGTGTAAAATTTATCGACCCAATCAATGTCCTTCAAATAGGTGTACATAAACAAACCGTCCGGTTTGCAAATGAATATTTTATTTTATTCACTTCCACGTTAAAAATTATATTTTTAACGATCAAAATATTTTATTCAAACTATGAATATTCTATTTGATTCATTTATTCAATAAAATGATATTTTTATTTTTCTAACATATTTTAGAAAATTTCGGCGGCATAACGGCACGATACTAGAAACGGGACGAGGCCTAGCCTTATCCCCTGTCTAGTGAAGGCCCACGCCATTCACACATCAATCAAATCCATTCATTTCACCAAACAATTCAATTCAAACCAAATAAACTAACCAACTACACATCCAAACAATTTAATAAACAAGCCATCCATGGTCTGTGGATGACGGGTGTCGGGTGCTACTAAGCACCGTCTGCATCCTAAAATATATATATATATATATATATAACTAGAAAAAGGAAATTTGAGTGAGAAGTTCTCACCGATAGCTATCCAACCATCTCGACTCTTCTTTTGCAGAAGTCTTCGTCGTTCTCGCCTTTTTGTCACCTTCGTTGACCGTAGCCACTACATATATAAAAATCGAATTTTTACTTCGTTGTTCAATATATAAAAATCAAATTTTTACTTTGCTATTCAATATATAAAAATCGAATTTTTACTTTGCTATTCAATATATAAAAATCGAATTTTTACTTTGCTATTCCATATATAAAAATCGAATTTTTACTATGCTATTCCATATATAAAAATCGAATTTTTACTTTGCTATTCCATATATAAAAATCGAATTTTTACTATGCACATCATATAAAAATTTCGCCCTTCTACTTAGAAAAATATCGTCTTTCTACTTATTAAAAATCCAACCTTTCTACTAATTAAAAATTCGAACTTTCTAATTTATAAAAATCAAACTTTCACGTACACAATACCTTTCTATGAAAATCTGATTTAAACAATATTGTATATAGAATAAAAATCGAATTTTTATAAACAATGTATTGAATAAATTAAAAACTCACTTCTTTATGATGGAAGAGGACGGGTAGGTGGCGCAGCAGCTCGACAGGGGGAAGAGGATGCTCGCTGACCCGAGGTGGGGCCGGAAAGGAAAAAAAAAAAAGGTGCGTCGACTCCGGCAGTGACCTCGGGGAGGTCGGCTATGGTGGCAGGGGTCTCGAGCTTGGGGATGGAGGGGGGGAAGGGTCTGCGAATCGAACAGGTGGGCGGGGGGTGGCACGAGCAAGGAGGAGGGGGGGTTTGAGATTGGGGCTCGCGGCTCCGGTGAGAGGGTGGAGGAGCAGTAATGGAGGGGGAGATGGGGTCGGCGGCTGTGGCGGTGGTGGATCGCGAGGGGGGGGGCGACTGGCAACGTCGATGGGTTTTTTTTCTTTGCTGATATCGATTTCTGTTTTGAAATAATGGGGGGGGCCAGAGTGATTTAAGGGGGAGAAGAGGGTTAATTTTATTTTTTTTTATTATTTAATTATTTTATTTTAAACCAAAAAGAAACTTTTATTTTTGACCTCAAAACGAGGCCCACCGCCTGTCGTCCATAGTGTTTTGGGATATGAATCGTAAGCTGATTCGATCGTTACAATCAGTTTTCGTCAAAATCAACATATAACTCTATATATTGAATTTGAACGTGCATTTCAATTTATCGGGGTCACATACTAACTTTAAAAATTCCCGAAAAATATTTTCTAGCTTCGTATAGACGATACGGTCCTAACAAAACTAGTTTCGTCGAATTCTGAGACCGTTTGAAAAATGGCCAATTTCCAGTCGATTAAAATCGACTAAACTAGTCAAACACGTTTTCTTTTGCCACGCTCACATATTGATTCGAAAAATTATGAAATTTGGAATCTAGCAATAATTTGACATCACGGACCCAACAAAAGTGGTTTCGCCGAAATCCGAGATCGTTTGCAAAATTTCCATTTTTAAGGGGCTGAATTCCATAACGACTATTCAGAATTTTCAACTGGACCTATCTTTTGATTCCCGTTATGAAATTTTGATTTTTCGGATTCTTTGGAAAGATATCATCAAATAGATCCTATTATTTTGGTTTCACTAAAATCCGGTTTGTTTTGCACCCGGTACATTCAATTGAAGTTTGAAATCGAATTATCGAACTACCGCGCCATTTTCAATTCTATTTATAATTATATATAATTATTTATATTCTAACGACCATCTATATAATATATACGTTTGAATTCCATTCAAAATAAATTTCTCATCGATATTATTTAAAATAATTCATTTTAAATAATCAAAATTCGCTAAAATTGCCAAAATAAAAATTTTAAACTGGCCCAGATTTTCGGGTTGTTACAAGAATGCTTGATACGTTTAAAACAGATTATTTGATACTATTATAAGTGCACGGTGTATAAAACAACTTCAAATCATAAGTATCAATCATAGGCGGCATGGGTACCATATACCATGTCGCCATACTAGTTCTACAATTAAAACCGCAAATGTCACGTATTTGGAAATTGGATTTCCATCTATGAACCGAGGCAAAAGATAGTCCTCAACCGATTCGAGACTCTCTAGCCCGAGCCTCAGGATCAGAGCTCGAGTGACCCTTGGAGCGACAGGGCCGATCCACCGATGTGGATTAAAATTCCTGAACACTGCGTTTCCCCGCCCTTTGGGGCGTAAATGAGCCAACGAATGGCTCCATCGGACCCGGATCGTCCGATCAAACCGAAGCGCCTCGCAACAGCAACAACCACACAGGTGAAAAGTATATAAATGTCAGGGCTGGTAGGTCACTGACACCCCCTAGCTAGAAAGTAACGCATGCCCTCCCTGAGGTCCTTCTCTCGTTTTGGTTCACAACCGGGGTGCGAGGCTCACGAATTCACGTTACACAAAGCTGTGCCACACAGGCTGTGCTTTGATCATCACCACAAGACTTTGCTTTTCAACAGAAGCCTTGATCATTTGCATCTTAGCATGCCACACAGGCAATTCACTCTATGCGTTTGATATCCATCAGTATATAACCCCTGAGCTCGTACGTCTCAGAGAAGGGCGTTAAGCAAGAGAATAAATTCTCTGCCGCCAAACAGATATATATTTAATAGAGATCAATCACACAGACTAAAATCCAATGTCAGACACACAGTCCATTACAAGTCCGTTCTAGGTCTGAGCGAAACCGGAGGCACCTAGTACCCGGCATATCCGTCGATCTCCAAATACGTCTGGACGATCACCAACTGTTTCCATCTTCTTGGGTGTACAGCCCAATCAAGACCATCAGTAATCACCCAAACGACGTGAAGACTTCCGGTCTTCAACCACCGTCTTCATCTTCGACTTATCGTCGTATCAGTTATTCAGAATGGGATAAACCCGGTCTTTCTGAATAACTCGCGTATATTTTAAATAAGTGTTACACAAACACAACATACGCCTCATTCCAATTCATCAGTCACTAACTGTAAATTAATCAAGAGAATAATTCCTCAAATATTAACCCCGAAGGCCGATGTAACACCCCGAAAATTCTATAACTGTGGAATTCATGAATTAGAGTATAATCAAATTCAAATCAAAGAACTAAGGGAAACGGGATACGCCATTGCGTTCGTCTCGGAAAAATACGCGAAATAGAGTCCGAGTTTTCGAAAAACGGAGTCAGTATGAAGAAGATATGGCCTTCGGAAGTTTTGAATTAAATTTAAAATTCAAACAGAATAAAATAATAATTTGAAATGGGGCCCAATGGGCCAGGCGGATAAAACACCCGCCTAGCCACCCAGATCGACTGGGCTGTCGACCTGGGCTACCCATGTCGACAGGGCTGTCGACAGCCCTGTCGACAGGGGTGTCGACCTGGTCGAGCCCAGTCAACCTGGCTGGCCAGGTCTGTGTTTGGTCGAATTTCAGTGGTCTGCTTTGTCATTAGGGCTAGGTGGCGGGTTTTTATTGGTCTCTCTTCCTAATGAATGGCTATGATCTAACCTAGCAACATCAATGGTCCTAATCAATTCCTAACCTCTATATAAACAACCCTAGACTAAACCCTAATCTATTCATTCAAAATAAGATTATAGCCGCCATGTTGCTGAGGAACGACAAAGAATAGCCGCCAACTAGAGAGAGAGAATTAGGAAGAAAGTTCTAAGGCCTAAAGCAATTCAAGCAACCTAAAGCTAATCAATTCAACAAAGGAATCGTGTCTCTTAATTAGAGAATTCGCCGCAACCATTGTAAGTAGAGTATTACTTTGGTATTAATAAACAACTGTGTTGATGTGTATGCTTGAATTGTGGCAATGGAAGTAATTCATATTTGTGCAAAATTATGTTATTCATTATAAAGAACTACATGCGGTAGTTCTATGCAAATAAACGTTTGGAATATTGCGCAAATTGTGTAATCTATATTGAAGCTACATGTATGTAGTTAATTGAAATTCATGCAAATTTGAGGCTTTGTCATTATGCCATTATGATGTATATTTTTGTGCATAAATCATTTTGCAAGTAATTGAAACAAGTTTGGTTATTATAGTTCATATGAAACTATGTGGAATTTTGACACCATAATCCATGCATTAAGTCATGCTTTTACAAACTTATGAATATGGCTAGGAATGATATTTGGCATAATTGAAATCCGTTATTAAGTCTATCTTGTTTTAAAGGATTATATGATGACATGGCTAGGTTAGACTCAAAAATCCCTTTTTGCAAGTTTAAAGCAAACACCATGTTTAGGAATATTTATGCATAAGTATGTTTATACCATCGTTATGTGATTAGGCTTAAATCATGATTAAGTTGAATTATGCTATGTTCATGCTAGAAGTATTTTATGCCATGCTTATGTTTGACAATATGCCATGCCTATGCAAGAAGTATTTTATGCCATGCTTATGTTTGACAATATGCCATGTTTATGCTAGAAGTATTTAGGCCATGCTTATGTTTGACATTATGCCTAAATAAGAATATAGGTTCATGTTGTAGTTAAACCTATGCAAGTTTACATGCCTTGATTTATGTCACCTATGTTTTATGACCAAAATACATGTCACCACTATGCAAGTACACCAATTTCTATTATGTATTTTCCAACGTCATATGCAAGTTCATGCGCTCACTTTCCCCTCTTGGTGTATACGCCATAAGCCTCCCCTTTCGCATGGCTAAATTGGGCTTTAAAAGGCTAAGCCCAATATATATGAACGGACGTGTAAAACGGGGAAAAATAACGTTGGGTTAAAATTAATTAATGAATGAAAATATAAAATAGAAGGGCCCAAATTCAAGTATGGGTTGGGCCCATGGTTGGTGTAACCTTTACACCATTAACATAATAATGGGCCGCAAATATTTACATATAAGAAATAAAGAAGAATGACAAAATATGTAAATGTAGAAAAGACGATGTGTTTAACCCGAGGTTGGATTGAGTTGTGATGTAAACCTGCCCGGAACCGCCCGGCTGTCCAGTAGTCACAACAATACCTATCCAATGTGGGAGGTTAAACATGGAGCCCAGCAAGGACCCGAGGTTAGACTGAGTTGTGGCGTAAGACTGCCCGGAACCAACCGGCAACAGGCAGCCACAACAATACCTGTCTAATGTGAGAGGTCAGGGCCTTAATAAGACAATTAAGGCTGAGTCAGGATTGTTAGGATTAAGTGAACTAAAGACTTAATCAAAATGGAACATGCTAAACTAAACGGACTGGTGGGGTTAGGTTAGGAAACACTTAACCAACTTAGCATGTTGGCTAGAGATAGAAAACCTAGTAACGGGGGACCCTTTTCAGCAGTAACCCTAGAAGGTGTATCAGGATACCCTGAAACTAGGCAGGGTGGGGCACGATTACTGGGCTGATTGTAAGAGGTCAAATCGACGGCGGTGGTGTAGCAGTGTAGGTTCTAACGGTGTGCGGGCGTGCACGCACTCCGGCGCAGAAAAATAAAGCACTGGACACCAGTAGCATACCTTTGCACTCTAAGGTTGTGTCGGGTTGCCACTATGGGACTTGATACACCCCATGGTGGGACCAGCATAGGTAACTACAGACATCGGGGGCCGTAAGACACATGTAACTATGCGAGTAGGAGCCGATCATCGTAAAATGGATCACCTCACCCTGATTTTGGGGTGCAAATTGGAAACTAGTTTATATGGGTTCAGAGATTAATTCGGGGTACGATAGTATATTCGACCCTAGATAACTTGACCAAGTTTATAATGTTGCCCACTTCCTGTTTTACTTATCATACCCAGTTCTTTATTCATAGACAAAGTAGTACTAGACTTACTCAGGCTTTATGTCTGACTCTATTTTTCTTTCGTCTTCTTTCTTCCGTTTCCCCCCCAGGTCCTCAGGGAGGGAACACAGCAGCTTGACCTACCTCAACATCCAGCTTGAAGAAGAGAAATGTATTGCTTGGACTTTCCTGTTTTGAACTATGGCTTTGGACAATCCACTATGGGGCTTTGGCAGTTTGTCTATGTTTTATTTATGCTTCTTTAAAAATAATGTACTCAAGACAGATTATGAAGTGTTATGTTATGTTTTTGGAAAGGATGTTGTTGTAACACGTATTTGACTTTACGAAATAAAGTTTATTGTTCTTCCGCTGTTTACAAATATGTGTTCTTATATCTGTCTTGTATATCTGTGACTTGTACTTATAAACCTCCACCAAAATTAGGGCATTCCCTTTGAGAGTGACCCTAACGGAGGTGGGGTGTTTCAGCCGAAACCAACATCAGATGAATATCCAGAAAACCATTATGCTTAGCTAACCGACAGTTAGTTTCTAAATTTCACATTCATAGGGAAAGGTTCCCATTAATTTTATCAAAGATAAATTCCTTGAATTTATTCTTTAATCTTCTTTTGAATTTCGATTCAACTAGTTGGGATTAACGAACCTTACTGAAGTAATCATTTGTTTTAATTTCCCACTCCCAACCTATTCATCCCATGAAGTAAAACTGGTAATATTTCATAACTAACACCACGGTGTTCTCGGTAAATTCATTTACCATTTCACGTTTAAATCTAGTTAAAGATTTAACTAACGCCTGGAGCAAAACTGGTGATACTCCATCCTTGATCATTTCAATCTAATTAAAGATTCATTAAAACTCCACTTAGTTTTAATCTGTGACTGGGTTAAAGAATCAGTGTCATTTAAAACACGGTTCACGATAAACCCAAAATCACATCACATTTCAATCAGTCCCTAACTGTAAATTAGCAAGTGAGCAATTCCCTAAGTATTAACCCCGAAGGCCGAAACCAACATCAGATCAATACCTCTGAAACCATTCAACTTAACTAACCGCCAGTTAGTTTCTGATTTTCTTAACTCCTTAAGGTCTAAGAACAGTATTATTGAAGACACCGTTCACAACAACCCAAAATCACATTCCATTAATTATCGGGTTAAAGAACAAGTGTTATATAAAACACTATTCGCGATAAACCCAAAAATCAATATCAATTCAACTCCAATTAAATATTATTTAATTGGTACATTTCATTAAATCCAAATAAAAAGATTTAATCTTTTCTCAACTGGGTTCAAGAACAGTGTTGATGAAGACACCATTCACGACAAACCCAAATCACATTTGTTATTAAATACAAGGCTCTGAATAGAAAATATACCGGCTTATATTCAATATCAAATTCTACGACCAACAAATATCGTATTGGGAATAACGATATATATATCTTTCAAATTCCCATAACAATATCTATATCGTCACGAAATCCAACATCGAAATATTCCGAAGACAATTTCGATTCAAATCCCTTCCAATGCAATCATTGGAAATTCTGGTTATTTTCAAAACCATTTCAAATTTAATTTATTTATTTAAAAACAAATCGAATTATAATTCTAGTTCAAAACTAGTTCATTTCGATAAAAATCTATTTTTATCTTTTCAAATATGGAGTTTTTCATCCCAATTCTTTCTAAATCATTTCTTATGATTTTACACAAATTATTACTATTTTTAATAATTTTATCAAAGCCCATACAGTCGATTTCCATCAACGGCCATCGAACTGCACTTACAGCGACCTTTTTCAAATTTGATTTGAACATAATTCCAAATCCAACCGTTAGATTTCTAATTTCTAATATTCGTTAGAAAGCTCTTTTCGATACGAACCCAACGGTTCCGGTTTTAGGAGAATCCGACGGTCAGATCTCCCGCAATATCCGTTCGAAATCAATGGTCGAAATTCGCGAACTGCCGCGGCACAGCGCGTTCTATTCAGGCCATTATATTATATATATAATATATATAATATATACTTCATCGATTTCAATTCAAAACATGCTTTATAAATCGTTTTAAATTCGTTTTCAAAACGGTTTCAACTTCATATTCAATTTCAAATCAAAATTGAATAATCAAATATAAATTCGTTTTAAATTAATTTCAAATCGATTTCAATTCAAATTGATTTCTATTTCAATTTCAGTTCGTTTTCAATTCAATTTCAATTCGAATTCATTTATATTCAATTTAATTCGAATTCATTTATATACAATTTAATTCGAATTCATTTATATTCAATTTAATTCGAATTTCAATTCTTTTCAAAACATCAGATTTTGAAATCACTTTCGATATTCATTATAAAATGAATAAAGTCGATATAAATATCGTTCACGTCAAAATGGCGTCAATCTAATCAACCTGGCTTCATATATTTCTATTTTGAAATATTCTATTTCAAATATTTCTATTTCAAAACTTTCTTTTTCAAAACTGGAATGAGGCCCAATCAATTACCATATAATGTTAATTATATGGATTTTCTACAACACATGTATACAATAACAATGATGAATAATCAACCATCATCCAAAGTGCATTCTACACTGTATAAGCATCAAATATAAATATTTAACGCTTATAACAGTCTGTCAATCAATCGATCGACATACAACTAATTATTGGGATTAGTGTACATCAAATATCATCCCAATACCTGTGTGGGGTTTCAAACAATCAAATACAGATTTTATTTGTGCAGTTGGGCGATGTGTAAAATTTATCGTCCTAATCAATATCAGTCAAATGTGTGTTTACAAACAAATCGTTCGATTTGTTTATTTTTATTTGATTTCATATACACGTTAAAAATCCTATTTTTAACTATAAAATATTTTCCACTATAAAATATTTTATTTCATTTCACATCACAACACACAATCAACTACACATCAAAATCAAATAAACAACCATACAAGCCGTCCATGGTCTGTGGACAACGGGTGTCGGGTGCTACTAAACACCATCTGCATCCTAGTATATATTTCAACTGGAAATAAATTAAAAGGTGAGGAGTTCTCACAGAATAGCTAATCCAATACGCCACGACTCTTCTTGGGTAGAAATCTTCGCCGTTTCTTCTTTCGTCACTTTTCACTGCCCGTATTCTCTACATATAAAAATCACATTTTTACTTCGCTATTCAATATATAAAAATCTAATTTTTACTATGCTATTCAATATATAAAAATCATATTTTTACTTCGTTATTCAATATATATAAATCGAATTTCTACTATGCTATTCAATATATAAAAATCATATTTTTACTCTTTGTTGCTATGTATATAAAAATCCTATTTTTATAATCACGCTATATGGATAAAAATTCTATTTTCACACCGCTACTATATAGATAGAAATTTTATTTTTATCACGCTATTCTTCATATAAAGATTTCGCCTTTTCAAATTCAAAAATCTAATCTTTTCTATTTTAAAAATCTTTCATATAAAAATTATATTTTTTTACCCTTCCTATGATGAAGATCACATCTTTCTCTTAAACAAAATCATATTCTTTGTATAATTAAAAATCATACTTCTTATCTAAAGATAACATTTTTAATTTTTTTAAACCAAAGCGAATTTATATAAAATTTCTGATTTTAAACTAGGCTACAAAAAAAAAACTATTTTTAAAACTGAAAAAAATCACCTTTCATTGTCGATCTAGCCGGGATCTGGTCGGAGGTGGTATGGCCTCCAGTGCGGTGGCGATCGTTGGATTGGGGCTATGGGGGCGTGGCCTAATCGGTGAGGGGGAAATAGGTGGTCGGCGGTGGGGCTGCGGGTCAAGGGAGGTGGCAGGTTGGAGGGGCCCATGCGGTGGTGCAGTGTCGGACGGAGGGGATAGGGACGATGCGGGTTAGGGGGGCGCAGCTAGGGCTCGAGGTTTGTGGGTCTTCGGGTTACAGGAGGGAGGGAGGATGGAGGCGAGAGGATCGTCGGAGTGGGGGGGGCTCCTTGTCAACGGCGGCAGCCAGCGCTGGCGCCAGGAGCGGCGGTCTCCGTCGCTC
This sequence comes from Allium sativum, assembly GCA_030737875.1. Lineage (NCBI taxonomy): Eukaryota > Viridiplantae > Streptophyta > Magnoliopsida > Asparagales > Amaryllidaceae > Allium > Allium sativum. Next base: position 41,091,436 of record CM060916.1, read on the forward strand.
TTCCCTTCTTTTCCTTTTTTTTATTTCTTCCGATTTAAGTCGAATAGGGGGGCAAGGTATAGGAGAGGGAAAGGGGGGTTTTATTTTATTTTATTTTAATTATTTAATTTCAAAAAGGTTGACTTTTTCATACGACCTCTAAATGAGGCCCACCGCCTGTCGTCCATAGCTAATTACCCCCATTCCGAACACAATGGGATATGTATCGTAGGCTGATTTGATCATTTCGATCAGTTTTCGTCAAAATCAAAATATAACTCTATATATTGAACGCGTATTTCAATTTACCGGGGTCACATGCTAACTTGAAAAATTCCAAAAAAATATTTTCTAGCTTCGTACTGACGATACGGTCCTAATAAAACTAGTTTCGTCGAATTCTGAGAACGTTGGAAAAATGGCCATTTTCCAGTCGATTAAAATCAACTAAAAATGGTCATACGCGTTTTCCTTTGCCACGCTCACATATTGATTCGAAAAATTATTAAATTTGGAATCTAGCAATAATTTGACATCACGGATCCAACAAAAGTGGTTTCGTCGAAATCCGAGGTCATTTGCAAAATGTCCATTTTTAAGAGCCTGAATTCCATAGCAACTATTCAGAATTTTCAACTGGACGTATCTTTTGATTCCCGCTATGAAATTTCGAATTTTCGGATTCGTTGGAAAGATATTCACAAATAGATCTAATGTTTTTGGTTTCACTAAAATCCGGATTGTTTTGCACCCGGTACATTCAATTGAAGTTTGAAATCGAATTATCAAACTACTGCGCCATTTTCAATTCCTTTTATAATTATATAATAAATATTTATATTCTAACGACGGCGTATATAATATATACGTTCGAATTCCATTCAAAATAAATTTTTCGTCGACATTATTTAAAATAATCTATTTTAAATGTTCAAAATTCACTAAAACTGCCAAAATAAAAATTTTAAACTGGCCCAGATTTTACGGGTTGTTACAATATAGTAGCGATGTAAAAATAGAATTTTTATCTATATAGTAGCGATGTAAAAATAGAATTTTTATCTATATAGTAGCGATGTAAAAATAGAATTTTTATCTATATAGTAGTTGTGTAAAAATAGAATTTTTATATACATAGCAACAATATAAAAATATGATTTTTATATATGTAGTGGCTACGGACAACGAAAGTGACAAAAGGCGAACGACGAAGATTTCTACATAAAAAGAGTCGTGGCGTTTGGTTTAGCTAATTGGTGAGAACTTCTCACTCTAAATTTCTTTTTCTAGTTATAAATATATACTAGGATGCAGACGGTGCTTAGTAGCACCCGACACCCGTCATCCACAGACCATGGATGGCTTGTATGTTTGATTGTTTATTGTGATGAAAATTGATTGCGTGATGTGAAATAAAATATTTATATAGATAAAAATATTTGATCGTTAAAAATATTATCTTTAATGTGTGTGTGTGAATAAAAATGTGTGTTTGTTGATGTGAAACCCCAGACGGGTGTTGGGATGATATTTGGCATACACTAATCCCAATAATTAGTTGTATGTCGATCGATTGATTGGCAGGCTGTTATAAGCGTTAGATATCTATATTTGATGCTTATACAGTGTAGTGCACTTTAGATGACGATTGATTATTTATCGTTGTGATTATATACATGTGTTGTATGGAATCCATATAATTGACATTGTATGGTAATTGATTGGGCCTCATTCCAATTGGGAAAATAAAGAATAGAATGAAGTATATATTCATGTGTTGAATAGAAGAAATTATCATGTGTTGAAATTAATCATGTGTTGGAAGAAATATTTTAACAATAAAATATACATCTTTATCATATTTAAAATCATTCTCTTACTACTTTACAGTTGGAGTCTGATTTGAAAATCAAACGATAGATACCATAATTTTATAAAATATTTTAAATATCAAAAATAGTTGTGTTGACAGTACTCATTCGTTGAGATTAGTCAAGAGTTGAAAGAAATATAGATTCATGAGTTGAATGGAATAAATATTCATTTGTTGAATAGAATAACGAATTTATTGAAATATATAAAGCCGTCTTGATTAGAGTTGCGCTATTTTGACGTGAACGATATTTATATCGATTTTATTCGTTTTATAATGAATATTGAAAAGTGATTTCATAATCGAATATTTTGAATTGAACAGGATTGAAATTGAATTGAAATCAATTTGAAATGAATTTAAAACGAATTTATAATGGAAAATTCACTTTTGATTTGATATTGAATATAAGCCGATATATTTTCTATTCAGAGCCTTGTATTTAATACCAAATGTGATTTGGGTTTGTCGTGAATAGTGTCTTCATTAACATTGTTCTTAAGCCCAGTTGAGAGAAAGATTAAATCTTTCTATTTAGATTTAATGAAGTGTACCAATTAAATAATATTTAATTGGAATTGAATTTAAATTGGTTTTGGGTTTATCGTGAATCGTGTTTTAGATGACATTGATTCTTTAACCCAGTTAAAGACAGGATAGTGATTTTTGAAAAGATTAAAAATAAGTGGAGTTTTAATGAATCTTTAATTAGATTGAAATGTGAATTGATAATTTAAATTATCAAATCTGAAAGGTGATCGAGAATGGAGTACCACCAGTTTTACTCCAGGCGATAGTTAAATCTTTAATTAGATTTGAACGTGAAATGGTTATTGAATTTACCGATCACACCGTGGTGTTACATATGAAGTATTACCAGTTTTACTTCGTGGGATGAATAGGTTGGGATTGGGAAATTAAAATAAATGATTACTTCGGTGTGGTTCGCTAATCCCGACTAGTTTGAATTGATATTCAAAGGAGATTAAAAAATAAATTTAAAGAATTTATCTTTGATAAAATTAATGGGAACCTTTCCCAAAATATAAGAATATTTGAATAAAAGAATATTCTGAATTGGAATGAGGCATATGTTGTGTTTGTGTAACACGTGTTTATTATATATATACGCGAGTTGTTCAGAAAGACCGGGTTTATCCCATTCTGAATAACTGATTCGACGTGGTGTCGAAGATGAAGACGGTGGTTGAAGACCGGAGGTCTTCACGTCGTTTGGATAATTACTAATGATCTTGATTGGGCCGTACACCCAAGAGGAGGGAATCAGTTAGTGTTCGTCCAGACGTACTTGGAGATCGATGGATATGCGAGGTACAAGGTGCCTCCGGTTTCGTTCAGACCCAGAACGGCCTTGTAAATGGACTGTGTGTCTGACATTCGATTTCATTCTATGTGATTGATATCGGTTGCATGGAGTGGTTTGCCTGTGTGGCATGCTAAGATGCAAATGATCAAGGCTTCTGTTGAAAAGCAGAGTCTTGTGGTTGATGATCAAAGCACGGCCTGTGTGGCATAGCTTTGTGTAACGTTGATTCGCGAGCCTCACACCCCGGTTGTGAACCAGAAACGGGAGAGGACATCAGGGAGGACATGCGTTTCTTTCTAGTTAGAAGTGGCGTCAGTGGTTTTACAAGCCCTGACGAGTTTGACTTATGTGGTTGTTGCTGTTGCAAGGCGCCTCGGTTAGATCGGACGATCCAGGTCCGATGGAGTCATTTAGTTGGCTCACCTACGCCCCGAAGGGAGGGGAAACACAGTGTTCAGGAATTTTAGTCCACATCGGTGGACCGGCCCTGACGATCCAAAGGTCACTCGAGCTCTGACCTGAGGGGCGGACTAGAGCGTCTTGAATCGGTAGAGGACTATCTTTGGCCTCGGTTCACAGATGGAAACCCAACTTCCAAATACGTGACATTTGCGGTTTTGATTGTAGAGCCTAGTATGGCGACATGATATATGGTACCCATGCCGTCTATGATTGATACTTATGATTTGAAGTTGTTTTATACAATATACACTTATTATAGTATCAAATGATTTGTTTTGAACGTACCAAGCATGCTTTGGCTATTATAAGGTAAAAACCATATCCTCCGGCTTGCGTTGCATTGTGTGATGGGACCTGGGTCTTATAATAGCTTCATTTTTCTTTATTTAGCATTGCGCTGTTTGTTGTTTTAACCTGACTGACCTGGAGTTTATTGTTTTAAACTAAACTCTGGGTGCCCCTATTTTGACACGGGCAGCTAGTAGTTTTGGTTTTGCAGATTTATATTCACAGGATCCTGATTTACAGCAGGAACGATGCTCGGAAAGCTCTGTATCCGTGTATTACTTTCAGTTGTGTTTTGTTCTATTTTCTGCTGCGATGTATTTAAATGTAATTTAAATCTCTGATATTTATCAAATGTGTATATTATTCATTTATACTCTGTACATTCTTGTATCTAATGGAATTGTTGTAATATACAATGAAATGTTCTTCCGTCTGCGTTCTTTTGTGGCTTGTTCTCGAAGCAATCCGGGCTTTCTTCACCGGGGAAGTTCGGGTCGTGTCATCGGATACAGAAATTGATATCATCGATTATATATATTGATTTGTTTTCCGTGAAGATTCCATAATTAATGGAATGAGATTTTGGGTATATCGTGAAATGACATTAGTTCTTTAACCCAGTTAAAGACATAATTACATGTCTAACATTGTATTTCGAACTGTATGTTTGATCTCTGCTAAATATATATCTGTTTGGTGGTCGAGAATTTATTCACTTGCTTAACCCCCTTCTCTAAGACATACGAGCTTAGAGGTTATATATCAGCAGAAATCAATAGTACGGTGTAGATTGTCGATGTGGCATGTTGGTGTTTCCAAAGTGAAATAATCATTAATATTGATTTTTGGGAAGATTAAAACTAAGTAGAGTTTTAAAGAATCTTTAATTATATTGAAAAGAGAATGAGATAATTTAAATTATCGAATTTGGGAAAATGATCGAGAATGGAGTGCCACCAGTTTTACTCCAAGCGATAGTTAAATCTTTAATTGGATTTGAACGGGAAATGGTAATTAACTTTACCGATAACACAGTGGTATTAGATATGGAGTATCATCAGTTTTTCTCCTTGGGATGAATAGGTTGGGATTGGGAAATTAAACAGATGATTACTTCGGTAAGGTGCGCTAATCCTGACTAGTTTGGATAAACCTTATTTTGGTTTGAATTGATATCCAAAGGAGAATTAAAGAATAAATTTGAAGAATTTATCTCTGATAAAATTAATGGGAACCTTTCCCAAAGGATATGAATATTTAAATAAAAGAATATTCAAAATTGGAATGAGGTGTATGTTGTGTTTTATAGCACTTGTTTATAAAGTAGACGAGTTATTCGGAAAGGTCGTGTTTATACCCATTCTGAATAACTGATTCTACGATAAGTCGACGATTAAGACGGTGGTTGAAGACCAGAGGTCTTCACATCATTTGGATGATTACTGATGTATTGATTAAGTTGTACACCCAAGATGAGGTAATAAGTGGTGCTCGTCCAAATGTACTTGGAGATCGACCGGATATGCGATGGCCCCTCTCCTGTATTGGACATATGGGATGAGGAATAAGGTGCCCCCAGTTTTGTTCAGACCCAGAACGAACTAGTAAATGGATGTGTGTCTGACATTGGATTTTATTCTATGTTAATTGATCTCTATTAAATATATATCTTTTTGGTGGCGGAGAATTTATTCTCTTGCTTAACACCCTTCTCTGAGATGTACGAGCTCAGAGATTATATATCGATAGACATCAGTTGCATGGCGTGAATTGCTTGTGTGGCATGTTGAGATGCAAAGGATCAAGACTTCTACTGAAAAGCAGAGTCTTGTGGTTGATGATCAAAGCACGACTTTAATATAGCATAGGTTTATGTAGCGTTAATTCGCGAGCCTCACACCCCGGTATGAACCATAAACGGGAGAGGACTGCAGGGAGAACATGCGTTTCCTTCTAGCTAGGAGTAGTGTCATGGTATGGAGCCCAGACATTTTTACTTGTATGGATGATGGAAAGCGAGGTACCTCGGATATGTCTATCGCTATGGGGACGATGGATGGATATGGTCGACATACTGACTAGACTTACGCCCCAAATGGTGGGGAAACGTATTGTTCAGGGATTATTAATCCACTTAAAATGTGGACCGACCCTGAAGATCCAAGGGATGATGCGTTCCATCCTTGAGGCTCGGGCTAGAGAGTCTCGAAGAGGAAAGTACGATCCCTTCCCTTGGTTCATAAGTGCAATCCGATTTCCAATACGTAACATTTCGGTTTTAATTGCAGAACTTGTATGGCGACATAGTAGCATGGCATACTATGTCGTCTATGATTGATAAATTTTTATTTGAAATTATTTTACACACTATGCACTTATAATAGTATCATATGATTTGTTTTGAACGTACTAAGCATGTTTGGCTATTATAAGGGAAAACCATATCCTCCGGCCTGCGTTGTATTGTGTGATGGGACCTGGGTCTTATAATAGCTTCATTTTTTCCAAAAGCATTACGTTGTTTGTTTTATGCACTGGCATTCTAGGGCAGAAAACAGTTCTGTGTTATATGGCATGGTCCCTTGATTTACTTTATTTTTAAACTAAAGATTTAATAACTGTTTTAGTTCTCACACTAGTCACAAGACTGAATTGGGGTTTATTGTTTTAACCTAAACTTTGGGTTCCCGTATTTTACAAACGGGCAGCTAGTAATTTGGTTTTGCAGATATTATATTCACAGGATCCTAGATTTACAGCTGAGCTATATTCGAAAGCAATGTATCCGTGTATTTCTTTCAGTTGTGTTTTATTATTATTTTCCGCTGCATAATAATGTGTAAATTTCTGTCATTTATCAAATGTATATTATTTGTTCATACTCCGTATATTCTTGTACTTTGATTTAAATTGTTGTAATAAGCAATGAAATGATCTTCTGTTTGTGTTCTGATTTGTCGTGTTCCCAACTCAATCCGGGCTTTCCCGTAAGGGCGAGTTTGAGTCGTGTCAGTATGTAGAATATTTTGTATGTTTTGAATGTGATGATGAATGTAACAGATGTGTTTCTTCTATGTACAAAACTGGCATTGCAAAATTTATAATTAAAGTGTTGCATTTGTCTTCTTTTACTATTGCTTTTGCTTTTTTCCTAATGTTGTATTTCAAGATATTTGTGTTACATTCCATAATACAATGGTGTTGCAATACATAAAATAGTAGTAATTCCACATGACACGTAGACCCAACAGCTGACGTGGCATGTGACATGTGTGCAGTTGACGTGGAGAGCTGACGTGTCATGTGAAACGTAGGCAGCCTACATGGAAAGCTGACGTGGTCTCTGCTATCGTGACCTGGCAGCCAAGATCTAATTAATGTTCAAGCAACGCTGAATATTGGTGCATTACATGGAAATAGTGTTGCATTCCGTCTATAATGCAACACTTTCTTTCCGTGGCAGTAGATGGGCTGATGCGTTGCCTTAGAGGGCTAAGGCAACGGTCGCGGATGCCACGCCCTTCTGCTGTTGCCTATTTGAAAAACGAGGAAAATGCAACGCTTTTTCGATCTAAGCCACATAAAACTTATGTCAAATTTGCCGACTTTTGTAGTAGTGTCTTATGGAAATTACAAATTGATACTTCTATAGAGGGATATGGTCTTGGAAGTTTTCTATTTATTACAAAGGATATATCACAAAAGCTCATAGCTGTAATGACCCGGATTCTTATGGGTTAATTTTCAATATTTAATATGGATTTAAATATTGGGTGGATAATATAAATGGAATTTTATATTAAGTTATCAATTTAATAATCGATTTCGATTTAAAATCGAATATATTAAATTGACGAATAGGAAAAACAATAAATATGTAAATTCGAAGTTAGAGCTGAATCAAGATAATTCAAATAATCAGTGTCAGTTCTGTATGAATGTAAAAGCGATAATAATAATTTTATTATCAAAGAATTTATTTGTTTTAAATTTAAAATATATCGACTTAAATTAATATCTGTTCCAGATGACCAAATTGGACTTCGGGACCTATCCCAGTGTGTTCCGAATAGTGGTATTACCCTAAAATTGTCAGTTGTTGAGTTTAGGAAGGAGTTCAGAATCAGGGTGTATTTTTATTTAAAGGATGCGTGTTTTAAATTAATTAAAAAACAAAATTTAAATGGCCAAAAATTAAAAGGCGTGTTCTTCCTTAACACCACAAAACCAATGTCGTAGTGTTCAAATTTTAACCATACCCTTCTCTTTAAAATCAAGCCGACTCCCCTTTCCCTTTTATTTCTTTTGTTCAACCCAGTACTTTCCAAATGGAAATCGAACAGATTTAATACCTCTCCTCTCCTCCATCCCAAATTCAATATCGAAATCCTGTAAAATCAGTTTTCAATTTCCATATGTTGTATCATCTTTGATCCTCGCTTGACTCTCCAGGTTCGAATTCGAATAAGGACGGTTAGGGCATCTTCTGAGTAGAGATACGATGGACGGAAAATGATGAGAAAGGGTGCGTGGCGTTCAACTAGGGTAGGCATACGATCTAAGGAGATATTGGGGGATTCGGTGGCAATTTTTATCATAACCTGTACGGTTTGTCCAAGCACGTGATGACAAGATGAGGCACAGATGATCGCAAGCGCTGTAGTTGAAGTCAGATTTCACCTGGGGGGTTGCGAATTCGGGATTTGATGACGGCAAGGGGAAGAAATAATGGATGGTGAAAGACCGTGATGTGGAGTTGAATTTGAAAAGCACGGCAGAAGAAATTCCTGTAGCATGAAGTTTGAACTGGGGTGCTTAGGGAGTTCAACGGTGTGATAGTGTGGGAGGTCAAATCTGTTGGTTGTCGAGTAGGAGTGGATGGTTTCAGTTTTCGGACTGGTATAGTTTGGAGTTTGATGCGTGTGTAGTAGGAGGCTATAGGGGAGGGTTCCATTTGTGACAGTAAAAGGATATTCATATTATTGTTGTGATATTCAGGAGGTAGAGGGCACATATGGGAAGTATGATGATATTGGTGGAGTCGATAAATGATGGCGGCAGCAAGAAATATTATCGTGAATTAAGGTAATTTACTTTAATAATTAATTAATTTAATTCATCATAATGAAATATATTAAATTATACAAAGTAAGAAAATCGTAAAATAGAATTCGTAATTTGCAGATCTTTTAATTTGGAATTCATTTGGAGTTGATAAGAGTTATCTAAATTTAATTTAAATCGAATGATATTCGATTTAATTTAAATTGGAATATTCGGCAAATAACATCACGGTGAGTAAATCTCACTCACCTTTTAGTTAGAATTATTTATATATCGTTAAAAATAATTGTTTGTTGCTTGTTGAGTGCTTTCTGATTGTTTGAAATATATTAGTTATTTAGGGTTGACTATTATATATATATTGGGTTGATGATTGGATCGATTTCCGCAGTACCATTAGCGGATGCCCACAGTATCATTAGCGGATGACTCTATACGCCCCACGCTATGATAGTGGATGACCTTCATACTGCGATATCTTGCCTTGAAGCAGGATGGGTATTATTATGTTCACTAACGTCTGTGGATGCAGGAAAACAGGTTGGAGGAATCCGACTGGATTCCTCAAAAATATATAATCTGTTTATTAATTTGTTTGCATATACACTGTCACATATGGTGTGATAGAAACCTGAAATAAATAATTGGTTGTTAGTGTTTAAATATCACTGGGCCTAAGTATTGATATTTAAAATATCATGAAAAGGTATTTCGCAGATTTAAAAGGGAATTCTATTTTCTAAAATAGAATTTGAAATTTCAAATGAGGAATTCAATAGAATTTGAATATGAAAAATTCAAATAGAATTTGAATATGAGAAGTTCAATGGAATTTGAATATAGAAAATGCAAAGAGAATTTCCAAAATAAGATTTTGGTTTTAAATAGATTTCGAAATAGGCTTGTTTAAATAAAACAAGGAAATTTATAAAATAGTGTTTATAAATTTAATGAATAAATTATCAAGAGATAATTTGAATATTTGAATTCAAAGGAATTTAAATATGGGATTTGAATTCAAAGGAATTTAAATAGATTTTGAATTCAAAGGAATTAAAATAAAATTTGAATTCAAAGGAATTCAAATGGATTTGAATAAAGAAATTCAAATAGAGAATTCATATAGAATTAAAAAGAAGTTTGAATATTTGAAATTCAAATAGAATTAAAAAGGAGTTTGAACATATGATTCAAATAGAGTCGAAATGGAATTTGAAAATAGAATTTAAATAAGAGAATTTCAAATAGAATTTGAATAAGAGAATTTCAAATAGAATTTAAATAAGGGAATTTGAAATAGAGTTTGAATAAGGGAAATTGAAATAGAAGTTGAATAAGGGAAATTGAAATAGAAGTTGAATAAGAGAATTGAGAAAGAATTTGAATATAGAAATTCAAATGTGGTTTAAAAATAGAATTTGAATATAGAATTCAAATGGAATTTAAATTATAGACTTTGAACATAGAATTCAAATGTAATTTAAATTATGAAATTTGAATATAGAATTCAAATAGAAAAGGAAAGGAAATGGAATTTTGAATAACAAACCAAGTGATCTGGCAATGATTGTCAAGTTATTTAAAATGATCTGGCATTTGGCGAATCACCAGATTTGACAAGTGATCGGACGCAGTAAAATCAAGTGATCTGGCAATGATTACCAAGTTATTCAAGTGATCTGGCAAATCGAGTTATGAATCGAATTTGAACTTGGATAAGTAAACTGGACTTGAGAATTCGTAATCGAATTCGAATGCGTAACTTAAATGGAAATTGGAATTTTAATTTGTTGAAAACAAGTTAAAATATATTTGAACATGTCATGTTCAAATATAAAAGTGAAATAGACTAAAGAGTTAATTAACAAATTAATTAACGAATTGAGTTAAACGATCGGGTATAGTTGAATTAAATTGGACAGGGTTAGATATACAAGAGACAGGTATGGATAAAGTGTTAGAAGGTATATAGATAGAGTGCTCGACAAAAAGGTATGTATTTAATTCATATATGAGATTTTATGCGCCGTATCGGCAAGCCGCTTGGCTTTTTCTTTTTCTTTTGGATTGATGAGGGCCATGGGATGCTATTTGAAATATGCCAATGCTCCTGGTACAAAGGAGGTTATGGCGAATTTATCCGGAAATATAAGGAGTTAGAATATTTTTAAGAAGTTTGATAACTAGAATCTATATATCGATATATATAGAAGTCGATAAGGAAGCGAACTTAGAAATAGAATAGTATGATATAAAAAGGAGACTAGGAATAAAATATCGTAAGAATAGAAGGAGAAAGTGTATACGTGTTTAAAAGTGAATAAGTAGTTGTATGGTATTGATTATTCGAGTAAGTAGTCATATCTGTTTTGCCGTTATAAATGTTATTCAGTCAAGGTCTGAGAGGTAATTATACCCTAACTTGATTGATTTCATTATTAACAAATAAATAGTAAGATTCCAGGCTCGAAGATCAATGTTGGTTAAGAGTTAGTTGAATATAGTATTTGGGTTGTCGTAGCGATGTTTTACACAACATCCGTTTTAACCCAAATAAATGTAAGCTTGGAAGTATAATAAAGAATATTTCCTAAGTATAGAAATAAACGAGATCGGAAAAGAGATAAGTAATTGGAATATTTTCCAATTATAAATAGCATATATTTTCTAAAGTTTAGAAAATAAAGGAAGGCGATATTCGGAAATGTTTTCCAAATAACGTAAAAGGCCAATATGGTTATTGAAAATATTTGGTTAACAAATGTTTATAAAGAAATAGAGAAGTGATTTAATTAATGGAATATTAATTAAGGGCTAGTGATTATTTGATAATTGGATGAACACTTTTTTTCTTCGATAGTTAAATCAGCGACTATCGAAACACTTGTTTTTATTCAATAGTTAAATCACAGACTATCGAAGTTTTTGATCATCGTTGTCAATATTGGCATAAGCGTTGCGAATCATATATGCCAAAGATAATTGAAGACGAAGTAAAGTGCAAAGGGCTATTGTCTAAGTCTTAGATAACAGTGCCTAAGATGGATATACTGAATAGTGCCTTCGGTTCATCCTGTTCCTAGATGACTTGTATGGATGAATGTCTGACAGAGTATTTCCAGAAAGGTCACGTACATTGATTTCTTCAACCGTACCAAGAGTGGAAGCGGAGAAGGAAACTTCTTTGGCTAACACGTAATGTACTGTTGTAGACGTAAATTAGTGAGTTTCGATGGATCTGACAATGTGGCATTCGAAGTGAATCTGATGTGATGATAAAGCGTAACCTCAAGCCTCATCAACTGGTAAATGACAGAAATCGGGCAGGCAGCATGGCTATGTAGATCACACCTATTAGGGTGTATAATCACATGATCTAGAGTTCCATTTACTTCTAAAAATCTATTGTTGATGCTGTCCCATTCGGAAAATGGTTGTTGATCTCAACCGTTGGTGATATACATTCGATACACTCAAGCGAAATGAGGGGTCGGTCATGTGTGGCTGAGTTGCAAGATGTTCTTGTTGAACTCGGTGTATTCTCCTCTAGAGATACACCAGCGGTAGGTGGTTCCATACCTTGTCGTAGTTAGAAATCTATTACCCAATAAGTTCTTGCGGTTTTGATTGTATATTATATATGTGGAACATGAGATGCAAACGTTCCACTAGATTGTTATTTACTTGATTTAGACATTATTACAATATCAAAAGAGTTTTGATATAAAGATTATCGTTCCTTTCAAAGGGATGTTGAAAGTTAAAACAAGTGTTTTGGATTCTCATAAGGGAAAAACCCGTTTTGTGTTATACGGCATGGTCTTATGAGATATCATTTAGTTTCTGAAACTGTTATAAACTGTTTACTTGTACCAGTCCCATGACTGACCTAGAGTTTATTTTGTTTTGTTCTACCTAAACTCTTGGGTGCCTAAATTTGTACGGGCAGTCAAGTAGTTCAGGATTTTACAGATCTATCTAAAGGAGCTTGGAGCAGGAGGCTTCAGCGTTAGTTATATAGAGTTTTGTTCCGCTGTGTTGTTAGTGTGGTACTCTGATAAGTGTATGTTATACAGTTGAAATTTTGTATTTCAAAGGTTATGATATATTATATTTTGTTCCACTGCAATGTGAGATTCTGTGTTGTTACTTCTGTTCTTCTTCTACCCTTTTCTTCTAAGAAAAATGTTTCGTATTTTCGTGATATTTGGGTTGGACGTATGATGTATATAGTCAACTATGATATTATGGATTTGCGGGTCATTACAGTTGGTATCAGAGCTTAGGTTGAGTGAATACCTAGGCTTGTTGGAATGTGCTCATTAGAGATAGGGTCAGTAGCACCCTAGAATGAGTTGAGTATATATATACGAGAGATCATATTTGTTATTTGATATAAAAAATGTTTTAAATTGTGTTGACTAGTCTGTTGAGTGAATTATGAATTCTGATCGAATCGTGGGACGCCACGATGTCGATAGGAGTTTATAAACACTTGAATAGAAGATTGGACACGGTATTGTTTTTAAATGGTTGAGTTGATTGTTAGAATTATAATCAAATTAGATTATAAAAACAGAAATAGTTATATATAACCAATGGAATTTGTATATGAAATCAAATATACAAATGTGATAAATTGAATTCCAACCAGAATTCAGAATTTAAAATCCTGGGAATTTGGAAAATATTTTCCGAACTTTATTAAAATAATATAACTTTAATTTGGAAGGATTTTTGAATAAAAATCATTTGAATGGATTTTGAATATGATAAAGCACTGAACTCACTTCAATGGCTGGGAAATAATTCTGATGATGGTCGCAACATCATCTGTGTTCATTTTCGAGTTTCTAAGTGATGAATTGCTACCTTAGAAAAGTTTTTGATGGAAAATTTGTTTGAAAAGAAAACAAGTTGTTTGAAAATTCAAATGTTTTGAAGTTTAGGTGGATATAAATATATGTATATATTTATATTACTTCAAAGGAGTTTTGAAATAAAACCCTGGGAATTTGAATGATTGAAACTAAATTTAACTTAAGTAAGTTAAATGGATCGAAATGAATAAATTGAGTAAAATCAATGTGAATGAAATAAAAATTTGGTGTGAATAAAGGAAAAACAAATATAAAAGAAAATATATTTGTAAAACAAATATAAAGGAAATATTTGTAAAACAAATACAAAGGAAGTTATGTGCAAACAATAGAGGGAGAAATATTTGTAAAAACATTTACAAATAGAATTTAAAAGGGAATATTTGTAAAATATTTACAAATAGATTAAATGGAAATATTTATTTATAGAAAATAAATAGAATGTTATAAATGAGATAATTATTTGTTAAATAAATAGAATTTAATCAAAGGAATATTTAGAAGATGAATAGGAAATGGAAATCTGTTTTTAACAGATGAATAGAAAAGATTAATTTATAAATAACAGTTTATAAATTAAATTAAATATTTATCATTCGATAAATGGAATATATAAGTCTGAACTTATATAGAGAAGAGATATTGGTTTTTAACATCGATAGTTTTAAATAGAAGGGGTACACAACACTTGTATAAGTGAAGTAACATTATTAAAGAGAACATTTATAAAGTGAAGAACCGTTACTAAAAGTAAATCTTTATAAATGAATAAACGTTATCCAATAGGAGTTATTCGAGTAGGAGAAGTCGATTAGAATTAGAAATAATCGATTAGAGTTAGGATAAATCGATTAGAGTAAGAATTAACCAGTTAGAGTAAATCAGTTAGGGTTAATCTGTAGAGTTAAGTGAATATTAGTTATTCAATTAGAATTTATCGAATATTTGTTATTCAAATTAAGAGTTAACCAATAGAGTTAATTGAACATAGTTAATCGAATTAGGATTTAATTGAATGTTAGTTATTGTAATGACCCGCATTGGCAGAGGTATTATAATTAATTTATTTAATTATATAAATAGTGATATAGTGAATTTAATGGTGGTTTAATTAAATAATAGTGAATATTTAATTAAAATAATATATTTAATTCTGAGATGATCAGAATTGGCTGAAATGGCGATATGGTGTGAACTGGATCATGTGTGATATTTAATTCCGCTTGGAATTGAATTTGAATAACGAATATATTATATAGACGACAGTTTGAACGTAGATTTATAATATAATTAAAATCGAGCTCGAAATGGCACAGTAGTTCGTAAATTGGCGATTTGAACTTCAACTGAATGTACAGGATTCGTCTTAAGCCGGATTTCTCTGAAACAAGAAACGTGTGGAGCCGGTGGCGTATATCTTTCTAGTGGAAGAGAAAAATCGGGATTTCATCGTGTAGATTTTGATTTATGTCCAAATCAAATTTTAGAAAAGTCGATGTGGAATTCCCTTATAATTTATAAAGGAATTATTTATATTTTAAAAAGGAATTTCAATATAAATCGAATATCGGGTTGACCCAGATTGAAATATCAAGCTAGAAATTCATATAGGAATATTCTAGAGTTGTATGGTATTCCACTGTGAATATATACGATAATATAAATTTATTTATATTTAATTTAATTATATTTAAATATGGGAAAGTCTATTTGAACACAACAAATAGACACAAATAAGGGGACACAAAATCTACACCATTGGATCTCCCCCTGAATTCCATCTCTCCACATAAAGACAAAAAGATCCAATGGTCAAGATTCTGTGTCTCTATGTTTGTGTCTAGTTTTGTGTCCCAATAGCCGCCCCCTTTAAATATATTTATATATTTAAATGGGTCATCCAGAGCTTTAAAAATAGCCACTTTTGCAAACGAAGTTGGAATTCGATGAAACTAATTTTGTTGGATCCGCAACATCAAATTATTGTTAGATTCCAAGTTCCGTGATTTTTGGGGTCATTGTGTGCCCGTACGGATTTTTAGAGTGAAAAACAGTTAGTATTTCGACGGTTAAAAATACATTGTGTAAGCATACGAAGTCGGAATTCAACGAAACCAGTTTCGTTGGGACCGTAATGTCAAACTCTAGCAGTATGTCCAGTTTGAGGATTTTTGGGTGTCGTGTATGATCACACGGATTTTTAGAAAGCAAAAACGAATAGAAAATAAAATAAAATGTTTATTTGTGGACCCAAACAAGCCACCTCCTTCACTTTTGAGCCACACAAAAGAAAATCCCATCTCCTTATAACATAAAAAACGGCCGCCACTTATTCTCAGAAGAAAACCCAAAATCGTGAAGATCTAAAATCAAAAAGAAAATCCAAACAAAATCTACAAATCATTCTATGTATATATTTGAATTCACGATGGTGTCCTCTTCGGTTTCGTACTTATCTCGCCTGGATCGAACCTGTGTCGCCACTATCTGGGTTGCGTACAACAGCTAGGGCTCGGTTGTAGAAGAAGTACAGACTTAAATCATTGATTTATGTTTGATAGTTGAGTTGAGTGGTTTACTTCGGTCATATGTGGAATTTTTTGGTCAAGTTCTAAGCCAAAGGGGCTCAGTGATTTTTTGTGCGATGCGTCGAGATGCTGTGCGATGGAAACAGAAATGGGCAATCGAGTATCTCTTGATGATGAAGGGTTGATGGAGGATTCAAAGGGGAAGCTAGTGGTGATCTCGATTATGGTTAAGCGTGGTGTTTGAAGGGTTTTGGGTTGAAGAAACAGACGTTGCCACTATGAAGGAGCAGGCGAGCTCGAGATTTATGGAAGAAGAACCGCAGATTTGGTTTGAGCGGGTCCAAGAGGGTATTGGGCTAAGATGTATTGGTGAGGCCCGGATTTAATTGGTTTAGGTTTAAATTTAATTTAAATATATATGAACTTCGAATATTCATAACATCGTCATACATGATCAGAATTTGATGAAATAAGATCCGTTAGGATCGTATGGACGGGAGCAACACAATGAGACTGACCAGGAGTGAATTCGAGCTCGTTACAATTTATGGCGAAATAAACTGTTTGATTCAGATCAAACAACAGTTTATCGTTCTTTAACGATGAACTGCAAAAGTGATTAAATCTCAATAATTCTGAACAGTTTATAATTTCATGTTGTATTTTTAGAACTGTTAAATATTGGCTGATTGACTATGTGTTGACTGTTTGATTGAACTGCTAGTCAGTTAGTTGAATTTCTATATTGATTCTGTTTAACAGAAAATATCATATGGAACTGAAAGTGATGTTGATTTTATATTGTGTAACATCTGTGGATGCAGGGAGACAGGTTGGAGGAATCTGACTTGATTCCTCATCATTTATTTTACTGTGATTCATATATTGTAATATATGATGTGATATATAATCTGTTGTCAATTATATGTGTTTGGACGATATTGATCATCGTGATTTGATATGTTGAATACCATAACATACCGAAATGTTGATAAGGGAATATTTTCAAAGTGATATTTGAAAATAAAATATTTATGAATGGAATATTTATAAATAAGAAATATTTATAAATTGGAATATTTATAAATAGGAGATATTTAGAAAAGGGAAATTATAAAATCAAAGAATAGATTTGAAGTGGAAATATTTGCAAACCATTTGCAAATAGAATAATAGAAAAGGAAATATTTGAAAATCATTTACAAATAGAATTGATAGGAAATATTTAGAAAATAAATAGAGTTAAAAGGGGAAAATTATTTATAATGGAATAGGACGTTATAAAAGGAAAAAACGTTATAAAAAGGAAACTATTATAAGAAGGAAATCATTTTAAAGTGGAGAACCGTTACTAAAAGTAAATCTTTAAAAATGAATAAACGTTGTTAAAAAGGAAATCTTTATAAAGAAAATAAAGGAGTTAAATCGAATATGGTATTCGAAAGGAGTTAAATCGAATATGGTATTCGAAAGGAGTTAAATCGAATATAATTTATTCGAAGGGAGTTAAATCGAATATGGTATTCGAAAGTTAGTAAATCGAATTAGTTATTCGAAAGGGGTTAGTCAAGTCGAGTTAATTGAATAGAGTTAATCGAATATTAGTTACTCAAATAAGAGTTAACCAGTTAGAGTAAAACCATTAGAGTAAATCAGTTAGAGTTAAACCATTAGAGTAAAACCATTAGGGTAAACCAGTTAGGGTTGACCAGTTAGAGTTAATCAGTTAGGGTTGACCAGTCAGAGTTAATCAGTTAGAGTTGATCAGTCAGAGTAAATCAATTAGAGTTGACCAGTTAGAGTTGATCAGTTAGAGTTAACCAGTTAGAGTTAGAATTTAACAATAAGGAATTTATCAAAGGAGTTAATCGAATTGGAATAAATCGATTAGATTTGGTCGAATAAGGAGTTATCGAATTAGTTATTCGAAAGGGTTATCGATTATAGTTTAATCGAAGGGATTTATCGAATTAGTTATTTGAAAGGAGTTGAGAAAGGAGTTGAGTAAGGAGTTAAGCAAAAAAGAGTTAATCGATTAGGGTTAAATAAATAGAGTTAATCGAATTTAGTTTATTCGAAGAAAGGTTTTCGAATCTAGTTATTCGTAAGAGAGATTATCAAATATAGTTATTTAAAGGGAGGAGTTATCGAATAGAGATGTATTCGAACGAGAGTTACGTAAGGAAGTGTTTAAAAGTTAAAAGATGAACTTACCCTATTTCGAGATTTGAAATGTTGTTCAGTTAAGGTCTGAGAGGTAGTTATACCCCAACTTGATTGACTTCGTTTTTAATTTAGAAATGGTTAAGGTTCGAGAGTGAAAGTGGTTAAGTGATTTTAGTAAATAAGTATAGTGGTTTGAGTTGTCGTCGCGATGTTGATTTAAACATCTGTTTAAATCCAAGTAAAGAGGATTTGGAAATGTTTTCCAAATAAAATCAAAAAAGTAATCAAACATAGAAAATAAGGAACATATGAATATATATATATGATTGATGATTGATTGATAGAATTTCCATCTGGAAATAATATCGTTGTTTGCACACGTGTTTTTCTTCGATAGTTAACTCACCGACTATCGAAGTTTTTGACAATTTTAACGTTGTTAATATGGAGAGACCGGTTGGATTATTATCCAAAGAACCACTCTGTATTGGCATAAGCATTGCGAATCATATATGCCAAAGATAATTGAAGACGGAGTAAAGTGCAAGGGCTATTGTACAAGTCCTAGATAACAGTGTCTAAGACGGATGTATTGGATAGTGCCTTCGGTTCATCATGTTCCTGGATGACTTGTATGGATGAATGTCTGACAGAGTATTTCCAGAAAGGGTCACGTACATTGATTTCTTCAACTGTACCAAGAGTGGAAGCGGAGAAGGAAACTTCTTTTAGCTGACACGTAATGTATGGTTGTAGACGTCAATTAGTGATTTTCGATGGATCTGACAATGTGGCATTCGAAGTGAATCTGATGTGATGATGAAGCGTAACCTCAAGCCTCATCAACCGGTAAATGACAGAAATTGGGCAGGCAACATGGCTAAGTCGGTCGCTCCGAAGTAGGGTGTATAATCACCTGATCTGGAGTTTCATTTACTTCTAAAAATCTATTGTTGATGATGTCCCGTTCGAGAAACGGTTGCTGATCCCAATCGTTGGTGATATACATTCGATAGACTCAAGCGAAATGAGTGGTCGGTCATGTGTGGTCGGGTTGCAAGATGTTCTTATTGAACCCAGTGTATTCCTTTCTAGAGGTACACTAGCGGAAGGATTTTCCATACCTTGTCATAGTTGGAAATCCATTACCCAATACGTGCTTGCGGTTTTGATTGTATACTATATATGTAGAACATGAGATGAAAGCGTTTCTGCTAGATGATTATTATATTGTGGTTGATAAACATTATTATAATATCAAAAGTTTTTGATATAAAGATAATTTGGATTCTCATAAGGGAAAAACCCGTTCTGTTATACGGCGTGGTCTTATGAGATATCGTTTACTTGTTCGAATTGTTTTTAACTGTTTTACTCATACCAGTCCCATGACTGACCCGGAGTTTATTTTGTTGTTTTCCCTAAACTCTTGGGTGCCTAAATTTGTACGGGCAGTCAAGTATTCGGGATTTACAGATATACTGGAAGAGCTTGGAGCAGGAGGCTTCAGGATTATATAGCTATTGTTATTTCCGATGTGTTGTAAGCGTTACACTTTGATAATGATGTATATTCAAGAACATATGTATATTTCAAGTTATGTTATATATATTATATGTTATTCGTTCCGCTGTGAGATTCGTGTTACTCTGATGTTGTGTTGTTCTTCTTCTTCTATTCTAAGTTTCTATCTTATCTTTCCTTACCTTCTAATTTGTTTCATTAATGAACGGTATTTTCGATCCTTGGATGTTCGATATGTGTTTTATATCGGATAACCAAGATCGCCAAAATCCCGGGTCATTACAATTCGTATCAGAGCTTAAAGTTAAGTGATTTACCTTGGCTCTGTGGCGTAACTCAGTAGAGATGGGGTTAGTAACACCCTAGATTGAGTTGAGTGTATATATACGAGTGAACGTATTTGTTATTTGATATAAAAATGGTTTTATATTGTGGAGATTTATTGGTTGAGTTGTTTATGGATTCTGGTCGATCAGTTTAATCCACTGTATTGGTAGGAGTTGGTAAACACTCGAATACGATGAACCATCATGGAATGTTTTGAAAGAGGGTAAATGAAACTTTTTTACCCAAATTATATTTTGATATAAAGGATTTACATTGGAATAATTATAATATAGTGGATATATTGGTTGTTATTATAATCGAGTAAGATTATAAATTAAATTATGTAAATAACCAATCAGAATTCATATAAGTGAAATACGTGAAATCAGATGAGTTGAAATCTGAAATTTTAAACCAGAAATTGAGTTAAAACTCTGGAGAATTGGATAAGTGTTTATAAATGGATTTGGATTAAAAATAAGGAAAATTTAAGATCCTGGGAGATTTTAAATTGTTTTACAAGCAGTGTGAATTATATTTTGAAATGAATTTCAAAGTGGAAATGTTTAGAAATGGTTTTATAGTATTGAACTCACTTCGATTGCTGGAAAATAGATTCCGATGATGACAGTTGCATCACCAGTATTCATTTTCGAGTTGTAAGTGACGAATTACTACCAGAGATACTGTTTTGAATTTGTTTTGGGAAAGACAAGTTGTGTTGAATTTCAAAATGGGATTTATAATATATAGAATTTGAATAATAGAATTTGATATATAGATTTGAATAATAGAAGTAATATAAAATTTGAATAGAAATTGAATAGAATTAACTAAGTCGGGGAGGAATTAGTTAATCGAGTTTTGAATTTGAAGTTGAACTTTGAAAGGTGAACTGGATTTGTAAATGGATATTCGAAATCGAATATAGAACTTAAATTTGAAATTTGGATTCAAATTAGTTAATAAGCAAGTTAAAATATATTTGAACATGTCATGTTCAAATATAAAAGTGAAATAGACTAAAGAGTTAATTAACAAATTAACTAACGAATTGAGTTAAAACGATCAGGTATAGTTAAAATAGATTGGGCAGGTATAAATATACATGAGATAGGTATGGATAAGGTATGAAGGTATATAAATTGAATGCTCGACGAAAAGGTATGTATTTAATTCATATATGGGATTTTATGCGCCGTATCGGCTAGTCGCTTGGCTTTTTCTTTTTCTTTTGGATTGGTGAGGGCCATGGGAGGCTATTTGAAATATCCTGATGCTCCTGGTACAAAGGAGGTTATGGCGAATTTTTCCGGGAATTTAAGGAGTTAGAATATTTTTAAGATAAATTGATAGTTAGAAATCAACGTATCGATATATATATAGAAGTCGATAAGGAAACGAACTTAGAAATAGAGTAGTAAAATTAGAAAGGAAGACTAAGAATAAAATCTAGTAAGAATAGAAAGAGGAAGCGTATACGTGTTTAAAAGTGAATAAGTAGTTTTATGGTATTGATTATTCGAGTAAGTTGTCATATCTGTTTTGATGTTATAAATGTTATTCAGTCAAGGTCTGAGAGGTAATTATACCCAACTTGATTGATTTCATTATTAACAAATAAATAGTAAGATTTCAGGCTCGAAGATCAATGTTGAATAAGAGTTAGTTGAATATAGTATTTGGGTTGTCGTAACGATGTTTTACACAACATCCGTTTTAACCCAAATAAATGTAAGCTGGGAAATATAATAAAGAATATTTCCTAATTATAGAAATAAACGAGATCAGAAAAGAGATAAGTAACTGGAATATTTTCCAATTATAAATAGCATATATTTTCTAAAGTTTAGAAAATAAAGGAAGGCGATATTCGGAAATGTTTTCCAAATAACATAAAAGGCCAATATGGTTATTGAAAATATTTGTTTAACAAATATTGATAAAGAAATAGAGAAGTGATTTAACTAATGGAATATTAATTAAGGGCTCAGTGACATGTTCAAAAGGAAATTTTGATTTTTTAAAAGAGTAAACTGTTTAAAAACTCCCAGAAAGACTGTTTGAATTAAAAACAAATTTAACAGAAATTTGTGAAAGCAAATTTGAATTAAAGTAAAGCCAGTAAAGTGGTAACTGAGATTGAATTAGAATGATATCAAGACAAATTAGATTGTGAGATTCAAATTTGATGTGTAATGTGACAATCAAGTTAAGAGTTGGGAATCGAGAAGAAACTCGAGTTGAAATGATATTTGGCTCGAATATAAGCAAATGGTTGTGTTGTGGATAAAAGCAGATTGGAATTTGATTGGGATGACCCTTGTATCCGCTGAATTGATAACAGGTGGAAAGGATATAATGATATGCCGACAAAAGATACAAGTTTATATTTCTATTGGATATAAGATTTATGAGCCGAATTGGCAAGCCGCTTGGCTGTTTGATTTTCTTTTGGGTTGGAGATGGCCCAGAGAGGCGAGTTGGAGTTTGATGTATTGACAAGTACAAAGGAGGTGCTGGCGAAATTTTTCAAAAAGTTAAGGTGTTAGAAAATTTTCAGGATTTTTGAAAATTTTCGTTGATAAGAATTAATTAACAATTTAATTGAAATTAAATTGGTTCAGTTAAAACTGAAGTTAAGAAGTGAACAAATAAGTTATAACCAGTCGATAGGGTCGTTCTCTACCTTAGCAATTTCGAGGACGAAATTATTTTAAGCGGGGAAGATTGTAATGACCCGCATTGGCAGAGGTATTATAATTAATTAATTTAATTATATAAATAGTGATATAGTGAATTTAATGGTGGTTTAATTAAATAATAGTGAATATTTAATTAAAATAATAAATTAAATAATATATTTGATTCTGGAATAATCAGAATTGGCTGAAATGGCGATAATGGTGTGAACTGGATCATCTGTGATATTTAATTCAGCTTGGAATTGAATTTGAATAACGAATATATTATATAGACAACAGTTTGAACGTAGAGTTATAATATAATTAAAATCGAGCTCGAAATGGCACTGCAGTTCGTAAATTGGCGACTCGAACTTCAACTGAATGTACAGGATTCGTCTTAAGCCGGATTTCAGTGAAACAAGAAACGTGTGGGCCGGTGGAGTATATCTTTCTAGTGGAAGAGAAAAATCGGGATTTCGTCGTGTAGATTTTGATTTACGTCCAAATCAAATGTAGATTTTGATTTACGTCCAAATCAAATTTTTGAAAAGTCGCTGTGGAATTCCCTTATAATTTATAAAGGAATTATTTATATTTTAAAAAGGAATTTCAATATAAATCGAATATCGGGTTGACCCAGATTGAAATATCAAGCTAGAAATTCATATAGGAATATTCTAGAGCTGTATGGTATTCCACTGTGAATATATACGAGAATATAAATTTATTTATATTTAATTTAATTATATTTAAATATATTTATATATTTAAATGGGTCATCCAGAGCTTTAAAAATAGCCACTTTTGCAAACGAAGTGGGAATTCGACGAAACTAATTTTGTTGGATCTGCAACATCAAATTATTGTTAGATTCCAAGTTCCGTGATTTTTGGGGTCACTGTGTGGCCGTACGGATATTTAGAGTGAAAAACAATCAGTATTTCGATGGTTAAAAATACGTTGTGTGAGCATACAAAGTCGGAATTCGACGAAACCAGTTTCGTTGTGACCGTAATGTCAAACTCTAGCAGTATGTCCAGTTTGAGGATTTTTGGGTGTCGTGTGTGATCACACAGATTTTTAGAAAGCAAAAACGAATAGAAAATAAGATAAAATGTTTATTTGTGGACCCAAACAAGCCACCTCCTTCACTTTTGAGCCACACAAAAGAAAATCCCATCTCCTTATAACATAAACAACGGCCGCCACTTATTCTCAGAAGAAAACCCAAAATCGTGAAGATCTAAAATCAAAAAGAAAATCCAAACAAAATCTACAAATCATTCTATGTATATATTTGAATTCACGAAGGTGTCCTCTTCGGTTTCGTACTTATCTCGCCTGGATCGAACCTGTGTCGCCACAGTCTGGGTTGCGTACAGCCGCTAGGGCTCGGTTGTAGACGAAGTACAGACTTAAATCATTGATTTAAGTATGATAGTTGAGTTGAGTGGTTGATTTCGGTCATTTGTGGAATTTTTTGGTCAAGTTTTAAGCCGAAAGAGTTCATGATTTTCTGTGCGATGCGTCGAGATGCTGTGCGTCGGAAACAGAAATGGGCGATCGAGTATCTCTTGATGATGATGGGTTGATGGAGGATTCAAAGGGGAAGCTAGTTGTGATCTCGATTATGGTTAAGCGTGGTGTTTGAAGGGGTTTTGGGTTGAAGAAATGGACGTTGCCACTGTAAAGGAGCAGGCGAGCTCGAGATTTGTGGAAGAAGAACCGCAGATTTGGTTTGAGCGGGTCCAAGAGGGTATTTGTAACGACCCAGCGATTTTCGGTCCCGGAACTCGACATAAATACCTTTACCTTAACTCATGCCGACCTTCCAAACCGAAAGCACAGGAGCGTTATTAGGAAGAATTTAGAGGGTGAGATAAGAAAGAAAGAAATATTAGAATAGAAGAAGAAGAACCAACACAACACAGAGTCTCACATCGCAGCGGAACAAAATATAATACTGAAATAAATCTTTACTGAGAGCTTTTAAAAATACTTACAATATCAGAGTACATCATCATCTCTGGACAGTTATAAAAATCTGTTCCAGATACAACACACAGCGGAATAGTAGCTATATAATATCATACGTCTGGACTCTTCCAGCTCGTCTCTTCACAGCATTCGATAACCTGAACCTGTACCCCCGGGCTAACCCGAGCATTTACAAAACACCGGGTCAGTCCGGTGAACCAGAGTGAGAAAAACTCGCACAATATTAGGGTAACACACAACTTGATTTTAAAGTTAAAATCTTTTCGAAAGAAAGGATAATCGTAAGACCAAATCCACACATAAATACGGACGGTTTTTACCTTACGATAACCCAAAACAGTTTTCAAAATCAATATCTTTTCTGATATTATAATAGTGTCTAAATACAAGTAAATATCAATCTAGTGGAACGCTTGCATCTCATGCTCCACATATATAGTATACAATCAAAACCGCAGGCGCTTATTGGAGATTGGATTCCGACCTTGACAAGGTATGGGACCACCTGCCGCTCGTGTATCTCTAGAGGCGAATACACTAGGTTCAACAAGAACGTCTTGCAACCCGGCCCTCACATGACCGACCACTCATTTCTCTTGAGTGTATCGAATGTATATCACCAACGGTTGGACTCAAACCACCGTTCCCGAATGGGAAGAATCGATAGAATAAGAAACAAAAGGAATTTCTCTAGATAGGTGATTATACACCCTAATGGGAGCGACCCACATAGCCATGCTGCCTGCCCGATTTTTGTCATTTCCCGGGTGATGAGGCTTGAGGTTTAGATTTTATCTTTTGAACACCTGGTCATCATTCACTTTGAATGCCACATCGTCAGATCCGTCAAATCACTAATTGACGTCCACAAAAATACTCTGCAGCTGACAGAAGTACGTTTGTAAAAATCAATGTACATGACCGTCTGGAAATACTCTGTCAGACACTCGTCCATACAAGTCATCCAGGAACAGGATGAACCGAAGGTACTCTCCTACTGCATCTCATATAGGAATCACCCCATGGATCAGTAGCGAGAAGTCCTTGCAATCCGCAAATTCCAATCACGACAGAACCACAGTTTATCTCTGGCCGCTAAATCAGAGATTTTTAGTAATTCTTCCGCTTATGAAAATCCACGGTCTTCAATGCTCCATCTAGACCGTCTTCTGATATCTTCACGTATTTGTTGGTCGGAATGGTTTTCGAACCTAAGTTCGATCCCGGTCTTTCCGTACCAACAATCGTATTGGACAGATTTGACAGTCGGTGATTTAACTATCAAAATAATCAGTGTTTCAATCATGACAATCCAATGGGTTCACTGGTTCAGCATTCAGCACCACTTGGCCTTTTAACTAAAAAAACGAATGTAAATTCAAACTTTTTAAATCTTTCAATACTAAAAATATAGTTTCCTCGCTCTTTTTTTTTTATTTAACATGAGATTCTTCTTTAAACCAATTCATTACTTAGAATAATCCTATATCATATTTAGTTTTCTATTTTCACTTTCAAACCATTTACCACATTATCACCATATAATATTGGAAAATCAATTTAACTTATTACACATACCATACTTTACGAAACATCTTCGTTCATTACTTGACCATGATAACAAATGCTTATTGATATAGAGTAAATTTATTTCAATACCCAACTTTACATTTCCTTTTTAACCTTGTGGATATCTTTATAATTTGACGCAAACTCCTTTATTCCCCTTTTTCTTTGAAATCATCATTTTACACATATTTTCACCAAAAATATATCGTTACCATTTCACTAATGAAATAATAAAGTTTATTAACCATATTTACCATTACAACTCATATCATTCTAAGATAATCCCGAAGTCGTTCAAGTTGGGGTATTTTAGTTACCTCTCAGACCTTGATCAACAACGTTCATACCTTAAAATAAATATAAGTCGAAATTCAAAACATATATTTAAAAATCTATATTTAGTTATAAAATAAATTTTATAACTTCATCTCTATCGACCCACCTGACGGTGAACCAATATAAACAAAACGATTTACTTTTAGGCCATTTACTGCCGATTACTTAACCAATATTGCCCATTGGTTAACACACAACACATGTTGACTTTCAAATAAATGATCAACACTCAAATCAATTACCCAAACCCGACAGTTCATATGATAATATTAAATAATATATTTGAGGAATCCGGTTGGATTCCTCCAACCTGTTCTTCCCTGTATCCAACTGGTTATCTCAAACAGATTGTTCAATTCAAACAGATCAAACAATTCAAACAATTCAACTAATTAAACACGTTTGTTTTATAAACGTGACCAACATGGTAAGTTACCTTTATTGGAACCAATCGTTAAAATAACGATTTGGTATTTCACTGAAATTAAACGACGGTTTAATTTCATCAGTTAAATCAGCAAAGAAATATATAATTAACAAACAATCAACCCTTGGCAAGCAGAGCATACAAAATAAAAACCCAATTTATATAAAATATAAATGGGAAAACTGAGTGAGTTTAACTCACCTTTATTTTCCATTTGTTGTCAAACAGCTTGATTAAAAATCTCAGCTGCTTCCGTCTCTGTCCGAACTGGCTTCACCATGAAGTGCTCGTTGACACGGTTTAACCCTGATTTTGATGAATTCGGTTAACGTGTGAATGATTCATAAACACTACGGTTTACAAATTAAAATGACGTTAATTATCGTGAGTGTTTATATACGTTCATGTTTTTCTTTTACATATATGTTCTGCTTACATATAGTAAAGTTGCAAATACAAATTATGTAACTTTATAGATATCATGTTCACGTACCTTTGAAAAGGAATAATTTCAGAAAATTACTTAAGCTCAGCAGGGCATTCCAAGATTCAAAACAGTGAGGAATTGTTAAAAATTGATGCTAGAACTGAGTATGCATAAATCTTAGCGATGTTGATTATAACTTAGCTACTTTCCGTTACCCCAAAAATCCTCTGTCTCATAATCTATCAGACACGTTAAGGGTGTTATTTACTTCATCTGAAATAAAAGCTTATAAATAAGTATTTGCATTTGTACTGACACATGCGTAAAATATACCAAATTCATAATGTTGGTTTCTTCCATATCCTTTTATTATTAACTAGTTATCCCCTTTTCAAATGTCAGTAGCAGATTTTAGAAGTGAAAAACATTTACTTATTTTAGGCATTGACTAAAACTCAATTAAGCACCTTAATCTAAGTTAGTTATGCTTAGCTTAATATATATATATACGATTAGGCTCTCTAAATTCCTGTACCTGCTATTTGTATATGGTTCGAACCTCCTCTCCGCACTATGCCGCCACGCATGGCACCCTCCACCATCGACCCCCATCTCCGTTGCTCCAAACCCATCCACTGCAGTGCCATGCTTAGGAGCGGAGCTTCATCAATCCACCGCCACCATGCCAGAGACCCGCCACCTTCTCTCCCTCATGAAACCGTGCGTTGTTCAAAAGGAAGCACATCCTTCTTCCTTTCTACTTCCGGTCTTCCCTGACCTCAATTCGACAGTGTATACCCCAACAGCATGCTCCCTTTTCATTTGTCTGACCGCCGCCCTCCACCCGTGCACCAGCTCCACCATTTGCTGCCAGTTCCTCCCGAAAGTTGACGTCTTCTAGGCGAGCTCCTGGCTTCCAACACTCAACCCGAAAGAACACACAACTCCTTCGATACATGAATGGTGCTCGCGTTTGCTTTGATTTATATTATGGAGGCTCTTGGTTTTATATTAACTTTTGAAAAGAGATTGAGTTTTCGTTTATAATTTTGTGATCTGCTCTCGGCGTCCAGAAGAATAAAGAGAAAAACAAAATGGAAAGGAAGCAGCTTGGTCATTTTATAGGAGATAAATACGTGGGACGCAAGGAGACAGAGTATAGGTTTTCAGAGATAATGTAGGGTAGCCGTATGATTATCGAGTAATACAGAACTTGGTCGGCACGTATGTAAAGGATGAAAAGAAAATACAGTACGTAGGATTGGCATCTTGTACGTGATTTGAAATGAAGTGTAGGCTGAATTTCCATTGTGTACACATTTAGGTGCCTAGTTTCAACTTTGCATGTGCGTGAGTAAAGTTTCTGTCAAATTTTCGGTGTGATGTTGACATGAATGGAACAGCATGTATGCTTTGGATTGAGAAAATGTAATATATATATTTGATTGAACTTCTCAGGCAGTCATATGGTTTTAGGTTAGAATAGGCCTTAGACAAAAGTTTATGCATTTATTTATTTTTATACATGGTTTTATTTGTTTATTTTATTTTATTTTGTTTTTAAATGCAACTTCGCGCTAAAGTAACACGTAAAATTTCCCACAGTTGACCTCTGTTTTCTGGAAAAACTAATCTTGATGTAAAACGATATTCCGGATCCAATGGGACAAGTTTCGTCAAAATCCGAGGTCGTATGAAAAAATTTCCTTTATGAAACCAGAATTAAACATGCGTTTAATTTTTCCACGATCAACCGGTAAGTCCGATCAACTTGAAACTTCGAAATCCTAAAATAATTTTTCAATACGAATCCAACGGCACTAGTTTCGTCGCATTCTGAGACTGTTTCCCCGGTAGGCCATTTTTACGCTCACCGCAATGCCCTTTTTAACGCCAAATTATCCGGTCTCTAAAAATAACAAACTATATGCCTATCTTGACTCTAATCGACGGTACGAACTCAACGGAACTGGTTTCGTGGCTTAATTCGATCGTCTGCTCAAGTTATAACCAAATAACCTTTTATTTAATTAATTACGCGCTATAGAAATTGAACGAGCGTTTATGGCTGCCGTGGTCACATACGACATCGGTTTGCCACGCCATTCAACACCGTATAATAATTTAACGATACGGTTCTAATGAAATTGATTTCGTCGAAATCTGAGTTCGTTTGCAAAACGGCTATTTTACGCGTATATTTTAATAATGATTTTCCATAGCGACTATTTCAAAATTTGATTTGGCCATAACTAACACTCTACAACACGAAATCTGAATTTTTCTCTTTCATATGAAAACTATAATCAATACGCTCCCAACGTATCTTGTTTCACAGAAATCCGACTTATATCGGATCCTGTATTCTCAGTTGAAGTTCAAAACTTCATATTACGAACTGCACGCCACTTTCAAGCTCGATTTATATTATATATAAATTATATATATTCAAACCTCGTTTTAATTACGAATTTAATATTAAAATCCATTAATATTCTAAATAAAATATTTCAAACAAATAAACTAAATTAAATATTTGACTGCTAAAAATACGGGTCGTTACATTCTTTCCCCCTTAAAATAATTTCGTCCTCGAAATTGCTAAGGTAGGAAAGAACGTTACAAACCCATTGATTTCCAAATCCAATTTATTTTAAATCGAAAACCAATTTAATACCATAAATAAATAATTTCAAATAATCGAAAAATTTCTAACACATTAAATTCCCGGAAAAATTCGGCAGAGTCTCCCATGCACGGAGTGACATCTGCGATATCGCAGGAACAAATATATATACATCGACCAACGGTCGGAAAACAAAAATCAAACCCCAAATTTTTATATTCCGTGTAGGCGTACCTTTTGGCGAGCGCTATCGAGCATACTTGCTCAATATATGCTATTTGCTCAACCAATAACGATTTGTCTAGCCATATGTTACTTGTACTAAGCTCAATTCACATATAAGTGACTAATATATGAATTTCTGAGATAATATTTCAATAATCAACGGGTATAACCATACCAATTCTAGAATCAAACACACACCATCAATTCTTTATCAAACACATGGTTAAATCATAAATTCTAATTCATATGCAGTTCCAGCCCTGTTTTTAATTATACTGGAATTTATTTACTTTAGTTTATAATTTATTCAACCTGGTTAAATCGTTGATTCATTTCATTCAATCAATCTACCATCCAATAACAAACATTTCACAATCAATTCACAACAAAATCAGCCAAACCAATTGAATTCACATTCAATATAAATGTTTTTCCATGGTTTCTCATATTTGAACATTTAATCGAATAATTTCTACTCGATTTTTATTTATTCATCAAGTCTTTAATTCAAATTCATTTCCACTTAACCAGATTAAGTTTTCAATTCAAATTCTTAATCAAATTTGAATTTATCCAAGTCGACAAACACATCGAATACACCAATATCTCAATAAATTGAGAAAATTATTTCTTTTCTAAACAAAAATATAATTTGGGTAAAATTATTTCATTTACCTTCTTTTTAAACAATACTGTATCCATTGCCAGTTCAACGCTTCTCAACACTTGAACCGATCAACAGACACAATACAAAACATTTGTATATGAAATTTACAAATACGCTCTCATATATATACACTCAATCTCGATCTAGGGTATTACTAACCCAATCTCTATCGAGTTACACCACAGAGCCAAGGTTATTACTAAACCAATAGCTCTGATACCACTGTAACGACCCAGCGATTTTCGGTCCCGGAACTCGACATAAATACCTTTACCTTAACTCATGCCGACCTTCCAAACCGAAAGCACAGGAGCGTTATTAGGAAGAATTTAGAGGGTGAGATAAGAAAGAAAGAAATATTAGAATAGAAGAAGAAGAACCAACACAACACAGAGTCTCACATCGCAGCGGAACAAAATATAATACTGAAATAAATCTTTACTGAGAGCTTTTAAAAATACTTACAATATCAGAGTACATCATCATCTCTGGACAGTTATAAAAATCTGTTCCAAATACAACACACAGCGGAATAGTAGCTATATAATATCATACGTCTGGACACTTCCAGCTCGTCTCTTCACAGCATTCGATAACCTGAACCTGTACCCCCAGGCTAACCCGAGCATTTACAAAACACCGGGTCAGTCTGGTGAACCAGAGTGAGAAAAACTCGCACAATATTAGGGTAACACACAACTTGATTTTAAAGTTAAAATCTTTTCGAAAGAAAGGATAATCGTAAGACCAAATCCACACATAAATACGGACGGTTTTTACCCTACGATAACCCAAAACAGTTTTCAAAATCAATATCTTTTCTGATATTATAATATTGTCTAAATACAAGTAAATATCAATCTAGTGGAACGCTTGCATCTCACGCTCCACATATATAGTATACAATCAAAACCGCAGGCGCTTATTGGAGATTGGATTCCGACCTTGACAAGGTATGGGACCACCTGCCGCTCGTGTATCTCTAGAGGCGAATACACTGGGTTCAACAAGAACGTCTTGCAACCCGGCCCTCCCATGACCGACCACTCATTTCGCTTGAGTGTATCGAATGTATATCACCAACGGTTGGACTCAAACCACCGTTCCCGAATGGGCAGAATCGATAGAATAAGAAACAAAAGAAATTTCTCTAGATAGGTGATTATACACCCTAATGGGAGCGACCCACATAGCCATGCTGCCTGCCCGATTTTTGTCATTTCCCGGGTGATGAGGCTTGAGGTTTAGATTTTATCTTTTGAACACCTGGTCATCATTCACTTTGAATGCCACATCGTCAGATCCGTTAAATCACTAATTGACGTCCACAAAAATACTCTGCAGCTGACAGAAGTACGTTTGTAAAAATCAATGTACATGACCGTCTGGAAATACTCTGTCAGACACTCGTCCATACAAGTCATCCAGGAACAGGATGAACCGAAGGTACTCTCCTACTGCATCTCATATAGGAATCACCCCATGGATCAGTAGCGAGAAGTCCTTGCAATCCGCAAATTCCAATCACGACAGAACCACAGTTTATCTCTGGCCGCTAAACCAGAGATTTTTAGTAATTCTTCCGCTTATGAAAATCCACGGTCTTCAATGCTCCATCTCGACCGTCTTCTGATGTCTTCACGTATTTGTTGGTCGGAATGGTTTTCGAACCTAAGTTCGATCCCGGTCTTTCCGTACCAACAATCGTATTGGACAGATTTGACAGTCGGTGATTTAACTATCAAAATAATCAGTGTTTCAATCATGACAATCCAATGGGTTCACTGGTTCAGCATTCAGCACCACTTGGCCTTTTAACTAAAAAAAACGAATGTAAATTCAAACTTTTTAAATCTTTCAATACTAAAAATATAGTTTCCTCGCTCTTTTTTTTTTATTTAACATGAGATTCTTCTTTAAACCAATTCATTACTTAGAATAATCCTATATCATATTTAGTTTTCTATTTTCACTTTCAAACCATTTACCACATTATCACCATATAATATTGGAAAATCAATTTAACTTATTACACATACCATACTTTACGAAACATCTTCGTTCATTACTTGACCATGATAACAAATGCTTACTGATATAGAGTAAATTTATTTCAATACCCAACTTTACATTTCCTTTTTAACCTTGCGGATATCTTTATAATTTGACGCAAACTCCTTTATTCCCCTTTTTCTTTGAAATCATCATTTTACATATATTTTCACCAAAAATATATCGTTACCATTTCACTAATGAAATAATAAAGTTTATTAACCATATTTACCATTACAACTCATATCATTCTAAGATAATCCCGAAGTCGTTCAAGTTGGGGTATTTTAGTTACCTCTCAGACCTTGATCAACAACGTTCATACCTTAAAATAAATATAAGTCGAAATTCAAAATATATTTTTAAAAATCTATATTTAGTTATAAAATAAATTTTATAACTTCATCTCTATCGACCCACCTGACGGTGAACCAATATAAACAAAACGATTTACTTTTAGGCCATTTACTGCCGATTACTTAACCAATATTGCCCATTGGTTAACACACAACACATGTTGACTTTCAAATAAATGATCAACACTCAAATCAATTACCCAAACCCGACAGTTCATATGATAATATTAAATAATATATTTGAGGAATCCGGTTGGATTCCTCCAACCTGTTCTTCCCTGTATCCAACTGGTTATCTCAAACAGATTGTTCAATTCAAACAGATCAAACAATTCAACCAATTAAACACGTTTGTTTTATAAACCTGACCAACAAGGTAAGTTACCTTTATTGGAACCAATCGTTAAAATAACGATTTGGTATTTCACTGAAATTAAACGACGGTTTAATTTCATCAGTTAAATCAGCAAAGAAATATATAATTAACAAACAATCAACCCTTGGCAAGCAGAGCATACAAAATAAAAACCCAATTTATATAAAATATAAATGGGAAAACTGAGTGAGTTTAACTCACCTTTATTTTCCATTTGTTGTCAAACAGCTTGATTAAAAATCTCAGCTGCTTCCGTCTCTGTCCGAACTGGCTTCACCATGAAGTGCTCATTGACACGGTTTAACCCTGATTTTTATGAATTCGGTTAACGTGTGAATGATTCATAAACACTACGGTTTACAAATTAAAATGACGTTAATTATCGTGAGTGTTTATATACGTTCATGTTTTTCTTTTACATATATGTTCTGCTTACATATAGTAAAGTTGCAAATACAAATTATGTAACTTTATAGATATCATGTTCACGTACCTTTGAAAAGGAATAATTTCAGAAAATTACTTAAGCTCGGCAGGGCATTCCAAGATTCAAAACAGTGAGGAATTGTTAAAAATTGATGCTAGAACTGAGTATGCATAAATCTTAGCGATGTTGATTATAACTTAGCTACTTTCCGTTACCCCAAAAATCCTCTGTCTCATAATCTATCAGACACGTTAAGGGTGTTATTTACTTCATCTGAAATAAAAGCTTATAAATAAGTATTTGCATTTGTACTGACACATGCGTAAAATATACCAAATTCATAACGTTGGTTTCTTCCATATCCTTTTATTATTAACTAGTCATCCCCTTTTCAAATGTCAGTAGCAGATTTTAGAAGTGAAAAACATTTACTTATTTTAGGCATTGACTAAAACTCAATTAAGCACCTTAATCTAAGTTAGTTATGCTTAGCTTAATATATATATATACGATTAGGCTCTCTAAATTCCTGTACCTGCTATTTGTATATGGTTCGAACCTCCTCTCCGCACTATGCCGCCACGCATGGCACCCTCCACCATCGACCCCCATCTTCGTTGCTCCAAACCCATCCACCGCAGTGCCATGCTTAGGAGCGGAGCTTCATCAATCCACCGCCACCATGCCAGAGACCCGCCACCTTCTCTCCCTCATGAAACCGTGCGTTGTTCAAAAGGAAGCACATCCTTCTTCCTTTCTACTTCCGGTCTTCCCTGACCTCAATTCGACAGTGTATATCCCAACAGCATGCTCCCTTTTCATTTGTCTGACCGCCGCCCTCCACCCGTGCACCAGCTCCACCATTTGCTGCCAGTTCCTCCCGAAAGTTGACGTCTTCTAGGCGAGCTCCTGGCTTCCAACACTCAACCCGAAAGAACACACAACTCCTTCGATACATGAATGGTGCTCGCGTTTGCTTTGATTTATATTATGGAGGCTCTTGGTTTTATATTAACTTTTGAAAAGAGATTGAGTTTTCGTTTATAATTTTGTGATCTGCTCTCGGCGTCCAGAAGAATAAAGAGAAAAACAAAATGGAAAGGAAGCAGCTTTGTCATTTTATAGGAGATAAATACGTGGGACGCAAGGAGACAGAGTATAGGTTTTCAGAGATAATGTAGGGTAGCCGTATGATTATCGAGTAATACAGAACTTGGTCGGCACGTATGTAAAGGATGAAAAGAAAATACAGTACGTAGGATTGGCATCTTGTACGTGATTTGAAATGAAGTGTAGGCTGAATTTCCATTGTGTACACATTTAGGTGCCTAGTTTCAACTTTGCATGTGCGTGAGTAAAGTTTCCGTCAAATTTTCGGTGTGATGTTGACATGAATGGAACAGCATGTATGCTTTGGATTGAGAAAATGTAATATATATATTTGATTGAACTTCTCAGGCAGTCATATGGTTTTAGGTTAGAATAGGCCTTAGACAAAAGTTTATGCATTTATTTATTTTTATACATGGTTTTATTTGTTTATTTTATTTTATTTTGTTTTTAAATGCAACTTCGCGCTAAAGTAACATGTAAAATTTCCCACAGTTGACCTCTGTTTTCTGGAAAAACTAATCTTGATGTAAAAAGATATTCCGGATCCAATGGGACAAGTTTCGTCAAAATCCGAGGTCGTATGAAAAAATTTCCTTTATGAAACCAGAATTAAACATGCGTTTAATTTTTCCACGATCAACCGGTAAGTCCGATCAACTTGAAACTTCGAAATCCTAAAATAATTTTTCAATACGAATCCAACGGCACTAGTTTCGTCGCATTCTGAGACTGTTTCCCCGGTAGGCCATTTTTACGCTCAGCGCAATGCCATTTTTAACGCCAAATTATCCGGTCTCTAAAAATAACAAACTATATGCCTATCTTGACTCTAATCGACGGTACGAACTCAACGGAACTGGTTTCGTGGCTTAATTCGACCGTCTGCTCAAGTTATAACCAAATAACCTTTTATTTAATTAATTACGCGCTATAGAAATTGAACGAGCGTTTATGGCTGCCGTGGTCACATACGACATCGGTTTGCCACGCCATTCAACACCGTATAATAATTTAACGATACGGTTCTAATGAAATTGATTTCGTCGAAATCTGAGTTCGTTTGCAAAACGGCTATTTTACGCGTATATTTTAATAATGATTTTCCATAGCGACTATTTCAAAATTTGATTTGGCCATAACTAACACTCTACAACACGAAATCTTAATTTTTCTCTTTCATATGAAAACTATAATCAATACGCTCCCAACGTATCTTGTTTCACAGAAATCCGACTTATATCGGATCCTGTATTCTCAGTTGAAGTTCAAAACTTCATATTACGAACTGCACGCCACTTTCAAGCTCGATTTATATTATATATAAATTATATATATTCAAACCTCGTTTTAATTACGAATTTAATATTAAAATCCATTAATATTCTAAATAAAATATTTCAAACAAATAAACTAAATTAAATATTTGACTGCTAAAAATACGGGTCGTTACAGTATTGGGCTAAGATGTATGGGTGAGGCCCGGATTTATTTGGTTTAGATTCAAATTTAATTTAAATACATATGAATTTCGAAAATTCATAACATCGTCATACGTGATCAGAATTTGATGAAACAAGATCCGTTAGGATCGTATGGACGGGAGCAACACAATGAGACTGACCGGGAGTGAATTCGAGCTCGTTACAATTTATGGCGAAATAAACTGTTTGATTCAGATCAAACAACAGTTTATCGTTCTTTAACGATGAACTGCCAAAGTGAGTAAATCTCACTAATTCTGAACAGTTTATAATTTCATGTTATATTTTTAGAACTGTTAAATATTGGCTGATTGACTGTGTGTTGACTATTTGATTGAACTGCTAGTCAGTTAGTTGAATTTCTATATTGATTCTGTTTAACAGAATATATCACATGGAACTGAAAGTGATGTCGATTTTATATTGTATAACATCTGAGGATGCAGGGAGACAGGTTGGAGGAATCCGACTGGATTCCTCAACATTTATTTTACTGTGATTCATATATTGTAATATATGATGTGATATATAATCTGTTGTCAATTATATGTGTTTGGACGATATTGATCATCGTGATTTGATATGTTGAATACCATAACATACCGAAATGTTGATAAGGGAATATTTTCAAAGTGATATTTGAAAGTAAAATATTTATGAATGGAATATTTATAAATAAGAAATATTTATAAATTGGAATATTTATAAATAGGAGATATTTAGAAAAGGGAAATTATAAAATCAAAGAATAGATTTGAAAGGGAAATATTTGCAAACCATTTGCAAATAGAATAATAGAAAAGGAAATATTTGTAAATCATTTACAAATAGAATTGATAGGAAATATTTAGAAAATAAATAGAGTTAAAAGGGGAAAATTATTTATAACGAAATAGGACGTTATAAGAGGGAAAAACGTT
This sequence comes from Allium sativum, assembly GCA_030737875.1. Taxonomy (NCBI): domain Eukaryota; kingdom Viridiplantae; phylum Streptophyta; class Magnoliopsida; order Asparagales; family Amaryllidaceae; genus Allium; species Allium sativum. The sequence continues at coordinate 41,129,541 of CM060916.1, forward strand.
ATAAAAAGGAAACTGTTATAAGAAGGAAATCACTTTAAAGTGGAGAACCGTTACTAAAAGTAAATCATAAAAAATGAATAAACGTTGTTAAAAAGGAAATCTTTATAAAGCAAATAAAGGAGTTAAATCGAATATGGTATTCGAAAGGAGTTAAATTGAATATGGTATTCGAAAGGAGTTAAATCGAATATAAGTTATTCGAAGGGAGTTAAATCAAATATGGTATTCGAAAGTTAGTAAATCGAATTAGTTATTCGAAAGGGGTTAGTTGAGTCGAGTTAATTGAATAGAGTTAATCGAATATTAGTTATTCGAATAAGAGTTAACCAGTTAGAGTAAAACCATTAGAGTAAATCTGTTAGAGTTAAACCATTAGAGTAAAACTATCAAGGTAAACCAGTTAGGGTTGACCAGTCAGAGTTAATCAGTTAGGGTTGACCAGTCAGAGTTAATCAGTTAGAGTTGATCAGTCAGAGTAAATCAATTAGAGTTGACTAGTTAGAGTTGATCAGTTAGAGTTAACCAGTTAGAGTTAGAATTTAACAATAAGGAATTTATCAAAGGAGTTAATCGAATTGGAATAAATCGATTAGAGTTGGTCGAATAAGGAGTTATCGAATTAGTTATTCGAAAGGGTTATCGATTATAGTTTAATCGAAGGGAGTTATCGAATTAGTTATTCGAAAGGAGTTGAGTAAGGAGTTAAGCAAAAAGAGTTAATCGATTAGGGTTAAATAAATAGAGTTAATCGAATTTAGTTTATTCGAAGAAAGGTTTTCGAATCTAGTTATTCGTAAGAGAGATTATCAAATATAGTTATTCAAAGGGAGGAGTTATCGAATAGATATGTATTCGAATGAGAGTTACGTAAGGAAGTGTTTAAAAGTTAAAAGATGAACTTACCCTATTTCGAGATTTGAAATGTTGTTCAGTTAAGGTCTGAGAGGTAGTTATACCCCAATTTGATTGACTTCGTTTTTAATTTAGAAATGGTTAAGGTTCGAGAGTGAAAGTGGTTAAGTGATTTTAGTAAATGAGTATAGTGGTTTGAGTTGTCGTGGCGATGTTGATTTAAACATCTGTTTAAATCCAAGTAAAGAGGATTTGGAAATGTTTTCCAAATAAAATCAGAAACGTAATCAAACATAGAAAATAAGGAACATATGAATATATATATATATATGATTGATGATTGAATGATAGAATTTCCATCTAGAAATAATATCGTTGTTTGCACACGTGTTTTTCTTCGATAGTTAACTCGCCGACTATCGAAGTTTTTGACCATTTTAACGTTGTTAATATGGAGAGACCGGTTGGATTATTATCCAAAGAGCCACTCTGTATTGGCATAAGCATTGCGAATCATATATGCCAAAGGTAATTGAAGACGGAGTAAAGTGCAAGGGCATTGTATAAGTCTTAGATAACAGTGTCTAAGACGGATGTATTGGATAGTGCCTTCGGTTCATCATGTTCCTGGATGACTTGTATGGATGAATGTCTGACAGAGTATTTCCAGAAAGGGTCACGTACATTGATTTCTTCAACTGTACCAAGAGTGGAAGCGAAGAAGGAAACTTCTTTTAGCTGACACGTAATGTAATAACCCGAAAATCTGGGCCAGTTTAAAATTTTTATTTTGGCAGTTTTAGCGAATTTTGAATATTTAAAATAGATTATTTTAAATAATATTGTCGAGAAATTTATTTTGAATAGAATTCGATTGTATATATTTATATACGTCGTCGTTGGAATATAAATAATTATATATAATTATAAATAGAATTGAAAATGGCGCGGTAGTTCGATAATTCGATTTCAAACTTCAATTGAATGTACCGGGTGCAAAACAATCCGGATTTTAGTGAAACCAAAAATAATGGAATCTAATTGTGAATATCTTTCCAACGAATCCGAAAAACCAAGATTTCATAGTGGGAATCAAAAGATATGTCCAGTTGAAAATTCTGAATAGTCGCTATGGAATTCAGGCCCTTAAAAATGGACATTTTGCAAACGACCTCGGATTTCGACGAAACCACTTTTGTTGGATCCGCAGTGTCAAGTTATTGCTAGGTTTCAAATTTCATAATTTTTCGAATCAATATGTGAGCGTGGCAAAGGAAAACGCGTTTGATCAGTTTCAGTTGATTTTAATCGACTGGAAATTGGCCATTTTTCAAATGGTCTCAGATTTCGACGAAACTAGTTTTGTTAGGACCGTATCGTCAATACGAAGCTAGATAATATTTTTCTAGAATTTTTCTAGTTAGTATGTGACCTCGTTAATTTGAAATGTACGTTTAAAATTCAATATAATGATTTAAATGTAAATTCAGTGAAAACTGATTGTAACAGCCGAATCAGCCTACGATACATATCCCATTGTGTTCGGAATGGGGGTAATTAGCTATGGACGGCAGGCGGTGGGCCCCGTTTTGAGGTCGAAAATAAAAGTTGCTTTTTGGGTGGAAAATTAAATTAATAATTAAAAAAAAACATATCCCTCTTCCCTTTAATACTTCTGGCCCCCCCCCTTTTCGAAATCAAAACTGACAGGAAAGAAAAAAAAAATTGATGAACGACGGGATCGCCTCCCCCCCCCCCTCTCTTCTTCGTCGACGGCGCCGCCACCAGGGGGGACCGCCGCCCTTCTCCCCTCTGCTCCCTCCAGCCTCGCTCCTCTCTCACCTTCCCTCCTCTGATAACCGCACCCCCCCCTTTCTAGCCACCGTCGCCCTCCCCAAGGCGGCGCCGACCACCACCTGCTGATGCTCCTCCGCCCATACAGCGCGCTGGGCCCCTTCAGCTCCTCCTACCCCCTCGTCGCCGCCATATTCCCCCTCCAAACCCGTCGGTAAGCTTTAATTAATTTATCTAATTTTGTTATTTGCTGAAATTATTATTTTTTTTATATAAAACAAAATCAGTTTTTAGATTTATAAGTTTAAGAATCAGTTTTATTTATTTTGAATATGAAACCAAATTTTACTGATAATAAAGTTTCAATTTTTACATGTGATACTAGCGATGAAAATATGGATGCAAGATAAGGAAAAATGTGATTTTTATTTGCTTGAAGGTTCGATTTTTTATTAAACGAAGAAAGGTTAGATTTTTATTATATCGAAAAGTTAAAAATATGATTTTCATATAAGTATGATAATATAAAATTCAATCTTTATTTTTGAAAAGGTTGAATCTTTATGAATGAAAGGCAAAAACTTTATTTTTGAAAAGGTTGAATCTTTATGAATAAAAGGCGAAAACTTTATATTTAAAAGGGCGAGATCTTTATATTCGAAAGGAAGGATTTTTGTTTATGAAGAGAATTAAAAATATAATTTTTACATGATAGGAATATTAAAAATAGCATCTTTATAATGTAGAGAAAGTAAAAATGTGATTTTTATATAATGTATAGCGAAGTAAAAATAGGATTTTTATATGTTGAACTTCGAAAGTAAAAATCATATTTTTATATATTGAAAGTCGAAGTAAAAATCATATTTTTATATATTGAATAGCATCGTAAAAATTTGATTTTTACATATGTAGAGAATACGGGCGAAAGCGACAAAAAGGCGAGGTCGACGAAGAATTCTGCAAAAGAAGATTCAAGATAATTGGATAGCTTTTGGTGAGAATTTCTCACTCTTCAATTTATTTTCTAGTTATATATATATATACTAGGATGCAGACGGTGTTTAGTAGCACCCGACCCAATCGTTCACAGACCATGGACTTGTTTGTTTGGCTGTTTGGTGATTGATTGCGATATTGGTTTGAATGTGGTTTGTGGTGTGGAAAATCGAATCGATAAATGGGTTAGGATTAGACGTGCGCCGTTATAAGGCGAAGGAGTAAGGCTAGGTTAGACTCTTACTCCAAATTTTGTGGTTTGCATGACAAAAGTGATTTGATTGATGTGTGAATGGCGTGGGCCTTCACTAGACCGGGGATAAGGCTAGGCCTTGTCCCGTTTCTAGTATCGTGCCGTTATGCCGCCGAAATTTTCTAAAATATGTTAGAAAAATAAAAATATCATTTTATTGTGTAAATGAACTGAATAGGAATTCATGTGTTAAAATAAAATATATTATCGTTAAAAATATAATTTTTAACGTGAAAGTGAATAAATAAATATTTATAAACAAATCGGCCGATTTGTTTGTATACACTGATTTGACTGATATTGATTGGGTCGATAAATTTTACACATCGCCCAACTGCACAAATAAAATATGTGTTTGATTGTTTGAAACCCCACACGGGTGTTGGGATGAAATTTGATGTTCACTCATCCTGATTGATTAAATATGTCGATCGGTCGATTGACAGACTGTTATAAGCGTCAGATGTCTATATTTGATGCTTATACAGTGTAGTGCACTTTGGTTGATGATTGATTATTTTTCAATGCTATCATATACATGTGTTGTATGGAATCCATATAATTAACGTTATATGGTGATTGATTGGGCCTCATTCCAATCGGGAAAACAATGAATATTATAAAAGAAAATTCATGTGTTGAATATAAAAATAGTCATGTGTTGACGATGATCATGTGTTGAAACTATTCATGTGTTGAGTAAAATATTTTAGATAAAATAAATTACATCTTTATCATATTTAATATTAGAACTACTTCCCAGTAGAAGTCTAATTAAAAATCAAACGATAGATACCATAGTTTTATAAAATATTTTACATAACAAAAATAGTGATGTGTCGACAGTACTCATGTGTTGAGATTAGTCGTGTGTTGAAAGAAATATAGATTCATGTGTTGAATAGAACAAATATTCATTTGTTGAATAGAATAACGAATTGAATTGAAAACGATTTCGAAATGAATTGAATTGAAAACGATTTCGAAATGAATTGAATTGAAAACGATTTCGAAATGAATCGAATTGAAAACGATTTCGAAATGAATCGAATTGAAAACGATTTCGAAATGAATCGAATTGAAAACGATTTCGAAATGAATCGAATTGAAAACGATTTCGAAATGAATCGAATTGAAAACGATTTCGAAATGAATTGAATTGAAAACGATTTCGAAATGAATTGAATTGAAAACGATTTCGAAATGAATTGAATTGAAAACGATTTCGAAATGAATTGAATTGAAAACGATTTCGAAATGAATTGAATTGAAAACGATTTCGAAATGAATTGAATTGAAAACGAATTCAAATTGAATTGAAAGTGAATTGAAATGAATTCAAATTGAATTAAAATTTGAATTGAATAGAAATGAATTTTAAACGAATTTATAAAGAAGAATTCAATTTTGATTTGAATTGAAAAGAAAGTTGAAATTGCTTTTGAAACAATTTTAAAACGATTTATAAAATTCGTTTTAAATAGAAATCGACGAAATATATATATAATATATATATTATATATATAATAGCCTGAATAGAACGCGCCGCGCCGCGGCAGTTCGTGAATTTCGACCATTTATTTCAAACGGACATTGCGGGAGATCCGACCGTCGGATTCTCCTAAAACCGGAACCGTTGGGTTCGTATCGAAAAGAGCTTTCCAATGAATATTAGAAATTTGAAGTCTAACGGTTGGATTTGGAATTATGTCCAAATCAAATTCGAAAAAGGTCGCTGTAAGTGCAGTTCGATGGCCGTTGATGGAAATCGACTGTACGGGCCTTGATAAAATTATTAAAAATATCGATAATTTGTGTAAAATTATAATATGTGAATTGGAAAGGATTGGGCTGGAAAATTTCACGTTAGAAGGTAAAAATAGATTTTTATCGAAATGAACTAGTTTTGAACTAGAATTAAAATCAATTTATTTTTGAAATAAATAAATTGAATTTGAAAGTGATTTTGAAAATAATCGATATTTCCAATACGTGGATTGGACTGGAGTTGAATCGAAATTTTCTTAGGAATATTTCGATGTTGGATTTCGTGACTATACAGATATTGTTTTGGGGAATTTGAAAGATATATTATATATCTTTATTTCCAATACGATATTTGTTAGTTTCAGAATTTGATATTGAATATAAGCCAATATATTTTCTATTCAGAGCCTTGTATTTAATATCAAATGTGATTTGGTTTGTCGTGAATCGTGTTTTTGATGACATTGGTTCTTTAACCCAGTTAAAGTCAAGATGTTGTTTTTTTTTTTTTGAAAAGATTAAAACTAAGTGTAGTTTTAAAGAATCTTTAATTAGATTAAAATGTGAATTGATAATTTAAATTATCAAATCTGGAAAAGTGATCGGGAATGGAGTACCACCAGTTTTGCTCCAAAGCGATAGTTAAATCTTTAATTAGATTTGAACGTGAAATGGTAATTAATTTTACCGATAACACCGTGGTGTTAGATATGGAGTATCACCAGTTTTGCTCCATGGGATATATAGGTTGGGATTGGGAAATAAAATAAATAATTACTTCGGTGTGGTTCGCTAATCCCGACTAGTTTGAAATGATATCCAAAGGAGGATTAAAGAATAAATTTAGAAGAATTTATGTTGGATAAAATTAATGGGAACATTTCCCTAAGAATGTGATTTTGTGAATAAAAGAATATTCTGAATTGGAATGAGGCGTTTGTTGTGTTTGTGTAACATTCGTTTATTATATACGTGGGTTATTTAGAAAGGCCGGGTTATACCCATTCTGAATAACCGGTCAGACCCAGAACGAACTTGTAAATGGATTGTGTGTCTGACATTGGATTTTATTCTGTGTTGATTGATTTCTATTAAATATACATCTGTTTGGCGGCGGAGAATTTATTCTCTTGCTTAACGCCCTTCTCTGAGACGTACGAGCTCAGAGGTTGTATATCGATGGACATCAGTCGCATGGAGTGAATTGCCAATGTGGCATGCGTAAGTGGCAATTGATCAGGGCTTCTGTTGAAAAGCAAAGTCTTGTGGTTGATGATCAAAGCACGGCCTGTGTGGCGTAGCTTTGTGTATAACGTGAATTCGCGAGCCTCACACCTCGGTATGAGTCAAAAACGGGATAGTGACTGCAGGGATAGCACGACGTTTCTTTCTAGCTAGGTTGGTGTCAGTGACCTACCAGCCCTGACATTTATATACTTTTCACCTGTGTGGTTGTTGGATATGAGGCGCCTCGGATATAGGTCTGTAAGGACCGGGAAACGTGTGTTCAGGAATAACTAATCCTCAAAAGTAAGAGAGGACCGGCCCTGAAGATCCAAGGATCATAGTGGGGTCCTGGGACATTTGCTAGAGTGTCTCGAACGCGGAGAGGAGCTTGCCCCTTGCCTCGACTCATGACGGAAATCCAATTTCCAATACGTGTGTTTCGGTTTTATTTGTAAAACCTAGTATGGCGACATAGTGGTATGGGTCATTAATGCCGCCTATGATTGATATTTATGATTGAAATTGTTTTGACACTATACACCTATAATAGTATCAAATAATGTGTTTTAAACATATCAAGCATGCTTTGGCTGTTATAAGGTAAAAACCCTATCCTCCGGCTTGCGTTGCATTGTGTGATGGGACCTGGGTCTTATAACAGCTTCATTTTTCTTTATTTAGCATTGCGCTGTTTATTTTATGCACTGGTATTCTTGGGAGGAAACCCGTTCCGTGTTATACGGCGTGGTCCCTTGATTTACCTAACTTTAAAATAAAGAATTATAACTGTTTTAGTTCTCACACCAGTCACATGACTGACCTGGAGTTTATTGTTTTAACCTAAACTCTGGGTGCCCCTATTTTCCACACGGGCAGCTAGTAGTTTTGGTTTTGCAGATTCATATTCACAGGTTCCTGATATACAGCTGGAACGATGCTCGGGAAGCTCTGTACCCGTGTATCACTTCTAGTTGTGTTTTGTATATTTTTCCGCTGCTATGTAATTTATTGTGATCTCTGATATTTGTTGAATGTAATTTAATCATTTATACTCTGTATATTCTTGTATCTGATGGAATTGTTGTAATAACAATGAAATGTTCTTCCGTCTGCGTCCTTTTGTGTGTTGTTCTCAAAGTATTCGTGCTTTCCTTCACGGGGAAGTTACGGGTTCTTACAGTGGTATCAGAGCTTTGGTTTGCAGAGCTCGAGAACAAGACACATTAGAACCATACGAAAGAATTCATCAGATATTGGATTAGTAATATCCAATTAGAGTGACTCGTTAGAGATAGGATCAGTAGTATCCTAGAACGAGTGTGAAGAGTATATTTTTCAAATGAAAACAATTTTGTTTTGAAAATTTAAATCGTTTTATACGTATTTGAAAATTTATTTATATTGAATATGGACAATCGAGTATATATAGGTTTTGCATATACGCGTCATGAACGTATATTCGAAGTTTTAATATACTGGGTAGATATAGAATCACATTCTAGATATCCGGGGATGATTCTGATGATGGTGCATCATCATCAGTATTCATATTCGAATTTTGAAGGTGTGATTTCTATATATTTCCATTAGACTGGTGTGAGAACCAAAACTAGTATAGTTAGAACACATTGTTGTGAATTGGCATCAAAACATGATTTTTTTGTATATGTATCAAAATTTATGGATTTGAAACTCTAATTCACTAATTGATTGATGTTTGTGTTGTTTGTTTAATTGTTTGATAATTTTTAACCATTATGCCTAATTGAACCGAATTTTGAATTGTATTGGAAATTGGTCGCATCTGCTTGCATATACATATACTTACATTGAACAGGTCATAGCAAGGAGGCTAGAGCCAGAGAATAAAATTTGTTTGCCCGACAAATAGGTACATGTTTACTACGTAATTTACTGTTTTGTTTGGGTGATGATGATTTTGTGAGCCTATTGGCTAGCCGCTTGGCTTTTTCTTTTTCTTTTTGAGATCTGAAGGACCGGGGAAGCTATTTGAAATTCCCCGATGCTCCCGGTGCAGGGGAGGTTATGGCGAAATTTTTCGAAAATTTAGGGTGTTAGCCAAATTTTTGAAATTTTGAAAATTCTCAGAAACTGAAAAGTTGGAGAATGCAAGCCAGATCGAGCGTAGAGTTGAATAATCAAACCGCTTTCGACTTTGTTCGAAAAGTTTTAAGTGGGGGAGATTGTAATAACCCGAAAATCTGGGCCAGTTTAAAATTTTTATTTTGGCAGTTTTAGCGAATTTTGAATATTTAAAATAGATTATTTTAAATAATATTGTCGAGAAATTTATTTTGAATAGAATTCGATTGTATATATTTATATACGTCGTCGTTGGAATATAAATAATTATATATAATTATAAATAGAATTGAAAATGGCGCGGTAGTTCGATAATTCGATTTCAAACTTCAATTGAATGTACCGGGTGCAAAACAATCCGGATTTTAGTGAAACCAAAAATAATGGAATCTAATTGTGAATATCTTTCCAACGAATCCGAAAACCCAAGATTTCATAGCGGGAATCAAAAGATATGTCCAGTTGAAAATTCTGAATAGTCGCTATAGAATTCAGGCCCTTAAAAATGGACATTTTGCAAACGACCTCGGATTTCGACGAAACCACTTTTTTTGGATCCGCAGTGTCAAGTTATTGCTAGGTTTCAAATTTCATAATTTTTCGAATCAATATGTGAGCGTGGCAAAGGAAAACGCGTTTGATCAGTTTCAGTTGATTTTAATCGACTGGAAATTGGCCATTTTTCAAATGGTCTCAGATTTCGACGAAACTAGTTTTGTTAGGACCGTATCGTCAATACGAAGCTAGAAAATATTTTTCTAGAATTTTTCTAGTTAGTATGTGACCTCGGTAATTTGAAATGTACGTTTAAAATTCAATATAATGATTTAAATGTAAATTCCGCGAAAACTGATTGTAACAGCCGAATCAGCCTGATACCACTGTAAGAACTCGTAACTTCCCCATGAAGGAAAGCGCGGATACTTTGAGAACAACACACAAATGAGCGCATACGGAAGAACATTTCATTGCTATTACAACAATTCCATCAGATATAAGAATATACAGAGTATAAATGAATAAATTACATAGGATAAATATCAGAGATTACAATAAATTACATAGCAGCGGAAAATAATACAAAATACAACTGAAAGTGATACACGGATACAGAGCATTCCGAGCATCGTTCCAGCTGTAAATCAGGACCCTGTGAATATAAATCTGCAAAACTAAAACTACTAGCTGCCCGTGCGGAAAATAGGGGCACCCAGAGTTTAGGTTAAAACAATAAACACCAGGTAATGTGTGGTTGTAGATGTCAATTAGTGATTTTCGATGGATCTGACAATGTGGCATTCGAAGTGAATCTGATGTGATGATGAATCGTAACCTCAAGCCTCATCAAATGGTAAATGACATAAATCGGGCAGGCAACATGGCTAAGTCAGTCGCTCCGAAGTAGGGTGTATAATCACCTGATCTAGAGTTTCATTTACTTCTAAAAATCTATTGTTGATGCTGTCCCATACGGGAAACGATTGCTGATCCCAACCGTTGGTGATATACATTCGATACACTCAAGCGAAATGAGTGGTCGGTCATGTGCGGCCGGGTTGCAAGATGTTCTTGTTGAACCCAGTGTATTCCTTTCTAGAGGTACACTAGCGGAAGGTGGTTCCATACCTTGTCATATTTGGAAATCCATTACCCAATACGTGCTTGCGGTTTTGATTGTATACTATATATGTAGAACGTGAGATGAAAGCGTTTCTGCTAGATGATTATTATATTGTGGTTTATAGACATTATTATAATATCAAAAGGTTTTTGATATAAAGATAATTTGGATTCTCATAAGGAAAAAACCCGTTCCGTTATACGGCGTGGTCTTATGAGATATCGTTTACTTGTTCGAACTGTTTTACTCATACCTGTCCCATGACTGGCCCGGAGTTTATTTTGTTGTTTTCCCTAAACTCTTGGGTGCCTAAATTTTTACGGGCAGTCAAGTAGTCAGGATTTAAAGATATACTGGAAGAGCTTGGAGCAGGAGGCTTCAGGATTATATAGCTATAGTTATTTCCGCTGTGTTGTAAGTGTTGTACTTTGTTAATGATGTATATTCAAGTACAGATGTATATTTCAAGTTATGTTATATATATTATATGTTATTTGTTCCGCTGTGAGATTCGTGTTACTCTGATGTTGTGTTGTTTTTCTTCTTCTATTCTAAGTTTCTATCTTATCTTTCCTTACCCTCTATTTTCTTTCATTAATGACCGGTATTTTCGATCCTTGGATGTTCGATATGTGTTGTATATCGGATAACCAAGATCGCCATAATCCCGGGTCATTACAGTTATTCAATTATAGTTGATCGAATATAGTTATTGAGATAGAGTTAGTCATACATAGTTACTCAGGATAAGTTGCCATTTCGTACGACTGCTAGCGTAATTCGTAGGGCTGCAGATAGCCTAGGGCAGTGGGATGTTTCCTGAGGGAATCAGGCGTAACCATTGTGATCGCTGCGATCTAGAGTCATGCGAATGGAGTTAAATCAAATATTAGTTATTCTAACAAAGTTAAAAGGAGTTATCGAATATTAGTTATTCGAATAGAATTAATGGAGTTAAATCAAATATTAATTATTCGAATAGAGTTAAAGGAGTTATCGAATATAGCTTATTCGGAAGGAGTTAAGTGAAAAGAGCTAATCCAATAGGGTTAATCGGTAAGAGTTAAATCAAATAGAGTTAATGAAACAATCTGAAATCCCCCTTACGGGAAATCACGGATTGAGTCGAGGACAAGCCACAACAGAACGCAAACTGAAGAACATTTCATTGTTAATTACAATAATTCATCAGAATACAAGAATATACAGAGCATAAACAATTTATATACATTCGATAAATATCAGAGATTACAATACATACATAGCAGCGGAAAATAATACAAAACACAACTGAAGAAGATACACGGATACAAAGCTTTCCGGATATCGTTCCGGCTGTAAACCAGGATCCTGTGACTATAAATCTGCAAAACCAAAACTACTAGCTGCCCATGTCAAAATAAGGGCACCCAGAGTTTAGGTTAAAACAATAAACTCCAGGTCAGTCATGGGATTGGTGTGAGAACTAAAACAGTTATTAATCTTTATTTTAAAGTTAGGTAAATCAAGGGACCACGCCGTATAACACGGAACGGGTTTCCTCCCAAGAATACTAGTGCATAAAACAAACAGCGCAATGCTAAATAAAGAAAAATGAAGCTATTATAAGACTCAGGTCCTATCACACAATGCAACACAAGCCGGGGGATAGGGTTTTCCCTTATAATAGCCAAACATGCTTAGTACGTTTTAAACAGATCATTTGATAATATTATAAGTGCATAGTGTATAAAACAACTTCAAATCATAAGTATCAATCATAGGCGGCATGGGTACCATATATCATGTCGCCAATACTAGGCTCTACAAATAAAATCGCAAAGTCACGTATTTGGAAATTGGATTTCCATCTGTGAACCAAGGCAAAAGATAGTCCTCTACCGATTCGAGACGCTCTAGCCCGTGTCTCAGGTCAGAGCTCGAGTGACCTTGGAGCGACAGGGCCGGTCCACCAATGTGGATTGGACGAAATCCTGAACACTGCATTTCCCCGCCCTTTGGGGCGTAGGTGAGCCAACTAAATGACTCCATCGGTCCCGGATCGACCGATATAACCGAGGCGCCTCCAATTCCAACAACCACATGAGTCAAACTCATCAGCCAGTTCAAGCACTGACGCCACTCCTAGCTGGAAGAAAACGCATGTCCTCCCTGAGGTCCGTCTCCCGTTTTTGGTTCACACCGGGGTGTGAGGCTCACGAATCTACACTACACAAAGCTATGCCACAAAGGTTGTGCATTGATCATCAACCGCAAGACTTTTCTTTTCAACAAAAGCCTTGATCATTTGCATCTTAGCATGCCACACAGGAAAACCACTCCATGCCACCGATATCCATCAATCACACAGAATGATTTCCAATGTCGGACACACAGTCCATTTACAAGTCCGTTCTGGGTCTGAACGAAACCGGAGGCACCTAGTACCCCGCATATCCATCGATCTCCAAGTACGTCTGGACGACCACTAACTGATTCTCTCCTCTTGGGTGTACGGCCTAATCAAGATCATCAGTAACCACCTAAACGACGTGAAGACCTCCGGTCTTCAACCACCATCTTCATCTTCGACTTATCGTCGTACCAGTTATTCAGAATGGGATAGACCTGGTCTTTCCGAATAACTCGCGTATATAATAAACAAGTGTTACACAAACACAACATACGCCTCATTCTAATTCATCAGTCACTAACCGTAAATTAACAAGAGAAATTGCCCAAATATTAACCCCAAAGGCCGAAACCAACATCAGACCAATATCCGGAAAACCATTCCGCTTAGCTAACCGACAGTTAGTTTCTAAATTTCACAATCTTAGGGAAAGGTTCCCATTAATTTTATCAAAGATAAATCCTTTAAATTTATTCTTTAATCTACTTTTGAATATCAATTCAAACTAGTCGGGATTAGCGAACCACACCGAAGTGATCATTTATTTTATTTCCCAATCCCAACCTATTCATCCCATGAAGTAAAACTGGTAATACTTCATATCTAATATCACGGTGTTATCGGTAAATTCAATTACCATTTCACGTTCAAATCTAATTAAAGATTTAACTAACGCCTGGAGCAAAACTGGTGATACTCCATTCTCGATCTTTTTTTCAATCTAATTAAAGATTCATTAAAACTCCATTTAGTCTTAATCTTTAACTGGGTTAAAGAATCAATGTCATTTAAAACACGGTTCACGATAAACCCCAAAATCACATCACATTTCAATCAGTCCCTAACCGTAAATTAACAAGTGAGCAATTCCTTAAGTATTAACCCCGAAGGCTGAAACCAACATCAGATCAATACCACAGAAACCATTCAACTTAACTAATCTCCAGTTAGTTTCTGATTTTCTTACTCCTTCGGGTCTAAGAACAGTATTATTGAAGATACCGTTCACGACAACCCAAAATCACATCACATTTCAATCAGTCCCTAACCGTAAATTAGTAAGAGAACGATTCCCTAAGTATTAACCCCGAAGGCCGAAACCAACATCAGATCAATACTCTAGAAACCATTTAACTTAACTAACCTCCAGTTAGTTTCTGATTTTCCTAACTTCTTTTTGGGTCTAAGAACAGTATTATTGAAGATACCGTTCACGACAACCCAAAATCACATTTCATTAATTATCGGGTTAAATAACAAGTGTTATTTAAAACACTGTTCACGATAAACCCAAAAATCAACACCAATTCAATTCCAATTAAATATTATTTAATTGGTACACCTCATTAAATCTAAATAAAAAAATTTAATCATTTTCTCAACTGGGCTTAAGAACAGTGTTAATGAAGACACCATTCACGACAAACCCAAATCATATTTGATATTAAATACAAGGCTTTGAATTGAAAATATATCGGCTTATATTCAATATCAAATTCTACGACCAACAAATATCGTATTGGAAATAACGATATATATATATATATATATATATATATCTTTCAAATTTCCATAACAACATCTGTATAATCACGAAATCCAACATCGAAATATTCCGAAGACAATTTCGATTCAAATCCACTCCAATGCAATTATTGGAAATTCTGGTTATTTTCAAAACCATTTCAAATCCATTTTTTTTTTGAAAAAATAAATAAATTATTATTCTAGTTCAAAACTAGTTCATTTCGATAAAAATCTATTTTTATCTTTTCAACTATGGAGTTTTTCATCCTAATTCTTCACAAATCATTTCTTATGATTTTACACAAATTATTAATATTTTTAATAACTTTATCAAGGCCCGTACAGTCGATTTCCATCAACGGCCATCGAACTGCACTTATAGTGACCTTTTCCAAATTTGATTTGGACATAATTCCAAATCCAACCGTTAGATTTCTAATTTCTAATATTCGTTAGAAAGCCCTTTTCGATACGAACCCAATGGTTCTGGTATTAGGAGAATCCGACGGTCAGATCTCCCGCAATATCCATTCGAAGTCAATGGTCGAAATTCGCAAACTGCCGCGGTGCGGCACGTTCTATTCAGGCCATTATATACATAATATATATATAATATTTCGTCGATTTCCTTTCAAAACATGCTTTATAAATCGTTTTAAATTCATTTCAAATTGATTTTATTTTAAATCGATTTTTAATTCAATTTCAGTTTGTTTCCAATTCGATTTAATTTCTATTCGATTTTGAATTTATTTCAAATCGATTTCTATTCAATTTCAATTCGTTTTCAATTCGATTCAATTTCTATTCGATTTTGAATTTATTTCAAATCGATTTCTATTCAATTTCAATTCAATTTGAATTCATTCCAATTTGATTTCAATTCGAATTCAATTCTATTCAATTTCAATTCTATTCGAATTTCAAATCATTTCAGTTTATTTCGAATTTCAAATCAATTCAATTTAATTCGAATTTCAATTCTATTCAATATAATTCGAATTTCAAATCAATTCAACTTAATTCGAATTTCAATTCATTTCAATTTAATTCGAATTTCAATTCTATTCAATATAATTCGAATTTCGATTATTTTCAATATAATTCAAATTTCGAAAACACTTTCAATATACATTGAAAATTGAATAAAATCGATATAAATATCGTTCACGTCAAAATGGCGTCAATCTAATCAATACGGCTTCATATATTTCTATTTTCAAATATTCTATTTCAAATATTTCTTTTTCAAATATTTCTATTTCAAAACTGGAATGAGGCCCAATCATTTACCATATAATGTTAATTATATGGATTTTCTACAACACATGTACAAAATAACTACGATAAATAATCAACCATCATCCAAAGTGTGTTCTACACCGTATAAGCATCAAATATAAATATTTAACGCTTATAACAGCCTGTCAATCAATCGATCGACATACAACTAATTACTGGGATTAGTGTATGTCATCTATCATCCCAATACCCGTGTGGGGTTTCAAACAATCAAACACAAATTTTATTTGTGCAGTTGGGCGATGTGTAAAATTTATCGTCCCAATCAATATCAATCAAATCAGTGTATATAAACAAATCTCCGATTTGTTTATAAATATTTATTTTAAATACACGTTAAAAATTCTATTTTTAACTATAAAATATTTTTAACTATATAAATATTTTATTTCATTTCACATCACATCACACAATCAACTACACATCAAAATCAAACAAACAAGCATATAAGTCGTTCATGGTCTGTGGACGAAGTGTGTCAGGTGCTACAAAACACCATCTGCATCCTAGTATATATTTCAAACTAGAAATAAATTAAAAGTGAGAAGTTCTCACCGAGGGATCCAATCCTCCATAGAAATTTCTGAAATTCAGAACAGTCTGGATTTGCCCGTACTTCCAATGTAGTCTTCTCCACGCTGTTCATATTAAAATCACACTTTTAATATGATATTCTATACATTAAAAATCATATTTTTAATACTCTACCAATATAAAAATCATATTTTTATTCTTTCTACAATATAAAAATCATATTTTTAACCTTTCTAACTTCATATTTTTATAAAAATCAAATCTTTATTGGTTATAAAAATCTAATCTTTTCTAGTTAAAAATATAAACTTTTCACGTATTAGAAATCATAACTTTCATGAAGATAAAAATATATGATTTCATGTAAATAAAAATATAATTTTTTTCCTATGAACAAAAACGATTCTTTTCTTCTAATATTATTTATATATAAACCATATTCCTTTTCTGAAATTTATCTATATAAAAAAAAAATTAATAGCATAAATAAATATAAGTAAAACTTACTTCTCATTGGTTGAAAATAAAGGGGGCTTCACAGTCGGGTGGACGCTGGCCAGAGGGGCGTGGGGTGGCGGTGAGTGGACTGAGGATCGGCGGCGGTTGACTGGCGGACGGGGCATGGCTGGAGCTAGGCTTTCGGTGCTGGGCTGCTTCAGGGGTTTGGGGGGGTTCTACAAGCGGACGGGGGAAGGGGGATTGGAGGGCGACGAGGCCAGGGGAGGGGCCGATCGCCGCAGTGGGGTCAGCGTGGAGCGTGGCGTCGACGGTGAGGAGCTTCATCATTTTTTTTCTTTTTATTTCAATTTCGTTTGGAACGAATAGTGAGAGGGAGGGGAGAGAAACTGAGGGGTGGAGGAGTTATATAACAATATATATATATATAATATTATTTTAATTTATTTTCAAAAAGGGTTGACTTTTTCTTCGGACTTCAATCGAGACCCAACGACTATCGCCCCTAGCTAGTTACCCCCATTCTGAACACAATGGGATATGTTTCGTAAGCCAATTCGACTGTTTCGATCAGTTTTCGTCAAAATCAACATATAACTCTATATATTGAATTTGAACGCGCATTTCAATTTACTGGGGTCACATACCAACTCTAAAAATTTCTGAAAAATATTTTCTAGCTTCGTATTGACGATACGGTCCTAACAAAACTAGTTTCGTCAAATTCTGAGACCGTTTGAAAAATGGCCAATTTCCAGTTGATTAAAATCAACTGAAACTGGTCAAACGTGTTTTCCTTTGCCACGCTCACATATTGATTCGCCAAATTAAGAAAACTGGAATCTAGAAATAACTTGACCTCACGGACCCAAAAAAAAGTGGTTTCGTCGAAATCCGAGGCCGTTAGCAAAATTTCCATTTTTAAGGGCCAGAATTCCATAGCGATTATTCTGAAAATTCAACTGGACGTATCTTTTGATTCCTGCTATGAAATTTCGATTTTTCGGATTCGTTGGAAAGATATTCTCAATTAGATTCTATTATTTTTGGTTTCGCTAAAATCCGGTTTATTTTGAGTCATGTACATTAAATTGAATTTTGAAATCGAATTATTGAACTACCGCGCCATTTTCAATTCCTTTTATAATTATAAATAATTATTTCTATTCTAACGATGACGTATATAAATATATACGTTCTAATTCTATTCAAACTAAATTTTTCGCCGTTATTATTTAAAATGATTCATTTTGAATAATCAAAATTCACTAAAATTGCCAAAATAAAATTTTTAAATTGGCTCGGATTTCCGGGTTATTACAGTTAATTGATAAGAGTAAATTGAATATAGTTTATTCGAAGAAAGGTTTTTGAATCTAGTTATTCGAAAGAGAGATTATCGAATATAGTTATTCGAAGGGAGGAGTTATCGAATAGGGATTTATTCGAAAGAGAATTACGTAAGGAAGTTTGAAATGTTGTGTATCAACATAAGTGTGTTTTTGAAAAGTTAATGGTTGTGTAGCACTTTTTCTACCTTAGCAATTTCGAGGACGAAATTATTTTAAGTGGGGAAGATTGTAATGACCCAGATTCTTATGGGTTAATTTTAAATATTTAATATGGATTTAAATATTGGGCGGATAATATAAATGGAATTTTATATTAAGTTATCAATTTAATAATCGATTTTGATTTAAAATCGAATATATTAAATTGACGAATAGGAAAAATAATAAATATATAAATTCGAAGTTAGAGCTGAATCAAAATAATTCAGATAATCAGTGTCAGTTCTGTTTGAATGTAAAACCGATAATAATAATTTTATTATCAAAGAATTTATTTGTTTTAAATTTAAAATATATCGATTTAAATTAATATCTGTTCCAGATGATCGAATTGGACTTCGTGACCTATCCCAGTGTGTTCCGAATAGTGGTATTACCCTAAAATTGTCAGTTGTTGAGTTCAGGAAGGAGTTCAGAATTAGGGTGTATTTTTATTTAAAGGATGCGGGTTTTAAATTAATTAAAAAAACAAAATTTAAATGCCCAAAATTAAAAGGCGTGTTCTTCCTTAACACCACAAAACCAATGCCGTGGTGTTCAAATTTTAACCACACCCTTCTCTTTAAAATTAAGCCGACTCCCCTTTCCCTTTTATTTCTTTTGTTCAACCCAGTACTTTCCAAATTGAAATCGAACAGATTTAATACCGCTCCTCTCCTCCATCCCAAATTCAATATCGAAATCCCGTAAAATCATTTTTCAATTTCCATATGTTGTATCATCTTCGATCTCCGCTTGACTCTCCAGGTTCGAATTCGAATAAAGACGGTTAGGGCATCTTCTGAGTAGAGATACGATGGACGGAAAATGATGAGAAAGGGTGTGTGGCGTTCAACTAGGGTAGGCATACGATCTAAGGAGATATTGGGCGATTCGGTGGCAATTTTTATCACAACCTGTACGGATTGTCCAAGCACGTGATGACAAGATGAGGCACAGATGAACGCGAGCGCTGTAGTTGAAGTCGGATTTCACTTGGGGGGTTGCGAATTCGGGATTTGATGATGGCAAGGGGAAGAAATGATGTATGGTGGAAGACCGTGATGTGTAGTTGAATTTGAAAAGCACGGCAGAAGTAATTCCTGTAGCATGAAGTTTGAACTGGGGTGCTTAGGGAGTTCGACGGTGTGATAGTGTGGGAGGTCAAATCTGTTGTTTGTCGAGTAGGAGTGGATGGTTTCAGTTTTCGGACTGGTATAGTTTGGAGTTTGATGCATGTGTAGTAGGAGACTATAAGGGAGGGTCGCATTTTTGACAGTAAAAGGATATTCATATTATTGTTGTGATATTCAGGAGGTAGAGGGCACATATGTGAAGTATGATGATATTGGGGGAGTCAATAAATGATGGCGGCAGCAAGAAATATTATCGTGAATTAAGGTAATTTACTTTAATAATTAATTTATTTAATTCATCATAATGAAATATATTAAATTATACAAAGTAAGAAAATCGTAAAATAGAATTCGTAATTTGCATATCTTTTAATCAGGAATTCATTTGGAGTTGATCAGAGTTACCTAAATTTAATTTAAATCGAATAATATTCGATTTAATTTAAATTGGAATATTCGGCAAATAACATCACGGTGAGTAAATCTCACTCACCTTTTAGTTAGAATTATTTTTATATCGTTAAAAATAATTGTTTGTTGCTTGTTGAGTGCTTTCTGATTGTTTGAAATATATAGTTATTTATGGTTGACTATTATATATATATATTGGGTTGATGATTGGATTGATTCCCGCAGTACCATTAGCGGATGCCCACAGTATCATTAACGGATGACTCTATACACCCCACGCTATGATAGTGGATGACCTTCATACCACGATATCCTGCCGCAAAGCAGGATGGGTATTAATATGTTGACTAACGTCTATGGATGCAGGAAAACAGGTTGGAGGAATCCGACTGGATTCCTCAAAAATATATAATCTGTTTGTTTATTTGTTTGCATATACACTTTCATATATGGTGTGATAGACACCTGAAATAAACAATTGGTTGTTAGTGTTTAAATATCACTGGGCCTAAGTGTTGATATTTAAAATATCATGAAAAGGAATTTCGCAGGTTTAAAAGGAAAATCTATTTTCTAAAATAGAATTTGAAATTTCAAATGAGGAATTCAATAGAATTTGAATATGAGAAATTCAAATAGAATTTGAATATGAGAAGTTCAATGCAATTTGAATATAAAAAATGCAAAGAGAATTTCCAAAATAAGATTTTGGTTTTAAATAGATTTCGAAATAGGCTTGTTTAAATAAAATAAGGAAATTTTTAAAATATTGTTTATAAATATAATGAATAAATTATCAAGAGATAATTTGAATATTTGAATTCAAAGGAATTTAATATGGGATTTGAATTCAAAGGAATTAAAATAGATTTCGAATTCAAAGGAATTAAAATAAAATTTGAATTCAAAGGAATTCAAATGGATTTGAATAAAGAAATTCAAATAGAGAATTCATATAGAATTAAAAAGGAGATTGAATATTTGAAATTCAAATAGAATTAAAAAGGAGTTTGAATATAGGATTCAAATATAATCGAATTGGAATTTGAAAATAGAATTTAAATAAGAGAATTTCAAATAAATTTTAAATAAGGGAATTTCAAATAGAATTTAAATAAGGGAATTTGAAATAGAGTTTGAATAAGGGAAATTGAAATAGAAGTTGAATAAGAGAATTGAGAAAGAATTTGAATATAGAAATTCAAATGGGGTTTAAATATAGAATTTGAATATAGAATTCAAATGGAATTTAAATTATAGACTTTGAATATAGAATTCAGATGTAATTTAAACTATGAAATTTGAATATAGAATTCAAATGGAAAAGGAAATGGAATTTTGAATAACAAACCAAGTGATCTGGCAATGATTGTAAAGTTATTTAAAATGATCCGGCATTTGGCGAATCACCAGATTTGACAAGTGATCGGACGTAGAAAAATCAAGTGATCTGGCAATGATTACCAAGTTATTCAAGTGATCTGGCAAATCGAGTTATGAATCGAATTTGAACTTGGATAAGTAAACTGGACTTGAGAATTCGTAATAGAATTCGAATATGAAACTTAAATGGAAATTGGAATTTTAATTTTTTGAAAACAAGTTAAAATATATTTGAACACGTCATGTTCAAATATAAAAGTGAAATAGACTAAAGAGTTCATTAACAAATTAATTAACGAATTGAGTTAAACGATCGGGTATAGTTGAATTAAATTGGACAGGGTTAGATATACAGGAGACAGGTATGGATAAAGTGTTAGAAGGTATATAGATGGAGTGCTCGACAAAAAGGTATGTATTTAGTTCATATATGAGATTTTATGCGCCGTATCGGCAAGCCGCTTGGCTTTTTCTTTTTCTTTTGGATTGGTGAGGGCCATGGGAGGCTATTTGAAATATCCCGATGCTCCCGGTACAAAGGAGGTTATGGAGAATTTTTTCGGAAATTTAAGGAGTTAGAATATTTTTAAGAAGTTTGATAACTAGAATCTATATATCGATATATATAGAAGTCGATAAGGAAGAGAACTTAGAAATAGAATAGTAGATATGAAGACTCGGAATAAAATATCGTAAGAATAGAAAGAGAAAGAGTAAACGTGTTTAAAAGTGAATAAGTAATTGTATGGTATTGATTATTCAAGTAAGTAGTTATATCTGTTTTGACGTGATAAATGTTATTCAGTCAAGGTCTGAGAGCTAATTATACCCCAACTTGATTGATTTCATTATTAACAAATAAATAGTAAGATTCCAGGCTCGAAGATCAATGTTGGAAAAGAGTTAGTTGAATATAGTATTTGGGTTGTCGTAACGATGTTTTACACAACATCCGTTTTAACCCAAATAAATGTAAGCTTGGAAGTATAATAAAGAATATTTCCTAAGTTTAGAAATAAACGAGATCGAAAAAGAGATAAGTAATTGGAATATTTTCCAATTATAAATAGCATATATTTTCTAAAGTTCAGAAAATAAAGGAAGGCAATATTCGGAAATGTTTTCCAAATAACGTAAAAGGCCAATATGGTTATTGAAAATATTTGGTAAACAAATATTGATAAAGAAATAGAGAAGTGATTTAATTAATGAAATATTAATTAAGGGCTCAGTGATTGTTTGATAATTGGATGAACACTTGTTTTCTTCAACAGTTAAATCATCGACTATCGAAACACTTGTTTTTATTCAATAGTTAAATCACAGACTATCGAAGTTTTTGACCATCGTTGTCAATATGGAGAGACCGGTTGGATTATTATCCAAAGAACCACTCTGTATTGGCATAAGCGTTGCGAATCATATATGCCAAAGATAATTGAAGACGGAGTAAAGTGCAAAGGGCTATTGTCTAAGTCTTAGATAACAGTGCCTAAGAAGGATATACTGAATAGTGCCTTTGGTTCATCCTGTTCCTGGATGACTTGTATGGATGAATGTCTGACAGAGTATTTCCAGAAAGGTCACGTACATTGATTTCTTCAACTATACCAAAAGTGGAAGCGGAGAAGGAAACTTCTTTGGCGAACACGTAATGTACTGTTGTAGACGTAAATTAGTGATTTTCGATGGATCTGACAATGTGGCATTCGAAGTGAATCTGATGTGATGATAAAGCGTAACCTCAAGCCTCATCAACCGGTAAATGACAGAAATCGGGCAGGCAGCATTGCTATGTAGGTCGCACCTATTAGGGTGTATAATCACCTGATCTAGAGTTTCATTTACTTCTAAAAATCTATTGTTGATGTTGTCCCATTCGGGAAACAGTTGCTGATCCCAACCGTTGGTGATATACATTCGATACACTCAAGCGAAATGAGTGGTTGGTCATGTGTGGCTGAGTTGCAAGATGTTCTTGTTGAACTCGGTGTATTCTCCTCTAGAGATACACCAGCGGCAGGTGGTTCCATACCTTGTCATAGTTGGAAATCCATTACCCAATAAGTGCTTGCGGTTTTGATTGTATATTATATATGTGGAACGTGAGATGCAAATGTTCCACTAGATTGTTATTTACTTGATTTAGACATTATTATAATATCAAAAGAGTTTTGATATAAAGATTATCATTCCTTTCAAAGGGATTTTAAAGTTAAATCAAGTGTTTTGGATTCTCATAAGGGAAAAACCCATTCCGTGTTATACGGCGTGGTCTAATGAGATATCATTTAGTTTCTGAAACTGTTATAAACTGTTTACTCATACTAGTCCCATGACTGACCCGAAGTTTATTTTGTTTTGTTCTACCTAAACTCTGGGGTGCCTAAATTTGTACGGGCAGTCAAGTAGTTCAGGATTTTACAGATCTATCTAAAGGAGCTTGGAGCAGGAGGCTTCAGCGTTAGTTATATAGAGTTTTGTTCCGCTGTGTTGTAAGTGTGGTACTCTGATAAATGTATGTTATACAGTTGAAATTTTGTATTTCAAAGGTTATGATATATTATATTTTGTTCCGCTGCGATGTGAGATTCTATGTTGTTATTTCTATTCTTCTTCTACCCTTTTCTTCTAAAAAAAATGTTTCGTATTTTCGTGATATTTGGGTTGGACGTATGATGTATATAGTCAACTCTGATATTATGGATTTGCGGGTCATTACAATAGCAGACGCAGACAATAATATTGTGCCAAATGAGGAATATAACAATTATTATAGGAAAGACAAATTGAATAGTTCGTGGTTACTATCTTTAATAAGTCAAGTCTTTTACCTCAAGTAATAGGATGTAAAACAACAGTGGATATATGGCAAACCATTGAGTAATCTTTTAATAATTAGTCTTATGCAAAAGTGATGTACTATAAGAGATAGTTGCATAAAATCAAGAAAGAAGACATTTCGATGAGAGAGTATCAAAGCAAAATTAAGTCAATGTGTGATATTCTCGAAGCAGTTAGTCAAAAATTACCTACTTCAGAACAAGTTTTAGTTATCTTGAATGGGTTGAGTGAGGAATATGAGGCAATGGAGGCTATCAGTGCATCTCAAAAGGAGTACTCATCTATAGATGATGTTCATGCTATATTTCTATCTCATGAAGCCAAGTTAGAAAGAAGGAAAGAACAAGAAAGTGATTTTAGTGCCAATTATGCTGCAAAATAAAATAGAAATCAAGTAAATAAGTCTGAACAAACCTTTCAAAGAGGTGGGCCACCAACCAGAGGATGGGGTCGAGGCAGATGGAACAACAACATTAATAAACCTAAATCCCATATATGCAAGTAAATTGGTCATACAGCACCAAGGTGCTTCTTTATATTTAATGCAAATTATGCAGTAAATCAAAATACAGAAAGTCAGAGAGGACAAAAATCCCAGTGCTAATCTTGCATAAGCACAGAGTGACGGTGTTGTTCCACCTTAATCATCAAGAGGTCAAAGTAAAAGTGCAACAATTGACCACATAAATGATGACAGCTGGTATCCAAATTTTGGAGCAACTAATCATCTTACAAATAATCTTGAAAATCTCAACCTTAGCAATATAGAGTACAAAGTTATGAACTCTATTTGTATGGGAAATTGTAATTGCATAAGCATATCTCATATTGGCAAAGGTAGTATAGGTGGTCAAAGATAATTATATTTGCATAATTTATTAAGGAATCACGAAGAATTTAATAAACATCTCTCAATTTGCTAGAGATAATAATGTTTACTTCGAATTTTTTTCCTAACTATTGTTTAGTTAGAGGTATGTTGACTAAATACATCCTTTTGCAGGGTGATGCTATTAAGGGGTTGTACAAGTTTAATGTTGAAAAATATGATACCAATTTTAGTCCTATATCATGCTGCAATTTATCTGAAAACAATAATGTGAATTGTAATGATTTTGTATTTGATTTGTGGCATTATAAACTTGGTCATCCAAGTGCTAAAATTGTTAGAATTATTCTTCTTGATAACAATATACCCTTTGACAATGACCCCTATATATGTAAATAATGCAAATTTGGAAAAAGTCATAAATTACCATTTCCTAATTCTAGAACTCAATATTTACAACCTCTAGATATGATTGCAACTGATTTATAGGGTCCTACTCTAATAAATACATACTATTATGTATCTTTTGTTGATGCATTCAGCAGGCATACAAGGACATATCTACTAAAAGAAAAATCTAACACATACAATGTTGTTCTGCATTTTATTAAAATGGTTGGAAATCAGTTCAGCAGAACAGTTAAAAATTTTCAGTCTGATGGTGGAACTTAATTTTAATCTCTTAGTAAAAAAATTCACAATAAAGGGATAATACATAGATTTACATGTCCATATACTTCTGAACAAAATGGATTAATTGAAAGAAAACATAGACATATTGTTGAGACATGTTTGACATTGTTAGCTCAAGCTTCTTTACCATTAAAGTTTTGGCCATAGGTTTTTAATTCACTTGTTTTTCTTATAAGCAGAATGACAACAAAGGCTTTGAATGGTATAAGCCCATTAGAAAAATTATACAATGTTAAACCTGATTACAAAAGTTTTAAAACATTTGGATGTCTATGTTATCCTCATCTAAGGTCATACAATACAAATAAACTAGATTTCAGATCAAGGCCATGCAGTTTTATTGGGTACTGTACAACTCAAAAGGGATACAAATGTATTGATTCAAATGATAAAACTTTTGTGAGTAGGCATGTTTTGTTTAATGAAAAGTATTACCTTATAAAAATTAGGAAATAAAAAGCACAATGAAAGTTTATAATCAAAAAATGGTTATACCTGAACTTCCAATACTTAGAGATGTATGGGAGGAGACATGTGTTTCTGAGGCTGTTGAAGATCAAATAAATAGCCAATGTAGCACTGACTATTCACTTGAAAGATTAATCCACGCCTTCAGCCACCTTAATCAAGCGAAAGTGGTAAGAGAATATCAGAAAGAGAGCCAAATACTCAAAATATAGATGATACTAATGTAGATAGATCAAATAACAACTCAACTGAGGCTAGTTAGAGAGTCTTACCAGTCAATCCTCCATCTAATCATTTTGGTCATCATATGATAACGAGAGAAAAAAGTGGTATTTTCAAGCCAAAGACATATACTACAACTATCGATTACGATGAACTAGAGAATTTCAATCAAGCATTCAAGCATGAAAGCTGCAATGAAAGAAGAGTACAATCCTCTTATTAAAAACAATACATGGGAGCTTGTCTATCCACCAAACAACAAAAATGCAATAGGCTGCAGATGGGTTTATAAATTGAAGAAAAATCCAAATGGCACTTTAAACGAACACGAAGCTAGACTTGTGGCAAAAGGTTTCACTCAAGAATATGGATTTGATTACAATGAAATCTTTTCCCCAGTGGTGAAACCAGCTACTATCAGATTAATTTTCACCATAGCTTCAAAAAATAGGTGGAATACTAAACATTTAGATGTAAATAATTCCTTTTTGAATGGTTTATACACGAAGATATATATACACACACATATATGCAACAGCCACCTAGATTTATTCAAGACCCAAATCAAGTGTGCAAGCTGAAGAAAGCAATTTATGGTCTCAAACAAGCTCCAAGGTCTGGTTTGAAAGGCTCAAATTATCTCTAAACATAAAGGGTTATCATCCTACCAGATCTGACTCTTCCTTATTCATTAAAATTAATGATTCATTTACTATATATGTACTTATATACGTTGATGAGTTAATTATTACAGGAAGCAGTAATGAAGAAGTCTGAAAATTATCAGTACCTACACAAGCAATTCTCTATCAAAAACTTAGGAGAGGTGTCATAATTTCTTGGTCTTGAAGTAAAAAGAGCATCAGACTCTGAAATATATTTTTGTCAAAGAAAATATATTTTAGAATTACTGATGAAGACCAAAATGAATGAGGCTAAACCACAACTGACACCAATGATATCAAGTCAGCTTTATAGTAAAAACAGGGGAGAAGCCATAGATAATATAAAACAATATAGAAGTGTTTTGTACCACCCCAAAATTTTAAAATAACACTATAATGATAAACTAAGGAATACTTAATTAAACATTGAGAATTAAGTAAAACGGACTGCGTCATTACGTTCGTCTTGGAATTCTGCTTAAGACAGACCCCAAGTTTATGTAAAACATACATCTTATAAAGAAGATATTAAGATTAGAATTTTGTGTCCGCATAAGAGAATTATATATGTATAAAACCAAATAAAACATTCAAATTAATCCAAAATCAGAGACGCGAGCAGGGCGAGAGTTCGGCTCGTTATGGGTCGATCCTACCTTAAGGGTGTTAACCCATGGATCGACACCAACACAAGGGTTCCAACACCCATGTCGACCCCCCCCCCTTCCCGAGATCTGGACACAATTCAGTTTCTGAACCTAGACTCATTTCTTGACTAGATTCGTTGACCCTATGCTATATAAAGGACCTTAATCCCATTGTTTTATTCAACTAAATTAATGGTGACAACGAGGTGCTTCCCCAACTCAGAGTAAAATATCCTATTCTTCTTCTACAACAAGTTATACGTATTCAAGAATCTAAGCTACAACATCTGCAATCAATTCCCTGTTCTTTAGATCCAGTCATAGTAAGTCTATGTTATTTTTAGATATAAACACCTCAAATGTAATCTTGACATGTTTATAAGTTTGGATCTAAGCCTATGCATGTTAGTAATCTGAATCACAACAGATCTGTCATTACTTGTATATCGAATTTATTGTTTAGATCTCATATATATGTTCAAGATATCCCCATCCTATTAGTTTGCCTAATCATTTCACCGTATGCTTATTATATGAGTTCGCCTAATCATGTCACTATATGCCTATTCTGTTAGTATGACAAGTTTTATCATCTTATGCTAGTTTTATTCATTATGCCTGTTCTTGTTCTCTTCTCTCCCTCCTTCCCTTTTTGTTTTTATAGCCAGGTTATCTTCGAGCCTAGGCCTATCGCTGAAATATGCGAACACACGAAATTGGGAACGATTGGGAATGATTAATTTGGGAGCATAATTCATATTGTTAAACATGATTGGGATTTTCGGGCATAATTTGTACCTTGAGCCAAAATTTGAGATTTGGGGGCATAATCTATATTTTGATCTAAACCTTAGTCTGGGGCATAACTTGCATCATAGAACGGATGGGGATTTTAAGTATGATAAAACATGATAATGGGTTAATAATGAACATTCCTAGATTTACAGTAATTAGAAACTATAATCGCGCTTAGAAACAAGGTTATATTACACTTGTGGTAGAAGCCTACCTGGAACCGCCCAGCATATCCAGCATCCATAAGTGGTAAATCTAATGTGAGGGGTCTAAGTTCATACACATAACGTGATAAGACATGAGGTTAAGTCCAACTTGTGGAACAAGTCTGCCTGGACCCAACTGGCATATCCAACATCCACAAGTTGTAGACTTAATGTAGGAGGTCTAACGCATTGTAACCATAAATGAATGAATGGTGATGAACTAGTAATACTTAACCTGTTTGAATCCGTAAGGATTACATGGAACTACTAACTTGAGTAGGGGTTAAGTAAACTCGCTTGAAACAATGGGAGGGTTAAGTTAATCTTGTTAAATATGTGGGGACGGGTTGTACGTATGAACGCGACAAACTTAACTTGTGGGATTATGCAATCTTATTAAACTAGTACGCATAACCTGTTGAAATCCTAGTAGTAAGGATGCAAGCTTAGGGGGAAGCTTGTATCATCTATTGTATGGGACCCGTTTAGCCAGTAACCAATCTTGGTATCAAACGGGGAACCCCAAACTAGGTTCGGGTCTGGGTATGCTTACTAAGCTGATTATAAGAGGTCATTTAGGTGAGGGTGTTAACGGCGCTTTCCAACGGGGTCATGTGCATGCATGGGTCCGCGTGCTGGGGAAGAAAAGACATTGTGACATTAGTAGATATGGTTGTGCACATCTTGTAAACAAACGGTTGCCACTTTAGGAGGTGATACATCCTACTATTTGGCTCGCATAGGGTATCTATGAGTTAGGGAGCCGATCGATTGGGGGTAGTAATTAGGGTACATCTAGTCTTGCTTGTTTAGGAGCCCGTTATCATCCTTGGGGATTAACACCTGTTAGTTCTAATGGGCTACTTGTTATTGTATGGAGTAAAACCTTTCACTAAAAGTACACCTAAGTTTACTATCTTATACTTGTTGGGATCATCTTGTTCTTGTTATACTAGTATTGGTGCAGAGAAAAGTATTATAGAAGCGCATCGCATGTTCTGTTCTGTTTGAAGCTTGATCAGGATTCTTCATTCCTTCTGCTTAGAGCTGCTTAGATGTACTGCATGATTTCTTATCTTCTCTACTATGGCTATATTTTGGGGATTATACTCTTTTTATGTATTACTGTACTCTGATGATGACTTATGTACAAAGCAGAAGCTTTATGTTTTCAGCATTCCATACTGATAATGTAATCGGTTTTGAACCACGAAGCTTTTCTATAAAATGAATTTTTAATTCCGTTATTATTTTATATTTGTCTTGTAATGTTTCTATTTCTGTTTACCTATAACGCTTCACGAAACTTAATGCATTCTGATAAAGTGTGACATTAACAAACATGGGGTATCACATTTGGTATTAGAGCTGATGGTTACACGATCGAATAAAATATTTTGAAAATTGTTTTCAAAAAGGTTTTAATAGAAAGCATTTTCAAAAGAAAAGTCTGTTTCAAAAATATATTCCCCAAAGCCATAGGGAATATCTTTCGATTCTCTGTTTGAATCCCTTTTTCCTTTTATTTCAGCATGATTGGAGAACCTAACATTCTAGAGGGCATATATATAACGACCTGGCTTCGTAGGTATCTGGAGGCTATGATAGCTGCCGAGGGCCAAGTAGACGCCGCTCCTCCAGCTGTAGCTGATGTTCCTCCTCCTCCTCCTCCATTTGCTGATAAATTCTCTAAGATATGCAAAGATTTATGTGCTATGGGAGGAAAGCAATTCCAAGGAACTGAGACTTTTGTAGAAGTAAGGAACTGGCTTAAAGGAATGGAGGATTTGTTTGGAATTTTCAAAGTTGATGACCGTAGGAAGATTCAGTTGGCCATTTGGCAGCTGAAATAGGAGGCCTCATGTTGATGGGAAATGAAACAAGCAGGGCATCCAGTGGAGACTTGGGATGATTTCTGACAGAGATTTGAAATGAAGTTTCTTTCTTGAGCCGAGCAAATTATGAAAATTTAAAGGGTTTTGGCACTTAAGCAAGGAAGGATGTCTGTTAGAGAATATGTTAATAAATTTAATCAATTGGTGAGGTTTGGTTTAGAACTAGTAGATACCCACACAAGAAAGCTTTGAGGTTTGCTAGAGGATTGAATGAACCATTCCATGGGTTGGCTATGTCTCATCCGATGGGAGAAACTATTGAGAAAATCATTGATATGGCATTAATGCATAAGGAAGATAAGGGTGAAAAGGAAGAGGATAAGGTTGAGAAAATACAAAACAAGAAAGTGTGGCTCAAGAAAGAACAACAGCAACAAAAGAAGGGAGGCAAGAACAGCAAAGCCTCGAGAATGTCATCATTACAGACACGAAGGTTGTGTGATCAAGGATTGCAATAAAAGAAAGAATGCTTGTTTTCATTATGGAGAGGTCCGACATCTTATTAAGGATTTCCCGAAGAAGCAAGGACAAGGTCAAAGGGCAGGATCTTCTGGAGGGCAGATGCATGCTCTCGTGGCCAACGCGCTAGATAGAGGTAGGAAAGTTTCTGTTGAAGGTTTGATTTCTCTTTCCAATCATCCAGTTAGAACTCTTTTTGATTCTGGCGCTTCGCATTTTTTATATCTGATTCTGTGCTTGAGTCTCTACACCTTAGTACTAGTGTGGGTTTGGATCCAGTTCTTGTCTCAAGCCCCATTGGGGGTACGACTCATATGTTTAAGATTTGTCAGGGTTTGAGAATATCTGTGTTAGGCGTCGAGTTTGAATGCGATGCATATGTGCTTGGGTTCATGGGATATGGTTTGATTCTATGGATGGATTGGCTAACCATGTATGGTGCAATTCTGGATTGTGACAGGAGGGTTGTTAGACTTTTGACTTGCTATGGGAGGATCCTTGAGATTTCTTGTGACCCTAAGGGGTCTGTCATGCTTAGTTTCCTAGAGTTGCTTGATGCATCTATCGATGATTTATGATTTGCACCTGTAGTCTTTGAGTATCCTAATGCTTTCGAGGAGGTTCAGGGCTTACCTCCGAGGCGCGAGATTGATTTCCGTATATACTTCGTGGACAATGCAAAGCAAGTTGCATTGCCTGTGCGCCATATGGCTCCAAGAGAAAGGAGGGATCTCAGCAAGCAAGTAGGGGAGCTACTTGAGAAAGGGTTTATTAGGCGAAGCATATCTGAATGGGTGCTCGGATAGTATTCGCAACTAAGGCAGATGGTTCGCTTTGCTTATGTGTGGATTATAGAAAGTTGAATAAACTCACTAAGAAGAATAGGGACCCACTTCCGAGGATAGCTGATTTGTTTGACCAGCTTGTTTGTGCACCTCTTTTCTCCCAGTTAGACTTCGCCACGTGGTGTCACCAGTTGAGGGTGGCTAAGGACAATATAGACAAGACCGCTTTTAGAAATCCAAATGGTTTCTTTTAGTGGCTAGTTATGCCTTTTGGGTTGACGAATGCACCCTCCTATTTTGTTGATCTAATGAATAGGGGGTTTTGGAAGTTTCTAAATAATTCCATCGTGGTCTTTGTTGATGATATCTTGATTTTCTCTAAGAGCGAGGAAGAGCATGCCCTACATTTAAGGGAAGTTTTGAAAACTCTCCGTGTGCACAGCTTAAGGAAAAATTCTCCAAATGTCATTTTTGGAGAAAAGAAATGAGATTTCTGGGGCATGTGGTCTCTAAAGATGGGACAACAGTGATCCCGTGAAGGTAGTTGCAGTTCAAAATTGGCAGATCCCAAATAATGCAACGGAGGTGAGGAGTTTTCTTGGTTTAGGAGGCTATTACAGGAAGTTCATTAAGGACTTCGCGAAGATATCAGCCCCACTCACCAAGCTGATGAAGAAGAATCTTACGTTTTCTTGGTATATAGATTGTGATGATGCTTTTCATCGATTGAAGAGGGCTCTGATAACAGCCCCAGTCTTGACCTTTCCCGAGGGGAAAAAAGTTTTCACAGTATACATTGATGCATGTGGTACAGGGCTTGGTGCGGTTCTGATGCAAGAAGGAAGGGTATTATGTTATGGAGGTAGACAACTAAGAGTTCATGGAAAGAACTACCCTGCCAATGACTTAGAGTTAGTGGCCATAGTATTCGCGCTTAAGACTTGACGCCGTTATCTACTTGGAGAGAAGTTCGAGTTGTGCACTGATCATAAATTTCTCAAGTACTTGTTCTCACAATAGGATCTTAATTTGAAGCAACAAAGATGGATGGAGTTCCTAGCGTCCTATGACTTTGAGATTGCTTATACCCCTGGCAAGGGTATTGTGGTGGCAGACGCATTGAGTAGGCATATGATGATCTTGATTCCTCTGTTTGTAGAGAGGAAAATTTGGAGTTTATATCGAATTTTGATTTTAGACCCTCCACCGAGTTTACACCTGGTTTATTGGCATCATTAGAGGTGCGACCAACTCTATTGGACCAGATAGGGACTTCGCAACGAGAGGACCTACAGCTAGCAGATATTTTGGATAGGCTTAGTATAGGGGAGATTTCTAATCACCTCAGTAGATATTCCATGGGCGATAGAGGGTGGTTGCGACGAGATGGAAGGCTTTGTGTTCCCAAGTTGGAAGTTTGTTGAAGACAGTCCTTGAGGAAGCCCATCATTCTAAGATGACTATTCATCCGGTTGGTGATAAAATGTACAAGGATATGAAGAGGGTTTTTTTTTGGGCTGGAATCAAGAAAGATGTGGCAGAGCTTGTTTCTCAATGCTTGATTTGCCAGCAAGACAAAGCTGAGCAAAGGAAGTGAGGTGGTTTACTTCATCCTTTGGTAGTCCCGCAATGGAAGTGGGAGAGCATCTCTATGGATTTCATTGACGGTTTGCCTAGATCAAAGAAAGGCAACACGAGTATTTGGGTTGTAGTTGATAGGCTTACTAAGAGCGCTCACTGCATCCTTGTTAAGAGTAAGAGGATAGAAGCATGGTTGGCCGCAATTTATCTTCGTGAGATAGTCCGTCTGCATGGAGTAGCTTCCAGCATTGTGACTGATCGTGACCCTATATTCACCAATGAGTTTTGGAGGAGCTTGCAAGAAGGGTTAGGTACACGGTTATGTTTGAGCACCGCTTATCACCCTCAGACCAACTGACATACGGTGTAACGACCCAGGGATTTTCGACCCTGAAAATTGACACAAATCACAATGTCGACTATTCAATTATCGGAAATACCAGATCATTAACATAAAGAAGTTAGAGGGTGAGAGTAGAAAGAAAGAAAATTTGAATAGAAGAAGAAGAAGATCTCATAGAACAAAATCTGAGTAAACACGAATCTCACAACAGAACGAACAAAATATATTTTTATAACAACATTTTAAATACAAAACTGTGTTTATACTTACATTTATCATCAGAGTACATCATATGCATATCACAGCAGAAAGAAACTATATAGATCTAGCATTGAAGCCTCTTGTTCCAAACTCCTCCAAGTATATCTGAAAAATCCTGACTACTTGACTGCCCGTACAAAGTTGGGCACCCAAGAGTTAGGGAAAACAAAATAAAATAAACTCTGGGTCAATCATCGGACTGGTGTGAGTAAACTTCAACCATTTGGTTTAACTTTTCAAAATCGTGTTCAAAAAGAAAAGATAATCATAAGACCGATCCGCACATAAACACATATGGTTTTTACCTTACGATACCCCAAAATATTTCCTAAAATCAATATTTTCTGATATTATAATAATGTCTACATCAAGTAAATAACAATCTAGCAGAACGCTTTCATCTCACGCTCTACATATATAATATACAATTAAAACCTTGGGCTCTTATTGGGTAATGGATTTCCAACTATGACAAGGTATGGAGCCACATTTCGATCAGTGCACTTTGGAAGCGATACACTGGAGTTCAACAAGAACATCTTGCAACTCGACCACACATGACCAGCCATTCATTTCACTTGAATGTTCCAAATATATTATCATCATACGGTTGGTATACTGACATAACTGTTCCCAGGAGATACGGAAGCGAAAGAAATAAAAAATATGAATATTCCCTAGATGGTGACAATATACCCTAATTAGGTGCGACCCACTTAGCCATGCTGTCTGCCCGATTTTTGTCATTTCCCAGTTGATGAGGCTTGAGGTCATAGCGTATCTTTTAACAGATCACTCCTTTATTTACTTTAAATGCCACATCTCCATACCCATCAAATCAAAAATTGATTTCCCCAATAATACCATGGGTATAAGCTAATAGAAATGAATTCCTCTGCCACCAATGTAAATACGTTTGAAACGATCAACTTACACGATCTACCAGATATACATTGTCATACATTCATCCATTCAAGTTGTTCTGGGACTGGAAAACCCGAAGACACTATTCTATAAATCCATCTTAGGGAATTTCTACCTAGGATCGCTAGAACAGCCCTTGCACAAACTCCGTCTTCAATTATCTTCATCATATTTGATTCGCAACATTAATGCCTATACGGATTAGTTTCAGATAATAAATCTGATCTCGGTCTCTCCGTATTGCCAACGGGAATGGTTAAACACTTTGATAGTCGTTTATTTAACTATTAAAGAAAAACATACATACAAACAATGTCGTATTTCTATATGGAAATCTTACCGATCAATCATTAATTAACACCGAGCCTTTTTATATAATTTATCATTAAATTATTTCATTTCCCAATTTCCCATTTATTTCTAAAAACCTATTTTAACTTCCCTCGTTTCTCGGAAAACAATTCCCATATATTCCCAACTTCCTATTTTCTATATTTATAAAATATACGTTACTAGTATTGGAAATTTTTCCATTTCTTATACTCACGCATCACTATCCGTCAACATCAATTAGTCCCTAACTATAAACCAGTAAGAGAACAACTTCCGAAGTATTAACCCCGAAGGCAGAAACCAGCATCGGATCAACACCCAGAAAGTCGTTCAACTTAACTAGTCTCCTGTCAGTTTCTAATTTCCTTAACTCCTTTTTAAATATGCAAAACGTTTGCTGTTAAATCATTATTCACTTTAAACGTGAATATTTTCCTTCTTTAGAAATTTGGACTCATTTTGTTAAATCAAATCTTGATTTAAATTACAAATATCATTACAATTATTTTGTTAAATCAAATCTTGATTTAAATTACAAATATCATTACAATTTAAAATCCTACTTATCTTGTTATTTTATAAACCCATACATCATATTTCATTTCATACTAAGATGAGACCCCTGCTTCGCACACGGGCGGTTGTTGGTGGCTACCGACTTTAAGTTATAATTTAAATCTCGATTTCCTATTCGATAACAAATCCAAATGTTAATTATCTCGTCAAATCCTAAATTTCATTCTATACATGATTTATAAGAATAAATTATTTTCAATACATTCGACATAGTCGAATGCTAATTATAAATCCTTACGGATTTATTTCAATCCAATTTTCATTTCGAACTTCGAAATCATTTCATCGTCTTCCCTTCAAACGATTTTCCCATTTCCCTTTTTAAATTCATTTCTGAATTTATAATTCCAAATTATTTAATAATAATAATTTCATCTCATTTATAAATATCGTTTATAAATAAAACTTAATTGTTTTATATAATTTAAACTAGTTATTTTATTCTACTTTATTCAAAATGCACTTTCTATTTAAAAATAGTTTTTTCTCTTTTTAAAATCCCAAATTCTTTTCCAATATATTCGGATATATTTTACGGTATTTAAATATCAATTATTTCAATTCGATGTTATTCAAACACCTCAATTACACAATAATCAATCACAGATTATTTATCACATCATATAATACAATATATGAAAACAACAATAATCATTGAGGAATCCAGTCGGATTCATCCTACCTGTTTCCGTGCATCCACATATGTTAATCAACATGAGTAATACCATTTTCAGATTAAATCTAAAATAAAATAAATAATAAATATAATATGTAGTAAATTAACGACATATATATGTATAACTATATATATATATATATATATATATATATATCGTTCAACCAATTTATGAAAAAATCAACCAAACAATCATCACACACAGCATTAAATCGTTTTTATCAATATTAAATAGCATTTATAAAATTATAAACCTAGACAGAGTTAGTAAGTTTACTCACTTGGTTCGATAATCATTAAATAAAGATTTACGTTCACTACATCCGGTCAGGCATTTAATATCATCATAAATTGTCATCGGCTCCAAATCAATCCAAACCAATTTCATCGTGTAGCCTGCTCCCATACGGTTCCAACGAATCTGACCGTTCAAAATTTTGATATTGTATGAGCAAAATATAATATTAACAAATTTGTAGTCTTTAAATTAATTCAAACATTAATTTATATTAAATAATTGGTCCTTACCTTTATAAGCTGGCCCATTCCCAATATAACAACTCGCCCCCTTTTGTTCTTCTTCCTGAAAATAAAGCTACCGTAGCCAATCACACACAGTTGGCCATTTTGCTCCATTAAATCATGCTCCTCATGTTACATTCTTTACCATTCCTTTTTATTTATTTCTCTATTTTGGGCTTCACATTATCCCGGCCCAAATACCGAATACACAGACTGCCCAAAAACTACATACCGCCCACTCCATCTTCTCCTATCCTCATATGCATTTTCTTTACAGTGCCATTTCCTCCCCCATCTTCAAGCTGCCGAACCCTTTTTCAAATTTATTTTTTTTGAAAACTCAAGACTGTTTTATACGCAACATCAAACCATTTTTCCATCCCTTGCTACCGACGTGAAACTTCATACAAACAGTATGGCCCTTTCTCTCCCAATAATAGTATTGAATCACACATCACTTCATCCACATCACACTTGATCAACCTTCCGACAGCATAAACACGATTCACTTTCCTACATCACAAACACGGTTCGCCTCACCTTTTCTCTGCCACATCTTCATGCGTTTAACTAAGCCCCTTTCATTTGCAAATATTATATATATATATATATATAAATATATATATATATATATCCAATACTTGTCCGCACCATACCCTCACTTGAATATAAAACTGCTACTCCTTATCCATCCCATGCTGACAACGTAAAGGCCAAACTCCCAATGAACTTCCCATTTTAACTCCAACATCCTCCTCCTTTCAGTTCCCACCATGTTGAATTTTCTTCTCTAGTAACACCATGCAAGGAAATGATAGCCTAACCGAACTTCCCTTACATCCTTCGTTAGTCCACCGTTCTCACCGAAATCCAATGAGACCATCTTCGTTCTCCTCTTCGTCGTCTCCTCACCATAAAGGTTGTGCCACCCAAGCAATCAATTATGGAAGCCTAAAACCTCCTTGACAACAAAACCCAGTGTTCGCAGTGTATTTTGGGAATGTCCCAAACCAGCTTCGCAACTTTCATAAGTGGCACAAAAATGAAGGGCAAGTCCCCATGATTTCATATATATACACGATTGATTTTATAGTGTACGAATTTATTTATTTCGATCGTTAGAAGTAATTTGAGTTTTCGGGTTTAACTTTCTAAAAAAAGAAAAGAAACGAGCTGAGGCATGCTTATTTATAATGGGAAGAAAAACTTAGTTTTTAAGTATAAAGTACATCGTAGGTAGGTCAGCTGCTAGTATGTAATTTACTTAGAGGAGAAGGTTTGGTACATTGTAGGGTCTGCGAGGTGACAATTCACGGTTAGATGAAAAGAAGTTTCATGGAGATAAATATATAAAACAATATGCTTAAGAGGTAAGCAATGGGACGTGATGTACTGATGTGTGCGTGATAGATATATATATATAATCAACCCTTCTTCTTTGCTAAGAAATAGCGTACCCCACTACATAGAACTCCTACAATTATGGATGGTTACAGACAAAAATAAAAATATAGTCCTGTCGAGCGGTGTGCCATGATCCCAAAAATATAATAAAATAGACTAGTAAACTTATTCTGTGGAATCCCAAAATGTTGATTTAAGGTACTAAATACTTCATAATAAAAAGTGCTTGTTTTTCAAAAATAAAAATTATGGAATAATTCTTTAACTCAAATTATAACTACATCTTGAATATTTTGTCCAAATTCGAAGCCGATATTTAATTATAATTAAATATATCGTTAATGCTTATAAACAATCCATAGCGACTATTTCAAAATTCTATTTGGACATAACTAACAACATATAAACCGAAATCTCAATTTTTCACTTCCATTAGAAAAATACAGTTAATTAGATTCCAACATTTCTTGTTTCTAGGAAATCTGATTTATAACGAATCCTGAATATGCAGTTGATGTTCAAATCGTCGAATTTCGAACAACCGTGGCGTCACGGGCTCACTTATAATTATATTACATATTAAACATTCAATTACCATTTAAATAGTACATTTTTTATTCTAATTTGAATATAAATCCAATTAAATCCTTATATAATCCATTTTACATAATATTGCCAATCCAACTATTTCTGACCATTCCAAAAATAAATATTATGATTCTATTATTAATATTAATTAAATAATCTAAATTATTTAAATTCATACCATTTAAATTAGCGAACAAATATATTAAAATAATTAAATAAATAAATTATGAAATCAATAAAAAAAGGGTCGTTGCATTCTTTCCCCATTAAAAGAATTTCGTCCTTGAAATTACTATAGTGGGAAGATTACTGCGAACTCTATTAACTGGGTTATAAATCATTTGGTTTACTTATTAATTTTAGTTAACTCGAACCAAATAATTTCAGTTAAAAATATTAATTTATTCTTATTAACGAAAATTTTCAAAAATCCTCAAAATTTTCTAAGACCATAAATTTTCGAAAAATTTCGCCAGCATCTTCTTTGTATGGCTTAATCGGTAAAACTACAACTCGCCTCTCTAGGCTTTCTTCAACTCAAAAGAAAATCAAACAGCCAAGTGGCTTGCCAAACTGGCTCACAAATCTCATACTAAGTATAAAATATAACCGGTACCTTTTTGTCGGGCGTTCAACTCTGTCTCTTTTATTCACCTTCAAATCAGCCTATATCCATGCATACCCAATTGATTTCCAATCAATTAATTTTCAAATCCTATCTTCTCTTATCTCCAAACCAAATTCGATTTCAAACTCTAGTTCCAGTCTCAATTTCAACCCTTAACTCATCAATCCAACCACATCCCAAATTACTATTCAACAACCTAATTCCATTCCAGATTATCTCCAATCCAATTATATTTAATTTAGTTTACGTTAAATTCTAATTTATTCATTCACCTTTACCATTTTAATTTATTAAACATCATAAGTCAAATTTAAATTTCAAATTTAAAAATCCTGGTTTTTATTTCAAATCAGTTTGAAATTATATATAATAATAACAATATAAATATTTGAATTTCTGACCACTTATTTCCTCAAAGCAATTCAAAACCAATATCTTTGGTAGTAATTCGTTACTTGGAACTCAAAAATGAACACTGATGATGCGGCTGTCATCATCAGAATTATTTTCTAGCTATCAAAGTGAGTTCAATACTATGTCATCCTCATCACTTGTTTTCAAACATTTCCATTTTGAAATCACTTCAAAATATACTTCACACTACTTGGAAAACCTTTTAATATTTTCCTAGGATCTTGAAATTTCCTTATTTTCAATCCAAAACCATTTTCAACACCTTTCCTAGTTTCCAGAGTTTTAATTCCTATGCTGATTTAAATCCAGATTTAATTCATCTGAAATTATATATCACTCCTATATGAATTCAGATTGGTTATTTATAACCATTTCAGTTTATAATCTTATTCAATTATAAAAATAACTAATACGTCCAATATATCATAATAATTCAAATATAAATCATTCTTTTATATCAAAATATACATTTGGGTAAATTATTTTATTTACCCTCTTTCAAAACATAATATGTCAGTTCATCGTATTCGAGCATATAGAAGCCCCTATCGACTTTGTGGTGCCCCACCGTCGCTCCTGAATTTATAAACCACTCAACCATTAAATCTCCATAATATAAAACAATTTTAAATAAATCAACAAATAAGCTCTCTCGTATATATACACTCAAATTCAATCTAGGGTATTACTATCCCATCTACATCGAGTTACGCCACAGAGCCAAGGTTATTACTTAACCTTCATCTCTAATACCACTGTAACGACCCGGGGATTTTCGACCCCGAAAATCGACACAAATCACAGTGTCGACTATTTAAGTATCGGAAGTACTAGATCATTAATAGAAAGAAGTTAGAGGGTGAGAATAGAAAGAAAGAAAATTAGAATAGAAGAAGAAGATCTCATAGAACAAAATCAGAGTAAACACGAATCTGACAGAGGAACGAATAAAATATATTTTTATAACAACTTTTAAATGCAAATCTGTGTTTTTGCTTACATTTTTCATCAGAGTACATCACATACATATCACAGCGGAAAGAAACTATATAGATCTAGCATTGAAGCCTACTGCTCCAAACTCATCCAAGTGTATCTGAAAGTTCTCGACTACTTGACTGCCTGTACAAATTCGGACACCCAAGAGTTTAGTGTAACACCCCACATCCATTAATGTCACTCACAAGTATCAATGTCCATGAAGCGTTATTGTTGTATAGAAAAGATAAATTACAAGAATAAATAAATAAAACAACACAGCGGAAGATAAAACTTATTTTATTTCATTATACTCAAAACGAGTTTACATAAGTTGTTTCCAAAACCATTACAACAGGATCAGCAGTCTTTTCCAAAAACTTCAAAGTACATAAAGAAGCAAATACTTAAATAACACAAATGCATAAATCGTCACTGAGCATAAGCAAAGCCATAAAGATGAGAGAGTCCCAAGCGATACATCTTCTCTCTTCAAGCAACTGAAAGAAATCGGCACTAAGTTGTAGTATTCCCTCCTTGCAAACCTGAGGGGGGGAAAGGAAGAAAAGAGGTGGAAAGAAAAGGGGGTCAGACATAAAGTCTGGCGAGTGCGATAACTTTAACAATATAACTATCAAAATAACTAGGATAAGGCATATGCTAGGAAAATAAGGAAATGATTATGAACAACTGGGTATGATAGAACAAACAAGGAAATAAGACGAACAAAGATAACGTTAAAGGCACCCCTAATCACTATAAGATAATTACTACACTGCACCACTACTAGTCACCCTAAAGGCTGATCCGGCCTACAAAACTTAATAATGATAATGGTAGTTTAGTGTGCCCCTAGCTACCTTCATACGTGCCGTCTGCCCCTATCTCCACTAGGTGTACCCA
Source organism: Allium sativum (assembly GCA_030737875.1). Lineage (NCBI taxonomy): Eukaryota > Viridiplantae > Streptophyta > Magnoliopsida > Asparagales > Amaryllidaceae > Allium > Allium sativum. The sequence goes on from CM060916.1 coordinate 41,171,487, forward strand.
GTAACTCCATTCGATCGGCTCCCTAACTCGTAGATACCCATGCTGGCCCCACAGTGTGGTGTATCACTACCCAAAGTGGCAACCCGATACAACCAAAAATGCACGGCTTATATATACATGATGCAACAACGCCTTACCTACCAGCCCGCGCCCACACACGAATATGAACCTGTTGGACTTGCGTTGCCACCGCTGACCTGTTTTGACCTCTTACAATCAAACCCAGTACGCGTGTCACGTCCTCGACTTGGGTCGAGCCCACAAAGATTCTTAATGGGTTACTGGTTTGAAAATGGCCCCCATGCATGACACAAGCTTTCCACCTACTCTTGGTCCCCTCTAAGGTTTTTCCCCACTTAACCCCATCTTTAATCATGTCTTTTTACATGTTTCAATCTTGGTTAAGTGCATCTAATCGTATTTCAAATGCCACCCAATGCACCCACTTAATTCCACATGCCACCCAAGGCACCCACTTAACCCTCTCATGTCCCAGTACATGTTTATTTGGTTAAGTGTTTCTTAATTCATTAAGGCCATAACCTTGTAAAGACCTCCCACACTAGACTGGCATTTGTGGCAGATGGATTTGTCGGGCGGGTCCGGGCAGTCTTACACCACAAACGAGCCTAACCTCGTGTCTTTACAACTGTTACACATTTAATTTATGCCTAAGACCTCCCACATTAGATTGGCATTTGTGGCAGCTGGATTTCCCGGGCGGGTCCAGGTAGTCATACACCACAAAAGAGTCTAACCTCGTGTCTTAGGCGATTAATTACACATAATTAATTATCCCTAATTTGAAGTAATTTCCCTATTCAAATTGCCAATCAATTACAAATTTAACTATGTCCATAATTGACTCAATTACGTCCATCTATTTATGGTATATAAAATTATACCAATTAACATCACATTTAAGGCATTTATGCCAATTCTCAATATAAAATCTCTTAATGTTATCCCATTGCCCCATGTTGTACATTCGTTCGTTTAACGTAAAATATACGTTAGACTCGAATAGTCTAACTTATGGAATAAAGAGAAAACATCACAACATTCATAGAATAAAAACTAGATCTAAACATAAGGGGTGAAATTGCATGTGTGAATAAGGTTTTTCATCCAAAAACTTGAATAGGCCAAAGTTACAAACTTGCATAAACTATAGATGTCATAGATCTAATCATAAGGTGTAAACTTGCATAGGCAATAGTTACAAATCTTTATATTACATGATTCATACTCCAACATATATATACTTGCATGTGTGATTTATACAACATAGACTATGACGTAAACTTGCATCTAACTCACACATGTCATGGCCTAACTTTAGATCCAATTTACACATAAAATAGATGTCATGAAACATGTAAGGTTGTATGTGATTCTCATAACTTGCATATGATTCATATCTAATATTACATCTAAACTTGCATACATACATATGATTTAACATATGAATCAGTTCTAACAACATAACCAAACTAGCATATGAAACATCATTATGAATTGATTGTACATAAGCCAACAATTAACATAGTTTTACAACATAGATGATAACATCACAGCTTCACAACATAGATAATAACATCATAGATTTGCAACATAGATAATAACATAACGGTCAATGATTCACAACATAATCTTATAATCCAATTCATAACTCAACCCAATTAAATTGTTAATTATCTTATTAAAGAAATCAAACTCACAAAAATAAGGTCTTGCGTTCTGAAATCTGAGTTGTGAAATTGATTTAGCTTGCCTTTGTAGTAGATTCATTATTGTTTAGATTAGAGTTGAATAGAATTGAGTTGATTAGCTTTTCTTCCTCTCTAATTGGTGGCGGCTACTCTAGGTTACAAGATGACAGCATGACAGCCATAGTTCCGATTTTTATTTTTATTTAGGGTTTGAGTCTACCCATGTTTATATAGAATTTTAATTTAATTATAGCCGTCGGATGATCTTAGGGTTAATCAAAACCATTCAGTCGGGACACCTCAGCCCTAATAACTCAGCAAGGAGTCAGAAAGGACTCAGCAATGAGTCACAATATGGATCAGATCACACCAGAAAGCTATGCAGGCTTCCTGCTCAGCCTGGGCACACTTGGCAGGTGCGCTAGTGCGATATTTGTACTGGCGCACTTCCCAAGTGCGCCAGTGCAAATATTTTTTTTTCTGGTTTTTCCCGCCCAACTTCGTTCGTCCATATCTCCTTCATCCGGTGTCCTTTTTATGCAAACTCGGACTCTATCTCAAACAAAATTCCGAGATGAACACAATGGCGCAACCCGTTTCCCTTAATTCTCATATCTGAGATTAATTATTCTTGAATTTAGTCAATTTGATTATTCAAAAATTTGGGGTGTTACATTCTCCCCTACTTAAAGGATTTCGTCCTAGAAATCTCTAAGTCAAGAAGAATGTATCCTACCATCCAATCATCCATCTACTCAACCATCAACCACTAGCAACCATGGTCGTTAAAATATTTCTAATGCTTTTCATGTACATATGCATAGTGTGTGTATATGTCCATATACTAATGCTAAATCAGGAGGTCCACTGATTCAGTCGACCTCCGTAATGCAAATAATGATAGTGCCATGTATCCATCTGTATGCAAAGAAACCTATACATATCTTTATTACATGTGTGCACAAACATCCATTTAAATGAAACATCCATATGATACACACATTCGATGTACATTCATTTTACTAAATACATCCATTTATATGCAATATGCAATGTGAAAGTGACTGAGCCGATCTAGTGCCTAAAGTGTGTGTATATGCATCCATGAGCAACCACTAGTAAACACTTGTATCCACATGCATCCATCATACATAACATGTCTCAAACACATGTTTCAACCATAGGACTACCCTATCTAAAGGTCAAAGATACTAGCGAGAGGACATACTAAGAATAAAACAAGTACAAGCTAAGCGATAAAGGAGAAATTAAAAGACATACCCTTGAAAAGAAAAGGGTACAATTAACGCATCTTCTCTTCCGTCTCCCAAGTAGCGTTGCTCTCATCATTTCCCGATTGCACTTTGACTAGCTTGAGCTCTCGATTCCTCAACTTCTTAATCTCCGACCCAAGAATGCATGTAGGAGCTCATTGAATCGTTGCGTCACGCTCTATTTCCACCTCTCTAAGCAAGCTCGGCTCTACCACTTCCGCGGTCTCATGCAAGCACTTCCTCAAATGTGATACATGGAATACGTTACACCACTGAGTCTCTCGGGCAACTCCAATCTATACGCTATCTGTCCAATCCTCTCCTTAATAGAAAATGGACCTACGAACCTTGGTGCTAACTTCCAAACGGACCCAAAGCGAACAACATTCCGTAATGGAGACACCTTGATAAAGACCATGTGCCCAATATCAAACTCAAGATCTGTCCTTCTCTTGTCCGCATAAGATTTCTGCCTATCTTGCACCGTCTTCATCCTCCTTCGAATCAAATTGATCTTTTACGAAGTCTCTCTAATCATATCGGGACCAAGTAAGATCTTATTCGTAGATTCCCACCAACATGTAGGTGAACGACAAGGCCTCCCATAAAGAGCCTCGAAAGGCGCCATGCCAATGCTAGACTGAAAGCTATTATTATATGCGAACTCCACCAAAGGAAGATGCTCCTCCATGTACCTCTGAAGTCTAAAACACATAGCCTCAAAAGGTCCTCTAGAATACGATTCACCCTCTCGGTCTGGCCGTCCATCTGAGGATGATATTCGGTGCTCAAACATAACTGATTTCCTATCGCTTCTTGCAAGCTCTTCCAAAACTCGCTAGTAAAGATATGATCGTGATCGCTTACTATGCTAGAAGTAACACCATGCAAATGAACTATCTCTCGAATGTATACGGAGGCTAACCATGGAGCAATCCTCTTACTCTTCACGGGAATGAAATGGGCGCTCTTAGTAAGTCTGTCTACCACAACCCAAATCCCCATAATACCCTTCTTCGATCTCGTTAACCCGTCAACAAAGTCCATCGAGACACTCTCCCACTTCCATTGTGGGATCTCCAATGGGTGAAGAAACCCACCGGGCTTCTTTTGCTCTGCTTTTACTTGTTGGCGCACCAAGCATCTAGCGACAAACTCGGACACATCCTTCTCCATACTGGCCCAAAGTAAACTCGTCTAATGTCCATGTACATCTTGTCCCCGCCAGGATGAATGGTCATCTTCGAACGATGTGCATCATCAAGAATGGTCTTTCTCAAGTCCTCATCTTTTGGTACACAAAGTCTACCGTCCCTACGTAACCAACCCTGATCATCTAGGGTATACCTACTGAGACGGCTCGGTGACTCCCCCCTTATGAGCTTTTCTACTAACTCAACCAACTGTTGGTCGTCTCGCTGTGCCTCAGCAATCTGTCCCAAAAGCATAGGTCTGACCTCTAAGGATGCTAGCAAACCGGGTACAAAGTCAATGGAAGGTCTAAAGTCAAACGTAGAGATGAACTCTAAGCTTCGGCGCTCAACAAACAACGGACTCAAGGACAACCTTTTCCTACTTAAGGCGTATGCCACCACGTTACCCTTGCCAGGGTATATGCTATCTCGAAATCATAGAACGCTAAGAATTCCATCCACCTTTGCTGCCTTAAGTTCAAGTCCTTCTGGGAGAACAAGTATTTTAGCGATTTGTGGTCAGTGAACAATTCGAATTTCTCGCCAAGAGGTAATGGCGCCAAGAATTAAGTGCGAAAACAATAGCGGCCAACTCTAGGTCATGCATAGGGTAATTTCTCTCGTGTACTCTCAACTGCCTTCGTCCATAGGCTATTACCCTTCCCTCTTGCATTAAGACTGCGCCTAGTCCTGTCCCACAAGCATCGGTATAAACGGTAAATGGCTTACTCCCATCTGGCAACACTAAGACCGGGGTTGCGGTCAAAGCCCTCTTTAAACGTTGGAACGCATCATCACAATCTACGTCCCACGTAAAAACTAGGTTCTTCTTCGTCAAACGCGTTAATGGGGCTGATATTTTTGCGAAGTCCTTGATAAACTTCCTATAGTAGCAAGCCAACCCCAAGAAACTTCTTACCTCGGTAGCATTTTTAGGGACCTTCCAATCTAGGATGGCCACCACCTTCGCGGGATCCACAGCTATCCCTTCTTTGGAAACCACGTGCCCTAAGAATCGCACTTCCTTCCTCCAAAAGTGATATTTAGAAAATTTAGCTTTAAGGTTATGTGCTCGAAGGGTCTCCAACACTTCCCTAAGATGTAAGGCATGCTCTTCCTCGCTCTTAGAAATGACCAAGATGTCATCCACAAAGACCACCACGAATTTATTAAGGTACTCCCTAAACACACTACTCATCAAGTCAACAAAGTATGCGGGGGCGTTTGTCAAACCAAAGGGCACCACAAGCCATTCATAGAAACCATCCGGAGTCCTAAAGGCAGTCTTGTCTATGCTATCCTCAGCCACTCTCAACTGATGGAAACCAGTGGCTAAGTCCAACTGGAAAAACACTGAGGCTCCAACTAACTGATCGAAGAGATCTTCAATCCTCGGCAGTGGGTGCCTATTCTTCTTAGTAAGTTTATTAAGTTCTCTATAGTCCACACAAAGTCTAAGGGACCCATCCGCCTTCGTGGCAAATGCTACTAGAGCACCCCACTCCGATATACTACGTCTTATGAACCCTTTCTCAAGCAACTCCCTTACTTGCTTATTGAGCTTCGTCCTCTCACGAGGAGCCATGTGGCGCACTGGTAGAGATACTGGTTTTGCATTGTCTACAAGATAAATACGAAAGTCTATCTCATGTTTTGGGGGTAGACCCCTCACCTCATCGAAGACATCAACATATTCACGGACTATACGAGCAAAATGTAAATCATCATTGGATGCATCAAGTGACTCAAGATAACTAAGCATCACCGATACTCTAGGGTCACAAGAAATATCAAGGGTCCTTCCACTACGAGGCAACAATTTTACTATCCTTCGTTCACAATCTAGGATGGCACCATATCTGGCTAGCCAATCCATCCCTAGAATCAACCCATAGCCCATGAAACCAAACACAAAAGCATTACATTCAAAACCAACGCCTAAGATAGACTATCTCAAATCCCTGCAAACCATGGATAAATGAGCCGACCCACCAATAGGATTTGAGACTACAATGGGATCCACAACAAGACTAGTATCTAAGTGCAGTGTTTCAACTAATGATGTAGAGATAAAAGAATGTGATGCGCCAGAATCGAATAAAGTACGGACAGGATAATCGAACAGAAAAATTAAACTCTCAACGGAAATGTTTCTACCTCGTTCTTGCAGCGGTGGGACCGCGAGAGCTTGGACCCGATCCCTTGCCTGCCCTGGTGCCACAAGAGCCTGAAGCTGCCCTCTAGAAGTTCTTTGCCCTTGCCCCTGTTTCCTTGGGCAGTCCTTAACTAGATGACCTGCCTCTCCACAGTGGAAACAGCCAGTCTTCTTCTTTTTCCTACAGTCTTTACTCAGATGGCCTGGTGTACCACAATTAAAGCACTTCTTCTTTCCTTTGCCATTATTTTTCTTCCCGCCTTTCTTATTTTGTTGTTGTTGCGGTTTCTTTTGATCCCCTTTCTTCTCAGGTGCCTTATTAGCATTGGCGGCCTTTCTCCTCTTCATGCATAAGCGCCATATCAACTAGCCTCTCAAAGGTGGCCCCTACAAGGATGTGGGTCATAGCTAACCCATGTAGTGGCTCGTTTAAACCCTTAACAAATCTCATGGCCTTCTTTTCGGGTGTATTCACCTAGTTCAAGCCAAATCTCGCTAACTGATTGAACTTATTGACGTATTCTTTTACTGACAGATTCCCTCGCTTTAATGCCAAAAACCTTTCCATGTATAGATTCTCTTCAGCCCGTGAGAGAAACTTTGCCTCAAACGTACGCCTGAAATCCAGCCATATATCAACTGGACGCTCTCCATTAGTGACTTCCCACCAAAACGAATCTTCGTCCTTCATCAACCAAGCAGCCAATTAGACCTTCTTACCATCGTCCAAATTGAAAATGCCAAACAGATCCTCCACTTTTTTCAACCAATTTCTAGCTTCAGTGAACGTTTCAGACCCACTAAAAGATTTTCCACCCATCGAACAAAAGTCTTTACATATCTTGGAGAAAGTATCCCCACGTGGAGGAATGACTGGAGCTGGGGGAGTAGGAGGAGGAACGTTGGCCGGACCCACGGCAACGACCCTAGCCTTGAGATATTGAAGAAACCAACCGGGTACACGAACACCCTCTGGTATCTCAGGTTCTCCAGACATGCTGAAAAGAAAAAGGAGTTTTAAAACAAGGGAAGCGAAAGAGAGATGTATGGCTTGTGGGTATTATACTCTTTAAAGTAAACTTTCCTTGAAAATTTGCTTCTTTCAAACAAGTTTTTGAAAATACTTTCTAGGAAAATAATACTTTTGAAAAAACTTTTCAAAATTTTTTATCTGTTCTTGTAACCATAGCTGTGATACCATGTGTAACACCCCACATCCATTAATGTCACTCACAAAGGGAATGCATCAATGTCCATGAAGCGTTATTGTTGTATAGAACAGATAAATTACAAGAATAAATAAATAAAACAACACAGCGGAAGTTAAAACTTATTTTATTTCATCATACTCAAAACGAGTTTACATAAGTAGTTTCCAAAACCATTACAACAGGATCAGTAGTCTTTTCCAAAAACTTCAAAGTACATAAAGAAGCAAATACTTAAATAACATAAATGCATAAATCCCCACTGAGCATAAGCAAAGCCATAAAGATGAGAGAGTCCCAAGCGATACATCTACTCTCTTGAAGCAACTGAAAGAAATCGGCACTAAGCTATAGTATTCCCTCCTTGCAAACCTGAAGGGGGGAAAGGAAGAAAAGAGGTGGAAAGAAAAGGGTGTCAGACATAAAGTCTGGCGAGTGCGATAACTTTAACAATATAATTATCAAAATAACTAGGATAAGGCATAAGCTGGGAAAATAAGGAAATGACTGTGAACAATCGGGTATGACAGAACAAACAAGGAAATAAGACGAACAAAGATAAGTTAAAGGTGCCCCTAATCACTATAAGATAATTACTACACTGCACCACTACTAGTCACCCTAAAGGTTGATCCCGCCTACAAAACTTAATAATGATAATGGTAGTTTAGTGTACCCCTAGCTACCTTCATAGGTGCGGTCTACCGCTATCTCCACTAGGTGTACCCACTACCTCCATTCGATCGGCTCCCTAACTCGTAGATACTCATGTTGGCCCCACAGTGGGGTGTATTACTCCCCCAAGTGGCAACCCGAAACAACAAAAAATGCACGGCTTATATCTACACGATGCAACAACGTCTTACCTACCAGCCTGGGCCCACACACGCATATGAACCCGTTGGACTTGCGTTGCAACCGTTGACCCGTTTTGACCTCTTACAATCAAACCCAGTACGCGTGTCCCGTCCTCGACTTGGGTCGAGCCCACAAAGATACTTAATGGGTTACTGGTTTGAAAAGGGCCCCCATGCATGACACAAGCTTTCCACATACGCTTGGTCCCCTCTAAGGTTTTCCCCCACTTAACCCCATCTTTAATCATGTCTTTTTACATGTTTCAATCTTGGTTAAGTGCATCTAATCATATTTCAAATGCCACACAAGGCACCCACTTAATTCCACATGCTATCTAAGGCACCCACTTAACCCCCTCATGTCCCACTGCATGTTTATCTGGTTAAATGTTTCTTAATTCATTAAGACCATAACCTTGTAAAGACCTCCCACATTAGACTGGCATTTGTTGCAGCTGGATTTGTCGGGCGGGTCCGGGCAGTCTTACACCACAAACGAGCCTAACTTCGTGTCTTTACAACTGTTATGCATTTAATTTATGCCTAAGACCTCCCACATTAGACTGGCATTTGTGGAAGCTGGATTTGCCGAGCGGGTCCAGGCAGTCTTACACCACAAAAGAGTCTAACCTCGTGTCTTAGGCGATTAATTACACATAATTAATTATCCCCAATTTGAATTAATTTCCCTATTCAAATTGCCAATCAATTACAAATTTAACTATGTCCATAATTGAATCAATTATGTCCATCTATTTATGGTATATAAAATTATACCAATTAACATCACATTTAAGGCATTTATGCCAATTCTCAATATTAAATCTCTTAATGTTATCCCATTGCCCCACGTTGCACGTTCGTTCATTTAACGTAAAATATACATTAGACTCGAATAGTCTAACTTATGGAATAAAGAGAAAACATCACAACATGCATAGAATAAAAACTAGATCTAAACATAAGGGGTGAACTTACATGTGTGAATAAGGTTTTTCATCCAAAAACTTGCATAGGCCAAAGTTACAAACACGCATAAACTAGAGATGTCATAGATCTAATCATAAGGTGTAAACTTGCATAGGCAATAGTTATTTTAACACCCCGAATTTTCTGTTAACTGTAAATTAACAAATTTAAGTATAATTAATCCTTAACGAAAGAATTAAGGGAAATGGGTTACGCCATTGCATTCGTTTCGGAATTCTACTTGAGATAGAGTCCGAGTTTGCGTGAATCGGACTACGTATGATGGAGTTATGACCTCCGGAAGTTTCAGAATTCAAATTAAAATTCAAACAGTTCAAAACAAAGCTCGAAATTCAAAAATCAGACCCAAACTAGGCTGGGTTGGAAAAGTCCCGCCCAGGCACCAGGTCGACCTGGGGGTCGACCTGCCCAGTCGACCTTGTTTGGCCCTGGCTGGCCTGATCGGGTTCTGGTCGAATTCTGAGGCTTTGCTGTGTCACTAGGGCTGACATGTCGCATTTTGGTTGGCTCCTTTCGAAGTGAATGGTCTAGATTCTTCTATGATCATCTGATGGCTCAAATCAATCTGAAACTCTATATAAACAACTTAAGACTCCAACCTAAATTCACAAAGAAATTAGAGATGGAGCCGCCATGCTGTCGGGAGAAAACTAGGAGGAGCCTCCACTTGTAGAAAAGCTTAGTGACGAGCCAAAATCAAAGTTAAAACACGAATCAAAATAACGTTAGTCTTCTCAAAGGAAAGCAATTCAAATTCAGAACTCAGAATCCAAAATTCAAGTTATGCGTACGTTGTAAGTATAGTGATTCTTCCGATGTGAATAAAATTAAGTCTTGATTCGATGTAAATTGGGAATGAAACGGTGTTATTGTATAACAACGATGTTGATTCATATGCGATGTAATGATTGTGATATTGTAATGTTTGTGGTATAATTGAGTTTATGTTGATCCTATTTTACATGTAGAATCACATGCAAGTTGTATAGTTCATGTTGTAATCAACACCTATACATTTATGTGATTATATAGGTTGTATGTGATTAAGATCTCATGTATATATATATATATGCTAGAACCTTTATGCTTAAATGATTATGTTCACATACATGCTAGTATGCTTGTAAGAAAGTTGCAAGTTCCAAAATTGGATCCATGTCAAGATCCACTTTAATACATGTTCATGTTGTAATTAGATATACGATTTGGATCTAGTTCACACCCTTGCCATAAAATTATGAAATTATTATATCATTGTCATATGCTAGTTATGCTCGATTTTATGCCTAGATTCAAAAGCAAGTTTAGGCTTATGTTATCAAAATCATATGCCAAATTATGTGACACCTATTTGGTTAGATACCTATTTCAATGCAAGTTCACATATATGTTGATTTAGGCTATGTTGCAAGTTCACATTCATGTTGACTGTTTTGCAAGTTCACACCTATGATGTTCATATTGACTATGCCAAAAATGCTAAGTTTACACCTATGTCATGTTCATGTTTATGAATTCCCTTATGTCAATATTACGTGCGCTAAATTGGGCTAAGTTTTTAGCCTAATATTATATGTTAAAAACTATGCGAATGAAAATTAGGCTAAGACTGTTAGCCTAATATTTAAACGGGGTAACGGAGGGAATATTAGAAAACTTGTCATAAAAACATATGAAATTGGCGTGTTTGTCACATGCCAAAATTGGTGGCATTTAAATGGTATAAATTCTTTATACCAAAAATGTTAAACTTGGGAAGTGGGCCACAACAATTAATTGTTGACAAATTTACATATATTAAGTGATAAAGACAAATATGTAAATTTAGAAAATACGAGTATGCTTAACACGAGGTTGGATTGAGTTGTGATGTAAACCTGCCCGGACCCGCCCGGCTGTTCAATGGTCACAACAATACCTATCCAATGTGGGTGGTTAAGCATGAAGCCCAATAAGGACTCAAGGTTAGACTGAGTTACGGTGCAAATCTTCCCGGAACCGATCGGCACATCCAGTAACCATAAAAATACATGTCTAATGTGAGTGGTCGGTGCTTTAAAAAGCTAAGGACAGACTGTCATGATGGTAGGGTTAAGTTAACTAAGACACATAACCAATTCAACATGTTAATGAAATTGATGGGTGGGGTTAGGTAAATACAGACACTTAACCACTTAACATGTTTGACTAGAAAACCCTAGTAATGGGGACCCTTTTCAGCAGTAACCCAATTAGGTATCATGGTACCCTGAAAATAGGCAGGGTGGGGCATGATTACTGGGCTGATTGTAAGCGGTCAAAAGCGACGGCGGTGGGTGCAACAGTGTGGGTTCTAACGGAGTGCGGGCATGCAAACACTTCGGAGCAGACAAACAGGGCACTGGTGGCACCAGTAGTATATCCTATGGGACTTGACACACCCCATGGTGGGGTCAGCATAGGTATCTACAATCTTTGGGGGGCGTAAGACACAGATGATTATGCGAGTAGGGGCCGATCTTTAGAAAAAGGGGATCACTTTACCTCCAGCATGGGGTGTCAGTTAAGACAATACAAGTAGGTGCAGAGATATAGTATGGAGTGCGATAGTATATTCGATTCAAACTGCTTTGTCTTAGTTTTGACACTCTCCTATTTCCAGTTTATACTTATCATGCCCTTATTCTTATTCTCATACTGAAGAGTCACTAGACTTACCAGGCTTTATGTCTGACCCTATTTTCTTTCGTCTTCTTTTCTTCCATTCCCCCCCCCCCAAGGTCCACAGGGAGGAAACAACTCAGCTTAGTCAGACTCTTTGCAAGCTTCAAGAGAGTAGATGTGCGGTTTGGATTCTCTCTCCTTGGCTATGGCGGTTGGACACAATCATGGGGATTTATGCAGTTTCAATCATGTTTTATGCTTCTTTATTCAATAACCAAGACAAAAATGATGTTGTAATGTTTTGGAAGTTGTTATGAGACAATTATGGAAATGTTTTGTATGAACAAGTATTTTATGAAATAAAATTTTGTTTGTTTCCGATGCTTATATATATGTGTTTATATCTGTCATGTGTTTTATCTGTGACTTTTACTTACAAACCTCCACCAAAGTTAAGGCAGTCCCTTGTGAGTGACCTTAATGGAGGGTGGGGTGTTTCACTTGGTATCAGAGCATAAGTTTACCAGACTAGATAAAAGATTTTGAAACTATTTTCAAAAAGAAGTTTAAAGAAGCGTTGTTTTCAAGAAAAAGTCTTGTTTTTAAAAGGAATAAATTCCTCAAAGCCATATGCACTATCTCTCACTATCCTTTGTCTTGAATACTTTCCTTTTTGTTCTAGCATGTCTGGAGATCTTAACCTTCCGGAAGGAGTACCAATACCTGGCTAGTTCCGAAGGTACCTAGAGGCTAGGCCCAATGGTGTGGGCCCAGCAGACATTCCTCCTCCAACAGTGGTAGCGGTTCTTCCACCTCCTCCTCCTCCTCGGGGAATACTTTCGCTAAGATATGTAGGGACTTCAAAGCTATGGGTGGAAAGGACTTTTATGGAACTGAATCCTTTGTAGTAGCAAGGAACTGGCTGAAGGAGACCGAGGACTTGTTCATCATCTTCGAAGTTGACGACAGGCAAAAGATATAGCTAGCAGTGTGGTTGCTGAAAGATGAAGCTTCCTATTGGTGGGAAGTTAACCATGCTGAAAGGCCAGTGGAGACTTGGGAAGATTTTACGATGCAGTTTGAGATGAAATTTCTTTCCCAAGATGAAAGAAGCCTGCAAATGGAGAAGTTCCTAACCCTTAAACAAGGAAGTATGACAATCAAGGAGTATGTAAATCAGTTTAATCAGCTGGCTAGATTTGGGCTGGATTTAGTAAACACCCAACACAAGAAGGCCATTCGCTTCGTCAAAGGTCTGAATGACCCTCTACACAGCCTTGCAATGACCCATATACCTATGGGGGCGACCTATGAAAGCTTGGTGGACATGGCGCTGCTACACGAGGAAGACAAAGGCAAGAAAGAGGCAAAGGTGGAAGCGCCTCAAGAAAAGAAAGAGGATGTACAAGCTTAGAAAACAGACTTTAAGAAAGGAGGGAAGAACAAAAAAACCCGTGAAAAGAGAAAGTGCAATTTCTGTGGCATTGTGGGACATATAGCAAAAGACTGCAGGAAGAGGGAGGCAAAGATGAATGGGGGCTATTTCCATTGTGGAGGGACTGGACACTTGGCTAAGGACTGCCCAAAGAAGCGGGGGCAGGGACAGAGGACTGGATCCACCTCAGGAGGACAGGTTCACGCGCTGACGGCACCTCCATAGGAATGAGGTAGAAATATTTCTGTAGAAAGCTTAGTTTATCTGTATGATCATCCAGTTCGCACTCTCTTTGATTCTGGTGCATCACACTCCTTTATTTCATCTGCTTTAGTAGAATCTCTACACCTAGACACTAGTATGATAAAAGATCCCTTGGTTGTTTCGAATTCAATTGGGGGCTCGGCTTATTTGTCGATGGTTTGCTTGGATTTGAAAATCTCTATTCTAAGTGTTGAATTTAGATGTAGTGCCTTTGTTTTGGGCTTCTCAGGATATGGACTGATCTTAGGCATGGACTGGCTATCCGGTAATAGTGCCATTCTTGATTGTGAGAAAAGAGAGGTTAGGCTCTTGACTTGGCTCGGTAACACTCTAGAAATTTCTTGTAATCCCTTGAATGTTGTTATGCTTAGTTATCTAGAGTCGCTTGATGCTTCTGTTGAGAATTTGCAGTCGGTTAGAGTGGTCTGGGAATATCCGGATGTCTTTGTAGAGGTGAAAGGCTTACCTCCGAAGCGGGAAATAGACTTCCGTATATATCTTGTTGATAATGCAAAACTGTAGCTCTGCCTGTTAGACACAAGGCTCCAAATGAGAGAACGGAGCTCAATAAGCAAGTTAAGGAGCTTCTCGAGAAGGGTTTTATAAGGAGAAGTATCTCGGAATGGGGTGCTCCAGTGGTGTTCGCCACCAAAGCAGATGGTTCACTACGTCTTTGTGTGGACTATAGGGAGCTAAACAAGCTGACTAAAAAGAATAGACACCCGCTTCCCAGAATAGACGATTTGTTCGATCAGCTTGTAGGTGCATCGGTCTTCTCCCAACTTGATCTAGCTACTGGTTTCCATCAGCTAAGGGTAGCTGAAGATAGCATTGATAAAACGACGTTCAGAACCCCAGACGGTTTCTACGAGTGGCTTGTCATGCCTTTCGGTTTGACAAACGCACCCGCTTATTTCGTGGACCTAATGAGCAGAGTGTTCATAGAATTCCTCAATAAGTTCGTGGTGGTCTTCGTAGACGATATTTTGATCTTCTCAAAGAATGAGGAAGAGCATGCTCAGCATCTGAAGGAGATCATGGAAACACTTCGAGTTCATCAGCTAAAAGCCAAATTCTACAAGTGCCACTTTTGGAGAGAAGAGGTAAGGTTCCTTGGACATATAGTGTCCAAAGAAGGATTAGCCGTGGACCCCGCGAAAGTGGTGGCAGTGCAAGATTGGAAGACACTAAGAAATGCAACCGAAGTTCGAAGCTTTCTCGGGCTAGCCGGTTTTTACTGAAAATTCATTAGTGATTTCGCGAAAATCTCAGCTCCACTCACAAAGCTAACAAAGAAGAATTTGGCATTCACTTGGGATTTGGATTGCGAGTTTGCTTTCCAACGATTAAAAGGGGCTCTTACAACAGCCCCAGTTCTGACTTTGCTAGACGGAAGCAAGATGTTCACCGTATACACGGATGCTTGTGGTATGGGGCTAGGCGCTGTTCTAATGCAAGAAGGGAGGGTAGTAGCTTATGGTGGAAGACAATTGAAAGTTCATGAAAAGAACTACCCAACCCATGATCTTGAGTTGGCCGCCATCATCTTGGCGCTTAGGTCTTGGCGCCATTATCTCCTAGGTGAGAAGTTCGAATTATATACTGACCATAAATCGTTGAAATATCTCTTCTCGTAGAAAGATCTTAACTTAAGGCAGCAAAGATGGATGGTATTCCTTGCCTCATATGACTTTGAAATTTCTTATACTCCTGGCAAAGGCAACGTAGTAGTAGATGTGTTGAGCCGAAAGAAACTGACCTTAAGCCCTCTCTTTGTGGAAAGGCAAAACTTGGAGTATATAGCCAGTTTTGACTTTAGGCCTCTGATTTCGTACCTGGTTTATTGGCATCCCTAGAAGTATGGCCAACTCTTTTAGACTTAACATGGACCGCACAATGCGAAGACCCTCAGCTTGTGGATGTGATTGATAAGCTAATTAGTGGTGAAACTTCCAGTCACCTCAATAGGTACTCCATCGTTGATAAAGGTTGGCTGAGATGGGATGGAAGGCTATGCATCCCACAAGCTAGGGATTTAGTAAAGAAGGTTCTTGAGGAAGCACATCATTCCAAGATGACAATACATCCAGGTGGAGGCAAGATGTACAAAGACGTAAAGAGAGCTTTCTATTGGACTGGCATGAAGAAGGAAGTGGCAAATTTCGTTTCTAAATGCGTGACATGCCAACAGGTCAAGGCAGAACAAAAGAAGCCTAGAGGACTGCTTCATCCTCTAGAAGTCCCGCAATGGAAGTGGGATAGCATTTCAATGGACTTCATTGACGGGTTGCCTAGGTCAAGAAGAAGCACTGGCATTTGGGTAATATTGGACAGACTTACTAAAAGCGCCGACTTTATACCCATCAAAAGTAGAAGGACTGCCTCGTCTCTAGCTTCTCTTTATCTCAAAGAAATAGTTCGACTCCATGGAATACACTCCAGCATAGTGAGTGACAGAGATCCCATCTTTACGAGTGAATTTTGGCGGAGTCTGCAAGAAGCTGTAGGCACACAGTTATGCTTGAGCACGGCCTATCACCCCCAAACTGATGGTAGACAGAAAGGGTGAATAGGGTATTGGAAGATCTTCTGAGACTGTGCGTTCTTGACTTCGGAGGGACTTGGGAGGATCACCTTCCTCTAGTGGAATTCGCCTACAACAACAGCTACCAAGCCACTATCGGTATGGAGCCCTTCGAAGCTCTATATGGAAGACCGTGCAGATCACCAACTTATTGGTGGGAGTCTACTGACAAACTTATACTTGGGCCGGACATGATTCGAGAGACTTCAGAAAAAGTGGACTTCATACGAAGGAGAATGAAGACAGCCCAAGACAGACAGAAATCCTACGCCGACAAGAGAAGGACCGACCTTGAGTTTGAGGTTGGGGACAGGGTTTTCCTTAAGGTATCTCCTTTAAGGAACGTCGTTCGTTTTGGATCCGCAGGAAAGCTAGCACCAAGATTTGTAGGATTGTTCCCTATCATCGAGAAGATTGGGAAAATGGCTTATAGAGTAGTGCTGCCTAAAAGATTTGCCGGAATTCACGTCTTTCACGTTTCTCATCTCCGAAAATGTCTACATGAATCTGCGGAAGTGGTGGAGCCAAACATTCTAGAAGAAGCCGAAGTGGAACGCGAAGCAACTATAAGAAGATTTCTAACTCGAATCGTAGGAACTGAAGTGAAAAAGCTACGCAACTACGAAGTAAAACTCGTTAAAATTCAGTGGAGCGACGCCGAGGAAGACGCAACTTGGGAAACTGAAGATAGAATACGTGCGGCCTACCCTTTTCTTTTCGAGGCTACATCTTTGACCTTTCTTTTTCCTTAAGTTGTGCTTATATCTATCTTTTTAGGTATGATCTCCTCGATATTATCCTTTATCCTTAGGTAGAAACCCCTTTGGATGTAAACATGTATTTGAAACATGTCATGGTTGCTGGCTGCAAGTGGTTGCTCATGGATGCATATACACACACAACCTAGGTTTTAGATTGGCTCAGTCACTTCATATTGCATATGCATATATGTATTCATACTTGTATGTGGTTGAAACTTGATATGTCATCATATGGATGTCACATTTGTATGAATGATTGCACACTCATGTAAAATTATGAGTAGGAAATTTTTTTCATACATAATGGATTCATGGCACTTACATGATTTTGCATTAAGGAGGTCAACTGAATCAGTAGACCGCCTGATTTTGCATTAGATAAGGACATGTACGCACACTGTTCATATGATCACGAAGCATTAGAAGTCTTTTTAAGGACAATGCATGCCTGTGTTTGATGGTTGAGTAGATGGACGATTGGATGTTAGGACTTACGTTCTCCTAGACTCGAAGATTTCGGGGACGAAATCCTTTAAGGAGGAGAGAGTGTAACACCCCAAATTTTCTGTTAACTGTAAATTAAAAAATTTAAGTACAATTAATCCTTAATGAAATAATTAAGGGAAACGGGTTACGGCATTGCGTTCGTCTCGGAAATCTGCTTGAGATAGAGTCCGAGTTTGCGTGAATCTGACTCCGTATGAAGGAGTTATACCTCCGGAAGTTTCAGAATTCAAATTAAATTTCAAACAGTTCAAAACAAAGTTCGAAATTCAAAAATCAGACCCAAACTAGGCTGGGCGGGAAAATTCCCGCCCAGGCACCAGGTCGACCTGGGGGTCGACCTGGGTGACCAGGTCGACCATAGGGTCGACCTGCCCAGTCGACCTAGTTTGTCCCTGGCTGACTTGATCGGGTTCTGGTCGAATTCTGAGGCTTGGCTGTGTCACTAGGGCTGACATGTCGAATTTTGGTTGGCTCATTTCGAAGTGAATGGTCTAGATTCGTCTATGATCGTCTGACGGCTCAAATCAATCTGAAACTCTATATAAACAACTTAAGACTCCAACCTAAATTCACATAAGAAATTAGAGACGGAGCCACCATGATGTTGGGAGAAAACTAGGAGGAGCCTCCACTTGTAGAAAAGCTTAGTGACGAGCCAAAATCAAAGTTAAAACACGAATCAAAACAACGTTAGTCTTCCCAAAGGAAAGCAATTCAAATTCAGAACTCAGAATCCAGAATTCAAGTTCTGCGTTCGTTGTAAGTATAGTGATTCTTCCGATGTGAATAAAATTAAGTCTTGATTCGATGTAAATTGGGAATGAAATGGTATTATTGTATAACAACGATGTTGATTCATATGCGATGTAATGATTGTGATATTGTGATGTTTGTGGTATAATTGAGTTTATGTTGATCCTATTGTACATGTAGAATCACATGCAAGTTGTATAGTTCATGTTGTAATCGACACCTATATGTTTATGTGATTACATAGGTTGTATGTGATTAAGATCTCATGTGTATATATATATATATATATATGCTAGAACCTTTATGCTTAAACGATTATGTTCACATACATGCTATTATGTTTGTAAGAAAGTTGCAAGTTCCAAAATTGGATCCATGTCAAGATCCACTTTAATACATGTTCATGTTGTAATTAGATATACGATTTGGATCTAGTTCACACCCTTGCCATAAAATTATGAAATTATCATATCCTTGTCATATGTTAGTTATGCTCGATGTTATGCGTAGATCCAAAAACAAGTTTAGGCTTATGTTATCAAAATCATTTGCTAATTTATGTGACACCTATTTGGTTAGATACCTATTTCAATGCAAGTTCACATATATGTTGATTTAGGTCGTGTTGCAAGTTCACATTCATGTTGACTATTTTGCAAGTTCACACCTATGATGTTCATATTGACTATGCCAAAAATACCAAGTTTACACATATGCCATGTTCATGTTTATGAATTCCCTTATGTCAGTATCATGTGCACTAAACTAGGCTAAGTTTTTAGCCTAATATTATATGCTAAAATCTATGCGAATGAAAATTAGGCTAAGACTGTTAGCCTAATATTTAAACGGGGTAACGTTGGGAATATTAGAAAACTTGTCATAAAAACATATGAAATTGGCGTGTTTTCACATGCCAAAATTGGTGGCATTTAAATGGTATAAATTCTTTATACCAAAAATGTTAAACTTGGAAAGTGGGCCACAACAATTAATTGTTGACAAATTTACATATTTTAAGTGATAAAGACAAATATGTAAATTTAGAAAATACGAGTATGCTTAACACGAGGTTGGATTGAGTTGTGATGTAAACCTGCCCGGACCCGCCCGGCTTTCCAGTGGTCACAACAATACCTATCCAATGTGGGTGGTTAAGCATGAAGCCTAATAAGGACCCGAGGTTAGACTGAGTTATGGTGTAAATCGGTCCGTAACCGACCGGCACATCCAGTAACCGTAACAATACCTATCTAATGTGTGTGGTTTGTGCTTTAAAAAGCTAAGGACAGACTGTCAGGATGGGAGGGTTAAGTTAACTAAGACACTTAACCAATTCAACATGTTAATGAAATTGATGGGTGGGGTTAGGTAAATACAGACACTTAACCACTTAACATGTTTGACTAGAAAACCCTAGTAACGGGGACCCTTTTCAGCAGTAACCCAATTAGGTATCATGGTACCCCGAAACTAGGCAGGGTGGGGCACGAATACTGGGTTGGTTGTAAGCGGTCAAAAGCGACGGCGGTGGGTGCAATAGTGTGGGTTCTAACGTAGTGCGGGTGTGCACACACTTCAGAGCAGACAAACAGGGCACTGGGGGCACCAGTAGTATAACCTATGCATTTCTAGTTTTGTGTCAGGTCGCCACCATGGGACTTGATACACCCCATGGTGGGGTCAGCATAGGTATCTACAATCTTTGGGGGCCGTAAGACACAGATGATTATGCGAGTAGGAGCCGATCTTTAGAAAAAGGGTATCACTTTACCTCCAGCATGGATTGCCAATTAAGACATTACAAGTAGGTGCACAGATATAGTATGGGTTGCGATAGTATATTCGATTCAAACTGCTTTGTCTTAGTTTATGACACTCTCCTATTTCCAGTTTATACTTATCATGCCCTTATTCTTATTCTCATACTGAAGAGTCACTATACTTACCAGGCTTTATGTCTGACCCTATTTTCTTTCGTCTTCTTTTCTTCCGTCCCCCCCCCCCCCCCCCCCAAGGTCCACAGGGAGGAAACAACTCAACTTAGTCAGACTCTTTTCAAGCTTCAAGATAGTAGATGTACGGCTTGGATTCTCTCTCCTTGGCTATGGCAATTGGACACAATCATGGGGATTTATGCAGTTTTAATCATGTTTTATGCTTCTTTATTCAATAACCAAGACAGAAATGATGTTGTAATGTTTTGGAAGTTGTTATGAGACAATTATGGAAATGTTTTGTATGAACAAGTATTTTATGAAATAAAAGTCTGTTTGTTTCCGCTGCTTATATATATGTGTTTATATTTGTCTTGTGTTTTATCTATGACTTTTACTTACAAACGTCCACCAAAGTTAAGGTAGTCCCTTGTGAGTGACCTTATTGGAGGGCGGGGTGTTTCAGTTATAAATCTTTACATTACATGATTCATACTCCAACATATATATACTTGCATGTGTGATTTATACAACATAGACAATGATGTAAACTTGCATCTAATTCACACATGTCATGGCCAAACTTTAGATCCAATTTACACATAAAATATATGTCATGAAACATGTAAGGTTGTATATGATTCTCATTAACTTGCATATGATTCATATCTAAATTTACATCTAAACTTGCATACATACATATGATTTCACATATGAATCAGTTCTAACAACATAACCAAACTAGCATATGAAACATCATTATGAATTGATTGTACATAAGCCGACAATTAACATAGTTTTACAACATAGATGATAACATTACAGCTTTACAACATAGATAATAACATCATAGATTTACAACATAGATAATAACATAACGGTCAATGATTCACAACATAACCATATAATCCAAATCATAACTCAACCCAATTAAATTGTTAATTATCTTATTAAAGAAATCGAACTCACAAAAAGAAGGTCTTGCGTTCTGAAATCTGAGTTCTAAAATTGATTTTAGCTCACCTTTGTAGTAGATTCGTTATTGTTTAGATTAGAGTTGAATAGAATTGAGTTGATTAGCTTTTCTTCCTCTCTAATTGGTGGCGGTTACTCTAGGTTACAAGATGACAGCATGACGGCCATAGTTCCATTTTTTATTTTGATTTAGGGTTTGAGTCTACCCATGTTTATATAGAATTTTAATTTAATTATAAGCCGTCGGATGATCTTTGGGTTAATCAAAACCATTCAGCCGGGATAGGGTGAGACCTCAGCCCTAAGGACTCAGCAAGGAGTCAAAAAGGACTCAACAATGAGACACAATATGGATCAGATCACACTAGAAAGCTGTGCAGACTTCCTGCTCGGCCTGGGTGCACTTGGCAGGTGCGCCAGTGCAATATTTGTACTGGCGCACTTCCCAAGTGCGCCAGTGCAAATATAATTTTTTCTTCTGGTTTTTCCCTGGGAGGTGCGCCAGTGCAAATATATTTTTTTCTTCTGGTTTTTCCCTCCTAACTTCGTTCGTCCATATCTCCTTCATCCGATATCCTTTTTACGCAAACTCGGACTCTATCTCAACCAGAATTCCGAGACGAACACAATGGCACAACCCATTTCCCTTAATTCTCACACTTGAGATTAATTATTCTTGAATTTAGTCAATTCGATTATTCAAAAATTCGGGGTGTTACATTTAGTGAAAATAAAATAAAATAAACTCTGGGTCAGTCATCGGACTGGTGTGAGTAAACTTCAACCATTTGGTTTAACTTTCTAAAATCCTTTTCAAAAAGAAAAGATAATCGTAAGACCGATCCACACATAGACACAGACGGTTTTTACCTTACGATACCCCAAAATATTTCTTAAAATCAATATTTTCTAATATTATAATAATGTCTAAATCAAGTAAATAACAATATAGCAGAAACTTTCATCTCATGCTCTACATATATAATATACAATCAAAAACTATGGGCTCTTATTGGGCAATGGATTTCCAACTATGACAAGGTATGGAACCACCTTTTGACCAGTGTACTCTAGGAGCGATACACTGGAGTTCAACAAGAATGTAACACCCCATAATTTTATAACATTAAAATTCACAAATTAAAGTATACTTAATTTTTAGAAAAGAATTAAGTGAAATGGGTTGCGCAGAGAAATATATATATATTGATATATGTATATAAAAATTAAAAATTAAATAAATAAATATGCGAAAAATTTCAAAATAGCGAATTGGGAGGGGGAATAACCGAACCGGCCCATTTTTGAGGTCGACCCAAGCCCCGCTGGGTCGACTAGGGGTTAATCCAGGGTGTTTGGCTATCAACCCGTGGGCCGATTCGCTCAAATGCAGATTTTGCATTTGATTGGTTCTCATGGTTCAGGGTTAATCTAATGGTCCTAAACAACTTCCTACACCTATAAATACATCCTAATGCTAACCCTAAAGCTAATTAAAATAGAATAGTTACCGTCATACCATCGCCATGGAAATCAATGGAGCCGCCGCCAACTAAGAAAGAAGAAAAGCAAATTCAATTCTAATTCTCTCAACCCTAAAGCAAAGCAAAACTCTCTCTTTTCTTCTCTAAATTGTGAGTATGATGATCTTAACAAGATTATTATCATTTTAATTAGGTTGAGTTACGAATGGATTGTGAGTAGATGATGTGTATTATCATATATGTTGTTGTAAACCCCTTTTGCTATCATGTATATTGTAAATCCAATGCTATGTGATGATGATATCTTATATGTTGTAAATCATGCTATGATGATGTTATGTATGTTGAAAGTTTCTATGCTAAGTTGTGATGAATCATACATGTTAAAAAGGCCATGAAGTTACCATCTATGCTAGTTAGTTCGTATTAATTAAATCATCATGTTTGGATTATGTTGATCTATATGACAAGTCACATATGCAAGTTAGATTGATTAGAAAAGTTATGAACATATACCAAGACATCTATTATGACATCTAGAATTATGCTATGACATATATGATATCCTATGCTAGTTCACACCATCATTATGTTGCCTAAAAACCCCATATGCAAGTTTATGTATAGATTTGGGCTATGATCATATGATATAAATTGAGACATTTAACAAGTTGACACCTTTTGATCCTTAACATGTGTAGTTTATGCAAGTTTCACCCCTATTATGATTAGATTTATTTTAATTGTCTATATGTTGTGATAATTTATCTTTGTGCTAGGTGTTAGACTATACAAGTCTAGCCTATATTATGCGTTGAATAAGCGAACATATAAACGTGGGGTAGGGGCAATATAAAGGATTTAATATTAAAAAGTTGGGGTGCAATTGATATGATTTTGCATGCCATAAGTGGATGGCCATAATTGAGTCAATTATGGACATCATTAAAAGTTGACTTAATTAATAATTTGAATAGGGAATTATTAAAACTGGGGTAAAATATTTTAAGTGTTAATCAATGCTTAGGACACGAGGTTGGACTCGTTTGTGGCGTAAACCTGCCCGGAACCGCCCGACAAATCCAGTGGTCACAAATGTCAGCCCAATGTGAGAGGTCCTAGGCCTAAACTAAAGCATAACAGTTGTAAAGACACGAGGTTAGACTCTTTTATGGTGTAAGACTGCCCGGACCCGCCCGGCAAATCCAGCTGCCATAAATGCCAGTCTAATGTGAGAGGTCTTTATGAGGTTATGGCCTGAATGAATTAAGAAATACTTAACCAGATAAACATGTAAGGTGGGACATGGGGGTTAAGTAGGTGCCTTGGGTGGCATGAGGAATCTAGGAGGTGCCCTTAGTGGCATGTGAAATATGATTAGTAAGATTTAACCAAACACACATGTAAATTAACATGACTAAGAGGGTTAAGTGGGATATACTAGTGACAAGCTTAGGTGGGTAGCTTGTGGGGGCCCATTTCAACCAGTATCCCAAACGTATCTTTGTGGGCTCGACCCAAGTTGAGGACGGGACACGCATACTGGGCTTGACTATAAGAGGCCAAAACGGGAAGCGGTGGCAACGCAAGTCCAACGGGTTTTGTATGCATGTGTGGACCCGGGCTGGTAGGTAAGACGTTGCATCGTGTAGGTATAAGTCGTGCATTCTCAAGTTGTATCGGGTTGCCACTTTAGGGGAGTGATACACCCCACTGTGGGGCCAGCACGGGTATCTACGAGTAGGGAGCCGATCGAATGTGGGTAGTGGGGTACACCTAGTGGAGATAGGGGCAGACGGCACTTATGTAGTCAGCTAGGGGTACGTAAGGCTATTTATAAAGTTTCTGTGTGAAGCAAGTGGGATAAACAATAGGGTGACTTGTGTGGTGCAGTGTAGTAATGTGCGGTGAAGTGTAGTAATCATTCGTTAGTAATTTGGTGTGCCTTTGCCGTTATCTTTAACGTTGTCTTAAACGCTATCTTTATCTTCCTAAGAGTTCATAGACATTTACTTGTCTTCCAGCTTATGCCTTAGTCTAGTTATTTTGATAATAGTATTGTTAGAATTATCATACTCGCCAGACTTTATGTCTGACCCCCTCTATTTCTATCCTTTTTCCCCCTCCGGGTCCTCAGGTTGGGCCCAGCTCTAGTGGAGTTTGATTGAATTGCTTCATCTCTCTTTGGAAAGCTTGGACCGTTGAAGTAAAGTCCAACTTGTTATCTTTTTAATGGCTATTTATGTAATGGGATTATGTATTTTGTTTTTATGAAGATGGATATTGTACTTGGTTATGATCTATGGTTTTATGATGTAACAAACATGTTCAATTTCCGCTGCAATAAAATGAAGTTTTAGATTTCCAAGTACTATTTATTATCTATCTTGTTGTAATTTTTCTGTTCTATATTCACTTATAACCTCCATGGAAGTTAATGCATTCCCTTTGTGAGTGACATTAATGGACGTGGGGTGTTACATGTGGATTAACACGCTTACAGATTAACTGGTTACAGATTAACAAACTTGCAGATTAACTGGTTACAGATTATCTAACTTTCTATTGGGCCTACGGATTCACGAAACGGGTTTATCAAATTCACTGGTCCAATTGATTTAGCCTTACCCAACACGTTTTAGACATCATAATTATCTCAGATTTTCATTAATAAAATATTAATTCCCAAACCTCTCACATTAGACTGACAGTTTGCGGCTACTGGTTAGGCCGGTTGGTTCAGGGCAGGTTTCTGTCGCAAACTGAGTCTAACCTCGGGTTTCAAGCACGTTATGACTAACTTCTCACATTAGAACCTATTGTTTGCGACCACTGGAATATGCTGGGCGGTTCCGGGTAGAATTACGCCGCAAACTCATTCTAACCTCGAGTTAGCCATGTTTATCTTTGCGGCCAATTAATTAATGATTCACCATTTATACCCACGCCTAATATACTTGTCAATTATTCATAACTATAGCCAATTTAGATTATGTCAATAGCGGACTAATTATATCATCTCAACAGATATTGCAGATAACAGATTTTTCAGATTAGGCGACTTAACGGATTTAGCAGATTAAGCAAACTAGCAGATCAAGCATATAACGGTTTAGGCATCTTCAGCAGACTTACCAGATGACAGATTTGGTATATGAACAAATATAGCAGATTATAGCAGTACTAGCAGATTAGGCAATATAACAGAACTAGCAAATTAGGCAATATAACAGAACTAGCAGATTAGGCCATATAATAGATTTAATCATTCCTTAAAGTTTCATAAACATATCTTGCCTAATTATAAATTTGGCCTAAGTTTGCATGCCTAAATAGTTGTCATGATTCACATTATGATCATATACCCCACGTTTGCATTGAATTTACATGGCACATGTTACGGTCATAATTTACCATATAACACACGTCTCAAATTGAGTTAAACTTGCCTAGTACAAAAGATTCACATATAAATTATACCAAATATAGCCATCGATTTCAATGCATGTCATATATTCAAAAATCTCCCACTTAGGTGTTATTCACATTTAATAGTTATCAAATCTTAACATAAATCTTCACACCTAAGTCATATTCCCTTTTTATCCCAAATCATGAATTTCTATATAAACAATATGCCCAACAATCTAGAACATTAAATTATAACAGATATTTAATTCAAAAATATGCGTTATGTCCAATGTCTCAAGTCACATGTTAATATACAATGGTTCCTCTTCTTCCAATTCACAGAATATGCACAGATCTAAATCTAGTTTACAACCTATGTCCTTTTAGTCATAGATTAGCCATGTCCAATTATGCCATCATTCATTATTTATCCCAAAGTTTAACGTTCGTGCGTTAATCTCTTATGAGATTTGGCGCAGGCTCGGGGTAGCCTGGCTATAGAACAGAAAGAAGAAAGAGATATAGAATAAAATAGATCAGAACAGAACATACGCAATCTCAAATTTAGATTTACAATCATGTCACAATTATAAATAAAGTTTATATCGGAAAATAACTGCACTTGCCAGACTTTTGTCGGACCCTTGTTGTTTTGCCTCCTTTCTTCCGTTCCCCCCCCCCCCCACCAGGTTTTGTAGAAGGGAATACTCTAGCTTGATCCAGATTTCTTCCGCTTGCAGTGCTTAAAGTATGGCTTGTCTTCTTCTGTGGGGATTATGATTTTAAACTATGCATTCTGAAGGCTTTTGTACAAGACTGATATTTTGTACTTGAATTCTGATATTGTGATTTGAAAGGATGTAACCAAGCTTCTATTTGAAATAAAGTTATAATTTTTCAAGTACTGTTTATCTGTCTTGTAGTATTCTGTTTCTGTTTACTAAAATGCTCCACCAAAGTTAAGGCATTCCCTTTGTGAGTGACCTTAACGGAGGTGGGGTGTTACAAAGAACATCTTGTAACTCGACCACACATGACTGGCCATTCATTTCGCCTGAATGTTCAGAATATGTTATCTCCTTATGGTTGATATACCAACATAACCATTCCCGGGAGATACAGAAGCGAAAGAAGTAACAAATATGAATATTCTCTAGATGGTGACAATATACACTAATTGGGT
The DNA here is from genome assembly GCA_030737875.1 of Allium sativum. NCBI lineage: Eukaryota > Viridiplantae > Streptophyta > Magnoliopsida > Asparagales > Amaryllidaceae > Allium > Allium sativum. The sequence goes on from CM060916.1 coordinate 41,198,813, forward strand.
GCGACCCACTTAGCCATGCTGTCTGACCGATTTCTGTCATTTCCCAGTTGATGAGGCTTGAGGTCATAACGAATCTTCTAACATATCACTCCTTTATTTACTTTAAATGCCACATCGCCATACCCGTCAAATCACACATTGATTTCCCTAAAAATACCAAGGGTATATGCTAAGAGAATTGAATTTCTCCGCCACCAACGTAAATACGTTTGAAACGATCAACTTACGTGATCTACCAGATATACTTTGTCAGACATTCGTCCATCTAAGTTGTCCTGGGATTGGACAACCCAAATGCACTATTCTATAAATCCATCTTAGGCAATTTCTACCTAGGATCACTAGAACAGCCCTTGCACAAACTTCGTCTTCAATTCTCTTCATCATATTTGATTCGCAATGTTAATGACTATATGGAGTGGTTTTCAGATAATAAATCTGATCCCGATATCTCCATATTGCAAATGGAAATGGTCAAACACTTTGATAGTTGGTTATTTAGCTATCAAAGAAAAACATACATACAAACAATGGTCGTATTTCTAAATGGAAATCTATCGATCAGTCATCAATTAACACCGAGCCCTTTTATTTAATTTATCATTAAATTATTTCATCTCCCAATTTCCCATTTATTTCTAAAAACCTATTTTAACTTCCCTCATTTCTCGGAAAACAATTCCCATATATTCCCAACTTCCTATTTTCTATATTTAGAAAATATATGTTACTAGTAATGGAAAACATTTCCATTTCTTATACTCGCGCATCACCATCCGTCAACATCCATCAGTCCCTAACTGTAAACCAGTAAGAGAACAACTCTTGAAGTATTAACCCCAAAGGCCGAAACCCACATCAGATCAACACCCAGAAAGTCGTTCACCTTGAATAGTCTCTAGTTAGTTTCTAATTTCCTTAATTCCTTTTTAAATAAGCAAAACATTTTCTTTTAAATCATTATTCACTTTAAACATGAATATTTTCCTTCTATAAAAATCTGGACTCGTTTTGTTAAATCAAATCTTGTTTTAAATAAAAAATATGATTACAGTTTAAAATCCCACTTATCTCATTATTTTATAAACCCATATTTCATACTTCATTTCATAAGCTCATTTTATAAGTTATAACTAAGATAAGGGATGTGCTTCGCACTAGGGCAGTTGGTGGTGGCTACCGACTTTAAGGTATAATTTAAATCTCGATTTCCTATTCGATAACAGTCCAAATGTTAATTATCTCATCAAATCCTAAATTTCATTTTATATATAATTTATAAGAATAAATTATTTTCAATACATTCGACCTTGTCGAATGCTAATTATAAATCCTTATGGATTTATTTCAATCCTGTTTTGATTTCGAACTTCGAAATTATTTCATCATTTTCCCTTTGAAGATTTTCTCATTTCCCTTTCTAAATTCATTTCTGAATTTATAATTCCAAATTATTTAATAATAATAATTTCATCTCATTTATAAATATCGTTTATAAATCGAACTTACTTGTTTTATGTAATTTAAACAAGTTATTTTATTCTAGTTTATTCAAAATTCACTTTCTATTTAAAATAGTTTTTCTCTTTTTAAAACCCCAAATTCTTTTCCAATATATTCGAATATATTTTACGGTATTTAAATACCAATTATTTCAGTTCAATGTTATTCAAACACCCCAATCACACAATAGTCAATCACAGATTATTTATGACATCATATAATACAATATATGAAAACAACAATAATGGTTGAGGAATCCATTCGGATTCCTCCAACATGTTTCCCTGCATCCACAGATGTTAATGAACATGAATATTACCGGTTTCAGATTAAATCTAAAATAAAATAATGAATATAATCCGTATTAAATTAACAACAGATATACGTGTGTGTGTATATATATATATATCATTCAACCAATTTATGAGCAAATCAACCAAACAATCGTCACACATAGCATTAAATCGTTTTTATCAATATTAAATAGCATTTATAAAATTATAAACCTGGATAGAGTTAGTGAGTTTACTCACTTGGTTCATTAATTGTTAAATAACGATTTACATTCACTACATCTGGTCAGGCATTTAATATCGTCATAATTGTCATGGGCTCCAAATCAATCCAAACCAATTTCATCGCGTAGCCTGCTTCCGTACGGTTCCAACGAATCTGACCGTTCAAAATTCTGATATCATATGAGCAAAATATAATATTAACAAATTTGTACTCTTTAAATTAATTCAAACTTTAATTATATTAAATAATTGGTCCTTACCATAATAAGCCGGCCCATTCGCAATAAAACAACTCGCCCCCTTTTGTTTTTTTTTCCTGAAAATAAAGCTACTGTAGCCGATCACACACAGTTGGCCATTTTGCTCCATTAAATCATACTCCTCACGTTACGTTCTTTACTATTCCTTTTTATTTATTTTTATATCTTGGGCTTCACATTACACCAAGCCAAATACCCAATACATAGACTGCCCAAAAACTACTTACCGCCCACTCCATCTTCTCCCATCCTCATACGCATCTTCTTTACAGTGCCATTTCCTCCCCCATCTTCAAGCTACCGAACCCCTTTTCAATTTTATTTTTTTCTGAAAACTCGAAACTCTTTTATATGCAACATCAAACCATTTTTCCATCCCTTTCTACTAACGTGAAACTTCATACAAACAGTATGTCCCTTTCTCCCCCAATATTAGTATTGAATCACACATCACCTCATCCACACTACACTTGATTAACCTTCCAATAGCATAAACACGGTTCACTTTCCTATAGCACAAACACGATTTGCCTCACCTTTTCTCTACCACTTCTTCATGCGTTTACCTAAGCCCCTTTCATTTGCAAATATTATAGATATATATACATATCCAACACTTATCTGCAACATACCCTCACTTGAATATAAAACTGCTACTCCTTATCCATCCCATGCTGACAACGTGAAGGCCAAACTCTCCATGAACTTCCCATTTTAACTCCAACGTCCTCCTCCTTTCAGTTCCCACCATGTTGAGTTTTCTTCTCTAGTAACACCACGCAAGGAAATAATGGCCCAACTGAACTCTCGTTACATCCTTCATTAGTCCACCATTCTCAATGAAATCCAATGAGACCATCTTAATTCTCCTCTTTGTCGTCTCCTCACCACCAAGGCTGCACCGCCCACGCAATCACCTATGGAAGCCTAGAACCTCCTTGACAATAAAACCCGGCATTTGCTGTGTATTTTTAGAATGTCCCAAACCAGCTTTGCAACTCTTATAAGTGGCACGAAAGTGAAGATCAAGTCCCTATGATTTCATATATATAAATATATATATATACACACGATTGATTTTATACTGTACGAATTTATTTATTTCGATCTTTAGAAGTAATTTGAGTTTTCAGGTTTAACTTACTAAAAGAAAAAGAAACGAGATGAGGCATGCTTATTTATAATGGGAAGAAAAACTTAGTTCTTAAGTATAAAGTACATCGTAGGTAGGTCAGCTGCTAGTATGTAATTTACGTAGAGGAGAAGGTTTGTTACATTGTAGGGTCTACGAGGTGACAATTCATGGCCAGAAGAAAAGAAGTTTCATGGAGAAAAATATATAAAATGATATGCTTAAAAGGTAAGCAATGGGTCGCGATGTACTGATGTGTACGTGATCGATATATATAAAATCAACGCTTCTTCTTAGCTAAGAAATAGCGTAACCCACAACATAGAACTCTGACAATTATGGACGGTTGCAGACAAAAATAAAAATACAGTCGTGTCGAGCAGTGTGCCATGTTCCTAAAAATATAATAAAATAGACTAGTAAACTTATTCTGTGGAATCCCAAAATGTTGATTTAGGGTGCAAAATACTTCAAAATAAAAAGTGCTTATTTTTCAAAAATAAAAACTATAGAAAAAAATTCTATAAATCAAATTAGAACAACGTCTTGAATATTTTGTCCAAATTCGAAGCCAATATTTAATTATAATTAAATATATCATTATTTCTTATAAACGTTCCATAACGACTAGTGAAAATATGATTTGGACAAAACTAACCATATATAAACCGAAATCTCGATTTTTCACTTCCATTAGAAAAATGCAGTTAATTAGATTCCAACGTTTCTTGTTTCGAAGAAATTTGTTTTATAATGAATCCTATATATGCAGTTAAAGTTCAAATCGTCGAATTACGAACTACTATGGCATTACGGGCTCACTTATAATTATATTATAAATTGTACGTTTAACTATCGTTTAAATAATATATTTATTATTCTAATTCGAATATAAAACCAATTAAATCTCTTATATTATCCATTTTACATAATATTACCAATCCAACTATTTCTGACCATTCCAAAAATAAATATTATGATTCCATTATTAATATTAATTAAATAATCTAAATTATTTAAATTCATACCGTTTAAATTTTCAAGGAAATATATTAAAATAATTAAATTAATTAATTATTAAATCAAAAAAAAATAGGGGTCGTTACATTCTTTCCCCCTTAAAAGAATTTCGTCCCTAAAATTACTAGAGTAGCAAGAATACTACGAACTCTATTAATTGGATTATAAATCATTTGGTTTACTTATTAATTTCAGTTCATCCGAACCAAATAATTTCAAGTAATAATATGAATTTATTCTTGTTAACGAAAATTTTCAAAAATCCTAAAAATTTTCTAACACCTTAAATTTTCAAAAAAATTCACCAAAAGAAAATCAAACAGCTAAGTGGCTTGCCAAACTGGCTCATAAATCTCATACTCAGTATAAAATATAATTGGTACCTTTACGTCAAGCGTTCAACTCCGTCTCTTTTATTCACCATCAAATTAGCATATATCCATGCATACCCAATTGATTTCCAATCAATTAAATTTCAAATCCAATATTCGCTTATCTCCAAACCAGATTCGATTTCAAACTCCAATTCCAGTCTCAATTTCAATCCTTAACTCATCAATCCGACCACATCCCAAATTACTGTTTAACAACCTAATTCCATTCCAGATTATCTCTAATCCAATTTTATTTAATTTAGCTTAAGTTGAATCCTAATTTACTCACTCACCTCTACCAATTTAATTTATTAAACATCATAAGTCAAATTTAAATTTCAAATTTCATAATCTTGGTTTTTATTTCAAATCAGTTTGAAATTATATATAATAATAACAATTCAAAACAAATGAATTTCTGACCACTTGTTTCCTCAAAGCAATTCAAAACCAAAATCTTTGGTAGTAATCCATCACTTAGAACTCGAAAATGAACACTGATGATGCGGCCGTCATCGCCAGAATTATTTTCCAGCTATCAGAGTGAGTTCAATACAGTATCATCTTCATTACTTGTTTTCAAACATTTCCATTTTGAAATCACTTCAAAATATACTTCACACTGCTTGGAAAACATTTTAAAATTTTCCTAGGATCTTAAAATTTCCTTATATTCAATCCAAAACCATTTTCAACACCTTTCCAAGTTTTCCGAGTTTTAATTCCAATACTGATTTAAATCCAGATTTAATTCATCTAAAATTATGTGTCACTCCTATATGAATTCTGATTAGTTATTTATAACCATTTCAATTTATAATCTTATTCAGTTATAAAAATAACCAACACATCCAATATATCATAATAATTCAAATATAAATCATTCTTTTATATCAAAATATACATTTGGGTAAATTATTTTATTTACCCTCTTTCAAAACATACTATGTCAGTTCATCTTATTCGAGCGTTTAGAAGCTCCTATCAACTTTGTGGTGCCCCACCGTCGATCCAAAATTTATAAACCACTCAACCATTAAATCTCCATAATATAAAACAATTTTAAATAAATCTACAAATCTCTCATATATATACACTCAAATTCAATCTAGGGTATAACTAACCCATCTATGACGAGCTATGCCACAGAGCCAAGGTAATTACTTAACCTTCAGCTCTAAAACCACTGTAACGACCCGGGGATTTTCGACCCTGAAAATCGACACAAATCACAATGTCGACTATTCAAGTATCGGAAGTACTAGATAATTAATAGAAAGAATTTATACGGTGAGAATAGAAAGAAAGAAAATTAGAATAGAAGAAGAAGATCTCATAGAACAAAATATGAGTAAACACGAATCTCACAGCGGGACGAATAAAATATATTTTTATAACAACTTTTAAAATACAAAACTGTGTTTATACTTACATTTATCATCAGAGTACATCACATACATATCACATCAGAAACAAACTATATAGATCTAGCATTGAAGCCTCCTGCTCCAAACTCCTCCAAGTATATCTGAAAAATCCCGACTACTTGACTACACATACAAATTTGGGCACCAAAGAGTTTAGTGAAAGAAAAATAAATAAACTCTGGGTCAGTCATGGGATTGGTGTTAGTAAACTTAAACAATTTGGTTTAACTTTTCAAAATCCTTTAATCGTAGGACCGATCCACACATAAACACAGGAGGTTTTTACCTAACGATACCCTAAAATATTACTTAAAATCAATAGATTTTGATATTATAATAATTTCAAAATCAAGTAAATAACAATCTAATAGAACACTTTCATCTCACGCTCTATATATATATATATATATATATATATATATATATATATATATATATACACACAATCAAAAACCATGGGCTCTTATTGGGTAATGGATTTCCATCTATGACAAGGTATGGAACCACCTTTCGTTCAGTGTATTCTAGAAGCGATACACTGGAATTCAACAAGAACATCTTGCAACTCGACCACACATGTCCGACCATTCATTTCGCTTGAATGTTACGAATATATTATCACCTTATGGTTTGTATACCAACATAACCGTTCCCGGGAGATACAGAAGCGAAAGAAGTAACAACTATGAATATTCTCTAAATGGTGACAATATACCTTCATTGGGTGCTACCCACTTAGCCATGCTTTCTGCCCAATTTCTGTCATTTCCCAGTTGATGAGGCTTGAGTTCATAACGAATCTTTTAACAAATCACTCCTTTATTTACTTTAAATGCCACATCGCCATACCCGTCAAATCACAAATTGATTTCCCCAAAAATACGATAGGTATAAGCTAAGAGAAACGAATTCCTCTACCACCAATGTAAATATGTTTGAAACGATCAACTTACGCGATCTACCAGATATACTCTGTCAGACATTCATCCATTTAAGTTGTCCTGGGACTGGACAACTCAAAAGCACTATTCTATAAATCCATCTTAGGAAATTTCTACCTAGGATCGCTAGAACAACCCTTGCACAAACTCCATCTTCAATTATCTTCATCATATTTGATTCGCAATGTTAATGCCCATACGGAGGGGTTTTCAGATAATAAATATAATCCCCGTCTCTCCGTATTGCCAACGGAAATGGTCAAACACTTTGATAGTCGTTTATTTAACTATTAAAGGAAAACAAACATACAATCAATGGCCATATTTCTATTTGGAAATCTTACCGATCAATCGTCAATTAATACCGAGCCCTTTTATTTAATTTATCATTAAATTATTTCATCTCCCAATTTCCCATTTATTTCTAAAAACCTATTTTAACTTCCCTCATTTCTCGGAAAACAATTCCCATATATTCCCAACTTCCTATTTTCTATATTTAGAAAATATATGTTACTAGTATTGGAAAACATTTCCATTTGTTATACTTACGCATCACCGACCGTCAACATCCATTAGTCCCTAACCGTAAACCAGTAAGAGAACAACTCCCAAAGTATTAACCCTGAAGGCCGAAACCAACATCAGATCAATACCCATAAAGTCATTCAACTTGACTAGTCTCCAGTTAGTTTCTAATTTCCTTAACTCCTTTTTAAATATGCAAAACGTTTTCTTTTAAATCATTATTCACTTTAAACGTGAATATTTTCCTTCTATAGAAATCTGGACTTATTTTGTTAAATAAAATCTTGATTTAAATAACGAATATCATTACAGTTTAAAATCCAATTTATCTCGTTATTTTATAAACCCATACTTCATATTTCATTTCATAAACTCATTTTATAAGTTATAACTAAGATGAGACTCGTGCTTCACACACGGGCGGTTGGTGGTGGCTACCGCCTTAAAGTTATAATTTAAATCTTGATTTCCTATTCGATAACAATTCCAAATGCTAATTATATCATCAAATCCAATATTTCGTTTTATATATAATTTATAAGAATAAATTATTTTCAATACATTTGACATAGTCGAATGCTAATTATAAATCCTTACGGATTTATTTCAATCGTATTTTGATTTCGAACTTCGAAATCATTTCATCGCTTTCCCTTCAAACGATTTTCCCATTTCCCTTTTTAAATTCATTTCTGAATTTATAATTCCAAATTATTTAATTATAATAATTCTATTTCATTTATAAATATCGTTTAGAAATCAAACTTACTTGTTTTATATAATTTGAACAAGTTATTTTATTCTAGTTTATTCAAAAGTCACTTTCTATTTAAAAATAGTTTTTTTTCTTTTTAAAACCCCAAATTCTTTTCCAATATATTCGAATAAATTTTACGGTATTTAAATACAAATTATTTGAGTTCGATGTTATTCAAACACCCCAATCACACAATAATCAATCACAAATTATTTATCACATCATATAATACAATACATGAAAACAACAATAATTGTTGAAGAATCCAGTCGGATTCTTCCAACCTGTTTCCCTGCATCCACAGTTGTTAATTAACATGAATAATACCAGTTTCTGATTAAATTTGAAATAAAATAATAAATATAATCCGTATTAAATTAATGACATAAATATGTATAACTATATACATGTCAAGCAACCAATTTATGAGCAAATTAACCAAACAATCATCACACACAGCATTAAATCCTTTTTATCAATATTAAATAACATTTATAAAATTACTAAACTGGATAGAGTTAGTGAGTTTACTCACTTGGTTCGTTAATCGTTAAACAACGATTTACGTTCGCTACATCTGGTCAGGCATTTAATATCGTCATAAATTGTCATGGGCTCCAAATCAATCCAAAACCAATTTCATCGCGGAACCTGCTTCTGTATGGTTCCAAGAAATTTGACCGTTCAAAATTATGATATCGTATGAGCAAAATATAATATTAACAAGTTTGTACCCTTTAAATTAATTCGAACTTTAATTTATATTAAATAATTGGTCCTTACCTTTATAAGCCGGCCCATTCCCAACAAAACAACTCGCCCCCTTTTGTTCTTCTTCCCAAAAATAAAGCTACCGTAGCCGATCACACACAGTTGGCCATTTTGTTCCATTAAATCATGCTCCTCACATTACATTCTTTACCATTCCTTTTTATTTATTTTTATATTTTGGGCTTCACATTACCCCGACCCAAATACCCAATACATAGACTGCCCAAAAATTACATACCGCCTACTCCATCTTCTCCCATCCTCATACGCATCTTCTTTACAGTGTCGTTTCCTCCCCCATCTTCAAGTTGCCGAACCCCTTTTAAATTTTATTTTTTTCCGAAAACTGGAGACTCTTTTATACACAACATCAAACCATTCTTCCATCCCTTGCTACCGACGTGAAACTTCATACAAACAGTATGGCCCTTTCTCTCCCAATAACATATTGAATCACACATCATTTATCCACACCACACTTGATCAACCTTCCAATAGCATAAACACGGTTCACTTTCCTACAACACAAGCACGGTTCGCCTCACCTTTTCTCCGCCACATATTCATGCGTTTACCCAAGCCCCTTTCATTTGCAAATATTATATATATATATCCAACACTTATCCGCACCATACCCACACTTGAATATAAAACTGCTACTCCATATCCATCCCATGCTGACAACATGAAGGCCAAACTCCCCATGAACTTCCCAATTTAACTCCAACGTCCTCCTCATCTCAGTTCCCACCACGTTGAGTTTTCTTCTCGAGTAACACCATGCAAGGAAATAATGGCCCAACCGAACTCCTCTTACATCCTTTTTTAGTCCACTGTTCTCGATGAAATCCAATGAGACCATCTTAATTCTCCTCTTCGTCGTCTCCTCACCACAAAGGCCGTGCCACCCACGCAATCACCTATGGAAGCCTAGAAACTCGTTGACAACAAAACCCGCCATTCGCTGTGTATTTTTGGAATGTCCCAAACCAGCTTCACAACTCTTATAAGTGGCACGAAAATGAAGAGAAAGTCCATATGATTTCATATATATATATATATATATACGCGATTGATTTTATAGTATACGAATTTATTTATTTAGATCTTTAGAAGTAATTTGAGTTTTCGGGTTTAACTTTCTAAAAAAAAGAAAAGAAACGAGCTGAGGCATGCTTATTTATAATGGGAAGAAAAACTTAGTTCTTAAGTATAAAGTACATCGTAGGTAGGTCAGCTGCTAGAATGTAATTTACTTAGAGGAGAAGGTTTGGTACATTGTAGGGTCTGTGAGGTGACAATTCATGGCAAGATGAAAAGAAGTTTCATGGAGAAAAATATATAAAACAATATGCTTAAGAGGTAAGCAATGGGAAGCCCTGTACTGATGTGTACGTGATAAATGTATATAAAATCAACCCTTCTTCTTAGCTAAGAAATAGCGTACCCCCCTACGTAGAACCCCTACAATTATGGATGGTTACAGAAAAAAATAAAAATACAGTTGTGTCAAGCGGTGTGCCAAGATCCCAAAAATATAATAAAATAAACTGGTAAACTTATTTTATGGAATCCCAAAATGTTGATTTAGGGTGCAAAATACTTCAAAATAAAAAGTGCTTATTTTTCAAAAATAAAACTATAGAAAAAATTCTATAAATCAAATTATAACTACGTCTTGAATATTTTGTCCAAATTCGAAGCCAATACTTAATTATAATTAAATATATCGTTATTGCTTATAAACATTCCATAGCGACTATTTAGAAATTTGATTTGGATATAACTAACAATATATAAACCGAAATATCAATTTTTCACTTCCATTTTAAAAATACAGTTAATTAGATTCCAACGTTTCTTGTTTTGAAGAAATCCGATTTACTATGAATCCTGTATATGTAGTTGAAGTTCAAATCGTCGAATTACGAACTACCGCGGCATTACGGGCTCACTTGTAATTATATTATAAATAGTACATTCAAATCTTTTTTAAATGATATATTTATTATTCTAATTCGAATATAAACCCAATTAAATCTCTTATATTATCCATTTTACATAATATTGCCAATCCTACTATTTTCGACCATTCCAGAAATAAATATTATGATTACATTATTAATATTAATTAAATAATCTAAATTATTTAAATTTATGCCATTTAAATTTTCAAACAAATATATTAAAATAATTAAGTAAATTAATTATTAAATCAATAAAAAATACGGGTCATTACAGACAGAAAAGGTTAATAGACTCCCTGAGGATCTTTTAAGACTGTGTATCCTAGACTTTGAAGGGACTTGGGAAGAGCATCTTCCTTTAGTAGAGTTCGTCTACAACAACAGTTATTAGGCTAGTATTGGCATGACACCCTTCGAAGCATTGTACAGACGACCCTGTAGATCACTGACTTATTGGTGGGAATCTACAGAAAGGCTTCTACTTGGACCTGAGATGGTTAGAGAAACTTCAGAAAAGATTGATCTTATCCGCAGGCGCATGAAGATAGCTCAAGACAGGCAGAGGTTATATGCTGATAGGAGAAGGAGTAACATTGAGTTTGAGGTAGGAGACATGGTTTTCATCAAGGTATCACCTTTGACAAATGTGGTTCGTTTTGGATCTATAGGAAAATTGCCACTAAGGTTTATAGGGTCATTTCCCATAACATAAAGGATTAGCCAAATGGCCTATAGAGCAAAGCTACCAAAGAGACTGTCCGACATTCATGATGTTTTCCATGTTTCTCATTTACGGAAGTGCTTGCATGATATCGTAGAAGTAGTTGGGCCAAGTATGCTTGAGGAAGTAAAAGTGATATGGGAGGCGATGGTTAGACAAGTTCCTACCCGTATTCTTGGATCAGAAGTTAAGAATCTACGCAACTGAGAAGTCAAGTTGATGAAAGTTCAGTGGGGAGATAACCAAGAGGATGCAACTTGGGAGACTGAAGACTAGATTCGCGCTTCGTATCCTTTTCTTTTCAAGGTATTTTCTTAGCTTCCTTTCTAAAGCTTTTTGTAACACCCCACGTCCATTAATGTCACTCACAAAGGGAATGCATTAACTTCCATGAAGGTTTTAAGTGAATATAGAAAAGAAAAATTACAACAAGACAGATAATAAGTGGTACTTGGAAATCTAAAACTTTATTTTATTGCAGCGGAACTTAAACATGTTTGTTACATCATAAAACCATAAATCAGAGTCAAGTACAATATCCATCTTGATAAAACAAAATACATAATCCCATTACATAAATAGCCATTAAAGAAGATAACAAGCTGGACTTTACTTCAACGGTCCAAGCTTTCCAAAAGAGAGATAAAGCAATCCAATCAAACTCCGCTAGAGCTAGGCCCACCCTGAGGACCTGGAGGGGAAAAAGGATAGAAATAGAGGGGGTTAGACATAAAGTCTGGTGAGTATGATAATTCTAACAATACTATTATCGGAATAACTAGACTAAGGCATGAGCTGGAAAACAAGGGAATGTCTATGAACTATTGGGCATGGAAGAACGGATAAAGATAACATTAAAGGCACACCTAATTACTAACGAATAATTACTACACTGCACCACACCAGTCACCCTAAAGGTTGATCCCACTCACCGAACTAAGAAATTATATAAATAGCCTTGCATACCCCTAACTGACTACATAGGTGTCGCGTGCCCCTATCTCCGCTAGGTGTACCACACTACCCACTTTCGATCAGCTCCCTGCTCGTAGATACCCGTGCTGGCCCCACAGTGGGGTGTATCACTCCACTAAAGTGGCAACCCGATACAGCTAAAGAATGCACGACTTATACCTACACGATGCAACAACGTCTTACCTACCAGCCCGGGTCCACACACGCATATGAAACCCGTTGGACTTGCGTTGCCACCGCTAACCCGTTTGGCCTCTTATAGTCAAGCCTAGTATGCGTGTCCCGTCCTCGACTTGGGTCGAGCTCACAAAGATACGTTTGGGTTACTGGTTGAAATGGGCCCCCACAAGCTATCCACCTAAGCTTGTCCCCACTAGTATATCCCACTTAACCCTCTTCTTAGTCATGTTCATTTACATGTTTGTTTGGTTAAGTCTTACTAATCGTATTTCAAATGCCACTAAAGGCAACCAATAGATTCCTCATGCCACCCAAGGCACCTACTTAACCCCCATGTCCCACCTTACATGTTTATCTGGTTAAGTATTTCTTAATTCATTCAGGCCATAACCTTATAAAGACCTCTCACATTAGACTGGCATTTATGGCAGCTGGATTTGCCGGGCGGGTCCGGGCAGTCTTACACCATAAAAGAGTCTAACCTCGTGTCTTTACAACTGTTATGCTTTAATTTGGGCCTAGGACCTCTCATATTGGGCTGACATTTGTGACTACTGGATTTGTCGGGCGGGTCCGGGCAGGTTTACGTCACAAACGAGTCCAACCTCATGTCCTAAGCATTGATTATCACTTATAATCTCTTACCCCAGTTTTAATAATTCCCTATTCAAATTATTAATTAATTCCAATTTTAATGATGTCCATAATTGACTCAATTATGGCCATCCACTTATGGCATGCAAAATCATATCAATTGCACCCCAATTTCTCAATATTAAATCCTTAATATTAACCCTACCCCACGTTATACGTTCGCTTATTCAATGCAAAATATACGTTAGTCTCGAATAGTCTAACTCATAGCAAAAAGATAAATTATCACAACATATAGACAAATAAAATAGATCTAATCATAATAGGGGTGAAACTTGCATAAAACTACACATGTTATGGATCTAAAGGTGTCAACTTGTTTGGTTAAATGTCACGATTTAAATGATATGATCATAACCTAAATACATGTAAAACTTGCATATGGGGTTTTATGCAACATAATGATGGTGTGAACTAGCATCTAACACATAGAACTCACACATGTCATAGCACAATTCTAGATCTAAATAGATGTCATGGCATATATTCATAATCTTTACTAATAAATCTAAACTTGCATACATGACTTGTCATATAAATCAACATAGCCCAAATAATATCAACATTATGATTTGATTAACATGAACTAATTATCATAGATAACAACATCATGATTTTATAACATGTATGATTTATCACAACTTAGCATAGAAAATTACAACCTATACAATATCATCATAGCATGATTTATAACATATAGGATACCATCATCACATAACATAGGACTTACAACATACATGATAGCATAACGTTTACAACAACATATATGACAATTCACATCATTCACTGATAATCCATTTATAACTTAATCTAATTAGTTTAATAATATTCTTGTTAAGATCATCATACTCACAATTAGAGAAGAAAGAGAGTCTTGATTTGCTTTAGAGTTGAGTAGAATTAGGGTTTTGATTAGCTTCTTCCTTCTTAGTTGGCGGCGGCTGTACTGAGTTCCATGGCGGCGGTATGACGGTGGCTATTCTATTTTTCGTGTGAATTAGAGTGAGAGACTACCTAGGTATTTATAGAGTTTAGGGTTTATTTATACGTCAAATCAACTCAGAACTAAACTGAACCGTGCCAACTCAGCCGTAAAGACACATCAGCAGCTCAAGATTGGGCTCAGCCAAACCCTAGCCGACTGGACCAGGTCGACACCCAAGTCGACTGCCCAGTCGACTCCCCAGTCGACTCCCCAGTCAACCTCGGGTGCTGGGCGGGAAATTTCCCGTCTAGCCTGTTTGACTTCGAATTTTGAATTTTAAATTTTTTGAAATCTGTTTTGAATTTTCTGAAACTTCCGATGGCCATAACTTCTTCATACGAAGTCCAATTCACGCAAACTCGGACTCTATTTCAACCAGAATTCCGAGCCGAACACAATGGCGCAACCCGTTTCCCACAATTCTCACGTCTGAGATTAGTTATTCTTTAATTTGTGAATATTAATACTAACAGAATTACGGGGTGTTACACTTTTATTCATGCTTATTTCTATCTTTTAAGTATATCCTATCAATTGAAGCTTCGACCTTTAGGTGGGAATTCCATGGATATAAACATATGCTTGAGACATGTTATGTTTAATGGATGCAAGTGGATGCAAGTGTTTTCTAGTGGTTGTCTGTGGATGTATGTACACACACATTAGGCACTAGATTGGCTCAATCACTCTCATACTGCATATGAATGTATGTGCTTTTTTTCTTTTAATGGGTGAAAGTGGGTGTATCATCATATGGATGTTGCATTTGGATGAATGATTGCGCACACATATACAACTTACATGTTATAATAGGATTATTTGCATACACGTTGGATTCATGGCACTAACATACATTGCATTAAGGAGGTCAACTAAATTAGTAGACCGCTTGATCTTTCACTTTAGTATAGGAACATATACACATATCTTTGCATATGTTCATATAAGCATTAGAAATCTTTTAAGGACAATGGATGTCTGTGATTGGTGGATGAGTAGATGGATGATGGATGTTAGGATATACATTCTTCTTAACTTGGAGATTTCGGGGACGAAATCCTTTATGTAGGAGAGAGTGTAACACCCCAAAATTTAGAAAAAACACTGTAATGATAAATTAAGGAATACTTAATTAAACATTGAAAATTAAGTAAAACGGACTACGCCATTACGTTCGTCTTGGAATTCTGCTTAAGATAGACCTCATGTTTGCTTAAAAGGGACATCGTATGAAGAAAATATTAAGGTTAGAAGTTTGTGTATGCATAAGAGAATTATATACATACAAAACCAATCAAAACATTCAAATTAATTCAAAATTAAAGACACGGGGTAGGGCAGAAGTTCGGCCCGTTAGGGTTTGACCTCACCCTAAGGGTGTCGACCCATGGGTCGACACCAACACAGGGGTGTCGACACCCATGTCGACCCCCCTCCCCTAGATCTGGGCAGAATTCAGTTTCTGAACGTGGACTCGTTTCTTGACTAGATTCGTTGACCCTAGGCTATATAAAGGACCTTAATCTCATTGTTTTATTCGTCCAAATCAATGGCGACAACGAGGTGCTGCCCCGACTCAGAGTAAAATAGCCTATTCTTCTTTGACAACAAGTTTTATGTATTCAAGGATATGTGCTACATCGTCTGCAATCAATTCCCTGCTCTTTAGATCCAATCACAGTGAGTCTATGTTATTTTTAGATATAAACAGCTAAAATGTAATCTTGACATGTTTATAAGTTTGGATCTAAGCCTATGCCTGTTAGTAATCTGAATCACAACAGATCTGTCATTACTTGTATATCTAATTTACTGTTTAAATCTCATATTTGTGTTCATGATATCCCTATCCTGTTAGTTTTCCTAATCATGTAACTGTATGCCTATTATGTTAGTTTGCCTAATCACATCATTGTATGCCTATTCTATTAGTATGACCAGTTCTATCATCTTATGCCATTTTTATACATTATGCCTATTCTTGTTCTCTTCTCTTCCTCCTTCCTTTTTTGTTTTTAAAGCTAGGCTACTTTCAAGCCTGGGCCTATCGCTAAAATACACGAACGCACGAAATTTGGAACAATTGGGAATGATTAATTTGGGGAAAATTTCATATTGTAAAACTTGATTGGGAATTTCGGGCATAATTTGTACCTTGAGACAAAATTTGGGATTTGGGGGGCATAATCTATATCTGGATCTAAACCTTTATCTAGGGCATAACTTGTATCGTAGAATGGACGGGGATTTTGGGCAAGATAAAACATGATAATGGGTTAATAATGGAAATGCCTAGATTTACAGTAATTAGAAACTATAACCGCGCTTAGACACGGGTTAGATTACATTTGTGGTAGAAGCTTGCCAGAAACCACCCGGCATATCCAGCGTCCATAAGTGGTAAATCTAATGTGAGGGGTCAAAGTGCATAAACACGTAACGTGTTAAGACACGAGGTTAAGTCCGACTTGTGGAAGAAGTCGTCCGGACCCAACCGGCATATCCAACATCCACAAGTTGTGGACATAATGTGGTAGGTCTAGCGCATTGTAACCATAAATGAATGAATGGTGATGAACTAGTAATACTTAACCTGTTTGAATCCACAAGGATTACATGAACCTGTTAGCTTGAGTAGGGGTTAAGTAAACTCGCTTGAAACAATGAGAGGGTTAAGTTAATCTTGTTAAATATATGGGGATGGGTTATACGTATGAACCCGACAAACTTAACCTGCGGGGTTATTCAACCTTGATAAATTAGTAAGCATTACCTGTTGAAATCCTAATAGTGGGGATGCAAGCCTAGGGGGAAGCTTGTATTGTAACGTCCCGCATTTTTATCGGTTTGTATTTGAATATTTAAATCAGTTTAAATATTGAATTCGTAATATAAATGGATTTATATATTAATTAAAATGAAGTTGAACGTATAAAAATATATATTAAATATAATCGAGCCCGTAATATCGCGGCAATTCGTAATTTAACGTTCTGAACTTCAACTAAGTATACAGGACTCGTTATAAACCGGATTTCTTCGAAACAGGAAACGCTGGAATCTGTTGAACTGTATTTTCCTAACAGAAGTGAAAAACCAAGATTTCGTCGTATAGATTACAAGATATGTCCAAATCAAATATTCGAAAAGTCGCTATGAAATCGTATATCAATCGTAACGGTTTATTTGAAATAACTAGATATCGGTTTCGAATTTAGACAAGGTTCTTTTGAGACATAGTGATAATTTATTTTTTAGAATTTTACTGAAATTTTTAATTAATTAAATAAGCTACTTTTTATGTGGAGTATTTTGCACCCTTAATCAATATTTTGGGATTTCACAATATGAGTTAATCTACCGATATTATTACATTTTTGAGATCGTGGCACCTCGTTGGACACGACTGTATTTTTATTTTTGTCCACAACAGTCGATAAATAAATGAAGTTTGTTTGTAACCGGTGTCACTTTAATGTTAAATAAGCCAAAGCATACAATTTTCGGTTTCTACTTTCAGGGTATATTAGCATAGATAATTCAGTGGGCTACGCTACAATGGTTTGAGTTTTTACATGCAGTGTGGTGGCGGTATAACCCTTATATAGTTTTTACCTCCAAGTATATGGTTTCCCAAGGTATAAAAAGAAATTTAGGCATACAAATATTACATGAAAGCGAACGCGTAAACATTACATGACAACATGAGGTGCATGACTTGTTCTCCAGATTCCACTCATCGGTAATGTAAGAATTGAATAGTCAGGTTAAGCGAACACGTTTTGTCCAAAATAAAATAAGAATATCTCCATTACTTTGCCATGAAGTATCGTACTCCCTAAATAAATAGAGCAGCCATACCCTATGAAATGAAATATCATGGCAGCCATAACCCACCCACAGTAATCCTATAGCTTAACAACGAAGCATGCTAGGGTCCTAAGCTAATTTAAGGTAACCCATACCCTAACCTACCTGCTCTACAAACGGAACATGCACCTATCCCTTAACCCCAAAGCTTTCTACCCTTATAATTATGCGAACTGCTTCCTTGTTTCTTCTCCAGCAAAATCTTTCCTCTTCCTCCGCAGTAATTTCATTCTTAACCCTTTACTGTACAAGCAAAATTTAATTAGAATAAGAAAAGGGGAAGTAAACAAAGGCGACGCACAACTACTGTGTGATGAGCTTTCTGACTTAAAGTCCGCAACGTAAAAATGGAGTTCGAGCCTTGATTTGAAGGCATGGAGCAGTGGAGAGTTTACTGGAGATGAGGATGGTATGTTTAGTTTATATTTTTGTGTGGAAATGAAGATGGATACTGGAGGACGTATTGTGATATTTTCTTCAAGTTAAGTGATGCCGTTCTTGGTGGTTCTCGTGCTCGAGTTGCACCTTAGATCTAAAAGCAAGTGGTCTGTTTTGTATAAGGTTGACACGTGAGTATATGGTAAGAGTGATGGAAACTGGAGGCGCAAGGACTGCATGGGTTTCCAACGTGAGGTTTAAGCATGGAAATGAGGTTTTACTGAAGGTGGAGTTAACGAGGGTAGGGGGAGTTTAAGTTGCGGCACTATAGAGTAACTTTTTGGAGGATAGAGATCATTGACCTCCTGTAGCAGCGTGGAGGAGCGGTCTTGGACGCCACGTTCTTAATGGAGTTTTGTGAAGAGGCTATAATGCTAGTGGATTTACAAAAGGGAATGTTTATATGGGAGGTGAAGTAACTTGTGTGAAAATGAAGGCCAGCGTTTGAAGAAGGGTGTATGCTTACATCCGAAGAAATGCAGTAGTGTGGTTCGAGGAAGCATGCGCTTTTGTACATGCAAGCGTTGCATGAAATGAGGGGAGCAAAAGAATGGAGCGCATGTTTTTGGAGGAAGTGACACTATGGGTCTGGTGCAAGAATGAGCGTGAAGGGCATAAGGGTAGTTTTGATCTTTGTGAAGATAGAGAGGGTCAGGTGGGGAGTATTGGCGGTAGTTATACAGTTTGAGCTTCATGAATCATATAGAAGTAAGGTGAGTGGATGTGAGAAGTGGATTAAAAGAAGAACTGGGATGGTGCATGGTTCGCATAGACTTTGGGAAATTGCCGCAACTCGAGCATTAAGTGGCGAACCTAAGATCAAGGTAAGCTTGAACGTTGGGTGGGTAGGCACACGCATGTGAGTATTTTGTCGCTACTGTATGGGACTGTGTGGGATAACGGTGAGGACACGACTGAAATGGTGTGACTGTGTACATGAGGGGCGGTTTTCAGTCGGGGACGGATTACGGTGAACTCAGTTTTCGGATTCCACTGAGAACCGAAGTGGAACTGGAATATTTTTAAAATAAGGAGTTTAGCACCTGTTTGCTTTTGGGATGTTTGGGGGTGGAGTTGTTCAGTGTTTTTACTGTGCGTGCACTGGAATGCTTGGCACAAAGTACCGGTTTCATTCGGCTATGTTAACAAAAGTGAGGTATGGAGGATCGGAAATGGACGTTTATGTAAAGAGCAGCAGCTTGAGTTTAACAAGGAAGAAGAAGTGAAAGGGTATAAGCTAAACTAAATGGGCCGAGAGATAAAAATAAAAAGCGTTAGTTTTGCTAACCGTCTATTACGTTGGGATCGTACGAACGCACACTGTACAAAGAAACCAGTCTGGGGCAATCTGGAGCTCGCTAAAATTTATAACGGAATTGAACGCCGGTTTAATCGACTGACGCAAATCGTTATTTAACGGTTAACGCGCCAAGGTGAGTAAATTCACTAACTCTGATCTATTTTAAAATATTATAATTATATTTTAATGTTGTTTGAATGTTGTGTGATGATCGATTAGGTAGATTACAAGTAAATTGGTTGAAATATATATATCGTCGTATATATACACATCATCGGTTGACACTGATTCCACCGATTTTAATATTCCCTAGTATAGAGTAGTGTTCATTGGTTGACTAACATCTGTGGATGCGGAAACCGGTTGGAAGAATCCAAACGAATTCCTAAATATTTATATGTACCGTTTGTTTTATATATGCATTGTTTGAACCATGTTGAATGAAAATTCAACGTTATAACTAGACGATATTAATTAAGAGGATAACAATAGTAGACCATAAACTCATCGTTTTGTTAAGAAGTTGATTTGCCTTTAGGCAAATGAACGAAGTTAATTATAAAAATTATATTTTTATAAGTAAAAAGAAGATTTAAATTTATAATAGAAGTTCTATTATAAACCAGTATTTTAGAGTTCATTTTATAAAGTAAATAAAAACGATTATTTGACATTTAAATAAGTTATTAAAATATAATTATCCCGCGAGTGAATAATTTGGATAATTATTTTAAAACAAAAAGTTAAGAAACATTGTTAGATTAATTATATTAATCTAATGATAAGAAGTAATTAAAATCAACTAACGAATTTACTGATGGAAAGAAGTTGATTTAATCAACTGTTATTTGGAAAATGATTTTTAGATTAATTAGTCTTTAATTAATCTAATGGAAACAGTTTAGAAATAAATTAATCAAAATTAGTGACATTTAATTACCCTTTTAATTTAAGAAGTTATAAATAGAACTGTGGAATGGAGAAAGCGAAGAGTTAATGTTTAATAATCATAGACAACAGAGATTTCAAAGTAAGAATATGGTGTTATAAAACCATAGTTCAAATTAAATAAGAAAATACGGTCTGATAGATATTATAAGTAATAAGGAATCAGAGTTGCAGACTTATATCTGTTCTAAGGTAAGAACGTTGTCGATCAAGGTCTGAGAGGTAAATAGAATACCCCAACTTGAACGGCTTCACTATTATCGATGAACGATATCAGTTTGTGACGGAAAGAGATGTCAAGACTAGTATAAAGGGAATATGGCAGCGTATGCAAGTCTTAGTACTATAGCAATAAAATAAATGATGTTGATTAAGCTTAAGCGTGACTGTTATGTAAAGATTAGTTATAAAGGAAAATATTTCATTGTATGACAAGTTTTGAACTGTAACGATAAATTAACGATGTTGACCAAGCTAAAACGCGATTTTTATATATAGAACTATTTCCTAAGGAATGAAAATAGTTTAGTTTAAAATCCACTTATTCGAAAGTAATAAGTAACTATGTTTGTCAAAAGAAAATATAAGAATAAGTTTAGAAAGAGAAATTGGAGAATCATATCAGAAAACGATGGCAGCATTTCGATGTTCGAAATGTAATTAGAATTAAACCATTAGGATTTGGAACTATAATTCGATGAAGTCGAATGTATTAAAGTAAATTATTTTGGGAATTAAAATCTGATAGGATCGTTAATACTTTGCTTAAACCAATAAATTATAATAGGATATGTAATCAGTGTTTAGTTATAAACTTGATAAGAAGTTGTCTTAGAGAACAGAGTTTATAAAGTGGAATAGGAATATAAAAGTATGAAAGAGATTTCGGTAAACAAGATAAGGGAAATTATCGCATGAATAAAGGGTTATATGATAAAGATGTTCAGATAGCTATAGAAAGGGATGGTATTCACATTTCAAAGTGAAAAATGTTTTAGAAGTAAACGATTAGGCCGATTAAAAGGTTAAAATGAAATTGGAAATATTTTCCAATGTAAATAGGGTAGATTACCCAAGTATAGAAATAAAGAATGTGAAGATAATGGATCGAACGTTGATAATGTATATTTTCTGGAACACGGGAAAATAAGAATTAGCAATGTTTTCTAAGAGGTGTGAAAAATGTTAAAACGGGGTTATGAGAAATATCTGGTAAGATATAGGAATTCGAATAATAAAAACGAATGTTAAATAAAAAGTGCTCGTGATTGTATGATGTTTAGTTATACATTAGAATGGATGTTGTTTTTACTTCGATAGTTAAATAACCGACTACCGAAGTGTTTTGACCATCGTTGTCAATACGGAGAGACAGGTTGGATTTACTATCCGAAAACCACTCTGTATAGGCATAAGCGCTGCGAATTAGATATGCTGAAGATAATTGAAGACGGAGTTAAATGCCAGGGTCATCCAGTTCCAGAATGGTGCTTCTGTTTGTCCAGTCCCTGGACAACTTGTATGGACGAGTGTCTGACAGAGTATTTTCAACGGTTACGCCGTTGAATTTTACGAATATACCAAGTTGGTGGGGAGAAGGTAACTTCTCTTTATTCTACACCCAGTGTGCATTTGTGTAATCAATATGTGATTATGGATTTGACGATATGGCATTCAAAGTAAATGGTGATCAGATGTTCTGAAAATAGACGTAGCCTCTAGCCTAACAACCAGAAGTAACAAAAGTTGGGCTAGGCAGCATGGCTAGATGGGTCATCCCCAAGAAGGGTGTATTGTCATCGATCTAGAGAAAATTCATATTTGTCTTCTTTTCGATTCTGTATCTTCGGATGACGGTTGGATGGCGAACAACCGTGGGTGGCAATATATTCGTTACACTCAAGCTAAATGAGTGGACGGTCATGTGTGGCCAGGTTGCAAGACGTTCTTGTTGAACCTAGGTGTATCCCCTCTAGAGTACACTGTTCAGAAAGTGCTCCCATACCTTCTCTGTTGGAATTTATTCTCCATTAAGCACCCTGCGGTTTATGATTTTATACTATATATATGTGGAGCGTGAGATGCAAGCGATATGCTACTAGGATATTTATATTGATTAGACATTATCATAATATCACTGGATTCGATATCAAAGGTATTTTGGGTTATAGTAAGGTAAAAGCCGTCCATGTTTATGTGTGGGCTAGTCTTACTATTATCTTTTTGTTTCAAAAGGATTTTCAAAGTTAAACAGTATGGTTGGAATTTACTCACACCAGTCCCATGACTGACCCAGAGTTTATTTTGTTGTTTTCCCTAAACTCTTGGGTGCCTAAATTTGTACGGGCAGTCAAGTTTTTTAAGCTTTTACAGATTCATTTGGAGGAGCTCGAAGAAAGAGACCTCACCACTAGTTATTTTAGAGATTATTTCCGCTGTGATATGATGTATTATACTCTGAAATGGTATGTATATATACAATACAGTTTTGTAATTCAAAGTTATGTATATAATACATTTTATTTATCCGCTGTGAGTTTCGTGTTTACTCTGATTTTGTTCAGTGTGTTCTTCTTCTTCTTCTTCTATTCTATTAGTTCTATCTTTTCTATCTCACCCTCTAAATTCTTTCTATTAATGATCTGAATTTTCCTGCAATTTGAGTTGAATGTGTAGGATATTAGTCAGCTCAAATCGGCACGGACTTTTCGGCCATCACATGTATCATCTGTTGTTTGGGACCCTTAGTAACCAATCTTGGTATCAAACGGGAAACCCCGAACTAGGTCGGGGTCTGGGCACGCTTATTGAGCTGATTATAAGGGGTCACTAGGGTGAGGGTGTTGATGGCGCGTTCCAATGTGGTCAAGTGCGTGAATGCGCCCGCTTGCTAGGGAAGATAAGACGCTGTGACATCAGTAGATATGGTTGTGCACATCTTGTAAATAAATGGTTGCCACTTTAGGAGGTGATACATCCTACTGTGGGGTGGCACAGGGTATCTACGAGTTAGTGTGCCGATCGATTGGGGGTAGTAATTAGGGTACATCTACTCTTGCTTGTTTATGAGCCCGTTATCGTCGTTGGGGGTTAACACCTATCGGTTCTAATGGGCTACTTGTAATTGTATGGGGTAAAACCTCTCACTGGACGGACACCTAAGTCTACCATCTTGTACTTATTGGGATCATCTTGTTCTTGTTATATTAGTATTGGTGTAGAGAAAAGTATTATAAAAGCGCAACGCATGTTCTGTTTTGTTCATCCTGTTTACCTTGTTATACCTGCCTTATGACATTGTTATCTCTCTATAACTTATATGTCTGTTATAATGCTTTTACTTAATTATATGCTAAAAGTAACTGGGCTAGCCAGACTTTATGTCTGACCCATTTTGTTTCCTCTTCTTTCTCTTCCGTTCCCCCCTCCAGGTTCTCCGGGTGGGAATAATCAAGCTTGATCATGATTCTTCCTTCTTTCTGCATCGAGTTGCTTAGACGTACTGGTTAATTTCATATCTTCTCTATTTTGTCTATATTTTGTGTGTTATACTCTTTTTATGTATTATTGTACTCTGATGATGACTTTTGTACAAGGCAGAAGTTTTATGTTTTCAGTATTCTAGACTTATTAAATTTTAATTCCGCTGTTATTTTATATCTATCGTGTAATGTTTCTGTTTCTGTTTACCTATAACGCTTTATGAAACTTAATGCATTTCGATAAAGAGTCACATTAACGGATGTGCAATATCATATGTTGTGGGTGCATTGCAATACGCAACCATAACACGACCCGATATAGCATTCACTGTTAACAAAGTGTCTAAATTTTTACAGAATCACCTTGACACGCATTGGAAAGCCGTAAAGAGAATTCTGAGATTTCTTAATGGGAGCATTAATTTTGGACTCAAACTCAAAGCTAGCAAACATCTCAATATAACTGCATTCAGTGATTCAGATTGGGCATCAGACAGAGATGATAGAAGATCAGTTACTGGTTACTGTATTTACATTGGAAGCAACTTAATATCTTGGTGTTCCAAGAAACAAACAACAATCTCCAGATCCAGCACTGAGGCTGAATACAAGAGTGTAGCAAGCGCGACAGTAGAAATCCTAAATCATTCTTGAAGGAATTACAGTTAACATCAGATAAGAAGCCTACTACACGGTGTGATAATCAAAGTACCATATACCTAATTGTTGATCCTATACAACATGCGCGAACTGAACACATAGAGATAGACATCTATTTTGTTTGTGAACAAGTTCGGAAGAAAAACTTGCAGGTCAACCATATTCCAACTTATCATCAGAAAGCAGATGTTTCGACAAAAGCATTATCAGCTTTTTTTTTTTGAGATTAAGAGACGAACATCAAGTTAAAGAGCAATACAACCTGACAGCAAGATCAGATGATGATAGATCTCAATTAGCTCAGATTTGCAAAAAGCCTGAAGTTAAGCTATGCAAATCTGGATTGAAAGGGCCAGAACAGCATCCATGTTTGGATTCAACACAGTCTGAGCTCGACATCAAAGCTGGAGCTTGATTTTCGTTGAAATCATTTTTAGTCGGCCGCCACGACAGTTTAGAGTTTTGGTTCGAAAACCCTAACCCTAAATTGAATGGGGCTAACAAAGTATGAGATAATAAACGCACTGAACATTATTTTTTATTAGCTTCTATATACGCATGCTTTGCACGTTAATTCTTTTATTTACTGATTCAATGGGTTTGGCTCTTGGCAAATTCTATTTCAACCCACAAAATTAGTTAGTAGCCCCCCATTTTATCAAAATAATACAATAACCAAACTGCCTTTTTTCTGTTATATTTTTTTTTCAATTTTTTTGAACATCTCGTAGTTGCACTACGTGGTTTTTTGGCGTACCTCGTAGTATGTCTACGTGGTCCATGAATGAATCACAGAGATCATCTACGTGGTACTTTGATGAACCACGTAAAGCAACTACAAGGTATAGTGAAAAACCACGTAGTCTTCCTATGTGAAAGGTTTTTTTTTTTTAAAAAAAAAAAAAACGGGGGTCTACTAACTAAATTTGTGGGTTTACCGATTATTTCATGATTTGGGGGCTACTAACTAAAATGGTCGGTTGAAATAGAATTTGCATTTGCTCTTAAAGCCCATTATCTTATTGCAAATTGTGTATAAATACATTGGTACCGATCAGTCCTGTATCAAATCATTACATTCAAAAGCAATAATACATTCTCATCTTCTTCTACAATATTTTGCTCTGTTTTCTATCTGACTTTTTTCCTGATAGTACTACATTCGCTTAAAATGCCCTAAATCCACAAATAAACATGGTATGAAGTAAAATTTCTCTCCATTTATTAATTCCTTCACAGAACAATAGTCAGATTTACATTATAGAACTCGGAACTGGTGGGTATGCTGGTGATAAATCTGGCGGGCCGTAGTCTCCACCAATATCTGGTGCGTCTTCTGGTAAAGGTTTACCACGGAGGAAAGAAGTTATCATCCCTAATGCCCGCTCTGGTTGATAACTCGGAACTGCATGACCCGCTCCTCTAACTGTAACGAATGTCACTCCTTTATATTCCTCAACATAGCCGCCAACCTATTCAGTCATGTAATATATTAAGACTAGGAATAAAGTAACTTAAAATTACAAGCAATAAACATATAGACACACTATTGTATCATATTACAAATACGTTACCTCTTTACTCTGATACCAGGCTCGCCATATCTTGTTGATTGGAAAACCAAGCTTTTCGATAGAGTTCCTTGTTGATGTTACTGGAACAACAGAGTCAACGTCGCCACTGCATGAGTCAATGTTGTTAATTAGTATTATGCGTCTTAAGCTGATCATATTCACTATTTATCAATCAACATAAATATTAATGCACATACCTGAATAGCCAAAAGTTTAAGCCTCTTGCAGCCAGATCTTTAATGACAGGAAACATAGTGCGAGGTATTAGAGGGTAGGTTATTAAGTCGCTGAATATAAACATTACTTGCGTTAAGATATATGATATTGGTGAGAAAAAAAAAAAAAAAAAAAGGATTTGGTGGAAATAATATATTTGCCTGCAGGGTTCCCAGCCATGTGACAAATTTGTAACATTTGCATGAAGAGCCTTTTGAACTGCAGGCGTATTCAGATAGACACGAACATAATTGTCTGAACAGGTGTCGAAATTAGCCATCTGAAAAATCAGCAGAAATATACATGACATATTCAGATCAATGCTAGACTTTAAAAATAAATATAATGTGCTAAATACTCACGGCAACACCAGCTTCTGTGTTTGAGTTACCGCATAATGGAGCATAGATATTATAAGGATCAATATCTCCGACTTCACTATCTGCTAAATTCATTGCATCAGTGCATTTAGCGTTCAATTTTCCAGCTGTATAGTTACAGTTCTCCTTAATGGTTGCATAAGTCTCGTCTGAAACTAATGCATGACCCCAGTTGAACTCATAGGTTCCTTCTATATTTGATATATCATCAATATATGCATTCCCAATCTAAGAACACAATAAGTAGAGATGTTATATATGACTGGAAATGATGCCTTAAAAGTTTTATCCAGATACAAACTTACAGCGATGCCACGAAGGTTGATGACTGTTTGATTTTTTATCTTGTTATTGTTCAGTATGAGCTGAGCAAGATCAGGCACATAGCGCCCAGCATAGCCCTCTCCAGTTATGAAAAAATCACGGGTTTTGTATTGCGGAAATCTTTCTAACCAGTTTACTAAAAATGTGTATGCATCGAGTTTTGTTTTGTTATCATCATTTACACCATAATCGGATGTAGTGTTTGAATAGGAAAATCCGGCTCCTGCTGGCAACTCCAGAAATAGCACATTGGCCACTGAAAATGCACAACAATGAAATTTGAATATGTTTTATGTACACATGAATATTGATTTTGAATTTCTTGCATTTAATTTTCATTTTGTTTCTTCTTAGTAAAAATGGGTAGTTGCAATAATCCTTTCAGCTATTCTTAATCATTGAAAATAAAAAAGAGAAAGAGCATGAATGTATACCATTGTTCCATGCATAAGGATTTAAAGAAAGAGTTTTGCCGTCCTCGTTAACTCTAAAAGGTCCAAGTTCCTCCAATGCTCCAATGCCCAGGGATGAGCATCCAGGTCCTAATGAATTTGGGACTATGTTAGTTAATTTCCAACCATATATAAAAAATAAAGACATAATTATATGATATGATTAAATATCAGGGACATGGAAACACAATTATCAATCAATTATTAAAGAGAAGTATATTAAAATAGGAGGTTACAAATTAGAGTCTAGCTAGAAGACCCTAAAAAATAGTGTCAAGGATGTGAGGGAATCACTTAGATTCAAGGAGTGGTTGAAATTTTTTTTTTTTTTTTTTTTTTTTTTTCATTTAATTCAGTCATAGTATTGTTTTATGTCACATTTCCTAGCAAAACCCTGATCTCTTAGCATTTTCGTACAAATTATGTCATCGGTCAAAAATACCTTCTTCTATAGTTTGTATCACACATTAATAATTATATGAAGCTGCATCCAACGTATACATCAAATAATTATTTGTATCACATATATTAATAATTATATGATTCTGATTGGTTGGGTATAGGAAGACAAAGAATTTTGGGTGTAGAGAATCCTTTTAAATTTAATCCAAACAATATTCCTCTATCCCCAACCACTACTAAAAAACATTCATATTGAGACTGGAAAATAAAGGCTGAAATTATTCAGTCTTTAAACAGAGACTGAATAAAAACTGAAAAATGTAGTCTTTAAAATTTCATCTTAAAGACCGAGATTCAGTCTCAAATTAGTTTTTAATTATTAAAGACTGCTTGGAGACCAAACGTCAGTCTTTGTTACGGTCTTTAACTCAGTATTTAAGGAGTCTTAAAACTATTAAACATTTGATGCTGTTATCCATACAAATCTAATGATAAAAGCTGATAATTCATGTGAACGCGATTAACACTTATTATAGTTTACATAACATTTCACTCTATGCATGACAATATATATTAAACATCATTGTCGTTATATAAAAGAATTTAAGTTGTATCTAACGTTGCTTAGCCCAAACCTAATAGGACAATGCTCAAACCTATCCAAGGTTTTAAATCTCATATATCGGTCGTGTTTCATCTCGGCGATTTTATAGACTTGATCTCGTATCGGAAGAGATCTTGGTCGAGACGAGTCTAACACGGGAGTTCATCTCGGATTTCCATCTCAGGTCTAAAAGTTCATATCGAAATAATCTCGGGGTAAATGATATGTTAAAGAATTATATTTTTACAAAATGATTTTTATAAATGCTATTAAAACATAGTAACTTAAATTTGAATTGCGATATTTGCGAGATTTGAAACAGTGAATCTATCAGCTAAAAATAGGACCACATAAGCATTTTTAAATATTATGTTCTATACATCTCCAAGACCTATCTTCTTCTTCCAATCTTCCAACATAAAAATAATTATAATTCTACAAACTATCCAACATAACGTTTGTTCGCTCAACCTAAACCTACTTGTTTAATGTGTCACATCGGTGGATGGAACATGAAATTAACCTATTATTACTGAGCTTAGCCGATGGATAATAAAAGATGACTGGATAGTTGGTAAAAAAAAAATCAATTTTAAAAACCTCTTCACCTAATTTAAGCATAAACTTATTTATTATTAGATTCAAAATATTAATAGTTTCATCCATATTCCTATGAAATCTCAAACTAGCCTTTTTTCACATTATTAATAAGGTCAAATAAATGTTATATATATGTATATATGTATGTGTGTGTGTGTGTGTGTGTGTGTGTGTGTGTATAGAGAGAGAGGATCCAGGACACCCCTATTATTTGGCACCCCATTTGCCCCTTAATATTAACCAAGTATTTACATTAAAATAAGTTATTGGATAGAGAGATAGTTAGTGGGAAGAGAGAGAAACGGGATTGTGTGGTGGAAATCAGGAGGCTATAGGGATGCTGCACTATTTGAGGTGCTCTTGATCCTATATATATATATATATATATATATATATATATATATATATATATATATATATATATATCCAAAACTTAATTTTGAATCATCTATGTTAGTATTAATTTGAGGATTGCCGGGTATATGAATTTACTTTCAGTCGATTCAAAAAATAAACTACTTTAAAGGTTGGGTGAAATAGTGTAAAACAAAGTCATTTCATTACATACAAGTATTTTTCAAATCATAATTATGCTTTGGACATGTAAAAGGGAAAAATCCATACTCCCATAGATACTAAATTGACCCGAATGCTTGCCAATTTTGACTTTTCTCATTTTTCCCAGGCTAGGGATGAACCAATATTGCTGAAAGATAGAATCACAAAGGTACATGTGGAGAATATTGCTGGGTGAAGATAATGCAACCAATGTTTATTGTCATGTGCTCTTTCACTATTAGAAAAAAGACCATTTTGCAACGCTACGTTTAAAATGCTTTGTAAAACTATTGCAAAAAATAGTGGTAATTATAATATTTATTTTTAAAACATTATATAAAAGCTTTTAATGGAAACATTCATTTAATAAATCTTAAAAATATTTCTTTTTCTACAAAAATAGTTATAACTAATCATTATTAATAACGTATTTACCAAGTTTCGGTAAATATGTTGCTGAGTGCTTAAATTTATTGAAGTGTGTAAACATTGTGTGTATAACGGAAATTATAAGTAAATGTTGTTAACTTCTTTTTCATGATGACATAATTGAAATAATAGTAAAATACATTTATTATAAATGATGATATCTTGTGTTAAACGATGATAGTTATAATAATAATTTAGAAATATTATATTGATGCCAATAGTTAAATGGTTCACTTATATTTTAAAAGATATTTCTAGAAGTTTACAATAATTTCATTTTTAATCAAAATGTATTAAAACAACAATCATTGGATTGTTCTTGCAATCCGCAGGTTTAAGATTCTGACCATCAAATCAAGATACGTTACAGATCTGGATAATGGTTCGATCCACGTTTCAACACCCACTCCCTCCTCCCTCCCTCTCTCTCTTCCCTCAGTTTATATTATAACCGTAATAAGTCTTACCCACACGAAAATGGAAGAAATACCACTCACTGCTCTAACCAAACACTACAGCTAGAAAAAGCCCTTTATCTTCGCCGTCAATCTCCCGATCTCGGGTCGCAAGTGCTACTCTCTGCCTTCTACTTGGCCATCGACGAAGTCATACAACCGGATTTTCTTCAGTACAAATTCATCAACGGAGATGACGCTGTCCGCAATTCTAGGTTCAAATTGGTAAGCAAGATAGTGAAAGGGTCGTGGATCGTGAAGACCGCAGTTGGAAACTACGGAGTGTGCTTGCTGGGGAAGGCGCTGATGTGTAAATATTAGAGAGGGGGAGAATTACTTGGAGATCGACGTGGATATTGGAAGCTCTGCGATTGCAAATGCGATATTTCAGTTAGCTTTGAGTTATGTTATGAGCGTGGTGATTGATATGGGGTTTGTGATTGAGGCCCAGTGTGAGAAGGAGCTGTCGGAGAAGTAGATTGGAGCAGTTAATATTATGCATCAACGATTTATGTGGAGACAGGGATGGTGGAAGGAGCAGTGGATTTGGGAAATCTTGATAACAACGAAGATTTGAGGAAAGACTAGGTTATATTACTGTTGACGATGCATAGATTGGGCATAAATTGACGATGACGTTTGTGCCTTAGATGGAGTTTTGTTATGTTAGTAATGGTAGTCTGTGTAATTCTCATTATCTCTGCATATATTGATTTTGTTTAACTTACATCATTTTTTATTTCTAGGTTGGAGACGAGCTCAAATTGCAAAAAGGAAGAAAGGAAAAGAAAGCTAAGGATATAAGCATGTATCAGAATGCATGAAGGATACATATGAAGTTTTCTATTGTTTATTTTGAAAGTACTGTAAATAATTTGAGTGTTTGATTTGAAATTTTGTAGAACGAAGCAAAGGCTTTGTAATGTTGGTAGTTTATACAATTTTTTCTTTTTTTTTTTAGTTAAAGATTTAATACATTGCTTTGAATAATTGAATGACAAGTATACATTTGTTTATGGTATATGACAAATATATCTACAGCTATAACTAAATGTAGCGTCTTGCATGTATGGAGAAATCCTTAGATTTTTTTTTCAAATGCTGAATAGACAAATGTATTATGTAGTTAAAGTCTTTAAACAATACAGTTTAAGCATTGTAAAAGTGAATTTTTTGTTGTGGTCTAGGTTAATTAAAGATTGATAAGGACAGAATTTCGGTCTTTAACATTCAGTTTTAAATGTATTTAAGACTGCAATATCAGTCTTTACATTTTGAGACTAAAATGTTAGTCTCAATATTTTTTTGCGACTTGAAACTCAAAAACTGAAATTTTAGTTTTTTATCAGTCTTTTAAGTATAATTTAAAGACTGAATTACTTGTGTAAAGACTGTAATTTTCAGTCTTTAATCCAATGTTTTTTTGTAGTGAACTTGATATGCCCATGTTTCACTCAAGTATGGTTATCTGTATTAATTAATATGCTTTATAATTGACAGATGACTACATCAAATAGGTACAAATGGTCTTAACATATATTTATGAGAATGCATGCATATAATTACTTTGACGATGGACAGCTGTATTAATAGAATAAGAATCCCATGTTATAAGTATAACCATCTAATAGGTTCAGTTCCTCTATAGCACTCTTACATGTATCATGTACAAGTTAGTTTTAATCATTCATTTAGTATATGACCAACCATTCATCGAATATGGCGAACTTCATTAATTCATCAAAATTATTGTAACATATGGTTAGAATTATTTGAAACAAGGAGGGATGGTGAAAAACAGAGACATAAGATATTATCCCTACTGTGGTACAAGCTTAGAAGAGAAACCGTTAGGATGTTTTTTTTTTTTTTTTTTTGTAAACGATAACGAGGTATTTGAATGTGACATTTGAGTGTGACACGTTAGTGAACAAGAAATATGTTTTTTGGTGCAAACGAAATATTTATATATAATATTTATATATATAATGCTGTAAACGGAGAATAATAAACTGAAAAATGGACGCGACAAATGCGAACGGTTCATTTTTCAGTGATGAAGAAACGGTGCATGTTATAAACAATTAGCTATACACATTCCTTGTCTAGATTAGACAGAAGCTTATACGGATAGAGTAATAGTACTACGTCAGTACGTCTTAATTAATTGAAATATATGCATCAGCTGCTCTAGCAAAAAGACAAACATTGACCAAAAAAGATCTGATAACGAGAAATTATATATAAACATGCAATCGCAGGTGTTCCCGGAA
Source organism: Allium sativum (assembly GCA_030737875.1). Taxonomy (NCBI): domain Eukaryota; kingdom Viridiplantae; phylum Streptophyta; class Magnoliopsida; order Asparagales; family Amaryllidaceae; genus Allium; species Allium sativum. The sequence continues at coordinate 41,232,491 of CM060916.1, forward strand.
TCAAACACTGTATGACAGTATAGATTTGCTATCTCAATTTAGCAATAAAAACTTCACAGTCATCTTGAAGCTAAGCAAATTCGACTAAGTTGTTTATGTTTAAAGTCGAGATGATTTGTTTTGGCACAAGATAAGCCAGTTATCCTTTTAAATAAACGACATACAGGAAATATTTAGGAATAAGCTGTAGTTTTCGTTTATATAAGTGGATGCTAAATAGTTTGACTAAAAATAAGAGTAGGTACCTCCATTAAGCCATAGAACAAGTGGGTTGATAGAAGAATTTTGAGGAGACTCCACAAAGTAATAATACAGTGCTCTACCATTCTTCGCATCTACAGTTACATAACCACCATATTGATCAAAGTGAACTTCCGGTTGTCCGGGCAATTTGCTGATCTTATCTGCCGCCATCAAGCCGTCTTGTTTGCTGATATGAACTGGAGAATGAGTATTGAACAAGACTGATGATGTATCATAATGATAATCGCCATGATAATTGTTACTCAATGACTCTTTGAATTGTTTCATGAGCATTCTTGGGTCATCTATTTGGTTTCTTGCTTCATTTTGATATGCAAGGAGGATGAAAGAAAACAACCAAAATAACAAGTTGATTTCCTTCATTGTGTTTAGTTCCAGATTATTGCGGATATATGAAGTCGTTTGTCAGTGATATATATAACGTTTTAAATTAGCAGTTATAGGAATGAATTTGATATTTACCAGACTAATAACCAAATATTCAGTATTACAAAATAGTAACGTCTTAATTGCTTTGTAAATATTTGGCGATTATAGGAATGAATTTGATGACTTACCAGATTAATAACCAAATAGTCACTGTTACAAGATAATAATATTCATTGCTTTGTAAATATCCTCTAGTTTAATTTGGAATTACAACAACTAACCAAATCCATTCATTAATTGAATACATTACCTCTTTATTAATAGTTGGTTTGGAAGCACAAACTTTGGATTCGACCGTAACTTCTTAAAATACCCCTTATATATGACTTTTAAATGTTAAATTGATTTCCTCGATAAGCTAAAAGATAATATATTCTTATAATTATCCACAAAAGTGAATTGTTCCAATTTATTATGATTTAGTTTGAAAGATAGTCAAATATATAACTATAATGTAAGAATTTTCTGGGTAAATGAACAAATCCGTAAATATCTTCAATAGACTGTAATATTCAGTAAAAATGCCTCTGAACTATTATATGATAATTTTTCACTTAAAAATCACATCTAATAATTACAATTTCAAACCACATTTTACTTTATAATAACAAACTTTGAAATCACTTACAAATGGGATCTAATTAGCTTTCACTACAAAATTGTTCTTCACTAATTAATTTACAAATAAAAAATTAAAACTTTTCTAAAAAGATATTGCAACTTAAATAAAAATTCAAAACTAATTACATGTGGTTTCAATAAAAAAAATTATAGCTAAATATTCATTCGAATCATTTTCATTCAATTCCGTTAAACCTGTACAGTTTGTAAAAGATACTCCATATACAAAACAAATTCCCTAATCACCGGAGCGGCGTGCTGTAACGCTCATATTAATTATTCCCATTGGTTAATTTTGTAATTATTTAAACATTTCTATCGTTATTTTCTTTGGTTACAAGTTTATTCTCATTTATTGTCATTTAGAATTTAATTTTCAAACGTATACAATTGTTTAAGATTTTATATATACACTACATGTATGTTGGCACGTGCGATGCACGTGTGCAAAAGGAAATGACATTATAAAATATATGCATATGTTATGAATGTGAACTAAAAATTTTGATTACAGTTGGAAACGAGCTTAAAGTTGGAAAACTGTTATCTGATGATTTTTTTTTTTTTTTTTTTTTTTTGCTGCGTTATAACTACTATACCATAAATGTAGATATGATTTTTTTTTTTTAAATTAATGCACTAAAATTGAAAAAGAAAAAAAAAATCCTTTTCCGTTATCTAGCCTGAGACCGACACCAAAATAAACAGAGTAACATATGACGGTCGAACCGAATGGGAGGAGATGTATTATATTTATTGTGGAATACTTTATATTTTTCTCATAACCATTGCCAATTTCTTTTGCTTCACAACTAATTTTCCCATGATGATATTAATTCGATATTAAACAAAATAAGAGCGTGTTAGCTATATCACATATAATGTTAATTAAAAATGAAAAATACACACTAAAAGAGAATATGATTATTCAAATGGCTCACAGTCAGTGTCGGTCGTTTTAAGCCGTTGCAATAGCCGTTGAAATAATGTTAACGAAGTCTAATGGTTTCCAGCTGATGAAACAGACCATTTCCAACGGCTATTCCAACGGCTTCAAACGGTGAGCAGCCGTTGGAAATCTTTTCAAACCAATGACCTATAAGTCGTTAGAAACCATTTGTAGCTGTTGGAAAAACTGGGTGATTTTTCTTATAACAGCAAGCGTATTACCTTCCAACCACCCCATTTCCAATCTATTAATGCCAAAAATGACACTAACACCATATTTTAGCGAAAGCACCACTCCTTTACGGGGAAAACATTACAGAACATATAAATATAAATGAAAATAGGTAAGAAACGGAAAGTAAAGAGAGAGATGCAATTTTTATAGTGGTCTAGCAAATGATAAGGCCTACATCCACTTTGAATATCTTTTATATGGTCCTTGCTAAGCCAAGCACAAAAGATTACATATGATTACAATGTCGTTGATTACAATATTACCCAAAGTAGAGATTAACAGGGAATCACTAGTACTATAGGATATCGGGAATCACGATAACCAGCCTAGATGACCTAGATTTGCTATCTCTGGAGAATAAGTTTTGTTGTTGAAGGTGTTTAATGGCCGCTAGAGATGAAGATCTCTTTTGATAGATCTTAGGAAGGGCAGGGAAATTGACCCCTTATAGTTGGAGCTTGAGTGATATTTATAGGTATTTTAGAGGGAGTTGGACCTGATCCATTAACAGGAGGTCTTAAAATGGCACGCAGATCCATCGCTCAAAGTATCTCGACCAAATACTTTAACCATATGGGTGGTATCGACCCATCTTGGGTCATCACTGACCCATGGAGTTAGCCTATTTTGTGCATTGAACTCCACGGTTGTGACACTTATGATTTGTTTAGCTTCTGGGAGAAATCTGGTATTCTCGGGACTTGACTTGATGTTATATCGAGCTTTACTGTTTTTCGTTTCGACGCTTTACTTCGATCCACTGAGTGGTGCACCTAGATGGATTGAATTGACCTAAAATTGTATGAATGACCTCTTGGCATTGTTACGATGAGGCCGGAACAAGCCGTGCGAACTTCAACGCAATGCCCATGGGTCGGTGCTGACCCGTGATGGGTCAGTAGCGACCTATTATATACCCCTTTGGCTATGAAACTTTCATAGATGCTTTTGCCTTGTTCTTTTAGCCTTTTCTGGCGATGTTTCGTTTAATTCCAATGTCATGCGACTTTGATCTTCTCATTGATTTCATGTGAATATTTATCGAGTTTATAACTGAATTAACACGGTCCAATTCCAATCATTTCCATAAATATATAACACATATATACCAATAACAATATAAACAACCAACATAAATTAAATAAACATCAATATAAACAAAAAAAACCATCCAAACATCTCAAAAACCAACTCATCAACGTCATGTGCAAAAACCAAATGCAAAAACTATAAAAGTATATCCAAAGTATCATCCTCACCCACTCTGTACCAATATATACAACATTAAAACAAAATCATCACTATCTCCAAGTCAACCACAGAAAAAATATACCTCTAGCGTCATCTTCGTTTCTGGAAGCACCAGAAGACAAAGGCAAAGTACCATGATTGTGCACATACTCTGCAAGCTTCTGGTTTAGCTGCTCCGTCTATGTAGCTTGCAGATGATTCTGCTCCTGTAGCTGCTCAATCATGGTTCTAAGCTCCAACATTTATGCTTTGTCTTGGCCTTTTTAAGCTTTTCGTTCCTGTAAATAAAGTGAATAGCAAAAGGGTTATGTCAGTATATAAAATATTATAGCACTATATATCTAAATGCATATTTGATATATGTATGCAAAATGATTAATTACCTTCAGGTTCCCCAAGACATAACCTCTACTCAGTTGCATCAGTTCCATAACAACGTCAAATATGTTATCTTCCTCCTCTAGTGTCAACTCATCACGACTAGACTGAAAGTTACTAAGCAGCGGTAGGATCGTGTAGTATGGAGTATAAATATAGAATGGTAAAGTAGTAGCTGTAAGTAAAATCACACGGTCGATTTTATACTGGTTCGGACCACTGTCCTATGTCCAGTTCCAGACTCACTTCTGGAATTTCAATAACATAACAACCCTCACTTCACCCGGAGGAATAGGTTTACAACTACTCGAACAACCGTACATGATTTCTTGCCTCAACTGCTGAAGAGGACTTCCACAATACAAAATAATTAATGACTTGTGTGTGTTCTTGTTAACACAGATATGTCAAGTTGTAGTACACTCTTCCTATAACCTTTCCTTGATGATAGTAGTGTAACTCGTGAAGGAATATAAAAGGTTTACAAGATTAAAAATCTTTAGAGTATAAAAATAAAGTGCTTAGAGATCTTTTAGAAAAGATAGAAAGAATAGTAGTAAGATTCGGTGGTTTGATCTCTTAATCAAGTCTCTATTTATAATATACAAAAGGATATAACTTATCACGAAGATAGTCGATAAAAAGACAAGGATTAGAAAGTTGTGACTCTTCATTTAAAGTTGCATCTCTTCGTATTCAGATGTCTGAATGAAAATTTCAGATGTTTGTTTTGATTTAAAACAAAACAGAAAGAAAATAGGCAATTTTGAAGTAGATTCAGATGTCTGAATTAAAAAAATTCATATGTCTGTTTTTGAATAAAATTCAAACAGCACGGAAATAGGCCATTTTGGAGGTTATTTAGACTTCTGAAAATTTTGACTCAGACGTCTGAATATTATGGGAAATTTATTCTTTGCTTCAGTAGACAGACGTCTGAATTAATAATTCAGACGTCTGTTTTCTGTAACAGACCTATGTCTTGTGCATGTCATATATAAAATCATATATATAATTATATATATATTAAAACGTGCATGTGTGTGTTTCATCAAGGAATATTTTAACAATTAATACTAATACTAACAGACCGTAAACATATTTAATCTTCAATTATAGCTCTTGAATATGTTGTTGAGTATCTTCCTGCATAACAAAGTTAGTTGATAATAATATATATGTACACGTATAGTTGTCATAATCAAAACGCCATATAGCGAGATCCAACATTCTCCCCCTTTTTGATAATGACAACTATATATGTGACTCCCCCTATCAATATGCATATATGATCATATATTTCTCCCCCTTTGTCACTGAAAAAAAAGAGATACTTATTTAAATAATTCATGAACATGCACAAACACACAAATGATACGCATACGTAATATGCACAAACAAACAGACAGATGATAGACATTTTAAGTTCATTCAAACGACTGAATTATAGGATAAAATTTTGATCCCATGAATATTCAAGACAACTGAATCTAGTATTTAGTCGACTGAGCATATAGTTTTTCTGAGTTATGCATATGATATTCTTGTTTATATATAACTTGTAAGTTTATATTCAAGTTCAATATATATTTCATGGCACAAGCTACAATTTTATCATACGAAAGCATATTTACAAAATCATTTAGAGATGTATTCATATATAAGTCAAAATAGAAATTGTAAGCTTTATTTACTTATAAGCTTGTGATATATGAAGTATTTCCATAAGAAACTATATAAAAATATGTAGAAATGATATAGTATATCAATTGACCATTAATATGGAATATGATGTGTAAAAGAATAATTGCATATCAATATATAAGATTACTAATTTTTCCGATTTATTCTTTCATTTTGAGCTCTGTTTCCAAAAATTTCAGAGATATTGGAATAACCGTATTGTTGTGGTGTACCTGCAAAAAATACGATAAATACTTTGGTACCCACTTTCTTTGTCAGGGTCCAAGGGTTAAATGGAAGGTAACCATACCCTAGAGGGTGTAATGGAACCTTTAAAAATAAAATTTTCATTATTAACTACTGAGTCAAAATAATCATCTATATATCTTTCTTTGTTTTTCCAATTTATAGGAACCCAAATACTTAAATAATTTATATTGATATTTTCTTTGGTACTTCTAGACTTATTATAAATATCTCTAGTCATAGGAGTATTTGAATTTCGATAAAAGTTGAATTTTGGATTTATTCGTGCTTTAGTACTAACAGTGATATTTTTCATAAAAGCATATCTAGTACTATTCCTCTGATTAGTTTTATTATATCCTAAACCATTTTTGTCGTGTAAAGGTCTAGAACTAGATAAGATCACATTTAAATCATTTTTACCTTTATTGAATTTTGCGAACTTGTTTTTACATTTTTCAAATTTGATTCCAAAGTCATGATTAAAACTTTCAGAAGTAATTTTGCTACTCTTTAAATTATCATTTTCCTTATTTAGTTCAGAATTCTTCCTTTTCAAAGTACCATTCTCATTTTCAAGATGATAAATTTGAAATTCTGAATTAAAAGACGATTGTAAATTTTCAAAATTTTCTTTTGAGTCATGAATTTCTTTTTGCAAAATATTATTATTAACTTTTAAATAATCACATTCTTTAGATAATTCTAAAGTCTTTCCAATTAAAGCTTCATTCTCTTTTTCAAGAGACAAAATTAAAGAACTAGAATTATTTAAAGAATCTTCTATAGATGCATTTTTATTTTGTGAAAGATCAATTTCCTTTAAAAGAACCTTGTTTTTATATTCTAGTCGCTCATTTTCTTTTTGAAGGAAATCTTTTTGAAAAACAAGCTCTTCTAAAGTATTATCGAAACAATTGGCTTGTTTTACTAAAAAACCATTTTCCTCTTTTAATTTGGAATTTTATTGCTTACAATCTTTGGATTTGTCTAAAATAATTGCATTAAGTTTATCCAAACTTTTAAGATCTTTTAACAATTTTTCATGGTCCAACAAAAGATCTTTATATAATGAATCTACACATACCGATTGTGATCTGACTTTAGCCATGAGACATTGTTCTTTTGATTTAGCTTTGTTTCTCTTCTTCTTTCTAATTCCTTAACTAGATTTCTTTATTGCCGTATATTCTAGGATGTTGCTACGATCTCTAGAATCCCTCGCTCTGATACCGATTGAAAATGACTAGGCAGTGGTAGGATCGTGTAGTATGGAGTATAAATATAGAATGGTAAAGTAGTAGCTGTAAGTAAAATCACACGGTTGATTTTATACTGGTTCAGACCATTTTCCTACGTCCAGTCCCAGAATCACTTATGGAATTTCACTAACACAACAACCCTCACTTCACCCGGAGGAATAGGTTTACAACTACCCAAACAGCCGAACGGGATATCTTGCCTCAACTGCTGAAGAGGACTTCCACAATACAAAATAATTGATGACTTGTGTGTGTTCTTGTTAACACGGATATGTCAATTTGAAGTACACTCTTCCAATAACGTTTCCTTGATGATGGTAGTGTAATTCTTGAAGGAATATAGAAGGTTTAAAAGATTAAAATCTTTAGAGTATGAAAATGAAGTGCTTTGATATCTTTTAGAAAAGATAGAAAAAATTGTAGTAAGATTCGGTGGTTTGATCACTTAATCAAGTCTCTATTTATAATATACAAAAGGATATAACTTATCATGAAGAGATTCGATAAAAAGATATGGATTAGAAAGTTGTGACTCTTCATTTAAAGTTGCATCTCTTCGTATTCAGATGTCTGAATGAAAATTAGATGTCTGTTTTGATTTAAAAACAAAACAGCAAGAAAATAGGCAATTTTGAAGTAGATTCAGATGTCTGGATTAAAATTCAGATGTCTAAATTAAAAAATTTAGATCTCTGATTTTGAATAAAATTCAAACAGCACGGAAATAGGCCATTTTGGAGGTTATTCAGACGTCTAAATTTTTTGACCCAGTCGTCTGAATATTATGGGAAATTTATTCTTTGCATCAGTAGACAGACGTCTGAATTAAATAATTCAGACATCTGTTTTCTGTAATAGACTTATGCCTTGTGCATGTCATATATAAAATCATATATATATTAAAATGTGCATGTGTGCGTTTCATCAAGGAAGATTTTAACAATTAATACTAATACTAACAGACTCTAAACATATTTAATCTTCAATTATAGCTCTTGAATTTGTTGTTGAGTATCTTCCTGCAAAACAAAGTTAGTTGATAATAATATATATGTACATGTATAGATGCCATAATCAAAACGCCATATAGCGAGATCCAACACAAACTCCTCAAACGCCTGAGGCCGTGCCTCCTGAAACTTTGTCTATAATACAAAAAACAATTTCAATTAAAAAATAATAGAATGTTGTTTTTATTTTACATTAGCTAGTAATTAATAAACTTGCCGACATTAGCTGTATAATTTAAAATATGCATACATATGCGTTTGTCGCCCTATCTTGATCATCCCACTGATATGTGACATTGCCAGCTTCGTCTACTTGCCTGGATGCGTAGGTGTGAGAAAATACATCCATGTAGGACACATGATGTCCGTGAGCTCGTTCCCTTAATTGATAATCCGGATAAATCAATTCCACATAGTCAATTGCCCAACTAATCAGTATAAAAATGTAACAATTGATAAATTTACCAAGTCCTCACAGTGATGCTGGAAAGACTTGGATCCTCCACGATGATTTACTGGATTCCAGTTCATGTTTGCTAAGTTTCTTGCGGACTCCGCCTGCAAATTTACATTGACTAATTATTTAATAATTGTCAAAAAATTAATGAGATTCGTTATAGATTTACCTTGATTTCATCTGTGTCCCACAAGTCAACCATCTTATTCTATACCGCATCGCTCATCCAGCTTGGTTTCTTCCCCTTTTTTTAATCTCATTCATTTTCTACCTGTAATTCTTAACGACCTTTGAGTTCTTGTGTCGCTGAACTAGGCTGATGTTTGACTCCTGCAAATCTACTGCACCCTGTTATACCACCCCGCATTTTTAATTAAAGATAATAAAATGGGAATAACTTAATTAAAATTTCAGAAATAAGTAGAACTGACATCACCGTTGCGTTTGTCTCAAAATTCTAGTTCAGATAGACCCTAACTTTATGTAAAATGGATAACGTATGAAGAAGGGCATTAGAAGTTTATATACGCATAAGGTTCAATATGTATAAACAAATAAATAAATACATTCAAAAATCAAATCGTTCAATGGAGGAAAGAGACCCGTTAAGGATCAACCCTAGGGTCGACCTCTTCAAGGGTGTGTCGACCCTAGGGTCCACCCAAAGGTCGACCCACGCCCTTAGGTGTCGACCCTAGGGTCCACCCGGGAGTCGACTCACCCCTGATCTGGGTAGATTCATTGATGAATCTGGACTGTTTTCTTAACCATATTCGTTAATGACTCAGTGCTGTGTGTACGATAAGATCCTGAACACCTAAAAATAGGCTAGCAGAGCCTAGCCTAAATCTAACATTTTCTGAGAGACTGCCTAAGCTCTGCCATTCTTCCTCCTCCTCAAATCACTTCTGAAAAATAGAATAATTACTTTAGGAAAATTCTGATTCAAGATCTAGAGGAAAAGAATGTATATTAATAAAGAAGGTGTTCAGAATTCTATTCAACGTAAGGTAAATTCTTGGATTTGGTCAATTTAAATTTCTCCTCTTTCTTCCCCTTTTCTTTTTGTTGAGAATTGTTGATCCGTGGTTATTTAGGTTCTAAATTCAGCTAGGAGAACCATGGGATGCTAGATCTGGACCAGATTCATGAATTGGAAAGCAATTAGGTAAGTGGATTTAAGTTATTCCTTTTTGATAATGGTATATTTATCGTTTGACATTCCCTGTTACTATGCATAATAAATCTGCTGAAACGTTAATATGTTGAAATGTAAACCTGCTGAAATGTGTAAATCTTTTGAAATGTTAACATGTGGAAATGTATAAACCTATTAAAATATGTGGAAACAATTACCATTGTACACATACATGTTCTAATTACATAATAATCTGTGGCATATTATGTACTTGAACCCTTAACTGTAAGAATTGGGATAATTACATGTTAATTTCACTAGGCCATAAACGGCCTAACGCAACGGAAAAAAATTGTTGGCACAGGCCCAAAAAATGTTGGCATAGGTCTTTCACAATGTTTTTAGGGTGATGCAGTTTTCTCTGTTGTTACAGACCTTAAAGCAACATTTTGAATATCTACAGCCACACAACAAATATTGTTACAGTAGAACCCTATTTAGGTCTATAGCAACATCCTTAGGTTTTTGTAGCAACATTCCAAAAATGTTGCTATAGATATTTATAATAATTCTATTAATTTTTAATATATATATATATATATATATAACAAAAAGGAGAATTAAATGCTACTACACAGAATTAAATATCCAAACAGTATTTTTATTCAAATAGATATTTTATTTCAACATTTGACATAATACATAATTCTAGCTCCACTATTTACAATTCACTGTTAATAACATAGTCAATCACATATACAAATATTCCTCACTACAACACTTAGTTCACTCATTACATATGAAGTTTCTATTTATTCAAACACTAACAAATATATGCTGAGATGAAGGCGAGCCAAGTGTGGAGCTGAAGGTTGGCTGAGAAGCAGGTCTGGGCACATCGCAGGCGGGGTCTAGGGCCCCACAGTCCCGGTGGCGATCGACTTAGCCAGTTAGGTCGAACAAGTGGGCACCGCCCGATTCATCCGATTTTGGTAGACCAAGCCTTCTTCGAAACATTGCACGCCAAGTCCTTCATCACCTAAAGCCATAAACAACAAAAACAAACATTTGAACAAAATATTTATAAACACTATCTCCACGACTACTGCCATCAACCTGAACACCTCCAATACCTTTGCCTGCAATAATTCGCAACATCGTACCATAAAATGCCTCAAACTAGAACTATTAAAATGCCTCATAAATTACTGATATGATGCAAACAGTTTAAATTACCAAAAAGAATCAATTAGTAAATTTATGTATACTAGTGTCGGACAAGGTTACCTATTTGAGTAGCTATCCAAGAATGTTGGATGGCATCTTCAATTGCATTTAGCTTCTCTCGAATGTATATAGAGGGAATATGAAAGGTTTTAATCAATGGTCAAATTAAGCACCCAGTCACCCACATAAATTTGTTAAGTCACATCTGCATACACACATGAGTATAAAGAGGAAGCTAATCTTTTTTAAATAATATAGTAAATTTTTAAGAAAATGACTTATGAGGAGAGTGTTAATTTTGGCACACAATTTAGGTACTGTCAAATGGTTCAGCTGCTCAGTCACTTTCTCATTCGAAACCATACCCTCAATAGAGTTCTTCATTGTAAAAGAACTTAGTGACTCCTTATAACTTGTTAAGGGTGGATAGCTGGAAAATAAAACGCTTTTATCCACTGGAATGAAGTTATATTATAAAAATGGAAACAATGAAATCAGTTCTTTATCATTACGGTCTTCAAACCAAATCTCTATTGGGATTCCATTTTCTAACCGAAACCCCAATGCCTGCAAGTTTAGGTATAACACTCTGAATTAGAGACAATACTGGTGCACGTTGTTTAAATGGGTAACCTATGAAATCCATCATAACTTCAAAGAAGACAATGTTACCAGTTATATTACTTAAGATCTATTAAGTAATATAGCAGCTGAAGTTAAAAAGGTTTGGGAATTAATCTAGGTGCCTTGTGAGGAGAATCAAATCTACTGAGCAACATTAATTAACTTTATTTGGAAACAAAAGCACAAGTTTTAAATCTGCAAATTATGAAAGCATTTAAAATCTGATAACCAATGGTGTATCCCATATGCAACTCAAGTCATAACCTCAAGTGCTACTTTTGTAATTTAACACATTGTATTATGTATTCAGTAATTAAAAAGTTTGATTCAAAAACTATCACCATTTCCATTTTGGCATCATTAAGCTAGAAGCGTCAATTTAAAAAAAATTAAGGAAAAGGTAGAAATTCATATTACATGATAAGAAATAACAAATGGTATTTACCTGAGGGGAATTGACAATGATGATAACCAGTGCCAAATCTCAACCAAGAACCAACAAATCTTTCATATAGTTACCATCTACATAGACACATGATTCAGAAAACACGATGTCGAATCAATTTCCTTTTAGGATTAAGAATATTAAGAAACGAACAAATCTTTCATTTCCTTTCATTATGTCATGATGAAGGATTCTACGTACAGGCGATTTCATCAAAAAAATTGTCCAGGAAATTTGTGAAACACGAAGAGCGCTGGAGTTTCGGTGGAAGTACGTCTTCCGTCCAATTAAAATTTGAGTGAACCTTAACGGCTAATCTAAAAATTATGGATTTGGAAATTTCGGGTGGGAATGAATGAAAAAAGGCGGGTGAATGAAAATAGAAGCGGGAAATAGAAATAGCCAAGGTGTGGATTGGTGGTGTGGTCAGATGGCTGAGATACTGTTTTAACTAATGATGTGGATCACCACATAGGACATGGAAAGGTCCGCTATAGCAATACTATACAAAATATTGCATCATGTTACACTTGTTTATCCAAAGCAACGCATTTGTATGGCTAAGGTAACACTAAGAAAATAACATTGCAGTAGAACCAAAATAGTGTAACTATCGGGACACTGTGGCTGGCAACACCTTGCAAATTCGTTGCATTAGGCCGCTTATGGCATAGTGTTTGTTAGATTGGAATAATTACATGATTAATGATTACGTATTATTCTTTTAAAATGTTGATGATTACATGTTAGGAAAAACATGCGACATGGTAATCAAAAGTGGACTTAATATGATATTAAGTATGACATGTAAAAATATATTACAGTAAAATTTGGAAGAATGAATATGCCTAATTTATAGTTAATAGAAAATTGTAACCGCACTTAGACACGAGGTTAAATTCAACTTGTGGTAGAAGTCTTCCCGTAACCGCCCGGCGAATCCAGCATCCACAAGTTGTTAATTTAATGTGAGGGGTCTAGTGCATAAATATACATGTCACGATGCTAAAACACGAGGATAAGTCAACTTGTGGTAGAAATCTACCCAGAACCACCCAACAAATCCAGCATCTACAAGTGGTAGCTTAATGTGAGACGTTTGGTGTATAAACATGTATATATAAATATATGTGCATATAATAGGATAGAAATAAATGACATTAATTGTAATTAATGGAAATGAATGAGGGTTACAATGGTAAAAGAATTGGAATGAACGAGGAATGATAATAACCGATTAAAATTAATTACATTAATGAGAATGTTATGTAATATGTACATTTTTCCTAGAGACAAGTGGAAATTATGACATAAGTTATAATAAATAGGAAGGAAACTTATTAAAATACCTTAGCTAAAAGAATTAAGTTAATAAATAAACAACAAAAAGTTGTAGTGACAGTGTAAGATGAAATTATGATTAATTAAGAAAGGAAATGGTAAACTTATGAAATGAAATAAGTTATATTTAATCATATATAATGAGTGACATGTTAATAGAAAACATGTGAATTAAGATAAAACTGTGAAAACCCGTAACTTCCCCGTAAAGGAAAGTGTCGGATAGTTCGAGAACAAACCACAACAGAACGCATACAGAAGAACATTTCATTGTATATTACAACAATGCATCAGATTACAAGAATATACAGAGTACAAATGAATAAATATTACACAGAAATATCAGAGATTTAAATTACATTTAAATACATTACATAGCAGCGGAAAATAATACAATACACAACTAGAAGAGATATACGGATACAAAGCTTTCCGGATATCGTTCCAGCTGTAAACCAGGATCCTGTGAATATAAATCTGCAAAACCGAAACTACTAGCTGCCCGTGTCAAAATAGGGGCACCCAGAGTTTAGGTTAAAACAATAAACTCCAGGTCAGTCATGGGACTGGTGTGAGAACTAAAACAGTTATTAATCTTTATTTTGAATCATTAGGTAAATCAAGGGACCACGCCGTATAACACGGAACGGGTTTCCTCCCAAGAATACCAGTGCATAAAACAAACAACGCAATGCTAAATAAAGAAAAATGAAGCCGTTATAAGACCCAGGTCCTATCACACAATGCAACGCAAGCCGGGGGATAGGGTTTTCCCTTATAACAGCCAAAGAATGCTTGATACGTTTTAAAACAAATCATTTGATACTACTATAAGTGCATAGTGTATAAAACAACTTCAAATCATAAGTATCAATCATAGGCGGCATGGGTACCATATATCATGTCGCCATATATAGGTTTACAAATAAAACCGCAAATGTCACGTATTTGGAAATTGGATTTCCATCTATGAACCGAGGCAAAAGATAGTCCTCAACCGATTCGAGACTGCCTAGCCCGAGTCTCAGGATCAGAACGCATCGACCCTTGGATCGTCAGGGCCGGTCCACACGGAGTGGATTAAAAATGCCTGAGCACTACGTTTCGCCGCCCTTTGGGGCGTAAGCGAGCCAACGAATGACTCCATCGGACCCGGATCGTCCGATCTAACCGAGGCGCCTCGCAACAGCAACAACCACATAAGTCAAACTCGTCAGGGCGTGTAAAACCACTGACGCCACTTTTAGCTAGGAGGAAACGTAGGCCCTCCCTGAGGTCCTTTCTCCCGTTTCTGGTTCATACCGGGGTGCGAGGCTCGCGAATCAACGCTACACAAAGCTACGCCACCAAGGCCGTGCTTTGATCATCAACTACAAGACTTTGCTTTTCAACAGAAGCCTTGATCATTTGCATCTTAGCATGCCACACAGGCAAACCATCCTATGCAACCGATATCAGTCACACAGAATGAAATCCGATGTCAGACACACAGTCCATTTACAAGTCCGTTCTGGGTCTGAACGAAACCGGAGGCACCTAGTACCCCGCATATCCATCGATCTCCAAGTACGTCTGGACGATCACTAACTGTTTCCATCTTCTTGGGTGTACAGCCCAATCAAGATCATCAGTAATTACCCAAACGACGTGAAGACCTCCGGTCTTCGACCATCGTCTTCATCTTCGACTTATCGTCGTATCAGTTATTCAGAATGGGATAAACCCGGTCTTTCCGAATAACTCACGTATATTTTAAATAAGTGTTACACAAACACAACATACGCCTCATTCCAATTCGTTAGTCACTAACCGTAAATTAATCAAGAGAATAATTCCCCAAACATTAACCCCGAAGGCCGAAACCAACATCAGATCAATATCCAGAAAACCATTCTGCTTGGCTAACCGACAGTTAGTTTCTAAATTTCACGTTCATAGGGAAAGGTTCCCATAAATTTTATCAAAGATAAATTCCTTGAATTTATTCTTTAATCTACTTTTGAATATCAATTCAAACTAGTCGGGGTTAGCGAACCTTACCGAAGTAATCATTTGTTTTAATTTCCCAATCCCAACCTATTCATCCCATGAAGTAAAACTGGTTATACTTCATATCTAACACCACGGTGTTATCGGTAAATTCAATTACCATTTCACGTTCAAATCTAATTAAAGATTTAACTATCGCCTGGAGCAAAACTGGTGATACTCCATTTCGATTATTTCAATCTAATTAAAGATTCATTAAAACTCCACTTAGTTTTAATCTGTGACTGGGTTAAAGAATCAGTGTCATTTAAAACACGGTTCACGATAAACCCAAAATCACATCACATTTCAATCAGTCCCTAATTGTAAATTAGCAAGTGAGCAATTCCCTAAGTATGAATCCCGAAGGCCGAAACCAACATCAGATCAATACCTCGGAAACTATTCAACTTAACTAATCTCCAGTTAGTTTCTGATTTTCTTAACTCCTTTAGGTCTAAGAACTGTATTATTGAAGATACCGTTCACGACAACCCAAAATCACATTTCATCAATGATCGGGTTAAAGAACGAGTGTTATTTAAAACACTGTCCACGATAAACCCAAAAATCAATATCGATTCAATTCCAATTAAATATTATTTAATTGGTACATTTCATTAAATCTAAATAAAAAGATTTAATCTTTTCTCAACTGGGTTCAAGAACAGTGTTAGTGAAGACACCATTCACGACAAACCCAAATCACATTTGATATTAAATACAAGACTCTGAATAGAAAATATCCCGGCTTATATTCAATATCAAATTCTACGATTAACAAATGTCGTATTGGAAATAACGATATAAATATATATCTTTCAAATTTCCATAACAACATCTGTATAATCACGAATTCCAACATCGAAATATTCCGAAGACAATTTCGATTCAAATCCACTCCAATGCAATCATTGGACATTTTGGTTATTTTCAAAACCATTTCAATATTCAATTTATTTATTTAAAAATAAATAGAATTATAATTCTAGTTCAAAACTAGTTCATTTTGATAAAAATCTATTTTTATCCTTTCAAATATGGAGTTTTTCATCCCAAATCTTTCTAAATCATTTCTTATGATTTTACACAAATTATTACTATTTTTAATAATTTTATCGAGGCCTGTACAGTCGATTTCCATCAACGGTCATCGAACTGCACTTACAGCGACCTTTTTCAAATTTGATTTGGACGTAACTCCAAATCCAACCGTTAGATTTTGAATTTCTAATATTCGTTAGAAAGCTCTTTTCGATACGAACCAAACGGTTCCGGTTTTAGGAGAATCCGACGGTCGGATCTCCCGTAATGTCCGTTTGAAATAAATGGTCGAAATTCACGAACTGCCGCGGCGCGGCGCGTTCTATTCAGGCCATTATATTATATATATAATATATATAATATATATTTCGTCGATTTATATTTAAAACGAATTATATAAATAGTTTTAAAATTCGTTTCAAAATCTATTTCAACTTCCATTTCAATTCAAAGCAAAATTGAATTCTTCTTTATAAATTCGTTTTAAAATTCATTTATATTCAATTCAATTCATTTCGAAATCGATTTCAATTCAATTCATTTCAAAATATTCGATTTCGATTCCACTTTTCAATATTCATTTCAAAATGAATGAATCGATATAAATATCGTTCACGTCAAAATGGCGTCAATCTAATCGACACGGCTTCATAAGTTTCTATTTTCAAATATTTCTTTTTCAAAATAGTTGTTATTATCAAAATATTTCGTTCAACACATGACCAATCTCAATGAATGAGTACTGTCAACACATGAACTTTATTTTATATCGATAAAGATGTAAATTTTATTATTAAAATATTTCGTTCAACACATGACCAATCTCAATGGATGAAACTGTCAAAACATGAACGTTTATTTTATATTGGCAAAGATGTAAATTTTATTACTAAAATATTTCGTTCAACACATGACCAATCTCAATGGATGAAACTGTCAACACATGAACGTTTATTTTATATTGGCAAAGATGTAAATTTTATTACTAAAATATTTCGTTCAACACATGACCAATCTCAATGGATGAAACTGTCAACACATGAACGTTTATTTTATAATATCCTTTAATTTTCAAATTGGAATGAGGCCCAATCAATTACCATATAACGTTAATTATATGGATTTTCATACAACACATGTATATAATAGCATTGAAAATAATCAACCATCAACCAAAGTGCACTACACTGTATAAGCATCAAATATAGATATTCAAAGCCTGTCAATCAATCGATCGACATATTTAATCAATCAGGATGAGTGAACTTCAAATTTCATCCCAACACCCGTGTGGGGTTTCAAACAATCAAACACATATTTTATTTGTGCAGTTGGGCGATGTGTAAAATTTATCGACCCAATCAATGTCCTTCAAATAAGTGTACATAAACAAACCGTCTGGTTTGTAAATGAATATTTATTTATTCACTTCACGTTAAAAATTATATTTTTAACGATAAAACATTTTATTCCAACTTATGAATTTCTATTCAATTCATTTATTCAATAAAATGATATTTTTATTTTTCTAACCTATTTTAGAAAATTTCGGCGGCATAACAGCACGATACTAGAAACGGGACAAGGCCTAGCCTTATCCCCGGTCTAGTGAAGGCCCACGCCATTCACACATCAATCAAATTCACCAAACAACCAATTTCAAATCAAATCATCAAACTAATCTATGCAACCAAACAAACAAGTCCATGGTCTGTGGATGATTGTGTCGGGTGCTACTAAGCACCGTCTGCATCCTAGTATATATATATATAACTAGAAAATAAATTGAAAGGTGAGAAATTCTCACAGATAGCTATCCTAGCTCCACGGCACTTCATTGATAGAAATCTTCATCGCTATCGCATCTTTGTCACCTTCGTTGCGCGGATCCTCTACATATGTAAAAATCGAATTTTGACTTCGTTATTCAATATATAAAAAACTAATTTTTAGTTCGCTATTCAATATATAAAAATCGAATTTTTAGTTCGCTATTCAATATATAAAAATCGAATTTTTAGTTCGCTATTCAATATATAAAAATCGAATTTTTAGTTCGCTATTCAATATATAAAAATCGAATTTTTAGTTCGCTATTCAATATATAAAAATCGAATTTTTAGTTCGCTATTCAATATATAAAAATCGAATTTTTAGTTCGCTATTCAATATATAAAAATCGAATTTTTAGTTCGCTATTCAATATATAAAAATCGAATTTTTAGTTCGCTATTCAATATATAAAAATCGAATTTTTAGTTCGCTATTCAATATATAAAAATCGAATTTTTAGTTCGCTATTCAATATATAAAAATCGAATTTTTAGTTCGCTATTCAATATATAAAAATCGAATTTTTAGTTCGCTATTCAGTATATAAAAATCGAATTTTTAGTTCGCTATTCAATATATAAAAATCAAATTTTTAGTTCGCTATTCAATATATAAAAATCGAATTTTTAGTTCGCTATTCAATATATAAAAATCGAATTTTTAGTTCGCTATTCAATATATAAAAATCGAATTTTTAGTTCGCTATTCAATATATAAAAATCGAATTTTTAGTTCGCTATTCAATATATAAAAATCCTATTTTTATTTCGAAGTTCAATATATAAAAATCGAATTTTTATTTCAAAGTTCAATATATAAAAATCGAATTTTTATTTCAAAGTTCAATATATAAAAATCGAATTTTTATTATGCTTTTCGATATATAAAAATCATATTTTTAAAAATATAAATTTCGCCTTTCTTCTTTTTCCTATTTTAAATCTTAAAATTAAAATCGGTTTTAAACTTTTTAGAAGAAATCAGTTTTCTTATACCCTTTTTTTTTAATTTAAAATCAGTATTTATCATTTTTAAAATCAGTTTCATATGCTTTTCAAATCAGTTTTAATTTCTTTTCAAAATCAGTTTTAAAATGCTTTTAAAAGAAAAACAGTTTAAACCTAATTAAAGTAAAAAAAAAAGAAACCCAGTTTTAAATTCTGCTTACACAAAATAAAAATAAAATAATAAAATAAAAATAAAAAAAAGAAATACTTACAGAGAAAAAAAGGGGGGGGGGGGGGTCTGTGCTTGTTCGTCAGTGGAAAGGGGGGGGGGGGTTCGGAGCTGCGGAGGAGCTTCAGAAGGCGGAGGCTGGGGGTCGGAGGATGGTGCGCTAGATGCGGCGGCGGCTCCGGGCTAGGTCGTGGGGTCTGCGGTGGTTTTGGGAAGTGTGGGGCTCGAAGAACGAAGGGGGGGGAAGAGGAAGGGGACGGGGAGGAAGTGGAGGAAGGGGGCTGCGCCTGGCGCGGAGGCCATCGCGCCCTCCATTTTTTTTTTTTTTTTTTTTTTTGACTGTCGATTTCCTTTTGAATGGGGGGGGGGGGGGGCAGAATAAAAGGGGGAAGAGATTAAAAATTATTATTTTTATTTATTTATTTATTTATTTTATTCTGCAAAAAGTTAACTTTTACTTACGACCTCGAAACGAGGTCCACCGCCTGTCGTCCATAGCGTTTTACCCCCATTCCGAACACAATGGGATATGTATCGTAAGCTGATTTGATCGTTACAATCAGTTTCCGTTGAATTTTACATTTAAATCCTTATATTGAATTTTAAAACGTACATTTCAAATTACCGGGGTCACATACTAACTAGAAAAATTCTAGAAAAATATTTTCTAGCTTCGTATTGACGATACGGTCCTAATAAAACTAGTTTCGTCAAATTCTGAGATCGTTTGAAAAATGGCCAATTTCCAGTCGATTAAAATCAACTAAAACCGGTCAAATGCGTTTTCCTTTGCCACGCTCACATATTGATTCGAAAAATTATGAAATTTGGAATCTAGCAATAACTTGACTCTGCGGACCCAACAAAACTGGTTTCGTCGGAATCCGAGGTCGTTTGCAAAATGTCCATTTTTAAGGGCCTGAATTCCATAGCGACTATTCAGAATTTTTAACTGGACATATCTTTTGATTCCCGCTATGAAATTTTGATTATTCGGATTCGTTGGAAAGATATTATCAATTAGATCCCATTATTTTTGGTTTCACTAAAATCCGGATTGTTTTGCACCCGGTACATTCAATTGAAGTTTGAAATCGAATTATCGAACTACCGCGCCATTTTCAATTCTATTTATAATTATATATAAATATTTATATTCTAACGACGACGCGTAAAATATATACGTTCGAATTATATTCAAAGTAAATTTCTCGTCGATATTATTTAAAATAATTCATTTTAAATAATCAAAATTCGCTAAAATTGCAAAAATAAAAATTTTAAACTGGCCCAGATTTTCGGGTTGTTACAATCTCCCCCACTTAAAACTTTTCGTCCCCGAAAAGGAACAAAGTCGAAAGTGGTTTGATTAATCAACTCTACGCTCGATCTGGCTTCCATTCTCCAACTCTTTAGTTTCTGAGAATTTTCAAAATTTCAAAAATTTGGCTAACACCCTAAATTTTCGAAAAATTTCGCCATAACCTCCCCTGCAATGGGAGCATCGGGGAATTTCAAATAGCTTCCCCGGTCCTTCAGATCTCAAAAAGAAAAAGAAAAAGCCAAGCGGCTAGCCAATAGGCTCATAAAATCATCATCACCCAAACAAAACAGGAAATTATGTAGTAAACATGTACCTATTTGTCGGGCAAACAAATTTTATTCTCTGGCTCTAGCCTCCTTGCTATGACCTGTTCAATGATATATATATGCATATGCAAGCAAACGCAACCAATTTTCGATATAATTCAATATTTGATACAGTTAGGCATAATGATTCAAAATTATCAAACAACACAAACATCAATCAATTAGTGAATTTAACGTTTCGAATTCATAATTTTGATACATATACAAAAATCAGATTTTTGATGCCAAATCACAACAATAGGCCCTATCTAATTTTGGTTCTCACACCAGTCAATAGGAAATATATAGATATCACACCTTCGAAACACGAATACCAATTCTGATGATGTTCGAACTATCATCAGAATCATCTTCGGGCGACTAGAGTGTGATTCTATATCTATCCAGTGTATTAAAATTTCAAACACACGTGGATCAGACGTATACGCAAAATCTTTATATACTGGACTGTCCAAATCAATATAAATAAATAATCAAATACGAATAATTGATTTAAATTTTCAAAACAGAATTTGTTTTCATTTGAAAAATATACTCTTCACACTCGTTCTAGGATACTACTGATCCTATCTCTAACGAGTCATTCTAATTGGATATTACTAATCCAATATCTGATGAATTCTTTCGTACGGTTCTAATGTGTCTTGTTCTCTGCTTTGTAAACCAAAGCTCTGATACCAACTGTGAAAACCCGTAACTTCCCCGTAAAGGAAAGTGTCGGATAGTTCGAGAACAAACCACAACAGAACGCATACAGAAGAACATTTCATTGTATATTACAACAATGCATCAGATTACAAGAATATACAGAGTACAAATGAATAAATATTACACAGAAATATCAGAGATTTAAATTACATTTAAATACATTACATAGCAGCGGAAAATAATACAATACACAACTAGAATAGATATACGGATACAAAGCTTTCCGGATATCGTTCCAGCTGTAAACCAGGATCCTGTGAATATAAATCTGCAAAACCGAAACTACTAGCTGCCCGTGTCAAAATAGGGGCACCCAGAGTTTAGGTTAAAACAATAAACTCCAGGTCAGTCATGGGACTGGTGTGAGAACTAAAACAGTTATTAATCTTTATTTTGAATCATTAGGTAAATCAAGGGACCACGCCGTATAACACGGAACGGGTTTCCTCCCAAGAATACCAGTGCATAAAACAAACAACGCAATGCTAAATAAAGAAAAATGAAGCCGTTATAAGACCCAGGTCCTATCACACAATGCAACGCAAGCCGGGGGATAGGGTTTTCCCTTATAACAGCCAAAGAATGCTTGATACGTTTTAAAACAAATCATTTGATACTACTATAAGTGCATAGTGTATAAAACAACTTCAAATCATAAGTATCAATCATAGGCGGCATGGGTACCATATATCATGTCGCCATATATAGGTTTACAAATAAAACCGCAAATGTCACGTATTTGGAAATTGGATTTCCATCTATGAACCGAGGCAAAAGATAGTCCTCAACCGATTCGAGACTGCCTAGCCCGAGTCTCAGGATCAGAACGCATCGACCCTTGGATCGTCAGGGCCGGTCCACACGGAGTGGATTAAAAATGCCTGAGCACTACGTTTCGCCGCCCTTTGGGGCGTAAGCGAGCCAACGAATGACTCCATCGGACCCGGATCGTCCGATCTAACCGAGACGCCTCGCAACAGCAACAACCACATAAGTCAAACTCGTCAGGGCGTGTAAAACCACTGACGCCACTTTTAGCTAGGAGGAAACGTAGGCCCTCCCTGAGGTCCTTTCTCCCGTTTCTGGTTCATACCGGGGTGCGAGGCTCGCGAATCAACGCTACACAAAGCTACGCCACCAAGGCCGTGCTTTGATCATCAACTACAAGACTTTGCTTTTCAACAGAAGCCTTGATCATTTGCATCTTAGCATGCCACACAGGCAAACCATCCTATGCAACCGATATCAGTCACACAGAATGAAATCCGATGTCAGACACACAGTCCATTTACAAGTCCGTTCTGGGTCTGAACGAAACCGGAGGCACCTAGTTCCCGCATATCCATCGATCTCCAAGTACGTCTGGACGATCACTAATTGTTTCCATCTTCTTGGGTGTACAGCCCAATCAAGATCATCAGTAATTACCCAAACGACGTGAAGACCTCCGGTCTTCGACCATCGTCTTCATCTTCGACTTATCGTCGTATCAGTTATTCAGAATGGGATGAACCCGGTCTTTCCGAATAACTCGTGTATATTTTAAATAAGTGTTACACAAACACAACATACGCCTCATTCCAATTCGTTAGTCACTAACCGTAAATTAATCAAGAGAATAATTCCCCAAACATTAACCCCGAAGGCCGAAACCAACATCAGATCAATATCCAGAAAACCATTCTGCTTGGCTAACCGACAGTTAGTTTCTAAATTTCACGTTCATAGGGAAAGGTTCCCATAAATTTTATCAAAGATAAATTCCTTGAATTTATTCTTTAATCTACTTTTGAATATCAATTCAAACTAGTCGGGGTTAGCGAACCTTACCGAAGTAATCATTTGTTTTAATTTCCCAATCCCAACCTATTCATCCCATGAAGTAAAACTGGTTATACTTCATATCTAACACCACGGTGTTATCGGTAAATTCAATTACCATTTCACATTCAAATCTAATTAAAGATTTAACTATCGCCTGGAGCAAAACTGGTGATACTCCATTTCGATTATTTCAATCTAATTAAAGATTCATCAAAACTCCACTTAGTTTTAATCTGTGACTGGGTTAAAGAATCAGTGTCATTTAAAACACGGTTCACGATAAACCCAAAATCACATCACATTTCAATCAGTCCCTAATTGTAAATTAGCAAGTGAGCAATTCCCTATGTATGAATCCCGAAGGCCGAAACCAACATCAGATCAATACCTCGGAAACTATTCAACTTAACTAATCTCCAGTTAGTTTCTGATTTTCTTAACTCCTTTAGGTCTAAGAACTGTATTATTGAAGATACCGTTCACGACAACCCAAAATCACATTTCATCAATGATCGGGTTAAAGAACGAGTGTTATTTAAAACACTGTCCACGATAAACCCAAAAATCAATATCGATTCAATTCCAATTAAATATTATTTAATTGGTACATTTCATTAAATCTATATAAAAAGATTTAATCTTTTCTCAACTGGGTTCAAGAACAGTGTTAGTGAAGACACCATTCACGACAAACCCAAATCACATTTGATATTAAATACAAGACTCTGAATAGAAAATATCCCGGCTTATATTCAATATCAAATTCTACGATTAACAAATGTCGTATTGGAAATAACGATATAAATATATATCTTTCAAATTTCCATAACAACATCTGTATAATCACGAATTCCAACATCGAAATATTCCGAAGACAATTTCGATTCAAATCCACTCCAATGCAATCATTGGACATTTTGGTTATTTTCAAAACCATTTCAATATTCAATTTATTTATTTAAAAATAAATAGAATTATAATTCTAGTTCAAAACTAGTTCATTTTGATAAAAATCTATTTTTATCCTTTCAAATATGGAGTTTTTCATCCCAAATCTTTCTAAATCATTTCTTATGATTTTACACAAATTATTACTATTTTTAATAATTTTATCGAGGCCTGTACAGTCGATTTCCATCAACGGTCATCGAACTGCACTTACAGCGACCTTTTTCAAATTTGATTTGGACGTAACTCCAAATCCAACCGTTAGATTTTGAATTTCTAATATTCGTTAGAAAGCTCTTTTCGATACGAACCCAACTGTTCCGGTTTTAGGAGAATCCGACGGTCGGATCT
Organism: Allium sativum; assembly: GCA_030737875.1. Classification (NCBI taxonomy): domain Eukaryota; kingdom Viridiplantae; phylum Streptophyta; class Magnoliopsida; order Asparagales; family Amaryllidaceae; genus Allium; species Allium sativum. The sequence goes on from CM060916.1 coordinate 41,257,612, forward strand.
CCCGTAATGTCCGTTTAAAATAAATGGTCGAAATTCACGAACTGCCGCGGCGCGGCGCGTTCTATTCAGGCCATTATATTATATATATAATATATATAATATATATTTCGTCGATTTATATTTCAAACGAATTATATAAATAGTTTTAAAATTCGTTTCAAAATCTATTTCAACTTCCATTTCAATTCAAAGCAAAATTGAATTCTTCTTTATAAATTCATTTTAAAATTCATTTCTATTCAATTCAAATTTCAATTCAATTCATTTCGAAATCGTTTTCAATTCAATTCATTTCAAAATATTCGATTTCGATTCCACTTTTCAATATTCATTTCAAAATGAATGAATCGATATAAATATCGTTCACGTCAAAATGGCGTCAATCTAATCGACACGGCTTCATAAGTTTCTATTTTCAAATATTTCTTTTTCAAAATAGTTGTTATTATCAAAATATTTCGTTCAACACATGACCAATCTCAATGAATGAGTACTGTCAACACATGAACTTTATTTTATATCGATAAAGATGTAAATTTTATTATTAAAATATTTCGTTCAACACATGACCAATCTCAATGGATGAAACTGTCAACACATGAACGTTTATTTTATATTGGCAAAGATGTAAATTTTATTACTAAAATATTTCGTTCAACACATGACCAATCTCAATGGATGAAACTGTCAACACATGAACGTTTATTTTATATTGGCAAAGATGTAAATTTTATTACTAAAATATTTCGTTCAACACATGACCAATCTCAATGGATGAAACTGTCAACACATGAACGTTTATTTTATAATATCCTTTAATTTTCAAATTGGAATGAGGCCCAATCAATTACCATATAACGTTAATTATATGGATTTTCATACAACACATGTATATAATAGCATTGAAAATAATCAACCATCAACCAAAGTGCACTACACTGTATAAGCATCAAATATAGATATTCAACGCTTATAACAGCCTGTCAATCAATCGATCGACATATTTAATCAATCAGGATGAGTGAACTTCAAATTTCATCCCAACACCCGTGTGGGGTTTCAAACAATCAAACGCATATTTTATTTGTGCAGTTGGGCGATGTGTAAAATTTATCGACCCAATCAATGTCCTTCAAATAAGTGTACATAAACAAACCGTCTGGTTTGTAAATGAATATTTATTTATTCACTTCACGTTAAAAATTATATTTTAACGATTAAAACATTTTATTCCAACTTATGAATTTCTATTCAATTCATTTATTCAATAAAATGATATTTTTATTTTTCTAGCCTATTTTAGAAAATTTCGGCGGCATAACGGCACGATACTAGAAACGGGACAAGGCCTAGCCTTATCCCCGGTCTAGTGAAGGCCCACGCCATTCACACATCAATCAAATTCACCAACAACCCAATTTCAAATCAATCATCAAACTAGTCTATGCAACCAAACAAACAAGTCCATGGTCTGTGGATGATTGTGTCGGGTGCTACTAAGCACCGTCTGCATCCTAGTATATATATATATAACTAGAAATAAATTGAAAGGTGAGAAATTCTCACAGATAGCTATCCTAGCTCCACGGCACTTCATTGATAGAAATCTTCATCGCTATCGCATCTTTGTCACCTTCGTTGCCCGGATCCTCTACATATGTAAAAATCGAATTTGACTTCGTTATTCAATATATAAAAAACTAATTTTTAGTTCGCTATTCAATTATATTAAAAATCGAATTTTTAGTTCGCTATTCAATATATAAAAATCGAATTTTTAGTTCGCTATTCAATATATAAAAATCGAATTTTTAGTTCGCTATTCAATATATAAAAATCGAATTTTTAGTTCGCTATTCAATATATAAAAATCGAATTTTTAGTTCGCTATTCAATATATAAAAATCGAATTTTTAGTTCGCTATTCAATATATAAAAATCGAATTTTTAGTTCGCTATTCAATATATAAAAATCGAATTTTAGTTCGCTATTCAATATATAAAAATCGAATTTTTAGTTCGCTATTCAATATATAAAAATCGAATTTTTAGTTCGCTATTCAATATATAAAAATCGAATTTTTAGTTCGCTATTCAATATATAAAAATCGAATTTTTAGTTCGCTATTCAATATATAAAATCGAATTTTAGTTCGCTATTCAATATATAAAAATCGAATTTTTTAGTTCGCTATTCAATATATAAAAATCGAATTTTTAGTTCGCTATTCAATATATAAAAATCCTATTTTTATTTCGAAGTTCAATATATAAAAATCGAATTTTTATTTCAAAGTTCAATATATAAAAATCGAATTTTATTTCAAAGTTCAATATATAAAAATCGAATTTTTATTATGCTTTTCGATATATAAAAATCATATTTTTAAAAATATAGATTTCGCCTTTCTTCTTTTTCCTATTTTAAATCTTAAAATTAAAATCGGTTTTAAACTTTTTAGAAGAAATCAGTTTTCTTAACCCCTTTTTTTTTTTTTTATTTAAAATCAGTATTTATCATTTTTAAAATCTGTTTCATATGCTTTTCAAATCAGTTTTAATTTCTTTTCAAAATCAGTTTTAAAATGCTTTTAAAAGAAAAACAGTTTAAACCTAATTGAAGTAAAAAAAAAGAAACCCAGTTTTAAATTCTGCTTATACAAAATAAAAATAAAATAATAAAATAAAAATAAAAAAAAGAAATACTTACAGTGAAAAAAAGGGGGGGGGGGGTCTGTGCTTGTTCGTCAGTGGAAAGGGGGGGGGGGGTTCGGAGCTGCGGAGGAGCTTCAGAAGGCGGAGGCTGGGGGTCGGAGGATGGTGCGCTAGATGCGGCGGCGGCTCCGGGCTAGGTCGTGGGGTCTGCGGTGGTTTTGGGAAGTGTGGGGCTCGAAGAACGAAGGGGGGGGGGGTGAAGAGGAAGGGGACGGGGAGGAAGGGGGGCTGCGCCTGGCGCGGCGGCGCCAGGAGAGCTGGGCGGCGGCCATCGCGCCCTCCATTTTTTTTTTTTTGACTGTCGATTTCCTTTTGAACGGGGGGGGGGGGGGGGGGGGGGGGGGCAGAATAAAAGGGGGGAAGAGATTAAAAATTATTATTATTTTTTTTTTTATTTATTTTATTCTGCAAAAAGTTAACTTTTACTTACGACCTCGAAAACGAGGTCCACCGCCTGTCGTCCATAGCGTTTTACCCCCATTCCGAACACAATGGGATATGTATCGTAAGCTGATTTGATCGTTACAATCAGTTTCCGTTGAATTTTACATTTAAATCCTTATATTGAATTTTAAAATGTACATTTCAAATTACCGGGGTCACATACTAACTAGAAAAATTCTAGAAAAATATTTTCTAGCTTCGTATTGACGATACGGTCCTAATAAAACTAGTTTCGTCAAATTCTGAGATCGTTTGAAAAATGGCCAATTTCCAGTCGATTAAAATCAACTGAAACCGGTCAAATGCGTTTTCCTTTGCCACGCTCACATATTGATTCGAAAATTATGAAATTTGGAATCTAGCAATAACTTGACTCTGCGGACCCAACAAAACTGGTTTCGTCGGAATCCGAGGTCGTTTGCAAAATGTCCATTTTTAAGGGCCTGAATTCCATAGCGGAATTTTTAACTGGACATATCTTTTGATTCCCGCTATGAAATTTTGATTATTCGGATTCGTTGGAAAGATATTATCAATTAGATCCCATTATTTTTGGTTTCACTAAAATCCGGATTGTTTTGCACCCGGTACATTCAATTGAAGTTTGAAATCGAATTATCGAACTACCGCGCCATTTTCAATTCTATTTATAATTATATATAAATATTTATATTCTAACGACGACGCGTAAAATATATACGTTCGAATTATATTCAAAGTAAATTTCCCGTCGATATTATTTAAAATAATTCATTTTAAATAATCAAAATTCGCTAAAATTGCCAAAATAAATTTTTTAAACTGGCCCAGATTTTCGGGTTGTTACAATAAAACATACTTATTTATATATTAAGTAAAGCATGCAATTGTAACCATGAAACTAGACCATGAATTACATGGTGATAATATAAAAAGGGGTTGTAGATTATCGATCTTGGATTACAAATCTTGAGAATAACATGTTATAGGCTTATCAATGAACAAAAATGGGTTAAGTTATATAACCAAAATTAATAAGCAAGAGGGGTCCATTCCTTAGTGATATAAGGGGCTCGGAGTGAACTTGGTATCTTAAACAAGAAGTTAATATAATTGGAAATAACCAAGTTAATTTGAAATCAAATAAGCTAAGGCAAGTGTGTAATTAAAGTTTTAGGCATAAGGTCTAATAACACATTAGCGTGATGTGCTTGGATCAGTCCGCATGTCTGAAGGTGAAGAACCCAACGAGGTAGATCATCGGGGTGTCTAGAGGCATGAGTGGAGAACATCCACTTGATTTCTTGGCGGAACTGCAGGGAAGCACGCGGCTTCCGAGGGACAAGGTACAGTACTCTAGGATGTCCTTTGTGTGGTAGCAATGTTTAGGCTGTTGAAATAACCCAAACTTTCCCGATCCCAGAGGAGACGGAGGAGCTCAGATTGCTTTGAGAACACGACGCATCAGAACACAAACACTAGAACATTTCACTGCTAATACAACAATTTACATCAGAATACAATAATATCAGAGATTGAATAAAATATATTGCACAGCGGAAAAATATTAGAAATATAAATTACAAAGCAGCGAAAAAAATATATACGTAAGTATAATGTGCAGCGGAAAACAACAATTACCATGGCTGAAAGAAATACATGGATACAACTCTTTCCGAATACAGCTCCAGCTGTAAACCAGGATCCTATGAAAAGAAATATATTCGAAAACTAAAACTACTAGCTGCCCGGCTGGATAATATGGGGACCCAGAGTTTTGGTTAAAACAATAAACTCCGAGTTAGTCATGGGACTGGTGTGAGAACTAGAACAATTATTACTATTATTTTAAAATTGGGTAAATCAAGAGACCACGCCGTATAATACGCAACAGGTTTCCTCCCAAGAGTACCATAAATAAACAATGCAATGCTAAAAAGGATAAACGAAGCCATTATAAGACTCAGGTCCCATCACACAATGCAACGCAAGCTGTAACAACCCGAAAATCTGGGCCAGTTTAAAATTTTTATTTTGGCAATTTTGGCGAATTTTGATTATTTAAAATGAATTATTTTAAATAATATCGGCGTGAAATTTATTTTGAATTGAAATTCGACGTATATATTATATACGTCGTCGTTAGAATATATAATAATTATATATAATTATAAAAGGAATTGAAAATGGCGCGGTAGTTCGAAAATTCGATTTCTAATTTCAAATGAATATACAGAATTCAATATAAGTCAGAATTGAACGAAACAAGAAACATTTGAATCTGTATAACTATATCTTTGTAACGAAGTTAACAAACTGAGATTTCATTTTAGAAATGATAAGATATGTCCAGTTTAAAATTAGAAATAGTCGCTGTGGAATTTATATATATTTTTATATATATAAGGCCCTTAAAAATAGCAATTTTGCAAACGACCTCGGATTTCGACGAAACCAGTTTTGTTGGGTCCGTGATGTTAAGTTATTGCTAGATTCCAAATTTCATAATTTTTCGAATCGATATGTGAGCGTGGCAAAGGAAAACGCGTTTGACCAGTTTCAGTTGATTTTAGTCGACTGGAAATTGGTCATTTTTCAAACGGTCTCAGAATTCAACGAAACTAGTTTTGATAGGACCGTATCGTCAATACGAAGCTAGAAAATATTTTTCTGGAATTTTTCTAGTTAGTATGTGCCCCCGGTAAATTGAAATGTCCGTTTAAATTGAATATATAAAGAATTATACTTTAAATTCAACGGAAACTGATTCAAACAGTCAAACTGGCCTATGAAACATATCCCATTGTGTTCGGAATGGGGGTGAAACGCTATGGGCGACAGGCGGTAAACCTCGTTTAGAGGTTGTATGTAAAAGTCAACTTTAAAAAAAAAAAAAAAAAAATAATAATAAAAATAAAAAAAGGTATCTTCTCTTTCCCCCTTATTAACCGCTGCCCCCCCCGTTTTCCCTCATTCATCCGATCCAGGAAAAGGAAAAAAAAAAAAAAAGAGAAAGACAAAATCGAAATCGCACGCCACCAGCCGCCCCCCCAACCTCCGATCTTACCGCCGCCGCCTGGGCGCGAGCCCCCCCCCCCCCCGTTGCGCCGCCGCCTGGGCGCGAGCCCCCCCCGTTGCGGACTGCGACTTTCCCCCCCCTCTCTCCCTCATCAATCGACGCGCAGCTACACCCCCCTCCCCCTTCATCCGCCACGCCAGAGAAGCCCTTCCCCCTGAGAGCACCACCCCTCCGACATCCGACGCCAGCAAACGCCCAAGCCCCCCCCCCGATTGGAAAGGTAAGTTTTGATTTAGGTCTTTTATTTATTTTTCATATTTAAATTCAGTTTAAAATCATAAGTGAAATCAGTTTAAAATTATTTAGAGAATGTATTCGCTGTTTTGAAAATAGGAAATGCATTATTTTTGAAAAACATAAAGAACATTGATTTTAGAAAATCAATAGAATTGATTAGAAAAAAAACATACTTTGTTTTGAAAATAGAAAAAAAAAACATACTTTGTTTTGAAAATAGAAAAAAACATACTTTGTTTTGAAAATAGAAAAAAACATACTTTGTTTTGAAAATAGAAAAAAACATACTTTGTTTTGAAAATAGAAAAAAAAACATACTTTGTTTTGAAAATAGAAAGTAAAGAAGAGTCATGAGAAAGAAAAATATGATTTTTATATGTTGAACTTCGAAAGAAAAATATGATTTTTATATGTTGAACTTCGAAAGGAAAATATGATTTTTATATATTGAACTTTGAAATAAAAATTTGATTTTTATATATTGAACTTTGAAATAAAAATTTGATTTTTATATATTGAATAGCGAACTAAAAATTCGATTTTTATATATTGAATAGCGAACTAAAATTCGATTTTTATATATTGAATAGCGAAATAAAAATTCGATTTTTATATATTGAACTTTGAACTAAAAATTCGATTTTTATATATTGAATAGCGAAATAAAAATTCGATTTTTATATATTGAACTTTGAACTAAAAATTCGATTTTTATATATTGAATAGCGAACTAAAAATTCGATTTTTATATATTGAATAGCGAACTAAAAATTCGATTTTTATATATTGAACTTTGAACTAAAAATTCGATTTTTATATATTGAATAGCGAACTAAAAATTCGATTTTTATATATTGAATAGCGAACTAAAAATTCGATTTTTATATATTGAATAGCGAACTAAAAATTCGATTTTTATATATTGAATAGCGAACTAAAAATTCGATTTATATATATTGAATAGCGAAGTAAAAATTCGATTTTTACATATGTAGTGAAAGCGGACAACGAAGGTGACAAAAAGGCGAGAACGACGAAGTTTCTGCAAAAGAAGTGCCGTGGAGCTAGGATAGCTATATGTGAGAATTTCTCACCTTTCAATTTACTTTTCTAGTTATATATATATACTAGGATGCAGACGGTGTTTAGTAGCACCCGACACAATCGTCCACAGACCATGGACTTGTTTGTTTGGCTGTTTGGTTATTGATTGCGATATTGGTTTGAATGTGGTTTGTGGTGTGAAAAATCGAATCGATAAATTGGTTAGGATTAGACGTGCGCCGTTATAAGGCGAAGGAGTAAGGCTAGGTTAGACCCTTACTCCAAATTTTGTGGTTTGCATAACGAAAGTGAATTTGATTGATGTGTGAATGGCGTGGGCCTTCACTAGACCGGGGATAAGGCTAGGCCTTGTCCCGTTTCTAGTATCGTGCCGTTATGCCGCCGAAATTTTCTAAAATAAGTTAGAAAAATAAAAATAGCATTTTATTTAACGAATGAACTGAATAGAAATTCATATGTTAAAATAAAATGTGTTATCGTTAAAAATATAATTTTTAACGTGAATGTGAATAAATAAATATTCATTTACAAACCAGACGGTTTGTTTATGTACACCTATTTGAATGACGTTGATTGGGTCGATAAATTTTACACATCGCCTAACTGCACAAATAAAATATGTGTTTGATTGTTTGAAACCCCACACGGGTGTTAGGATGAAATTTGAAGTTCACTCATCCTGATTGATTAAATATGTCGATCGATTGATTGACAAGCTGCTATAAGCGTTAAATGTCTATATTTGATGCTTATACAGTGTAGTGCACTTTGGTTGATGGTTGATTATTCATCGTTGTTGATATATACATGTGTTGTAGGAAATCCATATAATTAATTTTATATGGTAATTGATTGGGCCTCATTCCAATTTGAAAAATAAAGAAAATTTGAAAATAGAAATTATGAAGCCGTGTTGATTAGATTGACGCCATTTTGACGTAAACGATATTTATATCGATTTTATTCATTTCGAAATGAATTGAATTGAAAACGAATTCAAAATGAATTGAATTGAAAACGAATTCAAAGTGAATTGAATTGAAAGTGAATTCAAAATGAATTGAATTGAAAACGAATTCAAAATGAATTGAATTGAAAACGAATTCAAAATGAATTGAATTGAAAGTGATTTCGAAATGAATTGAATTGAAAACGATTTCGAAATGAATTGAATTGAAAACGAATTCAAAATGAATTGAAAGCAAATTGAAATGAATTCAAATTGAATTGAAATTTGAATTGAATAGAAATGAATTTTAAAACGAATTTATAGAGAAGAATTCAATTTTGCTTTGAATTGAGATGGAAGTTGAAATAGATTGTGAAACGAATTTTAAAACTATTTATATAATTCGTTTTAAATAGAAATCGACGAAGTATATATTATATATATTATATATATAATATAATGGCCTGAATAGAACGCGCCGCGCCGCGGCAGTTCGCGAATTTCGACCATTTATTTCAAACGGACATTACGGGAGATCCGACCGTCGGATTCTCCTAAAACCGGAACCGTTGGGTTCGTATCGAAAAGAGCTTTCTAACGAATATTAGAAATTTGAAATCTAACGGTTGGATTTGGAATTATGTCCAAATCAAATTTGAAAAAGGTCGCTGTAAGTGCAGTTCGATGGCCGTTGATGGAAATCGACTGTACGAGCCTTGATAAAATTATTAAAAATAGTAATAATTTGTGTAAAATCATAAGAAATGATTTGTGAAGATTTGGGATGAAAAACTCCATATTTGAAAAGATAAAAATAGATTTTTATCGAAATGAACTAGTTTTGAACTAGAATTATAATTCTATTTATTTTTAAATAAATAAATTGAATTCGAAAAGGGTTTTAAAAGTAACCAAAATTCCAATGATTGCATTGGAGTGGATTTGAATCGAAATTGTCTTCGGAATATTTCGATGTTGGAATTCGTGATTATACAGGTGTTGTTATGGAAATTTGAAAGATATATATGTATATCGTTATTTCCAATACGACATTTGTTAGTCGTAGAATTCGATATTGAATATAAGCCGATATATTTTCTATTCAGAGCCTGGTATTGAATATCGAATGTGATTTGGGTTTGTCGTGAATGGTGTCTTCACTAACACTGTTCTTGAACCCAGTTGAGAAAAGATTAAATCTTTTTATTTAGATTTAATGAAGTGTACCAATTAAATGATATTTAATTGGAATTGAATTGATATTGATTTTTGGGTTTATCGTGAACAGTGTTTTAAATAACACTCGTTCTTTAACCCGATAATTAATGGAATGATTTTTGGGTTTATCGTGAACAGTGTTTTAAATAACACTCGTTCTTTAACCCGATAATTAATGGAATGATTTTTGGGTTTATCGTGAACAGTGTTTTTAAATAACACTCGTTCTTTAACCCGATAATTAATGGAGTGTGACTTTGGGTTTATCGCGAACCGTGTTTTTAGATGACACTGATTCTTTAACCCAGTCACAGATTAAAACTAAGTGGAGTTTTAATGAATCTTTAATTAGATTGAAAAGATCGAGAATGGAGTATCACCAGTTTTGCTCCAGGCGATAGTTAAATCTTTAATTAGATTTGAACGTGAAATTTAGAAACTAACTGTCGGTTAGCCAAGCAGAATGGTTTTCTGGATATTGATCTGATGTTGGTTTCGGCCTTCGGGGTTAATATTTGGGGAATTATTCTCTTGATTAATTTACGGTTAGTGACTAATGAATTGGAATGAGGCGTATGTTGTGTTTGTGTAACACTTATTTAAATATACGCGAGTTATTCGGAAAGACCGGGTTTATCCCATTCTGAATAACTGATACGACGATAAGTCGAAGATGAAGACGATGGTCGAAGACCGGAGGTCTTCACGTCGTTTGGGTGATAACTGATGATCTTGATTGGGCTGTACACCCAAGAAGATGGAAACAGTTAGTGATCGTCCAGACGTACTTGGAGATCGATGGATATGCGGGGTACTAGGTGCCTCCGGTTTCGTTCAGACCCAGGACGGACTTGTAAATGGACTGTGTGTCTGACATCGGATTTCATTCTGTGTGACTGATATCGGTTGCATAGGATGGTTTGCCTGTGTGGCATGCTAAGATGCAAATGATCAAGGCTTCTGTTGAAAAGCAAAGTCTTGTGGTGATGATCAAAGCACGGCCTTTGTGGCGTAGCTTTGTGTAACGTTTACCTCGCGTGTTTCACACCCGGTATGAACCAAAAACGGGAGACGGACCTCAGGGAGGACTTGCGTTTCTTTCTAGCTAGAAGTGGCGTCAGTGGTTTTTCACGCCCTGACGAGTTTGACTTATGTGGTTGTTGCTGTTGCGAGGCGCCTCGGTTATATCGGTTTCGGCCGATGCTTCTGGTCGGCTGACGGACCAGACTTACACCCCATAGGGTGGGGAAACGTAGTGTTCAGGCATTTTAATCCACATCGGTGGACCGGCCCTGTCGCTCCAAGGGCCCACCTGAGTCTGGGTCCTGTGGCTCGGGCTAGAGAGTCACAAATCGGTTGAGGATCTTGCCCCTAGCCTCGGTTCATAGACGGAAATCCAATTTCCAAATACGTGACTTTGCGGTTTTATTTGTAAACCTATATATGGCGACATGATATATGGTACCCATGCCGCCTATGATTGATACTTATGATTTGAAGTTGTTTTATACACTATGCACTTATTATAGTATCAAATAATCTGTTTTAAAACGTATCAAGCATTCTTTGGCTGTTATAAGGGAAAACCCTATCCCCCGGCTTGCGTCGCATTGTGTGATAGGACCTGGGTCTTATAACAGCTTCATTTTTCTTTATTTAGCATTGCGCTGTTTGTTTTATGCACCGGTATTCTTGGGAGGAAACCCGTTCCGTGTTATACGGCGTGGTCCCTTGATTTACCTAATGATTTAAAATAAAGATCAATAACTGTTTTAGTTCTCACACCAGTCCCATGACTGACCTGGAGTTTATTGTTTTAACCTAAACTCTGGGTGCCCTTATTTTTGACACGGGCAGCTAGTAGTTTCGGTTTTGCAGATTCATATTCACAGGATCCGGGTTTACAGCTGGAACGATATCCGGAAAGCTTTGTATCCGTATATCTCATTCTAGTTGTGTATTGTATTATTTTCCGCTGCTATGTATTTAAATGTAATTTAAATCTCTGATATTCCGTGTAATATTTATTCATTGATACTCTGTATATTCTTGTAATCTGATGCACTGTTGTAATATACAATGAAATGTTCTTTTATATGCGTTCTGATTTGTCGTGTTCTCAAACGATAGGGCGTTTCGAACGGTCTGGGTCGGTTTAGCGACTGGTTCGGACCGAGCGAAATTCCTTGCCGTTACAGTTGGTATCAGAGCTTTGGTTTACAAAGCTCAGAGAACAAGGCACATTAGAACCGTACGAAAGAATTCATCAGATATTGGGTTAGTAATATCCAATGGGAATGACTCGTTAGAAATAGGATCAGTAGTATCCTAGAACGAGTGTGAAGAGTATATTTTTAAAATAAAACAAATTTTTGTTTTGAAAATTTAAATCAATTATTCGTATTTGATTATCTATTTATATTGAGTTGGACAGTTCAGTATATAAAGAATTTGCATATACGCCTTGCAAACGTATATTCAAAGTTTTAATATACTGGATAGATATAGAATCACACTCTAGTCGCCCGGACCTGATTCTGATGATTGACGCGTCATCATTAGTAATTAGTTTCGTGTTTCAAAGGTGTGCTTTCTATATATTTCCATTAGACTGGTGTGAGAACCAAAAACTATATAGGATCTATTGTTGTGAATTGGCATCAAAAACATGATTTTTTGTATATGTATCAAAATTATGAATTTGAAACTCTAATTCACTAATTGATTGATGTTTGTGTTGCTTGTTTAATTGTTTGATAATTTTGAACCATTTAGCCTAATTATATCAAATATTGAACGATATTGAAAATTGGTCGCATTTGCTTGCATATACATATATATCTTTGAACAGGTCATAGCAAGGAGGCTAGAGCAGAGAATAAAATTTGTTTGCCCGACAAATAGGTACATGTTTACTACATAATTTCCTGTTTTGTTTGGGTGATGATGATTTTGTGAGCCTATTGGCTAGCCGCTTGGCTTTTTCTTTTTCTTTTTGAGATCTGAAGGACCGGGGAAGCTATTTGAAATTCCCCGATGCTCCCGGTGCAGGGGAGGTTATGGCGAAATTTTTCGAAAATTTAGGGTGTTAGCCAAATTTTTGAAATTTTGAAAATTCTCAGAAACTAAAGAGTTGGAGAATGAAAGTCTGATCGAGCGTAGTGTTGATTAATCAAACCACTTTCGACTTTGTTCCTTTTCGGGGACGAAAAGTTTTTAGTGGGGGAGATTGTAACAACCCGAAAATCTGGGCCAGTTTAAAATTTTTATTTTGGCAATTTTGGCGAATTTTGATTATTTAAAATGAATTATTTTAAATAATATCGGCGTGAAATTTATTTTGAATTGAAATTCGACGTATATATTACATACGTCGTCGTTAGAATATATAATAATTATATATAATTATAAAAGGAATTGAAAATGGCGCGGTAGTTCGAAAATTCGATTTCTAATTTCAAATGAATATACAGAATTCAATATAAGTCAGAATTGAACGAAACAAGAAACATTTGAATCTGTATAACTATATCTTTGTAACGAAGTTAACAAACTGAGATTTCATTTTAGAAATGATAAGATATGTCCAGTTTAAAATTAGAAATAGTCGCTGTGGAATTTATATATATTTTTATATATATAAGGCCCTTAAAAATAGCAATTTTGCAAACGACCTCGGATTTCGACGAAACCAGTTTTGTTGGGTCCGTGATGTTAAGTTATTGCTAGATTCCAAATTTCATAATTTTTCGAATCGATATGTGAGCGTGGCAAAGGAAAACGCGTTTGACCAGTTTCAGTTGATTTTAGTCGACTGGAAATTGGTCATTTTTCAAACGGTCTCAGAATTCAACGAAACTAGTTTTGATAGGACCGTATCGTCAATACGAAGCTAGAAAATATTTTTCTGGAATTTTTCTAGTTAGTATGTGCCCCCGGTAAATTGAAATGTCCGTTTAAATTGAATATATAAAGAATTATACTTTAAATTCAACGGAAACTGATTCAAACAGTCAAACTGGCCTATGAAACATATCCCATTGTGTTCGGAATGGGGGTGAAACGCTATGGGCGACAGGCGGTAAACCTCGTTTAGAGGTTGTATGTAAAAGTCAACTTAAAAAAAAAAAATAATAATAATAAAAATAAAAAAAGGTATCTTCTCTTTCCCCCTTATTAACCGCTGCCCCCCCCGTTTTCCCTCATTCATCCGATCCAGGAAAAGGAAAAAAAAAAAAAAAAAAAGAGAAAGACAAAATCGAAATCGCACGCCACCAGCCGCCCCCCAACCTCCGATCTTCCCGCCGCCGCCTGGGCGCGAGCCCCCCCCCCCCCCGTTGCGCCGCCGCCTGGGCGCGAGCCCCCCCCCCCCGTTGCGCCGCCGCCTGGGCGCGAGCCCCCCCCCCCCCCCCCCCCCGTTGCGGACTGCGACTTTCCCCCCCCCTCTCTCCCTCATCAATCGACGCGCAGCTACACCCCCCTCCCCCTTCATCCGCCACGCCAGAGAAGCCCTTCCCCCTGAGAGCACCACCCCTCCGACATCCGACGCCAGCAAACGCCCAAGCCCCCCCCGATTGGAAAGGTAAGTTTTGATTTAGGTCTTTTATTTATTTTTCATATTTAAATTCAGTTTAAAATCATAAGTGAAATCAGTTTAAAATTATTTAGAGAATGTATTCGCTGTTTTGAAAATAGGAAATGCATTGTTTTTGAAAAACATAAAGAACATTGATTTTAGAAAATCAATAGAATTGATTAGAAAAAAAACATACTTTGTTTTGAAAATAGAAAAAAAAACATACTTTGTTTTGAAAATAGAAAAAAACATACTTTGTTTTGAAAATAGAAAAAAACATACTTTGTTTTGAAAATAGAAAAAAACATACTTTGTTTTGAAAATAGAAAAAAAACATACTTTGTTTTGAAAATAGAAAGTAAAGAAGAGTCATGAGAAAGAAAAATATGATTTTTATATGTTGAACTTCGAAAGAAAAATATGATTTTTATATGTTGAACTTCGAAAGGAAAATATGATTTTTATATATTGAACTTTGAAATAAAAATTTGATTTTTATATATTGAACTTTGAAATAAAAATTTGATTTTTATATATTGAATAGCGAACTAAAAATTCGATTTTTATATATTGAATAGCGAACTAAAAATTCGATTTTTATATATTGAATAGCGAAATAAAAATTCGATTTTTATATATTGAACTTTGAACTAAAAATTCGATTTTTATATATTGAATAGCGAAATAAAAATTCGATTTTTATATATTGAACTTTGAACTAAAAATTCGATTTTTATATATTGAATAGCGAACTAAAAATTCGATTTTTATATATTGAATAGCGAACTAAAAATTCGATTTTTATATATTGAACTTTGAACTAAAAATTCGATTTTTATATATTGAATAGCGAACTAAAAATTCGATTTTTATATATTGAATAGCGAACTAAAAATTCGATTTTTATATATTGAATAGCGAACTAAAAATTCGATTTTTATATATTGAATAGCGAACTAAAAATTCGATTTATATATATTGAATAGCGAAGTAAAAATTCGATTTTTACATATGTAGTGAAAGCGGACAACGAAGGTGACAAAAAGGCGAGAACGACGAAGTTTCTGCAAAAGAAGTGCCGTGGAGCTAGGATAGCTATATGTGAGAATTTCTCACCTTTCAATTTACTTTTCTAGTTATATATATATACTAGGATGCAGACGGTGTTTAGTAGCACCCGACACAATCGTCCACAGACCATGGACTTGTTTGTTTGGCTGTTTGGTTATTGATTGCGATATTGGTTTGAATGTGGTTTGTGGTGTGAAAAATCGAATCGATAAATTGGTTAGGATTAGACGTGCGCCGTTATAAGGCGAAGGAGTAAGGCTAGGTTAGACCCTTACTCCAAATTTTGTGGTTTGCATAACGAAAGTGAATTTGATTGATGTGTGAATGGCGTGGGCCTTCACTAGACCGGGGATAAGGCTAGGCCTTGTCCCGTTTCTAGTATCGTGCCGTTATGCCGCCGAAATTTTCTAAAATAAGTTAGAAAAATAAAAATAGCATTTTATTTAACGAATGAACTGAATAGAAATTCATATGTTAAAATAAAATGTGTTATCGTTAAAAATATAATTTTTAACGTGAATGTGAATAAATAAATATTCATTTACAAACCAGACGGTTTGTTTATGTACACCTATTTGAATGACGTTGATTGGGTCGATAAATTTTACACATCGCCTAACTGCACAAATAAAATATGTGTTTGATTGTTTGAAACCCCACACGGGTGTTAGGATGAAATTTGAAGTTCACTCATCCTGATTGATTAAATATGTCGATCGATTGATTGACAAGCTGCTATAAGCGTTAAATGTCTATATTTGATGCTTATACAGTGTAGTGCACTTTGGTTGATGGTTGATTATTCATCGTTGTTGATATATACATGTGTTGTAGGAAATCCATATAATTAATTTTATATGGTAATTGATTGGGCCTCATTCCAATTTGAAAAATAAAGAAAATTTGAAAATAGAAATTATGAAGCCGTGTTGATTAGATTGACGCCATTTTGACGTAAACGATATTTATATCGATTTTATTCATTTCGAAATGAATTGAATTGAAAACGAATTCAAAATGAATTGAATTGAAAACGAATTCAAAGTGAATTGAATTGAAAGTGAATTCAAAATGAATTGAATTGAAAACGAATTCAAAATGAATTGAATTGAAAACGAATTCAAAATGAATTGAATTGAAAGTGATTTCGAAATGAATTGAATTGAAAACGATTTCGAAATGAATTGAATTGAAAACGAATTCAAAATGAATTGAAAGCAAATTGAAATGAATTCAAATTGAATTGAAATTTGAATTGAATAGAAATGAATTTTAAAACGAATTTATAGAGAAGAATTCAATTTTGCTTTGAATTGAGATGGAAGTTGAAATAGATTGTGAAACGAATTTTAAAACTATTTATATAATTCGTTTTAAATAGAAATCGACGAAGTATATATTATATATATTATATATATAATATAATGGCCTGAATAGAACGCGCCGCGCCGCGGCAGTTCGCGAATTTCGACCATTTATTTCAAACGGACATTACGGGAGATCCGACCGTCGGATTCTCCTAAAACCGGAACCGTTGGGTTCATATCGAAAAGAGCTTTCTAACGAATATTAGAAATTTGAAATCTAACGGTTGGATTTGGAATTATGTCCAAATCAAATTTGAAAAAGGTCGCTGTAAGTGCAGTTCGATGGCCGTTGATGGAAATCGACTGTACGAGCCTTGATAAAATTATTAAAAATAGTAATAATTTGTGTAAAATCATAAGAAATGATTTGTGAAGATTTGGGATGAAAAACTCCATATTTGAAAAGATAAAAATAGATTTTTATCGAAATGAACTAGTTTTGAACTAGAATTATAATTCTATTTATTTTTAAATAAATAAATTGAATTCGAAAAGGGTTTTAAAAGTAACCAAAATTCCAATGATTGCATTGGAGTGGATTTGAATCGAAATTGTCTTCGGAATATTTCGATGTTGGAATTCGTGATTATACAGGTGTTGTTATGGAAATTTGAAAGATATATATGTATATCGTTATTTCCAATACGACATTTGTTAGTCGTAGAATTCGATATTGAATATAAGCCGATATATTTTCTATTCAGAGCCTGGTATTGAATATCGAATGTGATTTGGGTTTGTCGTGAATGGTGTCTTCACTAACACTGTTCTTGAACCCAGTTGAGAAAAGATTAAATCTTTTTATTTAGATTTAATGAAGTGTACCAATTAAATGATATTTAATTGGAATTGAATTGATATTGATTTTTGGGTTTATCGTGAACAGTGTTTTAAATAACACTCGTTCTTTAACCCGATAATTAATGGAATGATTTTTGGGTTTATCGTGAACAGTGTTTTAAATAACACTCGTTCTTTAACCCGATAATTAATGGAATGATTTTTGGGTTTATCGTGAACAGTGTTTTTAAATAACACTCGTTCTTTAACCCGATAATTAATGGAGTGTGACTTTGGGTTTATCGCGAACCGTGTTTTTAGATGACACTGATTCTTTAACCCAGTCACAGATTAAAACTAAGTGGAGTTTTAATGAATCTTTAATTAGATTGAAAAGATCGAGAATGGAGTATCACCAGTTTTGCTCCAGGCGATAGTTAAATCTTTAATTAGATTTGAACGTGAAATTTAGAAACTAACTGTCGGTTAGCCAAGCAGAATGGTTTTCTGGATATTGATCTGATGTTGGTTTCGGCCTTCGGGGTTAATATTTGGGGAATTATTCTCTTGATTAATTTACGGTTAGTGACTAATGAATTGGAATGAGGCGTATGTTGTGTTTGTGTAACACTTATTTAAATATACGCGAGTTATTCGGAAAGACCGGGTTTATCCCATTCTGAATAACTGATACGACGATAAGTCGAAGATGAAGACGATGGTCGAAGACCGGAGGTCTTCACGTCGTTTGGGTGATAACTGATGATCTTGATTGGGCTGTACACCCAAGAAGATGGAAACAGTTAGTGATCGTCCAGACGTACTTGGAGATCGATGGATATGCGGGGTACTAGGTGCCTCCGGTTTCGTTCAGACCCAGGACGGACTTGTAAATGGACTGTGTGTCTGACATCGGATTTCATTCTGTGTGACTGATATCGGTTGCATAGGATGGTTTGCCTGTGTGGCATGCTAAGATGCAAATGATCAAGGCTTCTGTTGAAAAGCAAAGTCTTGTGGTGATGATCAAAGCACGGCCTTTGTGGCGTAGCTTTGTGTAACGTTTACCTCGCGTGTTTCACACCCGGTATGAACCAAAAACGGGAGACGGACCTCAGGGAGGACTTGCGTTTCTTTCTAGCTAGAAGTGGCGTCAGTGGTTTTTCACGCCCTGACGAGTTTGACTTATGTGGTTGTTGCTGTTGCGAGGCGCCTCGGTTATATCGGTTTCGGCCGATGCTTCTGGTCGGCTGACGGACCAGACTTACACCCCATAGGGTGGGGAAACGTAGTGTTCAGGCATTTTAATCCACATCGGTGGACCGGCCCTGTCGCTCCAAGGGCCCACCTGAGTCTGGGTCCTGTGGCTCGGGCTAGAGAGTCACAAATCGGTTGAGGATCTTGCCCCTAGCCTCGGTTCATAGACGGAAATCCAATTTCCAAATACGTGACTTTGCGGTTTTATTTGTAAACCTATATATGGCGACATGATATATGGTACCCATGCCGCCTATGATTGATACTTATGATTTGAAGTTGTTTTATACACTATGCACTTATTATAGTATCAAATAATCTGTTTTAAAACGTATCAAGCATTCTTTGGCTGTTATAAGGGAAAACCCTATCCCCCGGCTTGCGTCGCATTGTGTGATAGGACCTGGGTCTTATAACAGCTTCATTTTTCTTTATTTAGCATTGCGCTGTTTGTTTTATGCACCGGTATTCTTGGGAGGAAACCCGTTCCGTGTTATACGGCGTGGTCCCTTGATTTACCTAATGATTTAAAATAAAGATCAATAACTGTTTTAGTTCTCACACCAGTCCCATGACTGACCTGGAGTTTATTGTTTTAACCTAAACTCTGGGTGCCCTTATTTTTGACACGGGCAGCTAGTAGTTTCGGTTTTGCAGATTCATATTCACAGGATCCGGGTTTACAGCTGGAACGATATCCGGAAAGCTTTGTATCCGTATATCTCATTCTAGTTGTGTATTGTATTATTTTCCGCTGCTATGTATTTAAATGTAATTTAAATCTCTGATATTCCGTGTAATATTTATTCATTGATACTCTGTATATTCTTGTAATCTGATGCACTGTTGTAATATACAATGAAATGTTCTTTTATATGCGTTCTGATTTGTCGTGTTCTCAAACGATAGGGCGTTTCGAACGGTCTGGGTCGGTTTAGCGACTGGTTCGGACCGAGCGAAATTCCTTGCCGTTACACAAGCCGGAGGATAGAGTTTTACCTTATAATGGCCAAATATGCTTGGTACGCGAAATTTATCCTATTTTATTACTATAAGTGAAGAAATCAACTTCAAATATAAATGTATCAATCATAGATGGCATAGTACCCAATCCTACTATGTCGCCATATAGGTTTGCAACTAAAACTGAAAAGTCGCGTATTGGAAATTGGATTCCATCTATGAGTCAAGGCAAAGGATGGTTCCTTCCGATTCGAGTTACCTCTAGCAAGATGAGTTAGGATCACACCTACGGGCAACCCTAGATCTTGCAAGGTCGTTCCATACTTACTTTAGTGGATTAATTATTCCTGAAAAGTAATTTTCCTGGTCTTATCAGACCTCCAAAATGGTTAGTACGTCAACCAATCATATCCTAAGCGCCTCGCTATCCATCATCAACATAAGTAAATATGCCTGGGCTCCATACCATGGCACTACCTCTAGCTAGAAAGAAACGCATGCACTCAATGCTGTCCCTAATCCCGTTTTTGACTCATAACGGGGTGTGAGGCTCGCGAATTAACGCTATACACAAATCTATGCTATTTAAAGTCGTGCTTTGTTCATCAACAACACGACTCTTCTTTTCAACAAAAGCCTTGATCATTTTCATCTCAGCATGCCACACTGATAATTCACGCCATGCAACTGATGTCTATCAATATATAACCTCTAAGCTTATCCATCTCAGAGAAGGGTGTTAAGCAGGGGAATAAATTCTCCACCACCAAATAGATATATATTTTAAAGAAATCAATCAACATAGAATGAAATCCAATGTTAGACACACATCCATTGACAAGTCCGCTCTGGGTCTGAACGAAACCGGAGGCACCTTATTCCTCGTCCCATATGTCCAATACAGGAGAGAGGTCCTCGCATATCTGGTCGATCTGCAAGTACATCTGGACGTTCGCCACTTATTACCTTGTCTTGGGTTTACAACCCAATCAAGACATTAGTAATCATCCAAACGATGTGAAGATCTCCGATCTTCAACCACCGTCTTCATCGTCGACTTTTAATCGTCGTATTAGTTATTCAGAATGGGTTGAACCCGATCTTTTCGAATCACTCGCGTATTTTATAATCATTAATCAAGTGCTGTAAAAAAACATCATACGTCTCATTCCAATTCAGAATATTCACATTTTTGGGGAAAGGTTCCCATTAATTTTATTAAAGATAAATTCTTTTAAACTTATTCTTTAATCTTCATTTGGATATCAATTTCAAAATATTTTATCCTATAACAATTATAAACCAAATTGGGGTTTATAAAAATAGTCGGGATTATCAGCCTTACCGAAGTAATCATTTATTATACCTATTCATCCCATGGAGCAAAACTGGAAGTACTCCTATCTAACACCCATAATGTTAACAGTAAATTTGATTACCATTTCACGTTCAAATCTAATTAAAGATTTAACTACCGCCTGGAGTAAAAAAGGTGGTACTCCATTCTCGATCATTTCATGAATTCGATAAATTTAATTATCCTATTCCCTTTTTAATCTACTCAAAGAATCATTAAAACTTTAGTTCAGTTTTAATCTAAAAAATAATATCTTGTGATTATTTAACTTTAAGAAATTAATCTCATCTTTAACTGGGTTAAAGAACCAATGTTTTTAAAAGCACAGTTCACAATAAACCCAAATCAACTTCCATTAAATATGGAATCTTAGAAGAAAACAGATCAATATATAATTGATATAAATCGCCGTATTAGACTAACGATATAAATGGAATAACGACAAAGCCTTTTACGTCCCATATAAAGTAACGGTCTTCCGTTATAGAAGCTCATCTCATTTATTACCAAATCGAATTCCATTCAATTCCAATTTAATATATTAAAATTGGAAAACATTACTTTGGAAAAATTCCATTAATCTTATTTAAAAGATTATAAATAAATCATATCTTCATTATTAATTGGGTTTTAAGAACAAATGTTTTTTAAAACATCGTTCACAATGAACCCAAAATCATACTCCAGTTAATTCCAATTTATAATTATAAATTGAAAAACTTCATTAATCTTAATTAAAAGATTTGTCCTTTTCTCAACAGGGTTCAAGAACGGTGTTATTAAAGACACCATTCACGAAAAACCCAAAATCCAATTTCATATTAAATACAAGGGTCTGAATAGAAATAATATCGGCTTATATTCGATATCAAATTCTGAAACCAATGGATAACGTATTGGGAATAACGATATCCGTATCTTCCAGATTCCTCAACAATACCCGCATAAACACGGAATCCAATCGAAATATTCCAAAGATTATTTCCATTCAAATCCATTCCAATTTATATGGAATTCCTGGTTTTGTATAAACCCATTCACAAATCCAATTTATTATTTCGAAAAATCATCGAATTAATATTCTAGTTATTAACTAGTTCATTTAGATAAAAATATATTTTTATCTTTTCAAAACATGAATTTTTCATTCAAAATCTTTCCAAATCATTTATTACGATTTTACACAATTTTTAATATTTTTAATAATTTTATTAAGGCATTTACATTCGGTTTCCAATAACGACCACCAAACTACATCCATAGCGACTTTTCTGAAATTGATTTGGACATAATTTAAAATCCATCCATTCAAATTTAAATTTCTTATATTCATTGGAAAGAACTTTTCGATACGAACCCAACGGTTCTGGTTTTAGGAGAATCTGATGGTTGGATCTCCCGTTACATCAATTTGAAGTTAATGGTCAAAATTTGCGAACGGTCCCTGTGTGGCACATTGTATTCAAACCATTATATATGTGATATATATATATATATCGTCAATTTTTGTTTAAAACGTATTTTATAAATCGTTTATAAATTCATTTTAAAAACGATTTCAACTTCCGTAAAATTGAGTATTCTATATTAGTATAATATTAAAATGATAATATTTTTGAAATATCTAATTTTGAAATCAGTTTCCTTTTCGTATTCATTATAAATTAATAAAATCGACCAATAAACTCGTTCGAGTTAAAATGGCGTTTGGCTACTTATCTCGGCTTCATATATTCCAATATTTTCGTGTCTATACAAAATCAGACATCAAAATCATAATTAATTCTTCACTAAATATTATTTTAAAATATTCGTTCATATTCTATCGGAATGTTAGACCAAGAAGTGGTTCTAACACTCAAATTGATTAAAAGAAAAATGAAATGAGATAAAAGTAAAAATGAACACACAGGATTTATAGTGGTTCGGCGAATAAATGCCTACGTCCACTCGTTTTTCACTATTTTCACTGATTTTGTTGCAAGTACAGTGAAATATTCACTTGATTTCTCTCACAACTCACTTACAATCACTCAATTGAAAACAAATAATGAAAGAAGATTTGAATTCTCCGGGATTGCTGGAATTCGGGTTATGAAGGTGGTTGAACTCTCCAAGTGCCAGAAAAAAGATCCTTTTCTTTGTCTCTAGACGAGGTATTTATAGGTGTGAATTTGCTCAGAACCCGATCCGGATCGGAGCCACGTGTCGTCCATCCCATCAGCATCGGGTTCGGATGGATTTCTATGTTGACAACGCATCAGAGTAATGGACGTTATGGGCAGGAACTGGTCATAGCCGATCCGGATATCCAGGCGCTCGTGCAGGGGAGTGATGTGGAAAATGGGTTCGGGTCGGAGGGACATGTACAAGGGGTTCGGATCGGGATATCCGATCCGACCTGGATTGACGTGGAAACAATTCTCTCTTCTCTTTATTCTGCTCCGCTCCGCTCCGACCTATCTCTGTAGCAATTGGGTGGCCTTCCGATCCGACTGGAATTAGATTCCCCTTCGACCCGAATAGTTGTGCTTCTTTAATTCCAAGAGTAATAGTTCACCGATCCGAACAGCAGACTTTACCCTATCCGAACCGCTATCCTGCTCCGATCCGACCCGCTTCAGAGTTTTTCAAGTTCTTCAATATTTCATATCTTGACTTTGTGTTGCCCAGTTCACAAAGTGGGCTAACATTTTGCCCCCTCAAAGGATGCTTCTGTTGGGGACGGAGCATGCTTTAACCATCAATGCATAGCGCTCTTCGAGGTAATTTCCCTTTTGATTTTCCTGGCGTTTTTATCTTTTTCTTCAAATTTCAATTCAGTTTGCTGCTGAGCTAAAGAATTCGGTTCGGTTCGGAATCCGATCCGAACAGACCCTCTCTTCTCTCTATCTTTTGCTGGAGTATTGGGCCAAGCTTCGCTTCTGGGCTGTCCATCCGATCCGAACAGGGGTTCTCCTATTGGGCTGCCGATCCGAATGGGGAGACGAATAGACATCCTACTTCTCTATATAAACCGATTCTCCATCCCTCTCTCATTCTTACTATTTTACTCCCGAGTTCTGCAAAGCGAGAAAGAAAGAAAAACAGCTAACTCCTGAAGCACCCAAATTTCTTTTAACTTTCAACGTAACTTTATTGGTAGGTTTTGAAACTTTTGAACAATCCTTTTTCTAATTATTCTCGAGTCGAATTTGTAGATGATTAGGATGAGTTGAACATGAAATTCTGATGAACTTTGCCACCGTGACCCTCCCTCGTCATCATCACCAATAAACTTGTCGTCGTCTCGAGATTGAAATGCTGGAGATTATAGTCCGTTGTTCAGTGCACCATCGTAGAATCGCTTGGTTTTTACTTGAGGGACTGGCACAAGATTGGCCATGTGGTCGGATAGGGAAGAAAGAGGGTGAAGGAGAAGAAGAAGACGATGAAGAATCGGTTCGGTTCGGAAGGATATGGAAGGTGAAAAACAAAGGAAGAAGGAAGGAAATTCAAGTGGTCGGATCGGGTCAGGGCGAGCAAAGAAAGAAAAAAGAAACGAAATCTAGGAGATCGGATCGGGTCGGAGCAAGCACTTAAGACAGGAGGGAAGGAGCTTCCCTAACCAGATCAGATCGGTTCATAAAATGATGGAAGAGAAATATAACTACATGATCCGATCCGAACCGTTAGGGGACTTTGCCTCCGATCCGATCCGACTTCAATTTCTGAGCTTCAATAAGATTTCCAAGCCTAAGGTCATGCCCCCGATCCGATCCCAATGAATGAATCCGAACCGAACCGAAGCACAGTCTACCTTAACACATAAAAACTCGTCTAACTAGCCCAATCAAACTTCGGCATAATCTTCAATTTTATGGACAGTTAGGATAGTGCCTTGCGAACGTAACTGGACATCAAGAATTGCTTCAACTCTTTATATCTTGCCAAACTTTTTCGTCGTACTTTTAAACATTTACTTTGCACTTTCCGTATACACTGTTCACACTTTAGTTTGCACACACGCACGGGGGGATACGGGCTAATTTGCCCTAATTTGTGCTATTGCTTCTTCAATAGTTCTATGACCATGAGACCCAGACGTTCTTCTAGACTAGCTGAGAGGAAAGAAGCCCCGGAAACCTCTAACAAAATCACTCTCGAGGATATATCTTCTTCATCGGATCCAGAATGGGACAGTGAGGGTCCAGACTACGGGGTTGGAAATCGGGAAAGCGACGAGGTGTCTTCAGAGAATGAAGTTTCTCTGGGTTTTGAGGAGGAAGGAGGGATTGGTGACGATCGAGCCCCCGATGAATTTGAATCGGCCGTTATATTGGAATCACCTCCAGATTCCGTTGAGTCAACAATTGACAACGATCGACTTGTCCGAATTTGCTTAAAGTACGGGATAATGAAAACGGACACTCTAGTGCCTTCAAGCTCTGACCGTCCCCACAACCCTCCAGAAGGATATATGGCGGTCACTCGATTGATGTGCATGGTCGGTGCTATTCCTCCATTCTCTCCTTTCATCGTTGACTTTTTAAGACTAATGCGGATTGCCCCCATGTAGCTGCATCCCAATTCGTATGCCTACTTGCACACTTTGTACATAGCATAACGTGAAATCTTAGGCATAGAGCTCACGTTCGATGACGTTCATTTCTTCTATAATTTCAAGCATCGGACTCGAGAGACTCCATCTTTCTGCTACTTTGAGTCAGTTCCAAAAAGGAAGATAATCTCAGCACCATTCAGCAGTAAAGCTAGAGATTCCAGACTAGAATGGTTCTACGTGAAGCGACAACCTGGATGCGCCAGGAGGTGGACAAAATCAAGTAAAGCACCGATTTTCTAAATCCGGGCTCTATACACTTGAATCATCACCTTAACTTGTTTTCCTTTTTGTTTGCAGTCGACAATCCCAAACAGATATCAGATCAAGTGTTATTTGACCGGATGCACCAACTTCTTAATGGCGGTCAGAAATTCTTGACTATCGATGAAGTCCTTAAAGACGAATACCTTCACTTTCATGGGCTGTTATCCGTTTTTCGTAGCATCGGTCATGGGACGGCTCCATACGTATACATCCCTCCAGTGGAGTTAGTCCCAGAGACAGGAGAAGGCTCAGGAGTTCCTACAGTGCCTCTTCAAACTTCACCTT
Organism: Allium sativum; assembly: GCA_030737875.1. Taxonomy (NCBI): domain Eukaryota; kingdom Viridiplantae; phylum Streptophyta; class Magnoliopsida; order Asparagales; family Amaryllidaceae; genus Allium; species Allium sativum. The sequence goes on from CM060916.1 coordinate 41,283,821, forward strand.
CTCCATCTTCTACACAAGATGACGAATTGGCTAATCTGGCCGAAAAGCATCGTGAAGGATATACTGCCCCCGAGGAGGCTACTTCTCTGGAAAAGTCAACATCCTCCCAAGAGTCGCCCCTTAATGCGTCCGAGGGGAATATCCCTAGTACTGATGACCAAATATTTCAGGGTTTGGGGGATCTCCTCTTACCTGAAACTATATATGTAACACCCCACCTCCGCTAGGGTCACACTTTCGGGGGCACTAGCTTCTAGGGGGCGTTAGAACTGGGTAAGCATGCATAATGATATATCAAGGCAGAACAAGAACATAAATATTTATGTAAAACAGAGTAAGTGAGAATAAACAGCGGAATATCTCAAACCATCTCAAAACAAGTCTAGTACATCATAAAGTCAACTGCCAAAATAAACATGTCTAGTACATCATAAACAGAAATACTGAAATACATAGTGCTATCCCCAAAATAAAGATGATAAACCATAGCGAGCTCAATGTCCAGTCATACATGAGCTATCCAGCAAACAAGCAAGCGATCCAAGCTAAGCACCACTATTCCCTCCCTGAGAACCTAGGGGGGGGGGGGAACGGAAGAAAAGAAGCAAAAGAAAACAGGTCAGTCAAAAAGACTGGTAAGCCCTACTACGATCAGTCTATAAACTAATAAAGTTAACATCATGATGGAAACTGAGATGAACATACTGGCAATAGATAAAGGTGTCATCACATAAAGAAGATTAAGCTTTGCACCACAGTGTACTAGCAAACTAACATAACAGGTATTGATCCCTCAGCCCAAACTTTGGCCCAATAACATGAGGTGACCTTAATACAAGGCCCAGCCCAACGGTCTAGTCGATCGGCTCCCTATAAACCTAACACGTCAAGTGTTGGTGTCCATACGGCCCACATATGGTTGTAGTCAGACCGTGCTGGGTCCACCTTCGGGTGTATCAAGCCCTCGGGTGTCAACCCCAGACACCTAAGCAATAATGCACAGTCTAAACCTACTGGTACCCGTGCCTCGAGTTTGTCCAACACCGGACTACGTGCACGTCCGTAGCCCGCCTGGACCCGCACCGCTGTACCACTCAGCCGTCGCTTTGGTCGCTTACATCCGTCCAGTAATCGTGCCCCGCCCCAGCCTAGCCTCTAGGGTTGTGAATGATACCAAACTGGGATTACTGCTGGAACAGACCACGTTGCTAGGGTTTTCTAAGAGGGTTAAGTGTGGTTTAACCCCTCACTAATCATGGATTAAATTAGTTAAGTGTAACCAACAGTTCACCACTTAACCCCATTTAATCCCTCGTATCCCCAAAATTGGTTAAGTATTAGTGCGCCATGACTTAACCCTAATCATGAGGCATTAATTAATTTAATTGTGCCTTAACCTCTCACATTAGACTTTGTTGCGGTTACCTAGTTAAGCCGGTGGGTTCCGGGTAGATTTACACCACAACTTGGTCTAACCTCGGGTCTTGGCACCACATGACCAACTTCTCACATTGGATCCTATTGTTTGTAGCCACTAGTTAAGCCGGTAGGTTCCGGGTAGAATTACGCTACAAACTCAACCCAACCTCGAGTTGGCCACACTTATGTTTTCTAAGTGTCATGTCCACTTTATTTTCAAAACATAATTACAAGTTTAACAAATACTTGGGTAGACCTAACTTAATAGGTAAATTCCCAAGGGGTAGACCTAACTTAATAGGTAAATTCCCAATCTTATATTTTCATGTATTTTAAGTTTTACCCAAACCCCCCAACGTCATTCTATCGCTTACATATTCGTCATAACGCATAAAGGATAGAAAGAGGGAACTTGGCACAACATACATGATGAATCTTACATATCATAATAAACATGCATAACATGTTGGACTTGTATAACTTAGCATAGTGAACTTGCATAAACATGCATAACTTGTTAAACTTGCAAATCATGGCATAGTGAACTTGCATAAACATGCATAACTTGTTAAACTTGCAAATCATGGCATAGTGAACTTGCATAAACATGCATAACTTGTTAAACTTGCAAATCATGGCATAGTGAACTTGCATAAACATGCATAACTTGTTAAACTTGCAAATCATGGCATAGTGAACTTGCATAAACATGCATAACTTGTTAAACTTGTGTAACATGGCATAGATCCCAACTTTCATCACATATTAACTTTAGAGTTTCTAAAATGAAGGTAAGAGGGCTTACAATGCTTATGCGGACTCAAATGAGTATAGCAAATGTAAGAAACCCCTTATGCAACTAATTAAACCCCAAAAATGCAAGCAAACTTGATCAAGACTCCTCCTTTATGATGCCAATAGAGAAACAAGCCTTTAATGCAAGCTAAAGAGGATCATACAAGCCTAAATATACTTGTATGCATGGAAAATCACTTAGGAATTAATTTAGGAATTGTATGAAGAGAGTGGAGGCCATGAGAGGTTTGATTTTGCCATAGTTTAGTTGCTAGAATGAATAATGAATGATTTAGGGTAGGTTAGGGTCTTATATATAGATTAGGCTAGTGATTTAGACCATAGGATTAAACCCTAGTTGAATTAGGTCCATCAGATTTCGGAATTCTCCAGAACCAAGCCACACAACCAAGCCCAGATCAGAAATGGTGCGCCAGGCAAAACTGCCCGGCCACCCCGTGTCGACAGGGCTGTCGACAGGGCAGTCGACACCCTTAGACCCCTGTCGACATGCCTGTCGACTTGGGGGTCTTGGCGGGAGTTTTCCCGCTGACGCCAGTTGTGCCCTAACCCTTGTTTTTAACTTAAAATTTAAATCAGTTTTTAATATGGAAATTTCTGAAAAATTCAATGGGCCTTAACTGGGTCATACGGACTCCGATTTTCGAAAACTCGGACTCTATTTCGCGTATTTTTCCGAGACGAACGCAATGGCACAGCCCGTTTCCCCTTGATTCAGATTTTTAAATTAAATTCTGCCTCAATTTATATCTTAACAGGTTATTAAAAATACAGGTTGTTACATTCTCCCCTCCTTAAAGGATTTCGTCCCCGAAATCTTCAAGTTAGGAAGAACATATCCTACCATCCAACATCCATCTACTCAAAACATCATCCACGAGCAACCATTGTCCTTAAAAGATTCTAAATGCTGTATGAACATATGCAAAAGTGTGTGTATATGTACTTATCTAATGCAAAGATCAATGCAAAATATGTTAGTGAAATGTATCCATATGTATGCAAATCCCTAACATAATGTATAATATCTACATGCGTCCTCAATCATACATCCATATGCAACATCCATGTGATAGCATACAAATTTCATCCGAGAATAAGAATAAACACTCATGCACATGCAATATGAGGAGTGTGTGAGCCGATCTAGTGCCTAATGTGTATCATGCATCCACGAGTAACCACTTGCAAACACTTGCAACCACTTGCAACCACTTGCAACCATCAAACATAACATGTCTCAAACACATGTTTCATCCAAAGGATTCTACCTAAGGTTCTCATGATAAGATAGACACGATGAACTAGATAAACTAGATAGACATGGAAAGATAAAGAGATTGAGAGTGTACCCTCAAAAAGGAATGGATAAAGCCTACGCATCTTCTCTTCAGTTTCCCAAGTTGCGTCTTCCTCGGCTTCACACCATTGGACCTTCACCAACTTGACCTCACGATTCCTTAGCTTCTTGATCTCTGTCCCCAAGATACGAATCAGAGCTCTCCTCAAGGTAGCTTCTTTCTCTACTTCCACATCTTCTAGTACACTTGGCTCAACCACCCCTGCTGACTTATGCAAACACTTCCGGAGATGCGAAACATGAAAAACATTATGCACTCCAGCTAGCTTCTCGGGCAATTCCACTCGATAGGCCATCTGCCCGATCCTCTCTACAACTGGAAACGGTCCAACAAACCTTGGTGCTAACTTTCCTACTGCTCCAAACCGAACCACATTCCGCAAAGGAGAAACCTTCACGAAAACCATATCCCCAACATCAAACTCCAAATCAGTCCTTCGCCTATCAGCATAAGATTTCTGTCTGTCTTGGGCCGCCTTCATCCGTCTTCTAATCAACTCGACCTTCTCGGATGTATCTCTAATCATGTCAGGTCCAAGTATAAGCTTATCTGTAGTCTCCCACCAACATGTAGGTGACTTGCACGGTCTCCCATATAAAGCCTCAAATGGTGCCATCCCAATGCTCGCCTGATAACTGTTATTATAAGCAAATTCCACAAGAGGAAGATGGTCTTCCCAAATACCACCAAAATCCAGAATGCAAAGCCTCAACAAGTCCTCAAGTACCCTATTCACCCTTTCTGTCAGACCGTCCGTTTGTGGGTGATAAGCCGTACTCAGGTTCAACCTCGTGCCCATAGCTTCTTGCAAACTGTTCCAGAACTGACTAGTAAAGATGGGGTCTCGGTCACTGACTATGCTAGAAGGGACTCAATGCAGTCGTACTATCTCACGAAGATATACTGATGCTAGTCCAGATGCGGTCCTTTTGCTCTTCACCGGAATGAAATGAGCACTCTTCGTAAGCCTATCCACAATGACCCATATGCTTGTATTCCCTTTTCTTGACCTTGGCAATCCGTCAACAAAGTCCATAGAAATACTCTCCCACTTCCATAGCGGGACCTCTAGAGGATGCAATAGCCCACCGGGCTTCTTCGACTCGGCTTTTACTCTCTGACAAACAACACATCTAGAGACAAACTCTGCCACATCCTTCTTCATTCCAGGCCAGAAGAAAATGCGCTTCATATCCTTATACATCTTATCTCCACCCGGATGTATAGTCAACTTGGAGCGATGTGCTTCCTAAAGAACTTTCCTCACCAAGTCTTCCACCATCGGAACACAAAGCCTTCCGTCTCTCCTCAGCCAACCCTTATTATCTATAGAATATCGAGCAAGGTGACTAGATGTCTCCCCTCGAATCAGCTTATCCATAATCTCAATTATCTGAGGGTCTTCCTTCTGCGAAGCCCCAACTTGATCCAGAAGGGTAGGCCTGAGCTCAAGAGATGCTAAAGAACCGGTCATCGACTCAACTGCCAAAGAGAAATCAAAGGTTGCCAAGAACTCTAAATTCTTCATCTCAACAAATAGAGGACTTAGTGTCAACCATTTTCTACTCAACTCATCCGCTACAACATTCCCCTTGCCAGCGGTATAGGCTATATTAAAATCGTAGGACGCCAAGAATTCCATCCACCTTTGCTGCCTCAAGTTCAGATCCTTCTGCGAAAAGAGATACTTCAAAGACTTATGATCAGTATACAGCTCAAATCTCTCTCCCAGAAGATAATGACGCCAAGCCTTGAGTGCATATACTATCGCTACCAACTCTAGATCATGAGTGGGATAATTCTTCTCATGCACCTTAAGTTGCCTACCACCAAAACATATAACTCTGCCTTCTTGCATCAGAACGGCGCCCAATCCCGTGCCACAAGCATCAGTGTACACGGTAAACATCTTACCACCATCGGGTAAAGCTAGAACTGGTGCTGAGGTAAGGGCTCTCTTGAGTCTCTGAAAAGCAAGCTCACAGTCCATATCCCAAGCAAAAACTAAGTTCTTCTTCGTCAACTTAGTAAGAGGAGCGGATATCTTCGCGAAGTCCTTGATGAACTTCCGGTAAAAACCTGCAAGACCTAGAAAACTTCTCACTTCGGTTGCATTCCTTGGAGTCTTCCAATCCTGCACAGCAACTACTTTAGCGGGATCCAGCGCCAAGCCTTGCTTAGATACTATATGCCCAAGGAACCGAACTTCCCTTCTCCAAAAGTGACACTTGGAGAACTTGGCCTTTAACTGATGCGCTCTAAGCGTATCCATCACCTCTACAAGATGCCTCGCGTGCTCTTCTTCATCCTTAGAGAAGATCAGAATATCATCCACAAAGACCACGACAAACTTGTTCAAGAACTCTCGAAACACCCTACTCATCAAGTCCACGAAATACGCGGGTGCATTCGTCAAACCGAACGGCATAACAAGCCATTCAAAGAATCCATCTGGAGTTCTGAATGCAGTCTTGTCTATACTATCTTCAGCCACTCTGAGCTGATGAAATCCAGTAGCAAGATCAAGCTGAGAGAAAACAGAAGCACCAACAAGCTGGTCAAAAAGATCATCAATCCTCGGTAATGGGTGTCTGTTCTTCTTAGTCAGCTTATTCAACTCTCTATAGTCCACACAAAGTTGAAGAGAACCATCTGCCTTAGTAGCAAACACCACAGGCGCTACCCATTCGGATATACTTCGTCTGATGAAGTTCTTCTCAAGCAACTCCTTTACTTGCTTGCTGAGCTCCCGTCTCTCACGCGGAGCCATGTGCCGAACGGGCAAAGAAACAGGCTTAGCATTATCCACCAGATAAATGCGAAAATCAATCTCTCGTTTAGGGGGCAACCCCTTAACTACTTCAAAAACATCTGGATAATCTCGGACCACCCTTACAGACTGAAGGGTTTCCTCTGACGAGTCGAGAGATTCAAGATAGCACAACATGACGGGATCCTTCGGATTGCATGAAATCTCTAAGGTGTTGCCAAGGCGAGTCACAAGCCTCACAACCCTATGCTCACAATCAAGAATGGCTCCATGTCTAGACAGCCAATCCATGCCCAAAATCAATCAGTATCCCCTGAAACCAAGAACATACGCACTACACAAGAACTCTACACTGAGTATAGAGATCCTCAGATCCTCACATATCATAGATAGATGAGCAGAACCCCCAATGGGATTCGAAACACAAACGGGATCATCCACTAAGCTAGTACTAAGGTGCAAACTATCAACAAGATCAGATGAAATAAAGCTATGTGATGCACCAGAATCAAACAAGGTACGAACTGGAAGATCGGAAACATAAACAAGGTTCTCAACAGAAACACTACCTCGATCGGGAACTGGAGCGGTATTGAGAGCATGAACTTGCCCTCCTGAAGGTCCAGCATGCTGAGTCTGACCCTGCCCTTTCTTCTTCGGGCATTCCTTGCTGAAGTGTCCAGTCTCACCACAGGAAAAACATCCACCACTAAGCTTCCTTTTCTTCTTCCTACAATCCTTAGCAAAGTGTCCAGGCGCACCACAGTAATTGCACTTTCCCTTGCCTTTGTTGTTGTTCCCCTTCTTGTTCTTGCTCTGATTCCCCTGACTGCTTTGACCACCTTGATTGCCTTTACCCTGAGAATCAGTCTTCTTTGCTTGAGTATCACTCGACTTGACCTCTTTCTTTCCATCACCCTGAAGTAGAGCCATATCGACCAAACTCTCAAAAGTAGCCCCATGCGGAATATGTGACATTGCCAAACCCTGCAGCGGCTCATTCAACCCTCTAGCAAATCGAAGAGCCTTCTTCTCAGGAGTGTTCACCATATCCAAACCAAAACGGGCCAGCTGATTAAACTTGTTCACATACTCCTTGACAGACATATCACCTTGCTTTAATGCAATGAACTTCTCCATCTGTAAATTCGCCTCAGCAGCAGATAGAAACTTGGCCACAAATCTAGCCCTCAAATCGGCCCAAGTCTCGACGGGCCTCGTCCCATTGGTGACCTCCCACCAATAGGCTGCTTCGTCCTTCAAAAGCCACACTGTCAATAAGATCTTCCTCTCGTCATCAATCCTAAAGATAGCAAACAAGTCCTCAGTGTCTTTCAGCCAATTCCTAGCTTCAACAAAAGATTCCGTGCCTAGGAAATTCTTGCCTCCCATCGCCTTGAAGTCTTTACAAACCTTCGTGAACTCAACCTGAGGATGCTGAGGGGGAGGAGGAGGAAGAGGAGCCTCAGCAACTGGAGGAGGAGGAACAGGAACCACCGGAGGAGGGACATTAGGGGGAGGATTCTCAATTATAGGAGGAGGAGTGGGAGTAGGGTTTGCGGGGCCAGCCGCCGCCCTAGCTTCTAGAAGTCTCCTATACCAGAGTGGTACGTTTACTCCATCCGGGATGGCAAGATTCTCAGCCATACTGAAACGAAAGATAAGATAAGATTAGGTCAAGGGAACGAAGGATAACGCTAATGGCTTTTTGGGGAATAGCCTTTTAAAATACTAGACCTGGAAAATACTTTATACTTGTTTTGAAAATAGTTTTTCAAAAGTCTTTCAAAAACTTTTTGTTCTTTCTTGTAAACCATATGCTCTGATACCAATTTTGTAACACCCCACCTCCGCTAGGGTCACTCTTTCGGGGGCACTAGCTTCTGGGGGGCGTTAGAACTGGGTAAGCATGCATAATGATATATCAAGGCAGAACAAGAACATAAATATTTATGTAAAACAGAGTAAGTGAGAGTAAACAGCGGAATATCTCAAACCATCTCAAAAAAAGTCTTGTACATCATAAAGTCAACTGCCAAAATAAACATGTCTAGTACATCATAAACAGAAATACTGAAATACATAGTGCTATCCCCAAAATAAAGATGATAAATCATAGCGAGCTCAATGTCCAGTCATACATGAGCTATCCAGCAAACAAGAAAGCGATCCAAGCTAAGCACCACTATTCCCTCCCTGAGAACCTGGGGGGGGGGGGGGGAAACGGAAGAAAAGAAGCGAAAGAAAACAGGTCAGTCAAAAAGACTGGTAAGCCCTACTACGATCAGTCTATAAACTAATAAAGTTAACATCATGAAGGAAACTGAGATGAACATACTGGCAATAGATAAAGGTGTCATCACATAAAGAAGATTAAGCTTTGCACCACAGTGTACTAGCAAACTAACATAACAGGTATTGATCCCTCAGCCCAAACTTTGGCCCAATAACATGAGGTGACCTTAATACAAGGCCCAGCCCAACGGTCTAGTCGATCGGCTCCCTATAAACCTAACACGTCAAGTGTTGGTGTCCATACGGCCCACATATGGTTGTAGTCAGACTGTGCTGGGTCCACCTTCGGGTGTATCAAGCCCTCGGGTGTCAACCCCAGACACCTAAGCAATAATGCACAGTCTAAACCTACTGGTACCCGTGCCTCGAGTTTGTACAACACCGGACTACGTGCACGTCCGTAGCCCGCCTGGACCCGCATCGCTGTACCACTCAGCCGTCGCTTTGGTCGCTTACATCCGTCCAGTAATCGTGCCCCGCCCTAGCCTAGCCTCTAGGGTTGTGAATGATACCAAACTGGGATTACTGCTGGAACAGACCACGTTGCTAGGGTTTTATAAGAGGGTTAAGTGTGGTTTAACCCCTCACTAATCATGGATTAAATTAGTTAAGTGTAACCAACAGTTCACCACTTAACCCCATTTAATCCCTCGTATCCCCAAAATTGGTTAAGTATTAGTGGGCCATGACTTAACCCTAATCATGAGGCATTAATTAATTTAATTGTGCCTTAACCTCTCACATTAGACTTTGTTGCAGTTACCTAGTTAAGCCGGTGGGTTCCGGGTAGATTTACACCACAACTTGGTCTAACCTCGGGTCTTGGCACCACATGACCAACTTCTCGCATTGGATCCTATTGTTTGTAGCCACTAGTTAAGCCGGTAGGTTCCGGGTAGAATTACGCTACAAACTCAACCCAACCTCGAGTTGGCCACACTTATGTTTTCTAAGTGTCATGTCCACTTTATTTTCAAAACATAATTACAAGTTTAACAAATACTTGGGTAGACCTAACTTAATAGGTAAATTCCCAAGGGGTAGACCTAACTTAATAGGTAAATTCCCAACCTTATATTTTCATGTATTTTAAGTTTTACCCAAACCCCCCAACGTCATTCTATCGCTTACATATTCGTCATAACGCATAAAGGATAGAAAGAGGGAACTTGGCACAACATACATGATGAATCTTACATATCATAATAAACATGCATAACATGTTGGACTTGCATAACTTAGCATAGTGAACTTGCATAAACATGCATAACTTGTTAAACTTGCAAATCATGGCATAGTGAACTTGCATAAACATGCATAACTTGTTAAACTTGCAAATCATGGCATAGTGAACTTGCATAAACATGCATAACTTGTTAAACTTGCAAATCATGGCATAGTGAACTTGCATAAACATGCATAACTTGTTAAACTTGTGTAACATGGCATAGATCCCAACTTTCATCACATATTAACTTTAGAGTTTCTAAAATGAAGGTAAGAGGGCTTACAATGCTTATGCGGACTCAAATGAGTATAGCAAATGTAAGAAACCCCTTATGCAACTAATTAAACCCCAAAAATGCAAGCAAACTTGATCAAGACTCCTCCTTTATGATGCCAATAGAGAAACAAGCCTTTAATGCAAGCTAAAGAGGATCATACAAGCCTAAATATACTTGTATGCATGGAAAATCACTTAGGAATTAATTTAGGAATTGTATGAAGAGAGTGGAGGCCATGAGAGGTTTGATTTTGCCATAGTTTAGTTGCTAGAATGAATAATGAATGATTTAGGGTAGGTTAGGGTCTTATTTATAGATTAGGCTAGTGATTTAGACCATAGGATTAAACCCTAGTTGAATTAGGTCCATCAGATTTCGGAATTCTCCAGAACCAAGCCACACAACCAAGCCCAGATCAGAAATGGTGCGCCAGGCAAAACTGCCCGGCCACCCCGTGTCGACAGGGCTGTCGACAGGGCAGTCGACACCCTTAGACCCCTGTCGACATGCCTGTCGACTTGGGGGTCTTGGCGGGAGTTTTCCCGCTGACGCCAGTTGTGCCCTAACCCTTGTTTTTAACTTAAAATTTAAATCTGTTTTTAATATGGAAATTTCTGAAAACTTCAATGGGCCTTAACTGGGTCATACGGACTCCGATTTTCGAAAACTCGGACTCTATTTCGCGTATTTTTCCGAGACAAACGCAATGGCACAGCCCGTTTCCCCTTGATTCAGATTTTTAAATAAAATTCTGCCTCAATTTATATCTTAACAGGTTATTAAAAATACAGGTTGTTACAATATACACTTCAGAGGATTTCAGGAAGGATCCTTTAGTCTTCACCTCTTCTGAAGAGACCACTCCCGCTAAGGCCAAAGAGCCCGCCTGTACTAGTCTAGCTTCAGACTCGGGTTGGTTGGGGGAAACACACCACTTAGGATACACTTTATACAACGGCATTAGCATTCATTTCACCTCTTTCTCCATGAATCCATTAATTCTAAATTTCGTTTGTCTTATTGTGCAGGTACGATGTCTCGATCCTACTATGATATCAGGAAGCTTCGCCGCAGCATGTCCAATCCTCCTCAGGATTTCGAATATGATCGTCGTGATGATCGTGGCAGGGATGAGAGAAGGCCTTATGATCCCTATCGTTCTCGACCCTCACGTTCTCGCTCACCAGTTCGGCCGGAACATGAGAAATACAAGGGTTATCAAAGCCGTAGGGAAGAGGACAGACCACAATCTAAAGACTCCACTTCTTCCCATGAAAAGCGCAGTAGAGAGAAAAGTCCTCCGAAAGAAACCGGGTCTCGGAGTAAGCACAAGGTCCCTGCTACTAAACGACCTAGGACAGACAAAGAAACTACCGAATCCTCCTCACACAGGGACACCGAATTGACAATCCCCGCTCCTCCTCCAATAGATGCGGAAACTGCAGTAAAGCGGGCATATTTGGAGGAGCAATTTCCCGAACACTACTTCGAGAGTTTGACTTTTTTACCTGCCCTTGAACCGGTTTCTTCTAAGTGGGCAGATGAGGCCAAAGCAAAGATAGATACGGTTGAAAAACAATATACTGAGATGTTTAAATATTCACGCAATCTTTCCAGAATTATCCGCACTCTAATCACGAATACTGATTCAATGCAAAAGACCGCGGAGGAGGATGCCAAGGCTTTAAAAGCTCTAGGAAAAGATTTGGAAGACACTCAAGCTCAGCTAGCTGTCGCTCAAAGGGACGCTTCTAACTTCAAACAACAATTTGAGGATATGCAAAAACGTTATCATGACTTGCTCGAATCTCACACTCAAGAGCGTTCTGAGTTAAAAAAGCAAGCTGATGAGGCTAAGTCAGAAGCTGCTAATACACGCCTTGCTTATGCTGACCTCAAACGGAAAAATGTCGAGTTAGCAAAGAGGAGTGCTGAACTAGAAAAGAAGAATGCTGACTTGGCTTCTAAGCTATTGGAGGGAGAGAACAGAGCTGCCCTGGCTGAGGGCAATGTGGAGTGTGCTATTAAATCTGCGGAGGAAGCCCGCAAACAACTGTCAGAGGCGGAGGCTGATCTTCAGGGTTTTGGCGAATTAATGATTGAATTCTTCGCACATATCATCCGTCGCCGAAACATTTCTTGGATCGAGGATTATCCATCCACTCTAGTTCAAGTATGGAATCAGATCGTCGAGTGGGAAAAAGAGGAACTTAAGGTCGATTCCATTGATGAAGATAAGCTAATGGATAAATACTTGAGGGATGATGAACCGGAGCGCCTAGCCGAAGGGCGCCGCCTCATTGCTGAGGCCATGGAAGAAGAGAGACGGAAGTCTAAACAGAAGAATGTTCTCGAAGCTAGTTCCTCTTCTTCTGCCCCTGCGACTTCTGAAGTAGAGGGGTATGATCCTGAAAATCCGGGAATTCCCTGAACAACTCTGTTATCCCCTATTCCTGAAACAACATCTGAGGTAGTAGTCACCCCTGCCGAGAAGTCTTCGGAAGGTATCCCTACCTTTTCTCCTCAATTTGTCAAGGCTATTTCTACCTTTCGCCACGTGATTGAGCAATCAATGAAAAACCCATTGTTTTGGCCTGAGTTGATAACTTTTGCTTCTCATTCTGTAGGTGTTGAGCCATCCGAAAAGACAGATGTGACTCAGGGAGCCACCGCCGGGGCAAAGCCCGCAGAAAAGGCCAAAAGAGGGGAGGATAAGGCTGCTCCTATAGACTTGGGAGAAGGAAGTGAGCCAACTAAGGTCGCCACTCCCCATGATGAAGAAATGATAGCAGCTTTAAAGGATGATGGCGGTGACGGGGGGCATGAAGAGGAACCAGAAGTTGCAATAGTCGGGGAGTCAAAAAATGCCGATGATGTTACCTTGGCTGCAATGAAAGCTGATCAAGACAAACGCTTGCAATTAAAAGCCGAAGAACTAGACCCCGAAGCCCTCAAGCCCCTCGCAGTTGTGGACGCGGGATCAAGGTTAGTTGTTAAGCTCTCAACTAGATCTATTACAGAGGAACTCGCTAAAAAATCTTCTCTTGATTCCAGCGCTCTGCCCTCCGGGAAGAAGTCTACTGGCTCCAGCACCGCATCTTCAGGAAAGATGAAATCAATACGAATCTTGACAGAGGCTGAGAAAGAAGCAAAGGATGTGGAGAAAGCCGCCAAGAAGTCCAAGGCTCATTCGAAATCTAAATAGTGGATTGCTTTGTATCGTTTTAGCATTTAATGAACCAATAATTGCTGCTACAAGAGTGGCTCCTGCACTTTCTTTTTTAGCTATTTTCCTGTACAAATTCATCCATTTGTAAATAAAAAATAACTCATTTTCTGCAATGTCTGTTTGTCAGCACTTCTGCACTTATGTAAAAATGCATGTCTTACTATAGTTATGAAATGAAATTACGGAGGGAGGAAATATGCTTATACATATATGCCCCCAGTCAATTCCCACAAATTATTTAATGCTTTATCAAGCAATCTGAATGCTCCTGGTTTTCTGACGGGATAGCATTTCCTGTGTCGTCAGTACCTGTCGTTTTTTCTGGCATTTCTTTTATACTCTCTCTCTTTCTCTTGAGAGTTAGAATTCGAGCTTAGCAATCTATTCATTCCCCCGTCTTTCAGCGGGGAAAGATTTCTTTCTCAGCGCTCAGTCGGAGACGCTTTTATACTCTCTCTCTCTCTCTGAAGAGTTAGAGTTAGGGGAAAAATTTCTTTTTCAGCCCTCAGTCGGAGACGCTTTTATACTCTCTCTCTCTCTGGAGAGTTAGAGTTAAGAATGTCGTTTTCTCATTCTTTTATGTCTTGTCGCACAAATAGTCGTTGTGCTTCTTTTTATGTCTAAACCGTCTTCAACCTTTTCAGGCTTTGAGTCATCCTGTATTTTATAATTGCAACAGAATAATTGATGAATGTATATATGTAATGCATAAAAGTAAATAACACACAATATTTTATAGTGGTTCGGCTAAGTCGTAGCCTACATCCACTTTATAGTCCTTTATTCATATTGTCAGATTTTCCCAAGGCAAGTTGTGCCTTATTATAGAGTTCATAAGAAAAATAACAAAGAGTACAGCATTTCTAATCCAAATATCGCATTAAGTGTTGAGCATTCCATGCTCTAGGGACTTCTTCGCCATCTACGGTCGTTAACTTGAAGGTTCCTTTTTCAAGTTTCCTTTGGATGACAAAGGGTCCTTCCCACTTTGGACCGAGGTGAGGAAGGGATGGAAAGACTCTCTTTAGCACCAAATCTCCTGGTTCAATAGTCCTGAGGCGAACTTTTTTGTCGTAATAGCGTGCCATCTGACGTCGATGTCTTGCCACACGCAAATCTGCTTCGTCCCTTTTTTCTTCGACTTCATCAAGAGACTCAAGTAAAAGCGCCCGATTCGTCATCGGGTCATAATATGTCACCCTGTGGGAAGGAACTTCCAGTTCAACTGGAATTACTGCTTCTGAGCCAAAGGAGAGTGAGAAAGGGGTGTGACAAGTGGCCGTCTTAAATGTTGTTCGATATGCCCACAAAGCTAGGGGCAATTCGTCAACCCATTTTGCCTTTGCACGCTCTAACCGTTTCTTGAGGATGGATTTTATTACTTTGTTTATTGCCTCTACTTGCCCGTTCGACCGCGGATAGGCAACTGCAGTATATCGCTTGTCAATCTTATACTTCTGGCAGAAATTTCTGAATTCAGTACTATCAAATTGGGTTCCGTTGTCAGTTATAATCGTCCTTGGGATCCCGAATCGGCATATAATATTTCTGACCACAAAACTTATCACCTTTCTTGCTGTGATCTTGGTCAAGGGCTCAGATTCCACCCACTTCGTAAAATAGTCCATGGCCACTATTGCATATTTAGCTCCTCCTTTAGCAATCGGTAGAACTCCAATGATATCAATTCCCCATGTGGCAAATGGCCAAGGACTCACCATTGATTTAAGTTGGGTCGACGGTGCTCTGGGGATTTTGGCGAATCTCTGGCACTTATCGCAGCGTCGTGAATAATCAGCTGCATCTTTATTAATTGTAGGCCAGAAGTATCCGTATCGCAATATCTTCTTTGCTAAAGTCTGACCTCCTGTATGATCTCCACACTCACCTTTGTGTACTTCTCTTAGTACACGCTTGATGTCGTCGTATGCTATACATCGTAACAGGGGCATAGAAAATCCTTGCCTATAAAGAGTATCATCTTGTATGATATATCTGGTAGCCTTGCGAACTATAGCCCTTCTTTCACTCTTCTTTAACGGGAGTGTTCCATCCTTAAGGAAGTTCTTAATTGGGGTCATCCACGACTCCTTCTCCGGTTCTGCTTCAAAAGCGAACTCAATTTCCTTTGACTCAAAGCTTGGCAATTCCAACGTTTCAATTGGAATTATTTCAGTCTCTTCTGGATTGTCGGAACTAGCCAGCTTTGCCAGCCTATCCGGTTTCTGGTTTTCAGCTCTGGGAATATGTGTTATGTTGTACCGCTCCAAGCTATTCAATAGCTCTCTCACTTTCCTGAGGTAGGCGATAAGTCGAGGTCCGCGAGCCACAAATTCCTCTCGCACTTGGCAAAGAACAATTTTAGAGTCACAGAATATGTCCAACATTTTTATTCCGAGGTCTTTAGCAAGCTTCAGCCCGGCAATCAGGGCTTCATATTCAGAGTCATTGTTAGTCGCCGAAAATTCTAATCGTAGAGCGTAACATAACGACCGTCCTTCAGGAGTGACTAAGACGATTCCAGCTCCGGACCTTCGGTTGTTCTTGGCTCCATCTGTGTATAGTTTCCACAGATCTATCTTTAACTCATCTCGGACTTAACCACTCTGTCATCGATTATTTCCTCCTCTGGGATGGTGAACTCCGCAATAAAGTCTGCCAGAGCTTGCCCCCTGATCGAATTTCGTGGTTGAAAATTCAAATCAAACTGACTTAATTCTATATTCCACTTGATCAACCTTCCCGATGCTTCGGGTCTCTGCAACACCTGCCTCAAGGGCTGGTCGGTGTATATGGTTATTGGATGAGCTTGGAAATAGTGACGAAGTTTTCGGGATGCGATTAGGAGGCTGTAAGCGAGCTTCTTAATCTTTGGGTAGTTGCGCTCTACCGCTGCTAATTTCTTGCTTACATAATACACTGGCCTTTGTACTTTGTCTTCTTCTCGAACCAGGGCTGTGCTAACGGCGTGAGCCGAGACTGCCAAGTAAACAAACAATTTTTCGTGATCTACTGGCTTTGACAAAATCGGCGGTTTCTCTAACAGTTCCAATAAATTTCGAAAGGCCTCAACACAGTCCGGAGTCCACTCGAAGTTCTTCTTTCCTCTTTTAATCAAATCAAAAAACGGAACGCATTTGTTTGTGGCTTTGGAGATGAATCTACTCAGCGTAGCTACTTTCCCTACAAGACTTTGAACGTCTTTAATTCTCCTCCGCTCTTCAATGTTTCTAATCGCTGCTATCTGGCTAGGATTGATTTCAATTCCTCGGGAACTCACAATGAAGCCTAGGAACTTTCCCGATGCTACTCTAAATGAGCATTTCAGAGGATTCAGCTTCATCCGATATTTTCGTAGGATACCAAACATTTCCGCCAAGTCTTGCGTATGGCTGGAGGACTGTTTCGATTTGACAAGCATATCATCCACATAAACTTCCATAGTCTTCCCTATTTGATTATAAAACATTTTGTTCACTAAGCGCTGATAAGTGGCTCCGACGTTTTTCAATCCGAATGGCATTACGACATAACAATATAATCCCAAATTCGTAATGAAGCTCGTATGTTCTTGGTCTGGCACGTGCATAGGAATTTGGTTGTACCCAGAATACGCATCCATGAAAGAGAGAAGTTCATGACCTGCTGTCGAATCTACAAGCTGGTCAATCCTGGGAAGTGGGAAACTATCTGTTGGGCAAGCTTTGTTCAAATCTGAAAAATCAATGCAAGTCCGCCACTTTCCATTCAGCTTCTTTACCAAGACGGGATTCGATATCCAGTCGGGATATGTCAAATCTCGAATAAATCCATTCTGCTTCAGCTTCTCCACTTCCTCTTTGAGAGCAGCCGACCTCTCTGGGCCCAGCATATGTCTCTTTTGCTTCACAGGAGGATGCTTCGGGTTTACATTTAATTTGTGACTTATAATGGATGGCGATATCCCACACATGTCAGCATGGGTCTAGGCAAACACGTCCAAGTTTGCCTTCAAGAAGTCCGTTAGTTCTTTGGCTCGACATGGATCCAATTGAGAACCAACCTTCAAAACTTTTGTCGGATCAGTTGCATCAATGGGAATTTCCACTGTCGCTTCATTAGGAGTTTCATTTCTAGCCTCTGGTTCCTCGTCTGTTCTAGGATCCAGGTCCTCAGGCGTTCCTTTGGGCAACTCCTTCGGGGTCGATTTCTCTAATTGCTATGCCGAGCCCCCCTTTGGGGGAGGCAAGGCATCTTTACTCTCAATGTTAAGTCCTTTCATCAACATCTTTAGTTCGGCCACATAGCAGGCCCGTCCGGAAACTTGATCCCCTCTCACTACTCCAGTTCCGGCTTCGGTTGGGAACTTTAGCAAAAAACACCTGGGGGGGATACAAACTCTAAATTCAGCATGGGCAGGCCTCCCTAAAAATGCATTATAAGGCGAATCTACGTCCAATACTACGAACTGAAGCATCCGCACTCTTCTGCGTTCTCCTTGCCCCAAGGTCACGGGCAACTCTATGTATCCCATGGGAGCTGTTGACGCCACGTTGAAGCCTCTGATCCATCCTTCACATGGCTTCAAATCTTCAGATTCAAGCTTCATCTGATCGAATGACTTTTTAAATAAAATATTGACAGAACTTCCGTTGTCTACTAATACATTATGGACCAAGGCCGGCCCAATAGTGGTAGTAATAACCAACGGATCATCAGTGGGTGATTGGATCCTAGTATTATCTCGGCTGCGGAATACCACGTCATCAAACATGGTCTTCTGTTGCTTTATGGGGGGTGATATCTTCCTAATCATCACCTTCATTCACATCTAGGTGCTTGGTAGCATTTACATATTGATCCATTGATCTGAAACTTCGGAGTGCCGGGTGAGGTCCGCCCACTATGGAGTTGATAACAATTCCTTTACCTTTCTGCTGCGCTGTAGGCTTGGGAGTAGGTAGAATCTGTTTTGGAGCCTGCTCTCCTTGCCCCCTGTCCCTCGGGGCAACCTTGTATTCATCCAACTTCCCTTCGTGCAGCAGCTTCTCAATCACATCCCTCAAATGCCGACATTCATTGGTTGAATGCCCATGAGTTCCATGAAACAAACAAAATTTCCCTGTTGCCATTTCTTTCTCGGTCGAATCACGAGGTGGCGGTCTTTTGTACTGCAAAACATTGTACATATCCAGGTAAATATTCACCAGGGTGTCATTCAATGGTGTATAATTCTCGTAGGTCTGGAATCGGGGTCTTTTGTTAGGATCACTTCCCCTATTTCTGTTTCTTCTGTTACCGTTCGGATTACGGTTATTGTTGTTGTTACCCCCGCTTCTAGCATTGTTGTTTCCACCCTTGTTTCCCACATTTACTTCAACCTTGCCAGAACTTTCCCCAGACTGCTTCACTGCGATATTACTCTGCACATTTTCTTTTGAAGTCGCCTCAGACTTTCTCTTTCGGTTTGCCCTGGCCTCCTCTCGCCTTAAGTAAATATCGGCTTTTTCATAGAATATCTCTCTTGTGGAGGGTGTCTTCCCAGAAAGGTAATCCCCGAACTCAGATTCAGGATCGACTCCTTCCTTTAATGCCATCAGAATGGTGGGCTCATGCGGGTCACTAACTTCAGTCACAACTAGGTTAAAACGGTCAAGATATGCCCTCAAAGACTCTCCTGGTGCCTGCTTTATTCTCGATAATTCAATAACACTTTTGGACTTTCGGGCATGGAGTCGGAACTGGTTCATTAAACGTTCGCTCAGTTCCCTGTAATTCGAAATCGAACGAGGAGGAAGTCGGGTAAACCAGAACAGCGCCACATCCTCTAAATAGATTGGGAATGCTTTGCACTTCACTTCATCAGGGGCAGCAGCAGCATTCATGAGCCACGAGTATCGCATCAAATGCTGTCCCGGATCAGTCCTTCCGTTGTACTTGTCCATCTGTGGCAAGTTAAAGCGCCGGGGAAACTGGAAGTCGAGGATATCGTCGGTGAAAGGAGTATGGCTTCGCTCAATGCCATAATCTTCATTTGTATAGTTCCGGCTCTCGGACATGATCTAGCGAACCATTGCCTGTACATCAGCATTAGTTAGGGGCCGCTCAGGTTCCCTGGCCCTAGTATCTGAGTTCCTTCTAGGCTCTTGTTCAGGAGATGCCCTTCTTCTTCGAGCTGCTCCTACTCTATTCCGTTCCCTGCGCTGCCGGTCGATCTCGGGAGGAGGGGACTGGAGCCTTTGCCCCCGAGTGGGGTCATTGTTTCCTAGTGCTCGTGCAATATCCTCACGAGATCCCAAAGATCCAAATGTCAGCTGCTCCACATTCTGAGGTCGTTCGAGCGGCCTTCGCTCACGGGGCCGCTCTTCCTCGAAAGATGAAGACTGATCCATTGGTGTGTGACGAACCGGTGATGGAGTTCGCTGTCGACGGAGTTCGCTAATCTCCCTACTCATGAGCCTCATATTCTCCTGCATCATGAGATTAATGCGCTCGTGGACTTTCATAGCCTCCCTTGTACTTTCAAGCATATCAAGTAGGCGCGAGAAATCTCCTTGAGTAATGGGCGCAGATGGGTTGACCTGATCACTGACCCTGGCGGCTGGAATCGGGGCATTTGTAGGGACTCGAGTAGAAATTCCAACATCACCAAGAGTCGGATCGGATTGGAGGTGGGAGATCGGGTCGGTTCGGAGCTGGGGAGTCTGGTCGGGTCGGTACATGGCAAGCTGCTCAGGTCGATTCAGATTGGGGGAGTGCACTGCTTCAGAATCTCCTACCCGGATCGGATCGGAGCTTTCCCCCTGAAGACGGTTCGGATTTCCTGCATTGGTTCGTCCTGCTGCTGAACTCTGCCCACGAGACCTTGTTACAACCGCATTTTGTTGATCTTCGCCAGCTCCATTTCCTCGACCAGATTGAACTTCTTTGCCTTTTCCTTTGGCCATGATTCTTCGACAATCACTTCAACAAATATCCGAGAGCGTAGAAACTTGAGGATTAACTTCTTTGAACTCAACGGTCCAAAAAGTAGAACAATAATCCCGAAAAACAAAGAATTCAGATGAGTTCTCAGTGAAAGCACCAAAATGTTAGACCAAGAAGTGGTTCTAACACTCAAATTGATTAAAAGAAAAATGAAATGAGATAAAAGTAAAAATGAACAGACAGGATTTATAGTGGTTCGGCGAAGAAATGCCTACGTCCACTTGTTTTTCACTATTTTCACTGATTTTGTTGCAAGTACAATGAAATATTCACTTGATTTCTCTCACAACTCACTTACAATCACTCAATTGAAAACAAATTATGAAAGAAGATTTGGATTCTCTAGGATTGCTGGAATTCGGGTTATGAAGGTGGTTGAACTCTCCAAGTGCCAGAAAAAAGATCCTTTTCTTTGTCTCCAGACGAGGTATTTATAGGTGTGAATTTGCTCAGAACCCGATCCGGATCGGAGCCACGTGTCGTCCATCCCATCAGCATCGGGTTCGGATGGATTTCTATGTTGACAACGCATCAGAGTAACGGACGTTATGGGCAGGAACTGGTCATAGCCGTTCCGGATATCCAGGCGCTCGTGTAGGGGAGTGATGTGGAAAATGGGTTCGGGTCGGAGGGACATGTACAAGGGGTTCGGATCGGGATATCTGATCCGACCCGGATTGACTTGGAAACAATTCTCTCTTCTCTTTATTCTGCTCCGCTCCGCTCTGACCTATCTCTGTAGCAATTGGGTGGCCTTCCGATCCGACTGGAAGTAGATTCCCCTCCGACCCGAATAGCTGTGCTTCTTTAATTCCAAGAGTAATAGTTCACCGATCCGAACAGCAGACTTTACCCTACCGAACCGCTATCCTGCTCCGATCCGACCCGCTTCAGAGTTTTTCAAGTTCTTCAATATTTCATATCTTGACTTTGTGTTGCCCAGTTCACAAAGTGGGCTAACATTCGTTCATATTCTATCGGAATGCGACTCAATTAGTTACCATATAATTTCAGTTATATGGATTACATACATCGTTTGTATTCAACAATAATGATAAATAATCATTAAACACTCAAACATCATCCAGAGTGCATTCTACAACTGTATAAGCATTAAAAAAAATAACGCTTATAGCAGTCTGTCAATCAATCGGTTGACATACAACTAAATATTAGGATCAGTGTATGTCAAATATCATCCCAATACTCTTGTGTGGTTTTTAAACAACAACAGTCTATTTAAATAAGTCGTTAGTTAATAAATTTAACCAATTGTAATTTAGTTTGAATTGTTTTTCTACTTAAACCAATTTTCACTGTTTAAATTATAAATGGATATTTATATTTTAATTTCAACTACCACGTTAATGTTAACATTAATTTAAATATGTTAATCATCATAATCATAGTACACAAATCACCAAACCATCTATATAAATAAATATTCAACTATCCACTACCATTTATGGTGCCACAAGTGGCCATCTGCGGAGTATGAAATGTGAGTGTCGCTAATATCCATACATCGCTGATATTCAAATGGTTTGTGTGAATTCGTGTGTTGAACTCCAAAAATAACTACATGATAAAATATTCAGTGAGAAGGAGTTCTCACTTTGGTTTCTACTCCGCCATTCTTTATTTCTAAATTTCTATTTTAAGCTAAATTAAATGACCATTTAATTTAGCTCTAATCCAACTTGCTTCATTTCCATTTTGGTTAGTCACATGTTGTAGAGTATGTCGTCACGAATCCAACACAACTGAAATCGTCGGATTTCGACCTCATAAGGAGAAAATATGGATTTTAATACATTGATTACAATATTTAATGATTAAATAAATTATATATAGCTAATTACATTGATTAACACCTTAACTATCTTCCCCATTGTTCAATAAAAACTGGAGCTGTGTAAACCAACTCTCGCCGGAAACAAGATGTCGCCGCACCACCTATAGATGATCGGAACCCCACTGGAGCACCCCACTTCTGACCGCCTACGCGCCACTGCCCTACTCCAAACAACCCACGCCACTCGGTGGGCCCCTCTTCGTAGAAAACCATCTCCTACCTCCGGCCTTTGGGCCTCTCAACCACACAATTTACTCAACGATATTCACTCCAGTTGGTATGGACTTAAAGAGGGAAGAAAACATTATGATTTTTGTTTAAAAACCATGTTTTAATTCATTAAGAATTAGGAGGAATCAGTGAGGAAGGGTTTGAGCGATTTTTGGCCATCGTCTTAAATTTGGGGGCGGCGCTGAAGTTATGAGATAGGGTTAGGGTTTGAAATCCTTATATATATATTATTTTAATATATCAATTCACAAAATTAATTGTTTATTGCCACGAACTCTAAATCTTACCCGATGACTATCGCCGCTAGCTAAATACCTCAATTCCGAACACAATGGGTTATGTTTCGTAAGCTAATTCGACTGTTTTGAGCAGTTTGGTGAAAATAAAATAAAAATTAATATAACGGTCAATATTGAATTCCAACATACATTTTAATTTACCGGGGTCACATACTGAATCCAAAAATTAAGAATATTGAAATCTAGCTATGTTTTGATGATACGGTCCTAACAAAATTAATTTCATTGAATTTGGAGACCATTTGAAAAATGGTCTTTTTCTAGTCGATTGCATTTAAACTAAAATGACAAAACACGTTTAAATTTACCAGGCTCACAAATTAATTCCAAAAATGATGAAATTTTAATCCTAACAATAATTTGATGTTACGGATCCAACAATATGGTTTTGTCGAAAACAGAGGTCGTTTGCAAAATGACTATTTTTTAAGGGCTATATTATATTAAAAAATATATAAATTCTATAGCGATTATTCTAAATTTAAAACTGGACATAACTTACAATTCATAAAGTGAAATCTCAATTTTTCACATTCATTAGAAATATGTACTAAAATAGAATCAAACATTTCTTATTTCATTCAATTTTGATTTATATTGGACTCTGTACATTCAACTGAAGTTTAAAATCAAATTTTCAAACTACCGTGCCATTTCAGGCTCATTTTTATTAAAATAAATTTATACATACTAAGTTCGATTTAAATAAATTTTTAGTCATTACTTCTCAAAATATATCATTTTAAATATTTAAAACCCATTAAAATAGGTAAAATAAAATTTTTAAATAGGTTCCGAAATTCCGGGTTGTTACAATCTCCCACACTTAAAATCTGAAATCCCTTAAAAAATTTGCACACACATTAGATGATTAAGTATGAGTTAGAGGAACAAGACAAACACTCGAGTCGGATGGGCATCATAACGAGTTTGTTCGCACATAAGTTAAGAGTCGAGCACGATGTAAGAGAAGTCGCTCATTCCTATATCAAAAAGGTCGGTCGTATAAGACAAGGAGAAGAATTGGCTCCGGTCACACGTTCCACTTTGCAGTCGTTCGTTCATACTACCCCGATCGATCGTACGTAGTAGGGAACACAAAGATGTAGAGGTCGCACATGCATCCCATGATCGCTCATAAATTGCATCCCCAGCCGCTCGTTCAGTCCCCAATCAGTCACTAATGCTTCAATCATATGCTACCAGATGTCAGTTTCAAATTGATCGCACATATGTTTGCTCTATAAGCCTCGGTCGATCGCCCATTCATTTACAATCAGATACAGATGCTCCGGCCAGATATTATCTGTCGGTCAATGAAAGGCTTAACAAAATGATCCGGTCGGTCGCACTTGTACCAACCATGAAGCTTTAACAAGTCGCATGTACAATCCTCACCTGTTCGCACATTCAATGTGCTCAGATCTATGAAATCGCCCACTCCATGAAGCCGCTCTTGCGAGACAGCTGAATACAACTATCGATAGATGGCTACAACTAGGCGATGACATTATCATAATTAATGAAACAAACGACCCATAGCCCGCATATATGAACTTCAGCTCATTTCTTCAGGGGAGCTCACCTATAAATAGGCCATGGCTGCCACCATAAGTGGAATGGAATCCTGGCCACCACGAAGTGCTGCTGAATTCTTTCCTCTATCATTCCCTGGGCATTTCAACCATCATCATCATGATCTCTGTTCAAATGTTATTCATCCATTTGGCCATGACATCCGTTAGAATCCAATAAGTGAGAAAAAATGAAAGACGTTTTCCTTCTCTATCGCTCACCCATCCTCTTCTCCTCCAGGATTCTACCATTCCTCCATTGAATCCTATGAATTTAAGCGAGATTTATATGTAAGAGTGAGAATATGTTGAGAGAATTAGAAAATGTATGAACAAAGAGAGTTTATATGCTTTCTAATCATTGTCATGATAATGCAAGCTACCTTCATAATGGAAGTAGGCCTAGCTTAGGGCCGAACCACTCTAAAACCTTTGTCTTCATTTTATTTTCCTCATCTTTTGCTTGTGATTGTGACTCCATCTATTTTCTAACCACATTTTTGAAGTACGATTCTCGTACCATTGGTGCTTGAGCCACTTTTTGGTGAAAACATTTTCCGCCCACCATGAGGTCGTGTTAGCATCTCCTTCCCTCGCACTTCTCTCCGATTTCAAAAGCCTACCCTTGAAGTCCTAAACCTATACCATAGATTTTGCAATCTCACAACTAGGACACACCCATGAATTTTCATCAAATTTGTGACCTTATCCAAAATCATGATTAAATCTAAGAAGACCACTAGCAAAGCTAGATAAGAAGATAACTATGTTGTTGACAACGAGATTTCTCCACTCACCAACCATTTCGAAGTAGGGGAATCCTCAAGGCCATCCTTGATTCGAGAAGAACTGAATGTCGCTGTAACTGACTTAAGTGGAAAATGGATGCCATGACTAAAATGATTATGGAAAAACTAGATTCTCTGCCTAAAACTCAAGCCATTCCTCCACCTCCAAAAATCATGACCAAATGTTGACGAAAAATAGGACTCTTCTGCCTCAGACCCTAGTCGATCCCACTTTCTAGAGGAAGATAAAGGAGAGGCCGACGTGGAGAACTCTAAGGGTAAAGCACCATGTCATGAAGAAAAACGCACGACTCGGAGCACCATAAATCCAACCAAGGGAGCACTTCCGAAAGAAGTTGCAGGGCAATGAAGCTTGAACCATGGTTACACTGAAAAATGAACTGACGCTCGCCCCATGGAATGGGATGGTGAAGAGAAGCGTATTTCGGATATGATCAAACGATTAATGAAAGAAAACGTGGCCCGTCGGGACGATGAAAAAGAGTGGGAGTTTTCTCCTAGTAAGAGTCCGTTTACAACAAAGATCCGCGAAGCGAAATTCCTTAAAAAATTCACAACTCCAACTATAGCACCTTACAGTGGAATTGGATACCCAAACATCTTCCTATTCAAATACGATCAACACATGAATGAAGCCAGGGCTACTGACGAAATAAAATGCTTATACTTCCCCATTTTCTTGGAGGGTGTAGCTTCACTATGGTTCATTAGATTACGCCCAAATGCGTTGATCAATTCGCTATACTGGCAAGGAGGTTCCAAGACCAATTCCGTCTACAAACTACCAGAGTAAAAGATGTAATGACACAAAGCGAGATGGAACAAATGCCTGGAGAAACTATCAGATATTTTCTTACCTGATTCCACGCTGCAGCTGCTGAAGTGATAGAACCGGAACCTTGGGACTTATTGGCAGCTCTGAAAGGTGCTATCGACAAAAAATATGAATTTGGGAAATGTCTCAAAATGAAGAAACCTAAAACTCTAAAAAGGTTTTACAGGAAGGCCAAAGAGTATATGAGCGCAGAAGATGATCCATCTAGTATCTGAAAGGCTGTAGAAGCAGGTATTACCAAAGAAAGGAGAAACATCGAAGTCCAGACTGAGCAAAAGAATGACTCAAAGCAAAAAATGGTAAATTAAAGAAAGGATAGCAAAGCGCATAAGAAGGCATGGTTCTTCAAGCATACAGATTTAACTTCCCTAAATGAAACCCCGAAGAGAATTTATTCCGCTACAAAGTACTTAGGCATTTTTCCTCAGGTAAAACCACAAAGAGTTACAGGGCAGCAAGACAACTCCGGAAAATTTTGTCGGTTTCATAATCAGCCAGGGCACAACATCAATGAATGTCGACACTTAAGGAGCTTGATTGAGGAGCTCATCTGGCAGAACCAACTACAGCAGTATGTCAAGAATCCTCAAAACACTCCAGCTATCCAAGGGCAATGTAATGCTGCCAGTGAGCATGGACCTCATGAGAAAGCTCAAGCTCCCGTAGACCTACGACAGGTCACTGACTGACAACCACTGATTGAGGAGCTAAGAATAAGCGATCCCCGTCGCTTTTATTTTTACTTTACTTTACTTTATTACTTGCTATATTCTGGTAAGCAATTGGCAATGATTTACACTTGTTATATTAAACAAAGCCCTTGTAAATCAAAAGTTATGTGCTTACCTAAGTAACATACTTGTAAGCTTATACTAAAAGGCGATTTCTTAAATGTAGGCAAAGTAGAAGCAATCGCTCATTTACAAACCAATCGTAACAGAAAACTTCCTAAGCATATTCCAGGTGAAGCAACTCGAGAGCCAATAACATCATGTGAATTAAGCAGGACGAATAAGCACATCGCTTCAAGAGAATAAGCTGTTCTGGGGCAAATAGTGAAAAGAATAGTAATCAAACACCAAGTCAGAAAGCTTCACTTTTCACTACGAAAAACACCAAGTCCTTAGCATCCATTGAAGGGATTGGCGTCAAAAAATACAAAGGTGGTATCGAATCTGTCCCACAGATAAAAAATACCAATCCGAAAAGAGGCATCTTGTTAGGTGCAGGACACAAATTCTTTAAATCGAAATAAAGCTCAATAAGAGGAACTAGTGTCCACCTCCCGGGATGATGCATAAAGTTAGAGAAGGACCAACAAAACCTAGTCTAGAAGCACCAGTCCTAGTGCCGGAAGGACCGACAAACATGCTAGAAGGACCAATGCAAACAAAAATCCTAGCCGAAAGGGAGTAACAGAAATCCTAGCCGAAAGGGGGTATCTAATAATGTATTTTTTGATTCCAAAATAACAAGATCAAACATGACCAAAATTGGATCGAAATTTAAAACTCAAGTCCTCCCCGGGGGGCACGTACTCAAAACCAGTCTCCGAAGGACTTGGGTCACCAAGTTAGTGAGATATGGGGTTCAATACATTCTAATAAAAAACAACAATATATATATACATATATGTATTTAACCAATTCTCCAAAGGGCATGGGTCACCAGGTTAGTGAGAAACATGGTGTAACGACCCGAGGATTTCACGATCCTGGATATCGGCATACAACACTATGTCGACTATTCAAGCATCGGAAACACCGGATAGTCCATGAAAGAAATTAGAGGGTGAGGATAGATAAGATAGAAACTTAGAATAGAAGAAGAATAAGAACATACAACATCATAGTAACACAAATCTCACAGCGGAACGAACAACATATAATAGATAACATATCCTTGAAATAAAATCAATATAGGTATACAGTAACATTATCAGAGTACAACATTTACAACACGGTGGAATAAACAATAGCTATATAATCATGAAGCCTCCTGCTCCAAGCACTCCAAGTATATCTGTAAATCCTGACTACTTGACTGCCCATACAAAATAGGTCACCCAAGAGTTCAGGGAAAACAAAACAAAATAAACTCTGGGTCAGTCATAGGACTGGTATGAGTAAACAATTTAAAACAGTTTGGGAAAATAACGATATCTCATAAGACCACGCCGTATAACGGAACAGGTTTTTCCCTTATGAGAATCCAAATCAATTTGATTTAACTTTCAAATCATTTTGAAAGAAAAGATAAACTTTATATCAAAACTCTTTTGATATTATAATAATGTTTATCAACCACAACTAAATAATCATCTAGCAGAATGCTTTCATCTCACGTTCCACATATATAGTATACAATCAAAACCGCGAGCACTTATTGGGTAATGGATTTCCAACTATGACAAGGTATGGAACCACCTTCCGATAGTGTACCTCAAGAGGGGAATACACTGGGTTCAACAAGAACATCTTACAACCTGACCACCCATGACCGACCACTCATTTCGCTTGAGTGTATCAAATGTATATCACCAACAGTTGGGAGCAACAACCATTTCTCGAATGGGACAACATCGACAATAGATTATAAAATGAAATGAATATATCTAGATAAGTGATAATACACCCTACTTGGCAGCCAACCACTTAGCCATGCCGTCTGACCGATTTTTGTCATTTCCCGGTTGTGAGGCAGAGGCCATGCTTATCTCTGACAGATCACCCATTTATTCACTTTAAATGTCACATCGTCATACCCGCCAAATCACAAATTGATTTCCCAGAAAATGCAACGGGTATACAGCTAAGAGAAACGAATTCCTCGGCCACCAAATGTACATACGTTTGAAGAGATCAACTTACGTGATCCATTAAATATACTCTGTCAGACATTCTTTCATATAGGTCGTCCTCGGCCTGGACAAACCGAAGGCACTATTCTGTAAACAGGACAGCCCTTGCATAACTCCTTCTTCAATTATCTTCATCATATTTGATCGCAACGCTAATGCCCATACAGAGTGGTTTTCAGGTAACATATCTGATCCCGGTCTCTCTGTATTGACGACGGAAAAATGGTCAAAAACTTCGATAGTCGGTGAGTTATCTATCAAAGAAAAACACGTGAGCAACCAACGATATTATTTCCATACGGAAATTCTATCCATCAATCATCATTCAACTTTCTATCTATTTAGTTCTTTTATCATTCATTTTCCATTTCATATATCCATATATTCAACATTTCTTATTTTCTAAATTTAGAAAATATATGTTATTATCATTGGAAAACATTTCGATTTCTTGTTTTCTATATTAGAAAACATTTCTGATTCTTGTTTGGAAAACATTTCCAAAACTTCTTCATTTGGGTTTAAATAGATGTTTAAATAAAACATCGCTATGCCAACTCAAAACATTACACTCATTAACTAAATTCCCTTAACCAACCTTCACTAGCGAACCTTAACCATTCCTTAGTTAAAACGAAGTCAATCAAGTTGGGGTATAACTACTCTCAGACCTTAACTGAACAACATTTCTAACTTCAAAACAGACAAGGTTCACCTTTTAAACCTTTAACAAACTTCCTTACGTAACTCTCTTTCGAATAGATCTTTATTTGATAACTCTATTCTATTAGCTTTATTCTATTAGCTCTATTGGATTAACTCTTTTGGATTAACTCTATTTGATTAACCCTAATCGATTACCTATATTGGATTAACTCTTATCAATTAACTCTTATCAATTTACTCCCATCAATTAACTCCTTTCGAATAAACTATATTCGATAAGCCCTTTGACTCTATTCGAATAAACTATATTCGATTAACTCTTTTAACTCTATTCGAATAAACTATATTCGATTTACTCCTTTAACTCTATTCGAATAAACTATATTCGATAACCCCTTTCGAATAACTAATATTTGATAATCCTTCTTTCGAATAACTAATATTCGATAACTCCTTTCGAATAAACTATATTCGATTACTCCTTTTTGAATAAACTATATTCAGTTAATTCCTTTTCTCTATTCGAATAACCTATATTTGATTCATTCTCTTCTTCGATTAATCTTATTCGATAACTCTTTCTTCGAATAAACTATATTCGAATAACTCTAATCCGACTAACTCTAATTCAATTAACTTTATTCAAATAACTAATATTCGACTAACTCTTGTTCGACTAACTCTATTTAATTAACTCTAACTCAATTAACTTCAATCGATTAACTCTAATTCGACTAACTCTAATCCAATTAACTCTAATCGATTAACTCTTTCCGAATAAACTATATTCGATATTTCCTTTCACTTAACTCTACTTCCATATTCAATTTCAATTATCGATGTTGAAATCAATTCTTACTTCTCTATATAAGTCCCGACTTATATATTCTATTTATCCAATGATGAACATTTCATTTAATTTATAAAATATTATTTATAAATTTATCTTCTCAATCTATATGTTAGAATAGATTCTATTTAAAGTCTTTGCTTTAAATCCATATCATGTTATACCCGTGTGCGAAGGACGGGTCTAAACCTTTCAATTATAAAATTCTCTTTTTTACTATCTATTCACTTTTCAAGTATTTCCTTTTATGATATCTTATTTATTTTTTAAATAAATATTCCTTTTATCTTTCCATTTACTTAACCAATAAATATTCCTTTTTCAATTCTATTGGTTTAATTAATAAATATTTCCCTTTTCAATTCTATTTATTTAACAAATAAATATTTTACATTTTCAATTCTATTTATTTAACAAATAAATATTTTCCCTTTCAATTCTATTTGTAAATATTTTACAAATATTTCCCTTTTCAATTCTTTCTATTTGTTTACAAATAAATATTCCTTTTTAATCTATTTATTTTCTGAATAAATATTTTCTTTTTATAATTTTTTTTGATTTTATAAATATTTCTTTTTCAATATAACATTGAAAATTTACTTTTAACATTTCAGTATTCCTTATGGTATTTAACGTACCATATTACAATGATTGGTATCATTCCAACATACAAAATCAACAACAGATTTCATATAACATCATATAACACAATATAGGAAAAACAGTAAAATAAATTTTGAGGAATCCAGTTGGATTCCTCCGACCTGTTTCCCTGCATCCACAGATGTTACACAATATAATTCACATCAATTTCATTTCAATATGAAATATTCTGATGAATAGAATCAATATTTGATTATATATATATATATAACTATATTGATATTTTCAACCGATCAATTAGCATTTCAACCAAACAGTCAACACACAACAATCAACCATCATTTATCAGTTCTATAAATACATTATAAAAATATAACTATTCAGAGTTAGTGAGTTTTACTCAAATTGGACAATCATCGTTAATAACGATAACCATCACTTGATTCAGACGGACAATTTATTTTTCTATAAATTGTAACAAGCTTTGATTCTCTCTCAATCAATTCCATTATTGTCCATGCGATCCTAACGGATCCAGTTTCGTCAAATTTTGAAACTGTATGGATAAGATATAAATATTTATAGTTAAGGCTTTATTAATTTAAAATTAAACTAAACTAAAGTTATAAACATCCTTAAAATGTTGGGCCTTATTCATGCTTATCAGCCCAATTCGGTTTGCACCCGCTAATACCTTCTTCCCCAAATGGATTATCGTGACTCCAGTACCTCGTTCCTCTAGTAACCGTGAAAACTTTTACTCTCTTCCCTTTCATAATTCCACAAACCAATAATTACCATAACTCTCCTCATCCCGTAAAGAACACAACGGCTCAGCTCTTTCTCCCAAAGCTTTCCAGTTCGAACCCGACATCAGTATCGCACTACCTCAAACCATTGCCGCAAAAACCCAACTCCAACACCTCCTTCTCTAGTTATTTTACAATCAAACAAAAATAACTAAAATTCATCTCTCGAGCTGCTCTTCATAACCGTCACCCTTATATCAGACTCACACGCAACAATTTCATCGCGACATCCAGGAATCTCGTGTGTTGATCATAACATGATCGACACTTCATACAACCGAATCACTCCAGTTTTTTCTATAAGTTCCTAAATGACCTCCTCATTCCATTAACAAGCTCGAAATCATCAACCGTTGCTTCCGTGATCTATGAATCTCAGCCCTAGTTCGTCCTACCCTCACGCTGTGTGAAATACAGTGACAAGAAAATGGTTCGCACCCAGTAAAATGCACACCAGTTTGAAGAAAATCATGATAGTAACACAATTATATTTATATCATGATTTTAGAGAATTTATTTTAATTGTTTTGGATTTTTCTAAGATCCAATTTCTCATGTTGAAATGAGGAAATTGTGGCGGCTCAACGTCTATTGACTAAGGGGAAAATGATTCTAGGTCTAGAGTATGGTTACGTATTTATAGAAGTAGTTTAATAATATTTTTATAGATTATTTTATTTGTTTTTAAGCAAACGCTACATGTCTTTATTTTTAAAAATTCCTATAATCACACATGATATCAAAAAATCACGAAAATGGACATACACCTTCAGTTTGACATTACAGACCCAATGAAACTGGTTTCGTCGAATTCCGACTTCATTTGCTCACATAGCGTATTTTTAAACATCGAAATACTGACTGTTTTTCACATTAAAAATTCGTACGGCCACATACTGACTTCAAAAATCACGAAAATTGAAATCT
This sequence comes from Allium sativum, assembly GCA_030737875.1. NCBI lineage: Eukaryota > Viridiplantae > Streptophyta > Magnoliopsida > Asparagales > Amaryllidaceae > Allium > Allium sativum. The sequence continues at coordinate 41,316,503 of CM060916.1, forward strand.
AGCAATAATTTAATATTGCGGATCCAACAAAATTAGTTTCATTGAAAACGGTGGTCGTTTGCAAAACTGGCTATTTTTAAAGTTTAAATAACCCATTTAAATATATAAATATATTTAAAAAACAATTAAATTAAATATTTAAAAATAAATATTATCGTATATTTTCACAATAGAATATCATACAGTTCCAATTGGATTCATAACCCGATATTCAAATCCCGGTTGCATCGATATTCAATTTATATTGAAAAATTCATTTATAATATTAATAAATCATTATAAATTATAAAGGAATTCCATAGCGACTTTTCGAAAATTTGATTTGGACATAAATCAAAATCTACACAATGAAATCTCGATTTTTCTCTTCCATTGGAAAAATATACTTCACCATCTCCGAACGTTTCTTGTTTCACAGAAATCCAATATAAAATAGACCCTGTATATTCAGTTGATGTTCGAATCGACAAATTACGAATTACCGCGCCATTTGGAGCTCGATTTTAATTACAATATAGTTATACATTCAAACTTCGTTTAAATAATATATTCGTCAATATAAATCAAATTCCAAACTGAATATGTATATTGGGATTGTCCGTTTCACACAATTTTTCCAATTCAGCTAATTCTGATTATTTCAGAATTTAATATTTTATTTAATTATTATTTTAATTAAACATTAAATAGTTATTTTAATTTAAACCATTTAAATTACCAAATCATATTTTAAATAATTCAATAAATTGATTTTTCGACCTTAAAATACGGGTCATTACACATGGTTAAATACATCAAGAACAGAAAACGTGTGTTTTAATCGAGTCTCCGAAGGGCTTGGGTCACCAGGTCAGCGAGAAACACGATTAAATGAAATATAGAATAAAACCCCTTGATGGGGAGCAATACGAATAAGATTCTAAGACTACAACGAACTTTGGTATGGGGTATAACCATAGCATAAAAGCAAACCATCGATAGTAATTTACATACCATAAGTCCGTTACAATCATACGATTAACAAAGTGTTTCGTGATACGAATGAATTGTGATAAAGGTGTGATATGCAGCGTACGAGCGAAAATACAACAAAGCAAAACACGAATTCATCACAGAGACATAGGGTCACAAAGATGACAACATAAGCATAAAATAGCAAGCGAGGACTACCGCTCGCATATACAACCAGCCTAAGAATCATTATTTTTCATTACCATCTCCAGTACATTGCTGGTGGTATCTTCCTGAACAACATGATCATCAGTAGAATGAGCCTCTTTAACATTTCTATTGACATGTATAACGGGAAGATCCGCAGGAGGAATTTGAGAGCTTGAGGCCTCATAATTAGCGAGACAGGGAATATGAATAGAGACAACATCCAAAGCCTCTTTCCCAGGGGATTGAGCTCGTTCATCTGCTTGTATTTTTATACCCTCAACTAAAGCAGCACGATCTTCCGCTTCTTGTAGGGTCTCTTGGAGAACACTGTCTTCTTCACCTTTGGAATATTTAAGCACTTTTTCCCAGACGAGAGCCAACGTTCGAGGAAAATCCTTGTTCAAAAATCTCAAGCTTCCATGATTTATAATGCTAAAAACGTAAAATTGGAATAGAGTTTCATCAGTTTTTAACTTGGCTCGTTCATGGTCACTAGTTAACTTTGCTTTATCCTCTTCCAGTGCTTTGAGGTATTTTGAGAAATAATCTTCTCTTCAAAAACCATCTTCTCCCATTGGTACGAAGCTACAGTCTGTTGTTACAAAGCCAATCGCGATTCAGCAAATTCCCGACCTGATTGAGCCTCGCAGACTCGTTTTTTGGCGGCGATGCTTATTCCTCAGATACCGTCATTGCTTCTTCTCTGAGAAAAGAAGTTCATGACCCGTGGGCCTTCTACCTCCACGCGGCATTGCTCCGTCAGGCTTTCGCCCATTGCAGAAAATTCCCCACTGCTGCCTCCCGTAGGAGTCTGGGCCGTGTCTCAGTCCCTCAATCTCCCCCTTAAGCTTCTCATTTTCAGCTTCAAAGCTTCTTCTCCTGCTATCTCCGCCCTTTAAAGATGCCATTTCATATTTTTGAGATTTAATCACATGGATCAGTCCGGCTTTATCATTTTCAAGAAGTTCAATGCGCTCAGGGTGTCGAGTGTTCAACCTCTGAAATTCAAAACAAAATTTGTTCCATGATTCAAATCAGCGTATGGTAGTATCCTTAGCCTCGTCTAATAGTACTTCAAGTTGACTCTTAGCAATGTCAAGTTAGGTGCTTGTATAGTTTTTTATAGCACTTAACTCTGCAACAACATTCTGGTCATCGTATGAGTACAAATCTAAATCAATGTCCATTCCTCTTAAATCCAAACCTCCAAATCGATCCTTCAGCTTTGAATTACCAGGAACGATTTCATAAGGAGGCCTGTGAAGGATCGCTTGAACCTAGCTAGAAGTGGAGAAAAATGGATTGAGAAGCTGCAAGGGGTTGTTCTGGAGAGATAAGAGGACCGGATTCAAGAGGTCAGCCAATTTATGAGATTCCCAGGGCTCGTCCCCACCTCACTCATCATTGTCTTTTTTTCTTAGCATCCTCCGGGCGATGTTCCTTATCAGTAACCCCTTTATCAGATATCTGTAAATGATCGTGTTTCCTCTTCTTCCGTTGATTAGCCAAAGAAGGTTCAGGAGCATGTTCGGATAGGGTATCTGAAGGTAACTGGGGACGCTTCGAGAAGTGAAAAAGACGTGCCTGTAGAAGATTTTGTGGGCTAATAAGATCAGCCTATTGGGAAAAGCTGTCCGATAAAGATGATTTCATTCCTAAATCTGGAAAAGAGAGAGGAAAAGTTTAGTGCCTATATGAAAAAAATATAAGAACAAGATGAAAAAGGAAACATGCTAGGTATACATGGAGGAACTAAAACAATTCCTAGCCTTGTGAGACATTTTCCTAGCCTAGAAACGGGAGCATTGAGAATTCCTGTATTTAAGATTTGGGGTTTAAACATTTGAATGAAAGTATCACCTTGAATAAGGTCTTTAGCTAAATCAAGAACACCGAGATCCTCAAAAGTTTCTTGATTACCCCGAATAGGAAATGTGACGGCCCGCCCCGCACCAGTCGACATTTCATTGAGATGCGCTGTACTGATGTCCAACCAGCACGGAACGGTCGCCAAAAGAAAGGAAAAGGAAAGGGATTTGAAGAATTGAATTAGCACAGAACCTGTAACATCTCTCACAGCGCTTGGAATAAAATATAATAATAATATACTTGACATAAACATGCGAGACAGTGCATAAGCTGAAAACTGAATCAGAACCATTATAGCAGTGGAAATCCAAAATACAACTTATTACAACTTAAAAATACTGTCTCTAAAGCAAAAAGGAAAGGTACACTACTAATGCCCAAAGTAGTGACTAGCTGTGGCACAGGGAGAATATCTATATATCATACGTAGAAGCCTCCTGCTCGTCTCCGGATCAGCTACGCGTGCATACCACCTAACCTGTCTCTAGTCTGCTCGTGTGAGCACCCAGAGTAATAAGAAGAGACATAAAACTCTGGGTCAGACAAAAGTCTGGTATGAGCGATAAGCAACTAAACAGAACAATAACAGGTATACTAAACCATACCTGAACCTGGACCTGCAACCAAAGATTTAGCACTACATACTGTACAATACTCTAAGGTGCCTCAAAATAAGTGGTGTAAAGATACGGGGGTGGGGGTGTGCATGTCATAATGATAGCAAACAAATCAATCATAGCAACCATCCTCACATCTCTCACTCAGTGCGTAAAGCATACGATGTCCACCACTGTAAATCACTAGACTCATCGAAGTAGTGACGGAGTTCGACTCTGTACAACTACTGCTACAACCAAGCTTACCCACATGGAATCATGACCAAACCTTTTCAATGATCCCACTTCATTGGTCCATAGCTACTTTTAGTCGTACCTAGGTCACTACATACTGTGACCCTGAATCCGTTCACATACTTCCCGTACATAGTGATCCAAAGATACATACATCGACAACTCCTTAGCACACGTCCCGCAGCAAAGCCCAATCATGAAGTGAACTCATTGGTTCCCAACTGGGTCCGGGATCCTGAGCTCTAGCTTCCATTTGGACTACCTTTGCATCTCGGGTTATTGTCTTCACCTCCGGATCGGTCTTCATTCAGTTCATAGCCTCCTGGTTCGGTTCGCAGTCACCATACTGGTTCTGGTCGAGTTCCTCAATTCGGATCGGGTCGCGCCATCAACTCGTGGTCCTCTAGCTCCATCGGATCGGTTCGAGCACCCTTCAGTGGATCGGGTCGGGGTCTCCAAGTCCATCGCCACGGATTGGTTCGTGACAAGCTCCTTCGAGTCAGGTCGTGCTTCATCAGTTCATGGTGCCCCTGTCGGATCGGTGTCGTGCTTCCTTCTGGCGATCAGAGCTGCTAGTGGATCTTGAAGGTGGATCGTGGTGGAGGGCTCGTGACTCGCAGCATCGGAGCGTGGTTAGCAATCGGATCGTCTCGCGTGGGGTCCTGGTCGGTTCGTGACACAAGGGGCGATCCGGTCCCTGTGCGAATTCCTGCAACTTCTTCCAGCGACTGTTTATGCCATTCGACGGCGAATTCCTAAAACATGAAGGGATAATACTTAACCATTAATAACATGTTAGTTAAAATAAATGGGCAAGGTTAAGTTGAAAAGGAACACTTAACCAATACAGGATGAATGGGTAGTGTTAAGTAAATACTTAATCAATATAACTTGATGCTGGTAGGGTTAAGTCAACGTGAATTACTGATAATACTTAACCAGTTTAATATGACAAAGGGATGGGTTAAGTTAGCTTGAATTGACTAATGACTAATGACACTTAACCAATCCAACTTGACGAGAAAGAGGACTACGTAGTAAACCTTAGTTAAAAAGGGCTAAGTAGTAAACCTTAGTTAAGAAAACGACGATTCAATACACTAAGTGGTAAACCTTAGTTAGAAAAACTAAGTAGTAATCCTTAGTATAACACGAAGAGGAGTGAACGTCCATCTGATCTTAAAGAAGGCTCCAACGAATTGGGTTACGAAGCCCGAGGCTTCGAGGGGGCGTAAGGGTACTCTTGGTATCCCTCTGTGAGAATGCAGATGATCCGCCTGGGCTCACAGAGGTTAAGGTCTGCGTGAGAAGAACCAAGGGTATGCCTTGGTTGCAATATATGGCAACCTAAAGACTAGGATGGACCACCGTGATTCGGCGAGACCAGTAGACCTGTGATAGCGACTCGTCGTCTACCTACCATCTTGAGTCAGTCGAGTACGTAAAGTGGAAAGGCGGAGAACTCCAAAAGCCCATATACTTGCTATCTAGTTATGGGTGAGGATGGCCATAGGTTAGTGGGGGCATAGAGGGCCTGCGTATAGTTCTCATTTTTCAAGGTGTGCCTTTCATTAGTTGAGGGAGGGGTCGAGTGGGACCATAGCCACTGGAAAAACAGACCTTAGCATCTGCATCGGCAGATATCTGAAAGATCCCAACCGAGTTCTGTGTTTCTAGAGCTGCCCTGCCATGGGGCTCGGGTCACACATTTCAGGACATGTGCATCTAGACAGCGATAAATGATTCGCGACACATACGTGGGGAAAGTCTAGGAATATATACCACTCTAGGTATTGTGTCCTAGACTAGGGGCATCGTTCGACAGGTAGTATAATCCCTAGTGGACCTAGGTGGCATAACCCCTGAATCTGTAAAGCATTAGTCAAGTCGCGTAAACCCTAATTGAATCTAGGAAGCACTCAATAGAAAACCCTAGATTAGATCTAGGTAATAGATAATAAATGTATGCCTGAAGGCAACCGAAATTACCGGGATTGGGATCACGTTACTAGTTGGGACACTAGTTAGGTGGTGCAGAGATATAGAAACCAGTATAACAAGGAAATAGCGAAGCGGCGAAAGTATTAGAGCATATCCAGTTTATCTTATCTTAACATATCTTGTGTTAATCTTGTCTAATCTTGCTGACACTATCATCATGGTGTTATCTTGTATTCAGTTAATTCATGTCGTTTTGTTTTTCCATGTTCACATGCTAGAAGTAACTGAACTTACTTAGGCTTTATGTCTGACTCTGTTTTTCTTTCGTCTTCTTTTCTTCCGTTCTCCCCTCCCCCCCAGGTAGTAAAGGAGGGAATAGTATAGCTCAGGATAAGTTGGACCGTCACTCTTTCCCAGCTTGAAGATTTGTCGAAGTTTTGCTTGGATTCTCTTTTCAGATGCTATGGCTGGCTCTTGCTACATTGGGGAATAGAAATGTTGTTTTATGCTTCTTTATTTTGTAGGACAGATGATACTCTGATATTGTAAAGAAATCGTTGTACAAACTATTTTATCAATAAAGCAAATTTTTGTTTTCCGCTGCTTTAATTTTTCGTCTGTCTTGTAGTTCATCTGCATCTTTTACCTTAAAATGCTCCACATAACTTAGTGCATTCCCTTTGTGAGTGACACTAACAGATGTGGGGTGTTACAGTTTCGGTTTGGGAAAATCCTATGGTCGGATCTCCCGCACTAATCGTTTGAAATCACTATTTCAAAACACGAACTGCAGCTTCGTTATTCGATATATTTTAATTATATATATATATATAAATATAATCGATTCTTCGATTTCAAAACCATTTTCATTTCACATATTTGATAAAAGCGATATTTTTATCCAACAGATATTTATTTCAACACATATATTTCGTTTATTTTATTTCCACATAGGAATTTCTATTCAACACATGAATTTTGTTTATTTTATTTCCACACAGGAATTTCTATTCAACACATGAATTTCGTTTATTTTATTTTCGCACAGGAATTTCTTTTCAACACACGAATTTCGTTTATTTTATTTCCGCACAGGAATTTCTATTCAACACATGAATTTCGATTCAACACATGAATTTTATTTCACCATTCAACACATGAATAACTTCTAACGTTTATATATGTAATAAAAATGTGATTTTTATTGCAAAACAATTTATTTCAAAACACGATTATTTTATATAGTTTATATATAAGGTAAAAATGTTTTTTTTTGATGTTAAAACAATTTATTTAAACCACTAATATTTTGTATGGTCTACATATATGATAAAAATGTTATTTTTATTTCTAAAATAATTTATTCAATACACGAACTCCATTCAACACATGAATTTATTTCAACAATCAACACATGAATATTATTTCAACATTCAACACATGAATTCTGTTTCAACATCCAACACATGAATTTAAATCAAACACATAAATATTTTAGAAAATTTTGGCAGCATAACGGCAGAGTAGTTAAAACCGGGACTGTCCCTAGTATGGCTCCTCGCTCTACCTTAAAGCCTCGTAGCATTTGACAATGGGGATTTCATGCATCTAGTTCGCACGTAAGAGGCATTTTTTTTTCTTTTTTCACAAACAAATCCTATGTGGTTTCAACAAAATAATTCTCAACCACAAAAGGGTATTTTTCAACCACAATCAATTAATTTCAACCACAAAAATTTTTAATAAACCATTCGCTATCAACCAATTTTCACACCAATCACAAGCAATAAATATCGTCCATGGTTTGTGGACGACGGGCATATATATATATATAAGTATATTTCACTTCTATTTCAATATATATATAATTTTTACAACGCATATATAACTTATACATCTAACATACAACTTATACAACGCTTATACATGAGGTTTACAACGCTTATATAACTCATACTTCGAATATATAATTTATACATCGTCATTTCCATATCATTTATAATTCAAAAATATCACATTGCTTTTCGCGTTGCCAAAAATTGTAGAAGGCTTAGAAAAATATCCGGTTCCTTGTAGAATGTAGAAGACGTCCACATGAGTCCACTTTCTCTTGTTTCAATGAATTTCGTCTATGTAGCAAAAAGACACGATTTTTAGAAGTTATTCAAAGTTTGCGATGGTTTTAAGGTGTTAAAACAGTTCAAAATAAATAAACCGTATACCTTTCCTCATAGTTCAAAACTAGGGATGGATCTTTCTCCCAATCCGCGAAGCTAGAGCCCGATCAGATTATACAGCATCAAAGGGCTCCGAGAGAGCTTCCTGGCGCCACCTGTTTTGTCCAGTTCGACGGTGGATCCAGCTCACGGTGGCAATGAGAACTGGTGATCTTCGTGGTGCTGGATCTTTGAATTTACTCAACGAAAAAATCGAAACCGGGTATGGATGTGGAGAGCGGATCGAGTTCTTCAAAAAACCCAAAGGAGAGAGGTGTTTTCATGAAGAAATCAGCCAGATCGGAGGAGAGAAGGAATAGGAAGCAGCCGCCGTCGGTTTGAGGGGTTTCGGAGAAGAAGACGGGGAGAGAGAAGTGAAATGATTGGCCCCCCTTATTTATTTATTTAATTCTTTAAAATCCGAAAATACCCCCTTCCACATACGAACTCCAATCCAAACCCAACAACTATCGTCCCTAAATAAATACCCCCATTCCGAACACAATGGAATATGTTTCGTAGGCCCATTCGACTGTTTCAGTCAGTTTTTCTTCAAATTAAAATATAAAACAGTCAGTTTTTCTTCAAATTAAAATATAAAACATTCAATATTTAATTAAAACATACATTTCAAATTGCCGGGGCCACATATTGATTCTAAAAATTCCCGAAAAATAAATCAAGCTATGTTTTGGCGATACGGTCCCAACAAAACTAGTTTCGTTGAATTCTAAGACCGTTTGAAAAATGGCCCATTTCTGGTCGATCCAATTTAATAAAAATCGACCAAACACATTTTCCTTTGCCACACTCACATACTAACTTCAAAAATTATGAAATTTAAAACCTAGCAATAATTTGACATCCCGGTTCCAACAAAAGTGGTTTCGTCGAATTCTGAGGTCGTTTGCAAAATGGCCATTTTCACGGGCTATATAAACTCTATAGCGACCTTTCTTAAAATTAATTTGGCCATAACTTTTGCTTCCCGCTATGATACTTCAATTTTTCAGATTCGTTAGAAAGATATTCACTAACAGATTTAAATATTTTTAGTTTCACTAAAATCCGTTTTGTTTTGCTCCCGGTACAGTCAGTCAAAGTTTGAATTCAAATTTTGAAACTACCGCGCCATTTCAGGCCTTGTTTATAAATAGAAATAATTATATTCATTTTCAAACATCGATTCAAACTTACTTTTCGTCGTTATTATTTAAAATAATTTATTTTAAATAACTAAAATTCACCAAAATAGCCAAATTAAAAACTTTAAATTGGCTCAGATTTTCCGGGTTATTACAGTTATAGTCTTTTTTCTTGTTTACATGCTGAACAATCACTGGACATACCAGACTCATGTCTAACCCATTTTCTTTCGTCTTCTTTTCTTCCATTTCCCCACCAAGTCTGCAGGGAGGGAGTAATTCAGCTTAGTTCAGATCATTTCCAGCTTGAAGAGAGTAGATGTATTGCTTGGAATCTTTTTGCTCGGGCTATGGCTTTGTATACTCTCTTATTGGGGATTTACGTTGCCTTACTGTTGTTTTAATGATTCTTTATGTTTTAATTCAAGACAGAGATTTTGTTGTAATAATTTGGAAGTTGGTTTGAGACGGTTGTTATAATGTTTTAACTGAAACATGTACTTATGAAATAAATTTAGTTTTTCCACTATTTACTTATATGTCTTGTAAATTATCTGTATCTTTTACCTATAATGCTCCATCGAAGTTAAGGCATTCCCTTTGTGAGTTACCTTAACGGAGGTGGGGTGTTTCACTTGGTATCAGAGCTGAGGGTTGCTAGATCAGATAAAAAAATTTGGAAATTAATTTTCAAAAAGAAGTTCAAAGAAGCGTTTTCAAGAAAAAGTGTTGTTTTAAAAGGCATAATTTCCCCCAAAGCCATATGCACCATCTTCCTATCCTTTGTTTTGAATATTTTCTTTTTTGTTTCAGCTTGTCTGGGGATCTTAACCTTCAAGAGGAAGTCCCGGTATGTGGCTGGTTCAGAAGGTACCTAGAGGATAGGGATAATGATGCAGGCCCAGCAGACGTTACTCCTCCCCCAGTTGCAGCTGTTCCTCCTCCTCCTCCTCGTGCAAATGCTTTCTCCAAGATATGTCGGAATTTCGAGCCATGGGTGGAAAGAACTTTAATGAGACTGAGTCATTTATAGAAGCAAGAAACTGGCTCAAAGGAACCGAGGATTTGTTTGTTATCTTCGAAGTGGACAATAGGCAGAAGATACAGTTAGCCGTATAGTTGCTTAAAGACGAAGCCTCTTATTGGTGGGAAGTTATTAATGTTGAGAGACAAGTTGAAACTTGGGTGGATTTCAGATTGAGGTTTGAAATGAAATTCCTCTCACAAGTTGAACGTAGCTTGTAGATGGAGAAATTATTAGCTCTCAAACAGGGAAGTATGTTGGTCAGGTAATACGTCAACCAATTCAACTAGCTGGCTAGATTCAGACTAGAATTAGTGAACACTCCTCATAAGAAGGCTCTCTGTTTTGTTAAAGGGTTGAATGAGCCACTACGCTGCCCAGCTTTATCCCATATACCTATGGGTGCAACTTATGAGAGACTGGCGGACATACCACTGCTACAGGAGGAAGACAAGTATGGCAAGAAAGAGGCAAAGGTGGAAGTACCTCAAAATAAGAAAATGGAGGAATCACAGAATAAGAAGGCAAACTCAAAGAAGGGAGGGAAGAACAACAAACCCCGTGACAAGAGGAAGTGTAATTTTTGTTGCATTCCTGGACATCTGATTAAGGACTGCAGAAAGAAAAAGAGGAAGATGGGTGGTTGTTTTCACTACGGCGAGACAGGAGACATGGCTAAGGACTGCCCAAGAAAGCAAGGGCAAGGGAAGAGGACTGGATCAACTTCTAGAGGGCAGGTTCACGCTCTCATAGCACCTCCACAAGAATGAGGTAGAAATATTTTTGTAGAGAGTTTAGTTTATCTTTTTGATTATACTGTTCGTACACTCTTTGATTCTGTCGCATAGCACTCTTTTATATCCACTGTTTTAGTTGAATCTCTGCACCTAAACACCAGTATAGTGGAGGATCCCTTGGTTGTTTCAAATCCAATTGTGGGCTCAGCCTATTTGTCAATGATTTGTTTGGATTTGTAAATTTCTATACTAAGCGTTGGGTTTAGATGTAATGCCTATGTTTTGGGCTTCACGGGCTATGGGTTGATTCTAGGCATGTATTGGTTATCCAATAATGGTGTCATCCTCAATTGTGAAAAGAGAGTGGTTAGACTTATGACTCGCCTTGGTAACATCTCGAAATCTCTTATAATCCCATACATTCTGTCATGCTTAGCTACCTAGAATCTCTTGATGCGTCTGTTGAAAACTTGCAGTCTAATAGAGTAGTCTGTGAAGACTCAGATGTATTTGAAGTGGTGAAGGGTTTACCTCCGAGGCGGGAGATAGACTTCCGCATATACCTTGTTGATAATGCAAAACCTGTAGCTCTACCCGTTAGACACATGGTTCCAAGGGAGAGGAAACAGCTCAGCAAGCAAGCTAAAAAGGTGCTCGAAAAAGGGTTCATAAGGCGGAGCATTTTTGAACGGGGTGCTCCAGTAGTATTCGCAAATAAAGCAGATGATTCACTTCGCCTATGCGTTGACTATAGGGAGCTAAACAAGCTGACCAAGAAGAATAGGCACCCACTTCCAAGAATAGACGACTTGTTTGATTATCTTGTAGGTCCGTTGGTTTTCTCCCAATTAGATCTGGCTACCGGGTCTCATCAACTAAGACTGGCTGAAGACCGCATTGATAAGACCGCGTTCAGAACCCCGGATTGTTTCTTCGAATGGCTTGTCATGCCTTTCGGCTTGACAAATGCATCCGCTTATTTTGTTGACTTGATGAGTAGGGTGTTCAGGGAGTTCCTTAATAAGTTTGTGGTGGTCTTCGTAGACGACGTTTTGATTTTCTCGAAGAATGAAGAAGAGCATGCTTCGCATTTAAGGGAAGCCATAGATACTCTTCGTGCACATCAGCTGAAAGCCAAATTCTCCAAATGTCATTTCTGGAGAGAAGAAGCGAGGTTTCTTGGACATGTGGTGTCCAAAAAGGGGGAGCTGTGGACGCTGCAAAATTAGTTGTAGTGCAAGATTGGAAGGTTCCATGGACTGCAAGCAAAGTCCGACGCTTTCTCGTGCTAGCGGGCTTTTACCGAAAGTTCATTAAAGACTTCGCGAAAATATCAGCCCCACTCACAATATTGACAAAGAAGAACCTAACTTTCGTTCGGGATTCGGATTGCGATATTGCTTTCCAACGTCTGAAAAGGGCTCTAACAACATCCTCGGTTCTGACATTGCCCGATGGGAGCAAAATGTTTACCGTATACATAGACGCGCGTGGTAGAGGACTAGACACTGTCTTGATGCAAAAAGGAAAGGTAGTTTGTTATGGGGGAAGGCAATTGAAGGTACATGAGAATAACTACCCAACTCATGATTTGGAGCTAGCTGCCATTGTTTTCGCTCTTAAGTCATGGCGTCATTATCTACTAGGAGAAAGGTTTGAATTGTTTACTGACCATAAATCATTAAAGTACCTTTTCTCATAGAAAGAGCTTAACTTAAGACAACAAAGGTGGATGGAATTTCTGGCCTCATATGATTTTTAGATTTCCTATACCCCTGGCAAGGGCAATGTGGTAGCAGACGCCTTGAGTAGAAAGAAGCTGACCTTGAGTCCTCTCTTTGTAGAAAGACAAAGCTTGGAGTACATAGCAAACTTTGACTTTAGACCCTCCTCTGAATTTGTACATGGTCTGTTAGCATCGCTAGATGTGCGACCTATTCTTTTGGACTCAATAGGAACTGCACAACTAGAAGACTGTCAGCTAGTTGATATGATGGATAAGCTAATTAGGGGTGAGACTTCTAGTCACCTCAATAGATACTCCATCGATGATAAGGGTTGGTTGAGACAGGATGAAAGACTATGCATCACTCAAGTAAGGGATTTGGTGAAGATGGTTCTCGAAGAAGCATACCATTCTAAGCTGACCATACACCCAGGTGGAGACGAGATGTATAAAGACAAAAAAAGGGTTTTCTTTTGGAATGGCATGAAGAGTGATGTAGCTAAGTTCGTTGCTAAGTTCTTAGTATGCTAGCAAGTCAAAGCGGAGCAGAAGAAGCCTGGTGGTCTGCTTCATCCTCTAGAGGTCCCATAGAGGAAATGGGATAGCACTTCGATTGACTTTGTTAATGGGTTGCCTAGATCAAGAAGGGGCAACACCAGTATTTAGGTAATAGTGGACAGGCTCACTAAAAGCACTCACTTTATACCTGTTAAGAGTAGAAGGACTGCCTCGTCCCTAGCATCCATTTATCTTAAAGAGATAGTTCGACTCCATGGGATACCCTCCAACATAGTGAGTGATCGAGATTCTATCTTTACGATTGAGTTTTGGAAGAGTTTTCAAGAGGCTGTAGGCACACAATTATGCTTAAGCATGGCCTATCACCCCGAAACCGATAGTCAGACGGAAAGGGTGAATAGAGTATTGGAAGAACTCTTGAGATTGTGCATTCTTGACTTTGGAGGAACATGGGAGGATCATCTTCCTTTGGTGGAATTCGCTTACAATAATAGCTACCAAGCCACCATATGCATGGCACCTTTCAAGGCTTTATATGGAAGACCATGCTGATCAACAACTTATTGGTGGGAGTCTACAGACAATCTAGTACTTGGTCCAGACATGATTAGAGAAACCTCAGAAAAGGTGGAATTGATAAGAAGACGGATGAAGACTGCACAAGATAGATAGAAGTCCTATGTAGACAAATGAAGGACCGACCTTGAGTTTGAGGTTGGAGATAGGGTGTTCCTTAAAGTATCTCCTTTGAGGAATGTCATTCGCTTTGGGTCCATAGGAAAGTTGGCACCAAGATTTGTAGGACCTTTTCCAATCATTGAAAGAATTAGGACGATGGCTTACAGAGTAGAGCTACCTGAAAGATTGGCTGGAGTTCATAATGTTTTTCATGTTTCTCAACTACGAAAGTGCTTACATGAGTCTGCGAAAGATGTGGAGTCAAGTATACTAGAGGAAGTAGAAGTGGAACAAGAAGCGATTGTGAGAAGAGTTCCAACTCGTATCTTGGGTATGGAAGTCAAAAAGCTACGCAACCGAGAAGTCAAGCTAGTGAAAGTACAATGGAGTGATGTTGAGGAAGACGCGACTTGGGAAACTTAGAGAAAAATACGCTCAGCCTACCCTTTTCTTTTTTAGGGTATCTACTTGATCTCTTTTTTCATAAGTTTATACATGCTTATATCAATCTTCTTAAGTATATCTCCTCAGTCCTATTCTTTATCCTTAGGTAGAAACCAATGGATGTAAACATGTATTTGAAACATGTTATGATTGATGGTTGCGAGTGGTTGCAAATGGTTGCTAGTTGTTGCTCGTGGATGCATATACACACGCACTAGGTACTAGATCGGCTCAGTCACTTTCATATTGCATATGCATATATGTATTTGTACATGGATTGAAACATGGAATGTTATCATATGGACATTGCATTTGTATGGATGATTGTGCACTCATGTAGAAAGAATGATTAGGAATAATCGCATGCATAATGGACTCATGACACTGACATAATTCGCATTAAGGGGTTCAACTGAATCAGTAGACCACCTGATTTTGCATTAAATAAGGATATGTACACACACTATGCATATTGTCATGAACACACTAGAAGTCTTTTAAGGACAATGGATGCTTGTGTTTGATGGTTGAGTAAATGGACAATTGGATGGTAGGGCTGTAATGACCCGGGATTTTGTCGACTTTGGTTATCGACATAAACACGATGTCGACTAAACAAACATCAAAAAATATCGGTCATTAATGAAAGAAATTAGATGGTGAGGAAAGATAAGATAGAAAATTAAAACAAACATCAGAGTAACACGAATCTCACAGCGGAACGAATAAATATATTTCATAACATAACTTTGAAATACAAATCTGTACTTGAATGTACATATCATTATCAAAGTACAGCACTTACAACACAGCGGAAATAACTATAGCTATATGATCCTGAAGCCTCCTGCTCCTAGCTCTTCCAATATATCTGTAAATCCCGACTACTTGACTGCCCGTACAAATTTAGGCACCCAAGAGTTTAGGGAAAACAACAAAATAATCTCCGGGTCATTCATGGGACTGGTGTGAGTAAAACATTTTAAAACAGTTCAAACAGGTAATCGATATCTCAAAAGACCACGCCGTATAATGGAACGGGGTTTTTCCCTTATGAGAATCCAAATATTTTATTATCAAAAACCTTTTGATATTGTTATAATGTCTATCAACACAATATAATAATCATCTAGGAGAAACACTTTCATCTCACGTTCTACATATATAGTATACAATCAAAACCGCAAGCACGTATTGGGTAATGGATTTCCAACTATGACAAGGTATGGAACCACCTTTCGCTAGTGTACCTCTAGAGAGGAATACACTGGGTTCAACAAGAACATCTTGTAACCCAGCCACACATGACCGACCACTCATTTCGCTTGAGTGCATCGAACGTATATCACCAACAGTTGGGATCAGCAACCGTTTCCCGAATGGGACAGCATCAACAATAGATTTTTAGAAGTAAATGAAACTATAGATCAGGTGATTATACATCCTACTTCGGTGCGACCGACTTAGCCATGCTGCCTGCCCGATTTCTGTCATTTACCGGAAGTGAGGCTAGAAGCTACGCTTTATCATCACACCAGATTCACTTTGAATGCCACATCGTCAAATCCATCAAATCACCGATTGACGTCCTCAACTATACATTATGTGTTAGCTAAAAGAAGTTTCCTTCTCCGCTTCCACTCTTGGTACGGTTGGAGAAATCAATATACGTGATCATCTGGAAATACTCTGTCAGACATCCGTCCATACAAGTCATCCAGGAACAGGATGAACCGAAGGCACTATTCTGTAAACAGAATAGCCCTTGCATAACTCCGTCTTCAAATTCCTTTGGCATGTATGATTCGCAACGCTTATGCCCATACAGAGTGGTTCTTTGGAAAATAATCCAACCGGTCTCTCCATATTTACAATGTTAAAATGGTCAAAACTTCGATAGTCTGTGATTTAACTATCGAAGAAAAACAGGTGGTTGCAAACAACGATATTATTTCCAAATGGAAAATTATATCGATCAAACATCATTCAACATTTATCTCTTTATTAATTAATTTACTTATCTCCTGTGTGACGACCTAAACTTCCCAGTAAAGGAAAGGCTGGATTGCTTTGATAACAACACACATCAGAACCCAAACTGAAGATTATTTTATTGCTGATTATAACAATTACATCAGAGTACAAGAATATAACAGAGTATGAGCACTTATTGCATAATAGGAATACAATAATATCATAGTTTTAAATTACATTTAAATAGCAGCAGAAAAATAATACAATTATACAACTGAAAGGAACACACGGATACAGAGCTTTCCGAATACCGCTTCAGCTGTAAGCCAGGATCCTGTAATTATATCTGCAAAAAGCTACTCGACTGCCCGTGTGGAAAATATGGGCACCCGAGTTTGCCAGTGAAACAAACTACAGGTCAGTCATGGGACTGGTATGAGAAATCTTAACTTAACTATCTAATTAATATGGCGAATCACAGGACCACGCCGCTAACGCGGAACGGGTTTACTCCATTGGATTGCCAGTGCATAAAATAAAGTAAAACGTTAAACAACGCAATGCCTTTTTAGAAAAATGAAACCATTATAAGACCCAAGTCCCATCACACAATGCAATGCAAACCGGAGGATAGGGTTTTACCTTATAATGGTCAAAAGATGCTTGATACGATAAAACAGAGTTAATATTAGTGTGTATATCTATGGGTATATATATTTCAAAATCAATTTCAATCATAATGTATTAATCATAGACAGCATAGTACCCCATCCTACTATGTCGCCATACTAGTTTTACAATCAAAACCGCAAGGTCGTATTGGAAATTGGATTTCCATCATGAGTCGAGGCTAGGGGCAAGCTCCTCTCCGATTCGAGACACTCTAGCAAATGCCTCAGGATCCCCCGCAGTGAACCCTTGGATCTTCAGGGCCGGTCCCCTCCTATTGGAAGTGGATTGGTTATGCCTGAACACATGTTTCCCAGTTCCTTTGAACCTATAATATGACCACTATCGGCCTATAAAAATCCGAGGCGCCTCAAAATCCATCATCCACATAAGTAAAATGTCGGGCCGTGTTAAAGCACTGACACTACCACTAGCTAGAAAAAAATGTGTGCACTCCCTGCAGTCCATATCCCGTTTTTGACTCATACCGGGGTGAGAGGCTTGCGAAGTCACGATATACACAAAGCTATGCTGTAATAGGCTATGCTTTGATCATCCCATAAGGCCCTTCTTTTCAACAAAAGCCTTGATCAATCGCATCTTGGTGTGTCTCATTGACAATTCACGCCATGAGATCAATCACTATTAATATATACCAGGGTGTTAAGTAGAGAATAAATCCTCCACCAACAAACAGACATACATTAACAGAAATCGACTTAATTCACATGGAACAAAATCCAATGTCAGACACGCATCCATTTACTAGCTTATGCTCTGGGTCTGAGCGAAAATCAAATCCGAACAATCAACCATAGTCCGTACGACCACTATTGAAGCCCCTTCAAGGTAGCTACTCCTATCAGGGTCTCTGTAGCAACACATCCATTCGATGTGAAGATCGTCGGTCTTCAACCACCGTCTTCATCTTCGATTCTTCATCGTCGTAGAAACTATTCGGAATGGGTTAAACCCTGTCTTTCCGAATAACTCTCGTATTTTTATAATTAAAAATTGAGTACTATAAAAACACATCCATTGCTTCATCCCAATTCAGAATATTATTTTAAATAAAATATTCAAATTATTCTATCAAAGATAAATTCTTTATATTTACTCTTAAATCTTTCTTTTAAAGATTTATTCAAACACCATTTGGTTTTAAATATCAAAAATCATTATTAAATGATCCTTTAGATTTAAGAGATAAATCTTATTCTTAACTGGGTTAAAGAACTAATGTCATTTAAAAACATAGTTCACGGTAAACCCAAAATCGTCTTCCATAAATTATGGAATCTTCATAGAAATCAAATCAATATATAATCGTTATAAATTTCTGTATCCGACCAATAATATAAGTGGAATAACGGCAAAGCCTTTTAAATTCCATATGTAGTATCAGTTTTCTTTTACAGAAACTTATCTCAGTTATTCTTAATTCAAAATCTATTCAATTCCAATTTAATATATTAATTTGGAAAACTTTACTTTTGGAAAATTTCCATTTAAATCTTAATAAAAGATTTTTAAATTCAAATCATATTTTCACTGTCAGTTGAGTTAAAAAACAAATGTCGCTTAAAAACACAGTTCACAATAAACCTAACTCACATTTCTAATTACAACTTTAATATTCTAAATTTAAAGCTTATACTTTTCATGCAGGGTTTAAGAACAGTGTTATTTAAGACACTATCCACGACAAACCTAAATCCAATTTACTAAATTTAATTCCCAATTAAATATTATAAATTGGAAAACTTCCTTAAATGTAAATTTAATGATTAATTCTAGTTGATGCCTAGTTTATTTCAAAAAACAAAAATTTACTTTTCCAAAATATATTCTTTTTCAAAAATATTCCTTTTCAAAAATATATTTTCCAAAATGTTCTTTTTCTAGAATATTCTTTATTGGAATGTGACTCAATGTAATGGCGCGTTTTGTAAGGTATAATAATTAAGTTATTTAATTATTTAAATAACGAATATATTAAATAAACGATAATTGAACGTATAAATTATAATAATAATTATAATCGAGCCCATAACGACGCGGCAGTTCGTTATTTGGCGAGTTGAACTTCAACTGAATATACAAGATTCGTTATAAGTCGGATTTCTGTGAAACAAGAAACGTTTGAATCAGTTAAGCTATATTTTTCTAATGGAAGAGAAAAATGAAGATTTCGTCGTGTAGATTTTTAGTTATGTCCAAATCAAATTTCAGAAAAGTCGCTGTAGAATTCCTTTATAATTTGTGATGCTTTATATACGTTATAAATCAGTTTTTCAATGTAAAACTGAATATCGAGGTAATCAGGAATCTGAAATATCAAACTGTATATTCTGATATGATATTCTGGAGCTGTACGATATCATATGTGAAGATATACGATAATATAAATTTATTAATAATTTATTTAATTATATTTAAATATATTTATATATTTAAATGGGTCATCCAGAGCTTTAAAAATATGCTGTGTGAGCATACGAAGTCGAAATTCGACAAAACCAGTTTTGTTGGATCCGCAATGTCAAATAGTTGTAAGATGTCAGTTTTCGTGATTTTTAGAGTCACTGTGTGGTTGTACGGATTTTTAGAGTGAGAAAAAGTCAGTATTTTGACAGTTAAAAATACACTGTGTGAGCATACGGAGTCGGAATTCGACGAAACCAGTTTCGTTGGGACCGTAATGTCGAACTCTAGCTACATGTCCAGTTTTGTGATTTTTGGGGATCGTATGTGATCGCTAGGATTTTTAGAAGACAGATGCAAGGAGAAAATCGAGTAAATAAATAACAAAAATCAAATTGAAAATATCCCTCCCATTTTCTGAGGTTCCGCACAGGCCACACGGCCTTCAATCTCAGCCACAAATGGCACCTAACCCAAAACAGGCTATATAAGGCCGACAATGCATTTCACAGCCAAAAATTCCCAATGAAAAAATCAATAACAAACCAAAATAAAATCATAAAATCGGTATTTTTATAAGGGTTGGATTCACAGAGTGTTTCTCTTCATCTGGGGACGGTTTTGGTTGAACTCAATTCGAGTTTCATCGCTGTCAGCTCTTCAGCGAGGTCTAGGGTTCGAGATTTAAGGGGCTACAGGCAATCGAAGGTCGAATGGATGGTGGATCCAGGTTCATAGTAAATTTCTGCGATGGTCACCGGAGTTTCGGCAAGGACGGCTCACCATTTGGCGTCGCGATAATTGGTAGGAGCTGAAGTCGAGGTACAGGACTTGGGTTCGGGTTCGACAGTGGGGGTATAGGGAGGTGCGGATTCGAGTGAGGGGTTCTCTGGTGGTGATGGCGACGTAAATTGATGGCCGTGGAGGTGACAAGGAGGAGTCAAAGGGGGGGTCAACGATGGTTATTGGAATTTACAGAAGGAGGACGGGATTTTTGGTTTTGGGAGAGAAAGAGGGAGTAACGGGTTATAAGGGGGAGTGGGTATGGGCCTGTACAATGGTAATGATGGGCCGAAACAAAGAGGGAGGCCCATTTAATTCTAAGTTAAGTTATTTTCAAACTTTAAATTGCATTCAAACTTTAAAGGTGTATAACTTCGTCATACTAAATCAGAATCACGAACCGTAAGTTGCGTTGGGACCCTGTGGACGAGAGCTTAACAATGAAGCTGACTGGAAGTGGATTGGGGCTCGTTTGAATTTACGGAGAATTTAATTGTTTGATTCAAATAAAACCACAGTTTATCGTTCTTTAACGATGAACTGCCAAAGTGATTAAATCTCACTAACTCTGAACAGTTTATAATTTCATGTTGTATTGTTAGAACTGTTAAAATTGTCTGTTTGACTGTGTGTTGATTGTTTGATTGAACTGCTAGTCAGTTAGTTAAATTTCTATATTGATTCTGTTTAACAGAATATATCATTTGGAACTGAAAGTGATGTTATCTATATTGTCTAACATCCGTGATGCAGGGAAACAGGTTGGAGGAATCCGACTGGATTCCTCAACAGTTATTTTATTGTTTTTCATATATTGTTATATGATGTGATATAAAATCTGTGGGCGATTATATGTGCTTGGACGATATTGAATATCGTGATTTCATATGATTGAATACCATAACATACCGAAATGTTGATAAGGGGATTTTCAATGTTTATATTGAAAATGAATCTTATTTATAAAATCGATAGGATTTTATAAAAGGAAAACATTTATTTAATTTGAAAATAAATAAATGAAAAAGGAAACATTTATTTAGAAAATAAATGAAATAAAATAGAAACATTTATTTAGAAAATAAATGAATTAGAATATAAAGGAATATTAATTTAGGAAATAAATATAGGAACATTTATTTAGATTATAAATAAATGGAATAAAGGAATATTTATTTAGGGAATAAATAAAGGAACACTTGTTCGGAAAATAAATAGAATTATACAAGGATAGATTTAAACACATGCTTCGCACACAAGTATAACACGATATGGATTTTAAGGAGATATTGTAGAAGTAGGAATTATAACCAGGGTGTGATAAAAGGGTTAATCAAAGTAATTGGTTAAGTTAACCAAAGTAAATTAGTTAAGACTAACTAAGCGGTTAATCGAAGTGAATTAGTTAAGTTAAACTAATTGGTAAATCAAAGTGAATTAGTTGCGTCAAACTAAGTGACTTAGTTAAGTTAAACAAATTTGTAAATCAAAGTGAATTAGTTGCGTCAAAACTAAGTGAATTAGTCAAGTTAAACTAATTGGTTAATCGAAGTAAATTAGTTGGGTTAATCAAAGTGAAATAGCTGAGTCAAACTAAGTAAATCGGTTAGAGTTAATCAAAGTGAATTAACTAAGTTAAACTAAGTGGATTAGTTCAGTTAATCGAGACAAGTAAATCAAGTTAGGTTAAACCATTTGAGTGAACCAGTTAGGTTAAACCATTTGAGTTAACCAGTTAAAGATAAACAGTTAGAGTTGACCAGTTAAAGTTGACCAGTTAAAGTTGACCAGTTAGAGTTGATCAGTTAGAGTTACTCAGTTAGAGTTGACCAGTTAGAGTTGACCAGTTAGAGTTATCCAAGTGGAGTTAATCGAGTAGAGTTGCCGAATATCACTTATTCGAAGTAGAGTTATCGAATATAGTGTATTCAAGGGAAGAGTAATCGAATATAGTTTATTCGAGTGGAGAAATCAAATGTTATTCATTTGAGAAGAGTTAAATCGAATTTAGTTATTCGAAAGAAGTTAATCAATTTGAGTTAAGTTAATCGATTTGAATTAAGTTGAATCGAAATGGAGTAAATCGATTAGAATTAAGTTAATCGAGTTAGAGTAAATCGAATATTAGTTATTCGAAGGTAAGTTATTCGAATTAGTTATTCAAATAGAGTTAAAAACGTAAGAGTTAATTGAATATTAGTTATTCAATTTGAGTTAATCGAATTTAGTTATCCGAGAAGAGTTAAATCGAATTTAGTTATTCGAAAGGAGTTAATCAATTTGAGTTAAGTAAATCGATTTGAATTAAGTTGAATTGAAATGGAGTAAATCGATTAGAATTAAGTTAATCGAGTTAGAGTAAATCGAATATTAGTTATTCGAAGGTAAGTTATTCGAATTAGTTATTCGAAGGAGTTAACCAATTAAGTTATCCGAATGAGTCATTCGAAGGAGTAAATCAAATTAAGTTAATCAATTAGAGTTGAGTTAATCGATTTGGGTTAAGTTGAGTTATGGAGTTAAGTAATCGAGTTAAGATTTATCGAGTTAAGTAATGGAGTTAAGAAATCGAGTTGAGATAATCGAGTTAAGAAAATCAAGTTGATTTAATCGAATAAGTTATTCGATAAGAGTAAATCCATTTAAGTTAAATCGGATGTTAGTTATTCGATAAGAATTGACACATTTAAGAAAATCGAATATTTGTTATTTGATAAGAGTTAATGAAATAGAGCCAACCAAGAAGAGTTATTCGAAGATTAGTTATTCGATAGGAGTTAATCGAAATAGAGTTTATCGAATATAAGTTATTAAAAAGGGAGAGTTATTCGAATAGAGTTAAACAAGCTAGAGTTATTCAAATTAGTTATTTGAATAGAGTTAAATTAATAAGAGTTATTCGAATATTAGTTATTCGAGAAGGAATAAATCAAATCAAGTTAATTGAATATCAGTTATTCAATTCGAGTTAATCAAATTTAGTTATTCGATAAGAGTTAATCTATTTAAGTAAATCGAATATTAGTTATTCGATAGGGGTTAATCGAAATAGAGTTTATCGAATATAAGTTATTAAGAAGGGAGTTGATCGAATAGAGATTACTCGAAAGAGAGTAATACGTCGAATTCAATTATATCGAATTCGGGAAAGTACTATTTACTTTCCAGGGTTTAAATCAAGATTTAGTTATTGATTTAGAAATTAGGTGTCTGTTAAATTATTCGAGTTAGGAAATAAATTTATAATTTAGGTTAGATATTTTTGGGGTAGGAATTATAACGTTATAGTTGTAATCAAACGTTGTCATATAAGAAGTGGATTCGTAACCTGAATCCGAGAATTTGCGTAAACAGATGATTGGAAAAAGTGAGTGACGAGCTTCATCTATTTCACAGAAAAGGACGTTGTTAAATTAAGGTCTGAGAGGTAATTATACCCCAACTTGATTGACTTCAGAATTGACAAAGGAATAGTTGTGGTTCGATAGAAAAGGTTGATTTGAAATATAGTTAAGTAATAAGCGATTAATGGATTAAGCGTAACGATGTTTTATACAACATTCATTTGAAATCCGTAAATGAGTTTTGGGAACGTTTTCCAAATATAATCAGATATGTTTTCTAAACATAGAAAATGAAATGTTTTCATGATAAGAATTTAAGAAATAGAGTTAAGCAAATTCAGAAACTGACTGGAGAGGGTAAGTTGAATGGTTTTCTAAGTGATGATCTGAGGTTGGTTTCGACCTTCCGGATTGATACTTAGAGAATTGTTCTCATACTAGTTACAGTTAGGGACTGACAGTTGCGAAATAATAGTGATGTGAAAATAAGCTATGGAAATGTTTTCCAATGATTAATAACATATATTTTCTAAATATATGAAATAAGGAAATATGAATATATGATGATTGATCGATCGAATTTCCATTTGGAAATAAGATCGTTGTTTGTACATCGACATGTTTTCATTTGATAGTTAAATCACAGACTATAAAAGTTTTGACTATTTTTACGTTGTTAATATGGAGAGACCGGTTGGATTATTATCCGAAGAACCACTCCGTATTAGCATAAGCGTTGCGAATCAAGTACGCTGAAGATAATTTAAGACGGAGTGAAGTGCAAGGGCTATTGTGAAAAGCCTAGGTAGGATGGATTCACTGAATAGTGCCTTCGGTTTATTCAGTCCCAGAACAACGTATATGGACGAGTGTCTGACAAAGTATTCTTAACGAAACATATATGTTGATCTCTTTAAACGTATTGCGTTGGTGGCGGAGAAATTCGTTTCTCTTAGCTTTTATACCCGTGATGCCTTGAGAAATCGATAATGATTTGGCGGGTATGACGATGTGGCATTCGAAGTAATTGAAGAAATAATCCGTCAAAGTGATAAACGTGACCTCAAAACCTCACAGCCGGAAAATAACAGAAGTTGGGCTAGGCAGCATGGCTAGTTGGACCATTCCCAAGCAGGGTGTATTATCACCATCTAGAGAATATTCAATTGTACTTCTTTATAATCTATTTCAATGCTATCCCTTATCGGGAAGGATGGCTGCTGATCCCAACCATCGGTGATAATATATTCGTTACACTCAAGCTAAATGAGTGGACGGTCATGTGTGGCCGGGTTGCAGGACGTTCTTGTTGAACCCTAGTGTATCTCCTCTAGAGTACACTGATCGGAAGGTGCTCCCATACCTTGTCTGTTGGAATCCAATCTCCAATAAGCGCTCACGGTTTATTTGTATACTATGTATGTGGAACGTGAGATGCAAGCGTTCTGCTAGATTGATATCTATTTGTATTTAGACATTATTATAATATCAGAAAGATATCCTTTATTTAACCAAGTGTTGGAGTTTTATTCACACCAGTCCCATGACTGACCCGGAGTTTATTTTGTTTGTTTTCCCTAAACTCTTGGGTGCCTAAATTTGTACGGGCAGTCAAGTATTTGGGATTTTACAGATACACTTGGAGAACTTGGAGCAGGAGACTTCAGGATTATAGCTATTATTATTCCGCTGTGTTGTTAAGTGTTGTACTTTGAAATGGTATGTATATACGAGTACTGATTTGTATTTCAAAGTTATGTTATATTTTATTCGTTCCGCTGTGAGATTCGTGTTCTTCTTCTTCTATTCTATTAGTTCTATCTTTTCTTCCTCACCCTCTACTTTCTTTCACTAACGTCTCGGGATTTTCGACTCTCGAGGAGTCGAAAATTTCCAGCCGTTACACTCAATCAACATCCATATATTGCATGAAATCAACAATCATGATGAATAATTATCAAACATCCAAACGACGACCAAAGTGGAATTCATGACTATGTGAGCATTAAAGTAAATAAATAACTCTCATCACAGACTGTCAATCCATCGATTGACAGATAACTAAATATTGGGATTGGTGTGTGTGTCCAGTATCATCCCAATACCCGTGTGGCGTTTTATCCATCAAACAAATAATAATATATTCGTGCACTTGGGCGATGTGTAAAAATTATCGTCCCAATCACATAGACAAGTCGGGTAACTTGTATATGGTAGTGTAATATTAAATTTGAATATACAAACATTTATCTTTAACACATTTAACCTTTCCATACGACGAACATATATTTCAAACCATCGCAAACATCATATTTTTAATATATGATCTTTTAATTGTAGCTAATCGACAATAAAAATATTAACTTCTATTTCTAATCTTTTGCGTAATCCTATTCAATGACCAAAAATATATATTTTGGTGTAATCCTTTTTAAATGGCCAAACATGTATATTCTGGTTCCGTTCATTTTTAAATGACAAAAATGAATATCTTTGTCTCTCACTTTTTAAATGACAAATGGCTATATTCTAGTCTCGTTCTTTCAAATGATAAAATGAATGTTTCTATTCTCATCCGATTACATTTAACAAAAATGAATGTTTTTATTTCATTCTTTTACATTTGACACCAATGAATAATTTTATCACTCTTACAGTTGATAAAAATGCATATTTTTCACATTCTTTTACATTTGATAAAAATGATTATTTTACTTATTCCTTTACATTTGATAAATATGTATATTTTACTTTTCAATAATCATGTTTCATAAAAATGTGATTTTTATTTCTATGATCATTTCTAAACAAAATGTCCTTCTAGTCTTTCTAATGTACACAAATGTTCTTTCTAATCCTATTTAACATTTTTAAACAAAATGTTCGTTACTAACTCCTTCTCTTTTTAATGTGTGGAAATATACATTTTCAATTCATAGCTTTTTAATGTATAGAAATACAAATTTTCATTTCATAATTTGTTAAAGTATAAAATATACATTTTTAACTTCCTCTTTTTAATGTTAACAAAAATGTTAATTCTAATCAAATCCTTTTAATGTTAAACAAAATGTACATTCTAACTAATCCTTTTAATGTTAACAAAATATGCATTCTTTATTACTATAATAATTTTTTTCACAAAAATGTGATCTTTATTTCTAATTATACACTTCCATATTGTAAACAATATAAAAATAAAAACATAATTCCTTTTTATTGAAAAAGGATGTTTAACAAAATATACTCTTTTTAGTGTATAAAAATGTTCATTTAATCTCTCAGCATGTTTAATACAAAAATGATATTTCATTTCTCTAACATGATTTTAACAAAAATGATATTTTATTTCATTCTTCTAAATATGACAAAATTGAACATTTTGCTTCATTCTATTTATTTTAACATATGCGAACATTTTTATTTATAACCTTCTTATAATAATCTTTTCATTTTAACGGGCAAAGATGTTATTTTAATAGCCAATTTCTAATCAAAAATGATATTTTGATTTGCAAAGAATATTTCCAATAAAAAGGTTGTTTTTATTTCTATAATCAATTTCTAACATTTGATTCAAAATGGCAATAAAAATATAGTCTTTTATTTCAACTCTTTTACTGTATAAAATGTATATTTTTTTGTTTAATCCTTTTATGTACAAAAGTGTTGATTTTGTCTAATTCACTTTTAATATACAAAAAAAAAATGTGATACTTTCGTCAAATCTTTTCAATGTAACAAAATATGATTATTTTGTCTGATCTTTTCAATGTAACAAAATATGATAATTTTGTTTTAACTCTTCTTTATTGTTCAAAACGTGATAATTCTGTCAAATTCTTTTCAATGGACAAAATATGTATTTCTAGTTCATACTTCTTAATGTACAAAAATATTCATTTTTGTACAATTCCCTTTTAATGTACAAAATATTCAATTTTGTATAATTCCCTTTTTAATGTACAAAATATTCAATTGTCAAATTCATACCTTTTAATGAATAAAAACATACATTCTCAAATCATAAAAATGTTTATTTTATATGCATAATATAATTTCAAATAAAATGTTAATTTTACTAAAATGTCACATTTTACAATGAAAATGTTAACCTCTCTTTAATGTCACATTTTACAGTGAAAATGTAAGTTCCAATTTTAATATCACTTTTTGCATAAGAATGTAAATTTTATTTTTAATGTCATAATTTACATAAATGTAAATTTTATTTCTAATGTCATATTTACATAAAATGTAAATTTTATTTCTATTCTCATATTTTACATAAACATAATTAAATTTTATTTTTAATAAACTAATTCAACAAGAATGATAACATAAAAATGATGACATTTTATCCTATATTTCATTGACTGTCTAATTCAACTCACAAAAGTGATGACATAATTTTTATATTGAATCTATTACTCATGATTGACCAAATTTTGTCAAAAAGAAAATGATTCAAATTAAATTAATATATTCATATATATAATTATTTAACACAAACTATAAATCGATCATCATCCAACATATCAGAACAAGCAGATCTAATGCATACACGTACAAGCATCACATAGGAAATAAAATAATCAAATTAATTAATTATCTTAAAAGAAAACAAAAATCTCACCTAAGATTTTGAATTTTCAAAAATTGTAGATCACTCTTATTTCTGTTTCCGTCAGATCCATGCTATAGTGTGTTCCACCATGATTCCAACGCATTTTGTTTCGTCAAGTTCTGATAAGATTTGAAGTAGATATTGCAGTTTATGATTTAATTACATTTTGAAATAATTTAAATATAGTAATTAAATAGTAACACTTGTTTTGTGTGTTTTACTTCTTCTTCCTCCATCGTTGAAACCTGGCAAGCACGAACCCAAACGTCAACATAACTCCTGCCGTCGCTCATCCCCTCAGAACACCGGAGTCCGATCAAGAACCACCATTCTGAAGCCGCCGATCTGCTCCTTCACTGCCCCCAATATGAGCCAACTCGTAAGCCCCATCCTCCCTCAAAATTGCCAGCGAACTCCGAACCTTTCTGGCCTCTTTACGATCAGCACGAGGCCCCATATCCGATCATTACCGTTCACATCGTAGCCCTCACATAGATGAGTGATTTCATGTTGGAATCATAGTTTAATTCGAAGTATGTAGGAAGAATTTGGGGATTAAAATCCGGAAGTTTTTGGCCATGGATAACATAAGAGGGCGGCGGCTGTACATTCCTAGGGTTAGCGTATTGTATACAGTATATATAGGTGTATTTATACGGTGTATTTTATTATTTAATAATTCTTTTAATTCAAAAATTCTTGTTTAATGCCACTTACTCCAAATCGAACCCAACGAGTGGCGCCCATAGCTAATAACCCCCGTCCCGGACACAATGGAATATGTTTCGTAACCCAATTCGGCCGTTACGGTATGTTTTTGTTTAATTTAAAATATAAAACCTTTAATTATTAAATTCGAACGTACAATTAAATTCACCAGGGCCACATACAGAGTCTAAAAATTACAGAAAAAATATTTATGGTTATGTTTGATGATGCGGTCCTAACGAGACTGATTTCGTCGAATTCTGAGACTGTTTGAAAAATGGCATTTTTCAAGTCGATTAAATTTGACTGAAAAAGTCAAAACACATTTTCCTCTGCCACGCTTACATATTAATTCGAAAAATTATGAAAATTGAAATCTAGCAATAATTTGACATTCTGGTTCCAACAAAAGTGGTTTTGTCGAAAACCGAGGTCGTTTGAAAAATGACTATTTTTAAGGTCAATATATTTAATTAAAATATATATATATATATATATATATATATATATATATATATATATATTCTACAGCGACTTTCCAAAAATTTAAACTGGACATAACTTTTGATTTTTAAAACGAAATTTCAATTTTTCATATTCGTTAGAAAGAAATGATTAAATAGATTTAAATATTTCTGGTTTCGCTCAATTCTGATTTATTTTGAAACCTATACAGTCAATCAAAGTTCAAATTCAAATTTTCAAACTGCAGCGCTGTTTTAAACTCCTTTTATAATTAAACGTAATTTATTCGTTTAAAAAATAAATTTTTAGTCGTTATTATTTAAAATAAAGTATTCTAAATATTAAAATCCGTTAAAATTTCTAAAATAAAAATTTTAAATTGGCCCCAAAATTCCGGGTCGTTGCATCCTGTTTCCCTATATTCAATATTTCTTATTTTCTAAATTTGGAAAAAATACGTTATTAACAATGGAAAACATTTTCATTTCTTGTTTTCTTTATTTGAAAACATTTCAGGTTTCTTATTTGGAAAACATTTCCAAAGCTTCTTCATTGGACTTAGACATATGTTTAAACAAACCATCGCGATGTCAACTCAAACCATTTCATTTAATTACTAAATTCACTTAACCATCCTTTACTATCGAACCTTAACCATTCCTTAGTTAAAAATGAAGTCAATCAAGTTGGGGTAATACTTCCTCTCAGACCTTAACTGAACAACGTTTCTAACCTTGAAATAGACAAAGTTCACCCTTCTAATCCTTTAACAACTTCCTTATGTAACTCTCTTTCAAATCTTTTCTATTCGATACTTCTTTCCTTCGATAAGGTATATTCGATAACTCTATTCAATTTATTCTATTCACTTAAATCTTTTGATTTAACTTTAACTCTATTCACTTAACTCCTATTGAATAAACTATATTCGATAACTCTATTAAATTTATTTGAATAAACTATATATTCGATTAACTCCTTTTACTCTATTCGAATAAACTATATTCGATTAACTCCTTTATTCTATTTGAATAAACTATATATTTGATTAACTCCTTTTACTATTCGAGTAAACTATATTCGATTAACTCCTTTTACTTTCTATTCGAATAAACTATATTCGATTAACTCCTTTTACTATTCGAATAAAATATATTCGATTAACACCTTTTACTTTCTATTCGAATAAACTATATTCGATTAACTCCTTTTACTATTCCAATAAACTATATTCGATTAACTCCTTTTTGTTTTAACTCTAATCGATTAACTCCAACTGGTTTAACTCTAATTGGTTAACTCTAATTGATTAACTCCATCTGGTTAACTCTAACTGGTTAACTCTAATTGATTAACTCCATCTGGTTAACTCTAATTGTTTTAACTCTAACTGGTTAACTCTAATTCGAATAACAAATATTCTATTACTTTATTCAACTAACTCGACTCGACTAACCCCTTTCGAATAACTAATTTGATTTACTACTTTCGAATACCATATTCGATTTAACTCCTTTATTCGCTTTATAAAGATTTCCTTTTTAAAAATATTAATTCATTTTAAAGATTTACTTTTAGTAACGGTTCTCCACTTTAAAATGATTTCCTTCTTATAACAGTTTCCTTTTTATAATGTTTTCCCTTTTTATAAATATCTCCTATTTATAAATATTCCAATTTATAAATATTTCTTATTTACAAATATTCCATTTAGTAATATTTTATTTTCAAATATCACTTTGAAAATATTCCCTTATCAACATTTCGGTATGTTATGGTATTCAACATATCAAATCACGACGATCATTATCGTCCAAACACATATAATCGACAACAGATTATATATCACATCATATATCACAATATATGAAAAACAGTAAAATAAATGTTGAGGAACCCCGTTGGATTCTTCCAACCTGTTTCCCTGCATCACAGATGTTAAACTATATAGATAACATCACTTTCAGTTCCATATGATATATTCTGTTAAACAGAATCAATAAAGAAATTCAACTAACTGACTAGCAGTTCAATCAAACAATCAACACGCAGTCAATCAACCAATATTTAACAGTTCTAAAAAATACAACATGAAATTATAAACTGTTCAGAGTTGGTGAGTTTTACTCACCTTGGACGATCATCGTTAATAACGATAACCATCGCTTGGTTCAGATGGACAATTTATTTTACAATAAATTTTAACTAACTCAAACTCACTCCCAGTCAATTCCATTCCATAGTTGTCGTCATGGCGATTCCAACGATACTAAATTTGCGAAATTCTAAAAATGAATGGATAAGATATAGAAATTCTCTAGTTAATACATTATTTGAATAGAATTACATAGATACATATATTTAAATATTGGACTCTCACCCCCTTTTAAATTCTCTGGGTCCATTTAGAAAAGAACAAACCCGCATTAAACTCTAGTTTCTTCCTCCTTTGTTTAACGAAACACAATGCTTCCTAAATCAAACACCACAGCCATCTGTTGATCTTTTATTTCACATCCGTTTGTTCACACAAACAAAACCAAAGAACTAGGTCCACCTCACTTCTGACTGGTCCGTTATTACTGCTGACCCCATGTAAACTGTTCACGGCTCCTATCTTCTTCCACTTCAACAAACTGAAATTCTCCAGTAATTTCTTTGATCCAGTACATACGAACCTTCCAACTATTATCGCAAGCCATCCATCCTCCGGTCGACTATCCCAAACACCAAGATCAAACGTTGAACTCCTCAAACTCCCCCTCTCCTCAGCCGAGACCACCACTTTAAAACGCGACATGAAAACCGTGGTCCTTCCTACTTTGAAACATCGACAGTTTTTTTTCTAAAAAAAAAACACTGGAATCTTGTTGCAAGCCCCTACTCATCACACTAAACCTGAGTCCACCGTTCAAATTCAGAACCAACTCCAAAAGTCTCGAGTTTAGCTACCCTAAAAGATGCTTTGTTGATTTCGAGTTCAGAAAATCGAAATCGCACTCAACCAAATTAGTATAGGATTGAAGAGGATGACAAGAGGATTGCGAATATATATCTCCTTCGAATTATAGGATTTTATCCTAATTATTGGATTTTTCTGAAGAACGATTTTCACTGTTGAAAGATTTAAGAACTAGCGGCGCTGAAATGAATAACCTAGGGTTAGAGAATAGTTTATGGTATTTATAGGGTTGAGACAAAATATCTAGATATTTTTGTTTGTTTTTATATTAATATAAATTTTCAATAAGTGTTTTCAATTACAACGATCACACACGATACCAAAAAATCACGGAAATAGACATGCAACTACAGTCTGACATTACGGTCCCAATGAAACAGGTTTCGTCGAATTCCGACTTTGTTTGCAAAAGTGGCTATTTTTAAAGCTCTGGATGACCCATTTAAATATATAAATGTGTTTAAATAAAATCAAATTTAATATTTAAAAATAAATATTATCGTATATATCCACAGTGGAATACGATACAGCTCTATTGGGATTTATAACTTGATATTTCAATCTGGGTCAACCCAGTATTCGATTGTTAAATTGAATTGATATTTCAATCTGGGTCAACCCAATAAGCGAGGAGCCGTACTAGGGACGGTCCCGGTTCTATATATACAAACTATAGAAAACCTTCATGTGTTGAATTGAAATTCGTTCGTTGAATAGAATTCATGTGTTGAATGGTATTCGTGTTTTTAAATATAAAAATCACCTTTTTATCTATATATAGAAACTATAAAATCTTCATGTGTTAAATCAAAATTCATTCGTTGAATTGAAATTCATGTGTTGAATGGTATTCCTATTTTGAAAGAAATTGTTTTATAATAAAAATCATATTTTTATCATCTATATGAACTATATAAAATAGTTGTGTTTTGAAATAAATTGTTTTACATTAAAAATCACATTTTTATTATATACATGAATTGTTAAAAATAGTGAAGTGTTGAAATAGAAGACAGTTAGAAAAAATATCATTTTTATCAAATGTATGAAAATCATATAGTTTTGAAATCGAAGAATCGATATATATATATATATATATATATATATATATATATATATATATATATATAAATAGAATTGAAATATATCGAATAACGAAGCTGCAGTTCATATTTTGAAACCGTGATTTCAAACGATTAGTGCGGGAGATCCGACCATCGGATTTTCCCAAAACCGCAACCGTTGGGTTCGCTTTGGAAATATCTTTCCAACGGCACCAACTTTGTAAAAATCCAACGGTTGGATTGTCTGGAATGTTTAATTCAAAAATGAAGAAAAACAGTGCCAGAATCGATTATATTAATATATATATATAATTATATTAAATCGAATAACGACGCTGCAGTTCGTATTTTGAAATCGAAATTTCAAACGATTATACCGGGAGTTCCGACCGTCGGATTTTCCCGAATCTGGAACCGTTGGATTCATTTTGAAAAGATCTTTCTAATGATGTAAATTTGGTGAAGATCCAATGGCTAGATTTTCAGATACGTGTAAATCAAATCTGAAGAAAAACAGCGCCACGGCCGCGTTATGGCCCGAAGCGTCGTTTGAATAAATTGGCTATTTTAAAATAAATAAAAATAGCAATAAATCGTTATAAAATATTATAAACGATATGGATGTGAAATTTAGAAATTAAATAAAGGTTAGCTAAGTCGAATGGTTTCCTGGATTTTGATCTGATGTTAGTTTCGGCCTTCGGGGTTAATATTTGGGAAATCGTTCTCTTACTGATTGACGGTTAGTGACTAATAAATTGAAATGATGCGTATGTAGTGTTTTTGTAGAACGTGTTTATTATATACGCGAGCTGCTCAGAAAGACCGGGTTTATCCCATTCTGAATAAGTGAATCGACAATAAAAATCGAAGATGAAGACGGTGGTTGAAGACTGGAAATCTTCACCTCGTTTGTATGGTAACTGATGTCCTGATTGGGAGGCATCCCGAATTATGGATAATGAGTGGTGATCGTCCAGACGTACATGGAGATCGATGGGTTTGCGAGGTATATAGTGCCTACGGTTTCGTTCAGACCTAGAACGGACTTGCAAATGGACGGCGTGTCTGACATTGGAATTTATTCTGTGTGATTGATAGCCATCAGTTACATGGTGTGAATTGCCTATGTGGCATGCTAAGATGCAGTTATCAGGGCTTCTGTTGAAAAGCAAAGTTTTGTGATTGATGATCAAAGCACCGCCTGTGTGGTGTAGCTTTGTATATAACGTGAATTCACGAGCCACACACCCCGGTATGAACCAGAAACGGGAGAGGACATCAAGGAGGGCCTGCGTTTCTTTCTAGCTAGGAGTTGTGTCGGTGTTTTTACACGGCCTGACATTTGACTTATGTGGTTGTTGCTGTTACGAGGCGTCTCGGATATACTGGTGACTATGTGAAGCCGAAGGAGTCATTCGTTGTCTCATTTACGCCCCATAGGGCGGGGAAACGCAGTGTTCAGGCATAATAATCCACATCGGTGGACCGGCCCTGACGATCCAAGGGGAGTTGCGGCTGTTCCTAAGGGGTGGGCTAGAGCGTCTCGAATTCGGTGAGAACGATCCCTTGCCTTGGTTCATGACGGAAATCCAATTTCCAAATACGTGACTGTGCGATTTTGATTGTATACCTATATATGGCGACATAGTGGTACGGGGCATTAATGCTGTCTATGATTGATACTTATGATTTGAAATTGTTTTTGAAACATATAAACACTAGTAATAATATCAAATGCTTTTATTTTATTCATATCAAGCATATCTTGGCCATTATAAGGTAAAAACTCTATCCTCCGGTTTGCGTTGCATTGTGTGATGGGAACTGAGTCTTATAATGGCTTCATTTTTTATATAAAGCATTGCGATGTTTAAAAGAATGATTTGTTTTAAAGCACTGGCAATCCGATGGAGTAAAATCGTTCCACGAAAGTGGCGTGGTCTTGTGATTAGCCATATTTTAAATGTGTTGAGTAGATTTTCCATACCAGTCCCATGACTGACTCGTAGTTTGTTTCACTTTCAAACTCGGGTGCCCCTTTTTCTACACGGGCAGCCTTGTATTCAGGTTTTAGCTAGCTCTTTCTGGATAGCTGGAGATGAAGATGGATTCTATTATTTATCTCTTTTTATGTTGTTCAGCTCCTATTGTACATATTATGTTTGTTTCTACTGTAGACATTTATGTATAGCTGAATAGTATTTGTAATAAGTATGATCCTGTATACTGTGTAACTCTGATGATTACATTTTTCCAGTATAATCTATTGTGCATTATCTGGTGTATTTATTTATTTCTGTTCTGCTATTATCTGTTTCTGTGTTATATTCCAAGGATTACCCTTGCCACCGTCAGTACGGGGTTTGGGGACGTCTCAACTGGTGTGAGTAAAACATTTTAAAACAGTTCAAACAGGTAATCGATATCTCATAAGACCACACCGTATAACGGAACGGGTTTTTCCCTTATGAGAATCCAAATATCTTTATATCAAAAACCTTTTGATAATATAATAATGTCTATCAACACAATATAATAATCATCTAGCAGAAACGCTTTCATCTCACGTTCTACATATATAGTATACAATCAAAACCGCAAGCACGTATTGGGTAATGGATTTCCAACTTTGACAAGGTATGGAACCACCTTTCGCTAGTGTACCTCTAGAGAGGAATACACTGGGTTCAACAAGAACATCTTGCGACCCGGCCACACATGACCGACCACTCATTTAGCTTGAGTGTATCGAATGTATATCACTAACGGTTGGGATCAGCAACCGTTTCCCGAATGGGACAGCATCAACAATAGATTAATAGAAGTAAATAAAACTCTAGATCAGGTGATTATACACCCTACTTCGGTGCGACCGACTTAGCCATGCTGCCTGCCTGATTTCTGTCATTTACCGGATGTGAGGCTAGAAGCTACGCTTTATCATCACACAAGATTCACTTTGAATGCCACATCATGAAATCATCAAATCACCGATTGACGTCCTCAACCATACATTATGTGTTAGCTAAAAGAAGTTTCCTTCTCCGCTTCCACTCTTGGTACGGTTGGAGAAATCAATAAACGTGATCGTCTTGAAATACTCTGTTAGACATCCGTCCATATAAATCATGCAGGAACAGGATGAACTAAAGGCACTATTCTGTAAACAGTATAGCCCTTGCATAACTCCGTCTTCAATTTCCTTTGGCATATATGATTCACAACGCTTATGCCAATACATAGTGGTTCTTTGGAAAATAATCCAACCGGTCTCTCCATATTAACAATGTTAAAATGGTCAAAACTTCGATAGTCTGTGATTTAACTATGGAAGAAAAACAGGTGTGCAAACAACGATATTATTTCCAAATGGAAAATTATATCGATAAAACATCATTCAACAATTATCTCTTTATTAATTAATTGACTTATCCCCTGTTTCCCTATATTCAATATTTCTTATTTTCTAAATTTGGAAAACATACATTATTAACAATGGAAAACATTTCCATTTCTTGTTTTCTTTATTTGAAAACATTTCTGGTTTCTTATTTGGAAAACATTTCCAAAGCTTCTTCATTGGACTTAGACAGATGTTTAAACAAACCATCGCGATGCCAACTCAAACCATTTCCTTTAATTACTAAATTCACTTAACTATCCTTTACTATCGAACCTTAACCATTCCTTAGTTAAAAATGAAGTCAATCAAGTTGGGGTAATACTACCTCCCAGACCTTAACTGAACAACGTTTCTAACCTTGAAATAGGCAAAGTTCACCCTTCTAATTCTTTAACAAACTTCCTTACGTAACTCTCTTTCAAATATTTTCTATTCGATACTTCTTTCCTTCGATAAGGTATATTCGATAACTCTATTCAATTTATTTTATTCACTTAACTCTTTTGATTTAACTTTAACTCTATTCACTTAACTCCTATTGAATAAACTATATTCGATAACTCTTTTAATTTTATTTGAATAAACTATATATTCGATTAACTCCTTTTACTCTATTCGAATAAACTATATTCGATTAACTCCTTTATTCTATTTGAATAAACTATATATTAGATTAACTCCTTTTACTATTTGAATAAACTATATTCGATTAACTCCTTTTACTTTCTATTCGAATAAACTATATTCGATTAACTCCTTTTACTATTTGAATAAACTATATTCGATTAACTCCTTTTACTTTTTACTCGAATAAACTATATTCGATTAACTCCTTTTACTATTCAAATAAACTATATTCGATTAACTCCTTTTTGCTTGAACTCTAATCGATTAACTTCAACTGGTTTAACTCTAACTGGTTAACTTTAATTGATTAACTCCATCTGGTTAACTCTAACTGGTTAACCCTAATTGATTAACTCCATCTGGTTAACCCTAACTGGTTAACTCTAACTGGTTTAACTCTAACTGGTTAACTCTAATTCGAATAACAAATATTCGATTACTTTATTCAACTGACTCGACTCGATTAACCCCTTTTGAATAACTAATTCGATTTACTACTTTCGAATACCATATTCGATTTAACTCCTTTATTCGCTTTGTAAAGATTTCCTTTTTAACAACATTTATTCATTTTAAAGATTTACTTTTAGTAACGGTTCTCCACTTTAAAATGATTTCCTTCTTATAACAGTTTTCTTTTTATAATGTTTTCCCTTTTTCTAAATATCTCCTATTTATAAATATTCCAATTTATAAATATTCCATTTATAAATATTTTTTTTTCAAATATCACTTTGAAAATATTCCCTTATCAACATTTCGGTATGTTATGGTATTCAACATATCAAATCACGATGATTAGTATCGTCCAAACACATATAATCGACAACAGATTATATATCACATCATATATCACAATATATGAAAAACAGTAAAAATAAGTGTTGAGGAACCCCGTTGGATTCCTCCAACCTGTTTCCCTGCATCACATATGTTAAAAGATATAAATAACATCACTTTCAGTTCCATATGATATATTCTGTTAAACAGAATCAATATAGAAATTCAGCTAACTGACTAGCAGTTCAATCAAACAATCAACACACAGTCAATCAACCAATATTTAACAGTTCTAAAAAATACAACATGAAATTATAAACTGTTCAGAGTTTGTGAGTTTTACTCACCTTGAACGATCATCGTTAATAACGATAACCATCGCTTGGTTCAGATGGACAATTTATTTTACAATAAATTGTAACTAGCTCAAACTCACTCCCAATCAATTTCATTCCGTAGTTTTCGTCACGGCGATTCCAACGATACTAAATTTGCGAAATTCTAAAAATGAACGGATAAGATATAGAAATTCTCTAGTTAATACATTATTTGAATAGAATTAAATAGATACATATATTTAAATATTGGACTGTCACCCCCTTTTAAATTCTCTGGGTCCATTTAGAAAAGAACAAACCCGCATTAAACTCTAGTTTCTTCCTCCTTGTTTAATGAAACACAATGCTTCCTAAATCAAACACCACAGCCATCTTTTGATCTTTTATTTCACACTCATTTGTTCACACAAACAAAACCAAAGAACCAGGTCCACCTTACTTCTAATTGGTCCGTTATTACTGCTGACCCCATGTAAACTATTCACGGCTCCTATCTTCTTCCACTTCAACAAACTGAAATTCTCCAGTAATTTCTTCGATCCAGTACATACGAACCTTCCAACCATTATCGCAAGCCATCCATCCTCCGGTCGACTACCACATACACCAAGATCAAACGTTGAACTCCTCAAACTCCCCCTCTCCTCAACCGAGACCACCACTTTAAAACGCGATATGAAAACCGTGGTCCTTCCTACTGTGAAACATCGACAGTTTTTTTTCTCAAAAAAAAAACACTAGAATCTTGTCGCAAGCCCCTACTCATCACACTAAACCTGAATCCATCGTTCAATTTCAGAACCAACTCCAAAAGTCTCGAGTTTAGCTACCCTAAAAGAGGCTGTGTTGATTTCGAGTTCAGAAAATCGAAATCTCACTCAACCAAATTAGTATAGGATTGAAGAGGATGACAAGAGGATTGCAAATATATATCTCCTTCGAATTATAGGATTTTATCCTAATTATTGGATTTTTCTGAAGAACGATTTTCACTGTTGAATGATTTAAGAACTAGCGGCGATGAAATGAATAACGTAGGGTTAGAGAATAGTTTATGGTATTTAAAGGGTTGAGACAAAATATCTAGTTATTTTGTTTTGTTTTTATATTAATATAAATTTTCAGTAAGTGTTTTCAATTACAACGATCACACACGATACCAAAAAATCACGGAAATAGACATGCAGCTACAGTCTGACATTACGGTCCCAACGAAACTGGTTTCGTCGAATTCCGACTTCGTTTGCAAAAGTGGCTATTTTTAAAACTTTGGATGACCCATTTAAATATATAAATATATTTAAATAAAATCAAATTTAATCTTTAAAAATAAATATTATCGTATATATCCACAGTGGAATAACATACAGCTCTACTGGGATTTATAACTTGATATTTCAATCTGGGTCAACCCGATATTCTATTTATATTGAAATTCCTTTTTAAAATATAAATAATTCCTTTATAAATTATAAGGGAATTCCACAGCGACTTTTCTAAAATTTGATTTGGACGTAAATCAAAATCTACACGAAGAAATCCCAATTTTTCTCTTCCACTAGAAAGATATACTCCACCGGCTCCACACGTTTCTTGTTTCACAGAAATCCGAGTTAAAACGAACTCTGTATATTCAGTTGAAGTTCAAATCACCAAATAGCGAACTGCCACACCATTTCGAGCTCTATTTTATTTATAATATAATTATACATTTAAACTATCGTTTATATAATATATTCGTTATTCAAATTCAATTCTAAACTGAATTAAATATTATAGATGATCCGGTTCACACCATATGGCAATTTCCGCCAATTATGATTATTTCAGAATTTAATATATTATTTAAATTATTATTTTAATTAAATATTCACCATTATTTAATTTCATGAAAATTAAAGCCACTATATCACTGTTTATATAATTAAATAAATTAATTATAATACCTCTGCCAATGCGTGTCATTACAAGGACATACATTCATCTTGACTTGAAGATTTCGGGGGCGAAATCCTTTAAGGAGGGGAGAATGTTACACCCTGAATTTTCGTTGCTTGTTAAAAGAACAAATTAAAGAATACTAAATTTTTAAATGAGAATTAAGGGAAACAGGTTACGCCATTGCGTTCGTCTAGAAATTCTGCTTGGAGTAGAGTCCAAGTTTTTGTGAATCGGACTTCGTATGAGGAAGTTATGGCACTTAGAAGTTTCAAGAATTTAAATAAATTGAAACAACTTAGATTTAAATTCAAAATTCAAACAAAAACAAAGAAGCGGGCTGGGCAAGATTTTTCCCGCCCCAGGCCAGGTCAACCAAGGGGTCGACCAGGGGGTCGACCTCCCCTATACAGGTCGACCTACCCACTCGCCCAGATCCAAATTGTGACGATTTTCTGACCGGTTGCTGAGTCTTTTCTGACTTGCTGCTGAGTCACTAGGGCATAGGTGGCAATTCTGGATAACTTTATCTAGTCTGGACCGTTGTGATTGCTCCTAGGATGATCTAACAACTCACATAAATTTTAACCTCTATAAAAGCAACCCTATTCCTTAACCCTAAATCATACGAATTCATTCCAAGGAGCCACCATGCTGTCCATGATCGTCCTAGCCAGCATTTCTTCTCACACTAGAAAGTAAGCTAGGAGCTACAAATCAAAACTAACTTAGAGAATTGATAGTCTTCGTTAAGGGATTGGTTTTCAGTTTCAGAAAATAGATCCCAGAAAACAATACTTTCTTTTGTTTGCATAGACGTGAACGATAAAAAGTTATGATTTGTAACAAAGTGGAAGCTAAAGTTATTCCTAGTTGTAAGATAATGGTGATGCTTATTCATGTCTATTCTTGTAATGATTCTATCGTATATGCCTATGAGACTATTGTGGTTATTTTGTTGATGTTCAACCAATCGTGTATTATGTAAATTTGGTGACTTTTTCATGTTATGTTACATGCAAGTTATTATGCTAAGACATGTATTATGTTTAGATCTACATTTAGATCAATGAAAATTGGATCCAAAATAAAAGTTCACATTCACATGCCTAGTTGAACTTGTGTAATTCCATATGCTTAAGATTCATGTTTATTGGATCCAAAATAAAAGTTCATATTCACATGTCTTGTTGAACTTTTGTAATTCTATATGCTTAGGATTCATATTTATTGGATCCAAAATAAAAGTTCACATTCACATGCCTAGTTGAACTTGTGCAATTCCATATTCTTAAGATTCATGTTTATTGGATCCAAAATAAAAGTTCACGTTCACATGCCTAGTTGAACTTGTGTAATTCCATATACTTTAGATTCATGCTTATTGGATCCAAAATAAAAGTTCACATTCACATTCCTAGTTGAACTTGTGTAATTCTATATGATTAAGATTCATATTTATTGGATCCAAATTGCAAGTTTACATTTACATGCCTAGTTGGATTTGGGTAATTTCATATGCTTAAGACTCATGTTGATTTGGATCAAAAAATGCAAGTTCATTGTTTTATGCCAAATTTATATGACACATGTTTAGTTAGATCCTTATTATGTTGTATGAATGGTACATGCTCCCTTCTTTCCCCTTTTGTATATAAGTTAGGCTAATTTACGAGCCTAACATTATATGTGAATTGTGCGAACTTATGACAGGGGTACCGTTGGGAAAAACCATAAATTTATATTAATGCCATAATTTGGCCCATAAATATATGAATGATTGGTGGCATAAAAATTGTATAATTTATATACAAAAAACTTTGAATATGATTTAGAGGATAAATGGGGGCATGACTCGAATTAACCGTTCCGTCCATCTAGGCTTGGGTTTGGAAATCCATCTCTCCCTGGCTATCCCTAACTAGCCCGATGGATGGAACGGTTAATTCAAATATAATTTGAATTTGAAGTTGTTTTAAACCTTGAAAACTAATTGGAATTTAAACTAATAAATGCCATGTAAGGACCATTTATGAAATTTAAATTTAGATTTAGATTTAAATAAAAAGTGTTTTGAATTCATATGGTTTGCAACTTATTTAAATTTAAAATTAGATTGGAAATGATTTTTGATTTAACTTATAAATCAGTTGTGAAATTTAGTTAAATTTAAGTTCAAAAGGATTTGAAGGAATTATATTTAAATCATTTTATAATGCGCTACGGTGCGACCGTTTGTAAATATCAATTTAAATTTTCAAATGATTATAACTTGACCGTTTGAAATCGGTTTGACTTGAAACAAGAAATGTTGATTTTCAAATATTAACAGTTTTTGAGTAGAAAAGAAAATTTTGAATTTCAACATAAATTTTTAATTTATGTTCAAAAATAAATTTGGAAAAGGTCAATGCAAGTGCAGTTCGGCGACCATAATGGAAATTCAAATAAAACCAGCTTTAAATTTAGAGAGAATTCAAGATAAATCTTACTTTGTTAACTTAAAGTAATTTGAAATAAATTATTTGAATTTTTGAATTGATTTGAAATCGATTTGAATTAAATGGATGTTGCAGCGCTTTTAGTAACATTCAAAACGTTATCATATCATTTCCAAAGAAAAATGGGTTTTAAAATTTATAAATTATAAACCATTATTTTAAATGGTTAATGGATTTTTAATGGTTTAGAGAGATTTTTAACCGATTAAATATTTGTATATGGAATTATTTATCAATTATAAAAGTGAGAATTTAACGGGGATGAGTTGGATAGAGTTATTGTAACGACCCAGATTTTCTGGTCGATTTATTTTGAATATTTGATATTATTTTAAATATTGAGCTGATAATATAAATCGATTTTTATATTGAATTATCGATATAATTATCGTAATATGAGGATCATAAGTAATTCAATTTGAAATGGAGTCAAAATGATTTATATGAATTTGTATTTGAATTTAAATTATATTATATTAATTTATTTTGGTTATTTATATTTACATTCAAATTTAAATATCAAAATATATTCAGTTAGTTCAGAATAATGTTACACTATTGAAATAACAGTGGTTACGTTAAAATAGCGGTTCGTTGTTTAAATGTATAGACCCTGAGATATTTATAATGGATAAGATCGAAATCGAATCGAAAATCAAATCGATATCTGTTTAAAAAGAATAAAAGATCTCTTTATATCGAATCAAAATCAAATCAAATTAATTAGAAAATCTTTTCAAATTAAATACAAAGATCTGATTGTACTTCATGTTCCCTTCTTCTTCTATATAATTGCACCCTTCTTTATAAAACATCAAAACAGTCTCTTTGAAAATTCATTTCCTCCATTCTCAGATTTCAATTAGAAGCCGCATTCATTCCTTCCCCTTCTATTTCCTCAAAACATAAATCGACCCTCTGTATATATAATAAAATAAAAAGAGAAAGTCGAAATCGA
Source organism: Allium sativum (assembly GCA_030737875.1). Classification (NCBI taxonomy): domain Eukaryota; kingdom Viridiplantae; phylum Streptophyta; class Magnoliopsida; order Asparagales; family Amaryllidaceae; genus Allium; species Allium sativum. The sequence goes on from CM060916.1 coordinate 41,360,382, forward strand.
CTTCGCAATCGAATCTTGAGGATTTGGGGAGCTGGAAACACATGCGCGAGCGATATAGCAGCATCGCGACGGGAGGACATCGATAAGGGTTTCTGACTACGTTGAAATATGCGATGAGAAGATCAATATTGTTGATATCGCGATGGTGATTTGGGGGAAACTCGGGTAGCGGATCTGACAGTGCAGGCCATTCAAAAGTAAGTGGTTTAAGGATAAACACGTTTTGATTTTTGCTGATGGAAGGGAACCTTCTTAGGTGCGAGTACATGCCTAGATCTTGATGTAGCAAGGCACAAGTCTGGAGTGAATATTTCTGTGATGACCCTAAACTTCCGAAGACCGAAAGTAAGGAAAATCATTTAGGAATACAACATATTTACAACAAAAACAGATCTCAGATAATTATCATAACACATAAACCATTGCAGCGGAAATAAATGTCATTAGCATCATAATATCCAATACATCATAGTACGCAGTACAGGATACAACTTAGCCAAATAAGAGTCTCAACAAAAAGGGAAATAAGTTTTGAAATGGAAACAAACAATCTCAAACTCCGTCACATACATTAAAGCTACAAAAGGTAAAATGTCTCAAGCAGAAGTAAAAACTAGAGAAAAGGTCTTCTTATTATTCCGTCCAAGCAAGCTCCAATTAGAATGTATCACCTAAACCTGTCAATTGGCTGCCCGTGTGGAAAGAGGGCACCCGAGTTTGCAAAACTGAAACAAACCATGAGTCAGTCAGGGGACTGGTGTGAGAATTCTTAACTAAATTAACTAACAACATTTCAAATCTCAGGACCACGCCGCTAATGCGGAACGGGTTTACTCCATTGGATTGCGAGTGCATAATTTATAAAGTTTGTATAAAACAGCGAAAATACTTTTGAAAAATGAAATCATCATAAGACTCAAGTCCTGTCACACAATGCAACGCACACAGGAGGATAGAGTTTTCCCTTATGATGATCAAACATGCTTAATACGTGAAAAGTAATATTTTAATATTATTATTAGTGTCTAGGCAATATTAAAATACTTCAAAATAAATATATCAATCCTAGACGGCATAGGTACCATATACTATGTCGCCGTATATAAGTTTACAATCAAAACCGTGATGTCGTATTGGGAATTGGTTTTCTGTCATGAAGTCGAGGCTAGGGATCGTCCTCTTCCGATTCAAGACACTATAGCAGATGCCTTAGGATCCCTCGTAGTGAACCCTTGGATCTTCAGGGCCGGTCCCCACCTAACGGTAGTGGATTGGCTAATCCTGAACACACATTTCCCGATTCCTTTGAACCTATATTATGACCAGTTCCGGCCTATAAAAACCCAAGGTACCTCAATCCAAAATCCACATAAGTAAAATGTCGGGCCGTGTTAAAGCCCAAACACCACTAGCTAGAAAGAAACGTGTGCACTCCCTGCAGTCCTAATACCGTTTTTGACTCATACCAGGGTGTGAGGCTCGCGAAGTCATGTTATACACAAAGCTATGCCTAAATAGGCTATGCTTTGATCATCAACCACAAGGCGTGCTTTTCAACAAAGCCTTGATCATTGCATCTTGGCGTGCCACATTGAAAATTCAACGCCATGCGATCGATAACTATTACTACGTATCAGGGTGTTAAGTAGAGAATAAATTCTCTACCACCAAACAGACATATATTAATAGAAATCGATTTAATTACATGAAGTGAATTTCAACGTCAGACACGCATCCATTTACAAGTCCGTTCTGGGTCTGAACGAAACCGGAGACACCAAAAAGGCGCTCGCTTATCCGCACGACCAACACATACGTCCGGACAATTACTGCTTCGACCCCGTCCTGGGAGCAAGTCAGTCCAAGGTATCAGAAGTCATCGTCCATTCGATGTGAAGATCGCCGGTCTTCAACCATCGTCTTCTTATATCTTTGATTTAATCGTCGTGCAATTATTTAAAATGAGTTAAACTCGGCCTTTTCAAATAATTGTCGCATAATTATAATTTAAAACGTTTCATATATATTTATAACTATTTATCGCTATTTTTATTTATTAAAAATAGCTCGAAATAAATAAATGACGTTTCAGATCAATGGGCGACCCTGGCTCTGCTTTTACCAAAATTTGATTTACACATATCTTAAAATCTAACCGTCGGATTTTGATGAAATTTATATCGTTGGAAAGCTCTTCCCAAAGCGGCCCTAACGGTTCCAGTTTTAGGAAAATCCAACTGTCGGATCATTCGGAATAATCGTTTGAAGTTACGATTGTCGATACGCGAACTGCCGCTCTCGTTTCGTTAAATTTTATATTTATATATAAACCATTGGACGATTCCCTTTACTAAAATTCATTCCTTTATTCTATGAAAAATAACATTTTTGTCCGCCAATTCTAATGCGACAAAAATGATGTTTTCAACATTGTATATTTTCATATTCAATAAAAATGACATTTTTGTTCGCCAATTCTAATGCGATAAAAATGATGTTTTCAACATTGTATATTTTTATATTCAATAAAAATGACATTTTTGTTTGCCAATTCTAATGCGACAAAAATGATGTTTTCAACATCGTATATTTTTATATTCAATAAAAATGTTCTTTTTATCCTATTCGTTTAAAATACCTAAAAGTGTACTTTTAATGTAATTCATTTTTTTATAACACAAAAATGTAGTTTTTATGTTTTTATAAAATATAAATATATTATCTCTTTTCTTTTACAATGAAAAATGTAAATTCTTTTACATTGAAAAAAATTGTGAACCTTTCATTGTTACATAGAAAAATGTAAATCTTTCATCTTCACATAGGAAAAAGTAAATCTTATATTTTAACATAGAAAAATGTAAATTTCCTATCATTACAAAGAAAATTGTAAATCTTATATTTTAACATAAAAAAATGTAAATTTCCTATCTTTACATAGAAAAATGTAAATCTTATATTTTAACATAGAAAAATGTAAATTTCCTATCTTTACATAGAAAAATGTAAATCTTATATTTTAACATAGAAAAATGTAAATTTCCTATATTTACATAGAAAAATGTAAATCTTATATTTTTACATAGAAAACTGTAAATTTCCTAATTATTATTCCTTAATGCACATTTTTCTTTATAGGGGATATTTTCCTATCAAACTCATATGTCAAATTGGTGTCAAAATATGATAACCCAAAAATAATGGGTTTTTTCCAACCATTTCTATTTACCCAACATCGTAATTTCAATTTCCACAAATATAATAATATGGTTTTTGGCCTAACGGTTTCTATTTACCCAACATCGTCATTTCAATGTCCACACATACAACACACTATGATTTGGTGTATAAATTTGATGAATCACAATAAAAGGTCTCATCTTTATTTTATTTGCAAATCAAATAAAATATCAAATCTTTATTTGTGAATCAAATAAAATATCTAACCTTAATTTATCTTTTAATTAAAATTTAAAAGATTTAAACTTTCTTTATTTGATAAATCACAAACAAAATTAAGATTCAATATTTTGATCTTATTATGTAAATCAAAGTAAAGATTTCACCTTTGTTATTATTTTGCAAACAAAAATAAAGATTCAATTTTTTTTTATTTTGCAAAGCAAAAATAAAGCTTTAACTTTTGTTTTATTTTGTAAATTAAAAATAAAGATCAAACCTTTGTTTTATTTTGCAAATCAAAATAGAATTTACCTTATGCTATTATTTTACAAATCAAAGTAAAAATTTTCCTTTCTTTTATTTTTCTAATCAAAACAAAAACTCAACTTTTCATTTTATGTGTTGAACCAAAATAAAGATTTAAATTTTCATTTTTGTTGTAAAACAAACAAAGATCCAATTTTTCATTTTATTTTGTAAAAACAAAATAAAGATTCAAAATTTCATTTTTGTTTGTGAAACAAACAAGATTCCGTTTTTATATTCTTATAAAGAGATAAAAATAAAAATAGAAATCAAATAAAAATAAAACCAATAAAGATGAGAACTTTATAGAGATTACATCATAATTTTACAGATCTAAACTGACATGCTATATTGTGATATCACAACGAATATTAACAACCGTACAACAATCACCAATTACAGATCAGAAATAACATACAATGATTCACATAATAAATATAATTAAATTATTTAATTATTAAAATCTAGAAATCTCATAGTCGTTGCAGATTTTGGCCAAAATCCAAACTATTCAGAATGGTCCCGTTTCAGTGTCAACACGTTCTATTCGCTGTTACGATTTCAACGCTTCCGAAATTGTCAAATTCTGAGTTGAAACGAATCAGTTATGGTTAAATGAAGTTTTAAAACAATTGAAATTAATTAATTAATTAGTTAAAAAAATAACCTCTCTTCTTCCTCCAGTAAAACGGCCGATGGGTTTTCTATTTTTTTCGATCCTAGGGTTGGAACTTGCTCGAGAACCGGGACACCTGCTGACGATCGGACCAGACCACGGCAGAGGGCTACGGGAGGCGCACGGGGGGGGGGGGGGGGGAGGGGGGGGTGTTGGGGGGTGGGGGGGTTGGTTGAGCTCGGTCGAGCTTTGGGGGCCCACGGCGGTGAAACGCGGCAGACATTGGGGGCTCGGAGCGGTCGCTACAGGCGACTATGGGGGTGATGACCGTACGGATGTGAAGGTGGTGAAAATCTCTTCAAAATATTGAACTGGAGTTGTGGGATTTACTGAGTAGATCAATGGGAATTTGTGGAGGAAGTTTCGACGTGTTTAGGACATGGATTTAAGGTGGCGGTGGCAGAGACGATGAATAGTAGCTTAGGGTTTTCAAATTCCTATATTTATAATATATTTTAATGTATTTTTACAATTAAATCCATATCTTACAAACCGGTTCAATTTCAGTCTAGCAGAAGGTGCCCCTAGCCAAGACCCCATATTCCGGATCCAATGGGATAGGTCCCGTCAGCCCAAACGGTTGTTTATGGCCTGTATTATTTAATTTAATATTTAATTCCTTTATTAAATTAATTCGTTCGCACAAATAATTTTACTGAGGCCACATACGAGCTTAGAAAATCCAGAAAAAATATATTTTCTATGTTATGACGATACGTCCTAACAAAATTAATTTCGTCGAATTCTGACACTGTTTGAAAATTTTCTATTTTTCAGTCGACTAAATTTGACTATAATCAACCAAACACATTTTCCTTCGCCACGCTCACATATTAATTCGAAAAATTCTAAAAATTGAAACCTAGCAATAATATAACATTCAGGTTCCAATGAAAGTGGTTTCGTCGAAAATAGAGATCATTTGAAAATTGACTATTTTCACTGGCTTTAATATTATTTAAAAATGAAAATTTTAATTTCTGCCACATTTTTCCACCAAATAATTCAAAATAAAAATTTTAAATTGGTTCGGATTTTCCTGGTCGTTACAATTTCTAATGATGAGGTTAAGGGAAATTGTGTAAGTTAACCGTTGGAGATTCGAGATAGAGATGGTTTTGTATGTGTTAAATGGTAGTGTTGCATTGTTTTGTTGAAGCGGAAGAAGATGTTGGGGTGGGAAGATGGAACTAATGACAGTGGATTGAAATGGATGATGGGGGCGCTGGAAATTGAATGGTGGCAGTTAGAAGTGAATGGCAACAACATTTTTTGTTTGAAGCAGAATTAGAATTTAAAAGGTAATTATTTGTTAAATCTTTATTAAGAAAACATTAAATATTTTAAATGGTTAAATATTTAAAATATGTTATTTGTTGTCATACGAGGCCCGCTTGGGACAAATGAGTCACGATGGATTTGTTCGAAGTTTATGGAGTAAATCGAAATCAGATTGGTATTTATTTCTAAACAAAATGAGGAATTTAAAATGGAATCAGAACAGATTGCAATTAAAATCTGGTGAGTAAATCTCACTCACCTGTTATTTAGAATTATTTTTATCCATTAAATATAATTGTGTTGCTTGTTTGAATGCTTTCTGGTTATTTGAAATATATTATTTATTTAGGGTGACTATTATATATATATATATATATATATATGCTTGGTGGTTGGATTCCAACAGTATTATTAGCTGATGCCCGCAGTATCATTAGCGGATGACCCTACGCCCACGTATATAAGTGGATCCCCTTTTTATACCGCGATATCCTACCTCGAAGCAGGATGGGTATTATTTCTGTTGACTAACGTCTGTGGATGCAGGAAAAACAGGTTGGTGGGATGCAACTAGATTCCTCAAAAATATTTTATTTGTTCGTTTTCATATATATTATCATATATGATGTATTGGTTGATAATTGAGTGGTTTGATTGTTTAAATATCACTAGGCTTAAATGTTGAGATTTTAAAATATCATGAAAAGGAATTTTGCAGATTTAAAAAGGAAATTCTATTTTTTTCTAAAATAGAATTTGAAATTTCAAATGAGAAATTCAAATAGAATTTGAATATGAGAAATTCAAATAGAATTTGAATTCAAAAGAATTAATTATGGTATTTGAATTCAAAGACAATTAATCATGGTATTTGAATTCAAAGAGAATTAAATATGGTATTAGAATTCAAATGGAATTTAAATTATAGAATTTGAATTCAAAGGAATTCAAATGGAAATTGAATAAAGGAAATTCAAATTTAGAATTTGAATATATGGAATTTGAACAAAGAAATTTAAAATGTAGAATTTGAATAAAATTAGACTATAGAATTTGAACAGAAATTTGAATTCAAAGGAATTGAAATAGAATTTGAATTCAAAGGAAGTCAAATAGATTTGAATAAAGAAAGTTCAAATGAAATTTAAATATAGAATTCGAAAATAGAAGTGAAATGGAGTTAATTATAGAAATTCAAATGTAATTTGAATACAGAATTTGAATGGAGTTTGAATATAAAAATTCAATCTGGATTTGAATAGAGAATTTAAATATAGGTGTAGAATATAGAAATTTAAATAGATGTTGAATATAGAAATTTTAAAGGAAATTCAAATATAGAATTTGAATATAGGGATGTAAATAGAATTTGAATAAGAGGATTTAAATAGAATTTGAATAATAGAATTAAATCGGAGTTTGAATTTGAAATTCAAATAGAATAAATATAGAATTTGAATTCAAAGAGAATTAAATAGGGAATTTGAATGTAGAATTCAAAAAGAATTCAAATGGAATTTAAACTAAAGAATTTGAATATAGCATTCAAATGAAATTTTATACTATGGAATTTAAATATATAATTCAAATGGAACTTAAAATATGGAATTTGAATATAGGATTCAAATAAAAGTGAAATTGGAATTTGAATATAGAATTCAAATAAAAGTGAAAATGGAGTTGGAATCAAGAAAATTCAAATAGAGTTAAAATGGAGTTGAATTCATTTTAATGAAGTTTAAAAGTCTATATATATAAATATAATTAAAACGAACTCGCCGCCGCGCTGCAGTTCGTAAATTGACGTTTCGAACTTAAATTAAATATACATAACTCAATTGAAGTCGGAATTCTTTGAAACAAGAAACATCAGGACCGATTTGATAATAGTTTCCTAATGGAGGAGAAAAATCTGCATTTCGTTGAATAAATTTTGAGTTATATCAAAGTCAAATTTTCAGAAAAACAACTCCATAGCCATTTAAAAACCATAATGGTTTATTTAATTTTATAAAAGGATTTTAAACAAATCAAAATCCGAATTTCTATTTAGAAAATTTCAGATTTTGAGTTGTAAATTATATGTGAACTCAAGTGGAGTAATGAATTGATTTTTGAAACAGAAATCAGATTTTTGATTATTGAATAGAATTAACTAATTCGAGTAGTTATTAGTTAATGAGATTTCAAATGAATATTGGGCTTTGAATAAATGAATTCGATTTGAAAATTTATATTCGAAATCAAAAAGGAAACTTCAAATGAAAATGGAATTTAATTTAGTAATAAGCAAGTTAAATATTTTATTTGAACATGATATGTTCAAATAACAAGTGAAATAGGCTAAGAAGCTAATTAAAGAAAAAAATGGGTGAAACTGAATTCAAATGATTGGATTGAGTTGAATTGAATTGAAAACAGCTGAGCATCTGTTAAACAGGTATGAATGAAGAGAATGAGGTATAAATTTAGTGCCCGACAAAAAGGTACATGTTTAAATTCATATATGAGATTTTATGCGCCGTATCGGCAAGCCGCTTGACATTTTCTTTTTCTTTTGGATTGGTGAGGGCCATGGGAGGTTATTGAAATATCCCGAAGCTCCCGGTACAATGGAGGTTATGACAAATTTTTCCGGGAATTTAAGGAGTTATAATATTTTTAAGATAATTTGATAGTTAGAAATCAATGTATCGATGTATATTGAATTCGATAAGGAAACGAATTTAAATAGGATATTATAAACAAAAAGGAAATCTATAAATTAGAAATAGAAAGCGAACCATATAAATGATTTTAAAAATGAATAATTGGGTTTTATAGTGTGTTTATTCAAGGTTAGTGGTTTTGCCGTTTTGACGTTGAGTATGTTTTAAGTCAAGGTCTGAGAGGTAATTTTACCCCAACTTGATTGATTTCATTTTTAATTGATAAATAGCAAGATCTAGTCTCGAAGAGAAGTGTTTGAATAAGAGTTAGTTAAATAAAATATTTGGGTTGTTGTAACGATGTTTTACACAGCATTCGTTTTAATCCAAGTGGTGGAAAATTTGGAAATATAAAAGTAAATATTTCCTGAATATAATTAAAGTAGTCGGGAAAGAGATAAGTGATTGAAAATGTTTTCAATTGCAAATAGAATATATTTTCTAAGTATAGAAAATAAAAAAAGGTGATATATGGTAAGGTTTTTCCAACTAGCGTAAGAAATCAATAAGATTTCTGGAAATATTTGGGTAACAAATATTTGATAGGGAAATGAAGAAGTGAATATATTAATGAAATATTAATTAAAGGCCAAGTGATTTGTTTGATGTATGGATGGGTATTTGTTTTTCTTCGATAATTAAATAACCGACTTTCGAAGTGTTTGCCAATATCGTTGTCAATATAAAGAGACCAGTTGGATTGTTATCCGTGAACCACTATGTATTGGCGGTAGCATTGCGAATCAGATTATATGAAGATAATCAAAGATGGTGTAAAGTGCAAGGGCTTTTTCTATTAATAGAAATTGTGCCTTCGGTTTCGTTCAGTCCCAGTATGAAGATATATGGACGAATGTCTAACAAAGTATTTCCAATGAGCGAATGGGTTGGTCTGTAAAAATATATATATGGTTGCAACGGATTTATTCCCTGAGCATAACATCCAGAATATTTGTGCAAATCAATGAGTGATCAACGGATCTGTCAATGTGGCATTCAAAGGGATTGTGCTGTCAATAAAGAGAAAGTAATCGTAGCCTCAGGCCTCAACAACCGGGCGATGACAAAAATCGGGCAGGCAACATGGCTATGTAGGTTGGTCCTATTAGTGTGTATAATCACCTATCTAGAGATTCCTTTAATTTCTTATGCTATTCGATGCTGTCCCATTTGGGAAACGGTTGCTGATCCCAACCGTTGGTGATATACATTTGATACACTCAAGTGAAATGAGTGGTCAGTCATGTGTGGGCCGGGTTGTAAGATGTTCTTGTTGAACCAAGTGTATTCCTCTCTAGAGATACACTATCGGAAGGTGGTTCCATACCTTGTCATGTTGGAAATCCAATCTCCAATAAGCGCCATGAGGTTTTTGATTTTATACTATGTATGTGGAGCATGAGATGCAAGCGTTCTGCTATTTGGTTATTTATTTGATGTAGACATTATTATAATATCACTGGATTCTTAAATTAAAGTGTTTTGGATTATAGTAAGGTAAAAACCGTCCATGTTTATGTGTGTGCTGGCCTTGCTATTATCTTTCCTTTCGAAAGATTTAGAAAGTTAAACAAATGGTTGGAATTTACTCACACCAGTCCCATGACTGACCCAGAGTTTAATTTTTTTTTCCTAAACTCTTGGGTTCCCAAATTTGTACGGGCAGTCAAGTAGTTGGGATTTTTTTCAGATTCACTTGGAGGAGCTTGGAGCATGAGGCTTCAGTGTTAGATATATAGTATTTCTATTTCTGTTGTGTTGTAAGTGTTGTAATATGGTAACTGTATGTTATACAGTGAAAATTTTGTATTTCAAAAGTTATGTTATTTAATATTTTTTATTCGTTCCGCTGTGAGTTTGTGATCATCGTTTTTCTTCTATTCTAATATTTTTTCTTTCTATTTTCATCCTCTAATTTCTTTCTAATAATGATTCGTATTTCTGTGCAATTTGGGATGGATGTGTGGTGTTATTAGTCAACTCAGATAGTATGGATTTGTGGGTCGTTACAGTTGGTATCAAAGCTTAGGTTGAGCGAATAACTAGGCTTGTGTGGCATATGCTCGTTGGAGATAGGGTCAGTAGTACCCTAGAATGAGTTGAGTGTATATATACGAGAGAGCGTATTTGTTAGTTGATATAAAAACTGTTTTATAATGTGTTGGCCAGTTTGTTGAGTGGTTTATGAATTCTAATCGAATAGTGGGACGCCACAAAGTCAATAGGAATTTCTAAACACTTGAACAGAAGATTGAACACGATATTGTTTTAAAGTGGGTGAATAAAATTATTTTACCCAAAATTATATTTTGATATAAAAAGAATAATTTACTAAAATTATCGATGTGTTTGATGTTATCGTTATAATCAGATGAGATTATAAAATTGGATTGGTTATATAGAACCAAATAGAATTTGTATATGAATGTAATATACAAATGAGATGAATTAAAATTTAATTCAAACTAGAATTTGGAATTTAAAATCATGGGAAGTTTGAAAATATTTTCTGAAGTATATTGAAATAATATAGCTTTGTTTTGAAAGGAATTTTGAATAAAAATCATTTTGAATGGATTCTGAAAGTGATAAAGCACTAAACTCACTTCAGTAGCTGGGAAATAATCCAGATAATGATTGCAGCGTTATCAGTGTTCATTTTCGAGTTCTAAGTGATGAATTACTACCGTAGAAAAGTTTCGATAGACATTTGTTTGAAAGAAAACAAGTTGGGTTTGAAAATTCAAATGTTTTGAATTTGTGATGAGTTATAATATAGGTATATGTTTATATGATTTCAAAGGGATTTGAAATAAATACCCGGAGATTTAAATTTTGAAATTTAAAATTTAACTTAAACAAGTTAAATGAATCGAAATGGGTAAATTGAATTGGAATCAAGTTGAATGAGTATGTATGGTGTGCAACGTAAATGGGAATCAAAAGTTTTGGTAGAATTATTTTTTTTGAAATAAGAAATGTTTAAGTTTTAGCATCAATGGGCTTTTGAAAAGTAATGGATTTGTACCATTTTTCCTACCTTAGCAATTTTGAGGACGAAATTATTTAAGGGGGAAAGAATGTAATGACCCAGATTTTCTGGTCGATTTATTTTGAATATTTGATATTATTTTAAATATTGAGCTGATAATATAAATCGATTTTTATATTGAATTATCGATATAATTATTGTAATACGAGGATCATAAGTAATTCAATTTGAAATGGAGTCAAAATGATTTATATGAATTTGTATTTGAATTTAAATCATATTATATTAATTTATTTTGGTTATTTATATTTACGTTCAAATTTAAATATCAAAATATATTCAGTTAGTTCAGAATAGTGTTACACTGTTGAAATAACAGTGGTTACGTTAAAATAGCTGTTCGTGGTTTAAATGAATGGACCCCGAGATATTTATAATGGATAAGATCGAAATCAAATCGAAAATCAAATCGATATCTGTTTAAAAAGAATAAAAGATCTCTTTATATCGAATCAAAATCAAATCAAATTAATTGGAAAATCTTTTCAAATTAAATACGAAGATCTGATTGTACTTCATGATCCCTTCTTCTTCTATATAATTGCACCCTTCTTTATAAAACAACAAAACCGCCTCTTTGAAAATTCATTTCCTCCATTCTCATATTTCAATTAGAAGCCGCATTCATTCCTTCCCCTTCTATTTCCTCAAAACAGAAATCGACCCTCTGTATTTTTTTTTAAAAAAAAAGAGAAAGTCGAAATCGACTTCGCAATCGGATCTTGAGGATTTGGGGAGACGGAAACACATGCGCGAGCGAGATAGCAGCATCGTGACGGGAGGACATCGATAAGGGTTTCTGACTACGTTGAAATATGCGATGAGAAGATCAATATTGTTGATATCGCGATGGTGATTTGGGGGAAACTCAGGTAGCGGATCTGACAGTGCAGGCCATTCGAAAGTAAGTGGTTTAAGGATAAACACGTTTTGATTTTTGCTGAGGGAAGGGAACCTTCTTGGGTGCGAGTACATGCCCAGATCTTGATGTAGCAGGGCACGAGTCTGGAGTGAATATTTCTAATGATGAGGTTAAGGGAAATTGTGTAAGTTAACCGTTGGAGATTGGAGATAGAGATGGTTTTGTATACGTTGAATGGTGGTGTTGCATTGTTTTGTTGAAAGTGGAAGAAGATGTTAGGGTGGGAAGCTGGAACTGATGACAGTGGATTGAAATGGATGATGGAGGCGCTGGAAATTGAATGGTGGCAGTTAGAAGTGAATGGCAACATCATTTTTGGTTTGAAGTAGAATAAGAATTTAAAAGGTAATTATTTGTTAAATCTTTATTAAGAAAACATTAAATATTTTAAATGGGTAAATATTTAAAATATGTTATTTGTTGTCATACGAGGCCCGCTTGGGACAAACGAGTCACGATGGATTTGTTCGAAGCTTATGGAGTAAATCGAAATTAGATTGGGATTTATTTCTAAACAAAATCAGGAATTTGAAATAGAATCAGAACAGATCGCAATTAAAATCTGGTGAGTAAATCTCACTCACCTGTTATTTAGAATTATTTTTATCCATTAAAAATAATTGTGTTGCTTGTTTGAATGCTTTCTGAATGTTTGAAATATATTATTTATTTAGTGTGACTATTATATATATATATATATATATATATATATATATATATATATAGGCTTGGTGGTTGGATTCCTGCAGTATTATTAGCGGACGCCCGCAGTAACATTAGCGGATGACCCTATGCCCATGTATATAAGTGGATCCCCTTTTTATACCGTGATATCCTACCTCGAAGCAGGATGGGTATTATTTCTGTTGACTAATGTCTGTGGATGCAGGAAAAACAGGTTGGAGGGATCCAACTGGATTCGTCAAAAATATTTTTATTTGTTCGTTTTCACATATATTATCATATATGATATATTGGTTGATAATTGAGTGGTTTGATTGTTTAAATATCCCTGGGCTTAAATGTTGACATTTTAAAATATCATGAAAAGGAATTTTGCAGATTTAAAAAGGAAATTCTATTTTTTTCTAAAATAGAATTTGAAATTTCAAATGAGGAATTCAAATAGAATTTGAATATGAGAAATTCAAATAAAATTTGAATACGAGAAATTCAAATAGAATTTGAATTCAAAAGAATTAATTATGGTATTTGAATTCAAAGAGAATTAATCATGGTATTTTAATTCAAAGAGAATTAAATATGGTATTAGAATTCAAATGGAATTTAAATTATAGAATTTGAATTCAAAGGAATTCAAATGGAAATTGAATAAAGGAAATTCAAATTTAGAATTTGAATATATGGAATTTGAATGAAGAAATTTAAAATGTAGAATTTGAATAAAATTTGAATATAGAATTTGAACAGAAATTTGAATTCAAAGGAATTGAAATAGAATTTGAATTCAAAGAAATTCAAATAGATTTGAATAAAGAAAGTTCAAATGAAATTTAAATATAGAATTTGAAAATAGAAGTGAAATGGAGTTAAATATAGAAATTAAAATGTAATTTGAATATAGAATTTGAATGGAGTTTGAATATAAAAATTCAAACGGGATTTGAATAGAGAATTTAAATATAGGTGTGGAATATAGAAATTTAAATAGATGTTGAATATAGAAATTTTAAAGGAAATTCAAATATAGAATTTGAATATAGGGATGTAAGTAGAATTTGAATAAGTGGATTTAAATAGAATTTGAATAATAGAATTAAATCGGAGCTTGAATATTTGAAATTCAAATAGAATAAATATAGAATTTGAATTCAAAGAGAATTAAATAGGGAATTTGAATGTAGAATTCAAAAAGAATTCAAATGGAATTTAAACTAAAGAATTTGAATATAGCATTCAAATGAAATTTTAAACTATGGAATTTAAATATATAATTCAAATGGAACTTAAAATATGGAATTTGAATATAGGATTCAAATAGAAGTGAAATTGGAATTTTAATATAGAATTCAAATAAAAGTGAAAATGGAGTTGGAATCAAGAAAATTCTAATAGAGTTAAAATGGAGTTGAATTCATTTTAACGAAGTTTAAAAGTCTATATATATAAATATAATTAAAACGAACTCGCTGCAGCGCTGCAGTTCGTAAATTGACGTTTCGAACTTCAATTGAATATACATAACTCAATTGAAGTCGGGATTCTTTGAAACAAGAAACGTCAGGACCGATTTGATAATAGTTTCCTAATAAAGGAGAAAATCCGGATTTCATCGAATAAATTTTGAGTTATATCAAAATCAAATTTTCAGAAAAACAACGCCATAACCATTTAAAAACCATAACGGTTTATTTAATTTTATAAAAGGATTTTAAACAAATCAAAATCCGAATTTCTATTTAGAAAATTTCTGATTTTGAGTTTTAAATTATGTGTGAACTCAAGTGGAGTAATGAATTGATTTTTGAAACAGAAATCGGATTTTTGATTATTGAATAGAATTAACTAATTCGAGTAGTAATTAGTTAATGAGATTTCGAATTAATATTGGGCTTTGAATAAGTAATTAGAATTTGAAAATTTATATTTGAAATCAAAAAGGAAACTTCAAATGAAAATGGAATTTAATTTAGTTATAAGCAAGTTAAATATTTTATTTGAACATGATATGTTCAAATAACAAGTGAAATAGGCTAAGAAGCTAATTAAAGAAAAAATGGGTGAAACTGAATTCAAACGATTGGATTGAGTTGAATTTAATTGAAAATAGGTAAGCATGTGTTAAACAGGTATGAATGAAGAGAATGAGGTATAAATTTAGTGCCCAACAAAAAGTACATGTTTAAATTCATATATGAGATTTTATGCGCCGTATCGGCCAGCCGCTTGGCTTTTTCTTTTTCTTTTGGATTGGTAAGGGCCATGGGAGGCTATTGAAATATCCCGAATCTCCCGATACAAGGGAGGTTATGGCGAATTTTTCTGGGAATTTAAGGAGTTAGAATATTTTTAAGACAATTTGATAGTTAGAAATCAATGTATCGATGTATATTGAATTCGATAAGGAAACGAATTTAAATAAGATATTATAAACAAAAAGGAAATCTATAAATTAGAAATAGAAAGCGAACCATATACATGTTTTTAAAAATGAATAATTGGGTTTTATAGTGTGTTTATTCGAGGTTAGTGGTTTTGCCGTTTTGACGTTGAAGATGTTTTCAGTCAAGGTCTGAGAGGTAATTTTACCCCAACTTGATTGATTTCATTTTTAATTGATAAATAGCAAGATCCAGTCTCGAAGAGAAGTGTTTGAATAAGAGTTAGTTGAATAAAATATTTTGGGTTGTTGTAACGATGTTTTACACAACATTCGTTTTAACCCAAGTGGTGGAAATTTTGGAAATATAAAAGTAAATATTTCTTGAGTATAATTAAAGTAGTCGGGAAAGAGATAAGTGATTGAAAATGTTTTCAATTGCGAATAGAATATATTTTGTATGTATAGAAAATAAAATAGGGTGATATAGGGAAAGGTTTTTCCAACTAGCGTAAGAAATCAATAAGATTTCTGGAAATATCTGGGTAACAAATATTTGATAGGGAAATGAAGAAGTGAATTTACTAATGAAATATTAATTAAATGCCCAGTGATTTGTTTGATGTATGGATGGATATTTGTTTTCTTCGATAATTAAATAACCGACTATCGAAGTGTTTGCCAATATCGTTGTCAATATAGAGAGACCGGTTCGATTATTATCCGTGAACCACTATGCATTGGCAGTAGCGTTGCGAATCAGATTATATGAAGATAATCGAAGATGGTGTAAAGTGCAAGGGCTTTTTCTATTAATAGAAATTGTGCCTTCGATTTCGTTCAGTACCAGGACGAACGTATATGGACGAATGTCTGACAAAGTATTTCCAATGATCGAATGGGTTGGTCTGTATAAATATATATGGTTGCAACGGATTTATTCCCTTAGCATAACATCCAGAATATTTGTGCAAATCAATGAGTGATCAACGTATCTGTCAATGTGGCATTCAAAGGGATTGTGCTGTCAATGAAGATAAAGTAATAGTAGCCTCAGGCCTCAACAACCGGGAGATGACAAAAATCGGGCAGGCAACATGGCTATGTGGGTGGCTCCCATTAGGGTGTATAATCACCTATCTAGAGATTCCTTTAATTCCTTATACTATTCGATGTTGTCCCATTCGGGAAACGGTTGCTAATCCCAACCTTTGTTGATATACATTCGATACACTCAAGTGAAATGAGTGGTCAGTCATGTGTGGGCCGGGTTGCAAGATGTTCTTATTGAACCCAGTGTATTCCTCTCTAGAGATACACTATCGGAAGGTGGTTCCATACCTTGTCATGTTGGAAATCCAATCTCCAATAAGCGCCATGCGGTTTTTGATTTTATACTATGTATGTGGAGCATGAGATGCAAGCGTTCTGCTATTTGGTTATTTATTTGATGTAGACATTATTATAATATCGTTGGATTCTTAAATCAAAGTGTTTTGGATTATAGTAAGGTAAAAACCGTCCATGTTTATGTGTGTGCTGGTCTTACTATTATCTTTCCTTTCGAAAGATTTAGAAAGTTAAATAAATGGTTGGAGTTTACTCACAACAGTCCCATGACTGGCCCAAAGTTTATTTTGTTTTGTTTTTCCTAAACTCTTGGGTGCTCAAATTTGTACGGGCAGTCAAGTAGTCGGGATTTTTTTCAGATTCACTTGGAGGAGCTAGGAGCATGAGGCTTCAGTGTTAGATATATAGTATTTCTATTTCCGTTGCGTTGTAAGTGTTGTAATCTGATAACTGTATGTTATACAGTGAAATTTTTTATTTCAAAAGTTATGTTATTTAATATATTTTATTCGTTCCGCTGTGAGTTTGTGTTCTTCGTTTTTCTTCTATTCTAATATTTCTTTCTTTCTATTTTTCATCCTCTAACTTCTTTCAAATAATGATTCGTATTTCTATGCAATTTGGGTTGGACGTGTGGTGTTATTAGTCAACTCAGATAGTACGGATTTGTAGGTCGTTACACTTATTTCAGATGTTCGATATGAAATTCCAAGGTTGAACAAACATTATCTAAAGCATTAAGAAAAATATTTACATCAAGGTTCTGGTAGTGCTTGTTGAGTTGTGAATAGTATCGAATATAAGTCGATGCAACTCTATCAAACTCATGTCTGAATGTGAATTATTGGAATTATCGTAATGGAATTGTAATTCAAATAAGGATTGGAAAATTTGGAAGATGTTAGGATGAAATAAAGAAGCATGTTTAAAGTGTAAGAATTGGATGGTTATATTTGAAAATAAAAGGATTTGTAAATCGAATATTTGATTTCAAAGTAAGAGTTAGGATGATAACGGAAGTTATGATCAATCCAACCTTGATTTATACATGAATAAACGACGATTGGAAGGAAATTTGAATTGAAACCCTGTGTGGTCCATAGTCGTTGTTTTATGAATACTCTTGTTACTTGGAAAGACTAGGATCGTATTTAAGTCTGAAAACCATTCCAAGTAATAATACGACGAATGATGCAAATTCAAGACTTGGAATCGACGAATGAAGACCGTGGTTCATCCCATTGAACTGACTGATTGCCGATTTGGTTTCTTTACTGACAGCTACCGTAGAGAGATGTCCCTATTATTGGAGTGGCAAGAAGTTCGAACGTATGGGGAGAACTTTCGGATTTTTGTTCCGTTCAAACCCAGGATGGACTTGTATGGATTGTGTGCCCGACATTGTAATTGACGGCATAACACTAATTTCTATTGATATGTATCTGGTTTGTGACATATGTGCTTGAAGTGGTTATGTATGGATGGAAATCAGTGGTCATGTTGTGAATGGATAATGTGACATACTTAAGAGATGAAATGAGCTTGTACGATCATGGCGTTGCTTTTCTAGGCATATTTTGTGTATAACGTGACATCGACAAACCTCACACCCCGGACGATGAGAAACTGGTGATAAGGTTGTGTATCTGTACATGAATTGATGATGACTTCTGCAGCAGTGGGAAACCACTTATGGAATAGGATATGTTCGGGGGGGCCATGTCTGGTCGAAAACCATTGATCTACCTCATGATTTGTATTGGTCTCTGCATCTGAATGAAAAACCCGTGATTGCATTTCGTTTATGTTCAAATTGATCTTTCGTGCCAAGAATCATCAAGTTGGAAACCCAAATCTCCAATGCGAGCCATATGATTTTTGGTTGTATATACATATGGCGACATAATATTATGGGTATTTTGCCGTCTAGGATTAATACATTTATTTGCGAAACGGTTTTCCACACAATGTAATAATATTGAAAAGAGGATTTTACGTATGAAGGCATTTTTGGTTATCATAAGATAAAACTTGCCCATTTGGTGTGCGCTTGCATTGTGTGATGTGGGTCGAGCTTATGATAGCTTCATTTTCAAAAGTCATTGCATTTTTATATGCACAAGCATTCACATGGAGTAAACCCATTCCGCGATAGCGGCGTGGTCCGTTGAATTTCCCAACTTTAAAACAAATCCTGAAAACAACTGTTTTATGTTCTCACACCAGTCCCATGACTGATCTGGAGTTTGTTGTTCCTTTCTTAACTCTGGGTGTCCATTAAATTTTCACACGGGCAGCTAGTAGTTTAGTTCTGCAGTTTTAGATCATTGGAGCAAGATTCGAAGCGCTTTCTGGATTGGAGTTCACGCTAGGGATTGGAGCTTCCGCTATATCATAATGTTTCTGCTGCTGAGAGTATATTTACTTTTCTTTCGCTGTACATGTTGTAACTCTGATATTCATGTAACTCTAATATAATATTGTTTTTGAGCAATGAAAAGTTATGTTATTTTGTTCAACATATGTATGTACCCATAACAATTCGTCCTTGTGAACGGTTTTAGTTGGTTTAATTATCGGCGAAAACCGGGCAAAAAGATTGATCTTTACAGTTGGTATCAGAGCTTTGGTTATACAAAGCTATGGGTTACGACATATTGAATAAAGGATAGGACTCATCAGAGTTATAGTATCTCATTAGAGATAGGGTTAGAAATGCCCTGGAATCAGATTCCGGAATATTATGATCGAGAGAGCGTACTCTGAAAATAGATTTTCAAAACAAAGTAAAGTGTTTTAAAGAATGTAATCATGTTGAAAAAATAACCTTTAATAATAAATGTTCGAGTATTTTAATCGACGTCGTGATAGAACTATTGGTATATATGAAGATTTCGAGTATACGCAAGGGTGGCGTATGTACGAAGCCTTATATGTAGGCAATAGATATAGAGTCACACTCTAGTCGCTCGAGGATGATCTGAAGATGATTGCAACATCATCAATACTCATTTTCGAGTTTCAAAAGTGGGATGGCTATATGACTCCAATTAAGACGTCGATGGATACTTGAACGACTTCGATATTCTAGAACAATTAAGAAGGAATTTAATGTAAGGACGCTATGTATAAATGCAAAACCAAATATTTGATAATAACCAAAAAGGAATTTAGAATTAAATCTCACTTAAAGATTATAAGGCAAATTTTGGAAATAAGAAAATTCATTAAGAAATTGTATCAAAAATAAAAATAAAATACTACCCATTTTCTAAAATAAACATGTCATAATAGATGTGTGAATATGAAATTTTAGATCTAATAAGTTGTAATCAAAGAAGATATCATATTTCTCAGGGGATGTTAAATAAGTTAATGTAAGTAATAGATTTGAAATTGATATGAATTATAAAGGATAATTTGCAAGTTATACCATTTTGTTTGAAATTATATTTTACAAAAAAATCAAAACATCCCTTACGAAATCTGAAATTGGTTTCGACTTAAGTTAAGAAATTGTTTGAAAGGATGATTCAAATTTGTAACTAACATCTAAGTAGGGTGACAAATGCTGAATGAGTGTTTGAAATAGGAAATGTTTTAGGAATAATCGCCTATGATGCAAAGAAAACGAAATTTTGATGTAAGAATTACTCAAAAAGGAAGTAAATGAAAACCAAGTGTTCCAAGAACAAATAACCTAAAATTTTATCCTTGGTTCACTCGACTTTCCTACCCTAGTCTAAGTTAGCTCAATCGTTAAAGTTTGATTGGTTATTAATGTGTTTTGAAAATGTTAAGATTAACATTTGAAACAACACTAGTTTGAAGATGGATACCCATAATCAGGGAGCGCAAAGGAAGCGTGATGGTATTTGGAATAAACTGTTGCAAGAAATTTTCGACTAGTTATGTAGGGGAAAACTTTCTAAACAAGATTCGATACGTAAACAAGAATGGAAAGTTATATATATTTTGGATGCTAAAGTGAATTTGGGGAAATTATTTGGAAATCTTGGAAATAATTGAAATAATTTAGAATTTGAGCTAAAAGGAGTTAATAGAACTTATGAATTATAAATGATTGTTTAAAATTTTAGAATTTAGAAAGGCTTATCTGAAAAGCTATAAAAGAAATCATATCGACCAAATTTGATTGAAAGGAAAACGTATGGCTATATGAATATTAACTTATGTATGTAGTTAGTTGTTTTGAAATAAATTCAGGTTTATGAAGCTAGATATGATCATTAAAATATTTGACTTAGTAAAATATGAATAAGATCATTTATTATGAAACCTAAGTTGTATATTTGAAAGCTGAATTTTTATTTCCAAATAATCATTTTTTTTCCATGTACTTCGGATATGACGGACAGTTATAAGAGTGGTTTCCAAATAAAAGAAGTTTCGATGATTTGAATCCTGATGATCTAAAATGCTTGGAAAAATATATGAGTTGAAGATACTTGTAAATTATAGATTTCGAAAAAAATGGTTTACAAACTTCGGGTTCGAGTAACTGTGACTAAAACTGGGTTATGAAGAGTGATTGGATTGCGAATGATGGGTGATACTCAATTTCCCTGTCACGCGGATGAACTCCTCGAACTAATAATGTATACATTTCAGGATAGAATGTATGAATTTTGATAGCGAACTTAGTTTTGAAAATCCCGAAGTGCATTATGATTTTCTATATGAAAGAATATAGTATGTCAATAATTTGAAATGAAATGTGATTCCAAGTTTGAAGAAATCGTTTTCAAATGTTTTGTAACTAGAAATTGTGGTTATAGTTAAAATTCAAATTTCTTTAAATTGGTCAGAGTTAATAAAAATTCTTGTAAGAAAATTTTGTTTCGATAAATAAGATTTAATTTCATGACCTCCTTTTTAAGGACGAAAAGTCTTAAAGGGGGGTGAATGTAACAACCTAAGATTTTAACTACGTTTAATTTGAGTTTTTACTATGTAAAATGAATTTAATAAGTTAAAATATAATAGTTTAACCTCATTTTCTATATATAAGTTTGATTAATTACTTTTGATTTATTAAAATATAGAAAAACTTATTTTTAAAAGACCATGTTTAAGATTTTATGAATAATTTCAATATTTATATGTAATGACATTATGAATTTTAATATTGATATAAGGTATGAATTTGGGAAAAATAAGCTATTTGAGATTTTATCTAAATGATTTTTAATTTTGAATAGTATTAAGTAAGATAGTTTGAATAATGTTTATAAAAATTTATACATATTATTAAGAATTTACTAAAGATCAGTTTTATAAATTTTGGTAAATCATAAATGTGTATATTTAATAAATAATATAGATAAGTATTTTGAAATTTTTACTTAGTTATAAATATTTTGTTAAACCTTATGTAAGAAAGAAACTATACTTATAAAAATTACAAATTGGTTACAAATATAAGTGTTATGAAGGTATGACTAAAAAATTCCAATTTTATAAATAAATAAGTAATCTTATTTTCCTAATCATGCATTGGTTATAGTTTTAAATATTATGTGGTGGCTTCATGCATGTGTTGTTTTAGCCAAGTGTCTTGATTATGTTGAATAAGGAAAATTATCCCTAAAATAAAATGTAGAAAACGGACATAGTGGTTATCTCCTTCAGCACTTCATTTCCTCTCGTTCTCTTCTTCTTTCATTTTTCTTCTTCCTGTAAATGAAAACATATATTCCCACCATAATCAAAAATCCAATCCTTCCAATCCATGTGCATTCAGCTCAAATGATCAACAGAAAACTTGTTCAAATTTTTGTTTCTAATTTTTAGAAGCTGACAGATCAAAGTTTCACGGAATAACGAAAGGGATATCTCCGTTTTACTGTAAATGTATGAAATGGGTTCAAAGAATTCGAAAAATCATAACTCACAATCCGCTTTGAATTAATCAATGCCGTTAGCACCATTGTGATCAGCAGAGGATGTAGAATTTTTCACGTGATTTCGGAGCAATTCCGTGTCGATGATTTGAGTTGATCAGAATTAGGTTTAAAGCTCATTGGAGGTGGAAGCAACATTAGACGAATCAGAACATGGGATGGCGATGAGAACCGAGTAGGCTTCGTAGTGGCAAAGTTTCGTGGAGTTCGAGTTAATTTTGTGTCTCACCTTTTCTCTAATGGCGTGTGATTTCCTGGGCATTCTAGTCTCGGTCGAAGGTTCGGGTTTCCGTTGGGGTGCTGTGGTCAAGTGCGGGTGGGTGTAGAAGATAGAGGAGATGGAAAGAAACTTGTTGGAGGTCTCGGTTTTTAGTTCTGTGGTGTATTTGGGTGTGCATATGCACATAGGCTCACGTGGAAGATGAGTTCCAGGCACTACGTGGGAGGAGGATGCGGGAAGTAAAAGGGGAAAGGAGTACAGGTTGGATCGGTGTAGTAGTTTGGGCCGGGCCTTCTTTGATTTATTGGGTATGATTTATTTAGTTTAATTCAAGTTTAATTTGGGCTAACCTTTATATGGTCATAACTCACTCGTTTTAAACCGGTTTAGCTTGCCACTGGGTCCGCTAGAATCATACTGAAAAATAGAACACATTAGCGTTAGCTATTGACAACTGCGATTAAGTACATTTATAATAAAATAAAACGAGATATTATATATATATATAATGAGGTTCATTATTAATTTAAATTTATTATGTAATTAGCAGAGACATTAGTAGCTGCTAAAGGGAAATGGATCGAAAGCTGTGTGTGCAGCGGTAACATTGTTTCCAGACATTGAAGATTTATGGAGCTATTTGGTGAGAACATTTAATTTAATTATTTATTAAATTAGTTGTTATAAAATAATTATAATTTGTTGAGATTAATTATAATTAGTTGTTGGTTGGATATGGATGTTCTTGTGTGAATGGATGTGCATGTATGTGGACAAAACACCGAACACTGAAAAGCGTTATTGAACGTAACGCTTGTGCAAAACAGAATTATTTGTTATTGATGATGATTATAATGTATGATCATCAAACTTATATGGTTGATTTTTATGTTTGCATAATGCGCACACAACACCATGGTTGTGGAATCTTACAGACAACCGATTCGAATTCTCCTTCCATATAAATGAAGATTATTTTTCCAAATATTAAACATCATTCTTTAAGTCAAATTTTAAATTTGAAAGAGATTTGGAAATTTAAATAATATTTATAATATTATATACCAAACTGTTCTAGGATGACAGAGAGGATGGCGTCTAGGCTTGGGTTTGGAAATCCAGTTTCCTGCTTTCCCTGGCTATCCCTAACTGGCCCGATGGACGGAGCCGCTAATTCAAATATAATTTGAATTTGAATTTGAAGTTGTTTTAAACCTAGAAAAATAATTGGAATTTAAATTAATAAATGCTGTGTAAGGACCATTTATGAAATTTAAATTTATATTTAAATAAAAAGGGTTTTGAATTCCTGTGGTTTGCTGAAACGACCCAAATTTCCGTACTCTTTGACTCGACTAATAACTCCACACTTCCAACTCAAATTCCACAGAAATACGAATCAATATTAGAAAGAAGTTAGAGGATGAGAAATAGAAAGAAAGAAATAATATAATAGAAGAAAACAAAGATCTTAAACTCACAGCGGAACGAATAAAATATATTATATAACATAACTTTTGAAGTACAAATCAGTAGATGTATATACATACCATCATCAGAGTACAACAGTTATCCCTGGAACAGTTATAAACTCCTGTTTCTAGATACAACATAGTACAAAACAGAAAATATGATAGTCTATAGCCAACTGGTGAAGCCTCCTACTTTGAACAACTCCAAGTGGATCTGGAAAATCCCGACTACTTGACTGCCCATACAAATTTGGGCACCCAAGAGTTTAGGGAAAACAAAATAAAATAAACTCTGGTTCAGTCATGGGACTGGTGTGAGTAAACTCCAACCATTTGTTTAACTTTTAAAAATCCTTTCGAAAGAATAGATAATCGTAAGATCGATCCACACATAAACACGGATGGTTTTTAACTTACGATAACCCAAAACATTTTGATATCAAAATCTGGTGATATTATAATAGTGTCTAAATCAAATAAATAGAATCTAGCAGAACGTTTGCATCTCATGCTCCATATAATAATATAAAATCGAAAACCGCAGGGCGCTTATTGGAGGTTGGATTTCCAACATGACAAGGTATGGGACCACCTGCCGATAGTGTATCTCTAGAGACGAATACACTGGGTTCAACAAGAACATCTTGCAACCCGGCCCTCACATGACCGACCACACATTTCGCTTGAGTGTATCAAATGTATATCAACAACGGTTGGGATCAACAACCGTTTCCCGAAAGGGACAGCATCGATAGATTAAAGAACGAATGGAATTTTCTCTTGATAGGTGATTATACATCCTAATGAGTGCGACCCACATAGCCATGTTGCCTGCCCGATTTTTGTCATTTCCCAGTTGATAAGGCTTGAGGCTACGATTATCTTTCAGAATATTTGGCCACTATTCACTTTGAATGCCACATCGTCATACCCACCAAATCACAATTTGATTTCCCCAAAAATACCACGGGTATAAAGCTAAGAGAAACGAGTTCCTCCGCCACCAAACATATGTACGTTTGAAGAGATCAACTTACGCAATCTGTTAGATATATTCTATCAGACATTCATCCATTTACGTTGTCCTGGGACTAGACAAACCTAAGGCACTATCCCGTAAATAGGATAGCTCTTGCATAACTCCGTCTTCAATTATCTTCCCCATATTTGATTGCAACACTAACGCCAATACAGAGTGGTTTTCAGATAATGAATCTGATCCCGGTCTCTCCGTACTGACGACGGGAAAATGGTCAAAAACTTTAATAGTCGGTGATTTAACTATCAAAGAAAAATAAGTGTACAACCAACGATCCTATTTCCAGGTAGGAGTTCGATCGATCAATCATCAATCAACATTGGCCCCTTTAAATTAATTCCTCATTATATTATCGTTTACAATTCCTGTCTCTTAATTCCTCGTTGCCAATTCATTCCTATGTGTAGAAAATATATCTCATTTTATTTGGGAAAAATATTTCAAATTAACGTGATGTTATAAACATCGTTATTATACTCAACCCACTAATCAGTTATTAGCTAACCATATTGCTTAACCAAGTTTCACCATCGAACCTTAACAATTCCCCCATCGATCATGAAGTCAATCAAGTTGGGGTGTAATTACCTCTCAGACCTTAATTGAACCACATTCTCAACTTTGAAATAGTCAAAGCTCACAATTTTAAACAACGCATCGCTTACACGACTCCCAGATTCAATCTAAGCACACACTTCTTTTGCGGAAAAACACTGATTATAATGGTAGTGTTATAATCGTTGTTTCCAAATATTTGATTTATGAAACATCACTTTTGACAATAGTGTTACAATCGCTGTCTAGAATTATAGAACACTTATTACAACAATAGCGTTAAGATCGCTACAAAACAGTTATTATAACGATAGCATTAAAATTTGCTATTTAGATTTACCAAAACATTTATTACAACGGCAGCGTTTAAAATCGCTATTTAAAAACATTTGGTTTATCAAAATGTAACTTGTAATTATTTATTTAAATAAATCAATAAGTAAATAAATAAAGAATTATTAAATTTGATTCAAATGGAAAGTAATCTAACTACTTCCCTAAATTCAAGATAATCCAATTTCAATAAATAACTCTCTTTCGAATAATCTATATTCAATTTATATACTGAACTTTACCATTTGAGGTAGATTCAAATTCCAAATTCACATTTGAATTCATCGTTACCAAGTCACTACCAAATTCCTTTATAAACCCTCCAGTCCACGAAACGTATCACATTTTATTTTATATTCCAAATTCCAAACTAAACTCATCGTTTTCCCTTTTAAAACGATTACCCATTTCCTTTTCATTTAATTTCAAATCTTGATTTCATAATTCCAATCTAAATTCCTTTATAGATATTTCATTCGCAAAATATTTCCTTTAAACCATTATTTACCTAAAACGTGAATATATTTCTTTTATATATAATCAAATTAGTTTGATTTTCATACTTAAAAATAATATTTTAAACCCAACTTCTATTTATAATGTCTTTTCAGAATAATTCATATAAGTCTCATTTCCTTTTTATTTAATCATTTAAAATCACTTTTAACATTTCCTTAAAAATTTCTAAGTTTACATCTCATTTCAAATACTGGCTTCAAACCCATTTCCACTTCAATGATAAATAATTCGATTCATATATATTCTCATTCATAAAAAACTTCTTGATTCATTCATTCGAACAAGTTTTCTACTTTTAACTCTACTCAAAATTTAAGTTTCTATTATTGAAAATAAGATTCCTTTTTAACTCTCAAATTACCTTTCCTATATTTGAAAATATTTTACGGTATTTAGATACCAAAATTTCTAGATCAGGTTAGCTCAACCATGTGACGGCAAAGAATTTCGCTCGGTCCGAACCAGTCGCTAAACCGACCCAGACCGTTCGAAATGCCCTATCGTTTGAGAACAGGACAAAACAGAACGCATACAGAAGAACGTTTCATTGTATATTACAACAATGCATCAGATTACAAGAATATACAGAGTATAAATGAATAATACACAGAAATATCAGAGATTTAAATTACATTTAAATTCATAGCAGCGGAAAATAATACAATACACAACTAGAAGGAGATATACGGATACAAAGCTTTCCGGGTATCGTTCCAGCTGTAAACCAGGATCCTGTGAATATAAATCTGCAAAACCAAAACTACTAGCTGCCCGTGTCAAAATAAGGGCACCCAGAGTTTAGGTTAAAACAATAAACTCCAGGTCAGTCATGGGACTGGTGTGAGAACTAAAACAGTTATTAATCTTTATTTTAAATCATTAGGTAAATCAAGGGACCACGCCGTATAACACGGAACGGGTTTCCTCCCAAGAATACCAGTGCATAGAACAAACAACGCAATGCTAAATAAAGAAAAATGAAGCTGTTATAAGACCCAGGTCCCATCACACAATGCAACGCAGTCGAGGATAGGGTTTTCCCTTATAACAGCCAAAGAATGCTTGATACGTTTTAAAACAAATCATTTGATACTATTATAAGTGCATAGTGTATAAAACAACTTCAAATCATAAGTATCAATCATAGGCGGCATGAATGCCCCATCCCACTATGTCACCATACTAGGTTCTACAATTAAAACCGCAAATGTCACGTATTTGGAAATTGGATTTCCGTCTATGAACCGAGGCAAAAGATAGTCCTCAACCGATTCGAGACGCTCTAGCCCGTGTCTCAGGAACAGAACGCATCGTCCCTTGGAGCGACAGGGCCGGTCCACCGATGTGGATTAAACTTAAACCCTGAACACTACGTCTCCCCACCCTATGGGGTGTAAGTCTGGTCCGTCAGCCGACCAGAATGCATCGGCCGAAACCGATATAACCGAGGCGCCTCGCAACAGCAACAACCACATAAGTCAAACTCGTCAGGGCGTGTAAAACCACTGACGCCACTTCTAGCTAGAAAGAAACGCATGCCCTCCCTGAGGTCCGTCTCCCGTTTTGGTTCACAACCGGGGTGCGAGGCTCGCGAATTCACGTTACACAAAGCTGTGCCACACAGGCTGTGCTTTGATCATCACCACAAGACTTTGCTTTTCAACAGAAGCCTCGATCAATTGCCACTTAGGCATGCCACACAGGCAATTCACTCCATGCGTTTGATATCCATCAATATATAACCCCTGAGCTCGTACGTCTCAGAGAAGGGCGTTAAGCAAGAGAATAAATTCTCCGCCGCCAAACAGATATATATTTAATAGAAATCAACCACACAGACTAAAATCCAATGTCAGACACACAGTCCATTTACAAGTCCGTTCTGGGTCTGAACGAAACCGGAGGCACCTAGTACCCCGCATATCCATCGATCTCCAAGTACGTCTGGACGATCACTAACTGTTTCCATCTTCTTGGGTGTACAACCCAATCAAGATCATCAGTTATCACCCAAACGACGTGAAGACTTCCGGTCTTCGACCACCGTCTTCATCTTCGACACCACGTCGAATCAGTTATTCAGAATGGGATAAACCCGGTCTTTCTGAATAACTCGCGTATAAATTATAAAAGTGTTACACAAACACAACATACGCCTCATTCCAATTCAGAATATTCTTTTATTCAAATATTCCCATACTTTGGGAAAAGTTCCCATTAATTTTATCCAAGATAAATTCCTTAAATTTATTCTTTAATCTCCTTTGAATATCAATTCAAACTAGTCGGGATTAGCGAACCACACCGAAGTAATCATTTATTTTATTTCCCAATCCCAACCTATTCATCCCATGAAGTAAAACTGGTAGTACTTCATATCTAACACCACAGTGTTATCGGTAATTCAATTACCATTTCACGTTCAAATCTAATTAAAGATTTAACTATCGCTTGGAGTAAAACTGGTGATACTCCATTTTCGATCATTTCAATCTAATTAAAGATTCATTAAAACTCCACTTAGTTTTAATCTTCGGCTGGGTTAAAGAATCAGTGTCATTTAAAACACGGTTCACGATAAACCCAAAATCACATTCCATTAATTATCGGGTTAAAGAACGAGTGTTATTTAAAACACTGTTCACGATAAACCCAAAAATCAATATCACTTCAATTCCAATTAAATATCATTCAATTGGTACACTTCATTAAATCTAAATAAAAAGATTTAATCTTTTCACAACTGGGTTCAAGAACAGTGTTGGTGAAGACACCATTCACTACAAACCCAAATCACATTTGATATTCAATACAAGGCTCTGAATAGGAAATATATCGGCTTATATTCAATATCAAATTCTACGATTAACAAATGTCGTATTGAAATAACGATATAAATGTATATCTTTCAAATTCCCATAACAACATCTGTATAATCACGAATTCCAACATCGAAATATTCCGAAGACAATTTCGATCCAAATCCACTCCAATGCAATCATTGGAAATTCTGGTTATTTTCAAAACCCTTTTCAAATTCAATTTATTTATTTAAAAATAAATAGAATTATAATTCTAGTTCAAAACTAGTTCATTTTGATAAAAATCTATTTTTATCTTTTCAAATATGGAGTTTTTCATCCCAAATCTTCACAAATCATTTCTTATGATTTTACACATATTATTACTATTTTTAATAATTTTATCAAGGCCCGTACAGTCGATTTCCACCAATGGCCATCGAACTACACGTATAGCGACCTTTTTCCAATTTGATTTGGACATAATTCCAAATCCAACCGTTAGATTTCTAATTTATCACGCTCGCTAGAAAGCTCTTTTCGATACGAACCCAACGGTTCCGGTTTTAGGAGAATCCGACGGTCGGATCTCCCGTAACGTCCATTTGAAATCAATGGTCGAAATTCGCGAACTGCCGCGGCGCGGCGCGTTCTATTCAGGCCATTATATTATATATATAATATATACTTCGTCGATTTCTATTTAAAACGAATTATATAAATAGTTTTAAAATTCGTTTCAAAATCTATTTCAATTTCCATCTCAATTCAAAGCAAAATTGAATTCTTCTCTATAAATTCGTTTAAAATTCATTTCTGTTCAATTCAAATTTCAATTCAATTTGAATTCATTTCAATTTGCTTTCAATTCATTTTGAATTCGTTTTCAATTCAATTCATTTCGAAATCGTTTTCAAGTCAATTCATTTCGAAATCACTTTCAATTCAATTCACTTTGAATTCGTTTTCAATTTAATTCATTTCGAAATCACTTTCAATTCACTTTGAATTCGTTTTCAATTCAATTCACTTCGAAATCGTTTTCAAGTCAATTCATTTCGAAATCACTTTCAATTCAATTCACTTTGAATTCGTTTTCAATTTAATTCATTTCGAAATCACTTTCAATTCACTTTGAATTCGTTTTCAATTCAATTCACTTTGAATTCGTTTTCAATTCAATTCATTTCGAAATCGTTTTCAATTCAATTCATTTCGAAATCACTTTCAATTCAATTCACTTTGAATTCGTTTTCAATTCAATTCACTTTGAAATCACTTTCAATTCAATTCACTTTGAATTCGTTTTCAATTCAATTCATTTCGAAATATTTGATTTCAAAATTACTTTTTTAATATTCATTTTAAAATGAATAAAATCGATATAAATATCGTTCACGTCAAAATGGCGTCAATCTATTCAACACGGCTTCATAAATTTCTATTTTCAAATATTCTATTTCAAATATTTCTTTTTCAAAACTGGAATGAGGCCCAATCAATTACCATATAAAATTAATTATATGGATTTGCATACAACACATGTATATAATAGCATTGAAAATAATCAACCATCAACCAAAGTGCACTACACTGTATAAGCATCAAATATAGATATTCAACGCTTATAACAGCCTGTCAATCAATCGATCGACATATTTAATCAATCAGGATGAGTGAACTTCAAATTTCATCCCAACACCCGTGTGGGGTTTCAAACAATCAAACACAGATTTTATTTGTGCAATTGGGCGATGTGTAAAATTTATCGACCCAATCAATATCAGTCAAATAAGTGTACATAAACAAACCGTCTGGTTTGTAAATGAATATTTATTTACTCACATTCACGTTAAAAATTATATTTTTAACGACAAAACATTTTATTTCAACCTATGAATTTCTATTCAATTCATTTACACAATAAAATGATATTTTTATTTTCTAACACATTTTAGAAAATTTCGGCGGCATAACGGCACGATACTAGAAACGGGACAAGGCCTAGCCTTATCCCCGGTCTAGTGAAGGCCCACGCCATTCACACATCAATCAAATCAATTTCATCTCACCAAACAATTCAATTCAAACAAATAATTCAACTAATCTATGCAACCAAACAAACAAGTCCATGGTCTGTGGACGATTGTGTCGGGTGCTACTAAGCACCGTCTGCATCCTAGTATATATATATAACTAGAAAAGGAAATTGAAAGGTGAGAAATTCTCACATATAGCTATCCAAGCTCTACGGCTCTTCTAATGCAGGAAATCTTCGCCAACTCGCCTTTTGTCGCTTTCGCATCTTCGTCACCTTCGTAGCCCGTATTCACTACATATATAAAAATCACATTTTTACTTCGCTATTCAATATATAAAAATCGAATTTTTACTTCGATGTTCAATATATAAAAATCGAATTTTTATTTCAAAGTTCAATATATAAAAATCGAATTTTTATTTCAAAGTTCAATATATAAAAATCGAATTTTTATTTCGATGTTCAATATATAAAAATCGAATTTTTATTTCGATGTTCAATATATAAAAATCGAATTTTTATTTCAAAGTTCAATATATAAAAATCGAATTTTTATTTCGATGTTCAATATATAAAAATCGAATTTTTATTTCGATGTTCAATATATAAAAATCGAATTTTTATTTCAAAGTTCAATATATAAAAATCGAATTTTTATTTCGATGTTCAATATATAAAAATCGAATTTTTATTTCGATGTTCAATATATAAAAATCGAATTTTTATTTCAAAGTTTAAATCTTTTCTTTTACTTTTCAAAATTCAAATCTTTTTCCTATTTAAACAAAAATCAGTTTTTCCGCTTTATTAAAATTCAGTTTTTCTATCTTATTAAAATTCAGTTTTCAACTTTATTAAAATTCAGTTTTTCTATCTTATTAAAATTCAGTTTTCAACTTTATTAAAATAAAAATCAGTTTTCAAACTTTAAAATAAAAATCAGTTTTCAAACTTTAAAATAAAAATCAGTTTTCAAACTTTAAAATAAAAATCAGTTTTCAAACTTTAAAATAAAAATCAGTTTTCAAACTTTAAAATAAAAATCAGATCAGTTTTATACCTTTTTCAAAATCAGTGTTTATATTTTTTTCTGTTTTAAACATTTTCTGTTTTATAAAAATAAAAAGAAATAAAATAAATAAATTAAAAATAACTTACAGGGGGGGCGCTGAGGCGGCGCTGTGGCCATCGGGGGGGGGGGTTTCCGTTCATCGCGATAGGAAGGGGGGGTGTGCGGTCTTTGGCCAGAGGAGGGGAGAGGCAGGCGGCTTCGTCGAGGGTTCGGAGGAGGGAGAAGAAGAGGGTGGCGGCGCGGCAGATGAAGGGGAGGCGGCGGCGATCTCGAGGGAGGGAGGGCGGCTCCGTCCGTCCTCTTCCCCTTTTTTTTTTTATTTTTTATTTTTAGTTTTGATTTCTGAAATAAATCGGGGGGGGGGGCCAGAACGTATAAAGGAAGAGGGTTTTCCCTTTTTTTTTTTTTTTAATTATTTTATTCTGCTAAAAGTTGACTTTTACATACGACCTCTAAACGAGGTCCACCGCCTGTCGCCCATAGCGTTTTACCCCCATTCTGAACACAATGGGATATGTATCGCAAGCTGATTTGATCGTTACAATCCGTTTCCTTTTCAATTTACATTTAAATCATTATATTGAATTTTAAACGTACATTTCAAATTACCGGGGTCTCATAATAACTCTATAAATTGCAGAAAAATATTTTCTAGCTTCGTATTGACGATACGGTCCTAACAAAACTAGTTTCGTCGAATTCTGAGACTGTTTGAAAAATGGCCAATTTCCAGTCGATTAAAATCAACTGAAACTGGTCAAACGCGTTTTCCTTTGCCACGCTCACATATTGATTCGAAAAATTATGAAATTTGAAACCTAGCAATAATTTAACATCACGGACCCAACAAAACTGGTTTCGTCGAAATCCGAGGTCGTTTGCAAAATTGCTAATTTTAAGGGCCTTATATATATAAAAATATATATAAATTCCACAGCGACTATTTCTAATTTTAAACTGGACATATCTTATCATTTCTAAGATGAAATCTCAGTTTGTTAACTTCGTTACAAAGATATAGTTATACAGATTCAAATATTTCTTGTTTCGTTCAATTCTGACTTATATTGAATTCTGTATATTCATTTGAAATTAGAAATCGAATTTTCGAACTACCGCGCCATTTTCTATTCTATTTATAATTATATATAAATATTTATATTCTAGCGACGACGCGTATAATATATATACGTTGAATTCTATTCAAAATAAATTTCTCATCGATATTATTTAAAATAATCTATTCTAAATATCAAAATTCGCTAAAATTGCCAAAATAAAAATTTTCAAACTGGCTCGCATTTTACGGGTTGTTACAATCTCCCCCACTTAAAACTTTTCGTCCCCGAAAAGGAACAAAGTCGAAAGTGGTTTGATTATTCAACACTACGCTCGACCTGGCTTCCATTCTCCAACTTTTCAGTTTCTGAGAATTTCTAAAATTTCAAAAATTTGGCTAACACCCTAAATTTTTGAAAAATTTCGCCATAACCTCCCCTGCAATGGGAGCATCGGGGAATTTCAAATAGCTTCCCCGGTCCTTCAGATCTCAAAAAGAAAAAGAAAAAGCCAAGCGGCTAGCCAATAGGCTCACAAAATCATCATCACCCAAACAAAACAGGAAATTATGTAGTGAACATGTACCTATTTGTCGGGCAAACAAATTTTATTCTCTGGCTCTAGCCTCCTTGCTATGACCTGTTCAATGTAAGTACAAGTATATGCAAGCAAATGTGACCAATTTTCAATACAAGTCAATATTTGATGCTATTAGGCTAAATGGCTAAAAATTAGCAAACAAATAAACAAACAACACAAACATCAATCAATTAGTGAATTTAACGTTTCAAATTCATAATTTTGATACATATACAAAAATCATGTTTTTGATGCCAATTCACAACAAAGCGTTCTAGCTATATAAGATTTGGTTCTCACACCAGTCTAATGGAAATATATAGATATCACACCTTCGTCACACGACTATAAATTCTGACGATGAGTACTCAACCATCAGAATCATCTTCGGGCCACTAGAGTATGATTCCATATCTATCCAATATATTAAAACTTCGAATACACGCGGATCAGACGTATACGCAAAATCTTTATATACTGGACTGTCCAACTCAATATAAATAGATAATCAGATACGAATAATTGATTTAAATTTTCAAAACAAAAATTGTTTTCATTTTAAAAATATACTCTTCACACTCGTTCTAGGATACTACTGATCCTATCTCTAACGAGTCATTCCCATTGGATATTACTAATCCAATATCTGATGAATTCTTTCGTATGGTTCTAATGTGCCTTGTTCTCTGAGCTTTGTAAACCAAAGCTCTGATACCAACTGTGACGGCAAAGAATTTCGCTCGGTCCGAACCAGTCGCTAAACCGACCCAGACCGTTCGAAATGCCCTATCGTTTGAGAACAGGACAAAACAGAACGCATACAGAAGAACGTTTCATTGTATATTACAACAATGCATCAGATTACAAGAATATACAGAGTATAAATGAATAATACACAGAAATATCAGAGATTTAAATTATATTTAAATTCATAGCAGCGGAAAATAATACAATACACAACTAGAAGGAG
Source organism: Allium sativum (assembly GCA_030737875.1). Lineage (NCBI taxonomy): Eukaryota > Viridiplantae > Streptophyta > Magnoliopsida > Asparagales > Amaryllidaceae > Allium > Allium sativum. The sequence goes on from CM060916.1 coordinate 41,395,724, forward strand.
ATATACGGATACAAAGCTTTCCGGGTATCGTTCCAGCTGTAAACCAGGATCCTGTGAATATAAATCTGCAAAACCAAAACTACTAGCTGCCCGTGTCAAAATAAGGGCACCCAGAGTTTAGGTTAAAACAATAAACTCCAGGTCAGTCATGGGACTGGTGTGAGAACTAAAACAGTTATTAATCTTTATTTTAAATCATTAGGTAAATCAAGGGACCACGCCGTATAACACGGAACGGGTTTCCTCCCAAGAATACCAGTGCATAGAACAAACAGCGCAATGCTAAATAAAGAAAAATGAAGCTGTTATAAGACCCAGGTCCCATCACACAATGCAACGCAGTCGAGGATAGGGTTTTCCCTTATAACAGCCAAAGAATGCTTGATACGTTTTAAAACAAATCATTTGATACTATTATAAGTGCATAGTGTATAAAACAACTTCAAATCATAAGTATCAATCATAGGCGGCATGAATGCCCCATCCCACTATGTCACCATACTAGGTTCTACAATTAAAACCGCAAATGTCACGTATTTGGAAATTGGATTTCCGTCTATGAACCGAGGCAAAAGATAGTCCTCAACCGATTCGAGACGCTCTAGCCCGTGTCTCAGGAACAGAACGCATCGTCCCTTGGAGCGACAGGGCCGGTCCACCGATGTGGATTAAACTTAAACCCTGAACACTACGTCTCCCCACCCTATGGGGTGTAAGTCTGGTCCGTCAGCCGACCAGAATGCATCGGCCGAAACCGATATAACCGAGGCGCCTCGCAACAGCAACAACCACATAAGTCAAACTCGTCAGGGCGTGTAAAACCACTGACGCCACTTCTAGCTAGAAAGAAACGCATGCCCTCCCTGAGGTCCGTCTCCCGTTTTGGTTCACAACCGGGGTGCGAGGCTCGCGAATTCACGTTACACAAAGCTGTGCCACACAGGCTGTGCTTTGATCATCACCACAAGACTTTGCTTTTCAACAGAAGCCTCGATCAATTGCCACTTAGGCATGCCACACAGGCAATTCACTCCATGCGTTTGATATCCATCAATATATAACCCCTGAGCTCGTACGTCTCAGAGAAGGGCGTTAAGCAAGAGAATAAATTCTCCGCCGCCAAACAGATATATATTTAATAGAAATCAACCACACAGACTAAAATCCAATGTCAGACACACAGTCCATTTACAAGTCCGTTCTGGGTCTGAACGAAACCGGAGGCACCTAGTACCCCGCATATCCATCGATCTCCAAGTACGTCTGGACGATCACTAACTGTTTCCATCTTCTTGGGTGTACAACCCAATCAAGATCATCAGTTATCACCCAAACGACGTGAAGACTTCCGGTCTTCGACCACCGTCTTCATCTTCGACACCACGTCGAATCAGTTATTCAGAATGGGATAAACCCGGTCTTTCTGAATAACTCGCGTATAAATTATAAAAGTGTTACACAAACACAACATACGCCTCATTCCAATTCAGAATATTCTTTTATTCAAATATTCCCATACTTTGGGAAAAGTTCCCATTAATTTTATCCAAGATAAATTCCTTAAATTTATTCTTTAATCTCCTTTGAATATCAATTCAAACTAGTCGGGATTAGCGAACCACACCGAAGTAATCATTTATTTTATTTCCCAATCCCAACCTATTCATCCCATGAAGTAAAACTGGTAGTACTTCATATCTAACACCACAGTGTTATCGGTAATTCAATTACCATTTCACGTTCAAATCTAATTAAAGATTTAACTATCGCTTGGAGTAAAACTGGTGATACTCCATTTTCGATCATTTCAATCTAATTAAAGATTCATTAAAACTCCACTTAGTTTTAATCTTCGGCTGGGTTAAAGAATCAGTGTCATTTAAAACACGGTTCACGATAAACCCAAAATCACATTCCATTAATTATCGGGTTAAAGAACGAGTGTTATTTAAAACACTGTTCACGATAAACCCAAAAATCAATATCACTTCAATTCCAATTAAATATCATTCAATTGGTACACTTCATTAAATCTAAATAAAAAGATTTAATCTTTTCACAACTGGGTTCAAGAACAGTGTTGGTGAAGACACCATTCACTACAAACCCAAATCACATTTGATATTCAATACAAGGCTCTGAATAGGAAATATATCGGCTTATATTCAATATCAAATTCTACGATTAACAAATGTCGTATTGAAATAACGATATAAATGTATATCTTTCAAATTCCCATAACAACATCTGTATAATCACGAATTCCAACATCGAAATATTCCGAAGACAATTTCGATCCAAATCCACTCCAATGCAATCATTGGAAATTCTGGTTATTTTCAAAACCCTTTTCAAATTCAATTTATTTATTTAAAAATAAATAGAATTATAATTCTAGTTCAAAACTAGTTCATTTTGATAAAAATCTATTTTTATCTTTTCAAATATGGAGTTTTTCATCCCAAATCTTCACAAATCATTTCTTATGATTTTACACAAATTATTACTATTTTTAATAATTTTATCAAGGCCCGTACAGTCGATTTCCACCAATGGCCATCGAACTGCACGTATAGCGACCTTTTTCCAATTTGATTTGGACATAATTCCAAATCCAACCGTTAGATTTCTAATTTATCACACTCGCTAGAAAGCTCTTTTCGATACGAACCCAACGGTTCCGGTTTTAGGAGAATCCGACGGTCGGATCTCCCGTAACGTCCATTTGAAATCAATGGTCGAAATTCGCGAACTGCCGCGGCGCGGCGCGTTCTATTCAGGCCATTATATTATATATATAATATATATAATATATACTTCGTCGATTTCTATTTAAAACGAATTATATAAATAGTTTTAAAATTCGTTTCAAAATCTATTTCAATTTCCATCTCAATTCAAAGCAAAATTGAATTCTTCTCTATAAATTCGTTTTAAAATTCATTTCTGTTCAATTCAAATTTCAATTCAATTTGAATTCATTTCAATTTGCTTTCAATTCATTTTGAATTCGTTTTCAATTCAATTCATTTCGAAATCGTTTTCAAGTCAATTCATTTCGAAATCACTTTCAATTCAATTCACTTTGAATTCGTTTTCAATTTAATTCATTTCGAAATCACTTTCAATTCACTTTGAATTCGTTTTCAATTCAATTCACTTCGAAATCGTTTTCAAGTCAATTCATTTCGAAATCACTTTCAATTCAATTCACTTTGAATTCGTTTTCAATTTAATTCATTTCGAAATCACTTTCAATTCACTTTAAATTCGTTTTCAATTCAATTCACTTTGAATTCGTTTTCAATTCAATTCATTTCGAAATCGTTTTCAATTCAATTCATTTCGAAATCACTTTCAATTCAATTCACTTTGAATTCGTTTTCAATTCAATTCACTTTGGAATCACTTTCAATTCAATTCACTTTGAATTCGTTTTCAATTCAATTCATTTCGAAATATTTGATTTCAAAATTACTTTTTTAATATTCATTTTAAAATGAATAAAATCGATATAAATATCGTTCACGTCAAAATGGCGTCAATCTATTCAACACGGCTTCATAAATTTCTATTTTCAAATATTCTATTTCAAATATTTCTTTTTCAAAACTGGAATGAGGCCCAATCAATTACCATATAAAATTAATTATATGGATTTGCATACAACACATGTATATAATAGCATTGAAAATAATCAACCATCAACCAAAGTGCACTACACTGTATAAGCATCAAATATAGATATTCAACGCTTATAACAGCCTGTCAATCAATCGATCGACATATTTAATCAATCAGGATGAGTGAACTTCAAATTTCATCCCAACACCCGTGTGGGGTTTCAAACAATCAAACACAGATTTTATTTGTGCAATTGGGCGATGTGTAAAATTTATCGACCCAATCAATATCAGTCAAATAAGTGTACATAAACAAACCGTCTGGTTTGTAAATGAATATTTATTTACTCACATTCACGTTAAAAATTATATTTTTAACGACAAAACATTTTATTTCAACCTATGAATTTCTATTCAATTCATTTACACAATAAAATGATATTTTTATTTTCTAACACATTTTAGAAAATTTCGGCGGCATAACGGCACGATACTAGAAACGGGACAAGGCCTAGCCTTATCCCCGGTCTAGTGAAGGCCCACGCCATTCACACATCAATCAAATCAATTTCATCTCACCAAACAATTCAATTCAAACAAATAATTCAACTAATCTATGCAACCAAACAAACAAGTCCATGGTCTGTGGACGATTGTGTCGGGTGCTACTAAGCACCGTCTGCATCCTAGTATATATATATAACTAGAAAAGGAAATTGAAAGGTGAGAAATTCTCACATATAGCTATCCAAGCTCTACGGCTCTTCTAATGCAGGAAATCTTCGCCAACTCGCCTTTTGTCGCTTTCGCATCTTCGTCACCTTCGTAGCCCGTATTCACTACATATATAAAAATCACATTTTTACTTCGCTATTCAATATATAAAAATCGAATTTTTACTTCGATGTTCAATATATAAAAATCGAATTTTTATTTCAAAGTTCAATATATAAAAATCGAATTTTTATTTCAAAGTTCAATATATAAAAATCGAATTTTTATTTCGATGTTCAATATATAAAAATCGAATTTTTATTTCGATGTTCAATATATAAAAATCGAATTTTTATTTCAAAGTTCAACATATAAAAATCGAATTTTTATTTCGATGTTCAATATATAAAAATCGAATTTTTATTTCGATGTTCAATATATAAAAATCGAATTTTTATTTCAAAGTTCAATATATAAAAATCGAATTTTTATTTCGATGTTCAATATATAAAAATCGAATTTTTATTTCGATGTTCAATATATAAAAATCGAATTTTTATTTCAAAGTTTAAATCTTTTCTTTTACTTTTCAAAATTCAAATCTTTTTCCTATTTAAACAAAAATCAGTTTTTCCGCTTTATTAAAATTCAGTTTTTCTATCTTATTAAAATTCAGTTTTCAACTTTATTAAAATTCAGTTTTTCTATCTTATTAAAATTCAGTTTTCAACTTTATTAAAATAAAAATCAGTTTTCAAACTTTAAAATAAAAATCAGTTATCAAACTTTAAAATAAAAATCAGTTTTCAAACTTTAAAATAAAAATCAGTTTTCAAACTTTAAAATAAAAATCAGTTTTCAAACTTTAAAATAAAAATCAGATCAGTTTTATACCTTTTTCAAAATCAGTGTTTATATTTTTTTCTGTTTTAAACATTTTCTGTTTTATAAAAATAAAAAGAAATAAAATAAATAAATTAAAAATAACTTACAGGGGGGGGCGCTGAGGCGGCGCTGTGGCCATCGGGGGGGGGGTTTCCGTTCATCGCGATAGGAAGGGGGGGGGTGTGCGGTCTTTGGCCAGAGGAGGGGAGAGGCAGGCGGCTTCGTTGAGGGTTCGGAGGAGGGAGAAGAAGAGGGTGGCGGCGCGGCAGATGAAGGGGAGGCGGCGGCGATCTCGAGGGAGGGAGGGCGGCTCCGTCCGTCCTCTTCCCCTTTTTTTTTTATTTTTTATTTTTAGTTTTGATTTCTGAAATAAATCGGGGGGGGGGGGGGCCAGAACGTATAAAGGAAGAGGGTTTTCCCTTTTTTTTTTTTTTTTTAATTATTTTATTCTGCTAAAAGTTGACTTTTACATACGACCACTAAACGAGGTCCACCGCCTGTCGCCCATAGCGTTTTACCCCCATTCTGAACACAATGGGATATGTATCGCAAGCTGATTTGATCGTTACAATCCGTTTCCTTTTCAATTTACATTTAAATCATTATATTGAATTTTAAACATACATTTCAAATTACCGAGGTCTCATAATAACTCTATAAATTGCAGAAAAATATTTTCTAGCTTCGTATTGACGATACGGTCCTAACAAAACTAGTTTCGTCGAATTCTGAGACTGTTTGAAAAATGGCCAATTTCCAGTCGATTAAAATCAACTGAAACTGGTCAAACGCGTTTTCCTTTGCCACGCTCACATATTGATTCGAAAAATTATGAAATTTGAAACCTAGCAATAATTTAACATCACGGACCCAACAAAACTGGTTTCGTCGAAATCCGAGGTCGTTTGCAAAATTGCTAATTTTAAGGGCCTTATATATATAAAAATATATATAAATTCCACAGCGACTATTTCTAATTTTAAACTGGACATATCTTATCATTTCTAAGATGAAATCTCAGTTTGTTAACTTCGTTACAAAGATATAGTTCTACAGATTCAAATATTTCTTGTTTCGTTCAATTCTGACTTATATTGAATTCTGTATATTCATTTGAAATTAGAAATCGAATTTTCGAACTACCGCGCCATTTTCTATTCTATTTATAATTATATATAAATATTTATATTCTAGCGACGACGCGTATAATATATATACGTTGAATTCTATTCAAAATAAATTTCTCGTCGATATTATTTAAAATAATCTATTCTAAATATCAAAATTCGCTAAAATTGCCAAAATAAAAATTTTCAAACTGGCTCGCATTTTACGGGTTGTTACAAACCACAACAAAGTCAATCACTGACTATATATATCACACCACACATCAAAATCAAGGAAAAACAGTAGTATAAATATTGAGGAACCCAGTTGGGTACCTCCAACTTGTTTCCCTGCATCCACAGATGTTAATTAACATCAATAATATTATTCCGCATCTATACGAAATATCAGAACTAATAATTGATCAACCATGTAATCATATCAACCAATGCAACCAATTTTACCAACTATTCAACCAATCAACCATCACATTAAAAAATAACGATAAACAAATTTAAAACTCGTTTATATAAAAATATAAACGAGTTAAAGTTAGTGTGTAACACCCCACCTCCGCTAGGGTCACTCACAAAGGGAATGCCCTAGTTTTGGAGAGGTATTATCGAGATAACATCACAGAATTATCACAAGACAGAACATAAATAAATAATTAAGTAAACAGCGGAAGAATTTCTGAGCAAAACAGAACTTCATTTCATTCCAAATTAAACCATGTCTTTTACAAACATTTCAAGTAACCTCATTACAACTGTCTTGTAATAATAGCCAAAGAAGCAGTAATTTAAAAACAGTAAAACAGCTTATTCCCCAAGTGTAGTCAAAAGAAGCAGCCATAGAAAACCGTACATGCTGAGCCAAAGCAAGTGATATCCAAGCTAAGAGCTAGTTATTCCTCCCTGAGAACCTGGGGGGGAACGAAAGAAAAAGTGGCGAAAGGAAAAGGGTCAGTCATAAAGACTGAGTAAGTTCTAGTGACTTTCAGTGTAAAAACGGTTAAAACAACCTGTCATGTATGAACTGGAACTAAACTTAAGAATAGTGTCAAGGTGGAATAGATAGACTAAGGTGATCAGGATAAGTCAAGACAAGTCAAGTAAAGCATCACATGTTCGAGATCCGTTGCATCGACTTCACTAGTATACTAAGCCCGTGTCACAAGTTAATCACGAAATAAATCCCACGGCCCAATATCATGAAATGACCCTGAAACGGGGTCTGACCCAAGTACGGGGTCCTACGGAGCGATTATCTAGTCGATCGGCTCCCTACAAGTTCTAGCTCGTCAAGTGTCCGTGTCATACGGCTAATCACGAATGTAGTCACCTGTGCTGGGTCCACCTTCGGGTGTATCAGCCCTAAGGTGTCAACCTCTGACACGATTCAAGATGCACAGATAAATCTACGGATACCCAGTGTCTGCCCCGGATACGTGCACGATCGTAGTCCGCCGAACCTACACTGGCGTACCCCACTGCCGCCGTTCACCTCTTACAATCAGCCCAGTAATCGTGCCCCCACCCGGCCTAGCCCCAGGGTACCTTGATACATCTAGAGGGTTACTGCTGAAAGGGGTCGTGTCTAGGGTTTCGCCTAATAGATTAGGTCATGTAATTCGTGACCTAACCCGCCTAACAGATCAAGTCATGTAATTCGTGACTTAACCCTTTTCCAGTCTAGTCATGTCAAGATGGTTAAGTATGTCATTTCAGTTCGCGACTTAACCCGCCTACGTGTCATGTCAAGTTGGCCTAGTGTTGTCGTTTTCAAGTTCATGACTTAGCCCTACAAATCATGTTCAAGTTGGTTAAGTTGTCTTTTCATGTTCATGACTTAACCCTAATTGGCATTAATTGATTCGTTAATGCACCGAACCACTCACATTGGATCCTGTTGTTCGTAGCCACTGGATTTGCCGGGCGGTTCCGGGCAGGTTTACGCTACGAACTCAACCCAACCTCGGGTTTCAAGCGCGATGTGACCAACTACCCACATTGGATCCTATTGTTTGTAGCAACTGGATTTGCCGGGCGGTTCCGGGCAGATTTACACTACAAACTCAACCCAACCTCGAGTTGGCCACTTTCTTGTTTTCTAAAGTCATGCCCATGTTATTATCATGTTCATATGTCAACTTCGTGCCCAACTAAGGCATGTTTAAAGCCAAGTTATGGCATGTTCAAGTCAAGTTTTCTCGTGCCATATTTCATGTTCTACTTATGCCAAACTTCATAGTTTATGCTTATAATTAATTCAAGTTTTGCCTATTCTACCCAATCGTATCCCCAACGTATATAAACGTACTTCGTTCATAAGCATAAACAGTTCAAGAGATAAAGGGGAATAATACCAAACATGTGATAGGCATATGTGACAGTTGTAACATTACTTGCATAATAAACAGGCTATAACATATCACATAGTTGCAATACTAGTATGGTGATAACTTGGCATAGTGATGATTCCAACTTAATTTAACATGATGTTTTCAACTTTGCATCATAGGCATAATAATCATTGCGGCATCATAAAATTTTTGTTATAAACATGAAACATTAAAGGCATAGTAATCCTAATGGGCATAGTGGATTCCAGTTTAGCATTTTTAACATAATGATTCTCATAGACATAATAATTCCAATTTATCATAATGATTCTCATCTAATATTATAAACATAATGGTTCCAACTTAGCATTATTAACATAATGATTCTCAACTAACATGATAGACATAATGATCCCAATTTAGCGTTTTTAACATAATTAACATGATAGACATAATGATTCCAATTTAGCGTTTTAACATAATTAACATGATAGACATAATGATTCCAATTTAGCGTTTTTAACATAATTAACATGATAGACATAATGAATCCAACTTAGCGTTTTTAACATATCTAACATTATAACAATTTCAACTTTTCATCATAGCCTAGCAATACCCTATTTTTCATAAATCATGATGGGTATAATAACACCACAGGCATAATTCCATCAATATTCATAGCCATGGTCTAATTAGCATCATAGGCATGGTTTAATCAACATAAATATTTCAATAAACATAGCGATTTCATGGACATGTATTAGTCCAACTTGCCAAACAATTAAGCCCAAGTGATTCATAACAACATCAAAATCATGACAAGTTTAACTTGCAACGTTGCCATAGCAATATCCCCAAATTATAATTCAATGATAAATAATATAAACAATGGATTAGCAATAGCTCATAAATTCGGTTTCAATTCATCGCATGTCCATATTGTTTTAGCGTTTTTGCATAAAAAGTAACATAGAACTTACAATATGAAGCAAATAAAAATCCCAAATCAATTAGTCTCGAATTCGTTGTCTAAAGCGTCGTAGTTGTTGTAGCTTCTAGTTGTAGCCTTCAAGAATCATCCTCCTTCTTCTATAATTTTTATTCTTTGTATTTTTAATTTAGAGTTCTAGGTTTAATGGCGGCGGCCTGAGGCTAGAATGAAATAGTATGATGTTAGGCTAGGTCTTAGGTCCTTTTTATAATGTTTGCAAGTTGTTTTAGACCGTCGATGGAGCTTGATTCAACAATAGCCGTTCGTTTGAAGGAGAGGCCAATCCGGTGCTGCCACCTAGCCCTAGTGACAAAGCAGCCCTCTGAAAATCGACCAAACATAGACCAGGCCAGCCAGGGTGGACTGGGTTCGACCTGGCTCTGGACCAGGTCGACAGCCCTGTCGACAGCCCTGTCGACATGGCTAGCCCAGGTCGACAGCCCAGTCGACCTGGGTGCCTTAGGCGGGAATTTTCCCGCCTTGGCCAATTGGGCCCGATTTTGAATTTTGAATTGCTTTTCTGAGCTGTTTTCTTATGTTCGAATTTTAAACTTAATTCAGAAACTTCCGGAGGCCATATCTTCTTCATACGGACTCCGTTTTTCGAAAACTCGGACACTATTTCGCGTATTTTTCCGAGACGAACACAATGGCGTATCCCGTTTCCCTTAATTCTTTGATTTGAAATTAATTATACTTTAATTTACGAATTTCACTGTTATAGAATTCACGCGGTGTTACATTCTCCCCCACTTAAAAGGATTTCGTCCCCGAAATCTTCAAGTTAGGAGGAATGTATACCCTAACATCCAAACATCCATCTACTCATCCATCAAACACGAGTATCCATTGTCCTTAAAAGACTTCTAATGCTTTATGATCATATGCGAAGTGTGTGTATATGTTCCTTAGCTAATGCTAATGATCAGGCCTGTTGATCTTCTAAATGCAAAATATGTTTAGTGAAATGAATCCAATATGTATGCAAATTTTTCCTACTATAATTCATAATTTCTACATGAGTGCTCAAACATTCAATCATATGCAACAACCAAATGATAGCACAACCAAGTTTCCAAAATAAACACTCATGCATATGCAATATGAAAATGTGCCTGAGCCGATCAAGTGCCTAATGTGTATTCATGCATCCACGAGCAACCACTTGCGACCACTTGCAACCATTTTGCAATCATAACATGTTTCAATTACATGTTTACATCCAAAAAGATTCTACCTATGGTTCTCAAGATAGGATCAAAGAGATAACAAAACAAAAATGGATAGCAAGAGAAATGTATGTAAACCTATAGGAAAAATAGATCTAGAATGTACCCTAAAAAGAAATGGGTATAGCGCGCTTAGCTTTTCTTAAATTTCCCAAGTTGCGTCTTCTAGGGCTTCACCCCACTGTATTTTAACTAGCTTGACTTCTTGATTCCTTAGCTCCTAGATCTCCGTTCCTAAGACACGAATCAGAACTCGCCTCAATGTTTCCACTTTTACGCCTTCAAGGATGCTTGGCTCAATCACTCCGGAAGACTCATCCGCCTTATCTTTATCCTTATCACTCATACCTATCCTATATAACATGTTAACAAGCCTCACGAAAACTATCTCCATCATACGGGAAAACCCTCTACGAAGCTAGAAAGAATATTAGCCGCAGGTAAAGCTACAGTGACTACAGATAGAGAAAAGAAAGGGAAAGAGATTCAAACAAGGAAACAAAGGATAGTGCTAATGGCTTTTGGGGAATAGCCTTTAAAAACTTTTTCTTGGAAAATGCTTCTTTGTTCACCTTGACACTATTCTCAAGTAAAGCATCACATGTTCGAGATCCGTTGCCTCGACTTCACTAGTATACTAAGCCCGTGTCACAAGTTAATCACGAAATAAATCCCACGGCCCAATATCATGAAATGACCCTGAAACGGGGTCAGGCGGGTTAAGTCGCGAACTGAAATGACATACTTAACCATCTTGACATGACTAGACTGGAAAAGGGTTAAGTCACGAATTACATGACTTGATCTGTTAGGCGGGTTAGGTCACGAATTACATGACCTAATCTATTAGGCGAAACCCTAGACACGACCCCTTTCAGCAGTAACCCTCTAGATGTATCAAGGTACCCTGGGGCTAGGCCGGGTGGGGGCACGATTACTGGGCTGATTGTAAGAGGTGAACGGCGGCAGTGGGGTACGCCAGTGTAGGTTCGGCGGACTACGATCGTGCACGTATCCGGGGCAGACACTGGGTATCCGTAGATTTATCTGTGCATCTTGAATCGTGTCAGAGGTTGACACCTTAGGGCTGATACACCAGAAGGTGGACCCGGCACAGATGACTACATTCGTGATTAGCCGTATGACACGGACACTTGACGAGCTAGAACTTGTAGGGAGCCGATCGACTAGATAATCGCTCAGTAGGACCCCGTACTTGGGTCAGACCCCGTTTCAGGGTCATTTCATGATATTGGGCCGTGGGATTTATTTCGTGATTAACTTGTGACACGGGCTTAGTATACTAGTGAAGTCGATGCAACGGATCTCGAACATGTGATGCTTTACTTGACTTGTCTGGACTTATCCTGATCACCTTAGTCTATCTTGTTCACCTTGACACTATTCTCAAGTCTAGTTCCAGTTCATACATGACAGGTTGTTTTAACCGTTTTTACACTGAAAGTCACTAGAACTTACTCAGTCTTTATGACTGACCCTTTTCCTTTCGCCTCTTTTTCTTTCGTTCCCCCCCCAGGTTCTCAGGGAGGAATAACTAGCTCTTAGCTTGGATATCACTTGCTTTGGCTCAGCATGTACGGTTTGCTATGGCTGCTTCTTTTGACTACACTTGGGGAATAAGCTGTTTTACTGTTTTTAAATTACTGCTTCTTTGGCTATTATTACATAGTGAGATTACTCACCTTGTTTGTAGTTGATGCCTCTTCATTTATTTCGTTTAAAATCAAAACAGCATTTGATTTTTCTATGAAATTCCCATAGCTCCGGTTTCAGCTACGTTAATTTCACGACGTAGATCTCGTCGCTGCGATTTCAATGTAACCAGTTTTGTGTGACTCTGTTTTCATATGAAACATCTATTTGTTAATAAGTTTTTAAAATTAAAATAATATGTTACTAAGTAATCAAACAATTTCTTTATTAACCCTTATCCCTTAATTAACCTTTTGATTGCCACTAATCACTGGGTTAAGCTTTCCTCCCAGCATCGAAATAACCCGCCATCACAGTTTGAAAAGCTCCTGCACATTTTCATGGCCATCACAACATTTAAACAGATCAAACGTTATTAACATAACTGAAAATATAATTAATTAATTTAAACCTTACGTTAATGACTATTAGGATAACCCTTCCTCTGTTTTGATTTTTACCCAGCATACTTTCATGGCTATATCAACGTTCTCCCCTTAATCAACACAGACTTCCACTTCACCTTTTCAATTCATTAGTTACTACCAAGATTAATTACTTTAATCACACATGTTCCCATTTCTCAAGCAATTTCCCAGACCCTTTCTTCCTGAAATAAAAACATGACTTCCTTCTCTCTTCGCTGCACAGTAACCCACTGAAATCCACCGTGCTGACCCCCTTTAATCACCATCATTTGATTTAGATCATTCCTCTTCAATAAACAAGCCAACCCATCTTCGGTTTCCAGAAAGAACCTGCTACTCCTTTACGACAGTCCAACTTCCTCTTGTACCCAGTTTACAGTAAAACAAAGAATAAGATGGATTAGCTGTTTTCAATGTTATTATTCCGTTCGATCTCCTTGGAAATTTCTATTATCTTTCCCAGTAATTTCTAATCACTTTTCGTTTTAACATCTTGACCCTAATGCATTATGCATGCAGTTGCGCCTAGTTCAATATTCATGGTCCACGCTTCATCACCTTTTTCTATAGATAATTCCTTCACTCACCCTCACAAACCAATTACTGGAATCGCAATCCCTCTTTTCCCCACCAACTCACATCCTTCCATTTTAATAGTTATAAATCTCCACCCCATCAAACACAGTATGTTTAGTATAATGACCGTACCTCACACTACACCACTGCGGACTGCTTATCACCGGTCGGAGCTGCTTCGCCGGTCGAAGCTATACTACGCTACACCAAAAGGAATTAATCCGCGCGCATCACCAGAGAAGAGTTCGCCACTTCTGACTACAGCACGGTGCGACAATAATTCCCACCAAACTTCCCAAAATTCAATCGATGTGCTTATCTTGCCATCCTGAACTAAATCCCCATACTGACACCGACCGCTGTCCTCCTCATCGACGACAGATACCGGCCCTAACAGCGAGACTCCCCAAATTCCACGCATGACAAGAAACAATCCGACCCAGGAAGGAATAGTCGAGCTTCAATCCCTTGAAGAAATAAGGTTAATGGATCCGAGACCTTTTAATTTCGTGGTGCCTACGATTTTTCCAATTGATTAAGAGGACCGACAGTTTTTCTTTGGGTAGGGAGTGATTTGGAAATCTATGAAGCTTTCATTGATTTTATTTTTGTGTAGGATTAAATTTGTTTTGAATTCTCTTTCTCACCTCTTTGTGTCTCGAAAAGAAAAGATGAACAAAAAGTAAGAACAGTATTTAAAGGAGGAGGATCGTGAGGACCACGGTATTAAAATTACATGACGCAGACAAAAACTAAAACGTAGATACAACGGAATTGAAAAAGAAACCGTGGAGAACACGGTATTAAAACAGCTTGGTATACACGAAAATGTAGCTTCACAAGCACGGGTGGAAGGCTTGGAGTGCACGCTGTCTATGTTTTCTTTAATTGAGACCAAGATTTTAGGAAAAGGAACGTAGAATAATTGGCCAAGCAATATTTTGGGGAAAGAAATGTAAATTGTCATCATGTATATTGATCTTGCAATTTGAAGTTTATGCGGTATCTATTAACAGACTTTCGTTTATTTATGGACTGATAGTGACAAAAATAAAAATATCTTTATGCTGAGTAGCGTACTATGATTCCAGAAATATAATAATATCGGTAGTTTAACTTATATTATGAAACCCCAAAATATTGATATAGGATGCAAAATATTCCAAATAAAAAGTTACATTTTTAATTAATTAAAAATTACAGTAAAATTCTAAAAAGTAAATTATAACTATGCCTCAAAAGAACCTTGTCCAAATTCGTAACCAATCTCTAGTTATACTAAATAAACCGTTATGGCTTATATACGATTCTACAACGACTATTTCTAAATTTGATTTGTACATAACTTTTTATTCCCGTTATGAAATATGGATTTTTCACATTCGTTGGAAAGATATTTTCAAAAAGATTCAAATATTTCTTGTTTCGCTAAAATCCGATTTATTTTGAATCCTGTACATTCATTTGAAATTTGAAATCGAATTTTCAAACTACCGCGCCATTTTGAACTCGTTTTAATTATATTATAAAGTACATGTTTAAAACTTCCTTTTAATAAATACATTCCTATATATAACTCAAATAAAATATTTAAAAAAATTTAAATATTCAGAATTCAACGGTTGAAAATCGGGGTCGTTACATTCCTTCCCCCTTAAAATAATTTCGTCCTCGAAATTGCTAAGTAGTAGAGGTCTATAACTCTAACTCCTCACAACCTACTTGGTTGAAATCCCATATCCCATATATCCACATTTGGTTCTAATACATTAGTCAACTTCTTGATTAGTTCATTTCTATTCCACCAATTCAATTTGATTTGTATTTCACTAATCAATACACTTACTTAGTTTGAGTTTCAATTTCAATTCATAATTTAATTCCAAACAACACTATCTAATATATGTTCAACTTGTTTATATCGGGTTCACTTAAAATTTCAAATCTCAACATTCATCTCTACTTAATTTCATTCGAGATTATCTCCATCCAATCTAATTTCCATTTAACTTAAATTAAATTCCAATCCAATACAATTTTGCATACAATCCCAAATTTCTTGCATATTGGGTTTAAACTAATTTATTTACTTTTCATGGGTTCACACAATTTTGTATGCTTCGATATATGTCCAATGATAACCCAGTTCATATCATTTTCTTATAAACCATTTATCAGGCCAAGTTTTCCATCTAATTTCAAACAAATTCCATTTCAATGGATTTCTAACAAATTTTGTTTTCTTTAGCGTCGTCCAGCTCCATTTAACTAAACTTTAGTTAAATTTAATCCATCCGATTTTACTTCCACCTTTTTAATCTATTTAACTTATATCAAATTCAAAATTCGAATTCCCAAGGTTTATTTCAAATTAGTTTGAAATCATATAACTATACACATATATTTAAAATCTTTTTGCAAAATCAAAACACTTGGATTTTATAGAAATAACTTGTTCTTTTCAAACCAATTTCCAATCAAAGAATTTTCATGGTAGCAATCCACCACTCAGAAATTTGAAAATTAATACCGATAATGTCGCGACCCATTATCCGAATTATTTTCTCACCAATAAAGTTATTTCAATGCTTAATCATTTTCAAAATCTATTTAAAACAATTTCTATTGAAAATTCCTTAAAAGTAACGTTATATTACTTTAAAAATACTTCAGAAAATACTTCTAATCACCCAGAATTTGAATTCCCAGTCTGTTTTGAACTAAATCTTAGTTTATCTCTTTTGTATACATTATCCGTATACAAATTATATAACCATTTCAATATTCTTTTATTTCATTTGATTGTAGTAACAATCAACCCATTTATATAACATAATATTTCAGAAATTATTCCTTTTATATCAAAATAATTTTTGGGAAAATTATTCCATTTACCTACTTTAAAACCAAGCTGCATCGAATTGTTCTATTCGAGAGTTTAGAAACATCTACCGATACAGTTGTACATCCTGTATCGACCAGAATTCACAAACCACTCAAAAAACCAGTCAACACAATATAAAATAATTTTTATGCAATCTACAAATACGCGCTCGTATATATACACTCAAACTCAATCTAGGGTATTACTAACCCCATCTCTATTGAGCCACACCACAGAGCCAAGGTTATCACTCAACCTTCAGCTCTGATACCAAATGTAACGACCCAAATTTCCGTACTCTTTGAGTCGACTAATAACTCCACACTTCCAACTCAAATTGCACAGAAATACGAATTATTATTAGAAAGAAGTTAGAGGATGAGAAATAGAAAGAAAGAAATAATAGAATAGAAGAAAACGAAGATCACAAACTCAAAGCGGAACGAATAAAATATATTATGTAACATAAATTTTGAAATACAAATCAGTAGCTGTATATACATACCATCATTAGAGTACAACAGTTATCCCTGGAACAGTTATAAACACCTGCTACCAGATACAACATAGTACACAGCGGAAAATATGATAGTCTATAGCCAACTGGAGAAGCCTCCTGCTTTGAACACCTCTAAGTGAATCTGGAAAATCCCAACTACTTGACTATCCGTACAAATTTGGGTACCCAAGAGTTTAGGGAAAACAAAACAAAATAAACTCTGGGTCAGTCATGGGACTAGTGTGAGTAAACTCCAACCATTTGTTTAACTTTTAAAAATCCTTTTGAAAGAATAGATAATCGTAAGACCAATCCACTCATAAACACAAATGGTTTTTACCTTACGATAACCCAAAACATTTTGATATCAAAATCTGGTGATATTATAATAGTGTCTAAATCAAATAAATAGAATCTAGCGGAACGTTTGCATCTCACGCTCCATATTATAATATAAAATCGAAAACCGCAGGGCGCTTATTGGAGGTTGGATTCCCAACATGACAAGGTATGGGACCACCTGCCGATAGTGTATCTCTAGAGACGAATACACTGGGTTCAACAAGAACGTCTTGCAACCCGACCCTCACATGACCGACCACTCATTTCGCTTGAGTGTATCGAATGTATATCACAACGGTTGGGATCAGCAACCGTTTCCCGAAAGGGATAGCATCGATAGATTAAAGAACAAATGGATTTTTCTCTAGATAGGTGATTATACATCCTGATGGGTGCGACCCACATAGCCATGCCGCCTGCCCGATTTTTGTCATTTCCTGGTTGATGAGGCTTGAGGCTGTGATTATCTTTTAGAATTTCTGGCCACTATTCACTTTGAATGCCACATCGTCATACCCATCAAATCATTTGATTACCCCAAAAATACCATGGGTATAAAGCTAAGAGAAACGAGTTCCTCCGCCACTAGACGTATGTATGTTTGAAGAGAACAACTTACGCGATCCGTTAGATATATTCTGTCAGACATTCATCCATTTATGTTGTCCTGGGACTGGACAAACCGAAGGCACTATCCCGTAAACAGGATAGCCCTTGCATAACTCTGTCTTCAATTATCTTCCTCATATTTGATTGCAATGCTAACACCCATACAAAGTGGTTTTCAGAAAACGAATCTGATCCCGGTCTCTTCGTATTGACGACGGGAAAATGGTCAAAAACTTCAATAGTCGGTGATTTAACTATCAAAGAAAAATAAGTGTACAACCAACGATCTTATTTCCAGGTAGGAGTTCGATCGATCAATCAACAATCAACATTGGCCCCTTTAAATTAATTCCTTATTATATTATCATTTACAATTCCTGTCTCTTAATTCCTCGTTGACAATTCATTCCTATGTGTAGAAAATATCTCTCGTTTTATTTGGGAAAAACATTTCAAATTAACGTGATGTTATAAACATCGTTATTATACTCAACCCACTAATCAGTTATTAGCTAACCATATTGCTTAACCAAGTTTCACCATTGAACATTAACAATTCCTCCATCGATCATGAAGTCAATCAAGTTAGGGTGTAATTACCTCTTAGACCTTAATCGAACCACATTCTCAACTTTGAAATAGTCAAAGCTCACAATTTTAAACAAAGCATCGCTTACACGACTCTCAGGTTCAATCTAAGCACAAACTTCTTTTGCGGAAAAACACTGATTATAACGGTAGCGTTATAATCGCTGTTTCCAAATATTTGATTTATGAAACATCACTTTTAACAATAGCTTTACAATCACTGTTTAGAATTATAGAACACTTATTACAACAATAGCGTTAAGATCGCTACAAAACAGTTATTATAACGACAGCGTTAAAATTTTCTATTTAGATTTACCAAAACATTTATTACAACGGCAGCGTTTAAAATTGCTATTTAAAAACATTTGGTTTATCAAAATGTAACTTGTATTTACTTATTTAAATAAATAAATCAATAAGTAAATAAATAAAGAATTATTAAATTTGATTCAAATGGAAAGCAAACTAACTACTTCCCTAAATTCAAGATAATCCAATTTTAATAAATAACTCTCTTTCGAATAATCTATATTCAATTTATATACTGAGCTTTACCATTTGAGGTAGATTCAAATTCCAAATCCACATTTGAATTCATCGTTTCACAAATCACTACCAAATTCCTTTATAATCCCTCCAGTCCACGAAATGTATCACACTTTATTTTATATTCCAAAATCTAAACTAAACTCATCGTTTTCCCTTTTAAAATGATTACCCATTCCCTTTTCATTTAATTTAAAATCTAGATTTCATACTTCCAATCTAAATTCCTTTATAGATAATTCATTCGCAAAATATTTCCTTTAAACCATTATTTACCTAAATCGCGAATATATTTCTTTTATATATAATCAACTCAGTTTGATTTTCATACTTAAAAATAATATTTTAAACCCAACTTCTATTTATAATGTCTATTCATAATAATTCATATAAGTCTCATTTCCTTTTTATTTAATCATTTAAAATCTCTTTTAACATTTCCTTAAAAATTTCTAAGTTTACATCTCATTTCAAATACTGGCTTCAAACCCATTTCCACTTCGCTATATAAATTCAATGCATCCAATGATAAATAATTCGATTCATATATATTCTCATTCATAAACAACGTCTTGATTCATTCATTCGAACAGGTTTTCTATTTTTAACTCTATTCAAAATTTAAGTTTCTATTGCTGAAAATAAGATTCCTTTTTAACACTCAAATTTCCTTTCCTATATTTGAAAATATTTTACGGTATTTAGATACCAAAATTTCTATATCAGGGTAGCTCAACCACAACAAAGTCAATCACTGACTATATATATCACACCACACATCAAAATCAAGGAAAAAACATTAGTATAAATATTGAGGAACCCAGTTGGGTTCCTCCAACCTGTTTCCCTGCATCCACAGATGTTAATTAACATCAATAATATTATTCCGCATCAATGTGAAATATCAGAACTAATAACTGATCAACCATGTAATCGTATCAACCAATGCAACCAATTTTACCAATTATTCTACCAATCAACTATCAAAGTATAAAATAACGATAAACAAATTTAAAACTCGTTTATATAAAAATATAAACGAGTTAAAGTTAGTGTGATTGCTTGCCATGTTTGCAGTTGATGGGTCTGCTTTTATTTTTTTTAAAATCAAACCAGCATTTGATTTTTCTAAGAAATTCCCGTAGCTCCGGTTTCAGCTACGTCAGTTTCACGACGTAGTTCTCGTCGCTGCGATTTCAATGTAACTAGTTTCGTGTGACTCTGTTTTCATATGAAACATCTATTTGTTAATAAGTTTTTAAAATTAAAATAATGTGTTATTAAGTAATCAAACAATTTCTTTATTAAACCTTATCCCTTAATTGACCTTTTGATTGCCAATAATCACTGGGTTAAGCTTTCCTCCCAGCATCGAAATAACCCGCCATCACGATTTGAAAAGCTCCTACACATTTTCATGGCCATCGCAACATTTAAACAGATCAAACATTATTAACGTAACTGAAAATATAATTAATTAATTTAAACCTTACGTTAATGACTATTAGGATAACCCTTCCTCTGTTTTGATTTTTACCCTGCATACTTTCATGGCCATATCAACGTTCTCCCCTTAATCAACACAGATTTCCACTTCACCTTTTCAATTCAACAGTTACTACCAAGATTAATTACTTTAATCACACATGTTCCCATTTCTCAAGCAATTTCCCCGACCCTTTCTTTCCTGAAATAAAAACATGACTTCCTTCTCTCTTCGCTGCACAGTAACCCACCGAAATCCACCGTGCTGACCCCCTTTAATCTCCATCATTTGATTTAGCTCATCCCTCTTCATTGAACGAGCCAACCCATCTTCGGTTTCCAGAAAGAACCTGCTACTCCTTTACGACAATCCAACTTCCTCTTGTACCCAGTTGACTGTAAAACAAAGAATAAGATGGATTAGCTGGTTTCAATATTATTATTCCGTTCGATCTCCTTGGAAATTTCTATTATCTTTCCCAGTAGTATCTAATCACTTTTCGTTTTAACATCTTGACCCTAATGCATTATGCATGCAGTTGCACCCAGTTCAATATTCATGGTCCACGCTTCACCACCTTTTTCTATAGATAATTCCTTCACTCACCCTCACAAACCAATTACTGGAATCGCAACCACTCTTTTCCCCACCAACTCACATCCTTCCATTTTAATAGTTATAAATCTCCACCCCATCAAACACAGTATGTTCGGTATAACGACCATACGTCACACTGCACCACGACGGACTGCTTATCACCGGTCGAAGCTGCTTCGCCGGTCGGAGCTGCACTACGCTACACCAAAAGGAATTAATCTGCACGCATCACCAGAGAAGAGTTCGCCACTTCTGACTACAGCACGGTGTGACCATAATTCCCACTAAACTTCCCAAAATTCAATCGATGTGCTTATCTTGCTATCCTGAACTAAATCCCCATGCTAAGACTGACCGCTATCCTCCTCATCGACGATAGATACCAGCCCTAGCAGCGCCACTCCCCCAATTTGGCGCATGACCAGAAATAATCAGACCCAGGAAGGAATAGTCGAGCTTCAAGCCCTTGAAGAAAAAAGGTCAATGGATCTGAGAACTTTTAATTTTGTGGTGCCTACGATTTTTCCAATTGATTAAGAGGACCGACAGTTTTTCTTTGGGCAGGGAGTGATTTTGAAATCTATGAAGCTTTCGTTGATTTTATTTTTGTGTAGGATTAAATTTGTTTTGAATTCTCTTTCTCACGTCTTTGTGTCTCGAAAAGAAAAGATGAACAAAAAGTAAGGAAAGATGAACAAAAAGTAAGAACAATATTTAAAGGAGGTGGAGCGTGAGGACCACGGTATTAAAATTACTTGACACTGACGAAAACTAAAACGTGGATACAACGGAATTGAAAAAGAAACCGTGGAGAACACGGTATTAAAACAGCTTGGTATACACGAAAACGTAGCTTCACAAGCACGGGCGAAAGGCTTGGAGTGCACGTTTTCTATATTTTCTTTAATTGAGACCAAGATTTTAGGAAAAGGAATGCATAATAGTTGGCCAAGCAATGTTTTGGGGAAAGAAATGTAAATTGTCATCATGTATATTGATCTTGCAATTTGAAGTTTATGCGGTATCTATTAACAGACTTTCGTTTATGTATGGACTACTAGTGACAAAAATAAAAATATCTTTATGCTGAGAAGCGTACTATGATTCCAGAAATATAATAATATCGGTAGTTTAACTTATATTATGAAACCCCAAAATATTGATATAGGGTGTAAAATATTCCAAATAAAAAGTTACATTTTTAATTAATTAAAAATTACAGCAAAATTCTAAAAAGTAAATTATAACTACGCCTCAAAAGAACATTGTCCAAATTCGTAACCAATCTCTAGTTATATTAAATAAACCGTTTTGGCTTATATATGATTCTACAGCGACTATTTATAAATTTGATTTGGACATGACTTTTTATTCCCGTTATGAAATCTGGATTTTTCACATTCGTTGGAAAGATATTTTCAAACTGATTCCAATATTTCTTGTTTCGCTAAAATCCGATTTATTTTGAATCCTGTACATTCATTTGAAATTTGAAATCGAATTTTCAAACTACCGTGCCATTTTGAACTCGTTTTAATTATATTATAAAGTACACGTTTAAAACTTCCTTCTAATAAATACATTCCTATATATAACTCAAATAAAATATTCAGAATTCAATGGTTGAAAATCTGGGTCGTTACATTTGCAACTTACTTAAATTTATTTTTTTGAAAAAAAAAATTGTGATCTTCTGAAAATAAGAGAGCACATATATATATATATATAACCAAAAACTACAAAATCCGACTACATAAAACCAGACTCCGCTATATAAATGTAGAGGCGGTAGATAGATGAGCTACGGATAAACCACCGCCCATCATACTTCAATATCGAATTCCGGCAAGGCCACCACCCGATATTAAAGTATATCTACTCCAATACGAAAGAAAAAAAACACATCTATATAGCCATAAGGTAAAAACAACCAAATACAACACTCCAAGTCTAACTATAATAAACAGCCCCCACAACAACTGCCAACCAATCCATCTAGCTATCCGCTAAGCTCTTCCTCCTTATCAACAACCTGAATCTACGTAAAGCTCAACAAATTATTAGTAATTAGTCACACACATATATATGGAAATATATATGTATGAATATATATAATATATGCATATATATATAATCATACATATGTATATACCAAACATATATGTGTAGGAGGAAAAATACAAAGGAAAAAACTTGATAAAAGTAATTAACAACCAATGCGATATCTAATACGAAAAAAATTGCCGATTCTAATAAATAGATTCAAATTAAATCTAACCTTACTCAAAAAACTCTCAAACCCAATTTCCCGAATAGCTTATAATGTGAATTAGACATCCAATCCAAACTAAAAAAACTATTTTAATAATTAAATAATCCGTAGAAACAGAATTAGAATGAAAAGACCTCTGATTTCTTTCAAACCAAATGAACCAACTTATGATAGTGACTAAAGAATCTAATATGTATCTTTTACTAACATTATAAAAAAATCTATAAGAATCCCAATAATCAACACAACTATTTAAAGAATTAGGACAATCGAAAACAAAAATCCTTAAAACCATATTAAAAACAAAATTTGTGATATTGCGTGAGAAAAATAAGTGATTAACATCCTCATTCAAAAGATTACAAAAATAACACTTGACATCAAAAATGATATTCTTCCTCTTTAGAAGCTCTAACGTATTAAGCTTCTTATGAGTGATTAACCACATTAGAAATTTAGCTTTAGGAGAAGAATTGGATCTCCAAATAAACTTAAATGGACAAAATGAGATCCCCGAAAAATTTAAAAAGTTATACATAGAATTTACCGAATAAACTTGATTTTTAACCATACGCCAAATAATAAAGTCCCTACACTCATCAATGTGATATAATGATAACTTAGCATAAAGTAAAGCTAATTGTCTTAACATTTCCCCTTCTAAAATATTATCAAAAGAAAACTCCTATGGGGGATCCAAATCTCATCTAAAAACATCTTTAATCAATGCATTTTTAAAACTACAAATATTAAAGAGCTCCTTAAATTCAATTTTAAGCGGGAAATGAGAAATCTAAGTGTCATGACAAAATTAAGACATATTACCCGAATGAACAATCACCTTATAACCTAAGTTAAAGAAGTCAAAGAATTTTAATACTAACTTCCAAAAATAGGATAATCTATTATACCAACTACCACTAGATCCAACTACAAACTCTCCACCTAAATAGTAAAATTTAGATACAATAACCTTCCACGTATTCGACACTAAAGGATACCTAAATTTCTGCAACCATTTGGCTAGTAAGGAAGAGTTAAAATTAGATAAATTAATAATCCCCAATCCCCCATCTTTTTTAGGCTTACAACACACCTCCCAGTTTACTAAACATTTGAAACCCCTACGAATAGGATCCCCACCCCCACTCCATAGATAATTACGTCTTATTCTATCAATTTTTCCAATAACCCATTAAGGTAATCTATGTACAGACATCCAATAAGTAGGAATAGCAGTTAGTATCGAGTTAACCAGTACTAATCTACCAGCTCTTGACAAAAATCTATTGTTCCAATTTGATAGTCTACTATTAATCTTATCAATTATGACTAACCAATCCTCCTTCTTTAGTTTTGAAGGCCTGATCTTAAAACCCAAATAATCAAAAGGAAACTTCAAGACAAAGCAGTTTAAGGTGCTAGCAACCATGGCTCTACATTACCAAAAATGTTAATGACCATAACAGAACTCTTGTCAAAATTAATTCTAAGCCCTGATAACATCTCAAAACAATAAAGAATAAACTTAAGCACAATAATATGCTTTGGTAAATGAGAAGAAAATAATAAGGTATCATCCGCAAATTGAAGAATAAATAATTCATTGTTAAAATCCTCATTACCTACATTGCCCAAAACACCTAATCTCCCAGCACTCTTAATAATTCTAGTAAAAATGTCAACCGCTAAATTAAATAATAGAGGTGATAGGGGGTCTCCTTGTCTAAGACCCCTCCTAGATTGGATCTTCTTACCCACAACCCCATTGACAACAATATTAGAACAACCCGACCTAAGTAAAAGCATTATCCAGTTAGTCCATTTGACACTAAAACCACTAGCAAGACGTACTTCGCATAAGTAATCCCAATTAATAGAATCGAATGCCTTCTCAAAATCAATTTTCAAAATTGCACAAGAAAAATTATTTTTAACACATACATTAATGTACTCCTGTACATCTGCCACTCCATCCACTATTTGTCTACCTTTAATAAAAGCAGTTTGCGAATGATCTATAAGATTATTCATCTTACTACTAAGCCTATTCGCTAGAACTTTGGAAATAATCTTAACAAATACATTTATTAAAGAAATAGGTCTAAAATCCTTTAAAATTTTTGCATCCTCTCTCTTCTTAATAAGGATAACATTAGCAAAATTAAAGTTTCCTAAACACAAATTACCACTATAAAAATCATTAAATAATTTAATAACATCATATTTCAAAACCTCCCAAAATTGTTTATAAAATAGAACAGAAAAACCATCTGCCAACTTATTTAAATTTAAATTTAGATTTGGAAATGATTTTTGATTTAACTTATATACCGGTTGTGAAATTTAGTTGTTTTTAAATTTTAAATTTAAATTCCAAAGGATTTGAAGGAATTATATTTAAATCGTTTTATAATGCGCTTCGGCGCGACAGTTCGTAAATATCGATTTAAATTTTCAAATGATTATAACTTGACCATTTGAAATCGATTTGATTTGAAACAAGAAATGTTGATTTTCAAATATTAACAGTTTTTGAGTAGAAAAGAAATTTTCGAATTTCAACGTAAAATTTTCAAGTTATGTTCAAAAGTAAATTTGGAAAAGGCTGCTACAAGTGCAGTTCGGCGACCATAATGGAAAATCAAATAAAACCAACTTTAAATTTAGAGAGAATTCATGATAAATCTTACTTTATTAACATAAAGTAATTTGAAATGAATTATTTGAATTGATTTGAAATCGATTTGAATTAAATGGCTATTCCAGCGCTTTTAGTAACGTTCAAAACGTTATCATATCATTTCCAAAGACAAATGGGTTTTGAAATTTATAAATCGTAAACCATTATTTTAAATGGTTAAAGGATTTTTAATGGTTTGGAAAAAAATTTAAGTGATTAAATATTTGTATATGGAATTATTTATCAATTCTAAAAGTCAGAATTTAAAGGGGATGAGATGGATAAAGTTATTTCGGATGTTCGATATGAAATTCCAAGGTTGAGCAAACATTATCAGAAGCATTAAGAAAATATTTACATCAAGGTTCTGATAGTGCTTGCTGAGTTGTGAATAGGTATCGAATACAAGTCGAAGCAACTCTATCAAACTCATGTATGAATGTGAATTATTGGAATTATCGTAATAGAATTATAATTCAAATAAGGATTGGCAAATTTTAAAGATGTAAGGATGTAATAAAGAAGCATGTTTAAAGGGTAAGAATTGGGTGGTCATGTTTGAAAATAAAAGGATTTGTAAATCAAATATTTGATTTCAAAGAAAGAGTTGAGATGATAACGGAAGTTATGATCAATCCAACCTTGATTTGTACATGAATAAATGATGATTGGAAGGAAATTTGAATTGAAACCCTGTGTGATCCACAACCATTGTTTTATGAATATACTTATTACTTGGAAAGATCGCGATCGGATTTAAGTCCGAAAACATTTCCAAGTAATAATACGACACATGAAGCAAATTCAAGACTTGGAATCGATGAATGAAGACCATGGTTCTTCCCATCGAACGGACTGATTGCTGATTTGGTTTATTTACTGATAGCAACAGTAGATAGATGCCCCTGTTATTGGAGTGGCAGGAAGTTCAAACGTATGGGGAGAACTTTTGGATTTTTGTTCCGTTCAGACCCAGGATGGACTTGTATGGATTGTGTGTCTGACATTGTAATTGACGGCATAACACTGATTTCCGTTGATATGTATCTGGTTTGTGACATATGAGCTTGAAGTGGTTATGTATGGATGGAAATCAATGATCATGTTGTGAATGGATAATGTGACATACCTAAGAGATGAAATGAGCTTGTACGATCAGGGCGTTGCTTTTCTAGGCATACTTTGTGTATGACGTGACATCGACAAACCTCACACCCTGGATGATGAGAAACTGGAGGTTAGGTTGTGTGTGTGTATGTATATATGAATTGATGATGACTGCTGCAGTAGTGGGAAATCACTTATGACTTATGGAATAGGGTATGTTCGGGGGGGGGCATGTCTGGTCGAAAACTGTTGATCTACCTCGCGATTTGTAGTGGCGTCTACGTCTGGATGAAAAACCCGTGATCGCATTTCGTTTGTGTTTCGATTGATCTTTCGTGCCAGGAATAATCAAGTTGGAGACCAAAATCTCTAATACGAGCCATACGATTTTGGGTTGTATATATATATATATGGCGACATAAAATTATGGGTATTATGCCGTCTAGGATTAATACATTTATTTGCGAAATGGTTTTCCACACAATGTAATAATATTGAAAAGAGGATTTTACGTATGAAGGCATTTTTGGTTATCATAAGATAAAACTCACCGATTTGGTGTGCGATTGCATTGTGTGATATGGGTCGAGCTTATGATAGCTTCATTTTCAAATGTAATTGCGTATTTATATGCACGGGCATTCACATGGAGTAAACCCGTTCCGCGATAGCGGCATGGTCCGGTGAATTTCCCAACTTTAAAATAAATCCTGAAAACAACTGTTTTATGTTCTCACACCAGTCCCATGACTGACCTGGAGTTTATTCTTCCTTCCTAAACTCTGGGTGCCCATTAACTTTTCACACGGGCAACTAGTAGTTTAGTTCTGCAGTTTTAGATCGTTGGAGCAAGATTCAAAGCGCTTTTTGGATTGGAATTCACGCTAGAGATTGGAACTTCCGCTATATCATACCGTTTCTGCCGCTGAGAGTATATTCACTTTTCTTCCGCTGCATATGTTGTAACTCTGATATTCATGTAACTGTGATGTAATATTGTTCTTGAGCAATGAAAAATTCTGTTATTTTGTTCAATGTATGTATGTACCCATAACAATTCGTCTTTATGAACGGTTTTAGTTGGTTTAATTACCGATGAAAACGGGCAAAAAGATGGGTCGTTACAGATGTACTCTAATGACTATAAGTTTTATTTTCAAGCTCTCTATAAAGTTTTAATTCTATACTATAATTTGTTCTGCTGCGATGTGAAACTTTGTGATGTGTTTGTCCTTCTTCTCCTTCTATTGTAATATTTCTTTCTTTCTTTCTTATCTCACCCAATAACATCTTTCTATCGGCATCTGGGTTTCTAGTGCATTTTGTGTTGGACTTGTGTTGTTTGGTCAGCTCAAAAGATACCAGAAGTTCGGGTTGTCAGAATTTAGTGGTAATTTTTAAGTATTAAAAATTAATTACTAAATTGTAAATGTTAAATACTAGTCTTAATTACCAAGTATCAGTTATTAAGTATTACTTCTTAAATATTATATAGTAAATGTTAAATATCAAATAACCGGTATTATTCATCAAAACTTATTTACTAATTTTTAATAATCAACAATAATTAATTATTATACGTAAACTATTATTGTTATTAATTTTAATTATTAACTTGTACTTGTTGTTACTACTTAATCATAATTATATACTAATTACAAAAAGTTAATTATCAATTTTTAATTATTATATATTTAATAGTGATAACAAATATTGTAAATTGATTATTAGTTACTATCTACTAATTACTATAATTAACAATAATAGATTATTGATTATAATTTAATAATTACATGTATTTACTAATTACTACTTATTTAATTCTAATTTATTATTTGTTTTTATAAACTATTAGTTACTTTTATTTAGTACTAATTACTTATAGTAATAAATAAAATTAACAATTATTTACAAAGTTTTAGTTTATTAACCATAATTTAATTATTTACTTCCAATTCTATTAGCTATTTGTTTATTAATTAGTCTTATTTACTTCTACATTACAAATAATTAATTATATCATTGACTACTAATTATTAATTATTAAATTTTGAATACTCATAACTAACTAATAATTATTCAAATTTAATTATTATATTAAATATCACTTTATTTAATATTATTATTCATTAATTCTTAAATGTAATTCATAAATATTAATTATAATTTACTATTTATTACTAATTAAATATAACAAAATATTAAGCGTAAAAAATAATTAGTAATTATAAATTATTTATTGATATTCATTAATTATAGTACATTATTTATCATAACATATGTAAGCTATTGTTTATTACTATTGATATGTGCATTTGCATTGTTTATAGTCTTTCTAGTGGCTTCGATGCATTCACGTGAGTTTCTAGGGAACTAATGCAAGTAATGCAAATTGCTTCAGTACATTTGCTTCGGTTCCTAAGGAACTGATGCAAATAACAGTATTTGCATCAATTGTAAGGATAACCAAAGCAAATAAATCTATTTGCTTCGAAACACTTGCTTCGGTTTTTAATACAACCGAAGCAATTGAGATTATTTTCTTCAATTGTGTGCACAACCGAAGCCAATGCGATGAAGCAACTGCAAATTACACTACTTGCTTCAATACATTTTCTTTGGTTGTGCACACAACTGAAGCAAATGATACTATTTGCTTCTTTTGTTAGCACAACCAACACAAATGAGCCATAGAAACAAGCCATTTTTGTATTAGTGGTACTTCAGCAATGAACTGCACCCAATAGGGATTAATTAATAGAGCGTGTACTAGTGACACGTAAAAGACATCCGAATGCAAGGCCTAATCTGGTACCTATGACATGTAAAAGTCGTTCAGATGCAAGGCCAAATTGGGTATTTCACCAATGAATGTGCACCCACTAAGGACTAAATAGCCGAGCAGGTACCTTTGATATTCAAAAGACATCTGGATGCAAGGCTAATCGGGTATTTATGACATGTAAAAGAATTCTAGACGCAAGGCCTAACAGGGTTCTTTAGCAATGAATCTGTGTAACAACCCTCGCGAAAAGCGAACACAAAGATCTTTTAGCACAGTGTTAGTGCGTGGTGTTGCTTTCTAGGATGTTGGGGGTTCGAATCCCGGGTTGTCATAGTTGGTATCAGAGCCTATACCCAGCCGGAATTGTGTGCATAATGTCGTGGATGTTAGTCGGTGTGGTACTGATGTGGTTACATGCACAACGCTTGGGTGGTGAGTGATATGAGCCAATGAGGACGTTGGGCTGTTTAAGGGGGGTAGTATGTAACACCCCTCTCGAAAAGATAACACAAAGATCTTTTAGCACTGTGGTTAGTGCGTGGTGTTGCTTTCCGGGAGGTCAGGGGTTCGAATCCCGGGTTGTCACAATCTGCACCCAATAGGGATTAATTAACTAAGCAGGTGCCGGTGGAACAAAAAAGACATCCGGATGTAAGGCCGAATCGTATGTTGATGACACAATAAAGACATCTAGATGCAATGCCTAATCGGGTGCTAATGACATGATAAATATGTCCAGACGCAAGGCTTAATCGGGAAATTATGTAATGAATCTGCACACAGTAGGGATTAATTAACCAAGCGGGTACTGGTGACATGTAAAAGACATCCGGACGCAGGGCCTTAGCAGGTGTTGATGATAAATTAAAGATGTCCGGATGCAAGGCCTAATCGGTTACTTCAACAACAAATCTGCACCCAATAGGGATTAATTAACCGAGCGGGTATCAGTGACACGTAAAAGTCATCTAGATGCAAGGCCTAATCGGGTACCTGTGACAGGTTAGAGACATCTGGACGCAAGGCCTAATCGGGTACCTATGACATGTTAGAGACATCTGGACGAAAGGTCTATTCAGGTACTTCAGCAACAAATATGCACCCGGTAGGGATTAATTAACCAAGGAAGTACTGGTGACACATAAAAGGCATCCAGATGCAAGGCCTAACCGGATACCTATGACCCGTAAAAGATGTCCGGATGCAAGGCCTAATCGGGTACTTCAGCAATGAATCTTCACCCAATAGGGATTAGTTAACTGAGCACGTACCAGTGACACGTAAAAGACATCCGGATGCAAGACCTAACTGGGTACCTATGACTCACAAAAGACGTCCAAACGTAAGACCTAATCTAGTATTTCAGCAACGAATATGCACCCAGTAGGGATTAATTAACCGAATGGGTCTAGATCACACATAAAAGACATCCGGACGCAAGGCCTAATCGGGTACCTATGACACGTAAAAGACGTCCGGACCCAAGGCCTAATCAGGTACTTCAGCAATGAATCCACAACCAGTAGGGATTGATTAACCGAGCGGATACAAGTGACGCATAAAAGACTACCGGAAGCAAGGCCTAACCAGGTACCTATGACACGTAAATGACGTCCGGAAGCAAGGCCTAATCAAGTATTTCAACAATGAATCTATACCAAGTGGGGATTAATTAACCGAGAGGGTACCAGTGAAATGTAAAGGACATCCAGACGCAACGCCCAATCAGGTGCCTACGACACGTAAAAGACATCCACATGCTAGGCCTAATCGGGTACCTATGACACGTAAAATACATCCACACGCAGGGCCTGATCGGGTAATTCAGCAACGAAACTGCACCCAGCAGGGATTGACTAAATGAGTTAGTAATAATATAGATTGAAGTTTCTTTCAACTTACACATCAAGTATATCGGGTTAAGGTTAACAAAAGCTCAAAGAAGTATTACTTTTTTAAAGTCAGTTGCAGTGTAAACCTTATATAAAATGATATATTAATATACCATTTTATGGCTTTTTGGTCCGGTTCCCAGGAGATTATCAGATATGCTATCCCCAACGAACCACGTAAAGTTAGGGTCGAAAAGGGACACACAAGAGTGAAGGAAACATGATCAAGAAGGGATTATACCACTCGTAACATCAAGGCATCCAGAAGACATCCGCGAACCAAAGCCTCGGACCCCAGGGAGACACAAACCTCGACCACTTGGTCCCAGGATCCTCGCACCCCTCAGAAGGACTTCACGCCAAGCATGACGTGGAATTCGCACCCTGTCGGGTGTGAAATCTGGCACCCATACTTGGGTTAAAAATTACGTATCCATTGGGTGTGAGGTCTTGAGCCCAACGGGTGCGAAATCTCGCACCCATGGTTGGGTTCGAGATTCTGAGCTCAGCAGGTGAGAAATCTCACACCCATGGCTGGGTTCGAGATTCCAAACCCAGCAGGAGCGAGATGTCTCACCCGCGCCTGGGTTCAAAATTTCGAACCCAGGGGACTCGAAATTTCGAACCCGTGCACGGGTTCAAAATTTCGAGGCAAGCAGGTGGTGGGCTCGAATTTATTGCATGTGGTTCCTATTTCTACCTACTAATACCTACTCCCACTCCTATAAATAGCCCATGGCCTCACACTTCAAAGGGGTTGGATTTTCTTCACTTGAGACCTTCCTAGAGCTCCATGAACTCCACTGATGGCATATCCTATTTGAGGAAGAAGGAGAATTAAATATTCTTTTTCCCTAGTACATAGCATATGACAATTACAAAAGTGAACGTAATGACCATGGTTCTACCCTGTAATTCTTGAGTGATTAATAAAAGTTCAAACTCCTTCCAAAGTGGACATAGGCCTAATCCGCGGCCGAACCACTATAAATTCTCGTATCATTTACCGCTTTCTCTTACTTAGTCTTGCAACCAAATTAACTATTCCTAGTAATAGGAATCTTTGGTGTTTATGACATTTTTTGCCATCAACAATACCCACTATTATACTAAATTGTGCAAATAATAGATCAATATAACACATTTGTGTATAATAAGTATTGTCAAATGTGAATAACAATTTAGTACACCTCTCAGCTATGTGAAATCATGCACTATACAAATATGAATCCATATAACCAAAACGATATATGTACAATTAGCATTATACTCAAACAAAGAATAATAAAATCATAAACACAATCAATAGAGTTATTCATTCAGAGACAAATCACATAGCATGCATCATACAATCAATATGAAATATAAATGAAATGATATATATAACTAGCATTATACTGTAACAAATGATAATATAACCACAAACACAGTCAATAGAGAAAATCAAATAAAATAAAAATCATACAATATTAGCACAACATTTAATCATTTAAAAAATATAATTACTTGGAAAAATGTATAATACATTTAGATGCATGAGCACATGGAAAACCAGTAACTCTCCATTGATTACAACTACATGAATGATTTTTAAGATCAACAAATTGTGACTCCCACGATTTAACATAAAAAATAAACGATGATGACTTGAAAACATCCCAGCCAAAGCCATCATGAACTAATTTTGATAAATGATCCTCCATGATATGACAAAGAACTATTTTCCATAATGCATATTTCTCCCTCCTTTTGGCAATTTTCCCCATAATTTTACTGTATGAAATGATATATACAACTACCATTATGCAGTAATAATTATACAATCATCAGACCAGAAGAAATTAACCACTGTCAAACTAAATGATAATATAAACATAAAATTGTAGTTGAACATACCATTTGAATACAAATGACAATAAAATTTAAAAACCATATTTAAGGTGATAATCATACCTTGATGCGAACAACATTCACATATTTCATACTTAACTTTAAATAAAGAAGAGGTCATGCTAAGACAGGTGGAATATGAATTATCAGTATACTCTAAAACAACTAGCAAGCTTGTTGATTCAACGGAGGTAATAACATCGCAGCAAAAAAAGGTGTAAAGTTATTATTAACAAAACAGAAAATGCTATACACATATAGCATATCAAACTCAAACAAAAGTGTATTTATTCCCATTACTTTCAGTTATACTAAAACGCACTTTGAAATTAACATAATACAAAAAATTGATGTTCAATGTTTGTACTGTCAAAAGCATAAACAACATATATTGTTGAGTACTTAGATGGCCAAAAATATTTAGTATACATATAAATTTCAAAATATTCACAAATGATACAAATAATTAACTTTTAAAATGAGTGTTATATACATTTAGCATTACACTTAAGCAAATTCAACAAACAGTCTGAAACTAACAAAAAAGAAAATCAACATAAAATACAAGGACTTCAAACTAAATTGCACATATAATGGGGAAAAATTTATAGCATATGTAGGAATGATAGTTTCATATATCATTATCCTAGGCAGAAACCAAAATCAGTCGAAACAAATCATAATAGCATAATTTTTACTCTAAAAATCACAAATCATGAGAAGAATGAAAAACTCGTTTGATTTGACATAAAATACACGATTTGAGACGGATCAAACAAATTTGCAACGATCTCAAGCTTGATTCAATAGAAAACACATGATAGCATATCAAATTGATGTTTTAGGCGTTGTATTCTTTATTGAAGATTAACGATTTGAGAATTGAGATGATTTGCTTTTTTTTAGTCGACGACATTGAAGATGGAGACAAAGAAGAAGACGCTTGAATTTCTCAGCCAAAATTTTTCCTTCAACTGAAATTTTAATCGGTGTGACCTTCCTGAAAAGAAATAAAGTGCGCATTCTTCAGACTAAAAAACACGAGATGTTCATCCTTGAACCGATTTTCCTGTTTTATAAATATGTTTATATAATTTACATTTATGTTTTCATATGATTTTATACCTTATAATACTTATTTATATCAGTATATTTTAATTCAAGTATTTCCAAAATAATATTTACAATTAAACACTTGAAAAATAGTTTTAAAATATTTTATACATAGGTTACGTCAACATATAACTGTCACAATTTCAAATTTCAAAAGAATTGTCTTTTCACTATTTGTAATATTCCAGAAGCGTTGCAACCTTTCAAATCTTATAAATAAGGGCTGAATTCGAATTTTTTAACCATCCTTCTTCTCCATCTTCACCCCTCTTCATCCCTCCATTAATATTTCTTAGTTTATTTATTTCTACACTTCTACTTTGCTGATTTCTAGTCTAATTACACAAAACTTCTTCTTTTCTCACTATCTGCTCATTACTCTCTGAATTAAAGTGCTATTGAAGAGTTATAGGGCTATTGTAATCTTTTGGGAAGTGTTTGGGAAAGGGTGTACTCCTTGTAGCCCTGAAATCAAGGAAATGGAGTAGTGTTACACTTGTAGCCATGAAATCAAAGGGATTGTACTTGATCAAGTGTGTTTGAAGCGGTGTTAACCTTCT
Organism: Allium sativum; assembly: GCA_030737875.1. NCBI lineage: Eukaryota > Viridiplantae > Streptophyta > Magnoliopsida > Asparagales > Amaryllidaceae > Allium > Allium sativum. Next base: position 41,431,193 of record CM060916.1, read on the forward strand.
AGCCGGGAAATCACGGGGAATATACTTGGATATTGACATAGTAATAAAACTTTGTGCAATCCAGTGTTGTGCGAGACTGGATGTAGGAGTAATCCGAACCAATATAAAATCCAGTGTATTCTTTCCTTTTCTGCATTTTATTTTTGTTTATTTTAGTGTTTGTGTTTGATTCTGCGTCTGTGGTCATCTCTTTTGTGTGTGATTCATGTATTAGATCATATAAATTTTAATTTTTCTTAAATTCCTTGAAACCACTATTCAGCCTCCTCTAGTGTTATTCTTTCCTTAAGATCTGCATTCCGCATTCCCTAGCAAATGGTATTAGAGCAAGGTTTTTCCAAAAGGTTATAATCTAATTTTTGAAAATATTAAATGGAAAATTTTGAAATGATTATTAAAACTAGTTTAAACTTATGCATTGCATCAATATTAAAAGAGTCTGCATACAATTGTATTGAAAATTAAAGTGATCTACTGAATTGTTGTCCAATACAGAAAAGTTGTGTTATATGCCTATTGAAAATTCAAAATTTGAAAAGATGGGTGAAGTGGCTGTTGAAAATTCAAATTTCGAAATGGTGTGTTACATGGCTGTTGAGAATTCAAATTCTGGGGAACAAATGGTGGAAATCAAAAAGGACAAATGGATACTGGATAGTAGTTGTTCAAGACATATGACGGGAGATTCATATTTTCTGAATAATCCAGTATATAAAGATAATGGAATGGTCAATTTCAAAGGTAACTCTAAAGGACATATAGTTGGAATCGGCTGTAATAACCCGAAAATCTAGGCCAGTTTAAAATTTTTATTTTGGCAATTTTAGTGAATTTTGATTATTAAAAATGAATTATTTTAAATAATAACGACGAGAAATTTATTTTGAATAGAATTCGAATGAATATATTTATATAGATCGTCGTTAGAATATAAATATTAATTTTAAATTATAAAAGGAATTGAAAATGGCACGGTAGTTCGATAATTCGATTTCGAACTTCAATTGAATGTACCGGGTGCAAAACAAAATGGATTTTAGTGAAACCCAAAATAATAGGATCTAATTGATAATATCTTTCCAACGAATTCGAAAAATCAAAGTTTCATAGTGGGAATCAAAAGATATGTCCAGTTGAAAGTTCTGAATAGTCGCTATAGAATTCAGGCCCTTAAAAATAGCCATTTTGCAAACGACCTCGGATTTCGACGAAACCCCTTTTGTTGGATCCGGGATGTCAAGTTATTGCTAGATTCCAATTTTTGTAATTTTTAGATTCAATATGTGAGCGTGGCAAAGGAAAACGCGTTTGACCAGTTTTAGTTGATTTTAATCGACTGGAAAATGGCCATTTTTCAAATGGTCTCAGAATTCGACGAAACTAGTTTTGTTATGACCGTATCGTCAATACGAAGCTAGAAAATATTTTTCTGGAATTTTTAGAGTTCGTATGTGACCCCGGTAAATTGAAATGTACGTTTAAAATTGAATATATAGATTTATATTTTAATTTCGATGAAAACTGATCGTAACAATCGAATTGGCTTACAAAACATATCACATCGTGTTCGGAATGGGGGTAATTACCTAGGGGCGACAGTCGTTGGAGTTCGTTTGGAGTCCGAAGCGTTAAAACTTCAAACGTTAAGAAAATATAATTAAATATTAAAATAAAGGCTATAAAAGGGATTTTTCAAAACTTAAAACCCTAATTTCCCTTTGAGCCGCCGTCAGCTCCCATCGATGGACAAAATCGTCCAGTTTTCAACCCCTAATCGCCTCTCATCAAAATCAAATTACACCCTCCCCTCAAAGCGAAAATTATAGAGAAATTCAAGGGCTTCTCACCCCTGTAGGTATCATTGTCTAGCATGAACAAATATGAGTGAATTTTGGGTTCAAAGGTGCGCGGTTTGGGGTGGTTTTCTGGCACAGGTGAAGCATCGAGTTCGACGATGGAGTGTGGCGAGGGTGCGCAGCACTTAGGGCAAGGGGCGGCGGCCTTGGATCGACCTCCGATCACCGCAGGGAGGCGCGCCAGGCAGGTTTTCTGGTGAACGATGGTATCGGCTGAAACAAAGAAGAAAGGTTTAACCATATGAAAATGTGATTAAGGTAAATTTCTTATTTTTAAATAAATACATTGTTAAAAATATGGTTTTTTTGTTTTTTTTTTAAAATAAAATTAGCAATGTTTTAAAAATAAAATTAGCAGTGTTTTAAAAATAAAATAAGCAATGTTTTAAAAATAAAATTAGCATTGTTTATAAAAATAAAAGACCATTGTTTTTAAACATTAAAAATAGCCTTGTTAAAAATAGGATTTTTCTACTCTGAAAAGATTTGATTTTGAAAAATGAAAAGGATTATATTTTTATATAGTAAAGGATTATATTTTTATAATAGAAAAGAATATATTTTTATAAAGGAAAAGGTTTGATTTTTATTATATGAACATCACCATAAATATATGAAGAAGTGATTTCTATTATATATATCATCATAAAAAGAAATAATTTTTATAATGTGTAAAGAGATGATTTTTATGTGCATGTAGTGATAATAAAATATGATTTTTATTTGAATAGCGTGAAAAGACTTCATTGGAATTGCAAACAAATGCAGATGGTTCAGCAGTTCAAAAGCAAAGCACGGCGGAGTGGAACCCTCTGTGAGAATTTCTCACTTTTTAATTTTATTTCTAGTTGAAATATATACTAGGATGCAGACGGTGTTTAGTAGCACCCGACACCCGTCGTCCACAGACCATGGACGGCTTGTATGCTTGTTTGTTTGATTTCGATGTGTAGTTGATTGTGTGATGTGATGTGAAATGAAATAAAATATTTATATAGTTAAAAATAGAATTTTTAACGTATATATAAAAGGAAATAAAAATAAAAAAATCGGACGATTTGTTTATATACAAATATTTGAGTGATATTGATTGGGACGATAAATTTTACACATCACCCAACTGCACAAATAAAATTTGTGTTTGATTGTTTGAAACCCCACACGGGTATTGGGATGATATTTGATGTACACTAATCCCGATAGTTTAGTTGTATGTCGATCGATTGATTGACAGACTGTTATGAGCGTTAAATATTTATATTCGATGCTTATACAGTGTAGAATGCACTTTGGATGATGGTTGATTATTCATCGTTGTTATTGTATACATGTGTTGTAGAAAATCCGTATAATTAACATTATATGGTAATTGATTGGACCTCATTCAATATTGGAAATAGAAATATTCGAAATAGAAATATTTGAAAAAAAGAAATATTTGAGATAGAAATATTTGAGATAGAATATTCGAAATAGAATATTTGAAAATAGAAATATATGAAGTCGTGTTGATTAGATTGACGCCATTTTGACGTGAACGATATTTATATTGATTTTATCCAATTTATAATGAACATCGAAAGTGATTTCAAAATCTGATATTTTGAATAGAAAACGAATTCGAATTGAATTGAATAGAAAACGAATTCGAATTGAATTGAATAGGAAACGAATTCGAATTGAATTGAATAGAAAACGAATTCGAATTGAATTGAATAGAAAACGAATTCGAATTGAATTGAATAGAAAACGAATTCGAATTGAATTGAATAGAAAACGAATTTGAATTGAATTGAATAGAAACCGAATTCGAATTGAATTGAATAGAAAACGAATTCGAATTGAATTGAAATGGATTTAAAACGAATTTATAAGAGAAAATTCAATTTTGATTTGAATTTGAAAAGGAAGTTGAAATCGTTTCGAAAACGAATTTAAAAACGATTTATATAATACGTTTTAAAGGGAAATCGACGAAGTATATATTATATATATTATATATATAAAATATAATGGCCTGAAAAAAACGAGCTGCGCCGCGGTAGTTCGTGAATTTCGACCATTAACTTCGAACGGACATTCCGGGAGATCCGACCGTCGGATTCTCCCTAAACCGGAACAGTTGGGTTCGTATCGAAAAGAGCTTTCTAATGAATATTAGAAATTTGAAATATAACGGTTGGATTTGGAATTATGTCCAAACCAAATTTGAAAAAGGTCGTTGTAAGTGCAGTTCGATGGCCGTTGATGGAAATCGACTGTACGGGCCTTGATAAAATTATTAAAAATAGTAATAATTTGTGTAAAATCATAAGAAATGATTTAGGAAAAATTGGGATGAAAAACTCCATATTTGAAAAGATAAAAATAGATTTTTATCGAAATGAACTAGTTTTGAACTAGAATTAAAATTCTTTCTATTTTTAAATAAATAAATTTGATTTGAAAGGATTTTAAAAGTAACCAGGATTTCCAATAATTGAATTGGAATGGATTTGAATCGAAATTGTCTTTGGATTATTTCGATGTTGGATTTCGTGATTATACAGATATTGTTATGGGAATTTGAAAGATATATTTGTATCGTTATTTCCAGTATGATATTTGTTGGTCGTAGAATTTGATATCGAATATAAGCCGATATATTATCTATTCAGAGCCTAGTATTTAATATCAAATGTGATTTGGGTTTGTCGTGTATGGTGTCTTCATTAACATTGTTCTTAAGCCCAGTTGAGAAAAAGATTAAATCTTTTATTTAGATTTAATGAAGTGTACCAATTAAATAATATTTAATTGGAATTGAATTGGTATTGATTTTTGGGTTTATCATGAACAGTGTTTTAAATAACACTTGTTCTTTAACCCGATAATTAATAGAATGTAATTTTAGGTTGTTGTGAACGGTATCTTCAATAATACTGTTCTTAGATCCAAAGGAGTTAAGAAAATCAGAAACTAACTGGAGATTAGTTAAGTTGAATGGTTTCTGGGGTATTGATATGATGTTGGTTTCGGCCTTCGGGGTTAATACTTAGGGAATTGCTCACTTGCTAATTTATGGTTAGGGTCTGATTGAAATATAATGTGATTTTGGGTTTATAGTGAACCGTGTTTTAAATAACACTGATTCTTTAACCCAGTTAAAGATTAAAACTAAGTGGAGTTTTAATGAATCTTTAATTAGATTGAAAAGATCGAGAATGGAGTATCACCAGTTTTGCTCCGGGCAATAGTTAAATCTTTAATTATATTTGAACGTGAAATGGTAATTGAATTTACCGATAACACCGTGGTGTTAGATATGAAGTATTACTAGTTTTGCTTCATGGGATGAATAGGTTGGGATTGGGAAATAAAATAAATAATTACTTCGTTGTGGTTCGCTAATCCCGACTAGTTTGGAAAACCATAATTTGGTTTGAAATGATATCCAAAGGAAGATTAAAGAATAAATTTTAAAGAACTTATCTTTGATAAAATTAATGGGAACCTTTCCCTAAGAACGTGAAATTTAGAAACTAACTGTAGGTTAGCTAAGAAGGATGGTTTCCTGGGCATTGATCTGATGTTGGTTTCGGCCTTCGGGGTTAATATTTGGGGAATTGCTCTCTTGCTAATTTACGGTTAGTGACTGCTGAATTGGAATGAGGCATATGTTGTGTTTGTGTAACATTTGTTTATAATATACGCGGGTTGTTCGGAAAGGCCGGGTTTATACCCATTCTGAATAACCGATTCGACGAAAAGTCGAAGATGATGACGGTGGTCGAAGACCGGAAGTCTTCACATCGTTTGGGAGATTACTGATGATCTTGATTGGGCTGTACACCCAAGATGAGGGAATCAGTTGGTGGTCATCCAGACGTACTAGGGGATCGACGAATATGAGAGGAAAGTGCCTCCGGTTTCGTTTAGACCTGGAACGGACTTGTAAATGGATGGTGTGTCTGGCATTGTATTCCTTTATATTGTATTCGTTGATCTCTGCTAAATATATATCTGTTTGGCGGTGGGGAATTTATTCTCTTGCTTAACGCCCTTCTCTGAGACATACGAGCTCAGAGGTTATATATTGGCAGAAATCAGTGGTACGATATAGATTGATAGTGTGGCATGCTGAGATGCAGTGATCCAGACTTTTGTTGAAAAGCAAAGTTTGGTGGATGATGATCAAAGCGCGGCTTTAATCTAGTTGTGCTTTGTGTTTAGCGTTGATTTGCGAGCCTCACACCACGGTATGGTGGTAAACTGATGGTTTGATCAGTATGCTTTTTAGTGGATGGGCACCTTAGTGGTGTCCTGGATTCGGTCGACCGAGATAAGCTTAGTGCTCAGGGATATATAGAGTAAGCGGTGTTTTCTCTCGCTGGGACGTAAGCCGCAGTGATACTCTGGTCCCAAAAGTGCGGATGTGCAAATGGTGTTTTTTCTTGTTGGGACGTAAGCCGTGGGGAACTGCGTTACGCGATCGATCTTTCGAATCAGGAGCCACCATGACGGAAATCCAATTTCCAATATGCAATATTGCGGTTTTAATTGTAGAACTAGTATGGCGACATGATATATGGTACCCATGCCGTCTATGATTGATATTTATGATTGAAATTGTTTTGAAACTATACAGTTATTATAGTATTAAATGTTTTGATTTTTAAAACATACCAAGCATGTTTGGCTATTATAAGGGAAAACCCTATCCTCCGGCTTCTTTGCATTGTGTGATGGGACCTGGGTCTTATAATAGCTTCATTTTTAGAAAAGCATTGCGTTGTTTACTTATATGCATTGGTATTATTGGGAGGAAACCCGTTCCGTGTTATACTGCGTGGTCCCTTGATTTACCTTACTTAAAGTAAAGTTTTAAATAACTGTTTTAGTTCTCACACCAGTCACATGACTGATCTGGAGTTTATTGTTTTAATCTAAACTCTGGGTGCCCCTATTTTCCACATGGGCAGCTAGTAGTTTTGGTTTTGCAGATTTATATTCACAGGATCTTGGTTTACAGCCGGAATGATATCCGGAAAGCTTTGCATTTGTATATCTCTTCTAGTTGTGTATTGTATTATTTTCCACTGTGATGTATTTAAATGTAATTTAAATCTCTGACATTTTTGTGTAATATTCATTTATACTCTGTATATTCTTGTAATTTGATGGAATTATTGTAAGATACAATTAAATGTTCTTCCGTGTGCGTTATTTTGTGGCTTGTTCTCGAATTATCCGCGCTTTCCTCACCGGGGAAGTTACGGGTTTTCATAGTTGGTATCAGAGCTTTGGTTTACAAAGCTCAGAGAACAAGACACATTAGAACCATATGAAAGAATTCATCAGAATTGGATTAGTAATATCCAACGAGAATGACTCGTTAGAGATGGGATCAGTAGTATCCTAGAACGAGTGTGAAGAGTATATTTTTGAAAATGAAAACAAATCTTGTTTTGAAAATTTAAATCAATTATTCGTATTTGGTTATTTATTTATATTGATGTGGACAATCCAGTATATATAGATTTTTCGTATACATCTGATCTGCATGTATTTGAAGTTTTGATATATTGGGTAGATATAGAATCACATTCTAGTCGCCCGGGGGTGATTCTAATGATTGATATATCATCATCAGAATTTATATTCGAGTGACGAACGTCTGATATCTATATATTTCCTATTGACTGGTGTGAGAACCAAAATTAGATAGGGCTTGTTGTTGTGATTTTGCATCAAAAATCTAATTTTTTGACTATATATCAAAGTTATGAATTCGAAATGATAATCAACTAATTGATTGATGGTTGTGTTGTTTGATTATTGTTGGATTAATTAAAATCTGAACCATTTAGTCAAATTGTACCAAAAAGTGAGATGTATTGGAAATTTGTCGCATTTGCATGCATATACAGGTACTTACATTGAACAGGTCATAGCAAGGAGGCTAGAGCAGAGAAATAAAATTGTTTGCCCGACAAATAGGTACATGTTTACTATAATTTACTGTTTTGTTTGGGTGATGATGATTTTATGAGCCGATTGGCTAGCCGCTTGGCTTTTTCTTTTTCTTTTTGTGATCAGAAGGCCTGTATGGCAATTTCGGGATTTTCCCGTGCTCCTGGTGCAGGGGATGTTATGGCGAAATTTTTTGAAAATTTAGGGTGTTAGCCAAATTTTTGAAAATTTTGAAAAGTTCTTAGAAACTGAAAAGTTGAAGAACTTAAGCCGTAATCAAAACAATGAAAGTTGAGTCGGTATTTAAAACAACTTTCGACTTCGTTCCTTTTCGGGGACGAAAAGTTTTAAGTGGGGGAGATTATAATAACCCGGAAATCTGGGCCAGTTTAAAAAATTTATTTTGGCAATTTTAGTGAATTTTGATTATTTAAAATGAATTATTTTAAATAATAACGGCAAGAAATTTATTTTGAATAGAATTCGGATGAATATATTTATATAGATCGTCGTTAGAATATAAATATTTATTTTAAATTATAAAAGGAATTGAAAATGGCGCGGTAGTTCGATAATTCGATTACGAACTTCAATTGAATGTACCGGGTGCAAAACAAAACGGATTTTAGTGAAACCAAAAATAATAGGATCTAATTGATAATATCTTTCCAACGAATCCGAAAAATCAAAGTTTCATAGCGGGAATCAAAAGATATGCCCAGTTGAAAGTTCTGAATAGTCGCTATGGAATTCAGGCCCTTAAAAATAGCCATTTTGCAAACGACCTCGGATTTCGACGAAACCACTTTTGCTGGATCGAGGTTGTCAAGTTATTGCTAGATTCCAATTTTCGTAATTTTTCGATTCAATATGTGAGCGTGGCAAAGGAAAACGCGTTCGACCAGTTTTAGTTGATTTTAATCGATTGGAAAATGGCCATTTTTCAAACGGTCTCAGAATTCGACGAAACTAGTTTTGTTACGACCATATCGTCAATACGAAGCTAAAAAATATTTTTCTGGAATTTTTAGATTCGTATGTGACCCCGGTAAATTGAAATGTACGTTTAAAATTGAATATATAGATTTAAATTTTAATTTTGATGAAAACTGATCGTAACAGTCGAATTGGCTTACGAAACATATCACATCGTGTTCAGAATGGGGTAATTACCTAGGGGCGACAGTTGTTGGAGTTCGTTTGGAGTTCGAAGCATTAAAATTTCAAACGTTAAGAAAATATAATTAAATATTAAAATAAAGGCTATAAAAGGGATTTTTAAAACTTAAAACCCTAATTTCCCTTTGAGCCGCCATCAGCTCTCATCGATGGACAAAATCGTCCGGTTTTCAACCCGTAATCGCCCCTCATCAAAATCGAATTACACCCTCCCCTCAAAGCGAAAATTATAAAGAAATTCAAGGGCTTCTCATCCCTGTAGGTATCATCGTCTAGCATGAACAAATATGAGTGAATTTTGGGTTCAAAGGTGCGCGGTTTGGGGTTGTTTTCTGGCATTGGTGAAGCGTCGAGTTCGACGCTGGAGTGTGGCGAGGGTGCGGAGCACTTAGGGCAAGGGGGCGGCGGCCTTGGATCGACCTCCGATCACCGCAGGGAGGCGCGCCAGGCAGGTTTTCTGTTGAACGATGGTATCGGCTGAAACAAAGAAGAAAGGTTTAACCGTAGGAAAATGTGATTAAGGTAAATTTCTGATTTTTAAATAAATACATTGTTAAAAATATGGTTTTTTTGTTTTGTTTTAAAAATAAAATTAGCAATGTTTTAAAAATAAAATTAGCAATGTTTTAAAAATAAAATTAGCGTTGTTTATAAAAATAAAAGACCATTGTTTTTAAACATTAAAAATAGCCTTGTTAAAAATAGGATTCTTCTACTCTGAAAAGATTTGATTTTGAAAAATGAAAAGGAATAAATTTTTATATAGTAAAGGATTATATTTTTATAATAGAAAAGAATATATTTTTATAAAGGAAAAGGTTTGATTTTTATTATATGAACATCACCATAAATATATGAAGAAGTGATTTCTATTATATATATCATCATAAAAAGAAATAATTTTTATAATGTGTAAAGAGATGATTTTTACGTGCATGTAGTGATAATAAAATATAATTTTTATTTGAACTGCGTGAAAAGAACTACACTGGAATTGCAAACAAATCCAGATGGTTCAGCAGTTCAAAAGCAAAGCACGGCGGAGTGGAACCCTCTGTGAGAATTTCTCACTTTTTAATTTTATTTCGAGTTGAAATATATACTAGGATGCAGACGGTGTTTAGTAGCACTCGACACCCGTCGTCCACAGACCATGGACGGCTTGTATGCTTGTTTATTTGATTTCGATGTGTAGTTGATTTTGTGATGTGAAATGAAATAAAATATTTATATAGTTAAAAATAGAATTTTTAACGTATATATGAAAGGAAATAAAAATAAACAAATCGGACGATTTGTTTATACACACACATTTGACTGATATTGATTGGAACGATAAATTTTACACATCGCCCAACTACACAAATAAAATCTGTGTTTGATTGTTTGAAACCCCACACGGGTATTGGGATGATATTTGACGTACATTAATCCTGATAGTTTAGTTGTATGTCGATCGATTGATTGACGGACTGTTATGAGCGTTAAATATTTATATTCGATGCTTATACAGTGTAGAATGCACTTTGGATGATGGTTGATTATTCGTCGTTGTTACTGTATACATGTGTTGTAGAAAATCCATATAATTAACATTATATGGTAATTGATTGGACCTCATTCAATATTGGAAATAGAAATATTCGAAATAGAAATATTTGAAAAAAAGAAATATTTGAGATAGAAATATTTGAGATAGAATATTCGAAATAGAATATTTGAAAATAGAAATATATGAAGTCGTGTTGATTAGATTGACGCCATTTTGACTTGAACGATATTTATATCGATTTTATCCAATTTATAATGAACATCGAAAGTGATTTCAAAATCTGATATTTTGAATAGAAAACGAATTCGAATTGAATTGAATAGGAAACGAATTCGAATTGAATTGAATAGGAAACGAATTCGAATTGAATTGAATAGAAAACGAATTCGAATTGAACTGAATAGAAAACGAATTCGAATAGAATTGAATAGAAAATGAATTCGAATTGAATTGAATAGAAAACGAATTCGAATTGAATTGAAATGGATTTAAAACGAATTTATAAGAGAAAATTCAATTTTGATTTGAATTTGAAAATGAAGTTGAAATCGTTTCGAAAACGAATTTAAAAATGATTTATATAATACGTTTTAAAAGGAAATCGACGAAGTATATATTATATATATATTATATATATATATATATAATATAATGGCCTGAAGAAAACGCGCCGCGCCGCGGCTGTTCGTGAGTTTCGACCATTGACTTCGAACGGACATTGCGGGAGATCCGACCGTCGGATTCTCCTAAAACCGGAACCGTTGGGTTCGTATCGAAAAGAGATTTCTAACGAATGTTAGAAATTTGAAATCTAACGGTTGAATTTGGAATTAGGTCCAAATCAAATTTGGCAAAGGTCGATGTAAGTGCAGTTCGATGGCCGTTGATGGAAATCGACTGTACGGGCCTTGATAAAATTATTAAAAATAGTATTAATTTGTGTAAAATCATACGAAATGATTTGGGAAAAATTGGGATGAAAAACTCCATATTTGAAAAGATAAAAATAGATTTTTATCGAAATGAACTAGTTTTGAACTAGAATTAAAATTCTATCTATTTTTAAGTAAATAAATTTGATTTGAAAGGATTTTAAAAGTAACCAGGATTTCCAATAATTGAATTGGAATGGATTTGAATCGAAATTGTCTTTGGATTATTTCGATGTTAGATTTCGTGATTATACAGATATTGTTATGGAAATTTGAAAGATATATTTATATCGTTGTTTCCAATACGATATTTGTTGGTCGTAGAATTTGATATTGAATATAAGCCGATATATTTTCTATTCAGAGCCTCGTATTTAATATCAAATGTGATTTGGGTTTGTCGTGAATGTTGTCTTCATTAGCACTGTTCTTAAGCCCAGTTGAGAAAAAGATTAAATCTTTTATTTAGATTTAATGAAGTGTACCAATTAAATAATATTTAATTGGAATTGAGTTGGTATTTATTTTTGGGTTTATCATGAACAGTGTTTTAAATAACACTTGTTCTTTAACCCGATAGTTAATAGAATGTGATTTTGGGCTGTCGTGAACGGTATCTTCAATAATATTGTTCTTAGATCCAAAGGAGTTAAGAAAATCAGAAACTAACTGGAGATTAGTTAAGTTGAATGGTTTCTAGGGTATTGATCTGATGTTGGTTTCGGCCTTCGGGGTTAATAATTAGGGAATTGCTCACTTGCTAATTTATGGTTAGGGTCTGATTGAAATATAATGTGATTTTGGGTTTATAGTGAACCGTGTTTTAAATAACACTGATTCTTTAACCCAGTTAAAGATTAAAACTATGTGGAGTTTTAATGAATCTTTAATTAGATTGAAAAGATCGAGAATGGAGTATCACCAGTTTTGCTCCTGGCGATAGTTAAATCTTTAATTAGATTTGAACGTGAAATGGTAATTGAGTTTTCCGATAACACGGTGGTGTTAGATATGAAGTATTACTAGTTTTGCTTCATGGGATGAATAGGTTGGGATTAGGAAATAAAATAAATAATTACTTCGGTGTGGTTCGCTAATCCCGACTAGTTTGGAAACCATAATTTGGTTTGAAATGATATCCAAAGGAAGATTAAAGAATAAATTTTAAAGAATTTATCTTTGATAAAATTAATGGGAACCTTTCCCTAAGAACGTGAAATTTAGAAACTAACTGTAGGTTAGCTAAGAAGGATGGTTTCCTGGGCATTGATCTGATGTTGGTTTCGGCCTTCGGGGTTAATATTTGGGGAATTGCTCTCTTGCTAATTTACGGTTAGTGACCGCTGAATTGGAATGAGGCGTATGTTGTGTTTGTGTAACATTTGTTTTTAATATACGCGGGTTGTTCGGAAAGGTCGGGTTTATACCCATTCTGAATAACCAATTCGACGAAAAGTTGAAGATGATAACGGTGGTCGAAGACCGGAAGTCTTCGCATCGTTTAGGTGATTACTAATGATCTTGATTGGGCTGTACACCCAAGATGAGGGAATCAGTCGGTGGTCGTCCAGACGTTCTTGGAGATCGACTGATATGCGAGGAAAGTGCCTCCGGTTTCATTCAGACTTAGAACGGACTTGTAAATGAATAGTGTGTCTGACATTGTATTCCTTTATATTGTATTCGTTGATCTCTGCTAAATATATATCTGTTTGGCGGCGGGGAATTTATTCTCTTGCTTAACGCCCTTCTCTGAGATATACGAGCTCACAGGTTATATATTGGTAGAAATAAGTGGTACGATATGGATTGACAGTGCGGCATGCTGAGATGCAGTGATCTAGACTTTTGTTGAAAAGCAAAGTTTGGTAGATGATGATCAAAGCGCAGCTTTAATATAGCATGGATTTGGGTTTAGCGTTGATTCGCGAGCCTCACACCCCAGTATGGTGGTAAACTGATGGTTTGATCAGTATGCTTTTTAGTGGATGGGCACCTTAGTGGTGTCGTGGATTCGGTCGACCGAGATGAGCTTAGTGTTCAGGGATATATAGAGTAAGCGGTGTTTTCTCTCGCTGGGACGTAAGCCGCGGTGATACTCTGGTCCCAGAAGTGCGGATGTGCCGACAGTTTTTTCTCTTGTTGGGACGTAAGCCGTGGGGAATTGCATTACGCGATCGATCTTTCGAATCAGGAGCCACCATGACGGAAATCCAATTTCCAATACGCAATATTGCGGTTTTAATTGTAGAACTAGTATGGCGACATGATATATGGTACCCATGCCGTCTATGATTGATATTTATGATTGAAATTGTTTTGACACTATACACTTATTATAGTATCAAATGATTTGATTTTTAAAGCATACCAAGCATGCTTGGCTATTATAAGGGAAAACCCTATCCTCCGGCTGCGTTGCATTGTGTGATGAGACCTGGGTCTTATAATAGCTTCATTTTTAGAAAAGCATTGCGCTATTTACTTATATGCACTGGTATTCTTGGGAGGAAACCCGTTCCATGTTATACGGCGTGGTCCCTTGATTTACCTTACTTAAAGTAAAGTTTTAAATAACTGTTTTAGTTCTCACACCAGTCACATGACTGATCTGGAGTTTATTGTTTTAACCTAAACTCTGGGTGCCCCTATTTTCCACACGGGCAGCTAGTAATTTTGGTTTTGCAGATTTATATTCACAGGATCCTAGTTTACAGCTGGAATGATATCCGGAAAGCTTTGTATCCGTATATCTCTTCTAGTTGTTTATTGTATTATTTTCCACTGCGATGTATTTAAATGTAATTTAAATCTCTGATATTTCTGTGTAATATTCATTTATACTCTGTATATTCTTGTAATCTGATGGAATTGTTGTAAGATACAATGAAATGTTCTTCCATGTGCGTTATTTGGTGGCTTGTTCTCGAATTATCCGCGCTTTCCTCACCGGGGAAGTTACGGGTTTTCACATCGGCAATGTCGTAAATTCAGAAACTCCTACTATTTCAAATGTTTTATTAGTTCGGAATCTAAAACACAACCTGCTGAGTATAAGTTAACTTTGCGATAAGGGCTATAAAATAAACGTTGAAAAGGAAAAATGTTTTATAAAAGATAGGAATTCAAAAATAATATTCGAAGGAGATAGAAAGAAAAATATCTATATATTGAGTCTGAAAATCTCCAACGATAATCTATGTCTTATGGCATGTACAAGTGACCCTTGGATCTAGCATAAGAGATTTGGTAATATAAATCTCAAATACATTTCTAGGATTTCTAAGTTAGACTCATTTAGGGGATTACTCAAAATGAAATTTAAAGTTAATAATCTATGCGATGCATGTCAGTTCGGAAAATTAAAAATAAGTTCATTTAAATCAAAACAAGAAATTAAAATCTCAAAACCATTAGAGTTAATTCACTTATTTGGTCCATCCCAAACCCAATCAATAAATCACAAATGATATGTTTACCTATTAGTCGACGATTTTTCTAGTATTACGTGGACGATGTTTCTTGAAAATAAAAGTGATGCTTTTGATCAATTTAAAAAAATATCTAAAAGAATTCAAAACTTATTATCGTTAAAAATCAAAACAATACGTAGTGACCACAGTGGAGAATTCGAAAACGAGAATTTTGAAAACTTTTGTAATACAAATGGAATAACCCATAATTTTTCTTTCCGTAGACCCCTCAACAAAACGGAGTAGTTGAACGTAAAAATAGATCGATACAAGAGTGTGCAAGAACTATGTTATATGATAGTAATTTACTAAAGAATTGTTGGGCTGAGGCAGTTGCAACAACTTGTCATATTTTAAATGGAATTCCAATAAGACCCTTAACTCATAAAACACCATATGAACTGTTATATAATAAGAAACCAAAAGTATCATACTTTAAAATATTTGGAAGTAAATGTTTTATTCTTAATACTTAAAAAAAATTAGGCAAATTTGATTCAAAATCCGATAAAAGAATATTTATTAGATATTCAAATAGAAGTAAGCATACAGAGTTTTTAATTCTAGAACTAATACTATAGAAGAAACCTTAAACGCATCATTTGACGAAAATTATAAGAATATAACACAACACAATGAAGATGAATGTGAAAATGAGATTAATGAAACAAATAATGAAGATAGTCAACCAAATAAAAGAATTAGATTACCAAGAGACCATCCTATAGAAAATATCTTATGAGATATTGAATCTGTTGTAAGGACTTGTAATCAATTAAATAATATGAGTAATTCAACATTTATTTCAACTATAGAACCTAAGAATCCAAAGGAAGCATCATCCGACGATTCATGAATCCTTGCTATACAAGAGGAATTGAATCAATTTACTCAGAATGATGTATGGGAACTTGTTCCTAAACCAGACGATAAAACTATAATAGGAACTAAATGGGTTTATAAAAATAAAATGAATGAACACGGTGAGGTCGTACGAAAATAAGGCACGATTAGTAGCACAAAGTTATACTCAACAAGAAGGAATAGATTGCGATGAAACGTTTGCCCCCGGAGCTAGGTTAGAAGCAATTAGGATATTACTAGCCATAGAGAAACATAATAATGTAAAATTATATCAAATGGATGTTAGGATTTGCTGAAGATGACATATATGTAGAGCAACCACCTCTTTTTGAAGACAAAAAACTATCAAATCATGTATATAAACTAAAGAAAGCGTTGTATGGATTAAAACAGGCTTCTAGGGATGGGTATGATAAATTAAGAAATTACTTGTTACAATCTAACTTCGAAATAGGAAAACTAGGTAATGCTCTGTTTATTAAAATAAATAATAAAGATATACAACTAGTACAAATATATGTTGACGATATAATTTTTGGATCAATGAATAATAAAATAAAAAAAAAATTAGATATTATGACCCAAGAATTTGAGATGAGTCATATGGGAGAACTAACTGTAATGGCCGGGATTTTCGACCCAGAAAATAAACATAAGTACACTGTCAAATTCTCGTGCATCGAAAATACCGGGACATTAATGGAAAGAAGTTAGAGGGTGATATAGATGAGATAGAACTAATAGAATAGAAGAAGAAGAAGAACTCAACTGAACAGAATCAGAGTAATCGCGAAACTCACAGCGGAACGAATAAAATATATTATATAACGAAACTTTGAGATACAAATCTGTATTGTATATACATACCATATCAGAGTACAACTCATATACATCACAGCGGAAATAATCTCTAAATAACTAGTGGTGAATCCTCCTTCTTTGAGCTCCTCCAAGTGTATCTGTAAAATCCTGAAACATTTGTCTGCCCGTACAAATTGGGCACCCAAGAGTTTAGGGAAAACAAAAACAAAATAAACTCTAGGTCAGTCATGGGACCGGTGTGAGTAAATTCCAACCATACTGTTTAACTTTGAAAATCCTTTTGAAAGAAAAGGATAATAGTTAGACCAGCCCACAACTAACATGGACGACCTTACTATAACCCAAATAATTTGATATCAAAATCCAGTGATATTATAATAATGTCTAAACAAATAAATAATCAAGCAGCAGAACGCTTGCATCTCACGCTCCACGTATATAGTATAAAATCATGAACCGCAGGGCGCTTATTCGGGATTGGATTCCAACCGACAAGGTATGGGAGCACCTTTCGATCAGTGTACTCTAGAGGGTATACACTGCAGGTTCAACAAGAACGTCTTGCAACCCGGCCACACATGACCGCCCACTCATTCAGCTTGAGTGTAGCGAATATATTGTCACCAGGGTTGTTGGCCATCCAACCGAAATCCGAAGATACAGAATCAAAAAGAAGACAAATATGAATTTTCTCTAGATCGATGACAATACACCCTGCTTGGGTATGACCCAACTAGCCATGCTGCCCAGCCCAACTTCTGTCATCCGGGTTGTGAGGCTAGAGGCTACGTCGATCTTCAGAACATCTGATCGCCATTCACTTTGAATGCCACATCGTCAAACCCGTCAATTCACTAATTGATTCCCAAACATATCACGGGTATAAAAAGCTAAGAGGAAAGAATTCCTCCACCACCAGACGTAATACCTTTAAGATATCAACTGTACGTGATTTGTCAGGTATACTCTGTCAGACACTCGTCCATACAAGTTGTCCTGGGACTGGACAAACAGGAAGCACCATTCTGGAGCTGGACGACCCTTGCATTTCACTCCATCTTCAAATTTTCAGCATAATCTAATTCGCAGCGCTTAGGCCGATACAGAGTGGTTTCAGATAACATATCCAACCGGTCTCTCCGTATTGACAACGATGGTCAAAACACTTCGAGAGTCGGTTATTTAACTATCGAAGTAAAAACAAACATCCATTCACAAAAATGGCCCTTTTACTAACTTTCTAGTTTTCCATATTTTTCTAAACTCTTCCTTACTTCCCTTCACTTCTACTCTATTAGTTCCTCGTTATAAATCGGTAAGTGAATAAAGTTCTAAGTATCAACCCCGAAGGCCGAAACCAACATCAGATTGACACCTCGAAAGTTACTCAACTCGACCAACGTACAACGGGTTCTAATTTCTATATCACTATATCACCTTTCTTATCATGCTAACTTATCGACTCACTTTTAAACTGTTATATTTTAACTAATGCAATACGCTGCTATATTCTCTTTTATAGCTACTGTAATATACTACTATATTCTCTTTTATAGCTACTGTAATACGCTGTTATATCCTCTTTTATAGCTACTGTAATATGCTGCAATATCCTCTTTCATCCGATAAACTCTGTTTCTACGTCAGGTTCTTATTAAATCAATATCAAGTTTATAACTAAATATTGATTTCATATACTATTATAATTTGTTTGTTTAAATCTAAATATTAGCTATCCTATCAGATTATAATTCCTAAAATAAATTACTTTATTACGTTCGACATCATCGAATTTTTAGTTCTAATTCCTAATAATGTTATTTAGGTTCAGACCGTGTATATATAAATAATATATAACAAATAGTACATACAAATATTGAGGAATCCGGTTTGATTCCTCTAACCGGTTTCCTATATCCACAGATGTTAGTCACCATAAATCTCATCAATTTCATATTATTATGATATATCAGTGTTCGATTATTTCAACCAAATTAATTGTAATCTACCTAAACGGCTATCACACAGCATTCAACCAATATTAAAATATAGTTAAAATATTTTAAAATAGATTAGAGTGAGTGAATTTACTTACCTTGGCGCGTTAACCGTTGATTAACGATTTGCGTCAGTCGATTTAAACCAGGCGTTCAGTTCTGCCGTACATTCAACGAGCGCCAATCTGCTCCATAACAGCTTCATTTCGCAGTCTGCGTTCTTGCATCTTTATGCGCCTAATTACTTTCTCCACTTTCTTCTTGTTTTTCACGTTCACTATATTCTCCCGTAACCAACTTCCTTATTTACAAGATATCATACTCCACTGTGTACTGTGTACACCACTACTCAATTTTCAGTCTACCTCTCCTTGAAACAGTCGTGTTAAAAAGAGTCCATCTCCATTCTCTTTTCGTTTCCCATCCTTTTAAACAAACAAGACCATAAAAACCTCGTCGGCCCAATCACGCTCACGCACCTGTATCCATGTTCACTGCATCATACCCTATCTTCTCTCCTAGTTTTGTATATATGCTTATATTCACATTTTACAGTATATCCCCGTTTTCTTCACTGTATGCCAATGCACTGGAGCCCAGTTGTGCTCTCAGAACAGACTGCACATTCCTTACTTCATCAATGAACTCATTCTCCATTTCATTCATAATGCCTCTTCGCCGTATTTCCTTTAACTGTCCCATCTTCTACAGCAAAGGAGTGCACCAAGCCTGTGAACCGCACACATCCTCGACATGCCGAGACTCGCCTGAACTGCCCTACTACAAACTCCCATAACAACCATGCATTTTTGTGCGAAACACCATGCAAAACTACAACAGCAGCTCACTCTCGGCTATGACTCCTCACTAGTAACCCACGTACTGATCTCCCCACGTTCCATTCCTTTTAACGCACAGTTCCTGCTTTCACTTCGAACTACTCCTCTTCTTTTCCTTTTAGTTCCCATTCTCTACAGTGCATGCCATCCATGCACCAGAACATGCTCACCATCACTTCATACAGTATCTTCTTCCCATTTGTTTCCACTCCAGAAGAACGCGAGCCTCACACCAGATCTGCTCCATACTTGCGTCGAACACCCATACAACTCCACCATATACACACTTCCGCCATCTCATCATACTGACCTCCTCTACGTCTGGTACTTCACCACCTTTCCTTTCTTCACTTCAGTACACGCTTTGCCTTTTCCACCACCATACGGTTCACTCACGCTCCATTTCATAAACACTTAATACTCCCCTTCACCAGTAACTATACATCAGTATGCCCATGCTTCTTCTTTTTTTTCCAACGTCCAACTTAACCTACAGTCCCCTCTCCTTGTTCACATAAGCTTGTGTAACTCCCGAATCCAACTTCAGTATACCCACCACAATAAAAGCTTCGGCTACACCCACCCACAACAGCTCTGCCACGTCCAGTTTGACCCATTCGAGGTTCCCGTTTTGGTGCTTTTACAGAGTATTTGATTCATAAAAATTTCCCAAAAGTTCTTGTTTTGCAGAAATCCGATTTATAACGAATCCTGTACGCTCAGTTGAAGTTCAAAACGTTAAATTACGAACTACACCGTCGTTATGAACTCGATTATATTTATTATATGTTTTTATACGTTCAACTTCATTTTAATTAATATATAAATCCATATATATTACGAATTCAATATTTAAACTGATTTAATATTCAAATATAAACCGTAAAAATGCGGGACGTTACTCTAACATTCTTCTTAGGCTTACAAATTCATCAATTAAAAAATGGAATATTTATCAATCAAGAAAAATACGCAAAAACATTTAATTAATAAATATAATTTAACAACAACTAATGAGAGACCAACACCAATGACAACTAATATAGCCTTTAGTAAAGATGATACGTAGAAAGATGTTGATCGAAAACTTTATAGAGGTATCATAGGATCATTATTATATATCACCGCTAGTAGACCGGATATAATGCATAGCGTATGTCTCTGTGAAGGATATCAATCGCAACCTAAGTAAACACATTTAATGTAACGACACGGATTTCGCTTGGACCTAATCGACCAAGACCGTTCGAGTCCCGCATACGCTAACTCTGGGTATACAACACATCAGAACAAATAATAGAAGACTTTTATAAGCATCATAATAATGTTACGTCAGAGTACATAATATCAGAGTATAACGAAAATAATACACAGTGGAAGATAAATTTACATAAATGTAAAACAATGCATAGCGGAAATATAAACTACACAGCGGAAGACTGTAAATGCCTGGACACAGCTTAAAGCTTCAATCTAGAATCCTGCTCAATACATCTGCAAAATAAAACTACTGGACTGCCCGTGTGGAAAATAGGGGCACCCGAGTTTGCAAGGGAAAAGAAAACTACGAGCCAGTCATGGGACTGGTGTGAGAAACTCTAAACAGTTATAATTAACTTATTTAATAATATGGCATATCACGGGACCACGCCGCTAACGCGGAACGGGTTTACCCCCATGAATGCCAATGTATAAACAACAATCGGTAATATAGATATGGATCTACTACGCATCAATCAACATGCAATATCTCAATCTACCCATTTAGATTAATCACCACACTTAGATTTCCCAAATCCAATTCAATTCACAAAAATTATTCCTTTGGATTTTATTCCTGATTTCTTATTTCAAATCATTTGAAATACATTTTCTATATCAAAGTAGATTTCACTTCAGGATCTCAAATCAAATCGCTTGGAAGTATGAATTCCAAAACATAACAATGCATACAAACAAGTATGCAACCAAATATCGCGCTCCCCATCGACAAGGCAAAGGGTACGCACCTAGCAACTCGATATATAAATGTGCACCTACCCCACATAAGAGCAGGCTACACCGACGATGCACCTCCCATACATGGAAGAATACACCGCTCTCTCACCCATACTTTTAGTCTCAGGGTTACCCGAATCTTTAGCCACATACTAAATCATTTCCTATCCCAAAGTAGGGAAAATCATTTCACAATATAATAATCACAAGTACTTTCAAAATATAGTACTTCACATCAGTAATTCACATATATGATCCGTCACTATTAATCACATAACCTTTGAGCTCGTACGTCTCAAAGAAGGGTGTTAAGCAAGAGAATAAATTCTTCGCCACCAAACAAATACATCATTAATAGCAACTAATCGAATATGTGACGAACTACAATGTAAAACCATAATATATTTACAAATCATTTCGAAATCATCGGGTTTTAGCCCTTGAAATCCTTTTTGTTTATAAAACATTCCTTGTCCAAAATTGGGAATACATTTCTTTTCACTTAAGAAAAATATATCATTTCACAATCATTCATTAAATTTGAAATGAACACGACATCGCTAAACACCTTATCGTCAAATTGTGAAGTGTTTCACAAGGTGTTAGCACACAAATATCTTTACCTAACCCAATGCTAAATGTAAAAGCATATTATGCTCATAAACTGGTCGAGCACCATCCAAACAATCAATCAACCACAATCAATATCAACAACTAAGTAAATTTGGTTTAATCACATCACGTGTTTTGGTAAATTTAATCACCATTCACTCATCCAAATCTAATTAAAGATTTATTCAAACCCCAATTAGTTCCATCTTTAAAATGATTTCATATTGATTGTTCTACTTTTTGGAAATTAATCCTACTTTTACGCGGGTTAAAGAACTAATGTTATTTAAACACAGTTCACGACAAACCCCAAATCTAATTTGATATTAAATACAAGGCTCAGAATAGAAAATATATCGGCTTATATTCAACATCAAATTCTGAAATCAACAAATATCGTATTGGAATAACGATATATATCTTCCAAATTCCTCCACAATATCTGTATAATCATGGGATCCAATATCGAAATATTCCAAAGGTAATTTCAATTCAAATCCATTCCAATTCATATATTGGAAATTCCTGGTTATATTAAAACTGCACCCCAATCCATTTTATTTATTTAAAAATATTGGATTATTTTTCTAGTTAGTAACTAGTTCATTTTGATAAAAATATATTTTTATCTTTTCAAATATGTGATTTTTCAGCCCAATTCTTTCCAAAACATTTCTTATGATTTTACACAAATTATTGATATTTTTAATAATTTTATCAAGGCCCGTACAGTCGATTTCCATCAACGGCCGTCGAACTGCACATACGGCGACCTTTTCCAAATTTGATTTTGACGTATCTCCAAATCCAACCATTAGATTTCTAATTTCTTGTCTTCGTTAGAAAGCACTTTTCGATACGAATCCAATGGTTTTGGTTTTAGGAGAATCCAACGGTCCGATCTCCCGTAATGTCCATTCGAAGTCAGTGGTCGAAATTCGCGAACTGCCGCAGCGCGGCGTGTTCTGTTCAGGCCATATAATATATATAATATATATATTATATATATTTCATCGATTTCCATTTAAAATGAATTTTATAAATCGTTTTAAATTCCTTTTCAAATGGATTTCAATTTCCTTTTCAAATTCAAATCAAAATTGAATATTCCATATATATTCGTTTCAAATTCATTTCAATTCAATTTGATATTAAATTCATTTCAATTCCATTCGATATTCAAATTCATTTCAATTCATATATATATATATATATTCACTTTTCATGTATATATTTTTCGCATTTCATATATATATATATATATTGATTTCACATCATATATACATTTCATTCACATCGCATTTATATATAATTTCATTCGTATATACATTTCATTCACATCGCATTTATATATATTTACCACTCGCATTTCGTATATATATATATATATATATATATATATTATTTTCACTTCATATATATATAATTTCCACAATGCATATATATGTTATTTTCCATTCGCATATATATAATTTTGACTTCTTATATATATAATTCATTTCATATATATCATATTTTTCATTTCATATATATATAATTTTCACTTCTTATATATATATATATATTCACTTTCATATATACAATATTGTCACTTTTCATATTTCATATATATAATTTT
Source organism: Allium sativum (assembly GCA_030737875.1). Taxonomy (NCBI): domain Eukaryota; kingdom Viridiplantae; phylum Streptophyta; class Magnoliopsida; order Asparagales; family Amaryllidaceae; genus Allium; species Allium sativum. The sequence goes on from CM060916.1 coordinate 41,454,887, forward strand.
CACATTTCACATTTCATATATATACAATTCACATTTCACATTTCATATATATACATTCACTTTGCAATTTATTTCATTTCACATCACGATCAACTTTCACACAGAATACAATCAAACAAGTCATCCATGGCCTGTGGACAACGGGGAACAGTTTATATACGTAGTTATACAATAAATAACTGTACAGAAATAATATAATGAGAGAATTCTCACTGTTGGTTTCCACTCCGCCAGTTTCTGTTTCTGAATTGATGTTCTGTTTGGTTTTGAATTTGTCTGAAATTCCAACTAGCTCTGTTTTTGTTCTGGTCGGTTCTGAAATGTAGTGTTCACTACAACGATTCCAACGAACTTCGTTTCGCATGATTCTGATATCGTTTGAAAAAGTTATGATAATGTACAAATTAGTTACATAAATTAATTAACTAATAAATAAATAAATAAAACTTATTACATTGGCTAAATATCTTCTAATTACTTCACTACCCCGTCGTCCTCTTTCTAAACAAAAGCCGACCTCGCTTGAAAAGAAAATCCATATTTGCGCGCTAACCAAGATGAGTGGACTCGCATCAGGGACCTCCACGCCAATCACCTCTACTCGCTCCAGCGCCGCCGTGAACGCAGGCGAACTCGGAGCCTCCATGGCCTCGAAAAATTAAACCAAAGTTCATGCCTTTGAGGCTTAAAATCAAACCACAAACTTAACGATAAACAATCACAGTGGTCGGGACTTATAGAGCTTGGATAGCTCTCCAATTTCGTATTGAAATCATCTTGTAATTTGTTTTGAATTGAGAGAAATTAAAGAGGTTTGTTTTGTGCGATTTTAGCCCTTGAAAGTCTCGGCGGCGGCTGAGTGTAATGAGCTAGGGTTTTGGTGTCAAAGGGTTATTTATATAATTATATAATTATTTTATTTTCCCCCAAAAAGTACGTTTTCAATTCGAACTCGAAATCAAACCCACCGACTGTCGTCCCTAGCTAATACCCCCATTCCGAACACAATGGGATATGTATCGTAAGATAATTCCATCATTTCGAACATTTTTCATTTAAATTAACATTTAAATCATTATATTGAATTTTAAACGTACATTTCAATTTACCGGGGCAACATATGGACTCTAAAAATTCCCAAAAATTATTTTCTAGCTTTGTATTGACGATACGGTCCTAATAAAACCAATTTCGACAAACTCTGAGACCGTTTGAAAAATGGTCATTTTCTAGTCGATTAAAATCAACTATAACTATCAAAACACGTTTTCCTTTGTCGCGCTCACATATTGATTCAGAAAATTACGAATTTTGGAATCTAGCACTAACTTGACATCCCGGATCCAACAAAAGTGGTTTCGTCGAAAACAGAGGTCGTTTGCAAAATTTCCATTTTTAAGGGCCAGAATTCTATAGCGACTATTCTGAATTTTCAATTGGGCATAACTTTTTATCCCAGCTATGAAATTTCAATTTTTCGGATTCGTTGGAAAGATATTCTCAATTAGATTCTAATATTTTTGGTTTCGCTAAAATCTGGTTTATTTTGCACCCGGTACACTCAGTCAAAGTTTGAATTCAAATTTTAAAACTGCCACGCCATTTCAGGCCTTGTTTATAATTAAAATAAATATATTTATTTTCAAACATCGATTCAAATAGATTTTTGGTCGTTATTATTTAAAAAAATGTATTTTAAATATTCAAAATTCATCGAAATTGCCAAAATAAATTTTTTAAATTGGCTCGGATTTTCTCGGTTGTTACATTTAAAAGCCATAAAACATATTCTAAGATATGTATAACATACATATGACTTTGGATCGTTTTATCCTAAGAATTATTCGTTCAATTTAATTTCTTATTGTGACGCCGATTATGTGGGATGTAAATCCAATCGTAAGAGTACTAGTGGAAATTGTCGTTTCTTAGGACATTCACTAGTTCCTTAGTTTAGAAAAAAAGCATAATATCGTATCTTTGTGAACAACTAATGTTGAATATATATATCTGCTGCTTTGGCTTGTTCACAAGTAATATATATGCAGCAAATGCTAAATGATTTTGGATCAAATATAAATAAATCACCAATATACTACGATAATACGAGCGCAATAAATATATCTAAAAATCCGACTCATCACTCAAGAACTAAACATATTGATAGACAACATCATTTTTTAAGAGATAATGTAAGTAAAGAGATATTCTCACTCGAAGTTATAGAAACAGATAAACAAATAGTAGATATATTAACAAAACCATTAAACGAAGCAACGTTTAGTAAATTTAGAAGATAATTAGGTATTTGTACATTAAGTGAATTAGAATAATTAAATATATTAATATATATAAGAAAAACAATAAAAATTAGAAAAATAAAATTAAAACACAAGTATATCGATATACATATGTCCCTATGTCGACATATAACTATCATATTTTAAAAATTAATTCCCACCAAAAGTTAGTTGTGATAACCATTTAAACTCTCCACTTCAAATTTTCTTCTTTATTCTCCTATTTCACTCCTGTAAAAACTCAAACCCAAAATAAATTATGGCCTTCACTAATTATAATAACCAAATTAACCCCCAATCGTCCGCTGGATCATCCAAAAGTCCATACCAATGTTCTACTCTCTCTAGTGTAATCAAATTGGAAGAGAAAATGGAGTATGCTCTCCAAATGCTAGCTGATATTCAAGTACTTCAAATAAGGATGAATCAAGAGCAAATTAAACAAGGAAAGATGATGCAAAATCTCCACAAGTTTTTAATGGATATTCAAGCAAATCCAATCATCATCGAAGATGATAATCCAGTGATGGAAGAGAAAGAAGAGGAGGAGGAAGAGATGATGGAAGAAGATGAACCAGAAGAGGCACAGCAAGAAGGCACGGAGGAGGATGATACATTTGTATGCATTGGGGAAGTTTCTTTCGATCGAGAAGGAAACATAATTGAACATAATGGGGAATTTTGCCTCCATTACCCTAATTGTCCAGTCCATAAGTCCCCTATCATAAAGGACAAGTAGAATTAGGTTTATTTTCGTTTATTCGTTTATTCATTTAGTCGGTGTAATATATATGTTTAGAATTTTAGTCATTATGATATAATACATATGTAGTCGTATTCGTGTAATCCCTTTGGTGTGTTTCGGTTGTATTAAAATAAGTATTCATGTAAAGACCCGTAACTTCCCCGGTAAGTAAAGAGCGGATACTTTGAGGACAAGCCAAATCAGAACACAAACGGAAGAACATTTCATTGCTAATTACAACAATTCCATCAGAATACAAGAATATACAGAGTATGAATAAATATTACACATTCAATAAATATTAGAGATTACTATACATTACAATGCAGCGGAAAATAATACAAAACACAAATGAAGGAGATATACGGATACAAAGCTTTCCGGATATCGTTCCAGCTGTAAACCAAGATCTTGTGAATATAAATCTGCAAAACCAAAACTACTAGCTGCCCGTGGAAAATAGGGGCACCCAGAGTTTAGGTTAAAACAATAAACTCCAGGTCAGTCATTGACTGGTGTGAGAACTAAAACAGTTATGTAAAACTTTACTTTAAATAAGATATATCAAGGGACCACGCCGTATAAAACGGAATGTGTTTCCTCCCAAGAATACCAGTGCATATAACAAAATAGCGCAATGCTTTTTGGAAAAATGAAGCTACTACACGACCCAGGTCCTATCACACAATGCAACGCAAGACGGGGGATAGGGTTTTCCCTTATAATAGCCAAACATGCTTGGTACGTTTAAAATAAATCATTTGATACTATTATAAGTGCATGTTGTATAAAACAACTTCAAATCATAAGTATCAATCATAGACGGCATGGGTACCATATATCATGTTGCCATACTAGGATCTACAATCAAAACCGCAAAGTCACGTATTTGGAAATTGGATTTCCATTTATGAACCGAGGCAAAAGATAGTCCTCTACTGATTTCGGGACGCTCTAGCCCGCCCCTCAGGCAAGTACTCAGTCAAGCCTTTGGATCGTCAGGGCCGGTCCACCGATGTGGATTAAAATGCGTAAACACTGCATTTCCCTACCCTTTGGGGCATAAATGAGCTAAATGACTCCATCGGCTCCACACAATCACCAATATATCCGAGGCGCTTCGCAACAGCAACAACCACATAAGTGAAAATAATATAAATGTCAGGGCTGATAGGTCACTAACACCACCCTAGCTAGAAGGAAACGCATGCCCTCCCTGATGTCCTCTCCCGTTTCTGGTTCACAACTGGGTTGTTAGGCTCGCGAATCAACGTTACACAAAGCTATGACACATAGCCGGTGCTTTGATAATCAACCACAAGACTTTGCTTTTCAGCAGAAGCCTTGATCAATTGCCACTTAGGAATGCCATACAGGCAGTTCACTCCATGCGATTGATATCCATCAATATATAACCCCTAAGCTCGTACGTCTCAGAGAAGGGAGTTAAGCAAGATAATAAGTTCTCTGCCGCCAAAGAGATATATATTTAATAGAAATCAATCACACAGAATAAAATCCAGTGTCAGACTGATAATCCATTTACAAGTTCGTTCTGGGTCTCAATGAAACCGGAGGCACCTTGTACCTAGCATATCCATCGATCTCCAAGTACGTCTGGACGATCACCAAATGATTCCCTCCTCTTGGGTGTACGGCCCAATCAAGATCATCAGTAATCACCCAAACGATGTGAAGACCTCCGGTCTTCAACCACCGTCTTCATCCTCGACACCACGTCGAATCAGTTATTCAGAATGGGATAAACCCCGTCTTTCTGAATAACTCACATACATAATAAACAAGTGTTACACAAACACAACATACACCTCATTCCAATTCAGAATATTCTTTTATTCAAATATTATTATTCTTTGGGAAAGGTTCCCATTAATTTTATCAAAGATAAATTCTTTAAATTTATTTTTTAATCTTCCTTTGAATATCGATTCAAACCAAATTATGGTTTATCCAAACTAGCCGGGATTAGCGAACCACATGAAGTAATCATTTATTTTATTTCCCCATCCCAACCTGTTAATCCCATGAAGTAAAACTGGTAACACTTCATATCTAACACCACGGTGTATCGGTAAATTCAATTACCATTTCACGTTCAAACCTAATTAAAGATTTAACTATCACCTAGAGCAAAACTGGGGATACTCCATTCTCGATCATTTCAATCTAATTAAAGATTCATTAAAACTCCACTTGGTTTTAATCTTCCCAAAAATCAATTTCAATGATTGTTTAACTTGGGAAATCATAACCTGTCTTTAACTGGGTTAAAGAACCAATGTCATTTAAAACACGGTTCACTATAAACCCAAAATCACATTCCATTCCAATTCAATTATTAAAACTTATGGTTACTTTTAAAACCCTTTCAAATCCAATTTATTTATTTAAAAATAAATAAATTATTATTCTAGTTCAAAACTAGTTAATTTCGATAAAAATCTATTTTTATCTTTTCAAATATGGAGTTTTTCATCCCAATTCTTTCCAAATCATTTCGTATGACCTTACACAAATTATTACTATTTTAATAATTTTATCAAGGCTCGTACAGTCGATTTCCATCAACGGCCATCGAACTGCACTTGCATCAACCTTTTCCAAATTTGATTTGGACATAACCCCAAATCCAACCGTTAGATTTCCAATTTCTAATATTCATTAGAAAACTCTCTTCGATACGAACCCAACGGTTCTGATTTTAGGAGAATCCGACGGCCGTATCTCCCATAATATCCATTCGAAGTCAATGGTCGAAATTCGCGAATTGTCGCGGCGCGGCGCGTTCTATTCAGGTCATTCTATATATATAATATATATATATATATTATATATTTCATCGATTTCCTTTTAAAACATATTTTATAAATCGTTTTAAATTCGTTTTCGAAACGATTTCAACTTCATATTCAATTTCGAATCAAAATTGAATATTCCACATCATAGATATACAAATGATAATATTTTCAAAACGTTATATTTTGAAATCAATTTCTTTTCTATATTCATTATAAAAATGAATAAAATCGATATAAATATCGTTCACGTCAAAATGGCGTCAATCTAATCAACACGGCTTTTATTCAACACATGAATGTTTATTCTATTCAACACATGAATACTTATTCTATTCAACACATGAATTTTTATTCTATTCAACACATGAATTTATATTCTATTCAACACATGAATTTATATTATTCAACAAATGAATAGTTTTATATTCAACACATGAATATATATTTTATTCTATTCAACACATGAATTTTCTATTCAACACATAAATATTTTTCTATTCAACACATGAATTTTCTTTTATAATATTCCTTATTTTCAAAAATTGAATGAGGCCCAATCAATTACCATATAATGTTAATTATATGGATTCCCTACAACACATGTATATAATAGCAATGATAAATCATTAACCATCATCCAGAGTGCACCACACAACTGCATAAGCATTAAATATCAAAATTAACGCTTACACAGTTTGTCAACCCATCGATTGACATACAACTAAACAATCGGGATTAGTACGTCAAATATCATCCCAATACCCGTGTGGGGTTTCAAATCAACAAACACAGATTTTTATTTGTGCAGTTGGGCGATGTGTAAAATTTATCGTCCCAATCAATATCAGTCAAATCGGTGTACATAAACAAATTGTTTGATTTGTAGATGAGTATTTATTTTACTTCAAAACATGAATATTTTTTTTTTCAACACATGAATATATATTTTATTCCAACACATGAATATATATTTTATTTCAACACATTAATATATATTTTATTTCAACACATGAATATATATATTATTTCAACACATGAATATATATTTTATTTCAACACCTGAATATATATTTTATTTCAACACATGAATATATATTCCATTTCAACACAAGAATATATATTTTATTTCAACACATGAATATATATTTTATTTCAACACATGACACTATCAAATTTCACTACACAGAAATCAAACAAACAAGTCATCCATGGTCTGTGGACGACGGGTGTCAGGTGCTACTAAGCACCGTCTGCATCCTAGTATATATTTCAAACTAGAAATAGAAATAAAAGTGAGGAGTTCTCACCAATTGCTAAACCAAACGCCACGACTCTTCATATGTAGGAAATCTACATCGTGCTCGCCTTTTGTCACTTTCGTTGTCCGTATCCACTGCATATATAAAAACCGCATCTTTATATTATTTCACATTTTTACAATGAAGACTATATTTTTAATTAAAAAAACTGATTTATATTTACATATAAAAATTGAGATTCAAAATAAGAATAAAAATAAAATAACAAAAGAACTTACTGTTGAATTGGAAGGGGGGCTATCAGCGGCGCTCAGGCGGAGGATGCTCGCGGTGGAGGGGAGGTGGTCAGGCGTCGAACGATGGGGGGCTGAGGTGGCTTGCGGTTGGTTTTAGGGTTTGTAACGTAGGGGGAGGGGGGTTTCAGAGGAGAAGTAAGGGAGAGGGAGGAGGAGGGCGCAGGCGATCAGAGGGGGGTGCGGTGGCCTGCGCGTCGGGCTGGGTGGCTGGCGCCTCGATCAGTGGTGGCTCCAGGGTTCGAGCGTTGTTTTTTTTCTTTTCTTCTTTGATCGATCTGAATAAATGGGGGAGGGTTGACTTGGTAAAAGGGGAGATAAAGGGGGTCGGAGGGAGTTATATTAATACATATATATTTAATTAATTATTTAATTTCAAAAAGCAACTTTTTATTTCAAACTCGAAATCGAACCCACCGACTGTCGTCCCTAGCTAAGTACCCCCATTCCGAACACAATGGGATATGTATCGTAAGCTGATTCAATCATTTCGATCAGTTTCCATCAAAATCAAAATATAACTCTATATATTGAATTTGAATGCACATTTCAATTTTGCGGGAACACATACAGTCTCTAAAAATTCCCAAAAAATATTTTCTAGCTTCGTATTGATGATACGGTCCTAAAAAACTAATTTCACCAAATTTTGAGACCGTTTGAGAAATGGCCATTTTCTAGTCGATCGAAATTGACCGAAACTATCAAAACACGTTTTCCTTTGCCACACTCACATATTGATTCAGAAAATTACGAATTTTGAAACCTAGCAATAACTTGACATCACGTAACAAAAGTGGTTTCGTCGAAAACCGAGGTCGTTTGCAAAATTTCCATTTTTAAGGGCCAGAATTCCATAGCGACTATTCTGAATTTTCAACTGGGCATATCTTTTGATTCCCACTATGAAATTTTGATTTTTCAGATTCATTGGAATAATATTCTCAGTTAGATCCAAATATTTTTGGTTTCGCTAAAATTCGGTTTATTTTGAATCCTGTGCATTCATTTGAATTTTGAAATCGAATTTTCGAACTACCACGCTATTTTCAATTCCTTTTATAATATAGAGTAAATATTTATATTCTAACGTCGATTCAAATAAATATATACGTTCTAATTCTATTCAAAATAAATTTCTCGTCATTATTGTTTAAAATATTTCATTTTAAATACCCAAAATTCACTAAAATTGCCAAAATAAAAATTTTAAATTGGCTCGGATTTCCGGGTTATTACAATCTCCCCCACTTAAAACTTTTCGTCCTCGAAAAGGAACAAAGCTGAAAGTTGTTTTACAAATCAACTCAACTTTCATTATTTTCATTATACCTTAAGTTCTTCAACTTTTCAGTTTCTAAGAACTTTTCAAATTTTTCAAAAATTTGGATAACACCCTAAATTTTCGAAAAATTTCGCCATAACCTCCCCTGCATCGGGGACTTCGGGATTGCAAATAGCCTCCCATGGCGCTCATCAATCCAAAAAGAAAAAGAAATAGCCAAGCGGCTAGCTAATCGGCTCATAAAATCATCCAAAACCCAATAAATTAGTAAACATGTACCTATTTGTCGGGCAAACAATTTTATTCTTCTGCTCTAGCCTCCTTGTTATGACCTGTTCAATGTAAGTGCATGTATATGCATGCTAATGCGACTAATTTTCAATACAATTCACTTTTTGGTTCAACTTGGCTAAATGGTTCAAATTTTAATTAATCAGCGAATAATCAAGCAACACAATCAATAATCAATTAGTTGATTAGCTTTTCAAATTCATAACTTTGAATACATAGTCAAAAAATAACATTTTTGTGCCAAATCACAACAGTAAGCCCTATCAAATTTTGGTTTTCACACCAGTCAATTGGAAATATATAAATATCACACTTTCGTCACTCGAACATAAATTCTGACGACGAGTACTCAGTCATCAGAATCATCTTCGGGCCACTAGAGTATGATTCTATATCTATCCAGTATATTAAAACTTCGAATGCACGCGGATCAGACGTATACGCAAAAATCTTTATATACTGAATTGTCCAAATCAATATATAATAAACATTCAAATACGAATAATTGAATTTAATTTTTCAAAAAAAACTTGTTTTCACTTTTATTTTAAAAATATACTCTTCACACTCATTCTAGGATACTACTGATCCCATCTCTAACGAGCCATTCTCATTGGATATTACTAATCCAATCTCTGATGAATTCTTTCGTTTGGTTCTAACATGTCTTCTTCTCCGAGCTCTATAAACCAAAGCTCTGATGCCACATGTAAAGACCCGTAACTTCCTCGGTAAGGAAAGAGCGGATACTTTGAGGCAAGCCAAATCAGAACGCAAACGGAAGAACATTTCATTGCTAATTACCACAATTCCATCAGAATACAAGAATATACAGAGTATGAATAAATATTCCACATTCAATAAATATCAGAGATTACTATACATTACAATGCAGCGGACAATAATACAAAACACAACTGAAGCAGATATACGGATACAAAGCTTTTCGGATATCGTTCCATCCGTAAACCAGGATCCTGTGAATATAAATCTGCAAAACCAAAACTACTAGCTGCCCTTGGAAAATAGGGGCACCCAGAGTTTAGGTTAAATTAATAAACTCTAGGTCAGTCATGTGACTAGTGTGAGAACTAAAATAGTTATTTAAAACTTTACTTTAAATTACATATATCAAGGGACCACGCCGTATAACACGGAACGGGTTTCCTCCCAAGAATACCAGTGAATATAACTAAACAGCGCAATGCTTTTTGGAAAAATGAAGCTATTATAAGACCCATGTCCTATCACACAATGCAACGAAAGCCGGGGGATAGGGTTTTCCCTTATAATAGCCAAACGTGCTTGGTATGTTTAAAACAAATCATTTGATACTATTATAAGTGCATATTGTATAAAACAACTTCAAATTATAAGTATCAATCATAGACGGTATGGGCACCATATATCATGTCGCCATACTAGGCTCTACAATCAAAACCGCAAAGTCACGTATTTGGAAATTGGATTTCCATCTATGAACCGAGGCAAAAGATAGTCCTCTACCGATTTCGAGACGCTCTAGCCAGCCCCTCGGGCAAGTACTTAGTCAAGCCTTTGGATCATCAGGGCTGGTCCACCGATGTGGATTAAAATGCCTGAACACCGCGTTTCCCCGCCCTTTGGGGCGTAAATGAGCCAAATGACTTCATCGGCTCCACATAGTCACCGATATATCCGAGGCGCCTTGCAACAGCAACAACCACATAGGTGAAAATAATATAAATGTCAGGGCTGGTAGGTCACTTACACCACCCTAGCTAGAAGGAAACGCATGCCCTCTCTGATGTCCTCTCCCGTTTCTGGTTCACAACCGGGGTGTGAGGCTCACGAATCAACGTTACATAAAGCTATGCCACACAGGTGGTGCTTTGATCATCAACCATAAGACTTTGCTTTTCAACAGAAGCCTTGATCAATTGCCACTTAGTCATGCCACACAAGCAGTTCACTCCATGCGATTGATATCCATCAATATATAACCCCTGAGCACGTACGTCTCAGAGAAGGGCGTTAAGCAAGAGAATATATTCCCTTCCACTAAACAGATATATATTTAATAAAAATCAATCACATAGAATAAAATCCAATGTCAGACACACAGTCCATTTACAAGTTCGTTCTGGGTATGAACGAAACCGGAGGCACCTTGTACCTCGCATATCCATCGATCTCCAAGTACGTCTGGACGATCACCAACGGATTCCCTCCTCTTGGGTGAACAGCCCAATAAAGATCATCAATAATCACCCAAACGATGTGAAGACCTCCGGTCTTCAACCACCGTCTTCATCCTTGACACCACGTCGAATCGGTTATTCAGAATGGGATAAACCCGATTTTTCTGAATAACTCGTGTGTACAATAAACAAGTGTTACACAAACACAATATACGTCTCATTCCAATTCAGAATATTCTTTTATTCAAATAATCTTATTCTTTGGGAAAGGTTCCCATTAATTTTATCAAAGATAAATTCTTTAAATTTATTCTTTAATCTTCCTTTGAATATCGATTTAAACCAAATTATAGTTTATCCAAACTAGTCGAGATTATCGAACCACACGAAGTAATCATTTATTTTATTTCCCTAACCCAACCTATTCATCACATGAAGTAAAAATGGTAATACTTCATATCTAACACCACGGTGTTATCGGTAAATTCAATTACCATTTCACGTTCAAACCTAATTAAAGATTTAACTATCGCCTGGGGCAAAACTGGTGAAACTCCATTCTCGATCATTTCAAACTAATTATATATTCATTAAAACTCCACTTGGTTTTAATCTTCCCAAAAATCAATATCAATGATTGTTTAACTTGGGAAATCATATCCTGTCTTTAACTGGGTTAAAGAACTAATGTCATTTAAAACACGATTCATTATAAACCCAAAATCACATTCCATTCCAATTCAATTATTGAAACTTCTGGTTACTTTTAAAACCCTTTCAAATCCAATTTATTTATTTAAAAATAAATAAATTATTATTCTAGTTCAAAACTAGTTAATTTCGATAAAAATCTATTTTTATCTTTTCAAAAATGGAGTTTTTCATCCCAATTCCTTCCAAATCATTTCTTATGATTTTACACAATTTATCACTATTTTTAATAATTTTATCAGGGACAGTCGATTTTGATCATGGGCCATCGAACTGCACTTACATCGACCTTTTCCAAATTTGATTTGGAAATAACTCCAAATCCAACCATTAGATTTCTAATTTCTAATATTCATTAGAAAACTCTTTTCGATACGAACCCAACGGTTCCGGTTTTAGGAAAATCTGACGGTCGGATCTCCCATAATATCCATTCGAATTCAATGGTCGAAATTTGCGAACTATGCGGCGCGTTCTGTTCAGGCCATTCTATATATATAATATATATATTATATATATTTCGTCGATTTCCTTCTAAAACATATTTTATAAATCGTTTTAAATTCGTTTTCGAAACGATTTCAGCTTCATATTCAATTTCGAATCAAAATTGAATATTCCACATCATCGATATACAAATGATAATATTTTCAAAATGTTATATTTTGAAATCACTTTCTTTTCTATATTCATTATAAAAATGAATAAAATCAATATAAATATCGTTCACGTCAAAATGGCGTCAATCTAATCAACACGGCTTCTATTCAACACATGAATGTTTATTCTATTCAACACATGAATGTTTATTCTATTCAACACATGAATATTTATTCTATTCAACAGATGAATTTATATTCTATTCAACACATGAATTTATATTATTCAACACATGAATATTTTTCTATTCAACACATGAATATATATTTTATTCTATTCAACACTTGAATTTTCTATTCAACACATGAATATTTTTCTATTCAACACATGAATTTTCTTTTATAATACTCCTTATTTTCCGAATTGGAATGAGGCCCAATCAATTACCATATAATGATAATTATATGGATTCCCTACAACACATGTATATAATAGCAATGATAAATCATCAACATCATCCATAGTGCACCACACAACTACATAAGCATTAAATATCAATAATTAACGCTTACACAGTCTGTCAACCGATCGATTGACATACAACTAAACAATCGGGATCAGTGTACGTCAAATATCATCCTAATACCCGTGTAGGGTTTCAAATCAACAAACTCAGATTTTTATTTGTGTAGTTGGGCGATGTGTAAAATTTATCGTCCCAATCAATATCCGTCAAATCGGTGTACATAAACAAATTGTTCGATTTGTGAATGAGTATTTATTTTACTTCAACACATGAATAAATATTTTATTTCAACACATGAATTCAACACATGAATATATATTTTATTTCAACACCTGAATATATATTTTATTTCAACACATGCATATATATTTTATTTCAACACATCACACTATCAAATTTCACTATACAGAAATCAAACAAACATGTCATCCATGGTCTATGGACGACGGATGTCAGATGCAACTAAGCACCGTTTGCATCCTAGTATATATTTCAAACTAGAAATAGAAATAAAAGTGAGGAGTTCTCACCAATTACTAAACCAAACGCTACGACTCTTCATATGTAGGAAATCTTCGCCGTGCTCGCCTTTTGTCACTTTTGTTGTCCGTATCCGCTACATATATAAAAACCACATCTTTATATTGTTGCTATGTGTATAAAAATTACATTTTTATTTTCTCTACTATATAAAAATCATATTTTTATTCTCTACATTATATAAAAATCATATTTTTACCACATTATTTTCTATATAAAACTCATATTTTTACTACTTTGTTTTCTATATAAAAATCTTACCTTTTTATTTTATAAAAATCTTATTTTTATATAGTTAAAACCATAGTTTTATAACGATGAGTATAAAAAATCACATTTTTACAATGGAGACTATATTTTTAATAAAACAAAACTGATTTTTATTTACATATAAAAAATGATATTCAAAATAAAAATAAAATAACAAAAGAACTTACAGTTGAATTGGAAGGGGGCTGTCAGCGGCACTCAGGCGGAGGATGCTCACGGTGGAGGGCAGGTGGTCGAGCGTCGAACGATTGGGGGCTGAGGTGGCTTGCGGTTGGTTTTAGAGTTTGTAACGTGGGGGAGGGGGTTTCAGAGGAGAAGTAAGGGAGACGGAGGAGGTGGGCGCAGGCGATCAGAGGGGGGTGCGGTGGCCTGCGCGTTGGGCTGAGTGGTCGGCGCCTCGAGCGGTGGTGGCTCCAGGGTTCGAGCGTTGTTTTTTTTCCTTCTTTGACCGATCTGAATAAAGGGGGCTAACTTGGTAAAAGGGGAGATAAAGAGGGGTGGGAGGGAGTTATATTAATATATATATATATATATATATATATATATATATATATATATTCAAAAAGAAACTTTTTATTTCGAACTCGAAATCGAACCCACCGACTGTCGTCCCTAGCTAATTACCCCCACCCGAACACAATGTGATATGTATCATAAGCTGATTCGATTGTTTCGATCAGTTTCCGTCAAAATCAAAATATAACTCTATATATTGAATTTGAACGCACATTTCCATTTACCGGGAACACATACAGTCTCTAAAAATTTCCGAAAAATATTTTTTAACTTCGTAATTGCAACAACCCGGAAAATATGAGCCAATTTAAAATTTTTAAATTGGTTATTTCAAATAAATTTAAACAATTGAAATAGAATATTTCAATAAAATAATGAATTAGAAATAGTGTGGCTGTTTGAATATTTCAATTCAAACTTTGACTGGCTGTACCAGGTGAAAAATAAAACGGATTTGAGTGAAACTAAAAATATTTAAATCTGTTTATGAATATCTTTTTAAAGAATCTGAAAAATCGAAGTTTCATAGCGGGAATCAAAAGTTATGGCCGAACGAATTTTCAGAAAGGTCGCTATAGAGAATATATAGCCCTTTAAAATAGACATTTTGCAAACGACCTCGGAATTCGACGAAACCACTTTTGTTGGATCTTGGATGTAAGATTATTGCTAGGTTTCAAATTTCACAATTTTTGAAGCTAGTATGTGAGTGGAAAAAGAAACCGTGATTGGTCAATTTCTGTTAAATTGGATCGGCCAGAAAATGGCCATTTTTCAAACGACCTCAGAATTGGACAAAACTAGTTTTTTTGGGACCGTAGCATCAAAACATAGCAATATTTATTTTTCTAGAATTTTTCGAATCAGTTTGTGGCCCTGGTAAATTGAAATGTACGTTCAAAACAGAATTTGAATGTTTTATATTTTAATTTGAAGAATAACTGACTGTAACAGTCGAATTGGCCTACGAAACATATCCCATTGTGTCCGTGATGGGGGTATTTAGCTAGGGGCAATAGTCGATGGGTTTGAGTTGGTGTTCATGTTGAGTCATTATTTTAAAATTTAATAAAACCATCGACTAATAGGATTTCTCCATTCATAATTAAAATAAAAATAAAAAAATCTCAACCCCCCTCCCGTAACCCAATTTTAACGGCGGAACACCTTTCGCCGCTTCCCAGGCGATTTCCGATCGCCACAGGCCGAATCAGCCCCACACCCAGTTGAACTTTTTATAGTTCTCCTCCCCCTCTTCAAATCCTTATAAAGAACTCCCCCTATTGTTGCTCCTACCTCGAGATTTCGCCCTCCAAAGCCCCAAAATTTCTGCCACCGCCACGAACACTAGGCCCCACCAAGTTGAACGCCACCACCATGCGCTTGAAACCCCCTCGACCCTCTTCGACGTGGTACAAGCTGATTCCAATATCGTGCAACCATTTGTGCGATAAATCAAAACCTAGTTTTGAACAAACGTTGAAAGGTATTGGCTTTATTATATTTCAACTGAAAATAATACTTTTAAGTGTTGCAAACTTTAGAAAAATCATATCTTTATCATGTGTTAACGAAATTCGATGAAACTTGAAACATCGTGACTGCAAGGACGCTCTCTACAATCTAGAAGAGACCACGGATTTTTCTGAGCAAGCTATGATTTTTAGCATCTTGAAAACCAATGTGAGATTTCTAAACTGAAATGTGAATGGAAATGTGATATATAAATTATATAAACGAAATATAAATTATACTCGTGTCGTATACCTCATGTATATGCGTTGTGTAAGTTATATGAGCGAAGTATGAATTATACATGCATTGTATAAATGATATGTGTGTTGGAATGGAAATAAAATATATTCATATACGAATATATATATATATATATATACTCCCCTCGTCCACAAATCATGGACGATATTTATTGTTTGTGAATTGGTGTGAAAATTTTGGTGAATAATGCGAATGGTTGATAGAATTGTTTGTAGTTGATATTGTTTGGTTGTGGTTGAAAAATAACCATTTGTGATTGAAATAAATTGTAGAAAAGAAAAATCATATTCGCCTGCGTGCGAATTAGATGTATGAAATCCCCATTGTCAAAATCCGCGACGTTTTAAGGTAGAGCGAGGAGCCGTACTCGGGACGGTGCCGGTTTTAACTACCCTGCCGTTATGCTGCCGAAATTTTGAATAATATTCATGTGCTAGAATTATTTTCATATGTTGAAATTGTTTTCATGTGTTGAAATGAAAGTCATGTGTTGAAACCATATCCATGTGTGGAAATGCTCATGTGCTGAGAAGTTTATGTGTTGAAAAATAATTCATGTGTTGAATAAATAAATAGTTTTAACCATAAAAATCACATTTTTATATATATGAAGTATGTAAAATATTCGTATTTTAAATAAATTGTTTCAACAATAAAAATAACATCTTTCTTATACGTACATACCATATAAAATATATCCATGTGTGGAAATGCTCATGTGTTGAGAAGCTCATGTGTTGAGAAGTTCATTTGTTGAATAAAAAGATCGAACAATAAAAATTACATTTTTATTGACAATATGAAGTGTTAAAACATTCATGTGTTGAATAAATATTTTTGTTGATAGAAATATCATTTTTATCATGTATGGAATTGCTAAAAATATACAATGTTGAAATAAATGTTTGTTTGCTATGAATATTATTTTTAACATGTATAGGAACTAAATAAAATAGTCATGTGTTGAAATATATTTTAGTTCGACAAAAATATCATTTTTAAGTGAAACGTGAAGTGTTAAAAATAATCATAAGTGAAGATAAATCTTTGTTCGCTAGAAATATAATTTTTAGCTTAGTTTTGCACATATATATACATGTGTTGAACAGGAAATGGATTAGTTGTTGAGTAAAGAATTTATTTGCGTGTCCGACAAATAGGTAGACCTTAATGAGTTGGATGTGCAAATTTTATTATTATATCAACTCCTGTGAATGCCATTGGATGCGGAGTGCTAGTTGTTCTATATGTAATAATAAACATCGCCATAGGATAATAACAATTAATTTTGAACTACAATACATGGCGTACTTCTTGATGACAGGCATACTTCATCATATATCACTTAAGCATTTGTAGCTTGTGTGACGAGGTTGAAGATTTACCACACGAGCGAGAGGCTTGTATGGTGACGACTATATATTAGAAGTTGAACTGATGACTGATCTGGACTATACAAATTGTAAAGGTAAATTGCAAGATTAATAAAAGCCCCACACGGGTCTGGAGATGACAATAAACACGTCTCTCTGGACATTAATGCACAAAAACCATTTATAGGGCGACGAGAATTTATTCTCTGGAGTTATGATCTATACACACTCCCCTGTGGACACCGGAATATATTACTATAAATATGTGCATGCTTATTAGGATTTATTAGGTGCCTAATACGGCCCAATAAATTTCCAAACCCCTTCCCGTACAAAGGCAGTATTGATGATACGGTCCTAACAAAACTAATTTCACCAAATTCTGAAACCATTTGAAAAATGGCCATTTTCTGGTCCATCGAAATTGACTGAAACTGCCAAAACACGTTTTCCTTTGACACGCTCACATATTGATTTAGAAAATTACGAATTTTGAAACCTAGCAATAACTTGACATCACGGATCCAACAAAAGTGGTTTCGTCGAAAACCGAGATCGTCTGCAAAATTTCCATTTTTAAGGGCCAGAATTCCATAGCGACTATTCTGAATTTTCAACTGGGTATATCTTTTGATTCCCGCTATAAAATTTTGATTTTTAGGATTCGTTGGAAAGATTTTCTCAATTATATCCAAATATTTTTGGTTTCTCTAAAATCTGGTTTATTTTGAATCCTGTGCATTCATTTGAATTTTGAAATCGAATTTTCGAACTACCGCGCTATTTTCAATTCCTTTTATAATATAAAATAAATATTTATATTCTAACTTCGATTCAAATAAATATATACATTCTAATTCTATTCAAAATAAATTTCTCTTTGTTATTATTTAAAATATTTCATTTTAAATACCCAAAATTCACTAAAATTTCCAAAATAAAAAATTTAAATTGGCTCGGATTTTCGGATTATTACAATTCAATTCTTGTTTTATCTTTCATAAGCATCCCATTAATTTTTTATATATGCATGAATTTAGGGGGAGTCATATATATTAAGTATTTTGGTACATAATCACAAATTATGTAAAGACAGATATTGAATTTAGGGGGAGTTTGTTTAGAATTTCTTTTTGATAATGATAAAGGGCGGTAAATTATAAAATACAGATTTAGGTTTAAGGGAGAGTATATAGGATTCATATTGATAGGGGGAGTATTAGACGGACCAGGTCAAAAAGATATCAATAGGTATGAGTATTTTATAAACTAAGGTTGTCATCATCAAAAAGGGGGAGATTGTTGGAAAATGGAGTTTTGCTGATAACAACCTTATTTCAGTTATCATTGATTATAAAATATATACTAACATTTATGTCTAGAATACATATACATGTATATATAGGATTTATATACAGGAATTAATAGTGAAGACTGTATAGTTTTAGAGTTTCAAGATTTTCAAGGTTCAGAGAAGATTCAAGACTCATGAGTAACTAAGAATTCAAGAAAAATATAGTAATAGAGTCTAATTTATATGTAAGACTCTAAATAACACACTAGGTTCAAATTCAAATTCAAATTCTATTTTTCAAATTCTGATTTTCAAAATTCAAATTCTAATTTCAAATCATTTTTCTATCTTACTTATGAAATTAAATGTAAGTTTTAAGTTTATATATATTTATATAGTTATATACTTTTATACTTTTATAATTATATAGGTTCAAACCTTATAATTTTATAAATATATTTAAATAATTTATATTTATGTTTTCGTAGGATTTTATACTTTATAATACTCATTTATATCACTATTTTTAATTCAAGACTTTCTGGAATAATATATACAATTAAACACTTGAAAAATAGTTTTAAAATATTTTATACATAGGTTATTTCGACGTACATAATACTATATGTCGACATATAAGTGACACAACTTCAAATTTCAAATTTCAAAAGAAGTGTCTTTGCACTATCTGTAACGTTCCAGAAGTGTTGCAACGTTTCAAATCTTATAAATAGGGGTTGAATTCAAAATTTTCAAACTTCCTTCATCTCCACCTTCACCCCGCTTCATCCCTCCATTAATATTTCTTATTTTATTTATTTTTACACTTCTACTTTGCTGATTTCTGCTCTAGTTACATAAAACTTCTTCTTTTTTTACTCTCTACTCAATACTCTCTGATTGAAATGCTATTGAAGAGTTATCGGGCTATTATAGTCTTTTGGGAAGTGTTTGGGAAACCGTGTGTTTGTTATAGCCCTGAAATCAAGGAAACGAAACAGTGTTAACCTTATAGCCGTGAAATCAAGGGGATTGTACTTGATCAAGTGTGTCTGGAGTGGCGTTAACCTTGTAGGTGGAAAATCAAGGGGGTTGTACTTGGATATTGATACAGTAATAAAACACTGTGCAATCTAATGTTTCACGGAACTGGACGTAGGAGTAATTCGAACAATATAAAATCCGTTGCGCTTATTGCTTTTCTGCATTCTATTTTTGTTTATTTCAGTGTTTATGTTTGATTCTATGTCTTTGATCATCTCTATTGTTTGTGATTCATATAGTAGATTATATAAGTTTTAGTTTTTCTTAAATTCCTTGAAAACACTATTCATCCCCCTCTAGTGTTATTCTTTGCTTAAGATCTGCATTCCCTAATAGATTATAATATGATCTAGTTACAAAATCAAACCAAATCATCTAAAGTTAATTGGTCTGGCTAGTGTATATCTTTTAATCAAATAATGCTCACCCTTAGGTTGGTTGAGTTTTTAATGGACATCTGGATGATGGATCTATCTCTAAACTATGCTAAGAACACAACTTGTTCAGTTTGATATAATGGCTTACACTTATGGTATAATACAAAGCAACTTTTAAAGTAAGATACATAATAGTAATTACTTGATACTTGCATACATAATGTCAGTAGAATTTCATATTTGTGAAACAATATCTTGCTTTACATACAAAAAGGGTCATTGGATTACCTCGGATAAATCCTTAAGTGTTTGATATTATTAGGTATTTAGAAGCAAGCAAGCTATATTGTCGATTTTGTAATATTACTTGGATTATTTCAAATGTAGTCACGTAAAATACAACAGATTTACCCAATTGGAAAAATATTAAAGAAAAACTATATAACAGGCGTAACTTTTCTTCACATGCTAATTTCCTTCTCAACACATCAAGCATTTAGGATGGAAAACAACTTTTCTAGCCTATAAATAACATTAACAAAAAAGATTACAGAATTCCCATACACTAGATTACAAACGCTAAAACGCATTGCATCAGAACCAATAACCACATGATAACACAAACGCCAAACTAACAAAATGCAGCCATGGAGAATATAAAGTTTCTAAACCCATAACTGAAATGGTAATGCTCACTGAAAACTAGAAAACATACATGCCACTACAAAAGATGAACCAAAACATCCATACAACATATTAGCAATAGCACATAGCAATAGCTAAAACATTAAGTTAGGAATAATGAGCAAATAATGCATCTCCATCACCCCTCTCTTCCGTCTAACCACCCTGAGTTCATGTTATCAGTAACTCTTTTCAGCACCTCAAGAAGAACCTCTCTCCATTCCTTTCGATAACAATGAGCACGAATCAATTCTGTATAAGCTATTAATCCTAAACAAATACAATTTTAGCTTAAAACGACACATCAAGCATTAATAATACACATATACAATTCGAGCTAAAAAAGACACATCAAGCATTAATAATATACATATATAGTTCTAGCTTAAATTGTAGTACACGTCTGAAGCTTAATATTATAGTATATAGATATTAAAATGAGACTGAATGTATAAAGTAGAATAGAAAAAAAAATTA
Organism: Allium sativum; assembly: GCA_030737875.1. Classification (NCBI taxonomy): domain Eukaryota; kingdom Viridiplantae; phylum Streptophyta; class Magnoliopsida; order Asparagales; family Amaryllidaceae; genus Allium; species Allium sativum. The sequence continues at coordinate 41,476,247 of CM060916.1, forward strand.
GCAAGGCAAAAAGAGCGAACAAAGTGAACTAATATAGCTAGTGAATTTTTGTGAAAACAGAAAACAACAGTTGTTAAAATGAAAATTAGCGAAACAGAATATGCTGACATGGACATTTAGCATAGTTTTATATATGGAAATTTTGGTATTTAATTAATGTGCACTGCATAGTGACATATGCTTGCATAGAGGTCTAAATGAGCCGCCTAAATTATGTCCGTAATAAATTTCAGCATATTAAAGTCTTATGTAGTTTGGTATATCGAATTAGTAATGCAGCTGTGTGGTGAGCACAGAGTGAACTATTCTTTCGCCTTTTACTAAAGAATACTGTGTGCTCTCCACATCAAGCATCATACACCACTTTTTGAAGGGTGTTTCTTTTACAAAAAGGACCACAAAATTATATATATAAAGCACTCATGGTAAACCAATGGATTTCCTCCTTTCTTTATTTAATACTTTCAAATCAATTACTTTAAGATCAGTCATGGGACTGGTATGAGAACTAAAATAGTTATTTACTTTATTTTAAAGTTGTGAAAATTACAAAACCACGCCATATAACATAGAACTAGTTTTCTCCACGTGAATACTAATCATAAAAAACTCGCGATGTTTTTTGAAAAGAAGCTATTATAAGACTCAAGTACCATCACATAATGCAACACATGCCGGAAGAGAGAGCTTTACCTTATAATAACCAATATGCTTGATACGCAAAAGTATCTTTTATTATTACTAGTCCATAGTGCCGAAATCACTTTCGAAAATAAATGTATAAATCTTAGCTCTTAATGCCCTATCCCATTATGTCGGCTATTTGGTTACATATGAAAGCGCAATGCTCGTATTGGAAGTTGGATTCCAAAAATGACCAAGGTAAAGGATCTTCCTTAACCGTCCTGAACACCATAGCGGGATATCTCAAGACTCAACAATTGATCCTTCGGAGCGACAGAGCCAGCCAGCACTAACATGCTCATTACGATCTTTCCTAAACATAACGTCCCCTGGACATATTTGACCATTTCTGGGCGCCTCGATCTATCATCCACATAAGAAATTACTCCATACCATAACATCACTTTTTAGCCAGAAGAAAACGTTTGTCCTTATCTCGAATGTCCATCATCCTGTTTTTGGCCATGCATGAGTTGTGAAGCTCTAAAGTCACGTTTAAACACAAAGCTACACTATGTAATCCATGCTTTGATCATCATCCACAAAGCTCAACTGTTCAACAAAAAGCTTTGTTCGGCTCAGCACTTAGCATGTCACATTGTCAATTCACAACATATAATCGTGGTTCATTAATATATTAGCTTTTCAGTACATATGTCTCAGAGGAGGGTGTTAAGCTAAGAGAATAAATCCTCCGCTACCATCTGATATAACATCAATAGAAATCAATTGGTTATGTTGTAAAATACAACGCCTGACACACATCCATTTACAATTTCATTCTGGGTTGTGAACGAAACCGTATGCACTTTATTCCTCCTCCAATAAAGTAGAGAGACCCATGCAAATTGGGAAAATTTCCAAGTACGTCTGAACGACTACCACTTATAACCTCGCTTCGGGTGTACCTCCCAATCGAGACATCAATAATAATCCAAACGATGTGAAGATCCCTAGTTTTCAACCACCGTCTTCTATATCTTCGATGCTCGTCGTGTGGTTAATCAGAATGGGTCGAAACCCAATCTTTTTGAATAACTAGCATATCTTTACAAACCAATATTGACATACAAAGATATGATGAGTCTCATTCCATTTTAGAATATTCTTTTATCACATCGTTCTTTACATTTGGAATCACTCCCTATAATTTTATCAAAGATTTAAATACTTTAAACTCTTGTTTAAATCTTTCCTTGGAAATTCTTTCAAAAGATTATAAAGTCTTATTCCATAAACTTCACTCAAATCAAGTTTTCTATGCTTTATCGAGATTACTAAATCTTATGAATAAGGTAGTTTCTCAAATCATTATCTCATTCATATCCTATTCATCCCATGGAGCAAAACTGGTGGTACTCTACATCAAATACCCACATATTTTGGTAAGGTTAATTACCTACTTTCATTTCAAATTTGATTAAAGCTTTCAATTATCTTTGCGAAAAAACGTATTTATCCCAACCTCCAACCCATTCATTGATCATTGATTAGGGTAGAATACTTTATCTTTCCACAATCATATCTCTTAACCAAAGTTGTACTTGTGACTTCTTAATCTTATCGTTACGCGAAAAAATGCTTATATTTTTTATGCGATCTTTAAACTTGTTCCCATTATCACTTGATAGAGAAAACCTCTTTCATTCAAATCTTTATAATCAAATTAAATAAACATTTCTTTCCAACTAATCTTGAGAAATCATTTTCTCCTTTTACTTGGTTAAAGAACGATGCTATTAAACACATAGTTCATGACAAACCCTAAAGCAATTGATATCAAATATAAGATTTAAACATAAATTATTATTAGATAGAGGCACCCAGTTTGATGTGATTAATAATACATTTAATGTTATTGAATTTATATTGAGTAAATGATTCTATTATGTTATATTTACTTCATAATTTAAATATCAACATAATAAAAGACCTTAGAATAATAACAAAGAATTATATAGTTCAAGCAAGTGACTTGAACTTGATATAATATAATATAGTAATAAGTATTATAATTCTTAAATGTTCCTAGTCTAGTTTAATTGTTTATATAGGACAACAATAAAACATTGAGACTAGTATGTTGGTTGATTGATGATTATATCTCATTGATCATTAGTATACGTGATATTAGCGTCAATACATAAATATGTATTGGAGAATAACGTATTGGGTTGACCCAACGTGAGAAAACGATATGGAATATAACTAACAGTATCTTATGTTATTCTTATAGTGACAGACATGTAATGGTCCTCAGACCCGAAAATCATTATAATTTTATTCGAGGATATTTGTATTTTGATATCATCAAAAGTTACATTTAACCGAGTATACGATAAAGGTGATCATCGAATACATCTCGAATCGATTGAAAATTATGAATGATTCATATGGAATTTAACCCTATAATATAAGTAGAGATATCCATGGGCCTTTCGATTGAGTGAGACTATGAAATGCTGGTCGTGCTCAAATATGGATTTGTTTTATATAGTCTACCGATCTATCGAGATAACAAGATTAAATTATAAAGAGGATAATATGTTCCATGCCTCGAGTTTAATCTTGGATATATTAGTGAAAAGGACTATATAACATTGAAACAATGGTCACAGAAAAGGTTATATCGAATCGTTAAAATTATTATAACTTGGGTAACAACGATGTATTACTAGATGCCACTTACTGTTTATGATTTTAAATACGATTTGAAATCATTACCAACTTTGTAATAACCTATAGGGTCACACGATAGAACATTTGAATAAAGGGGGAACCATTTCTTTATTAAATATAAAATGTCAAACTTTGATATTTGACTTGATTTTGAAACGGTAAACCGAATTATTGTTTCCCCTTGAGTGTTCGATTTCATTTGGTTTTAAAAGGATGCCGACCCTTTTCATTCTAAGGTGTGAGATACAGAAATAAAATAGAAAATGGGGAAAATGAATATCCTACTTCAGCTAGTACTGATCTTCCTTTTCTTCGAAATGGTATGACGAGAACAGGGGCAAACATTCATGGATACCTTCATGTCACAGTTCGATTCAACATCAGATCCAATTCAATTTGGTGATTCTTGCAAAACCTAAATGGAATGATTTTGATTTACGTTTTTTCGCTTAGATCCAAATTTGTAAATGTTAAAATGGGTATATATTTGGTCGAACAGGACTTACAGTGGTATCAGAGCCATGAACTGCGAAAATAATGTATTTTGAGTCTTGATTTTGGCATATATCTTTAATTTCGTGCGTGAACAATTATATTAATAGCACCGATGCAAAAATTGATGCAATTTCATTTCTGAAATGAAATGGTTTCCCCACAAAAAGGCTTGTATTTTACACACGGTTTGAGATGATACTACAGGCCAATATCTAATATTAATCCTATTTTGTCATTGCTAGATCTTTCGTTGTTAAATTATAAACATATAGATTGATCTGTTGATTCTGTATAATTCGAATATGTGATTGGATCTGAAGTAAACTTTCTTAAACATTATGTGAGCTCGGATCAATTTGATTGACTCTGTTTAATTGTTTGAGACATGAGCTTAATATTTGCAATTTTCTATTATATTTTTGAATGCTAAATCTATTATATATTTGACAATTTTGATGGGGTTATATTGTGTGTATGCGTAAAGACCCGAAAATTCCAATCCTTTGAATCGACCATAAACCATACAAGTTTGAACCAAAAGTTGGAAATCCATGAATACTTTAACTTTGGGAATATAACACATTTGAACAAATAACAAAAGACTTTTATTACATCATAATAATGTAACATCAGAGTACAGAATATCAGAGTACATCGAATATAATACAGTGGAAAATAAATTACAATAAATGTAATACGGTGCAGCGGAACAAATAAACTGAAACAGCAGAAGTCTATCAATGCTCTGGACACAGCTCTAAGCTTCGATCCAGAATCCTGCTCAATATATCTACAAAATAAGCTACTCGACTGCCCGTGTGGAAAAGAGGGCACCCGAGTTTGCAAAGTGAAACAAACTACGGGTTAGTCATGGGACTGGTGTGAGAAATCTTTACTTAACTTAACTAGTAATAAGGCTAATCACAGGACCACGCCGCTAACACAGAACGGGTTTAATCCATTGGATTGCCAGTGCATAAATAAAGTAAATCATTAAAACAACGCAATGCTTTTTAGGAAAATGAAACCATTATAAGACTCAGGTCCCATCACACAATGCAAAGCTAGCCGGAGGATAGAATTTTACCTTATAATGGTCAAAATGCCTTATACGATAAAACGGATTTGATACTACTATTAGTGTATATATGTTTTAAAAACATTTCAATCATAATGTATTAATCATAGACGACATAGCTACCGTATACTATGTCGCCATACTAGTTCTACAATCAAAACCGCATGATGTCGTATTGGAAATTGGTTTCCATCATGAGTCAAGACTAGGGACGATCTCCTAACTGATTCGAGACACTCTAGCAATGTCTCAGGATTCAGACACTGGCGAACCCTTGGATACAGCAGGGCCGATCCACAAATACTTTAGTGGATTGGTTACGCCTGAGCACATGCTTCCCGATCCTATTGGACCTATAAATTGGCCATTGGCGACCAATAAAAATCTAAGGTGCATCAATCCATCAACCACATAAGTAAAAATGTCGGGCCTTGTAAAAAAACAAACACCACTTCTGGTGTGACAATTGAGAATTTCACTCGATCCGAATCAATTGCTAAACCGACCAAGACCGTTCGAAACCCCAGATTGTTTTGAGAAGATGAAAAATCGGAACACAAACAGAAGAATATTTCATTGTCAATTACCACAATTCCATCAGAATACAAGAATATTATAGAGTATGAATGAATAAAATACATTTGATAAATATCAGAGATTACAATACATTACATAGCAGCAGAAAATAATACAATACATAACTGGAAGTAATACACGGATACAAAGCTTTCTGAATATCGCTTCAGCTATAAATCAGGATCCTGTGAATATAAATCTGCAAAACCAAAACTACTAGCTGTCCGTGCGAAAAATAGGGGCACCCAGAGTTTAGGTTGAAAGAATAAACTCCATGTCAGTCACGTGACTAGTGTGAGAACTAAAACAGTTATTAATCTTTATTTTAAAGTTAGGTAAATCAAGGGACCACGCCGTATAACACCGAACGGGTTTCCTCCTAAGAATACCAGTGCATAAAACAACAGCGCAATGCTAAATAAAGAACAATGAAGCTATTATAAGACCCAGGTCCCATCACACAATCCAACACAAGCCGAAGGATATGGTTTTACCTTACAATAGCCAAAGAATGCTTGATACGCTAAATTTCATCTTTCATTATTACTATAAATATATAGTTTCAAAACAATTTCAACCATAAATATCAATCATAGACGGCATGGGTACCATATATCATGTCACCATACTAGTTCTACAATTAAAACCGCAAAGTCACATATTTGAAGTTGGATTTCCATCTGTGAACCGAGGTAAGGGATCGTCCTCACCGCTTCGAGACAATCTAGTCCATGTCTGAGGAACAGCCGTATTTGGCCATGGATCGTCAGGGTCGGTCCACCGATGTGGATTATAATGCCTGAACACTGCGTTTCCCCGCCCTTTAGGGCGTAAATTAGCCAAATGACTCCATCGGCTCCACATAGTCGCTGATATATCCGAGGCGCCTCGCAATCCAAAAACCACACAGGTGAAAATAATATAAATGTCAGGGATGGTAGGTCAATGACACCACCCTAGCTAGAAGGAAACGCATGCCCTCCCTGATGTCCTCTCCCATTTCTGGTTCACAACCGGGGTGTGAGGCTCATGAATTAACGTTATACACAAAGCTATGCCACACAAGTGGTGCTTTGATAATCAACCACAAGACTCTGCTTTTCAACAGAAGCCTTGATCATTTGCATCTTAGCATGCCACCCAGGCGAACCGCTCCATGAAACCGATATCCATCAATCACACAAAATGATATCCAATGTCAGACACACAGTCCATTTACAAGTCCGTTCTGGGTCTGAACGAAACCGGAGGCACCTTGTACCTCGCATATCCATCGATCTCCAAGTACATCTGGACGACCACCAACTAATTCCTTCCTCTTAGGTGTACAGCCCAATCAAGATCATCAGTAATTATCCAAACGATGTGAAGACCTCCGGTCTTCAACCACCATCTTCATCCTTGACACCTCGTCAAATCAGTTATTCAGAATGGGATAAACCAGGTCTTTCTGAATAACTCGTGTATATAATAAACAAGTGTTACACAAACACAACATATGCCTCATTCCAATTCAGAATATTCTTTTATTCTAATATTCATATACTTTGGGAAAGGTTCCCATTAATTTTATCAAAGATAAATTCTTTTAAATTTATTCTTTAATCTTCTTTTTAATATCAATTCAAACCAAATTATGGTTTATCAAAACTAGTCGGGATTAACGAACCTTACCGAAGTAATCATTTGTTTTAATTTCCCAATCCCAACCTATTCATCCCGTGAAGTAAAACTGGTAATACTTCATATCTAACACCACGGTGTTATTGATAAATTCAATTACCATTTCACGTTCAAATCTAATTAAAGATTTAACAATCGCCTGGAGCAAAACTGGTGATACTCCGTTCTCGATCATTTCAATCTAATTAAAGATTCATGAAAACTCCACTTGGTTTTAATCTTCCCAAAAATCATTATCAATGATTATTTAACTTGGGAAATCATATCTTGTCTTTACCTGGATTAAAGAACCAATGTCATTCAAAACACGGTGCACGATAAACCCAAAATCACATTCCATTTACGATGGAATCTTCATGAAAAACAAATCGATATATATAATCGATATAAAATTCAAATCCAATAAATAATATAAATGGAATAATGGCAAAGCCTTTTAAATTCCATATATATTAGCTGTCTTCCCCCAAAGAAATTCACTTTGATTATTACCAAATCGAATTCCATTCCAATTTATTTCATTAAATTGGAAAATTTTACTTTGGAAAATCTCCTTTAAATCTTAAGAAAAGATTTATAAATTCCAAATCACATTTCGTTGTAAATCGTGTTAAAGAACGAATGTCGTTAAAATACAGTTCACGATTAACCCAATTCACATTCCATTAATTATTTGATTAAAGAACAAGTGTTATCTAAAACACCATTCACGATAAACCCAAAAACCAATTCAATTCCAATTAAGTACCATTTAATTGGTATACTTCATTAAATCTAAATAAAAAGATTTAATATTTTTTCTCACCTGGGTTTAAGAACAGTGTTAATGAAGACACCATTCACGACAAACCGAAATCCCATTTGATATTAAATACAAGGCTCTGAATAGAAAATATATCGACTTATATTCAATATCAAATTCTACGACCAACAAATATCATATTGGAAATAACGATATAAATATATCATTCAAATTTTCATAACAATATCTGTACAATCATGAAATCCAACATCAAAATATTCCAGAGACAATTTCAATTCAAATCCATTCCAATTCAATTATTGGAAATTCTGGTTACTTTTAAAACCCCTTCAAATCCAATTTCAAAAGTAAATGGATTATAATTATAGTTCAAAAATAGTTCATTTCGATAAAAAACTATTTTTATCTTTTCAAATATGGAGTTTTTCATCCCAATTCTTTCCAAATCATTTCTTATGATTTTACACAAATTATTGCTAATTTTAATAATTTTATCAAGGCCCGTACAGTCGATTTCCATCAACGGACATCGAACTACACTTACAGCGACCTTTTCCAAATTTGATTTGGACATAATTTCAAATCCAATCGTTAGATTTCTAATTCCCTGTATTCATTAGAAAGCTCTTTTTGATACGAACCCAACGGTTCCAGTTTTAGGAGAATCCGACGGTCGGATCTCCCGTAATATCCATTCAAAGTCAATGGTCAAAATTCACGAACTGCCGCAGCGCGTCACGTTCTACTCAGGCCATTATATATATAATATATTATATATTTCGTCGATTACCTTTCAAAATGTATTTCAAAAATCGTTTAAAATTCGTTTTCAAAATGATTTCAACTTCATATTCAATTTCAAATCAAAATTGAATATTCCATATCATCGATATATGAAAGATAATATTTTCAAAATATTAGATTTTGAAATCAATTCCTTTTTTATATTCATTATAAAAATGAATAAAATCGATATAAATATCTTTCACGTTCAAATGGCGTTAATCTAATCAACAATGCTTTATGTATTTTAATAACTTCGTTATTCTATTCAACAAATGAATATTTTCTTCAACACATGAACATATATTTTATTCAACACATGAATATTTATTATTTCTTTATTACAATAAAAAATGTGAATTTTATTGTATAAATATTTTGTTCAACATATGAATAGTTTCAAAACATGAATATTCTCAACACATGAGTATTGTCAACACATGACTATTTTGTTTATTCAACACATGAATATAATTTATTTACTAAATTGGAATGAGACCTACTCAATTACCATATAACGTTATTTATATGGATTCTATACAACACATGTATATAATAGCAATGATAAACAATCAACCATCATCCAAAGTGCACCATACAACTGCATAAGCATTAAATATAAATAATTAACGCTTACACAGTCTGTCAACCCATCGATTGACAAACAACTAAACAATCGGGATTAGTGTACGTCAAATATCATCCTAATACCCATGTGGGGTTTCAGTCAACAAACATAGATTTTTATTTGTGCAGTAAGGCGATGTGTAAAATTTATCGTCCCAATCAATATCTTTCAAATGGGTGTACATAAACAAATCATTCGATTTGTAAATGAATATTTATTTATTCACATTCATGTTAAATTTATAATTTTAACGATAAATAATTTATTTCAACACATGAGTATATTTCCATTCATTCCACATCACAATCAATTTTCACCACACAACAAAATCAAACAAGTCTTCCATGGTCAATGGACAACGGGTGTCCGGTGCTGCTAAGCACCATCTGCATCCTATTATATATTTCAAACTAGAAAATAAAATATTTTAGTACTCTGTTAATAAAACCCTAATGGCGACTTCGTGGCGATCTCTTTTCGAAAATTCAAAACACGCTTTTTCTTCTCTCAAATCGTCTTTTTCCTCACAAATCTCTTCTTTACACGTTGACCAAGATGATAACGTTAAAAACGTTTCTGCTAACCCATCTTTTAAGGATATTCTGCTCAGGCCAGCTGTAAAGCGAAATCCAGATCCGATTTTTTTAAACAATAAAAGGCCTTTGTCAAAATCGTCTCCTCGCATTCTCCACAGCTATAATGAAAATCTCAATAACATCAAATCAAAAAATGGCTGCTTCAGATGTGGATCGACAGATCACTGGGTGAGATCATGTCGAAATCCAGTTATTTGTTTTAAATGTCATAAAACAGGGCATAAGGGTTTCAATTGCAAATCTTTTCGTTCTCCACCCCCAAAAATGGCAGAAAGATCCAGAAAACAAATTTCCGCTAATCGCTACCAAAATTCTTTTGATTGGGCTCGATCGATGGTAATCATCTCCATTGTGAGTGGATCTTTCTCTATACGGTAGATTGAGGAGATTTTGAAGGCCAGATATGGCCGTCGTGCCCCATCCTGGGACTGGAACGTCAAGCGAATGGGCGATGTCTTTGTTGTTCGGTTCCCACAGCATCTGCTGACAGTAAACTTCCAATATAACTTCAATTTTACCATGGGGAGAATTAACCTGAGGAGGTGGAGTCCGCGTTTCGGCAGTGTCTCGAGGGAGAAGGAAACCTTTTGGATCCTCTTGAAAAATGCCCCGCTAGTATGTCGTAAACTTGACGTCCTCCAAGCAGCTCTGGAAGATTATGGAGACGTGGAGAGGGTCCAATACGGTGCAATTCATGACGCGGATTATACTTGTTTGCGTGCCAAATTTACGAAGGAGGTGGGCACCCCATTGCCGGATTCAGTGGCAATTCCAATCGAGGGTTTTTCACATGTAGTGCAGATTGAAAGATGCGAGGAAGACTCGTCGCCGAAAATCAATGTCCCTCTTTTCAAGCAAAGGGTGTTTGCAACCGATGGCGATGGGAAGCTTAAAGTTTTGAGTAGCAAGGATGGGGGAGCCAAAATGCATGTGGAGGAAGTTATTGCCTCGATGGCAGATTCGGCTATTGAAGGAGAAGGGGATGTTTTCGCAAGGAGGAATAATGACAATTATGTGGTTCGATTTGATGATGGGGTGGCAGTAGAGGTTGATGAGGTTGGCAACATTGGGGGAGTGGGTGCAAACTCTAGAGAGATCATCACTGTCAATGAAAATTATGGAGTAGGCTTGCAAGATCTTGGGGAGGGAGGCAACATGCAAGGTGCCAGGGAGGCGGTGGAAGAACAGGTCATGGACAACGAATCACAAGATTTAAATTTGGCTGGGGATTTGGCGCTGGCCCCAACCAGCTCAGGGGAATGCTCGGCTACAAGTGGTAAAGGCAAGCGCGCAATGAATCATGGTGTGGTCATGCTACGTCGCAGCGCAAGAGGGATGGGCCATCCATTGGCCGGTAGCATATTTGTTCCTGCTATACTTAATACTTTGTCTAGTGATCAGCTTCATGATATTGCAAGTAAATCTGGTTTTGTGTTGAATGATGATGTGATAAGTGATATTAAGAACAAAGAAAATGAGAGGGCTAATGGTTCATCATGATAATTGTCACTTGGAATGTTAGAGGCCTAGGAACTTTTGATAAGTGTCTTAGGGTTAAGAACTACCTCAAGTATGTAAAACTTGACATCGTTATGCTTCAAGAGACTAAGCTTGAGAACCCTGAACCATTTATTTTTAAATGTCTGGGGTGGGGTGTTATTGATGAATGGGCCTTTATACCTACTGTGGGAACCTCGGGTGGCATTTTTACTGGCTGGAGTAGTAATTCTTGGTTGATTAAGCAAGAAATCAAACAAACTTACTGTCTGCATTTGGCCCTTGAATGTAAATCTACAAATGTACTTTACTTCTTTTCTAATGTTTATGGACCCAATACAAGACGAGAAAGAATGACTTTATGGGCTGAGGGTTTGGATTTTTATAAACTCATGTATGGTCCCTGGGTAATTGGTGGCGACTTTAATGTTACAAGATTTATGTCTGAACGTAATGTAGTGAAAAACGCTGGCTTGGGCGATATGAACGATTTTAGTGACTTTGTTGGTAACTGTGGCCTTATTGACCTACCCATGACTAATAGAAAATATACGTGGACTGACGGTAGAACCCCTCCTACTTTAGTTCGCCTCGATCGTTTCTTCATTAATTCTGCTTTTGATGACTTGCACCCCCTGACTCTTCAAAGAGGTCTTACTTCCCTTATTTCTGATCACTGCCCTGTTGTTTTAAACACTAACATCGATCATAGAAGGAAATCTTTTTTTAAGTTCGAAAATATGTGGTGCATTAAGCCAAATTTTGATGTGATGTTGCGCCAGAAGTGGGTAGAATTTCCGGCTTTGGGGATGCAGCTAGCAATTTTTGTAGGAAAATAAGACTATTGCGTAAATTTTTAGCCAAATGGAATCGAGAAGTCTTTGGAAACATCAGAGTTAAGAAGCAGAGACTTGAATCTGAGATTATGGAGCTTAATGTGCTTGAGGAAGGGCGTAATCTAAGTGATGCTGAGCGAGCCTTGTTAAAAACTAAAGAAAAGGAGCTTCTAACGGTGATTGACCAAGAAGAGATTTTTTGGAAACAGAGGTCGAGAACTCAGTGGCTTAAGCTTGGTGATAGTAACACAAGTTACTTCCACAAAGTTGCAAACGGTAGACGGCGTACTAACACAATATGTAGCATTTGGAAAGACGGAGTTGAAATTTGTTATCATCAAAGGATAGAAGAGGTTTTTACTGAATTTTATAAGGGAATCTTTGGTGAATGCATTGAGAATCGTGTGAATGTTGATTGGAAGATGCTGTATCCTTCATCTGTTGATCTTAGTGGCATTGATACTGAGTTCTCGGAAGCGGAAATCATCGCGGCTTTAAACGAAATGCCTGGTGATAAAGCCCCTGGCCCTGATGGTTTTCCAATTTTTTTTTATAAGAAATATTGGGATGTGATTAAACATGATGTTATTAACATATTCAAAGAATTTCATTCTGGTTCCTTGAGATTGGATATGTTGGGGTACGCTAATGTAGTCTTGATCCCTAAGAGAGGAGGAAATGTCTCGGCTGCGGATTTTCGACCTATTAGTCTTTTGAATAGTAGCTTCAAATTGATCACTAAGGTTCTCGCAAATAGACTGAAAGCGAAGATGGATGACCTGATTGATGTTTCGCAGACAACATTTATTAGGGGAAGATTCATTCTTGATGGAGCGGTACTTGTCCAGGAAGTTATCTCCCATAGTTATAGACATAATGTGCCTTGCGCAATCCTGAAGCTGGACTTCGCTAAGGCCTTTGACACAGTTGACTGGAGGTTTATCGTGGATCTTCTTAGCGCGCGAGGCTTTCCGTGTAAATGGCTAAACTGGATTCATTGCATTTTAACATCAAGCAGATCCAATATTTGTGTGAATGGAGTGGCTGGCAAAACTATTGTATCCAAGCGAGGGCTGTGCCAGGGTGACCCACTTTCCCCACTCCTCTTTGACTTGGCTGCCGATGTCTTTTGTCGGATCCTTCAGGTGGCAAGTGCTAATGAGATTATTCAAAGCTTTGGGCGTGATCACATCATTGGGGGTATTAATTCACTACAATATGCTGATGATACTATTATTTTTTGCAACCCTGATTGCAAGAATATTGCCTCTTTAAAATTTTTGCTTTATGCTTTTGAAAGTTTATCTGGCTTAAAGATTAATTTTCATAAGAGCAGTGTTTACACTTTGGGCTGTAGCGTTGATGTGAACAGGAAATGTGTTGAAATGCTCAACTGCATGGCGGATTCTTTCCCCCTCAAATACCTTGGAGCTTACATCCATCCAAAAAGACTGATGAAGAGTGATTTGCAATATGTGATTGATAAAGCTGACAGGCGATTAGCGAGGTGGAAAGGAAATTGTCTATCAAGGGCTGGACGTCTGGTGCTGGTGAACTCTGTTCTGGCGGCTATCCCTTTGTACTGGCTCTCTTTTTATTCGTGTCCGGGTTGGGTTGTTCAGAAGATTGATGCTGTTCGTCGAAATTTTTTCTGGACTGGTACGAAGGACACGCGTAAAGCCTGCTGTCTAGTGTCGTGGGACCAGGTGTGCAAGTCCAAAGATCAAGGAGGTTTGGGAGTCATCAACTTGAAAAACATGAACTCTGCATTGCTTTGTAAATGGCTGTGGATTATGCTTAGTGAAAAGAAAGTTCTCTGGAAGGAGTGGATCTTAAACACTTGCTATGGTGGTAGATTTGATTGGAATGCGGACGTTTCTCATTGCTCGATATTCTGGCGTGGTGTTATGGCAAACGTTCACTGGATGAAGATTGGGACTGAGATTGTAGTTAAAAACGGCCGCAGCGTCTCTTTCTGGTATGACTGCTGGTTGCTCCCTATCCCTTTGCGTGATGAATTTGCCGATCTGTTTGCTGTTGCATGCAACAAAAGTGCTTCAGTCTGTGCAATGTTTAATGCGAATTCTGCCAATTTTAAATGGAACCTGTCCGTCTGTCGCATAGTGGCTGGTAATGCTTTGCTTCAGCTATGTGGCCTGATTCATTTGTTAGAAGATGTACATCTTCATAGCAATGAGGAGGATGAATTTGTGTGGAGGATTGGTGGTAGTAACTTTTGCGTGAGCGCACTTTATAAGTTGATGAACTTCGCAGGAAGAAAGTATGATGGATTCATGAGAATGTGGAGTTTTAAGGTTGTACCTGCTAAGGTCAAGATTCATATGTGGATGATCATGCACAACAAGCTCAATACAGTGAAAAGATTACGGCAAAAAGGTGTCCATGTTACTGGGGGATGTGTTTTTTGCACTGATGACGACGAGGATTATCATCATCTTTTTGTTGATTGCGATTTCGCCTTTTACGTGTGGACGAAGTGTTTAGTTAGCCTTAATATCTGCTTAGACTGGTCTCACTTCATCGCGGATCAATTTCTTTTCTGGCATAGCACTATTATTACATTACCTGACACTAACATGCGCCATATGTTTGCCCTTTTGAACTTTGCTTATGTTTGGACCCTCTGGCATGAACGCAACTCACGAAAGTTTAAATGCAAAATGAACCGGCCCAACTCAGTTATTTTTCGCATCCTTAATTTTGTTTCTCTTTGGTCAGGCAAGGAAGAAATCAAGTTTGTTGACACAATCGGCGCTCGTGTGATGGACAGGGCTCGTGGTAGCAGAGCTTGATGATGCCATGCTTCATTTTACTGGGTCCGCATGCTGTTTTGTAGTCGTTTCATATATTTTTTGGGCACTATGTAAACATGCCTGCGTGCATGTATTTTGGTTGTACATATTTATGTAAATATTTGTAACTAGTAGCTAGTCCTATGCATGCTGATCACGTTGTACTTGTTTTACGTTTAATGAATGAATGAAGGCGTGAATCTAGCGATTCACTACCTTTTTGCATCAAAAAAAAACTAGAAAATAAAATAAAATAAAATAAAAGTGAGGAGTTCTCACCTAGAAGCTAAACCAAACGCCGCGACTCTTCATATGTGGAAAATCTTCGCCGTGTTTCCAACAAGATCTGTTTCACGCGGTTTATATTAAAAAATCATATTTTTAATTTTATACATATATAAAAAACATATTTTTTATGCCGTTACTAGATTTATAAAAATCACAATTTTATAAATTAGTCTTCTCTACAAAGATCATATTTTTAAGTTGATACTTCGTACCGAAAAATCATATCTTTTCTTATAGAAAAATATAATCTTTCCTTATATAAAAATATAATCTTTTCTCATATAAAAATATAATCCTTTCTATTTTAAAAGTCACATCTTCTCTTAACTAAAAATCGGATTTTTTTTATAACTAAAGATCATACCTTTATCATCCTAAAAATCCTAACTTTTCTTGTCTCAAAAATCTTATCTTTTCATGTCTACTTCATATCTAAAAATCATATTTTTAATTTAAACCATAGCATAAAGATCAAATCTTTATTCTAAAACCATATTTATATATTGCAACTTCATAAATATAAAGATCGAATTTCTATTTCTTTTTTATTTACATAAAAGTCACATTTTTATTCGCTGCCTACATAGATAAAAATCATAACTTTTTATCTTCATTCATATATGAAAAATCATAACCTTTTTCTAGTTAAAAAGCCAATCCTTTTTCTAGTTTAAAAATAAATCCTTTTTCTAGCTAAAAAAATATCAATCCTTTTTCTATAGAAATTTAAACTTTAAATCCATAGAATTTTGATTTCACATAAATAACAAACAAAACTAATTTATATTTTTAAATCTGACTAAATTAAATAAAAACAAGGAGAAAATAAAATGAAATAAAAGCTTACTATTTTTGGTCGGAGAAGGGAGGAGGAAGGCAGGTGGTGGCGCAGTACGGGGTGCAGGCGTCTTAGGGAGGTGGCACAGGGATGTGGGGCCCCTTTGGTGGCCGGTGTGGTGGTGAAAGGGTGAACGGGGTAGCTGCGTCGCTGGTAGCGTTGTAGGTTGTGGAGGGAGGGTATGCTCGAACGCGCGAGGAGGAGGGGATAGGTGATCGGGGGAGGCCGACAATGAGGGGGTGACCAGCTCCGGCAGGTGTAACGACCCAGACGATTTCGGCTCCGGAAAATCGACATAGATACCTTTGCCGTAACTCATGCCAACCTTCCGAACACCGAAAACACTGGACGTTATTAGAAAGAAATTAGAGGGTGAGATAAGAAAGAAATATTAGAATAGAAGAAGAAGAAGAACATGACACAGAGTCTCACATCGCAGCGGAACAAAATATAATACAGAAATAACTTTATTGAGAGCTTTAAATAAACTTACAATATCAGAGTACAACACATATCTGGACAGTTTGACAATCTGTCCTCATATATATAATCACACAGCGAAATACCATTCAGCTGAACATCTTCAGCTCGTCTCTGGACTTCGTAGTACTTGATGACCTGAACCTGTACACTCCGGGCTAACCCGAGCATTTACAAAACATCGGGTCAGTCTGGTGAACCAGAGTGAGAAAAACCCGCACAGCATTTAGAGTATCACACAACTTGATTTTTAAAGTTTAAAATCCTTCCAAAAGAAAAGGATAATCGTAAGACCGATCCACACATAAAAACGGACGGTTTTTACCTTACGATAACCCAAACCATTTTTTTTGAAATCATATATTGATCTGATATTATGATAATGTCAAGATACAGAAAATTAACAAATCTAGAGGAACGCTTGCATCTCACGCTCCCCGTATATAGTATACAATCGAAAACCGCGGGCGCTTATTGGATATTGGATTTCCAACTTGACAAGGTATGGGACCAGCTTCCGCACGTGTATCTCTAGAGATGAATACATAGGGTTCAACAAGAACGTCTTGCAATCCGGCCCTCACATGACCGACCACTCATTTCGCTTGAGTGTATCGAATGTATATCACCAACGGTTGGACTCAAACCACCGTTTCCCGAAAAGGGACAACATCGATAGATTAAAGAAGCAAAAGGAATTTCTCTAGATAGGTGATTATACACCCTAATGGGAGCGACCCACATAGCCATGCTGCCTGCCCGATTTTTGTCATCTCCCGGTTGATGAGGCTTGAGGTTTGAATTTCCTCTACAACATCTGGCCACCATTCACTTTGAATGCCACATCGTCAAATCCGTTAGATATCACTAATTGACGTCCACAAAAATACCCTAGTGGTTAAGCTATGAGAACCGTCGTCCTCCGCCACCAACTATGGTACGTTTGAAGAAATCAACGTACATAATTCCTTTGGAAATACTCTGTCAGACACTCGTCCAGGCAAGTCATGCAGGAACAGGATGAGCCAAAGGCACTCTCCTACTGCATCCAATATAGGAATCACCCCATGGATCAGTAGCGAGAGGTCCTTGCCATCCGTAGATTCCAACCACGAGAGAACCACAGTTTATCTCGGACCGCTAAGCTAGAGATTATAAGTAATCCTTCCGCTTATGAAGATCCACGGTCTTCAATGCTCCATCTCGACCGTCTTCTGATATCTTCACGTATTTGTTGGTCGGAATGGTTTCCGAATATAAATTCGATCCAGGTCTTTCCGTACCAACAATCATATTGGTCAGATTTGATAGTCGGTGATTTAACTATCAAAATAATCAGTGTTTCAATCATGACAATCCAATGGATTCACTAGTTCAGTATTCAGCACCACTTGGCCTTTCATTTAAAACAAATGTAAATTCAACTCTTAAATATTTCGATATAAATATAGTTTCGCTTCTTATTTAACATAAGAACCTTTTTATTTTAAACAAATATCGTTATAACTTCACTTTGGAATACTTAAAACAATAACCCCTACTTATTCTCATAGAATAGAATTCAACTTCACGTTTCTTTATCTAACACACAAATATCGTTAAAGTTTCACGCAACTCTTTTTATTTCCCTTTTACTTTGGAATTCACATTATATATATATATATCCAAATTTTTATAAAAATGATGCGTTATTATTTCACTAGTGAAATAATAAATCATCACTGTCCTCCTTTACCATTACAACTAATATCACCTTCAAATAATCCCGATGTTGCTCAAGTTGGGGTATTTTAATTACCTCTCAGACCTTGATCAATAACGTTCATACCTGAAGATGGATATGAATTGTAATCCAAAACTCGATATTACATTCCAGTATCAATACAAATCTCATCTCACTAATTTATTCAAAATATGGTTTCATAACTTCTTATCTCATTGAAAATCTCCATCTCGAATAGAACGTTATTCCTTAATTTAATAATTAAGTAATTCCTTATAAACACCACTTTTAAACCTTTGCCCTTTTAATACAATTTCATTTTACCATTCGGATTTTTTACAAAATCCTTCTTCCTTTACCATGTTTAGTTCCACAAATTCCTTTTCAAATCCTTTCGGCCATTTCCCGCTTTGAATCTCTTATTTCAATTCCCTACCTTTACTTGACAACATTATTAAGTGACGTTAATTTAGCATTGTCGATATAACGTCTCATCGCTTTTACAACCCTTATTAAAATCCACTCTGGTTTAGTCTAAAACCCTTTCTATTCACAATTCCCTTTTTGCTTGATTCACCCATTGAGTCAATCTAATTTAAGTTGTCACGGTCGCTTAAATTCCTCTTATAACATTGTTATACAAATTCGGTTTTTAAAATATAAAATCCGTTCGTAAACTTCTTTCACTTTTCAGTTTGATTTCATTTCAACCTTGATTAGTTATTCAGTTAAAATTAATTCCCCAATTTCAATCATCTGGTTAATTTCTATCCCCTTGTATATCAATCTGATTAACATCAGAATTTCCTTAATTAATAATAAATTATGAATTTAAACAACAAATATTTATTTCCTTTTAAGCAAACCTTTATTCAAAATAAAATATATTTCAAAATATATCCTTAGTTATAAAGTAAAATTTATAACTTCAATTCGATCGATTTACCTAAATGTAAATCGATATAAATAAAATAATTTACTTTTAGGCCATTTACTGCCGATTACCCAACCAATACTACCCATTGGTTAAAACACAACACAGGTCGACTTTCCAGTCAATGGTCATCACCAAAATCAATTACCCATCATGACAATTCATATATGATAATATGAAAATAAATAATATATTTGAGGAATCCGGTTGGATACCTCCAATCTGTTCTTCCCTGTATACAACTGGTTATCTCAAACAGATTGTTCAATTCAAACAGATCAAACAATTCAACCAATTCAACACATTCATTTTATAACCGTGACCAACAAGGTATGTTACCTTTATTGGAACCAATCGTTTAAAATAACGATTTGGTATTTCACTGAAATTAAACACAGTTTAATTTCATCAGTTAAATCAGCAAACAAATAGTCAACCATTGGCAAGAAAAATACACAAAATAAAAACCCAATTTATATAAAATATAAATGGGAAAACCGAGTGAGTTTAACTCACCTTGAATAAGTTCTGCGATTTAAACGAGTTGGTTTGACGATATTAGCAGCTTCCATTGCTAATCTAATCAGCTCCAGTGCATGGCGTCCTCAACACGGTTCCGGCATCTTCTATCTTTGTCGAATTCTGACGACAAATGAATGCGTACACATTATATACGCTATACGATTTATAATTGAAATAAATTTAAATTCTCTTTTTTTTTAACATGTTACTTGTATCTATCGTATGACTCATACGAAATGTGTCTGAGCAACATCTCATTTGGCACATGAACACGTGGAAATCTTATAAGATAGTACACACTGATCAGTTGTCTAACCCTCCATATTATCACTCTCAATGATTTGATATATTTCCAATATTTCACGCTATTTGGTTCATGTATTTGATTATCATGTATCAGGTTCCATAAGTGCATGTATCAGTCAACACCATTTAGTGGTAAATCACTCTTGTTTTGTTGCTTTTTATTTACTTGTTAACACTCTTCTACTTATTATATAATCTATCTATATTATATTTAATCTACCTGAACTATACATTAGTAAATCGGTCATCTTTGCTGGATTTAGGCATATGCTAATCTAATCTAAAACAAGTGATTAAGCTACTAAATATATTATTGTATTACTACCTGCTGCCGTTTACTTCCTTGTTTGCTTTGGACAATTTCCAGGCATGTGACTATTGTGCATATTCTTTCCTTCCCTTAGAAGCTTCAGGGTACTCACGTCTTCCCTCCTCTTTTAGCTGCTCACTGCCACCCTTAGCTATTGTCACCTCATCACTCAACGGTCCATCTTCCACCGCCATTCATATCCAAACAGTCCTCGGCAAAACTAATGCCACCGTACAACACAAACTGGCCTCCCCCTACTTCATTTCCTTCTCAGTTTTCACGTCCCTGTCCTTTTTTCTTTTTTTTTGAATGGCCCCAAAGCCCAACGCCTCAACTCCAACACAACAGCCATGTTAACCGGTGGATCCGCACTTATATGCTTTGTAGGTCTTCTTCCCATACATGATAACCATCCCGAACTTCACGCATGCGAACCCACCCTTCGAGATACCAAGCACCACCTTCATCCATTTCACCCTTCATCCCCTTCTACACTTCGTTTCCTGTCACGCCCTTTGTCTTCCCCACTCTATTTCGGGTTTTGTTTCCTATCGTTCGTTCTCTCTCTTTTTTTTTTCTTCTCTTGGTTCGCTTTTCAAGCTGTAAGGGAAAAGGATGGGTGCAGGCGTATTTATATATATGAAGAACCTTGGGTGCCAAGGCATTTAGATTAGTATCTGCGGCGCAGTAGGGTGTGTTTTCATTTCAGAGTTTACATTGTGATGGGAAATAAATGTGCAGCAGATGGTGACAATATGGCATGCATCTAGGCTAGGAGAAATAGTGTTGTACAATCGGTTGCCTTTATATTTCTTGCGAATGAAAAAAAAATAGCTGTTTAGTTGGAAAAACCATGTATAGCTGCTGTGTATTTTAGAGGTAGGCAAAGTGTAGCCTTCTTACTTAAAGCTAAAGGAATAGGTTGTCTTGGTTTAAATCATAGGGGAGGTTGGCAGAGAAAATATTTCAAGACATGTGCTTGCTTTAAATATTCAGTCGGCTTCAAGTAGACATGCAGTTGGTATAATTAACCTGGGGAGGTAGGAACTGTGTTGATTGTATCTCATCTCATTTTGGGAGTAAGCATCCCCAATATGGTTTTTTTATTTTTATTTTTACTGAGAGGGTACAGTTCTTAATAAATAATATTACTCGATATTTTATCCTCATGTAACGCGAAAAATCACTATAAATGATTTCTGTTTACTGATAAAAAAACTAATCTTAATGTAAAAAGGTATTCCGGACCCAACGGGACAAGTTTCGTCGAAATCCGAGGTCGTATGAAAAAAATTCCTTTATAAAACCAGAAATAAACACGCGTTTAATTTTTCCACGATCACCAGATAAATCAAATCAAATTGAAACCTTGTAATCCTATAGTAATTTTTCAATACGAATCCAATGGCACTAGTTTCGTCACATTCTGAGACTGTTTTCCCGGTAGGCTGTTTTTACGCACACCGCAATGCCCTTTTTGACACCAAATTTTCCAGTCTTCAAAAATAACAAACTATATGCCTATCCTGACTCTAATCGACGATACGAACTCAATGGAACTGATTTCGTGGCCTAATTTGATCGTATGTTCATGTTACATTCAAATATCTCTATATTGAATTAATTACGCGCTATAGAAATTAAACGGGCGTTTTTGGCTGCCGTGGTTGCATACGACATCGATTTGCCACGCAATTCAACACCGTACAATAATTTAACAAAACGGTTCTAATGAAACTAGTTTCGTCAAAAATGAAGACCGTTTGCAAAATGGCCATTTTAAAAGCCTATAATTTAATAACGATTTTCCACAGCGATTATTTTAAAATTTGATTTGGCCATAACTTACTATTTAAAATACGAAATCTGGATTTTTCTCTCTCATATGAAAATTATCATCAACATGGTTCCATCGTTTCTCGTTTCACAGAAATTCGACTTATATCGGACTCTGTATATTCATTTGAAGTTCAAAACTCTAAATTACGAACTGCACGCCATTTTCAAGCTCGATTTTTATTATATATAAACTATAGCATTCAAACTTCGTTTTAAATAACAATTAAATATTAAAATCCATTAATATTCCAAATAAATTGTTTAAAACCAATTTAAATATTTGGATTCAAATGGTCAAAAAACACGGGTTGTTACAGCAGCGGTGGCGGAGTGTTGAGCGCGACGGCACTCCTTCATTTTTTTAATTATTTTCCTAAATCTAGATCTGACGAGGAAAGAAAGAGGGGAGGGGGTATTTAAGTATATATATAATATAATAATTTAATATTATTTTTCTATAAAAAGTTGACTTTGTATACGAACTCCAAACCGAACCCACCTACTGTCATCCCTAGCTAATTGGCCCCATTTCGAAAACAATGGGATATGTATCGTAAGATGATTCAATCTTTACTAGTAGTTTTCGTCAAAATCAAAATATAAATCTATATATTGCGTTTCAATTTACCGGGGCCACATACGGACTCTATAAATTCCCGAAAAATATTTTCTAGCTTCGTATTGATGATACAGTACCAACAAAACTAATTTCGTCAAATTCCGAGACCGTTTGAAAAATAGAAATTTTCTGGTCGATCGAAATTAACTAAAACTGTTAAAACACGTTTAACTTTGCCACGCTCACATATTGATTCAGAAAATTATGAATTTTGGAATCTAGAAATAACTTAACATCCCGGATCCAACAAAAGTGGTTTCGTCGAAAACAGAGGTCGATTGCAAAATGGCTATTTTTAAGGGCCAAAATTCGATAGCGACTATTTTGAATTTTCAACCGGACGTAACTTTTTATTCCCGCTATGAAATTTCAATTTTTCAGATTCATTGGAAAGATATTCTCAAATAGATTCTAATATTTTTGGTTTCGCCAAAATCCGGTTTATTTTGAATCCTATACATTCATTTGAAATTTGAAATCGAATTTTCAAACTACCGCGCCATTTTCAATTCCTTTTATAATTATAAATAATTATTTATATTCTAACGTCGATTCAAACAAATATATACATTCTAATTCTATGCAAAATAAATTTCTCGTCGTTATTATTTAAATTAATTCATTTTAAATATTAAAAACTCATTAAAATTGCCAAAATAAAATTTTAAATTGGCTCAGATTTTCCGGGTTATTACAATCTCCCCCACTTAAAACTTTTCCTCCCCGAAAAGGAATGAAGCTGAAAGTTGTTTAACTAATCAACTCAACTTTCATTATTTTCATTATGGCTTAAGTTATTTAACTTTTCAGTTTCTAAAAACTTTTCAAATTATTCAAAAATTTGGCTAACACCCTAAATTTTTGAAAAATTTCGCCATAACCTTCCCTGCACAGAAGCACCAGGAAAATCTCGAAATTGCCATACAGGCCTTTCCAATCCAAAAAGAAAAAAAAACAACCAAGCGGCTAGGCAATCGGCTCATAAAATCATCAAAAACCCAAACAAATACAATAAACATGTACCTATTTTTCGGGCAAATAATTTTATTCCTCTACTCTAGCCTCTTTGCAATGACCTGTTCAATGGATACACAGTACAAATGCGACAAATTTTCAATACAATTCAATATTTGATACAATTTGGCTAAATGGTTCAAAATATCAAACCAATAATCAAACAACACAACCCTCAATCAATTAGTTGATTATTTTTTCAAATTCATAACTTGTATACATAGTCAAAAAATCACATTTTTGATGCCAAATCACAACAATATATTCTAACTATATTTTGGTTCTCACACCAGTCAATAGGAAATATATAAATATCATACCTTCGAAACTCGAACACAAACTGCTGATGCTACGTAGTCATCAACAGAATCATCTCCGGGCGGCTAGAGTGTAATTCTATATCTGTCCAGTATATTAAAACTTAAAATACACGTGGATCAGACGTATACGCAAAATCTTTATATACTGGATTGTCCAAATTCAATATAAAATAAATAATCAAATATGAATAATTGATTTTAATTTTCAAAACAAAAACTATTTTCATTTCAAAAACACTACTCTTCACACTCGTTCTAAGATACTAATGATCTTATCTCTAACGAGTCATTCTCATTGGATATTTCTAATCCAATCTCTGATGAATTCTTTCATTCGGTTCTAACGTGTCTTGTTCTCCGAGCTTTATAAACCAAATCTCTGATACCACAATGTAAAAATTGAGAATTTCGCTCGATCCGAATCAATCGCTAAACGGACCAAAACTGTTCGAAACCCCTGATTGTTTTGAGAACACGACAAATCAGAACACAAACAGAAGAACATTTCATTGTCAATTACAACAATTCCATCAAAATGCAAGAATATTACAGAGTATAAATGAATAAAATACATTTGATAAATATCAGAGATTACAATACATTACATAGCAGTGGAAAATAATACAATACACAAGTGGAAGTAGTACATGGATACAGAGCTTTCCGAATATCGCTTTAACTGTAAATCAGGATCCTGTGAATATAAATCTGCAAAACCAAAACTACTAGTTGTCCACGCGGAAAATAGGGGCACCCAGAGTTTAGGTTAAAACAATAAACTCCGGGTCAGTCATGTTATTGGTGTGAGAACTAAAACAATTATTAATCTTTATTTTAAAGTTAGGTAAATCAAGGGACCACGCCGTATAACATGGAACGGGTTTCCTCCCAAGAATACCAGTGCATAAAACAACAGTGCAATGGTAAATAAAGAACAATGAAGCTATTATAAGACCCAGGTCCCATCACACAATGCAATACAAGCCGGAGGATAGGGTTTTACCTTATAATAGCCAAAGAATGCTTGATACGCTAAATTTCGTCTTTTATTATTACTATAAGTGTATAGTGTCAAAACAATTTCAATCATAAATATCAATCATAGACGGCACGGGTACCATATATCATGTCGCCATATTAGTTCTACAATTAAAACCACAAAGTCACGTAATAGAAGTTGGATTTCCATCTGTGAACCGAGGCAAGGGATCGTCCTCACCGCTTCGAGAAAATTTAGCCCATGTCTTAGGAACAACTGCAACTGCCCCATGGATCGTCAGGGCCGGTCCACCGATGTGGATTATAATGCCTGAGCACTGCGTTTCCCCGCCCTTTGGGGCGTAAATTAGCCAAATGTCTCTATCGGCTCCACATAGTCACTGATATATCCGAGGTGCCTCGCAATCCAACAACCACAGAGGTGAAAATAATATAAATGTCAGGGCTGGTAGGTCACTGACACCACCCTAGCTAGAAGGAAACACATGCCCTCCCTGATGTCCTCTCCCATTTCTGGTTCACAACCGGGGTGTGAGGCTCGCGAATTAACGTTATACACAAATCTATGCCACACAGGCGGTGCTTTGATCATCAACCACAAGACTCTGCTTTTCAACAGAAGCCTTGATCATTTGCATCTTAGCATGGCACACAGGCAAACCACTCCACGCAACCAATATCCATCAATCACACAGAATGATATCCGATGTCAGACACACAGTCCATTTACACGACCGTTTTGGGTCTGAACGAAACGGGAGGCACCTTGTACCTCACATATCCATCGATCTCCAAGTACGTCTGGACAATCACCAACTGATTCCCTCCTCTTGGGTGTGCAGCCCAATCAATATCATCGGTAATTATCCAAACAATGTGAAGACCTCCGGTCTTCGACCACCATCTTCATCCTTGACACCTCGTTGAATCATTTATTCAAAATGGGATAAACCCGGTCTTTCTGAATAACTCGCGTATATAATAAACAAGTGTTACACAAACACAACATACGCCTCATTCCAATTCAGAATATCCTTTTATTCATATACTTTGGGAAAGGTTCCCATTAATTTTATCAAAGATAAATTCTTTTAAATTTATTCTTTAATCTTCTTTTTAATATCAATTCAAACCAAATTATGGTTTATCAAAACTAGTCAGGATTAACGAACCTTACCGAAGTAATCATTTGTTTTAATTTCCCAATCCCAAACTATTCATCCCATAAAGTAAAACTGGTAATACTTCATATCTAACACCACGGTGTTATCGATAAATCCAATTACCATTTCACATTCAAATCTAATTAAAGATTTAACTATCACTTGGAGAAAAACTGGTGATACTCCATTCTCGATCATTTCAATCTAATTAAAGATTCATTAAAACTCCACTTGGTTTTAATCTTCCCAAAAATCATTATCAATGATTATTTAACTTGGGAAATCATATCCTGTCTTTAACTGGGTTAAAGAACCAATGTCATTTAAAACACGGTTCACGATAAACCCAAAATCACATTCCATTTACAATGGAATCTTCATGGAAAACAAATCGATATAAACTTCCATATCCGACTAGTAATATAAATAGAATAACGGTAAAGCCTTTAAATTCCAGATATATTTGTTGTTTTCCTCCACAGAAATTCAGTTCGATTATTACCAAATTGAATTCCATTCCATTCGAATTTATTTCATTAAATTGGAAAACTTTACTTTGGAAAATCTCCTTTAAATCTTAAAAAAATATTTATAAATTCCAAATCACATTTCACTGTAAATCGGGTTAAAGAACGAATGTCGTTAAAACACAGTTCACGATAAACCCAATTCACATTCCATTAATTATCGGGTTAAAGAACAAGTGTTTTTTAAAACACCGTTCACGATAAACCCAAAAATAAATACAAATTCAATTCCAATTAAATATCATTTAATTGGTATACTTCATTAAATCTAAATAAAAAGGATTTAATCTTTTTTCTAAACTGGGTTTAATAACAGTGTTAATGAAGACACCATTCACAACAAACCCAAATCCCATTTGATATTAAATACAAGGCTCTGAATAGCAAATATATCGGCTTATATTCAATATCAAATTCTACGACCAACAAATATCGTATTGGAAATAATGATATAAATATATCTTTCAAATTTCCATAACAATATCTGTATAATCACGAAATCCAACTTCGAAATATTCCAAAGACAATTTCGATTCAAATCCATTCCAATTCGATTATTGGAAATTCTGGTTACTTTTAAAACCCTTTCAAATCCAATTTATTTATTTCAAAAATAAACGGATTATAATTCTAGTTCCAAACTAGTTCATTTCGATAAATGTCTATCTTTATCTTTTCAAATAAGGATTTTTTCATCCCAATTCTTTCCAAATCATTTCTTATGATTTTACACAAATTATTGTTATTTTTAATAATTTTATCATTGTAATAACCCTGAAATTCTGAGCCAATTTAAAATTTTTGTTTTGGCAATTTTAGCGAATTTTGAATATTAAAAATAGGTTATTTTAAATAATATCGATGATAAATTTATTTTGAATATAATTCGAACGTATATATTACACGCGTCGTCGTTAGAATATAAATAATTATATATAATTATAAATAGAATTGAAAATGGCGCGGTAGTTCGATAATTCGATTTCAAACTTCAATTGAATGTACTGGGTGCAAAACAATCGGGATTTTAGTGAAACCAAAAAAATTAGAATCTAATTGACAATATATTTCCAACGAATCCGAAAAATCGAGATTTCACAGCGGGAATCAAAAGATATGTCCAATTGAAAATTCTGAATAGTCGCTATGGAATTCAGGCCCTTAAAAATGGAAATTTTGCAAACGACCTCGGATTTCAACGAAACCACTTTTGTTGGATCCGCAGTGTCAAATTATTGCTAGGTTTAAAATTTCATAATTTTTCGAATCAATATGTGAGCGTGGCAAAGGAAAACGCGTTTGACCAGTTTCAGTTGATTTTAATCGACTGGAAATTGGCCATTTTTCCAACGGTCTTAGAATTCGACGAAACTAGTTTTGTTAGGACCGTATCGTCAATACGAAGCGAGAAAATATTTTTATGGAATTTTTCGAGTTAGTATGTGACCCCGGTAAATTGAAATGCGCTTTCAAATTCAATATATATATAGTTATACGTTGATTTTAATAGAAACTGATTATAACGATCGAATCAGCTTGCGGTGCATATCCCATTGTGTTCGGAATGGGGGTGAAACGCTATGGACGACAGGCGGTGGGCCTCGTTTTGAGGTCGAAAATAAAATTTGCTTTTTGGTGAAAAATTAAATAGTAAATTAAATTTTATAAAAGCCCCCCTCACTTATTCTTTCCCGATTCAGTTTTAAATAAAAAAAAATCGCGCCATCACCTTAACCCTAGCCACCCATCATCCGCCGCCACTGACGATCGCCCCCCTTCCTCCGTCGCGCGCCACCCTCTCCCCAGGCCCCTCCTCTCTTCTCGCACCCCTTGCTCCTCTTTCTTCTTCCCCGTTGGAACCCCGCAGACCCCCCCCCCCCCCGTTCGATTCAATCTGCAAAATAAAAGATAAAAAAAGCAACGATGGAAACGCATCGTCAATTCCCCCCTCCACCACCGCCCCTTCGTCGATGGCGCCACCGGATGTCGGCCTCCCAGCGCCGCCTCCTCCCCCTCGTTTCCCCCTTCAGACCGCACCCGAAACCCCCCAACCACCAAATCGAGAACCGCACCTCCCCTGAAGCCCACAACAACCACCGAACCCCCCCTCTTCCTCTTCCCTCCTTGCGCCGCCGTGCAGACGCTAACCACCCCCTCCTGACGCGCGGGACCCCCCCTCATCCTCGACTGCAAACGGCACCCCGACCCCCTTCCAATTCGAACAGCGAAGGTGTGTTTTTATTAACTTATTTATTTACATTGTTTTATATGTAGATTGGATTTTTAATTTGATAAGTTTGATTTTTAAACAAGAAAAGAGTTGAATCTTTATATTAGAAGAGTTCGAATTTTTATATTAGAAAAGTTTGGATCTTTATGTAGTGGGAATGGTGAATTAAAAATATAATTTTTATAATGAAGTTAGGAAGTAAAAATAGAATTTTTACATATGGAATAACAAAGAAAAAGATTAGATTTTTCCATACATGTTAGCAAAATAAAATTGTGATTTTTATATATTGAATAGCATAGTAAAAATTCGATTTTTATATATTGAATAGCATAGTAATAATTCGATTTTTTTATATTGAATAGCATAGTAAAAATTCGATTTTTATATACTGAATAGCATAGTAAAAATTCGATTTTTATATATTGAATAGCATAGTAAAAATTCGATTTTTATACATCGAATAGCAAAGTAAAAATTTGATTTTTACATATGTAGAGAATAAGGGCAACGAAGATGACAAAAATGCGATAACGATGAAGATTTCTATCAATGAAGAGTCGTGGTATTGGATAGCTATCGGTGAGAATTTCTCACCTTTCAACTTCTTTTCTAGTTATATATATATACTAGGATGCAGACGGTGCTTAGTAGCACCCGACACAATCGTCCACAGACCATGGACTTGTTTGTTTGATTGCAAAAATTAGTTAGATTATTAATTGAAATTGAATTGTTTGGTGAAATGAATGGATTTGATTGATGTGTGAATGGCGTGGGCCTTCACTAGACCGGGGATAAGGCTAGGCCTTGTCCCGTTTCTAGTATCGTGTCGTTATGCCGTCGAAATTTTCTAAAATAAGTTAGAAAAATAAAGATAGCATTTTATTTAATAAAGGAACTGAATAGAAATTCATATGTTGAAATAAAATGTTTTTATCGTTAAAAATATAAATTTTAACGTGAAGTGAATAAAATAAAATATTCATTTACAAACCGGACGGTTTGTTTATGTACACCTATTTGAATGACATTGATTGGGACGATAAATTTTACACATCGCCCAACTGCACAAATAAAATCTGTGTTTGTTGATTTGAAACCCCACATGGGTGTTGGGATGAAATTTGAAGTTCACTCATCCTGATTGATTAAATATGTCGATCCATTGATTGACAGGCTGTTATAAGCGTTAGATATCTATATTTGATGCTTATACAGTGTAGTGCACTTTGGTTGATGGTTGATTATTTTTCAATGCTATTATATACGTGTGATGTATGAAAATCCATATAATTAACATTATATGGAGATTGATTGGGCCTCATTCCAATTTAGAAAATAAAGAATAATATAAAATATAGGTTCACGTGTTGACCGTACTCATCCGTTGAGATTAGTCATGTGTTGAACGAAATATTTAAATAATAAAATTTACATCCTTATCAATATAAAATAAAGGTTCATGTGTTGACAGTACTCAACCGTTGAGATTAGTCATGTGTTGAACGAAATATTTTAATAATAAAATTTACATCCTTATCAATATAAAATAAAGGTTCATGTGTTGACAGTACTCATCCGTTGAGATTAGTCATGTGTTGAACGAAATATTTGAGAACGAAATAATTGGAAACGAAATATTTGAAATAGAAATATTTGAAAACGAAATATTTGAAATAGAAATATTTGAAAACGAAATATTTGAGATAGGAATAATTGAAAACGAAATATTTGAAATAGAAATATTTGAAAACGAAATATTTGAAAAAGAAATATTTGAAAACGAAATATTTGAGATAGGAATATTTGAAAACGAAATATTTGAAATAGAAATGTTTGAAAAGGAAATGTTTGAAATAGAATATTTGAAAATAGAAATATATGAAGCCGTGTTGATTAGATTGACGCCAGTTTGACGTGAACGATATTTATATCGATTTTATTCATTTTAAAATGAATATTGAAAAGTGATTTCAAAATCGAATATTTTGAAATGAAATTTGAATTGAATCGAATAGAAAACAAATTTGAAATGAATTGAATATAAAACGATTTCGAAATGAATTGAATATAAAATGATTTCGAATTGAATTGAATAGAAAACAAATTTGATTCCAATTGAATAGAAAACAAATTTGATTTCAATTGAATATATAACGAATTTGATTTGAATTGAATAGAAAACCAATTTGAATTCGAATTGAATAGAAAACGAACTGAATTCAAATTGAATAGAAAACGAATTGAATTCAAATTGAATAGAAAACGAATTGAATTCAAATTGAATAGAAAACGAATTGAATTTAAATCGAATAGAAAATGAAATGAATTCGAATCGAATTAAAATCGATTTAAAGTGAAATCAAATAGAAATGAAAGTAAAAAGGATTTATAATAGAAAATTCAATTTTTGATTTGAATTTGAAATAAAGGTTGAAATTGTTTTTGAAGCGAATTCAAAACTATTTATAAAATACGTTTTGCATAGTAATCGACGTAATATATATTATATATATTATATATATAATATAATGGCCTGAATAGAACGCGCCACGCCGCGGCAGTTCGAAAATTTCGACCATTTATTTCTAATGGACATTACGGGAGATCCGACCGTCGGATTCTCCTAAAACCAGAACCGTTGGGTTCGTATCGAAAAGAGCTTTCTAACGAGTATTGGAATTTTGAAATCTAACGGTTGGATTTGGAGATACGTTCAAATCAAATTCGAAAAAGGTCGGTGTAAGTGCAGTTCGATGGCCGTTGATGGAAATCGACTGTACGGGCCTTGATGAAATTATTAAAAATAGTAATAATTTGTGTAAAATCATAAGAAATGATTTGGGAAAAATTGGGTTGAAAAACTCCATATTCGAAAAGATAGAAATTGATTTTAATCAAAATGAACTAGTTTCGAACTGAAATTAAAACCCATTTATTTTTAAATAAATAAATTGGATTTGAAATGGGTTTTAAATAGAATTGATTTGTGGGTTTATCGTGAACGGTGTTTTTAAATGACACTTGTTCTTTAACCCGATAATAAATAGAATGTGATTTGGGTTTGTCGTGAACTGTGTTTTAAAAGACAATAGTTCTTTAAACCAGTAAAAGTTGTTTTAATGAATCTGCAATTAGATTAAAATGTGAATTTGTAATCTAAATTATCAAATTTAGAAAATGAGCGAGAATGGAGTATCACCAGTTTTGCTCCAAAGCGATAGTTAAATCTTTAATTAGATTTGAACGTGAAATGGTAATTAATTTTACCGATAACACCATGGTAATTAATTAGATATGTAGTATTACCAGTTTTGCTTCATGGGATGAATAGGTTGGGATTGGGAAATAAAATAAATACTTACTTCGGCATGGTTCGCTAGTCTCGACTAGTTTGAAAAACCAAAATTTGATTTGAGATGACACCCAAAGGAAGATCAAAGGATAAATTTGAAAGAATTTATCTTGGATAAAATTAATGGGAACCTTTCCCTAAAAATGTGATTTTGTGAATAAAAGAATATTCTGGATTGGAATGAGGCGTTCGTCGTGTTTGTGAAACCTTAGTTTTTAATATACGCGGGTTGTTCGGAAAGGCCGGGTTTACACCCATTCTGAATAACCGATTCGACGATATGTCGAAGATGAAGACGGTGTTTGAAGACCGGAAGTCTTCACATCGTTTGGGTGATTACTGATGATCTTGATTGGGCTGTACACCCAAGATGAGGGAATCGGTTGGTGGTTGTCCAGACGTACTTGGAGATCGATGGATATGCGAGGAAAGTGCCTCCGGTTTCGTTCAGACCCAGAACGAACTTGTAAATGGATTGTGTGTCTGACATTGGATTTTATTCTTTGTTGATTGATTTCAGTTAAATATATATCTGTTTGGCGGCAGAGAATTTATTCTCTTGCTTAACGCCACTCTCTGAGACGTACGAGCTTAGAGGTTATATATCGATATATATCAATCGCATGGCATGAATTGCCTGTGTGGCATGCTAAGATGCATGGATCAAGTCTTCTGTTGAAAAGCAAAGTCTTGTGGTTGATGATCAAAGCACGGCCTACGTGGCAGCTTTGTGGACAACGTGAATTCGCGAGCCTCATACCTCGGTATGAGTTAAAAACGGGATAAGGACTGCAGGGAGAGCACGACGTGTTGTATATAACGGTGTTGTATACACAATTATATGATTTTTGTTTGATGATAACAACCAAATATATTTCTATTATAAAGGATTTTGGTACTGTACTGTTATATATATACATCACAGCAATGAATATAATATTTATATTTAAATAAAATACAACTGTACAGAAATTCAAATATTAACTCAGTATTTTATTTAAATAGAATATTTTATTTCAATATTCAAACTGTACAACTATTTGTAACTCCACTATTTATACATTCACAGAATATTTGTACTTGTATATAAACAGAATAAAATAGACAAGTTCGTTTGACGACAATAAAATGATATTTTATTTCAATCAAACTTGTTTATTACAGACATCAGTACATTTCATATATACACAGCTCCTCACTGCAACACTCATACATTCATTCAGTTTACATTTCATATATATCCATTTTCACTTGTATATACAGACTCATACACTCATTGACACCACACACTGTCTTCTTGTCTTCAGCTTGTCAGTCCAGTCATCCCAGCTTACCTGTCACACATGAAACACACACACACACAGTACACTGCAATAGAAATAAAACAGAATACATGCAAATTTAAATTTTATTTTAAAATTTTATTTGCCTCAGATTTCTGGTGTGTTTCTCATCATTTTTCATGACTTGATCTGAATTATAAAACCATCAATCTGTGTCTAGACAGCTTGTGATATTCACAGTGATACACTGTAAATACCACAAGGCAGACAACATATATATTTCAATGCAGGGACAACTCGTCTGATGGCTGCATGTACACACGTGTGCACTGCCTCGCCAATTCAGCGTGCAACTGAGGAGTAGCCACGTGGACCTTCTCAACTCAGTGCATATTTGAAAAGCAACAAAGTCAACACAAACAAACATGATCAAAACCTCAAAGAAAGCAATCAATTTCAAAGTGTCAAAGCATGGAGTCGAGCCAAGCAAGCTAGAGTGCAAAAGTGGTCGAGCTTGCATGAATCAACTCAAACCAGCCCAAAAAAAAAAAAAAGTGAAGAACTCAAATTCAATGGTGAATGAGCAATAACAGTTCAAAACAGTCGAGTGCAAGAATGATCAAGCACAACAGTAAAAGCAACAGTATGGTGCAGGAACAACACAATTGTCACAAAACATATACAAGTTTCTGAAATAGCTCAAATACAAGAGCACTGCATAGTTCAATGATTTAGCATGGTCGAGAGTGGTTCAACAAATATGGAGAAGCAATGGTGTAACTAGAGCATGCACAAATGGTGAAACATGATGGTGGCATAGCATATGTACTCATATCAATTCTAATGGTCGAGCATGTATTCATGTATACAAGACAGCATGGTGAATCAAGTAAGTGACTACAGCATATACATGACCCAAGTCTCAGCAAATTCAAAACAGTGAGCTTAAAGACAGCATGTGACATGGTGGAGCAATTATCAATTCAGCATGGACATAACAAAATCATGGCCAAAGCAAACAAAACAAGCCAACATATATACTCATGCTCATGATTCTCAACAAAACAAGGTTCAACAACAACAAATGACACAGCTACAAAATGGTTCAATGAAGAATGGTATAAACAGTTTATCACAAGTTCAAAGCAGCTTTAATTTGGCCTGTCACAACCTCGGGTTCAATTGCAAAATAATTCTAGTGTACTGCATGTGCATGTGACAAAGCCAAAACAATTTTCAACTTACATACACATGGTAGAAGTATATAAATGAACATGCAAATTCAAGCACATTGGTGAATGCATGAGCAACAGCAATTATATGTACTGGTCAAATTCAAACAAAGCCGAAGTTATTCAATCAAGCAAATCAGAGTGCTTGTATATGGCAACAAGAATCACATAATTTTGGCAATAACATTTCCAGGTAACAAATCAAGGACAAAAGGCAAAGAGGAATACATGGCAAGTATTTCAAATTTGCCTATTATGCAATTTTCAGGAATTAGAATGTGTAACAAAATTCCAGATTTACTCATGGTGAAACATGGCAAGTTTTCAAAACCATGCAAGAATAATTTTTTTTAAATGCTCATACAGTGTCAAAGAAATCCGAATTTCATTTCCAGAAATGCACAAACTTGGCAAGAAATCAATCTGTGTTAAGTGCAAGAGTTTTTCCAGGTTTCACTATATAATTCAGTGGTCAAATTAAGGAAATTTCTCAAGGGGACAAAATCAATATTTTCCAAATCAGTGCAAGGAAATCACGCATTTCTTTTTCAGTCGAAGAATATCAAAAGGGGGATTCACGGCACAAAATCAGATCGAGCCAATTTATTGTGAAATCAGAGATTTTTTCTAGGATTTTTATTTTATCCTATTTATACACGCACATCATCACAAGCAAGTGTTATCGAAAACCCACAAAATAAATTCAAGAAATTCAAAGCAAGAATTTTCAGATAACTTACTTTCTATTCTCAAGTGTTTCGATCGTCTGAAAGGCCCAAATCATCGAGCAAGGAACAAGGAGAATCAAAGCAACCAGAGAACGTCATTCAATCAAGCATCGAAATCGATTTGGGGGTTTATTTCTGAAACCCTAGAACAATTCCTGGCCGCCATTTTTATTCTCAGAAGATAAGGAGGCATCGACGAGAAGCCGATCATCAGAGAACAAATCTTTTCAACGAATACGAGTTCGATTTGGGGCTAAATTTCAAAAACCCTAGTTTTTAGCTGCCGCCATTAATCTTTCCCAGAGCAAAGAGGAAATGAGATCGGGCTAAATAAAAAAAAAAGGGCCGGCCAAGTTTTTAAAAGGGGATGACCCCTTAATTTATAACCTAGGGTTTTTATTTTAGTTCTTTCTTGTTTTTTTTTTGTTTTTTATTTGTGTATTGTTTGTTCTTCAAGTTCTTCTGTAAACGATCAAATAGGTGTCTAGATCTGTAAAGTCTAGGTAAAACAGTCAGGGTGGTGACTGTCAGTTTCAGAGTCTGTAAATCTGAGTTACGAGTTACAGGGTTTGTAATTCGGGAAATCTGATCTAGGGGTTTAGATCAGTCTAGGGTTTTGAGCGTAGGGTTAGAATAGGAGCAGGGGTTTGCGAGTGTACATGGTCTTGTATGCGGGAACTGTTCTATCACCTAGTAGAAACCTTAGAAATGCAGCAGTAGGCAGGTTTTTGCCGAAGCTGGGTATATCTGTGTGTGATTTACTTTCTGCATTTCAGTTTCTGCTATTTTCTGTGATCAGTTTATTATTATATATCTCGTTAAGTTTTTAATTCAGTTAAAAACTGTGAAAAACCCTATTCACCCCCCCTCTAGGGTTATTCTAGATCCAACAAGTGGTATCAGAGCAGGTTTTCTTTAACTCTTGAGAAATGGTGAATCCTAGTTGTCAGTCGATAGAGAGTCAGTCCAGCTCATCTCCAACTACTTTTACTGGAACAGATTTTTTAAATTGGAGATCCAAAATGGAATTTTATTTAAAATCTGTTGATATTAAATGTTGGGATGTTGTTATCAATGGGTTTGACATGGTAGATAAAGCTTCTAATTCTCGTGCTACAAATATTCTGTATTCTCACCTTAATGATAATCAATACAGTCTGATTTCTCATTGTTTAACTGCGCAGGAAATTTGGACAGCTCTAAATACAAGATATGGAAACGACAGCAACTTCTCAAAACCCTCAACTGACAACTCAGATTCAGATCTTTGTTCAACAGATGAATCAGCTGATGAAGACTCAACAGATGATGAGATAAGAAATTTTTCATATGAAGATCTGGTTTATTTTTGTGTTGATTTAACCAAATCTGTTGACAAGCTTCAATCGAAAAATAAATCTTTGAAATCTATAAATTCTGAGTTGACCAACAAGATAAATTGTTTGGAATCAAAATTGTCAAATGTCGTGAAATTTGAAAATTCTAATTGTGAAAATTGTTTGAAATTAAAAACTGATCTTGTTCATTTCAATAATAATATTCGAAGGCTTGAAGAAGAAATTTTAATTTTAAAAGATAACGAGATTGAGCTGAAAGATGCAAACAATTGTTTACAAAAGGAATTTATAAATTTCAAGGCTATCAAAAATTTCAAACATGAAAACGCTGAAAATGATAGTTTGTTGAAAACAGATCTGATTTTGAAAGAGCTTGAAATCGAAATTGAAAATTGGAAGAAACTTGAATCTGAAAGTCGAAAATATTTTGATTCTGAAATGGCTAAGTCCCAAACCAAAATCAAATTGCTTAATGATGAAAATTTGGTTTTGAAATCTGAGTTTGAAAGATGTAAGATCACTAAAAGTCGGTGTTCAGATTTAATAAAAGAAAACGATGATCTTAAAACTGAAATTCAACAACTTGAAACAATTTTATCTAAATTTTCAAATGGTGAAAAATCTTTGGATATGTTATTGAAAAACCAACTTTCTGTTGGAAATAAACGTGGTCTTGGTTTTGGGAAGAATAATGTTTTTGGAAAACAAAATTCAAATGATTTGAAAAATCCCTCAAATTACTTTGGAAAGAACTACGTTGAAAATTTGAACTCTGAAAATTTCAAAGGTTTTTTGAATCGAAATTGTGATGAGAAATCGTTTTATAATAAACCATTTAAACAATCTTGGATCCCGAATAAAAATAAAACGACTTTGACTAAATTCAAGCAGATTTGGGTTCCAAAGGGTACAAAGGTTAATTCTGATGGTTTGTTATACAAACAGGTTTGGGTACCAAAAGTGGTAAACGTATTTCAGAGTGGTTTTACAAATTTTGTTAGACCACTTAATTCACTCAACTACTAGGTACCAGTAAAGGCTGAGGAACTGCTGTGCTGAAAAGAAATTTGAAATCAAGATTGTCTATAATTCTGTGTCATTTACAGTTCCTTAGGCCAACATTTGTTGAGTTAGAGATTCTGCCTTACATTGGATTCTGGTAAGATCTCTAAACTCACCTTTGTATATTCTCTTTTTTTTTATTGTCTGTGTTTATTCCTTCCTCTACCTCCTTCTATTTTTTGTTTTTGATTTGACACTGCCATATTTTTCTTTGTCTGTACTTCTTAAACTTCCAGTTGCAGAATTCATGATCTTTTTGGAATTTTGCATTACTTGTATAAAATCATCATGTGTTAATCATTTCCATATCCTGAATTTGAACTTGTATATATCTGCAATTGTTTTTGAAGTTTATTTTCTGATTTTTGAATTCATAACAGTGTTGATGCATTCATATCATATCTTGAACACTGTTAACCAGAATTCTAAATTTTTGAAGATCTGAATAATTAATGAAATTTCACACACTTATACTGTTTTGAGTCCCTTCCAAATCATTTTGGAAATGCTTGAAATATTACACTCATTACAGCATTTTATTATTTATTAGTAGTGATATTTTCATTATTTTTCAGATTGGCTTTGAAAATTTAAATTGTCTAGAATCTCAGTGATACATCTTAGAATTCATCTTTATTCATAATTATTATGGTTGAAATTAGTTTGTTTGAAATCATCTGAAATTCTTGATATTTTGAATATCACACACCTCTTAAATTTGAAATAATCAACCTTGTGTGACTGATTCACTATCCCAAAACTTTACTTTGATTCATGTGATTTCAAATAAATTATCCCGATCATGAATACTTTCAAACTTGATGTAAATGACCTGAAATTTCTCTTGGGCTTGTCAGAAATAGTTTTGAGAAATTCATGAAAATGTTCTTTTTGAAAATGGTCTTTGAAAATCATTGTTATTTCATGATTATTTGATTTGAAT
Source organism: Allium sativum (assembly GCA_030737875.1). Taxonomy (NCBI): domain Eukaryota; kingdom Viridiplantae; phylum Streptophyta; class Magnoliopsida; order Asparagales; family Amaryllidaceae; genus Allium; species Allium sativum. The sequence continues at coordinate 41,515,413 of CM060916.1, forward strand.
ATATGTTTGTTTAAAATCATTTGAAATTACTGATTTATTGGATCTCACACATATCTTGAATCTGAAATATAACCTGGTGTGATTGATTCATTAAATCCTAATACTTTCACATTTCTTCAAATGATTTAAAATAGAGTATATTTGCAAATCTTGGATCATGAACCACCTTATGTGACCAACATCTTGACAAGTCTGTTGTGATACTGATTTCTTTGTGCTGCTCTGATATTGTTTTTGAAAAATATTTGTTTTGGAATCATGCTGCTCTGATTATAAGAAATTGATTTGTAAATTTTTTTTGGACTGCTTGATTTGGTATCAAAGATTTATCGTGTTCTGATAAATGAAGTTTGTGTGCTTGAGTTGCTTGCTTTGTAATTAAGTTTTTTTTGTTGACTGAGGTACCATTTGTTTGCCACCGGGGTGTCATTAAAACCCTCGAGAAAGCGAGAACATTTGATATCAGAAGCGCCTTATATTTGTCTCATCCATCTGTTCTGATTTTTCACTTTGTAGAGACACCATGTGGTATCAGTTTAAAAGTGATGCATATTTTTTTTTCGTGCTGTATATATATATTTTTTTCCTTCTTGTCATGTATAGATCAGCATATTACACTTGTAATTGATTTTCAATTTTAAAATTATTTATTGATTATTCTTTCAGAAATTGAAATCAATATCCAAATTAAACTATATTTATAATTCATCAAAATTATAATCAGATTTAGAAATTGTGATGAATTGTGACTGCAGTATATTTCACAACAAGAGGAGAATTTTATTTAGATTTTCATGATGGTTGAATATTTATTATAATATCTTTGAACTGGCAATTATTTCATGGCTATCTTCATTACTTATCATCCTTCTGCCATCCGTTATGATTTTATATAAATGTGGAGAATTTAATTTTTCTTAAAATCATTTTAAATAAACAGTGAAAATATTTGTGATGGAATTGTGGTTATATTATTATTCAGAATTAGTGATAAATGAAAATTTTCAATAATCCCGGTACAGTTCATGCATATCTCATAATATAATTAATTTAGAAATTTATTTCACAGTCCATCTCTGTACTTACCACATTTCTATCATCCATACTGGTTTTATATATCGAGGAGTTTTTTTTTTCTTTAAAAGCTGAAAATGATATAATTAATATATAAGTGTGTTTCTAACCTCATTTAAAAATCCAAGCTCTGGTCATGAATGGTTAAGAGACAACTTATAATTTAAGCTGCGACTGACCTCATTTAAAAATCCAAGCTCTGGTTATGCGTGGTCAGGGTGCTCTTAAATCAAAAGAAAAAGAAAAGAAAATAATTTGCAATAAATAAATTTTTATGTGAAATTCTCCTTGGTGTATATTAACCAGCCTATCAATCCACTTTCTAATCTGTGAAATGTGTTGAAATTTTATGACGTATTATGATTTGTTGATTGATATTGAAATGTGAGATTATTCGATTTTCTCACTTAAATTGAATTCTTAATTATAATCCAAATCCATCACCGTTTTTGGTGCTTTAATCTTATAAAATTCTTTTGAAAATAATTGGAATACATTTTTTTTACTCTCCCCATTTTATATAAATGTCGTCGTAAATCGGTCATTTTCTGAAATTTGAAATATGCCACTAGTTCTCAGTTTATTATGATTTTTGTTTGACTGATTGAGGTTTATGATGATCATTCTTCCTCTTCAGCTGAAACTATATTTTTAGTCAATTTTCATCTGTATTTTAAAATCTGTATCCTTTTGATGATAACAAAAGGGGGAGAATGGATTAGATTTTGATTTATGAGTGAATATTTTATAAATATTTTTAATTTTGAAAATTTAATCATTCATACATTTCACTCATGCATAGTTATAGGGGGAGTTTCTGTTGTAGGGGGAGCATTTAAATAGGGGGAGTTCAAATATCCACGAACAAACACATTTATTATATTCAAAATCCTTTATTTGTTTGTCATCATCAAAAGGGGGAGATTGTTGTATATAACGGTGTTGTATACACAATTATATGATTTTTGTTTGATGATAACAACCAAATATATTTCTATTATAAAGGATTTTGGTACTGTACTGTTATATATATACATCACAGCAATGAATATAATATTTATATTTAAATAAAATACAACTGTACAGAAATTCAAATATTAACTCAGTATTTTATTTAAATAGAATATTTTATTTCAATATTCAAACTGTACAACTATTTGTAACTCCACTATTTATACATTCACAGAATATTTGTACTTGTATATAAACAGAATAAAATAGACAAGTTCGTTTGACGACAATAAAATGATATTTTATTTCAATCAAACTTGTTTATTACAGACATCAGTACATTTCATATATACACAGCTCCTCACTGCAACACTCATACATTCATTCAGTTTACATTTCATATATATCCATTTTCACTTGTATATACAGACTCATACACTCATTGACACCACACACTGTCTTCTTGTCTTCAGCTTGTCAGTCCAGTCATCCCAGCTTACCTGTCACACATGAAACACACACACACAGTACACTGCAATAGAAATAAAACAGAATACATGCAAATTTAAATTTTATTTTAAAATTTTATTTGCCTCAGATTTCTGGTGTGTTTCTCATCATTTTTCATGACTTGATCTGAATTATAAAACCATCAATCTGTGTCTAGACAGCTTGTGATATTCACAGTGATACACTGTAAATACCACAAGGCAGACAACATATATATTTCAATGCAGGGACAGGGACAACTCGTCTGATGGCTGCATGTACACACGTGTGCACTGCCTCGCCAATTCAGCGTGCAACTGAGGAGTAGCCACGTGGACCTTCTCAACTCAGTGCATATTTGAAAAGCAACAAAGTCAACACAAACAAACATGATCAAAACCTCAAAGAAAGCAATCAATTTCAAAGTGTCAAAGCATGGAGTCGAGCCAAGCAAGCTAGAGTGCAAAAGTGGTCGAGCTTGCATGAATCAACTCAAACCAGCCCAAAAAAAAAAAAAGTGAAGAACTCAAATTCAATGGTGAATGAGCAATAACAGTTCAAAACAGTCGAGTGCAAGAATGATCAAGCACAACAGTAAAAGCAACAGTATGGTGCAGGAACAACACAATTGTCACAAAACATATACAAGTTTCTGAAATAGCTCAAATACAAGAGCACTGCATAGTTCAATGATTTAGCATGGTCGAGAGTGGTTCAACAAATATGGAGAAGTAATGGTGTAACTAGAGCATGCACAAATGGTGAAACATGATGGTGGCATAGCATATGTACTCATATCAATTCTAATGGTCGAGCATGTATTCATGTATACAAGACAGCATGGTGAATCAAGTAAGTGACTACAGCATATACATGACCCAAGTCTCAGCAAATTCAAAACAGTGAGCTTAAAGACAGCATGTGACATGGTGGAGCAATTATCAATTCAGCATGGACATAACAAAATCATGGCCAAAGCAAACAAAACAAGCCAACATATATACTCATGCTCATGATTCTCAACAAAACAAGGTTCAACAACAACAAATGACACAGCTACAAAATGGTTCAATGAAGAATGGTATAAACAGTTTATCACAAGTTCAAAGCAGCTTTAATTTGGCCTGTCACAACCTCGGGTTCAATTGCAAAATAATTCTAGTGTACTGCATGTGCATGTGACAAAGCCAAAACAATTTTCAACTTACATACACATGGTAGAAGTATATAAATGAACATGCAAATTCAAGCACATTGGTGAATGCATGAGCAACAACAATTATATGTACTGGTCAAATTCAAACAAAGCCGAAGTTATTCAATCAAGCAAATCAGAGTGCTTGTATATGGCAACAAGAATCACATAATTTTGGCAATAACATTTCCAGGTAACAAATCAAGGATAAAAGGCAAAGAGGAATACATGGCAAGTATTTCAAATTTGCCTATTATGCAATTTTCAGGAATTAGAATGTGTAACAAAATTCCAGATTTACTCATGGTGAAACATGGCAAGTTTTCAAAACCATGCAAGAATAATTTTTTTTAAATGCTCATACAGTGTCAAAGAAATCCGAATTTCATTTCCAGAAATGCACAAACTTGGCAAGAAATCAATCTGTGTTAAGTGCAAGAGTTTTTCCAGGTTTCACTATATAATTCAGTGGTCAAATTAAGGAAATTTCTCAAGGGGACAAAATCAATATTTTCCAAATCAGTGCAAGGAAATCACGCATTTCTTTTTCAGTCGAAGAATATCAAAAGGGGGATTCACGGCACAAAATCAGATCGAGCCAATTTATTGTGAAATCAGAGATTTTTTCTAGGATTTTTATTTTATCCTATTTATACACGCACATCATCACAAGCAAGTGTTATCGAAAACCCACAAAATAAATTCAAGAAATTCAAAGCAAGAATTTTCAGATAACTTACTTTCTATTCTCAAGTGTTTCGATCGTCTGAAAGGCCCAAATCATCGAGCAAGGAACAAGGAGAATCAAAGCAACCAGAGAACGTCATTCAATCAAGCATCGAAATCGATTTGGGGGTTTATTTCTGAAACCCTAGAACAATTCCTGGCCGCCATTTTTATTCTCAGAAGATAAGGAGGCATCGACGAGAAGCCGATCATCAGAGAACAAATCTTTTCAACGAATACGAGTTCGATTTGGGGCTAAATTTCAAAAACCCTAGTTTTTAGCCGCCGCCATTAATCTTTCCCAGAGCAAAGAGGAAATGAGATCGGGCTAAATAAAAAAAAAAGGGCCGGCCAAGTTTTTAAAAGGGGATGACCCCTTAATTTATAACCTAGGGTTTTTATTTTAGTTCTTTCTTGTTTTTTGTTTTTGTTTTTTATTTGTGTATTGTTTGTTCTTCAAGTTCTTCTGTAAACGATCAAATAGGTGTCTAGATCTGTAAAGTCTAGGTAAAACAGTCAGGGTGGTGACTGTCAGTTTCAGAGTCTGTAAATCTGAGTTACGAGTTACAGGGTTTGTAATTCGGGAAATCTGATCTAGGGGTTTAGATCAGTCTAGGGTTTTGAGCGTAGGGTTAGAATAGGAGCAGGGGTTTGCGAGTGTACATGGTCTTGTATGCGGGAACTGTTCTATCACCTAGTAGAAACCTTAGAAATGCAGCAGTAGGCAGGTTTTTGCCGAAGCTGGGTATATCTGTGTGTGATTTACTTTCTGCATTTCAGTTTCTGCTATTTTCTGTGATCAGTTTATTATTATATATCTCGTTAAGTTTTTAATTCAGTTAAAAACTGTGAAAAACCCTATTCACCCCCCTTTAGGGTTATTCTAGATCCAACACGACGTTTCTTTCTAGCTTTGGTGGTGTCAGTGACTTACCAGGCCTGACATTTATATACTTTTCACCTATGTGGTTGTTGGATGAGGCGCCTCGATTTTAGGTCTGTAAGGACCGGGAAACGTGTGTTCAGGCATAACTAATCCTCTAACGTAAGTGAGGACCGGCCCTGAAGCATCCAGGGGTTACCCAGAGTGTGTAGTCCCAAGGCATTTGCTAGAGTGTCTCGAAGCGGAGAGGAGCTTGCCCCTTGCCTCGACTCATGACGGAAATCCAATTTCCAATACGTGTATTTCGGTTTTATTTGTAGAGCCTAGTATGGCGACATAGTGGGATGGGGCACTTATGCCGCCTATGATTTATATTTATGATTGAAACTGTTTTGACACTATACACCTATAATAGTATCAAATAATGTGTTTTAAACGTATCAAGCATACTCTGGCTGTTATAAGGTAAAAACCCTATCCTCCGGCTTGCGTTGCATTGTGTGATGGGACCTGGGTCTTATAACAGCTTCATTTTTCTTTATTTAGCATTGCGCTGTTTGTTCTATGCACTGGTATTCTTGGGAGGAAACCCGTTCCGTGTTATACGGCGTGGTCCCTTGATTTACCTAACTTTAAAACCAATATTAATATCTGTTTTAGTTCTCACACCAGTCACATGACTGACCTGGAGTTTATTGTTTTAACCTAAACTCTGGGTGCCCCTATTTTCCGCACGGGCAGCTAGTAGTTTTGGTTTTGCAGATTTATATTCACATGATCCTGGTTTACACCTGGAATGATATCCGGAAAGCTCTGTATCCGTATATCACCTTCAGTTGTGCTTTGTATTATTTTTCCGCTGCTATGTAATTTATTGTAATCTCTGATATTTATCGAATGTAATTTATTCATTTATACTCTGTATATTCTTATATTCTGATGGTATTGTTGTAATAGCAATGAAATGTTCTTCCGTCTGCGTTCCGATTTGTCCTGTTCTCAAACGATCAGGGGTTTCGAACGGTCTAGATTGGTTTAACGTCTGATTCGGATCGAGCGAAATTCCCGGCCGTCACATTTGGTATCAGAGCTTTGGTTTATAGAGCTCGAGAACAAGACACATTAGAACCATACGAAAGAATTCATCAGATATTAGATTAGCAATATCCAATTAGAATGACTTGTTAGAGATAGGATCAGTAGTATCCTAGAACGAGTGTGAAGAGTATATTTTCCAAATGAAAACCATTTTGTTTTGAAAATTTAAACCATTTTAAACGTATTTGATTATTTATTAATTTTTAATTCGGACAATCTAGTATATAAAGGTTTTGCATATACGCGTCATGAACGTATATTCGAAGTTTTAATATATTAGATAGATATGGAATCACACTCTAGTCGCCCGGACCTGATTCTGATGATTGACGCATCATCATCAGTAATTATTTTCGTGTCTCGAAGGTGTGATTTCTATATATTTCCATTAGACTGGTGTGAGAACCAAAACTAATATAGATAGATTTATTGTTGTGAATTGGCATCAAAAACATGATTTTTTGGTTATATATATATATATATATATATATATATATATATATATATATATATATATCAAAATTATGAATTTGAAAACTCTAATCCACTAATTGATTGATGTTTGTGTTGTTTGTTCATTTGTTTGATAATTTTGAACCATTTAGCCTAATTGAATCAAATATTGAATTATATTGAAAATTAGTCGCATTTGCTTGCATATACATGTACTTACATTGAACAGGTCAAAGCAAGGAGGCTAGAGCCGAAGAATAAAATTTGTTTGCCCGACAAATAGGTACATGTTTACTATATAATTTACTGTTCTGTTTGGGTGATGATGATTTTATGAGCCTATTGGCTACCCGCTTGGCTTTTTCTTTTTCTTTTTGAGATCAGAAGGCCTATATGGCAATTTCGGGATTTTCCCGTGGCTCCCGGTGCAGGGGAGGTTATGGCGAAATTTTTCGAAAATTTAGGGTGTTAGCCAAATTTTTGAAAATTTGAAAATTCTCAGAAATTGAAAAGTTGGAGAATGCAAGTCAGATCGAACGTAGAGCTGATTAATCAAACCACTTTCGACTTTGTTCCTTTTCGAGGACGAAAAGTTTTAAGTGGGGGAGATTGTAATAACCCAGAAATTCTGAGCCAATTTAAAATTTTTGTTTTGGCAATTTTAGCGAATTTTGAATATTTAAAATAGGTTATTTTAAATAATATCGACGATAAATTTATTTCGAATATAATTCGAACGTATATATTATACGCGTCGTCGTTAGAATATAAATAATTATATATAATTATAAATAGAATTGAAAATGGCGCGGTAGTTCGATAATTCGATTTCAAACTTCAATTGAATGTACCGGGTGCAAAACAATCGGGATTTTACTGAAACTAAAAACATTAGAATCTAATTGACAATATCTTTCCAACGAATCCGAAAAATCGAGATTTCATAGCGGGAATCAAAAGATATGTCCAATTGAAAATTCTGAATAGTCGCTATGGAATTCAGGCCCTTAAAAATGGAAATTTTGCAAACGACCTCGGATTTCGACGAAACAACTTTTGTTGGATCCGCAGTGTCAAATTATTGCTAGGTTTAAAATTTCATAGTTTTTCGAATCAATATGTGAGCATGGAAAAGGAAAACGCGTTTGACCAGTTTCAGTTGATTTTAATCGACTGTAAATTGGCCATTTTCCCAACGGTCTTAGAATTCGATGAAACTAGTTTTGTTAGAACCGTATCGTCAATACGAAGCTAGAAAATATTTTTATGGAATTTTTCGAGTTAGTATGTGACCCCGGTAAATTGAAATGCGCTTTCAAATTCAATATATATAGTTATACGTTGATTTTAACAGAAACTGATTATAACGATCGAATCAGCTTGCGGTGCATATCCCATTGTGTTCGGAATGGGGGTGAAACGCTATGGACGACAGGCGGTGGGACTCGTTTTGAGGTCGAAAATAAAAGTTTCTTTTTGGTGAAAAATTAAATAATAAATTAAATTTTATAAAAGCCCCCCCCCCCCTCACTTATTCTTTCCCGATTCAGTTTTAAATAAAAAAAAATCGCGCCATCACCTTAACCCTAGCCGCCCATCATCCGCCGCCACTTACGATCGCCCCCCCTTCCTCCGTCGCGCGCCACCCTCTCCCCAGGCCCCTCCTCTCTCTTCTCGCGCCCCTTGCTCCTCTTTCTTCTTCCCCGTTGGAACCCCGCAAACCCCCCCGTTCGATTCAATCAGCAAAAGAAAAAAAACAATGACGGAAACAAATCGTTGATTCCCCCCTCCACCACCGCCCCTTCGTCGATGGCGCCACCGGAGGTCGGCCTCCCAGCGCCGCCTCCTTCACCTCGTTTCCCCCTTTAGACTGCACCCGAAACCCCCCAACCACCAAATCGAGAACCGCACCTCCCCTGAAGCCCACAACCACCACTGAACCCCCCCTCTTCCTCTTCCCTCCTTGCGCCGCCGTGCAGACGCAAACCGCCCCCTCCTGACGCGCGTGACCTCCCCTGCCCTCATCCTCGACTGCAAACGGCACCACGACTCCCTTCCAATTCGAACAACGAAGGTGTGTCTTTATTAACTTATTTATTTACATTGTTTTATATGTAGATTGGATTTTTAATTTGAAAAGTTTGATTTTTAAACAAGAAAAGAGTAGAATCTTTATATTAGAAGAGTTCGAATTTTTATATTAGAAAAGTTTGAATCTTTATATAGTGGGAATGGTGAATTAAAAATATAATTTTTATAATGAAGTTAGGAAGTAAAAATAGAATTTTTACATATGGAATAACAAAGAAAAAGATTAGATTTTTCCATACATGTTAGCGGAATAAAATTGTGATTTTTATATATTGAATAGCATAGTAAAAATTCGATTTTTATATATTGAATAACATAGTAAAAATTCGATTTTTATATATTGAATAGCATAGTAAAAATTCAATTTTTATATATTGAATAGCATAGTAAAAATTCGATTTTTATATATTGAATAGCATAGTAAAAATTCGATTTTTATATATTGAATAGCAAAGTAAAAATTCGATTTTTACATATGTAGAGAATACGGGCAACGAAGATGACAAAAATGCGATAACGATGAAGATTTCTATCAATGAAGAGTCGTGGTATTGGATAGCTATCGGTGAGAATTTCTCACCTTTAAACTTCTTTTCTAGTTATATATATATACTAGGATGCAAACGGTGCTTAGTAGCACCCGACACAATCATCCACAGACCATGGACTTGTTTGTTTGATTGCAAAAATTAGTTAGATTATTTGATTGAAATTGAATTGTTTGGTGAAATGAATGGATTTGATTGATGTGTGAATGGCGTGGGCCTTCACTAGACCGGGGATAAGGCTAGGCCTTGTCCTGTTTCTAGTATCGTGCCGTTATGCCGCCGAAATTTTCTAAAATAAGTTAGAAAAATAAAGATAGCATTTTATTTAATAAAGGAACTGAATAGAAATTCATATGTTGAAATAAAATGTTTTTATCGTTAAAAATATAAATTTTAACGTGAAGTGAATAAAATAAAATATTCATTTACAAACCGGACGGTTTGTTTATGTACACCTATTTGAATGACATTGATTGGGACGATAAATTTTACACATCGCCCAACTGCACAAATAAAATCTGCGTTTGTTGATTTGAAACCCCACACGGGTGTTAAGATGAAATTTGAAGTTCACTCATCCTGATTGATTAAATATGTCGATTGATTGATTGACAGGCTGTTATAAGCGTTAGATATCTATATTTGATGCTTATACAGTGTAGTGCACTTTGGTTGATGGTTGATTATTTTTTACTTCTATTATATACGTGTGATGTATGGAAATCCATATAATTAACATTATATGGTGATTGATTGGGCCTCATTCCAATTTAAAAAATAAAGAATAATATAAAATAAAGGTTCACGTGTTGACCGTACTCATCCGTTGAGATTAGTCATGTGTTGAACGAAATATTTTAATAATAAAATTTACATCCTTATCAATATAAAATAAAGGTTCATGTGTTGACAGTACTCATTTGTTGAGATTAGTCATGTGTTGAACGAAATATTTTAATAATAAAATTTACATCCTTATCAATATAAAATAAAGGTTCATGTGTTGACAGTACTCATCCGTTGAGATTAGTCATGTGTTGAACGAAATATTTGAAATAGAAATATTTGAGAACGAAATATTTGAAATAGAAATATTTGAAAACGAAATATTTGAAATAGAAATATTTGAAAATGAAATATTTGAAATAGAAATATTTGAAAACGAAATATTTGAGATAGGAATATTTGAAAACGAAATATTTGAAATAGAAATATTTGAAAACGAAATATTTGAAATAGAAATATTTGAAAACGAAATATTTGAGATAGGAATATTTGAAAACGAAATATTTGAAATAGAAATGTTTGAAAAGGAAATGTTTGAAATAGAATATTTGAAAATAGAAATATATGAAGCCGTGTTGATTAGATTGACGCCATTTTGACGTGAACGATATTTATATCGTTTTATTCATTTTAAAATGAATATTGAAAAGTGATTTCGAAATCGAATATTTTTAAATGAAATTTGAATTGAATCGAATAGAAAACCAATTTGAAATGAATTGAATATAAAATGATTTCGAAATGAATTGAATATAAAACGATTTCGAATTGAATTGAATAGAAAACAAATTTGATTCCAATTGAATAGAAAACAAATTTGATTTCAATTGAATATATAACGAATTTGATTTGAATTGAATAGAAAACCAATTTGAATTCGAATTGAATAGAAAATGAATTAAATTCAAATTGAATAGAAAACGAATTGAATTCAAATTGAATAGAAAATGAATTGAATTCAAATTGAATAGAAAACGAATTGAATTTAAATCGAATAGAAAATGAAATGAATTCGAATCGAATTAAAATCGATTTAAAGTGAAATCAAATAGAAATGAAAGTAAAAAGGATTTATAATAGAAAATTCAATTTTTGATTTGAATTTGAAATAAAGGTTTAAATTGTTTTTGAAGCGAATTCAAAACTATTTATAAAATTCGTTTTGCATAGTAATCGACGAAATATATATTATATATATAATATAATGGCCTGAATAGAACGCGCCGCGCCGCGGCAGTTCGAAAATTTCGACCATTTATTTCAAACGTACATTACGGGAGACCCGACCGTCGGATTCTCCTAAAACCGGAACCGTTGGGTTCGTATCAAAATGAGCTTTCTAACGAGTATTGGAATTTTGAAATCTTACGGTTGGATTTGGAGATACGTTCAAATTAAATTCGAAAAAGGTCGCTGTAAGTGCAGTTCGATGGCCCTTGATGGAAATCGACTGTACGGGCCTTGATAGAATTATTAAAAATAGTAATAATTTGTGTAAAATCATAAGAAATGATTTGCGAAAAATTGGGATGAAAAACTCCATATTCGAAAAGATAGAAATTGATTTTTATCAAAATGAACTAGTTTCGAACTGAAATTAAAACCCATTTATTTTTAAATAAATAAATTGGATTTGGAATGGGTTTTAAATAGAATTGTTTTGTGGGTTTATCGTGAACTGTGTTTTTAAATGACACTTGTTCTTTAACCTGATAATAAATAGAATGTGATTTGGGTTTGTCGTGAACTGTGTTTTAAAAGACATTAGTTCTTTAACCCAGTAAAAGGAGTTTTAATGAATCTGCAATTAGATTGAAATGTGAATTTGTAATCTAAATTATCAAATTTAGAAAGTGAGCGAGAATGGAGTATCACCAGTTTTGCTCCAAAGCGATAGTTAAATCTTTAATTAGATTTGAACGTGAAATGGTAATTAATTTTACCGATAACACCATGGTAATTAATTAGATATGGAGTATTACCAGTTTTGCTTCATGGGATGAATAAGTTGGGATTGGGAAATAAAATAAATACTTACTTCGGTGTGGTTTGCTAATCTCGACTAGTTTGAAAAACCAAAATTTGATTTGAGATGACACCCAAAGGAAGATCAAAGGATAAATTTGAAAGAATTTATCTTGGATAAAATTAATGGGAACCTTTCCCTAAAAATGTGATTTTGTGAATAAAAGAATATTCTGGATTGGAATGAGGCGTTCGTTGTGTTTGTGTAACCTTAGTTTTTAATATACGCGGGTTGTTCGGAAAGGCCGGGTTTATACCCATTCTGAATAACCGATTCGACGATATGTCGAAGATGAAAACGGTGTTTGAAGACCGGAAGTCTTCACATCGTTTGGGTGATTACTGATGATCTTGATTGGGTTGTACACCCAAGATGAGGGAATCAGTTGGTGGTCGTCCAGACGTACTTGGAGATTGATGGATATGCGAGGAAAGTGCCTCCGTTTTCGTTCAGACCCAGAACGAACTTGTAAATGGATTGTGTGTCTGACATTGGATTATATTCTGTGTTGATTGATTTCTGTTAAATATATATCTGTTTGGCGGCGGAGAATTTATTCTCTTGCATAACGCCCTTCTCTGAGACGTACGAGCTTAGAGGTTATATATCGATAGATATCAATCGCATGGCATGAATTGCCTGTGTGGCATGCTAAGTTGCATGGATCAAGGCTTCTGTTGAAAAGCAAAGTCTTGTGGTTGATGATCAAAGCACGGCTTACGTGGCAGCTTTGTGTACAACGTGAATTCGCGAGCCTCACACCTCGGTATGAGTTAAAAACGGGATAAGGACTGCAGGGAGAGCACGACGTTTCTTTCTAGCTTTGGTGGTGTCAGTGACTTACCAGGCCTGACATTTATATACTTTTCACCTATGTGGTTGTTGGATGAGGCGCCTCGATTTTAGGTCTGTAAGGACCGGGAAACGTGTGTTCAGGCATAACTAATCCTCTAACGTAAGTGAGGACCGACCCTGAAGCATCCAGGGCTTACCCAGAGTGTGTAGTCCCGAGGCATTTTCTAGAGTGTCTCGAAGCGGAGAGGAGCTTGCCCCTAGCCTCGACTCATGACGGAAATCCAATTTCCAATACGTGTATTTCGGTTTTATTTGTAGAGCCTAGTATGGCGACATAGTGGGATGGGGCACTTATGCCGCCTTTGATTTATATTTATGATTGAAACTGTTTTGACACTATACACCTATAATAGTATCAAATAATGTGTTTTAAACGTATCAAGCATGCTTTGGCTGTTATAAGGTAAAAACCCTATCCTACGACTTGCGTTGCATTGTGTGATGGGACCTGGGTCTTATAACAGCTTCATTTTTCTTTATTTAGCATTGCGCTGTTTGTTCTATGCACTGGTATTCTTGGGAGGAAAACCGTTCCGTGTTATACGGCGTGGTCCCTTGATTTACCTAACTTTAAAACCAATATTAATAACTGTTTTAGTTTTCACACCAGTCACATGACTGACCTGGAGTTTATTGTTTTAACCTAAACTCTGGGTGCCCCTATTTTCCGCACGGGCAGCTAGTAATTTTGGTTTTGCTGATTTATATTCACAGGATCCTGGTTTACAGCTGGAATGATATCCGGAAAGTTCTATATCCGTATATCACCTTCAGTTGTGCTTTGTATTATTTTTCCGCTGCTATGTAATTTATTGTAATCTCTGATATTTATCGAATGTAATTTATTCATTTATACTCTGTATATTCTTATATTCTGATGGTACTGTTGTAATAGCAATGAAATGTTCATCCGTCTGCGTTCCGATTTATCCTATTCTCAAACGATCAGGGGTTTCGAATGGTCTAGATTGGTTTAACGACTGATTCAGATCGAGCGAAATTCCCGGCCGTCACAATCAAGGCACGTACAGTCGATTTCCATCAACGGCCATCGAACTGCACATACAATGACCTTTTCCAAATTTTATTTGGACATAATTCCAAATCCAACCATTAGATTTCTAATTCCTTGTATTCGTTAGAAAGTTCTTTTCGATACGAACCCAACTATTCCGGTTTTAGGAGAATCCAACGGTCGGATCTCTCTTAATATCCATTCGAAGTCAATGGTCGAAATTCGTGAACTGCCGCAGCGCGGCGCGTTCTACTCAGGCCATTATATATATTATATATATTTCGTCGATTTCCTTTCCAAACGTATTTTAAAAATCGTTTTAAATTCATTTTCAAAATGATTCAACTTCATATTCAATTTCAAATCAAAATTGAATATTCCATATCATCGATATATGAGTGATAATATTTTCAAAATATTAGATTTTGAAATCAATTCCTTTTTATATTCATTATAAAAATGAATAAAATTAATATAAATATCGTTCACGTTCAAATGGCGTCAATCTAATCAACACGGCTCTATATATTTCAATAACTTCGTTATTCTATTCAACAAATATTTTCTTCAACACATGAATATTTATGATTTCTTTCTTACAATAAAAAATGTGAATTTTATTGTATAAATATTTCGTTCAACACATGAATAGTTTCAACACATGAATATTGTCAACACATGACTATTTTGATTGTTCAACACATGTGTATGATTTATTTTCTAAATTGGAATGAGATCCACTCAATTACCATATAATGTTATTTATATGGATTCTATACAACACATGTATATAATAGAAATGATAAATAATCAACCATCATCCAAAGTGCACCATACAACTGCATAAGCATTAAATATAAATAATTAACGCTTACACCGTCGGTCAATGTAACAACCCGGAAAATCTGAACCAGTTTGAAAATTTTAAATTGGCCATTTTAGTAGATTTGAAATATTTAAAATAAATATTTTAAATAATAATGATGAGAAGTAAGTTTGAATCGACGTTTGAAAATAAATATAATTAATTCTAATTATAAACAAGGCCTGAAATGGCGTGGTAGTTTCAAAAATTGGATTCAAACTTTGACTGACTGTACCGGGTGCAAAATAAAACGTATTTTAGTGAAACTAAAAATATTTAAATCTGTTAGTGAATATCTTTCTAACGAATCTAAAAAATCAAAGTTTCATAGCGGGAAGCAAAAGTTATGGCTAAATGAATTTTCAGAAAGGTCATTACAGAGTTTATATAGCCCGTGAAAATGGCCATTTTACAAACAACCTCAAAATTCAACGAAACCACTTTTGTTGGATCCGGGATGTTAAATTATTGCTAGGTTTCAAATTTCATAATTTTGAAGCTAGTATGTGAGCATGGCAAAGGAAAATGTGTTTGGTCGATTTCTATTAAATTGGATTGACCAGAAAAGGGCCATTTTTCAAACGGTCACAGAATTCGACGAAACTTGTTTTGTTGGGACCGTATCATCAAAACATAGCTAGATTTATTTTTCGGGAATTTTTAGAATCAGTATGTGGCCCCGGCAAATTGAAATGTACGTTCAAATTAAATATTGAATGTTTTATATTTTAATTTGAAGAAAAACTGACTGAAACAGTCGAATGGGCCTACGAAACATATCCCATTGTGTTCAGAATGGGGATATTTAGCTAGGGACAAGAGTCGTTGGGTTTGGATTGGAGGTCGTGTTAGAAAACCCTCTTTTAAAAGCTCCCGACCAATCAGAAATTTATAAAAAAAATAAAAATCTCTCTCTCTTCCCCCTCCCGATCGACGACGGAAACCCGATCCCACCTTCTCTCCTCTTTTCCGGCTAATCCACGCAACGAAACACCTCCACCCAGTTAAGGTTTCTGTAGATCTCTCTGAGAGCTTCACACCCATAGGTGGTACGCCCTTCCTTGTCGCTCCTTTCTCGAGATTCGCGCCTCCAAAGTCGGAAGCTTTCAGCCGCCGCCCCGCCTGAACCCGATCGTCGAACTGGCCGTGACCACCACCGCCGCCTACGCCTCTTCTCCCTCTTTGACACCATATAACCCGATCCTCCTATAGCGCAGCGGATTGGAAGAAAAACTGGACCCTAGTTTTGAACGAAATTTGAAGGTAACGACCTGATTTTAATTAAACTATATTATAGCACTTCAAAGCGCTACGGTTTTTTATTTCACTGTAAAAATCGTATCTTTTTCATTTCTTGACGAAATTCAGTGAAACAAGAGACAGTGGAATCGTGTGGACGCCTTCTACATTCTGGAAGAGATCGCATATTTTTCTGAGCCTCCTGCTATTTTTGGTGGAGTGGAACCCAATGTGAGATTTCTAAATTATAAACGATATGGAAAACGACAATGTATAAATTATATGGTCGATGTATGAGTAATATAAGCGTTGTACACCTCATGTATAAGCATTGTATAAGTTGTATGTTCGATGTATAAGTTATGTATGCGTTGTAAAAATTATATATGTGTTGAATGGAAGTGAAATATACCTATATATATATATAGACACGCCCCTTGTCCACAAACCATGGACGATATTTATTGGTTGTGATTGGTGTGAAAATTGATTGACAGCGAATGGTTGATTAGATTTGTTTGTGGTTGAAATTGATTGATTGTGGTTGAAAAATACCCGTTTGTGGTTGAGAATTATTTGGTTGAAACCACATAGGATTAGTTTGTGGAAATGAAAAAATATACATGATCAGCATAGAAATTTGTTAATTTTATGCACCTATATTTTATCTTTTTGTATATAAATAAATGTTACGCTGGGTATTTTCTTGTTGTTTTTATAGACATGTTGACCAAACCTCGTTCATCCTTAAAAGTGAAGAATAAATGCAATTTACTTGAAGAATTGCATAAGAGCTTTCATTGGAGACTAGATGTGTTCACATTAGCCATATGGAATATATGGAAGATTTAAAGATTTTATCTTATGCATTTTTGGAGTCTAACATGAGTCCACGTTTGGAAGAATTGATCACGTGCAAATCTTTTGTCAATCAATTAGCCACATGGAAGATTTGGAAGATATGGAAGGTATTCACCATGATATGTGCAGATATTCTTATAGATTATTTCCAAACAAGCTTAGTCAAGAAATGCATGTGATATGACAATAATTCTTGGAAAAGAGGCCCATATATTCATACAAATCTAATGAGCATTTGGCCAATTTCACCTATAAAAGCACATGTATACCCATTGTAACAAGTATTCTATATCCTATCCTATCCTATCCTATTCTATATTCTCTTCTCCATTAATAACAGTTCTTCTTCTTTTTATTATTTCTGCATTTTTCTTTTTCTTAGCAATCGGTGTTGTCTTCACAATTAGTTTTGGAAGAACACCAATTGTATTTTACATTTTTTGTTAGTGATTAGTTGTTTGATTAGTTTCAACGACAATCCTAATTTATTTTTTGTTGTTCTTCTTTTCCTGCAATTTTACTTTCTGCATTTTATTTCTGTTTTGCATTTTAATTTCCAATTGATAGTTGTGATTTGATCGTCGGTTCAATTAGATTTGTTCTGAATCGGATCGCAGTTTCAATTTTTATTGTCTTCAAAAACCAACCTCGAAAATCGTCTAACTCGCCCAAAAGATTAGATAAATAATTTAATTTTAATTTACCTCCCTGTGTTCGACCTGTATGCTACACACCTGTGCGCTTGCAGAATTTTATTACAAATATCGCGCTTTACTAGCGTCGATCAAGTTTTTGGCGCCGTTGCCGGGAAGGTAACAATTGAATTTTATTATTTATTTAATTTCTGATTCTTGTTAGTTTTTTTTTTCTTTTTGTAAAAAAAATCTTGCCAAATTTTATTTTATTTTCCTATTGTTTTCTTGTAGATATTTATAGATAAAAATCTTGATTAGTTGATTGTGTATCACATACTGATATCATAATCTCTAAGACAAGGAAAAAAATCTTGCCACTTTTTCTTTTAATTTTCCTTCTTTTTTTTTCATTTATTTCTTTCCTTTTTTTATTTTGCATTTCTTCCAATCTAATTCCTTCAGGAAGAAAAAATATATACAAAAAAAGAACGTTGCTAATTTTTCTTCAGTTTCTTTCCATCTTTCTACCACCTTGCTGATTTTCACATTTTTCTTTTCCCTTTCCTTTTATTTTTATTTGTTTCCATCTTTTGTCTACAACTTTCTAAAAAAAACTTTTGCAATTTCTTCTCTGTCTACTTTGATTTCTTTCTTGTTTTTGTCTGCTTTTATTTCTTCCCTCAATTTCTTCTACCCTTCCTCTCTACTCAAAAAACCTTGCTTTTTTCTCTTATTTCCATCCTCTTTTAATTTTTTTTCCTTTTTTGTTTGGTTTTTTACCATTCATTTCTTTCCCTTTCTTCTTGTTTAAATTTTCATAAAAAAAAAACTTGCATTCTTTTTTTTTTTTTCTTTCCAATTTCTTTTATCATTCACCTCCTACAATCTCTCTTTCCATTTTTTTCATTTATTTCTTTCCGGCTCTCTCCTTCATTAAAAAAAATCAACTTTCAAATTTTCTTTATTCTTTCCATCTTTCCACTTTCTTTCCAATCATCTACATTCTTTTTCTTTTTACAAATTTCAAAAAAAAAAAGATTCCTCTTTCGCAATTTTTTTCCTTTCTTCTTTTGTCTTTCTTGTTCTCAATACATTTGATTTCTTTTCTTCTCTTACAAATTCCCTTTCTTTTCAAAAAAAAATCCTCTTCTAATTTTACAACAATAAACAAAAGAAAAAAATTCTTTCTGTTTTTGTCTTCTCTTTTATTGCTTTCCCTTCTCAATTTCTTTTCCAAATCTTTTACAATTACTTTCCCTCCTTCCTTTACAATTCTCTTTCTTTCCTGAAATCTCTCTTCCCCTTTTTTTTTTTTTTGTCATTTGTTTCTTTCCTATTTGTCCACTTTTTCAACAATAATAAAAAAAGGGAAGGTCATAAAAAGATTCATTCTTTTTTTTTTCAATTATTTTTCCCTGCTTCATTTCTTCCCTCAAATCAAATAGCCCTTCCTCTCATATAATCTCATTTCACCACAGTTTTTTTTTTCAATCCACACTTCAAAAAGTTAGCTTCTTTTTTTTGTTAATTCCTTTGTTTCTTTTTCTTGTGCTTTTTTTGTTATTCAATTCATTCAAAAAAAAAACCAAAAAAAACGAGAGAGATTTCGAACTAAGGACAAGGTGACTAGAGTTCAAGCAACAAATCAAGATTTTAGAAATCAAAAGAAATTGCAAATAGTGAGATTTCAATCATTGACGCTACTCATCTTTTCTGGATGGACAGCCATACCCCACTGTAAATTTCTTTTAACTCTACAGGTGCTCTGCTGCAAAGAAAAAAAATATAGACAATTGTTGTAAAAAAATTCTGCAGGGGCAGCGGCTTGCTATGTACAATTTTTAGTTTTCTGCAATTTATTCTGTGACTGTTCTGTGACTGAATTTTCTGAATATATTTGGTGAGGAACGAATTTCCATTGCTACTATCATCAATCTCATCGTTTTTCAACAATAAAATTTTGATTTTTCAAAATAAAATAATTGAAAAGTGGTGTTTTGTGAAGTTGACTGTCTCGTATAATTGGATCGCGGATATATATTAGTTCAATTTATTGAACTTTTAGCAAAAGAGGTTGCATACTACCCGTAAAACATTGGTCGTATCCCTTAGTATTTATACTATACGTGAACGGCCATAAGACCCTCTTCCCCCTTCCAATTGAGTCAGTTAATTAATAGAGCACAACTCATTATTTTATATTATTTTGAATTGAGAATAATTTCTATCTTGCCGTGATTTCATTTCAAATGTCTGATTTAAAAAAATCATTGAGAGAATTGTGGGATAATAGTCGAAGTAGACGTCCGCTTGAAGAGTATGATTTTGAATTACAACTCATGAAGCAAAATTTTCCAAAATATCGCGAGCCAAATGTCAACAATTTTCAAAATTTTCAAAATGTCCAACATTTTCAAAGTTATGATCGAAATGACGACTTCAATTCAAATTTCAATAATTTCGATTATGGGCCACATCCACATCAAAACGGCTTTGAATCGCAACATACCTTTGATCAACATCAATATGGGGTGGGAAACCAATTCGGAAATAATTCTGAAAATGATTTTCAAATCGATCAAAATTTTAAAAATTACAACCCATATCCACATTTTGAATATGACCAAAATTGTAATTTTCCCTCGAATTTCGATAGTTTTGGTTACGAACATAATTTTCAAAATCAAAATGATTTCCAATACCATTTTTCTGAAAATTCAAACAACCACCACATTGGAAATAATTTTGATTGTGAAATTGATGTGGACTACAATTTTGAGAATCAAGAAATCCAAAATGAGAGCTCTCAAATCAACGATTCTGAAGAATGTCACTTTGATGAGAGGGTAGAAAGGCTAAATAAAAAGATGGATGAACTTCTTTGTTTAATGGCGTCTTATAAGGAACAACTCGAGCAACAAAATCAAATTCAAACAAGCAATGAATCAGAAAATAATCCAATTTATACTGACATTAAAAAATTTCAAATAACGACTTTGGAAATTGTGAATAATCATCTTGCTGAAGTTTTTCAAAATTCAACAAATGATTTGGACTTCAACTCTTTTCAGAAAAAAGATTTAAGCTTAGATTTTGACCTTCCTCTTTCAGGCTGCGAGAAACTTGAAATTTTTGAAATTGAACAAAATGAAAATGTTGAATTTTTTAAAAACTCAGAGTTGGAGAAGAATTTTAATGAACATGAATCTTTTGGATTGTATGAGGATGAAATGCCAAATGAGGGTGAAATAGAACCAAACCACAAATCCAAGTTTGAAAATTTTAACTTTGAAGAAACTTCCAACGAATTTGAAGTTGTCAGTGTCAAAAATACGTTGCCAATGAATGAAATTGAGAAATGTGATCACAAAGTCTTGAACAACACTCAGAATTCAAATTTCACTGAATTTATATACGATCACAAATTCTTGAAAAATTACACTGATAAATTTGTTGAACACATGAACTATTTTCGGAATGTTAGCTTTGTTGAAAAACTTCATGTTAGGACGACCCTGAACATTCATTTACTGGACTATAAATCTAGGTATAAAGATGAGATGGTTTTCAAAAACCTTTTCTTATTAGAACATATGCCTAGACATAGTGGGAATAGGATTCATCGGGCTAGAACCAAGTGTGGGGGGAAAAGTTGGTGGAATTCTTTGCATCGCATGCATCGTAAACACATATATCATTGTACATATGATCCATTCTTACATATAGTTAGGCTGCATTTCTGCAAATCATTTTGCATCTAATCCATCTATGGGATTTATCTTTCAAATTTAGGAAACGTTTACAGTGTGCACACTGTTTAGTTATAGTGTGGGGGGAGTCTGCATTGCATTCTTTTGATTTTTCTTTAATTTTTCTTTCTTTCTTTTCATGTAGGACCATCATGCATTTTAGACTGTAGTAACATGCATCATGTAGGACCATCATGCATTTTAGACTGTAGTAACAAGCATCATGTAGGACCATCATGCATTTTAGACTGTAGTAACATGCATCATGTAGGACCATCATGCATTTTAGACTGTAGTAACATGCCATTTTTATTGAAACATGACTCATTTTCAATTGATACAACAAAATAAGTTTACAATTTTTAGCTAGTTGATAGTATTTTTCTCTCTCAACTAAGTTCAAATTTGAAATATAATGAGAAGTTTAATTTTGAGGGATAATAGTGTAACCGGTACATAGGGAGATTCTTAGGTGATGGCCATGAAATCTATTCTATATTGTAGACTTTGTTTAAATAAATGGAGGACTTAAAATACTTATATTGGCTGTTTGAATCTTGAAAACTAAGTTATGTTAAGTTGAATTCACGTAGCTCTCTCTTATGCTAATATTTTCAATAATAATAAATAATAATCCAAGGGTATCCAACATTGCTTGTATATCAAGCGTTGGTGTGCAAACCCGCCAAGCTCTATCCGACATGTTGTTGACAAAGTCAACGTTGGAATATGTAACACCCCGTAATTCTGTGACATTAAGATTCTCAAATTAAAGTATAATTAATTTTTAAAACAAAAATTAAAAGAAAAAGATCCATGCAGTTGTTTAATTTAAGTATTGTAACTAACATGAAAAAGAGAAGTAAGGAGAGAACAATAATTATTATTGTTCTAAGACTTATTAACAAAGGCCTCTGTAGCGCAGTTGGTTAAGGCATCGGATTTGTAGCATGGAGGTCGGGGGTTCGAACCTCGGCGGCGACATAATTTTTTATCTTTGTTTTAGAGAAGAACATGCAAATATGTGTACGTATACAAATTCAAAATTTGAAAGGATAAGAACGTACATATAAGGAAATAAAGAAAATATATATATACACATATGAGAATATAAATATATATATATGCAAAAATATATGTATACGAAAGATAAAATTCAAGATAAGGCTACAGTCAATGAAATATGGCAACATCATTTGAATTTTGAAAATAAAATGAAATTTGTGCATATATATATACGCGTAAAATGGTCGTTAGAGGAATTATATACATATAAGAATATTTCATGTGAATAAAACAGTTAAATAAATTCCAGAAATTCAAAAGTTCGAAAATCAAACTTCTACGCCAAAACAATTCATTCGAAATTCAAATTTCTATGCCAAAACAGCTTGTGGGATCCAATGCTGACTCAGCACTGCGTGTTTGATAAGGTTTGGCTAGATTCATCTACGTACCTGGACTATTTTCTTAACTGGGTTCAATGCTGACTCAGCGCTGCATGTACGATAAGGTCTTGAGCAGCTATATAAACAGCCCTAGTCTTCATTCTCTTTGCACCAATTCTCTTCTATCCTTATGCTGCTAAGATTCATGGCTTCTTCCCTTCCTCTAAATTTTCTTAAATAATTAAAATAAAATATAAATTCAAGACATGGAGATGCTGCTCAAATCTGTTCAAGAGAAGATTCAAATCAAAGTGAAGAATTCAAAGGCTAAATCAACAAACCTCGAGCAACGACATACGAATCTTAGCATCGCCGTTCTTCTATTCTAGATCTAATTTCTGTAAGTTGGTTATTTCTAGACTTGAACGTTTTATTTTTATTTGTGACATGAAATTAAAAGGATATAAGAAAAATGCCTAATCTCTTCACTTGGATCTGTGTTTATTTAAGTTTTTGGATCTAATTCTTGACTATGGCCCAGAACATACTATGACTTTGATTGACGGCCTATGACTATTGAACAAAGAGGATAAGCCTATGCCTATGATCATGATTATGAGAACTATGACCATGAACCTATTGCCTTTGAATTACGAACATGAACCTTGATTTGGGACATACAACATATGACTATGACATTGCCTATGACAATGACTTATGACTATGGGAATTATTTTCCCTTTTGGGCTATGAACATTGCCTATAACTA
This sequence comes from Allium sativum, assembly GCA_030737875.1. Taxonomy (NCBI): domain Eukaryota; kingdom Viridiplantae; phylum Streptophyta; class Magnoliopsida; order Asparagales; family Amaryllidaceae; genus Allium; species Allium sativum. The sequence continues at coordinate 41,539,109 of CM060916.1, forward strand.
TGAACTTTGCCTATGATTCATAATTAGGAAAATTGTTGCTTAAGTTTTGTGGCTATGAAATTGGGTCTAAACCCGATTATCTATTTTATCTGTTCCTTGTTTTTCTTTGGTTTTAGACTGTGGGAATTTACCTATTCAGTTAGGTCTACCCATGCTCTTGAACCTATTCTATCTATTGGTTTTAGACCGTGGGAATTTACCTATTAAGTTAGGTCTACCCATATTCTTGAACCTACGTCGTTATCCAAACCTTTTATGCCAGTTATTATCCCTTTTCATAGCATCTTTGGTTCATTCCCTATTTTCTACGAATCTAGATTTATTTACAATCTAGGTTAAATCACGATTATACGAACAATGGGAATGCAATTTGGGGAAAATATGAAAATGAACATAAATGTAGTTATAAGCTTGGAAATTGGCATAAATTGGGAATATGTATTATGGCATGTTCATAGGAATGCAAATTGGATAAGTTTGACATATTAAATTTAGTATTAGCAAGTAAGCTAAATTTTAGGCATGAAATGTAAACTAGAATAATAATTCTAGTCTTACCATAAACTGTGAATTAGGAATGTTAAATCAAAATTGTGTTAATTAAAGATTTGGAATAAGTATATTAGCACAATTTTGAATTTAGCCATAATTGTGAGAAATTGTCATGTTTAGATTAAATTATGGTTAGTGACACTTAATTTGGTATAATTTACATACCAAAAAGTATAAATATGATAAATAAGAGGGAACGGGCCATAATAATAAATGTGACAATGTACATTAAAAGTGTAATAATGAAATAAGTAAATTAGGAGTAAATTTACTTATAGAATTTGTCATAAATGATAAATTGTTCATTTACCACAAAATATGTAACTTGCATGTAGGTAAAGTTTTGGCCATAAATTATAAACTAGGATATTTAATCTAGTTTTGGCAATGAAATAGGAAATGGCCTGAACTGCAAGTTGGGTTAGGACTTGGGCCTAGAATATAAGTATACTAGTGGGCAGGACAAAATGAAAATGGTAAAGGCCAAGTTTATTTAAAAAGGGAAAATGGACTTTGAAGATAAATTGTTGACAATTTATATATGGACAAAAGAAAGGTTTTCTCTTTGAATAACACATACACCTGAAAGTTCTAGGGTGACAGAGAGGATAGTGTCTAGGCTTGGGTTTGGAAAATACAAGTTTCCTGCCCTCCCTGGCTATCCCTAACTGATCCGAAGGACGGGATGGTTGTTTTCAAAACCAGATTTGTAAATTAATCAAAAACCCTTTGAACTTAGAAAACATGAATATGCCTAACTCGAGGTTAGACTGAGTTGCGGTGTAAACCTGCCCGGAACCGACCGGCACATCCAATAACCGCAGCAATATCTGTCTAATGTGAGAGGTTACGACTTTAATTTATTAATTAAAGCTAGAACAAGAATGGGAGAGTTAAGTCCATAGAAACACTTAACCAACTTAACACAGTTAAGCTAGAATGGGAAGGTTAAGTCCATAGGAACACTTAACCAACTTAACACAGTTAAGCTAGAATGGGAAGGTTAAGGAACACTTAACCAACTTAGCACAGTTAAAGCTAGAATGGGAGGGTTAAGTCCATGGGAATACTTAGCCAAATTAACATGTTGACTAGACTAGAAGGTGGGGTTAAGTAAAGTTAATACACTTAGCCAATTTAACATGTTAATTAGACTAGAGGTTGGGGTTAAGTAATACACTTAGCCAATTTAATATGTTAGCTGGACTAGACCATAGGGTTAAGTAAACGTGAACGCTTAACCATCAGAATATGATAAATGAATAGGGTTAAGTAAAAAGCATAAAGGGATAACACTTAACCAGTTTATCAGGATAAATGAAGAGGGTTAAGTTAGCTTGAATTGACTAATGACACTTAACCAACCCAAATTGACGGGAAAGAGAACTTAGTAGTAATTCTTAGTATAACACGAGAAGGAGCGAATGTCCGTCCGAGAAGGCTCCAACGAATTGGGTTACGAAGCCCGAGGCTTCGAGGGGACGTGAGGGTACTCTTGGTATCCCTCTGTGAGGCTGCAGATGATCCGCCTGGGCCCACAGAGGTTAAGGTCTGCGTAGAAGAACCAGGGGTATGCCTTGGTTGCAATATATATGGCAACCTAAAGACTAGGATGGAACGGCGTGATTCGACGAGAAAACGGTAGCCCTGTGATAGCAACTCGTCGTCTACCATCCATCTTGAGTCAGTCGAGATACGTGAAGCGGAAAGGCGGAGAACTCCAAAAGACCATAATTGCTATCTAGTTATGGGTGAGGATGGCCATAGGATAGTGGGGCACCGGGGGCCGGCGTATAGTTCTCATTTTACAAAGGGTGACTTTCATTAGTTGAGGGAGGGGTCAAGTGGGACCATAGCCACTGGAATAAAAACAGACCTTAGCATCTGCATCGGCAGATATCTGAAAGCTCCCGACCGAGTTCTGTATTCCTTGATTTGCCCTGTCACAGGACTCGGACCGCACATTACAGGACATGTGCATCTAGACAAGCGATAACGATTCGCGATACATGCGTGGGGAAGTATAGGAACATATACCACTCTAGGTAGTGTGTCCTAGACTTGGGGGCATCGTTTGACAGGTAGCGTAATCCCTAGTTGGACTAGGTGGCATAAATCCGAGAAGCGTTCAGCAGATAGCGTAAACTCTAGTTAAATCTAGAAAGCACTTGATAGAAAACCCTAGATTTGATCTAGGTAATAAATAATAAATGTATGCCGGAATGCAATGGAAAATACAGGGATTGGGATCACATTATCATTACTAGTTGGGACACTAGGTAGGTGGTGCAGAGATATAGAAATCAGTATAATAAGGAAATAGCGAAGCGGCGAAGTATTAGAGCGAAGCGGCGAAAGTATTAGAGTGTATCCAGTTTATCTTATCTTAGCATATCTTGTGATTACCTTGTCCAATCTTGTTGACCCTATCGTCATGGTGTAATCTTGTATTCAGTTAATTCATGTCGTTTTGTTTTCCATGTTCACATGCTAGAAGTTACTGAACTTACTCAGGCTTTATGTCTGACTCTGTTTTTCTTTCGTCTTCTTTTCTTCCGTTTCCCCCCCAGGTAGTAGAGGAGGGAGTAGTATAGCTCAGGTTAAGTTGGACTGTCACTCTTTCCCAGCTTGAAGATTTATCGAAGTCTGCTTGGATTCTCTTATCAGATGCTATGGCTGGCTCATGCAAAAATTGGGGAATATAAATGTTGTTTTATGCTTCTTAATTTTGTAAGACAGATGATACTCTGATATTGTAAATAAATCATTGTACAAATTATTTTATCAATAAAGCAAAGTTTTATCTTCCGCTGTTTAATTTCTGTTTGTCTTGTAATTTATCTGCATCTTTTACCCTAAATGCTCCACAGAACTTAGTGCATTCCCTTTGTGAGTGACACTAACGGATGTGGGGTGTTACACGTGGTATCAGAGCTGAAGGTTACCAGATCAGATAAAGGATTTGAAAAATTATTTTCAAACGGTTTTAAAAGAAGCATTTTCAAAAGAAGAGATTTGTTTTAAAGGCATATTCCCCAAAGCCATATGCACTATCTTCTCTTCCTCTGTTTAAATTCTTGTCTCCTTCTTTCTTGAGTCTCTGGGGCTTCTGGCTTTCTGGGAGGTAACCTCATCGAAGGGCAAAGTAGTGCCCGGCTTCCATCCATAGCCGTAGTTGTTTCATCTACGGGAAGTTTTCTTTCAAAGCTTATAAGGTTTTCCGGACAATGGAGGCAGTTTTCGAGAGATTTGTCAACATGACTACACACGGAAGGGGATGAGGAGTTTGGCTGAGGAGCATAACCCTAGGATGAGGAATTCATGGATGTAGACTTAGCACATGAAGGAGGAAGAAATTATAAAGCCTAAGACAAGAGGAAGTATCTTTACTAGGGTATGATAGGGCATATACTTAAGGACAAGGGCAAGAACGAGGACGAGATTTTCAGAAGGACAAGTACATGCTTTCGCCACCAAGCGTACCTAGGAGAAAGGTAGTCCGGTTGGAAGAGTCTAGTTTTCTGTTCGTGCTATTTCCTTAGGTTCTAGCGCTTCTCATTTGTTCATATCCACTTTCATAGTTGGGTCTCTGCACCATAGTACTTGTATAGTAGATAGATCCCACTAGAGTCTCAAATACAATTGGTGGTCCGACCAGTTTATTTTTTTGTTAGTAGGGATTTGAGAATAGCTATCGAGTTTGCTTATATCATCTCACGTAGATCGTCTAAATTCGGGGGAGATATTCCTTGGGTGCTTGTCTGATATTGGTTTAGGCCTTTGGGGCTTGTACTTGAGGAATGTCGAGTTCGACTAGGATGGTTTGCGTGAGAGATGAATAGTTGTGACAGGCGCTCTAAAAAGCGCGTAGTGATCTTTCAACCCTTATAGTTATGGCATGGTGGATAAGGGAGAGACCTCTAATCATACACTTGGTACCGTGATTGACATCTGTTTATTTTGGAAATGGAGGTTAGGAACTTCACAATCGTGAAGATAAATTGTTTAAGATACAGTGGAGTAAAGCTCAAGAAGGCTAGATACTAGCAACATGCCCTTTTTCCTTAAGGGTGCATCCTTGATTTCTCTGTTTAGGAGCTTTACGCGTAGTTGTTTCTCTCTTTCCAAAGTATATCCTCTAGGTCGTATCTGCGATCCTTAGGTAGAAGCCAATGGATGTAAACATGTATTTGAAACATGTTATGGTTGAATGGTTGCAAATGGTTGCTCGTGGATGCATATGCATACGTATTAGGCACTACATCAAGTTCGGACACTCTCATATTGCATTTACATATATGCATTTGTTTATAAGTTGAACTTGATATGATATCATATGGACGTTGCATATGGATGAATGGCTGTGCACGCATGTAGTATACACACGACTAGGGATGTTTGCATGCATGATTGGACGCATGGCACTAACATGATTTGCATTAAGGAGGTCAACTGAATCAGTAGACCGCCTGATTTTGCATTAGATAGAGACATATACACACACTATGCATATGAACATGAAAGCATTAGAAATCTTTTAAGGACAATGAATGCCTGTGATTGAATGGTTGAGTAGATGGGTGATTGGATGGTAGAACACATTCTTCCTAACTTGAAGATTTCGGGGACGAAATCCTTTTAAGTGGGGGAGAATGTAACACCCCGTAATTCTGTGACATTAAGATTCTCAAATTAAAGTATAATTAATTTTTAAAAGAAAAATTAAAAGAAAAAGATCCATGCAGTTGTTTAATTTAAGTATTGTAACTAACATGAAAAAGAGAAGTAAGGAGAGAACAATAATTATTATTGTTCTAAGACTTATTAACAAAGGCCTCTGTAGCTCAGTTGGTTAAGGCATTGGATTTGTAGCATGGAGGTCGGGGGTTCGAACCTCGGCGGCGGCATAATTTTTTATCTTTGTTTTAGAGAAGAACATGCAAATATGTGTACGTATACAAATTCAAAATTTGAAAGGATAAGAACGTACATATAAGGAAATAAAGAAAATATATATATACATATGAGAATATAAATATATATATATATATATATATATGCAAAAATATATGTATACGAAAGATAAAATTCAAGATAAGGCTACAGTCAATGAAATATGGCAACCTCATTTGAATTTTGAAAATAAAATGAAATTTGTGCATATATATATACGCGTAAAATGGTCGTTAGAGGGATTATATACATATAAGAATATTTCATGTGAATAAAACAGTTAAATAAATTCCAGAAATTCAAAAGTTCGAAAATCAAACTTCTACGCCAAAACAATTCATTCGAAATTCAAATTTATACGCCAAAATAGCTTGTGGGACCCAATGCTGACTCAGCACTGCGTGTTTGATAAGGTTTGGCTAGATTCATCTACGTACCTGGACTATTTTCTTAACTGGGTTCAATGCTGACTCAGCGCTGCGTGTACGATAAGGTCTTGAGCAGCTATATAAACAGCCCTAGTCTTCATTCTCTTTGCACCAATTCTCTTCTATCCTTATGCTGCTAAGATTCATGGCTTCTTCCCCTCTTCTAAATTTTCTTAAATAATTAAAATAAAATATAAATTCAAGACATGGAGATGCTGCTCAAATCTGTTCAAGAGAAGATTCAAATCAAAGTGAAGAATTCAAAGGCTAAATCAACAAACCTCGAGCAACGACATACGAATCTTAGCATCGCCGTTCTTCTATTCTAGATCTAATTTATGTAAGTTGGTTATTTCTATACTTGAACGTTTTGTTTTTATTTGTGACATGAAATTAAAAGGATATAAGAAAAATGCCTAATTTCTTCACTTGGATCTGTGTTTATTTAAGTTTTTGGATCTAATTCTTGACTATGGCCAGAACATACTATGACTTTGATTGACGGCCTATGACTATTGAACAAAGAGGATAAGCCTATGCCTATGATCATGATTATGAGAACTATGACCATGAACCTATTGCCTTTGAATTACGAACATGAACCTTGATTTGGGACATACAACATATGACTATGACATTGCCTATGACAATGACTTATGACTATGGGAATTATTTTCCCTTTTGGGCTATGAACATTGCCTATAACTATGAACTTTGCCTATGATTCATAATTTGGAAAATTGTTGCTTAAGTTTTGTGGCTATGAAATTGGGTCTAAACCTGATTATCTATTTTATCTGTTCCTTGTTTTTCTTTGGTTTTAGACTGTGGAAATTTACCTATTCAGTTAGGTCTACCCATGCTCTTGAACCTATTCTATCTATTGGTTTTAGACCGTGGGAATTTACCTATTAAGTTAGGTCTACCCATATTCTTGAACCTACGTCGTTATCCAAACCTTTTATGCCAGTTATTATCCCTTTTCATAGCATCTTTGGTTCATTCCCTATTTTCTACGAATCTAGATTTATTTACAATCTAGGTTAAATCACGATTATACGAACGGTGGGAATGCAATTTGGGGAAAATATGAAAATGAACATAAATGTAGTTATAAGCTTGGAAATTGGCATAAATTGGGAATATGTATTATGGCATGTTCATAGGAATGCAAATTGGATAAGTTTGACATATTAAATTTAGTATTAGCAAGTAAGCTAAATTTTAGGCATGAAATGTAAACTAGAATAATAATTCTAGTCTTACCATAAACTGTGAATTAGGAATGTTAAATCAAAATTGTGTTAATTAAAGATTTGGAATAAGTATATTAGCACAATTTTGAATTTAGCCATAATTGTGAGAAATTGTCATGTTTAGATTAAATTATGGTTAGTGACACTTAATTTGGTATAATTTACATACCAAAAAGTATAAATATGATAAATAAGAGGGAACGGGCCATAATAATAAATGTGACAATGTACATTAAAAGTGTAATAATGAAATAAGTAAATTAGGAGTAAATTTACTTATAGAATTTGTCATAAATGATAAATTGTTAATTTACCACAAAATATGAAACTTGCATGTAGGTAAAGTTTTGGCCATAAATTATAAACTAGGATATTTAATCTAGTTTTGGCAATGAAATAGGAAATAGCCTGAACTGCAAGTTGGGTTAGGACTTGGGCCTAGAATATAAGTATACTAGTGGGCAGGACAAAATGAAAATGGTAAAGGCCAAGTTTATTTAAAAAGGGAAAATGGACTTTGAAGATAAATTGTTGACAATTTATATATGGACAAAAGAAAGGTTTTCTCTTTGAATAACACATACACCTGAAAGTTCTAGGGTGACAGAGAGGATAGTGTCTAGGCTTGGGTTTGGAAAATACAAGTTTCCTGCCCTCCCTGGCTATCCCTAACTGATCCGAAGGACGGGATGGTTGTTTTCAAAACCAGATTTGTAAATTAATCAAAAACCCTTTGAACTTAGAAAACATGAATATGCCTAACTCGAGGTTAGACTGAGTTGCGGTGTAAACCTGCCCGGAACCGACCGGCACATCCAATAACCGCAGCAATATCTGTCTAATGTGAGAGGTTACGACTTTAATTTATTAATTAAAGCTAGAACAAGAATGGGAGAGTTAAGTCCATAGAAACACTTAACCAACTTAACACAGTTAAGCTAGAATGGGAAGGTTAAGTCCATAGGAACACTTAACCAACTTAACACAGTTAAGCTAGAATGGGAAGGTTAAGGAACACTTAACCAACTTAGCACAGTTAAAGCTAGAATGGGAGGGTTAAGTCCATGGGAATACTTAGCCAAATTAACATGTTGACTAGACTAGAAGGTGGGGTTAAGTAAAGTTAATACACTTAGCCAATTTAACATGTTAATTAGACTAGAGGTTGGGGTTAAGTAATACACTTAGCCAATTTAATATGTTAGCTGGACTAGACCATAGGGTTAAGTAAACTTGAACGCTTAACCATCAGAATATGATAAATGAATAGGGTTAAGTAAAAAGCATAAAGGGATAACACTTAACTAGTTTATCAGGATAAATGAAGAGGGTTAAGTTAGCTTGAATTGACTAATGACACTTAACCAACCCAAATAGACGGGAAAGAGAACTTAGTAGTAATTCTTAGTATAACACGAGAAGGAGCGAATGTCCGTCCGAGAAGGCTCCAACGAATTGGGTTACGAAGCCCGAGGCTTCGAGGGGACGTGAGGGTACTCTTGGTATCCCTCTGTGAGGCTGTAGATGATCCGCCTGGGCCCACAGAGGTTAAGGTCTGCGTAGAAGAACCAGGGGTATGCCTTGGTTGCAATATATATGGCAACCTAAAGACTAGGATGGACCGGCGTGATTCGGCGAGAAAACGGTAGCCCTGTGATAGCAACTCGTCGTCTACCATCCATCTTGAGTCAGTCGAGATACGTGAAGCGGAAAGGCGGAGAACTCCAAAAGACCATAATTGCTATCAAGTTATGGGTGAGGATGGCCATAGGATAGTGGGGCACCGGGGGCCGGCGTATAGTTCTCATTTTACAAAGGGTGCCTTTCATTAGTTGAGGGAGGGGTCAAGTGGGACCATAGCCATTGGAATAAAAACAGACCTTAGCATCTGCATCGGCAGATATCTGAAAGCTCCCGACCGAGTTCTGTATTCCTTGATTTGCCCTGTCACAGGACTCGGACCGCACATTACAGGACATGTGCATCTAGACAAGCGATAACGATTCGCGATACATGTGTGGGGAAGTATAGGAACATATACCACTCTAGGTAGTGTGTCCTAGACTTGGGGGCATCGTTTGACAGGTAGCGTAATCCCTAGTTGGACTAGGTGGCATAAATCCGAGAAGCGTTCAGCAGATAGCGTAAACTCTAGTTAAATCTAGAAAGCACTTGATAGAAAACCCTAGATTTGATCTAGGTAATAAATAATGAATGTATGCCGGAATGCAATGGAAAATACAGGGATTGGGATCACATTATCATTACTAGTTGGGACACTAGGTAGGTGGTGCAGAGATATAGAAATCAGTATAACAAGGAAATAGCGAAGCGGCGAAGTATTAGAGCGAAGCGGCGGAAGTATTAGAGTGTATCCAGTTTATCTTATCTTAGCAAATCTTGTGATTACCTTGTCCAATCTTGTTGACCCTATCATCATGGTGTAATCTTGTATTCAGTTAATTCATGTCGTTTTGTTTTCCATGTTCACATGCTAGAAGTTACTGAACTTACTCAGGCTTTATGTCTGACTCTGTTTTTCTTTCGTCTTCTTTTCTTCCGTTCCCCCCCCCCAGGTAGTAGAGGAGGGAGTAGTATAGCTCAGGTTAAGTTGGACTGTCACTCTTTCCCAGCTTGAAGGTTTATCGAAGTCTGCTTGGATTCTCTTATCAGATGCTATGGCTGGCTCATGCAAAAATTGGGGAATATAAATGTTGTTTTATGCTTCTTTATTTTGTAAGACAGATGATACTCTGATATTGTAAAGAAATCATTGTACAAATTATTTTATCAATAAAGAAAAGTTTTATCTTCCGCTGTTTAATTTCTGTTTGTCTTGTAATTTATCTGCATCTTTTACCCTAAATGCTCCACAGAACTTAGTGCATTCCCTTTGTGAGTGACACTAACGGATGTGGGGTGTTACAGAATATCTTGGTCTCATTTTATGAGATTGGACACCTAAGGATTACCGACATATTGTTGACAAAGTCAGCGTCGGTCTGCACAATCCGCCAAGCTCTGTCCTAACTCTCCGTCAGTCCGCAAGGCAATGTATGGGTGGTATACCTTGGTCTTTTAAGTTAGGTGTATGTAATTAATCATAAATTTTTAACTTTTATAAATAGAGAATAAGCGATGATGCCCAAACATTTCTTGACCTTATTTATTTGAATAGCCATGCAAAAGGAAATTAGAATACCACTTTACAAACTGTGCCAAGCAAACTAAGAATTTATTTCATGGTTGCACTATGTTATCGACCGAATCAACTGGCCAAACTAGAATTTAACATTTGAAAACTTGAATTATATTGAAAATTTGTGACAAGTTGAGGTATCTAAAATAAAATCAACTAATTTGAAATTGTTAACTTAAATTATTGTACCACTTCCCGAAACAAATCGTGTTTTCATTTTTTTTGTTTCAATTGCATAAGTCCTATGCATTCATGTAGTTACATTAGAGCCATAGCATATTGCATTTGGATTTTGTGGGTAGTATCCGCTGAAAACCCTCACGAGACACCACTCGTCCTACTAGGGACACCTAGAGGTTTAACGGCTTGTTGCATATGCTCAATGCAATCGTGTTTCCTACGAAAGTGTGACCTATCTAGATAGTTTTTCATATTTTTTTTGTTTTACTAGAGGACGAGTAAAAGATAAGTGTGGGGGTATTTGATCAGCATAGAAGTATGTTAATTTTATGCACCTATATTTTATCTTTTTGTATATAAATAAATGTTACGCTGGGTATTTTCTTGTTTTTTTTATAGATATGTTGACCAGACCTCGTTCATCCCTAAAAGTGAAGAATAAATTCCATTTACTTGAAGAATTGCATAAGAGCTTTCATTGGAGACTAGATGTGTTCACATTAGCCATATGGAAGATTTGGAAGATTTAAAGATTTTATCTTATGCATTTTGGGAGTCTAACATGAGTCCATGTTTGGAAGAATTAATCACATGCAAATCTTTTGTCAATCAATTAGCCACATGGAAGATTTGGAAGATATGGAAGGTATTCACCATGATATGTGCAGATATTCTTAGAGATTATTTCCAAACAAGCTTAGTCAAGAAAGGCATGTGATATGACAATAATTCTTGGAAAAGAGGCCCATATATTCATACAAATCTGATTAGCATTTGGCCAATTCACCTATAAAAGCACATGTATACCCATTGTAACAAGTATTCTGTATCCTATCCTATCCTTTTCTATTCTATATTCTCTTCTCCATTAATAATAGTTCTTCTACTATTTATTGTTTCTGCATTTTTATTTTTCTTAGCAATCAGTGTTGTCTTCACAATTAGTTTTGGAAGAACACCAATTGTATTTTACATTTTTTTGTTAGTGATTAGTTGTTTGATTAGTTTCAACGACAATCCAAATTTATTTTTTTTGTTCTTCTTTTCCTGCAATTTTACTTTCTGCATTTTATTTCTGTTTTGCATTTTAATTTCCAATTGATAGTTGTGATTTGATCGTCGTGTTCAATTAGATTTGTTCTGAATCGGATCGCAGTTTCAATTTTTATTGTCTTCAAAAACCAACCTCGAAAATCGTCTAACTCACCCAAGAGATTAGATAAATAATTTAATTTTAATTTACCTCTCTCTGTTCGACCTGTATGCTACACACCTGTGCGCTTGTAGAATTTTATTACAAATATCGCGCTTTGCTAGCGTCGATCAATACATGCTGCCTGCATGCGAATTAGATGCATGAAGTCCCCATTGTCAAAAGCTGCGAGGCTTTAAGGTAGAGCGAGGAGCCGTACTAGGGATGACCCCGATTTTAACTAGCCTGCCGTTATGCTGCCAAAATTTTGAATAATATTCATGTGTTAGAATTGTTTTCATTTGTTGAAATTATTTTCATATGTTGAAACCGCATTCATGTGTTGAATAGAAATTCATTCATTGAATAAAAATTCATGTGTTGAATGGTATTAGTGTTTTAAATAAATTGTTTTAACAAAAAAAATCACAATTTTATTTTATATATACGAACTATAGAAAACATTCATGTGTTGAATAGAAATTCATTCGTTGAATAGAAATTCATGTGTTGAATGGTATTCGTGTTTTGAAATAAATTGTTTTATAATGAAAATCATATTTTTGTTATCTATATGAACTATATAAAATAGTCGTGTTTTGAAATAAATGGTTTTATAATAAAAATCATATTTTTATCGTCTATATGAACTACATAAAATAGTCGTGTTTTGAAATAAACTGTTTTATAATAAAAATCATATTTTTATCATCTATATGAACTATGTAAAATAGTCGTGTTTTGAAATAAATTGTTTTATAATAAAAATCATATTTTTATCGTCTATATGAACTATATAAAATAGTCGTGTTTTGAAATAAATTGTTTTTTAATAAAAATCATATTTTTATCATCTATATGAACTATATAAAATAGTCGTGTTTTGAAATAAATTGTTCTATAAGAAAAATCATATTTTTAACATCTATATGAACAATATAAAATAGTCGTGCTTTGAAATAAATTGTTTTGCAATAAAAATCACATTTTTATTATATACATGAATTGGTAAAAATAGTGAAGTGTCAAAATAAATGTCAGTTGGATAAAAATATCATTTTTATCAAATGTATGAAAAGAAAATAGTTTTGAAATCGAAGAATCAATTATATATATATATATATATATAATTGAAACATATCGAATAACGACGCTGTAGTTCGTGTTTTGAAACCGTGATTTCAAACGATTAGTGCGGGAGATCCGACCATCGGATTTTCCCGAAACCGAAACAGTTGGGTTCACTTTGGAAATATCTTTCCAACGACACCAACTTTGTAAAGATTCAACGGTTGGATTGTCTGGAATGTTTAATTCAAATCTGAAGAAAAACAGCGCCATAATCGATTATATTTAGGGTGCGTTTTTTAGAGGTCCCTGTTAAGTTTCAAAATATAAAAAAAAACCCAGTCATAAACTTATTGAAAATTAGGTCCCTATTTTCTGAAAATTCATCAAAAAAATATAAAAAAAATATAAAAAAATCACGTAAATTCATATTTAAATAAAACATTTAAAGGATAAAAAATTCAGAACAAAAAACCATCAAACAAGGCGTCAAAAATAAAATAAAAAACAGAAAAAAATGAAATTTGCAGTTAAATGCATAATAGTATGCAGATATATCATTTTCCTGCATACATCCGTGCTTATTTTTCACTACATTCATCTTCGCTGATTTTTATTTATGCAAATACATGCTTACATGTGTGCAAATATTTCAAATTCTTGCACACATTTGTGTAGGTTTATTTTCAGATTTCCAAACCGAACACAGCTTACGGAAAAGTTGCATACATATATGCAATTATCAGTAATAATTGCATAAATATATGCAACTATTTATTTATTTTTCCGTGGAATCCTGAAATTATTTCCAGACTTTAGAATTTTTTTTATGAAGTACCGCACATTTTTTTTTTAAAAAAAAGGTGGAACTCAGAAAATAGGGGGTGGGTTTTAATTTTAATTTTTTTTATATATATAAATTAGGTCCCTACTTTTAACTAACGTGTTATCCTATAAAAATGTTGCACACATGTGTGCATGTTTTCTGAGACACATTTGGATGCAAATAAAAATGAACTGAAAACATACAGTTAAATCTAGGCGCTGTAAGAACTGTAATAATTGCACATATGCATGTAATAAACTCAAAAAGGTGCATAATATTATGCATTTAACTGTAGTTTTTTCTGTTTTTTTGCTGTTTTCGTCTTTCTGACATGACTTTTGTTGTTTTTTGAATTGAATTTTTTGTATAATGCATATTTTATTTTATTACTAATTTATGAATTTTTTTTTATTTTTTTAATTATTATTCTATAAGTTTCAAAAACAGGGACCTAATTTATAATAAGTTTATGACCGGATGTGAGCCTAATTAAGTTTCAAAATAGGGATGTGAGCCTAATATTCACTTATATATATATATATATATAATTAAATTAGATCGAATAACGATGCTGCAGTTCGTATTTTGAAATCGAAACTTCAAACGAGCGTACCGGGAGATCCGACCGTCGGATTTTTCCAAAACTGGAACCAATGGATTCGTTTTGAAAAGATCTTTCAAACGATATAAAATTTGTGAAGATCCAACAGTTATATTTTTAGATATGTGTAGATCAAATCTGAAGAAAAACAGCGCCACGACCGCGTTATGGCCTGAATCGTCTTTTGAATAAATTGGCTATTTTTAAATAAATAAAAATAGCGATAAATATTTATAAAATATTATAAATGATATGGAATGTGAAATTTTGAAACTAACTGAAGGTTAGCTAAGTCAAATGGTTTCCTGGGTTTTAATCTGATGTTGGTTTCGGCCTTCGGGGTTAATATTTGGGAAATCGTTCTCGTACTGATTTACAGTTAGTGACTAATGAATTGGAATAGGGCGTATGTTGTGTTTGTGTAGCACATTTTTATTATATACGCGAGTTGCTCAGAAAGACCGGGTTTATCCCATTCTCAATAACTGAATCGACGATAAGAAGTCGATGATGAAGACGGTGGTTGAAGACTGGAGATCTTCACCTCAGTTGGATGATAAATGATGTCCTGATCGGGAGGCATTCCGAAATATGGATAATGAGTGGTGATCGTCCAGACGTACGTGGAGATCGATGGGTATGCGAGGTATATAGTGCCTCTTGTTTCGTTCAGACCCAGAACGGACTTGTAAATGGACTGTGTGTCTGACATTGGAATTCGTTTTATGTGATTGATAGCCATCAGTTGCATGGTGTGAATTGCCTGTGTGGCATGCTAAGATGTAGTGATCAAGGCTTCTGTTGAAAAGCAAATTCTTGTGATTGATGATCAAAGCACGGCCTGTGTGGCATAGCTTTGTGTATAACGTGAATTCGCGAGCCTCACACACCGGTATGAACCAGAAACAGGAGAGGACCTAAGGGGGGACGTGCGTTTCTTTCTAGCTAGAGGTGGTGTCAGTGCTTAAACTGGCTGACATTTATACTATTTTCACCTGTGAGGTTGTTGCTGTTGCGAGGCGCCTCATATATATCAGTCGATCCGGGACCGATGGAGTCATTTGTTGGCTCATTTACACCCCAAAGGGTGGGGAAACGCATTGTTCAGGCATTATAATCCACTCCATGTGGACCGGCACTAACGATCCAAGGTACGGTTGTGGTTGTGCCTGAGACTCGGGATAGATAGTCTCGAATTCGGTAAGGACTATCTTTTGCCTTGGTTCATGACGGAAATCCTATTTCCAAATACGAAATCGTGCGGTTTTGATTGTAAACCTATATTTGGCGACATAGTGGCATGGGACGCTCATGTCATCTATGATTGATATTTATGATTGTTTTATAAAATTAGAAACTAACTGGAAACGAGCTAAGACGGATGGTTTCCTTGGTATTAGTCTGATGTTGGTTTCGGCCTTCGGGGTTAATGCCTAGGGAATCATTCTCTTACTATTTTACAGTTGGAGTCTGATTAAGAATGCTTTTGTTTTATTCGTATCAAGCATATTTTGGTCATTATAAGGTAAAAATCTATCCTCCGGTTTGCGTTGTATTGTGTGATGGGAACTGAGTCTTATAATGGCTTCATTTTTATAAAAAGCATTGCAATGTTTAAAATATTTACTTGTTTTAAAGCACTGGCAATCCAATGGAGTAAACCCGTTCCGCGAAAGTGGCGTGGTCTTGTGATTAGCTAAATTATTTAATGTGTTAAGTAGATGTCTCATACCAGTCCCATGACTGACTCATAGTTTGTTTCACTTGCAAACTCGTATGCCCTTATTTCTACATGGGTAGCCTTGTCTTCAGGTTTCAGCAGACTCTTTCTGGATAGCTGGAGCTGAAGATGGATTCTAACATTTATCTCTTTTTATGCTTTTCAGCTCCTATTGTAATATTATGTTTGTTTTCCGCTGTAGACATTTATGTATAACTGAACTGTATTTGTATTAAGTATGATCATGTATAACCAGTGTATTATTTGTACATTATCTGGTGTATTTATTTATTTCTGTTCTGCTATTATCTGTTTATGTGTTATATTCCAAAGACTACCCTTGCCACCGTCAGTACGGGGTTTGAGGTCGTCACAACGTGGTATTAGAGCTTTGGTTAAGCTTAGTGCTGGAATATAACATATTAACGAACTCGTCAGAAATAGAACCAGTAGTGTTCTAGGATGAATAACTCATTACAGATAGGATCAGTAATATCCTAGTATGAGTAAAGCAAAATGAAATACACCCCGATAGACACATTTACATTCAAGTATATGTTTCTATGTTTTAAAATACCTTTTATGTTGACCTGACACTTGATCTGCTATTTGCAGAAGTACTAGAAAATGAGTGTCAGAAACAAGAGGAATGCTGAACTAGATCTTGAGGCTCTATTAAAGAGATATCAAAATCTGGGCAGAGCACAATTCTCGGGCAATGAATCTATAATTCAAACTCAAGCTTGGATGAGTTCTGTTGAAAGAATTTTTGAACGTATCCAGTTGAGGGATGATCAGAAAAGATTAGTGGCATCCTGGGCATTCAAAGAAGAAGCTTTAATCTGGTGGGAAACAATCATCAAGGATAATCTAGAAGGTGATATCACCTGGGATTGATTCAAAGAGATTTTCCTAGAAATATTTACTCCTTCTGAAGCAACTAAGCGGTTATGTGATGAATTCTCTTATCTGATACAAGGAGATATGACCATCCCCGAATATCATAAGAAATTCAATGAACTTTCTCACTTTGCCCCTCATCTAATTCAAGATCCAAAGAGGAAGAATCTGAGGTTTATTCATGGCCTACAAAGAAAATATCAGAATAGTGTAATGAGGAATGTGAAGCTTCCTTTTTCAGAAATGATATACATGGCTTACCAGTATGAGGATCTCGACAAGAAAGATATGTGGCGTTACGAAGAGAAGGTCAATTCTAGTAATAAAGGTGAGTCTGAAACTGATAGTCCGGAGGCCAGTCCGATGTCTGAGGTCAGTAAGAAGCCTAAAGTAAATCTGAAAAGGGCCAGATCTGAGAAAAAACCAGTAACGGCGACCATGTCTCTAACTGCAAAGCAGGGGCATCTGACCAGGAATTGTAAATTCTCGAAGAAACGAAAGAATGATGGATTTAAATCCAACAAAAAGCTTCAGAAAAGTAAAAGATGCAATCAATGCCATCGGTTTGGCCATGTAAAGCAAGACTGCCAGCTGTTAAAAGCGACCAAAGAGGCTCATGTAAATGAACTAGCAGAAACTTCTGAGCCCTCAGCTAGTCAGGGAAGGCCAGATGTTTTAGAAGGCACGCTAACTGTCAAAGATATCCCAGTTAAAGTACTGTTTGACACTGGCGCGTCGCGAAGCTTTGTTGCAAATAATGCAGTTAAGAAACTGGATTTGAATTTGAAGAAGCTCAAGGAACCAATGACTGTCCATAATCCGGTTGGGGGTTCCCTTGATCTCAGTTGGGTTTGTGGGGTGCCGGTTTCTTTTTCTCATTATCGGTTCCCTACCATCGCGGTCGTCATGAATTTTATAGAGTTTGACCTTATCTTGGGTTAGACTGGTTGACCAAATATGAAGCTGAGGTTAAATGCACCGACAGAGTCGTTAAGGCGAAAATTAAATCTGGTGACTATATAAGCATTTTCTGTCAAGGCCCGAATTCAAATAGAAAAGATTTTTGGGCATCTTTGGATGTTTCTCCTGCTCCAATAGAAAATATCCCTGTGGTCCCAGAGAATATTCGTGACCTCATCAAAGATATTCCTGACGTAATGAAATATGCGGATGTGTTCGAAGAAGTTCTTAGCTTACCTCCGTAGAGAGATTGATTTCAAGATCGCTTTAATCCCGAATGCAAGGCCAGTAGTGCATGCTATTCGGAGAATGACTCTGAAGGAGAAAGAATAACTAGATAATTAAACTCGACAGCTTGTATGGAAGTGTCTGATCAGGCCTAGTTTCTCTGATTGGGGAGCAGCAGTGGTGTTTGTCCCAAAGTTTGACGATACTCTAAGACTATGTGTGGATTATCGTGACTTGAATAAGCAGACAATAAAGAATAAATATCCATTGCCATGAATCGATGATTTATTGGATCGTCTGAATGGAGCACAAGTATTTTCAAGGATGGACCTAGCTACGGGTTTCCATCAGCTTCGTATTACCGAAGAGCGTGTTCCTATGACAACATTCAGAGGTCCAGACTTATTCTATGAGTGGTTAGTAATGCCGTTTGGCTTATGTAACGCTCCTGCCTATTTTGTCGATCTGATGAATAGAGTGTTCAGAGGAGTTTTGAATAAGTTTGTTCTGGTCTTTATTGATGATATTCTAATCTTCTCTAATTCAAAGGCCGAACATGAAAAACATTTGGAACAAGTTCGAGAAATTCTGAGCAATGTATTGAAAGACAAACTGTCCAAATGTATATTCTGGCAAGATGAAGTAAAGTTTCTTGGCCATGTCGTATCAAAAGAGGGAATTGCTGTGATCCAAGTAAAATCACCGCTATTCAAAATTGGAAACAGCCTAGTACTCCCACAGAAGTCCGAAGTTTTCTTGGAATGGCTAGTTATTACCGGATGTTCGTTAAAGATTTTTCGAAGATATCTAGTCACTTAACGAAGCTTACAAAGAAGCACTCAAAATTCAAGTGGACTCCAGAATGTGAGGAGGCTTTTGAGGAGCTAAAGTTAAGATTAACCACGGCTCCAGTGTTAACGATAATCGATGGCAATCAGGACTTGAAAGTCTGGATAGATGTGTCTAGAGAAGGCCTTGGTGCAGTATTAATGCAAAGAGGCCAAGTTATTGCTTATGCTAGCCGCCAGCTGAAGCCACATGAAAAGAATTATGTTATTCATGATCTTGAGTTGTTGGCTATCTTATTCGCTTTGAAAATCTGGAGACACTATCTTCTGGGTGAGAAATTTGAACTTTTTACAGATCACCAGTCGCTAAAGTATCTGTTCACCCAGAAAGACTTGAATCTGAGGCGGCAACGTTGGCTAGAGTTCCTTGCAGCATATGATTTTGAGATTCTGTACACTCTACGGAAAGCCAATGTCGTGGCCGATGCGTTAAGTAGGAAGAATGAAATGATCGCCGGTTTTATTATCGCGACTTTTTTGATTGACAAGATATCTGCTCTCCAAAAAGAAGACAAATTTATCAAAGGAATAAGCCAGCGGATTCGTGAAGGCAATGCTTCAGATTTCCAGCTCGATACCGAAGGGATTCTGAGGTTACAAGGATGAATTTGTGTTCCAGAAATTCCTGAACTCAGAAGAGATGTGCTTGATGAATGCCACAAATCTAAGCTCAGTATCCATCTGGGTGTAAGTAAAATGTATAACGATATCAAGCGAACATTCTGGTGGAAATCGTTGAAAAGAGACATCTCTATATATGTCAGAAGGTGCCCTACTTGCCAGCTAGTCAAAAGCGACCAATAGAAACTGGCTGGATTGGTGCACCCGCTGGACATTCCAGGTTGGAAGTGGGAACATATTTCCATGGACTTCATAGATGGTTTGCCCAGAACCAGAAAAGGAAATGACAGTATTTGGGTGATCGTAGCTCGCTTCACGAATACCGCCCATTTCAAACCTGTCAAATCGAACCGAACTGCTCAGAGTCTAGCGCAGATATATTTCAAGGAAATTGCTAGGCTACATGGAATGCCGCTAAGTATAGTTAGTGATAGAGATCCAATATTTACTAGCAAATTCTGGGAGGCATTTCAAGTAGAACTAGGAACGAAGCTGAACCTAAGCACCGCTTATTATCCTCAGACAGATTGCCAGAATGAGAGGGTGAATCGTATTCTAGAAGATTTATTGCAGGCTTGTGTTCTTGACTTTGGTGGATCATGGGAAGACCATTTGCATTTAGCTGAATTCTCATACAACAACAGCTACCAGGCGAGCCTGACAATGTCACCATTCGAAGCATTGTATGGTAGACCGTGCCGATCCCCTGCTTGTTGGGTCGAACCTGGTAATAGGCTTGTATTGGGACCTGATATGATCCGTGAAGCTCTAGACAAAGTCGATTTCGTTAAGAAACAATTACTCACCGCTCAAAGCCGACAGAAGAGCTATGTTGATTCGAGAAGAATAGATTTGGCTTTTTCTGTTGGTGATTATGTGTATCTAAGGGTTTCTTCGATGAGAGAAGTGATTCGATTTGCCAAAACTGGGAAGTTGGCGCCCAGACTTATTGGTCCATTCCCTATACTAGAACGGATTGGAACCCTTGCTTGTAGAATTCAATTGCCTGATTGGTTGCCTGGAGTGCATGATGTATTTCACATATCTCAACTTTGAAAGCACGTTCATGATCCAGACTTGATCATGGAAGAAGCCGCATAACATGATATAGAAATCACTCCAGAATTAGCTGTGAGAAGAGAGCCGCTAAAGATTATCGGCAAAGAAACCAAAGAACTGAGGAACAAGAAGGTTCACTTAGTCAAAGTGCAATGGAGTGGAGATCCGCGAGATTGTACTTGGGAAATAGAGGAAAGCATTAAGAAAGCCTATCCTAAGTGCAGGGTGGATATCTCTAATTGACTCTGGTGCAAGGTACATCTACCATATTTTGCATTTCCATTCTGTTCTTTACTTTACTGTTGTTTTCTTTGCATTGATGTAAACTTTTTAATTGTATAGTCTGAATGTTTTCAAAAGAGTGTTTGAATTAATTAGTATGATTTTGAAAAGTTAAAAATAAAATTGCTTGTTGTTTGTGTTGTGTGATAGTAGATATGGTTAATTAAATTATTAGAACACTACAACGAAAAGACTTTTTTATGACGTTTAAAACCCATCATAAAAACTTCTTATGACGATTCTATAAACGTCATATATCAACATGTTATTAAAAGTCTAGTAGATATTATGACGTGTAATTCTTGCAATAGAAAACGTACTTTTGTTGTCATCTTAAACATGACATATTGGTGCAACTGCTTTTCTACAGCTTGTGAAACATGCTATGGAAATTTTTTATGACGCATCCAAACGCTATGGAAACATCATTTAAATGGTGTAATATGTTGACATTCCTTGTTGTTATAGCATATGAACAAGCTATTGAAAGTTTTTATGACGCATCTAAATACATTATAAAAAATTCACTACTATTTACTACAACATCGTTTTGTTGCTATAAAAAACATTCTATTGCAACATTTTGTTGCCATAACATTCAAAGTTTACAATTTCTAATTATAATAATATATTATAACAATTCAAAAAAAAAAATTTGTTACATTAATCTAAGTACACAAATGAAGTCATAAGACAAATCACAAAATATATATACCCATAATATTCCATACATGATAAATTCAAATATAAATATTGACAATAAATACGACTATAGAAAACCAAAACGATACATGCTAAAAATATTCAAGAATGTCGACAGCTAATATCACAAGCACAATCTAACACTAATCCCTTTGCTATACATGACTGGCCACTCCCATGCAATCCCCTACTACTTCACCACCGACACCTCCTCCAAACCATCAGCAACACACCCTCCTGCATTCAACCATAGCCATCAACTGCAATTAACCAGCTTAACAAATAGTTACGTGATTATAAGGTAACTATAACTTATGCTTATTAATTCATACAACAAATAGTTATACATCCACTTAGGATACAAAATACTGACCTGCTATGTATAGAACTATAGGACAATCTGATTATTGTGCAAGAGTTACACCACCATTCATCAACTTGAAATGCTACTCATGTAGGTGCCTGAAATACAAGAAATAATGTGTTGACGATGATCATGTTATTGTTATAACCAGACTTTCAAAATATCATATTATACAAGCGCCAGATCGCTTAGGTGCACCAGTAAAACTTAACACGCGCCATGCACTCGTTACTCAAACTGAAAAACATAAAAAATGCAGGTGCCTGAAATACAAGGCTTAGGTCCACCAGAACAGAAACGAATATATGCAAGGCCAAACTGGAACATCACATGAGAGTCAACTACAAACAACAAAAACAAGGTTGCATCCTTTACAGAGAATATAAGGTCGGGGAGTAGCAATGCAAAGGAGCATTAGTATGTCAAAACAATCAATTCAGGTGATCATGAAAAGCCAACAAGGTGCAGCAAGATATACGCAAGGCTACGGTGCAATAAATACCAAGATATACGCAAGACATGCTCAGTTTTCTTAGTTTTTGTAGTTGAGCATACACTCAGTTTGAAACAAAACCGAGCAATGCTCAATTTCTTGAAACTGAGCATCACCGAGCAATGCTTAATTTCTTGAAACTGAGCGATGCTCAGTTTCAAGAAAACTGAGCATCGCTCAATTTTGTTTCAAACTATACAAATCTAAGCAATGCTCAGTTTCAAGAAACTGAGCATCGCACTATTTCAAACTTAGCGTATGCTCACTATAAAAATTGAGCGATGCAAGAACATTGTTATTCTCTTTTTCATGTGTGGTAGAGGTCAAATTGTACATAGTGTATTAAGAAAGCGAAACAACTCACCTACAAAAGTTTAACTCCATATGCGCAACAACTCACCTAACAAGAAGGTAGTGTATTAAGAAAGCAAAATGTCTAAGATAAATAACTGTATATTTTAGAAATAATGTGATCACAATACCTGGAATTGTTTGATTTATGCTTATACATTTCTATAGAATGGCTCAACTCATGTTCACTTTTTCTCAATCTGTGGACCTGGAAAGCAGCACATATATTTTCAGAAGAAAAAAAACAATTCTTAAGCGGAACTGAGTTGAATGTGGCAAAAACATCCATTATAAAATCATGAATAAAGTGAAATCATGAATTCTTTATTGCATAGAAATGTTATACAAGAACATCTGCTACAATTTGGAAGCCTAAAAGCTAGACATGGAATTTGATTGTATGAATTTCTGTTCTAGCCCACACACTAGATATATGTAAGAGTTTAACTTAGCTATTCTAACCAGATCCGATTATTACAAGGGTGAATATTGTTTAATGTGCGTATGTGTATCATTTTCATTTGCTAAATATGTGGACTTCTGTTATGAACTCGTGTAAAAGACAAATGGTTTCTTGAAGATTTAGAGTGGATGGTTAAGCTAAAAAATTTAATGCCACCCACTAAAAAAAAACTTTAAAAATCTGAATGTCAAATCATAATTAATGATAGTATCCTATATTTAATTCGATCCGTTAAGCTACTACTGACATACTCAAATGCCTCAACGATCCTTTGAACTGAATGACCCAAGGGTGACTGAGAAGTGGGCAATCACAACTAAAACATCAAATTTACAATTATGTATAGCAGGACCGCCAATTCTCCTTTTCATTCACAAAAAAAAACCCAAAGAATTTCATCCCGTAAACTAGCGAATGATTGACGCAAGTTTTATAGAGATTAAATGTGGGCCAAACAATAAAGGATAGTTAATAGGTAGCAATTATTTTCAGTGTAAGATGAGAATATCAAACCATGATAAGTAGCAGTTATCGGATTGTCCGATAACACTAGAAAACTATTATAAATTTGCAACAAATTTTAACCATAGGTTCATAATGATATTGCAATTACATGAAATAGCTCATTCAACATATTTAAAGCTTAATAATACTACAATCTATGCTCCTTAACACTACGAGATAAAGATGATAAATATTTAGTTGGGCTTGGTCAAATCTTAACAAGTAAGCATACTAAAAAAAATTATTGTGGTCCAAATGCTAATCAGGTTACATAGAAATAGCAATTTTTTAACTCAACTTCGTTGGTTTTTAGAACATAACTGCACATTCAAGGCTTGGTTTATGCACAACATTAAACTCATGTGTCCATCTTTCCAAATAAAGATTACGGATAAGGGGAATTAGAGTTGAAATGTTCAAAATATACATTACCAAAAGTACAAGCTACAGTTCAATTAACATGCTGTTCCAAGTAACAATTCTAGTGTACAAACAAAGGCTGAAAATGGAACATGGGAAAGAAAATATCGAACAAGGCATGTCTTCGATGATCCTAAACTTCAAAGAACCAAAATTGGTCTCCAACTTCATGGTCTTTGATAAAATTAACGAGAACCTATAAAATATTAAAATAGATTAATTTAACAACATAATGCTGCATAAAAGTGTGAAATCAACGTATGAATTCAGCATCAGTACCTAAACATGTATTTGCCTACACTAGAAACAGTGTGCGCGTGCATGAACATACTGCATGCTTTTCCTATTGATTAATCTGCCATTATGTATGGTATGTTTGTATCCATAGCCCAGTTGGATTCTGTTCTAACAAAATAGAAGTTTATGTTTGGACTTTTCTTC
This sequence comes from Allium sativum, assembly GCA_030737875.1. Classification (NCBI taxonomy): domain Eukaryota; kingdom Viridiplantae; phylum Streptophyta; class Magnoliopsida; order Asparagales; family Amaryllidaceae; genus Allium; species Allium sativum. The sequence continues at coordinate 41,563,720 of CM060916.1, forward strand.
TTTTCCTTACCATTATCCTTGTACACTACAGCTACTCTCAAATATTGTGATTGTAAATGTTAAATTTTTGATACCTATAGTTAAATTGTTACCTTTTTTAAATACCCAAAGGAGAATCAAGAATGTATAATAGTATATATTGTACCTATTGCATTGAGGCACTTTCCGCCTTTTCACCAGTTCCATTGTTGTTGACATTCTCAGCTTGAGGACCACCAGGTATAAGTACATTATTGCCCCCAACATTGCTCCTCCTTTCATGTGACTAGAAGATGGAGGACATGTCAGATATTGCTGGTAACAAGATGAGAGATGACCATGTTGCGTAATAATTTCCCTCATAATTTCTAGAAAGGCATCTTTAATGTGCACTACTAATTGTGTCCATAATGATACAATAGATTGCATATTTAATTTATTCCCAGTGTAGCACATCACTTGCCTTTCTGTGCAGCCGCGGATCTCCGATCACTGCCACATTGAAAACTTATATATAAGAGAAATAAAAAAAAGCCACAAAAATTACATAAATACAAACAAATAATAAGGCTGGAGGTTCAACATATAATTAATAAAGGTCATGTTGGCACATCTTTGTAACAACCCGAAAATCTGGGCCAGTTTAAAATTTTTATTTTGGCAATTTAAGCGAATTTGGATTATTTAAAATGAATTATTCTAAATAATATCGATGAGAAAAATGTTTTGAATTGAATTCGACGTTTATATTTACATACGTTGTCGTTAGAATATAAATAATTATATATATAATTATAAAAAGGAATTGAAAATGGAGCGGTAGTTCGATAATTCGATTTCAAACTTCAATTGAATGTACCGGGTGCAAAACAAACCGGATTTTAGTGAAACCAAAAACATTAGAATCTAATTGATAATATCTTTCCAACGAATCTGAAAAATCAAAATTTCATAGCGGGGATCAAAAGATATGTCCAGTTGAAAATTCTGAATAGTCGCTATGGAATTCAGGCCCTTAAAAATGGACATTTTGCAAACGACCTCGGATTTCGATGAAATCACTTTTGTTGGGTCTGTGATGTCAAATTGTTGCTAGATTCCAAATTTTATAATTTTTCGAATCAATATGTGAGCGTGGCGAAGGAAAACGCGTTTGACTAGTTTTAGTTGATTTTAATCGACTAGAGAATGGCCATTTTTCAAACGGTCTCAGAATTCAACGAAACTAGTTTTGTTAGGACCGTATCGTCAATACGAAGCTAGAATATATTTTTCTGCAATTTATAGAGTTAGTATGTAACCCCAGTAAATTGAAATGCGCATTCAAATTCAATATATAGAGTATATGTTGATTTTGATGGAAACTGATCGAAACGATCAAATTAGCCTATGATACATATCCCATTGTGTTCAGAATGGGGGTAAAACGCTATGGACGACAGGCGGTGGGCCTCGTTTTGAGGTCGAATAAAAAGGCTACTTTTTTGAGAAATAAAATAATTAAAAAAATATATATATATCATATTTGTAACAACCCGTAAAATGCGAGCCAGTTTGAAATTTTTATTTTGGCAATTTTAGCGAATTTCGATTATTTAAAATGAATTATTTTAAATAATATCGACGAGAAATTTATTTTGAGTATAATTCGAACATATATAGTTATACACGTCGTCGTTAGAATATAAATAATTATATATAATTATAAAAGGAATTGAAAATGGCGCGGTAGTTTGAAAATTCGATTTCTAATTTCAAATGAATATACAGAATTCAATATAAGTCAGAATTGAACGAAACAAAAAATATTTGAATCTGTATAACTATATCTTTGTAACGAAGTTAACAAACTGGGATTTCATCTTAGAAATGGTAAGATATGTCCAGTTTAAAATTAGAAATAGTCGCTGTGGAATTTATATATATTTTTATATATATAAGGCCCTTAAAAATGGACATTTTGCAAACGACCTCGGATTTCGACAAAACCAGTTTTGTTGGGTCCGTGAGGTTGAATTATTGCTAGATTCCAAATTTCATAATTTTTCGAATCAATATGTGAGCGTGGCAAAGGAAAACGCGTTTGACCAGTTTCAGTTGATTTTAATCGACTGGAAATTGGCCATTTTTCAAACGGTCTCAGAATTCGACGAAACTAGTTTTGTTAGGACCGTATCGTCAATACGAAACTAGAAAATATTTTTCTGGAATTTTTCTAGTTAGTATGTGACCCCGGTAATTTGAAATGTACGTTTAAAATTCAATATAAAGATTTAAAATGTAATTTCAACGGAAACTGATTGTAACGATCAAACCAGCTTACGATACATATCCCATTGTGTTCGGAATGGGGGTAAAACGCTATGGACGACAGGCGGTGGGCCTCGTTTCGAGGTCGGATATAAAAGTCAACCCTTGTGCAAATTTAAATAATTAAATAATAAAATAAAATATAATAATAATAAAAAAAAATCTATTTCCCCTTTTCTCTTCTGCTTGCCCCCCCCCCCGATTCTTCATTCACTTACCAGAAAATAAAAAAAAAAGAAAAACCTAATCGCGCCGCCTGACCCTCGAGCCGCCGACGAACCCTTCGCCGAACCCCCACCGCACGACCTCCTCCTTCCATCGAAGCAGCGCCTCCTCCCTCCGAACCTCGACGCGACACCTCCCTGAACCACCGACGAACGCAATCTCGAAGTCGCCGACGAAGCAGCCCCGTCGAAGCCTGGAACCCTGCTGCGAACCTCCGAACGCCACCAGAGAAATCCACCCCCCCTTCTTCTAAATACTGTAAGTATTTTATGGTATTTTATTTTTATTTTAATTCATTAAAAATAATTTCGATTTTGGGTATAAAAACAGATTTTTTATAAGGGTATAAAACAGTTTTTTTTATAAGGATTAAAACTGATTTAAAGAGATTTTATAAAAGATTTTAAAAACTGTGTTTTTTTAAAAAAAAAGAAACTGAAAACTGGATTTTATAAATAAAGTAAAAACTGTTTTTTTTTAAAGTATAGAACTGTTTTTATAAAAGAATTTTTAAACTGATTTCTTTTAAGGAATTTTAAAACTGATATTTTAAAAAAGAAATTAAAACTGATTTTAAAAAGAAATTAAAACTGATTTTAAAAAGAAATTAAAACTGATTTTAAAAAGAAATTAAAACTGATTTTAAAAAGAAATTAAAACTGATTTCTTTTAGAAAAGTAGAAAACTGATTTTGTTTTTAAAATAAAATAAAAACTGATTTGTTTTAAAAATGAAAACTGATTTCTTTAAAAAGTAAAAATCATATTTTTATATGTTGAAAGTCGAAGTAAAAATCATATTTTTATATGTTGAAAGTCGAAGTAAAAATCATATTTTTATATGTTGAAAGTCGAAGTAAAAATCATATTTTTATATGTTGAAAGTCGAAGTAAAAATCATATTTTTATATGTTGAAAGTCGAAGTAAAAATCATATTTTTATATGTTGAAAGTCGAAGTAAAAATCATATTTTTATATATTGAATAGCGAAGTCAAAATTCGATTTTTATATATTGCATAGCATAGTAAAAAATTCTATTTTTACATATGTAGAGAATACGGGTGAAAGCGACAAAAGGCGAAGATTTCTATAAAGGAAGAATCGTGTAGTTGGATAGCTATTGGTGAGAATTTCTCACCTTTCAATTTCTTTTCTAGTTATATATATATACTAGGATGCAGACGGTGCTTAGTAGCACCCGACACAATCGTCCACAGACCATGGACTTGTTTGTTTGGTTGCATAGATTAGTTGGATTATTTGATTGAAATTGAATTGTGTGGTGAAATGAAATTGATTTGATTGATGTGTGAATGGCGTGGGCCTTCACTAGACCGGGGATAAGGCTAGGCCTCGTCCCGTTTCTAGTGTCGTGCCGTTATGCCGCCGAAATTTTCTAAAATATGTTAGAAAATAAAAATATCATTTTATTGTGTAAATGAATAATAGAAATTCATATGTTGGAATAAAATGTTTTATCGTTAAAAATATAATTTTTAACGTGAATATGAATATAGTGAATGTGAATAAATAAAATATTCATTTACAAACCGGACGGTTTGTTTATGTACACCTATTTGAATGACGTTGATTGGGTCGATAAATTTTACACATCGCCCAACTGCACAAATAAAGTATGTGTTTGATTGTTTGAAACCCCACACGGGTGTTAGGATGAAATTTGAAGTTCACTCATCCTGATTGATTAAATATGTCGATCGATTGATTGACATGCTGTTATAAGCGTTAGATATCTTTATTGGATGCTTATACAGTGTAGTGCACTTTGGTTGATGGTTGATTATTTTTCAATGCTATTATATACATGTGTTGTATGAAAATCCATATAATTAATTTTATATGGTAATTGATTGGGCCTCATTCCAGTTTAGAAATAGAAATATTTGAAATAGAAATATTTGAAATAGAATATTTGAAAATAGAAATTTATGAAGCCGTGTTGATTAGATTGACGCCATTTTGACGTGAACGATATTTATATGAATTGAATTGAAAGTGATTTCGAAATGAATTGAATTGAAAACGAATTCAAAATGAACTGAATTGAAAACGAATTCAAAGTGAATTGAATTGAAAACGAATTCAAAGTGAATTGAATTGAAAACGAATTCAAAATGAATTGAATTGAAAACGAATTCAAAATGAATTGAATTGAAAACGAATTCAAAGTGAATTGAATTGAAAACGAATTCAAAGTGAATTGAATTGAAAACGAATTCAAAATGAATTGAATTGAAAACGAATTCAAAGTGAATTGAATTGAAAACGAATTCAAAGTGAATTGAATTGAAAACGAATTCAAAGTGAATTGAATTGAAAGTGATTTCGAAGTGAATTGAATTGAAAGTGATTTCGAAATGAATTGAATTGAAAACGATTTCGAAATGAATTGAATTGAAAATGAATTCAAATTGAATTGAAATTTGAATTGAATAGAAATGAATTTTAAAACGAATTTATAGAGAAGAATTCAATTTTGCTTTGAATTGAGATGGAAGTTGAAATAGATTATGAAACGAATTTTAAAACTATTTATATAATTCGTTTTAAATAGAAATTGACGAAGTATATATTATATATATAATATAATGGCCTGAATAGAACGCGCCGCGCCGCGGCAGTTCGCGAATTTCGACCATTGATTTCAAATGGACGTTACGGGAGATCCGACCGTCGGATTCTCCTAAAACCGGAACCGTTGGGTTCGTATCGAAAAGAGCTTTCTAACGAATGTTAGAAATTTGAAATCTAACGGTTGGATTTGGAATTATGTCCAAATCAAATTTGAAAAAGGTCGCTGTAAGTGCAGTTCGATGGCCATTGATGGAAATCGACTGTACGGGCCTTGATAAAATTATTAAAAATAGTAATAATTTGTGTAAAATCATAAGAAATGATTTGTGAAGATTTGGGATGAAAAACTCCGTATTTGAAAAGATAAAAATAGATTTTTATCGAAATGAACTAGTTCTGAACTAGAATTATAATTCTATTTATTTTTAAATAAATAAATTGAATTTGAAAATGGTTTTAAAAATAACCAGAATATCCAATGATTGCATTGGAGTGGAATTGAATCGAAATTGTCTTCGGAATATTTCGATGTTGGAATTCGTGATTATACGGATGTTGATATGGAAATTTGAAAGATATATATTTATATCGTTATTTCCAATACGACATTTGTTAGTCGTAGAATTTGATATTGAATATAAGCCGATATATTTTCTATTCAGAGCCTTGTATTGAATATCAAATGTGATTTGGGTTTGTCGTGAATGGTGTCTTCACTAACACTGTTCTTGAACCCAGTTGTGAAAAGATTAAATCTTTTTATTTAGATTTAATGGAGTGTACCAATTAAATGATATTTAATTGGAATTGAATTGGTATTGATTTTTGGGTTTATCGTGAACAGTGTTTTAAATAACACTTGTTCTTTAACCCGATAATTAATGGAATGTGATTTTGGGTTTATCGTGAATCGTGTTTTTAAATGACACTGATTCTTTAACCCAGTTAAAGATTAAAACTAAGTGGAGTTTTAATGAATCTTTAATTAGATTGAAAAGATCGAGAATGGAGTATCACCAGTTTTACTCCAAGCGATAGTTAAATCTTTAATTAGATTTGAACGTGAAATGGTAATTGAATTACCGATAACACCGTGGTGTTAGATATGAAGTACTACCAGTTTTACTTCATGGGATGAATAGGTTGGGATTGGGAAATAAAATAAATGATTACTTCGGTGTGGTTCGCTAATCCCGACTAGTTTGAATTGATATTCAAAGGAGATTAAAGGATAAATTTAAAGAATTTATCTTGGATAAAATTAATGGGAACTTTTTCCCAAAGTATAGGAATATTTGAATAAAAGAATATTCTGAATTGGAATGAGGCGTATGTTGTGTTTGTGTAACACTTTTATAATATATACGCGAGTTATTCAGAAAGACCGGGTTTATCCCATTCTGAATAACTGATTCGACGTGGTGTCGAAGATGAAGACGGTGGTCGAAGACCGGAAGTCTTCACGTCGTTTGGGTGATTACTGATGATCTTGATTGGGCTGTACACCCAAGAAGATGGAAACAGTTTGTGATCGTCCAGACGTACTTGGAGATCGATGGATATGCGAGGTACTAGGTGCCTCCGGTTTCGTTCAGACCCAGAACGGACTTGTAAATGGACTGTGTGTCTGACATTGGATTTTAGTCTGTGTGATTGATCTCTATTAAATATATATCTGTTTGGCGGCGGAGAATTTATTCTCTTGCTTAACGCCCTTCTCTGAGACGTACGAGCTCAGGGGTTATATATTGATGGATATCAAACGCATGGAGTGAATTGCCTGTGTGGCATGCCTGAGTGGCAATTGATCGAGGCTTCTGTTGAAAAGCAAAGTCTCGTGGTGATGATCAAAGCACAGCCTGTGTGGCACAGCTTTGTGTAACGTGAATTCGCGAGCCTCACACCCCGGTTGTGAACCAAAACGGGAGACGGACGTCAGGGAGGGCATGCGTTTCTTTCTAGCTAGAAGTGGCGTCAGTGGTTTTACACGCCCTGACGAGTTTGACTTATGTGGTTGTTGCTGTTGCGAGGCGCCTCGGTTATATCGGTTTCGGCCGATGCATTCTGGTCGGCAGACGGACCAGACTTACACCCCATAGGGTGGGGAGACGCATGTTCAGGGTTTAAGTTTAATCCACATCGGTGGACCGGCCCTGAGGATCCAAGGGTCGATGCGCTCTGACCCTGAGGCTCGGGCTAGACAGTCTCGAAGTCGGTGAGGACTATCTTTTGCCTCGGTTCATAGACGGAAATCCAATTTCCAAATACGTGACTTTGCGGTTTTGATTGTAAACTTATATATGGCGACATAGTGTTATGGGCCATTCATGCCGCCTATGATTGATACTTATGATTTGAAGTGTTTTATACACTATGCACTTATAATAGTATCAAATGATTTGTTTTAAAACGTATCAAGCATTCTTTGGCTGTTATAAGGGAAAACCCTATCCTCGGCTGCGTTGCATTGTGTGATGGGACCTGGGTCTTATAACAGCTTCATTTTTCTTTATTTAGCATTGCGCTGTTTGTTTTATGCACTGGTATTCTTGGGAGGAAACCCGTTCCGTGTTATACGGCGTGGTCCCTTGATTCACCTAACTTTGAAAATAAAGATTAATAACTGTTTTAGTTCTCACACCAGTCACATGACTGACCTGGAGTTTATTGTTTTAACCTAAACTCCGGGTGCCCTTATTTTGACACGGGCAGCTAGTAGTTTTGGGTTTTGCAGATTTATATTCACAGGATCCTGGTTTACAGCTGGAATGATATCCGGAAAGCTTTGTATCCGTATATCTCTTCTAGTTGTGTATTGTATTATTTTCCGCTGCTATGTATTTAAATGTAATTTAAATCTCTGATGTTTCTGTGTAATATTCGTTTATACTCTGTATATTCTTGTAATCTGATGCATTGTTGTAATATACAATGGAATGTTCTTCTGTATGCGTTCTGATTTGCCGTGTTCTCAAACGATAGAGCGTTTCGAACGGCCTGGATCGGTTTAGCGACTGGTTCGGACCGAGCGAAATTTCTTGTTCGTCACACGTGGTATCAGAGCTTTGGTTTACAAAGCAGAGAACAAGGCACATTAGAACCATACGAAAGAATTCATCAGATATTGGGTTAGTAATATCCAATGAGAATGACTCGTTAGAGATGGGATCAGTAGTATCCTAGAACGAGTGTGAAGAGTATATTTTTAAAGTGAAAACAATTTTTTGTTTTGAAAATTTAAAATCAATTATTCGTATTTGATTATCTATTTATATTGATGTGGACAATCCAGTATATATAGATTTTGCGTATACGTCTGATCCGCGTGTATTCGAAATTTTAATATACTGGATAGATATAGAATCACACTCTAGTTGCCCGGAGATGATTCAGATGATGAGGCCTCATCATCAGTGTTCATATTCGAGTGACGAACGTGTAATATCTATATATTTCCATTAGACTGGTGTGAGAACCAAAATTAGATAGGGCTAATTGTTGTGATTTGGCATCAAAAACATGATTTTTGTATATGTATCAAAATTATGAATTTAAAACTCTAATTCACTAATTGATTGATGTTTGTGTTGTTTGTTTATTTGTTTGCTAATTTTAAACCATTTAGCCTAATTGAATCAAATATTGAATTGTATTGAAAATTGGTCGCATTTGCTTGCATATACATATACTTACATTGAACAGGTCATAGCAAGGAGGCTAGAGCAGAGAATAAAATTTGTTTGCCCGACAAATAGGTACATGTTTACTACATAATTTACTGTTTTGTTTGGGTGATGATGATTTTATGAGCCTATTGGCTAGCCGCTTGGCTTTTTATTTTTCTTTTTGAGATCTGAAGGACCGGGGAAGCTATTTGAAATTCCCCGATGCTCCCGGTGCAGGGGAGGTTATGGCGAAATTTTTCAAAAATTTAGGGTGTTAGCCAAATTTTTGAGATTTTGAAAATTCTCAGAAACTAAAGAGTTGGAGAATGGAAGCCAGATCGAGCGTAGAGCTGAATAATCAAACCACTTTCGACTTTGTTCCTTTTCGGGGATGAAAAGTTTTAAGTTGGGGAGATTGTAACAACCCGTAAAATGCGAGCCAGTTTGAAATTTTTATTTTGGCAATTTTAGCGAATTTCGATTATTTAAAATGAATTATTTTAAATAATATCGACGAGAAATTTATTTTGAATATAATCCGAACATATATAGTTATACACGTCGTCGTTAGAATATAAATAATTATATATAATTATAAAAGGAATTGAAAATGGCGCGGTAGTTTGAAAATTCGATTTCTAATTTCAAATGAATATACAGAATTCAATATAAGTCAGAATTGAACGAAACAAGAAATATTTGAATCTGTATAACTATATCTTTGTAACGAAGTTAACAAACTGGGATTTCATCTTAGAAATGGTAAGATATGTCCAGTTTAAAATTAGAAATAGTCGCTGTGGAATTTATATATATTTTTATATATATAAGGCCCTTAAAAATGGACATTTTGCAAACGACCTCGGATTTCGACGAAACCAGTTTTGTTGGGTCCGTGAGGTTGAATTATTGCTAGATTCCAAATTTCATAATTTTTCGAATCAATATGTGAGCGTGGCAAAGGAAAACGCGTTTGACCAGTTTCAGTTGATTTTAATCAACTGGAAATTGGCCATTTTTCAAACGGTCTCAGAATTCGACGAAACTAGTTTTGTTAGGACCGTATCGTCAATACGAAACTAGAAAATATTTTTCTGGAATTTTTCTAGTTAGTATGTGACCCCGGTAATTTGAAATGTACGTTTAAAATTCAATATAAGGATTTAAAATGTAATTTCAACGGAAACTGATTGTAACGATCAAACCAGCTTACGATACATATCCCATTGTGTTCGGAATGGGGGTAAAACGCTATGGACGACAGGCGGTGGGCCTCGTTTCGAGGTCGGATATAAAAGTCAACCCTTGTGCAAATTTAAATAATTAAATAATAAAAAAAAATATAATAATAATAAAAAAAAAATCTATTTCCCCTTTTCTCTTCTGCTTGCCCCTCCCCCCCCCGATTCTTCATTCACTTACCAGAAAATAAAAAAAAAAGAAAAACCTAATCGCGCCGCCTGACCCTCGAGCCGCCGACGAACCCTTCGCCGAACCCCCACCGCACGACCTCCTCCTTCCATCGAAGCAGCGCCTCCTCCCTCCGAACCTCGACGCGACACCTCCCTGAACCACCGACGAACGCAATCTCGAAGTCGCCGACGAAGCAGCCCCGTCGAAGCCTGGAACCCTGCTGCGAACCTCCGAACGCCACCAGAGAAATCCACCCCCCCTTCTTCTAAATACTGTAAGTATTTTATGGTATTTTATTTTTATTTTAATTCATTAAAAATAATTTCGATTTTGGGTATAAAAACAGATTTTTTATAAGGGTTTAAAACAGTTTTTTTTATAAGGATTAAAACTGATTTAAAGAGATTTTATAAAAGATTTTAAAAACTGTGTTTTTTTTTAAAAAAAAAGAAACTGAAAACTGGATTTTATAAATAAAGTAAAAACTGTTTTTTTTTTAAAGTATAGAACTGTTTTTATAAAAGAATTTTTAAACTGATTTCTTTTAAGGAATTTTAAAACTGATATTTTAAAAAAGAAATTAAAACTGATTTTAAAAAGAAATTAAAACTGATTTTAAAAAGAAATTAAAACTGATTTTAAAAAGAAATTAAAACTGATTTTAAAAAGAAATTAAAACTGATTTTAAAAAGAAATTAAAACTGATTTTAAAAAGAAATTAAAACTGATTTCTTTTAGAAAAGTAGAAAACTGATTTTGTTTTTAAAATAAAATAAAAACTGATTTGTTTTAAAAATGAAAACTGATTTCTTTAAAAAGTAAAAATCATATTTTTATATGTTGAAAGTCGAAGTAAAAATCATATTTTTATATGTTGAAAGTCGAAGTAAAAATCATATTTATATATGTTGAAAGTCGAAGTAAAAATCATATTTTTATATGTTGAAAGTCGAAGTAAAAATCATATTTTTATATGTTGAAAGTCGAAGTAAAAATCATATTTTTATATGTTGAAAGTCGAAGTAAAAATCATATTTTTATATATTGAATAGCGAAGTCAAAATTCGATTTTTATATATTGCATAGCATAGTAAAAAATTCTATTTTTACATATGTAGAGAATACGGGTGAAAGCGACAAAAGGCGAAGATTTCTATAAAGGAAGAATCGTGTAGTTGGATAGCTATTGGCGAGAATTTCTCACCTTTCAATTTCTTTTCTAGTTATATATATATACTAGGATGCAGACGGTGCTTAGTAGCACCCGACACAATCGTCCACAGACCATGGACTTGTTTGTTTGGTTGCATAGATTAGTTGGATTATTTAATTGAAATTGAATTGTGTGGTGAAATGAAATTGATTTGATTGATGTGTGAATGGCGTGGGCCTTCACTAGACCGGGGATAAGGCTAGGCCTCGTCCCGTTTCTAGTATCGTGCCGTTATGCCGCCGAAATTTTCTAAAATATGTTAGAAAATAAAAATATCATTTTATTGTGTAAATGAATAATAGAAATTCATATGTTGGAATAAAATGTTTTATCGTTAAAAATATAATTTTTAACGTGAATATGAATATAGTGAATGTGAATAAATAAAATATTCATTTACAAACCGGACGGTTTGTTTATGTACACCTATTTGAATGACGTTGATTGGGTCGATAAATTTTACACATCGCCCAACTGCACAAATAAAGTATGTGTTTGATTGTTTGAAACCCCACACGGGTGTTAGGATGAAATTTGAAGTTCACTCATCCTGATTGATTAAATATGTCGATTGATTGATTGACATGCTGTTATAAGCGTTAGATATCTTTATTGGATGCTTATACAGTGTAGTGCACTTTGGTTGATGGTTGATTATTTTTCAATGCTATTATATACATGTGTTGTATGAAAATCCATATAATTAATTTTATATGGTAATTGATTGGGCCTCATTCCAGTTTAGAAATAGAAAAATTTGAAATAGAAATATTTGAAATAGAATATTTGAAAATAGAAATTTATGAAGCCGTGTTGATTAGATTGACGCCATTTTGACGTGAACGATATTTATATGAATTGAATTGAAAGTGATTTCGAAATGAATTGAATTGAAAACGAATTCAAAATGAACAGAATTGAAAACGGATTCAAAGTGAATTGAATTGAAAACGAATTCAAAGTGAATTGAATTGAAAACGAATTCAAAATGAATTGAATTGAAAACGAATTCAAAATGAATTGAATTGAAAACGAATTCAAAGTGAATTGAATTGAAAACGAATTCAAAGTGAATTGAATTGAAAACGAATTCAAAATGAATTGAATTGAAAACGAATTCAAAGTGAATTGAATTGAAAACGAATTCAAAGTGAATTGAATTGAAAACGAATTCAAAGTGAATTGAATTGAAAGTGATTTCGAAGTGAATTGAATTGAAAGTGATTTCGAAATGAATTGAATTGAAAACGAATTCGAAATGAATTGAATTGAAAATGAATTCAAATTGAATTGAAATTTGAATTGAATAGAAATGAATTTTAAAACGAATTTATAGAGAAGAATTCAATTTTGCTTTGAATTGAGATGGAAGTTGAAATAGATTTTGAAACGAATTTTAAAACTATTTATATAATTCGTTTTAAATAGAAATCGACGAAGTATATATTATATATATTATATATAATATAATGGCCTGAATAGAACGCGCCGCGCCGCGGCAGTTCGCGAATTTCGACCATTGATTTCAAATGGACGTTACGGGAGATCCGACCGTCGGATTCTCCTAAAACCGGAACCGTTGGGTTCGTATCGAAAAGATCTTTCTAACGAATGTTAGAAATTTGAAATCTAACGGTTGGATTTGGAATTATGTCCAAATCAAATTTGAAAAAGGTCGCTGTAAGTGCAGTTCGATGGCCATTGATGGAAATCGACTGTACGGGCCTTGATAAAATTATTAAAAATAGTAATAATTTGTGTAAAATCATAAGAAATGATTTGTGAAGATTTGGGATGAAAAACTCCGTATTTGAAAAGATAAAAATAGATTTTTATCGAATTGAACTAGTTTTGAACTAGAATTATAATTCTATTTATTTTTAAATAAATAAATTGAATTTGAAAATGGTTTTAAAAATAACCAGAATATCCAATGATTGCATTGGAGTGGAATTGAATCGAAATTGTCTTCGGAATATTTCGATGTTGGAATTCGTGATTATACGGATGTTGATATGGAAATTTGAAAGATATATATTTATATCGTTATTTCCAATACGACATTTGTTAGTCGTAGAATTTGATATTGAATATAAGCCGATATATTTTCTATTCAGAGCCTTGTATTGAATATCAAATGTGATTTGGGTTTGTCGTGAATGGTGTCTTCACTAACACTATTCTTGAACCCAGTTGTGAAAAGATTAAATCTTTTTATTTAGATTTAATGGAGTGTACCAATTAAATGATATTTAATTGGAATTGAATTGGTATTGATTTTTGGGTTTATCGTGAACAGTGTTTTAAATAACACTTGTTCTTTAACCCGATAATTAATGGAATGTGATTTTGGGTTTATCGTGAATCGTGTTTTTAAATGACACTGATTCTTTAACCCAGTTAAAGATTAAAACTAAGTGGAGTTTTAATGAATCTTTAATTAGATTGAAAAGATCGAGAATGGAGTATCACCAGTTTTACTCCAAGCGATAGTTAAATCTTTAATTAGATTTGAACGTGAAATGGTAATTGAATTACCGATAACACTGTGGTGTTAGATATGAAGTACTACCAGTTTTACTTCATGGGATGAATAGGTTGGGATTGGGAAATAAAATAAATGATTACTTCGGTGTGGTTCGCTAATCCCGACTAGTTTGAATTGATATTCAAAGGAGATTAAAGGATAAATTTAAAGAATTTATCTTGGATAAAATTAATGGGAACTTTTTCCCAAAGTATAGGAATATTTGAATAAAAGAATATTCTGAATTGGAATGAGGCGTATGTTGTGTTTGTGTAACACTTTTATAATATATACGCGAGTTATTCAGAAAGACCGGGTTTATCCCATTCTGAATAACTGATTCGACGTGGTGTCGAAGATGAAGACGGTGGTCGAAGACCGGAAGTCTTCACGTCGTTTGGGTGATTACTGATGATCTTGATTGGGCTGTACACCCAAGAAGATGGAAACAGTTTGTGATCGTCCAGACGTACTTGGAGATCGATGGATATGCGAGGTACTAGGTGCCTCCGGTTTCGTTCAGACCCAGAACGGACTTGTAAATGGACTGTGTGTCTGACATTGGATTTTAGTCTGTGTGATTGATCTCTATTAAATATATATCTGTTTGGCGGCGGAGAATTTATTCTCTTGCTTAACGCCCTTCTCTGAGACGTACGAGCTCAGGGGTTATATATTGATGGATATCAAACGCATGGAGTGAATTGCCTGTGTGGCATGCCTGAGTGGCAATTGATCGAGGCTTCTGTTGAAAAGCAAAGTCTCGTGGTGATGATCAAAGCACAGCCTGTGTGGCACAGCTTTGTGTAACGTAAATTCGCGAGCCTCACACCCCGGTTGTGAACCAAAACGGGAGACGGACGTCAGGGAGGGCATGCGTTTCTTTCTAGCTAGAAGTGGCGTCAGTGGTTTTACACGCCCTGACGAGTTTGACTTATGTGGTTGTTGCTGTTGCGAGGCGCCTCGGTTATATCGGTTTCGGCCGATGCATTCTGGTCGGCAGACGGACCAGACTTACACCCCATAGGGTGGGGAGACGCATGTTCAGGGTTTAAGTTTAATCCACATCGGTGGACCGGCCCTGAGGATCCAAGGGTCGATGCGCTCTGACCCTGAGGCTCGGGCTAGACAGTCTCGAAGTCGGTGAGGACTATCTTTTGCCTCGGTTCATAGACGGAAATCCAATTTCCAAATACGTGACTTTGCGGTTTTGATTGTAAACTTATATATGGCGACATAGTGTTATGGGCCATTCATGCCGCCTATGATTGATACTTATGATTTGAAGTGTTTTATACACTATGCACTTATAATAGTATCAAATGATTTGTTTTAAAACGTATCAAGCATTCTTTGGCTGTTATAAGGGAAAACCCTATCCTCGGCTGCGTTGCATTGTGTGATGGGACCTGGGTCTTATAACAGCTTCATTTTTCTTTATTTAGCATTGCGCTGTTTGTTTTATGCACTGGTATTCTTGGGAGGAAACCCGTTCCGTGTTATACGGCGTGGTCCCTTGATTCACCTAACTTTGAAAATAAAGATTAATAACTGTTTTAGTTCTCACACCAGTCACATGACTGACCTGGAGTTTGTTGTTTTAACCTAAACTCTGGGTGCCCTTATTTTGACACGGGCAGCTAGTAGTTTTGGGTTTTGCAGATTTATATTCACAGGATCCTGGTTTACAGCTGGAATGATATCCGGAAAGCTTTGTATCCGTATATCTCTTCTAGTTGTGTATTGTATTATTTTCCACTGCTATGTATTTAAATGTAATTTAAATCTCTGATGTTTCTGTGTAATATTCGTTTATACTCTGTATATTCTTGTAATCTGATGCATTGTTGTAATATACAATGGAATGTTCTTCTGTATGCGTTCTGATTTGACGTGTTCTCAAACGATAGAGCGTTTCGAAAGGCCTGGATCGGTTTAGCGACTGGTTCGGACCGAGCGAAATTTCTTGTTCGTCACAATATTATACCCTCTCTTTCACTTAACCCCCCCTTCTCTTCCTTTGACCAAATCGATTTCCTTTAGAGAAAAAAAAACGACGAACGATCGTCGATGCCGCCCCAGGTGGCGTCGCACCACCGCCACCCCCCTCCGTCCCTGCTTTTCCTCTACCTCCCCTTCTTCCTCCTCTTCTATCGAGCCTCGCGCCCCCCCCTAAGGCCACCGCACCCATCGCGGCCCCCACCTCCGATCGAGAACTGCGCCGCCCCCTGCTGACCACCCCGGCGCCACGCTCAGCCTCCCCGACCACCAGCCCACCGCCTACCCCCGCAGCGAACCCCACCTCTCCTGTTCGTCGAAACCAGAAAACCCCCTCCTCCTTATTCCATTGTAAGTTTTAATTATATAGTTATTTATTTTTATTTAGTTACAATAATTAGTTTTAAAAGGGAAAGAAAAATTTTCAGTTTTTATATGATTGAAAACTGAATTTTTATAAAATAAAAAGTTTATATTTTTTTTTATTAGGAGGAAGCTTATATTATAGAATTATTAAAGAAGTGATTTTTATATAATAGAAAAATTAAAGATATGATTTTTCTATAATAGAGATAATAAAAATATAATTTTTATATGATAGAAAGGTTCAAAATATAATTTTATTCATGTAGTAAGTTAGAAATATAGTTTTTATATATGTAAGAATATAAAAATTCTATTTTTATATATTGAATAGCGAAGTAAAAAATTCGATTTTTATATATTGAATAGCGAAGTAAAAATTCGATTTTTATATATTGAATAGCGAAGTAAAAATGTGATTTTTACATATGTAGTGGCTACGGGCGAAGAAAGTGATAAGAGATGAGAACAGTGAAGATTTCCTGCATTATAAGTGTCGTGGAGTTAGGATAGCTATCGGTGAGAACTTCTCACTCTTCAATTTCTTTTTCTAGTTATATATATACTAGGATGCAGACGGTGCTTAGCAGCACCCGACACCCGTCATCCACAGACCATGGATGGCTTGTTTGTTTAATTGTTTGTTTGTGTAGTTAGTTAGATTATTTGGTTTGGAATTGAATTGTTTGGTGAAATGAAATTGATTTGATTGATATGTGAATGGCGTGGGCCTTCACTAGACCGGGGATAAGGCTAGGCCTTGTCCCGTTTCTAGAATCGTGCCGTTATGCCGCCGAAATTTTCTAAAAATAAGTTAGAAAAATAAAGATAACATTTTATTTAATAAATGAATCAAATAGAATATTCATAGGTTGAATAAAATAGTTTGATCGTTAAAAATATAATTTTTAACGTGAATGTGAACCAATAAATATTCATTTACAAACCGGACGGTTTGTTTATGTACACCTATTTGAAGGACAATGATTGGGACGATAAATTTTACGCATCGCCCAACTGCACAAATAAAAATCTGTGTTTGATTGCTTGAAACCCCACACGGGTATCGGGATGATATTTGACGTACACTAATCCCGATTGTTTAGTTGTATGTCGATCGATTGATTGACAGGCTGTTATAAGCGTTGAACATTTATATTTGATGCTTATACAGTGTAGAATGCACTTTGGATGATGGTTGATTATTCATCGTTGTTGATATATACATGTGTTGTAGAAAATCCATATAATTAACATTATATGGTAATTGATTGGGCCTCATTCCAGTTTTAAAATAGAAATATTTGAAAAAGAAATATTTGAAATAGAATATTTGAAAATAGAAACATATGAAGCCGTGTTGGTTAGATTGACGCCATTTTGACGTGAACAATATTTATATCGATTTTATTCATTTTATAATGAATATCGAAAGTGATTTCAAAATCTGATATTTTGAAAAGAATTGAATATAAATAAATTCGAATAGAGATTGAATATAAATGAATTCGAGTTGAAATGGAATAGAAATGAATTCGAATTGAAATTGAATTGAATGGAAAAAAGAACTGAAATTGAATTAGAAATCAATTTGAATTGAAATCAATTTGAAATGAATTTAAAACGAATTTATATTGGAATATTCAATTTAAAACGAATTTATATTGGAATATTCAATTTATAAAATACGTTTTAAAGGAAATCGACGAAGTATATATTATATATATTATATATATAATATAATGGCCTGAATAGAACGCGCCGCGCCGCGGCAGTTCGCGAATTTCGACCATTGACTTCGAACGGATATTACGAGAGACCCGACCGTCGGATTCTCCTGAAACCGGAACCGTTGGGTTCGTATCGAAAAGTGATTTCTAACGAATATTGGAAATTTGAAATCTAACGGTTGGATTTGGAAATACGTCCAAATCAAATTTGGAAAAGGTCGTTGTAAGTGCAGTTCGATGACCGTTGATGGAAATCGACTGTACGGGCCTTGATAAAATTATTAAAAATAGGAATAATTTGTGTAAGATCATAAGTAATGATTTAGAAAGAATTGGGATGAAAAACTCCATATTTGAAAAGATAAAAACAGATTTTTATCGAAATGAACTAGTTTTGAACTAGAATTATAATTCTATTTATTTTTAAAAAAATAAATTGAATTTGAAATGGTTTCGAAAATAACCAGAATTTCCAATGATTGCATTGGAATGGATTTGAATCAAAATGGTCTTCGGAATATTTCGATGTTTGATTTCGTGATTATACAGATGTTATTATGGAAATTTGAAAGATATAGATACATATATCGTTATTTCCAATACGATATCTGTTGGTCGTAGAATTTGATACTGAATATAAGCCGATATATTTTCTATTCAGAGCCTTGTATTTAATATCAAATGTGATTTGGGTTTGTCGTGAATGGTGTCTTGACTAACACTGTTCTTGAACCCAGTTGAGAAAAGATTAAATCTTTTTATTCAGATTTAATGAAGTGTACCAATTAAATAATATTTAAATGGAATTGAATTGATCTTGATTTTTGGGTTTATCGTGGACAGTGTTTTAAATAACACTCGTTCTTTAACCCGATAATTAATGGAATGTGATTTTGGGTTTATCATGAACTGTGTTTTAAATGACACTGATTCTTTAACCCAGTTAACGATTAAAACTAAGTGGAGTTTTAATGAATCTTTAATTAGATTGAAATGATCGAGAATGGAGTATCACCAGTTTTGCTCCAGGCGATAGTTAAATCTTTAATTAGATTTGAACGTGAAATGGTAATTGAATTTACCGATAACACCGTGGTGTTAGATATGAAGTAGGACCCGTTTTACTTCATGGGATGAATAGGTTGGGGTTGGGAAATTGAAACAAATGATTACTTCGGTAAGGTTCGCTAATCCCGACTAGTTTGAATTGATATTCAAAGGTAGATTAAAGAATGAATTTTAATGATTGATCTTGGATAAAATTAATGGGAACCTTTCCCTATGAATGTGAAATTTAGAAACTAACTGTCGGTTAGCCAAGCAGAATGGTTTTCTGGATATTGATCTGATGTTGGTTTCGGCCTTCGGGGTTAATATTTGGGAAATTATTCTCTTGATTAATTTACGGTTAGTGACTGATGAAATGGAATGAGGCATAGGTTGTGTTGGTGTAACACTTATTTAGAATATACGCGAGTTATTCGGAAAGACAGGGTTTATCCCATTCTGAATAACTGATACGACGATAAGTCGAAGATGAAGATGATGGTCGAAGACCGGAGGTCTTCACATCGTTTGGATAATTACTGATGATCTTGATTGGGCTGTACACCCAAGAAGATGGAAACAGTTGGTGATTGTCTAGACGTACTTGGAGATCGATGGATATGCGGGGTACTAGGTGCCTCCGGTTTCGTTCAGACCCAGATTGGACTTGTAAATGGACTGTGTGCCTGACATTGGATTTTAGTCCGTGTGATTGATCTCTATTAAATATATATCTGTTTGGCGGCGGAGAATTTATTCTCTTGCTTAACGCCCTTCTCTGAGACGTACGAGCTCAGGGGTTATATATTGATGGATATCAAATGCATGGAGTGAATTGCCTGTGTGGCATGCCTAAGTGGCAATGGATCGAGGCTTCTGTTGAAAAGCAAAGTCTTGTGGTGATGATCAAAGCACAGCCTGTGTGGCACAGCTTTGTGTAACGTGAATTCGCGAGCCTCGCACCACGGTTGTGAACCAAAAACGGGAGAGGACCTCAGGGAGGGCATGCGTTTCTTTCTAGCTAGGGTGGTGTCAGTGACCTACCAGCCCTGACATTTATATACTTTTCACCTGTGTGGTTGTTGCTATTGCGAGGCGCCTCGGTTTGATCGGACGATCCGGGTCCTATGGAGTCATTTTTTGGCTCATTGACGCCCCAAAGGGCGGGGAGACGTATTGTTCAGGCATAATAATCCACATCGGTGGACCGGCCCTGATGATCCAAGGGGCAGTTACTGCTGTTCCTGAGGGGCGGGCTAGAGCATCTCGAATCGGTTGAGGACTATCTTTTGCCTTGGTTCATAGATGGAAATCCAATTTCCAAATATGTGACTTTGCGGTTTTATTTGTAAACTTATATATGGCGACATAGTGGCATGGGACGCTCATGCCGCCTATGATTGATATTTATGATTTGAAGTTGTTTTATACACTATGAACTTATTATAGTATCAAATGATTTGTTTTAAACGTATCAAGCATCCTTTGGCTGTTATAAGGGAAAACCCTATCCCCCGGCTTGCGTTGCATTATGTGATAGGACCTGGGTCTTATAACAGCTTCATTTTTCTTTATTTAGCATTGCGCTGTTCGTTTTATGCACTGGTATTCTTGGGACGAAACCCGTTCCGTGTTATACGGCGTGGTCCCTTGATTTACCTAGCGTTAAAAATAAAGATTAACAACTGTTTTAGTTCTCACACCAGTCACATGACTGACCTAGAGTTTATTGTTTTAACCTAAACTCTGGGTGCCCCTATTTTTGACACGGGCAGCTAGTAGTTTTGGTTTTGCAGATTTATATTCACAGGATCCTGGTTTACAGCTGGAATGATATCTGGAAAGCTTTGTTCCCGTATATCTCTTCTAGTTGTGTATTGTATTATTTTCCGCTGCTATGTATTTAAATGTAATTTAAATCTCTGATATTTCCGTGTAATATTTATTCATTTATACTCTGTATATTCTTGTAATCTGATGCATTGTTGTAATATACAATGAAATGTTCTCCCGTCTGCGTTCTATTTTGTCGTGTTCTCAAAACGATCAGGCGTTTCGAACGGTCGGGGTCGGTTTAGCGACTGGTTCGAATCGAGCGAAATTCCTTTTCGTCACAATCTTACTGAGCTTTTGGTAGATAAATTGGTTAAAGATATAACATGAAAAGAATGGCATTTTATAAAATGGTTTCAATAAAAATAAAAAAGTGCCTTGAATCCTTTTGTAGGTGTACCCACTCCCTCAGGCTTTGACACTACGTGGAATGCTTTGAACTTGGATTCCTCGTACTACAAAGCTTGCAATGTCAGCCATAGGAATGGTTTTTGTATAAGTCTGCAAGAGTTTGTCATCATTTCCTATGATTAGTTCCTGCAATCCTCCACCTTTGTCCAGTAATCCTCCAGCCCTCAACACCATGACAGTATTGTTCAATTTCATATGAAGATGGCACAATTTCGTAGGAAGATGGCTCAATTTCGTAGGAAGATGGCTCAATTCAGGGAGTGAAAATCGAAGATGTTTGCTTGCAACTTTGTTAGCATGATGAACTTTACGGTTGCAGTCATCGTACAGTGCAGCCTCGCCTGCACTGAAGATGACCGAGGCTGCAGTTATGTTATAGGCATCACACTATATTTTCGTGTTCTGTGACAGCTTTTGGTGGAGATATGACCATGTTTTCGGAAGGGAAATCCATGTGCATATGTATTAGATAAGTTGACGGTGAAAACTTGAAAGCCGTGAAAGCGATAAAATCTGATTAACTTTAATAGAATTTAGTTAAACATTATTGCCTTCATTATCTTTATAAACTTGCTCTTTTTTAAAAAGTGGAAGCAACTCAAAAACCTGTGTCAGAATTATCAAACTAACAATCAATACGTCCTTTTCTGAAGTGTTGCTTCCTGTTATCTATTTTAAAATAATTTATTACCAACCAAATACAAGAAAGACTGATTTAGTACCTTTGTTAATATATATAAGTGGCATTTCTCCCAATTAGTTCACCCTTCAACTTCGTCTATAGAAAAAACCAAATTCAAATTAATAACCAATATAGAAATTTCTGAGTCATTACACAAGAAATAAACAATAATACTTGAACATGCCATTTTCATTTTTCAAGGTCTAGAATTTGCTGGTAATTTTTTGTTTGTATTTTACTGCAAATCCAAGTTCATGCCTTCACAACAAATAATCAATAATACATGTACAAGAAATTTCTGAACCTTTTTGCAAACCCAAGTTCTTGTCTTCATTCGTCACCAAACGTTCCCTTGCTGTATTCATCACACATAAATTTCAGAACTCCATTACACATCCTATATGTAGCTGTACACATTTAAAACCAAACTAACACAAAGTCTTGAAAATATTTGAGATGAATCTTAGGAAGTTTTATGGTATGTATGATACAATATGAATAAAACAAGCCATGAAGTTAATGATTTAAAAATGGAAAGTAATTAAAATAGAAGCAACTTTGGAATAATGCAGAAAGAATTAATTTGCAAGATATATTATCACATATTTACATGTCAATCATTAATTATCTGGAAATATGGTAGAAATTAATTGTCATGCATTATGGCTCTTTATTAATACAGCTGCCTATTTTTGGTCTAAATATTTACAATTCTTAACAAAAAATATATTTGTTTGCATTTCGAGGACAATTCAAATTTAGTAATTAATGATAAATATTGAGACTTTATCCAAAGTTATCTGTTCCCCTATACCCAACCAATAAGAATCCCTGATTTTTATCTTTTTGCAATTAAGTCCATGAATAAAAGAGAGTTTAATTACAAAAAGGTGGAATTCATGGGGTGCTGATTGGTTGAGTATAGGGGATAGAGAATTTTGGGGACAAGTGATTTTATTTGGAAGTTATAGGTGTGGGAATGTGCATTAATTCCTTCCATTATGCATTTATACTATATTCATTAGCTATTTTTTATGCCTTTGAACTACCGGGGGAAAGTTTTAATGCTTTTTTTGGGGGGGAGGGGGGATATAGACAAGTGCAAGTTATGGTTTTTTACATTTTTTTAAATTACCAGGTTTGTGAAATATATATATATTTTTTAGAATAAATCTGAATTGTTGTGCTGCTTTCGATGGTTTTCATGTGTGATTTTTTTTTTATGTATATTAGCTAATAGGTAAGATGTGTGTACCTATGGCTTTCACGTTTATACAATTTTATACTAAGTTATGAAATTTTATACATCGCAGATATGGTTGAAAATAAGCAAACCTATAGTTCCTGGGTATTCTTTTTAGTATTTTCATCCATTTAGCTTTTGTTTTCAGCATCTGAATGAGAAGAGCTATTTTTGATATCAAACTGTTTTACCTCCATTAAAATGTATATGTTGCAAGAGAACATCGACTGATTTTCCTCCACATTTACACACTAATTTATTTTCTTCCACATTATAGTTAGTGGTCATGATAATGCTATTATATTTTTGCATTCCTAATCATTTTCATTTTGTACCAATTTCAATTTAAGATTATCACACACACACACACACACACACACACACACACACATATATATATATATATATATGTGTGTGTGTGTGTGTGTAGTAATCAGTTTGTTGCTTTAAGGTTATATATAGTAATTAGTACCAGTTTGCTGGTTTAAGGTTATATTCCATCATTGCTATCATTTCATATTAAATAAGTACAACACTTTACATTATGCAAATGAAAAATTATGGTTATTCGTCATAAACATGAAAATTTTGCAAAGCCCTAAGTTATTAACAAATTCTTCTCACAAATCTTCACTTCCGATTGAATAAGTAAGTTATCATGTGCACGAAATTTAAGGCCATCTTTTTTGGGAACATTTCATATCATAGTATAAAACATGGGTAATATTTATTACCTGATTACATTAAGTTCAGGAATAAAATTCTTCTATATGTAAGTATACACCATTAAACTTTCACCTAATACCTACTATTCTATGATTAACCTTTTCACATTTTTATTACGACTTATGTTGTAAGCAGTACTTATGTATAACTCAGTTCTAATTTATTTTCGAGCAATGTTAGAAGCTACCAGTTAACGTCAATCTTCTGCATTGAATATTATTATTTGTATGCAACCCAATTCACACTTTGTATTTGAGGACCGCTTATTTTCTGTGGTAACTAAATATTAAACTGTTAAATGAGATGATGCACTTCATTATGGCATAAATTTTTAACAGGCCCAAAGAACAAAAAGTTGTAATATTAATGAGAAACATTCATTACTATTCAGGCTACAATTATTATGAATGTGTTATGTCTTTATTTCCAGTTTGCCAAATCAAACGGTGTCATATTTGCCTATTTCAACTATGGAAGAGAGCTCAATGTTTGCAACCATGGAATCATTGTTCGGTGTGAAGTACACCTGAATTGAATATGCTGACCACTGTCCAGATGTATATGAGCTCAATTTTATGATCTTCTGATCCAAATTAAAGGCAATGATCCAAGCAGAGGAGTTGAATAATTGAAGCAATGTTGTACAACATGCTATTGAGGACCAAAAAACCACCTTCATTTGTACATATTTTATGTGTACATAATTATGTACATTTTCAGATGCAACATCTTAGGAAGTTGATATGCAGATATAACCACATTGATATATTTTCCTATAGCATTTGTACGGTTGTACTACATTTATTATATGCATGTAATTTTAAATATATAATTATGTGCCATACAGGTATCAATCAACGAAAGAAGTTTATTATGTGTGTTCGTAAGTGTGTGAGTGTATACATATATTGTTAAATCTAATTATGAGTTAAAGCTTCAAATGACATACGTGTATAGCTTTATAAGTTTTTTGTCGAGTTTTTGTCTGTAATTGACTTATTGGATTTATATCTATAGATATCTAATTTTAAAAGTATAATCTTAAGACAAAGTGAGATATGCTTATGAATATATTAAAATGTTTGCTTTAAGTCACTCCCTAAAAGTTTAATTTTGTGAGTACTTTTATCCATCGAACAAAGTTTGATGATTATATTTAGTTCGTGTACTTTATAATGTTGTACTACTTTATTTAAATGCTTTCTGCTCTTTGCATATTTGTATTCAGCCATATACAGAAGTTGGTTTATGTTTGCATGCACACATGCCCAATGTTCTACTTCTAATGCATTCATCTTATGGTTTCAATAATTTATTCAACAAGATCCTGCTAGACGTGAGTATTATCAATTGTGGTTCATTGCTTCCTTCACTCAATTAATTATTTCTTAAAATAAGTTAGTTTCATTCATAAAGGATTTATTTGTACATGTAGAAATGCAATATTTTTTTATACTCATCAACTCATTTCATACGATCAAGCAAATCTTACAAATATTGTTTTATAACATGAATTACTTCTGCACACGTGGTTTTCTATTTGTTCCGTTTCATAGTCAACATGATCTAATTTATTTCTGAGCGCTTGGAGTTAATTTGATTATTGAAATTTTTCTCCAGCATTTACCAACGGTCATGATCTATTACGTGACCTCCATCAATCAACGAAAAGAACATTGAACCTGCCAATTGAAAAAATACTTGAGGAATAACAATCCACGTGCGGAGCGTGTGCCATCACCACGCGTGGAGCGTGTGTCGTTACGCTTCTTATAGATAAGCCATGTTTGTCAACTTAATCATCACAAAAAAATGGAATTATTTCCTAACTTTCACAAACTTACTTCACGATTCATATTTATTCATACTTTTGAAGGGTTCAAAAATTTCAAAATAAATAATTTTGTTTTTCAATGAGGCTGGTTTTCCACAAAAACATTACATCAATAGGATTTAGCTTTTTTCATTTTATAGATATGGACGTTTATAAGTTGAACAACTTCGGAACAACAAAAGTTTAATCCTATATTAATATCCTATACACAAATTTTTTTCCTATCGTATTATTCTATAATCCATAAATGGAAGATAAAAAGAATAGCTAAAAATAATTGTTCTCAAAGGACATATTATATTTGATAATAATTATACAAAAAGGTCAATCTTAAACAAATGAAATAACATAGGCGTAGCTTAGATATATGTGAGGCTGCTTAAATTGAATAGAGACAGAAGAAAGGTTCCTGGCATGTTATTAAATCACATAAATTTTGCTACCTTGCCTACAAATAAGATGACAATACCTAGCTGAAAATGTGAAGTTTGACCTGCATGCTTCAGCCTACCCAGCTGACAAACCAATCCTAGCAAGTAGCATGTTTTCTTGTTCCTTATCTTGCGCACTGTCTTTGTCCCTGCACTCGGTTTTCCTGTAGACTGATTTGGTTAATTTTGAATTAAAATTTAGCTGATGTTAGTTTAATTTTGATTTTAAATGTATGACCAGGAGGTGGATGTCAAGGTATGACCTATATACGAGCACCAGATTTGGCTTGCATGCTTTTAATTGTCTCCCCTCCTTTGCCAATTACCAATCCCACCTTATTAGTTGGAAATTCTATGGAAAATTGCTCTCCACTATAGTGCATATTGCTGACTTTTCGAGCAGCGAGAACACCTGATCCCCCAACATCAACCCTAGCAAGCACAACATTAATCAGTTGCTCTGCCCAGTTAACTTGTTCAGGACTGCCAACAGAGCTGGTATATGAATTGGTTATTGCTACTACAAAACAATATCAATAGAGTTGTTATTAAAAAAATATGTAGTAAGCTAAAATTCACTACTCATTAAAAACAGTCTGCATGGTACTAAATATGCTAAAATTCCCTACTTATTTACTACGTCTTCTTAAATTAGTTGATTTAATAAGATGTAGTAAGCTTGAATTCAACATCCTGCGTATAATATTAGTGATATAATGTTCATATAGGAATGAATCCACTCAATTTTGTCTGCTTTCAAAATTTTCAAATATAAAAAATAGAAAACTATAACTGGAGCGTTCAAGATAAGAACATAGCTGAAATTTATATACATTAATACCAATGTCTGAAAGTCGATAGTTTGAAATATAGCAAATGAGTTAAATGGGAATAAAATTCATATACCAACTAAGTTATTGTGTTATGATTCTGAATGTTCAGTTTTACTAATCTAATTACTTCAATGATTCGTCGATTCCCATCTTGTGAGTAAGATCTAATTAGTGAAGTTGTAACTTTTGAAGATTTCAATTTTTGTGCAAGACATGGGTTGAGCTGTAGACCAGTCACATTAGCGAAGTTGATTTATTTGCTCTAAAACCGTTAAATCTTACATGACATTATTCAACTAGCTCTACTGATATAAACATAAGTGAAAATGGTTAAACACATAGATGGTAATGTTTATAGTCTCACGTACATAGTGCTAACAAAAAATTGGTTTTATATAGAAATGGTAGGAAATGACAGTATCAATAGAGCTGCAAAACACATACATACTGCTACTACAAAACAGTATGCAAGCTTACTGCTAATCAAATCCTATACATTAACAAATGACAATTAGTAGGGTTGAAGTACACTTGAGAAAAATATTACAGTATATAGCTTGTTATTTAAAAATAAAATTCAAGGCACAAAAGGATACAATTAAAAGGTGGTGGACTGCCGGGTTCATTAAGTATATTAGATGAAAGTAACTGAAACAGAATTTAGAGCCAAATCATTGTGATACTAGCAAATATCCTTATTACAATAAAATATAACTGTGGGGCGAAGTAAATGTTGTTTGTATGATCATCAAACTTGGTTGCATAGTGAGCAGATAGGATAATTTCTTCAGAAAAACCTAACAGATTAAAGTACCTACGCAGAACAAGCAGTAAGAAAACAAAAGAGAAATAAAGCACAAACTTGATATATAAAGGCGATGAAGCACCAAACCCTCATAGTAAGAAAATTCATCAGATTTACCGAGGAAGCGTCCTACTCCTCTAATAGTATCAAACATTATAAGTTGTAAACTAATTGAACTTATGAATCGTGAAGACAGATACGAGTGGCCAAGAAGATGGAATATTATTCTTTCTTGCAAGTAATGGACATAGGGAATAGGATGATG
Source organism: Allium sativum (assembly GCA_030737875.1). Classification (NCBI taxonomy): domain Eukaryota; kingdom Viridiplantae; phylum Streptophyta; class Magnoliopsida; order Asparagales; family Amaryllidaceae; genus Allium; species Allium sativum. The sequence goes on from CM060916.1 coordinate 41,591,849, forward strand.
GAATCGCGCAAATACGAGTATTCCCAGCTTCAACTTCTTTAAGTTTCACGCTTCAGCTTTGTGAAGAATCGCGTAATTAGGATGATGGAAAGGGTTATGATTGGAGCTTTGACGGTAAGGAGAGATCGGTGATGGAGAGCAGTTCGTGGGTTGAAGGAGAGTTCACGGATGAAGCAGATTTCGGTAAGGGAGACCTAATTTGGAAGAGTAGTGAAAAAGAAGAATTGGGAGGGAAGCGTGAAAAAATTAGGGGGAAGCATGAGAAATTAGGTTTTGTGAAGAAGAGAAAAAGAAATTTTCAGCGGCAAGGATTCGGAGGGAAGCGTGAAAATTTTGGTGTGGCCAAAATTTTGCATAGTCATTTACTATTACGTGGATGCCACGTCATGGTTTACTATCCATGACCATGATTTATCTGTTAGTGCATTGATTAATGTCATGGTTTACTATTCAAAGCCATGGTTTATCACAATTAATGACTAGTTTACTAAACTATAGCAAGTTAAATTATCGTGCAATCCTTACTTGCTATCAATACATTATTTTCTTATAGTGGAACGATAGTTAATTTAATCAACAAGAGAATGAATGGTAGAATTTATTCGATTAAATCACACATTGAAATGATTTAAAAATAGATAGAAATATATACATGTGCATTATATATGTTTGGACAGGTAAAAGGATTAGCTGTTGAGTAAAGAAATTATTTGCGTGCTCGACAAATAGGTAAACCTTAATGAGTTGGTTGCGCGAATTTATTATTATATCAACTCTTGTGAATGCCATTGGATGTGGAGTGCTGGTTGTTCTGTGTGTAATAATAAACGTCTCCATAGGATAGTAAATTAATTTTGAACTACATTTCATGGCATACTTTTTGAAGATAGGCATACTTCATCATATACCACATAAGCATTTGGAGCTTGTGTGACGAGGTAGAAGATTTACTATACGAGCGAGAGGCTTGTATAGCGATGACTATATATTACAGGTTGAACTGATGGCTGATATGGACCATATAAAATGTAACGATAAATTGCAAGATTAATAAAAACCCCACACGGGTCTGGAGATGACAATAAACACGTCTCTCTGGTCATTAAGGCACAAAAACCATTTATAGGGTGACGAGAATTTATTCTATGGAGTTATGATCTATGCACACTCCCTTGTGGACACCGGAATATATCACTATAAATATGTGCATGCTTATTAGGATTTATTGGGTACCTAATGCGGCCCAATAAATTTCCAAACCCCTCACCGTACAAAGGAGGTTATGCGAAATTTTTCGAAAATTCCGGGTGTTAGGCAAATTTTTGAAGAATTTGAAAATTCTCAAAAACTGAAATGTTGGAGAATGGAAGCCAGATTGAAAGTAGAGTTGATTAATCAAACCACTTTCGACATTGTTCCTTTTCGGGGGCGAAAAGTTTTAAGTGGGGGAGATTGTAACAATCCGGAAAATCTGAACCAGATTGAAAATTTTAAATTGGCCATTTTAGTGGATTTAAAATATTTAAAATAAATATTTTAAATAATAACGACGAAAAGTAAGTTTGAATCGACGTTTGAAAATAAATATAATTAATTCTAATTATAAACAAGGCCTGAAATGGCGCGGTAGTTTCAAAAATTGGATTCAAACTTTGACTGACTGTACCGGATGCAAAATAAAACGGATTTTAGTGAAACCAAAAATATTTAAATCTGTTAGTGAATATCTTTCTAACTAATCTGAAAAATCGAAGTTTCATAGCGGGAAGCAAAAGTTATGGCTAAATGAATTTTCAGAAAGGTCGCTATATAGTTTATGTAGCCCGTGAAAATGGCCATTTTGCAAATGACCTCAAAATTCGACGAAACCACTTTTGTTGGATCCGGGATGTTAAATTATTGCTAGTTTTCAATTTTCATAATTTTTCAAGCTAGTATGTGAGCGTGGCAAAGGAAAATGTGTTTGGTCGATTTCTATTAAATTGGATCGACCAGAAAAGGGTCATTTTTCAAACGGTCTCAGAATTCGATGAAACTAGTTTTGTTGGGACTGTGTCGTCAAAACATAGCTAGATTTATTTTTTGGGAATTTTTAGAATCAGTATGTGGCCCCGACAAATTGAAATGTACGTTCAAATTAAATATTGAATGTTTTATATTTTAATTTGAAGAAAAACTAGATGAAACAGTCGAATGGGCCAACGAAACATATTCCATTGTGTTCAGAATGGGGGTATTTAGCTAGGGACGACAGTCGTTGGGTTTGGATTGGAGGTCATGTTAGAAAACCCTCTTTTAAAAGCTCCTGGCCAATCAGAATTTTATAAAAAAATAGAAAATTCTCTCTCTCTTCCCTCCCCCCCTCGATCGACGACGGAAACCCGATCCCACCTTCTCTCCTCATTTTCGGCTAATCCACGCAATGAAACACCTCCACCCAGTTAAAGTTTTTACAAATATCTCCGAGAGCTTCACATCCATAGCTAGTACGCCCTTCCTCGTCGCTCCTTTCTCGAGATTCGCGCCTCCAAAGTTGGAAGCTTTCAGCCGCCGCCCCGCCTGAATCCGATCGTCGAACTGGCCGTCACCACCATCGCCGCCTGCGCCTCTCCTCCCTCTTCGACACCATATAACCTGATCCTCCTATAGCGCAGCGGATTGGAAGAAAAGCTGGACCCTAGTTTTGAACGAATTTTGAAGGTAACGACCTGATTTTAATTAAACTATATTATAGCACTTCAAAGCGCTACGGTTTTTTATTTCACTATAAAAATCATATCTTTTTCGTTTCTTGACGAAATTCAGTGAAACAAGAGATAGTGGACTCATGTGGACGCCTTCTACATTCTAGAAGAGACCGTATATTTTTCTGAGCCTTCTGCTATTTTTGGTGGAGTGGAACCGAATGTGAGATATCTAAATTATAAAAGATATGGAAAACGACGATGTATAAATTATATAGTCGATGTATGAGTTATATAAGCGTTTTACACCTCATGTATAAGCGTAGCATAAGTTGTACGTTCGATGTATAAGTTATATATGCGTTGTAAAAAATATATATGTGTTGAATGGAAGTGAAATATACTTATATATATATATATATACACGCCCCTCGCCCACAAACCATGGACGATATTTATTGGTTGTGATTGGTGAGAAAATTGATTGATAGCAAATGGTTGATTAGAACTGTTTGTGGTTGAAATTGATTGATTGTAGTTGAAAAATACCCGTTTGTGGTTGAGAATTATTTGGTTGAAACCACATAGGATTAGTTTGTGGAAATGAAAAAATATACATGCCGCCTACGTGCGAACTAGATGCATGAAATCCCCATTGTCAAAAGCTGCGAGGCTTTGAGGTAGAGCGAGAAGCCGTACTAGGGACGGCCCCGGTTCTAACTACCCTGCCATTATGCTGCCGAAATTTTGAATAATATTCATGTGTTAGAATTATTTTCATTTGTTGAAATTATTTTCATATGTTGAAACCGCATTCATGTGTTGAATAGAAATTCATTCGTTGAATAGAAATTCATTCGTTGAATAGAAATTCATGTGTTGAATGGTATTCGTGTTTTAAATAAATTGTTTTAATAATAAAAATCACATTTTTATTTTATATATACGAACTATAGAAAACATTCATGTGTTAAATAGAAATTCATTCGCTGAATAGAAATTCATGTGTTGAATGGTATTCGTGTTTTGAAATAAATTGTTTTATAATAAAAAATCATATATTTATCATCTATATGAATTATATAAAATAGTCGTCCTTTGAAATAAATTGTTTTATAATAAAAATCATATTTTTATCATCTATATGAACTATATAAAATAGTCATGTTTTGAAATAAATTGTTTTATAATAAAAAATAATATTTTTATCATCTATATGAACTATATAAAATAGTCGTGTTTTGAAATAAATTGTTTTATAATAAAAATCATATTTTTATCATCTATATGAACTATATAAAATAGTCGTGTTTTGAAATAAATTGTTTTATAATAAAAATCATATTTTTAACATCTATATGAACTATATAAAATAGCCATGTTTTGAAATAAATTGTTTTGCAATAAAAATCACATTTTTATTATATACATGAATTGTTAAAAATAGTGAAGTGTCGAAATAAATGTCGGTTGGATAAAAATAACATTTTCATCAAATGTATGAAAAGAAAATAGTTTTGAAATCGAAGAATCGATTATATATATATATATATATATATATATATAATTGAAATATATCGAATAACGATGCTGCAGTTCGTGTTTTGAAACCGTGATTTCAAACGATTAGTGCAGGAGATCCGACCATCGGATTTTCCCAAAATCGAAACCGTTGGGTTCGCTTTGGAAATATCTTTCCAATGACACCAACTTTGTAAAGATCCAACGGTTGGATTGTCTGGAATATTTAATTCAAATCTAAAGAAAAACAGCGCCAGAATCGATTATATATATATATATAAATAAAATTAAATTAGATCGAATAACAACGCTGCAGTTCGTATTTTGAAATCGAAACTTCAAACGAGTGTACCGGGAGATCCGACCGTCGGATTTTCCCAAAACTAGAACCATTGGATTCGTTTTGAAAAGATCTTTCTAATGATATAAAATTTGTGAAGATCCAACGGTTATATTTTTAGATATGTGTAAATCAAATCTGAAGAAAAACAGCGCCATGACCGCGTTATGGCCTGAAGCGTCATTTGAATAAATTGGCTATTTTTAAATAAATAAAAATAGCGATAAATTGTTATAAAATATTATAAACGATATGGATTGTGAAATTTAGAAACTAACTGAAGGTTAGCTAAGTCAAATGGTTTCATGGGTTTTGATCTGATGTTGGTTTCGGCCTTCGGGGTTAATATTTGGGAAATCGTTCTCTTACTGATTTACGGTTAGTGACTGATGAATTGGAATAGGGTGTATGTTGTGTTTGGGTAGCACATTTTTATTATATACGCGAGTTGCTCAGAAAGACCGGGTTTATCCCATATTGAATAACTGAGTCGACGATAAGAAGTCGATGATGAAGACGGTGGTCGAAGACCGGAGATCTTCACCTCGGTTGGATGATAACTGATGTCCTGATTGGGAGGCAATCTGAAATATGGATAATGAGTGGTGACCGTCCAGACGTACGTGGAGATCGATGGGTATGCGAGGTATATAGTGCCTCCAGTTTCGTTCAGACCCAGAATGGACTTGTAAATGGACTGTGCATCTGACATTGGAATTCATTCTATGTGATTGATAGCCATTAGTTGCATGGTGTGAATTGCCTGAGTGGCATGCTAAGATGCAGTGATCAAGGCTTCCGTTGAAAAGCAAAATCTTGTGATTAATGATCAAAGCGCGGCCTGTGTGGCATAGCTTTGTGTATAACGTGAATTTGTGAGCATCACACCTCGGTATGAACCAGAAATAAGAGAGGACCACAGGGGGACATGCGTATCTTTCTAGCTAGAGGTGGTGTCAGTGCTTAAACTGGCTGACATTTATACTATTTTCACTTGTGTGGCTGTTGCTGTTGCGAGGTGCCTCGGATATATCGGTCGATCCGGGATTGATGGAGTCATTCATTGGCTCATTTACACCCCAAAGGGCGGGAAAATGCATTGTTCAGGCATTATAATCCACTCCGTATGGACCGGCCCTGACGATCCAAGGTACGGTTGCGGCTGTGCCTGAGACTCGGGCTAGACAGTCTCGAATTCGATAATGACTATCTTTTGCCTTGGTTCGTGACGAAAATCCAATTTACGAATACGACATCGTGCGGTTTTGATTGTAAACCTATATTTGGCGACATAGTGGCATGGGATGCTCATGTCGTCTATGGTTGATATTTATGATTGTTTTATAAAATTAGAAACTAACTGGAAACGAGCTAAGACGGATGGTTTCCTGGGTATTAGTCTGATGTTTGTTTCGGCCTTCGGGATTAATACCTAGGGAATCGTTCTCTTACTATTTTACAGTAGGAGTCTGATTAAGAATGCTTTTGTTTAATTCGTATCAAGCATATTTTGGCCATTATAAGTTAAAGCTCTATCTTCCGGTTTGCGTTGCATTGTGTGATGGGAACTTAGTCTTATAATGGCTTCATTTTTATAAAAAGTATTGCGATGTTTAAAAGATTTACTTGTTTTAAAGCACTGGCATTCCAATGGAGTAAACCCGTTCCGCGAAAGTGGCGTGGTCCTGTGATTAGCCAAATTATATAATGTGTTAAGTAGATTTCTCATACCAGTCCCATGACTGACTCCTAGTTTGTTTCACTTGCAAACTCGGGTGCCCCTATTTCTACATGGGCAGCCTTGTCTTCAGGTTTTAGCAGGCTCTTTCTGGATAGCCGGAGCTGAAGATGGATTCTATCATTTATCTCTTTTTATGCTGTTCAGCTCCTATTGTACATATTATGTTTGTTTTCCGCTATAGACATTTATGTATAGCTGAACTGTATTTGTTCTAAGTATGATCCTGTATACTGCGTAACTCTGATGATCATGTTTATCCAGTGTATTATTTGTACATTATCTGGTGTATTTATTTTTTTATGTTCTTCTATTATCTGTTTAAGTGTTATATTCCAAAGACTACCCTTGCCACCGTCAGTACGGGGTTTGGGGTCGTCACAGTCAACCCATCGATTGACATACAACTAAACAATCGGGATTAGTGTACGTCAAATATCATCCCAATACCCGTGTAGGATTTCAGTCAACAAACACAGATTTTTATTTGTGCAGTTAGGCGATGTGTAAAATTTATCGTCCTAATCAATATCCTTCAAATAGGTGTACATAAACAAATCGTTCGATTTGTAAATGAATATTTATTTATTCACCTTCACGTTAATTTTATATTTTTAACGATAAATAATTTATTTCAACACATGAGTATATTTCCATTCATTCCACATCACAATCGATTTTCACCACACAACAAAATCAAACAAGTCGCCCATGGACTGTGGACAATGGGTGTCGGGTGCTGCTAAGCACCGTCTGCATCCTATTATATATTTCAAACTAGAAAACAAAATAAAATAAAAGTCAGGAGTTCTCACCTAGAAGCTAAACCAAACACCGCGACTCTTCATATGTAGAAAATCTTCGCCAATTTTCCAATGAGATCTGTTTCACGCGGTTTATATTAAAAAATCATATTTTTAATTCTCTACATATATAAAAATCATATTTTTTATGCTGCTACAAGATTTATAAAAACCACATTTTAATAAATTAGTCTTCTCTACAAAGATCATATTTTTAAGTTGCTACTTCATACCTAAAAATCATATCTTTTCTTAAATAAAAACATAATCTTTCCTTATATAAAAATATAATCTTTTCTCATTTAAAGTTATAATCCTTTCTATTTTAAAAATCACATCTTCTCTTAAATAAAAATCGGATTTTTATATAACTAAAGATCATACCTTTATCATCCTAAAAATCCTAACTTTGCATGTCTAAAAAATCTTATCTTTTCATGTCTACTTCACATCCAAAAATCATATTTTTAATTTAAACCATAACATAAAGATCAAATCTTTATTCTAAAACCATATTTATAAAAATCAAATCTTTATTCTAAAACCATATTTATATACCGCAACTTCTTATATATAAAGATCGAATTTTTATTTCTATTATATTTACATAAAAGTCACATTTTTATTCGCTTCCTACATAGATAAAAATCACAAGTTTTATCGTCATTATATATGAAAAATCATACCATTTTTCTAGTTAAAAAAACAATCCTTTTTCTAGTTTAAAAATCAATCCTTTTTCTAGCTAAAAGAAAATCTATCCTTTTTCTATAAAAATTTAAAACTTTATATCCACAGAAATTTGATTTCACATAAATAACAAACAAAACTGATTTATATTTTTAAATCTTACTACGTTAAATAAAAGCAAGGAGAAAATAAAATAAAATAAAAGCTTACAATTTTTGGTCGGAGAAGGGAGGAGGAAGGTTGGTGGTTCGCTAGTGGTGGCGCAGCGGGGGGTATAGGGTCGGAGGGAGGTGGCGTAGGGATGTGGGGCCCCTTTGGTGGCCGGTGTGGTGGTGGAAGGGCGAGCGGGGTGGCTGCGTCGATGGTAGCGCCGTAGGTTGTTGGGGGGGAGGGGGTGTGCTCGAACGCGCGAGGAGGAGGGGATGGGTATCGAGAAGGCCGACGGTGGGGGGGCAGCTCCGGCAGCGGTGGCCGAGTGTTGAGCGCGACGGCGCTCCTTCGTTTTTTTCCTAAATCTAGATCTGACGGGGAAAGAAAGAGAAGAGGGTGGGGGGTATTTAAGTATATAAATAATTTAATAATTTAATATTATTTTTCTATAAAAAGTTGACTTTGTATACGAACTCCAAACCGAACCCACCAAATGTCATCTCTAGGTAATTGCCCCCATTTCGAACACAATGGGATATGTATCGTAAGCGGATTCAATCGTTACGATCAGTTTTCGTCAAAATCAAAATATAAATCTATATATCGAATTTGAACGTGCATTTTAATTTACCGGGGCCACGTACGGACTCTAAAAATTCCCGAAAAATATTTTCTAGCTTCTTATTGACGACACGATAACAAAACTAATTTCGTCAAATTCTGAGACCGTTTGAAAAATAGCCATTTTCTGGTCGATTGAAATTGACTGAAACTGTTAAAACACGTTTAACTTCGCCACTCTCACATATTGATTCAGAAAATTATGAATTTTGGAATCTAACAATAACTTGACATTCTGGGTCCATCAAACATGGTTTCGTCGAAAACAGAGGTCATTTGCAAAATGGCTATTTTTAAGGGCCAAAATTCCAAAACGACTATTTTGAATTTTCAACTAGACATAACTTTTTATTCCCACTATGAAATTTTAATTTTTCGGATTCGTTGGAAAGATATTCTCAAATAGTTTCTAATATTTTTGTGTTTTGCCAAAATCCAGTTTATTTTGAATCCTGTACATTCATTTGAAATTTGAAATCGAATTTTCAAACTATTGCGCCATTTTCAATTCCTTTTATAACTATAAATAATTATTTATATTCTAACGTCAATTCAAATAAATATACACATCCTAATTCTATTCAAAATAAATTTCTCGTCGTTATTATTTAAAATAATTCATTTTAAATATTCAAATTCATTAAAATTGCCAAAATAAAATTTTAAATTGGCTCAGATTTTCCGGGTTATTACATCTAGCTAGAAAGAAACGTGTGCATTCCCTGTATTCCCTTGTCCCGTTTTTGACTCTACCGAGGTGTAAGGCTCGCGAGGTAACGTAATACACAAAGCTACACCTAAATAGGATATGCTTTGATCATCATCCACAAGGCTCTTCTTTTCAACAGAATCCTCAATCAATTGCATCTTGACATGTCACATTTACAGTTCACACCATGCGATCGATAACTACCAATATATAACCTTCGAGCTCAAGCGTCTCAAAGAAGATTGTTAAGCAAGAGAACAAATCCTCAGCCACCACAGATATATATTAATAGATATCAATTTAATTACATAGCATGAAATTCAATGTCGGACACACATCCATTTACAATTCCGTTCTGGGTTTGAACGAATCCGGAGTCACCTAGGTGCTCGCGTATCCGGACGATCAACAAGTACGTCCGGACAACTATCTTCAATGCCAGGCATCAGTAGTCGTCCATTCGATGTGAGGATCGCTGGTCCTTAATCACCATCTTCAATGTCTTCGACTTGTCTTCAATCACCATCTTCAATGTCTTCGACTTTTTATCGTCGTAGTAATTAATCAGAATGGGTTAAGCCTGGTCTTTCCGAATAACTCGCATATTTTTATAATTAAAAATCTATTGTTGTAAAGACACATCCAACGCCTCATTCCAATTTAGAACATTCTTTAAATAAAATATTCATATTATTAGGGAAAGGTTCCCATTAATTTTATCAAAGATAAATTCTTTTAAATTTGATCTTAAATCTTATTTTCAAAGATTTATTAAAATTCTAATTAAGTTTTAATATCCAAAAATCATTACTTTACGATTATTCCAATTTAAGAAATAAATCTTATCTTTAACTGGGTCAAAGAATCAATGTCATTTAAAAACATTGTTCACGATAAACCGAAAATCATGTTAATTGGGTTAAAGAACAAATGTCGTTTAAAAACATAGTTCACAGTAAACCCAATTCACATATCAATAATTTCATTTAATAAGTATAATTTGAAACAGTAATAATCTTAGTTAAAAGATTTATTCTTTATTTAAAAGAAGTTCTTTTTTTTAAAAAGTATTCTTTATATGAAAGATATTCTGATTTGGAAAGCGACTCAATCATTTACCACATAACTTTGACTATATTGATTTCATACATTGTATGTAAATGACAACAATTGATAAAAAATCATCAAACCATCCATTCACATCCAATGTTAAGTTCACAACTACTGTGAGCATTAAAATGAAATAATAACGCTCATCGCAGCCTATCAATCTATCGATTGACATACAAATAAATATTGGGACAAGTGTATATCAATTATCATCCCAATACCTATGTGGGATTTTCATCCATCAATAGTACACATAAATAAATAATTCGTTAATGAATTTAACAAGTTTTAATACTACCAACATGTTGATAATGATGGAAAAAACATGATATTCTATTCCTAATGTTGAAATAAAATATATTTGACTCGCATACTTTCTTTATACATTTCTAATATCTAATAGGATGTAATTTATTTATATGACATTATTGTGGATGACAAATAATAAATAATTTTTATTATACTTTATTTGTACGTAATTTTTCTTAATTCTAACACATAAAAGAAATAATCTCATTTGAATATGTTTTTCAATGTATAACCTAACACCTAAAATTGTTTATTTTAAATTGCATACAAATTCTAATGTATGCATTAACATATAATGTCATCACTTTAACACACTTATACATTTTAATGTGTGGTTTGTGCAAGAATATAATTCTTATATTTGAATATAAACTCCAATGTAAGTTTGCACATAAAAATGATTTTAATATTTGTATATAAATTCTATTGTATGCTATGCAAATAAAAATAATTATTATATTTGCATATAAATTCTATCTCAACAAAATGTATAAGAAGTTCCATTTTGTTGACAATTCTATTTTATCAAAATGGATATTTCTATGGTAACACAAAACTATTTCACAAAAATACTATTTGTGTTTAACTCTTTCATTTAACAAAATGTAATTTTTGTCTTAATTCAAATCTAGTTAATAAAAGGTAATTTTTGTTTTCAACAATCATATTTAACAAAATATAACCTTTGTTTAAACTATTATATTTTTGACAAAAGTAAATATTTTTGACAGAAATAAGTATTTTGGTTCAACTAAGCTATTTGTCCAAAAATGCGTATTTTGATTCAAAAAATCTTAACTTGAAAAAAAAAATATTTTGACAAAAATTGTGGTTTGTTTTACCTAATCTATTTTGACAAAAATGGATATTTTGACAACATGTATATTTTGATTCAACTAATCTTTTTCAACATAACAACAAAGGTAATGACTTTGTATTGTTAACAAATATAATTCAACAAAACAAATATAGGTGATGTGTTTGTTTTGTTGAAGGTTCTAATTCAACAGAACAAATGAAAGTAACATATTGGTTTTGTCAAATCTAAGGTGACAAAAATGATAATATTTTATTTAAACCAGCATAGTTTGACAAAGTGACCAATTTGTTTTAACTATGATAATTTTGACAAAGCGACAAAATGGATTTAACTTTAGTAGTTTGACAAAAGCGACAAGATGGATTTCAACTATTATAAATTGATAATGGTGAATGTTTTTGCTTCATTTTTTTTAAGTGACACAAAAATGAATATTTTGTCTCATTCCTTTAAAATGACAAAAGTGAATACATTCATCTTAACCTTTTAAAATGGCAAAACTAAATAACTTTGTCCCATCCTATTTAAATGATAAAAATATGTCTTTTAGTTTTAATCAATTTCAATGAACAAAAAATGCCTCATTCTTGTTTAACCAAAAAATGCATCTTTTTGTATTGCAACAAAATGACAAAATAAAACTTATATTTCTATTTACTCTCTTTATTGAAGCTAAGAAGACACTAAAAATATATCTTTTTAATCCTAATCCTTTTATTATAACCTATGTTGAACATAAAAACATTTTATTTAATTTAACAAGATTACAACAAAGATGAATTCTCTTTATTATAATCTTTTTATTATCTCTAATTTAAAAGTAAAAATGATACTTTTAATTTTTTTCTTTTATTTGCCTCTAAAATATAAATAAAAATGTAACTTCTTAAACTGCGCTTTTATTTGCTTCTAAAATCAAATAAAAATGTAATATTTTAACTTATGATTTATTTGCATTAAAGAATGCAAATAAAAATGCAACTTCTAATTTAATGTTTTATTTGCATCAAGGAATGCAAATAAATATGGAACCTTTAATTTCGTAGTGTATTTACATCAATGAATGCGAATACAAATTCAACTTTTAATACAATGGTTTATTTGCATCAAAGAATGCAAATAAAAATTCGATTTTTAAATACGATATTTATTTTCATCAAAGAATGCAAATTAAAAAAAAATCAACTATTAAATACGATGTTTTGACCAAAAATGTCATTTTTATGTAATCCTTTTTAATGTAATCATCTTACGAAATGAAATATTTATTTCGATGTAACAATCTTACAAAGATGACATTTTTAAATAAAATGACCATAATGGCATTATGTACCAAAAATGACATTTTATTCTATTCAAACATTTTAAACAAAAATATTATTTTATTCTAGTCAAACATTTCATACAAAAATAAAAAGGTGACTTTTATTGTTAATCTTATTTTAATGTTTTGTTTGCATCTAAAATTGCAAATGAAAATATAACTTTACAAATCATGTTTCTAATTTGTATCTAAACTACAAGTAAAAGTATAACCTTTTTAAAACTATGCTTTATTTGCATCAAGAAATGCAAATAAAAATTAACCTCCAATTTCAATATTTTATCTGTATCAAATAATGCAAATAAAAGTATGACTTTTTATTTCAATGGATATTTGCATCTAAGAATGCAAATGAAAGAACAACTTTTTAATTCAATGAGTATTTGCACCAAGGAATGCAAATAAAAGAACAACTTTTCAATTCAATAAATATTTGCATCAAGGAATGCAAATAAAAGAACAACTTTTAATATTGAATTGACAATCCAATTCAATTCAACAAATATGATCAAACTGAATTTACAATTTAATTCAATTCAACAAAAATAATCCAAATAATATTTTTATGTTGAATTGAAAATCTAATGCAATTCAACGACATAACAAAATGATTTATTTTTATTCAAATGGCAATTCTATTCTAAGTCAATAATACAACAAATGATTTATTATATTCAACACATACAGATCTATGTTTATAAATCACCAACAAACAGATTAAATCATCCACGATCTCATTACATAGCAGATCTAAGTCATACACATACAATCACCACATAGCAAATAAATTAAATAAATAAATTAATTATAAAAAAAGAAATCTCACATTCGGTTTTCAAAAATCGTTTGTGTTCAAATTTGGATGAATTTTCAAAGTGCTCCGTTTCAGATCTAGTCAGCTTCATGTGGTAGATCTGATTTTTCTGATTCCATTGCTTTGAAAATCATCGAATTTCTTTGCTGTTTGAACAAGATACGATTGTTCATAGATTTGGACTTTTACTTAAATAATTAACTTTGTAAATTAATAAATTTTTTACTTAACCCTTTACTCCTTCTTCTTCAACAGACAAACGCCGACGGTATTAACTTCAGGTTCGATCTTAGGGTTAAGTTTTGTTGTTCACTCGGGACAAGGGGAGATGATCACGGTTTGCCACGTGGAAGGGGGAGGATGGCGCGCCCGGCGGTGGTACTTCGGTGGAGCTCGGTTGTGGATGTGGGCCCTGGCGGCGGTCCTTTCATCGCGGGTTTGGGGTTGAAATTCGATCGCCACAATCAATGTGGCATCATCATATCCGTATGGTTGCGAAGGTGGAAGTCTGCTCTTCGATCTTTGTTTATATTGTTTCGAAAATTATAAGAGAATTTGAAGAAATCAGTGGAAGAAGACGGGGGCATGAGGGCCATTGAAAAGGAAGAAGGTGGCTGTAACGACCGGCAAATCTGTACTATCTGAGTTGACTAATAACACCACACGTCCAACCCAAATAGCACAGAAATACGAATTATTATTAGAAAGAAGTTAGAGGATGAGAAATAGAAAGAAAGATATATTAGAATAGAAGAAAACGAAGACCACAAACTCATAGCGGAACGAAGAAAATATATTAAATAACATAACTTTGAAATACAAATCAGTAACTGTATATACGTATCATTATCAGAGCACAACAGTTATTCCTAGAACAGTTACAAACGCTTGTTTCCAGATATAATATAGTACACAGTGGAAATATGATAGTCTATAGCTAACTGGTGAAGCATCCTGCTTCCAGGTCTTCCAAGTAAATCTGAAAAATCCCGACTACTTGACTACCCGTACAAATTTGGGCACCCAAGAGTTTAGGGAAAACAAACGAAATAAACTCTAGGTCAGTCATAGGACTGGTGTGAGTAAACTCCAACGATTTGTTTAACTTTCAAAATCATTTAGAAAGAAATGATAATTGTAAGTTCGATCCCTACATAAACACGGATGGTTTTTACCTTACGATAACCCAAAATATTTTAGATATCAAATCCAGTGGTTTTATAATAATGTCCACATCAAATAAATAGAATCTAGTGGAACGCTTGCATCGCACGCTCCATATATAATATAAAATCGTAAACCGCGTGGCGCTTATTGGAGATTGGATTTCCAACATGACAAGGTATGGAACCACATGTCGATAGTGTATCTCTAGAGGGGAATACACTGGGTTTAACAAGAACATCTTGCAACCCGGCCCACACATGACCTACCACTCATTTCGCTTGAGTGTATCGAATGTATATCACCAATAATTGGGATCAGCAACCGTTTCCCAAATGGGACAGCATCGATAGATTAAGAAGTAATAGGAATTTCTCTAGATAGGTGATTATACACCCTAATGGGAGCAACCCACATGGCTATGCTGCCTGCCCGATTTTTGTCATTTCCCGGTTGTTGAGGCCTGAGGCTACGATTTCTTGTCATTCATTGATAACACAATTACTTTGAATGCCACATTGTCAGATCCTTTAATCACTAATTAATTTGCACAAATATATTCTGGATATTATGCTAGGAGAATAAATTCTCCGCTACCATATATATTTATACATACCAACATATGCGATCATTGGAAATACTTTGTCAGACATTCATCCATTAACGTTCGTTCTGGGATTGAACGAACCCGAAGGCACAATTTTATAAATAAAAAAAGTCCTTGCACTTTACTCTGTCTTTGATTATCTTCATATAATCTGATTCGCAACGCTACTACAAATACAGAGTGATTCTCGAATAATAATCCAACCGGTCTCTCCATATTGACAACGATATTGGCAAACACTTCGACAATCGGTTATTTAACTATCAAAGAAAAACAAACAAACATTCATCCATAGCATCAACCAAATCACTGGCCTTTTAATTAACATTTCATTCAATAATTAAATCACTACTCCATTTCCTTATCAATATTTGTTAGCCAAATATTTTCAACAATCATCTTGGCCCTTTTTCCTATTTGGAAACATTTCCATATATCGCCTCCTTTTATTTTCTATACTTAGAAAATATATTCTATTTATAATTGGAAACATTCCAATTACTTATATCTTTCACACCCGTTCATTTCTATACTCAGGAGATTATTATTATTACATTTCTAAATTTCCACTTATTTGGGTTAAAACAAATGTTGTGTAAAACATCGTTACAACAACCCAAACCACTGCATTCAACTAACTCTTATTTAAACATTTCTCTTCGAGACTGGATCTTGCTATTTATCGGTTAAAAATGAAATCAATCAAGTTGGGGTATAACTACCTCTCAGACCTTGACTGAATAACATCTTTAACTTCAAAACAGACAAGACCACTTATCTCAAATAATCAACAACATACACCAATTTATTCATTTTTAAAACGTGTATATGTTTCACTTTCTATTTTTAATAATCTAATTTATAGATTTCCTTTTTGTTTATAATATTCTCTTTTAATTGCGTTTCCTTATCGAATTCCGTATATATCGATATATCGATTTCTAATAGTCAAATTATCTTAAAAATATTCTAACTCCTTAAATTTCCGGAAAATTTCACCATAACATCCTTTGTATCGGGAGCATCGGGAAAATCCCTAAACCTCCACACTGGCCCTCTCCAATCAAAAAGAAAAAGCCAAGCGGCTAGCCGATTCGGCGCATAAAACCTCATATTGATTTAAAATGTGTACCTTTTTGTCCGGCACTAGAATTATAATCTTCGTACACTTCATCTCATATCTTTCTAACACATCCAAATATTTCCATTTGGTTTCAACTCAATTCATTCGTCTTGATCCAATTCGCTGATTTATTTTCTAATTTGCGGTATTTCCTGTTTTCACTTCTTATTTGAACATATCATATTCTAATAAATTTTAATCTACTCATGAACCCAATCTAATTCCATTTTCAACTCGAGTTACATATTCGATTTCGAACAAAAATTCTCAGATCTCTTTCACTTATCCAACGCCCAGTTTTCGATTCAAATCTCGATTAACTATTTATTCTTCAACTAGTCAAATTATTTAGTAACTAAAAATCTAATTTTTGTTTCAAAAAACATTTCACTTACTTCACTGGAGGTCATATTTATTTTATATCTTCATTCTGGATTTTTCTGATGGCAATTCGAATTTTATTTCTTTAAAATCCTTTTATTTACTTAAATAAACCGTTATGGGTTTTAAACGATTTTGGCGCTAAGTTTTCTGAAAATTTGATTTTGACATAACTCAAAATCTATCAGATGAAATTCAGATTTTTCGCTTCCAGTAGAAAACTATTATTCAACTGGTCCTGACGATTCTTGTACCAAAGAATTCCGACTTAAATTGAGTTCCATATACTCAATTGAAGTTCAAAACACCAATTTACGAACTGTGTGCTGCGGCGAGTTCGTTTTAATTATATTTATATATATAAACTTTTAAACTTCATTTAAAATAAATTCAACTCCATTATGATATATTTCTAATATATATCAAATCCATTTTTCCAATTCAACATAATATTTCCGATCTTCTAAAATGGTCGATTTTCCCTAACTCGAAAATAAATTTATTTATACTTTGATCTCCTATATTCAAATTCCATTTCAATTCTATTTGAATTCTATATTCAAATTCCACTTCAATTCTATTTTCAACACGTTTTCTAATTTCACTTTTTAAATTCTTCCTTGAATTTAAACTTCTAAATTATCCAACGATAATTTATCTCCCTAAACTATAAACATTGTTTATAATTTTACTTCCTTATTTTATAAAGTTAAAATAAATTTCCATGTCGAAATCTATTTAAAAACCAAAATCTTATTTTGGAGTATTCTCTTTATCAACACTTATTTATATAATTATAGAACCTATTTTCATGTTTTATCTTTGTTTCTATTTTAAATATCCTAATTGGGAAAAATCTATTTTTTTATAAATCCGACATAGTCGAATTCAAACATCAATCCTAAGGATTTATTCAACTTCATTTATATTCCGAATATCGGAATAAAGTTAATCATACATTATTTAAACCAATTCTAAGTTCTCACTTTAAATTCACTTTTGAATTTAAATGTTTAAATTATATAAATGGTAATTTTCACCTTTCTATTTACAAACACCATTATTAAATAAGTCTCGCTTTCAAATAAAAATAATTCTTCTTTGGATAAATATATTTTCCTTCCCAAAGTCACAGTTGTATTTCTATTATCTGAATTATCCAATAATAATTCATTTTACTTCATTTGTAAACTTCGTTTATAAATGAACTATTTATAAATTTCGTTTATAAAGGAACTACTTGTTTTATTTTACAAAACAAGTTTATATTTCAAATCTATTTAAGAATTCAAATTCTATTTTAGAAAAATAGAATTTCCCTTTTAAATCTCAAATACCCCTTTTAGGGTATTTTTATAAATTAACACTTAGGCCTAGTGATATTTAAACACCAAACAACCATTTATTTATTTCAGGTTTTCTAACCCATCATATATGAAAATATATGTGCAAACAAATAAAAAAACAGATAATATTTTTTTGAGCAATCCAGTCGGATTCCTCCAACATGTTTTCCTGCATCCACAGATGTTAGTCAACATAGTAATACCCATCCTGCTTCGAGGCAGGATATCGCGGAATGAAGGTCATCCACTAATATATATTTGTAGGGCGCATAAGGAAATCATCCGTTATGAAACTACGGGCATCCGCTAATGAGACTACGGGAATAATCCAATCAACAACCCAATATATATATCATAGTCAACCCTAAATAACTAATATATTTAAATCAACTAGAAAGCATTCAAACAAGCAACAACAATTATTTTTAACGAATAAAAATAATCCTAAATAAATCGGTGAGTGAGATTTACCCACCGTGATTTCCAATTATCGAATATTCATTTAACATTCTCTATCATCTCGCTTTTTCATCCACTTGAATGAATCTCGAATAAAATCTTTTCCTTTGATTATTTATTCTTATATAGCGATTAACGATACTTAAACTAAATTAATACTAATTAATTAAATGAATTATTTTGTATATTTTTAATTTGTAAATTATATATCTTATTGCCAAAGAGATACCAGCTCTCCTTTGCCAATTCAAATCAGCCTTCAACTTCTTGATTATTCCAAGGTAAAGCTCTTATTTAATTCCACTAGAACTCAAACTGCCTACACCTTTGGCTTCTCCACCCAAAATTTCACCTTCCAAATACCGAAACATGCTGTTGTTCTTTAAGTCATTACTCACCATCGGGTTTCCTTCCCATGATCGACATCAAACAAATATTTGAACTCCACTTCAACCGTTAACATCACTGCCCCAATTCAAAACTCGCAATCTCCTTAAACTCCCCATCACAAAATCGAACAATCGAAAACCTATCCTTGCTTCCCAAAAAGATCGCGACTAAATCCCTAGTTAGTTGTCTCCACTTAAACTTGCATCGCACCCAATTTTGATATAGCAAGAACCCATCGCGACATTCAAAGTTGAATCGCCTATCCTAACTCACTTCCCATTAATTCATTTCTCGTCGATGCTTATAACCCCAAAACTAAAACTCAACAATCCCGTTCGGCATAACCGCTTAACCTCCTCAGGCTATCAGCTTCACCCAAATCCTAAATCAAAATCGCACTTGTTCCCCGCAAACCGTATCGAATCCGAGAACCCTAGTTCAATTGCTTCCTTTTGAAATGGATCACACTCTTTTCTTTACTTTTTAATGTTACGGATTTCATTAGAACAGAAAGTAAAGCAATCGGATTTTGAGGTTTTTGTTGCAAAAGAAATAAAACTAGGAGAGGCTTAGATTTGGATTTGGGAACTAATAAAACGCGGCCATTTTCATTGTTGGATTCTGAAGCTTTTGGTAAATTTCATTTTTATCAGAATATTGAAAAACGTATTAAAAAGGGAGTGCGACTTTTTCCTTTTGAATGAAGAGAATTGGAAATCACATATTATATAAATGAAGTATACTTCGGGGTGAAGGAATAGGGGAGTAAATTTCAATGTAGGTATAGGTAAGTACAATGTATTTAATTTGATTTGATATATTGAGATTTTCACTTTATTTTAAATAAATATCGATTTGATCTCATGCCTATTTACTAAAATAATATTGAGGTCCATTACTTGAAATTACGAACCTTTATTTTTACGTACCGACTGACATTATAATGTTATAACGCTATCTTGAATTCAACGAAATAGATTATACAATTTAATTTGAACGTATATAAAATAACCATATTAAATTGATATAATTTAAATTCAAAACAATTTATTCCTTGATAATAAATTATTATTATTATCGTATAAATTCAAACTAAATTCAGTTTCATCATCTGAATTGTTTTGATTCAGTTTTATCTTTGAATTGAATTATTTCAGATCCCGGTATTACGATAATTATATATATATATATATATATATTCGAAATAACTTGTACTTCGATTCTTAAATCGGTAATTCAATATAAAATATCATTTATATTATCAACTAAATATTTAAATCCATATTAAACATTTAAAGTAAATCGACCAAAAATCCGGGTCGTTACATTCTTCCCCTCTTAAAAGAATTTCGTCCCCGAAATTGCTAAGGTTGGAAAAATGGTACAAACCCATTAACTTTTCAAAAACATACTTATGTTGAAACTCAACATTTCATACGTCTACAATTTTAATTCCAACCAAACTTTTGGTTTTCATTTATATTACACACCATATATGCTTACATTCAATTAATTCGAATGATTTTCAATCACCACATTCACATCTGATTCAAATTGATTCTGAATAATTTATTCACTTTGATCCATTTAACTTACTTAAGTTAAATTTAAATTCCAGAATTCAAATTCCTGGGTTTTTATTTCAAGTCTCTTCGAAATCACATAAATATATACACATATATTTATAACTATTTCAAATTCAAAACATTTGAATTTTCAAACAAGCTTGTTTGCTTTTAAACAAATTCCCATTAAAACTTTTCTAAGATAGCAATCCATCACTTAGAAACCCGAAAATGAACCCTGATGATGTCACGATCATCATAATTATTTTCCAGCCATTGAATGTGTTCAGTGCTTTATCACTTTCAAACTCATTTAAAATGATTTCGATTCAAAAATCCTTCCAAAATAGGGCTATATTATTTTAATATACTTAGGAAATATTTTTCCAAACACCCAGGATTTTAAATTCTTAGTTCTGATTTGAATTAAAATTTTAGTTCATCTTATCAGTATATTCCATTCTTGAACAAATTATATCTAATTATAATTAACCATTCCAATTTTTATAATCACATTTGATTATAATAATATTAATCAACACATCTATATAATATAATAATTTCTGAAAATTATTTCTTTCTATATCAAAATAGAGAATTGAGTAAAATTATTTCATTTACCCATTTTAAAACAATATTGTGCCAAATTTCTATGCTCAAATGTTTTTAAATTCCTATCGACTTCGTGGCATCCCACGATTCGATCAGAATTCATAAACCACTCAATAGACTAGCCGATACAATATAAAATAATTTTTATATCAATTAACAAATATTCTCTCTCATATATATATACACTCAACTCATTATAAGGTACTACTAACCCTATCTCTAATGAGCACATGCCACACAAGCCTAGGTATTCGCTCAACCTCGCTCTGACCAACTGTAACGGCCCGCAAATCCGTACTATCATAGTTGACTAATAGCACCACACATCCAACCCAAATTGCGCAGAAATACGAATCATTATTAGAAAGAAGTTAGAGGATGAGAAATAGAAAGAAAGAAATATTAGAATAGAAGAAAAGGAAGATCACAAACTCACAGCGGAATGAATAAAATATATTAAATAACATAACTTTTGAAATACAAATCAGTAACTGTATACACATACCATTATCAGAGCACAACAGTTATTCCTGGAACAGTTATAAATGCCTGTTTCCAGATACAATATAGTACACAACGGAAATATGATAGTCTATAGCTAACTGGTGAAGCCTCCTGCTTCCAGCTCTTCCAAGTAAATCTGAAAAATCCCGACTACTTGACTGCCCATACAAATTTGGGCACCCAAGAGTTTAGGGAAAAAAAAACTTTGGGTTAGTCGTGGGACTAGTGTGAGTAAACTCCAACCGTTTGTTCAACTTTCAAAATCCTTTCGAAAGAAATGATAATCGAAAGACCAATCCCCACATAAACACGGATGGTTTTTACCTTACGATAACACTAAACTATTTTGATATCAAATCCAGTGATATTATAATAATGTCTACATCAAATAAATAGAATCTAATGGAATGCTTGAAACTCATGCTCCATATATAATATAAAATCAAAAACTGCATGGCGTTTATTGGAGATTGGATTTCCAACATGACAAGGTATGGAACACCTGCCGATAGTGTATCTCTAGGGGGAATACACTGGGTTTAACAAGAACATCTTGCAACCCGACCCACACATGACCGACCACTCATTTCGCTTGAGTGTATCAAATGTATATCACCAACGGTTGGGATCAGCAACCGTTTCCAAAATGGGATAGCATCGATAGATTAAAGAAGTAAAAGGAATTTCTCTAGATAGGTGATTATACAATCTAATGGGAGCTACCCACATAGCCATGTCGCCTGCCCGACTTTTGTCATTTCCCAATTGTTGAGGCCAGAGGCTACGATTTCTTATCAGTCATTGATAGCACAATTACTTTGAATGCCACATTGTCAGATCCGTTAATCACTAATTCATTTGCATAAATATATTCTGGATATTATGCAAAGAGAATAAATTCTCCGCGACCATATATATTTATACAGACCAACATATGTGATCATTGGAAATACTTTGTCAAACATTCGTCCATTTACGTTCATTCTAGGATTGAACAAAACCGAAGGCACAATTTCTATTAATAGAAAAAGTCCTTGCACTTTACTCCGTCTTCGATTATCTTCATATAATCTGATTCGCAACGCTACTGCCAATACGGAGTAGTTCTCGGATAATAATCCAACCGGTCTCTCCATATTTACAACTATATTGGCAAACACTTCGATAGTCGGTTATTTAACTATCAAAGAAAAACAAACAAACATTCATCCTTAGCATCAAACAAATCACTGGCCTTTTAATTAATATTTCATTCATTAATTAAATCACTACTCCATTTCCTTATCAATATTTGTTAGCCAAATATTTTCAACAATCATCTTGGCCGTTTTTGTTATTTGGAAACATTTCCATATATCGCCTCCTTTTATTTTCTATACTTAGAAAATATATGTTATTTATAATTGAAAACTGTAATAACCCGAAAATCCGAGCCAATTTAAAATTTTTATTTTGGCGATTTGATGAATTTTGAATATTTAAAATGAAATATTTTAAATAATGACGACGAGAAATTTACGTTGAATAGAATTAGAATGTATATTTTTATTTTGAATCGTCTTTAGAATATAATTATTTATTTTAAATTATAAAAGGAATTGAAAATGGCGCGGTAATTTGAAATTTCGATTTCAAAGTTCAAATGGATGTACAGGATTCAAAATAAACCGGATTTTAGCGAGACTAAAAATATTAGAATCTATTTGAGAATATCTTTCCAAGAATCCGAAAAATTGAAAATTCATAGCGGGGATAAAAAGTTATGCCCATATGAAATTTTAGAATAGTCACTATGGAAAATATGGCCCTTAAAAGGGAAATTTTGCAAACGACCTCGGTTTTCGACGAAACCACTTCTATTGGATCCATGATGTCAAGTTGTTGCTAGGTTTAAAAATTCGTAATTTTCTGAATGAATATGTGAGCGTGGCAAAGGAAAACGCGTTTGATCAGTTTTAGTTGATTTTAATCGACTGAAAAATGGCCATTTTTCAGATGGTCTCAGAATTCGACGAAATTAGTTTTGTTGGGACTGTATCGTCAATACGAAGCTAGAAAATATTTTTCGGGAATTTTTAGAGTCCGTATGTGGCCCTGGTAAATTGAAATGCGCATTCAAATTCAATATATAGATTTATATTTTGATTTTGACGAAAACTGATCGAAACGATCGAATCAGCTTATGATACATATCCCATTGTGTTTGGAATGAGGGTAATTAGTTATGGACGACAGTTGGTGGACTTGATTTCGAGTTCAAACGAAAAGTCAACTTTTATTGGAAACAAATAATAATTAAATTTTATATATTAGCCCCCCTTTCCATCTTCTCTCTCCCTGTCGATTTCAGTTCTAAAATAAAAAAAAAAAAGAAAAACCGCCTGCCCTAGCCGAACCCGTCGCCGCCTCCAGGCGTAGCGCCGCCGCACCCCCCTGGCGCGCGCCTCCACTTCTTCTTCCCCGTCCTCCTCCTCTCTCCTCGATCCACGATCCCACGCCCTACCACCTAAAATCGATAGTCGCGACTCCGTAAACCCTCCTCCACAGCCACCACGGGCCCCACTGCGCCTCCCTTGGCCGCTGCCTCGTGACCATCAACCCCCCTTCAGGCATAGTTGATGAACCCTCCTCTTTTCAAAACCAAGGTAAAAAAAAATTGTTTATTTTTATTTTGCTAATTTCAGTTTTTTACATTTACTTATTTTATATAAAACTGAAAATAAAATGATAATTTTTAAATAGAGAAAAGTGTATATCTTTTAATAGATAAAGTAGGGATTTTTATTCATAAGAATAACGTATAAAGATTTGATTTTTATTTTATATGTATAACATAAAAAGAAGTGATTTTAATATATATATATATAATGAAGTAAAAAATATGATTTTTCTTCATAGAAGTAGCAGTTTAAATATATAATTTTTATATAAGCATGAAGTTAAAAATATAACTTTTATATAAGCATGAAGTTAAAAATATAATTTTCATACAAGCATGAGATTAAAAATATAATTTTTATATAAGTGTGATACTAAGAATATGATTTTTATTAGATGTGAAGATTAAAAATATGATTTTTATATATGTATGATAATAAAAATATGATTTTTAGAGATGTAGTAGCATTGTTAAAAATATGATTTTTAATACAAATGCGTGAAACAGACGGCGTTGGAAGCACGACGAAGATTTTCTACATATGAAGAGTCGTGGCGTTTGGTTTAGCTTCTTGGTGAGAACTTCTCACTTTAAATCTTGTTTTCTAGTTAAAATATATACTAGGATGCAGACGGTGCTTAGTAGCACCCGACACCTGTCGTCCACAGGCCATGGATGACTTGTTTGTTTGATTGATGTGTTGTGAAAAATTCACTGTTGGTTGTGAAATAAAATATATATTCATGTGTTGAAATAAAATATATATTCATGTGTTGAAACAAAATATATATTCATGTGTTGAAATAAAATATATATTCATGTCTTGAAATAAAATATATATTCATTTACAAATCGAACGATTTGTTTATGTACACCTATTTGACTGATATTGATTGGGACGATAAATTTTACACATCGCCCAACTGCACAAATAAAAATCTGTGTTTGTTGATTTGAAACCCCACGCGGGTATTGGGATGATATTTGATGTACACTAATCATGATTGTTTAGTTGTATGTCAGTCGATGGGTTGACAGACTATGTAAACGTTAATTATTTATACTTAATGCTTATTTAGTTGTGTGGTGCACTCTAGATGAAGGTTGACTATTTATCGTTGTTATTATATACATGTGTTGTATGGAATCCGTATAATTAACATTATATGGTAATTAATTGGGCCTCATTCCAATTTGGAAAACAAGGAATATTATAAAAGAAAATTCATGTGTTGAATAGAAAGAAAATTCATGTGTTGAATAGAAAGAAAATTCATGTGTTGAACAAAATAAATATTCATGTGTTGAATAAAATATATATCCATGCGTTGAATAAAAATATATATTCATGTGTTGAAGAAAATATTCATTTGTTGAAAAGAATAACGAAGTTATTGAAATATATAAAACCATCTTGGTTAGATATGCACCATATTGATGCAAACGATATTTATATCGATTTTATAATGAATATCGAATAGGAATTGATTTCCAGATGTAACGTTTTGAGAATATTATCATTTATAGATTAATGATATGGAATATTCAATTTTGATTTGAAATTGAATGTGAGGTTGAAATCATTTTGAAAATGAATTTAAATTATAAAATATGTTTTGAAAGGAAATCGACGAAATATATATATATATATATATATATTATAAATAATAGCCTGAATAGAACGCGTCGCGCCGCGGCAGTTCGCGAATTTCGACCATTGACTTTGAATGGACATTATGGGAGATCCGACCGTCGGATTCTCCTAAAACTGGAACCATTGGGATTGTATCGAAAAGAGATTTCCAATGAATATAAGAGATTTGAAATCTAACGGTTGGATTTGGAATTATGTCCAAATCAAATTTAGAAAAGGTCGCTGTAAGTGCAGTTCGATGGCCGTTGCTGGAAATCGACTGTATGAGCCTTGATAAAATTATAAAAAATAGTAATAATTTGTGTAAAATCATAAGAAATGATTTGTGAAGAACTGAGGTGAAAAATTCCAAATTTGAAAAGATAAAACTAGATTTTTATCGAAATGAACAAGTTTTGAACTAGAATAATAATTTATTTATTTTTAAATAAATAAATTGGATGTGAAAGGGTTTTAAAAGTAACCAGAGTTTCCAATAATTGAATTGGAATGGATTTGAATCGAAATTGGCTTTGGAATATTTCGATGTTGGATTTCGTGATTATTCAAATATTGTTATGGAAATTTGAAAGATATATTAATATCGTTATTTCCAATACGATATTTGTTGGTCGTAGAATTTGATATTGAATATAAGCCGATATATTTTCTATTCAGAGCCTTATATTTAATATCAAATGGGAATTGGGTTTATCGTGAACTGTGTTTTAACGACATTTGTTCGTTAACCCGATTTACAGTGAAATGTGATTTGGAATTTATAAATCTTTTGTTAAGAATTAAAGGAGGTTTTCCAAAGTAAAGTTTTCCCAATTTAATAATATAAATTGGAATGGAATGAAATGTGATTTTAGGTTTATCGTGAACCGTGTTTTAAATGACATTGGTTCTTTAATCCAGTTAAAGACAGGATGTGATTTCCTAAGTTAAACAATCATTAATATTGATATTTGGGAAGATTAAAACCAAGTGGAGTTTTAATGAATCTTTAATTAGATTGAAATGATCGAGAATGGAGTATAACCAGTTTTGCTCCAGGCGATAGTTAAATGTTTAATTAGATTTTAACATGAAATGGTAATTGAATTTAACACCGTGGTGTTAGATACGAAGTATTACCAGTTTTACTTCATGGGATGAATAGGTTGGAATTGGGAAATTAAATAAATGATTACTTCGGTGTGGTTCGCTAATCCCGATTAGTTTGAATTGATATTTAAAAGATGATTAAAGAACAAATTTGAGGAACTTATCTTTGATAAAATTAATAGGAACCTTTCCCAAAGTAAAAGAATATTCGAATAAAAGAATATTCTGAATTGGAATGAGGTATAAGTTGTGTTTATGTAACACTTATTTATTACATACGCGAGTTATTCAGAAAGACCGGGTTTATCCCATTCTGAATAACTTATTTGACGATGTGTCGAGGATGAAGACGGTGGTCGAAGACCGGAGGTCTTCACATCTTTTGGGTGATTACTGACAATCTTGATTGGGCTGTACACCCAAGAGGAGGGAATCAGTTTGTGATCATCTAGACATACTTGGAGATCAATGGATATGCGAGGTACAAGGTGCCTCCGGTTTCATTCAGACCTAGAACGGACTTGTATGGACTGTGTGTATGATATTGGATTTTGCTCTATGTTGATTGATCTCTATTAAATATACATCTACCTGGTGAAGGGCAATTCATTCCCTTACTTCACCCTTCTCTGAGACGTACGGGATCAGAGGTTGTATATCGATAGACATCAGTCACATGGTGTGAATTTCCTGTGTGGCATGCCTAAGTGGCAATTGATCAAGGCTTCTGTTTAAAAGAAAATTCTTGTGGTTGATGATCAAAGCACTGCCTGTGTGGCATAGCTTTGTGTAAAGTGAATTCATGAGCCTCACACCCCGGTTGTGAACCAGAAACGGGAGAGGACCTCAGGGAGGGCATGCGTTTCCTTCTAGTTAGGGAGGTGTCAGTGACCTACCATCCCTGACATATATATTATTTTCACCTATGTGGTTGTTGCTGTTGCAAGGCGCCTCGGATATATCGGTGACAGTGTGGAGCCGACAAAGTCATTTGGCTCATTTACGCCCCTAATGGCGGGGAAACGTAGTGTTCAGACATAATAATCCACATCGATGGACCTACCTTGACGATCCAAGGGTCGATGAGCTCTGACCCTGAGGCTCGGGGTAGAGATTCTCGAAGCAGGTAAGGACGATCCCTTGCCTCGGTTCATAGATGGAAATCCAATTTCCAAATATGCGACTTTGCGGTTTTGATTGCAGAGCCTAGTATGGCGACATAGTGGTATGGGGCACTTATGCCGTCTATGATTGATACTTATGATTGAATTTTTTTGGCACTATACACTTATAGTAATAATAAAACATGAAATTTAGCGTATCAAGCATTCTTTGGCTATTATAAGGTAAAACCCTATCCTCCGGCTTGTGTTGCATTGTGTGATGGGACATGGGTCTTATAATAGCTTCATTATTCTTTATTTAGCATTGCGCTGTTGTTTTATGCACTGGTATTCTTGGGAGGTAACCCGTTCCGTGTTATACGGCGTGGTCCCTTGATTCACCTAACTTTAAAATAAAGATTAATAACTGTTTTAGTTCTCACACCAGTCACATGAATGACCTGGAGTTTATTGTTTTAACCTAAACTCTGGGTGCCCTTATTTTCCGCACGGGCAGCTAGTAGTTTTGGTTTTGCAGATTTATATTCACAGGACTCTGGTTTACAGCTGGAACGATATCCGGAAAGCTCTGTATCCATATATATCTTTCAGTTGTGTATTGTATTATTTTTCCTCTGTAGTAATGTATTGTAATATCTGATATTTGGTGATGTATAATATTTATTCATACTCTGTATATTCTTGTAATCTGATGGAATTGTTGTAATATACAATGAAATGTTCTTCTGTTTGCGTTCCGATTTGTCGTGTTCTCAAAACAATCAGGAGTTTAGAATAGTCTTGGTCGGTTTAGCGATCGATTCGGATTGAGCGAAATTCCCGATCATTACAAAAACATTCCAATTACTTATCTCTTTCACACCCGTTCATTTGTATACTCAGGAGATAATTATTATTATGTTTCTAAATTTCCACTTACTTGGGTTAAAACGAATGTTGTGTAAAACATAGTTACAACAACCCAAACCACTGCATTCAACTAACCCTTATTCAAACATTTCTCTTTGAGACTAGATCTTGCTATTTATTGGTTAAAAACGAAATCAATCAAGTTAAGGCATAACTACCTCTTAGACCTTGACTGAATAACATCTTTAGCTTCAAAATAGACAAGACCACTTATCTAAAATAATCAACATCATACAATAATTTATTCATTTTTAAAACGTGTATACGTTTCACTTTCTATTTTTAACAATCTAATTTATAGATTTCCTTTTTGTTTATAATATTCTCTTTTAATTTCGTTTCCTTATCGAATTCTATATATATCGATATATCGATTTCTAATTATCAAATTATCTTAAAAATATTCTAACTCCATAAATTTCCGAACTTTTTTGCCATAATCACCTTTGTACCGGGAGCATTGGGAAAATCCCCAAACCGCCACATAGCCCTCTCCAATTATAAAGAAAAAGAAAAAGCCAAGCAGCTAGCCAATTCTGCACATAAAACCTCATATGGAATTTAAATGTGTACCTTTTTGTCAGACACTCGAATTATAATCTTCATACACTTCATCCCTGAAACACCCCACCTCCGTTAGGGTCACTCTCAAAGGGAATGCCCTAATTTTGGTGGAGGTTTATAAGTATAAGTCACAGATATACAAGACAGATATAAGAACACATATTTGTAAAACAGCGGAAAATCAAACAACTTTTTATTTCATAATAAGCAAATACGTGTTACAGCAACATCACCATGATTTTCTTACATCCTTTCCAAAACATAACATAACACTTTCATAATCTGTCTTGAGTACAT
Organism: Allium sativum; assembly: GCA_030737875.1. NCBI lineage: Eukaryota > Viridiplantae > Streptophyta > Magnoliopsida > Asparagales > Amaryllidaceae > Allium > Allium sativum. The sequence goes on from CM060916.1 coordinate 41,621,929, forward strand.
TATTTAAAGAAGCATAAATAAAACATAGATAAACTGCAAAAGCCCCCAAAGTGGTTGTCCAAAGCCATAGTTCAAAGCGAAAAGGTCCAAGCAATACATTTCTCTTCTTCAAGCTGGATGATAAGGCTGGTCAAGCTGCAGTGTTCCCTCCCTGTGGACCTGGGGGGGGGGAACGGAAGAAAAGAAGACGAAAGAAAAGTAGAGTCAGACATAAAGCCTGAGTAAGTCTAGTACTATTTTGTCTATGAATAAAGAACTGGGTATGATAAGCATAATCAAGAAGTGGGAGAAACATTATAAACTTGGTTGAGTTGTCTATGGTCGAATATACTATCGTACCCCATGTTAATCTCTGAACCCATATAAACTAGTTCCCAACTGGCACCCCATACTCAGGGTGAAGTGATCCATTTCATAATGATCGGCTCCTACTCGCATAGTTACATGTGTCTTACGGCCCCCGATGTGGTAGTTACCTATGCTGGTCCCACCATGGGGTGTATCAAGTCCCATGGTGGCGGCCCGACACAACCTTAGAGTGCACAGGTATGCTACTGGTGTCTAGTGCCTTATTTTTCTGCGCCGGAGTGTGTGCACGCCCGCACCCCGTTAGAACCTACACTGCTACACCACCGCCGTCGATTTGACCTCTTACAATCAGCCAAGTAATCGTGCCCCACCCTGCCTAGTTTCAGGGTATCCTGATACACCTTCTAGGGTTACTGCTGAAAAGGGTCCCCCGTTACTAGGTTTTCTATCTCTAGCGAACATGCTAAGTTGGTTAAGTGTTTTCTAACCTAACCCCACCAGTCCGTTTAGTTTAGCATGTTCCATTTTGATTAAGTATTTAGTTCACTTAATCCTAAAAATCCTGACTCAGCCTTAATTGTCTTATTAAGGCCCTGACCTCTCACATTAGACAGGTATTGTTGTGGCTGCCTGTTGCCGGTTGGTTCCGGGCAGTCTTACGCCACAACTCAGTCTAACCTCGGGTCCTTATTGGGCTCCATGTTTAACCTCCCACATTGGATAGGTATTGTTGTGACTACTGGACAGCCGGGCGGTTCCGGGCAGGTTTACATCACAACTCAATCCAACCTCGGGTTAAACACATCGTATGTTCTACATTTACATATTTTGTCTTTCTTCTTTATTTTCTTATATGTAAATATTTGCGGCCAATTATTAAGTTAATGGTGTAAAGGTTACACCAATCATGGGCCCAACCCATACTTGAATTTGGGCCCTTCTATTTTATATTTCCATTCATTAGTAATTTTAACCCAACGTTATTTTCCCCCGTTTAACACGTCCGTTTATTATATATATGTTGGGCTTAGCCTTTTAAAGCCCAACTTAGCCATGCGAAAAGGGGAGGCTTAAAGCGTGATTACATACACAAAGAGGGGAATGTGAGCGCATGAACTTGCAATATGACGTTGGAAATACAAAATAGAAACTGGTGTACTTGCATAGTAGTGACATATACTTTGGTCATAAAGCATAGGTGACATGAATCAAAGCATGTGAACTTGTAGTTGAGATAAGAATCTAAATTGGGTATCATTATTGACACATAGTCATAACTACAACATGAACCTATATTTTTATTTAGGCATAATGTCAAACATAAGCATGGCATAAATATTTCTAACATAAGCATGGCATAAATATTTCTAACATAAGCATGGCATAATGTCAAACATAAGCATGGCATAAGTATAGTTAAATTTGTTCACATAACCATGGCATAAATATTTCTAACATGAAATCATGATTCTCACTTTAGTCATGTAAACTTGCAAAAAGGGATTTTGAATCTAACCAAGCTATGTACCCCATATGTCATCATATGATTCTTGTAAACAATATAAACTTAATTATGCAAAATATCAATCATAGCTTAGTCATATTCATAAGTTTGCAAATAGGTTTTGTAGTACAAAAGCATGACTTAATACATAGATTATGGTGTCAAAATTCCAACATAGTTTCATATGAACTATAACAACCAAACTTGTTCCAATTACTTACAAAATGATCTATGCACAAAAATATACATCATGATGGCATAGTAGCAAAACCCCAAACTTGCATGAATTTCAATTAATCAACTACATACATGTAGCTTCAACATGGATTACATAATTTGCGAATATTCCAAACGTATACTTGCATAGAACTACCGCATGTAGTTCTTTATAATGAATAACATAATTCAAGAATATCCAAACATATACAATGTTCCAAATTGATAGCAACGCACAAATATGAATTACTTTATCGCCACAAAGCAACTATACAAACCAACACAATTATTTGTTCATACCAAAATAATACTCTACTTACAATCGTTGCGGCGAATTCTCTAATTTGGGAATTTAGAGATGCGATTCCTTTTGACGTAGGCGTTGATTTGGTTTGCTTGAATTGCTTTAGGCTTTAGAATTTTCCTCCTAATCTTCTCTCCAATTTGGTGGCTACTCCTAGACGCTCCCCAGCAACATGGCGGCTATGTTCTTATTTTTGAATGAATAGATGTGGGTTTGGTCTAGGGTCCTTTTTATAGGGTTTATGAATTGATTAGAGCCATCGATGTTGCCTGGATTGATCGTAGCCATTCATTCTAAAGAGGGGCCAATTAGAGCCTGCCACCTAGCCCTAATGACAAAGAAGACCACAGAAAATCGGCCAAACACAGACCTGGCCAGCCAGGTTGGGCTGGGTTCGACCTGGCTCTGGACCAGGTCGACACCCCTGTCGACAGCCCTGTCGACAGGCCTGTCGACCTGGTTAGACCAGGTCGACAGCCCAGTCGACCTGTGTGCGTCAGGCGGGTCTATTTCCGCCCTGGCCCATTTTGCCCCATTTTGTTTTTCTGAGCTTATTTTATTCTGTTTGAATTTTAAATTTAATTCAAAATCTTCCGAAGGCCATATCTCCTTCATACGGACTCCGTTTTTCGAAAACTCGGACTCTATTTCGCGTATTTTTCCGAGACGAACGCAATGGCGTATCCCATTTCCCTTAGTTCTTTGATTTGAAATTAATTATACTATAATTCGTGAATTTCACAGTTATAGAATTCGCGGGGTGTTACATTCTCCCCCACTTAAAAGGATTTCGTCCCCAAAATCTTCAAGTTTAGGAAAATGTATATCCTAACATCCAATCATCCATCTACTCATCCATCAAACACGAGCATCCATTGTCCTTAAAAGACTTCTAATGCTTCATGATCATATGCGAAATGTGTGTGTACATGAACTTATCTAATGCAAAATCAGGCGGTCTACTGATTCAGTTGACCTCCTTAATGCGAATTATGCAAGTGCCATGAATCCATTATGTATGCAAATTTTCCTATTCATGATTCTACATGAGTGCACAATCATTCAATACAAATGCAACATCCATATGGCAACACATTAAGGTTCAACCATATACGAATGCAAACATATATGCATATGCAATATGAAGTGACTGAGCCGATCTAAAACCTAGATTGTGTGTGTATATGCAACCACGAGCAACCACTAGCAATCACTTGCAACCACTTGCAATCATCATCCATAACATGTTTCAATTAGATGTTTCCATCCAAAGGGTTTCTACCTAAAAGATAAGACAGATAAAAGCGCAACTTAAGGAAAAGGAAAGATCAAGGATGTACCCTCGAACAGAAAAGGGTAGGCAGTGCGTATTCTAGCTTCAGTTTCCCAAGTCGCGTCTCCCTCGGCGTCGCTCCACTGAACTTTAACGAGCTTGACTTCGCGGTTGCGTAGCTTCTTCGCTTCCGTTCCTAATATGCGGGTTGGAACTTTTCTTATGGTTGCTTCGCGTTCCACTTCGGCCTCTTCGAGGATATTTGGCTCTACCACTTCAGCAGACTCATGTAGACATTTTCGGAGATGTGAAACGTGAAAGACGTTGTGGACTCCGGCCAACTTCTCGGGTAGCTCTAATCTATAGGTCATTTTCCAAATTTTCTCAATGATAGGAAATGGTCCTACCTAAAGGTATAGTCGAATGATAGAAGCAAGTAAAAACTTTGTGCCCATTAGGCAATGTCAAAACTGGAAATCAATGCCACATATATTGATTAGGAGAAGAACTCTCTAAGCATCAGCCCCGAAGACCGAAATCAACATTAGACTGACACCCAAAGAATTACTCAACCCAACCACCACATATGATTCTAGGAAACTAAGCATGATGGACTCCTTTTAGGTCACAAGGGAGTCCCTTCCTAAGTCCAACCCGTATCCTATAAAGCCCAAAAACTTTAGTAAAACCAACGAACACCCTCGAGCCCCAACATGTGTTACTAACAGATGAGTCATACTCCCTATGGGGTTTGCAATAGAAATTGGATTAAGAATAGGACCGAGAGGATATACACAAAAGATAGCATGCAAGTGAGCTTTACAAGAAGAGAGGGATCAAGGATATACTCTTAAGAAGAGATACGATGCATGAATCTAGTCTTCAATCTTCTAAGTCGCACTTCCTTGAGCTTAACTCCATTATGCTTTGTCTGCCTTTAACTTCACAATTCCGTAGCTTCTTAATTCTTGTTTCCAAAATATGAGTTGGAACCCTTGCCTCTCGTTCCTTTTTCACTTATTCTCCTTCTAGTATACTTGGCTCAAGCATAACTGCGTACTCATGGTTCCATTCAAGCTCTCCAAAATTCATTAGTGAATCTTGGATCTTGTTCACTTACTAGAAGGTATTCCACCTAGATGAATTATCTCTTGAAAATAAACAAATGTCAACTATGTTGCCAAATATACTTACTAAGGTGATTCTTTACAACTCATGCATAAGCGAAATGAACCTTCAGCCTTAGTGGCGAACACTACTGGAGCGCCCTATTCTGAAATGCTCCTCCTAATGAACCCCTTTTTCTAGAAGCTCTTTAATCTGTTTACTGAGCTCTTTCCTTTCTCGTGGAGCCATGTGTCTAACGGGCAACGCAACGGGCTTTACATTATCTACAAGATATATGCGGAAGTCTATCTCCCGCTTCGGAGGCAAGCCCTTCACCTCTTCGAAGACATCCGGATATTCCCGGACCACTCTAACTGATTGCAAATTTTCAACAGAGGCATCTAGCGATTCAAGATAACTAAGCATAACCGCATGCGAGGGATTACAAGAAATTTCCAAAGTATTACCGAGCTGGGTTAGGAGCCTAACAACCCTTTTCTCACAATCAAGGATGGCCCCATTACTGGATAGCCAATCCATACCCAAAATCAAACCATACCCCGAAAAGCCCAAAACAAAGGCACTACATTGAAATTCTACACTTAGAATAGAAATTTTCAATCCCAAACAGATCATAGACAAATGAGCTGGGCCCCCAATTGGGTTTGAAACAATTAAGGGGTCCTCTACCATACTAGTTTTTAGGTGCAGAGATTCTACTAAAGCAGACGAGATAAAGGAATGTGATGCGCCAGAATCAAATAAAGTGCGAACGGGGTGATCAAAAAGATAAACTACACTTTCTACAGAAGTGTTTGTACCTCGCTGTTGCAAAGGTGGCGCTTCCAGCACATGAACCTGTGCCCCTGGGGTGGATCCAGCCCTCTGCCCCTGTCCTCGTTTCTTTGGGCAGTCCTTAGCCCTGTGGCCCGTCTCACCGCAAGAAAAACACCCACCATTCTCCTTGGCCTTCTTTTTCCGGCAGTCCTTTACTAAGTGCCCCACTTTGCCATAGAAATTACACGTCCTCTTCTCTTTGTTGCCTTCCCCGCTTTTCTTAAAGTCTGTCTTCTTAGGCTGCAAACCCTCTTTCTTCCCTTGAGAGCTTTCTGCCTTTGTCTCCTTCTTGCCCTTATCCTCCTCATTCAGCAATGCCATTTGCACCAATCTTTCATACGTGGCCCCCATGGGTATATGGGTCATGGCCAAACTGTGTAATGGCTCATTCAACCCTTTGACGAAACGGAGAGCCTTCTTGTGCGGGGTGTTGACTAGGTCAAGCCCAAACCTAGCCAGCTCGTCGAACTGATTCACATACTCTCTGACAGTCTTGTCTCCTTGCTTAAGAAATAAGAATTTTTCCAACTGCAAACTTCTTTCCGCATCTGAGAGAAATTTAGTCTCAAACCTTTCCCTAAAGTCCTCCCATGTCTCCACTGGTCTTTCAGCATTAGTGACTTCCCACAAGTAGGAAGCCTCGCCCTTCAATAGCCACACTGCCAATTGTACTTTTTGTCTATCCTCTACCTCGAAGATGATGAATAGGTCCTCCATTTCTTTCAGCCAATTCCTAGCTGCCACGAAGGACTCAGTTCCATGGAAATCCCTTCCTCCCATAGCTTTAAAATCTTTACATATCTTAGCAAACGTATTTCCCCGCGGAGGAGGTGGAGGAAGAGGTGCTGCCGCAGCTGGATGATTCCCGGCAGCTGGGGGAGGAGGAACGGTAGGACCTGGCTGAGTGGCTCTTGCTTCTATGAACCGTCTAAACCAACCAGGTATTGGCACCCCTTCCGGCAAGTTAAGGTCTTCGGACATGCTGAAACAAAAAGGATAGGTTCAAAACGAAGGATAAGAGATAGTACCTATGGCTTTGGGGAGTGGACTTTGCCTTTTTAGAATAAAATAATATTTTTCTTTTAAAAATGCTTCTTTAAATTTCCTTTTTGAAAATAATTTTTTTCAAAACTATTTATCTTATCTGGTAAACCTATGCTCTGATACCAAGTGAAACACCCCACCTCCGTTAGGGTCACTCTCAAAGGGAATGCCCTAATTTTGGTGGAGGTTTATAAGTATAAGTCACAGATATACAAGACAGATATAAGAACACATATTTGTAAAACAGCGGAAAATCAAACAACTTTTTATTTCATAATAAGCAAATACGTGTTACAGCAACATCACCATGATTTTCTTACATCCTTTCCAAAACATAACATAACACTTTCATAATCTGTCTTGAGTACATTATTTAAAGAAGCATAAATAAAACATAGATAAACTGCAAAAGCCCCCAAAGTGGTTGTCCAAAGCCATAGTTCAAAGCGAAAAGGTCCAAGCAATACATTTCTCTTCTTCAAGCTGGATGATAAGGCTGGTCAAGCTGCAGTGTTCCCTCCCTGTGGACCTGGGGGGGGGGGAAACGGAAGAAAAGAAGACGAAAGAAAAGTAGAGTCAGACATAAAGCCTGAGTAAGTCTAGTACTATTTTGTCTATGAATAAAGAACTGGGTATGATAAGCATAATCAAGAAGTGGGAGAAACACTATAAACTTGGTTGAGTTGTCTATGGTCGAATATACTATCGTACCCCATGTTAATTTCTGAACCCATATAAACTAGTTCCCAACTGGCACCCCATACTCAGGGTGAAGTGATCCATTTCATAATGATCGGCTCCTACTCGCATAGTTACATGTGTCTTACGGCCCCCGATGTGGTAGTTACCTATGCTGGTCCCACCATGGGGTGTATCAAGTCCCATGGTGGCGGCCCGACACAACCTTAGAGTGCACAGGTATGCTACTGGTGTCCAGTGCCTTATTTTTCTGCGCCGGAGTGTGTGCACGCCCGCACCCCGTTAGAACCTACACTGCTACACCACCGCCGTCGATTTGACCTCTTACAATCAGCCCAGTAATCGTGCCCCACCCTGCCTAGTTTCAGGGTATCCTGATACACCTTCTAGGGTTACTGCTGAAAAGGGTCCCCCGTTACTAGGTTTTCTATCTCTAGCCAACATGCTAAGTTGGTTAAGTGTTTTCTAACCTAACCCCCACCAGTCCGTTTAGTTTAGCATGTTCCATTTTGATTAAGTCTTTAGTTCACTTAATCCTAAAAATCCTGACTCAGCCTTAATTGTCTTATTAAGGCCCTGACCTCTCACATTAGACATGTATTGTTGTGGCTGCCTGTTGCCGGTTGGTTCCGGGCAGTCTTACGCCACAACTCAGTCTAACCTCAGGTCCTTATTGGGCTCCATGTTTAACCTCCCACATTGGATAGGTATTGTTGTGACTACTGGACAGCCGGGCGGTTCCGGGCAGGTTTACATCACAACTCAATCCAACCTCAGGTTAAACACATCGTATGTTCTACATTTACATATTTTGTCTTTCTTCTTTATTTTCTTATATGTAAATATTTGCGGCCAATTATTAAGTTAATGGTGTAAAGGATACACCAATCATGGGCCCAACCCATACTTGAATTTGGGCCCTTCTATTTTATATTTCCATTCATTAGTAATTTTAACCCAACGTTATTTTCCCCCGTTTAACACGTCCGTTTATTATATATATGTTGGTCTTAGCCTTTTAAAGCCCAACTTAGCCATGCGAAAAGGGGAGGCTTAAAGCGTGATTACATACACAAAGAGGGGAATGTGAGCGCATGAACTTGCAATATGACGTTGGAAATACAAAATAGAAACTGGTGTACTTGCATAGTAGTGACATATACTTTGGTCATAAAGCATAGGTGACATGAATCAAAGCATGTGAACTTGTAGTTGAGATAAGAATCTAAATTGGGTATCATTATTGACACATAGTCATAACTACAACATGAACCTATATTTTTATTTAGGCATAATGTCAAACATAAGCATGGCATAAATATTTCTAACATAAGCATGGCATAATGTCAAACATAAGCATGGCATAAATATTTCTAACATAAGCATGGCATAATGTCAAACATAAGCATGGCATAAGTATAGTTAAATTTGTTCACATAACCATGGCATAAATATTTCTAACATGAAATCATGATTCTCACTTTAGTCATGTAAACTTGCAAAAAGGGATTTTGAATCTAACCAAGCTATGTACCCCATATGTCATCATATGATTCTTGTAAACAATATAGACTTAATTATGCAAAATATCAATCATAGCTTAGTCATATTCATAAGTTTGCAAATAGGTTTTCTAGTACAAAAGCATGACTTAATACATAGATTATGGTGTCAAAATTCCAACATAGTTTCATATGAACTATAACAACCAAACTTGTTCCAATTACTTACAAAATGATCTATGCACAAAAATATACATCATGATGGCATAGTAGCAAAACCCCAAACTTGCATGAATTTCAATTAATCAACTACATACATGTAGCTTCAACATGGATTACATAATTTGCGAATATTCCAAACGTATACTTGCATAGAACTACCGCATGTAGTTCTTTATAATGAATAACATAATTCAAGAATATCCAAACGTATACAATGTTCCAAATTGATAGCAACGCACAAATATGAATTACTTTATCGCCACAAAGCAAGTATACAAACCAACACAATTATTTGTTCATACCAAAATAATACTCTACTTACAATCGTTGCGGCGAATTCTCTAATTTAGGAATTTAGAGATGCGATTCCTTTTGACGTAGGCGTTGATTTGGTTTACTTGAATTGCTTTAGGCTTTAGAATTTTCCTCCTAATCTTCTCTCCAATTTGGGGGCTACTCCTAGACGCTCCCCAGCAACATGGCGGCTATGTTCTTATTTTTGAATGAATAGATTAGGGTTTGGTCTAGGGTCCTTTTTATAGGGTTTATGAATTGATTAGAGCCATCGATGTTGCCTGTATTGATCGTAGCCATTCATTCTAAAGAGAGACCAATTAGAGCCTGCCACCTAGCCCTAATGACAAAGCAGACCACAGAAAATCGGCCAAACACAGACCTGGCCATCCATGTTGGGCTGGGTTCGACCTGGCTCTGGACCAGGTCGACACCCCTGTCGACAACCCTGTCGACAGGCCTGTCGACCTGGTTAGACCAAGTCGACAACCCAGTCGACCTGGGTGCGTCAGGCGGGTCTTTTTACGCCCTGGCCCATTGGGCCCCATTTTGTTTTTCTGAGCTTATTTTATTCTGTAACGACCCAGATTTTTCGTCGATTAATTTTAAATATTTAATATAGTTTTAAATATTGAATTTATAATATAAATGGTATTTTATTCGATTATCGATTAAATAATCGAAATACGATTTAATTTGATAATTATCGAAATACCAGAACTAAACAATTTAATTCAAAGGTAAAATTGAATCGAAACAGTTTAGATGATCAATGTATATATACGATTTAAATATGAACAATGATAATTGAAATTTATTTTTAAATTTATTTGTTTTGAATTTAAATTGATTTAATATGGCTATTTTAAATATACGTTCAAATTAAATTGTATAATCTATTTCGTTGAATTCAGAATAGTAAATAGCGTTATGATCTTATAACATCAGTCGTTAAGATAGAATAGCGGTTCGGGACTGCAAGATAGGGACTGCTAGATATTTTAATTAATTAATTAAAATAAAATTTAAATAAAATCCCATATCAACGTTTCATCAGCCACCCTATTCTACCAAGCCGACCTCTTCTTTTAATTACACAGATTAGCTTCCCTCGAGCTAACAGAAATGTCTCCAACCTTCAATGCGAAGCAAACATGATGTTAATGGCTTAGTACGAATGTTCCCCATCGCGACTATAAAACTGGCATCACTCGGCCATTCTAAAATTAAAAAAAAAAAAACCTAAAATCAAAACAAAACCCTGGCCAGTTCTTGAAATAAAAATCGAGACAGTCATTAAATCCACGAAATCGAAATCCCCTATTTTGAGTCCTCAAGGTCGTTCGACTTCCGTTCTTCGTGAGAGCAAGGGTGATTTGGGGTATCGAATTCGACGACAGCAAGTAAGGTTGATGGTATGGGCGATTTAGGATCAGCGAAGGGGAGGTCAGGGGTTGAATCGGCTTCTTGGCAGAGTTTGGCACTTTGCGACTCATTTCTGGGCAGTGCGCAAGTGAGTGGAAGGGTGCGGCAATACCATTGTAACTTCACGAAGCTCGAAGTTGATTTGGAACCTAGGTTTTTAAATCGCGATGTGTAGTGACACGATGGACTTTACGGTGGCGGGCTACTTCGACTGGTGAAGGGATCGATGCAATTCAGATTCTCGAATTGGGTAAATGGATAATTGCAGGATTTGTGGGCTGATTTTCTATTAGGAAAGGATCAATGATTTCTGTTCGAGAGTTGTTCCGCCATTAGTCGAGATAGGAAGGTATACGTTTGTTTTACGCAATTTATATACATAGATTAATTTATTTATTTACTTAGTTGTTAATTAAATTGAATAAATGTTTAATCAATAAGTAAAATTAAACAATCATAGGTACGAAATAAGTTGATTCGAGATAAATCCAGTAGAGACGATTCAAGTAGATTCGTAGATGCAAAAATGGGAAATTTATCTGATATTTGGCAAACGAAAAATCACGGTGAGTAAATCTCACTCACCTTTAGAATTATTTTTATTAAAAATAATTGTTGTTGCTTGTTTGGATTTTTCTGCTTGCTTTATATATATATTAGTTATTTAGGCCATATATATATATATATTGGGTTGATTGATTGGTTGGATTCCCGCAGTCTCATTAGCGGATGCCCGCAGTTTCATAGCGGATGATTACCCTATACGCCCCACGCTACGATTAGTGGATGACCTTCTATACCGCGATATTCTGCCACGAAGCAGAATGGGTATTATTTATGTGCTAACATCTGTGGATGCAGGAAAACAGGTTGGAGGAATCCAACTGGATTCCTCAAAAATATATTATCTGTTTGTTCTTTGGTTGCATATATATTGTTATATATTATGTGTTAGAAAAATAAATAATTCGTTGCTTTGTGTGTTTAAATATCACTGGGCTTAAGTAATGATATTTAAAAATATCGTGGAAGGATATTTGAGATTTAAAAAGGGAAAATTCTATTTTTAAATAGAATTTGAATTTTAAATGGAATAAAAATATAAACTTGTTTTTGAAAAATAAAACAAGTAGTTTCTTTTTAAACGAAGTTATAAATAGTTCTTTTATAACGAAGTTATAAATGAAGGGAAAAGGATTATCATTCGATAATTCAGAAATAGAAATACAAGTGTGAAATTGGGATTTGAAAAGGAATTTCAAAATAGGATTTGAAATGAAATTTTTAAATATATAACTCAAATGAAATTTGATTATAACATTTGAATAGTAGAATTCAAAGGAGTTCAAATATTTGAATTTTAAAAGGAGATTGAATATTAGAAATTCAAATAGAATTTGAATAGACGAAATTAGAATGGAAAAACAGAATTTGAATTCGGGAGATTAAAATAAAATTTGAATTCAAAGGAATTCGAATAAAGAATTTTCAAATAAATTTGAAATATAGAATTTCAAAGAAGAATTGAACAGACTTTGAAATATAGAATTTCAAAGAAAAATCGAATAAGATTTGAAATATAGAATTTCAAAAGAAGAATTGAAATATGAAATTTGACTAGAGATTTGAAATGAAATTCAAATATGAAATTTGAATAAAGATTTGAATAGAAATTCAAGTATTGAATTTGAACATGGGATTGAATATAGAAATTCAAATAGAGATTTGAATATTGAATTTCAAAATAGAATTTGAAATAAACTTTGAAAATAGGATTTCAAAGTAGGATTGAAATAGGATTTCAAAATAAGAAATACAAATAGTTTTGAAAGGGAATTTGAATTCAAAGGAGTTCAACTGGATTTGAAATAAGGGAAATTCAAATGAGATTTAAATAATGGGTTTTACCGAAGAGGAATTAAATATAAAGAATTTGAATAGAACTCAAATGGTATTAAATATAAGAGTTCAAACAAAACTCAAATGGAGTTTAAATAGAAAGAATTTGAATAAGAGGAATTCAAAGAGATTTGAAACATGGTATTTGGATTCAAAGAAATTAAAATGTGATATTTGAAGTTCAAAGTAAAAATGAGTTTAAATAGTTGAAGTTCAAATGGATTAAAAATGGAATTTGGATTCAAATAGTTGAAATAGAATTTGAATATAGAATTTGAATCGAATTGGAATTTGAATATAGATTTCAAATAAAAAATGAAATAGAATATCAGAGATATTTGTTGAGTTGGGAAAAATGGTTTGATATATATTTAAAATATATCAGAATGGAGTTGAATTTATATAAACGAAGTTTTAAAAGTTTATATATATAATTATAATTAAAACGAACTCGCCGCAGCGCTGCAGTTCGTAAAATAGCGATTCGAACTTCAATTGAATATACAGAACTCAATTGAAGTCGGAATTCTTCGAAACAAGAAACGTCAGGACCGGTTTGATAATAGTTTTCTAATGAAAGAGAAAAATATGAATTTCGTCGTATAGATTTTGAGTTATGTCAAAATCAAATTTTTAGAAAAGCAGCGCCAGAATCGTTTTAAAACCATAATGGTTTATTTAATGTTATAAAAGGATTTTAAGCGGGAAAAATCCGAATTTTCTATTTAGAAAATCTCAGAGTTGAGTTGTAAAATATATGCGAATTCAAGTTGTGTAAATGAATATGATGTTTGAAACAGAAATCAGATTTTTGATTTATTGAATAGAATTAACTAAATTGAATAGAAATTAGTTAATGAGTTTTCGAATGGATATTGGGGTTTAAATAAGTAAATTCGATTTGAAAATTTATATTCGAAATAGAAAAGAGAAATAGAATTGAAATTGAAATTCAATTTAGTTATGAACGAGTTAAATATTTTGTTTGAACGTGTTATGTTCAACAAAGAAGTGAAATAGGCAAAATGGCGAATTAAAGAATAAATGGGCGAAACTGAATTCAAACGATTAGATGGTATTGAATTGAATTGAAAACAGGTGAACAGGTGTTAGACAGGTATGGGATGAGATATATGAAGTTATAAATGAAATGCTCGACATAAGGTACATGTTTAATTCATATATGGGTTTTATGCGCCGTATCGGCAAGCCGCTTGGCTTTTCCTTTTTCTTTTTGATTGAGGAAGATACCGGGAAGCTATTTGAAATTTCCCGATGCTCCCGATACAGGGGAGGTTATGGCGAAATTTTCTGGAAATTTAAGGAGTTAGAATATTTTTAAGATATTTTGATAATTAGAGATCATGGTATCGACGTATTTAATTCGATAGTAAAGTGAATATAAAAATCGAATGTTGTAAACAAAAAGGGATAGAGATAAGTAATTGAAATTGTTTTCAATTGCAAATAGAGACATTTTCTAATATATAGAAAATAAAAGAAGTTAATATTTGGAACGTTTTCCAAATGGCATAAGAGGCAAGAAGATTATTGAAAATATTTGGTTAACAAATATTGATAGAGAAAATAGAGAAGTGGTTTAATTAATGAAATATTAATTAAAGAGCCCAGTGATTTGTTTGATATGTTTGGATGAACACTTGTTTTTATTCGATAGTTAAATCACAGACTATCGAAGTTTTTGACCATCGTTGTCAATATGGAGAGACCGGTTGGATTATTATCCGAAGAACCACTCCGTATCGGCATAAGCGTTGCGAACCAAGTATGCTGAATATATTGAAGACGGAGTAAAGTGCAAGGGCTTTTCTATTAATAGAAATAGTGCCTTCGGTTTCGTTCAATCCCAGAACGAATGTAAATGGACGAATGTCTGACAGAGTATTTCCAATGATCAAATGGGTTGGTCTGTATGAATATATATGGTTGCAACGGATTTATCTCTTAGCATAATATCCAGAATATTTGTGCAAACTCAACTAGTGATTAACGGATCTGACGATGTGGCATTCAAAGTGATTGTGTTATCGATGAATGGTAAGTATGCGTAGCCTCAGGCCTCAACAACCGGGAAAGGACAAAAATCGGGCAGGCAGCATGGCTATGTGGGTCGCACCCATTAGGGTGTATAATCACCTATCTAGAGAAATTCCTTTTGTTTCTAAATCTATCGATTCTGCCCATTCGGGAAACGGTGGTTTGAGTCCAACCGTTGGTGATATACATTCGATACACTCAAGCGAAATGAGTGGTCGGTCATGTGTGGGCCGGGTTGCAAGACGTTCTTGTTGAACCCAGGTGTATTCGCCTCTAGAGATGCATCATCGGAAGGTGGTTCCATACCTTGTCATGTTGGAAACCCAATCTCCAATAAGCGCCATGCGGTTTTTGATTATATACTATATATGTGGAGCGTGAGATGCAAGCGTTCTACTATTTGGATATTTACTTGATGTAGACATTATTATAATATCACTGGATTTTCGTATCAAAGTGTTTTGGGTTATAGTAAGGTAAAAACCGTCCATGTTTATGTGTGGGCTGGTCTTACTATTATCCTTTCTTTTGAAAGGATTTTTAAAAGTTAAACAAGTGGTTGGAGTTTACTCACACCAGTCCCATGACTGACCCAGAGTTTATTTTGTTTTGTTTTCCCTAAACTCTTGGGTGCCCAAATTTGTACGGGCAGTCAAGTGTTTCAGGCTTTTACAGATACACTTGGAGGAGCTTGAAGCAGGAGGCTTCAACGTTAGTTATTTAGAGTTACTTCCGCTGGATCAAATGTTATGTGTACTCTGATGATGGTATGTATGTATGTACAAAACAGATTTGTATTTCGAAGCTTATGTTATATGATATATTTTATTCGTTCCGCTGTGAGTTTGTGATCTTCGTTTTCTTCTATTCTAATATTTCTTTCTTTCTATTTCTCATCCTCTAACTTCTTTCTAATAATGAGTCGTATTTCTGTGTTATTTGAGTTGGACGTGTGGTGTTTTTAGTCAACTCAGATAGCACGGATTTGCGGGTCGTTACAGTTGGTATCAGAGCTTAGGTTGAGCAAATACCTAGGCTTGTGTGACATGTGCTCATTAGAGATAGGGTCAGTAGTACCCTAGAATGAGTTGAGTATATATACGAGAGAGCGTATTTGTTATTTGATATAAAAGTTATTTTATATTGTGTTGGCTAGTCTGTTTGGTGGTTTATGAATTCTGGTCGAATCGTGGGACGCCACGAAGTCGATAGGAGTTTCTAAACACTTGAACAGAAGAATTGACATGATATTGTTTTAAAGTGGGTACATGAAATAATTTACCCAAAATTTCTATTTTGATATAGAAAGAATAATTTTCTAGAATTATTATTATATGGATGTGTTGGATGTTGACTTTATAATCAAATGAGATTATAAATTTAGAATGGGTATTTATAACCAGAGTAGAATTTGTATAGGAATTAAATATACAAATGAGATGAATTAGAATTAAATTCAAACCAGAATTAAGAATTCAAAATCCTGGGAAGTTGAAAAATATTTTTCAAGGTATATTAAAAGAATATAGCTTTGTTTTGAAAAGACCGTTTGAATAAAAATCATATTTGGATGTATTTTGAAATAGATAAAGCACTGAACTCACTTAAGTGGCTGGGAAATTATTCTGATGATGATTGCAACATCATCAGTGTTCATTTCCGAGTTTCTAAGTGATGAATTGCTACCTTAGAAAAAGTTTTTGATCGAGATTTGTTTTGAAGGAAAACAAGTGGTTTGAAATTCAAATGTTTTTAATCTGAGATAGTGAGAAATATATATGTATTTATGGGATTTCAATTTTGTTTTGAAAGAAAAACCCAGGGATTTGAATTCTGGAATTGAAATTTAACTTAAACAAGTTAAATGGGTCGAAGTAAATCAATTGACTAGAATCAATTTGAATTGGTTTAATAGAATATAGATTGGATATAAATAGATTGATCGTGGATCATTCGAATTGGATGAAGGAAGAAGACCAAAAGTTTTGGTTGAAAATAAAGTCATAGAAATATGAGGAGTTGAGTTTCAACATAAGTGAATTTTTGAAAAGTAATAGATTTGTACCATTTTTCCTACCTTAGCAATTTCGAGGACGAAATTATTTTAAGGGGGGAAGAATGTAACGACCCAGATTTTTCGTCGATTAATTTTAAATATTTAATATAGTTTTAAATATTGAATTTATAATATAAATGGTATTTTATTCGATTATCGATTAAATAATCGAAATACGATTTAATTTGATAATTATCGAAATACGAGAACTAAACAATTTAATTCAAAGGTAAAATTGAATCGAAACAGTTTAGATGATCAATGTATATATACGATTTAAATATGAACAATGATAATTGAAATTTATTTTTAAATTTATTTGTTTTGAATTTAAATTGATTTAATATGGCTATTTTAAATATACGTTCAAATTAAATTGTATAATCTATTTCGTTGAATTCAGAATAGTAAATAGCGTTATGATCTTATAACATCAGTCGTTAAGATAGAATAGCGGTTCGGGACTGCAAGATAGGGACTGCTAGATATTTTAATTAATTAATTAAAATAAAATTTAAATAAAATCCCATATCAACGTTTCATCAGCCACCCTATTCTACCAAGCCGACCTCTTCTTTTAATTACACAGATTAGCTTCCCTCGAGCTTACAGAAATGTCTCCAACCTTCAATGCGAAGCAAACATGATGTTAATGGCTTAGTACGAATGTTCCCCATCGCGACTATAAAACTGGCATCACTCGGCCATTCTAAAATTAAAAAAAAAACCTAAAATCAAAACAAAACCCTGGCCAGTTCTTGAAATAAAAATCGAGACAGTCATTAAATCCACGAAATCGAAATCCCCTATTTTGAGTCCTCGAGGTCGTTCGACTTCCGTTCTTCGTGAGAGCAAGGGTGATTTGGGGTATCGAATTCGACGACAGCAAGTAAGGTTGATGGTATGGGCGATTTAGGATCAGCGAAGGGGAGGTCAGGGGTTGAATCGGCTTCTTGGCAGAGTTTGGCACCTTGCGACTCATTTCTGGGCAGTGCGCAAGTGAGTGGAAGGGTGCGGCAATACCATTGTAACTTCACGAAGCTCGAAGTTGATTTGGAACCTAGGTTTTTAAATCGCGATGTGTAGTGACACGATGGACTTTACGGTGGCGGGCTACTTCGACTGGTGAAGGGATCGATGCAATTCAGATTCTCGAATTGGGTAAATGGATAATTGCAGGATTTGTGGGCTGATTTTCTATTAGGAAAGGATCAATGATTTCTGTTCGAGAGTTGTTCCGCCATTAGTCGAGATAGGAAGGTATACGTTTGTTTTACGCAATTTATATACATAGATTAATTTATTTATTTACTTAGTTGTTAATTAAATTGAATAAATGTTTAATCAATAAGTAAAATTAAACAATCATAGGTACGAAATAAGTTGATTCGAGATAAATCCAGTAGAGACGATTCAAGTAGATTCGTAGATGCAAAAATGGGAAATTTATCTGATATTTGGCAAACGAAAAATCACGGTGAGTAAATCTCACTCACCTTTAGAATTATTTTTATTAAAAATAATTGTTGTTGCTTGTTTGGATTTTTCTGCTTGCTTTATATATATTAGTTATTTAGGCCATATATATATATATTGGGTTGATTGATTGGTTGGATTCCCGCAGTCTCATTAGCGGATGCCCGCAGTTTCATAGCGGATGATTACCCTATACGCCCCACGCTACGATTAGTGGATGACCTTCTATACCGCGATATTCTGCCACGAAGCAGAATGGGTATTATTTATGTGCTAACATCTGTGGATGCAGGAAAACAGGTTGGAGGAATCCAACTGGATTCCTCAAAAATATATTATCTGTTTGTTCTTTGGTTGCATATATATTGTTATATATGATGTGTTAGAAAAATAAATAATTCGTTGCTTTGTGTGTTTAAATATCACTGGGCTTAAGTAATGATATTTAAAAATATCGTGGAAGGATATTTGAGATTTAAAAAGGGAAAATTCTATTTTTAAATAGAATTTGAATTTTAAATGGAATAAAAATATAAACTTGTTTTTGAAAAATAAAACAAGTAGTTTCTTTTTAAACGAAGTTATAAATAGTTCTTTTATAACGAAGTTATAAATGAAGGGAAAAGGATTATCATTCGATAATTCAGAAATAGAAATACAAGTGTGAAATTGGGATTTGAAAAGGAATTTCAAAATAGGATTTGAAATGAAATTTTTAAATATATAACTCAAATGAAATTTGATTATAACATTTGAATAGTAGAATTCAAAGGAGTTCAAATATTTGAATTTTAAAAGGAGATTGAATATTAGAAATTCAAATAGAATTTGAATAGACGAAATTAGAATGGAAAAACAGAATTTGAATTCGGGAGATTAAAATAAAATTTGAATTCAAAGGAATTCGAATAAAGAATTTTCAAATAAATTTGAAATATAGAATTTCAAAGAAGAATTGAACAGACTTTGAAATATAGAATTTCAAAGAAAAATCGAATAAGATTTGAAATATAGAATTTCAAAAGAAGAATTGAAATATGAAATTTGACTAGAGATTTGAAATGAAATTCAAATATGAAATTTGAATAAAGATTTGAATAGAAATTCAAGTATTGAATTTGAACATGGGATTGAATATAGAAATTCAAATAGAGATTTGAATATTGAATTTCAAAATAGAATTTGAAATAAACTTTGAAAATAGGATTTCAAAGTAGGATTGAAATAGGATTTCAAAATAAGAAATACAAATAGTTTTGAAAGGGAATTTGAATTCAAAGGAGTTCAACTGGATTTGAAATAACGGAAATTCAAATGAGATTTAAATAATGGGTTTTACCGAAGAGGAATTAAATATAAAGAATTTGAATAGAACTCAAATGGTATTAAATATAAGAGTTCAAACAAAACTCAAATGGAGTTTAAATAGAAAGAATTTGAATAAGAGGAATTCAAAGAGATTTGAAACATGGTATTTGGATTCAAAGAAATTAAAATGTGATATTTGAAGTTCAAAGTAAAAATGAGTTTAAATAGTTGAAGTTCAAATGGATTAAAAATGGAATTTGGATTCAAATAGTTGAAATAGAATTTGAATATAGAATTTGAATCGAATTGGAATTTGAATATAGATTTCAAATAAAAAATGAAATAGAATATCAGAGATATTTGTTGAGTTGGGAAAAATGGTTTGATATATATTTAAAATATATCAGAATGGAGTTGAATTTATATAAACGAAGTTTTAAAAGTTTATATATATAATTATAATTAAAACGAACTCGCCGCAGCGCTGCAGTTCGTAAAATAGCGATTCGAACTTCAATTGAATATACAGAACTCAATTGAAGTCGGAATTCTTCGAAACAAGAAACGTCAGGACCGGTTTGATAATAGTTTTCTAATGAAAGAGAAAAATATGAATTTCGTCGTATAGATTTTGAGTTATGTCAAAATCAAATTTTTAGAAAAGCAGCGCCAGAATCGTTTTAAAACCATAATGGTTTATTTAATGTTATAAAAGGATTTTAAGCGGGAAAAATCCGAATTTTCTATTTAGAAAATCTCAGAGTTGAGTTGTAAAATATATGCGAATTCAAGTTGTGTAAATGAATATGATGTTTGAAACAGAAATCAGATTTTTGATTTATTGAATAGAATTAACTAAATTGAATAGAAATTAGTTAATGAGTTTTCGAATGGATATTGGGGTTTAAATAAGTAAATTCGATTTGAAAATTTATATTCGAAATAGAAAAGAGAAATAGAATTGAAATTGAAATTCAATTTAGTTATGAACGAGTTAAATATTTTGTTTGAACGTGTTATGTTCAACAAAGAAGTGAAATAGGCAAAATGGCGAATTAAAGAATAAATGGGCGAAACTGAATTCAAACGATTAGATGGTATTGAATTGAATTGAAAACAGGTGAACAGGTGTTAGACAGGTATGGGATGAGATATATGAAGTTATAAATGAAATGCTCGACATAAGGTACATGTTTAATTCATATATGGGTTTTATGCGCCGTATCGGCAAGCCGCTTGGCTTTTCCTTTTTCTTTTTGATTGAGGAAGATACCGGGAAGCTATTTGAAATTTCCCGATGCTCCCGATACAGGGGAGGTTATGGCGAAATTTTCCGGAAATTTAAGGAGTTAGAATATTTTTAAGATATTTTGATAATTAGAGATCATGGTATCGACGTATTTAATTCGATAGTAAAGTGAATATAAAAATCGAATGTTGTAAACAAAAAGGGATAGAGATAAGCAATTGAAATTGTTTTCAATTGCAAATAGAGACATTTTCTAATATATAGAAAATAAAAGAAGTTAATATTTGGAACGTTTTCCAAATGGCATAAGAGGCAAGAAGATTATTGAAAATATTTGGTTAACAAATATTGATAGAGAAAATAGAGAAGTGGTTTAATTAATGAAATATTAATTAAAGAGCCCAGTGATTTGTTTGATATGTTTGGATGAACACTTGTTTTTATTCGATAGTTAAATCACAGACTATCGAAGTTTTTGACCATCGTTGTCAATATGGAGAGACCGGTTGGATTATTATCCGAAGAACCACTCCGTATCGGCATAAGCGTTGCGAACCAAGTATGCTGAATATATTGAAGACGGAGTAAAGTGCAAGGGCTTTTCTATTAATAGAAATAGTGCCTTCGGTTTCGTTCAATCCCAGAACGAATGTAAATGGACGAATGTCTGACAGAGTATTTCCAATGATCAAATGGGTTGGTCTGTATGAATATATATGGTTGCAACGGATTTATCCCTTAGCATAATATCCAGAATATTTGTGCAAACTCAACTAGTGATTAACGGATCTGACGATGTGGCATTCAAAGTGATTGTGTTATCGATGAATGGTAAGTATGCGTAGCCTCAGGCCTCAACAACCGGGAAAGGACAAAAATCGGGCAGGCAGCATGGCTATGTGGGTCGCACCCATTAGGGTGTATAATCACCTGTGACGGCAAGGAATTTCGCTCGGTCCGAACCAGTCGCTAAACCGATCCAGGCCGTTCGAAACGCCCTATCGTTTGAGAACAAGACAAATCAGAACGCATACAGAAGAACGCTTCATTGTATATCATACAACAATGCATCAGATTACAAGAATATACAGAGTACAAATGAATATTACACAAAAATATCAGAGATTTAAATAACATTTAAATACATGGCAGCGGAAAATAATACAATACACAACTAGAAGAGATATACGGATACAAAGCTTTCCGGATATCGTTCCAGCTGTAAACCAGGATCCTGTGAATATAAATCTGCAAAACCAAAACTACTAGCTGCCCGTGTCAAAATAAGGGCACCCAGAGTTTAGGTTAAAACAATAAACTCCAGGTCAGTCATGTGACTGGTGTGAGAACTAAAACAGTTATTAATCTTTATTTTAAATCATTAGGTAAATCAAGGGACCACGCCGTATAACACGGAACGGGTTTCCTCCCAAGAATACCAGTGCATAAAACAAACAGCGCAATGCTAAATGAAGAAAAATGAAGCTGTTATAAGACCCAGGTCCTATCACACAATGCAACGCAAGCCGGGGAATAGGGTTTTCCCTTATAACAGCCAAAGAATGCTTGATACGTTTTAAAACAAATCATTTGATACTACAATAAGTGCATAGTGGATAAAACAACTTCAAATCATAAGTATCAATCATAGGCGACATGAGCGTCCCATGCCACTATGTCGCCATATATAGGTTTACAAATAAAACCGCAAATGTCACGTATTTGGAAATTGGATTTTCCTTCTATGAACCGAGGCCAGGGATCGTCCTCACCGTCTTTGAGACAATCTAGCCCATGTCTCCGGAACAGCCGCAACTGCCCCTTGGATCGTCAGGGCCGGTCCACCGATGTGGATTATAGTGCCTGAACAATACGTTTCTCCGCCCTTTGGGGCGTAAATGAGCCAACGAATGGCTCCATCGGACCCGGATCGTCCGATCTAACCGAGGCGCCTCGCAACAGCAACAACCACACAGGTGAAAAGTATATAAATGTCAGGGCTGGTAGGTCACTGACACCACCCTAGCTAGAAAGAAACGCATGCCCTCCCTGATGTCCTCTCCCGTTTTGGGTTCATAACCGGGGTGCGAGGCTCGCGAATTCACGTTACACAAAGCTGTGCCACACAGGCTGTGCTTTGATCATCACCACAAGACTTTGCTTTTCAACAGAAGCCTTGCTCATTTGCATCTTAGCATGCCACACAGGCAAACCACTCTATGCAACCGATATCAGTCACACAGAATGAAATCCAATGTCAGACACACAGTCCATTTACAAGTCCGTTCTGGGCCTGAACGAAACCGGAGGCACCTAGTACCTCGCATATCCATCGATCTCCAAGTACGTCTGGACGATCACAAACTGTTTCCATCTTCTTGGGTGTACAGCCCAATCAAGATCATCAGTAATCACCCAAACGACGTGAAGACTTCCGGTCTTCGACCATCGTCTCCATCTTCGACACCACGTCGAATCAGTTATTCAGAATGGGATAAACCCGGTCTTTCTGAATAACTCGCGTATATATTATAAAAGTGTTACACAAACACAACATACGCCTCATTCCAATCCAGAATATTCTTTTATTCAAATATTCCTATACTTTGGGAAAAGTTCCCATAAATTTTATCCAAGATAAATTCTTTAAATTTATTCTTTAATCTCCTTTGAATATCAATTCAAACTAGTCGGGATTAGCGAACCACACCGAAGTAATCATTTATTTTATTTCCCAATCCCAACCTATTCATCCCATGAAGTAAAACTGGTAGTACTTCATATCTAACACCACAGTGTTATCGGTAACTCAATTACCATTTCACGTTCAAATCTAATTAAAGATTTAACTATCGCCTGGAGTAAAACTGGTGATACTCCATTCTCGATCTTTTCAATCTAATTAAAGATTCATTAAAACTCCACTTAGTTTTAATCGTTATCTAGGTTAAAGAATCAGTGTTATTTAAAACACGATCCACGATAAACCCAAAATCACATTCCATTAATTATCGGGTTAAAGAACAAGTGTTATTTAAAACACTGTTCACGACAAACCCAAAAATCAATACCAATTCAATTCCAATTAAATATCGTTTAATTGGTACACTTCATTAAATCTAAATAAAAAGATTTAATCTTTTCTCAACTGGGCTCAAGAACAGTGTTAATGAAGACACCATTCACGACAAACCCATATCACATTCGATATTCAATACAAGGCTTTGAATAGAAAATATATCGGCTTATATTCAATATCGGATTCTACGACTAACAAATGTCGTATTGGAAATAACGATATCAATATATCTTTCAAATTTACATATCAACATCCGTATAATCACGAATTTCAACATCGAAATATTCCGAAGACAATTTCGATTCAATTCCACTCCAATGCAATCATTGGAAATTTTGGTTATTTTCAAAACCCTTTTCAAATTCAATTTATTTATTTAAAAATAAATAGAATTATCATTCTAGTTCAGAACTAGTTTATTTCGATAAAAATATATTTTTATCCTTTCAAATATGGAGTTTTTCATCCCAAATCTTCACAAATCATTTCTTATGATTTTACACAAATTATTACTATTTTTAATAATTTTATCAAGGCCCGTACAGTCGATTTCCACCAATGGCCATCGAACTGCACGTATAGCGACCTTTTCCCAATTTGATTTGGACATAATTCCAAATCCAACCGTTAGATTTCTAATTTATCACATTCGTTAGAAAGCTCTTTTCGATACGAACCCAACGGTTCCGGTTTCAGGAGAATCCGACGGTCGGATCTCCCGTAATGTCCGTTTGAAATAAATGGTCGAAATTCGCGAACTGCCGCGGCGCGGCGCGTTCTATTCAGGCCATTATATTATATATATAATATATATAATATATACTTCGTCGATTTTCTATTCAAAACGAATTATATAAATAGTTTTAAAATTCGTTTCAAAATCTATTTCCACTTCCATTTCAATTCAAAGCAAAATTGAATTCTTCTTTATAAATTCGTTTCAAAGTTCATTTCTATTCAATTCAAATTTCAATTCAATTTGAATTCATTTCAATCCACTTTCAATTCAATTTGAATTCGTTTTCAATTCAATTTATTTCGAAATCACTTTCAATTCAATTCATTTCGAAAACACTTTCAATTCAATTCACTTCGAAATCACTTTTAATTCAATTCATTTCGAAAACACTTTCAATTCAATTCACTTCGAAATCACTTTTAATTCAATTCATTTCGAAATCACTTTTAATTCAATTCATTTCGAAAACACTTTCAATTCAATTCACTTCGAAATCACTTTTAATTCAATTCATTTCGAAATCACTTTCAATTCAATTCACTTTGAATTCGTTTTCAATTCAATTCACTTTGAATTCGTTTTCAATTCAATTCACTTCGAAATCACTTTTAAAATCGATATAAATATCGTTCACGTCAAAATGGCGTCAATCTAATCAACACGGCTTCATATATTCCTTTATTTTCAAATATTCTATTTCAAATATTTCTTTTTCAAATATTTCTTTTTCAAATATTTCTTTTTCAAAACTGGAATGAGGCCCAATCAATTACCATATAAAATTAATTATATGGATTTTCATACAACACATGTATATAATAGCATTGAAAATAATCAACCATCAACCAAAGTGCACTACACTGTATAAGCATCAAATATAGATATTCAACGCTTATAACAGCCTGTCAATCAATCGATCGACATATTTAATCAATCAGGATGAGTGAACTTCAAATTTCATCCCAACACCCGTGTGGGGTTTCAAACAATCAAACACATATTTTATTTGTGCTGTTGGGCGATGTGTAAAATTTATCGACCCAATCAATGTCCTTCAAATAGGTGTACATAAACAAACCGTCTGGTTTGTACATGAATATTTTATTTTATTCACTTTCACTATATTCATTCTCACGTTTAAAAATTATATTTTTAACGATAAAACATTTTATTCCAACATATGAATTTCTATTATTCATTTACACAATAAAATGATATTTTTATTTTCTAACTTATTTTAGAAAATTTCGGCGGCATAACGGCACGATACTAGAAACGGGACAAGGCCTAGCCTTATCCCCGGTCTAGTGAAGGCCCACGCCATTCACACATCAATCAAATCAATTTCATCTCACCAAACAATTCAATTCAACCAAATAATTCAACTAATCTATGCAACCAAACAAACAAGTCCATGGTCTGTGGACGATTGTGTCGGGTGCTACTAAGCACCGTCTGCATCCTAGTATATATATATAACTAGAAAAATAAATTGAAAGGTGAGAAATTCTCACATTATAGCTATCCAGCTCCACGGCTCTTCATTTGC
This sequence comes from Allium sativum, assembly GCA_030737875.1. NCBI lineage: Eukaryota > Viridiplantae > Streptophyta > Magnoliopsida > Asparagales > Amaryllidaceae > Allium > Allium sativum. The sequence goes on from CM060916.1 coordinate 41,648,078, forward strand.
AGAAGTCTTCCTCGTTATCGCCTCTTCGTCATCTTCGTTGCCCGTAGTCACTATATATATAAAAATCGAATTTTTACTTCAAAGTTCAATATATAAAAATCGAATTTTTATTTCAAAGTTTAATATATAAAAATCGAATTTTTAGTTCAAAGTTCAATATATAAAAATCGAATTTTTATTTCAAAGTTTAATATATAAAAATCGAATTTTTATTTCAAAGTTTAATATATAAAAATCGAATTTTTAGTTCAAAGTTCAATATATAAAAATCGAATTTTTAGTTCAAAGTTCAATATATAAAAATCGAATTTTTAGTTCGAAGTTCAATAAATAAAAATCGAATTTTTAGTTCGAAGTTCAATAAATAAAAATCGAATTTTTAGTTCGAAGTTCAATAAATAAAAATCGAATTTTTAGTTCGAAGTTCAATAGATAAAAATCGAATTTTTAGTTCGAAGTTCAATAAATAAAAATCGAATTTTTAGTTCGAAGTTCAATAGATAAAAATCGAATTTTTAGTTCTTCTACCCAATAAAAATTCTGCCTTTTCTATTTTAAAAATATGATCTTTTCTAAATTAAAAATATAATCTTTATGTTTATAAAAACACTATAAAAATCAAATCTTTTATCTACGGTTATTTATATACTAAAACCTAATTTCATAACCATGTTATGTTATAAAGATAAAACTAAATTAACTATCAAAAACTCACATTGGTTAAGCTATGAGGGAGGAGGAGCTGTCGGGGTAACGGCACAGGCGAGGGTTTACAGGAGGAGGCGGGGATTGGAGAAGGAGATGGTCGGAGGAAGGAAGAGGGGGGGGGGGGGTCGGTCTCACGTCGTTCGATTTAGGGTCTGGTTCGCGTTGCTCGCGAAGGAAAGGGGGGGAAAGCTCAGGGAGGGGCGTCGCAGGCGAGGGGGGAGAGAGGGGGGGGTCTCCGACCATGGCGCGACGCCTTGGGAGGAGCGGCGGCGCCATCTCTGGCGGTGGAGAGGGGCGCGATCTGGTGTTCGATCCAGAGCTTCGTCTTCTTTTTTTTTTTTTTTTAATTTGTAAACGAATTAGAACGGGGGGGGGGGGGCCAGAGAGGGTATAGGAGAAGGAATATTTTTTTTTTTTATTTAATTATTTAACTCAATTTAAAGTTGACTTTCCGTTTCAACTCAGATTTGAACCCGCCGACTGTCGTCCCTAGCATAATACCCCCATTCCGAACACAATGGGATATGCCACGTAGGCCAATTCGACTGTTTGCATCAGTTTCCGTTAAATTTACATTTAAATCACTATATTGAATTTCAAACGTACATTTCAAATTACCGGGGTCACATATTAACTCTAAAAATTCCAGAAAAATATTTTCTAGCTTCGTATTGACGATACGGTCCTAACAAAACTAGTTTCGTCGAATTCTGAGACCGTTTGAGAAATGGCCAATTTCCAGTCGATTAAAATCCACTGAAAATGGTCAAACGCATTTTCCTTTGCCACGCTCACATATTGATTCGAAAAATTATGAAATTCGGAATCTAGCAATAATTCGACATCACGGACCTAACAAAACTGGTTTCGTCGAAATCCGAGGTCGTTTGCAAAATTGCTATCTTTAAGGGCCTTATATATATAAAAATATATATAAATTCCACAGCGACTATCTCTAATTTTAAACTGGACATATCTTATCTTTTATAAAGTGAAATCTCAGTTTGTTAACTTCGTTGGAAAGATATCGTCAATTAGATCCTAATGTTTTTGGTTTCACTAAAATCCGGATTGTTTTGCACCCGGTACATTCAATTGAAGTTTGAAATCGAATTATCGAACTACCGCGCCATTTTCAATTCCTTTTATAATTATATATAATTATTTATATTCCAACGACGACGCGTATAATATATACGTTCGAATTATATTCAAAATAAATTTCTCGTCGATATTATTTAAAATAATTCATTTTAAATAATCAAAATTCGCTAAAATAGCCAAAATAAAAATTTTAAACTGGCCCAGAATTTCCGGGTTATTACAATCTCCCCCACTTAAAACTTTTCGTCCCCGAAAAGGAACAAAGTCGAAAGTGGTTTGATTATTCAGCTTTACGCTCGATCAGGCTTCCATTCTCTAACTTTTCAGTTTCTGAGAATTTTCAAAATTTCAAAAATTTGGCTAACACCCTAAATTTTCGAAAAATTTCGCCATAACCTCCCCTGCAATTGGAGCATCGGGGAATTTCAAATAGCTTCCCCGGTCCTTCAGATCTCAAAAAGAAAAAGAAAAAGCCAAGCGGCTAGCCAATAGGCTCACAAAATCATCATCACCCAAACAAAACAGGAAATTATGTAGTAAACATGTACCTATTTGTCGGGCAAACAAATTTTATTCTCGGCTCTAGCCTCCTTGCTATGTCCTGTTCAATGATATACATGTATATGCAAGCAAATGCGACCAAATTTCAATACAAGTCAATATTTGATTCAGTTAGGCATAATGGTTCAAAATTATCAAACAACCTAAACAAACAACACAAACATCAATCAATTAGTGAATTAGAGTTTCAAATTCATAATTTGATACATATACAAAAATCATGTTTTTAATGCCAATTCACAACAATGTGTTCTAACTATTTTTGGTTCTCACACCAGTCAATAGGAAATATATAGATATCACACCTTCGAAACACGAACATAAATGTTGATGATGCGATCGCTATCATCAATATCATCTCCGGGCGACTAGGGTGTGGTGCTATATCTATCCAATATATTAAAACTTCGAATACACGCTAGCTAGGCGCATACGCAAAAATCTTTATATTTTGGATTGTCCTAATCAATATAAAATAAATAATCAAATACGAATAATTGATTTAAATTTTCCAAACAAAAATCGTTTTCATTTTAAAAATATACTCTTCACACTCGTTCTAGGATACTACTGATCCCATCTCTAACGAGTCATTCTAATTGGATATTACTAATCCAATATCTGATGAATTCTTTCGTATGGTTCTAATGTGTCTTGTTCTCTGCTTTGTAAACCAAAGCTCTGATACCAACTGTGACGGCAAGGAATTTCGCTCGGTCCGAACCAGTCGCTAAACCGATCCAGGCCGTTCGAAACGCCCTATCGTTTGAGAACAAGACAAATCAGAACGCATACAGAAGAACGCTTCATTGTATATCATACAACAATGCATCAGATTACAAGAATATACAGAGTACAAATGAATATTACACAAAAATATCAGAGATTTAAATAACATTTAAATACATGGCAGCGGAAAATAATACAATACACAACTAGAAGAGATATACGGATACAAAGCTTTCCGGATATCGTTCCAGCTGTAAACCAGGATCCTGTGAATATAAATCTGCAAAACCAAAACTACTAGCTGCCCGTGTCAAAATAAGGGCACCCAGAGTTTAGGTTAAAACAATAAACTCCAGGTCAGTCATGTGACTGGTGTGAGAACTAAAACAGTTATTAATCTTTATTTTAAATCATTAGGTAAATCAAGGGACCACGCCGTATAACACGGAACGGGTTTCCTCCCAAGAATACCAGTGCATAAAACAAACAGCGCAATGCTAAATGAAGAAAAATGAAGCTGTTATAAGACCCAGGTCCTATCACACAATGCAACGCAAGCCGGGGAATAGGGTTTTCCCTTATAACAGCCAAAGAATGCTTGATACGTTTTAAAACAAATCATTTGATACTACAATAAGTGCATAGTGGATAAAACAACTTCAAATCATAAGTATCAATCATAGGCGACATGAGCGTCCCATGCCACTATGTCGCCATATATAGGTTTACAAATAAAACCGCAAATGTCACGTATTTGGAAATTGGATTTTCCTTCTATGAACCGAGGCCAGGGATCGTCCTCACCGTCTTCGAGACAATCTAGCCCATGTCTCCGGAACAGCCGCAACTGCCCCTTGGATCGTCAGGGCCGGTCCACCGATGTGGATTATAGTGCCTGAACAATACGTTTCTCCGCCCTTTGGGGCGTAAATGAGCCAACGAATGGCTCCATCGGACCCGGATCGTCCGATCTAACCGAGGCGCCTCGCAACAGCAACAACCACACAGGTGAAAAGTATATAAATGTCAGGGCTGGTAGGTCACTGACACCACCCTAGCTAGAAAGAAACGCATGCCCTCCCTGATGTCCTCTCCCGTTTTGGGTTCATAACCGGGGTGCGAGGCTCGCGAATTCACGTTACACAAAGCTGTGCCACACAGGCTGTGCTTTGATCATCACCACAAGACTTTGCTTTTCAACAGAAGCCTTGCTCATTTGCATCTTAGCATGCCACACAGGCAAACCACTCTATGCAACCGATATCAGTCACACAGAATGAAATCCAATGTCAGACACACAGTCCATTTACAAGTCCGTTCTGGGCCTGAACGAAACCGGAGGCACCTAGTACCTCGCATATCCATCGATCTCCAAGTACGTCTGGACGATCACAAACTGTTTCCATCTTCTTGGGTGTACAGCCCAATCAAGATCATCAGTAATCACCCAAACGACGTGAAGACTTCCGGTCTTCGACCATCGTCTCCATCTTCGACACCACGTCGAATCAGTTATTCAGAATGGGATAAACCCGGTCTTTCTGAATAACTCGCGTATATATTATAAAAGTGTTACACAAACACAACATACGCCTCATTCCAATCCAGAATATTCTTTTATTCAAATATTCCTATACTTTGGGAAAAGTTCCCATAAATTTTATCCAAGATAAATTCTTTAAATTTATTCTTTAATCTCCTTTGAATATCAATTCAAACTAGTCGGGATTAGCGAACCACACCGAAGTAATCATTTATTTTATTTCCCAATCCCAACCTATTCATCCCATGAAGTAAAACTGGTAGTACTTCATATCTAACACCACAGTGTTATCGGTAACTCAATTACCATTTCACGTTCAAATCTAATTAAAGATTTAACTATCGCCTGGAGTAAAACTGGTGATACTCCATTCTCGATCTTTTCAATCTAATTAAAGATTCATTAAAACTCCACTTAGTTTTAATCGTTATCTGGGTTAAAGAATCAGTGTTATTTAAAACACGATCCACGATAAACCCAAAATCACATTCCATTAATTATCGGGTTAAAGAACAAGTGTTATTTAAAACACTGTTCACGACAAACCCAAAAATCAATACCAATTCAATTCCAATTAAATATCGTTTAATTGGTACACTTCATTAAATCTAAATAAAAAGATTTAATCTTTTCTCAACTGGGCTCAAGAACAGTGTTAATGAAGACACCATTCACGACAAACCCATATCACATTCGATATTCAATACAAGGCTTTGAATAGAAAATATATCGGCTTATATTCAATATCGGATTCTACGACTAACAAATGTCGTATTGGAAATAACGATATCAATATATCTTTCAAATTTCCATATCAACATCCGTATAATCACGAATTTCAACATCGAAATATTCCGAAGACAATTTCGATTCAATTCCACTCCAATGCAATCATTGGAAATTTTGGTTATTTTCAAAACCCTTTTCAAATTCAATTTATTTATCTAAAAATAAATAGAATTATCATTCTAGTTCAGAACTAGTTTATTTCGATAAAAATCTATTTTTATCCTTTCAAATATGGAGTTTTTCATCCCAAATCTTCACAAATCATTTCTTATGATTTTACACAAATTATTACTATTTTTAATAATTTTATCAAGGCCCGTACAGTCGATTTCCACCAATGGCCATCGAACTGCACGTATAGCGACCTTTTCCCAATTTGATTTGGACATAATTCCAAATCCAACCGTTAGATTTCTAATTTATCACATTCGTTAGAAAGCTCTTTTCGATACGAACCCAACGGTTCCGGTTTCAGGAGAATCCGACGGTCGGATCTCCCGTAATGTCCGTTTGAAATAAATGGTCGAAATTCGCGAACTGCCGCGGCGCGGCGCTTTCTATTCAGGCCATTATATTATATATATAATATATATAATATATACTTCGTCGATTTTCTATTCAAAACGAATTATATAAATAGTTTTAAAATTCGTTTCAAAATCTATTTCCACTTCCATTTCAATTCAAAGCAAAATTGAATTCTTCTTTATAAATTCGTTTCAAAGTTCATTTCTATTCAATTCAAATTTCAATTCAATTTGAATTCATTTCAATCCACTTTCAATTCAATTTGAATTCATTTTCAATTCAATTTATTTCGAAATCACTTTCAATTCAATTCATTTCGAAAACACTTTCAATTCAATTCACTTCGAAATCACTTTTAATTCAATTCATTTCGAAAACACTTTCAATTCAATTCACTTCGAAATCACTTTTAATTCAATTCATTTCGAAATCACTTTTAATTCAATTCATTTCGAAAACACTTTCAATTCAATTCACTTCGAAATCACTTTTAATTCAATTCATTTCGAAATCACTTTCAATTCAATTCACTTTGAATTCGTTTTCAATTCAATTCACTTTGAATTCGTTTTCAATTCAATTCACTTCGAAATCACTTTTAAAATCGATATAAATATCGTTCACGTCAAAATGGCGTCAATCTAATCAACACGGCTTCATATATTCCTTTATTTTCAAATATTCTATTTCAAATATTTCTTTTTCAAATATTTCTTTTTCAAATATTTCTTTTTCAAAACTGGAATGAGGCCCAATCAATTACCATATAAAATTAATTATATGGATTTTCATACAACACATGTATATAATAGCATTGAAAATAATCAACCATCAACCAAAGTGCACTACACTGTATAAGCATCAAATATAGATATTCAACGCTTATAACAGCCTGTCAATCAATCGATCGACATATTTAATCAATCAGGATGAGTGAACTTCAAATTTCATCCCAACACCCGTGTGGGGTTTCAAACAATCAAACACATATTTTATTTGTGCTGTTGGGCGATGTGTAAAATTTATCGACCCAATCAATGTCCTTCAAATAGGTGTACATAAACAAACCGTCTGGTTTGTACATGAATATTTTATTTTATTCACTTTCACTATATTCATTCTCACGTTTAAAAATTATATTTTTAACGATAAAACATTTTATTCCAACATATGAATTTCTATTATTCATTTACACAATAAAATGATATTTTTATTTTCTAACTTATTTTAGAAAATTTCGGCGGCATAACGGCACGATACTAGAAACGGGACAAGGCCTAGCCTTATCCCCGGTCTAGTGAAGGCCCACGCCATTCACACATCAATCAAATCAATTTCATCTCACCAAACAATTCAATTCAACCAAATAATTCAACTAATCTATGCAACCAAACAAACAAGTCCATGGTCTGTGGACGATTGTGTCGGGTGCTACTAAGCACCGTCTGCATCCTAGTATATATATATATAACTAGAAAAATAAATTGAAAGGTGAGAAATTCTCACATTATAGCTATCCAGCTCCACGGCTCTTCATTTGCAGAAGTCTTCCTCGTTATCGCCTCTTCGTCATCTTCGTTGCCCGTAGTCACTATATATATAAAAATCGAATTTTTACTTCAAAGTTCAATATATAAAAATTGAATTTTTATTTCAAAGTTTAATATATAAAAATCGAATTTTTAGTTCAAAGTTCAATATATAAAAATCGAATTTTTATTTCAAAGTTTAATATATAAAAATCGAATTTTTATTTCAAAGTTTAATATATAAAAATCGAATTTTTAGTTCAAAGTTCAATATATAAAAATCGAATTTTTAGTTCAAAGTTCAATATATAAAAATCGAATTTTTAGTTCGAAGTTCAATAAATAAAAATCGAATTTTTAGTTCGAAGTTCAATAAATAAAAATCGAATTTTTAGTTCGAAGTTCAATAAATAAAAATCGAATTTTTAGTTCGAAGTTCAATAGATAAAAATCGAATTTTTAGTTCGAAGTTCAATAAATAAAAATCGAATTTTTAGTTCGAAGTTCAATAGATAAAAATCGAATTTTTAGTTCTTCTACCCAATAAAAATTCTGCCTTTTCTATTTTAAAAATATGATCTTTTCTAAATTAAAAATATAATCTTTATGTTTATAAAAACACTATAAAAATCAAATCTTTTATCTACGGTTATTTATATACTAAAACCTAATTTCATAACCATGTTATGTTATAAAGATAAAACTAAATTAACTATCAAAAACTCACATTGGTTAAGCTATGAGGGAGGAGGAGCTGTCGGGGTAACGGCACAGGCGAGGGTTTACAGGAGGAGGCGGGGATTGGAGAAGGAGATGGTCGGAGGAAGGAAGAGGGGGGGTCGGTCTCACGTCGTTCGATTTAGGGTCTGGTTCGCGTTGCTCGCGAAGGAAAGGGGGGGAAAGCTCAGGGAGGGGCGTCGCAGGCGAGGGGGAAGAGAGGGGGGGGTCTCCGACCATGGCGCGACGCCTTGGGAGGAGCGGCGGCGCCATCTCTGGCGGTGGAGAGGGGCGCGATCTGGTGTTCGATCCAGAGCTTCGTCTTCTTTTTTTTTTTTTTTTTTAATTTGTAAACGAATTAGAAAGGGGGGGGGCCAGAGAGGGTATAGGAGAAGGAATATTTTTTTTTTATTTAATTATTTAACTCAATTTAAAGTTGACTTTCCGTTTCAACTCAGATTTGAACCCGCCGACTGTCGTCCCTAGCATAATACCCCCATTCCGAACACAATGGGATATGCCACGTAGGCCAATTCGACTGTTTGCATCAGTTTCCGTTAAATTTACATTTAAATCACTATATTGAATTTCAAACGTACATTTCAAATTACCGGGGTCACATATTAACTCTAAAAATTCCAGAAAAATATTTTCTAGCTTCGTATTGACGATACGGTCCTAACAAAACTAGTTTCGTCGAATTCTGAGACCGTTTGAGAAATGGCCAATTTCCAGTCGATTAAAATCCACTGAAAATGGTCAAACGCATTTTCCTTTGCCACGCTCACATATTGATTCGAAAAATTATGAAATTCGGAATCTAGCAATAATTCGACATCACGGACCTAACAAAACTGGTTTCGTCGAAATCCGAGGTCGTTTGCAAAATTGCTATCTTTAAGGGCCTTATATATATAAAAATATATATAAATTCCACAGCGACTATCTCTAATTTTAAACTGGACATATCTTATCTTTTATAAAGTGAAATCTCAGTTTGTTAACTTCGTTGGAAAGATATCGTCAATTAGATCCTAATGTTTTTGGTTTCACTAAAATCCGGATTGTTTTGCACCCGGTACATTCAATTGAAGTTTGAAATCGAATTATCGAACTACCGCGCCATTTTCAATTCCTTTTATAATTATATATAATTATTTATATTCCAACGACGACGCGTATAATATATACGTTCGAATTATATTCAAAATAAATTTCTCGTCGATATTATTTAAAATAATTCATTTTAAATAATCAAAATTCGCTAAAATAGCCAAAATAAAAATTTTAAACTGGCCCAGAATTTCCGGGTTATTACATCACCTATCTAGAGAAATTCCTTTTGTTTCTAAATCTATCGATTCTGCCCATTCGGGAAACGGTGGTTTGAGTCCAACCGTTGGTGATATACATTCGATACACTCAAGCGAAATGAGTGGTCGGTCATGTGTGGGCCGGGTTGCAAGACGTTCTTGTTGAACCCAGGTGTATTCGCCTCTAGAGATGCATCATCGGAAGGTGGTTCCATAACTTGTCATGTTGGAAACCCAATCTCCAATAAGCGCCATGCGGTTTTTGATTATATACTATATATGTGGAGCGTGAGATGCAAGCGTTCTACTATTTGGATATTTACTTGATGTAGACATTATTATAATATCACTGGATTTTCGTATCAAAGTGTTTTGGGTTATAGTAAGGTAAAAACCGTCCATGTTTATGTGTGGGCTGGTCTTACTATTATCCTTTCTTTTGAAAGGATTTTTAAAAGTTAAACAAGTGGTTGGAGTTTACTCACACCAGTCCCATGACTGACCCAGAGTTTATTTTGTTTTGTTTTCCCTAAACTCTTGGGTGCCCAAATTTGTACGGGCAGTCAAGTGTTTCAGGCTTTTACAGATACACTTGGAGGAGCTTGAAGCAGGAGGCTTCAACGTTAGTTATTTAGAGTTACTTCCGCTGGATCAAATGTTATGTGTACTCTGATGATGGTATGTATGTATGTACAAAACAGATTTGTATTTCGAAGCTTATGTTATATGATATATTTTATTCGTTCCGCTGTGAGTTTGTGATCTTCGTTTTCTTCTATTCTAATATTTCTTTCTTTCTATTTCTCATCCTCTAACTTCTTTCTAATAATGAGTCGTATTTCTGTGTTATTTGAGTTGGACGTGTGGTGTTTTTAGTCAACTCAGATAGCACGGATTTGCGGGTCGTTACATATTCTGTTTGAATTTTAAATTTAATTCAAAATCTTCCGAAGGCCATATCTCCTTCATACGGACTCCGTTTTTCGAAAACTCGGACTCTATTTCGCGTATTTTTCCGAGACGAACGCAATGGCGTATCCCGTTTCCCTTAGTTCTTTGATTTGAAATTAATTATACTTTAATTCGTGAATTTCACAGTTATAGAATTCGCGGGGTGTTACAATCCCATACCTGTCTAACACATGTCTAAATATTTCCATTTGCTTTCAGCTCAATTCATTCGTCTTGATCCAATTCGCTAATTTATTTTCTAATTAGCTATATTGCTTGTTTTCACTTCTTATTTGAACATATCATATTCAAATATTATTTAATCTACTCATGAACCCAATCTAATTCCATTTTCAACTCGAGTAACATATTCGATTTTGAATAAAAATTCTCAAATCTCTTTCACTTATCGAACGCCTAATTTTCGATTCAAATCTCGATTAACTATTTATTCTCCAACTAGGAAAATCTATTTAATAACTAAAAATATAATTTTTGTTTCAAAAATCATTTCACCTACTTCACTGGAGTTCATATTTATTTTATATCTCCAGTCTGGATTTTTTTGATGGCAACTTGGATTTTATTTCTTTAAAATCCTTTTATTTATTTAAATAAACCATTATGGTTTTTAAACGATTTGGCGCTGCTTTTCTGAAAATTTGATTTTGACATAACTTAAAATCTACCAGACGAAATTCAGATTTTTGTCTTCCATTAGAAAACTATTATTCAACCGGTCCTGACGATTCTTGTTCCAAAGATTTCCGACTTAAATTGAGTTCCATATACTCAATTGAAGTTTGCAACACCAATTTACGAACTGCCGCACTGCGGCGAGTTCGTTTTAATTATATTTATATGTATAAACTTTTAAACTTCGTTTAAAATAAATTCAGCTCCATTCTGATACATTTTTAATGTATATCAAATCCATTTTTCCAATTCAACATAATATTTCCGATTTTCTAAAATTGTCAATTTTCCCTAACTCGAAAATAAATTTATTTATACTTCGATCTTCTATATTCAAATTCCATTTCAATTCTATTTGAATTCTATATTAAAATTCTATTTCAATTCTATTTTCAACACATTTTCCAGTTTCACTTTTTAAATTCTTTCTTGAATTTAAACTTCTAAATTATCCAACGATAATTTATCTCCCTAAATTATAAACATCGTTTATAATTTAACTTCCTTGTTTCATAAAGTTAAAAAAAAATTCCATTTCGAAATCTATTTAAGAACCAAAATCTTGTTTTGGAGTATTCTCTCTATCAACACTTATCTATATAATTATAGAACTATTTTCATGTTTTATCTCTGTTTCTATTTTAAATATCCTAACTGGGAAAAATCTATTTTTTTATAAATCCAACATAGTCGAATTCAAACATAAATCCTAAGGATTTATTCAACTTCATTTATATTCCGAATATCGGAATGAAGTTAATCATATATTATTTAAACTTATTCTAAGTTCTCACTTTAAATTCACTTTTGAATTTAAATGTTTAAATTATCTAAATGGTAATTTTTCACCTTTCTATTTACAAACACCATTATTAAAAAAGTCTCGCTTTCAAATAAAAATAATTCTTCTTTGGAAAAATATATTTTCCTTCCTAAAGTCACACTTTTATTTCTATTTTCTGAATTATCCAATGCTAATTCATTTTACTTCATTTATAAACTTCGTTTGTAAATGAACTATTTATAAACTTCGTTTATAAAGGAACTACTTGTTTTATTTTACAAAACAAGTTTATATTTGAAATCTATTTAAAAATTCAAATTCTATTTTAGAAAAATAGAATTTCCCTTTTAAATCTCAAATACACCTTTCAGGGTATTTTTATAAATTAACATTTAGGCCCAGTGATATTTAAACACCAAACAACCAGTTATTTATTTCAGGTTTTCTAACCCATCATATATGATAGTATATATGCAAACAAATAAACAAACAGATAATATATTTTTGAGGAATCCAGTCGGATTCCTCCAACCTGTTTTCCTACATCTACAGATGTTAGTCAACATACTAATACCCATCCTGCTTCGAGGCAGGATATCACGGTATGAAGGTCATCCGCTAATATATATTTGTGGGGGCGCATAGGGAAATCATCCGCTATGAAACTACGGGCATCCGCTAATGAGACTGTGGGAACAATCCAATCATTAACCTAATATATACATACATATATATATATAGTCAACCCTAAATAACTAATATATTTAAATCAACCAGAAAGCATTCAAATAAGGAACAAAAATTATTTTTAACGATTAAAAATAATCCTAAATAAAGCGGTGAGTGAGATTTACTCACCGTGATTTTCCATTATTGAATATTCACTTAACATTCTCTATCGTCTTGCCTTTCCATCCAATTGAATGAATCTCGAATAAAATCTTTTCATGTGATTATTTATTTTTATTAAGCGATTAACGATACTTAAACTAAATTAATACTAATTAAATAAATGAACTATATTATATATTTTTAATTTGTAAATTATATACCTTATTGCCAAAGAGATACCACCTCTCCTTTGCCAATTCAAATCAGCCTTCAACTTATTGATTATTCCATGGTAAAGCTCTTACTTCATTCCACTAGAACTCAAATTGCCTACACCTTTGGCTTCTCCACCCAAAGTTTCTCCTTCCCAATACCGAAACATGCCGTTGTTCTTCAAGTCATGACTCACCATCGGGTTTCCTTCTCATGATCGACATCAAACAAACATTTGAACTCCACTTCAACCGTCAACATCACTGCTCCAATTTAGAACTCGCGATCTCCTTAAACTCCCCATCACAAAATCGAACAACCGAAAACCGTTCCCTGCCTCCTAGAAAGATCGCGACTAAATCCCGAGTTGGCTGTTTCCACGTCAACTTGCATCGCACCCAATTTTGATATAGCACGAACCCATCGCGACCTTCAAAATTGAATCGCCTATCCTAACTCGACTTCCCATTAATTCATTTCTCGTCGATGCTTACAATCCCGAAACAAAAACGCAACAATCCCGTTCGACATGACCGCTTGACCTCCTCAGGCTATCAGCTTCACCTAAATCATAAATCGAAATCGCACCTATTTCCCTCAAACCGTTCCAAATCAGAGAACCCTAGTTCAATTGCTCCCTTTTGAAATGGATCGCACTCTTTTCTTTACTTTTTAATGTTATGGATTTCAATAGAAGAGAAAGTAAAGCAATCGGCTTTTGAGGTTTTGGTTGCAGAAGATATAAAACTAGGAGAGGCTTTGATTTGGATTTGAGAATTTATAAAACACGGCCATTTTCAGTGTTGGATTTTGAAGCTTTTGGTAAATTTCATTTTTATCAGAAGATCGAAAAACGAATCAAAAAGGGAGTGCGGCTTTTTCCTTCTGAGTGAAAAGAATTGGAAATCACATATTTTATAAATGAAGTATACTTCGGGATGAAGGAATTGGGGAGTAAATTTCAACGTAGGTATAGGTAAGTACAATGTATTTAATACGATTTGAGATATAGAGAGTTTTACTTTATTTTAAACGGATATCGATTTGATCTCATGCTTATCTACTAAAATAATATTGAGGTCCATTACTTGAAATTATGAACTTTTATTTTTATGTACCGACTGACATTATAATGTTATAATTTTTAATTCAACGAAATAGATTATACAATTTAATTTGAACGCATGTAAAATAACCATATTAAATTGATATAATTTAAATTCAAAACAATTTATTCCTTGATAATAAATTATTATTATTATCGTATATATTCAAAAAGAATTCAATTTCATCATTTGAATTATTTTGATTCAGTTTTATCTTTGAATTGAATTATTTCAGATCCCGGTATTACGATAATTTTATATATATTCGAAATAACTTGTAATTCGATTATTAAATCGGTAATTCAATATAAAATATCATTTATATTATCAACTAAATATTTAAATCCATTTTAAATATTTAAAGTAAATCGACCAAAAATCCCAGTCGTTACAGTGGCGGCCGTGAGTTTGGTATTAAGGCTTTGTATTTGTAAAGTATTTCAATTGTATATATAGCGTATTTTCCATTTTATTAAATTTTTTTATTTCAAAAATTCATGTTTTATTAATAAGAACCCCAAATCAAACCCAACGACTGTCACCCGTAGCTAAATACCCCCGTTCCGGACATAATGGAACATGTTTCGTAACCCAATTTAGCTGTTACGATATGTTTTTCTTTAATTTAAAATATAAATCATTTATTTATTTAATTTAAACGTACATATTAATTTACCGGGGCCACATACTACCTCTAAAATTTCCAGAAAAATTATATCTAGTTATGTTTTGACGATACAGTTCAAACAAGACTAATTTCGTCGAATTCTGAGACCATTTGAAAATGGCCATTTTCTGGTCGATCGAATTTGACTGTATTTGACAAAACATGTTTTCTTTTGCCACACTCACATATTAATTCAAAAAATTATGAAAATTGAAACCTAGCAATAATTTGATATTCCAGTTCCAAAAAAAGTGGTTTCATCGAAAACGGAGGTCATTTGAAAAATGGTATTTTTAATATTAAAAAATATATAAATTCCACACCGACTACTCTGAAATTTAAACAGGGCATAACTTATGATTTTTAAAGTGAAATTTCAATTTCTCAGATTCGTTAGAAAGATATGGTTAAACAGGTTTAAATAGTTCTTGTTTCACTGAAATCTGATTTATTTTGCATCCTGTGCAGTCCATCAAAGTTCAAGTTCAAATTTTCAAACTACCACGCTGTTTTTAACTCCATTTATAATTAAAATAAATATATTAGTTTTAACTTCAATTTAAAATAAATTTTTCGTTGTTATTATTTCATGTAAATTATTTTAACTATTAAAATTTTCATTAAAATTTCTAAAATAAAATTTTTAATTGGTTCAGAATTTGTGGGTAGTTACAATCTCCCCCACTTAAAATCTTTTCATCCTCGAAAAGGAACGGAGTCAAAAGTTGTTTAATTAACCAACTCAACTTTTAATTTTGATCAATTTTCAGTTAAGTTCAATATTAAATTTGATTTATTTAAATTTGTCATTCTTTTATATATTGGTTAAATTAATTATCATTCCAATATTTTAATTAGTTGAACTAATTATCAAACATCACAACCAACAATCAATTAGGTGATTAACTTTTCAAATATATATAACTTCTATATATAGTCAAAAACCATATTTTTAGTGCAAATCACAGCAATAGACCCTATCTAGTTTTGCTTCTCACACCAGCCAATTGAAATATATATGAAACGACCCGAAGTTCCCCGGTAAGGAAAGCCCGGATTGTACTGAGGACAAGCCACATCAGAACGCAAACAGAAGAACATTTCATTGTTAATTACAACAATTCATCAGAATACAAGAATATACAGAGTATAAACAAATAATATACATCAGAAAGATATCAGAGATTACAATACATTACATAGCAGCGGAAAATAATACAATACACAACTAGAAGTAATACACGGATACAGAGCTTTCCGAGTATCGTTCTAGCTGTAAATCAGGATCCTGTGAATATAAATCTGCAAAACCAAAACTACTAGCTGCCCGTGTCGAAATAAGGGCACCAAGAGTTTAGGTTAAAACAATAAACTCCAGGTCAGTCATGTGACTAGTGTGAGAACTAAAACAGTTATTTAAAGCTTTACTTTAAATCAGATATATCAAAGGGCCACCCCGTATAACACGTAACGAGTTTCTTCCCAAGAATACTAGTGCATATAACAAAACAGCGCAATGCTTTTTGCAAAAATGAAGCTATTATAAGAC
This sequence comes from Allium sativum, assembly GCA_030737875.1. NCBI lineage: Eukaryota > Viridiplantae > Streptophyta > Magnoliopsida > Asparagales > Amaryllidaceae > Allium > Allium sativum. The sequence goes on from CM060916.1 coordinate 41,664,396, forward strand.
CCAGGTCCTATCACACAATGCAACGCAAGCCAGGGAATAGGGTTTTCCCTTATAATAGCCAAACATGCTTGGTACGTGTAACACCCCGAATTTTTGAATAATCAGATTAACTAAATTTAAGAATACTTTATTTCAAATGTGGGAATTAAGGGAAACGGGTCGTTCCATTGCGTTCGTCTCAGAATTCTGCTTGAGATAGAGTCTGAGTTTGCGCAAAACGAATACCGTATAAAGATGATATGGACGAACAAAGTTTGAAAAAAAATGCACTGGCGCACTTGGTAAGTGTGCCAGTACAAATTTGCATTGGCGCACTTCCCAAGTGCGCCCAGGCCGAGGGAAAACCTGCATAGCCTTCTGGTTCGAACGGTGAGTCAGTGCTGAGTCATTTCTAACTAATTAATGTGTCATTAGGGTTTCTGGATAGTTCTAATCTGGACTGAGTGGTTTTGATTAACCCTAAGATCATCCGACGGCTATAATTAAATTGAAATTCTATATAAACATGTGTAGATCCAAACCCTAGAATCAAATCAAAAATTAGATCAGTAGTCGTCATGTTGTCACTTCAAACCCTAGAGTAGCTGCCACTAACTAGAAGCAAAGTAAAGCAACTCAATACAAATCAACTCAAGCCTAAAACTACAACAACGTAATTGTCTACAACAAGGGAACGATAATCAATTACAGAATTCAGAACCCAGAACTCAAGACCCCTTATTCGGCGAGTTCTAGTCACTTTTAGGTTTAAATAAATAAAAGTGAATTGTTGTAGACTATGATTTGGGTATATGTTGTTTGCAGTTATGCAAGTTTATTATTGTTGTGAATCATGATATGATGCAAGTTTATTATTGTTGTGAATCATGATATGATGCAAGTTTATTATTGTTGTGAATCATGATATGATGCAAGTTTATTATTGTTGTGAATCATGATATGATGCAAGTTTATTATTGTTGTGAATCATGATATGATGCAAGTTATTATGTTGAGAAACTATGAATCTATGCAAGTCGTTATGATGAATCTATGCAAGTCGTTATCATGAATTTATGAAAGTGGTTATTATGAATCTATGCAAGTTGTTGTCATGAATCTATGCAAGTCGTTATTATGCAAGTTGTTATCATGAATCTATGCAAATTATTATGAGGTCATGCAAGTTACCTATGCAAGTTATTGTGTGATGAATTCATGAACCTATGCTAGTTGTTATGTTGTGGATCATGAACCTATGTAAGTCACCTATGTAACAAGTTATGTTATGAATCATGCAAGTTGTTATATTGTGAATCTTGAACCTATATAAGTTGTTGACTATGATGAGCATCATGAACCTATGTTAGTTGTTAATTCATGAACCTATGCAAGTTTTTATGAATCTATGCAAGTTGTTAATTATGTGGTGAATCATAATTATATGCGAAGTTTTCCCTAGTTTTCATGCTTATGCCAAAAATTGTACTGACAACGATCACCTTGTCATTCCCTTTATTTTATTGTTATGGCGAGACTATTTAGTAGCCTCAATGACGCCAAAACGCAAACGGTTATGCTAGTTAAGAAACAGGGAAAAAGGGGAATTTGTAATAGGCATAATTTACATAGTGATCATGTAAATTGGACACATGCTTCTAGTAGGGAAACATATAGATAATTACCTATTATGACATAGGTAAAATTGGGTAAAAATGGTACAATTTAAATATGACCATTTATGGATAGGAAATTCAAATTTTTAATAAGATAGGTATTGACACCTATAAAAAGAGGAAAGGATTAATTAATTTAATTAATCAAAAGAGAAATGTTTAACCAATTAAAGTCTGAAGATTTAAAAAGATTTAATTGGCATAAATGCCTTAAAAGGCATAAATGCCTTAGAAGGCATAAAATATAATTGTGGTGAAAAATTGGTATGATTTTACAAACATAAATGGATGGACATAATTGAGTCAATTATGGACATCGTTATATTTGGAATTGATTGATAATTTGAATAGGGAAAGAAATTCAAATTGGGGAAAGACTAATTAGGAGTAATCAATCGTCTAAGGCACGAGGTTGGGCTCTTTTGTGGTGTAAGACTGCCCGGACCCGCCCAGCAAATCCAGCTGCCACAAATGCCAGTATAATGTGGGAGGTCTTAGGCATAAATTAAATACGTGACAGTTGTAAAGACATGAGGTTAGACTCTTTTGTGGTGTAAGACTGCCCGGATCCGCCCGGCAAATCCAGCTGCCACAAATGCCAGTCTAATGTGAGAGGTCTTTATAAGGTTACGGCCTTAATGAATTAAGAAACACTTAACCAGATAAGCATGTAGAGGGACATGAGGGGATAAAGTGTGTGCCTTGGGTGGCATGTGGAATTAAGTGGGTGCCTGGGGTGGCATGTGAAATACAATTAGATATTTCAATAATTAATTAATGCAAATCTGAGATAAATATGATGTCTCAAACGTGTTGGGTGGATGGGGTTAAACCAACTGGACTGATGAATTTTACAACCCGTTTCGTGAATCTGTAAGCCCAATAAAATGTTAGACAATCTGTAAGTCTGTTAAATATGTACATCTGATCCGTTAGTCTGAAAAATTGTTAACTTGATTGTCTGATATGTGAACTAGTAAATCTGAACTCTTTATGTCTTAAACTTGTAAACAATTTAATATGAAATCTGAAATCTGTTAGTCTGGGGACACAAGGTTAGGATGGGTAATTACTTGTGTCATCTGTTGTGTGGGACCCATATTAGTCAGTAACCCTTTCTGGTATCAAAACTATGACCCAACAGTAGGTAGGGTCCGGGCACACTTACTGAACTAATTATAAGCGGTTCATTTTGATAATGGCGAGGGGTGTTGATGGTGCGTTCCAACCGAGTCATGTGCGTGCATGGATCCCGGTCTGCCTCTGAGGATGTAAGACGCCGTGACATCTATAAATAGGTCTGTGTCATTCAAAGGTTGCCACTTTAGGGAATGATACACCCTTTTGTGGGGCTGGCATAGGGTATTTATGTATTAGGGAGCCGATCGCGTAGGGTCGGATTTAGGGTACACTTAGTACTTTCTGTTCTTCGGGGTACTGTCTATTTCTGTTGGGTGGTAACACCTGTTACTTTCTGCGTGGTACCGTCTGTTGGGGTGGTAAAGGCCCATTTACTAGTGTGCACCTAATTCTAACATTCTGTTTCCATAGGGATTATTCTGTTTCTGTTTCTGTCTCTATTAGGGTGGTAAAGGCTCATTATTCTGTTTTTGTTTCTGTTTAGACATTAGCATAACACCTAATCCTGTTATACTAGTAATAGTGCAGAGTAGTTTGTAGTGAAGCATACATCTTACCTTATTTGTCCTGTCATACCTGCCATCTGTACCGTGAATCCCCTTATCCACTTTATATGCCTGCCATGTTTACCTTTATTTATTTACTGGCTAAAAGTTACTGGACTCACTAGACGTATGTCTGACCTAGTTTGTTTCGCCTCTTTTCTTCCGTTCCCCCTCAGGTTATCCAAGGAGGGAATACTTTAGCTTGATCCGGATTCCTTCTGCTTGAAGTACTTGAAATATGGCTTGGCTCTTTATAGTTTCTGTTCTGTGGGGATTATGATTTTAAAGTTTTGTACTCTGATGATTTTCTGAACAAGACTGATATTTATGTACTTGAGTTTTTGGTAAAGATGTAACCAAACTGATTTCTGTTTTCCGCTGTAATAAAGTTATAATTTCTCAAGTATTGTTTATCTGTCTTGTAAATTTCTGTTCTGTCTACTAGCACGCTCCACCAAAGTTAAGGCATTCCCTTTGTGAGTGTCCTTAACGGAGGAGGGGTGTTACACTTAGTATCAGAGCAGAAGGTTACCAGATTAGATAAAATTTTTGAAAATATTTTTCAAAAAGGTTTTAAAAGAAAGTATTTTCAAAAAGGAAAATCTGTTTTGAAAAAAAAACATTCCCTAAGAGCCATATATCTTTCCTTTTTCGTTTCAGCGTGTCTGAAGCATCTGAGATACCAGAGGGTGCTCTTGTACCCGGTTGGTTTTGTCAATATCTCGACGCTAGGGCCGCCACCGCAGGTCTAGCAAAAGCTCCTCCTCCTCCTCCTCCCCCTCATCCTCGCATTGATACTTTTGCTAAGATATGTAAGGACTTTAGAGCAATTGGTGGAAAACCTTTTCATGGGACGGAGACATTTGTTGAAGCTCGTAACTGGCTTAAGGAGGTGGAAGAATTGTATAGAATCTTTGAAGTGGACGATGAAAGAAAAGTCTAGCTAGCTGCCTGGATAATGAAAGATGAGGCCTCGTTTTGGTGGAAGGTCACAAATGGGGGTCGTCTAGTCGATACATGGCCAGATTTTAGGCAGAGGTTTGAGGCGAAGTTTCTCTCGCGGACTGAAGAGAATCTATACATGGAAAGGTTTTTGGCGCTGAAGCAGGAGGATCTGTCAGTAAAAGAGTATGTCAACAAGTTCAATCAGTTGGCGAAGTTCGGCTTAGACTTAGTGAACACACTTGAGAATAAGGCTCTGAGATTTGTTAAAGGTTGAATGAGCCGCAACACGGATTGTCTATGACCCACGTTCCCATGGGAGCCACTTTTGAAAAGCTTGTGGATATGGCCCTAATGCATGAAGAGGACAAAGGAGCAAAGAAAGAGGAACAAGTTGAAGGGACACTGAAAAATGAGAAGGCGGGACACAAGAAAGGACAGCAACAAGAACAGCAGAAGAAAGGCAAGAAGGATGAGAAGTCTGAAGATAAGAAGGAGAAAAGTGCTTTACTTGTGGAAGCTCGACTCATCTGAACAAGGATTGCAGAAGAAGAAAGGGCACTTGCTTCAACTGTGGTGAGATGGGACACTTCACTAGGGACTGCCCGAAGAAACGAGGGCAAGGGCAGAGGGTAGGACCAACTTCTGGAGGGCAGGCGAACACTCTCTAGGCTAGTGGATAGGATGGAATTAGGAAAACTTTCTGTGGGAGGTTTAATTTCTTTATCTGATTGTTGAGTTGAAACTCTTCCTGATTTTGGCATTTTGATTCTGTAACCGATACTCTGCACTTTAATACTAGTATTGTTTCTAATTCCACTGTAGACTCAAACCCATAAGGGTTAAGACTTATCTGCTTGTGATATTTTGGGTTTTGAGAGATATCTGTGTTAGGCGTCAAGTAGGACGCATACATTCTGGGTTTTATCATGCTTAGTTTCTTAACAATCATTTGGTGATTTGATCTGTACCAGTAGTCTGTAAGTATCTGAATATTTTTGATAAGGTTAAGATTTCCAGTTTTGACAAATTCTAGAGAGGTTAATCCTCTGGGTGTCAATCTGATGTTGATTTTGGTCTTCGGGGTTGATACTTAGGGGAATTATTTTCTCAACCAAGGTCTAATGGGAACCAAGTTTTTATTTTATCTGTACTCGCTTCCATAATTCGACTATATCCTATCGATCGAGTCTTCGACCTTTAGATAGAAATCCTATGGATGTAAACATGTGTTTGAGACATGTTATGTTTGATGGTTGCAAGTGGATGCAAGTGGTTGCTAGTGATTGCTCGTGGATTCATATACACACGCTAGGCACTAGATCGGCTCAAAAAAACTTTCATATTGCATATAAATGTGTGCATATTTAGGTTAATGGATGAATAATGGTTGTGTTATCATATGGATGCTGCATTTTGATGAATGGTTGAGTACACATGTAGAAATAATATGTATCGATAGGATTCTTTCACATACATAATGGACGCATGGCACTATCATGGTTTGCATTGAGGAGGCCAACTGAATCAGTAGACCGCCTGATTTTGCATTAGATAAGGAACATATACACACATTTTTGCATATGTTCATACAACATTAGAAGTTTTCTAAGGACAATGGATGCTTGTGGATGATGGTTGAGTAGATGGGTGATTGGATGGTAGGACACATTCTTCTTAACTTGAAGATTTCGGGGACGAAATCCTTTAAGTAGGGGAGAATGTAACACCCCGAATTTTTGAATAATCAGATTAACTAAATTTAAGAATACTTAATTTCAAATGTGGGAATTAAGGGAAACGGGTCATTCCATTGCGTTCTTCTCGGAATTCTGCTTGAGATAGAGTCCGAGTTTGCGCAAAACGGACACCGTATGAAGAAGATATGGACGAACGAAGTTTGAAAAAAAATGCACTGGCGCACTTGGGAAGTGCGCTAGTAGAAATTTCCATTGGCGCACTTCCCAAGTGCGCCCAGGCCGAGGGAAAACCTGCACAGCCTTTTGGTTCGAACGGTGAGTGAGTGCTGAGTCATTTCTGACTAGTTAATGAGTCATTAGGGTTTCTGGATAGTTCTAATCTGGACTAAGTGGTTTTGATTAAGCCTAAGATCATCCGATGGCTATAATTAAATTGAAATTCTATATAAACATGTGTAGACCCAAACCCTAGAATCAAATCAAAAATTAGATCAGCAGCCGTCATGTTGTCACTCCAAACCCTAGAGTAGCCGCCACCAACTAGAAGCAAAGTAAAGCAACTCAATACAAATCAAATCAAGCCTAAAACTACAACAACGTAACTGTCTACAACAAAGGAACGCTAATCAATTACAGAATTCAGAACCCAGAACTCAAGACCCCTTATTCGGTGAGTTCTAGTCACTTTTAGATTTAAATAAATAAAAGTGAATTGTGGTAGACTATGATTTGGGTATATGTTGTTTGCAGATATGCAAGTTTATTATTGTTGTGAATCATGATATGATGCAAGTTTATTATTGTTGTGAATCATGATATGATGCAAGTTTATTATTGTTGTGAATCATGATATGATGCAAGTTATTATGTTGAGAAACTATGAACCTATGCAAGTCGTTATGATGAATCTATGCAAGTCGTTAACATAAATTATGCAAGTGGTTATGAATCTATGCAAGTTGTTATCATGAATCTATGCAAGTCGTTATTATGCAAGTTGTTATCATGAATCTATGCAAATTATTATGAGATCATGCAAGTTACCTATGCAAGTTATTGTGTGATGAATTCATGAACCTATGCTAGTTGTTATGTTGTGGATCATGAACCTATGTAAGTCACCTATGTAAGAAGTTATGTTATGAATCATGCAAGTTGTTATATTGTGAATCTTGAACCTATATAAGTTGTTGACTATGATGAGAATCATGAACCTATGTTAGTTCTTAATTCATGAACCTATGCAAGTTGTTATGAATCTATGCAAGTTGTTAATTATGTGGTTAATCATAATTATATGCGAAGTTTTCCCTAGTCGTCATGCTTATGCCAAAAATTGCACTAAAAACGATCACCTTGTCATTCCCTTTATTTTATTGTTATGGAGAGACTATTTAGTAGCCTCGATGACGCCAAAACGCAAACGGTTATGCTAGTTAAGAAACAGGGAAAAAGGGGAATTTGTAATAGGCATAATTTACATAGTGATCATGTAAATTGGACACATAATTCTAGTACGGAAACATATAGATAATTACCTATTATGACATAGGTAAATTGGGTAAAAATGGTACAATTTGAATATGACCATTAATGATAGGAAATTCAAGTTTTTAATAAGATAGGTATTGACACCTCTAAAAAGAGGAAAGGATTAATTAATTTAATTAATCAATAGAGAAATGTTTAAGCAATTAAAGTCCGAAGATTTAAAAAGATTTAATTGGCATAAATGCCTTAAAAGGCATAAAATATAATTGTGGTGAAAAATTGGTATGATTTTACATACCATAAATCAATGGATATAATCGAGTCAATTATGGACATCGTTAAATTTGGAATTGATTGATAATTTGAATAGGGAAAGAAATTCAAATTAGGGAAAGATTAATTAGGAGTAATTAATCGTCTAAGACACGAGGTTAGGCTCTTTTGTGGTGTAAGACTGCGCGGACCCGCCCGGCAAATCCATCTGCCACAAATGCCAGTTTAATGTGGGAGGTCTTAGGCATAAATTAAATACGTGACAGTTGTAAAGACACGATGTTAGACTCTTTTGTGGTGTAAGACTACCTGGACCCGCCCGGCAAATCCAACTGCCACAAATGCCAGTCTAATGTGAGAGGTCTTTATAAGGTTACGGCCTTAATGAATTAAGAAACACTTAACCAGATAAGCATGTAGAGGGACATGAGGGGGTTAAGTGGGAGCCTTGGGTGGCAGGTGGAATTAAGTGGGTGCCTGGGGTGGCATGTGAAATACGATTAGATATTTCAGTAAGTAATTAATGCAAATCTGAGATAAATATGATGTCTAAAACATGTTGGGTGGATAGGGTTAAACCTACTGGACTGATGAATTTTACAACCCGTTTCGTGAATCTGTAGGCCCCATACAAAGTTAGACAATCTTTAAGTCTGTTAAATCTGTACATCTGATCCGTTAGTCTGAAAACTTGTTAACTTGATTGTCTTATCTGTGAACTAGTAAATCTAAACTTTGTATGTCTGAAACTTGTAAACAAGTTAATATGAAATCTGTTAGTCTTGGGACACATGGTTAGAATGGGTAATTACTTGTGTCATCTGTTGTGTGGGACCCATATTAGTCAGTAACCCTTTCTGGTATCAAAACTATGACCCAACAGTAGGTAGGGTCCAGGCACGCTTACTGAACTAATTATAAACGGTTCATTCTGATAATGGCGAGGGGCGTTGATGGTGCGTTCCAACCGGGTCATGTGCGTGCATGGATCCCGGTCTGCCTCTGAGGAAGTAAGACGCCGTGACATCTATAAATAGGTCTGTGTCATTCGAAGGTTTCCACTTTAGGGAATGATACACCCTTTTGTGGGGCTGGCACAGGGTTTTTATGTATTAGGGAGCCGATCACGTGGGGTAGGATTTAGGTTACACTTAGTTCTTTCTGTTCTGTGGGGTACCGTCAGTTTCTGTTGGGTGGTAACACTTGTTAATTTCTGCGTGGTACCGTCTGTTGGGGTGGTAAAGGCCCATTTACTAGTGTGCACCTAATTATAACATTCTGTTTCCGTAGGGATTATTCTGTTTCTGTTTCTGTCTCTGTTAGGGTGGTAAAGGCCCATTATTCTGTTTCTGTTTCTGTTTAGACATTGGGGTAACACATAATCATGTTATACTAGTAATAGTGCAGAGTAGTTTGTAATGAAGCATACATCTTACCTTATTTGTCCTGTCATACCTGCCATATGTACCGTGAATCCCCTTATCCACTTTATATGCCTGCCATGTTTACCTTTATTTATTTACTGGCTAAAAGTTACTGGACTCACCTGACGTATGTCTGACCTAGTTTGTTTCGCCTCTTTTCTTCCGTTCCCCCTCAGGTTATCCAAGGAGGGAATACGTTAGCTTGATCCGGATTCCTTCTACTTGAAGTACTTGAAGTATGGCCTGGCTCTTTATAGCTTCTGTTCTGTGGGATTATGATTTTAAAGTTTTGTACTCTGATGATTTTCTTAACAAGACTGATATTTATGTACTTGAGTTTTTGGTAAAGATGTAACCAAACTGATTTCTGTTTTCCGCTGTATTGAAGTTATAATTTCTCAAGTATTGTTTATCTGTCTTGTAAATTTCTGTTCTATCTACTAAAACGCTCCACCAAAGTTAAGTCATTCCCTTTGTGAGTGTCCCTAACGGAGGAGGGGTGTTACAGTACGTTTAAAAAAGAAATCATTTGATACTATTATAAGTGCATAGTGTATAAAACAACTTCAAATCATAAGTATCAATCATAAACGGCATGGTACCATATATCATGTAGCCATACTAGGATCTACAATCAAAACCGCAATGTCACGTATTTGAAAATTGGATTCCATCTGTGTACCAAGGCAAAGAGATCGTCCTGTGCTAATTCGAGACGCTCTAGCCCGCCCCTTAGGAACAGCCGAAACTGCCCCATGGATCGTCAGGGCTGGTCCATCGATGTGGATTATTATGCTTGAACACTACGTTCCCCCACCCTTTGGGGCGTAAACGAGCCAACGAATGACTCCATCAGACCCGGATCGTCCGATCATACCGAGGCGCCTCGCAACAGCAACAACAACACAGGTGAAAATAATTTAAATGTTAGCCAGTTTAAGCACAGACACCCCCCTAGCTAGAAGGAAACACATGCCCTCCGTGATGTCCTCTCCCATTTCTGGTTCACAACTGGGGTGTGAGGCTCGCGAATTCATGTTACACACAGCTATGCCACACAGGCGGTGCTTTGATCATCAACCACAAGACTTTGCTTTTCAACAGAAGCCTCGATCATTTGCCACTTAGGCATGCCACACAGACAATTCACTCCATGCAATTGATATCCATCAATATATAACCCCTGAGCTCGTACGTCTCAGAGAATGGTGTTAAGCAAGAGAATAAATTCTCTGTCGCCAAACAAATATATATTTAATAGAAATCAATCGCACAGAATAAAATCCAATGTCAGACACACAGTCCATTTACAAGTTCGTTATGGGTCTGAACGAAACCGGAGGCACCTTGTACCCGGCATATCCATTGATCTCCAAGTATGTCTGGACGACCACAAACTGATTCCCTCCTCTTGGGTGTACAGCCCAATAAAATCATCAGTAATCACCTAAACGACGTGAAGACCTCCGGTCTTCAACCACCGTCTTCATCCTCGACACCACGTCGAATCAGTTATTCAGAATGGGATAACCCGGTCTTTCTGAATAACTCGCGTATATAATAAACAAGTGTTACACAAACACAACATACGCCTCATTCCAATTCATCAATCACTAACCGTAAATTAGTAAGGGAACAATTCCCCAAATATTAACCCCGAAGGCCGAAACCAACATCAGATCAGTACTCAGGAAACTATTTATCTTAACTAATCTTCAGTTATTTGCTAAATTTCACATTCTTAGGGATAGGCTCCCATTAATTTTATCAAAGATAAATTCTTTAAATTTATTCTTTAATCTTCTTTGAATAACAATTCAAACTAGTCGGGATTAGCGAACCACACCGAAGTAATCATTTATTTTTTTTCCCAATTCCCACCTATTCATCCCATGAAGTAAAACTGGTCATACTTCATATCTAACACCACGGTGTTATCGGCGAATTCAATTACCATTTCACGTTCAAATCTAATTAAAGATTTAACTATCGCCTGAAGCAAAACTGGTGATACTCCATTCTCGATCTTTTCAATCTAATTAAACATTCATTAAAACTCCACTTAGTTCTAATCTTTAACTTGGTTAAAGAACCAATTTCATTTAAAACATGTTTCACGATAAACCCGTCTCACATTCCATTTTATTAGTCTCTAACCGTAAATTACCAAGAGAATAATTCCCCAGATATTAACCCCGAAGGCCAAAACCAACATCAGATCAATACCCAAGAAACCATTCAACTTAACTAATCTCCAGTTAGTTTCTGATTTTCTTAACTCAGTTGGGTCTTAGAACAGTATTATTAAAGATACCGTTCACGACAACCCAAAATCACATTCCATTAATTATCGGGTTAAGGAACAAGTGTTATTTAAAATATCGTTCTCGATAAACCCAAAAATCAATTCAAATTCAATTCCAATTAAATACCATTTAATTGGTACACTTTATTTAATCTAAATAAAAAAGATTTAATCTTTTTCTCAACTGGGTTTAAGAACAGTGTTAATGAAGACACCATTCACGACAAACCCAAATCACTTTTGATATTAAATACAAAGCTCTGAATATAAAATATATCGGCTTATATTCAATATCAAATTCTAAGACCAACAAATATCGTATTGGTAATAACGATATAAATATATCTTTCAAATTTCCATATCAATATCTGTATAATCACGAAATCCAACATCGAAATATTACAAAGACAATTTCGATTCAAATCCATTCCAATTCAATTATTGGAAATTCTGGTTACTTTTAAAACCATTTCAAATTCAACTTATTTATTTAAAAATAAATAGAATTATAATTCTAGTTCAAAACTAGTTCATTTCGATAAAAATCTATTTTTATCTTTTCAAATATGGAATTTTTCATCCCAATTCTTCACAAATCATTTCTTGTGATTTTACACAAATTGTTACTATTTTTAATAATTTTATCAAGGCCAGTACAGTCGATTTCCATTAATGGCCACCGAACTGCACTTACACCGACCATTTCCAAATTTGATTTGGACATAATTCCAAATCCAACCGTTAGATTTCAAATTACGTATATTCATTTGAAAGATTTTTTCGATACAAACCCAACGGTTATGGTTTTAGGAGAATCCGATGGTCGGATCTCCTGCAATATCCGTTCGAAGTCAATGGTCGAAATTCGCGAACTGCCGCTGCGCGTTCTACTCAGGTCATTATATAATATATATATATATATATATATTATATTTCATCGATTTCCTTTTAAATCGTATTTTGTAAATCATTTTAAATTCGTTTTCAAAATGATTTCAACTTCATATTCAATTTCTAATCAAAATTGAAAATTCCATATCATGAATATATAAATGATAATATTTTCAAAACCTTATATTTTGAAATCACTTCCTTTTCTATATTCATTATAGAAATGAATAAAATCGATATAAATATCGTTCACATCAAAATGACTTTATATAAATTTCAATAACTTCGTTATTCTATTCAACAAATGAATAATTATTTTATTCAACACATGAATAATTATTTTTCTATTCAACACATGAATATATATTTTTCTATTCAACACATGGATATTTATTTTTCTATTCAACACATGAATATATATTTTTCTATTCATACCATGAATATTTATTCTATTCAACACATGACTTTATATTTCTTATTTTCCAAATTAGAATGAGGCACAATCAATTACCATATAACGTTAATTATATGGATTTTCTACAACACATGTATATAACAGCAATGATAAATAATCAACCATCATCCAGAGTGAACCACACAACTGCATAAGCATTAAATATAAATAATTAATGCTTACACAGTCTGTCAATCCATCGATTGACATACAACTAAACAATCGGGATTAGTGTACGTTAAATATCATCCCAAATACCCATGTGGGGTTTCAAAAAAACAAACACAGATTTTATTTGTGCAGTTGGGCGATGTGTAAAATTTATCGTCCCAATCAATATCAATCAAATCAGTGTATATAAACAAATCTCCGATTTTTTTATAAATATTTATTTTATATACACGTTAAAAATCATATTTTTAACTATAAAATATTTTCCACTATAAAATATTTTATTTCATTTCACATCACACAATCAAATTTCACAACACAGCAATCAAACAAACAAGTCATCCATGGTCTGTGGACGATGGGTGTTGGGTGCTGCTAAGCACCATCTGCATCCTAGTATATATTTCAACTAGAAATATAAAATAAAAGTGAGGAGTTCTCACCGACCAGCTAAACCAAACACCACGACTCTTCATATGTAGGAAATCTTCTTCGTGCTCGCCCTTCGTGAATTTCGTTCACTTCATATATAAAAATCACATTTTTATATTATTGCTATGTATATAAAAATTACATTTTTATAATCACATTATATGGCCAAAAATCACATTCTTATACCGCTATTATATAGATAAAAATTCTATTTTTACAACGGTGTTCATATAATAAAGATTATATTTTTATCACACTATTCTCTATATAAAAATTGTATTTTTTTATATTGTTTTTTTTCCAATAAAGAATATATTTTTATAACGCTCCTTCCTATATAAAAATTATATTTTTATATCTACTTCTAATATAAAGATCGAATTTTTATATCATCGCTATAAAAATCACATTTTTATTTCAACATACATATAATAAAAATCAGATTTTTATTTCGCTACATATATAAAGATCAAATTTTTACTATTTATCTAATATAAAAATCGTATTTTTATAATCTCTACTATATAAAAATCATATTTTTATTCTCATTAAAAATCACTACTCTATATATGATGATATATATAAAAATTTCCACTTTTACTTAAATAAAAATCTCACCTTTAACATAAATAAAAATCTCACCTTTAACATAAATCAAAATCTCACCTTTAACATAAACAAAATCTCAGTTTTATTAAAATAAAAAGTGGGAAAACTTATAGTTGATTTCTAGAGAAGGGACGCTGGAGGTTTGAGGCTAGGGGGGAGGGGAAATAGCGCTGTTGTGGGAGGTCGGACCGGGGGGGGGGGGGGGTGGGGGGGCGTGGGGGAATAGTGGCTTAGAAGGAGGAGGGGGGAGGGGCTGGTCGTCCTTGAGGTGGAGGAGGAGGCGGTGGGACGGAGGTCATCGTCGGCGCTGATGGGGGGAGGGGGGCGTGATCGATTTAGGTTTCTTTTTTTTTTGTTCATTTCGATTTGAACGGTGGAGGGGGGGCCTGAGGAATGGAAAAGGGGAGGGAGAGATAAGAGGGAATATATAATAATATATATTATTTTATTTAATTAATTTCAAAAATCAACCTTTTATTTCGAGCTCGAAATCGAACCCACCGCCCGTCGTTCATAACTAATTAGCCCCATTTCGAACGCAATGGGATATGTATCGTAAGCTGATTCGATCGTTTCGATCAGTTTTCGTCAAAATCAAAATATAAATCTATATATTGAATTTGAACGCGCATTTCAATTTACCGGGGCCACATACTGACTCTAAAAATTTCCGAAAAATATTTCCTAGCTTCGTAATGATGATACGATCCTAATAAAACTAATTTCGTCGAATTCTGAGACCGTTTAAAAAATGGCCATTTTTTGGTCGATCGAAATTTACTGAAACTGTTAAAAACGTTTAACTTCGCCACGCTCACATATTGATTCAGAAAATTATGAATCTTGAAACCTTGCAATAACTAGACATCACGGATCCAATAAAAGTGGTTTCGTCGAAAACCGAGGTCATTTGCAAAATTTCCATTTTTAAGGGCAAGAATTCCGTAGCGACTATTTTGAATTTCAATTGGGCATAAGTTCTTATCCCAGCTATAAAATTTTAATTTTTCGGATTCGTTGGAAAGATAATCTCAATTAGATTCTATTATTTTTGGTTTCATTAAAATCCGGTTTATTTTGAATGCTGTACATTCATTTGACCTTTGAAATTGAATTATCGAACTACCGCGCCATTTCAGGCTCGTTATATAATTAAAATAAATTATTTGTATTCTAACGACGATTCGAATAAATATATACGTTCGAATTCTATTCAAATTAAATTTCCCGTCATTATTATTTAAAATGAATTATTTTAAATATCCAAAATTCGCTAAAATTGCCAAAATAAAATTTTTAAATTGGCTTGGATTTCCGGGTTATTACAATCTCCCCCACTTAAAACTTTTCGTCCGCGAAAAGGAACGAAGCCGAAAGTTGTTTAACTAATCAACTCAACTTTCATTATTTTCATTACGGCTTAAGTTCTTCAACTTTTCAGTTTCTAAGAACTTTTCAAATTTTTCAAAAATTTGGCTAACACCCTAAATTTTCAAAAAAAATTGCCATAACCTCCCCTGCACCGGGGACTTCGGGATATTTCATATAGCCTCCCATGGCCTTCTTCAATCCAAAATAAAAAGAAAAGGCCAAGCGGCTAGACAATCGGCTCATAAAATCATCATCACTCAAACAAAACAGTAAATTATGGTAAACATGTACCTATTTGTCGGGCAAACAATTTTATTCTTCTGCTCTAGCCTCTTTGCTATGACCTGTTCAATGTAAGTACATGTACATGCATGCAAATGCGATAAATTTTCAATACAATTCATTATTTAATTCAATTTGGTTATAGGTTCAACATTTAATTAATCAAACAATAATCAAACAACACAACCAGCAATCAATTAATTGATTAGCTTTTCGAATTCATAATTTTGATATAGTCAAAAAATCAGATTTTTGATGCCAAATCACAACAATAAGCCCTATCTAATTTTGGTTCTCACACCAGTCAATTGGAATCATATAGAAATCCCACTTTCGTCACTCGAACATAAATTCCGATGATGTTTCGAACCACCATCAGAACATCCACGGGCGACTAGAGTGTGATTCTATATCTATCCAGTATATTAAAACCTAAAATACACGCGGATCAAACGTATATTAAAATCACTATATACTTGATATTCCAAATCAATATAAATAAATATTCAAATACGAATTATTGAATTAAATTTTCAAAACTAAACTTGTTTTCATTTTAAAGATATACTCTTCACACTCGTTCTAGGATACTACTGATCCTATCTCTAACGAGTCATTCTTATTAGATATTACTAATCCAGACTCTGATGAATTCTTTCGTATGGTTCTAATGTGTCTTGTTCTCTGAGCTTTGTAAACCAAAGCTCTGATACCAAAATGAAACGACCCGAACTTCCCCGATAAGGAAAGCCCGGATTGTACTGAGACAAGCCACATCAGAACACAAACAGAAGAACATTTCATTGTTAATTACAATAATTCATCAGAATACAAGAATATACAGAGTATAAACAAATAATATACATCAGAAAAATATCAGAGATTACAATACATTACATAGCAGCGGAAAATAATACAATACACAACTAGAAGCAATACACGGATAAGAGCTCTCAGAGTATCGTTCCAGCTATAAATCAGGATCCTGTGAATATAAATCTGCAAAACCAAAACTACTAGCTGCCCGTGTCGAAATAAGGGAACCTAGAGTTAAGGTTAAGACAATAAACTCCAGGTCAGTCATGTGACTGGTGTGAGAACTAAAACAGTTATTTAAAGCTTTACCTTAAATCAGATATATCAAGGGGCCACGCCGTATAACACAGAACGGGTTTCCTCCCAAGAATACCAGTGCATATAACAAAACAGCACAATGCTTTTTTGAAAAATGAAGCTATTATAAGACCCAGGTCCTATCACACAATGCAACGCAAGCCAACGGATAGGGTTTTCCCTTATAATAGCCAAACAAGCTTGGTACGTTTAAAACAATTCATTTGATACTATTATAAGTGCATAGTGTATAAAACAACTTCAAATCATAAGTGTCAATCATAGACGGCATGGGTACCATATATCATGTCGCCATACTAGGCTCTACAATCAAAACCGCAATGTCACGTATTTGGAAATTGGATTCCATCTGTGACAAAAGGCAAAAATGATCGTCCTGTGCTAATTCGAGACGCTCTAGCCCGCCCCTTAGGAACAGCCGCAACTGCCCCATGGATCGTCAGGGCCGGTCCACCGATGTGGATTATTATGCCTGAACACAACGTTTCCCCGCCGTTTGGGGGCGTAAACGAGCCAACGAATGACTCCATCGGACCCGGATCGTCCGATCATACCGAGGCGCCTCGCAACAACAACAACCACACAGGTGAAAATAATATAAATGTCATCCAGTTTAAGCACTGACACCACCCTAGCAAGAAGGAAACGCATGCCCTCCATGATTTCCTCTCCCGTTTCTAGTTCACAACTGGGATGTAAAGCTCGCGAATTCACGTTACACAGAGCTATGCCACACAGGCGGTGCTTTGATCATCAACCACAAGACTTTGCTTTTCAACAGAAGCTTCGATCATTTGCACTTAGGCATGCCACACAGGCAATTCACTCCATGCGATTGATATCCATCAATATATAACCCCTGAGCTCGTACGTCTCAGAGAAGGGCGTTAAGCAAGAGAATAAATTCTCCGCCGCCAAACAGATATATATTTAATAGAAATCAATCGCATAGAATAAAATCTAATGTCAGACACACAGTCCATTAACAAGTTCGTTCTGGGTCTGAACGAAACCGGAGGCACCTTGTACCCCGCATATCCATCGATCTCCAAGTACGTATGGACGACCACCAACTGATTCCCTCCTCTTGGGTGTACAACCCAATCAAGATCATCAATAATCACCCAAACGACATGAAGACCTCCGGTCTTCAACCACCGTCTTCATCCTCGACACCACGTCGAATCAGTTATTCAGAATGGGATAAACCCGGTCTTTCTGAATATCTCGTGTATATAACAAACAAGTGTTACACAAACACAACATACGCCTCATTCCAGTTCATCAATCACTAACCGTAAATTAGTAACGGAACAATTCCCCAAATATTAACCTTGAAGGCCGAAACCAACATCAGATCAATACCCCGAAAACCATTCATCTTAACTAATCTTTAGTTAGTTGCTAAATTTCACATTCTTAGGGATAGGTTCCCGTTAATTTTATAAAAGATAAATTCTTTAAATTTATTCTTTAATCTTCTTTGAATATCAATTCAAACTAGTTCGGACTAGCGAACCACACCGAAGTAATCATTTATTTTATTTTCCAATCCCAACCTATTCATCCCATGAAGTAAAACTGGTCATACTTCATATCTAATTCCACGGTATTATCGGCGAATTCAATTACCATTTCACACTCAAATCTAATTAAAGATTTAACTATCTCCTGAAGCAAAACTGGTGACACACCATTCTCGATCTTTTCAATCTAATTAAAGATTCATTAAAACTTAACTTAGTTCTAATCTTTAACTGGGTTAAAGAACCAATGTCATCTAAAACACGGTTTACGATAAACCCGCCTCACATTCCATTCTATTAGCCTCTAACCGTAAATTAGCAAGAGAATAATTCCCCAAATATTAACGCCGAAGGCCGAAACCAACAATAAATCAATGCCCAAGAAACCATTCAACTTAACTAATCTCCAGTTAGTTTCTGATTTTCTTAACTCAGTTGGGTCTAAGAATAGTATTATTGAAGATACCGTTCACGACAACCCAAAATCACATTCCATTAATTATCGGGTTAAAGAACAAGTGTTATTTAAAATACCATTCACTATAAACCCAAAAATCAATTCAAATTCAATTCCAGTTAAATACCATTTAATTGGTACACTTCATTAAATCTAAATAAAAAAGATTTAATCTTTTTCTCAACTTTGTTTAAGAACAGTGTTAATGAAGGCACCATTCATGACAAACCCAAATCACATTTGATATTAAATACAAGGCTCTTAATATAAAATATATCGGCTTATATTCAATATCAAATTCTACGACCAACAAATATCGTATTGGAAATAACGATATAAATATATCTTTCAAATTTCCATATCAACATCTGTATAATCACAAAATCCAACATCGAAATATTCCAAAGACAATTTCGATTCAAATCCATTCCAATTCAATTATTGGATGTTCTGGTTACTTTTAAAACCATTTCAAATTCAACTTATTTATTTAAAAATAAGTAGAATTATAATTCTAGTTCAAAACTAGTTCATTTCGATAAAAATCTATTTTTATCTTTTCAAATATGGAATTTTTCATCCCAATTCTTCACAAATCATTTTCTTATTATTTTACACAAATTATTACTATTTTTAATAATTTTATCAAGGCCCGTACAGTCGATTTCCATCAACGGCCATCGAACTGCACTTACAGCGACCTTTCCAAATTTGATTTGGACATAATTCCAAATCCAGCCGTTAGATTTCAAATCACTTATATTCATTAGAAAGCTCTTTTCGATACGAACTCAACGGTTCTGGTTTTAGGAGAATCCGATGGTCGGATCTCCTGCAATATCCATTAGAAGTCAATGGTCGAAATTCGAGAACTACCGCGGCGCGTCGCGTTCTATTCAGGCCATTATATATAATATATATATATATTATATATTTCATCGATTTCCTTTTAAAACGTATTTTGTAAATCGTTTTAAATTCGTTTTCAAAACGATTTCAACTTCACATTCAATTTCTAATCAAATTTGAATATTCCATATCATCGATATACAAATGATAATATTTTCAAAACGTTATATTTTGAAATCACTTCCTTTTCTATATTCATTATAGAAATGAATAAAATCGATATAAATATCATTCACGTCAAAATGGCGCCTATCTAACCGACAAGGCTTTATATATATTTCAATAACTTCGTTATTCTATTCGACAAATGGATATTTATTCTATTCAACACATGAATATTTATTTTTCTATTCAACACATGAATATATTTTTTTTTATTCAACACATGAATATTTATATTTCTATTCAACACATGAATATATATTTTTCTATTCAACCCATGAATATTTGTTCTATTCAACACGTGAATTTATATTTCTTATTTTCCAAATTACAATGAGGCCCAGTCAATTACCATATATCATTAATTATATGGATTTTCTACAACACATGTATATAACAGCAACGATAAATAATCAACCATCATCCAGAGTGCACCATACAACTGCATAAGCATTAAACATAAATAATTAACGCTTACACAGTCTGTCAATCCATCGATTTACATACAACTAAACAATCGGGATTAGCGTACGCCAAGTCTCATCCCAATACCCGTGTGGTGTTTCAAATAAACAAACACAGATTTTATTTGTGTAGTTGGGCGATATGTAAAATTTATCGTCTCAATCAATATCAATCAAATCAGTGTATATAAACAAATATCCAATTTGTTTATAAATATTTATTTTATATACACGTTAAAAATCATATTTTTAACTATAAAATATTTTCCACTATAAAATATTTTATTTCATTTCACATCACATAATCAAATTTCACAACACAGCAATCAAACAAACAAGTCATCCATGGTCTGTGGACAACGGGTGTTGGGTGCTTCTAAGCACCGTCTGCATCGTAGTATATATTTCAAATAGAAATATAAAATAAAAGTGAGGAGTTTTCACCGACTAGCTAAACCAAGCACCACGACTCTTCATATGTAGGAAATCTTCGTCGTGCTCGCCCTTCGTCTATTTTGTTCACTACATATATAAAAATCACATTTTTATATTGTTGCTATGTATATAAAAATTACATTTTTATAATCATATTATATGGCCAAAAATCACATTCTTATACCGCTATTATATAGATAAAAAATCTATTTTTACAACCAAGTTTATATAATAAAGATTATATTTTTATCACACTATTCTCTATATAAAAATTATATTTTTATATCGCTCTTGTTACCAATAAAGAATATATTTTTAAAACGCTCCTTCCGATATGAAAATTATATTTTTATATCTACTTCTAATATAAAGAACGAATTTTTATATCATCGCTATAAAAATCACATTTTTATTTCAACATATATATAATAAAAATCAGATTTTTATTTCGCTACATATATAAAGATCAAATTTTTACTATCTATATAATAAAAAAATCGTATTTTTATAATCTCTACTATATAAAAATCATATTTTTATTCTCATTAAAAATCACTACTATATATATGATGATATATATAAAAATCACAACTTTTACATAAATAAAAATCTCACCTTTAACATAAATAAAAATCTCATCTTTAACATAAATAAAAATATCACATTTAACATAAACAAAATCTCAGTATTATTACTATAAAAAGTGGGAAAACTTACAGTTGATTTCTAGAGAATGGGCGCTGGAGGTTTGAGGGGGGGGGAGGGGGAAATCGCGCTGCTGTGGGAGGTCGGATGCGCGGGGGGGGGGGGGGGGGGGGGGGGAATCGTGCTGTTGTGGAGGGCGGGGGGAATCGCGCTGTTGTGGAGGAGGCGGGAATCTTGGCTTAGAAGGGGGGAGGGGCTGGTCATCTTCGAGGTGGAGGAGGAGGCGATGGGGCGGAGTTCGTCGTAGGCGGCTGATGGGGGGCGCGATCGATTTAGGTTTCTTCTTCTTCTTTTTGTTCATTTTGATTTGAACGAGTTGGCCTGAGGAATGGAAAAGGGGAGGGAGAGATAAGAGGGAATATATAATAATATATATTATTTTATTTAATTAATTTCATAAAGCAACCTTTTATTTCGAGCTCGAAATCGAACCCATCGCCTGTCGTCCATAACTAATTACCCCCATTCCAAACGCAATGGGATATGTATTGTAAGTTGATTCGATCGTTTCGATCAGTTTTCGTCTAATTCAAAATACAAATCTATATATTGAATTTGAACACGCATTTCAATTTACCGGGGCCACATACAGACTATAAAAATTCCCGAAATATTTCCTAGCTTCGTATTGACGATATGGTCCTAAAAAACTAATTTCGTCGAATTCTGAGACCATTTGAAAAATGGTCATTTTCTGGTGGATCGAAATTGACTAAAACTGTTAAAACACGTTTAACTTCGCCATGCTCACATATTGATTCAGAAAATTATGAATCTTGAAACCTTGCAATAACTAGACATCACGGATCCAACAAAAGTGGCTTCGTCGAAAACTGTGGTCGTTTGCAAAATTTCCATTTCTAAGGGCAGGAATTCCATAGCGACTATTTTAAACTTTCAACTGGGCATAACTTCTTATCCCCGCTATGAAATTTCAATTTTTCGGATTCGTTGGAAAGATATTCCTAATTAAATTCTATTATTTTTGGTTTCATTAAAATCCGGTTTAATTTGAATCCTGTACATTCATTTGAAATTTGAAATCGAATTATCGAACTACCGCGCCATTTCAGGCTCGTTATATAATTAAAATAAATTATTTATATTATAACGACGATTCAAATAAATATATACATTCGAATTCTATTAAAATTAAATTTCTCGTCGTTATTATTTAAAATAAATCATTTTAAATATCCAAAATTCGCTAAAATTGCCAAAATAAAATTTTTAAATTGGCTCGGATTTCCAGGTTATTACAATATAGATATACCACTTTTGAAACTCGAACATAAATTCTGACGATGTTTCGAACCACCATCAGAACATCTCCGGGCGACTAAAGTGTGATTCGATATCTATCTAGTATATTTGAGGCTTCGAATACACGCTGGCTAGGCGTATATGCAAAAATTTTATATACTCGATTGTCCAGTATAAAATAAAATAATATATTCAAATACGTAAAATGAGATTTTAAATTTTCAAAACTAAATTTGTTTTCATTTTTATTTTAAAAATTAATACTCTTCACACTCGTTCTAGGATGCTACTGATCCCATCTCTAACGAATTATTCTTATTGGATATTACTAATCCAATCTCTGACGAGTCTTTTGTCCAGTTCTAACGAGTTGTACCCCCAAGATTTGAGCTAACTAGAGATTTGATACCAAATGTAAAGACCCGAAAATTCCCACCCTTTGAATCGACCATAAACATACAGGTCTGAACCAAAAATTGGAAATCCCCGAATACTTTAACTTTGGGAATAAAACACATTTGAACAAATAACATAAGACTTTTATTACATCATAATAATGTAACATCAGAGTACAGAATATCAGAGTACATTGAATATAATATAGCGGAAAATAAATTAAAATAAATGTAATACAGTGTAGCGGAACAAATAAACTGATACAGCGGAAGTCTATCAATACTCTGGACACAGCTCTAAGCTTTGATCCAGAATCGTGCTCAATATATCTACAAAATAAGCTACTCGACTGCCCGTGTGGAAAAAGGGCACCCGAGTTTGTAAAGTGAAACATACTACGGGTCAGTCATGGGACTAGTGTGAGAAATCTTTACTTAACATAACTAGTAATAAAGCTAATCACAGGACCATGCCGCTAACGCTGAACGGGTTTACTCCATTGGATTGCCAGTGCATAAATAAAGTAAATCATTAAAACAACACAATGCTTTTGTAACATCCCAGAAAATTTGACCACTGGAATAAGAAGTTAATTAAATAATTAACTATTAATAATCAATTTAATATTGATATTTGGGTTAGAGATTTATAAATCAAATACATTATTTTGAGTGTGAATTGAATTCGATATTTTTTGAATGATTGGTTGAGAATCGAATATTTATTATGGAATATGTGAATTCAAATTGATTGGATAATTTAATTGGATTTTGAAAAAACCGACTGGGAAAATATAAATGGTTAAATTTAAAAATAAACATTATTGATGAATTAGAGATTTTATTGTTAAATTGGTTGTGACGATCCCAAAACCCCGTGACACGGTGTTAAGGATAATCATTGGAATATAACACATTAATCATTATTAGCAGATCACAGATAATAGCATAAACAGAAAATAGGATAATTTACACACATATGACAGCGGAATCATATAGATATCATCACATCAGAGAAGCACAGTACAGGATACAACTTAGTGCATAATGATACATAATCAGTCACCATCGCCTGAGGCGGAATCATACATAAAGAGTACACAAAAGGAATATCAGTCTACATCGCCAATGGCGGAATCATAATATAGATACAATAATGGCGGAGAAAATCCAAGTCAGCACGGTGTAGTCAAGCCTCGCCATGAGTCAAAAGGTGCGTCAGAAACCTGTAACTAGGCTGCCCGTGTGAAAATGGGGGCACCCGAGTTTGCAAGGTGAAACAAACTACGAGTCAGTCATGGGACTGGTATGAGAAATCTACTCAACTTATTAACAACAATAATAATAAGGCAAATCAAAGGACCACGCCACTTTCGCGGAACGGGTTTACTCCAATGAGTGCTAATGCATGAAATAAAATAAATAATTAAATCAACGCAATGCTTTTTATAAAATGAAGCCATTATAAGACTCAGGTCCCATCACACAATGCAACGCAAGCCGGAGGATAGAGTTTTCCCTTATAATGGCCAAAAATGCTTCATACGTATAAAACAAAAGTGTTTGATATTATTACTAGTGCATATATGTTTCAAAAGCAAATTTAATCATAAATATCAATCCTAGACGGCATGCGTACCATATATCATGTCGCCATACTAGTAATACAATCACGTCCGCATATTTCGTATTGGAAATTGGGTTCCTTCATGAGTCGAGGCAAGGGGCAAGCTCCTCTCCGATTCGAGACACTCTAGCAAATGCCTCGGGACCGCACACAGCAATCCCCTGGATCCTCCAAGGCCGGTCCTCTCTTACTTTTGAGGATGAGTTATTCCTGAACACACGTTTCCCGGTCCTTACAGACCTATATCGAGGCGCCTCGTATTCCAACAACCACACAGGTGAAAAGTAGATATAAATGTCAGGGCTGGGAGGTCACTGACACCACCATAGCTAGAAAGAAAAGTCGTGCATTCCTTGGGTCCTTCTTCCGTTTTTGACTCATACCGGGGTGTGAGGCTCGCGAATTCACGTTATACACAAAGCTACGTCACACAGACCATGCTTTGATCATCAACAACAAGACTTTGCTTTGCAACAGAAGCCTTGATCATATTCCACTTAGGCGTGCCACACAGGCAAACCACTCCATGCGACTGATTTCTGTCAATACATAACCTCTGAGCTCATACGTCTCAGAGAGGGGCGTTAAGCAAGAGAATAAATTCTCCGCCGCCAAACAGATATATATTTAACAGAGATCAATCAGCACAGAACAAAATCCAATGTCAGACAAACAGTCCATTTACAAGTCCGTTCTGGGTCTGAACGAAACCGGAGGCACCAATTCCTCGCATATCCGTACAATCAACAGTATGTTTGGATGGCTACTACTTCAATTCCTTCAAGGTAGCTACTCCAATCACGAGCATCAGTAGCGCCCATCCATCCAATGTGGAGATCGTCGGTCTTCAACCGTCTTCGACTCTTCGACTTCTCAACGTCGATCGATTATTTGAAATGAGATAAACTCGGCCTTTTCAAATAACCCACGTATATTTAGATTTTCAAATCAATTAATCACATGGTTGGACTATTCAACATTCACATTTCAGTTATTTAGTTATAATTTTTCATGTCAAATACATTCAACCATCACATATCAAGCAAACACAACAAAATTGGTTTATTTCCACTCTATATCGTCTATAATATTTTATAACGATATATCGCCATTTTTATTTAAACGACGTTTCGGGTCGTGTCGATGCACTGGCGCTGCTTTTCACTAATTTTGTTTTACACATATCTGAAAATCTAACCGTTGGATCTTCACAAATTTTACATCATTAGGAAGGTCATTTCAAAACGAATCCAACGGTTTCAGTTTTGGGAAAATCCAACGGTCGGATCTTCCACACTAGCCATTTGAAGTTACGATTTCCATTTACGAACTGCAGCATCGATATTCGATTTAATTTAATTATATTTATATATATATAATCGTTTCTGGCGCTGTTTTTCTTCAGTTTTGAATTAAACATTCCAGACAATCCAACCGTCGGATCTTCACAAAGTTGGTGCCATTGGAAAGATATTTCCAAGGCAAACCCAACGGTTGCGGTTTCAGGAAAATACAATGGTCGGATTTCCCGCACTAGTCGTTTGAAATCACGGTTTCAAAACACGAACTGCACGGCCACGTTTCATTTTAATTCTATTTATATTTATATAGTTATATAAATATAGTTCTTTCAAAAATTCCTATATCGTTTCCACTTCAATTATTTCACTAACGCCTTTAAATTTCAGAAAAATTCGCCATAACCTCCTTTGTACGGGAGGGTCTGGGAAAATTCCCAAATAGCCACACGGGCGTCTCATATCAAAAAGAAAAAGAAAAAGCCAACAGGCTCATAAAATCCTCACCCAAACAAAGCAGTAAATGTGTACCTATTTGTCGGGCACAAAATTTTATTTCTCTTCTCTAGCCCCTTTTCTTTAACCTGTTCAATAGATATGCATGTACATATATACAATTTCTAACACTTATCATTTTCCATTCAATTTCATATTTGATTTGCTTTGGTTTAAAAACACCATTCATTCTAATGTTGCATGCATAGGCTAAAATCATATCATTAGCTAATTAATGTATATTTCAGCTCATGCACGTTTATTTGAACAAGTGGCTATTTTTAACACTTCACATTTCAATGATGATAATTTTGGCGAACTAAAATAGATTTCAACACATGATTATTTTATTTATTTCCTATGCATGTTAAAAATAATATTTCTACCACAAATATTTATTTCAACGTCCGCATATCTTTAGCATATCACAAATATGATAAAAATGATATTTTTATCGTTCAAAATATTTGTTCAACTAATGGATGTTACTTCATAGTTTCAATAAAAATGGAATTTTTATTGTACGATCATTTTATTCAACAAATGAACCTTTCCACTACACACACTTCTCAACAAATGAGCATTTCCACACATGGACATTTTATTTATGTTGTTCATATTGGAAAGATGGGATTTTTATTGTTGAAACTATTTATATAAGGAGAATATTTTTCATACTTCATATATATATAAAAATGTGATTTTTATTGTTAACACACTTCGTTCATTCATAAATGAATTTAATTTTCACACAACAATTTTCAACACACAAACATTTCCACACATGGAAATAGTTTCAACATATGGCTTTAATTTCAACGCATGAAAATAATTTCAACATATGAAAATAATTCTAACACACAAAGATTATTCAAAATTTCGGCAGCATAACGACAAGGTAGTTAAAACCGGCACCGTCCCTAGTACGGCTCCTCGCTCTACCTTAAAACCTCGCGGTTTTTGACAATGGGGATTCATGCATCTAATTCGCACGCAGGTGGCATGTTTATTTTTTTATTTCCACAAATATTTCCAATTCATTTCAATCACCAATGGGTATTTTTCAACCACAACCAAACAATACCAACCACAAACAATTATTCAACCATTCGTATTTTTCATCCAATATTTCACACCAATTCGCCACAATAAATATCGTCCATGGTTTGTGGACGAGGGGAGTATATATATATATATATATATATATATATATATATATATATATATAATTGCTATATTTCACTTGCATTTCAACACATATAACCATTATTCTATGCATGTATGATTCATACTTCGCTTATTTAGCTTACACTACGTATGTACATAAGGTATACAACACGTATGTAATTTATATTTCGCTAATATAAATTATACACGACATTTTCCATTCAATTTCACGTTAATTTAGATTTCTCACATTGGTTTTCGGAGTGCTAAAAATCGATACGATGTCAGAAAAATCCGCAGCTTTTTCTATTGGGTAGAGAGCTTCTTTGCGGTCCCGATGTTTCCTGTTTCATCGAATTTCGTCAACACACTAAAAAGTTATGATTTTTCAAAGTGTAAAGATCAAAGAAAAACTCACTTTCACGAAGCTTCAAAACTAGGTCGGGACGGCGAGGGCTTCACGGCGCTGGTGGTTTGAGGGGGTGCGGTGGCAGATCGGAGCGCCGGCGGCGCTGGGAAGGTCGGGACTTCCTGGCCTCGATTCAGGCAGCACAGACGACGAGGGTGGCGATGCTGGGGTCGGATTTGAAGAGGGGGCTGAGGCGCGTCGAATGGTGGCGGTGGTGAAGTCTGGAAGCAACTGTGGCGGCGGCGGCGGAGGAGAGATGGTCAAGAGCGGGTTTCGCCGTTGATCGGGGGGGTTTCTTTTTTTTTAAAAAAAAAATTTATGAAAGGAAAATTCTGATTAGCCGAGGACTATATTAAATTTTTAAACAGTGTTTTCTCAAACGAACTCCTTTTTAAACCCAACGACTGTCGCCCTAGCTAAATACCCCCATTCCGGACACAATGAGATATGTTTCGTAGCCCAATTCGACTGTTACAGTCAGTTATTTTTCAAATTAAAGTATAAAACATTTAATTTTTAACTCTGAACGCACATTTAAATTTGCCAGGGCCACAAAATGATTCGAAAAATTCCATAAAAATAAATCTAGCTATGTTTTTACGCTACGGTCCCAACAAAACTAGTTTCGTCGAATTCTGAGGTCGTTTGAAAAATGGCCATTTTCTGGTCGATCCAATTTAATAGAAATTGACCAATCACATTTTCTTTTGCCACGCTCACATACTAGCTTCAAAATTTATGAAATTTGAAACCTAGCAATAGTTTGACATCTCGGACCCAACAAAAGTGGTTTCGTCGAATTCCGAGGTCGTATGCAAAATATCAATCTTCCAGGGCTATATATTCCATATACCGACCCCTCTGAAAATTCATTCGGCCATAACTTTTGATTCCCGTTATGGAACTTCGATTTTTCAGATTCATTAGAAAGGTATTGACTAACAGATTCAAATATTTTTGGTTTCGCTAAAATCCGTTACATTTCCACCCTGCACAGTCAGTCAAAGTTTGAATTCAATTTTCAAACCGACTCACTATTTCTAATTCACTATTTTATTGAAATATTCTATTTCAATTGTTCAAATTCCTTTGAAATAACCAATTTAAAAATTTTAAATTGGCTCGTATTTTCCGGGTTATTACAATCTCCCCCACTTAAAACTTTTCGTCCTCGAAAAGGAAACAACAGTAAAGTAGGAAATAAATTGTAAATGCAAAGTATTGTAAAGGTACCTTGCACCGGAGTTAGTCAGAGATATCCACTCTACATTTGGGGTAAGCTTGCTTAATGCTTTCCTCAGTTTCCCAAGTCCAGTCTCTAGGATCACTACTCCATTGCACTTTAACTAAATGAACCTTTTTGCTTCTGAGTTCTCTAGTTTCTTTTCCAACAATCTTTAATGGCTCTCTTCTGAGTGATAATTCTGGAGTTATCTCCATATCCCGTTGCGCTGCTTCTTCTACAACAAGATCGGGATCATGCACATGTCTTCTAAGTTGAGATACGTGAAATACATTGTGCACTCCAGGCAACCAATCTGGCAATTGAACCCTATAAGCAAGAGTTCCAATTCGTTCAAGTATAGGAAAGGGACCAATAAATCTCGGTGCCAACTTCCCAGTTTTGCCAAATCTGATTACTCCTCTCATCGGAGAAACCTTCAAATAAACATGATCACCAACAGCAAATGTCAAATCTCTCCTTCTAGAGTCTGCATAACTTTTCGGTCGGCTTTAGGCGGTTTTCAATCGCTTCTTGATGAAGTCGACTTTATCAGATGCTTCTCTAATCATATCGGGTCCTAGTACAAGTCTGTTACCAGGTTCTACCCAGCATGCTGGAGATCTGCAGGGTCTGCCATATAATGCTTCAAATGGAGACATTCTCAAACTTGCTTGATATCTATTTTTATATGAGAATTCGGCCAAATGCAAATGATCTTCCCATGACCCACCAAAATCAATTACACAAGTCCGCAATAAATCTTCTAGAATTCTATTCACCCGCTTGGTTTGGCCATCTGTTTGAGGGTGATAAGCGGTGCTCATATTCAGTTTTGTTCCCAATTCTGTCTAGAAAGCCTCCCAGAATTTGCTAGTAAATAGGAGATCTCTATCACTGACTATGCTGATGGGAATTCCATGCAGCTTAACAATTTCTTTGAAGTATATCTGTGCTAGACTTTGAGCAGTTCTATTGGACCTGACAGGTATAAAATGGGCAGTCTTCGTGAAGCGATTTACGATTACCCAAATGTTGTCATTACCTTTCTTGGTTCGCGGCAAACCATCTATGAAATCCATGGAAATCTGTTCCCATTTCCAACCTGGGACTTCCAACGGTTGTAACAGTCCAGCTAGCTTCTGTTGGTCACTCTTGACCAATTGACAAGTAGGGCATCTGCTAACATACAAAGAAATATCTCTTTTCATTGCCTTCTACTAAAAAGTGCGTTTGATATCGTTGTACATTTTACTCACCCCAGGATGGATGCAAAATTTGGATTTATGGCATTCGTCCAGCACTTCTCTTTTGAGCTCAGGAAGGTTGGGAACACAAATTCTCCCATTCAGCCTCAAAACTCCTTCTTTATCTACTTGAAAGCTTGAGGGTTCTCCCTTCTGGATTCTTTCTTTGATCTTTTGAATGAAATAATCATTCTTCTGGAGAGCACGTATCTTATCGATCAAGCTAGGTGTAATTATAAGATGGGCAACTATTGCGGTTTTTCTACTAAGTGCATCTGCTACAACATTAGCCTTCCCCGGCGTATATAGGATATCCAGATCATACGCTGCAAGAAATTCTAGCCAACGCTGCTGTCTCAGATTCAGGTCTTTCTGGGTATATAAATACTTCAACGATTGATGATCCGTGTACAGTATAAATTTCTCGCCAAATAAATAATGCCTCCAGATTTTCAATGCAAAAACGATGGCTAGCAACTCAAGATCATGAGTCACATAATTCTTCTCATGCGGTTTCAGTTGGCGGCTTGCATAAGCGACTACTTGG
This sequence comes from Allium sativum, assembly GCA_030737875.1. Lineage (NCBI taxonomy): Eukaryota > Viridiplantae > Streptophyta > Magnoliopsida > Asparagales > Amaryllidaceae > Allium > Allium sativum. The sequence continues at coordinate 41,695,543 of CM060916.1, forward strand.
CCTCTCTGCATTAACACTGCACCAAGACCTCTAATAGAAGCATCTGTCCAAACCGTTAAATCCTGATTGCCATCAATAATAGTTAACACTGGAGCAGTGGTCAGGTTCGATTTCAATTCCTGGAAAGCTTCTTCACAGTCGGAAGTCCACTTAAACTTCTCATGTTTCTTTGTGAGCTTCGTTAACAGACCGGATATCTTCGAAAAATCCTTAACGAACTTTCGATAATAACTAGCCAACCCCATAAAACTTCTAACTTCTGTGGGAGTAGTGGGTTGTTTCCAGTCTTGAATCGCTGTTATTTTACTTGGGTCAACAGAAATTCCTTTCTCTGACACGACATGGCCAAGAAATTTGACTTCTTCTTCCCAAAAGACACATTTAGAGAATTTGGCTTTGAAGACGTTCTTCCTTAGAATCTCCAATACTTGTTCTAAGTGTTTTCATGCTCGGGTTTTGATTTGGAGTAGATTAAAATAACATCGATGAATACGAGGACAAATTTATTCAGAACTCCCCTGAACACTCTATTCATTAGATCGACAAAGTATGCTGGAGCGTTGCATAGGCCAAACGACATTACTAACCATCCATAAAATATGTCTGGACCTCTGAAAGTTGTCAAAGGAACACACTCTTATGTTATTCTCAATTGATGAAAACCTGTAGCTAGGTCCATTCGGGAAAATACTTTCGCCCCATTCAATTGGTCTAGCAAATCATCAATGCGGGGTAATGGATACTTATTTTTAAGCGTCTGTTTGTTGAGGTCTCGCTAATCAACACATAATCGAAGAGTACCGTCTGACTTTGGGACAAACACAACAGCTGCACCCCAATTAGAAAAACTCGGTCTGATTAGACCTTTCCACAACAGTTGACGAGTTTGATCGCCTAATTCTTCTTTTTCTTTCGGAGTCATTCTGCGAATTGGATGTACCACTGGTCTGGCATTAGGAATTAGATCGATCCGGAATTCTATTTCTCTTTGCGGAGGTAAGTTTTCAACTTCTTCAAACACATCCGCATAGTTTCTAACAATCGGAATCTTTTCCATGGAAGTGGGGATAAGTTCTAATGCTGACCAAAACTTTTCTCTATTCGGATTCGAACCATGACAGGGTATATATATATATCCAAGCTCCGTTCGGATTTTAACGATTCTTTCCGCACATTTCACTTCGGCTTCATACTTCGTTAACCAATCCAGCCCTAGAATGATATCGAATTCAGGAAAATACATAACGACTAGATTGAAAGGAAACTTGTAGAAAGAATAAGTGATTGGCACTTTACAACAGGAACTGAGAGTGATAGGACCCCCTATCGGGTTATGAACTTCATCCGATTCCTTGAGCTTTCGCTGTTTTAACTTTAATTTGTGCACTGTGTTTCTAGCAAAAAAACTACGTGATGCACCTGTGTCAAATAATACAGAAACAGGAATATTTTTAATTGTAAGGGTACTTCCCAAAACATCAGGTTTACCTGCTCCATCGGAAGCAGCTGGCGGGCTAGACCCGTCATAGACATGAGCTACTGTAGCTTTCTTCAGCAAAGGACAGTCTTTGACCAGATGATCGGTCTTCCGACAGTTGAAGCACGAGCAAGGGTTCTGAGAGCCTTGGCTCGAGCCTTGAGAATTTGTCTTCTGTCTCTTCGGAGCTGTGCAGACGTTTGAGTGGTGCCCCGGCTTACCATAGTTAAAGCAATTTCCTCTTGGCGGCTTGCCAGTCTGAGGTTTTGAAGATGCTGCTTGGCTTGACTCGCCTTGATTTACAGCAGGCTTGCGCTTGTTTCCGGCTTGGCTTCTAGCGCAATCCAGATCCAGATGTCTTTGATCAAGGTCTTCATAGTTGCATGTCATTTCCACCAGTTCGTCGAATTCCAGCTTGACATGGGCCATGGCTCTATCATGATATTGTTGTCTTAGCCCAAGGATAAACCTCTTATTTTTGGATTTCGCGGTAGCAACGAGCTCCGGAGCATAGGGCGACAACAGTGTAAATTTATTCAGATAATCCTGCACGGAAAGATCCCCTTGCTGGAGATTGGCGAAGTCATCGTGCATTCTTTCTAGAGCTTGTTCTGGGACATATTTCTCTTTGAAGAGTTATTTGAATCCATCCCATGTTCTTCCAGCTTCTCTATTCCCGGCGGTAAGAGATTCCCACCATAATTCAGCTTGTTCCTGCATAAGCCAGGCGCCCATAATAGCTTTGTCTTCCTCTCCAAGCCTTAGGCCTTCAAGAATTTTCTCGCATGTTTTGAGCCATGCAAGGGCCTCTATTACGGTGCCAGTTCGCGAGAAGGTCTTGCCTCCCAAGTTCTTATATCTCTTAGCTACACGATCAAGCTCGAAGTATTGAGCTGCCGGAGGTTGTATCAAAGGTCCTTCTTGAGCTGGGACTTCTCTCCTTCCTCGGCCTCGGCCGGCATGGCCTCCTCTAGCGGCGGCTGCTCCGGTAGCCATTTTTCAAATTCTGTATAAGCAATGAAAAATTCAGCTAATAGAAATGATAGTCGATTGCATAGTTAAGCAGAAAATTTACGGAAAGATAACGATGGATTGATCAAATTGTTTTTACTATTCTGTTCAACTCATTCTAGGACTTTACTAGTCTTATCTCTAATGAGCGACTCGCCTTAGAATACTACTGATTCTATTTTGACGAAGTGTTTAATGTGTTAGACTCCAGAACTAAGGTTGACCAAAGCTCTGATACCAGCTGTGACGATCCCAAAACCCCGTGACACGGTGTTAAGGATAATCATTGGAATGTAACACATTAATCATCATTAGCAGATCACAGATAATAGCATAAAACGAAAATAGAATAATTTATACACATATGACAGCGGAGTCATATAGATATCATCACATCAGAGAAGCACAGTACAGGATACAACTTAGTGCATAATGATACATAATCAGTCACCATCGCCTGAGGCGGAATCATACATAAAGAGTACACAAAAGGAATATCAGTCTACATCGCCAATGGCGGAATCATAATATAGATACAATAATGGCGGAGAAAATCCAAGTCAGCACGGTGTAGTCAAGCCTCGCCATGAGCCAAAAGGTGCGTCAGAAACCTATAACTAGGTTGCCCGTGTGAAAATGGGGGCACCCGAGTTTGCAAGGTGAAACAAACTACGAGTCAGTCATGGGACTGGTATGAGAAATCTACTAAACTTATTAACAACAATAATAATAAGGCAAATCAAAGGACCACGCCACTTTCGCGGAACGGGTTTACTCCAATGAGTGCTAGTGCATGAAATAAAATAAATAATTAAATCAACGCAATGCTTTTTATAAAATGAAGCCATTATAAGACTCAGGTCCCATCACACAATGCAACGCAAGCCGGAGGATAGAGTTTTCCCTTATAATGGCCAAAAATGCTTCATACGTATAAAACAAAAGTGTTTGATATTATTACTAGTGCATATATGTTTCAAAAGCAAATTTAATCATAAATATCAATCCTAGACGGCATGGGTACCATATATCATGACGCCATACTAGTAATACAATCACGTCCGCATATTTCGTATTGGAAATTGGATTCAATCATGAGTCGAGGCAAGGGGCAAGCTCCTCTCCGATTCGAGACACTCTAGCAAATGCCTCGGGACCGCACACAGCAATCCCTTGGATCCTCCAAGGCCGGTCCTCTCTTATTTTTGAGGATTAGTTATTCCTGATCACACGTTTCCCGGTCCTTACAGACCTATATCGAGGCGCCTCGTATTCCAACAACCACACAGGTTAAAAGTAGATATAAATGTCAGGGCTGGGAGGTCACTGACACCACCATAGCTAGAAAGAAACGTCGTGCACTCCTTGGGTCCTTCTCCCGTTTTTGACTCATACCGGGGTGTGAGGCTCGCGAATTCACGTTATACACAAAGCTACGTCACACAGACCATGCTTTGATCATCAACCACAAGACTTTGCTTTGCAACAGAAGCCTTGATCATATGCCACTTAGGCGTGCCACACAGGCAATCCACTCCATGCGACTGATTTCTGTCAATACATAACCTCTGAGCTCGTACGTCTCAGAGAGGTGCGTTAAGCAAGAGAATAAATTCTCCGCCGCCAAACAAATATATATTTAACAGAGATCAATCAGCACAGAACAAAATCGAATGTCAGACACACAGTCCATTTACATGTCCATTCTTGGTCTGAACGAAACCGGAGGCACCAATTCCTCGCATATCCGTACAATCAACAGTATATTTGGACGGCTACTACTTCAATTCCTTCATGGTAGCTACTCCAATCACGAGCATCAGTAGCGCCCATCCATCCAATGTGGAGATCGTCGGTCTTCAGCCGTCTTCGACTTCTCAACGTCGATCGATTATTTGAAATGAGATAAACTCGGCCTTTTCAAATAACCCACATATATTTAGATTTTCAAATCAATTAATCACATGGTTGGACTATTCAACATTCACATTTCAGTTATTTAGTTATAATTTTTCATGTCAAATACATTCAACCATCACATATCAAGCAAACACAACAAAATTGGTTTATTTCCACTCTATATCGTCTATAATATTTTATAACGATATATCGCCATTTTTATTTAAACGACGTTTCGGGTCGTGTCGATGCACTGGCGCTGCTTTTCACTAATTTTGTTTTACACATATCTGAAAATCTAACCGTTGGATCTTCACAAATTTTACATCATTAGGAAGGTCATTTCAAAACGAATCCAACGGTTTCAGTTTTGGGAAAATTCAACGGTCGGATCTTCCACACTAGCCATTTGAAGTTACGATTTCCATTTACGAACTGCAGCGTCGATATTCGATTTAATTTATTTATATTTTTATATATATATATATATAATTGTAACACCCCGTGAATTCTATAACAGTGAAATTCGTAAATTAAAGTATAATTAATTTCAAATCAAAGAATTAAGGGAAACAGGATACGCCATTGTGTTCGTCTCGGAAAAATACGCGAAATAGAGTCCGAGTTTTCGAAAAACGGAGTCCGTATGAAGAAGATATGGCCTCCGGAAGTTTCTGAATTAAGTTTAAAATTCGAACATAAGAAAACAGCTCAGAAAAGCAATTCAAAATTCAAAATCGGGCCCAATTGGCCAAGGCGGGAAAATTCCCGCCTAAGGCACCCAGGTCGACTGGGCTGTCGACCTGGGCTAGCCATGTCGACAGGGCTGTCGACAGGCCTGTCGACAGGGCTGTCGACCTGGTCCAGAGCCAGGTTGAACCCAGCCCACCCTGGCTGGCCTGGTCTATGTTTGGTCGATTTTCAGAGGGCTGCTTTGTCACTAGGGCTAGGTGGCAGCACCGGATTGGCCTCTCCTTCAAACGAACGGCTATTGTTGAATCAAGCTCCATCGACGGTCTAAAACAACTCACAAACATTATAAAAAGGACCTAAGACCTAGCCTAAATCATACTATTTCATTCTAGCCTCAGGCCGCCGCCATTAAACCTAGAGCTCTGAATTAAAAATATAAAGAATAAAATTATAGAAGATGGAGGACGATTCTTGAAGGCTAGAACTAGAAGCTACAACAACTACGACGCTTTAGACAACGAATTCGAGACTAATTGATTTGGGATTTTTATTTGCTTCATATTGTAAGTTCTATGTTACTTTTTTAGGCAAAAACGCTAAAACAATATGGACATGCGATGAATTGAAACTGAATTTATGTACTATTGCTAATCCATTGTTTATATTATTTATCGTTGAATTATAATTTGGGGATATTGCAGTGGCAACGTTGCAGGTTAAACTTGTCATGATTTTTATGTTGTTATGAATCATTTGGGCTTAATTGTTTGGCAAGTTGGACTAATTCATGACCATGGAATCGCTATGAAATACTTATGTTGATTAAACCATGCCTATGGTGCTAATTAAACCATGGCTATGACTATTGATGGAATTATGCCTGTGATGTTAATATACCCATCATGATTAATGAAAAATTTGGTATTGCTAGGTTATGATGAAAAATTGGAATCATTATGTCTATAATGTTATTTGAGAATAATTATGTTAAACTAGAACCATTATGTTTATAATATTAGTTGAGAATCATTATGAATGCCAAATTGGAATCATTGTGTTTATAATGTTATTTGAGAATCATTATGTTAAGATATTAAATTAGAACCATTATGTTTATAATATTAGTTGAGAATCATTATGAACGCCAAATTGGAATCATTATGTTTATAATGCTATTTGAGAATCATTATGCTAAAATATTAAATTAGAACCATTATGTTTATAATATTAGTTGAGAATCATTATGAACGCCAAATTGGAATCATTATGTTTATAATGCTATTTGAGATTCATTATGCTAAAATATTAAATTAGAACCATTATGTTTATAATATTAGTTGAGAATCATTATGAACGCCAAATTGGAATCATTATGTCTATAATGTTAGTTGAGGATCATTATGTTAAAAATGCTAAGTTAGAACCATTATGTTTATAATATTTGATGAGAATCATTATGATAAATTGGAATTATTATGTCTATGGGAATTATTATGTAAAAAAAATGCTAAATTGGAATCCACTATGCCTATTAGGATTACTATGCCTTTAATGTTTCATGTTTATAATAAAATTATTATGATGCCGCAATGATTATTATGCCTATGATGCAAAGTTGAAATCATCATATTGGAATCATTACTATGCCAAGTTATGATCATACTAGTATTGCAACTATGTGATATGTTATAGCCTGTTTATTATGCAAGTAATGTTGTAACTGTCACATATGCCTATCACATGTTTGGTGTTATTCCCCTTTATCTCTTGAATTGTATATACTTGTGAACGAAGTACGTTTATGTACGTTGGGGATACGATTGGGTAGAATAGGCAAAACTTGAATTAATTATAGGAATAAACTGTGAAATTTGTCATAAGTAGAACATGAAATATGGCACGAAAAACTTGACTTGAACATGCCATAACTTGACTTTAAACATGCCTTAGTTGGGCACGAAGTTGACATATGAACATGATAAGAACATGGGCATGACTTTAGAAAACAAGAAAGTGGCCAACTCGAGGTTGGGTTGAGTTTGTAGTGTAAATCTGCCCGGAACCGCCCGGCAAATCCAGTTGCTACAAACAATAGGATCCAATGTGGGTAGTTGGTCACATCGCGCTTGAAACCCGAGGTTGGGTTGAGTTCGTAGCGTAAACCTGCCCGGAACCGCCCGGCAAATCCAGTGGCTACGAACAACAGGATCCAATGTGAGTGGTTCGGTGCATTAACGAATCAATTAATGCCAAGTAGGGTTAAGTCATGAACATGAAAAGACAACTTAACCAACTTGAACACGATTTGAAGGGCTAAGTCATGAACTTGAAAACGACGACACTTAGCCAACCTGACATGACACATAGGCGGATTAAGTCGCGAACTGAAACGACATACTTAACCATCTTGACATGACTAGACTAGAAAGGGATTGAGTCACGAATTACATGACTTGATCTGTTAGGCGGGATAGGTCACGAATTACATGACCTAATCTATTAGGCGAAACCCTAGACACGACCCCTTTCAGCAGTAACCCTCTAGATGTATCAAGGTACCCTGGGGCTAGGCCGGGTGGGGGCACGATTACTGGGCTGATTGTAAGGGGTGAACGACGGCAGTGGGGTACGCCAGTGTAGGTTCGGCGGACTATGATCGTGCACGTATCCGGGGCAGACACTGGGTATCCGTAGATTTATCTGTGCATCTTGAATCGTGTCAGGGGTTGACACCCTAGGGCTGATACACCCGAAGGTGGACCCAGCACAGGTGACTACATTCGTGATTAGCCGTATGACACGGACACTTGACGAGCTAGAACTTGTAGGGAGCCGATCGACTAGATAATCGCTCCGTAGGACCCCGTACTTGGGTCAGACCCCGTTTCAGGGTCATTTCATGATATTGGGCCGTGGAATTTATTTCGTGATTAACTTGTGACACGGGCTTAGTATACTAGTGAAGTCGATGCAATGGATCTCGAACATGTGATGCTTTACTTGACTTGTCTTGACTTATCCTGATCACCTTAGTTTATCTTGACACCATTCTTAAGTTTAGTTCCAGTTCATACATGACAGGTTGTTTTAACCGTTTTTACACTGAAAGTCACTAGAACTTACTCAGTCTTTATGACTGACCCTTTTCCTTTCGCCTCTTTTTCTTTCGTTCCCCCCCCCCCCCCCCAGGTTCTCAGGGAGGAATAACTAGCTCTTAGCTTGGATATCATTTGCTTTGGCTCAGCATGTACGGTTTGCTATGGCTGCTTCTTTTTACTGCACTTGGGGAATAAGCTGTTTTACTGTTTTTTTTTATTATTGCTTCTTTGGCTATTATTACAAGACAGTTGTAATGAAGTTACTTGAAATGTTTGTAAAAGACATGGTTTATTTTGGAATGAAATGAAGTTCTGTTTTGCTCAGAAATTCTTCCGCTGTTTACTTAATTATTTATTTATGTTCTGTCTTGTGATAATTCTGTGACGTTATCTCGATAATACCTCTCCAAAACTAGGGCATTCTCTTTGAGAGTGACCCTAGCGGAGGCGGGGTGTTACACTTGGTATCAGAGCAGAAGGTTACCAAGACTGGGCAAAAGTTTTGAAAACCTTTTGAATTTTTTTTTCAAAACCATTTACAAAGAAGCATTTTCGAAGAAAAAGTTTTTAAAGGCTATTCCCCAAAATCCATTAGCACTATCCTTTGTTTCCTTGTTTGAATCTCTTTCCCTTTCTTTTCTCCATCTGTAGTCACTGTAGCTTTACCTGCGGCTAATCTTCTTTCTAGCTTCGTAGAGGGTTTTCCCGTATGATGGAGATAGTTTTCGTGAGGCTTGTTAACATGTTATATAGGATAGGTATGAGTGATAAGGATAAAGATAAGGCGGATGAGTCTTCCGGAGTGATTGAGCCAAGCATCCTTGAAGGCGTAAAAGTGGAAACATTGAGGCGAGTTCTGATTCGTGTCTTAGGAACGGAGATCTAGGAGCTAAGGAATCAAGAAGTCAAGCTAGTTAAAATACAGTGGGGTGAAGCCCTAGAAGATGCAACTTGGGAAATTTAAGAAAAGCTAAGCGCGCTATACCCATTTCTTTTTAGGGTACATTCTAGATCTATTTTTCCTATAGGTTTACATACATTTCTCTTGCTATCCATGTTTGTTTTGTTATCTCTTTGATCCTATCTTGAGAACCATAGGTAGAATCTTTTTGGATGTAAACATGTAATTGAAACATGTTATGATTGCAAAATGGTTGCAAGTGGTCGCAAGTGGTTGCTCGTGGATGCATGAATACACATTAGGCACTAGATCGGCTCAGGCACATTTTCATATTGCATATGCATGAGTGTTTATTTTGGAAACTTGGTTGTGCTATCATTTGGTTGTTGCATATGATTGAATGTTTGAGCACTCATGTAGAAATTGTGAATTATAGTAGGAAAAATTTGCATACATATTGGATTCATTTCACTAAACATATTTTGCATTTAGAAGATCAATCAGGCCTGATCATTAGCATTAGCTAAGGAACATATACACACACTTCGCATATGATCATAAAGCATTAGAAGTCTTTTAAGGACAATGGATACTCGTGTTTGATGGATGAGTAGATGGATGTTTGGATGTTAGTATATACATTCCTCCTAACTTGAAGATTTCGGGGACGAAATCCTTTTAAGTGGGGGAGAATGTAACACCCCGTGAATTCTATAACAGTGAAATTCGTAAATTAAAGTATAATTAATTTGAAATCAAAGAATTAAGGGAAACGGGATACGCCATTGTGCTCGTCTCGGAAAAATACGCGAAATAGAGTCCGAGTTTTCGAAAAACGGAGTCCGTATGAAGAAGATATGGCCTCCGGAAGTTTCTGAATTAAGTTTAAAATTCGAACATAAGAAAACAGCTCAGAAAAGCAATTCAAAATTCAAAATCGGGCCCAATTGGCCAAGGCGGGAAAATTCCCGCCTAAGGCACCTAGGTCGACTGGGCTGTCGACCTGGGCTAGCCATGTCGACAGGGCTGTCGACCTGGTCCAGAGCCAGGTCGAACCCAGCCCACCCTGGCTGGCCTGGTCTATGTTTGGTCGATTTTCAGAGGGCTGCTTTGTCACTAGGGCTAGGTGGCAGCACCAGATTGGCCTCTCCTTCAAACGAACGGCTATTGTTGAATCAAGCTCCATCGACGGTCTAAAACAACTCACAAACATTATAAAAGGGACCTAAGACCTAGCCTAAATCATACTATTTCATTCTAGCCTCAGGCCGCCGCCATTAAACCTAGAGCTCTGAATTAAAAATATAAAGAATAAAATTATAGAAGATGGAGGACGATTCTTGAAGGCTACAACTAGAAGCTACAACAACTACGACGCTTTAGACAACGAATTCGAGACTAATTGATTTGGGATTTTTATTTGCTTCATATTGTAAGTTCTATGTTACTTTTTTAGGCAAAAACGCTTAAAACAATATGGACATGCGATGAATTGAAACTGAATTTATGTACTATTGCTAATCCATTGTTTATATTATTTATCGTTGAATTATAATTTGGGGATATTGCTATGGCAACGTTGCAGGTTAAACTTGTCATGATTTTTATGTTGTTATGAATCATTTGGGCATAATTGTTTGGCAAGTTGGACTAATTCATGACCATGGAATCACTATGAAATACTTATGTTGATTAAACCATGCCTATGGTGCTAATTAAACCATGGCTATGACTATTGATGGAATTATGCCTGTGATGTTAATATACCCATCATGATTAATGAAAAATTTGGTATTGCTAGGTTATGCTGAAAAATTGGAATCATTATGTCTATAATGTTATTTGAGAATCATTATGTTAAACTAGAACCATTATGTTTATAATATTAGTTGAGAATCATTATGAACGCCAAATTGGAATCATTGTGTTTATAATGTTATTTGAGAATCATTATGTTAAGATATTAAATTAGAACCATTATGTTTATAATATTAGTTGAGAATCATTATGAACGCCAAATTGGAATCATTATGTTTATAATGCTATTTGAGAATCATTATGCTAAAATATTAAATTAGAACCATTATGTTTATAATATTAGTTGAGAATCATTATGAACGCCAAATTGGAATCATTATGTTTATAATGCTATTTGAGAATCATTATGCTAAAATATTAAATTACAACCATTATGTTTATAATATTAGTTGAGAATCATTATGAACGCCAAATTGGAATCATTATGTCTATAATGTTAGTTGAGGATCATTATGTTAAAAATGCTAAGTTAGAACCATTATGTTTATAATATTAGATGAGAATCATTATGATAAATTGGAATTATTATGTCTATGAGAATTATTATGTAAAAAAAATGCTAAATTGGAATCCACTATGCCTATTAGGATTACTATGCCTTTAATGTTTCATGTTTATAATAAAATTATTATGATGCCACAATGATTATTATGCCTATGATGCAAAGTTGAAATCATCATATTGGAATCATTACTATGCCAAGTTATGATCATACTAGTATTGCAACTATGTGATATGTTATAGCCTGTTTATTATGCAAGTAATGTTGTAACTGTCACATATGCCTATCACATGTTTGGTGTTATTCCCCTTTATCTCTTGAATTGTTTATACTTGTGAACGAAGTACGTTTATGTACGTTGGGGATACGATTGGGTAGAATAGGCAAAACTTGAATTAATTATAGGAATAAACTGTGAAATTTGTCATAAGTAGAACATGAAATATGGCACGAAAAACTTGACTTGAACATGCCATAACTTGACTTTAAACATGCCTTAGTTGGGCATGAAGTTGACATATGAACATGATAAGAACATGGGCATGACTTTAGAAAACAAGAAAGTGGCCAACTCGAGGTTGGGTTGAGTTTGTAGTGTAAATCTGCCCGGAACCGCCCGGCAAATCCAGTTGCTACAAACAATAGGATCCAATGTGGGTAGTTGGTCACATCGCGCTTGAAACCCGAGGTTGGGTTGAGTTCGTAGCGTAAACCTGCCCGGAACCGCCCGGCAAATCCAGTGGCTACGAACAACAGGATCCAATGTGAGTGGTTCGGTGCATTAACGAATCAATTAATGCCAAGAAGGGTTAAGTCATGAACATGAAAAGACAACTTAACCAACTTGAACACGATTTGAAGGGCTAAGTCATGAACTTGAAAACGACGACACTTAGCCAACCTGACATGACACGTAGGCGGATTAAGTCGCGAACTGAAACGACATACTTAACCATCTTGACATGACTAGACTAGAAAGCGATTGAGTCACGAATTACATGACTTGATCTGTTAGGCGGGATAGGTCACGAATTACATGACCTAATCTATTAGGCGAAACCCTAGACACGACCCCTTTCAGCAGTAACCCTCTAGATGTATCAAGGTACCCTGGGGCTAGGCCGGGTGGGGGCACGATTACTGGGCTGATTGTAAGAGGTGAACGACGGCAGTGGGGTACGCCAGTGTAGGTTTGGCGGACTACGATCGTGCACGTATCCGGGGCAGACACTGGGTATCCGTAGATTTATCTGTGCATCTTGAATCGTGTCAGGGGTTGACACCCTAGGGCTGATACACCTGAAGGTGGACCCAGCACAGGTGACTACATTCGTGATTAGCCGTATGACACGGACACTTGACGAGCTAGAACTTGTAGGGAGCCGATCGACTAGATAATCGCTCCGTAGGACCCCGTACTTGGGTCAGACCCCGTTTCAGGGTCATTTCATGATATTGGGCCGTGGGATTTATTTCGTGATTAACTTGTGACACGGGCTTAGTATACTAGTGAAGTCGATGCAACGGATCTCGAACATGTGATGCTTTACTTGACTTGTCTTGACTTATCCTGATCACCTTAGTTTATCTTGACACCATTCTTAAGTTTAGTTCCAGTTCATACATGACAGGTTGTTTTAACCGTTTTTACACTGAAAGTCACTAGAACTTACTCAGTCTTTATGACTGACCCTTTTCCTTTCGCCTCTTTTTCTTTCGTTTCCCCCCCAGGTTCTCAGGGAGGAATAACTAGCTCTTAGCTTGGATATCATTTGCTTTGGCTCAGCATGTACGGTTTGCTATGGCTGCTTCTTTTTACCGCACTTGGGGAATAAGCTGTTTTACTGTTTTTTTTAATTATTGCTTCTTTGGCTATTATTACAAGACAGTTGTAATGAAGTTACTTGAAATGTTTGTAAAAGACATGGTTTATTTTGGAATGAAATGAAGTTCTGTTTTGCTCAGAAATTCTTCCGCTGTTTACTTAATTATTTATTTATGTTCTGTCTTGTGATAATTCTGTGACGTTATCTCGATAATACCTCTCCAAAACTAGGGCATTCCCTTTGAGAGTTACCCTAGCGGAGGCGGGGTGTTACACTTGGTATCAGAGCAGAAGGATACCAAGACTGGGCAAAAGTTTTGAAAACATTTTGAATTTTTTTTTCAAAACCATTTACAAAGAAGCATTTTCCAAGAAAAAGTTTTTAAAGGCTATTCCCCAAAAGCCATTAGCACTATCCTTTGTTTCCTTGTTTGAATCTCTTTCCCTTTCTTTTCTCCATCTGTAGTCACTGTAGCTTTACCTGCGGCTAATCTTCTTTCTAGCTTCGTAGAGGGTTTTCCCGTATGATGGAGATAGTTTTCGTGAGGCTTGTTAACATGTTATATAGGATAGGTATGAGTGATAAGGATAAAGATAAGGCGGATGAGTCTTCCGGAGTGATTGAGCCAAGCATCCTTGAAGGCGTAAAAGTGGAAACATTGAGGCGAGTTCTGATTTGTGTCTTAGGAACGGAGATCTAGGAGCTAAGGAATCAAGAAGTCAAGCTAGTTAAAATACAGTGGGGTGAAGCCCTAGAAGACGCAACTTGGGAAATTTAAGAAAAGCTAAGCGCGCTATACCCATTTCTTTTTAGGGTACATTCTAGATCTATTTTTCCTATAGGTTTACATACATTTCTCTTGCTATCCATGTTTGTTTTGTTATCTCTTTGATCCTATCTTGAGAACCATAGGTAGAATCTTTTTGGATGTAAACATGTAATTGAAACATGTTATGATTGCAAAATGGTTGCAAGTGGTCGCAAGTGGTTGCTCGTGGATGCATGAATACACATTAGGCACTAGATCGGCTCAGGCACATTTTCATATTGCATATGCATGAGTGTTTATTTTGGAAACTTGGTTGTGCTATCATTTGGTTGTTGCATATGATTGAATGTTTGAGCACTCATGTAGAAATTGCGAATTATAGTAGGAAAAATTTGCATACATATTGGATTCATTTCACTAAACATATTTTGCATTTAGAAGATCAATCAGGCCTGATCATTAGCATTAGCTAAGGAACATATACACACACTTCGCATATGATCATAAAGCATTAGAAGTCTTTTAAGGACAATGGATACTCGTGTTTGATGGATGAGTAGATGGATGTTTGGATGTTAGGATATACATTCCTCCTAACTTGAAGATTTCGGGGACGAAATCCTTTTAAGTGGGGGAGAATGTAACACCCCGTGAATTCTATAACAGTGAAATTCGTAAATTAAAGTATAATTAATTTCAAATCAAAGAATTAAGGGAAACGGGATACGCCATTGTGTTCATCTCGGAAAAATACACGAAATAGAGTCTGAGTTTTCGAAAAACGGAGTCCGTATGAAGAAGATATGGCCTCCGGAAGTTTCTGAATTAAGTTTAAAATTCGAACATAAGAAAACAGCTCAGAAAAGCAATTCAAAATTCAAAATCGGGCCCAATTGGCCAAGGCGGGAAAATTCCCGCCTAAGGCACCCAGGTCGACTGGGCTGTCGACCTGGGCTAGCCATGTCGACAGGGCTGTCGACAGGCCTGTCGACAGGGCTGTCGACCTGGTCCAGAGCCAGGTCGAACCCAGCCCACCCTGGCTGGCCTGGTCTATGTTTGGTCGATTTTCAGAGGGCTGCTTTGTCACTAGGGCTAGGTGGCAGCACCGGATTGGCCTCTCCTTCAAACGAACGGCTATTGTTGAATCAAGCTCCATCGACGGTCTAAAACAACTCACAAACATTATAAAAGGGACCTAAGACCTAGCCTAAATCATACTATTTCATTCTAGCCTCAGGCCGCCGCCATTAAACCTAGAGCTCTGAATTAAAAATATAAAGAATAAAATTATAGAAGATGGAGGACGATTCTTGAAGGCTACAACTAGAAGCTACAACAACTACGACGCTTTAGACAACGAATTCAAGACTAATTGATTTGGGATTTTTATTTGCTTCATATTGTAAGTTCTATGTTACTTTTTTAGGCAAAAACGCTAAAACAATATGGACATGCGATGAATTGAAACTGAATTTATGTACTATTGCTAATCCATTGTTTATATTATTTATCGTTGAATTATAATTTGGGGATATTGCTATGGCAACGTTGCAGGTTAAACTTGTCATGATTTTTATGTTGTTATGAATCATTTGGGCTTAATTGTTTGGCAAGTTGGACTAATTCATGACCATGGAATCGCTATGAAATACTTATGTTGATTAAACCATGCCTATGGTGCTAATTAAACCATGGTTATGACTATTGATGGAATTATGCCTGTGATGTTAATATACCCATCATGATTAATGAAAAATTTGGTATTGCTAGGTTATGATGAAAAATTGGAATTATTATGTCTATAATGTTATTTGAGAATCATTATGTTAAACTAGAACCATTATGTTTATAATATTAGTTGAGAATCATTATGAACGCCAAATTGGAATCATTGTGTTTATAATGTTATTTGAGAATCATTATGTTAAGATATTAAATTAGAACCATTATGTTTATAATATTAGTTGAGAATCATTATGAACGCCAAATTGGAATCATTATGTTTATAATGCTATTTGAGAATCATTATGCTAAAATATTAAATTAGAACCATTATGTTTATAATATTAGTTGAGAATCATTATGAACGCCAAATTGGAATCATTATGTTTATAATGCTATTTGAGAATCATTATGCTAAAATATTAAATTAGAACCATTATGTTTATAATATTAGTTGAGAATCATTATGAACGCCAAATTGGAATCATTATGTCTATAATGTTAGTTGAGGATCATTATGTTAAAAATGCTAAGTTAGAACCATTATGTTTATAATATTAGATGAGAATCATTATGATAAATTGGAATTATTATGTCTATGAGAATTATTATGTAAAAAAAATGCTAAATTGGAATCCACTATGCCTATTAGGATTACTATGCCTTTAATGTTTCATGTTTATAATAAAATTATTATGATGCCGCAATGATTATTATGCCTATGATGCAAAGTTGAAATCATCATATTGGAATCATTACTATGCCAAGTTATGATCATACTAGTGTTGCAACTATGTGATATGTTATAGCCTGTTTATTATGCAAGTAATGTTGTAACTGTCACATATGCCTATCACATGTTTGGTGTTATTCCCCTTTATCTCTTGAATTGTTTATACTTGTGAACGAAGTACGTTTATGTACGTTGGGGATACGATTGGGTAGAATAGGCAAAACTTGAATTAATTATAGGAATAAACTGTGAAATTTGGCATAAGTCGAACATGAAATATGGCACGAAAAACTTGACTTGAACATGCCATAACTTGACTTTAAACATGCCTTAGTTGGGCACGAAGTTGACATATGAACATGATAAGAACATGGGCATGACTTTAGAAAACAAGAAAGTGGCCAACTCGAGGTTGGGTTGAGTTTGTAGTGTAAATCTGCCCGGAACCGCCCGGCAAATCCAGTTGCTACAAACAATAGGATCCAATGTGGGTAGTTGGTCACATCGCGCTTGAAACCCGAGGTTGGGTTGAGTTCGTAGCGTAAACCTGCCCGGAACCGCCCGGCAAATCCAGTGGCTACGAACAACAGGATCCAATGTGAGTGGTTCGGTGCATTAACGAATCAATTAATGCCAAGTAGGGTTAAGTCATGAACATGAAAAGACAACTTAACCAACTTGAACACGATTTGAAGGGCAAAGTCATGAACTTGAAAACGACGACACTTAGCCAACCTGACATGACACGTAGGCGGATTAAGTCGCGAACTGAAACGACATACTTAACCATCTTGACATGACTAGACTAGAAAGGGATTGAGTCACGAATTACATGACTTGATCTGTTAGGCGGGATAGGTCACGAATTACATGACCTAATCTATTAGGCGAAACCCTAGACACGACCCCTTTCAGCAGTAACCCTCTAGATGTATCAAGGTACCCTGGGGCTAGGCCGGGTGGGGGCACGATTACTGGGCTGATTGTAAGAGGTGAACGACGGCAGTGGGGTACGCTAGTGTAGGTTCAGCGGACTACGATCGTGCACGTATCCGGGGCAGACACTGGGTATCCGTAGATTTATCTGTGCATCATGAATCGTGTCAGGGGTTGACACCCTAGGGCTGATACACCCGAAGGTGGACCCAGCACAGGTGACTACATTCGTGATTAGCCGTATGACACGGACACTTGACGAGCTAGAACTTGTAGGGAGCCGATCGACTAGATAATCGCTCCGTAGGACCCCGTACTTGGGTCAGACCCCGTTTCAGGGTCATTTCATGATATTGGGCCGTGGGATTTATTTCGTGATTAACTTGTGACACGGGCTTAGTATACTAGTGAAGTCGATGTAACGGATCTCGAACATGTGATGCTTTACTTGACTTGTCTTGACTTATCCTGATCACCTTAGTTTATCTTGACACCATTCTTAAGTTTAGTTCCAGTTCATACATGACAGGTTGTTTTAACCGTTTTTACACTGAAAGTCACTAGAACTTACTCAGTCTTTATGACTGACCCTTTTCCTTTCGCCTCTTTTTCTTTCGTTTCCACCCCAGGTTCTCAGGGAGGAATAACTAGCTCTTAGCTTGGATATCATTTGCTTTGGCTCAGCATGTACGGTTTGCTATGGCTGCTTCTTTTTACTGCACTTGGGGAATAAGCTGTTTTACTGTTTTTTTAATTATTGCTTCTTTGGCTATTATTACAAGACAGTTGTAATGAAGTTACTTGAAATGTTTGTAAAAGACATGGTTTATTTTGGAATGAAATGAAGTTCTGTTTTGCTCAAAAATTCTTCCGCTGTTTACTTAATTATTTATTTATGTTCTGTCTTGTGATAATTCTGTGACGTTATCTCGATAATACCTCTCCAAAACTAGGGCATTCCCTTTGAGAGTGACCCTAGCTGAGGCGGGGTGTTACAATAATCGTTTCTGGCGCTGTTTTTCTTCAGTTTTGAATTAAACATTCCAGACAATCCAACCGTCGGATCTTCACAAAGTTGGTGACGTTGGAAAGATATTTCCAAGGCGAACCCAACGGTTGCGGTTTCGGGAAAATACAATGGTCGGATTTCCCGCACTAGTCGTTTGAAATCATGGTTTCAAGACACGAACTGCACGGCCACGTTTTGTTTTAATTCTATTTATATTTATATAGCTATATAAATATAGTTCTTTCAAAAATTCCTATATCGTTTCTACTTCAATTATTTCACTAACGCCTTTAAATTTCGCCATAACCTCCATTGTACGGGAGGGTCTGGGAAAATTCCCAAATAGCCACACGGGCGTCTCATATCAAAAAGAAAAAGAAAAAGCCAAGCGGCTAGCCAACAGGCTCATAAAATCATCACCCAAACAAAGCAGTAAATGTGTACCTATTTGTCGGGCACAAAATTTTATTTTTCTTCTCTAGCCCCTTTTCTTTAACCTGTTCAATAGATATGCATGTACATATATACAATTTCTAACACTTATCATTTTCCATTCAATTTCATATTTGATTTGCTTTGGTTTAAAAACACCATTCATTCTAATGTTGCATGCATAGGCTAAAATCATATCATTAGCTAATTAATGTATATTTCAACTCATGCACGTTTATTTGAACAAGTGGCTATTTTTAACACTTCACATTTCAAAGATGATAATTTTGGCGAACTAAAATAGATTTCAACACATGACTATTTTATTTATTTCCTATGCATGTTAAAAATAATATTTCTACCACAAATATTTATTTCAACGTCCGCATATCTTTAGCATATCACAAATATGATAAAAATGATATTTTTATCATTCAAAATATTTGTTCAACAAATGGATGTTTTCAATACTTCATAGTTTCAATAAAAATGTAATTTTTATTGTACGATCTTTTTATTCAAGACATGAACCTTTCCACTGCACACACTTCTCAACAAATGAGCATTTCCACACATGGACATTTTATTTATGTTGTTCATATTGGAAAGATGGGATTTTTATTGTTGAAACTATTTATATAAGGCGAATATTTTTCATACTTCATATAAATATAAAAATGTGATTTTTATTGTTAACACACTTCTTTCATTCACAAATGAATTTAATTTTCACACAACACTTTTCAACACACAAACGTTTCCACACATGGATATAGTTTCAACATATGGCTTTAATTTCAACGCATGAAAATAATTTCAACATATGAAAATAATTCTAACATACAAAGATTATTCAAAATTTCGGCAGCATAACGGCAGGGTAGTTAAAACCGGCACCGTCCCTAGTACGGCTCCTCGCTCTACCTTAAAACCTCACGGTTTTTGACAATGGGGATTCATGCATCTAATTCGCACGCAGGCAGCATGTTTATTTTTTTTATTTCCACAAATATTTCCAATTCATTTCAATCACCAATGGGTATTTTTCAACCACAACCAAACAATACCAACCATAAACAATTATTCAACCATTCGTATTTTTCATCCAATATTTCACACCAATTCACTACAATAAATATCTTCCATGGTTTATGGACGAGGGGAGTATATATATATATATATATATATATATATATATATATATATATATATATATTGCTATATTTCACTTGCATTTCAACACATATATCCATTATTCTATGCATGTACAATTCATACTACGCTTATATAGCTTACACTACGTATGTACATGAGGTATACAACACGTATGTAATTTATATTTCGCTAATATAAATTATACACGACATTTTCCATTCAATTTCACGTTAATTTAGATTTCTCACATTGGTTTTCGGAGTGCTAAAAATTAATACGATGTCAGAAAAATCCGCGGCTTCTTCTATTGGGTAGAGAGCTTCCTTGCGGTCCCGATGTTTCCTGTTTCATCGAATTTCGTCAAAACACTAAAAAGATATGATTTTTCAAAGTGTAAAGATCAAAGAAAAACTCACTTTCACGAAGCTTCAAAACTAGGTTTACAGTTTTCGCGAAATTAGTGGCACATGGGGACGATCGGGGGTGCTGACGTGGAAGAGGACGGCGAGGGCTTCACGCCGCTGGTGGTTTGAGGGGGTGCGGTGGCAGATCGGAGCGGCGGCGGCGCTGGGAAGGTCGGGACTTCCTGGCCTCGATTCAGGAGGCACAGGTGACGAGGGTGGCGATGCTGGGATCAGATTTGAAGAGGGGGCTGAGGCGCGTCGAATGGTGGTGGTGGCGAAGTCTGGAAGTGACTGTGGCGGCGGCGGTGGAGGAGAGAAGGTCAGGAGCGGGTTTCACCGTTGATCGGGGGGGTTTCTTTTTTAAAAAAAAAAATTTATGAAAGGAAAATTCTGATTGGCCGAGGACTATATTAAATTTTTAAATAGTGTTTTCTCAAGCGAACTCCTTTTTAAACCCAACGACTATCGCCCTAGCTAAATACCCCCATTCCGAACACAATGGGATATGTTTCGTAGCCCAATCCGACTGTTACAGTCAGTTATTTTTCAAATTAAAGTATAAAACATTTAATTTTTAACTCTGAACGCACATTTCAATTTGCCAGGGCCACAAAATGATTCGAAAAATTCTATAAAAATAAATCTAGCTATGTTTTGACGCTACGGTCCCAACAAAACTAGTTTCGTTGAATTCTGAGGTCGTTTGAAAAATGGCCATTTTCTGGTCGATCCAATTTAATAGAAATTGACCAATCACATTTTCTTTTGCCACGCTCACATACTAGCTTCAAAATTTATGAAATTTGAAACCTAGCAATAGTTTGACATCCCGGACCCAATAAAAGTGGTTTCGTCGAATTCCGAGGTCGTATGCAAAATATCAATCTTCCAGGGCTATATATTCCATATACCGACCCCTCTGAAAATTCATTCGGCCATAACTTTTGATTCCCGTTATGAAACTTCGATTTTTCAGATTCGTTAGAAAGGTATTGACTAACAGATTCAAATATTTTTGGTTTCGCTAAAATCCGTTACATTTTCCACCCTGCACAGTCTGTCAAAGTTTGAATTCAATTTTCAAACAGACTCACTATTTCTAATTCACTATTTTATTGAAATATTCAATTTCAATTGTTCAAATTCCTTTGAAATAACCAATTTAAAATTTTTAAATTGGCTCGTATTTTCCGGGTTATTACATTGGTTTAGTATGTGTGCATTTGTGTATATAGAGAAATAAAAATTTAACGTTTTAAATTTGGAATGAAACAGAGTTGTTGGTGGATGAACGAAATAAAAACATTGAACCAATAAATGATATAAAAAATAAAAATATCTTGCACACAAATGAAGTCGGATTACAATTAAGTACATATAATTTTTTTGTGGTACTTGGAGACTGTGGTTACGGTGTGAATATAAAACGTACATGGTAACATAGGGTAGGATTTAATATTAAAGAAATCTCTTAATATCACCTACCCCAAATAATCTACGTCAACCTAAGCTGAAAAATACGCTGCTATCCTACACCCTATTGAAATAACATTGTTCTTATCCAATATATCTTCTATAAAATCACGCCTTCGTTCACTTTTTCCTTCAGACAAAAATTAGTTTTCCCCAAATTAATCTTCCCGAATTCACCGTTAATGGCCTTCCATAGAAATCAGCAGCGCCTCCTCTTCCTTCAGTTGATCGAAGACCTGAAGCCACCACTTAGTTCGCAACCATCGACCCACTGCAACATCTGTTGTCCACTGTTATCACAACACCGAAATCAAATCGCTTACCCTAATCGCCATCGCTTCAACTTATTTCATATCAAAATCCGTTGTTCCTAATTGAAGAAACCAACTCACGCACCAAATCGTCATCGTTTCAGCAATTTTCCGGTTCACCGCATCCACCAGTGCCTCCAAGTCAAAGGCCGCAACCACCACCGAAGCCCAATTCGACATTTTTTGCATCTTCCCTGCTGCTTCCTGCTCGTCTCCTCTTCGCTGTTTGCAAGTGAGCATCTCACTCATGATTAAATCTTATTTCAAGTAATTTAGTTTTAAATGAATTAGAAGAATAAAGATTTAGGGTAAAATCTGTTAACTGTCGCCTTGTGGTCAAACTCTGTTCGTGAGATATCAACTGAGACTTAGATTTTCACATTTCCCTATATACCCTCGCCACGGTTTGAAGGATGAAACTCTGTTGTCCGTACACTATTAACTATACATACATAGGCACTTACAGCTTATTGAAACATGGAGTATATTTGTCCTGCTTTGTGGAGAAATGGGGAAAAACTTACCTGTTTGGGTTTAAAATCTGAAATACATATTCATAGTGTTTGTTGAATTGTAGTGTGTTTGCAGGTGTATATGCTTATTTGCTTATGTATACACGTATGTTTTGGCACACTGAATCCTATTGTTTCATAGTTAAAAGGGAGATTAAGAAAGAAATTGTCTGACCTAGTCGTACTGCTTGTAATCTACAAATTGTTACCCTGTAGCCTTGACAAACTTGAACTATGTTTGCTTTAGTTTAAACACAAAATCCCTTGCTTGGATTATAACCTTATCTGTATGTTGCATGGAATATTTAGGTTAAATCTATGCCATAAATTTTATGGCATGCGTATACTCCTTAAAAATTGTACAAAATCTGTTGTGTCTACATAATACTATTAGGATCTGAATACATATAAGTGTGAAACTTAACAGCATCCCGAAGTGTGATGTATTCCCTTGTTACAACATTCCATACTAATTGTGTTAACAGTGATGAATCTACACATTTTTGAGTCTGCAAATGATTCAGTATACCATTTCATCCATCAAGATTCCTTCAACTCATCGATATATCAATTTTTTAGTATGAAATGTACTCTTTGTTTTGCATGCAATTTGATGTTTACTTATTTTGTTTTACCCTCTAGGATTAGTGTTGATTAGCATGATTTGGATTCATTGTTTGAAAAATGAATTGCATTAGATCCAGACATCTTTTTTCAATGGGTCAGCATGTCATTTATTTCGTTAGTCTCAAGATAATTTAGTGGTTGATCATTCCGTGGTATGAATTGGTTGAACCCCTATATAAACTTATTTTACTTTTTTGAAAAAGCATAGATATGTTGTGAAAACCCGTAACTCCCCCATAAAGGAAAGCGTCGGATAGTTCGAGAACAAGCCACAACGGAACGCAGACAGAAGAACATTTCATTGTTATTACAACAATGCACCAGATTACAAGAATATACAGAGTAAAAATGAATATTACACAGAAATATCAGAGATTTAAATTACATTTAAATACATCGCAGCGGAAAATAATACAATACACAACTAGAAGGAGATATACGGATACAAAGCTTTCCGGATATCGTTCCAGCTATAAACCAGGATCCTGTGAATATAAATCTGCAAAACCAAAACTACTAGCTGCCCGTGTCAAAATAAGGGCACCCAGAGTTTAGGTTAAAACAATAAACCCCAGGTCAGTCATGTGACTGGTGTGAGAACTAAAACAGTTATTAATCTTTATTTTAAAGCTAGGCAAATCAAGGGACCATGCCGTATAACACGGAACGGGTTTCCTCCCAAGAATACCAGTGCATAAAACAGACAGCGCAATGCTAAATAAAGAAAAATGAAGCTGTTATAAGACCCAGGTCCTATCACACAATGCAACGCAAGCCGGGGGATAGGGTTTTCCCTAATAACAGCCAAAGAATGCTTGATACGTTTAAAACAAATCATTTGATACTATTATAAGTGCATAGTGTATAAAACAACTTCAAATCATAAGTATCAATCATAGGCGGCATGGGTACCATATATCATGTCGCCATACTAGTTCTACAATTAAAACCGCAAATGTCACGTATTTGGAAATTGGATTTCCGTCTATGAACCGAGGCAAAAGATAGTCCTCAACCGATTCGAGACAATCTAGCCCATGTCTCCGGAGCAGCCGCAACTGCCCCTTGGATCCTCAGGGTCGGTCCACCGATGTGGATTATAGTGCCTGAACAATACGCTTCTCCGCCCTTTGGGGCGTAAATGAGCCAACTAAATGACTCCATTGGTTCGAGAACGACCGATCAATCCGAGGCGCCTCGCAACAGCAACAACCACATAAGTCAAACTCGTCAGGGCGTGTAAAACCACTGACGCCACTTTTTAGCTAGAAAGAAACGCATGCCCTCCCTGACGTCCTCTCCCGTTTTTGGTTCATACCGGGTGTGAAACACGCGAAGGGAACGTTACACAAAGCTACGCCACAAAGGCCTTGCTTTGATCATCACCACAAGACTTTGCTTTTCAACAGAAGTCTCGATCAATTGCCACTTAGGCATGCCACACAGGCAATTCACTCCATGCGTTTGATATCCATCAATATATAACCCCTGAGCTCGTACGTCTCAGAGAAGGGCGTTAAGCAAAAGAATAAATTCTCCGCCGCCAAACAGATATATATTTAATAGAGATCAATCACACGGACTAAAATCCAATGTCAGACACACAGTCCATTTACAAGTCCGTTCTGGGTCTGAACGAAACCGGAGGCACCTAGTACCCCGCATATCCATCGATCTCCAAGTACGTCTGGACGATCACCAACTGTTTCCATCTTCTTGGGTGTACAGCCCAATCAAGATCATCAGTAATCACCCAAACGACGTGAAGACTTCCGGTCTTCGACCATCGTCTTCATCTTCGACTTATCGTCGTATCAGTTATTCAGAATGGGATAAACCCGGTCTTCCCGAATAACTCGCGTATATTTTATAAAAGTGCTACACAAACACAACATACGCCTCATTCCAATTCATCAGTCACTAACCGCAAATTAATCAAGAGAATAATTCCCCAAATATTAACCCCGAAGGCCGAAACCAACATCAGATCAATATCCAGAAAACCGTTCTGCTTAGCTAACCGACAGTTAGTTTCTGATTTCACATTCATAGGGAAAGGTTCCCATTAATTTTATCCAAGATAAATTTCTTGAATTTATTCTTTATTCTATTCTTTTGAATTTCGATTCAACTAGCCGGGATTAACGAAACTTACCGAAGTAATCATTTGTTTTAATTTCCCAATCCCAACATATTAATCCCATGAAGTAAAACTGGTAATACTTCATATCTAACACCACAGTGTTATCGGTAAATTCAATTACCATTTCACGTTCAAATCTAATTAAAGATTTAACTATCGCCTGGAGCAAAACTGGTGATACTCCATTCTCGATTATTTCAATCTAATTAAAGATTCATTAAAACTCCACTTAGTTTTGATCTTTGACTGGGTTAAAGAATCAATGTCATTTAAAAACACGGTTCACGATAAACCCAAAATCACATTCATTAATCATCGGGTTAAAGAACGAGTGTTATTTAAAACACTGTCCACGATAAACCCAAAAATCAATATCGATTCAATTCCAATTAAATCTTATTTAATTGGTACACTTCATTAAATCTAAATAAAAAGATTTAATCTTTTCTCAACTGGGTTCAAGAACAGTGTTAGTGAAGACACCATTCACGACAAACCCAAATCACATTTGATATTCAATATAAGGCTCTGAATAGAAAATATATCGGCTTATATTCAATATCAAATTCTACGATTAACAAATGTCGTATTGGAAATAACGATATAAATATATCTTTCAAATTTCCATAACAACATCTGTATAATCACGAATTCCAACATCGAAATATTCCGAAGACAATTTCGATTCAAATCCACTCCAATGCAATCATTGGATATTCTGGTTATTTTCAAAACCCTTTTTAAATTCAATTCATTTATTTAAAAATAAATAGAATTATAATTCTAGTTCAAAG
Source organism: Allium sativum (assembly GCA_030737875.1). Lineage (NCBI taxonomy): Eukaryota > Viridiplantae > Streptophyta > Magnoliopsida > Asparagales > Amaryllidaceae > Allium > Allium sativum. Next base: position 41,721,788 of record CM060916.1, read on the forward strand.
CCAGTTCATTTCGATAAAAACCTATTTTTATCTTTTCAAATATGGAGTTTTTCATCCCAATCCTTTCTAAATCATTTCTTATGATTTTACACAAATTATTACTATTTTTAATAATTTTATCAAGGCCCGTACAGTCGATTTCCAACAATGGCCATCGAACTGCACTTACAGCGACCCTTTTCAAATTTGATTTGGACATAATTCCAAATCCAACCGTTAGATTTCAAATTTCTAATATTCGTTAGAAAGCTCTTTTCGATACGAACCCAACGGTTCCAGTTTTAGGAGAATCCGACGGTCGGATCTCCCGTAATGTCCGTTTGAAATAAATGGTCGAAATTCACGAACTGCCGCGGCGCGGCGCGTTCTATTCAGGCCATTATATTATATATATAATATATATATAATATATACTTCATCGATTTCTATTTAAAACGAATTATATAAATAGTTTTAAATTCATTTCAAAAGCAATTTCAACTTTCTTTTCAATTCAAATCAAAATTGAATTCTTCTTTATAAATTCGTTTTGAAAATTCATCTCTATTCAGTTCAAATTTCAGTTCAATTTGAATTCAATTCAATTCGCCTTCAATTCAATTTGAATTCGTTTTCAATTCAATTCATTTCGAAATCGTTTTCAATTCAATTCATTTCGAAATCGTTTTCAATTCAATTCATTTCGAAATTGCTTTCAATTCAATTCATTTCGAAATCGCTTTCAATTCAATTCATTTCGAAATCATTTTCAATTTAATTCATTTCGAAATCGTTTTCAATTTAATTCATTTCGAAATCGTTTTCAATTTAATTCATTTCGAGATCGTTTTCAATTCAATTCATTTCGAAATCGTTTTCAATTCAATTCATTTCGAAATCGTTTAAAATCGATATAAATATCGTTCACGTCAAAATGGCGTCAATCAAATCAACACGGCTTCATAAATTTCTATTTTCAAATATTCTATTTCAAATATTTCTTTCTCAAAATAGTTGTTATTATCAAAATATTTCGTTCAACACATGACCAATCTCAATGGATGAGTACTGTCAACACATGAACCTTTATTTTATATTGATAAAGATGTAAATTTTATTACTAAAATATTTCGTTCAACACATGACCAATCTCAATGGATGAAACTGTCAACACATGAACCTTTATTTTATATTGATAAAGATGTAAATTTTATTACTAAAATATTTCGTTCAACACATGACCAATCTCAATGGATGAAACTGTCAACACATGAACCTTTATTTTTTTATTGATAAAGATGTAAATTTTATTACTAAAATATTTCGTTCAACACATGACCAATCTCAATGGATGAAACTGTCAATACATGAACCTTTATTTTATATTATTCTTTGTTTTTCAAATTGGAATGAGGCCCAATCAATTACTATATAAAATTAATTATATGGATTTTCATACAACTTATGTATATAATAGCATTGAAAATAATCAACCATCAACCAAAGTGCACTACACTGTATAAGCATCAAGTATAGATATTCCACGCTTATAACAGCCTGTCAATCAATCGATCGACATATTTAATCAATCAGGATGAGTGAACTTCAAATTTCATCCTAACACCTGTGTGGGGTTTCAAACAATCAAACACAGATTTAGTTGTGCAGTTGGGCGATGTGTAAAATTTATCGTCCCAATCAATGTCCTTCAAATAGGTGTACTAAACAAACCGTCTGGTTTGTAAATGAATATTTATTTATTCACATTCACGTTAAAAATTATATTTTTAACGATAAAACATTTTATTCCAACATTTGAATTTCTATTCAGTTCATTCTTTTAAATAAAATGATATTTTTATTTTTCTAACTTATTTTAGAAAATTTCGGCGGCATAACGGCACGATACTAGAAACGGGACGAGGCCTAGCCTTATCCCCGGTCTAGTGAAGGCCCACGCCATTCACACATCAATCAAATCCATTCATTTCACCAAACAATTCAATTTCAAATCAAATCATCTAACTAATCTATGCAACCAAAACAAACAAGTCCATGGTCTGTGGACGATTGTGTCGGGTGCTACTAAGCACCGTCTGCATCCTAGTATATATATATAACTAGAAAAGAAATTGAAGAGTGAGAAATTCTCACATATTGCTATCCTAGCTCCACGGCACTTCATTGATAGAAATCTTCATCGCTATCGCATCTTCGTTATCTTCGTTGCTCGTAGCCACTACATATATAAAAATCACACATTTTTATATTTTGATGTCTTTAAAATAAAAATCACATTTTTATTTATTTACTTTAATTTAAAAATCATATTTTTTATAATCGCTTCCTATATTTAAAAATCGAATTTTTATTCCGTTATTCAATATATAAAAATCGAATTTTTATTCCGTTATTCAATATATAAAAATCGAATTTTTATTCCGTTATTCAATATATAAAAATCGAATTTTTACTACTATGTTATATAGATAAAAATTATAATTTATCACGCTATTTTCCATATGAAGATTTCGCATTTTCTAAAATAAAGATTTCGCCTTTATAAAAACATAGACTTCGCCCTTTCAAATTTAAAGATTTCATCTTTATAAAAATCTCATTTTTATTTTTCTACACATATAAAGATGATATTTTTAATATTCCTATCATGTAAAAATTATATTTTTATTGCTTTAAAAATATAAGAATCATACCTTACTTCTTCTACTTAACAAAAATTCCGTCTTTTCTATTTTTAAAAATATGATCTTTATTTTTGCAAGTTCAAATCTTTTTCTTTTAAAAGATTAAACCTTTTTCTATTTCAAAGTTTAAACCTTTTTCCTATTTTAAACCTTAAAATAAAATCAGTTTTTATTTCCTTTAAAAATTCAGTTTTAAAATTCTTTTTCAAATCAGTTTTTGCATCATTAAAAAAAAACAGTTTTTACATCTTTAAATAAACAGTTTTTGCATCTTTTAAAAATTCAGTTTTTAAATCTAAACAAAAAAACAAAAAAAATCAGAAATTACCTTTTTTTTATATCATTTAAAAGGAATCGGTTTTTTTTCTTTTTGCAAAACAAAAATAAAAACAAAAATAAAATAACCTAATTTCTTACCGTAGCCTGCGAAGGGGAGGAAAGAAGAAGGAGGCGTCGGCGGCAGGCTTCGAGGTGGTGGTGCTCGGTGGTGTCGGCGTCGAGGTAAGGGCGGGGTCTTCGATAGTGAGGGCGGCGGCTTCGAGGTGTTGTTCGGTGGGAGGAGGAGGCTGGACGGAGGGGTGGGGCGGCGGCTTCGATTTGCGTCGGCGGCGATGTCTGGAGGGTGGGCGGCGGCTCGATTTGATTTAGGTTTTCCTTCTTTTTTTCGTTTCTGGTAAATGAATCGGGGGGGGGGGGGGGGCAAGCAGAAGAAAAGGAGGGAAATAATATATATTTTTTTTCCTTTTTATTATTTAATTATTTAATTTTGCAAAAAGGTTGACTTTTACATACGACCTCGAAACGAGGCCTACCGCCTGTCGTCCATAGCGTTTTACCCCCATTCCGAACACAATGGGACATGTTTCGTAAGCTGGTTTGATCGTTTCGATCAGTTTCCATTGTATTTACATTTAAATCGCTATATTGAATTTTAAACGTACATTTCAAATTACCGGGGTCACATACTAACTCTATAAATCCCAGAAAAATATTTTCTAACTTCGTATTGACGATGCGGTCCTAACAAAACTAGTTTCGTCGAATTCTGAGACCGTATGAAAAATGGCCAATTTCCAGTCGATTAAAATCAACTGAAACTGGTCAAATGCGTTTTCCTTTGCCACGCTCACATATTGATTCGAAAAATTATGAAATTTGAAACCTAGCAATAATTCGACATCACGGACCCAACAAAACTGGTTTTGTCGAAATCCGAGGTCGTTTGCAAAATTCCCATTTTTAAGGGCCTGAATTCCATAGCGACTATTCAGAATTTTCAACTGGACATATCCTTTGATCCTCGCTATGAAAATTTGATTATTCGGATTCGTTGGAAAGATATTACCAATTATATCCTAATGTTTTTGGTTTCACTAAAATCCGGATTGTTTTGCACCCGGTACATTCATTTGAAGTTTGAAATCGAATTATCGAACTACCGCGCCATTTTCAATTCTATTTTTAGTTATATATAAATATTTATATTCTAACGACGACGCGTATAATATATACGTCGAATTTTATTCAAAATAAATTTCTCGTCGATATTATTTAAAATAATCTATTTTAAATGTTCAAAATTTGCTAAAATGGCCAAAATAAAAATTTTAAACTGGCTCAGAATTTGCGGGTTATTACAATCTCCCCCACTTAAAACTTTTCGTCCCCGAAAAGGAACAAAGTCGAAAGTGGTTTGATCATTCAACTCTACGCTCGATCTGGTTTCCATTCTCCAACACTTTAGTTTCTGAGAATTTTCAAAATTTCAAAAATTTGGCTAACACCCTAAATTTTCGAAAAATTTCGCCATAACCTCCCCTGCACCGGGAGCATCGGGGAATTTCAAATAGCTTCCCCGGTCCTTCAGATCTCAAAAAGAAAAGAAAAAGCCAAGCGGGTAGCCAATAGGCGCATAAAATCATCATCACCCAAACAAAATAGTAAATTGTGTAGTAAACATGTACCTATTTGTCGGGCAAACAAATTTTATTCTCTGGCTCTAGCCTCCTTGCTATGACCTGTTCAATGTAAGTATATGTATATGCAAGCAAATGCGACCAATTTTCAATATAATTCAATTTTTGATTCAATTAGGCCAAATGGTTCAAAACTATCAAACAATTAAATAAGCAACACAAACATCAATCAATTAGTGAGTTAGAGTTTCAAATCATAATTTGATATATATACAGAAAATCATGTTTTGGTGCCAATTCACAACAATGTGTTCTAACTATATTAGTTTTGGTTCTCACACCAGTCTAATGGAAACATATAGAAATCACACCTTCGAAACACGAAAATAAATACTGGTGATGGCGCGCCATCATCAGAATCATGTCCGGGCGACTAGAGTGTGACTCTATATCTATCCAGTATATTAAAATTTCGAATACATGCGGATCAGACGTATACGCAAAATCTATATATACTGGATTGTCCGACTCAATATAAATAGATAATCAAATACGAATAATTGATTTAAATTTTCAAAACAAAAATTTGTTTTCACTTTCAAAAATATACTCTTCACACTCGTTCTAGGATACTACTGATCCCATCTCTAACGAGTCATTCTCGTTGGATATTACTAATCCAATATCTGATGAATTCTTTCGTACGGTTCTAATGTGTCTTGTTCTCGAGCTCTGTAAACCAAAGCTCTGATACCAACTGTGAAAACCCGTAACTCCCCCGTAAAGGAAAGTGTCGGATAGTTCGAGAACAAGCCACAACGGAACGCAGACAGAAGAACATTTCATTGTTATTACAACAATGCACCAGATTACAAGAATATACAGAGTAAAAATGAATATTACACAGAAATATCAGAGATTTAAATTACATTTAAATACATCGCAGCGGAAAATAATACAATACACAACTAGAAGGAGATATACGGATACAAAGCTTTCCGGATATCGTTCCAGCTATAAACCAGGATCCTGTGAATATAAATCTGCAAAACCAAAACTACTAGCTGCCCGTGTCAAAATAAGGGCACTCAGAGTTTAGGTTAAAACAATAAACCCCAGGTCAGTCATGTGACTGGTGTGAGAACTAAAATAGTTATTAATCTTTATTTTAAAGCTAGGTAAATCAAGGGACCACGCCGTATAACACGGAACGGGTTTCCTCCCAAGAATACCAGTGCATAAAACAGACAGCGCAATGCTAAATAAAGAAAAATGAAGCTGTTATAAGACCCAGGTCCTATCACACAATGCAACGCAAGCCGGGGGATAGGGTTTTCCCTTATAACAGCCAAAGAATGCTTGATACGTTTAAAACAAATCATTTGATACTATTATAAGTGCATAGTGTATAAAACAACTTCAAATCATAAGTATCAATCATAGGCGGCATGGGTACCATATATCATGTCGCCATACTAGTTCTACAATTAAAACCGCAAATGTCACGTATTTGTAAATTGGATTTCCGTCTATGAACCGAGACAAAAGATAGTCCTCAACCGATTCGAGACAATCTAGCCCATGTCTCCGGAGCAGCCGCAACTGCCCCTTGGATCCTCAGGGCCGGTCCACCGATGTGGATTATAGTGCCTAAACAATACGCTTCTCCGCCGTTTGGGGCGTAAATGAGCCAACTAAATGACTCCATCGGTTCGAGAAGACCGATCAATCCGAGGCGCCTCGCAACAGCAACAACCACATAAGTCAAACTCCTCAGGGCGTGTAAAACCACTGACGCCACTTTTTAGCTAGAAAGAAACGCATGCCCTCCCTGACGTCCTCTCCCGTTTTTGGTTCATACCGGGTGTGAAACACGCGAAGGGAACGTTACACAAAGCTACGCCACAAAGGCCTTGCTTTGATCATCACCACAAGACTTTGCTTTTCAACAGAAGTCTCGATCAATTGCAACTTAGGCATGCCACACAGGCAATTCACTCCATGCGTTTGATATCCATCAATATATAACCCCTGAGCTCGTACGTCTCAGGGAAGGGCGTTAAGCAAAAGAATAAATTCTCCGCCGCCAAACAGATATATATTTAATAGAGATCAATCACACGGACTAAAATCCAATGTCAGACACACAGTCCATTTACAAGTCCGTTCTAGGTCTGAACGAAACCGAAGGCACCTAGTACCCCGCATATCCATCGATCTCCAAGTACGTCTAGACGATCACCAACTGTTTCCATCTTCTTGGGTGTACAACCCAATCAAGATCATCAGTAATCACCCAAACGACGTGAAGACTTCCGGTCTTTGACCATCGTCTTCATCTTCGACTTATCGTCGTATCAGTTATTCAGAATGGGATAAACCCGGTCTTCCCGAATAACTCGCGTATATTTTATAAAAGTGCTACACAAACACAACATACGCCTCATTCCAATTCATCAGTCACTAACCGCAAATTAATCAAGAGAATAATTCCCCAAATATTAACCCCGAAGGCCGAAACCAACATCAGATCAATATCCAAAAAACCGTTCTGCTTAGCTAACCGACAGTTAGTTTCTGATTTCACATTCATAGGGAAAGGTTCCCATTAATTTTATCCAAGATAAATTTCTTGAATTTATTCTTTATTCTATTCTTTTGAATTTCGATTCAACTAGCCGGGATTAACGAAACTTACCGAAGTAATCATTTGTTTTAATTTCCCAATCCCAACCTATTAATCCCATGAAGTAAAACTGGTAATACTTCATATCTAACACTACAGTGTTATCGGTAAATTCAATTAACATTTCACGTTCAAATCTAATTAAAGATTTAACTATCGCTTGGAGCAAAACCGGTGATACTCCATTCTCGATTATTTCAATCTAATTAAAGATTCATTAAAACTCCACTTAGTTTTAATCTTTGACTGGGTTAAAGAATCAATGTCATTTAAAAACACGGTTCACGATAAACCCAAAATCACATTCATTAATCATCGGGTTAAAGAACGAGTGTTATTTAAAACACTGTCCACGATAAACCCAAAAATCAATATCGATTCAATTCCAATTAAATCTTATTTAATTGGTACACTTCATTAAATCTAAATAAAAATATTTAATCTTTTCTCAACTGGGTTCAAGAACAGTGTTAGTGAAGACACCATTCACGACAAACCCAAATCACATTTGATATTCAATATAAGGCTCTGAATAGAAAATATATCGGCTTATATTCAATATCAAATTCTACGATTAACAAATGTCGTATTGGAAATAACGATATAAATATATCTTTCAAATTTCCATAACAACATATGTATAATCACGAATTCCAACATCGAAATATTCCGAAGACAATTTCGATTCAAATCCACTCCAATGCAATCATTGGATATTCTGGTTATTTTCAAAACCCTTTTTAAATTCAATTCATTTATTTAAAAATAAATAGAATTATAATTCTAGTTCAAAGCCAGTTCATTTCGATAAAAAACCTATTTTTATCTTTTCAAATATGGAGTTTTTCATCCCAATCCTTTCTAAATCATTTCTTATGATTTTACACAAATTATTACTATTTTTAATAATTTTATCAAGGCCCGTACAGTCGATTTCCAACAATGGCCATCGAATTACACTTACACCGACCCTTTTCAAATTTGATTTGGACATAATTCCAAATCCAACCGTTAGATTTCTAATTTCTAATATTCGTTAGAAAGCTCTTTTCGATACGAACCCAACGGTTCCGGTTTTAGGAGAATCCGACGGTCGGATCTCCCGTAATGTCCGTTTGAAATAAATGGTCGAAATTCACGAACTGCCGCGGCGCGGCGCTTTCTATTCAGGCCATTATATTATATATATAATATATATATAATATATACTTCGTCGATTTCTATTTAAAACGAATTATATAAATAGTTTTAAATTCATTTCAAAAGCAATTTCAACTTTCTTTTCAATTCAAATCAAAATTGAATTCTTCTTTATAAATTCGTTTTGAAAATTCATCTCTATTCAGTTCAAATTTCAGTTCAATTTGAATTCAATTCAATTCGCCTTCAATTCAATTTGAATTCGTTTTCAATTCAATTCATTTCGAAATCGTTTTCAATTCAATTCATTTCGAAATCGTTTTCAATTCAATTCATTTCGAAATCGCGTTCAATTCAATTCATTTCGAAATCGCTTTCAATTCAATTCATTTCGAAATCGTTTTCAATTTAATTCATTTCGAAATCGTTTTCAATTTAATTCATTTCGAAATCGTTTTCAGTTTAATTCATTTCGAGATCATTTTCAATTCAATTCATTTCGAAATCGTTTTCAATTCAATTCATTTCGAAATCGTTTAAAATCGATATAAATATCGTTCACGTCAAAATGGCGTCAATCAAATCAACACGGCTTCATAAATTTCTATTTTCAAATATTCTATTTCAAATATTTCTTTCTCAAAATAGTTGTTATTATCAAAATATTTCGTTCAACACATGACCAATCTCAATGGATGAGTACTGTCAACACATGAACCTTTATTTTATATTGATAAAGATGTAAATTTTATTACTAAAATATTTCGTTCAACACATGACCAATCTCAATGGATGAAACTGTCAACACATGAACCTTTATTTTATATTGATAAAGATGTAAATTTTATTACTAAAATATTTCGTTCAACACATGACCAATCTCAATGGATGAAACTGTCAACACATGAACCTTTATTTTTTTATTGATAAAGATGTAAATTTTATTACTAAAATATTTCGTTCAACACATGACCAATCTCAATGGATGAAACTGTCAACACATGAACCTTTATTTTATATTATTCTTTGTTTTTCAAATTGGAATGAGGCCCAATCAATTACCATATAAAATTAATTATATGGATTTTCATACAACTTATGTATATAATAGCATTGAAAATAATCAACCATCAACCAAAGTGCACTACACTGTATAAGCATCAAATATAGATATTCCACGCTTATAACAGCCTGTCAATCAATCGATAGACATATTTAATCAATCAGGATGAGTGAACTTCAAATTTCATCCTAACACCCGTGTGGGGTTTCAAACAATCAAACACAGATTTAGTTGTGCAGTTGGGCGATGTGTAAAATTTATCGTCCCAATCAATGTCCTTCAAATAGGTGTACATAAACAAACCGTCTGGTTTGTAAATGAATATTTGTTTATTCACATTCACGTTAAAAATTATATTTTTAACGATAAAACATTTTATTCCAACATATGAATTTCTATTCAGTTCATTCTTTTAAATAAAATGATATTTTTATTTTTCTAACTTATTTTAGAAAATTTCGGCAGCATAACGGCACGATACTAGAAACGGGACGAGGCCTAGCCTTATCCCCGGTCTAGTGAAGGCCCACGCCATTCACACATCAATCAAATCCATTCATTTCACCAAACAATTCAATTTCAAATCAAATCATCTAACTAATCTATGCAACCAAAACAAACAAGTCCATGGTCTGTGGACGATTATGTCGGGTGCTACTAAGCACCGTCTGCATCCTAGTATATATATATAACTAGAAAAGAAATTGAAGAGTGAGAAATTCTCACATATTGCTATCCTAGCTCCACGGCACTTCATTGATAGAAATCTTCATCGCTATCGCATCTTCGTTATCTTCGTTGCTCGTAGCCACTACATATATAAAAATCACACATTTTTATATTTTGATGTCTTTAAAATAAAAATCACATTTTTATTTATTTACTTTAATTTAAAAATCATATTTTTATAATCGCTTCCTATATTTAAAAATCGAATTTTTATTCCGTTATTCAATATATAAAAATCGAATTTTTATTCCGTTATTCAATATATAAAAATCGAATTTTTATTCCGTTATTCAATATATAAAAATCGAATTTTTACTACTATGTTATATAGATAAAAATTATAATTTATCACGCTATTTTCCATATGAAGATTTCGCCTTTTCTAAAATAAAGATTTCGCCTTTATAAAAACATAGACTTCGCCCTTTCAAATTTAAAGATTTCATCTTTATAAAAATCTCATTTTTATTTTTCTATACATATAAAGATGATATTTTTAATATTCCTATCATGTAAAAATTATATTTTTATTGCTTTAAAAATATAAGAATCATACCTTACTTCTTCTACTTAACAAAAATTCCGTCTTTTCTATTTTTAAAAATATGATCTTTATTTTTGCAAGTTCAAATCTTTTTCTTTTAAAAGATTAAACCTTTTTCTATTTCAAAGTTTAAACCTTTTTCCTATTTTAAACCTTAAAATAAAATCAGTTTTTATTTCCTTTAAAAATTCAGTTTTAAAATTCTTTTTCAAATCAGTTTTTGCATCATTAGAAAAAACAGTTTTTACATCTTTAAATAAACAGTTTTTGCATCTTTTAAAAATTCAGTTTTTAAATCTAAAAAAAAACAAAAAAAATCAGAAATTACCTTTTTTTTTAAATCATTTAAAAGGAATCGGTTTTTTTTCTTTTTGCAAAACAAAAATAAAATAACCTAATTTCTTACCGTAGCCTGCGAAGGGGAGGGAAGAAGAAGGAGGCGTCGGCGGCAGGCTTCGAGGTGGTGGTGCTCGGTGGTGTCGGCGTCGAGGTAAGGGCGGGGTCTTCGATAGTGAGGGCGGCGGCTTCGAGGTGTTGTTCGGTGGGAGGAGGAGGCTGGACGGAGGGGTGGGGCGGCGGCTTCGATTTGCGTCGGCGGCGATGTCTCGAGGGGGGGCGGCGGCTCGATTTGATTTAGGTTTTCCTTTTTTTTTTATTTCGTTTCTGGTAAATGAATCGGGGGGGGGGGGGCAAGCAGAAGAAAAGGAGGGAAATAATATATTTTTTTTCCTTTTTATTATTTAATTATTTAATTTTGCGAAAAGGTTGACTTTTACATACGACCTCGAAACGAGGCCTACCGCCTGTCGTCCATAGCGTTTTACCCCCATTCCGAACACAATGGGACATGTTTCGTAAGCTGGTTTGATCGTTTCGATCAGTTTCCATTGAATTTACATTTAAATCGCTATATTGAATTTTAAACGTACATTTCAAATTACCGGGGTCACATACTAACTCTATAAATCCCAGAAAAATATTTTCTAACTTTGTATTGACGATGCGGTCCTAACAAAACTAGTTTCGTCGAATTCTGAGACCGTATGAAAAATGGCCAATTTCCAGTCGCTTAAAATCAACTGAAACTGGTCAAATGCGTTTTCCTTTGCCACGCTCACATATTGATTCGAAAAATTATGAAATTTGAAACCTAGCAATAATTCGACATCACGGACCCAACAAAACTGGTTTCGTCGAAATCCGAGGTCGTTTGCAAAATTCCCATTTTTAAGGGCCTAAATTCCATAGCGACTATTCAGAATTTTCAACTGGACATATCCTTTGATCCCCGCTATGAAAATTTGATTATTCGGATTCGTTGGAAAGATATTACCAATTAGATCCTAATGTTTTTGGTTTCACTAAAATCCGGATTGTTTTGCACCTGGTACATTCATTTGAAGTTTGTAATCGAATTATCGAACTACCGCGCCATTTTCAGTTCTATTTTTAGTTATATATAAATATTTATATTCTAACGACGACGCGTATAATATATACGTCGAATTTTATTCAAAATAAATTTCTCGTCGATATTATTTAAAATAATCTATTTTAAATGTTCAAAATTTGGTTAAATGGCCAAAATAAAAATTTTAAACTGGCTCAGAATTTGCGGGTTATTACATATGTCGAACACATAAATATTTGTCGAACTTGCCAGTAATATTTTATTTTTCGGGAAAGGCATGCATGCAGTTTTCTAATGCATGCCATGTTTATGAATATGATAATATACAAGCAAGATGAAAAAAAATGAAAAAATGCAGTGCCTTCTAGTACTATATTTTATTACAACTAGTGATAAACTATTGATTCATCATATATGCACTAGTATTCCTATTACCATGAAAAGTAAGATTGATTAGCAAATTTTATTTGGGTTGAATCAGTAAACCCAATTTGTTAATAGTTAGAAGCCTGAGTTACAACATGGTTTTCCAAACTGTCAATATAGGGATGATCCATTTTATATTTGAAGAAAAAAGAAATCCTTTGTTGCTAGTTTGTACTGCAACAATTTCTACATTTAATAAATCTAAGATTTCAAGCATACCAGTATATTCAAGAATGTGGTAAGCTTTACCGATATTGAAGAATACTGAAATGAAATACGTGACATTTCAACTTTTAAAAATGTTTTGATTTACACTCAGGTAAATTAGTGATGACTGGAATAAAATTTGTGTTTTAATTGAGTATTGGAAGTAATTAAATGCAAAGAAATGGACATGTATATATATATAAATATAAACATAAGTGTTTTGTTTAACTTTGGAATTGGATAAGGATTAGATGTACATGATGTCAAAACATGCTATATATAGTAAAGCCTGTAAGTCTAAGTATCATCCTTATTTGTAGTTAACAATTTAAGCATTTATTATATTGCTTCATGATTTTGCTTTCAGCTCAACTTCCTAGTAGTCAAATTGAAGGCTATAAGAATTTTCAATTCCACATATTTATATAGTAAAGCTTAGACTTATATTATATTGTTAAAAAAATTAAAATAAATTAGTCTGCATAAGAAAACCTTTTGCATGTCCATACAGTAGTTCGGCTACAAGATCTTATACTCATATTTATTTAGTTTGAGTTTTAATTCCTTGAAATATTTCCTGAAGTTGATGTTATTAACTGTCCTGATAGTTATAAATACATATGTCAGCTCGTGAATCCTCCCAACTAAATTCTCGTTACAAATAAGTAGTTTATATCACAACCAGACAAGGCACTTCATTTCTTGTATAAAGAAATCGCCTCTTTCTTTATAAAGATAAACATGTTTATCAGTTACTTCTTGCCTACGTATGTGTTGGTAATACCACAACAATATATATATGTATATGTATGTATGTATGTATGTCAGCTCTATTATTCATAGCCCATGCTTCTTGCATTAACTCCAGTTGTTTCTTTATTTAAACTCAACTGGTTCACTTAGCATTTCACATGCTTATGTATGTATATTATAAGATGAACTACACTCGCACTACAATGTCAGAACATTTCAAACTTGTTTAATGCCATAGCACATACCATTTTCTCCATGAAAAACGTCATGATGGTAATTGGCTATAGTTTGAGATAACATATGTAGTGAAGTAATTATACCTGATAATATAATATTAAAGTTGTAACGACCCGTATTTTCCAGGAAAAATTTTGAATTATTTTAATTATTTAAAATATTGTTTGGATTTAAATTATTGAATTTAACCATTTGTTTTTGAAGAATGTTATATTAAATTGATAATATAATAAGATTTTAATTTCAAAATATTTGGAAAATGTTGAATTTTAGACATAAGTGTAGACGGGCAGTTTAAAATGGTGTAATATTGGTTATTTTGAATTATAATAACGATTTCATTTATTTAACGGCGTTATAACCTTTAATTTATAATTTAATTATAAAACAAGCTGCAGCGGCGCGGTTGTTCGTAATTTGGCTTTTTGAACTTTAAACGGCTGTACAGGGCCCATTTGAGTTGGATTTTTCTCGAAACAAGAAACGTCCAAATCTGTTGGACAATATTTTTCTAATGAAAATGAAAAATCAAGTTTTCGTGTTGTAAATTTTATTTTATGTCAAAATCAAATTTTGAAAAAGGTCGCTGTGGAATTTAATTATATATTATAACGGTATTTATATTAAAATAACGGGTTTTTAAATATTTTTAATATCGAATTGGCTTGAAACTCAACCCAAGTTATTTTATCTGGGTTCTATATGAAATTCTGGTCGCGTATGGCCAACTATAGTATTTTAATATTATTATATTAAGGTATTTTAAAAATGGTTTATTTTCTTTGAATTGGGCAGTTATAAAGGGACTTTATTCAAACGACCTCTGTTTTCGATGAAACAAATTTTATTGGGACCGCAACAGTAAATTATTGCTAGGTTTCAAGTGGCGCGTCAATCGGGGTTAATTTGTGAGCATGGCAAAATAAAGTACAAATAAAAATGACCGTTTGAACGTGAACGAGGGCCATGTGAGCATACGGACTCGGAATTTGACGAAACAAGTTTCATTATGACCGTATCGTAAAATTATACTATGACATCCATTCTTGTCACGATCGGGATCTGTATATGAGCACAAGAGCGAATAAACAACGTTTGGAATTGCGATAGACATGAAATAAAAATCATTAGTCAGCGTTGCTCGTCACATCAAGTTAAAATAATAATTTTTACAACCATATATACACTAAAAAAACCCAGAAAATCCATCCGTCTTCATTTTTCTTCAATCTATTTTGCTGAAAAGCCCCTGTAATTTAAACAAATTATGTTTTAATTTCTATCAAGAATTTGCTATGGCAATCCAAAGCAAAGTTGTAGATCGACTCGATGCCGAGTTCTGTAAAAAGTTGGTGTCGAACGGTCACCTGTGGTGGCCGGAATTTCACGAAAACTAAGAAGAATCAGTTTTGTTTTTGGCTTGATTTCGGGAGATGTGTTTTATCTCGGGGATTCAGACCAGGGGGGAATAAAGAGGAGGAGTGGGGCTTCGATTTGGTACCGGTGGGAAGTGTAGCGGTGAGGAGTTGAACTGAGGTTAGCGTTTTAGGGTGATTTCGAAAGCTGGATTCGAGTTTAGTAATTTTTCGGTGGCTCTGGTCGATATCAGGTGGTAGCACCTAAAGGGCGGCGTGCTGGAAGGCGAGGGGGTTAGTTCGGTGGTGGTCCGGTCACCGGCGGTGATCTGAGGGCGGTGGCAATCTTGGTTTCAACGGACAACAGCTTGTTTTGGTTTCAGGCGGCGGGAGCATGTTCTGGGGGTCGAGCTTCACGGCGTCGGCGTTGGGTGGACCGTCGGTCACAGCAGTGGGTCAGGGGAGGTCGCAGGTGTGCTGAAGAGTCGGCGACGGTTGATCAGTGAGGGCCAGTGGGTTCGAAGTGGTTGAACGGTGAGGCCATCGGGTTTGTGAAAGTGGTAAGGAGGAAACCACTTTCCCAATGATGACATGGCACTAATTAATTGGTTTAGTTAAGGTAAAACGTTAATTAAGTTTTAATTAATTAATTAATTAGTTTCATAATCGTATAATTTATACAAACTTAAAATAGTTATAACTTTTCTATACGATGACGCTGACTAGGAGTTAATTGGACGCAGTTGGATTTTCAGACAATTTTGAATTTGCGGTTGGAATTAAATGGTACAAACTACGTCACAACCGTCAACTGAAACAACCGATGAGTTAATTCTCACAATTTCTAGATTACCATGATGTGATAAATTCATAAAACTGAAATACCATTATATATTGGTTGATTGGCTGCATTGGTTGCTATTGGTTGATTTAATAGTTGTTGTTAACTATATTATCGTCATTTATTTATTTAAAAATTATTATCAGGAAATGTTATAATAACCGTGTTGCGGAGAAGAATAGGTTGGAGGGATCCAACCGGATTCCTCAAAGAAATATTATGTATATTGTTTATTTTTATCTTATTAGACATGAACTGAATGAACCCCAATTGACAGTAAGCCTGTTTGGATACTGATGGTTAAACGGATGTTGATTAGTGTTGTGGTTGTTTTAAATCAATCGACCGCTCTGATTGGATAGTTGGCAGCAAGGGTCTAAAACATACTATTTTAAATATTGTTCTGTCATTAGGTGAATTAACGAAATATTTAGTTATAAATCTATTTTATAACTAATTTGAAGTTTAAATTTATTTTTATATAAGTGAAAAAAATATAGAAATTCTATAAATATATTTATATTTAAATCATTTTGTTTACAAAAAGGATCATTTAACATTGATATGACATATTCTTATGTCAAGCTTTGACTGGAAGTCTGTAACCAACATACCAGTTGGTAACGATGGATAATTGTTTTCTTAAAACAATTAAGTGATGTTTTAAAATTAATTAAGTTATTTAATTAATTTAAAAAGGAAATGGAAATGGGGAATCAGTTGACAATTAACTAACATGTACGATTGGCTAAAATCCATGGTTATAAGTGATAACTGAAATTTGATTAGTCTGATATAAATTAATCAGAGAAATAATGTTCTAAATATTCGAATAGTGTTAACAGTTAGTTAATCTTCAATTAACTATATTTTATTGTAATTATCGAATTGTTTGATGTTAAATAAAGTTATTTATTATTTAATGAGTTTTTAAAGAGGATAATTATTCTATTTTTTTAGCTTATATCAAGGTTAACTATTTTTATTTAGTTAATGTTAAATTTAATTATTATTTTAATTAATAATACTTAAAGTAGATACTTTTTATTGGAATTCAATTAGAAAGTGATGAAGTGGCGATACGATTTGATTAGGGTCTAGTACGAGTGTTTTTTAAAGAGATCTTGTTGAAAATTCTATGGTTTTATAAACATATGTTTATAAAAGATTCTCGAGCTAAGTAACATTGAAAAACAAGTTTTGAACATAATTAAAGCAATGCCTTTTAAAATTAGAATTAAAGTGAGAAGTAACCGAGTGTCGATAGGGTTTGATCTAAACCTCACATGAGAATATACAAGGATTATAATCTGAGTTTACAAACGAAGTTTGTGAAAGTAATTTATAAGCAAAATGCGGGCATTGCGATAAAGTTGATTAAGTAAGAATGGAGGTAATTACCATGGATGGTTAAAAAGAACATTTGTTGGTCTAATAGCATAGGGGGAGAGATCATAAGGAAATCACGAATGCATGATATGGTTTGTAAAAATCATATTGGACCTTAATGGTAACTAAGGGTTTGGAAGCTTACTCGATGAAGTAAAAAGAACTGATTTGTAAATTAGGTTTTCAGATAAAAGGAAATAGCTTATAAAACCGTGATAAAATGGAAATGGAATAACAGATATTAAGTGGTGAACTTTTACTATCATAAGATAAGAGCGTCGTCGGTCAAGGTCTGAGAGGTAATTAGAATACCCCAAGTTGAACGGCTTCGTTATTATCGAGAGATAGTATTAGTGGCGATGGTAGGAAAGTGATATTCGAGTAATTTTGATTAATAAGAGTTATCATTTAAATACCCTTTTAAAAACTAATTAAATATGTCAGTTTTGGTGTAACAACCCGTATTTTGATAACGTGTTATAACCATAAATCCAGGCAGAATTAAATTTTAAAATAAGAACCAAGGGAAATGGGTTGCGCCATTGCGTTCGTCTCGGAATTCTGCTTGAAATCGAGTCCGAGTTTTCGAAAATCGAAGTCCGTATGACCAAGTTATGGCTCCCCAAATTTTCAGAAATTTTCAGAGTTCAAAACAGTTCGAATTCGAGTTCAAATTCGAATTTCAAAACCCAGACAGACTGGGCGGGAAATTTCCCGCCCAGCACCCCAGGTCGACTGGGGAGTCGACTAGGCAGTCGACACCCCTAGGACCATGTCGACTGCGCAGTTGACTTGGGTGTCGACCTGGTCCCCGAACCTGGTTTGGGCCTGGTTGCTCCTGCTTGACCCTGTTGGCTTGTTTGAGGGCTTGTGACGATTTTTGGCGGTTCAGATCGATTCTGGGGTTTATCCTATGGCCTAAACTAGTTGTTGCAACTATAAAAACACCCTAAGACCTAGGCTAATCCACAAAAAATCTTTCTAACACCATTATGCTGCTAAGTCACCTCTTGAACCATGGTCGCCGCCTCCAACTTGAAGCTTAAGCATTCAAACTAGATTCAAATCAAAGGCCAACATTTCTACAACAATTCAAGGGAATAGATCAACCTCTCAACAATGATCCTACGACAATTTCTGTTCTTAGTTCTCAAAAACCACGATCTGTAAGCCCCAGTTACTCTTAGATCTAAACTGTAAACTTAATATGGACATGTGTAAATTGAAGTTGAACATAAACATGATAACTACTTGAGACCTACTGTTGTATATCTTTGATCTATGACTATTCCTTTTTGATCTATTATTTTAGATCTACTCTTGTTCACCCTAGATCTATTCACCTTGAACCTATTACCGTTCATATTGAACCTTGATTTGTGGAAAACTGATAAGAACTTGATTTAGGGACCTGTTCATGTCATAACCTAAACCCTATCATGTCCATTATTTTAACATGCCTGTGAAGTTGTGATGTTGAGACTATCGCTAGTCGCAAGTTTAGGATTATCATCTTATGTCATTTATTGCTATGTTTATCACCCTATTTCATATGCCAGTGATGTTATGATCATATCTCAAGTTACACCATGCTTGCCTTGAAATCACCTTTGCCACTTTATACCCATCCTTGTTGTGTTATTCCCTAGTTACATTTATTGCATTGATTCGAATTCACGAGCGTTGGGGATGCGATTTGGGTAGTTTAGGAAAACCTGAATTTAGTATGAACTCGAAAACATGAATATCGTTATAACTTGAGCTTGGATAGGAACATGAACTTGCCATGAAATTATACTTGCAAAAAGGAATTGGGGACATGACACTTAGATAACTTGAACGTGGCCAACTCGAGGTTGGGTTGAGTTTGCAGTATAAATCTGCCCGGAACCGCCCGGCGAATCCAATAACTGCAAACAATAGGACCCAATGTGAGTAGTTGGTCATATCGCACTCGAAACCCGAGGTTAGACTAGGTTATGGTGTAAAACTGCCCGGACCCGCCCGACACGTCCAGTAACCATAACCAAGTCTAATGTGAGAGGTTAGGGGTGCATTAAGTAAATTAATGCCACTGGATAGGGTTAAGTCATGGACCACTAGAATATACTTAACCAATCTGACGTGTTGATTTGATAGGGTTAAGTCATGAACCGCTTGAACACACTTAACCAACCTGACACATGATTCGTAGGACTAAGTCTTGAACTAGAACGACACATTTAGTCAATTTGACATGACACATAGATGGGGTTAAGTCTCGATATTAAATGACAAATTAACCTGCTGGACGAAACCCTTGTTACGCGGTCCTTTTCAGCAGTAACCCACTAGATGTATCATAGTACCCTGGGACTAGGCAGGGTAGGCACGATTGCCGGGCTGATTGTAAGCGACCAGAACGACGGCTGAGTTGGTGCGCCATTGTAGGTTCAGGCGGACTAGGGTCGTGCACTTAGTCCGGAGTTGAAAAAGCAGGCATTGGGCATCAGTAGGATTATCTGTGCATTCTTGGTTCGTGTCGGTGGTTGGCACCATAGGGCTTGATACACCCTATGGTGGACCTAGCACAGGTGACTACATTCGTGATAGGGCCGTATGACACAGACACACGACGCGCTAGACTTGTAGGGAGCCGATCGATCAGATCATACCGTTGGACCCCGAATTGATTCACTTCACGATATTGGGCCAAGGGATTATTTCTTGATTTATAGTTGACACGGGATTAGTATACCAGTATAGTTGGTATGACGAACCTTGAATTCGCAATGTTAGACTTGAGTTATCTTGTTAGCTTAGTTATCATGTCAGACTTATCATCATTCCTATGTTTAATTCCAGTTTATTCATGTCTTGTTAACTTTACTAGTTTCTATGCTGATAGTCACTAGGGCTTACCAGTCTTTTTGACTGACCCGTTTTCTTTCGCCTCTTTTTCTTTCGTTCCCCCCCCCCCCAGGTTCTCAGGGAGGAAACTCTAACTCTTAGCTTGGACTTTTCTTGCTTTCTGACAGCTCATGTACGGTTTGGTCTTGAGATTTGCTATGGCTGCACTCATGCTCTTTTTAGGGAATAATATTTTACTTATGTTGTTTTAAGTACTTTGCTTCTTTAGAATTTTATGTAATGAAATAATGACTTGGCATTTTGATGTAAGATGTTTTGACTCTATTTTTCAGTAATGAGATTTGGTTTTAAAGTTTATATCCGCTGCTTTATATACTCTATTTTATCTATGTTTTGTCTTGTGTTATATCCGTGCTTGTTTACTAGATAATACCCCTCCAAAACTTGGGCATTCCCTTTGTGAGTGACTCTAACGGAGGTGGGGTGTTACATTTGGTATCAGAGCAGAAGTTTTCCAGACTGGGCAAAAGTTTTAAAAACCTTCTGAAACTATTTTCAAAACCATTTATAAAGAAGCATTTTTCAAGAAAAGTTTATTTTAAAAAGGCTATTCCCCAAAATCCATTAGCACTATCCTTTGTTTCCTTGTTTGAATCTATTTCCCTTTCTTTTCTCCATCTGTAGTCGTAGTAGCTTTACCTGCGGCTAATCTTCTTTCTAGCTTCGTAGAGGGTTTTCCGTACGATGGAGATAGTTTTTGTGAGGCTTGTTAACATGTTACATAGGAAAGTTATGAGTGATAAGAAAGAAGTTATGGTGGATGAGTCTCAGAACGAGAAGAAAGACTTCCAAAAGGGAGGAAAGAACAACAACAACAACAAGAATGACAAGTCACGTGAGAAAAGAAAATGCAACTTCTGTGGTATTGACGGGCATATAGTCTACGACTGTAGGAAGAAGAAGATGAAGATAGGAGCATGTTTTCAATGCGGTGAAACTGGACACATCAGCAAGAACTGCCCTAAGAAGCAAGGGCAAGCCCCGCAAGAAGGACCTTCTAGGGGTACATCTTTAACTTCTTTTCCCTGGATACTCTGTTTTATCTTGTATATCCTTTCGATCCTGTCTTGAGAACCTTAGGTAGAATCCTATGAATGTAAACATGTATTTGAAACATGTTATGGTTGATGTTTGCGAATGGTTGCAAGTGGTTGCAAGTGATTGCTCGTGGTTGCATAACACACATTAGGCACTAGATCGGCTCAGACACATTTTCATATTGCATATGCATGAGTGTTTATACTTATTTATGGATGAAATTGAATGTGTTATCATATGAATGTTGCATATGGATGAATGTTTGTGCACACATATAGTGCTTGTGTGACTAGGATTAATTGCATACATGTTGGATTCATGACACTAAACATATTTTGCATTAGAAAGATCAAGCAGGCCTGATCGTTTACATTAGATAAGGAACATATACACACAATTTCTGCATATGTTCATACAGCATTAGAAATCTCTTAAGGACAATGTTTGCTTGTGGATGATGTTTTGAGTAGATGGATGATGGATGGTAGGATACGTTCTTCCTAACTTATAGATTTCGGGGACGAAATCCTTTAAGGAGGGGAGAATGTAACAACCCGTATTTTGATAACGTGTTATAACCATAAATTGTGACGGCAAGGAATTTCGCTCGGTCCGAACCAGTCGCTAAACCGACCCAGACCGTTCGAAACGCCCTATCGTGTGAGGACAAGACAAATCAGAATGCATACAAAAGAACATTTCATTGTATATTACAACAATTCATCAGATTATAAGAATATACAGAGTATAAATGAATATTACACAGAAATATCAGAGATTTAAATTACATTTAAATACATCGCAGCGGAAAATAATACAATACACAACTAGAAGGAGATATACGGATACAAAGCTTTCCGGATATCGTTCCAGCTGTAAACCAGGATCCTGTGAATATAAATCTGCAAACCCAAAACTACTAGCTGCCCGTGTCAAAATAAGGGCACCCAGAGTTTAGGTTAAAACAATAAACTCCAGGTCAGTAATGTGACTGGTGTGAGAACTAAAACAATTATTAATCTTTATTTTAAAGATAGGTAAATCAAGGGACCACGCCGTATAACACGGAATGAGTTTCCTCCCAAGAATACCAGTGGATAAAACAACAACGCAATGCTAAATAAAGAAAATGAAGCTGTTATAAGACCCAGGTCCTATCACACAATGCAACGCAAGCCGGGGGATAGTGTTTTCCCTTATAACAGCCAAAGAACGCTTGATACGTTTAAAACAAATCATTTGATACTATTATAAGTGCATAGTGTATAAAACAACTTCAAATCATAAGTATCAATCATAGGCGGCATGGGTACCATATATCATGTCGCCATACTAGGCTCTACAAATAAAAACCGCAAATGTCACGTATTTGGAAATTGGGTTTCCATCTATGAACCGAGGCAAAAGATAGTCCTCAACCGATTCGAGACGCTCTAGCCCGCCCCTCAGGAACAGCCGCAACTGCCCCATGGATCCTCAGGGCCGGTCCACCGATGTGGATTATTATGCCTGAACACTACGTCTCCCCACCCTATGGGGTGTAAGTCTGGTCCGTCTGCCGACCAGAATGCATCGGCCGAAACCGATATAACCGAGGCGCCTCGCAACAGCAACAACCACATAAGTCAAACTCGTCAGGGCGTGTAAAACCACTGACGCCACTTCTAACTAGAAAGAAACGCATGCCCTCCCTGACGTCCGTCTCCCGTTTTTGGTTCATACCGGGTGTGAAACTCATGAGGTAAACGTTACACAAAGCTACGCCACAAAGGCCGTGCTTTGATCATCACCACAAGACTTTGCTTTTCAACAGAAGCCTCGATCAATTGCCACTTAGGCATGCCACACAGGCAATTCACTCCATGCGTTTGATATCCATCAATATATAACCCCTGAGCTCGTACGTCTCAGAGAAGAGCGTTAAGCAAGAGAATAAATTCTCCGCCGCTAAATAGATATATATTTAATAGAGATCAATCGCACATACTAAAATCCAATGTCAGACACACAGTCCATTTACAAGTCCGTTCTGGGTCGGAACGAAACCGGAGGCACCTAGTACCACGCATATCCATCGATCTCCAAGTACGTCTGGACGATCACCAACTGTTTCCATCTTCTTGGGTGTACAGCCCAATCAAGATCATCAATAATCACCCAAACGACGTGAAGACTTCCGGTCTTCGACCATCGTCTTCATCTTCGACTTATCGTCGTATCACTTATTCAGAATGGGATAAACCCAGTCTTTCCGAATAACTCGCGTATATTTTAAATAAGTGTTACATAAACACAACATACGCCTCATTCCAATTCATCAGTCACTAACCGTAAATTAATCAAGAGAATAATTTCCCAAATATTAACCCCGAAGGCCGAAACCAACATCAGATAAATATCCTGAAAACCATTCTGCTTGGCTAACCGACAGTTAGTTTTTAATTTCACATTCATAGGGAAAGGTTCCCATTAATTTTATCCAAGATAAATTTCTTGAATTTATTCTTTAATCTATTTTTGAATATCAATTCAAACTAGTCGGGATTAGCGAACCTTACCGAAGTAATCATTTGTTTTAATTTCCCAATCCCAACCTATTCATCCCATGAAGTAAAACTAGTTATACTTCATATCTAACACCACGGTGTTATCGGTAAATTCAATTACCATTTCACGTTCAAATCTAAATAAAGATTTAACTATCGCCTGGAGCAAAACTGGTGATACTCCATTCTCGATCTTTTCAATCTAATTAAAGATTCATTAAAACTCCACTTAGTTTTAATCTGCGACTGGGTTAAAGAATCGGTGTCATTTAAAATACGGTTCACGATAAACCCCAAAATCACATTCATTAATTATCGGGTTAAAGAACGAGTGTTATTTAAAACACTGTCCACGATAAACCCAAAAATCAATATCGATTTAATTCCAATTAAATATTATTTAATTTGTACACTTCATTAAATCTAAATAAAAAGATTTAATCTTTTCTCAACTGGGTTCAAGAACGGTGTTAGTGAAGACACCATTCACGACAAACCCAAATCACATTTGATATTAAATACAAGGCTCTGAATAGGAAATATCCCGGCTTATATTCAATATCAAATTCCACGACTAACAAATATCGTATTGGAAATAACGATATATATATCTATATCTTTCAAATTTCCATAACAACATCTGTATAATCCCGAAATCCAACATCGAAATATTCCGAAGACAATTTCGATTCAAGTCCATTCCAATGCAATCATTGGAAATTCTGGTTATTTTCAAAACCATTTCAAATTCAATTTATTTATTTAAAAATAAATAGAATTCTAATTCTAGTTCAAAACTAGTTCATTTCGATAAAAATCTATTTTTATCTTTTCAAATATGGAGTTTTTCATCCCAAATCTTCACAAATCATTTCTTATGATTCTACACAAATTATTACTATTTTTAATAATTTTATCAAGGCCCGTACAGTCGATTTCCATCAATGGCCATCGAACTGCACTTACAGTGACCTTTTGCAAATTTGATTTGGACGTAACTCCAAATCCAACCGTTAGATTTTGAATTTCTAATATTCGTTAGAAAGCTCTTTTCTATACGAACCCAACGGTTCTAGTTTTAGGAGAATCCGACGGTCGGATCTCCCGTAATGTCCGTTTGAAATAAATGGTCGAAATTCACGAACTGCCGCGGCACGGCGCGTTCTATTCAGGCCATTATATTATATATATAATATATATATTATATATATTTCATCGATTTCTATTTAAAACGAATTATATAAATAGTTTTAAATTCGTTTCAAAAGCAATTTCAACTTCCTTTTCAATTCAAATCAAAATTGAATTCTTCTTCTTAAATTCGTTTTAAAATTCATTTCTGTTCAATTCAAATTTCAATTCAATTTGAATTCATTTCAATTCGTTTTCAATTCAATTTGAATTCGTTTTCAATTCAATTCATTTCGAAATCGTTTTCAATTTAATTCATTTCGAAATCGTTTTCAATTCAATTCATTTCGAAATCGTTTTCAATTCAATTTGATTTCGTTTTCAATTCAATTCATCTCGAAATCGTTTTCAATTCAATTCATTTCGAAATCGTTTTCAATTCAATTCATTTCGAAATTGTTTTCAATTCAATTCATTTCGAAATCGTTTTCAATTCAATTCATTTCGAAATCGTTTTCAATTCAATTCATTTCGAAATCGTTTTCAATTTAATTCATTTCGAAATCGTTTTCAATTCAATTCATTTCGAAATCGTTTTAAAATCGATATAAATATCGTTCACATCAAAATGGCGTCAATCTAATCAACACGGCTTCATATATTCCTTTATTCTATTCAACAAATGAGTATTTATTTTTGTCAACACACGACTAATCTCAACGAATGAGTACTGTCCACGTGTGACTATTTTTGTTAAATTATTTCGTTCAACACATGACTAATCTCAACGGATGAGTACAGTCAACACATGAACCTTTATTTTATATTGATAAAGATGTAAATTTTATTACTAAAATATTTCGTTCAACACATGACCAATCTCAATGGATGAGTACTGTCAACACATGAACCTTTATTTTATATTGCTCTTTATTTTTCAAATTAGAATGAGGCCCAATCAATTACCATATAAAGTTAATTATATGGATTCCATACAACACATGTATATAATAGCATTGAAAAATAATCAACCATCAAACAAAGTGCACTACACTGTATAAGCATCAAATATAGATATATAATGCTTATAACAGCCTGTCAATCGATCGATCGACATATTTAATCAATCAGGATGAGTGAACTTCCAATTTCATCCTAACACCCGTGTGGGGTTTCAAACAATCAAACACATATTTTATTTGTGCAGTTGGGCGATGTGTAAAATTTATCGTCCCAATCAATGTCCTTCAAATAGGTGTACATAAACAAACCGTCCGGTTTGTAAATGAATATTTATTTATTCACATTCACGTTAAAAATTATATTTTTAACGATAAAACATTTTATTCAACCTATGAATATTCTATTCGGTTCATTTATTCAATAAAATGATATTTTTATTTTTCTAACATATTTTAGAAAATTTCGGCGGCATAACGGCACGATACTAGAAACGGGACAAGGCCTAGCCTTATCCCCGGTCTAGTGAAGGCCCACGCCATTCACACATCAATCAAATCCATTCATTTCACCAAACAATTCAATTTCAAATCAAATCATCTAACTAATTTATGCAACCAAGCAAACAAGTCCATGGTCTGTGGACGATTGTGTCGGGCGCTACTAAGCACCGTCTGCATCCTAGTATATATATATTACTAGAAAAAGAAATTGAAGAGTGAGAAATTCTCACCGATAGCTATCCAATCATCTTGACTCTTCTTTGATAGAAATCTTCATCGTCATCGCATCTTCGTTGCTGTAGCTACTACATATGTAAAAATCGAATTTTTACTTCGTTATTCAATATATAAAAATCGAATTTTTACTTCGATGTTCAATATATAAAAATCACCTTTTTTATTTCGAAGTTCAATATATAAAAATCACATTTTTTATTTCGAAGTTCAATATATAAAAATCACATTTTTATTTCGAAGTTCAATATATAAAAATCACATTTTTAATTCGAAGCTCAATATATAAAAATCACATTTTTGATTCGAAGCTCAATATATAAAAATCATATTTTTACTTCGAAGCATATGTATATTTTCCCTTTCTTTTTCTTTTCTTTCTTCTTTTTTTTCCAAAAAAAAACATATTTCTATATTCAAAACAATTCTTTTTACATTTTAAAAGTAATTCTAATTTATTATTTAAAACATCGCCATTTTTATTTCTAAAAATCAAAGCTATTTTTATTTTATATAAATCAAAGCTATTTTTATTTTATATAAATCAAAGCTATTTTTATTTTATATAAATCAAAGCTATTTTTATTTTATATAAAACTGATTT
Organism: Allium sativum; assembly: GCA_030737875.1. Classification (NCBI taxonomy): domain Eukaryota; kingdom Viridiplantae; phylum Streptophyta; class Magnoliopsida; order Asparagales; family Amaryllidaceae; genus Allium; species Allium sativum. The sequence goes on from CM060916.1 coordinate 41,749,095, forward strand.
TAAATTATTTTCTTTTTCTAAATTTTCAGATTTTAAAACCATGCACTTACTAAATAAAAATAAAATAAAATAAAAATCACCTCAATCTCCTTCTCGTTTTAGAACCCCCGCCACCATCGATTGAAAAAGAGCTGGCCGCCGCACCTCCAAAGATGATCGGAACCGAATCCGACCCTGTCCCTCTGACCGCCTTCGAATTCCGCGCCTCCTTCCAGAGTTCAGGCGAACTCGGTCGCCTCCAGCGTCGGAAAGTTGGCCACGAACTCGGCGACATTGAGGAGGTGTCGAGCTGGGGTGGAGCGATGTTAGTGGAGCGGAGCGACTGGGTGGAGGTGAACGCCGGTGGAGCGATGGGGCTAGGCAACGAGGCTCGTGGTTTTTTTCTTTTTTTTTAATTTTATTTTTCAGATCTGAACGATATGAAGGAAGGGGGGTACATGAGAATTTATATATTTTAATATTATTTTAATTTTTTTTAATTCAAAAAGTTGACTTTTACTTTTGACCTCAAAACGAGGCCCACCGCCTGCCGTCCATAGCGTATTACCCCCATTCCGAACACAATGGGATATGTATCGTAAGCTGATTTGACTGTTTCGATCAGTTTCCGTTGAAATCAACATATAACTCTATATATTGTATTTGAACGCGTATTTCAATTTACCGGGGTCACATACCAACTTTAAAAATTCTAGAAAAATATTTTCTAGCTTCGCATTGACTATACGGCCCTAACAAAACTAGTTTCGTCGAATTCTGAGACCGTTTGAAAAATGGCAAATTTCTAGTCGATTAAAATCAAATGAAACTGGTCAAACGCGTTTTCCTTTGCCATGCTCACTTATTGATTCGAAAAATTATGAAATTTGGAATCTAGCAATAACCTAACCTCACGGACCCAACAAAAGTGGTTTCGTCGAAATCCGAGGTCGTTTGCAAAATTTCCATTTTTAAGGGCTTGAATTTCATAGCGGCTATTCAGAATTTTCAACTGGACATATCTTTTAATTCCCGCTATGAAATTTTGATTTTTCGGATTCCTTGGAAAGATCTTCACAATTAGATTCCATTATTTTTGGTTTCACTAAAATCCGGATTGTTTTGCATCCGGTACATTCAATTGCAGTTTGAAATCGAATTATCGAACTACCACGCCATTTTCAATTCCTTTTATAATCATAAATAAAATTATATATATTCTAACGACGACGTATATAAATATATACGTCGAATTCAATTCTAAACATTTTTCTCGTCGATATTATTTAAAATAATTCATTTTAAATAATCAAAATTCGCTAAAATTGCCAAAATAAAAATTTCAAACTGGCTCGCATTTTACGGGTTGTTACAATCTCCCCCACTTAAAACTTTTCATCCCCGAAAAGGAACAAAGTCGAAAGTGGTTTGATTAATCAACTCTACGTTCGTTCTGGCTTCCATTCTCCAACTTTTTAGTTTCTGAGAATTTTCAAAATCTCAAAAATTTGGCTAACACCCTAAATTTTTGAAAAATTTCGCCATAACCTCCCCTACACCGGGAGTATCGGGAAATCTCAAATAGCTTCCCCGGTCCTTCAGGTCTCAAAAAGAAAAAGAAAAAGCCAAGCGGCTAGCCAATAGGCTCATAAAATCATCATCACCCAAACAAAACAGTAAATTATGTAGTAAACATGTACCTATTTGTCGGGCAAACAAATTTTATTCTCTGCTCTAGCCTCCTTGCTATGACCTGTTCAAGGTAAGTACAAGTATATGCAAGCAAACGCAACCAATTTTCAATATAATTCAATATTTGGTTCTATTAGGCTAAATGGCAAAAAATTAGCAAATAAATAAACAAACAACACAAACATCAATCAATTAGTTGATTAGCTTTTCAAATTCATAACTTTGATACATAGTCTAAAAAAAATCAGATTTTTGATGCCAAATCACAACAATATGCCCTATCTAATTTTGGTTCTCACACCAGTCTAATGGAAATATATAGAAATCCCATCTTCGAAACACGAACATAAGTTCTGATGATGATCGATCAATCATAAGAACCATCTCCGGGTGTCTAGAATGTGATTCTATATCTATCTAGTATATTAAAATTTCAAATACACGTTTGCAAGGCGTATATGCAAAATCTTTATATACTGGACTGTCCAAATCTATATAAACTAAATAATCAAATACGAATAATTGATTTTAAATTTTCAAAGCAAAATTGGTTTTCATTTTAAAAATATACCCTTCACACTCGTCCTAGGATACTACTGATCCCATCTCTAACGAGTCATTCTAATTAGATATTACTAATCCAATATCTGATGAGTTCTTTTGTATGGTTCTAATGTGTCTTGTTCTCGAGCTCTGTAAACCAAAGCTCTGATACCAACTGTGACGGCAAGGAATTTCGCTTGGTCCGAACCAATCGCTAAACCGACCCAGACCGTTCGAAACGCCCTATCGTGTGAGGACAAGACAAATCAGAACGCATACAAAAGAAGATTTCATTGTATATTACAACAATTCATCAGATTACAAGAATATACAGAGTATAAATGAATATTACACAGAAATATCAGAGATTTAAATTACATTTAAATACATCGCAGCGGAAAATAATACAATACACAACTAGAAGGAGATATACAGATACAAAGCTTTCCGGATATCGTTCCAGCTGTAAACCAGGATCCTGTGAATATAAATTTGCAAACCCAAAACTACTAGCTGCCCGTGTCAAAATAAGGGCACCCAGAGTTTAGGTTAAAACAATAAACTCCAGGTCAGTCATGTGACTGGTGTGAGAACTAAAACAATTATTAATCTTTATTTTAAAGATAGGTAAATCAAGGGACCACGCCGTATAACACGGAACGAGTTTCCTCCCAAGAATACCAGTGCATAAAACAACAGCGCAATGCTAAATAAAGAAAATGAAGCCGTTATAAGACCCAGGTCCTATCACACAATGCAACGCAAGCCGGGGGATAGGGTTTTCCCTTATAACAGCCAAAGAATGCTTGATATGTTTAAAACAAATCATTTGATACTATTATAAGTGCATAGTGTATAAAACAACTTCAAATCATAAGTATCAATCATAGGCGGCATGGGTACCATATATCATGTCGCCATACTAGGCTCTACAAATAAAAACCGCAAATATCACGTATTCGGAAATTGGGTTTCCATCTATGAACCGAGGCAAAAGATAGTCCTCAACCGATTCGAGACGCTCTAGCCCGCCCCTCAGGAACAGCCGCAACTGCCCCCTGGATCCTCAGGGCCGGTCCACCGATGTGGATTATTATGCCTGAACACTACGTCTCCCCACCCTATGAGGTGTAAGTCTGGTCCGTCTGCCGACCCGAATGCATCGGACGAAACCGATATAACCGAGGCGCCTCGCAACAGCAACAACCACATAAGTCAAACTCGTCAGGGCGTGTAAAACCACTGACGCCACTTCTAGCTAGAAAGAAACGCATTCCCTCCCTGACGTCCGTCTCCCGTTTTTGGTTCATACTGGGTGTGAAACTCGCGAGGTAAACGTTACACAAAGCTACGCCACAAAGGTCGTGCTTTGATCATCACCACAAGACTTTGCTTTTCAACAGAAGCCTCGATCAATTGCCACTTAGGCATGCCACACAGGAAATTCACTCCATGCGTTTGATATCCATCAATATATAACCCCTGAGCTCGTACGTCTCAGAGAAGGGCGTTAAGCAAGAGAATAAATTCTCCGCCGCCAAACAGATATATATTTAATAGAGATCAATCACACGGACTAAAATCCAATGTCAGACACACAGTCCATTTACAAGTTCGTTCTGGGTCGGAACGAAACCGGAGGCACCTAGTACCCCGCATATCCATCGATCTCCAAGTACGTCTAGACGATCACCAACTGTTTCCATCTTCTTAGGTGTACAGCCCAATCAAGATCATCAGTAATCACCCAAACGACGTGAAGACTTCCGGTCTTCGACCATCGTCTTCATCTTCGACTTATCGTCGTATCAGTTATTCAGAATGGGATAAACCCGGTCTTTCCGAATAACTCGCGTATATTTTAAATAAGTGTTACACAAACACAACATACACCTCATTCCAATTCATCAGTCACTAACCGTAAATTAATCAAGAGAATAATTTCCCAAATATTAACCCCGAAGTCCAAAACCAACATCAGATCAATATCCAGAAAACCATTCTGCTTGGCTAACCGACAGTTAGTTTCTAAATTTCACATTCATAGGGAAAGGTTCCCATTAATTTTATCCAAGATAAATTTCTTGAATTTATTCTTTAAACTATTTTTGATTATCAATTCAAACTAGTCGGGATTAGCGAACCTTACCGAAGTAATCATTTGTTTTAATTTCCCAATCCCAACCTATTCATCCCATGAAGTAAAACTAGTTATACTTCATATCTAACACCACGGTGTTATCGGTAAATTCAATTACCATTTCACGTTCAAATCTAATTAAAGATTTAACTATCGCCTGGAGCAAAACTGGTGATACTCCATTCTCGATCTTTTCAATCTAATTAAAGATTCATTAAAACTCCACTTAGTTTTAATCTGCGACTGGGTTAAAGAATCGGTGTCATTTAAAACACGGTTCACGATAGACCCCAAAATCACATTCATTAATTATCGGGTTAAAGAACGAGTGTTATTTAAAACACTGTCCACGATAAACCCAAAAATCAATATCGATTTAATTCCAATTAAATATTATTTAATTGGTACACTTCATTAAATCTAAATAAAAAGATTTAATCTTTTCTCAACTGGGTTCAAGAACGGTGTTAGTGAAGACACCATTCACGACAAACCCAAATCACATTTGATATTAAATACAAGGCTCTGAATAGGAAATATCCCGGCTTATACTCAATATCAAATTCCACGACTAACAAATATCGTATTGGAAATAACGATATATATATCTATATCTTTCAAATTTCCATAACATCTGTATAATCCCGAAATCCAACATCGAAATATTCCAAAGACAATTTCGATTCAAGTCCATTCCAATGCAATCATTGGAAATTCTGGTTATTTTCAAAACCATTTCAAATTCAATTTATTTATTTAAAAATAAATAGAATTCTAATTCTAGTTCAAAACTAGTTCATTTCGATAAAAATCTATTTTTATCTTTTCAAATATGGAGTTTTTCATCCCAAATCTTCACAAATCATTTCTTATGAATTTACACAAATTATTACTATTTTTAATAATTTTATCAAGGCCCGTACAGTCGATTTCCATCAATGGCCATCGAACTGCACTTACAGCGACCTTTTGCAAATTTGATTTGGACGTAACTCCAAATCCAACCGTTAGATTTTGAATTTCTAATATTCGTTAGAAAGCTCTTTTCTATACGAACGCAATGGTTCTAGTTTTAGGAGAATCCGACGGTCGGATCTCCCGTAATGTCCGTTTGAAATAAATGGTTGAAATTCACGAACTGCCGCTGCGCGGCGCGTTCTATTCAGGCCATTATATTATATATATAATATATATATTATATATTTCGTCGATTTCTATTTAAAATGAATTATATAAATAGTTTTAAATTCGTTTCAAAAGCAATTTCAACTTCCTTTTCAATTCAAATCAAAATTGAATTCTTCTTCTTAAATTCGTTTTAAAATTCATTTCTGTTCAACTCAAATTTCAATTCAATTTGAATTCATTTCAATTCGTTTTCAATTCAATTTGAATTCGTTTTCAATTCAATTCATTTCGAAATCGTTTTAAATTTAATTCATTTCGAAATCGTTTTCAATTCAATTCATTTCGAAATCGTTTTCAATTCAATTTGAATTCGTTTTCAATTCAATTCATCTCGAAATCGTTTTCAATTCAATTCATTTCGAAATCGTTTTCAATTCAATTCATTTCGAAATTGTTTTCAATTCAATTTATTTCGAAATCGTTTTCAATTCAATTCATTTCGAAATCGTTTTCAATTTAATTCATTTCGAAATCGTTTTCAATTCAATTCATTTCGAAATCGTTTTAAAATCGATATAAATATCGTTCACGTCAAAATGGCGTCAATCTAATCAACACGGCTTCATATATTCCTTTATTCTATTCAACAAATGAATATTTATTTTTGTCAACACACGACTAATCTCAACGAATGAGTACTGTCCACGTGTGACTATTTTTGTTAAATTATTTCGTTCAACACATGACTAATCTCAACGGATGAGTACAGTCAACACATGAACCTTTATTTTATATTGATAAAGATGTAAATTTTATTACTAAAATATTTCGTTCAACACATGACCAATCTCAATGGATGAGTACTGTCAACACATGAACCTTTATTTTATATTGCTCTTTATTTTTCAAATTAGAATGAGGCCCAATCAATTACCATATAAAGTTAATTATATGGATTCCATACAACACATGTATATAATAGCATTGAAAAATAATCAACCATCAACCAAAGTGCACTACACTGTATAAGCATCAAATAAAGATATATAATGCTTATAACAGCCTGTCAATCGATCGATCGACATATTTAATCAATCAGGATGAGTGAACTTCAAATTTCATCCTAACACCCGTGTGGGGTTTCAAACAATCAAACACATATTTTATTTGTGCAGTTGGGCGATGTGTAAAATTTATCGTCCCAATCAATGTCCTTCAAATAGGTGTACATAAACAAACTGTCCGGTTTGTAAATGAATATTTATTTATTCACATTCACGTTAAAAATTGTATTTTTAATGATAAAACATTTTATTCAACCTATGAATATTCTATTCGGTTTATTTATTCAATAAAATGATATTTTTATTTTTCTAACATATTTTAGAAAATTTCGGCGGCATAACGGCACGATACTAGAAACGGGACGAGGCCTAGCCGTATCCCCGGTCTAGTGAAGGCCCACGCCATTCACACATCAATCAAATCCATTCATTTCACCAAAAAATTCAATTTCAAATCAAATCATCTAACTAATTTATGCAACCAAGCAAACAAGTCCATGGTCTGTGGACGATTGTGTCGGGTGCTACTAAGCACCGTCTGCATCCTAGTATATATATATTACTAGAAAAAGAAATTGAAGAGTGAGAAATTCTCACCGATAGCAATCCAATCATCTTGACTCTTCTTTGATAGAAATCTTCATCGTCATCGCATCTTCGTTGCTGTAGCCACTACATATGTAAAAATCGAATTTTTACTTCGTTATTCAATATATAAAAATCGAATTTTTACTTTGATGTTCAATATATAAAAATCACCTTTTTTATTTCGAAGTTCAATATATAAAAATCACATTTTTTATTTCGAAGTTCAATATATAAAAATCACATTTTTATTTCGAAGTTCAATATATAAAAATCACATTTTTAATTCGAAGCTCAATATATAAAAATCACATTTTTAATTCGAAGCTCAATATATAAAAATAATATTTTTACTTCGAAGCATATGTATATTTTCCCTTTCTTTTTCTTTTCTTTCTTCTTTTTTTTTCCAAAAAAAAAACATATTTCTATATTCGAAACAATTCTTTTTACATTTTAAAAGTAATTCTAATTTATTATTTAAAACATCACCATTTTTATTTCTAAAAATCAAAGCTATTTTTATTTTATATAAATCAAAGCTATTTTTATTTTATATAAATCAAAGCTATTTTTATTTTATATAAAACTGATTTTAAATTATTTTCTTTTTCTAAATTTTTAGATTTTAAAACCATGCACTTACTAAATAAAAATAAAATAAAATAAAAATCACCTCAATCTCCTTCTCGTTTTAGAACCCCCGCCACCATCGATTGAAAAAAAGCTGGCCGCCGCACCTCCAAAGATGATCGGAACCGAATCCGACCCTGCCCCTCTGACCGCCTTCGAATTCCGCGCCTCCTACCAGAGTTCAGGCGAACTCGGTCGCCTCCAGCGTCGGAAAGTTGGTCACGAACTCGGCGACATTGAGGAGGTGTCGAGATGGGGTGGAGCGATGTTAGTGGAGCGGAGCGACTAGGTGGAGGTGAACGCCGGTGGAGCGATAGGGCTAGGCGACGAGGCTTGTGGTTTTTTTCTTTTCTTTTTTTCTTTTTTTCCAGATCTGAACGATATGAAGGAAGGGGGATACATGAGAATTTATATATTTTAATATTATTTTAATTTTTTTTAATTCAAAAATTTGACTTTTACTTTTGACCTCAAAACGAGGCCCTCCGTCTGCCGTCCATAGCGTATTACCCCCATTCCGAACACAATGGGATATGTATCGTAAGCTGATTTGACTGTTTCGATCAGTTTCCGTTGAAATCAACATATAACTCTATATATTGAATTTGAACGCGTATTTCAATTTACCGGGGTCACATACGAACTTTAAAAATTCCAAAAAAATATTTTCTAGCTTCGCATTGACGATACGGCCCTAACAAAACTAGTTTCGTCGAATTCTGAGACCATTTGAAAAATGGCCAATTTTCAGTCGATTAAAATCAACTAAAACTGGTCAAACGCGTTTTTCTTTGCCATGCTCACATATTGATTCGAAAAATTATGAAATTTGGAATCTAGCAATAACCTAACCTCACGGACCCAACAAAAGTGGTTTCGTCGAAATCCGAGGTCGTTTGCAAAATTTCCATTTTTAAGGGCTTGAATTCCATAGCGACTATTCAGAATTTTCAACTGGACATATCTTTTAATTCCCGCTATGAAATTTTGATTTTTCGGATTCCTTAGAAAGATCTTCACAATTAGATTCCATTATTTTTGGTTTCACTAAAATCCGGATTGTTTTGCACTCGGTACATTCAATTGAAGTTTGAAATCGAATTATCGAACTACCGCGCCATTTTCAATTCCTTTTTTAATCATAAATAAAATTATATATATTCTAACGATGACGTATATAAATATGTACGTCGAATTCAATTCTAAACATTTTTCTCGTCGATATTATTTAAAATAATTCATTTTAAATAATCAAAATTCGCTAAAATTGCCAAAATAAAAATTTCAAACTGGCTCGCATTTCACGGGTTGTTACATAAATCCAGGCAGAATTAAATTTTAAAATAAGAACCAAGGGAACCGGGTTGCGCCATTGCATTTGTCTCGGAATTCTGCATGAAATCGAGTCCGAGTTTTCGAAAATCGGAGTCTGTATGACCAAGTTATGGCTCCCCAAAGTTTCACAAATTTTCAGAGTTCAAAACAGTTCGAATTCGAGTTCAAATTCGAATTTCAAAACCCAAACAGACTGGGCGGGAAATTTCCCGCCCAACACCCTAGGTCGACTGGGGAGTCGACTGGGCAGTCGACACACCCAGGACCAGGTCGACTGCACAGTCGACTTGGGTGTCGACCTGGTCCCCGAACCTGGTTTGGGCCTGGTTGCTCCTGCTTGACCCTGTTGGCTTGTTTGAGGGCCTGTGACGATTTTTGGCAGTTCATATCGATTCTAGGGTTTATCCTATGGCCTAAACTAGTTGTTTCAACTATAAAAACACCCTAAGACCTAGGCTAATCCACAACAAATCTTTCTAACACCATTATGCTGCTAAGTCTCCTCTTGAACCATGGCCACCGCCTCCAACTTGAAGCTTAAGCTTTCAAACTAGATTCAAATCAAAGGCCAACGTTTCTACAACAATTCAAGGGAATAGATCAACATCTCAACAACGATCCTACGACAATTTCTATTCTTAGTTCTCAAAAACCACGATCTGTAAGCCCCAGTTACTCTTAGATCTAAACTCTAAACTTAATATGGACATGTGTAAATTGAAGTTGAACATAAACATGATAACTACTTGAGACCTACTCTTGTATATCTTTGATCTATGACTATTCCTTTTTGATCTATTATTTTAGATCTACTCTTATTCACCCTAGATCTATTCACCTTGAACCTAGTACCATTCATATTGAACCTTGATTTGTGGAAAACTGATAAGAACTTGATTTAGGGGCCTGTTCGTGTCATAGCCTAAATCCTATCATGTCCATTATTTTAACATGCCTGTGAAGTTGTGATGTTGAGACTATCGCTAGTCACAAAGTTAGGATTATCATCCTATGTCATTTATTGCTATGTTTATCACCCTATTTCATATGCCAGTGATGTTATGATCATATCTCAAGTTACACCATGCTCGCCTTGAAATTACCTTTGCCACTTTATACCCATACTTGTTATGTTATTCCCTAGTTACTTCTATTGCCTTGATTCGAATTCACGAGCGTTGAGGATGCGATTTGGGTAGTTTAGGAAAACCTAAATTTAGTATGAACTTGAAAACAGGAATATCGTTATAACTTGAGCTTGGATAGGAACATGAATTTGACATGAAATTATACTTGAAAATAGGAATTTGGGACATGACACTTAGATAACTTGAACATGGCCAACTCGAAGTTGGGTTGAGTTTGCAGTATAAATCTGCCCGGAACCGCTCGGCGAATCCAGTAACCGCAAACAATAGGACCCAATGTGAGTAGTTGGTCATATCGCACTCGAAACCCAAGGTTAGACTAGGTTATGGTGTAAAACTGCCCGGACCCGCCCGGCACATCCAGTAACCATACCAAGTCTAATGTGAGAGGTTAGGGGTGCATTAAGTAAATTAATGCCACTGGATAGGGTTAAGTCATGGACCACTTGAATATACTTAACCAATTTGACACGTTGATTTGATAGGGTTAAGTCATGAACCGCTTGAACACACTTAACCAACCTGACACATGATTCATAGGACTAAGTCTTGAACTAGAACGACACACTTAGTCAATTTGACATGACATGTAGATGGGGTTAAGTCTCGATTTTAAATGACAACTTAACCTGCTGGACGAAACCCTAGTTACGCGGTCCTTTTCAGCAGTAACCCACTAGATGTATCACGGTACCCTGGGACTAGGCAGGGTGGGGCACGATTGCTTGGCTGATTGTAAGCAACCAGAACGACGGCTGAGTTAGTGCGCCATTGTAGGTTCAGGCGGACTAGGGTCGTGCACTTAGTCCAGAGTTGAAAAAGCAGGCATTGGGCATCAGTAGGATTATCTGTGCATTCTTGATTCGTGTCGGTGGTTGGCACCATAGGGCTTGATACACCCTATGGTGGACCTAGCACAGGTGACTACATTCATGATAGGGCCGTATGACACAGACACACGACGCGCTAGACTTGTAGGGAGCCGATCGATCAGATCATACCGTTGGACCCTGAATTGGGTCACTTCACGATATTGGGCCAAGGTATTATTTCTTGATTTATAGTTGACACGGGATTAGTATACCAGTATAGTTGGTATGGCGAACCTTGAATACGCAATGTTAGACTTGACTTATCTTGTTAGCTTAGTTATCATGTCATACTTATCATCATTCCTATGTTTAATTCTAGTTTATTCATGTCTTGTTAACTTTACTAGTTACTATGCTGATAGTCACTAGGGCTTTCCAATCTTTTTGACTGACCCGTTTTCTTTCACCTCTTTGTCTTTCGTTTCCCCCCCAGGTTCTCAGGGAGGAAACTCTAGCACTTAGCTTGGACTTTGCTTGCTTTCTGACAGCTCATGTATGGTTTGGTATTGAGCTATGCTATGGCTGCACTCATGCTCTTTTTGGGGAATAATATTTTACTTATGTTGTTTTAAGTACTTTGCTTCTTTAGAATTTGATGTAATGAAATAATGACTTGGCATTTTGATGTAAGAGGTTTTGACTCTATTTTTCAGTAATGAGATTTGGTTTTAAAGTTTATATCCGCTGCTTTATATACTCTATTTTATCTATGTTCTATCTTGTGTTATCTCCGTGCTTGTTTACTAGAAAATACCCCTCCAAAACTAGGGATTCCCTTTGTGAGTGACCCTAGCGGAGGTGGGGTGTTATATTTAGTAAATCGAAAAGATAACTACTTATATTAATGATAACTAAAGCGGGTATTTGATAATTGGAGTTTCTTTATTTAAACAAAATAAAGGATATGGAAAGAATTCGAAGTTTATTTCAAATTATATAAACAAAGTTGTAAAAAAAAGATTCTAACCGAGACGATGAGTTGAACGCAGCGAGTTGGATTAAGTGAAATGTTTTAAGTGAACAAAGCGAGGATTTTGTTAATTAAATCATGCCATTGTTTAAATAGAAATAAAATGATAATTCCAAGGATAGAGGAACTGGAAAGGAGGATTTATAAACCATAGTGATATTTTTTAATATAAGGATTTACGAAAGGGTTTGGAAATAAAAACGATGTTTCAAATTAAAACGGTAATACAAGATGGTTTATAGAAAAGGGTAATGTCCCCTGACAAAGGAAATAAGGAGTAGAGTTTGGAAAATTCATTATTCCAAAGAAAATATGGATTAGTACTTTCAAAGAAATGAACTGGAAGAGTTTTGTCGATATAGAATTTATGGAATCGATAATGAGAATTGATGTAATAGTTTCAAATGAAATATGTTAACATAAATGACCTGAGCTGCCAACATAGTAAATGATATCATTATGATTTAATAGTTAAATTACCAACTATCAAATGCATTATTCTTGGGCCTTTTTGGCATGTTGTTTCGAGGAGACCAGGATGGGAACTAGACCAAAAACCACTTCGAATCAACTGTGCAAATGCGACTAACTTGAAAGAGATGGAGACGGATGTAGCGACCCGCAAATCCGTGCTATCTGAGTTGACTAATAACACTACACGTCCAACCCAAATAACACAGAAATACGAACCATTTTTAGAAAGAAGTTAGAGGGTGAGAATTAGAAAGATAGAAATATTAGAATAGAAGAAAACGAAGATCACAACTCACAGCGGAACGAATAAAATATATTATATAACATAAGCTTTGAAATACAAATCTCTTTTGTACATGTATACATACCATCATCAGAGTACACATAACATTTGATTCAGCGGAAGCAACTCTAAATAACTAACGTTGAAGCCTCCTGCTTCAAGCTCCTCCAAGTGTATCTGTAAAAGCCTGAAACACTTGACTGCCCGTACAAATTTGGGCACCCAAGAGTTTAGGGAAAACAAAACAAAATAAACTCTGGGTCAGTCATGGGACTGGTGTGAGTAAACTCCAACCACTTGTTTAACTTTAAAAATCCTTTCAAAAGAAAAGATAATAGTAAGACCAGCCCACACATAAACATGGACGGTTTTTACCTTACTATAACCCAAAACACTTTGATACAAAAATCCAGTGATATTATAATAATGTCTACATCAAGTAAATAACCAAATAGCAGAACGCTTGCATCTCACGCTCCACATATATAGTATAAAATCAAAACCCGCATGGCGCTTATTGGAGATTGGATTTCCAACATGACAAGGTATGGGACCACCTTCCGATGATGTATCTCTAGAGGCAAATACACCTGGGTTCAACAAGAACGTCTTGCAACCCGGCCCACACATGACCGACCACTCATTTCGCTTGAGTGTATCGAATGTATATCACCAACGGTTGGACTCAAACCACCGTTCCCGAATGGGCAGAATCGATAGATTTAGAAACAAAAGGAATTTCTCTAGATAGGTGATTATACACCCTAATGGGTGGGACCCACATAGCCATGCTGCCTGCCCGATTTTTGTCCTTTCCCGGTTGTTGAGGCCTGAGGCTACGCATACTTACCATTCATTGATAGCACAATCACTTTGAATGCCACATCGTCAGATCCGTTAATCACTAGTTGAGTTTGCACAAATATTCTGGATATTATGCTAAGGGATAAATCCGTTGCAACCATATACATTCATACAGACCAACCCATTTGATCATTGGAAATACTCTGTCAGACACTCGTCCATATACGTTCGTTCTGGGATTGAACGAAACCGAAGGCACTATTTCTATTAATAGAAAAAGCCCTTGCACTTTACTCCGTCTTCAATATCTTCAGCATACTTGGTTTGCAACGCTTATGCCGATACGGAGTGGTTCTTCGGATAATAATCCAACCGGTCTCTCCATATTGACAACGATGGTCAAAAACTTCGATAGTCTGTGATTTAACTATCGAATGAAAACAAGTGTTCATCCAAACATATCAAACAAATCACTGGGCTCTTTAATTAATATTTCATTAATTAAATCTCTTCTATATTTTCTCTATCAATATTTGTTAACCAAATATTTCAATAACCATATTGGCTCTTTACGCTATTTTTGATTTCGTTTCCTTATCGAATTCTATATATATCGATATATAGATTTCTAATTGTCAAATTTCTTAAAAATATTCTAACTCCTTAAATTTCCGGAAAATTTCGCCATAACCTCCCCTGTATTGGGAGCATCGGGAAATTTCAAATAGCTTCCCGGTATCTTCTAATCTCAAAAAGAAAAAGGAAAAGCCAAGCGGCTTGCCGATACGGCGCATAAACCCCATATATGAATTTAAACATGTACCTTTATTGTCGGGCACATAAATAAAATCTCCGTATACTTCATCCCATACCTGTCTAACACCTGTTCACCTGTTTTCAATTCAATTCAACACTATCTATTCGTTTGAATTCAGTTTCGCCCATTTATTCTTTAAATCGGCCATTTTGCCTATTTCACTTCTTTGTTGAACCTAACATGTTCAAACAAAATATTTAACTTGCTCATTACCAAATTGCGTTTCAATTCCAATTCTAGTTTACTTTTTGATTTCGAATATAAATTTTCAAATCGAATTTACTTATTCAAACCCCAATATCCCTTCGAAATCTCATTAACTAATTTCTATTCAATTTAGTTAATTCTATTCAATAAATCAAAATCTGGTTTCTGTTCCAAAAATCATATTCATTTACACAACTTGAATTCGCATATATTTTACAATTCAACTCTGAGATTTTCTAAATAGAAAATTCGGATTTTTCCCGCTTAAAATCCTTTTATAAATTGAAATAAACCGTTATGGTTTTTAAATAGTTCTGGCGCTGTTTTTCTGAAAATTTGATTTTGACATAACTCAAAATCTATACGACGAAATTCATATTTTTCTCTTTCATTAGAAACTATTATCAAACCGGTCCTGACGTTTCTTGTTTCGAAGAATTCCGACTTCAATTGAGTTATGTATACTCAATTGAAGTTCGATTCGCCAATTTACGAACTGCAGCGCTGCGGCGAGTTCGTTTTAATTATATTTATATATATAAACTTTTAAAACTTCGTTTATATAAATTCAACTCTGTTCTGATATATTTTATATATATATATCAAACCATTTTTCCCAACTCAACACATATTTCTGATCTTCTATTTCATTTATATTTGAAATCTATATTCAAATTCCAATTCGATTATAATTCAAATCCTATATTCAAATTCTATTTCAACTATTTGAATCCAAATTCCATTTTTAATCTATTTGAACTTCAAATATTTAAACTCATTTTTACTTTGAACTTCAAATACCATATTTTAATTCCTTTGAATCCAAATACCATGTTTCAAATCTCTTTGAATTCCTCTTATTCAAACTCTATATTTAAACTCCATTGGAACTTCTATATTCCAATTTCTATATTTGAATTCTATTGAAATTCAAATATTCAAACTTCTTTTTAAATTCTAGATTCAAAATTCCATAGTTTAAAATTCCATTTGAATTTCTATATTCAAATCTCATAGATTAAATTCTATTTCAATTCAATTTGAATCTCTTATATTCAAATTTCATTTTCCATTTCCATTTGAATTCTAATATTCAAATTCATTTCCCATCCTATTTTGAAATTTCATTTCAAATTCCAATTTCACGCTGGTATTTCTATTTCTGAATTATCAAATGATAATTCTTATCACTTCATTTATAACTTCGTTATAAAAGAACTATTTATAAACTTCGTTTATAAAGAAACTACTTGTTTTATTTTTCAAAAAAACAAGTTTTATATTTCTATTCCATTTAAAATTTCAAATTCTATTTAAAATAGAATTTTCCCTTTTAAATCTCAAATATCCTTCCACGATATTTTAAATATCATTACTTAAGCCCAGTGATATTTAAACACATAAAGCAACGAATTATTTATTTTTCTAACACATCATATATATAACAATATATATGCAAACTAATAAACAAACAAATAATATATTTTTGAGGAATCCAGTTGGATTCCTCCAACCTGTTTTCCTGCATCCACAGATGTTAGCACATAAATAATACCCATTCTGCTTCATGGCAGAATATTGCGGTATAGAAGGTCATCCACTAATCATAGCGTAGGGCGTATAGGGTAATCATCCGCTATGAAACTGCGGGCATCCGCTAATGGGACTGCGGGAATCCAACCAATCAATCAACCCAATATATATATATATATATATAGCCCAAATAACTAATATATATAAAGCAACCAGAAAAATCCAAACGAGCAACAACAATTATTTTTAACGAAATAAAAATAATTAGAAATAAAAGGTGAGTGAGATTTACTCACCTAGATTTTCCCATTTGGCGAATTTCCACTTAAAAATGCCATATCATCTTTGTTATGCATCTACTTGAATTGTCTTTTATTTCACACCTATGATTTATTTAATATAATTATCGATTAAGATTCCTTTATTAACTTTTGACATAAATAATTAATGTTATGTAATTTAAATTATATAAAACATATACCTTTTCGCTTGAAAAATAATCGATCGACTATGTAATATCTTCGAGCAGCCTTAAAGACAATGCAATTCAGCCCATCTTCACTATCCACACCTCTGAAATGCCCTGTCTCGATAACTCCCCCTAAACTAGCATCGTCACGGACCCATAACTCTGCAAACTGACCCCTTTCACGACAGTATATGCACCGGAACTTCACTGCGCTGCCACCCAAAAATGCCACCCTCGCTTCATTACCAAATTGGTTTACCTCCATCAATATTCAGACTAATCTCTTATTTTCTATTATCTAAACCACTGTGGTGCCGCCATCGAACTATTGTTATACTGACCGGTTCAGTGATTAGAAAACCATCATCAGCCTTCCTTAGTTGAATGTCAGACATCAGCAAATCCTCTCCAACATCCAATTGCCACTCTTCACAGTTCAACCCTTCCTATCGAACTTTAGTTTGAACGAATCCCACTGTCGAACTCATCATTCCACCCAATTCCTATTCTCACCGTAACCAGAAATCCGCCCCTCTTCCTCAGTTCGTGCCCCTGAGATGAACGCTACAGCAAATCACATGCGGTCAGAAATAGCACCGCGACCCCAGAAAACCTCATACTAATCTCCGTCGAACCATGCCAAACCCCCAAATCACCATCGCAACTTCTAACTTGCGAGCCTCTTCAACGCTGAATTGAGCAACCCTAAATCGCGAGTCTCCAGAAGGTCTTCGAGCTATAGAAGGTTTCGGGTTCTTTGATTTTGGGATATTGAGGAGAGGAGCCATCATTTTCTCTGGCTTGAGGCTTTTGATTTTGGTTTTTGCTGAGGAATGGAAATGGCCAAAGGAAAGTTGCGATATATATAATAGTGGGAAGGAGACAATTCGTACTCGACATTAAAATTGTGCTATACTTTGCAACGAAGCTGGGGAGCAGAATTTGTGGCTCGAGAAAAACATTATAGGTCTGCGCTGGGAAAGTGGATGTCTGCGTGAAGGAAAGGGATAGGTCGGCTGAGGAACATTTGATTTAAACTTTGAAATGATTTTTATAAAATATAATACTCTAAAATATCTCTTGGTCCATACTTAACATTTTGAACCGCTTTTTAATCATATCGAACGACATTCTCAGTGTCATTCGTTACCCTGAACTCAACGGGACGAGTTCTGAAATTAAGTTCGACTGTATAGAAGAGAACAATTTTAAATTAACACTTTAATTTAAATTCGATTTAAAATATAAATAGATTTCAACATTTAATTTCATTGATAATAAATTATTATTACCGTTTTAATTCAACATAGAATTGATATTAATTGACCGAAGTGTTTCGATTCAGTTTTAAATTCTGAATTCAATTATATTACGTTTTCGTATAACAACTATTCAATATATTCAAATTAGATTGTATATCAATTATTTAATCGATAACCAAATATAAAAATCATTTATATTATCAAATCAATATTTAAAATAAATATTAAATATTCAAAATAAACTATTCAAATATCCGGGTCGTTACATTCTTTCCCCCTTAAAATAATTTCGTCCCCGAAATTGCTAAGGTAGGAAAATGGTACGAACCCATTACTTTTCGAAAACTCATCTTATGGTGAAACTCAACACTTTATATTCCAACTAATTTTAATTTCAACCAAAACCTTTGGTTTTTATTCATACACATTCAAATTGATCTAAATTAATTTATCCACTTTGATTCATTTAACTTGCTTTAAATTAAATTTTAATTCCAAAATTCAAATCTCCGGGTTTTTATTTCAAGTCTTTCTGAAATCACATAAATATATACATATATTTATTTCCATTTCAATTTCAAACATTTGAATTTTCAAACAAATTTTCAACAATAACTTTCTAAGGTAGCAATCCATCACTTAGAAACTCGAAAATGAACACTGATGATGTTGCAATCGTCATCAGAATTATTTTCCAGCCACTGAAGTGAGTTCAGTGCTTTACCACATTGAAAATCCATTAAAAATGATTTTTATTCAAAAACCCTTCCAAATCAAAGCTATATTATCTTAATATACTTCGCAAATGATTTCAAACCTCCCAGGATTTTAAATTCCAAATTTCTGGTTTGAATTTAACTTTAATTCATCTCATTTGTATATTTAATTCTTCTACAAATTCTATCTTGGTTATATATAACCATTCCAATTTTATAATCTCGTTTGATTATAATCCTAACAATCAACACATCCATATAGTAATTTCAGAAAATTATTCCTTCTATATCAAAATAGAAATTTGGGTAAAATTATTTAATTTACCCACTTTAAAACAATATTGTGTTCAATCTTCTGTTCAAGTGTTTAGGAATTCCTATCGACTTTGTGGCGTCCCACTATTCGACCAGAATTCATAACCCACTCAACAGACTAGCCAACACAATATAAAACAACTTTTATATCAACTAACAAATACGCTCTCTCGTATATATACGCTCAACTCATTCTAGGGTACTACTGACCCTATCTCTAATGAGCACATGCCACACAAGCCTAGGTGTTCGCTCAACCTAAGCTCTGATACCAACTGTAGCGACCCGCAAATCCGTGCTATCTGAGTTGACTAATAACACTACACGTCCAACCCAAATAACACAGAAATACGAACCATTTTTAGAAAGAAGTTAGAGGGTGAGAATTAGAAAGATATAAATATTAGAATAGAAGAAAACGAAGATCACAACTCACAGCGGAACGAATAAAATATATTATATAACATAAGCTTTGAAATACAAATCTGTTTTGTACATGTATACATACCATCATCAGAGTACACATAACATTTGATTCAGCGGAAGCAACTCTAAATAACTAACGTTGAAGCCTCCTGCTTCAAGCTCCTCCAAGTGTATCTATAAAAGCCTGAAACACTTGACTGCCCGTACAAATTTGGGCACCCAAGAGTTTAGGGAAAACAAAACAAAATAAACTCTGGGTCAGTCATGGGACTGGTGTGAGTAAACTCCAACCACTTGTTTAACTTTAAAAATCCTTTCAAAAGAAAAGATAATAGTAAGACCAGCCCACACATAAACATGGACGGTTTTTACCTTACTATAACCCAAAACACTTTGATCCAAAAATCCAGTGATATTATAATAATGTCTACATCAAGTAAATAACCAAATAACAGAACGCTTGCATCTCACGCTCCACATATATAGTATAAAATCAAAACCCGCATGGCGCTTATTGGAGATTGGATTTCCAACATGACAAGGTATGGGACCACCTTCCGATGATGTATCTCTAGAGGCAAATACACCTGGGTTCAACAAGAACGTCTTGCAACCCGGCCCACACATGACCGACCACTCATTTCGCTTGAGTGTATCGAATGTATATCACCAACGGTTGGACTCAAACCACCGTTCCCGAATGGGCAGAATCGATAGATTTAGAAACAAAAGGAATTTCTCTAGATAGGTGATTATACACCCTAATGGGTGCGACCCACATAGCCATGCTGCCTGCCCGATTTTTGTCCTTTCCCGGTTGTTGAGGCCTGAGGCTACGCATACTTACCATTCATTGATAGCACAATCACTTTGAATGCCACATCGTCAGATCTGTTAATCACTAGTTGAGTTTGCACAAATATTCTGGATATTATGCTAAGGGATAAATCCGTTGCAACCATATACATTCATACAGACCAACCCATTTGATCATTGGAAATACTCTGTCAGACACTCGTCCATATACGTTCGTTCTGGGATTGAACGAAACCGAAGGCACTATTTCTATTAATAGAAAAAGCCCTTGCACTTTACTCCGTCTTCAATATCTTCAGCATACTTGGTTCGCAACGCTTATGCCGATACGGAGTGGTTCTTCGGATAATAATCCAACCGGTCTCTCCATATTGACAACGATGGTCAAAAACTTCGATAGTCTGTGATTTAACTATCGAATGAAAACAAGTGTTCATCCAAACATATCAAACAAATCACTGGGCTCTTTAATTAATATTTCATTAATTAAATCTCTTCTATATTTTCTCTATCAATATTTGTTAACCAAATATTTCAATAACCATATTGGCTCTTTACGCTATTTTTGATTTCGTTTCCTTATCGAATTCTATATATATCGATATATAGATTTCTAATTGTCAAATTTCTTAAAAATATTCTAACTCCTTAAATTTCCGGAAAATTTCGCCATAACCTCCCCTGTATTGGGAGCATCGGGAAATTTCAAATAGCTTCCCGGTATCTTCTAATCTCAAAAAGAAAAAGGAAAAGCCAAGCGGCTTGCCGATACGGCGCATAAACCCCATATATGAATTTAAACATGTACCTTTATTGTCGGGCACATAAATAAAATCTCCGTATACTTCATCCCATACCTGTCTAACACCTGTTCACCTGTTTTCAATTCAATTCAACACTATCTATTCGTTTGAATTCAGTTTCGCCCATTTATTCTTTAAATCGGCCATTTTGCCTATTTCACTTCTTTGTTGAACCTAACATGTTCAAACAAAATATTTAACTTGCTCATTACCAAAATGCGTTTCAATTCCAATTCTAGTTTCCTTTTTGATTTCGAATATAAATTTTCAAATCGAATTTACTTATTCAAACCCCAATATCCCTTCGAAATCTCATTAACTAATTTCTATTCAATTTAGTTAATTCGATTCAATAAATCAAAATCTGGTTTCTGTTCCAAAAATCATATTCATTTACACAACTTGAATTCGCATATATTTTACAATTCAACTCTGAGATTTTCTAAATAGAAAATTCGGATTTTTCCCGCTTAAAATCCTTTTATAAATTGAAATAAACCGTTATAGTTTTTAAATAGTTCTGGCGCTGTTTTTCTGAAAATTTGATTTTGACATAACTCAAAATCTATACGACGAAATTCATATTTTTCTCTTTCATTAGAAACTATTATCAAACCGGTCCTGACGTTTCTTGTTTCGAAGAATTCCGACTTCAATTGAGTTCTGTATACTCAATTGAAGTTCGATTCGCCAATTTACGAACTGCAGCGCTACGACGAGTTCGTTTTAAATATATTTATATATATAAACTTTTAAAACTTCGTTTATATAAATTCAACTCTGTTCTGATATATTTTATATATATATCAAACCATTTTTCCCAACTCAACACATATTTCTGATCTTCTATTTCATTTATATTTGAAATCTATATTCAAATTCCAATTCGATTATAATTCAAATTCCAATTCGATTATAATTCAAATCCTATATTCAAATTCTATTTCAACTATTTGAATCCAAATTCCATTTTTAATCTATTTGAACTTCAAATATTTAAACTCATTTTTACTTTGAACTTCAAATACCATATTTTAATTCCTTTGAATCCAAATACCATGTTTCAAATCTCTTTGAATTCCTCTTATTCAAACTCTATATTTAAACTCCATTGGAACTTCTATATTCCAATTTCTATATTTGAATTCTATTGAAATTCAAATATTCAAACTTCTTTTTAAATTCTAGATTCAAAATTCCATAGTTTAAAATTCCATTTGAATTTCTATATTCAAATCTCATAGATTAAATTCTATTTCAATTCAATTTGAATCTCTCATATTCAAATTTCATTTTCCATTTCCATTTGAATTCTAATATTCAAATTCATTTCCCATCCTATTTTGAAATTTCATTTCAAATTCCAATTTCACGCTGGTATTTCTATTTCTGAATTATCAAATGATAATTCTTATCACTTCATTTATAACTTCGTTATAAAAGAACTATTTATAAACTTCGTTTATAAAGAAACTACTTGTTTTATTTTTCAAAAAAACAAGTTTTATATTTCTATTCCATTTAAAATTTCAAATTCTATTTAAAATAGAATTTTCCCTTTTAAATCTCAAATATCCTTCCACGATATTTTAAATATCATTACTTAAGCCCAGTGATATTTAAACACACAAAGCAACGAATTATTTATTTTTCTAACACATCATATATATAACAATATATATGCAAACTAATAAACAAACAAATAATATATTTTTGAGGAATCCAGTTGGATTCCTCCAACCTGTTTTCCTGCATCCACAGATGTTAGCACATAAATAATACCCATTCTGCTTCATGGCAGAATATCGCGGTATAGAAGGTCATCCACTAATCATAGCGTGGGGCGTATAGGGTAATCATCCGCTATGAAACTGCGGGCATCCGCTAATGGGACTGCGGGAATCCAACCAATCAATCATCCCAATATATATATATATATAGCATAAATAACTAATATATATAAAGCAACCAGAAAAATCCAAACGAGCAACAACAATTATTTTTAACGAAATAAAAATAATTAGAAATAAAAGGTGAGTGAGATTTACTCACCTAGATTTTCCCATTTGGCGAATTTCCACTTAAAAATGCCATATCATCTTTGTTATGCATCTACTTGAATTGTCTTTTATTTCACACCTATGATTTATTTAATATAATTATCGATTAAGATTCCTTTATTAACTTTTGACATAAATAATTAATGTTATGTAATTTAAATTATATAAAACATATACCTTTTCGCTTGAAAAATAATCGATCGACTATGTAATATCTTCGAGCAGCCTTAAAGACAATGCAATTCAGCCCATCTTCACTATCCACACCTCTGAAATGCCCTGTCTCGATAACTCCCCCTAAACTAGCATCGTCACGGACCCATAACTCTGCAAACTGACCCCTTTCACGACAGTATATGCACCGGAACTTCACTGCGCTTCCACCCAAAAATGCCACCCTCGCTTCATTACCAAATTGGTTTACCTCCATCAATATTCAGACCAATCTCTTATTTTCTATTATCTAAACCACTGTGGTGCCGCCATCGAACTGTTGTTATACTGACCGGTTCAGTGATTAGAAAACCATCATCAGCCTTCCTTAGTTGAATGTTAGACATCAGCAAATCCTCTCCAACATCCAATTGCCACTCTTCACAGTTCAACCCTTCCTATCGAACTCTAGTTTGAACGAATCCCACTGTCGAACTCATCATTCCACCCAATTCCTCTTCTCACCGTAACCAGAAATCCGCCCCTCTTCCTCAGTTCGTGCCCCTGAGATGAACGCTACAGCAAATCACATGCGGTCAGAAATAGCACCGAGACCCCAGAAAACCTCATACTAATCTCCGTCGAACCATGCCAAACCCCCAAATCACCATCGCAACTTCTAACTTGCGAGCCTCTTCAACGCTGAATTGAGCAACCCTAAATCGCGAGTCTCCAGAAGGTCTTCGAGCTATAGAAGGTTTCGGGTTCTTTGATTTTGGGATATTGAGGAGAGGAGCCATCATTTTCTCTGGCTTGAGGCTTTTGATTTTGGTTTTTGCTGAGGAATGGAAATGGCCAAAGGAAAGTTGCGATATATATAATAGTGGGAAGGAGACAATTCGTACTCGACATTAAAATTGTGCTATACTTTGCAACGAAGCTGGGGAGCAGAATTTGTGGCTCGAGAAAAACATTATAGGTCTGCGCTGGGAAAGTGGATGTCTGCGTGAAGGAAAGGGATAGGTCGGCTGAGGAACATTTGATTTAAACTTTGAAATGATTTTTATAAAATATAATACTCTAAAATATCTCTTGGTCCATACTTAACATTTTGAACCGCTTTTTAATCATATCGAACGACATTCTCAGTGTCATTCGTTACCCTGAACTCAACGGGACGAGTTCTGAAATTAAGTTCGACTGTATAGAAGAGAACAATTTTAAATTAACACTTTAATTTAAATTCGATTTAAAATATAAATAGATTTCAACATTTAATTTCATTGATAATAAATTATTATTACCGTTTTAATTCAACATAGAATTGATATTAATTGACCGAAGTGTTTCGATTCAGTTTTAAATTCTGAATTCAATTATATTACGTTTTCGTATAACAACTATTCAATATATTCGAATTAGATTGTATATCAATTATTTAATCGATAACCAAATATAAAAATCATTTATATTATCAAATCAATATTTAAAATAAATATTAAATATTCAAAATAAACTATTCAAATATCCGGGCCGTTACAACGGAGATAATTGAAGACCGTAGATATTAATGAAATTGAAGGGTTGCTTATAATTTCTGGTTTAGCGGCCAGGGATACACTGTGACTCTGTCGTGTTTAAAATCTACGGATTTCAAGGACTACTCGCTATTGGTCTATAGGGTAATTCCTAGGATGCGGTAGGAGAGTGCCTTTGGTTCATCCTGTTCCTGGATGAATTGTATGGACGAATGTCTGACAGAGTATTTCCAAAGGGACCGCGTACGTAGTTTTCTTCAAATGTACAAAGTTGGTGGCATAGAAGGGAAACTTCTTTAGCCTAACAACTGAAGTATTTTTGTGGAAATCAACAAAGTGATTTCTAGAGGATCTGATAATGGGGCATTCAAAGTGGATGGAGGTATACTGTGCTGAAGGATAAGCATAACCTCTACCTCATCAACCGGAAAATGGCACAAAATCGGGTAAGCAGCATGGCTATGTGGGTCGCACCCATTAGGGTTTATCATTACCTGATCTGAAGAAATCAAATGCCTTCGGTTGTCCCTTTTATTTAAACTGTATGCATGTTATCGGTTCGGTTGGCTGGCCCCCAACCGTGGTGATGATATATTCGGTACTCTCAAGAGAAATGAGGGACCGGTCATGTGTGAGCCGAGCTGCAAGACATTCTTATTGAACCCCAATGTATTCGTCTCCGGAGGTACATTGTCGGAAGGGGTCCCTTACCTTGCCATAGTTGGAAACCATTCTTCAATACGAGCCTGCGTGTTTTGATTGTATACTATATATGTAGAGCGTGAGATGTAAGCATTCTACTAGATTGATATTTATTTGTGATTTGATAAAAATTATTATAATATCAGAAAAGATATTGATATCAAAACTGTTTTGGGTTATAGTAAGGTAAAAACCGCCCGTGTTTATGTGTGGGCTGGTCTTACTATTATCCTTTTATTTCAAAAAGGATTTTTCAAAGTTAAGCAAGTTGTTTGTGCTATGAATTTATCACTGAAAGTATTCCAGACTGACTTGGGTGAATTTTGCTTTGCTTCAAATGTGCTCGGGTCAGACCGAGTATATTTACAGGTTAGGTTTTCGTTGGAGTTCAGGAGCTAGAAGCAGGAGGCTTCACCGTTAGATATATAAAGCGCATTCCCGCTGTGATAGATATACGTTTTACTCTGATGATTGGCATGTATATACAGTTTCTTTTGTATAAAGAGATTTGATATATTATATTTATTCGTTCCACTGTGAGATTCTGATGTGTTCTTCTTCTTTCTTCTATTCTAAAATTTCTTTCTTTCTATTCTCACCCTCTAATTACTTTCTAATAACAATCCAGTGTTTTCAATCGTTGAATAGTCGACGTGGTGATTTTATGTCGATTTTCGAGGTCGAAAATTCTTTGGGTCGTTACAAAAGTTGTATATGTTTATCAATCAAAAACAAACCATGCTGGTAACCCCGCATTTTTAGAATAAGATGAAAAGACAAGCTATTAGGGTTCATGTATCCTTAAGCTAGATAGTGTGCTACCCATTCATCTAGATAATGAAAGTTTTGAGTTTTACTATGTTTCTCTTCTCATCAAACAAATGAATCACCATGTATGTACGTTAGTGAAAATATTGGATTGCGTCGTTGAAACTTAGTGTTAGCTGTCAAATAAGTTTCTCCCTGTCCCAGGCTTTGCATTCCTGAATAAATATTGTTGGTCTTGGTATTGACTCAGAATATTTGCTACTAGGTTGTCCATACCGCGCATGAAGTTATCACACTCCCTTGTTCATTCACTGTAGGCATCTTGCCTATGCTGCATAGCTTATGGTTGCACATTATTTTACATGTACTTAATGCGTTCATGGTTTGACTGGATTTAAGTTTACACTTATGTATTTTCTAAAATGTGTTTGCTGCACCTCATTTAGCACTTGGGACGTGTGGTCATCTGATTTCCAGTGTGTGTATTTTGGCCATTCTTTGTACATAATTCGGTCCATATATTTTTGAGATGTCGTGCTCGAGTTGTTCTGCT
Organism: Allium sativum; assembly: GCA_030737875.1. NCBI lineage: Eukaryota > Viridiplantae > Streptophyta > Magnoliopsida > Asparagales > Amaryllidaceae > Allium > Allium sativum. The sequence continues at coordinate 41,775,883 of CM060916.1, forward strand.
TCCATGACCTTGTTTGCACATTTGTGTTTAAACACCCAGTGGTTATAGGATGCTGAGGCAGTGCACACGTGTACATATACATGTGTGTACGTCCAGGCTTCCGAGATCGTTCGTCCCTGATATAAAAAATGGATATGTACATTATACTTGATACTCGAATACATAACGGTCAATAAGATTAACTATTTTGTTCAGTTTATATCGAAGTTAATTTACTGGAGTTAAGATTTAATTTTGACTCGAGCGTTTTATGCTTTGCATGGAACGCTCGAGTCAGACCCGAACAATGCAGATTGTTAAGATCTCAGCTTAGGATTCGAAGATTGGGAAAACTAGGGATCCGGAGAAGGCGCACTCTGAAGGTTTCAAACAGTAAAGATTTTTCTGTATTCAAATTGTATTTTTACATTCCGCTGTATAAAAATACCTTGTATTCAAAATTTTGATAAGTAAATAAAAGTTTATTCCACTATTCAATATTATGTTATTTATTTATTCTGTATTGGTTCTGTATTTTAAACTCTATAAGCTAAATAACGATCCGACATTCTGGACGGTTTTAAGTTGGTTTAATTACCGATTTGAAGCGGTCAAAATGGCGGGATGTTACAAGTGGTATCAGAGCTTTGGTTTATTCAAAGCTTAGCTTATTGGGTTTGAAAATGGATCTTGAAGATAAAATGGTTTTGAAGAATTTATTTTTGAAAGATAAATTTTATAGAAATATCAAGTATTTTGGAACTAATACAACGGATTTTTTTTTATTATTTTGAGATTTGAAAATTCTGTTCGGAACCCCCAGTCTTCAGAAGTGTTCAAATCCAGGTTTGCAAGAATTATTCTTCGATAAGATCCCCTCAGATTTGAATCTTGAATCCATCATCGAATGATATATAAGGAAGATAAGTATAAAATAATTAACGAATAAATTTCTCTAACTGTGTATTTTAGCAATCAACGATAACTGAAATTGATTGGTAATAAGAACTCCAATGGAAATTTGGTGAAAGGGGAAAATTTGGAATCGTTTTAAAAATGAAACGCTGGATTTTATTTTGATATTCAAGATGGAAATAAATGAAAATAAAATCCAAAAAGAGGTATAATTGGAATAAGATTGTGTTATATTTGACGAATTTATTCAGAATGTGACAAGATAAATTATAACTAGTTTCAAACCAATAACGTGTAATCGAATACAAGAATTCAATAGTAAGTATAAACTTGTTAACAAGAAATGAATTGTGAACAAGAAGTGTAAGTGAAGCGACATATGAATAAAGATTGTGATGAGATTTGAACCAATGTATAAATGGAATCAAACTAATTTAATGAGGCGAGTCCATATTCCTGTAGAAGGAATAATGTTTAGAAATAACATTTGAAAGCAGATATGTTGCTAACGAAATTAGAAATAGAGGAAATAGAGTTAACCAGAATGGTGAGATTGTTCTGAAGTTCAGAATATATGTCAAATGAGATTTTCCGAAGTTCGGAATATGGTATCGAATAACAGATTATTCAAAAGGAAGTTGTTTGTCGGAGACAATTATGTTGAATTTCAGGAATGTACCATTTACTTTCCGCTTTTAATTAAAATTCAATATATTATTGATTAATTATTTATATATTCAGATTAATGAATAAAGTATATTTTAAAGTTAAAAATATTCAAAGGCATGAATTATTGTTATAATCAACGATCATTATAAAAGAAATAAATGCTTAAATCAGAAAATTCGAGAATAAATGTTTTGGTTGGTGTTTGAAGTTATGAATTTTATCTATTTCATAGTTAATGATGTTGTTCAGTTAAGGTCTGAGAGGTAAATATACCCCAGCTTGATTGACTTCATTGTTGACTAAGAAATGTTAAGATTCGATAGCAAGAGTGGTAAGTGAAGTAAGTAAATGAGTGGTAGTAGTTGAGAAAGAATAGCAATGTTTTATTTAATATCTGTTTTAATCCAAATAACGAATTTAGAAATATTTTCCCATGAAAATAAAGATTTGTGAATATATGGAAATGTTTTTCATTGATGATAGAAGATTTTCTAGAATTATAGAAAATGAATATGAATTGTTTTCAAAGGTTGTGAAAAGTTAACGTGTTTTGACAAATCAAAATGACGAGAACTGAAGAACAAAAAACCGCATGTCGAGAATGAAGAGCAGCAGAATACAAGAGAAGTGGATATGTAAATTAATTCGGAAATTTCATAATCAATGATTTAATAAGAGATGGAGTTAAAGAATTTAGAAATTGACTGGAGATTAGTCAAGTTGAATAATTTCCTGAGTGTTGATCTGATGTTGGTTTTGGCCTTCGAGATTGATACTTAGGAGTTGTTCGCTTGCTAGTTTACGATTCAAGGATGTGAATGTGAAGGATTGATAATGCGTGAAGGAGAAATTTGCGATAAGATAAAAATTCTGGAATTTTGAGAGAATAAAGATGTGAATGAAGTGATGAATTAAATAATTAGGGATTTGGAAGAAGATTTGGTTTATAACCAATAGAAGCATAAATTTGAATTGATTAAAAAGATCAAAATTAAAATTTTGAAATCAGAATGAAATTTGAGAATATTTTATTTTGGATATTGGATACAAAAGTTTCCAAATGTATATGGAAAAATATATAAGAATGCAGTGAATTAGAAGTCTAATGATTTGAAAGGTAATCGATCCGAGATAAAATCGTATATAAAGGATTTAAATAAAAATGAGATGTTCTTATGTAAATTGACATAAGTATGATTTATGAGGAGTTTGGAATAAAATACTATGTTATATAGTATTATATGTTTTCAAAGAAAAATAAGGGAAGTACCATCCTTCTCCATTGAATTTCAAGCTTAGTTGAGATGTGCTATTGGTGGTAGAAGGTTGTCCAGACATAAAACTCGAGTTGTCTGAAAGAACACCACCGTGTAGCATAATTCGCAGGGTTGCAGATGGCCTATGGCGGACAGATGTTTCTTGGGGGAACCAAGCGCAACCATTATGTTTGCTGTGATCTACAATCGTGATAAGGGCTTAATCCACAAGGCTGTGAAAGATTACGGGTATGGATGTTTCCTAAGGGAATCAGGCGTAACCATTGTGTACCTGCAGTCCCCATGGCATATCTACAATTGATAGAGATGTAACCACTAGAGTTACTAAAGGTAGAGTGAAGCCATGCAATGCGTAATATATCTTTAGTGATGGTGAGCCACCTGTTTGATGCAGCACTGTGTCTTCATGACTAGATTTGTCTTCGTGACATGATGTGTCTTTGTAACATGATTTGTCCTCATGATTTGATCTATCCTCATGACTTTGTTTATCTTCATAATTTAATGATGTGTTTTGTGATTTTGAGATAGAGCAACCAACGCTCAACGACCTCAAATTTTCTTTGATTCTTAAGTATCTTCCGTTGATCTATCCATGACGAAATTCACAGGGAAGTGATTTCCTTCGGATACAGATGTTTTCTGGAGGATCCAGACGAAACCATTGTGTATCTGCGATTCATGAACAATCATCATATCAATATCACATTGGTACTTTCCGTAACTGTTTTAACAAAGAAATTTTTAAATATTTTCACTGGAAGTTGAAACAAGAATATTTAGTACTTCGAGATTTTAGTCGTGCGCCTGGCCAGCGTATGCCTAGCATCTAGGAGAATGATAATAGACTTGTCAAACTTCGAGTTATCAAAGTAATTTCAAATCAGTAATTTGAAATTTAAATTATACCCAGCTCAATAAATTAAGAAAAAGGATTTCGAAGTAGTTTTGGAATAATAATACAAATATTTTTGTACGAATTTCATGTTATGTATAAATATTATAAAAGATTTTATATCTAGGAAATTTTTAATTTGATAATTTTTAAGAGAAAATGTAATTTAATACTCTTCAATGAGTGTTAGGCAAGATTTACATTTTTCAATAAGCATTGGGAATGATTAGACAGATTGAATGTAAGGAGATTGGGTTAATGATTGCAAAGCCTAGACCCAATATAGTGTAACGATGAATAAGAAAACGTTGACATATGAGGTTTATAAATTAATCTGGAATAATTTGAGTTGTATATGTTTATCAAACAAAAACACACAATGCTGGCAACCCAGCATTTTTAGAATAAGACGAAAACCCAAGCTGTTAGGGTTCATGTATCCTTAAGCAAGATAGTGTGCTGCCTATTCATCTAGATAATGAAAGTTTAGAGTTTTACTATGTTTCTCTTCTCATCAAACAAATGAATCACCATGTATATACGTTAGTGAAAATATTAGACTGCGTCGTTGAAACTTAGTGTTGGCTGTCAAATAAGTTTCCCCCTGTCCCTGGCTTTGCATTCCTGAATAAATATAGCTGGTCTTGATATTGACTCAGAATACTTTCTTCTAGGTTATCGTACCGCGCATGAAGTTATCACACTCCCTTGTTCATTCACTGTAGGCATCTTACCTATGCTGCATAGCTTATGGTTGCACATTGTTTTACATGTACTTAATGTGTTCATGGTTTGACCGGATTTAAGTTTACACTTATGTATTTTCTAAATGTGTTTGCTGCACCTCATTTAGCACTTGGGACGCATGGTCATCTGATTTCCAGAGTGATTCTTTGTACATAAGTCGGTCCGTATATTTTTGAGATGTCATGCCCGAGTTATTCTGCTTCCATGACCTTGTTTGCACATTTGTGTTTAAACACCCAGCGGTTATGGAATGCCGAGGCAATGCACACGTGTACATGTACATGTGCGTATGTGCAGGCTTCCGAGATCGTTCGTCCCTGAAATAAAAAACAGATATGTACTGTAATAACCCGAAAATGCGAGCCAGTTTGAAATTTTTATTTTAGCAATTTTAGCGAATTTTGAATATTTAAAATAGATTATTTTAAATAATATCGACGAGAAAATTTATTTTGAATATAATTCGACGTATATATTATATACGTCGTCGTTAGAATATAAATAATTATATATAATTATAAATAGAATAGAAAATGGCGCGGTAGTTCGATAATTCGATTTCAAACTTCAATTGAATGTACCGGGTGCAAAACAATCCGGATTTTAGTGAAACCAAAAACATTAGGATCTAATTGTGAATATCTTTCCAACGAATCCGACAAATCGAGATTTCATAGCGGGAATCAAAAGATATGTCCAGTTGAAAATTCTGAATAGTCGCTATGGAATTCAGGCCCTTAAAAATGGACATTTTGCAAATGACCTCGGATTTCGACGAAACCACTTTTGTTGGGTCCGTGATGTCGAGTTATTGTTAAGTTTCAAATTTCATAATTTTTCGAATCAATATGTGAGCGTGGCATAGGAAAACGCGTTTGACCAAATTCAGTTGATTTTAATCGACTGGAAATTGGCCATTTTTCCAACGGTCTCAGAATTCGACGAAACTAGTTTTGTTAGGACCGTATCGTCAATACGAAGCTAGAAAATATTTTTATGCAATTTATAGAGTTGTTATGTGGCCCCGGTAAATTGAAATGTACGTTTAAAATTCAATATAGTGATTTAAATGTAAATTCAACGGAAACTTATCGAGACGATCGAATCAGCTTGCGATACATATCCGATTGTGCTCGGAATGGGGGTAGAACGCTATAGACGTCAGGCGGTGGACCTCGTTTCGAGTTCGTTTGTAAAAGTCAACCTTTTAAATTAATTAAATAAATAAAAAAAAAAAAATATCTCCCCCTTTAACCGTTCAGGCCCCCCCCCCTTTTTCTTTTTCATTCGATTCAGTTTTTAAAAAAAAAAAAGAAAAAAAAGAAAAGGGGACGAAGGCGACGGGAGGGAGAGCCGCCGCCGCCGCCACCTCGCGCGCCCCCCCCAGCGGCGCCGTAGCCAGGCGCCTCCGCCGCGAGACCCCCTTCCCCTATCGCTCCTCCTCCCACGACCCAAATCCTCCACCGCGACATCCCCCAGGCCACCGCACCACCAATCCACCGCAACCCAGTCGCCGCACCCTGCCACCCTCGCCTCCACCTTCCCCTCCTCCTCCGCTCCCCTACAGCCCCCCCTCCTTCGTTCGAAAACCCCCAGAGCCACCCATCCCCTTTTCTGTAAGTTTTTTTTTCATTTTTATTTTATTTTATTTATTTACTTTATTTTTATTTTAATTTTGATTTTTAAAAGTTGTTTAAAACTGATTTTTGATTTAAGTTTAAAACTGAATTTTCTTTAGTATAAAAACTGTTTTTTTTTATTATTATTTACTTTTTCTGATTTTATTTATTTATTTATTTATTTTTTTTTAAACTGAATTTTAATTAGCATTTAAAAATGGATTAAAGATTTAGATTTTAAAAGGAGAAAAGATTTAAACTTTAAAAGGTGAAAAGATAGGATTTTTATTTGGTAAAAGATACGATCTTTATATTTTTAAAGTGATAAAAATATAGTTTTTATATTTTTTTAAAGTATTAAAAATATAATCTTTTATATGGTAGGAAGATAAAAATATAGTCTTTACTATATAGAAATATTAAAAATATGATTTTTATATTTTTAAAGTATTAAAAATATAATCTTTATAGGATGGAGAAAATAAAAATATCATCTTTGTATATGTAACGAAATAAAAATCTGATTTTTATTTTATATACGTTGAAACCAAGTGATGAAATTTAAAAAGGTGAAAACTTTAAATTTAAAAAGGTGAAAACTTTAAATTTAAAAAGGTGAAAACTTTAAATTTAAAAAGGTGAAAACTTTAAATTTAAAAAGGTGAAAACTTTAAATTTAAAAAGGTGAAAACTTTAAATTTAAAAAGGTGAAAACTTTATTTTTATAAAGGTGAAATCTTTAAATTTAAAAAGGCGAAATCTTTATATAAAAAATAGCGTGATAAAAATATAGTTTTTATCTATATAACATAATAGTAAAAATTCGATTTTTATATATTGAATAGCATAGTGAAAAATTCGATTTTTAAATATATGAAGAGATTATAAAAATATGATTTTTAAATTGAAAGTGAATAAATAAAAATGTGATTTTTATTTTTAAGACATCGAAATATAAAAATGTGTGATTTTTATATATATAGTGACTACGGGCACAAGAAGATGATAAAAAGGCGAGAAGAAGAGTCAAGATGATTGGATAGCTATCGGTGAGAACTTCTCACTCTTAATTCTCTTTTTCTAGATATATATATATACTAGGATGCAGACGGTGCTTATTAGAAGCACCCGACACCCGTCCACATACCATGGACTTGTTTGTTTGGATGTTTGGTGATTGATTGAGATATTGGTTTGAATGTGGTTTGTGGTGTGAAAAATCGAATCGATAAATTGGTTAGGATTAGACGTGCGCCGTTATAAGGCGAAGGAGTAAGACTAGGTTAGACTCTTACTCCAAATTTTGTGGTTTGCATAACGAAAGTGATTTGATTGATGTGTGAATGGCGTGGGCCTTCACTAGACCGGGGATAAGGCTAGGCCTTGTCCCGTTTCTAGTATCGTGCCGTTATGCCGCCGAAATTTTCTAAAATATGTTAGAAAAATAAAAATATCATTTTTATTGTGTAAATGAAATGAATAGAAATTCAAGTGTTGAAATAGAATATTTTATCGTTAAAAATATAATTTTTAACGTGAAAGTGAATAAATAAAATATTTATAAACAAATCGGCCGATTTGTTTATATACACTGATTTGACTGATATTGATTGGGTTGATAAATTTTACACATCGCCCAACTGCACAAATAAAATCTGTGTTTGATTGTTTGAAACCCCACACGGGTGTTGGGATGAAATTTGAAGTTCACTCATCCTGATTGATTAAATATGTCGATCGGTGGATTGACAGGCTGTTATAAGCGTCGGATACCTATATTTGATGCTTATACAGTGTAGTGCACTTTGGTTGATGGTTGATTATTTTTCAATGCTATTATATACATGTGTTGTATGGAATCCATATAATTAACACTATATGGTGATTGATTGGGCCTCATTCCAATCGGGAAAACAATGAATATCATAAAAGAAAATTCATGTGTTGAATATAAAAATGGTCATGTGTTGACGGTGATCATGTGTTGAAACTATTCATGTGTTGAGTAGAATATTTTAAATAAAATAAATTACATCTTTATCATATTTACGATTGGAATCTACTTTACGGTGGAGTCTAATTAAAATCAAACGATAGATACCATAGTTTTATAAAATATTTTACATAACAAAAATAGTGAGGTGTTGACAGTACTCATGTGTTGAGATTAGTCGTGTGTTGAAAGAAATATAGGTTCATGTGTTGAATTGAATAGAAGTTTTTGAAATATATAAAGCCGTGTGGATTAGAGATGCGCTATTTTGACGTGAACGATATTTATATCGATTTTATTCGTTTTACAACGAATATTGAAAAGTGATTTCAAAACTAAATATTTTGAAATGAAATTCAATTGAATTAGATTAAAATTCGAATTGAATAGGAAGTGAATTTGAATTTGAATAAAATAGGAATGAATTGAATTGAAAACGATTTCGAAATGAATTGAATTGAAAACGATTTCGAAATGAGTTGAATCGAAAACGATTTCGAAATGAATTGAATTGAAAAGGATTTCGAAATGAATTGAAGTGAAAACGAATTCAAATTGATTTGAAAGCGAATTGAAATGAATTCAAATTGAATTGAAATTTGAATTGAATAGAAATGAATTTTAAAACGAATTTATAGAGAAGAATTCAATTTTGATTTGAATTGAAATGGAAGTTGAAATTGCTTTTGAAACGAATTCAAAACTATTTTTAAAATTCGTTTTAAAAGGAAATCGACGAAATATATATTATATATATTATATATATAATATAATGGCCTGAATAGAACGCGCCGCGCCGCGGCAGTTCGTGAATTTCGACCATTTATTTCAAACGGACATTGCGGGAGATCCGACCGTCGGATTCTCCTAAAACCGGAACCGTTGGGTTCGTATCGAAAAGAGCTTTCCAATGAATATTAGAAATTTGAAATCTAACGGTTGGATTTGGAATTATGTCCAAATCAAATTCGAAAAAGGTCGCTATAAGTGCAGTTCGATGGCCGTTGTTGGAAATCGACTGTACGGGCCTTGATAAAATTATTAAAAATATCTATAATTTGTGTAAAATTATAATATGTGAATTGGAAAGAACTGGGGTGAAAAATTCCACATTTGAAAAGATAAAAATAGATTTTTATCGAAATGAACTAGTTTTGAACTAGAATTGAAATCAATTTATTTTTAAAATAAATAAATTGAATTTGAAAGTGATTTTGAAAATAATCGATAATTTCCAATACGTGGATTGGACTGGAGTTGAATCGAAATTATCTTCGGGATATTTCGATGTTGGATTTCGTGACTATACAAATATTGTTATGGGGATTTGAAAGATATTTTATATCGTTATTTCCAATACGATATTTGTTGGTTTCAGAATTTGATATTGAATATAAGTCGATATATTTTCTATTCAGAGCCTTGTATTTAATATCAAATGTGATTTGGGTTTGTCGTGAATCGTGTTTTGATGATATTGGTTCTTTAACCCAGTTAAAGGCAGGATATTGATTTTTGAAAAGATTAAAACTAAGTGGAGTTTTAATGAATCTTTAATTAGATTAAAATGTGAATTGATGATTTAAATTATCAAATCTGAAAAGTGATCGAGAGTGGAGTACCACCAATTTTGCTCCAAAGCGATAGTTAAATCTTTAATTAGATTTGAACGTGAAATGGTAATTAATTTTACCGATAACACCGTGGTGTTAGATGTGGAGTATTACCAGTTTTCTCCATGGGATATATAGGTTGGGATTGGGAAATAAAATAAATAATTACTTCGGTGTGGTTCGTTAATCCCGACTAGTTGAAATGATATCCAAAGGAGGATTAAAGAATAAATTTAGAAGAATTTATCTTGGATAAAATTAATGGGAACCTTTCCCTAAGAATGTGATTCGGTGAATAAAAGAATATTCTGAATTGGAATGAGGCGTTTGTTGTGTTTGTGTAACATTTGTTTATTATATACGTTGGTTATTCAGAAAGCCCGGGTTATACCCATTCTGAATAACCGATTCGACGAGATGTCGAAGATGAAGACGGTGGTTGAAGACCGGAAGTCTTCACATCGTTTGGGTGATTACTGATGATCTTGATTGGGCTGTACACCCAGGATGAGGGAATCAGTTGGTGATCTTCCAGACGTACTTGGAGATGGATGGATATGCGAGGAAAGTGCCTCCGGTTTCGTTCAGACCCAGAACGGACTTGTAAATGGACTGTGTGTCCGACATTGGATTTTAGTCCGTGTGATTGATCTCTATTAAATATATATCTGTTTGGCGGCGGAGAATTTATTCTCTTGCTTAACGCCCTTCTCTGAGATGTACGAGCTCAGGGGTTATATATTGATGGATATCAAACGCATGGAGTGAATTGCCTGTGTGGCATGCGTAAGTGGCAATTGATCAAGGCTTCTGTTGAAAAGCAAAGTCTTGTGGTGATGATCAAAGCACGGCCTGTGTGGCGTAGCTTTGTGTGTAACGTGAATTCGCGAGCCTCACACCTCGGTATGAGTCAAAAACGGGAGACGGACCCAAGGAGTGCATGACGTTTCTTTCTAGCTAGGGTGGTGTCAGTGACCTACCAGCCCTGACATTTATATACTTTTCACCTGTGTGGTTGTTGGATACGAGGCGCCTCGGATATAGGTCTGTAAGGACCGGGAAACGTGTGTTCAGGAATTGCCAATCCTCAAAAGTAAGAGAGGACCGGCCTTGGAGGTTCCAAAGGATCATAGTGGGGTCCTGGGACATTTGCTAGAGTGTCTCGAACGCGGAGAGGAGCTTGCCCCTTGCCTCGGCTCATGACGGAAATCCAATTTCCAATACGTGTATTGCGGTTTTAATTGTAGAACTAGTATGGCGACATGATATATGGTACCCATGCCGCCTATGATTGATATTTATGATTGAAAATTGTTTTGACACTATACATTTATTATAGTATCAAATAATGTGTTTTAAACGTATCAAGCATGCTTTGGCTGTTATAAGGGAAAACCCTATCCTCCGGCTTGCGTTGCATTGTGTGATGGGACCTGGGTCTTATAACAGCTTCATTTTTGTTTATTTAGCATTGCGCTGTTTGTTCTATGCACTGGTATTCTTGGGAGGAAACCCGTTCCGTGTTATACGGCGTGGTCCCTTGATTTACTGAACTTTAAAATAAAGAATATTAACTGTTTTAGTTCTCACACCAGTCACATGACTGACCTGGAGTTTATTGTTTTAACCTAAACTCTGGGTGCCCCTATTTTCCGCACGGGCAGCTAGTAGTTTTGGTCTTGCAGATTTATGTTCACAGGGTCCTGATTTACAGCTGGAACGATGCTCGGAAAGCTCTGTATCCGTGTATCACTTCTAGTTGTGCTTTTGTATTATTTTCCGCTGCTATGTAATTTATTGTAATCTCTGGTATTTATCGAATGTAATTTATTCATTTATACTCTGTATATTCTTGTATCTGATGGAATTGTTGTAATAACAATGAAATGTTCTTCCGTATGCGTCCTATTTTGTCTTGTCCTCAATTCTATCCGTGCTTTCCTTAACGGGGAAGTTCGGGTCGTCTCATTTTGGTATCAGAGCTTTGGTTTACAGAGCTCGAGAACAAGACACATTAGAACCATACGAAAGAATTCATCAGATATTGGGTTAGTAATATCCAATTAGAATGACTCGTTAGAGATAGGATCAGTAGTATCCTAGAACGAGTGTGAAGAGTATACTTTTCAAAAGAAAACAATTTTGTTTTAAAATTTAAATCGCTTTATACGTATTTGAATATTTATTTATTTTGAATATGGACAATCGAGTATATATAGATTTCGCGTATACGCGTCATGAACGTATATTCGAAGTTTTAATATACTGGGTAGATATAGAATCACATTCTAGACATCCGGGGATAATTCTGATGATGTGGCCACATCATCAGTATTTATATTCGTGTTTCGAAGGTGTGATATCTATATATTTCCATTAGACTGGTGTGAGAACCAAAACTTATATAGTTAGAACACATTGTTGTGAGTTGGCATCAAAACATGATTTTTGTATATATGTATCAAAATTATGAATTTGAAACTCTAATTCACTAATTGATTGATGTTTATGTTGTTTGTTTATTTGTTTGATAATTTTGAACCATTATGCCTATTTGAACCAAATATTGAATTATATTGAAAATTGGTTGCATTTGCTTGCATATACATATATATCTTTGAACAGGTCATAGCAAGGAGGCTAGAGCCAGAGAATAAAATTTGTTTGCCCGACAAATAGGTACATGTTTACTACATAATTTCCTGTTTTGTTTGGGTGATGATGATTTTGTGAGCCTATTGGCTAGCCGCTTGGCTTTTTCTTTTTCTTTTTGAGATCTGAAGGACCGGGGAAGCTATTTGAAATTCCCCGATGCTCCCGGTGCAGGGGAGGTTATGGCGAAATTTTTCAAAAATTTAGGGTGTTAGCCAAATTTTTGAAATTTTGAAAATTCTCAGAAACTAAAAAGTTGGAGAATGCAAGCCAAATCGAACGTAGAGTTAATTAATCAAACCACTTTCGACTTTGTTCCTTTTCGGGGACGAAAAGTTTTAAGTGGGGGAGATTGTAATAACCCGAAAATGCGAGCCAGTTTGAAATTTTTATTTTAGCAATTTTAGCGAATTTTGAATATTTAAAATAGATTATTTTAAATAATATCGACGAGAAAATTTATTTTGAATATAATTCGACGTATATATTATATACGTCGTCGTTAGAATATAAATAATTATATATAATTATAAATAGAATAGAAAATGGCGCGGTAGTTCGATAATTCGATTTCAAACTTCAATTGAATGTACCGGGTGCAAAACAATCCGGATTTTAGTGAAACCAAAAACATTAGGATCTAATTGTGAATATCTTTCCAACGAATCCGACAAATCGAGATTTCATAGCGGGAATCAAAAGATATGTCCAGTTGAAAATTCTGAATAGTCGCTATGGAATTCAGGCCCTTAAAAATGGACATTTTGCAAATGACCTCGGATTTCGACGAAACCACTTTTGTTGGGTCCGTGATGTCGAGTTATTGTTAGGTTTCAAATTTCATAATTTTTCGAATCAATATGTGAGCGTGGCATAGGAAAACGCGTTTGACCAAATTCAGTTGATTTTAATCGACTGGAAATTGGCCATTTTTCCAACGGTCTCAGAATTCGACGAAACTAGTTTTGTTAGGACCGTATCGTCAATACGAAGCTAGAAAATATTTTTATGCAATTTATAGAGTTGTTATGTGGCCCCGGTAAATTGAAATGTACGTTTAAAATTCAATATAGTGATTTAAATGTAAATTCAACGGAAACTTATCGAGACGATCGAATCAGCTTGCGATACATATCCGATTGTGCTCGGAATGGGGGTAGAACGCTATAGACGTCAGGCGGTGGACCTCGTTTCGAGTTCGTTTGTAAAAGTCAACCTTTTAAATTAATTAAATAAAAAAAAAAAAAAAAATCTCCCCCTTTAACCGTTCAGCCCCCCCCCCTTTTTCTTTTTCATTCGATTCAGTTTTTTAAAAAAAAAAAAAAAAAAAAAGAAAAGGGGACGAAGGCGACGGGGGGGAGAGCCGCCGCCGCCGCCACCTCGCGCGCCCCCCCCAGCGGCGCCGTAGCCAGGCGCCTCCGCCGCGAGACCCCCTTCCCCTATCGCTCCTCCTCCCACGACCCAAATCCTCCACCGCGACATCCCCCAGGCCACCGCACCACCAATCCACCGCAACCCAGTCGCCGCACCCTGCCACCCTCGCCTCCACCTTCCCCTCCTCCTCCGCTCCCCTACAGCCCCCCCTCCTTCGTTCGAAAACCCCCAGAGCCACCCATCCCCTTTTCTGTAAGTTTTTTTTCATTTTTATTTTATTTTATTTATTTACTTTATTTTTATTTTAATTTTGATTTTTAAAAGTTGTTTAAAACTGATTTTTGATTTAAGTTTAAAACTGAATTTTCTTTAGTATAAAAACTGTTTTTTTTATTATTATTTACTTTTTCTGATTTTATTTTTTTTTTTTTTTTTTTAAACTGAATTTTAATTAGCATTTAAAAACGGATTAAAGATTTAGATTTTAAAAGGAGAAAAGATTTAAACTTTAAAAGGTGAAAAGATAGGATTTTTATTTGGTAAAAGATACGATCTTTATATTTTTAAAGTGATAAAAATATAGTTTTTATATTTTTTTAAAGTATTAAAAATATAATCTTTTATATGGTAGGAAGATAAAAATATAGTCTTTACTATATAGAAATATTAAAAATATGATTTTTATATTTTTAAAGTATTAAAAATATAATCTTTATAGGATGGAGAAAATAAAAATATCATCTTTGTATATGTAACGAAATAAAAATCTGATTTTTATTTTATATACGTTGAAACCAAGTGATGAAATTTAAAAAGGTGAAAACTTTAAATTTAAAAAGGTGAAAACTTTAAATTTAAAAAGGTGAAAACTTTAAATTTAAAAAGGTGAAAACTTTAAATTTAAAAAGGTGAAAACTTTATTTTTATAAAGGTGAAATCTTTAAATTTAAAAAGGCGAAATCTTTATATAAAAAATAGCGTGATAAAAATATAGTTTTTATCTATATAACATAATAGTAAAAATTCGATTTTTATATATTGAATAGCATAGTGAAAAATTCGATTTTTAAATATATGAAGAGATTATAAAAATATGATTTTTAAATTGAAAGTGAATAAATAAAAATGTGATTTTTATTTTTAAGACATCGAAATATAAAAATGTGTGATTTTTATATATATAGTGACTACGGGCACAAGAAGATGATAAAAAGGCGAGAAGAAGAGTCAAGATGATTGGATAGCTATCGGTGAGAACTTCTCACTCTTAATTCTCTTTTTCTAGATATATATATATACTAGGATGCAGACGGTGCTTATTTGAAGCACCCGACACCCATCCACATACCATGGACTTGTTTGTTTGGATGTTTGGTGATTGATTGAGATATTGGTTTGAATGTGGTTTGTGGTGTGAAAAATCGAATCGATAAATTGGTTAGGATTAGACGTGCGCCGTTATAAGGCGAAGGAGTAAGACTAGGTTAGACTCTTACTCCAAATTTTGTGGTTTGCATAACGAAAGTGATTTGATTGATGTGTGAATGGCGTGGGCCTTCACTAGACCGGGGATAAGGCTAGGCCTTGTCCCGTTTCTAGTATCGTGCCGTTATGCCGCCGAAATTTTCTAAAATATGTTAGAAAAATAAAAATATCATTTTTATTGTGTAAATGAAATGAATAGAAATTCAAGTGTTGAAATAGAATATTTTATCGTTAAAAATATAATTTTTAACGTGAAAGTGAATAAATAAAATATTTATAAACAAATCGGCCGATTTGTTTATATACACTGATTTGACTGATATTGATTGGGTTGATAAATTTTACACATCGCCCAACTGCACAAATAAAATCTGTGTTTGATTGTTTGAAACCCCACACGGGTGTTGGGATGAAATTTGAAGTTCACTCATCCTGATTGATTAAATATGTCGATCGGTGGATTGACAGGCTGTTATAAGCGTCGGATACCTATATTTGATGCTTATACAGTGTAGTGCACTTTGGTTGATGGTTGATTATTTTTCAATGCTATTATATACATGTGTTGTATGGAATCCATATAATTAACACTATATGGTGATTGATTGGGCCTCATTCCAATCGGGAAAACAATGAATATCATAAAAGAAAATTCATGTGTTGAATATAAAAATGGTCATGTGTTGACGGTGATCATGTGTTGAAACTATTCATGTGTTGAGTAGAATATTTTAAATAAAATAAATTACATCTTTATCATATTTACGATTGGAATCTACTTTACGGTGGAGTCTAATTAAAATCAAACGATAGATACCATAGTTTTATAAAATATTTTACATAACAAAAATAGTGAGGTGTTGACAGTACTCATGTGTTGAGATTAGTCGTGTGTTGAAAGAAATATAGGTTCATGTGTTGAATTGAATAGAAGTTTTTGAAATATATAAAGCCGTGTGGATTAGAGATGCGCTATTTTGACGTGAACGATATTTATATCGATTTTATTCGTTTTACAACGAATATTGAAAAGTGATTTCAAAACTAAATATTTTGAAATGAAATTCAATTGAATTAGATTAAAATTCGAATTGAATAGGAAGTGAATTTGAATTTGAATAAAATAGGAGTGAATTGAATTGAAAACGATTTCGAAATGAATTGAATTGAAAACGATTTCGAAATGAGTTGAATCGAAAACGATTTCGAAATGAATTGAATTGAAAAGGATTTCGAAATGAATTGAAGTGAAAACGAATTCAAATTGATTTGAAAGCGAATTGAAATGAATTCAAATTCAATTGAAATTTGAATTGAATAGAAATGAATTTTAAAACGAATTTATAGAGAAGAATTCAATTTTGATTTGAATTGAAATGGAAGTTGAAATTGCTTTTGAAACGAATTCAAAACTATTTTTAAAATTCGTTTTAAAAGGAAATCGACGAAATATATATTATATATATTATATATATAATATAATGGCCTGAATAGAACGCGCCGCGCCGCGGCAGTTCGTGAATTTCGACCATTTATTTCAAACGGACATTGCGGGAGATCCGACCGTCAGATTCTCCTAAAACCGGAACCGTTGGGTTCGTATCGAAAAGAGCTTTCCAATGAATATTAGAAATTTGAAATCTAACGGTTGGATTTGGAATTATGTCCAAATCAAATTCGAAAAAGGTCGCTATAAGTGCAGTTCGATGGCCGTTGTTGGAAATCGACTGTACGGGCCTTGATAAAATTATTAAAAATATCTATAATTTGTGTAAAATTATAATATGTGAATTGGAAAGAACTGGGGTGAAAAATTCCACATTTGAAAAGATAAAAATAGATTTTTATCGAAATGAACTAGTTTTGAACTAGAATTGAAATCAATTTATTTTTAAAATAAATAAATTGAATTTGAAAGTGATTTTGAAAATAATCGATAATTTCCAATACGTGGATTGGACTGGAGTTGAATCGAAATTATCTTCGGGATATTTCGATGTTGGATTTCGTGACTATACAAATATTGTTATGGGGATTTGAAAGATATTTTATATCGTTATTTCCAATACGATATTTGTTGGTTTCAGAATTTGATATTGAATATAAGTCGATATATTTTCTATTCAGAGCCTTGTATTTAATATCAAATGTGATTTGGGTTTGTCGTGAATCGTGTTTTGATGATATTGGTTCTTTAACCCAGTTAAAGGCAGGATATTGATTTTTGAAAAGATTAAAACTAAGTGGAGTTTTAATGAATCTTTAATTAGATTAAAATGTGAATTGATGATTTAAATTATCAAATCTGAAAAGTGATCGAGAGTGGAGTACCACCAATTTTGCTCCAAAGCGATAGTTAAATCTTTAATTAGATTTGAACGTGAAATGGTAATTAATTTTACCGATAACACCGTGGTGTTAGATGTGGAGTATTACCAGTTTTCTCCATGGGATATATAGGTTGGGATTGGGAAATAAAATAAATAATTACTTCGGTGTGGTTCGTTAATCCCGACTAGTTGAAATGATATCCAAAGGAGGATTAAAGAATAAATTTAGAAGAATTTATCTTGGATAAAATTAATGGGAACCTTTCCCTAAGAATGTGATTCGGTGAATAAAAGAATATTCTGAATTGGAATGAGGCGTTTGTTGTGTTTGTGTAACATTTGTTTATTATATACGTGGGTTATTCAGAAAGGCCGGGTTATACCCATTCTGAATAACTGATTCGACGAGATGTCGAAGATGAAGACGGTGGTTGAAGACCGGAAGTCTTCACATCGTTTGGGTGATTACTGATGATCTTGATTGGGCTGTACACCCAGGATGAGGGAATCAGTTGGTGATCTTCCAGACGTACTTGGAGATGGATGGATATGCGAGGAAAGTGCCTCCGGTTTCGTTCAGACCCAGAACGGACTTGTAAATGGACTGTGTGTCCGACATTGGATTTTAGTCCGTGTGATTGATCTCTATTAAATATATATCTGTTTGGCGGCGGAGAATTTATTCTCTTGCTTAACGCCCTTCTCTGAGACGTACGAGCTCAGGGGTTATATATTGATGGATATCAAACGCATGGAGTGAATTGCCTGTGTGGCATGCGTAAGTGGCAATTGATCAAGGCTTCTGTTGAAAAGCAAAGTCTTGTGGTGATGATCAAAGCACGGCCTGTGTGGCGTAGCTTTGTGTGTAACGTGAATTCGCGAGCCTCACACCTCGGTATGAGTCAAAAACGGGAGACGGACCCAAGGAGTGCATGACGTTTCTTTCTAGCTAGGGTGGTGTCAGTGACCTACCAGCCCTGACATTTATATACTTTTCACCTGTGTGGTTGTTGGATACGAGGCGCCTCGGATATAGGTCTGTAAGGACCGGGAAACGTGTGTTCAGGAATTGCCAATCCTCAAAAGTAAGAGAGGACCGGCCTTGGAGGTTCCAAAGGATCATAGTGGGGTCCTGGGACATTTGCTAGAGTGTCTCGAACGCGGAGAGGAGCTTGCCCCTTGCCTCGGCTCATGACGGAAATCCAATTTCCAATACGTGTATTGCGGTTTTAATTGTAGAACTAGTATGGCGACATGATATATGGTACCCATGCCGCCTATGATTGATATTTATGATTGAAAATTGTTTTGACACTATACATTTATTATAGTATCAAATAATGTGTTTTAAACGTATCAAGCATGCTTTGGCTGTTATAAGGGAAAACCCTATCCTCCGGCTTGCGTTGCATTGTGTGATGGGACCTGGGTCTTATAACAGCTTCATTTTTGTTTATTTAGCATTGCGCTGTTTGTTCTATGCACTGGTATTCTTGGGAGGAAACCCGTTCCGTGTTATACGGCGTGGTCCCTTGATTTACTGAACTTTAAAATAAAGAATATTAACTGTTTTAGTTCTCACACCAGTCACATGACTGACCTGGAGTTTATTGTTTTAACCTAAACTCTGGGTGCCCCTATTTTCCGCACGGGCAGCTAGTAGTTTTGGTCTTGCAGATTTATGTTCACAGGGTCCTGATTTACAGCTGGAACGATGCTCGGAAAGCTCTGTATCCGTGTATCACTTCTAGTTGTGCTTTTGTATTATTTTCCGCTGCTATGTAATTTATTGTAATCTCTGGTATTTATCGAATGTAATTTATTCATTTATACTCTGTATATTCTTGTATCTGGTGGAATTGTTGTAATAACAATGAAATGTTCTTCCGTATGCGTCCTATTTTGTCTTGTCCTCAATTCTATCCGTGCTTTCCTTAACGGGGAAGTTCGGGTCGTCTCATGTACATTATACTTGATACTCGAATACATAATGGTCAATAAGATTAACTATTTTGTTCAGTTTATATCAAAGTTAATTTACTTGAACTATGATTTAATCCTGACTCGATTGTTTTATGTTTTGCATGGAACGCTCGGGTCAGACCCAAGCAATGCAGATTGTTAAGATCTCAGCTTAGGATTCGAAGATTGGGGAAACTGGGGATCCGAACAAGACGCACTCTGATGGTTTCAAACAGTAAAGATTTTTCTGTATTCAAATTGTATTTTTACATTCTACTATATATAAATACCTTGTATTCAAAATTTTGGTAAGTAAATAAAAGTTTATTCCACTATTCAATATTATGTTATTTATTTATTCTGTATTTCTGTATTGGTTCTGTCTTTTAAACTCTATAAGCTAAATAATGATCCATCGTTCTGGACGGTTTTAAGTTGGTTTAATTACCGATTTGAAGTGGTCAAAATGGCGGGACATTACAACTTTTTAGAAAAATGAAACCATTATAAGACTCAGGTCCCATAACACAATGCAACGCAAGTTGGAGGATAGAGTTTTACCTTATAACGGTCAAAAATGCTTGATACAATAAAACGGATTTGATATTACTATTAGTGTATATATGTTTTAAAAACATTTCAATCATAATGTATTAATCATAGACGACATAGCTACATATACTATGTCGCCATACTAGTTCTATAATCAAAACCGCATGATGTCGTATTGGAAATTAGTTTCAATCATGAGTCAAGGCTAGGGACGATCTCCTAACCGATTCGAGACACTCTAGCAATGTCTCAGGATTCGGACGCTGGCGAACCCTTGGATACAGTAGGGCCGGTCAACAAATACTTTAGTGGATTAGTTATGCCTGAACACACGCTCCTCGATCCTATTGGACCTATTAATTGCCCATTGGCGACCAATAAAAATCCGAGGTGCCTCAATACATCAACCACGTAAGTAAAAATGTCGGGCCTTGTAAAAACCCAAACACCACTTCTAGCTAGAAAGAAACGTGCGCACTACCTGCGTTCCCTTGTCCCATTTTTGACTCTACCGGGGTGTGAAGATCGCTAGGTAACGTAATACACAAAGCTATGCCTTAATAGGCTATGCTTTGATCATCATCCATAAGGCTCTGCTTTTCAATAAAAGCCTCGATCAATTGCATCTTGGCATGTCACATTGACAGTTCACACAATGCGATCGATAACTACCAATATATAACCTTCGAGCTCATGCGTCTCAAAGAAGGGTGTTAAGCAAGAGAATAAATCCTCCGCCACAATAGATATTTATTAATATATATCAATTTAATTACACAGCATGAAATTCAACGTCGGATACACATCCATTTACAAGTCCGTTCTGAGTCTGAACGAATCCGGAGTCACCTAGGTGCTCGCGTATCCGAACGATCAACAAGTATGTCCGGACAACAACCACTTTAACCCTTTACTGGGAGCGACCCAATGCTAGGCATCAGTAGTCGTCCATTCGATGTGAGGATCGCCGGTCTTCAATCACTGTCTTCAATGTCTTCGACTTTTAATCTTCGTAGTAATTATTCAGAATGGGTTAAACCCTGTCTTTCTCAATAACTCGTGTATTTTTATAATTAAAAATCAAATGTTCTAAAGACACATCCAACGCCTCATTCCAATTCAGAATATTCTTTAAGTAAAATATTCATATTATTAGGGAAAGGTTTCCATTAATTTTATCAAAGAAAATTCTTTTAAATTTAATCTTAAATCTTATTTTCAAAGATTTATTAGAATTCCAATTTAGTTTTAATATCCAAAAATCATTACTTTACGATTATTCCAATTTAAGAAATAAATATTTTCTTTAACTAGGTTAAAGAATCAATGTCATTTAAAAAAAATTGTTCACGATAAACCAAAAATTGTATTAATTGGGTTAAAGAACAAATGTAATCTAAAAACATAGTTCACGGTAAACCCAATTCACATATCAATATCTCCAATTAATAAGTATAATTTGAAACACTAATAATCTTAGTTAAAAGATTTATTCTTTGTTTAAAAGAAATTCTTTGTTTTAAAAAACATCCTTTATATGAAAGATATTCTGAATTTGAAAGCGACTCAATCATTTACCGCATAACTTTGGTTATATGGATTTCATACATCGTATGTAAATGACAACAATTGATAAAAAATTATCAAACCATCCATTCACATCCAGAGTGAAGTTCACAACTGCTGTGAGCATTAAAATGAAATAATAATGCTCATCGCAGCCTGTCAATCTATCGATTGACATACAAATAAATATTGGGACTAGTGTATATCAATTATCATCCCAAAACCCGTGTGGGGTTTTCAGCCAACAACAGTATATATAAATAAATGATTGGTTAATGAATTTAACAAGTTTTAATACTACCAACATGTTGATAATGATGGACAAAACATGATATTTTATTCCTAATGTAGAAATAAAATATATTTGACTTGCATACTTTCTTTATACATTTCTAATATCTAATAGAATGTAATTTATTTATATGACATTATTGTGGATGACAAATAAAGGATAATTTATATTATACTTTATTTGTGTGTAATTATTCTTAACTTTAACACATAAAAAAATAATATCATTTGAATATGTTTTTCAATGTATAACCTAACACCTAAAAATGTTTATTTTAAATTGCATACAAATTCTAATGTATGCATTAACATATTATGTCGTCACTTTAACACACTTATACATTTTAATGGTGGTTTGAGCAAGAATATAATTCTTATATTTGAATATAAACTCCAATGTAAGTTTGCACATAAAAATGATTTTTATATTTGTATATAAATTCTTTTGTATGCTATGAAAATAAAAATGATTATTATTATTACATATAAATTCTGTCTCAACAAAATGCATAAGAAGTTCCATTTTGCTGATAATTCTATTTTATCAAAATGGATATTTCTATGGTAACACAAAACTATTTCACAAAAATACTATTTTTGTTTAACTCCTTCATTTAACAAGATGTAATTTTTGTCTTAATTCAAATCTAATTAATAAAAGGTAAATTTTGTTTTCAACCATCACATTTAACAAAAATGTAACCTTTGTTTCAACTATTATATTTTTGACAAAAGTAAATATTTTTGACAGAAATAACTATTTTGGTTCAACTAAGATATTTGTCCAAAAAAATGTATTTTGATTCAACAAATCTTAACTTGACAAAAATATATATTTTGACAAAAAATTTGGTTTGCTTCACCTAATCTATTTTGAAAAAAATGGATATTTTGACAAAATGTATATTTTGATTTAACTAATATTTTTCAACATAACAACGAAGGTAATGACTTTGTTTTGTTGACAAATCTAATTCAGCAAAACAAATATAAGTGATGTGTTTGTTTTGTCGACGATTCTAATTCAACAGAACAAATGGAAGTAACATATTGGTTTTGTCAAATCTAAGGTGAAAAAAATGATAATTTTTTATTTAAACCATTATAGTTTGACAAAGTGACCAATTTGTTTTAACTATGATAATTTTGACAAAGCGACAAAATGGATTTAACTTTAGTAGTTTGAAAAAAGTGACAAGATGGATTTCAATTATTGTAAATTGATAATGGTGATTGTTTTTGATTCATTCTTTTTAAGTGACACAAAAATCAATATTTTGTTTCATTCCTTCAAAATAACAAAAGTGAATACATTTGTCTTAACCTTTTAAAATGGAAAAATTAAATAATTTTGTCCCTTTCTATTTAAATGATAAAAATATGTCTTTTTGTTTTAATCTATTTTAATGAATTAAAATGCCTCATTCCTATTTAACCCAAAATGCATCTTTTTGTATTGCAACAAAATGACAAAATAAAACTTATCTTTCTATTTACTCTCTTTATTGAAGCTAAGAAGACACTAAAAATATATCTTTTTATTATAACCTAAGATGAAAAAAAATTATTTAATTTAACAAAATTACAACAAAGATGAATTTTCTTTATCATAATCTTTTTATTATCTCTAATTTAAAAGTAAAAATGATACTTTTAATTTTATTATTTTAATTACCTCTAAAATGTAAATAAAAATGTAACTTCTTAAACTGTGCTTTTATTTGCTTCTAAAATGCAAATAAAAATGTGATATTTTAACTTATGATTTATTTGCATCAAAGAATGCAAATAAAAATGCAACTTCTAATTTAATGTTTTATTTGCATCAAGGAATGCAAATAAATATGCAACCTTTAATTTCATTGTTTATTTGCATCAAAGAATGCGAATACAAATTCAACTTTTAATACGATGGTTTATTTGCATCAAAGAATGCATATAAAAATTCAACTTTTAAATATGACGTTTATTCGCATCAAAGAATACAAAAAAAAATCAACTTTTAAATATGATGTTTTGACCAAAAATGTCATTTTTATGTAATCCTTTTTAATGTAATCATCTTACAAAATGAAATGTTTATTTCGATGTAACAATCTTACAAAGTTGACATTTTTAAATAAAATGACCTTAATGGCATTATGTACCAAAAATGACATTTTATTCTATTCAAATATTTTAAACAAAAATGTTATTTTATTCCAATCAAACATTTCATAAAAAAATAAAAAGGTGACTTTTATTGTTAATCATATTTTAATGTTTTGTTTGCATCTAAAATTGCAAATGAAAATGTAACTTTACAAATCATGTTTCTAATTTATATCTAAGTTACAAATAAAAGTATAACCTTTTTAAAACTATGCTTTATTTGCATCAAGAAATGCAAATAAAAATTAACCTCCAATTTCAATATTTTATCTGTATCAATGAATACAAATAAAAGTATAACTTTTTATTTCAATGTGAATTTGCATCAAAAAATGCAAATGAAAGAACAACTTTTTAATTCAATGAATATTTGCACCAAGAAATGCAAATAAAAGAATAACTTTTCAATTCAATAAATATTTGCATCAAGGAATGCAAATAAAAGAACAACTTTTAATATTGAATTGACAATCTAATTCAATTCAACAAATATGATCAAATTGAATTTACAATTTAATTCAATTCAACAAAAACAATCCAAATAATGTTTTTATGTTGAACTGAAAATCTAATGCAATTCAACAACATAACAAAATGATTTATTTTTATTGAAATGGAAATTCTATTCCAAGTCAATAATACAACAAATGATTTATTATATTCAACACATACAGATCTGTGTTTATAAGTCACCAACAAACAGATTAAATCATCCACGATCTCATCACATAGCAGATCTAAGTCATACACATACAATCACCACATAGCAAATAAATTAAATAAATTAATTAATTATAAGAAAAAGAAGTCTCTCATCGATCGGTTTTTTGAAATCGTTCGTGTTCAAATTTGGCAGAATTTTCAAAGTGCTCCGTTTCAGATCTAGTCAGCTTCATGTCGTAGTTCTGATTTTTCTGATTCCAATGCTTCGAAAATCATCGAATTTCATTGCTGTTTGAACAAGATACAATTGTTTATAGATTTGGACTTCTACATAAATAGTTAACTTTGTAAATTAATTAAATTTTTACTTAACCCGTTACTCCTTCTTCAACGAACAAAGGCCGACGGTATTAACTTCAGGTTCGATCCTAGGGTTAAGTTTTTCTCTTCGGTCGGGACATGGGGAGTTGATCAGGGTTTTCCACATAGAAGGGGGAGGATGGCGCGCCCGGAGGTGGTGCTTCGGTGGAGCTCGATGGTGGATGTGGGCCCGGGCGCGGTCCTTTCATCGTGGGTTTGGGGTTGAAATTCGATCGCCACAATCAACGTGGTATCATCATATCTGTATGATTGCGAAGGTGGACGTCTGCTCTTCAATCTTTGTTAATATTGTTTCGAAAATTATAAGAGATTTGGAGAAATCAGTGGAAGAAGACGGAGGCATGAGGGCAATTAAAAAGGAAGAAGGTGGATGTAACGGCCTGCAAATCTGTACTATCTGAGTTGACTAATAGCACCACACATCCAACCAAAATTGCACAGAAATACGAATTATTATTAGAAAGAAGTTAGAGGATGAGAAATAGAAATAAAGAAATATTAGAATAGAAGAAAACGAAGATCACAAACTCATAGTGGAACAAATAAAATATATTAAATAACATAACTTTGAAATACAAATCAGCAACTGTATATATGTACCATTATCAGAGAACAACAGTTATTCTTGGAACAGTTATAAACGCCTGTTTCCAGATACAATATAGTACACAGCGGAAATATGATAGTCTATAGCTAACTGGTGAAGCCTACTGCATCCAGCTCTTCCAAGTAAATCTGAAAAATCTCGACTACTTGACTGCCCATACAAATTTGGGCACCCAAGAGTTTAGGGAAAACAAACAAAATAAACTCTAGGTCAGTCATAGGACTAGTGTGAGTAAACTCCAATGATTTGTTTAACTTTCAAAATCCTTTCGAAAGAAATGATAATCGTAAGATCGATCCCCACATAAACACGGATGGTTTTTACCTTACGATAACCCAAAATATTTTTGATATCAAATCCAGTGATATTATAATAATGTCTACATCAAATAAATAGAATCTAGTGGAAAGCTTGCATCTCACGCTCCATATATAATATAAAATCATAAACCGCGTGGCGCTTATTGGAGATTGGATTTCCAACATGACAAGGTATGGAACCACCTACCGAAAGTGTATCTCTAGAGGGGAATACACTAGGTTTAACAAGAACATCTTGCAACCCGGCCCATACATGACCGACCACTCATTTCGCTTGAGTGTATCGAATGTATATCACCAACGGTTGGGATCAACAACCGTTTCCCGAATGGGACAACATCGATAGATTAAAGAAGTAATACGAATTTCTCTAGATAGGTGATTATACACCCTGATGGGAGCAACCCACATAGCCATGTTGCCTGCCCGATTTTTTTCATTTCCCGGTTGTTGAGGCCTGAGGCTACGATTTCTTATCATTCATTGATAACACAATTACTTTGAATGCCATATTGTCAGATCCGTTAATCACTAATTGATTTGCACAAATATATTCTGGATATTATGCTAAGAGAATAAATTCTTCGCTACCATATATATTTATACATACCAACATATGCGATCATTTGAAATACTTT
Organism: Allium sativum; assembly: GCA_030737875.1. NCBI lineage: Eukaryota > Viridiplantae > Streptophyta > Magnoliopsida > Asparagales > Amaryllidaceae > Allium > Allium sativum. Next base: position 41,802,562 of record CM060916.1, read on the forward strand.
GTCATACATTCATTCGTTTACGTTCGTTTTGGGATTGAATGAAACCGAAGGCACAATTTCTATAAATAAAAAAGTCCGTGCACTTTACTCAGTCTTCGATTATCTTCATATAATCTGATTTGCAACGCTACTGCTAATACAGAGTGATTCTCGAACAATAATCCAACCGGTCTCTCCATATTGACAACGATATTGGCAAACACTTCGATAGTCGGTTATTTAACTATCAAAGAAAAACAAACAAACATTCATCCATAGCATCAAACAAATCACTGGCCTTTTAATTAATATTTCATTCATTAATTAAATCACTACTCCATTTCATTATCAATATTTGTTAGAAAAATATTTTCAACAATCATCTTGGCCCTTTTTGCTTTTTGGAAACATTTCCATATATCGCCTCCTTTTATTTCCTATACTTAGAAAATATATTCTATTTATAATTGGAAACATTCCAATTACTTATTTCTTTCACACCCGTTCATTTCTATACTCAGGAAATTATTATTACATTTCTAAATTTCCACTTACTTGGGTTAAAACGAATGTTGTGTAAAACATCGTTACAACAACCCAAACCACTACATTCAACTAACTCTTATTCAAACATTTCTCTTCGAGACTAGATCTTGCTATTTATCGGTTAAAAATGAAATCAATCAAGTTGGGGTATAAATACCTCTCAGACCTTGACGGAATAACATCTTTAACTTCAAAACAGACAAGACCACTTATCTCAAATAATCAACATCATACACTAATTTATTCATTTTTAAAACGTGTATACGTTTCACTTTCTGTTTTTATTAATCTAATTTATAGATTTCCTTTTTGTTTATAATATTCTCTTTTAATTGCGTTTCCTTATCGAATTCCATATATATCGATATATCGATTTCTAATTATCAATTTATCTTAAAAATATTCTAACTCCTTAAATTTCCAGAAAATTTCGCCATAACCTCTTTTGTACCGGGAGCATCGGGAAAATCGCCAAACCTCCACACAGGCCCTCTCCAATCAAAAAGAAAAAGCCAAGCGGCTAGCCAAATCGGTGCATAAAACCTCATATGGAATTTAAATGTTTACCATTTTGTCCGGCAATAGAATTATAATCTTCATACACTTCATCCCATACCTTTCTAACACATATCCAAATATTTCCATTTGGTTTCAACTCAATTCATTCGCCTTGATCCAATTCGCTGATTTATTTTCTAATTTGCTATATTTCCTGTTTTCAATTCTTATTTGAACATATCATATTCAAATATATTTTAATCTATTCATGAACCAAATCTAATTCCATTTTCAACTCGAGTTACATATTCGATTTCGAATAAAAATTCTCAAATCTCTTTCACTTATCCAACGCCCAATTTTCGATTCAAATCTCGATTAACTATTTATTCTTCAACTAGTCAAATCATTAAATAACTAAAAATCTGTTTTTTGTTTTAAAAAACATTTCACTTACTTCATTGGAGTCCATATTTATTTTATATCTCCCGTCTGGATTTTTCTGATGGCAATTCGGATTTTATTTCTTTAAAATCCTTTTATTTATTTAAATAAACCATTATGGGTTTCAAACGATTTTGGCGCTAAGTTTTCTGAAAATTTGATTTTTACATAACTCAAAATCTATCAGACGAAACTCAGATTTTTCTCTTCCAGTAGAAAACTATTATTCAACCGGTCCTAACGATTCTTGTTCCAAAGAATTCCGACTTAAATTGAGTTCCATATACTCAATTGAAGTTCAAAACGCCAATTTAAGAACTACGCGCTGCGGCGAGTTCGTTTTAATTATATTTATATATATAAACTTTTAAACTTCATTTAAAATAAATTCAACTCCATTCTGATATATTTTTAATATATATCAAATCCATTTTTCCAATTCAACATAATATTTCCGATCTTGTAAAACTGTCGATTTTCCCTAACTCGAAAATAAATTTATTTACACTTCGATCTCCTATATTCAAATTCCATTTCAATTCTATTTGAATTCTATATTCAAATTCCACTTCAATTCTATTTTCAACACGTTTTCTAATTTCACTTTTAAAATTCTTCCTTGAATTTAAACTCCTAAATTATCCAACGATAATTTATCTCCCTAAACTATAAACATCGTTTATAATTTAACTTCCTTGTTTTATAAAGTTAAACAAGTTTCCATATCGAAATCTATTTAACAACCAAAATCTTATTTTGGAGTATTCTCTTTATCAACACTTATTTATATAATTGTAGAACCTATTTTCATGTTTTATCTTTATTTCTATTTTAAATATCCTAATTAGGAAAAATCTATTTTTTTTTATAAATCTGACATAGTCGAATTCAAACATCAATCCTACTGATTTATTCAACTTCATTTATATTCCAAATATCGGAATAAAGTTAATCGTACATTATTTAACCGATTCTAAGTTCTCACTTAAAATTCACTTTTGAATTTAAATGTTTAAATTATCTAAATGGTAATTTTTCACCTTTCTATTTACAAACGCCATTATTAAATAAGTCTCTCTTTCAAATAAAAAATTCTTCTTCTTTGGGTAAATATATTTTCCTTCCCAAAGTCACACTTGTATTTCTATTGTCTGAATTATCTAAAGATAATTCCTTTTACTTCATTTATAAACTTCGTTTATAAATGAACTATTTATAAACTTCGTTTATAAAGGAACTACTTGTTTTATTTTACAAAATAAGTTTATATTTCAAATCTATTTATAAATTCAAATTCTATTTTAGAAAAATAGAATTTCCCTTTTAAATCTCAAATACCCCTTTCACGGTATTTTTACAAATTAACACTTAGGTCCAGTGATATTTAAACACCAAACAACCAATTATTTATTTCAGGTTTTCTAACCCATCATATATGATAGTATATATGCAAACAAATAAAAAAAAGTTAATATCATTTTGTGGAATCCAGTCGGATTCCTCCAACCTGTTTTCCTGCATCCACAGACGTTAGTCAACATAGTAATACCCATCCTGCTTCGAGGCAAGATATCGCGGAATGAAGGTCATCCACTAATATATATTTGTGGGGCGCATAGGGAAATCATCCGTTATGAAACTACGGGCATACGCTAATGAGACAGCTGGAACAATCCAATCATCAACCCAATATATATATATATAATAGTCAACCCTAAATAACTAATATATTTAAATCACCAGAAAGCATTCAAACAAGCAACAACAATTATTTTTAATGAATAAAAATAATCCTAAATAAAGTGGTGAGTGAGATTTACCCACCGTGATTTCCCATTATCGAATATTCATTTAACATTCTCTATCGTCTCGCCTTTCCATCCACTTGAATGAATCTCGAATAAAATCTTTTCCTTTGATTATTTATTCTTATTTAGCGATTAAAGATACTTAAACTATATTAATACTAATTAAATAAATGAATTATTTTGTATATTTTTAATTTGAAAATTATATACCTTATTGCCAAAGCGACACCAGCTCTCCTTTGCCAATTCAAATCAGCCTTCAACTTCTTGATTATTCCAAGGTAAAGCTCTTATTTCATTCCACTAGAACTCAAACTGCCTACACCTTTGACTTCTCCACCCAAAATTTCACCTTCCAAATATCGAAACATGTTGATGTTCTTCAAGTCGTGACTCACCATCGGGTTTCCTTCCCATGATTGACATCAAACAAATATTTGAACTCCACTTCAACCGTTAACATCACTGCCCTAATTCAGAACTCGCGATCTCCCTAAACTCCCCATCACAAAATCGAACAACCGGAAACCGTTCCCTGCCTCCCAAAAATATCGCGACTAAATCCCTAGTTAGCTGTCTCCACTTCAACTTGAATCACAACCAATTTTGATATAGCAAGAACCCATCGCGACATTCAAAATTGAATCGCCTATCCTAACTCACTTCCCATTAATTCATTTCTCGTCGATGCTTACAACCCTAAAACAAAAACTCAACAATCCCATTCGGCGTAACCTCTTGACCTCCTCAGGCTATCAGCTTCACCTAAATCCTAAATCGAAATCGCACCTGTTTCCCGCAAACCGTTTCGAATCCGAGAACCCTAGTTCAATTGCTCCCTTTTGAATTGGATCACACTCTTTTCTTTATTTTTTAATGTTACAGATTTCATTAAAGAGAAAGTAAAGCAATCGGCTTTTAAGGTTTTAGTTGCAGAAGAAATAAAACTAGGAGAGGCTTAGATTTGGATTTGAGAATTAATAAAACGCGGCCATTTTCATTGTTGGATTCTGAAGCTTTTGGTAAATTTCATTTTTATCAGAAGATTGAAAAACGTATTAAAAAGGGAGTGCGGCTTTTTCCTACTGAATGAAGAGAATTGGAAATCACATATTATATAAACGAAGTATACTTCGGGGTGAAGGAATAAGGGAGTAAATTTAAATATAGGTACAGGTAAGTACAATGTATTTAATATGATTTGATATATTGAGATTTTCACTTTATTTTAAATAAATATCGATTTGATCTCATTCTTATCTACTAAAATAATATTGAGGTCCATTACTTGAAATTACGAACCTTTATTTTTACGTACCGAATGACATTATAATGTTATAACGCTATCTTGAATTCAACGAAATAGATTATACAATTTAATTTGAACGTATATAAAATAACCATATTAAATTGATATAATTTAAATTCAAAACAATTTATTCCTTGATAATAAATTATTATTATTACCGTATAAATTGAAAATAATTCAATTTCATCATCTGAATTGTTTTGATTCAGTTTTATCTTTGAATTGAATTATTTCAGATCCCGGTATTACGGTAATTATATATATATATATATATATATATATATTCGAAATAACTTGTGTTTCGATTATTAAATCAGTAATTCCATATAAAATATCATTTATATTATCAACTAAATATTTAAATCCACATTAAATATTTAAAGTAAATCGACCAAAAATCCAGGTCGTTACATTCTTCCCCTCTTAAAAGAATTTCATCCCCAAAATTGCTAAGGTAGGAAAAATGGTACAAACCCATTAACTTTTCAAAAACATACTTATGTTGAAACTCAACATTTCGAACGTCTACAATTTTAATTCCAACCAAACTTTTGGTTTCCATTTATATTACACACCGTATATGCTTACATTCAATTAATTCGAATGATTTTCAATAACCACATTCACATCTGATTCAAATTGATTTTGAATAATTTATTCACTTTGATCCATTTAACTTACTTAAGTTAAATTTAAATTCCAGAATTCAAATTCCAGGGTTTTTATTTCAAATCTCTTCGAAATCACATAAATATATACACATATATTTATAAATATTTCAAATTCAAAACATTTGAATTTTCAAACCAGCTTGTTTTCTTTCAAACAAATTCCCATCAAAACTTTTCTAAGGTAGCAATCCATCACTTAGAAACCCGAAAATGAACACTGATGACGTCGCGATCATCATCAGAATTATTTTCCAGCCACTGAATGAGTTCAGTGCTTTATCACTTTCAAACTCATTTAAAATGATTTTGATTCAAAAATCCTTCCAAAATAGGGCTATATTATTTTAATATACTTCGGAAATATTTTTCCAAACAACTAGAATTTTAAATTCTTAATCCTGATTTGAATTAAAATTTTAGTTCATCTTATCTGTATATTCCGTTCTTGAACAAATTATATCTAGTTATAATTAACCATTCCAATTTTTATAATCGCATTTGATTATAATAATATTAATCAACACATCTATATAATATAATAATTTCTGAAAATTATTTCTTTCTATATCAAAATTGAGATTTGAGTAAAATTATTTCATTTACTCGTTTTAAAACAATATTGTGTCGAGTTTCTCTGCTCAAGTGTTTTTAATTTCCTATCGACTTCGTGGCATCCCATGATTCGGTCAGAATTCATAAACCACTCAACAGAATAGCCTATACAATATAAAATAATTTTTATATCAATTAACAAATACTCTCTCTCATATATATATATACACTCAACTCATTCTAGAGTACTACTAACCCAAGCTCTAATGAGCACATGCTACACAAGCCTAGGTATTCGCTCAACCTCGCTCTAACCAACTGTAATGGCCCGCAAATCCGTACTATCAAAGTTGAATAATAGCACCACACATCCAACCCAAATTGCATAGAAATACGAATCATTATTAGAAAGAAGTTAGAGGATGAGAAATAAAAGATAGAAATATTAGAATAGAAGAAAACGAAGATCACAAACTCACAGCGGAACGAATAAAATATATTAAATAACATAACTTTTGAAATACAAATCAGTAACTATACACACATACCACTATCAAAGCACCACATTTATTCCTGGAACAGTTATAAACGCCTGCTTCTAGATATAATATAGTACACAATGGAAATATGATAGTTTATAGCTAACTGGTGAAGCCTCCTGCTTCCAGCTCTTCCAAGTAAATCTGAAAAATCCCGACTACTTGACTTCCCGTACAAATTTGGGCACCGGTCATTCATGGGACTGGTGTGAGTAAACTCCAACCAATGGTTTAACTTTCAAAATCCTTTCGAAAGAAATGATAATCGTAAGACCAATCCCCACATAAACACGGATGGTTTTTACCTTACGATAACCCTAAATTATTTTGATATCAAATCCAGAGATATTATAATAATGTCTACATCAAATAAATAGAATCTAATGGAACGCTTGCAACTCACGCTCCATATATAATATAAAATCAAAAACCGCATGGCGCTTATTAGAGATTGGATTTCCAACATGACAAGGTATGGAACACCTGCTGATAGTGTATCTCTATTGGGAATACACTGGGTTTAACGAGAACATCTTGCAACCCGGCCCACACATGACCGACCACTCATTTCGCTTGAGTGTATCGAATGTATATCACCAACGGTTGGGATCAGCCACCGTTTCCTGAATGGGACAGCATTGATAGATTAAAGAAGTAAAAGGAATTTATGTAACGACTCAGAAATTTCGACAACTGGAATATGAGATTTATCAACGTTTAACTATATATAATCAAAGTTATATTGATACTTGAGTTAAAAATCAAATATATTGTTGAGTGTATGGATTTAATTCGATTCAGAACGTTGGTTGAAAACAAATATTTATTTTTGAATAGTTGAATTGAAGGTGGTTGGATAATTGGATTGAATTTGACGGGAAAATATAAATGGTTGAGAATAAAATAAAATAAAAACATAGTTGATGTTAAATAAATTGGAGAATTTTATTTGTTGGACTATATCGAAAATTAGCCTAGCAATGGGTGTATTTGCGTGTATAAAGAAAATGAAATGTTACATTTTAAATTTGAAATCGAATGAAGTTGTCAGTGGACGAACGGAAATAAAATCGGTGAACCTATTAATAATTTAAAATTAAAACAACGTTGTACACAGACAAAGTCAGATGACAACCAAAGTAATTTTATTGGGATTGGAACGTTGAAACAAAAGAGTGCGTAATTTTTTTACCATATTTGGAGTTAGGTCTGATGGTACGAATTTAGAGTGGTTCGGGGTATTCGCGATAGAAAATAATATTTAACTAAAACCAGATATAACCTACCTAAGTTAAATATCGCACCTACACCAGATGAAAACCACGCAGACCTAAGCGCACTACCTAGAACCTATACGACGTAACATTGTTCTTATCCCCTTACTTTCCTCTATAAAAATCACCGCCTCGTTTCAATCCCTCAGCACAAATCGAAGTTTCTCCCTTTTCATTTTAATGGCCGACGCCCAAAATTTTCCCAAATCTATTCTTCAAATCAAGGTCAGCAAAGTTCACTTTTCCAGATCTGAACAACTCAGATCTAAGACGCGCTGCACCTCCAAGCTCGCAGCGGCAACTCAGGAGTCACGGTCCTCATCAGTAGCGTCAAAGCCAGTGTCGCCAGCCCTCACTGAGCCTTCGCCGCGCCTTTACGCTGCTGTGTAGGTGAGTTGTCTCACTCACGATTAATTGTAATTCAAGCATTTTAATTACGATATAAACTAAATTGAATTAGTTAGAATTGAGTTTGATTTGTTGTGGGTAGCCGCTCTTGTTGTTGTAGCACAATTGTTGATTTACCCGAAATGGTTTATGCTATTTCGGCCCTTTTATGACCCTTTGAGTATTTTGAACTACTGTGGCTTCCCTTGTACATCTATGTGCCTGTTACATTTAAAACTATGAGGCATGTGCTGTTTTAAGTCATTTCTTTAGACTGTTTGTACCCTTAGGTAGCATTGTGTGTGCGTATGCGTAGCGGATGTGTCTGAAACTTAAACACCATGCCTCACGTTTACTCGAACACCCTGTCATTTTTGTGTACTGTTCACACTTGAGTACATTGGTTTGTAGGTGAGCCTTGTCATTTAAAAAAAAATGTATGTTATGTGCCATATCATCAGTCCACTGCGCAACAGAATTGTTTTGTTCACTGTTGTATATTTAAGACAGTATTTGGTCAACTATATTTTTAACAGTGAAGTATTTAGTGGTTTTGGAAGACTATATTTTGACAGTGGGTCATTGTTTTAACCTGAAACTTCCATATTGCTTTTACACTTAGTAAATCATTTGAACTAGTTGGTATGCTGACAATCCTTACATCTCTATGCTACACATTTGAACCATTTTAATATGTTTAGTATGTTACACATTGGAACCATTTTAATCTGTTCAGTATGCTATGCCTTTGAACTCATTTTGGTGTGTTTAGGATTTGCTTGTCTCCATTCATGTGAATTCGTAATTTACATGTGAACTGTTATAGACAGATATTATATTCTGCCCTTGAGCTGTTTAACCTTAACACATTTTGTTGTCTTCTTCATGTCCCATGTATATCATGTTTCCATATTACATTGCTGGTGGCGAAATACTTGTTAGGTATATGCTCACTGTCCCATTTAGTAAACCATGAGTATGTGCTAGCCTATACAGATGTATACCATGCTTTATTTTCGTACGGACATGATACTTGGTCATTTGGGAGTATATTTAAATGTTGAACTTCAGTTTAAGATAAGACTAATCATATATGCAGAAACTTTATCCATGCCGCTAGTCATTAAATTGGGTTTACCTTTTTCCATAGCTGGAAATCCACTCGAAATAACCATCCTTTACCTGTTTATATATATGGCTTTTTCATTACGTATAAACCTAGAAAGCCACAGTTTTTTTTCCTTGATCATTTCAGCGTGCCCTGCTTTGATGTATGCATTTGCTTGACTGTGCCTCATCTAAATGTATATAAAACCCTTTCATATTACTCATGAATAAGGATAATAAATGCACTTGCATTCTATTTGTGCTGTAAAAAAATATATGCACTTGCATTCTGTTTGTGCTGAAATAAAAAAAAAAAAGAAAAAAGAAAAAGAAATTAAAGGTTAAAAGAAAGCACATCAAAATTTAAGTCAATAAATATTTAATTATGTGTCAAAGGTTCAAAATGGAAGTATTATAATTTATTTTTCATTGACAGCTCGTTAGCATATATTGGGTTCGTATGTATATATTAATTGCTCATTAAAATTAGCTTTAATATTCTCTTATATTAACAATAAAGCTATGGTCTTTACTTTTTATAAATTTAATGGATATGTTATTACTTTTGTAACTGTCACCATGCAAAGTAATGTATCGTGTGCATCTTTGAAATTTGACCCTTCTCTTATGGTATGCATTCAATGATAAGAAAACTCAAAGGGGTGCTGAAGTATTCAACTTAATTATTTATAATAACTAACCATAAATGTACATGCAATACTTCTTGAATATACATGCAGCACCTCATATGTAACATTAAAATTGATGTAACAATGACACTTGTTGCAGTTTTGAAAACAATCACTCTTGACTATATAAAAATTATATTTTTGGAAGCCTGTAACCAAACTGTATGTGGTCATGTTTTCGACCTCCTTGTGAGTTTGCAGCACCCTTTTTGCTTGTGCGATGAACCTAATTGTTTGAAGTTGCTTACCAGGATATACTGATGTGCATGCAAGATTTGAAAATACATTTATACTGCCTAATCCATTTAAGATCCGAAAACATTACCTATATGCTACTTTGGCATGTTTTAACAAATAAGAATTTTTGACATGCATTAGCAAGTTTTCAAAACTGAGAAGAGCCCTGGACCTTATATTCTTAAACCTGGGATAATGTGCTTATAGGCTAAGCATTAAAACTGGTGGTGCTACTCAATATTTTTGTTGCTAGCTTGCAATCGATCTATGCCAGCTTTATACAGTTGATAAACGACATAACCTAGTTTGATATTAGTAACCATGATCTAATATTAAAAATAGCACTCTGCATGGCTCAAACCACTTAACCTTATGATTGTTGCACCCATTTGCCTTGCGGCGTGATGTCCCATTTGTTACTGTTTCATACTTGGCTGCTTATTTATCTTATGTAGTTAGTTGGGTTTCATTCAGGATGTTGAAACTATAATAACGCCTATATGTGTGTTCCCTTGCTTTGCACCGTTGTCTCATGACATTGTTGTGCCTTGAACACAGGTGTATATGTGAATTTTGGGCTCACATGTACACGTAAATGTGTATACTCAAAGTTAGCTGTTTATTGAGTATTGTTGTATGCAAGTGAAATTTCATGCTACCTCTTAAACCACTTTTGGACACACGTTGCCCCTTGAAATTTGAATGGAACCATCTTTTGCTTGGTTTGGAGCAAGTGGAAAGGTTTTTCCTTTTCATACATTTCCAGTTACCTGTACTATAGCGTGCACATCATGTTATGCAAAGTCTGAATCATGCTGCTTTAATATATTGACCATGTATGCTATATTTAGGCAGTTTTCTCATGGGTTTGGTACTCGAATATTTAATGATTGTTGAGATTAATTATTTTATTCAGTTTATATTGAAGTTAATTTACTTGAACTATGATTAATCCTGACTCGAGTATTTTTATGTTTTTGCATGGAATGCTCGAGTCAGATCCGAGCATTTCAGATTTAGATATTACAACGGCGGATTCAAAGATTGGCAAAGACTGGGGATTCCAGGAGACGCGCACTCTGAAGATTTTAAACAGTAAAGATTTTCTTGTATTCAAACTATTTTTACATTCCGCTGTATAGAAAATGTTGTATCAAAACGTCTCTTTTATAAATAAAAGTTTAATTTGCTGTTCAATACTGTGTTGTTTATTTGTTCTATTCTTCTGTGTTGATTCTGCTTTAAACTCTATAAGCTAAATAACGATCCGTCGATTTGGACATTTTAAATTGGTTTAATCACCGATTTGCAGCGGTCTAAAAGGCGGGACGTTACAGTTGGTATCAGAGCTTTGGTTTATTCAAAGCATAGCTTATCGAGTTTGAAATAGAATCGACACTGGAAAAGCGGATTTTGAAAATAAAAAGATTTCAAATTATAATTTTTGAAAAGTGTAAACAATTTTAAAATAAATTTTGAATGGGAAAATATTTTGGAAATATTATATATTTTGAAATTTAGTATTTTGGAAATAATACAGCGGAAACAAAAATTTATTTTGAGATTTAAATTTTTCGGAATCCCCAGTCTTCGGAAGTCTTCGAATCCAGGTTTGCGAGAATTATTCTTCGATAAGATTCCTTTGTATTTGAATCTCGAACCTATCATCAAACGACATTTAAGGAAGATAATTATAATAGAATCGATGAATCAATTGTGTGTTTTTGGCGATAAAAAAATAATTGAAATTTATTGGAATAAAATTTCAGATAAGAATTTGATTGAGGAGAGGAAATTGGAAATCGTTTCGGAAATGAGACGATGAGTTTTATTTTGAATTCGGAATATAAAATAATAAAATTGAAAAGGGTATAATTATAATTGTGTCGAAGTTTATTGGCAAGATAATTTATAATTAGTATAATCGAATACATGGATTCAATAGTGAGGTACAAACTTGTAAATTAATTATCAAGAAGCGAAGTATGAACGAGAGTTGTAAATGGAGCAAAATATGAATAAAGATTTGAATCGAGGTTCAAGTGAAATGAAAGCTAATTGGATGTGACGAGTTTAGATTTTGATAAAAGAAATATTTACTTTTTTTGAAGTAAATAACATTTGAAAACGAATATGTTGCGATTGAAATTGGAGATGGAGGTGATAAAGTTAACCAGTGCGGTGAGATTGTTCTGAAGTTCAGAATATTTTCCGAAGTTCGGAATATGGTATTGAATAATAGATTATTCGAAAAGAAGTTATTTATGGGAGACGATTATGTCGGGTTTCAGGAAAATATTATTTAATTATGTATTCAATGGATAAAGTATATTTTAAAGTTAAATATTTCGAGGCATGAACGATTGTTACAATCAACGATTTTCGTTAAAAAAGTAAAATTTTAATTTGAATTTGAAAGTTATGAGAATGAAAGTTTCGAAGTTGCGAACTTATCTGTTTCAAAGTTAATAATATTGTTCAGTTAAGGTCTGAGAGGTAAATATACCCCAACTTGATTGACCTCATCATTGACTAAGAAATGGATAAGATTCGATAGCAAGAATGGTTAAGTGAAGTAAGTAAATGAGTGCTAGCAGTTAAGTGAAAATATCAGTGTTTTATTTAATAACTGTTTAATGGAAATAACGAATTTAGAAATATTTCCCCTGAGAATAAAGTGATTTTGTAGAATTATAGAAATAAAATATGAAAATTGGAAATGTTTTCAAAAGATCATGGGAGGTGAGCGAATTTTGGAAAGAATGCCGCACGTCGAGAACGAATGATGACAGAACATAAAAGATGTATGTTCGTAAACTGAATTCGAGAATTTGCATAAACAATGATTTGATAAGAAATTAAGAACTGGCTAGAGATTAGTCAAGTTGGATGACTTTCTGAGTGTTGATCTGATGTTGGTTTCGGCCTTCGGGGTTGATACTTAGGAAGTTGTTCGCTTACTAATTGACGGTCGAAGTATGAATGGGAAGAAGTGATAATGAGTGAAGGAAAAATTTGTGATAAGAAGAAAAAATCCGGAGTTTTGAGCAAATAAAGATGTTGATGAAGTGATGAATTTTATAATTAGAAATTGAAAGAAAAATTTGGTTTATAGCCAGTGGATTCAGAAAGCCGAGTTTGAAGTGATATCAATCAATCATTTGAATTGATTAAGAGTTTAAAGCTAAAAATTTAAGATTAGAATGGAAATTGAGGGATGTTCGAGTTTAGATATTTAGCATAGAAGTTTCGAAACTTATATGGAGAAAAATGTGATATAATCAGTTTGAAATAAAGTCTTATATAACAGAATTTATATAAGAATGAGATGTTTGATTTGGAAAGAGAATCTTATGTAAAGTATGAATTATGAAAAGTATGAGAATTAGATACTATATGTATATAGTATTATATGTTTTCAAGTCAAGATAAGGGAAGTACCATCCTTCTTCTTTGAATTTCGGGCTTATGTAAAAGGACTGCAGATAGCGCAATCTGCAGTGCTGCTGGTGGCGGTAGGTTGTCCGGACATAAAACTCATGAGTTGCCATTGAGCACGACTGCTAGCGTAATTCGCAGGGCTGCAGATAGCCTACGGCGGTCGGATGTTTCCTGAGGGAATCAGGCGTAACCATTGTGATCGCTGCGATCTAGAGTCGTTGGAATTCGACCGTGTAGCGAAATTCGCAGGGCTGCAGATAGCCTACGGCGGACGGATGTTTCTTGGGGGAACCAAGCGTAACCATTGTGACTGCTGCGATCTACAGTCGAATGTAAGGGCGTAATCCGCAGAGCTGTGAAAGCTTACGGGTATGGATGTTTCCTGGGGGACCCAGGCGTAACCATTGTGTACCTGCGGTCCACAGTATTTGAGATATCTTAGTGATAGTGAGCCACCTGTTTGATGCAGCAGTTAGTCTTCATGACTTGATTGGTCTTCGTGACCTGATTTGTCTTTGGGACTTGTTTTGTTCCCGTGACTTCAAATATATTCATAATTCCCTGATTTGTTCCGTGATTCTGAGACCGAGCAATCAACGCTCAGTGACATCAGAATGTCTTTTGATTCTTAAAATATTATCTGTTGATCTGTCCATGACGAAATTCGCAGGGAAGTGAATTCCTACGGATACGGATGTTTTCTGGGGGATCCAGACGAAACCATTGTGTATCTGCGATTCATGAACAATCAACATAACAATATCACATTGGTACTTTCCGTATCTGTTTTTTTTAAGGAATTTTTAAATCATTTTTTCACTGGGAGTTGAAGCAAGGATATTTAGTACTTGGAGATTTTAGTCGTGCGCCTGGCCAGCGTATGCCTAACGTCTGTAAGAACGACAATAGACTTGTCAAACTTCGAGTTATCAAGTATTTTCAAATAAACAATTTGAGATTAAAATGTACCTAATTTAATAAGTTAAGTAAAGAATTTCAGAATAATAAACAAATATTTTCTATGTAATTTTTTTTTTTAAAAAAAAAAAACTCGGAATATGGAAATCTTCAAGTCAACAATTTGAGACTTGAAAAGAAGATATATACACTCTTCAATGAGTGAGAAAATTTTTGATAGATTGAATGTGAGGAGATTGGATGGAAGTGTAAAAATGGATAAGTAAATATTGATAGATGAGATTATAAATTTGAAACAATTTGCAGGATTTGAAATTTAAGAAGTGATTAGTTTTGTAAAGAAATTTGTTTTTCCGAGTAAATTGGATATGATAGATGACTAAAATATCGGTGTCTAAGTATGGGGGAAATTTCACGCAGATGTGAAAATGTGAAGTATACAGTGGTATAACTCCAACGATTTTTCCTTTTCGAGGACGAAAAGTTTTAAAGGGGGGAAGAATGTAACGACTCAGAAATTTCGACAACTGGAATATGAGATTTATCAACGTTTAACTATATATAATCAAAGTTATATTGATACTTGAGTTAAAAATCAAATATATTGTTGAGTGTATGGATTTAATTCGATTCAGAACGTTGGTTGAAAACAAATATTTATTTTTGAATAGTTGAATTGAAGGTGGTTGGATAATTGGATTGAATTTGACGGGAAAATATAAATGGTTGAGAATAAAATAAAATAAAAACATAGTTGATGTTAAATAAATTGGAGAATTTTATTTGTTGGACTATATCGAAAATTAGCCTAGCAATGGGTGTATTTGCGTGTATAAAGAAAATGAAATGTTACATTTTAAATTTGAAATCGAATGAAGTTGTCAGTGGACGAACGGAAATAAAATCGGTGAACCTATTAATAATTTAAAATTAAAACAACGTTGTACACAGACAAAGTCAGATGACAACCAAAGTAATTTTATTGGGATTGGAACGTTGAAACAAAAGAGTGCGTATTTTTTTTACCATATTTGGAGTTAGGTCTGATGGTACGAATTTAGAGTGGTTCGGGGTATTCGCGATAGAAAATAATATTTAACTAAAACCAGATATAACCTACCTAAGTTAAATATCGCACCTACACCAGATGAAAACCACGCAGACCTAAGCGCACTACCTAGAACCTATACGACGTAACATTGTTCTTATCCCCTTACTTTCCTCTATAAAAATCACCGCCTCGTTTCAATCCCTCAGCACAAATCGAAGTTTCTCCCTTTTCATTTTAATGGCCGACGCCCAAAATTTTCCCAAATCTATTCTTCAAATCAAGGTCAGCAAAGTTCACTTTTCCAGATCTGAACAACTCAGATCTAAGACGCGCTGCACCTCCAAGCTCGCAGCGGCAACTCAGGAGTCACGGTCCTCATCAGTAGCGTCAAAGCCAGTGTCGCCAGCCCTCACTGAGCCTTCGCCGCGCCTTTACGCTGCTGTGTAGGTGAGTTGTCTCACTCACGATTAATTGTAATTCAAGCATTTTAATTACGATATAAACTAAATTGAATTAGTTAGAATTGAGTTTGATTTGTTGTGGGTAGCCGCTCTTGTTGTTGTAGCACAATTGTTGATTTACCCGAAATGGTTTATGCTATTTCGGCCCTTTTATGACCCTTTGAGTATTTTGAACTACTGTGGCTTCCCTTGTACATCTATGTGCCTGTTACATTTAAAACTATGAGGCATGTGCTGTTTTAAGTCATTTCTTTAGACTGTTTGTACCCTTAGGTTGCATTGTGTGTGCGTATGCGTAGCGGATGTGTCTGAAACTTAAACACCATGCCTCACGTTTACTCGAACACCCTGTCATTTTTGTGTACTGTTCACACTTGAGTACATTGGTTTGTAGGTGAGCCTTGTCATTTAAAAAAAAATGTATGTTATGTGCCATATCATCAGTCCACTGCGCAACAGAATTGTTTTGTTCACTGTTGTATATTTAAGACAGTATTTGGTCAACTATATTTTTAACAGTGAAGTATTTAGTGGTTTTGGAAGACTATATTTTGACAGTGGGTCATTGTTTTAACCTGAAACTTCCATATTGCTTTTACACTTAGTAAATCATTTGAACTAGTTGGTATGCTGACAATCCTTACATCTCTATGCTACACATTTGAACCATTTTAATATGTTTAGTATGTTACACATTGGAACCATTTTAATCTGTTCAGTATGCTATGCCTTTGAACTCATTTTGGTGTGTTTAGGATTTGCTTGTCTCCATTCATGTGAATTCGTAATTTACATGTGAACTGTTATAGACAGATATTATATTCTGCCCTTGAGCTGTTTAACCTTAACACATTTTGTTGTCTTCTTCATGTCCCATGTATATCATGTTTCCATATTACATTGCTGGTGGCGAAATACTTGTTAGGTATATGCTCACTGTCCCATTTAGTAAACCATGAGTATGTGCTAGCCTATACAGATGTATACCATGCTTTATTTTCGTACGGACATGATACTTGGTCATTTGGGAGTATATTTAAATGTTGAACTTCAGTTTAAGATAAGACTAATCATATATGCAGAAACTTTATCCATGCCGCTAGTCATTAAATTGGGTTTACCTTTTTCCATAGCTGGAAATCCACTCGAAATAACCATCCTTTACCTGTTTATATATATGGCTTTTTCATTACGTATAAACCTAGAAAGCCACAGTTTTTTTTCCTTGATCATTTCAGCGTGCCCTGCTTTGATGTATGCATTTGCTTGACTGTGCCTCATCTAAATGTATATAAAACCCTTTCATATTACTCATGAATAAGGATAATAAATGCACTTGCATTCTATTTGTGCTGTAAAAAAATATATGCACTTGCATTCTGTTTGTGCTGAAATAAAAAAAAAAAAGAAAAAAGAAAAAGAAATTAAAGGTTAAAAGAAAGCACATCAAAATTTAAGTCAATAAATATTTAATTATGTGTCAAAGGTTCAAAATGGAAGTATTATAATTTATTTTTCATTGACAGCTCGTTAGCATATATTGGGTTCGTATGTATATATTAATTGCTCATTAAAATTAGCTTTAATATTCTCTTATATTAACAATAAAGCTATGGTCTTTACTTTTTATAAATTTAATGGATATGTTATTACTTTTGTAACTGTCACCATGCAAAGTAATGTATCGTGTGCATCTTTGAAATTTGACCCTTCTCTTATGGTATGCATTCAATGATAAGAAAACTCAAAGGGGTGCTGAAGTATTCAACTTAATTATTTATAATAACTAACCATAAATGTACATGCAATACTTCTTGAATATACATGCAGCACCTCATATGTAACATTAAAATTGATGTAACAATGACACTTGTTGCAGTTTTGAAAACAATCACTCTTGACTATATAAAAATTATATTTTTGGAAGCCTGTAACCAAACTGTATGTGGTCATGTTTTCGACCTCCTTGTGAGTTTGCAGCACCCTTTTTGCTTGTGCGATGAACCTAATTGTTTGAAGTTGCTTACCAGGATATACTGATGTGCATGCAAGATTTGAAAATACATTTATACTGCCTAATCCATTTAAGATCCGAAAACATTACCTATATGCTACTTTGGCATGTTTTAACAAATAAGAATTTTTGACATGCATTAGCAAGTTTTCAAAACTGAGAAGAGCCCTGGACCTTATATTCTTAAACCTGGGATAATGTGCTTATAGGCTAAGCATTAAAACTGGTGGTGCTACTCAATATTTTTGTTGCTAGCTTGCAATCGATCTATGCCAGCTTTATACAGTTGATAAACGACATAACCTAGTTTGATATTAGTAACCATGATCTAATATTAAAAATAGCACTCTGCATGGCTCAAACCACTTAACCTTATGATTGTTGCACCCATTTGCCTTGCGGCGTGATGTCCCATTTGTTACTGTTTCATACTTGGCTGCTTATTTATCTTATGTAGTTAGTTGGGTTTCATTCAGGATGTTGAAACTATAATAACGCCTATATGTGTGTTCCCTTGCTTTGCACCGTTGTCTCATGACATTGTTGTGCCTTGAACACAGGTGTATATGTGAATTTTGGGCTCACATGTACACGTAAATGTGTATACTCAAAGTTAGCTGTTTATTGAGTATTGTTGTATGCAAGTGAAATTTCATGCTACCTCTTAAACCACTTTTGGACACACGTTGCCCCTTGAAATTTGAATGGAACCATCTTTTGCTTGGTTTGGAGCAAGTGGAAAGGTTTTTCCTTTTCATACATTTCCAGTTACCTGTACTATAGCGTGCACATCATGTTATGCAAAGTCTGAATCATGCTGCTTTAATATATTGACCATGTATGCTATATTTAGGCAGTTTTCTCATGGGTTTGGTACTCGAATATTTAATGATTGTTGAGATTAATTATTTTATTCAGTTTATATTGAAGTTAATTTACTTGAACTATGATTAATCCTGACTCGAGTATTTTTATGTTTTTGCATGGAATGCTCGAGTCAGATCCGAGCATTTCAGATTTAGATATTACAACGGCGGATTCAAAGATTGGCAAAGACTGGGGATTCCAGGAGACGCGCACTCTGAAGATTTTAAACAGTAAAGATTTTCTTGTATTCAAACTATTTTTACATTCCGCTGTATAGAAAATGTTGTATCAAAACGTCTCTTTTATAAATAAAAGTTTAATTTGCTGTTCAATACTGTGTTGTTTATTTGTTCTATTCTTCTGTGTTGATTCTGCTTTAAACTCTATAAGCTAAATAACGATCCGTCGATTTGGACATTTTAAATTGGTTTAATCACCGATTTGCAGCGGTCTAAAAGGCGGGACGTTACAATTTCTCTAGATAGGTGATTATACACTCTAATGGGAGCGACCCACATAGCCATGCTGCCTACCCGATTTTTGTCATTTCCCGGTTGTTGAGGCCTGAGGCTATGATTTCTTATCATTCATTGATAGCACAATTACTTTGAATGCCACATTGTCAGATCCGTTAATCACTAATTCATTTGCACAAATATATTCCGGATATTATGCTAAGAGAATAAATTCTCCGCCACCATATATATTTATACAGACCAACATATGCTATCATTGGAAATACTTTGTCAAACATTCGTCCATTTACGTTCGTTCTGGGATTGAACGAAACCGAAGGCACAATTTCTATTAGTAGAAAAAGTCCTTGAACTTTACTCCGTCTTCGATTATCTTCATATAATGTGATTTGCAATGCTACTGCCAATACGGAGTGGTTCTCGGATAATAATCCAACCAGTCTCTCCATATTTACAACGATATTGGCAAACACTTCGATAGTCGGTTATTTAACTATCAAAGAAAAACAAACAAACATTCATCCTTAGAATCAAACTAATCACTGGCCTTTTAATTAATATTTCATTCATTAATTAAATCACTACTCCATTTCCTTAACAATATTTGTTAGCCAAATATTTTCAACAATCATCTTGGCCCTTTTTGCTATTTGGAAACACTTCCATATATCGCCTCCTTTTATTTTCTATACTTAGAAAATATATGTTATTTATAATTGGAAACTGTAATAACCCGGAAATCCGAGCTAATTTAAAAATTTTATTTTGGCGATTTTGATGAATTTTGAATATTTAAAATGAATTATTTTAAATAATGACGACGAGAAATTTATATTGAATAGAATTAGAATGTATATTTTTATTTTGAATCGTCTTTAGAATATAATTATTTATTTTAAATTATAAATGTAATTGAAAATGGCGCGGTAATTTGAAATTTCGATTTCAAAGTTCAAATGGATGTACAGGATTCAAAATAAACCGGATTTTAGCGAGATGAAAAATATTAGAATCTATTGGAGAATATCTTTCCAATGAATCCAAAAAATTGAATTTTCATAGTGGGGATAAAAAGTTATGCCCGGATGAAATTTTAGAATAGTCACTATGGAAAATATGGCCCTTAAAAAGTGAAATTTTGCAAACGACCTCGGTTTTCGACGAAACCAGTTTTGTTGGATCCGTGATGTCAAGTTGTTGCTAGGTTTCAAAATTCATAATTTTCTAAATCAATATGTGAGCGTGGCAAAGGAAAATGCATTTGACCAGTTTCAGGTGATTTTAATCGACTGGAAAATGGCCATTTTTCAGATGGTCTTAGAATTCGACGAAATTAGTTTTGTTAGGACCGTATCGTCAATACGAAGCTAAAAAATACTTTTCGGGAATTTTTAGAGTCCGTATGTGGCCTTGTAAAATTGAAATGCGCGTTCAAATTCAATATATAGATTTATATTTTGATTTTGACAAAAACTGATTGAATCATCTTACGATACATATCCCATTGTGTTCGAAATGGGGGTAATTAGCTATGGACGACAGTCGGTGGACTTGATTTCGAGTTCAAACGAAAAGTCAACTTTTATTGGAAATAAATAATAATTAAATTAAATTTTATATATTAGCCCCTTTCCCTCTTCTCTCTTCCTATCGATTTCAGTTCTAAAATAAAATAAAAAAGAAAAACCGCCTGCCCTAGCCGAACCCGCCACCGCCTCCAGGTGTAGCGCCGCCGCACCCACTGGCGCGCGCCTCCACTTCTTCTTCTCCCTCCTCCTTCTCTCTCCTCGATCCACGATCCCACGTCCTACCCCCTAAACTCGATAGTCACGACTCCAAAAAACCCCCCTACAAAACTACCACGGGCCCCACTACCCCTTCCTTGGCCGCTGCTCCGTGACCATTAACCCCCCTTCAGGCATAGGTGATGAACCCTCCCTCTTTTCAAAACCAAGGTAAAAAAATTAGTTATTTTTATTTTGCTCATTTCAGCTTTTTTCATTTACTTATTTTATATGAAACTGAAAATAAAATGATAATTTTTAATTAGAGAAAAGCTTATATCTTTTAATAGATAAAGTAGGGATTTTTATTCATAAGAATAACATATAAATATTTTATTTTTATTTTATATGTATAACATAAAAAGAAGTGATTTTAATATATATATATATATATATATATAATGAAGTAAAAAATATGATTTTTATTCATAGAAGTAGCGGTTTAAAAATATAATTTTTATATAAGCATAAAGTTAAAAATATAATTTTTATATAAGCATGAAGTTAAAAATATAATTTTTACATAAGCATGAAGTTAAAAAATATAATTTTCATATAAGCATGAGATTAAAAATATAATTTTTATATAAGTGTGATACTAAGAATATGATTTTTATTAGATGTGAAGATTAAAAATATAATTTTTATATATGTATGATAATAAAAATATGATTTTTACAGATGTAGTAGCATTGTTAAAAATATGATTTTTAATACAAATGCGTGAAACATATGGCGTTGGAAGCACGCCGAAGATTTTCTACATATGACGAGTCGTGGCGTTTGGTTTAGCCTCTTGGTGAGAACTTCTCACTTTAAATCTTGTTTTCTAGTTAAAATATATACTAGGATGCAGACGGTGCTTAGTAGCACCCGACACCCATCGTCCACAGACCATGGATGACTTGTTTGTTTGTTTGATGTGTTGTGAAAAATTGACTGTTGGTTTTGAAATAAAATATATATTCATGTGTTGAAATAAAATATATATTCATGTTTTGAAATAAAATATTTATTCATGTCTTGAAATAAAATATATATTCATGTCTTGAAATAAATTATATATTCATTTACAAATCGAAAGATTTGTTTATGTACATCGATTTAAATAATATTGATTGGGACGATAAATTTTACACATCGCCCAACTGCATAAATAAAAATCTGTGTTTGTTGATTTGAAACCCCACACTGGTATTGGGATGATATTTGACGTACACTAATCCCGATTGTTTAGTGGTATGTCAGTCGATGGGTTGACATACTGTGTAAGTGTTAATTATTTATATTTAATGCTTATGTAGTTGTGTGGTGCACTCTGGATGATGGTTGATTATTTATCATTGTTATTATATACATGTGTTGTATGGAATCCATATATTTAACATTATATGGTAATTGATTGGGCCTCATTCCAGTTTGGAAAATAAGGAATATTATAAAAGAAAATTCATGTGTTGAATAGAAAGAAAATTCATGTGTTGAATAGAAAGAAAATTCATGTGTTGAATAGAAAGAAAATTCATGTGTTGAATAAAATAAATATTCATGTATTGAATAAAATATATATCCATGTGTTGAATAAAAATATATATTCATGTGTTGAAGAAAATATTCATTTGTTGAAAAGAATAACGAAGTTATTGAAATATATAAAGCCATCTTGGTTAGATATGCACCATTTTGACGCAAACGACATTTATATCAATTTTATAATGAATATCGAATAGGAATTGATTTCAAGATATAACGTTTTGAAAATATTATCATTTATAGATTAATGATATGGAATATTCAATTTTGATTTGAACTTGAAATCATTTTGAAAACGAATTTAAATTATAAAATATGTTTTGAAAGGAAATCGATGAAATATATAATATATATACATATACATATTATAAATATTGGCCTAAATAGAACGCGTAGCGCCGCGGCAGTTCGCGAATTTCGACCATTGACTTCGAATGGACATTACGGGAGATCCGACCATCGGATTCTCCTTATACCAGAACCATTGGGTTCGTATCGAAAAGAGCTTTCCAATGAATATAAGAGATTTGAAATCTAATGGTTGGATTTGGAATTATGTCCAAATCAAATTTGGAAAAGGTCGCTGTAAGTGCAGTTCGATGGCCGTTGATGGAAATCGACTGTACGAGCCTTGATAAAATTATTAAAAATAGTAATAATTTGTGAAAAATCATAAGAAATGATTTGTGAATAATTGAGGTGAAAAATTCCAAATTTGAAAAGATAAAAATAGATTTTTATTGAAATGAACTAGCTTTGAACTAGAATAATAATTTATTTAATTTTAAATAAATAAATTAGATGTGAAAGGGTTTTAAAAGTAACCAGAGTTTCCAATAATTGAATTGGAATGGATTTGAATCGAAATTGTCTTTGGAATATTTCGATGTTGGATTTCGTGATTATACGGATATTGTTATGGAAGTTTGAAAGATATATTTATATCATTATTTCCAATACGATATTTATTGGTCGTAGAATTTGATATTGAATATAAGCCGATATATTTTCTATTCAGAGCCTTATATTTAATATCAAATAGGAATTGGGTTTATCGTGAACTGTGTTTTAACGACCTTTGTTCTTTAACCCGATTTACAGTGAAATGTGATTTGGAATTTATAAATCTTTTATTAAGATTTAAAGGAGGTTTTCCAAAGTAAAGTTTTCACAATTTAATAAAATAAATTGGAATGGAATGGAATGTGATTTAGGGTTTATCGTGAATCGTGTTTTAAATGACACTGGTTCTTTAACCCAGTTAAAGACAGGATGTGATTTCCCAAGTTAAACAATCATTAATATTGATTTTTGCGAAGATTAAAACCAAGTGGAGTTTTAATGAATCTTTATTTAGATTGAAATGATCGAGAATGGAGTATCACCAGTTTTGCTCCAGGCGATAGTAAAATCTTCAATTAGATTTGAGCGTGAAATGGTAATTGAATTCACCAATAACACTGTGGTGTTAGATACGAAGTATTACCAGTTTTACTTTATGGGATGAATAGGTTGGGATAGGGAAATAAAATAAATGATTACTTCGGTGTGGTTTGCTAATCCCAATTAGTTTGAATTGATATTCAAAAGAAGATTAAAGAATAAATTTGAGGAACTAATCTTTGATAAAATTAATGGGAACCTTTCCCAAAGTAAAAGAATATTTGAATAAAAGAATATTCTGAATTGGAATGAGGCGTATGTTGTGTTTGTGTAACACTTGTTTATTACATACGCGAGTTATTCAGAAAACCGGGTTTATCCCATTCTGAATACCTGATTCAACGATTTGTCGAGGATGAAGAAGGTGGTTGAAGACCGGAGGTCTTCACGTCTTTTGGGTGATTACTGACAATCTTGATTGGGCTGTACACCCAAGAGGAGGGAATCAATTGGTGATCATCTAGACGTACTTGGAGATCAATGGATATGCGAGGTACAAGGTGCCTCCGGTTTCGTTCAGACCCAGAACGGACTTGTATGGACTGTGTGTCTGATATTGGATTTTTCTATATGTTGATTGATCTCTATTAAATATACATCCGCCTGGTGAAGGGGAATTCATTCCCTTACTTCACCCTTCTCTGAGACGTACGGGATCAGAGGTTGTATATCGATAGCCGCATGGTGTGAATTGCCTGTGTGGCATGCCAAAGTGGAAATTGATCAAGGCTACCGTTGAAAAGAAAAGTATTGTGGTTAATGATCAAAGAACCACCTGTGTATCATAACTTTGTGTAACGTGAATTCGCGAGCCTCGCACCCCGTTTGTGACCCAGAAACGGGAGAGGACCTTGGGGGGGCATGCGTTTCCTTCTAGCTAGGATGGTGTCAGTGACCTACCAGCCCTGACATTTATATTATTTTCACCTGTGTGGTTGTTACTGTTACGAGGCGCCTCAGATATATCGGTGACTGTGTGGAGCCGATGGAGTCATCTGGCTCATTTACGCCCCAAAGGGTGGGGAAACGTAGTGTTCAGGCATAATAATCCACATCGGTGAACCGGCCCTGACGATCCAAGGGTCGATGCCCTCTGACCCTGAGGCTCGGGCTAGAGAATCTCGAAGCCGTTGAGGACGATCCCTTGCTTCGGTTCACAGACGGAAATCCAATTTCCAAAGATGTGACTTTGCAGTTTAGATTGTAGAGCCTAGTATTGCGACATAGTGGTATGGGGCACTTATGCCATCCATGATTAATCCTTATGATTGAATTTTTTTTGGAATTATACACTTATAGTAATAGTAAAACATGAAATTTAGCGTATCAAGCATTCTTTGGCAATTATAAGGTAAACCCTATCCTCCGGCTTGTATTGCATTGTGTGATGGGACCTTGGTCTTATAATAGCTTCATTGTTCTTTATTTAGCATTGCGCTGTTGTTTTATGCACTGGTATTCTTGGGAGGTAACCCGTTCCGTATTATACGGCGTGGTCCCTTGATTTACCTAACTTTAAAATAAAGATTAATAACTGTTTTAGTTCTCACACCAGTCACATGACTGACCTGGAGTTTACTGTTTTAACCTAAACTCTGGGTGCCCTTATTTTCCGCACGGGCAGCTAGTAGTTTGGTTTTGCAGGTTTATATTCACAAGACCCTGGTTTACAGCTGGAACGATATCCGGAAAGCTCTGTATCCGCATTTCTCTTTCAGTTGTGTATTGTATTATTTTTCCGCTGTAGTAATGTATTGTAATCTCTGATATTTGGTGATGCATAATATTTATTCATACTCTGTATATTCTTGTAATCCGATGGAATTGTTGTAATATACAATGAAATGTTCTTCTGTTTGCATTCCGATTTGTCGTGTTCTCAAAACAATCAGGGGTTTCGAACGATCTTGGTCGGTTTAGCGATCGATTCAGATCGAGCGAAATTCCCGATCGTTATAGAAACATTCCAATTACTTATCTCTTTCACGCCTGTTCATTTCTATACTCAGGAGATAATTATTATTATATTTCTAAATTTCCATTTACTCGGGTTAAAACGAACGTTGTGTAAAACATAGTTACAACAACCCAAACCACTGCATTCAACTAACCCTTATTCAAACATTTCTTTTTGAGACCAGATCTTGCTATTTATCGGCTAAAATCGAAATCAATCAAGTTAAGGTATAACTACCTCTCATACCTTGACTGAATAACATCTTTAACTTCAAAACAGACAAGACCACTTATCTCAAAAATCAACATCATACACCAACTTATTCATTTTTAAAACGTGTATACGTTTCACTTTCTATTTTTAACAATCTAATTTATAGATTTCCTTTTTGTTTATAATTTTCTCTTTTAATTTCGTTTCCTTATCAAATTCTATATATATCGATATATCGATTTCTAATTACCAAATTATCTCAAAAATATTCTAACTCCATAAATTTCTGGAAAATTTTGCCATAACCTCCTTTGTACCGGGAGCATCGGGAAAATCCCCAAACCGCCACACAGGCCCTCTCCAATTACAAAGAAAAAGAAAAAGCCAAGCGGCTAGCCGATTCAGCCCATAAACCTCATTTGGAATTTAAATGTGTACCTTTTTGTTGGGCACTCGAATTATAATCTTCATACACTTCGTCCCATACCTGTCCAATGCATATCTAAATATTTCCATTTGGTTTCAACTCAATTCATTCGTCTTGATCCAATTCGCTAATTTATTTTCTAGTTAGCTATATTGCTTGTTTTCACTTCTTATTTGAACATATCATATTCAAATATTATTTAATCTACTCATGAACCCAATCTAATTCCATTTTCAACTCGAGTTACATATTCGACTTCGAATAAAAATTCTTAAAACTCTTTCACTTATCCAATGCCCAATTTTCGATTGAAATCTCAATTACTATTTATTCTTCAACTAGGCAAATCTATTTAATAACTGAAAATCTGATTTTTGTTTCAAAAATCATTTCATCTACTTCAATAGAGTTCATATTTATTTTATATCTCCATTCTGGATTTTTCTGATGGCAACTCGGATTTTATTTCATTAAAATCATTTTATTTATTTAAAAAAATCATTATGGTTTTTAAACGATTTTGACGCTGCTTTTCTAAAAATTTGATTTTGACATAACATAAAATCTATCAAGCGAAATTCAGATTTTTCTCTTCCATTAGAAAACTATTATTCAGCCGGTCCTGATGATTCTTGTTCTAAAGAGTTCCGACCTAAATTGAGTTCCATATACTCAATTAAAGTTTGAAACACCAATTTACGAACTGTCGCGCTGCGATGAGTTCGTTTTAATTATATTTATATATATAAACTTTTAAACTTCGTTTAAAATAAATTCAATTCCATTCTGATATATTTATACTATATATTAAATCCATTTTTCCAGTTCAACATAATATTTCCGATCTTCTAAAATTGTCAATTTTCCCTAACTCGAAAATAAATTTATTTATACTTCGATCTTCTACATTCAAATTCCATTTCAATTCTAATTGAATTCCATATTAAAATTCTATTTCAATTCTATTTTCAACATATTTTCTAATTTCACTTTTTAAATTCTTCCTTGAATTTAAACTTCTAAATTATCCAACGATAATTTATCTCCCTAAATTATAAACATCGGTTATAATTTAACTTCCTTGTTTTATAAAGTTAAAACAAGTTTCCATTTCGAAATCTATTTAAAAACCAAAATCTTATTTTGGAGTATTCTCTTTATCAACACTTATCTGTATAATTATAGAACCTATTTTCATGTTTTATCTCTGTTTCTATTTTAAATATCCTAACTGGGAAAAATCTATTTTTTTTATAAATCCAACATTGTCGAATTCAAAAATAAATCCTAAGGATTTATTCAACTTCATTTATATTCCGAATATCGGAATGAAGTTAATCGTATATTATTTAAACTGATTCTAAGTTCTCACTTTAAATTCACTTTTGAATTTTAATTTTTAAATTATCTAAATGGTAAATTTTCACCTTTCTATTTACAAATAACATTATTAAACAAGTCTCGCTTTCAAATAAAAATAATTCTTCTTTGGAAAAATATATTTTCCTTCCCAAAGTCACACTTTTATTTCTATTTTCTGAATTATCCAATGCTAATTCATTTTACTTCATTTATAAACTTCGTTTGTAAATGTACTATTTATAAACTTCGTTTATAACGGAACTACTTGTTTTATTTTACAAAACAAGTTTATATTTCAAAACTATTTAAAAATTCAAATTCTTTTTTAGAAAAATAGAATTTCCCTTTTAAATCTCAAATACCCCTTTCAGGGTATTTTTATAAATTAACACTTAGGCCCAGTGATATTTAAACACCAAACAACCAATTATTTATTTCAGGTTTTCTAACCCAACATATATGCAAACAAATAAACAAACAGATAATATATTTTGAGGAATCTAGTCGGATTCCTCCAACCTATTTTCCTGCATTCACAAACGTTAGTCAACATAGTAATACCCATCCAGCTTCGAGGCAGGATGTCACGGTATGAAGGTCATCCACAAATTTATATTTGTGGGGCGCATGGGAAAATCATCCGCTATGAAACTGTGGGCATCCGCTAATGAGACTGCGGGAACAATCCAATCATTAACCTAACATATATATAGTCAACCCTAAATAGCTAATATATTTAAATCAACCAGAAAGCATTCAAACAAGCAACAAAAATTATTTTTAACGAATAAAAATAATCCTGAATAAAGCGGTGAGTGTGATTTACTCACCGTGATTTTCCATTATCGAATATTCATTTAACATTCTCTATCGTTTCGCCTTTCCATCCACTTGAATGAATCTCGAATAAAATCATTTCCTGTGATTATTTATTTTTATTTAGCGATTAACGATACTTAAACTAAATTAATACTAATTAAATAAATGAATTATATAGTATATTTTTAATATTTAAATTATATACCTTATTGCCAAAGAGATACCAGCTCTCCTTTGCCAACTCAAATCAGCCTTCAACTTCTTGATTATTCCACAGTAAAGCTCTTACTTCATTCCACTAGAACTCAAATTGCCTACACCTTTGGCTTCTCCACCCAAAGTTTCTCCTTTCTAATACCGAAACATGCTGCTGTTCTTCAAGTCATGACTCACCATCGGGTTTCCTTCCCATGATCGACATCAAACAAACATTTGAACTCCACTTCAACCATTAACACCACTGCCCTAATTTAGAACTCGCGATCTCCTTAAACTCCCCATCACAAAATTGAACAACCGGAAACCGTTCCCTGCCTCCTAGAAAGATCGCGACTAAATCCGTAGTAAGCTGTCTCCACTTCAATTTGCATCGCACCCAATTTTGATATAGCAAGAACCCATCGCGACCTTCAAAATTGAATCGCCTATCCTAACTCGACTTCCCATTAATTCATTTCTCGTCGATGCTTACAATCCCAAAACAAAAACTCAACAATCCCATTCGACATGACCGCTTGACCTCCTCAGGCTATCAGCTTCACCTAAATCCTAAATCGAAATCGCACCTATTTCCCTCAAACAGTTTCAAATCCGAGAACCCTAGTTCAATTGCTCCCTTTTGAAATGGATCGCACTCTTTTCTTTACTTTTTAATGTTATTGATTTCATTAGAAGAGAAAGTAAAGCAATCGACTTTTGAGGTTTTGGTTGCAGAAGAAATAAAACTAGGAGAGGCTTTGATTTGGATTTGAGAATTAATAAAATGCGGCCATTTTCATTGTTGGATTTTGAAGCTTTTGGTAAATTTCATTTTTATCAGAAGATCGAAAAATGTATTAAAAAGGGAGTGCGGCTTTTTCCTTCTGAGTGAAAAGAATTGGAAATCACATATTATATAAATGAAGTATACTTCGGGATGAAGGAATAGGGGAGTAAATTTCAACGTAGGTATAGGTAAGTGCAATGTGTTTAATACGATTTGATATATAGAGATTTTTACTTTATTTTAAACAGATATCAATTTGATCTCATGCTTATCTGCTAAAATAATATTGAGGTCCATTACTTGAAATTACGAACTTTTATTTTTACGTACCGACTGACATTATAATGTTATAATGCTATTTTGAATTCAACGAAATAGATTATACAATTTAATTTGAACGTATATAAAAAAACCATATTAAATTGATATAATTTAAATTCAAAACAATTTATTCCTTGATAATAAATTATTATTATTATCATATAAATTCAAAAAGAATTCAATTTCATCATCTGAATTGTTTTGATTCAGTTTTATCTTTGAATTGAATTATTTCAGATCACGGTATTATGATAATTATATATATATATATATTCGAAATAACTTGTATTTCGATTATTAAATCGGTAATTCAATATAAAATAGCATTTATATTATCAACTAAATATTTAAATCCATTTTAAATATTTAAAGTAAATCGACCAAAAATCCGGGTCGTTACAGTGGCGGCCGTTAGTTTGGTATTAGGGCTTCGTATTTGTAAAGTATTTGAATCGTATATGTAGCATATTTTCCATTTTATTTAATTTTTTTATTTCAAAAATTCATGTTTTATTAACCCCAAACCAACCCAACGACTGTCACCCGTAGCTAAATACCCCCGTTCCGGACACAATGGAGCATGTTTCGTAACCCAATTCGGCTGTTACGATATGATTTTCTTTAATTTAAAATATAAATCATTTATTTGTTTAATTTAAACGTACATATTAATTTACTGGGGCAACATACTACCTCTAAAAATTCCAGAAAAATTATATCTAGTTATGTTTTGACGATATGGTTCTAACAAGACTAATTTCGTCGAATTACGAGACCGTTTAAAAATGGCCATTTTCTGGTCGATCGAATTTGACTGTATTTGACAAAACACGTTTTCTTTTGCCACGGTCACATATTAATTCAAAAAATTATGGAAATTGAAACCTAGCAGTAATTTGGCATTCCGGTTCCAAAAAAGTGGTTTCATCGAAAACGGAGGTCATTTGAAAAATGGCTATTTTTAATATTAAAATATATATATATATATTCCAAAGTGACTACTCTGAAATTTAAATTGGAATAACTTATGATTTTTAAAGTGAAATTTCAATTTCTCAGATTCGTTAGAAAGATATGGTTAAACAGGTTTAAATAGTTCTTATTTCACTAAATTCTGATTTAATTTGCAACCTGTGCAGTCCGTCAAAGTTCAAATTCAAAATTTCAAACTACCACGCTATCTCTAACTCCATTTATAATTAAAATAAATAATTCGTTTTAACTTCGATTTAAAATATATTTTTCGCCGTTATTATTTCAAATAAATTATTTTAACTATTAAAATTTCTAAAATAAAATTTTTAATTGGTTCAGAATTTGCGGGTAGTTACAATCTCCCCACTTAAAATCTTTTCGTCCTCGAAAAGGAACAGAGTCAAAAGTTGTTTAATTAACCAACTCAACTTTTAATTTTGATTAATTTTCAGTTAAGTTCAATACTAAATTTGATTTAGTTAAATTTATCATTCTTTTATATATTGGTTAAATTAATTATCATTCCAATATTTTAATTAGTTAAACTAATTATCAAACATCACAACCAGCAATTAATTAGGTGATTAACTTTTCAAATATATATAACCTCTATATATAGTCAAAAATCATATTTTTAGTGCAAATCATAGCAATATACCCTATCTAGTTTTGGTTCTCACACCAGCCAATGGAAATATTAATGAAATGACCCGAACTTCCCGGTAAGGAAAGCCCGGATTGTACTGAGGACAAGCCACATCAGAACGCAAACATAAGAACATTTCATTGTTAATTACAACAATTCATCAGAATACAAGAATACAGAGTATAAACAAATAATATACATCAGAAAAATATCAGAGATTAAAGACATTACATAGCGGCGGAAAATAATATAATACACAACTAGAAGTAATACACGGATACAGAGCTTTCCGAGTATCGTTCCACCTGTAAATCAAGATCTTGTGAATATAAATCTGCAAAACCAAAACTACTAGCTGCCCATGTTGAAATAAGGGCACCCAGAGTTTAGGTTAAAACAATAAACTCCAGGTCAGACATGTGACTAGTGTGAGAACTAAAACAGTTATTTAAAGCTTTACTTTAAATCAGATATATCAAAGGGCCACGCCATATAACACGGAATGGGTTTCCTTCTAAGAATACCAATGCATATAACAAAACAGCGCAATGCTATTTGAAAAAAAGAAGCAATTATAAGACCTAGGTCCTATCACACAATGCAACGCAAGCCAGGGGATAGGGTTTTTCCTTATAATAGCCAAACATGCTTGGTACGTTTAAAACAAATCATTTGATACTATTATAAGTTCATAGTGTATAAAACAACTTCAAATCATAAGTATCAATCATAGACGACATGGGTACCATATATCATGTCGCCATACTAGGCTCTTCAATCAAAACTGCAATGTCACATATTTGGAAATTGGATTCCATCTGTGAACCAAGGCAAAAGGATCGTCCTGTGCTAATTCGAGACGCTCTAACCCGCCCCTCAGGAACAGCCGCAACTGCCCCATGGATCGTCAGGGCCGGTCCACCGATGTGGATTATTATGCCTGAACAATACGTTTGCCCGCCCTTTGGGGTGTAAACGAGCAAACGAATGTCTCCATCGGACCCGGATCGTCCGATCATACTGAGGCGCCTTGCAACAACAACAACCACATAGGTGAAACTAATATAAATGTCAGCTAGTTTAAGCACTGACACCACCCTAGCTAGAAGGAAACACATGCCCTCCCTGATGTCCTCTCCCGTTTTTGGTTCACAACTGGGGCGTGAGGCTCGCGAATTCACGTTACACAAAGCTATGCCACACAGGCGTTGCTTTGATCATCAACCACAAGACTTTGTTTTCAACAGAAGCCTCGATCATTTGCCACTTATGCAGGCCACACAGGCGATTCACTCCATGCGATTGATATCCATCAATATATAACCCTTGAGCTCGTATGTCTCAGAGAAGGGCGTTAAGCAAGAGAATAAATTCTCCGCCGCCAAACAGATATATATTTAATTGAAATCAATCGCACAGAATAAAATCCAATGTTAGACACACAGTCCATTTACAAGTTCGTTCTAGGTCTGAACGAAATCAGAGCCACCTTGTACCCCGCATATCCATCGATCTCCAAGTACGTCTGGACGACCACCAACTGATTCCCTCCTCTTGGGTGTACAGCCCAATTAAGATCATCAGTAATCACCCAAACGACGTGAAGACCTCCGGTCTTCAACCACCGTCTTCATCCTCGAAACCATGTCGAATCAGTTATTCAGAATGGGATATACCTGGTCTTTCTGAATAACTCGCGTATATAATAAACAAATGTTACACAAACACAACATACGCCTAATTCCAATTCATCAATCACTAACCGTAAATTAGTAAGGGAACAATTCCCCAAATATTAACCCCGAAGGCCGAAACCAACATCAGATCAATACTCAGGAAACCATTCATCTTAACTAATCTTCAGTTAGTTGCTAAATTTCACATTCTTAGGGATATGTTCCCATTAATTTTATCAAAGATAAATTCTTTAAATTTATGGTTTAATCTTATTTGAATATCAATTCAAACTAGTCGGGATTAGCGAACCACACCGAAGTAATCATTTATTTTATTTCCCAATCTCAACCTATTCATCCCACGAAGTAAAACTGGTCATACTTCATATCTAACACCACGGTGTTATCGGCGAATTCAATTACCATTTCACGTTCAAATCTAATTAAAGATTTAACTATCGCCTGAAGCAAAACTGGTGATACTCCATTCTCGATCTTTTCAATCTAATTAAAGATTCATTAAAACTCCACTTAGTTCTAATCTTTAACAAGGTTAAAGAACCAATGTCATTTAAAACACGGTTAACGATAAACCCGCCTCACATTCCATTCTACTAGTCTCTAACCGTAAATTAGCAAGAGAATAATTCCCCAAATATTAACCCCGAAGGCCGAAACCAACATCAGATCAATACCTAAGAAACCATTCAACATAACTAATCACCAGTTAGTTTCTGATTTTCTTAACTCAGTTGGGTCTAAGAACAGTATTGTTGAAGATACCGTTCACGACAGCCCAAAATCACATTTCATTAAATATCGGGTCAAAGGACAAGTGTTATTTAAAACACCGTTCACGATAAACCCAAAAATCAATTCAAATTCAATTCCAAATAAATACCATCTAGTTGGTACACTTCATTAATTCTAAATAAAAAAGATCTAATCTTTTTCTCAACTGGGTTTAAGAACAGTGTTAATGAAGACACCATTCACGACAAACCCAAATCACATTTGATATTAAATACAAGGATCTGTGTAACACCCCATAATTCTATAACACTAAGATTGGCAAATCAAGGCAGAATTAAAAGTTAAAATCAAAATCAAGGTAAACGGGCTGCGCCATTGCGTTAGTCTCGGAAAAATACGCGAAATAGAGTCCGAATTTTCGAGAATCGGAGTCCTCATGACCAAGTTATGGCCCGTCAAAGTTTTTAGAAAATTCCAAGTTCAAAACAGTTTAAACTAGGGCCAAATTTAAATTCAAACACACAGGGCGCAGGGCGGGAAAATTCCCGCCCAGGTCAAGTCGACAGGGGTGTCGACTGCGCAGCCGACACCCCCCATGTCGACTGCCCAGTCGACATGGGTGTTGACCTGCCCGCTTTTTCCAGCTTTCTGCACCTGGTTCGTTCTGCTGTATTTGGTCACGTTTTCTGACCAGGTTCGTCCGCCTAACACTATATAAACAGCCCTGGTCTTCTTCTATATTCACAATTCTTTTCCTACCATTATGCTGCAAAGATTCTTGTTAGACATGGCTTCTCCTCCTCCTCTAAAATATATAAATAAAATAATATATATATATATATATATATAAAATAAACCAAGATGAGGAAATGCTGCTAAAAGATTTTCAAGAAGAGGTTCAAGTCAAGCTAGGATTCAAGAGGAGGTTCAAGCGACTTCAACGACTGTTTTTCTACGAATCTTAGCAACGCCATCTTTCTGTTCTAATCTAATCTCTGTAAGTCAGTTATTTTTAGATTTGAACGTTTTGTTTTCATTCGTGACATGAAATTAAAGGGATAAAAGACTATGCCTAATCTTTCTACTTGAATCAGTGCTTGTACCTTTGGACCTAATTAAGAACTGTTGTGATTCAATGACCAATAAGACTGTGACGGTGAAACTATGGACTTTGGAACCATATGCCATGGAACTATGAACATAAGCCTTTGATTTTGGGACATAAAACATTGCCTATGACTATGAACATTTTCTATGACTATGAACGTTGCCTATGACTATGAACATTGCCTATGACTGTGATTCATTGAACTGTGAGGATTATTGCCTATGACTATGGATATAAGATTATTATTTATGCCCATGACATTGTAGTTACAAAACCATGTTGTTTAACAAACTGACATTATTTTGGATCTAGGCCTGACTTTCTATTCAGTTTATTCTTGGTTATCTTTGGTTTTAGACCTTGGGAATTTACCTATTAAGTTAGGTCTACCCATGTTCTTGAACCTCTGTTTCTATTCTGTCTATTCTTGGTTTTAGACCTTGGGAATTTACCTACTTAGTTAGGTCTACCCATGTTCTTGAACCGACGTCGTTATTCAACCCTTTTTATGCCAGTAATTATGTCTATCTTTTGCATAACATCTTTTGTTCATTCCCTATTTTCTACGAATCTAGATTTATCTATAATCTAGATTGAATCACGATTATACGAACGATGGGAATGCGATTTGGGGCAAAATATGAAATTTACTAAAACATAATTACAAACTTGGAAATTGGCATAAATTGGGAACATGTATTATGGCATGTCCATAGAAATGCAAATGGGATAAATTTGACAGGAATTACAGGATTGTGTAATTTGAATCTAGTATGGACATGTAAATCTAGCATTTACATGAATTGTGAACTAGATTAATAAGTCTAGTTTGACGTGAATTAGAATGTTAAATCAGAATTGGATTAGCTAATTTGGCTCGATAAGTATATTGGCATAAACTTGAAATTGGCCATAATTGGGGGTAATTGTCAGGATTAGCAAAATCATGGTTAGTGACACTTCATTTGGTATGGTTTACATACCAAAAAACATAAACATGTTATAGAGGGGAAAATGGGCTATAAGAATAAATGTTGACAATTTTATCTTATAAGAGTAATTGGGAAATAAGTAAATTAGGATTAATTTACTTATAGAATTTGTCCTAAATGAGGGAATGTTAATTTAGACAAATTAAAGGTTTGTTAATGACATCTCTTTTAATAGTAAACCAGAAAGTTCTAGGGTGACAGAGAGGATAGTGTCTAGGCTTGAGTTTGGAAAATACAAGTTTCCTGCTCTCCCTGCCTATCCCTAACTGATCTGACGGACGGGATGGTTACTTTCAAAACCTGATTTGAAAATTAATAAAAACCATTTGAACTAGAAAACACGAATAGGCCTAACCCGAGGTTAGACTGAGTTGCGATGTAAACCTGCTCAGAACCAACCGGCACATCCAGTAATCGCAACAATATATGTCTAATGTGAGTGGTCGTGGCTTTAATTTATTTAGTTAAAGTTAGAACAAGAATGATAGGGTTAAGTTAACTAAGACACTTAACCAACTCAACATGATAACGAGACTGGTAGGTAGGGGTTAGGTTCATACAGTTAAGCTAGAATGGGAGGGTTAAGTCCATAGGAACACTTAACCAACTTAAGCACAGTTAAGCTAGAACGGAGGGCTGAGTCCATAGGGACACTTAACCAACTTAACATGGTAACAAGACAAGATTTATAATGGTTAAGTAAAGTTAATACACTTAGCCAAATTAACGTGTTAACTAGACTAGAGGTTGGAGTTAAGTAAGATTTAATACACTTAGCCAATTTGATATGTTAGCTGGGCTAGACCGTAGGGTTAAGTAAACTTGAACACTTAACCATCAGATTTTGATAAAGGAATAGGGTTAAGTCTAAAACATGAAGGGATAATACTTAACCATTAATAACAGGTTAGTTAAAACAGACGGGCAAGGTTAAGTTAAAAAATAACACTTAACCAATACAGGATGAAGGGGTAGGGTTAAGTAACAAGAAATATTTAACCAATATAACTTGGTTTGTGGTAGGGTTAAGTCAACGTGAATTGCTAATGACAATTAACCAGCTTAACAGGATAAATGAAGAGGGTTAAGTGAGCTTGTATTGACTAATGACACTTAACCAATCCAACTTGACGAGAAAGAGAACTAAGTAGTAAACCTTAGTTAAGAAAACAATGATTCTGGAAACTAAGTGGTAAATCTTAGTTAGTAAAACTAAGTAGTAATTCTTAGTATAACACGGGAAGGAGCGAATGTCCGTCTGAGTAAAAAGGAGGCTCCAACGAATTGGGTTACGAAGCCCGAGGCTTAGAGGGGACATGAGGGTACTCTTGGTATCCCTCTGTGAGGCTGCAGATGATCCGCCTGGGCCAACAGAGGTTAAGGTCTGCGTAGAAGAACCAGGGGTATGCCTTGGTTGCAATACATGGCAACCTAAAGACCAGGATGGACCGGCGTGGTTCGGCGAGCAAACGGTAGCCCTGTGATAGCAACTCGTCGTCTACCATCCATCTCGAGTCAATCGAGATACGTGAAGCGGAAAGGCGGAGAACTCCAAAAGACCATATACTTGCTATCTAGTTATGGTTGCAGATGGCCATAGGATAGTGGGGCACCAAGGGCTGGCATATAGTTCTCATTTTACAAGGTGTGCCTTTCATTAGTTGAGGGAGGGGTCAAGTGGGACCATAGCCACTGGAATAAAAATAGACCTTAGCATCTGCATCGGCAGATATCTGAAAGCTCCCGACCGAGTTCTGTATTTCTTGATTTGCCCTGTCACAGGACTCGGACCGCACATTTCAGGACATGTGCATCTAGACAAGCGATAACGATTCGCGATACATGCGTGGGGAAGTATAGGAACATATACCACTCTAGGTAGTGTGTCCTAGACTTGGGGGCATCATTCGACAGGTAGCATAATCCCTAGTTGAACTAGGTGGCATAAATCCTGAATCCGAGAAGCGTTCAGTAGACAGCGTAAAACTCAAGTTGAATCTAGAAAGCACTTGATAGAAAACCCCAGATTAGATACAGGTAACAAATAATAAATGTATGCCTGAAGGCAATGGAAACTACAGGGATTGGGATCACGTTATCGTTACTAGTTGGGACACTAATTAGGCGGTGCAGAGATATAGAAACTAGTATAACAAGGAAATAGTGAAGCGGCGAAAGTATTAAAACATATCCAGTTAGTCTTATCTTAGCATATCTTGTGATTACCTTGTCTAATCTTGTTGACCCTATCGTCATGGTGTAATCTTGTATTCAGTTACTTCATGTCGTTTTGTTTTCCCATGTTCACATGCTAGAAGTTACTGAACTTACTCAGGCTTTATGTCTGACTCTGTTTTTCTTTCGTCTTCCACTACTACGAATCAAGCCTGTTGCATCGTCTCAGTTGCATCAGTTGTTTAAATGACTGATGCTGATGGGTACAGTTGCATCAGTTCTTATTTAACTTTTGAAGCAACAGGCGTAGGAGAAGCAACAGAGGAGGTAGAAATGTAATTAGCGTCGGTTGGCCACAGTCTTTGAAGCAAATAAGTAAATGCAAATGTTGTCGGTTGCATCACCAATATTAGCAACTGATGCAAGTATATTTATTTGTATCACTTGTTTATTCATTGAAGGAAATGCAGCTAAAATAGAAAATAACCACTATTTGCTTCTTTTCTTATGGGCACGCTTTTAACTAAAACCCGACCCAAATAACTGCAACCCAAACCAGCCCCTATTTCTCCTTTTTCACTTTCGCGGTACCTTTTCACTCCATCGCGCCATAACCTAGGAAAGAAAAGATAAGAAAAAAAAACACAAAACTATCTGCTCGATATACGGAAGGCGAACGAAGGGTTCGATTTTTTTTTTCGACTTTGATTTGCTGAACAAAACTATATGCTTCTTATAACTGGAAACAGGTATTTACTTTTGCCGATTTCCATTTGCTCGATTTCAATTTTGATTTCGCGTTCGATTTTGTTGATTTGAATTTCGATTTCAGTTATAAAACTTGGAAATATTTATGGTACTTCCTTTAACTTTGTGAACTTTTTTTAAAAAAAATTGATAAGTTCAAGATGTTCCTGCTTGCACGATTTGGACACTGCCGCAATATTTTTTTTGTGTGTATGGGATGCTCTTTGGAGTTCCTTAAGATGCAGAATCCAAACAT
Organism: Allium sativum; assembly: GCA_030737875.1. Taxonomy (NCBI): domain Eukaryota; kingdom Viridiplantae; phylum Streptophyta; class Magnoliopsida; order Asparagales; family Amaryllidaceae; genus Allium; species Allium sativum. The sequence continues at coordinate 41,842,002 of CM060916.1, forward strand.
AGTTAAATCATTGAACATAGCAAAAGGAGTTGTAAGAAGTGCAAACGCAAGGCATTTAATTTTATGATTTACTGTAGTACCAAAAAATTGTAGGTTAGGAAGAGAAGCCCGGAGGGTATTCCTCTCTAAGCAACGGCTGGAGCATGTGCATTAGAATCCTCGACATTTTGGATATGTTGTATTGCACAAACATAGAAAAAAGAAGTGGTTTGGGCCTGATATTTTTATGGTCAAAGTCAGCTCATCTTTTCATTACCTAGTTGTCAAAATGCCTTTTCAGTGATATTTGTCTACAATATAGGTATTACCAGCTCAACATATAGCGTGTAAAATTGTATAGGCATTGTAATATTAATATTATGCAATCAAAAACCGTATTTAAGTAAAATCAATAAGTTAGTCGCATAAACTATAATTTTTTAGTAATGCTACATGCGGTGAAGCACATATTGTCAGCCCTGTTTCAATATTTTGATTTGTAACACTGTAACATATATGATAGATGGAAAATAAATTGATTGTTGGGCATAAATGCACATAACGAAAGGTTAAATATGACATATATCGGTGTCATCCAGTTAAATAGTGCATTTCATAATATTTCATTTCACTTATTTTGCTGATTCTCCACTTAATCCTGTCTAGCTCTGTTTCCATGCTTGTTCTTTTCTGATTTCATGTTTAGGTTAACAATGCAACCCGCAGTTTTGCATATCAGGTTCGCACTTTAGCCAGTAGTAATATATTTCAGTCCTGATCTTTGATAGTGCACTCTGTTGATAGCTACATTTGAGGCTTTAATTCATTAGTTTCACTTCATAATTTCGTCTTGGATCAGTACATGCGATATTGAACAGACTTCTATCTATGCAGTATGGATATAGCAGCTCCTGCATCTTTGATTCATGCATACAAAACCATGCTTGGCCACTTATAAAACGTCACTTCATAATTACCAATATTATTATGTTGTCATGTTCAATTATTTACTAATCATTAAAAAAAGAAATCAAAACGTTTTCAATTCCAACATTCCAGTAGTACAAAAAAAAAAAAAAATTGAAGTTTAAAGGTGAGCAATGAAATTTAACTCGATCTCCATGACTATATTTCCAAAATTTGGAAGAAAAGAAAACATGTTTATTTGATATAAAATAGGATTTATAAATTTAGGGATTAACAATTATATGGAAATATAAACAAACATTGGTAATTTAGAGAATATGAGTTACAATTGTTTCCTTTCAGCCTATGTATTTGTTGTTTTTTTGACTACATCAAATTTATCATTCTTATTAATTTTCTCTTGATTCAAATATTAGTGTAAACATTTTATTTTCATAGTTTAATAGTCTTGTTATTATTACAGTTTAAACCTGAAGGATTTCCCTTCATAATAAAAATGGGAAAGCTAACTACAGGTACATGGACCAATGTATATCCCTATGATTATCACATCGTACAAACGATTTTGTGTTGACGTTATTGTTCTGAATTCAGGTTGCTTGCTTATGTAAATTCTAAATCAAATTAAAAATTTATCCCCCAAACACCAAATAGCTAATTTATTACATGTATCATAAACATTTAATGAAGTTACCTTGAAGAAGGCGGCTGTTTTGCAACCTCCACCTTTGATATCAGCCTAAGGCATCAAGGCATTAAATAGATCAGCCGCGTTGAAGCTCGAAGCTCAAACAGCAAACTCGTATTTTCGGTTTGAAAATTTGGAACATTGCTTTTCAATAGAAACTGTTTTTTTTTTTTTTCTTAAATCCATGCCTTGCATATGTGTGCATGTTGAGGTTATAAAAACAAAGACATACACATCATATAAAATATATAATAGTGAATGACTGTTTTTCTATAATAGCCAGTTATTTGTTCCAGTCCTTAACTTTATTCCATTTATATAGGTATGTTAATCTTGCACTTGAAACTGTTATTTAGTTTTTCATTGTCAGAAAGGGCCACAAAAACGTTGATGTGTGGTGCAGTAGTTGTATCTAGCAGACAGTGGAAAAGACTTGATTTGTTAATACATGTAAAAGCATCTTTCCATTACAATTGGTATGACTTATATAATGTGTTGTACATAGTTATTTTATAGCGGCATATCGGGTAATAAGAATTCGAATATGCACTAAATTTCGGTGAAGTCTAATAAACTTAAAATTTCGATGAAATTTGATAATGTTGAACTGTCAGCAAATACTAATAATTTGAACTTCTGTTTGTTATAAATGTAGAAGTTATATCAGACTTATTTATTGTTAATAAAAACTTGCTAGTCTTATGCAGGCGATTATATGATAGATTATGAGTTAATGTTGATGAGTTAACCAAAAGTAGACCTTGAAACCTTTTTGATATCCTAATATATTACCAACGATTTTCTTATGAAAGATAAGTATAAAAACAAAGTTGGAACCAAACTAAAATCAAACTCCAACGTGTACGATCTCTTGTTCCTAAGAATTTTAAATATGTAAGAACCTAGCATTTCCGAAGTACAAAAAATGAAGTGGATCGAAAAATTTGTGGTGCCTATAGGGCAGCAGTACAGTTTGACACTAAAAGAGTCCTTGTTTAGAATTAATATAATTCTCTCTGTTTTAAATTAATTCTGAAATAATATAAGTCTTACAATTATTTGAAGATGTTGTCTTAGAGGATTTAGCATTTTATTACATTTTTGGTCTTGGGTTTCATTAGTATAGAAAAGGAAATGAAAGTTAATGCAAATTTCTAGCATGCATATTTTAGTTTCAAATATGTATAGTATATATTTCAAAATTTGTATAGCTTTGTGTACAAAGTGCATATATGAAATTAATTCTAGAAGTATATTTTGAAATCAATCATAATTTGAAATGGAAGGCATGATCTGAGTTAAAATGCATGTTTTCGATGCTAATGGCCCCCAGCTGAGTTTAATTAATATGCTATCCTAAATTTAGTTATTTATACTAAAGGATGCATGAAGGAATCTAAAACCAAAAAGAAAATACATGAAACGCTGTAAGCAGCGCAGAAGATCAAGCTGCTGTTAGCAGTGATAATTGGTACGTATTGACTCCAACCTGCTTGTGGCTAAGTAGGCTAGCAAAGCAGAATAATAAAAATAATGTTTAATTGTCTTTCCAGCTTAAACTTCTATAAATTTACAAATACGTATGTATAGTTTTCATGAAAAGCTGATTAACAGCAATTTGCTTTTAATTATTTTCAGATTGTAGTGAAAGAGATGTTTCAAGTGATTTTTTCCAACGATTGTTATGTTTGGTTTTATAACTAAATTTGATAATTTGTTTTCAAATTTTCCAATGCATATTGTTCAACAATGAAAAATCACTTTATGGAAATTTATATTATTCATGGATCTAATCTCCTAAATTTCTCTGCAAGCATTACAACAATTGTGGAACTATGATTAGATAAAATCTGTGTTACATATATGTCAAACTCAATGGTTGAAAAGTCAAGATTGAATTGACATTTAGGGAGAGAAAATCAGAGTACTAAACAATGTTCCATGTTCAGTTGATCTTTAAGAAAATATAATTTTTTTAAGCTAACATTTGCATCATACTGTGTTGTTATTGGGCTTATTTTCAAAATTTATATTATTATTATTATTATTGTTTTCAGCATGAATCATCATTTAGAATGGTTGATAAGAACGTTGCGGAAGAACTAAGGAACTTCAAAAAGTGCCTACTGAGGATGTTTGCAGCAGAGGAAAAGGATGTTTTGTTCCTTGAAACTGTTATAAATTTGTCAAAGCAAAGAAGGCATTGTATAATTGAGTGCATTCCTATGCCATATGCTATTACAAAGCAGGCACCAATGTACTTCAAAAAGGTGATCTCAAAACCTTCCTTCACTACTTGATATTATTATTATTCAGGTTCTAAGAACACGGAAAAGTCATTTTTATGTTTCAACGGACCCGCACCCGAGCCTGACAACCGCAGCTCCTCCCTTCACTACTTGATGCAGCCTCTTCCTCTGCCTGGACCTGGAGCACCCAGTGTGCCTCCAACCCAAACTGCAGCAGACCTGCGGGAGCACCCTACTCCCTCCAGCACGACCCAAAAAACTAAAAAAAAAGATTTGAAGGAGATTGTCAATAGAAGAACATTTACACAACAAGAGGAAAAGGATATAAATGCTACTCTATGAAAGTTGCAGCAGGCTGCGAAACTTGTAGCACTCACAAACCACCTGATCCAGTCAGATGTTAATGTTAGAGTGTGTGTAATGTAAGTTTTACCTATCATCTTTCATATTATCTTCATCCACTTGTACAAGTCCTTTTCTGAGTGCAACTTGTATTAGAGCATTGAGTAAGTTAAGACAGAAACATGATATACAATGTTTCAGTTAGATATACAAGTTTAACTATTATATGCCTTGTACAATGTTTCAGTCAGATATATAAGTTTTTATATCTAGACTTCCCGTCTAATGTGCAGTATTACTAATCTCATAATTTTTTAAAAGTAAAAGCTATGATGTTTTTCAAAAAAAAACATATTTCAGAAATTAATTTTTGTTAATTTATTCACATGTTTTTAACTTTTTACATACTAGTAAATTATATTATGTCCTTTTTTTTTGAGAAAACAATAACGTATAAATTGTTTATTTGAAAGTTAATGTTTGTTATATAAACAAATGAACCTTAATTGATTTTGGTTTTTCTTAAATAATAATAATCAAAATTTGTTGATTTTGGCTGAGATAAAAATTTATTTAGGTAAAATTCTGTTTGCATCCTAAATTTGTTGGATTCAAAATTGAAAAGATTGTGGTTAAATAGATGGTAATTTTGAACTTGTAATCGAATTTTTAGTCAAAGTATTGATGATGGTATTGAATGGAATAGGTGATAATTTAGATTGTTTAACTAACATGTTTTTATCATGGGTTATTCTAGCGGCATTTGAAGCTACGACACTTAGACTCGTTGTAAATTGTGCTCGAAATGTGGGAAAATCATCTGATTCTGCAGAAGGTTCTCTCTCTCATAATTGGTTGTTTCTTCTAATCTTCGTGCAGGCTTTGCGGAGCTCTCCGCTGATTTACTGGAAGCTGCCGTTGCTCACTGCCAGTTGATTATTGTATCCAAGTAAGGTTTAGCTTGATCATTTCATCTAGCTTGACATACATGGGAAACTGTGGGATGTGAATTGATCTTATAGTAGATGCATGGTGCAAGTGGTTGGTTAACTTTAGTTACTATTTTGTAATGCTTTGATCAGATAGTAGATGCATCTTTCTGTTCTGTTCTCTATGTAAGTTCAAATAAAAAAAATGTTAAAAATATCATTTTATAAATTAAATGAACAAAAATATTCGAGTGAGCAATCAATAAACTACACTAGCGTTTCAAGGCATCATTACTAAACAGTTAATAGCATATATGAAATATGTAAAACTGTAGCACCATGGTTTAATTTGATTTGTTCTTCTTTGAAAGAGCGTTACTTTTCTAATTGTTATTTCTATAGAGTTAGCTCTGCATGTTACTGGGTAATGTAATTATAAGTGAGAAATTTATCCCAAATTTGTTGAGATAAGTTTTTATATCAGTTTACGTAGAATTGTTGGCAGCAATGTTTTAATAAGCTTTGATGCCTAGCTGCATACAAATAAACAGAACATGTAGTTGTCCACAATAGAAATCCAGATATGCATTTAATTTAACATTTGAATGATACCTAGAGTTAAGAACAGATATGGATAATTAGCTCTGAATTTTTGCAGTTAATTGCATGAAGCATGGGAGCATAAGCAAAAGGCATGCTTGATTCTGTACTCATTTCCAGTTTTTTGTCAATTTTTGCAGTTAAGATAAATACTGAAAGGGTCAAGTCTAAAAGTTAAACGATCCTGTCCTGATTGAACCTACTTTGAAGTTAATTAGCAACAATGATGTGTTTGGATATTCTATCACTGATGCAGAGAGCCACAGAGAATTTCCGCAGCATTATGATATACCCTCATCTATTTGAAGAAATTTTTCTAGACAAGGTAATTACTTTGTATGATTTTGGAGGAAGTGATGTTTATATTGCCTAAAATTTCATGTTAAGCTTCTTTGCTAATTATATACTTTTACGTATATTTGCATTAGACTGGCTTCGGATATGTGGAGACCATTACTAACAGCTTATCTGGTGTTGTTGCTGCTTTCAACTGACCAATGATGGCCTTTATAAAGTGAAGTATTTTGCAAAGAAATGTGACTCTGTGGCATAAGTTTGCTCGGAAAGTGGCTCAATGGATCCCCATATGAATGTGTATGTTTATCGAATGCAAGATACAACAAAGAAATGGTACATTAATATCATAGATGCAGACAAGGTGCAACCACCGAAGAAAACAGAAGATGGTAAATTATATTCTCCTGCTGCTTTAGATCTTTTCAGGATTTTGAAATTGTTATAACAGCATGGATATCATGTTGTATTGAATAGCTCTTGCATTGATCCAGGTAGGCATATGTCCTACGTTTATTAGGGGTTTTCTTCCCTTTTTAATTCTCAACAAAAATTTCCCTCACGTCTAGTTGATTGCAAGCTTATAGTTCTTATTATTCTAGCAAATATCAAACATATGGTACATATATCTAAGGGCGAATATGAAATTGAGTGAATTTCAGGTGCTGATTCAACTGGAGTGCCAGAAATTCCAACAACCAGAAAGTAATAGATTTCTTGGCCTTAGAGGTATCATCATTTGCCCTGTTTATCATTATATAAAGCTGTGTTTGGCACAAATATATTTAGGAGAACTGAATATTGATTATCAAAACTGTATTAATTCTCAGGTGAAACCTCGAAGAAAACCCTTAAAGAAATGGTGAGCTAAATCAGTTTATTCTCTTCTTTCTCTTGAGTTTAAATGTCATCATGCATACGCTTCCTTTTGCATTATGAATTGTTGATTCTTAAACTATATCTTTTTATTGTTATAGATGAAATATATATTTCTATTTTCTGAGATGGTCACTACTTTGGAGATGTCTCAGTTGTATTTATCAATAATTTCTGCTCCATATTAAATATTCTTAGTAATGATGAGACAAAAGACAGACTTTGAATTGGAATTGGATCCAAGCGCCTACAGCAAAAGGTAAGTGAATGAATGTTAACGTTTTGTTTCAGGGAAAAGAAATACACTCCCTTGACCTTTGTACTAAATGTCTTGTCGATGACAAGAAGACAAGCAAAGTGCTGAGTAGTCAAATGAAATAAATATCTAACTTCCCTTACTCTCAGGGAAGTTGCAGATCTTATTATTATACCTGTAGCCATCTAGTATATAATGTAATATATATGTTTTGTATGTGTGTCAGTGTATACCAAAGCATATGGGCTTATATTAGATTTAAAAATGGTTAGATTGGAGGGCTAAAAGTTAAACTAACTATTACATTATTTTGTAATATTGCCAGATAGATTTACAAAATGTATATTTTAATTTACTTCATTCGCCTGGCTATTATATGTTATTTACGACGTTTTAAAACAATACTATTATAAATTGCAGGACTTCGCACAATGTGGTTTTTATGACGGACAAGAGATCGACGAAGTTCGGGATTGCTTAGTGACTTATATCATGCATAATTAGATGTAGTTATGTTAGTTTTTTGTTATGCACGTTGACTTTAGTTTTATGATTATAGTATGTATTTTATTTTGGTTGTACACATGAACTATATTGATTAATAATACAATTATATTTTTTGTTTCATCAGATTGGTGGTATTAATGCATTTATAGAATTTTAAATTCTATTTAATATTGTTTCTGGTTTAAAATTTTGAAATAGTGGAATTTTTATTTTTTTACTTCACTTAATTTTCATCAGTTGTAATGGCATAGGCAACTGATGCAATACACTAAAGGTCGAAACAAATGTCATTTTTGCATCTGTTCATTAGCAGTAGTTGTTTTTAAACTTGGATGCAATAGACCAAGGCTTCGAAAGCAAATGTAGATATTTGCATCTGCTTTTGTAACGGCAAGGAATTTCGCTCGGTCCGAACCAGTCGCTAAACCGATCCAGGCCGTTCGAAACGCCCTATCGTTTGAGAACAAGACAAAACAGAACGCATACGAAAGAACATTTCATTGTATATTACAACAATGCATCAGATTACAAGAATATACAGATTATATAAATGAAATAAATATTACACAGAAATATCAGAGATTTGAATTACATTTCAATACATAGCAGCGGAAAATAATACAATACACAACTAGAATGAGATATACGGATACAAAGCTTTCCGGATATCGTTCCAGCTGTAAACCAGGATCCTATGAATATAAATCTGCAAAACCGAAACTACTAGCTGCCCGTGTAAAAATAGGGGCACCCAGAGTTTAGGTTAAAACAATAAACTCCAGGTCAGTCATGTGACTGGTGTGAGAAATAAAACAGTTATTAATCTTTATTTTAAATCATTAGGTAAATCAAGGGACCACGCCGTATAACACGGAACGGGTTTCCTCCCAAGAATACCAGTGCATAAAACAAACAGCGCAATGCTAAATAAAGAAAAATGAAGCTGTTATAAGACCCAGGTCCTATCACACAATGCAACGCAAGCCGGGGGATAGGGTTTTCCCTTATAACAGCCAAAGAATGCTTGATATGTTTTAAAACAATTCATTTGATACTATAATAAGTGCATAGTGTATAAAACAACTTCAAATCATAAGTATCAATCATAGGCGGCATGAGCGCCCCATCCCACTATGTCGCCATACTAGGCTCTACAAATAAAACCGCAAATGTCACGTATTTGGAAATTGGATTTCCTTCTATGAACCGAGGCAAAAGATAGTCCTCAACCGATTCGAGACGCTCTAGCCCGTGTCTCAGGATCAGAGCTCGAGTGACCCTTGGATCGTCAGGGCCAGTCCACCGATGTGGATTAAACTTAAACCCTGAACATGCGTTTCCCCGCCCTATGGGGCGTAGGTGAGCCAACTAAATGACTCCATCGGTTCGAGAACGACCGATCAATCCGAGGCGCCTCGCAACAGCAACAACCACATAAGTCAAACTCGTCAGGGCGTGTAAAACCACTGACGCCACTTTTTAGCTAGAAGGTAACGCATGCCCTCCCTGAGGTCCTCTCCCGTTTTTGGTTCATACCGGGTGTGAAACTCGCGAAGTAAACGTTACACAAAGCTATGCCACAAAGGCCTTGCTTTGATCATCACCACAAGACTTTGCTTTTCAACAGAAGCCTCGATCAATTGCCACTTAGGCATGCCACACAGGCAATTCACTCCATGCGTTTGATATCCATCAATATATAACCCCTGAGCTCGTACGTCTCAGAGAAGGGCGTTAAGCAAGAGAATAAATTCTCCGCCGCCAAACAGATATATATTTAATAGAGATCAATCACACGGACTAAAATCCAATGTCAGACACACAGTCCATTTACAAGTCCGTTCGGGGTCTGAACGAAACCGGAGGCACCTAGTACCCCGCATATCCATCGATCTCCAAGTACGTCTGGACGATCACTAACTGTTTCCATCTTCTTGGGTGTACAGCCCAATCAAGATCATCAGTAATTACCCAAACGACGTGAAGACCTCCGGTCTTCGACCATCGTCTTCATCTTCGACTTATCGTCGTATCAGTTATTCAGAATGGGATAAACCCGGTCTTTCCGACTAACTCGCGTATATTTTGAATAAGTGTTACACAAACACAACATACGCCTCATTCCAATTCATTAGTCACGAACCGTAAATTAATCAAGAGAATAATTCCCCAAATATTAACCCCGAAGGCCGAAACCAACATCAGATCAATATCCAGAAAACCATTCTGCTTAGCTAACCGACAGTTAGTTTCTAAATTTCACATTCATAGGGAAAGGTTCCCATTAATTTTATCAAAGATAAATTCCTTGAATTTATTCTTTATTCTATTTTTGAATTTCGATTCAACTAGTCGGGATTAACGAAACTTACCGAAGTAATCATTTGTTTTAATTTCCCAATCCCAACCTATTAATCCCATGAAGTAAAACTGGTAATACTTCATATCTAACACCACAGTGTTATCGGTAAATTCAATTACCATTTCACGTTCAAATCTAATTAAAGATTTAACTATCGCCTGGAGCAAAACTGGTGATACTCCATTTCGATTATTTCAATCTAATCAAAGATTCATTAAAACTCCACTTAGTTTTAATCGTTAACTGGGTTAAAGAATCAGTGTCAATTAAAACATGGTTCACGATAAACCCAAAATCACATTCCATTAATTATCGGGTTAAAGAACAAGTGTTATTTAAAACACTGTTCACGATAAACCCAAAAATCATTCCATTAATTATCGGGTTAAAGAACAAGTGTTATTTAAAACACTGTTCACGATAAACCCAAAAATCAATACCAATTCAATTCCAATTAAATATCATTTAATTGGTACACTTCATTAAATCTAAATAAAAAGATTTAATCTTTTCTCAACTGGGTACAAGAACAGTGTTAGTGAAGACACCATTCACGACAAACCCAAATCACATTTGATATTCAATATAAGGCTCTGAATAGAAAATATATCGGCTTATATTCAATATCAAATTCTACGATTAACAAATGTCGTATTGGAAATAACGATATAAATATATATCTTTCAAATTTCCATAACAAAATCTGTATAATCACGAATTCCAACATCGAAATATTCCGAAGACAGTTTCGATTCAAATCCACTCCAATGCAATCATTGGAAATTCTGGTTATTTTTAAAACCCTTTTTCAAATTCAATTTATTTATTTAAAAATAAATAGAATTATATTTCTAGTTCAAAACTAGTTCATTTCGATAAAAATCAATTTTTATCTTTTCAAATATGGAGTTTTTGATCCCAAATCTTTCTAAATCATTTCTTATGATTTTACATAAATTATTACTATTTTTAATAATTTTATCAAGGCCCGTACAGTCGATTTCCATCAATGGCCATCGAACTGCACTTACAGCGACCTTTTCCGAATTTGATTTGGACATAATTCCAAATCCAACCGTTAGATTTCTAATTTCTAATATTCGTTAGAAAGCTCTTTTCGATACGAACCCAACGGTTCCGGTTTTAGGAGAATCCTACGGTCGGATCTCCCGTAATGTCCGTTTGAAATAAAAGGTCGAAATTCGCGAACTGCCGCGGCGCGGCGCGTTCTATTCAGGCCATTATATTATATATAAAATATATATAATATATATTTCGTCGATTTCTATTTAAAACGAATTATATAAATAGTTTTAAATTCGTTTCAAAAGCAATTTCAACTTCCTTTTCAACCCAAATCAAAATTGAATTCTTCTTTATAAATTCGTTTTAAAATTCATTTCTATTCAATTCAAATTTCAATTCAATTTGAATTCATTTCAATTCGTTTTCAATTCAATTTAAATTCGTTTTCAACTCAATTCATTTCGAAATCGTTTTCAATTCAATTCCAAATCGTTTTCAATTCAATTCATTTCGAAATCGTTTTCAATTCATTTCATTTCGAAATCGTTTTCAATTCAATTCATTTCGAAATCGTTTTCAATTCATTTCATTTCGAAATCGTTTTCAATTCATTTCATTTCGAAATCGTTTTCAATTCATTTCATTTCGAAATCGTTTTCAATTCAATTCATTTCGAAATCGTTTTCAATTTATTTCATTTCGAAATCGTTTTCAATTCATTTCATTTCGAAATCGTTTTCAATTCATTTCATTTCGAAATCGTTTTCAATTCAATTCATTTCGAAATCGTTTTCAATTCATTTCATTTCGAAATCGTTTTCAATTCATTTCATTTCGAAATCGTTTTCAATTCATTTCATTTCGAAATCGTTTTCAATTCATTTCATTTCGAAATCGTTTAAAATCGATATAAATATCGTTCACGTCAAAATGGCGTCAATCTAATCAACACGGCTTCATAAATTTCTATTTTCAAATATTCTATCTCAAATATTTCTTTTTCAAAAAAAGTTGTTATTATCAAAATATTTCGTTCAACACATGACCAATCTCAATGGATGAGTACTGTCAACACATGAACCTTTATTTTATATTGATAAAGATATAAATTTTATTACTAAAATATTTCGTTCAACACATGACCAATCTCAATGGATGAGTACTGTCAACACATGAACTTTTATTTTATATCGATAAAGATGTAAATTTTATTACTAAAATATTTCGTTCAACACATGACCAATCTCAATGGATGAGTACTGTCAACACATGAACCTTTATTTTATATCGATAAAGATGTAAATTTTATTACTAAAATATTTCGTTCAACACATGGCCAATCTCAATGGATGAGTACTGTCAACACATGAACCTTTATTTTATATTATAAAGATGTAAATTTTATTACTAAAATATTTCGTTCAACACATGACCAATCTCAATGGATGAGTACTTTCAACACATGAACTTTTATTTTATAATATTCTCTATTTTTCAAATTGGAATGAGGCCCAATCAATTACCATATAAAGTTAATTATATGGATTTTCATACAACACATGTATATGATAGCATTGAAAAATAATCAACCATCAACCAAAGTGCACTGCACTGTATACGCATCAAATATAGATATCTAACGCTTATAACAGCCTGTCAATCAATCGATCGACATATTTAATCAATCAGGATGAGTGAACTTCATATTTCATCCCAACACCCGTGTGGGGTTTCAAACAATCAAACAAATATTTTATTTGTGCAGTTGGGCGATGTGTGAAATTTATCGACCCAATCAATGTCCTTCAAATAGGTGTACATAAACAAACCGTCTGGTTTGTAAATGAATATTTTATTTATTCACATTCACGTTAAAAATTATATTTTTAACGATAAAACATTTTATTCCAACATATGAATTTCTATTCAATTCATTTCTTCGATAAAATGATATTTTTATTTTTCTAACTTATTTTAGAAAATTTCGGCGGCATAACGGCACGATACTAGAAACGGGACGAGGCCTAGCCTTATCCCCGGTCTAGTGAAGGCCCACGCCATTCACACATCAATCAAATCACCAAACAACCAAATTCTAATCAAATCATATAACTAATCTATGCAACCAAACGAACAAGTCCATGGTCTGTGGACGATTGTGTCGGGTGCTACTAAGCACCGTCTGCATCCTAGTATATATATAAAACTAGAAAAGAAATTGAAAGGTGAGAAATTCTCACATATTGCTATCCTAGCTCCACGGCACTTCATTGATAGAAATCTTCATCGCTATCGCATCTTCGTCATCTTTATTGCCCGTAGCCACTACATATGTAAAAATCATATTTTTACTTCGATGTTCAATATATAAAAATCATATTTTTAATTCGAAGTTCAATATATAAAAATCATATTTTTATCCTTCTACAATAAAAAAGATTATATTTTTCATCTTCTACAATAAAAATAAAAACCAGTTTTTAAAGTAAATAAAATCCCGTTCTTAAACAAAATAAAATTCAGTTTTTAAACTCTTTAAAATTCAGTTTTTAAACTCTTTAAAATTCAGTTTTTAAACTCTTTAAAATTCAGTTTTTAAACTCTTTAAAATTCAGTTTTTAAACTCTTTAAAATTCAGTTTTTAAACTCTTTAAAATTCAGTTTTTTTTCTTCTATTTATATAAAATAAAAATAAAAATAAAACAAATAAATTAAAAAACGACTTACAGGGGGGGACTGTCGGGAAAGGGGCCCTTTGGCCTGAGGTGGCGCCGCCTTGGTCGGAGCAGCACTGGGGTGGTCGGAGGACGAGCAGGAGGCGGCGGCTACTCGCGTTCTCGAGGCAGGGGGTGGGGGGTTTGGATCTGGGCGGCGGCAGCGGTCATCGGGGGGGGCGCGTGGTGCGGTGCGGCACCGATCTGAGGGGCGGCGCGATGAATTAGGGCAACAGTTTTTTTTTCTTTTTCTTTTGAAATGAACGGGGGGGGGGGGGGGTCGGCTGTTAAAAAGGAGAAGGGATTTATTATATTTTTTTTTCTTTTTAATTTAATTATTTAATTCATTTTAAAGTTGACTTTTCGTTTGAACTCGAAATCAAGCCCACCGACTGTCGCCCCTAGCGTTTTACCCCCATTCCGAACACAATGGGATATGTATCGTAAGCTGATTTGATCGTCTCGATCAGTTTCCGTTGAATTTACATTTAAATCACTATTTTGAATTTTAAACGTACATTTCAAATTACCGGGGTCACATACTAACTAGAAAAACTCCAGAAAAATATTTTCTAGCTTCGTATTGACGATACGGTCCTAACAAAACTAGTTTCGTCGAATTCTAAGACCGTTGGAAAAATGGCCATTTTCCAGTCGATTAAAATCAACTGAAACTGGTCAAACGCGTTTTCCTTTGCCACGCTCACATACTGATTCGAAAAATTATGAAATTTGAAACCTAGCAATAATTTGACATCACGGACCCAACAAAACTGGTTTCGTCGAAATCCGAGGTCGTTTGCAAAATGTCCATTTTTAAGGGCCTGAATTCCATAGCGACTATTCAGAATTTTCAACTGGACATATCTTTAGATTCCCGCTATGAAATTTCGATCAGTCGGATTCGTTGGAAAGATATTATCAATTAGATCCTAATGTTTTTGGTTTCACTAAAATCCGGATTGATTTGCACCCGGTACATTCAATTGAAGTTTGAAATCAAATTATCGAACTACCGCGCCATTTTCAATTCTATTTATAATTATATATAAATATTTATATTCTAACGACGATGCGTATAAATATATACGTTCGAATTATATTCAAAATAAATTTCTCGTCGATATTATTTAAAAGAATTTATTTTAAATATTCAAAATTCGCTAAAATTGCCAAAATAAAAATTTTAAACTGGCCCAGATTTTCCGGGTTGTTACAATCTCCCCCACTTAAAACTTTTCGTCCCCGAAAAGGAACAAAGTCGAAAGTGGTTTGATTAATCAACACTACGCTCGATTTGGCTTCCATTCTCTAACTCTTTAGTTTCTGAGAATTTTCTAAAATTTCAAAAATTTGGCTAACACCCTAAATTTTCGAAAAATTTCGCCATAACCTCCCCTGCACCGGGAGCATCGGGGAATTTCAAATAGCTTCCCCAGTCCTTCAGATCTCAAAAAGAAAAAGAAAAAGCCAAGCGGCTAGCCAATAGGCTCATAAAATCATCATCACCCAAACAAAATAGTAAATTATGTAGTAAACATGTACCTATTTGTCGGGCAAACAAATTTTATTCTCTGGCTCTAGCCTCCTTGCTATGACCTGTTCAATGATATACATGTATATGCAAGCAGATGCGACCAAATTTCAATACAATTCAATATGTGATTCAATTAGGCTAAATGGCTAAAAATTAGCAAACAAATAAACAAACAACACAAACATCAATCAATTAGTGAATTAGAGTTTCAAATTCATAGCTTTGATATATAGTCAAAAATCAGATTTTTGATGCCAAATCACAACAATAGGCCCTATCTAATTTTGGTTCTCACACCAGTCAATAGGAAATATATAGATATCACACCTTCGAAACACGAATACCAATTTTGATGATGTTAGAACTATCATCAGAATCATCTTCGGGCGACTAGAGTGTGATTCTATATCCATCCAGTATATTAAAACTTCAAATACACGTTTGCAAGGCGTACATGCAAAATCTTTATATACTGGACTGTCCTAATCAATATAAATAAATAATCAAATACGAATAAGTGATTTAGATTTTCAAAACTAAATTTGTTTTCATTTTAAAAATATACTCTTCACACTCGTTCTAGGATACTACCGATCCCATCTCTAACGAGCCACTCTCATTGGATATTACTAATCCAATATCTGATGAATTCTTTCGTATGGTTCTAATGTGCCTTGTTCTCTGCTTTGTAAACCAAAGCTCTGATACCAACTGTAACGGCAAGGAATTTCGCTCGGTCCGAACCAGTCGCTAAACCGATCCAGGCCGTTCGAAACGCCCTATCGTTTGAGAACAAGACAAAACAGAACGCATACGAAAGAACATTTCATTGTATATTACAACAATGCATCAGATTACAAGAATATACAGATTATATAAATGAAATAAATATTACACAGAAATATCAGAGATTTGAATTACATTTAAATACATAGCAGCGGAAAATAATACAATACACAACTAGAATGAGATATACGGATACAAAGCTTTCCGGATATCGTCCCAGCTGTAAACCAGGATCCTGTGAATATAAATCTGCAAAACCGAAACTACTAGCTGCCCGTGTCAAAATAGGGGCACCCAGAGTTTAGGTTAAAACAATAAACTCCAGGTCAGTCATGTGACTGGTGTGAGAACTAAAACAGTTATTAATCTTTATTTTAAATCATTAGGTAAATCAAGGGACCACGCCGTATAACACGGAACGGGTTTCCTCCCAAGAATACCAGTGCATAAAACAAACAGCGCAATGCTAAATAAAGAAAAATGAAGCTGTTATAAGACCCAGGTCCTATCACACAATGCAACGCAAGCCGGGGGATAGGGTTTTCCCTTATAACAGCCAAAGAATGCTTGATACGTTTTAAAACAAATCATTTGATACTATAATAAGTGCATAGTGTATAAAACAACTTCAAATCATAAGTATCAATCATAGGTGGCATGAGCTCCCCATCCCACTATGTCGCCATACTAGGCTCTACAAATAAAACCGCAAATGTCACGTATTTGGAAATTGGATTTCCGTCTATGAACCGAGGCAAAAGATAGTCCTCAACCGATTCGAGACGCTCTAGCCCGTGTCTCAGGATCAGAGCTCGAGTGACCCTTGGATCGTCAGGGCCAGTCCACCGATGTGGATTAAACTTAAACCCTGAACATGCGTTTCCCCACCCTATGGGGCGTAGGTGAGCCAACTAAATGACTCCATCGGTTCGAGAACGACCGATCAATCCGAGGCGCCTCGCAACAGCAACAACCACATAAGTCAAACTCGTCAGGGCGTGTAAAACCACTGACGCCACTTTTTAGCTAGAAGGAAACACATGCCCTCCCTGAGGTCCTCTCCCGTTTTTGGTTCATACCGGGTGTGAAACTCGCGAAGTAAACGTTACACAAAGCTATGCCACAAAGGCCTTGCTTTGATCATCACCACAAGACTTTGTTTTTCAACAGAAGCCTCGATCAATTGCCACTTAGGCATGCCACACAGGCAATTCACTCCATGTGTTTGATATCCATCAATATATAACCCCTGAGCTCGTACGTCTCAGAGAAGGGCGTTAAGCAAGAGAATAAATTCTCCGCCGCCAAACAGATATATATTTAATAGAGATCAATCACACGGACTAAAATCCAATGTCAGACACACAGTCCATTTACAAGTCCGTTCTGGGTCTGAACGAAACCGGAGGCACCTAGTACCCCGCATATCCATCGATCTCCAAGTACGTCTGGACGATCACTAACTGTTTCCATCTTCTTGGGTGTACAGCCCAATCAAGATCATCAGTAATTACCCAAACGACGTGAAGACCTCCGGTCTTCGACCATCGTCTTCATCTTCGACTTATCGTCGTATCAGTTATTCAGAATGGGATAAACCCGGTCTTTCCGAATAACTTGCGTATATTTTGAATAAGTGTTACACAAACACAACATACGCCTCATTCCAATTCATTAGTCACTAACCGTAAATTAATCAAGAGAATAATTCCCCAAATATTAACCCCGAAGGCCGAAACCAACATCAGATCAATATCCAGAAAACCATTCTGCTTAGCTAACCGACAGTTAGTTTCTAAATTTCACATTCATAGGGAAAGGTTCCCATTAATTTTATCAAAGATAAATTCCTTGAATTTATTCTTTATTCTATTTTTGAATTTCGATTCAACTAGTCGGGATTAACGAAACTTACCGAAGTAATAATTTGTTTTAATTTCCCAATCCCAACCTATTAATCCCATGAAGTAAAACTGGTAATACTTCATATCTAACACCACAGTGTTATCGGTAAATTCAATTACCATTTCACGTTCAAATCTAATTAAAGATTTAACTATCGCCTGGAGAAAAACTGGTGATACTCCATTTCGATTATTTCAATCTAATCAAAGATTCATTAAAACTCCACTTAGTTTTAATCGTTAACTGGGTTAAAGAATCAGTGTCAATTAAAATATGGTTCACGATAAACCCAAAATCACATTCCATTAATTATCGGGTTAAAGAACAAGTGTTATTTAAAACACTGTTCACGATAAACCCAAAAATCATTCCATTAATTATCAGGTTAAAGAACAAGTGTTATTTAAAACACTGTTCACGATAAACCCAAAAATCAATACCAATTCAATTCCAATTAAATATCATTTAATTGGTACACTTCATTAAATCTAAATAAAAAGATTTAATCTTTTCTCAACTGGGTTCAAGAACAGTGTTAGTGAAGACACCATTCACGACAAACCCAAATCACATTTGATATTCAATATAAGGCTCTGAATAGAAAATATATCAGCTTATATTCAATATCAAATTCTACGATTAACAAATGTCGTATTGGAAATAACGATATAAATATATATCTTTCAAATTTCCATAACAACATCTGTATAATCACGAATTCCAACATCGAAATATTCCGAAGACAGTTTCGATTCAAATCCACTCCAATGCAATCATTGGAAATTCTAGTTATTTTTAAAACCCTTTTTCAAATTCAATTTATTTGTTTAAAAATAAATAGAATTATATTTCTAGTTCAAAACTAGTTCATTTCGATAAAAATCAATTTTTATCTTTTCAAATATGGAGTTTTTCATCCCAAATCTTTCTAAATCATTTCTTATGATTTTACATAAATTATTACTATTTTTAATAATTTTATCAAGGCCCGTACAGTCGATTTCCATCAATGGCCATCGAACTGCACTTACAACGACCTTTTCCGAATTTGATTTGGACATAATTCCAAATCCAACCGTTAGATTTCTAATTTCTAATATTCGTTAGAAAGCTCTTTTCGATACGAACCCAACGGTTCCGGTTTTAGGAGAATCCGACGGTCGGATCTCCCGTAATGTCCGTTTGAAATAAAAGGTCGAAATTCGCGAAATGCCGCGGCCCGGCGCGTTCTATTCAGGCCATTATATTATATATAAAATATATATAATATATATTTCGTCGATTTCTATTTAAAACGAATTATATAAATAGTTTTAAATTTGTTTCAAAAGCAATTTCAACTTCCTTTTCAACCCAAATCATAATTGAATTCTTCTTTATAAATTCGTTTTAAAATTCATTTTTATTCAATTCAAATTTCAATTCAATTTGAATTCATTTCAATTCGTTTTCAATTCAATTTGAATTCGTTTTCAACTCAATTCATTTCGAAATCGTTTTCAATTCAATTCCAAATCGTTTTCAACTCAATTCATTTCGAAATCGTTTTCAATTCATTTCATTTCGAAATCGTTTTCAATTCAATTCATTTCGAAATCGTTTTCAATTCATATCATTTCGAAATCGTTTTCAATTCATTTCATTTCGAAATCGTTTTCAATTCATTTCATTTCGAAATCGTTTTCAATTCAATTCATTTCGAAATCATTTTCAATTCAATTCATTTCGAAATCGTTTTCAATTCATTTCATTTCGAAATCGTTTTCAATTCATTTCATTTCGAAATCGTTTTCAATTCAATTCATTTCGAAATCGTTTTCAATTCATTTCATTTCGAAATCATTTTCAATTCATTTCATTTCGAAATCGTTTTCAATTCATTTCATTTCGAAATCGTTTTCAATTCATTTCATTTCGAAATCGTTTAAAATCGATATAAATATCGTTCACGTCAAAATGGCGTCAATCTAATCAACACGGCTTCATAAATTTCTATTTTCAAATATTCTATCTCAAATATTTCTTTTTCAAAAAAAGTTGTTATTATCAAAATATTTCGTTCAACACATGACCAATCTCAATGGATGAGTACTGTCAACACATGAACCTTTATTTTATATTGATAAAGATATAAATTTTATTACTAAAATATTTCGTTCAACACATGACCAATCTCAATGGATGAGTACTGTCAACACATGAACTTTTATTTTATATCGATAAAGATGTAAATTTTATTACTAAAATATTTCGTTCAACACATGACCAATCTCAATGGATGAGTACTGTCAACACATGAACCTTTATTTTATATCGATAAAGATGTAAATTTTATTACTAAAATATTTCGTTCAACACATGACCAATCTCAATGGATGAGTACTGTCAACACATGAACCTTTATTTTATATTATAAAGATGTAAATTTTATTACTAAAATATTTCGTTCAACACATGACCAATCTCAATGGATGAGTACTGTCAACACATGAACTTTTATTTTATAATATTCTCTATTTTTCAAATTGGAATGAGGCCCAATCAATTACCATATAAAGTTAATTATATGGATTTTCATACAACACATGTATATGATAGCATTGAAAAATAATCAACCATCAACCAAAGTGCACTACACTGTATAAGCATCAAATATAGATATCTAACGCTTATAACAGCCTGTCAATCAATCGATCGACATATTTAATCAATCAGGATGAGTGAACTTCAAATTTCATCCCAACACCCGTGTGGGGTTTCAAACAATCAAACAAATATTTTATTCGTGCAGTTGGGCGATGTGTGAAATTTATCGACCCAATCAATGTCCTTCAAATAGGTGTACATAAACAAACCGTCTGGTTTGTAAATGAATATTTTATTTATTCACATTCACGTTAAAAATTATATTTTTAACGATAAAACATTTTATTCCAACATATGAATTTCTATACAATTCATTTCTTCGATAAAATGATATTTTTATTTTTCTAACTTATTTTAGAAAATTTCGGCGGCATAACGGCACGATACTAGAAACGGGACGAGGCCTAGCCTTATCCCCGGTCTAGTGAAGGCCCACGCCATTCACACATCAATCAAATCACCAAACAACAAAATTCTAATCAAATCATATAACTAATCTATGCAACCAAACGAACAAGTCCATGGTCTGTGGACGATTGTGTCGGGTGCTACTAAGCACCGTCTGCATCCTAGTATATATATAAAACTAGAAAAGAAATTGAAAGGTGAGAAATTCTCACATATTGCTATCCTAGCTCCACGGCACTTCATTGATAGAAATCTTCATCGCTATCGCATCTTCGTCATCTTTATTGCCCGTAGCCACTACATATGTAAAAATCATATTTTTACTTCGATGTTCAATATATAAAAATCATATTTTTAATTCGAAGTTCAATATATAAAAATCATATTTTTATCCTTCTACAATAAAAAAGATTATATTTTTCATCTTCTACAATAAAAATAAAAACCAGTTTTTAAAGTAAATAAAATCCTGTTCTTAAACAAAATAAAATTCAGTTTTTAAACTCTTTAAAATTCAGTTTTTAAACTCTTTAAAATTCAGTTTTTAAACTCTTTAAAATTCAGTTTTTAAACTCTTTAAAATTCACTTTTTTTTTCTTCTATTTATATAAAATAAAAATAAAAATAAAAATAAAACAAATAAATTAAAAAACGACTTACAGGGGGGGACTGTCGGGAAAGGGGCCCTTTGGCCTGAGGTGGCGCCGCCTTGGTCGGAGCAGCACTGGGGTGGTCGGAGGACGAGCAGGAGGCGGCGGCTACTCGCGTTCGCGAGGCAGGGGGTGGGGGGTTTGGATCTGGGCGGCGACAGCGGTCATCGGGGGGGGGGGGGGGGGGGGCGTGGTGCGGTGCGGCACCGATCTGAGGGGCGGCGCGATGAATTAGGGCAACAGTTTTTTTTTTCTTTTTCTTTTCGTTTTGAAATGAACGGGGGGGGGGGGGGGTCGGCTGTTAAAAAGGAGAAGGGATTTATTATATTTTTTTTCTTTTTAATTTAATTATTTAATTCATTTTAAAGTTGACTTTTCGTTTGAACTCGAAATCAAGCCCACCGACTGTCGCCCCTAGCATTTTACCCCCATTCCGAACACAATGGGATATGTATCGTAAGCTGATTTGATCGTCTCGATCAGTTTCCGTTGAATTTACATTTAAATCACTATTTTGAATTTTAAACGTACATTTCAAATTACCGGGGTCACATACTAACTAGAAAAACTCCAGAAAAATATTTTCTAGCTTCGTATTGACGATACGGTCCTAACAAAACTAGTTTCGTCGAATTCTTAGACCGTTGGAAAATTGGCCATTTTCCAGTCGATTAAAATCAACTGAAACTGGTCAAACGCGTTTTCCTTTGCCACGCTCACATACTGATTCGAAAAATTATGAAATTTGAAACCTAGCAATAATTTGACATCACGGACCCAACAAAACTGGTTTCGTCGAAATCCGAGGTCGTTTGCAAAATGTCCATTTTTAAGGGCCTGAATTCCATAGCGACTATTCAGAATTTTCAACTGGACATATCTTTAGATTCCCGCTATGAAATTTCGATCAGTCGGATTCGTTGGAAAGATATTATCAATTAGATCCTAATGTTTTTGGTTTCACTAAAATCCGGATTGATTTGCACCCGGTACATTCAATTGAAGTTTGAAATCGAATTATCGAACTACCGCGCCATTTTCAATTCTATTTATAATTATATATAAATATTTATATTCTAACGACGATGCGTATAAATATATACGTTCGAATTATATTCAAAATAAATTTCTCGTCGATATTATTTAAAATAATTTATTTTAAATATTCAAAATTCGCTAAAATTGCCAAAATACAAATTTTAAACTGGCCCAGATTTTCCGGGTTGTTACAGCTTTATAGCATCAGTTGTAATAAACAACTGATGCAAGTGAACATCATTTGCATCAGTTTTTTAACTGATGCAACAAAAATTTGTCTGTTGCATCATCTTCACTTGTATCAGTTCAACAACTGATGCAATAGGGGTTTATCAACTGATGCAAATGACCTGTTTTGTAGTAGTGTTCTTTTCTTCCGTTCCCCCCCTCCCAGGTAGTAGAGGAGGGAATAGTTTAGCTCAGGTTAAGTTGGACTTCCACTCTTTCCCAGCTTGAAGATTTGTCGAAGTTTGCTTGGATTCTCTTTTCAGATGCTATGACCGGCCCTTGCTAAAATCGGGGGATATAAATGTTGTTTTTATGCTTCTTTATTTTGTAAGACAGATGATACTCTGATATTGTAAAGAAACCATTGTACAAACTATTTTATCAATGAAGCAAAGTTTTATTTTCCGCTGTTTAATTTCTGTCTATCTTGTAATTTATCTGCCTCTTTTACCCTAAATGCTCCACAGAACATAGTGCATTCCCTTTGTGAGTGTCACTAACGGATGTGGGGTGTTACAATCTGAATAGAAAATATATCGGCTTATATTCAATATCAAATTCTACGACCAAAAAATATCGTATTGGAAATAACGATATAAATATATCTTTCAAATTTCCATATCAATATCTGTATAATCACGAAATCCAACATCGAAATATTCCAAAGACAATTTCGATTCAAATCCATTCCAATTCAATTATTGGAAATTCTGGTTACTTTTAAAACCATTTCAAATTCAATTTATTTATTTAAAATTAAATAGAATTATAATTCTAGTTCAAAACTAGTTCATTTTGATAAAAATCTATTTTTATCTTTTCAAATATGGAATTTTTCATCCCAATTCTTCCCAAATCATTTCTTATGATTTTACACAAATTATTACTATTTTTAATAATTTTATCAAGGCCCGTACAGTCGATTTCCATCAACGGCCATCGAACTGCACTTACAATGACCTGTTCCAAATTTGATTTGGATATAATTCAAAATCCAACCATTAGATTTCAAATCACTTATATTAGTTAGAAAGCTCTTTTCGATACGAACCCAACGGTTCCGGTTTTAGGAGAATCCGATGGGCGGATCTCCCGCAATATCCGTTCGAAGTCAATGGTCGAAATTCGCGAACTGCCGCGGCGCGACGCATTGTATTCAGGTCATTATATAATATATATATATATATATATATATATATATATATATATATATTTCGACGATTTCCTTTTAAAACTTATTTTGTAAATCGTTTTAAATTCGTTTTCAAAACGATTTCAACTTCATATTCAATTTCTAATCAAAATTGTATATTCCATATCATCGATTTACAAATGATAATATTTTCAAAACGTTATATTTTGAAATCACTTCCTTTTCTACATTCATTATAGAAATGAATAAAATCGATACAAATATCGTTCACGTCAAAATGGCGCCTATCTAACCAGCACGGCTTTATATATATTTCAATAACTTCGTTATTCTATTCAACAAATGAATATTTATTCAATTCAACACATGCATATTTATTTTTCTATTCAACACATGAATATATATTTTTCTATTCAACACAAGAATATTTATTTTCCTATTCAACACATGAATATATATTTTTCTATTCAACCCATGAATATTTATTCTATTCAACACATGAATTTATATTTCTTATTTTCCAAATTAGAATGAGTCCCAATCAATTACCATATAACGTTAATTATATGGATTTTCTACAACACATGTATATAACAATAATGATAAATAATCAACCATTATCCAGAGTGCACCACACAACTACATAAGCATTAAATATAAATAATTAACGCTTACACACTCTGTCAATCCATCGATTGACACACAACTAAACAATCGGGATTAGTGTACGTCAAATCTCATCCCAATAACCGTGTGGGGTTTCAAATCAATAAACACATATTTTAATTTTGCAGTTGGGCGATGTGTAAAATTTATCGTCCCAATCAATATCAATCAAATCAGTGTATATAAACAAATCTCCAATTTGTTTATAAATATTTATTTTATATACACGTTAAAAATCATATTTTTAACTATAAAATATTTTATTTCATTTCACATCACACAATCAAATTTCACAACACAACAATCAAACAAACACCACGTCTGCAACCTAGTATATATTTCAACTAGAAATATAAAATAAAAGTGAGGAGTTCTCACCGACTAGCTAAACCAAACACCACGACTCTTCATATGTAGGAAATCTTCGTCGTGCTCGCCCTTCGTCAATTTCGTTCACTACATATATAAAAATCACATTTTTATAATGTTGCTATGTATATAAAAATTACATTTTTATAATCACATTATATGGCCAAAAATCACATTCTTATACCGCTATTATATAGATAAAAATTCTAATTTTACAACGGTGTTCATCTAATAAAGAATATATTTTTTTCACACTATTCTCTAAATAAAAATTATATTTTTATATCGCTTTTCTTCCAATAAAGAATATATTTTTATAACTATCTTTCCTATATAAAAATTATATTTTTATATCTACTTCTAATATAAAGATCGAATTTTTATATCATCGCTATAAAAATCACATTTTTATTTCAACATATATATAATAAAAATCAGATTTTCATTTCGCTACATATATAAAGATCAAAATTTTACTATCTATATAATATAAAAATCGTATTTTTATAATCTTTACTATATAAAAATCATATTTTTATTCTCATTAAAAATCACTACTCTATATATGATGATATATATAAAAATATCAACTTTTACATAAATAAAAATCTCACCTTTAACATAAATAAAAATCTCACCTTTAACATAAATAAAAATCCCACCTTTGACATAAACAAAATCTCAGTTTTATTAATATAAAAAGTGGGAAAACTTACAGTTGATTTCTAGAGAAGGGGCGCTGGAGGTTTGAGGCGAGGGGGGGAATCGCGCTGCTGTGGGAGGTCGGACGGGGGGCGGGGGGGAGGGGTAATCGCGCTGCTGTGGAGGACAGGGGGGAGGGGTAGGGGGAATCGTGGCTTAGAAGGAGGAGGGGCTGGTCGTCTTCGAGGTGGAGGAGGAGGCGGTGGGGCGGAGTTCGTCGTCGACGGCTGTTGGGGGGGGCGCGATTGATTTAGGTTTCTTTTTTTCTGTTCATTTCGATTTGAACGAGGGAGGGGGGCCTGAGGAATGGAAAAGGGGAGGGAGAGATAAGAGGGAATATATAATAATATATATAATTTTATTTAATTAATTTCAAAAAGCAACCTTTTATTTCGAGCTCGAAATCGAACCCACCGCTTGTCATCCATAACTAATTACCCCCATTCCGAACGCAATGGGATATGTATCAGAAGCTGATTCGATCGTTACGATCAGTTTTCATCAAAATAAAAATATAAATCTATATATTGAATTTGAACGTGCATTTCAATTTACCGAGGCCACATACGGACTCTAAAAATTCCCGAAAAATATTTCCTAGCTTCGTATTGACGATACGGTCCTAACAAAACTAATTTCGCTAAATTCTGAGATTGTTTGAAAAATGGCCATTTTCTGGTCGATCGAAATTGACTGAAACTGTTAAAACACATTTAACTTCGCCACGCTCGCACATTGATTCAGAAAATTATGAATCTTGAAACCTTCCAATAACTAGACATCACAGATTCAACAAAAGTGGTTTCATCGAAAACCGAGGTCGTTTGCAAAATTTCCATTTTTAAGGGCCAGAATTCCATAGCGACTATTTTGAATTTTCAACTGGGCATAACTTCTTATCCCTGCTATGAAAATTCAATTTTTCGGATTCGTTGGAAAGATATTCTCAGTTAGATTCTATTATTTTTTGTTTCATTAAAATCCGGTTTATTTTGAATCGTGTACATTCATTTGAACTTTGAAATCGAATTATCGAACTACCGTGCCATTTCAGGTTCGTTATATAATTAAAATAAATTATTTATATTCTAACGATGATTCGAATAAATATATACATTCGAATTCTATTAAAATTAAATTTCTCGTTGTTATTATTTAAAATGAATCATTTTAAATATCCAAAATTCGCTAAAATTGCCAAAATAAAAATTTTAAATTGGCTCGGATTTCCGGGTTATTACAATCTCCCCCACTTAAAACTTTTCGTCTCCGAAGAGGAACGAAGCCGAAAGTTGTTTAACTAATCAACTCAACTTTCATTATTTTCATTGCGGCTTATGTTCTTCAACTTTTCAGTTTCCAAGAACTTTTCACATTTTTCAAAAATTTGGCTAACACCCTAAATTTTCGAAAAATTTCGCCATAACCTCCCCTGCACCGGGGACTTAGGGATTTTTCATATAGCCTCCCATGGCCTTCTTCAATTCAAAAGAAAAAGAAAAAGCCAATCGGCTCATAAAATCATCATCACCCAAACAAAACAGTAAGTTATGGTAAACACGTAACTATTTGTCAGCCAAACAATTTTATTCTTCTGCTCTAGCCTCCTTGCTATGACCTGTTCGATGTAAGTGCATGTACATGCATGCAAATGCGATAAATTTTCAATACAATTCATTATTTGATTCAATTTGGTTATAGGTTCAACATTTAATTAATCAAACAATAATCAAACAACACAACCAGCAATCAATTAGTTGATTAGCTTTTCAAATTCATAGTTTTGATATATAGTCAAAAAATCAGATTTTCGATGCCAAATCACAACAACAAGCCCTATCTAATTTTGGTTCTCACACCAGTCAATTGGAATCATATAGAATTCCCACTTTCGTCACTCGAACATAAATTCTGATGATGTTTCGAACTATCATCAAAACATCCACGGGCAACTAGAGTGTGATTATATATCCATCCAGTATATTAAAACCTCAAATACACGCGAATCAGACGTATATTAAAATCTCTATATACTTGATAGTCCAAATCAATATAAATAAATATTCAAATACGAATTATTGAATTAAATTTTCAAAACTAAACTTGTTTTCATTTTAAAGATATACTCTTCGCACTCGTTCTAGGATACTACTGATCCCATCTCTAACGAGTCATTCTTATTGGATATTACTAATCCAAAATCTGATGAATTTTTTCGTATGGTTCTAATGTGTCTTGTTCACTGAGCTTTGTAAACCAAAGCTCTGATACCAAAATTAAACGACCCGATCTTCCCCGATAAGGAAAGCCCGGATTGTACTGAGGACAAGCCACATCAGAACGCAAACAGAAGAACATTTCATTGTTAATTACAGCAATTCATCAGAATACAAGGATAAACAGAGTATAAACAAATAATATACATCATAAAAATATCAAAGATTACAATACATTACATAGCAGCGGAAAATAATACAATATACAACTAGAAGTAATACACGGGTACAGAGCTTTCTGAGTATCGTTGCAGCTGTAAATCTGGATCCTGTGAATATAAATCTGCAAAACCAAAACTACTAGCTGCCCGTGTCGAAATAAGTGCACCCAGAGTTAAGGTTAAAATAATAAACTCCAGGTCAGTCATGTGACTGGTGTGAGAACTAAAACGGTTATTTAAAGCTTTACTTTAAATAAGATATATCAAGGGGCCACGCCGTATAACACGGAACGGGTTTCCTCCCAAGAATACCAGTGCATATAACAAAACAGCGCAATGCTTTTTGGAAAAATGAAGCTATTATAAGACCCAGGTCCTATCACACAATGCAACGCAAACCAGGGGATAGGGTTTTCCTTTATAATAGCCAAACATTCTTGGTACGTTTAAAACAAATCATTTGATACTATTATAAGTGCATAGTGTACAAAACAACTTCAAATCATTAGTATCAATCATTGACGACATGGGTACCATATATCATGTCCCCACACTAGGCTCTACAATAAAAACCACAATGTCACGTATTTGGAAATTGGATTCCATCTGTGAACCAAGGCAAAAGGATCACCCTGTGCTAATTCGAGACGCTCTAGCCCGCCCCTCAGGAATAGCCGCAACTGCCCCATGGATCGTCAGGGCGGGTCCACCGATGTGGATTATTATGCCTGAACACTATGTTTCCCCTCCCTTTGGGGCATAAACGAACCAACGAGTGACTCCATCGGACCCGGATCGTCCGATCATACTGAGGCGCCTCGCAACAGCAACAACCACATAGGTGAAAATAATATAAATGTCAGCCAGTTTAAGCACTGACACCACCCTAGCTAGAAGGAAACGCATGCCCTCCCTGATGTCCTCTCCCGTTTCTGGTTCACAACCGGGATGTGAGGCTCACGAATTCACGTTACACAAAGCTATGTCACACAGGTGGTGCTTTGATCATCAACCACAAGACTTTGCTTTTCAATAGAAGCTTCGATCATTTTTTACTTAGGCATGCCACACAGGCAATTCACTCCATGCGATTGATACCCATCAATATATAACCCCTGAGCTCGTACGTCTCAGAGTAGGGCGTTAAGCAAGAGAATAAATTCTCCGCCACCAAACAAATATATATTTAATAGAAATCAATCGCACAGAATAAAATCCAATGTCAGACACATAGTCCATTTACAAGTTCATTCTGGGTCTGAACGAAACCGGAGGCACCTTGTACCCCGCATATCCATCGATCTCCAAGTACGTCTGGACGACCACCAACTTATTCCCTCCTCTTGGGTGTACAGCCCAATCAAGATCATTAGTAATCACCCAAACGACGTGAAGACCTCCGGTCTTCAACCATCGTCTTCATCCTCGACACCACATCGAATCAGTTATTCAGAATGGGATAAACTCGGTCTTTCTGAGTAACTCGCATATATAATAAACAAGTGTTACACAAACACAACATACGCCTCATTCCAATTCATCAATCACTAACCGTAAATTAATAAGGGAACAATTCCCCAAATATTAACCCCAAAGGCCGAAACCAACATCAGATCAATACCTAGGAAACTAATCAACTAAACTAATCTTCAGTTAGTTGCTAAATTTCACATTCTTAGGGATAGGTTCCCATTAATTTTATCAAAGATAAATTCTTTAAATTAATTCTTTAATCTTCTTTGAATATCAATTCAAACTAGTTGAGTTTAGCGAACCACACCGAAGTAATCATTTATTTTATTTCCCAATCCCAACCTATTCATCCCATAAAGTAAAACTGGTCATACTTCATATCGAACACCACGGTGTTATCAGTGAATTCAATTACCATTTCACGTTCAAATCTAATTAAAGATTTAACAATCGCCTGAAGCAAAACTGGTAATACTCCATTCCCGATATTTTCAATCTAATTAAAGATTCATGAAAACTCCACTTAGTTCTAATCTTTAACTGGGTTAAAGAACCAATGTCATTTAAAACACGGTACACGTTAAACCCACCTCACATTCCATTCTATTAATCTCTAACCGTAAATTAGCAAGAGAATAATTCCCCAAATATTAACCTCGAAGGCCGAAACCAACATCAGATCAATACCCAAGAAATCATTCAACTTAACTAATCTCCAGTTAGTTTCTGATTTTCTTAACTCAGTTGGGTCTACAAACAGTATTATTGAAGATACCGTTCACGACAACCCAAAATCACATTCCATTAATTATCGGGTTAAAGAACAAGTGTTATTTAAAACACCGTTCACTATAAACCCAAAAATCAATTCAAATTCAATTCCAATTAAATACCATTTAATTGGTACACTTCATTAAATCTAAATAAAAAAGATTTAATCTTTTTCTCAACTGGCTTTAAGAATAGTTGAGACGACCCGATTTCCCGTTCTCACGGAAACAAGGTTATCTTTTGGAATATAACACAGAAACATATAATAGCAGAACAGAATTAAATAAATACACCAGAATGAACAACAAAATATACTGGATAAAAGTAATCATCAGAGTTACACAGTATACAGGATCTTACTTAGTACAAATACAGTTCAGCTATACATAAATGTCTACAGCGGAAATAAACAAAATATGTACAATAGGAGCTGAACAGCATAAAAAGAAATAAATGATAGAATCCATCTTCAGCTCCAGCTATCCAGAAAGAACCAGCTAAACCTGAATACAAGGCTGCCCGTGGAAAAAGGGGCACCCGAGTTTGAGAGTGAAACAAACTACGAGTCAGTCATGGGACTGGTATGAGAAATCCACTCAACACATATATAATTGGCTAATCACAGGACCACGCCACTTTCGTGGAACGGGTTTACTCCATTGGATTGCCAGTGCTTTAAAACAAATCTTTCTTTTAAACATCGCTATGCTTTTTATAAAAATGAAACCGTTATAAGACTCAGTTCCCATCACACAATGCAACGCAAACCGGAGGATAGAGTTTTTACCTTATAACGGCCAAGATATGCTTGATACGAATAAAACAAAGGCATTTGATATTATTGCTAGTGTTTATATGTTTTGAAAACAATTTCAAATCATAACTATCAATCATAGACGGCATTAATGCCCCATACCACTATGTCGCCATATATAGGTATACAATCAAAACCGCACGATGTCGTATTTGGAAATTGGATTTCCGTCATGAACCAAGGCAAAAGATAGTCCTTACCGAATTCGAGACAATCTAGCCTACCATGTCTCAGGATCAGAGCTCGAGTGACCCTAGGAGCGACAGGGCCGGTCCACCGATGTGGATTAAAATGCCTGAGCAATACGTTTCCCCGCCCTTTGGGGCGCAAACGAGCCAACGAATGACTCCATCGGACCCGGATCGTCCGATCAAACCGAGGCGCCTCGCAACAGCAACAACCACATAGGTGAAAAGTATATAAATGTCAGGGCTGGTAGGTCACTGACACCACCCTAGCTAGAAAGAAACGCATGCCCTCCCTGAGGTCCTTCCTCCCGTTTTAGGTTCCTACCGGGGTGTGAGGCTCGCGAATTCACGTTATACACAAAGCTACGCCACACAGGCGGTGCTTTGATCATCACCACAAGACTTTGCTTTTCAACAGAAGCCCTGATCACTTCATCTTAGCATGCCACACGGGCAATTCACCCCGTGCAACTGATGGCTATCAATCACACAGAACAAATTCCAATGTCGGACACACAGTCCATTTACAAGTCCGTTCTGGGTCTGAACGAAACCGGAGGCACTAAATACCTCGCAAACCCTTCGATCAACACGTACGTCTGAACGATCACCACTCATTATCCATATTTCGGGATGCCTCCCAATCAGGACCTCGGTTACCATCCAAACGAGGTGAAGATCTCCGGTCTTCGACCATCGTCTTCATCTTCGAATTTCAATCGTCGGTCGATTATTCGAAATGAGAATTAACTCGGCCTTTCCAAATAATTCACGTATATTTAGAATTTCAAATCGATTTATTTCAATGGTTAAATTATTCGACAACACCAATTGTGTTCTTTATATAGTTTTCACACCAAACACCTTCAACCATCAAACATCACATAAATCAAGCAAATTCAGTTTATTTCCATTCCATATCGCTTACGATATTTTATAACTATTTATCGCTATTTTTATTTATTTTAAAATAGCCATTTTATTCAAAACGACGCTTCGGGCCATAAGGCGGCCGTGGCGCTGTTTTTCTTCAGATTTGATTTACACATATCTGAAAATCTAACCGTTGGATCTTCACAAAATTTACATCATTAGAAAGGTCTTTTCAAAACGAACCCAACGGTTCCAGTTTCGGGAAAATCCGACGGTCGGATCTCCCGGTACAATCGTTTGAATTTTCGATTTCAAAATACGAACTGCAGCGTCGTTATTCGATTAAATATAATTTTATTTATATATATAAATAAATATAATCGTTTCTGGCGCTGTTTTTCTTCAGATTTGAATTAAACATTCCAGAAAATCCAACCGTTGGATTTTTACAAGGTTGGTGCCGTTGGAAAGATTATTCCAAGGCGAACCCGACGGTTGAGGTTTCGGGAAAATCCAATGGTCGGATTTCCCGTACTAGTCGTTTGAAATTACGGTTTCGAAATACGAACTGCACGGCTTCGTTTCGTTTTAATTTTATTTATATTTATATAGTTATATAAATATAGTTCATTCAACAATTCCAATATCGTTTTAACTTCAAAAAAATTTCTAACACCTTAAATTTTGGAAAAATTTCGCCATAACCTCCCCTGCACCGGGAGCGTCGGGAAATCGCAAATAGCGTCCCGGTCCTTCTAATCTCAAAAAGAAAAAGAAGAAGCCAAGCGGCTAGCCAATAGGCTCAAAATCATCACCCAAACAAATCAGTAAATGTGTACCTATTTGTCGGGCACAAAATTTTATTCCTCTTCTCTAGCCCCTTCGCTATAACCTGTTCAATGAATATGCATGTACATATATATACAGTCCATATCATTTTTCATTTTATATTCAACTTCATATTCGATTTCTATTTGGTTTAAAAAACACCATTCATTCTAACGTTACATAATTAGGCGCAATTCATTTCATTAGCTAATTAATGAATATTTCAACTCATATATGTTTATTTTGAACAAGTGGCTATTTTTAACACTTCCCATTTCAACGATTTCTTACATACAATAAAAATGTGATTTTTATTATAAAACAATTCCTTTCAAAACACTATTTTTCTATATAGTTCAAGTTGGTGATAAAAATGGGATTTTTATCATAAAACAATTTATTTCAAAATATGAATACCATTCAACACATGAATTTCTAAACAACGAATGAATATCAATTCAACACATGAATGTTTTCAATAGTTTTTATATATATATAAAAATGTGATTTTTATTATCGAACTATTTATTTCAAAATATGAATACCATTCAACACATGAATTTCTAAACAACGAATGAATATCAATTCAACACATGAATGTTTTCTATAGTTTCTATATATAGATAAAAATGTGATTTTTATTATCGAACTATTTATTTCAAAATATGAATACCATTCAACACATGAATTTCTAAACAACGAATGAATATCAATTCAACACATGAATGTTTTCTATACAATGAATAAATATAGTTTAAGCATATGAAAATAATTCAAACACACAAATATTATTCAAAATTTCGGCAGCATAACGGCAGGGTAGTTACACCGGCACCGTCCCTAGTACGGCTCCTCGCTCTACCTTAAAACCTCGCGGTTTTTGACAATGGGAAACATGCATCTAGTTCGCACGCAGGCGGCATGTATATATTTTTATTCATTTCCACAAACTAATCCTAAGTGGTTTCAACCAAATATTTCACAACCACAAATGGGTATTTTTCAACCACAATCAACCAATATCAATCACAAACAATCCCAAACAATCATTCAATTTTCACCACAATTTCAACCAATAAATATCGTCCATGGTTTGTGGACGAGGGGCGTATATATATATATATATATATATATATATTTATATATAGCAATTCACTTTTACTTCACACATATATATATAAATTTTTAAATCAGAAATCTCACCAATAGCTATCCAACTTCAAGACTCTTCTTAATAGAAATCTTCGCCTATTTGTCGCTTTCACCCTTATTCTCTGCATATGTAAAAATAGAATTTTTACTATGCTATTCAATATATAAAAATATGATTTTTACATTTGCTTTCAACATATAAAAGTATGATTTTTACTTTTGCTTTCAACATATAAAAATATGATTTTTACTTCGACTTTCAACATATAAAAATATGATTTTTACTTTCGACTTCAACATATAAAAATATGATTTTTACTTTTGCTTTCAACACATAAAAATATGATTTTTACTTTTGCTTTCAACACATAAAAATATGATTTTTATTTCGACTTCGCTACAAATCTGATCTTTCAGAATCAGTTTTTATTTTTATAAAATTCAGTTTTTATCTCTTTTAAAAATTCAGTTTTAAAATCTTTGAAATAAACAGTTTTTCTCTTTTTCAAAAATTTCAGTTTTAAAATCTTTGAAATAAACAGTTTTTCTCTTTTTCAAAAATTTCAGTTTTAAAATCTTTGAAATAAACAGTTTTTCTCTTTTTCAAAAATTTCAGTTTTAAAATCTTTGAAATAAACAGTTTTTCTCTTTTTCAAAAATTTCAGTTTTAAAATCTTTGAAATAAACAGTTTTAACTTTTAATAAAAATGCAGTTTTTATACTTTTTAAAAACAAAACAGATTTTATTTTAAAAAATGCAGTTTTTATTTTTTTATTTCAAAAACAGGTTTTTATACTTTTTAAAATTCAGTTTTATAACTTTAAGAAAATTCAGTTTTATTCTATAAAAAAATTTCAGTTTTAAAATCTTTAAAACCAGTTTTACATTCCTAATTAAAAACACAGTTTTTAAATTATTATAAAATAAAACAACCAAATACTTACAGGGGGGGTTTCGTGAATCGTCGGGGCTGGAGGTGGCTTCGAGGCTCGTCGCTGGTTCGACGAACGGGGTAGGCAGGCGTCGATGCTTCGATCGATGCAGGGGGGGTAGGGTTCTTCGTCGGCGTCGGGACTCGAGGGGGGGGGGGGCTGCTTCGTCGGTGATCGTGCGATGGGGGGGCTTCGTCGGTGATCGTGCGATGGGGGGGCTTCGTCGGAGTTCGTGCGAGGGGGGGGGCTGGCGATTTAGGTTTTTTTTTTTTTTTTATTTCTGAAGAATGAAATAGGATTGAACGGGGGGGGGGGGGGGGGGGCAGGAGGAAGAATAAAGGGAGGGAGGGAATTAGATATTTTTTTTTTTTATTTTATTTAATTATTTAAAGTTGACTTTTACCCACGACCACGAAACGAGGCCCACCACCTGTCGTCCATAGCGTTTAACCCCCATTCCGAACACAATGGGATATGTATCGCAAGCTGATGTGATCGTTACAATCAGTTTCTGTTGAATTTACATTTAAATCATTATATTGAATTTTAAACGTACCTTTCAAATTACCGGGGTCACATACTAACTAGAAAAATTCCAGAAAAATATTTTCTAGCTTCGTATTGACGATACGGTCCTAACAAAACTAGTTTCGTCGAATTCTGAGACCGTTTGAAAAATGGCCAATTTCCATTCGATTAAAATCAACAGAAACTGGTCAAACGCGTTTTCTTTTGCCACGCTCACATATTAATTCGAAAAATTATGAAATTTGAAACCTAGCAATAACTTGACACTGCGGATCTAACAAAAGTGGTATCGTCGAAATCCGAGGTCGTTTGCAAAATGTCCATTTTTAAGGGCCTGAATTCCATAGCGACTATTCAGAATTTTCAACTGGACATATCTTTTGATTCCCGCTATCAAATTTCGATTGGTCGGATTCGTTAGAAAGATATTATCAATTAGATTCCATTAATTTTTGGTTTCACTAAGATCCGGATTGTTTTGCACCCGGTTTATTCAATTGAAGTTTGAAATCGAATTATCGAACTACCGCGCCATTTTCAATTCTATATATAATTATAATTAATTATATTCGTTTTCAAATGTCGATTCAAACTCAGTTTTCATCGCCATTATTTAAAATATTTATTTTAAATATTTAAAATCCATTATTTTAGACCATTTAAAAATTTTAAATTGGTTCAGATTTTCTGGGTCGTTACAATCTCCCCCACTTAAAACTTTTCGTCCCCGAAAAGGAACAAAGTCGAAAGTGGTTTGATAAATCTACAATCACACAACACAACAACCAATCCAATTGTTTTTAACCTTTTTAACTTTTCAAATATATATCTTTTATATATTCAAAAATTATATTTCTAAAACCAGACTATATATAAATATAATCACAAATACGTTATTTAAAAACATATTACTCCCGACTCGTTCTGGGGCACTTCTGACCCCATCTCTAACGAGTTGTTCTGATTCTGCTTTACTTATACTAGGATATTATTGATCCTATCTGTATAGAGTTACCCGTCCTAGAACACTACTGGTTCTATTTCTGACGAGTTCGTTCAAATGTTATATTCCAGAACTAAGCTTAACCAAAGCTCTGATACCACGTTGAGACGACCCGATTTCCCGTTCTCACGGAAACAAGGTTATCTTTTGGAATATAACACAGAAACATATAATAGCAGAACAGAATTAAATAAATACACCAGAATGAACAACAAAATATACTGGATAAAAGTAATCATCAGAGTTACACAGTATACAGGATCTTACTTAGTACAAATACAGTTCAGCTATACATAAATGTCTACAGCGGAAATAAACAAAATATGTACAATAGGAGCTGAACAGCATAAAAAGAAATAAATGATAGAATCCATCTTCAGCTCCAGCTATCCAGAAAGAACCAGCTAAACCTGAATACAAGGCTGCCCATGGAAAAAGGGGCACCCGAGTTTGAGAGTGAAACAAACTACGAGTCAGTCATGGGACTGGTATGAGAAATCCACTCAACACATATATAATTGGCTAATCACAGGACCACGCCACTTTCGTGGAACGGGTTTACTCCATTGGATTGCCAGTGCTTTAAAACAAATCTTTCTTTTAAACATCGCTATGCTTTTTATAAAAATGAAACCGTTATAAGACTCAGTTCCCATCACACAATGCAACGCAAACCGGAGGATAGAGTTTTTACCTTATAACGGCCAAGATATGCTTGATACGAATAAAACAAAGGCATTTGATATTATTGCTAGTGTTTATATGTTTTGAAAACAATTTCAAATCATAACTATCAATCATAGACGGCATTAATGCCCCATACCACTATGTCGCCATATATAGGTATACAATCAAAACCGCACGATGTCGTATTTGGAAATTGGATTTCCGTCATGAACCAAGGCAAAAGATAGTCCTTACCGAATTCGAGACAATCTAGCCTACCATGTCTCAGGATCAGAGCTCGAGTGACCGTAGGAGCGACAGGGCCGGTCCACTGATGTGGATTAAAATGCCTGAGCAATACGTTTCCCCGCCCTTTGGGGCGCAAACGAGCCAACGAATGACTCCATCGGACCCGGATCGTCCGATCAAACCGAGGCGCCTCGCAACAGCAACAACCACATAGGTGAAAAGTATATAAATGTCAGGGCTGGTAGGTCACTGACACCACCCTAGCTAGAAAGAAACGCATGCCCTCCCTGAGGTCCTTCCTCCCGTTTTAGGTTCCTACCGGGGTGTGAGGCTCGCGAATTCACGTTATACACAAAGCTACGCCACACAGGCGGTGCTTTGATCATCACCACAAGACTTTGCTTTTCAACAGAAGCCCTGATCACTGCATCTTAGCATGCCACACGGGCAATTCACCCCGTGCAACTGATGGCTATCAATCACACAGAACAAATTCCAATGTCGGACACACAGTCCATTTACAAGTCCGTTCTGGGTCTGAACGAAACCGGAGGCACTAAATACCTCGCAAACCCTTCGATCAACACGTACGTCTGAACGATCACCACTCATTATCCATATTTCGGGATGCCTCCCAATCAGGACCTCGGTTACCATCCAAACGAGGTGAAGATCTCCGGTCTTCGACCATCGTCTTCATCTTCGAATTTCAATCGTCGGTCGATTATTCGAAATGAGAATTAACTCGGCCTTTCCAAATAATTCACGTATATTTAGAATTTCAAATCGATTTATTTCAATGGTTAAATTATTCGACAACACCAATTGTGTTCTTTATATAGTTTTCACACCAAACACCTTCAACCATCAAACATCACATAAATCAAGCAAATTCAGTTTATTTCCATTCCATATCGCTTACGATATTTTATAACTATTTATCGCTATTTTTATTTATTTTAAAATAGCCATTTTATTCAAAACGACGCTTCGGGCCATAAGGCGGCCGTGGCGCTGTTTTTCTTCAGATTTGATTTACACATATCTGAAAATCTAACCGTTGGATCTTCACAAAATTTACATCATTAGAAATGTCTTTTCAAAACGAACCCAACGGTTCCAGTTTCGGGAAAATCCGACGGTCGGATCTCCCGGTACAATCGTTTGAATTTTCGATTTCAAAATACGAACTGCAGCGTCGTTATTCGATTAAATATAATTTTATTTATATATATAAATAAATATAATCGTTTCTGGCGCTGTTTTTCTTCAGATTTGAATTAAACATTCCAGACAATCCAACCGTTGGATTTTTACAAGGTTGGTCCGTTGGAAAGATTATTCCAAGGCGAACCCGACGGTTGAGGTTTCGGGAAAATCCAATGGTCGGATTTCCCGTACTAGTCGTTTGAAATTACGGTTTCGAAATACGAACTGCACGGCTTCGTTTCGTTTTAATTTTATTTATATTTATATAGTTATATAAATATAGTTCATTCAACAATTCCAATATCGTTTTAACTTCAAAAAAATTTCTAACACCTTAAATTTTGGAAAAATTTCGCCATAACCTCCCCTGCACCGGGAGCGTCGGGAAATCGCAAATAGCGTCCCGGTCCTTCTAATCTCAAAAAGAAAAAGAAGAAGCCAAGCGGCTAGCCAATAGGCTCAAAATCATCACCCAAACAAATCAGTAAATGTGTACCTATTTGTCGGGCACAAAATTTTATTCCTCTTCTCTAGCCCCTTCGCTATAACCTGTTCAATGAATATGCATGTACATATATATACAGTCCATATCATTTTTCATTTTATATTCAACTTCATATTCGATTTCTATTTGGTTTAAAAAACACCATTCATTCTAACGTTACATAATTAGGCGCAATTCATTTCATTAGCTAATTAATGAATATTTCAACTCATATATGTTTATTTTGAACAAGTGGCTATTTTTAACACTTCCCATTTCAACGATTTCTTACATACAATAAAAATGTGATTTTTATTGTAAAACAATTCCTTTCAAAACACTATTTTTCTATATAGTTCAAGTTGGTGATAAAAATGGGATTTTTATCATAAAACAATTTATTTCAAAATATGAATACCATTCAACACATGAATTTCTAAACAACGAATGAATATCAATTCAATACATGAATGTTTTCAATAGTTTTTATATATATATAAAAATGTGATTTTTATTATCGAACTATTTATTTCAAAATATGAATACCATTCAACACATGAATTTCTAAACAACGAATGAATATCAATTCAACACATGAATGTTTTCTATAGTTTCTATATATAGATAAAAATGTGATTTTTATTATCGAACTATTTATTTCAAAATATGAATACCATTCAACACATGAATT
Source organism: Allium sativum (assembly GCA_030737875.1). Classification (NCBI taxonomy): domain Eukaryota; kingdom Viridiplantae; phylum Streptophyta; class Magnoliopsida; order Asparagales; family Amaryllidaceae; genus Allium; species Allium sativum. The sequence continues at coordinate 41,882,138 of CM060916.1, forward strand.
TCTAAACAACGAATGAATATCAATTCAACACATGAATGTTTTCTATATAATGAATAAATATAGTTTAAGCATATGAAAATAATTCAAACACACAAATATTATTCAAAATTTCGGCAGCATAACGGCAGGGTAGTTACACCGGCACCGTCCCTAGTACGGCTCCTCGCTCTACCTTAAAACCTCGCGGTTTTTGACAATGGGAAACATGCATCTAGTTCGCACGCAGGCGGCATGTATATATTTTTATTCATTTCCACAAACTAATCCTAAGTGGTTTCAACCAAATATTTCACAACCACAAATGGGTATTTTTCAACCACAATCAACCAATATCAATCACAAACAATCCCAAACAATCATTCAATTTTCACCACAATTTCAACCAATAAATATCGTCCATGGTTTGTGGACGAGGGGCGTATATATATATATATATTTATATATAGCAATTCACTTTTACTTCACACATATATATATAAATTTTTAAATCAGAAATCTCACCAATAGCTATCCAACTTCAAGACTCTTCTTAATAGAAATCTTCGCCTATTTGTCGCTTTCACCCTTATTCTCTGCATATGTAAAAATAGAATTTTTACTATGCTATTCAATATATAAAAATATGATTTTTACATTTGCTTTCAACATATAAAAGTATGATTTTTACTTTTGCTTTCAACATATAAAAATATGATTTTTACTTCGACTTTCAACATATAAAAATATGATTTTTACTTTCGACTTCAACATATAAAAATATGATTTTTACTTTTGCTTTCAACACATAAAAATATGATTTTTACTTTTGCTTTCAACACATAAAAATATGATTTTTATTTCGACTTCGCTACAAATCTGATCTTTCAGAATCAGTTTTTATTTTTATAAAATTCAGTTTTTATCTCTTTTAAAAATTCAGTTTTAAAATCTTTGAAATAAACAGTTTTTCTCTTTTTCAAAAATTTCAGTTTTAAAATCTTTGAAATAAACAGTTTTTCTCTTTTTCAAAAATTTCAGTTTTAAAATCTTTGAAATAAACAGTTTTTCTCTTTTTCAAAAATTTCAGTTTTAAAATCTTTGAAATAAACAGTTTTTCTCTTTTTCAAAAATTTCAGTTTTAAAATCTTTGAAATAAACAGTTTTAACTTTTAATAAAAATGCAGTTTTTATACTTTTTAAAAACAAAACAGATTTTATTTTAAAAAATGCAGTTTTTATTTTTTTATTTCAAAAACAGGTTTTTATACTTTTTAAAATTCAGTTTTATAACTTTAAGAAAATTCAGTTTTATTCTATAAAAAAATTTCAGTTTTAAAATCTTTAAAACCAGTTTTACATTCCTAATTAAAAACACAGTTTTTAAATTATTATAAAATAAAACAACCAAATACTTACAGGGGGGTTTCGTGAATCGTCGGGGCTGGAGGTGGCTTCGAGGCTCGTCGCTGGTTCGACGAACGGGGTAGGCAGGCGTCGATGCTTCGATCGATGCAGGGGGGGTAGGGTTCTTCGTCGGCGTCGGGACTCGAGGGGGGGGGCTGCTTCGTCGGTGATCGTGCGATGGGGGGGCTTCGTCGGTGATCGTGCGATGGGGGGGCTTCGTCGGAGTTCGTGCGAGGGGGGGGGGGGCTGGCGATTTAGGTTTTCTTTTTTTTTTTATTTCTAAAGAATGAAATAGGATTGAACGGGGGGGGGGGGCAGGAGGAAGAATAAAGGGAGGGAGGGAATTAGATATTTTTTTTTTATTTAATTATTTAAAGTTGACTTTTACCCACGACCACGAAACGAGGCCCACCACCTGTCGTCCATAGCGTTTAACCCCCATTCCGAACACAATGGGATATGTATCGCAAGCTGATGTGATCGTTACAATCAGTTTCTGTTGAATTTACATTTAAATCATTATATTGAATTTTAAACGTACCTTTCAAATTACCGGGGTCACATACTAACTAGAAAAATTCCAGAAAAATATTTTCTAGCTTCGTATTGACGATACGGTCCTAACAAAACTAGTTTCGTCGAATTCTGAGACCGTTTGAAAAATGGCCAATTTCCATTCGATTAAAATCAACAGAAACTGGTCAAACGCGTTTTCTTTTGCCACGCTCACATATTAATTCGAAAAATTATGAAATTTGAAACCTAGCAATAACTTGACACTGCGGATCTAACAAAAGTGGTTTCGTCGAAATCCGAGGTCGTTTGCAAAATGTCCATTTTTAAGGGCCTGAATTCCATAGCGACTATTCAGAATTTTCAACTGGACATATCTTTTGATTCCCGCTATCAAATTTCGATTGGTCGGATTCGTTAGAAAGATATTATCAATTAGATTCCATTAATTTTTGGTTTCACTAAGATCCGGATTGTTTTGCACCCGGTTTATTCAATTGAAGTTTGAAATCGAATTATCGAACTACCGCGCCATTTTCAATTCTATATATAATTATAATTAATTATATTCGTTTTCAAATGTCGATTCAAACTCAGTTTTCATCGCCATTATTTAAAATATTTATTTTAAATATTTAAAATCCATTATTTTAGACCATTTAAAAATTTTAAATTGGTTCAGATTTTCTGGGTCGTTACAATCTCCCCCACTTAAAACTTTTCGTCCCCGAAAAGGAACAAAGTCGAAAGTGGTTTGATAAATCTACAATCACACAACACAACAACCAATCCAATTGTTTTTAACCTTTTTAACTTTTCAAATATATATCTTTTATATATTCAAAAATTATATTTCTAAAACCAGACTATATATAAATATAATCACAAATACGTTATTTAAAAACATATTACTCCCGACTCGTTCTGGGGCACTTCTGACCCCATCTCTAACGAGTTGTTCTGATTCTGCTTTACTTATACTAGGATATTATTGATCCTATCTGTATAGAGTTACCCGTCCTAGAACACTACTGGTTCTATTTCTGACGAGTTCGTTCAAATGTTATATTCCAGAACTAAGCTTAACCAAAGCTCTGATACCACGTTGAGACGACCCGATTTCCCGTTCTCACGGAAACAAGGTTATCTTTTGGAATATAACACAGAAACATATAATAGCAGAACAGAATTAAATAAATACACCAGAATGAACAACAAAATATACTGGATAAAAGTAATCATCAGAGTTACACAGTATACAGGATCTTACTTAGTACAAATACAGTTCAGCTATACATAAATGTCTACAGCGGAAATAAACAAAATATGTACAATAGGAGCTGAACAGCATAAAAAGAAATAAATGATAGAATCCATCTTCAGCTCCAGCTATCCAGAAAGAACCAGCTAAACCTGAATACAAGGCTGCCCGTGGAAAAAGGGGCACCCGAGTTTGAGAGTGAAACAAACTACGAGTCAGTCATGGGACTGGTATGAGAAATCCACTCAACACATATATAATTGGCTAATCACAGGACCACGCCACTTTCGTGGAACGGGTTTACTCCATTGGATTGCCAGTGCTTTAAAACAAATCTTTCTTTTAAACATCGCTATGCTTTTTATAAAAATGAAACCGTTATAAGACTCAGTTCCCATCACACAATGCAACGCAAACCGGAGGATAGAGTTTTTACCTTATAACGGCCAAGATATGCTTGATACGAATAAAACAAAGGCATTTGATATTATTGCTAGTGTTTATATGTTTTGAAAACAATTTCAAATCATAACTATCAATCATAGACGGCATTAATGCCCCATACCACTATGTCGCCATATATAGGTATACAATCAAAACCGCACGATGTCGTATTTGGAAATTGGATTTCCGTCATGAACCAAGGCAAAAGATAGTCCTTACCGAATTCGAGACAATCTAGCCTACCATGTCTCAGGATCAGAGCTCGAGTGACCCTAGGAGCGACAGGGCCGGTCCACCGATGTGGATTAAAATGCCTGAGCAATACGTTTCCCCGCCCTTTGGGGCGCAAACGAGCCAACGAATGACTCCATCGGACCCGGATCGTCCGATCAAACCGAGGCGCCTCGCAACAGCAACAACCACATAGGTGAAAAGTATATAAATGTCAGGGCTGGTAGGTCACTGACACCACCCTAGCTAGAAAGAAACGCATGCCCTCCCTGAGGTCCTTCCTCCCGTTTTAGGTTCCTACCGGGGTGTGAGGCTCGCGAATTCACGTTATACACAAAGCTACGCCACACAGGCGGTGCTTTGATCATCACCACAAGACTTTGCTTTTCAACAGAAGCCCTGATCACTGCATCTTAGCATGCCACACGGGCAATTCACCCCGTGCAACTGATGGCTATCAATCACACAGAACAAATTCCAATGTCGGACACACAGTCCATTTACAAGTCCGTTCTGGGTCTGAACGAAACCGGAGGCACTAAATACCTCGCAAACCCTTCGATCAACACGTACGTCTGAACGATCACCACTCATTATCCATATTTCGGGATGCCTCCCAATCAGGACCTCGGTTACCATCCAAACGAGGTGAAGATCTCCGGTCTTCGACCATCGTCTTCATCTTCGAATTTCAATCGTCGGTCGATTATTCGAAATGAGAATTAACTCGGCCTTTCCAAATAATTCACGTATATTTAGAATTTCAAATCGATTTATTTCAATGGTTAAATTATTCGACAACACCAATTGTGTTCTTTATATAGTTTTCACACGAAACACCTTCAACCATCAAACATTACATAAATCAAGCAAATTCAGTTTATTTCCATTCCATATCGCTTACGATATTTTATAACTATTTATCGCTATTTTTATTTATTTTAAAATAGCCATTTTATTCAAAACGACGCTTCGGGCCATAAGGCGGCCGTGGCGCTGTTTTTCTTCAGATTTGATTTACACATATCTGAAAATCTAACCGTTGGATCTTCACAAAATTTACATCATTAGAAAGGTCTTTTCAAAACGAACCCAACGGTTCCAGTTTCGGGAAAATCCGACGGTCGGATCTCCCGGTACAATCGTTTGAATTTTCGATTTCAAAATACGAACTGCAGCGTCGTTATTCGATTAAATATAATTTTATTTATATATATAAATAAATATAATCGTTTCTGGCGCTGTTTTTCTTCAGATTTGAATTAAACATTCCAGACAATCCAACCGTTGGATTTTTACAAGGTTGGTGCCGTTGGAAAGATTATTCCAAGGCGAACCCGACGGTTGAGGTTTCGGGAAAATCCAATGGTCGGATTTCCCGTACTAGTCGTTTGAAATTACGGTTTCGAAATACGAACTGCACGGCTTCGTTTCGTTTTAATTTTATTTATATTTATATAGTTATATAAATATAGTTCATTCAACAATTCCAATATCGTTTTAACTTCAAAAAAATTTCTAACACCTTAAATTTTGGAAAAATTTCGCCATAACCTCCCCTGCACCGGGAGCGTCGGGAAATCGCAAATAGCGTCCCGGTCCTTCTAATCTCAAAAAGAAAAAGAAGAAGCCAAGCGGCTAGCCAATAGGCTCAAAATCATCACCCAAACAAATCAGTAAATGTGTACCTATTTGTCGGGCACAAAATTTTATTCCTCTTCTCTAGCCCCTTCGCTATAACCTGTTCAATGAATATGCATGTACATATATATACAGTCCATATCATTTTTCATTTTATATTCAACTTCATATTCGATTTCTATTTGGTTTAAAAAACACCATTCATTCTAACGTTACATAATTAGGCGCAATTCATTTCATTAGCTAATTAATGAATATTTCAACTCATATATGTTTATTTTGAACAAGTGGCTATTTTTAACACTTCCCATTTCAACGATTTCTTACATACAATAAAAATGTGATTTTTATTGTAAAACAATTCCTTTCAAAACACTATTTTTCTATATAGTTCAAGTTGGTGATAAAAATGGGATTTTTATCATAAAACAATTTATTTCAAAATATGAATACCATTCAACACATGAATTTCTAAACAACGAATGAATATCAATTCAACACATGAATGTTTTCAATAGTTTTTATATATATATAAAAATGTGATTTTTATTATCGAACTATTTATTTCAAAATATGAATACCATTCAACACATGAATTTCTAAACAACGAATGAATATCAATTCAACACATGAATGTTTTCTATAGTTTCTATATATAGATAAAAATGTGATTTTTATTATCGAACTATTTATTTCAAAATATGAATACCATTCAACACATGAATTTCTAAACAACGAATGAATATCAATTCAACACATGAATGTTTTCTATACAATGAATAAATATAGTTTAAGCATATGAAAATAATTCAAACACACAAATATTATTCAAAATTTCGGCAGCATAACGGCAGGGTAGTTACACCGGCACCGTCCCTAGTACGGCTCCTCGCTCTACCTTAAAACCTCGCGGTTTTTGACAATGGGAAACATGCATCTAGTTCGCACGCAGGCGGCATGTATATATTTTTATTCATTTCCACAAACTAATCCTAAGTGGTTTCAACCAAATATTTCACAACCACAAATGGGTATTTTTCAACCACAATCAACCAATATCAATCACAAACAATCCCAAACAATCATTCAATTTTCACCACAATTTCAACCAATAAATATCGTCCATGGTTTGTGGACGAGGGGCGTATATATATATATATATTTATATATAGCAATTCACTTTTACTTCACACATATATATATAAATTTTTAAATCAGAAATCTCACCAATAGCTATCCAACTTCAAGACTCTTCTTAATAGAAATCTTCGCCTATTTGTCGCTTTCACCCTTATTCTCTGCATATGTAAAAATAGAATTTTTACTATGCTATTCAATATATAAAAATATGATTTTTACATTTGCTTTCAACATATAAAAGTATGATTTTTACTTTTGCTTTCAACATATAAAAATATGATTTTTACTTCGACTTTCAACATATAAAAATATGATTTTTACTTTCGACTTCAACATATAAAAATATGATTTTTACTTTTGCTTTCAACACATAAAAATATGATTTTTACTTTTGCTTTCAACACATAAAAATATGATTTTTATTTCGACTTCGCTACAAATCTGATCTTTCAGAATCAGTTTTTATTTTTATAAAATTCAGTTTTTATCTCTTTTAAAAATTCAGTTTTAAAATCTTTGAAATAAACAGTTTTTCTCTTTTTCAAAAATTTCAGTTTTAAAATCTTTGAAATAAACAGTTTTTCTCTTTTTCAAAAATTTCAGTTTTAAAATCTTTGAAATAAACAGTTTTTCTCTTTTTCAAAAATTTCAGTTTTAAAATCTTTGAAATAAACAGTTTTTCTCTTTTTCAAAAATTTCAGTTTTAAAATCTTTGAAATAAACAGTTTTAACTTTTAATAAAAATGCAGTTTTTATACTTTTTAAAAACAAAACAGATTTTATTTTAAAAAATGCAGTTTTTATTTTTTTATTTCAAAAACAGGTTTTTATACTTTTTAAAATTCAGTTTTATAACTTTAAGAAAATTCAGTTTTATTCTATAAAAAAATTTCAGTTTTAAAATCTTTAAAACCAGTTTTACATTCCTAATTAAAAACACAGTTTTTAAATTATTATAAAATAAAACAACCAAATACTTACAGGGGGGGTTTCGTGAATCGTCGGGGCTGGAGGTGGCTTCGAGGCTCGTCGCTGGTTCGACGAACGGGGTAGGCAGGCGTCGATGCTTCGATCGATGCAGGGGGGGTAGGGTTCTTCGTCGGCGTCGGGACTCGAGGGGGGGGGCTGCTTCGTCGGTGATCGTGCGATGGGGGGGCTTCGTCGGTGATCGTGCGATGGGGGGGCTTCGTCGGAGTTCGTGCGAGGGGGGGGGGCTGGCGATTTAGGTTTTTTTTTTTTTTTTTTTTTCTAAAGAATGAAATAGGATTGAACGGGGGGGGGGGGCAGGAGGAAGAATAAAGGGAGGGAGGGAATTAGATATTTTTTTTTTATTTAATTATTTAAAGTTGACTTTTACCCACGACCACGAAACGAGGCCCACCACCTGTCGTCCATAGCGTTTAACCCCCATTCCGAACACAATGGGATATGTATCGCAAGCTGATGTGATCGTTACAATCAGTTTCTGTTGAATTTACATTTAAATCATTATATTGAATTTTAAACGTACCTTTCAAATTACCGGGGTCACATACTAACTAGAAAAATTCCAGAAAAATATTTTCTAGCTTCGTATTGACGATACGGTCCTAACAAAACTAGTTTCGTCGAATTCTGAGACCGTTTGAAAAATGGCCAATTTCCATTCGATTAAAATCAACAGAAACTGGTCAAACGCGTTTTCTTTTGCCACGCTCACATATTAATTCGAAAAATTATGAAATTTGAAACCTAGCAATAACTTGACACTGCGAATCTAACAAAAGTGGTTTCGTCGAAATCCGAGGTCGTTTGCAAAATGTCCATTTTTAAGGGCCTGAATTCCATAGCGACTATTCAGAATTTTCAACTGGACATATCTTTTGATTCCCGCTATCAAATTTCGATTGGTCGGATTCGTTAGAAAGATATTATCAATTAGATTCCATTAATTTTTGGTTTCACTAAGATCCGGATTGTTTTGCACCCGGTTTATTCAATTGAAGTTTGAAATCGAATTATCGAACTACCGCGCCATTTTCAATTCTATATATAATTATAATTAATTATATTCGTTTTCAAATGTCGATTCAAACTCAGTTTTCATCGCCATTATTTAAAATATTTATTTTAAATATTTAAAATCCATTATTTTAGACCATTTAAAAATTTTAAATTGGTTCAGATTTTCTGGGTCGTTACAATAGTATTAATGAATACACCATTCACGAGAAACCCAAATCACATTTGATATTAAATACAAGGCTATGAATAGAAAATATATCGGCTTATATTCAATATCAAATTCTACGACCAACAAATATCATATTGGAAATAACGATATAAATATATCTTTCAAATTTCCATATCAATATCTGTATAATCACGAAATCCAACTTCGAAATATTCCAATGAAAATTTTGATTCAAATCCATTCCAATTCAATTATTGGAAATTCGGGTTACTTTTAAAACCATTTCAAATTCAATTTATTTATTTAAAAATAAATAGAATTATAATTCTAGTTTAAAACTAGTTCATTTCGATAAAAATATAATTTTATCTTTTCAAATATGGAATTTTTCATCCCAATTCTTCACAAATCATTTCTTATGATTTTAGACAAATTAATACTATTTTTAATAATTTTATCAAGGCCCGTACAGTAGATTTCCATCAACGGCCATAGAACTACACTTACAACGACCTTTTCCAAATTTGATTTGGACATAATTCCAAATCCAACCGTTAGATTTCAAATCACTTATATTCGTTAGAAAGCTCTTTTCAATACGAACCCAACGGTTCCGGTTTTAGGAGAATCCAACTGTCGGATCTCCCGCAATATCCATTCGAAGTCAATGGTTGAAATTCGCAAACTACCACGGCGCGGCGCGTTCTATTCAGGCCATTATATATAATATATATATTATATATTTCATCGATTTCCTTTTAAAACTTATTTTGTAAATCGTTTTCAAAACGATTTCAACTTCATATTCAATTTCTAATCAAAATTGAATATTCCATATCATCGATATACAAATGATAATATTTTCAAAACGTTATATTTTGAAATCACTTCCCTTTCTATATTCATTATAGAAATGAATAAAATCAATATAAATATCGTTCACGTCAAAATAGCGCTTATCTAACCAGCACGGCTTTATATATATTTCAATAACTTCGTTATTCTATTCAACAAATGAATATTTATTCTATTCAACACATGAATATTTATTTTTCTATTCAACACATGAATATTTATTTTTCTATTCAACACATGAATATATATTTATCTATTCAACCCATGAATGTTTATTCCATTCAACACATGAATTTATATTTCTTATTTTCCAAATTAGATTGAGGCCCAATCAATTACCATATAACGTTAATTATATGGATTTTGTACAACACATGTATATAACAGCAACGATAAATAATCAACCATCATCCAGAGTGCACCACACAACTACATAAGCATTAAATATAAATAATTAACGCTTACACCGTCTGTCAATCCATCGATTGACATACAACTAAACAATCGGGATTAGTGTACATCAAATCTATCCCAATACCCGTGTGGGGTTTCAAATCAACAAACACAGATTTTATTTGTGCAGTTGGGCGATGTGTAAAATTTATCGTCCCAATCAATATTAATCAAATCAGTGTATATAAACAAATCTCCAATTTGTTTATAAATATTTATTTTATATACACGTTAAAAATCATATTTTTAACAACAAAATATTTTCCACTATAAAATATTTTATTTCATTTTCACATCACATAATCAAATTTCACAACACAGCAATCAAACAAACAAGTCATCCACTGTCTGTGGACGACGGGTGTCGGGTGCTGCTAAGCACCGTCTGCATCCTATTATATATTTCGAATAGAAATATAAAATAAAAGTGAGGAGTTCTCACCGACTAGCTAAACCAAGCACCATGACTCTTCATATGTAGGAAATCTTCGTTGTGCTCGCCCTTCGTCAATTTAGTTCACTACATATATAAAAATCACATTATTATATTGTTGCTATGTATATAAAAATTACATTTTTATAATCACATTATATGGCCAAAAATCACATTCTTATAATGCTATTATATAGATTAAAATCTTATTTTTACAACGGAGTTCATATAATAAAGATTATATTTTTATCACACTATTCTCTATATAAAAATTATATTTTTATATCGCTCTTCTTCCAATAAAGAATATATTTTTATAACGCTCCTTCCTATATAAAAATTATATTTTTATATCTACTTCTAATATAAAGATCGAATTTTTATACCATCGCTATAAAAATCACATTTTTATTTCAACATATATATAGTAAAAAATCAAATTTTTATTTCACTACATATATAAAGATCAAATTTTTACTATCTATATAATATAAAAATCGTATTTTTATAATCTCTACTATATAAAAATCATATTTTTATTCTCATTAAAAATCACTACTCTATATATGATGATATATGTAAAAATCTCAACTTTTACATAAATAAAAATCTCACCTTTAACATAAATAAAAATCTCACATTTAACATAAACAAAATCTCAGTTTTATTAATATAAAAAGTGGGAAAACTTATAGTTGATTTCTAGAGAAGGGGCGCTGGAGGTTTGAGGGGGGGGGGATCGCGCTGCTGTGGGAGGTTGGACCGGGGGGGATGGGGGGGGGAATCGCGCTGCTGTGGAGGACGGGGGGAGGGGGAATCGCGCTGTTATGGAGGACGAAGGGGGGAATCGTTGATTAGAAGGAGGAGGGGCTGGTCGTCTTCGAGGTGGAGGAGGAGGCAGTGGGGCGGAGTTCATCGTTGGCGGCTGATGGGGGGCGCGCGATCAATTTAGGTTCTTCTTTTTTTTTCTTTGTTCATTTCGATTAGAATGAGGGGGGCCTGAGGAATGGAAAAGGGGAGGGAGAGATAAGAGGGAATATATAATAATATATATTATTTTATTTAATAAATTTCAAAAAGCAACCTTTTATTTCGAGCTCAAAATCGAACCCACCGCCTGTCGTCCATAACTAATTACCCCCATTCTGAACGCAATGGGATATGTATCGTAAGTTGTTCTATCGTTTCGATCAGTTTTCGTCAAAATATAAATATAAATCTATATATTGAATTTGAACGCGCATTTCAATTTACCGGGGCCACATACTGACTCTAAAAATTCCCGAAAAATATTTCCTAGCTTCGTATTGACGATGCGGTCCTGACAAAACTAATTTCGTCGAATTCTGAGACCGTTTGAAAAATGGCCATTTTCTGGTCGATCGAAATTGACTAAAACTGTTAAAACACGTTTAGCTTCGCCATGCTCACATATTGATTCAGAAAATTATGAATCTTGAAACCTTGCAGTAACTAGACATCATGGATCCAACAAAAGTGGTTTCGTCGAAAACCGAGGTTGTTTGCAAAATTTCCAATTTTAAGGGCCAGAATTTCATAGCGACTATTTTGAATTTTCAACTGGGCATAACTTCTTATCCCCGCTTTGAAATTTCAATTTTTCGGATTCGTTGGAAAGATATTCTAAATTAGATTCTATTATTTTTGGTTTCATTGAAATCCGGTTTATTTTGAATCATGTACATTCATTTGAACTTTGAAATCGAATTATCGAACTACAGCGCCATTTCAGGCTCGTTATATAATTAAAATAAATTATTTATATTCTAACGACGATTTGAATAAATATATACGTTCAAATTCTATTCAAATAAAATTACTCGTCGTTATTATTTAAAATGAATCATTTTAAATATCCAAAATTCGCTAAAATGCCAAAATTAAAATTTTAAATTGGCTCGGATTTCCGGGTTATTACAATATAGATATACCACTTTCAAAACTCAAACATAAATTCTGATGATGTTTCGAACCACAATCAGTACATCTTTGGGTGACTAAAGTGTGATTCGATATCTATCTAGTATATTTGAGGCTTCGGATACACGCTAGCTAGGTGTATATGCAAAAAAATTATATACTCGATTGTCCAGTATAAAATAAAATAATATATTCAAATACATAAAATGAGATTTTAAATTTTCAAAACTAATTTTCTTTTCATTTTTATTTTAAAAATTAATACTCTTCACACTCGTTCTAGGAGACTACTGATCCCATCTCTAACGAATTATTCTAATTGGATATTACTAATCCAATCTCTAAGTAGTCTTTTGTCCAGTTCTAATGAGTTGTACCCCAAAGATTTGAGCTAACCAGAGCTTTGATACCAAATGTAAAGACCCGAAAATTCCCAACCTTTGAATCGACCATAAACCAAACAGGTCTGAACCAAAAGTTTGAACTCCCCGAATACTTTAACTTTGGGAATACAACACATTTGAACAAATAACATAAGACTTTTATTACATCATAATAATGTAACATCAGAGTACAGAATATCAGAGTACATCGAATATAATACAATGGAAAATAAATTACAATAAATGAAATACAGTGCAGAGGAACAAATAAACTGATACAGCAGAAGTCTATCAATGCTCTGGACATAGCTCTAAACTTTGATCAAGAATCGTGCTCAATATATCTGCAAAATAAGCTACTCGACTACCCGTGTGGAAAAAGAGCACCCGAGTTTGCAAAGTGAAACAAACTACGAGTCAGTCATGGGACTAGTGTGAGAAATCTTTACTTAACTTAACTAGTTATAAGGCTAATCACAGGACCATGCCGCTAACGCGGAACGGGTTTACTCCATTAGATTGCCAGTGCATAAATAAAGTAAATCATTAAAACAACGCAATGCTTTTGTAACATCCCAGAAATTTTGACAACTGGAATAAGAAGTTAATTAAATTCTTAACTGTTAATAATCAATTTTATATTGATATTTGGGTTAGAGATTTATAAATCAAATACATTATTTTGAGTGTGAAATGAATTCGATATTTTTTCGAATGATTGGTTGAGAATCGAATATTTATTATGGAATATTTGAATTCAAATTGATTGGATAATTTAATTGGATTTTGAAAAAACCGACTGGGAAAATATAAACGGTTAAATTTAAAAATAAACGTTATAGACGAATTAGAGATTTTATTGTTAAATTGGTCTAATATGTCTGTATTTGTGTATATAGAGAAATAAAAATTTAACGTTATAAATTTGGAATGAAACAGAGTTGTTGGTGGACGAACGAAATAAAAACATCGAACCGATAAATGATTTAAAATTTATAAATATGTTGTACACAAATGGAGTCGGATTACAATTAAGTACATATAAATATATTTTTTATGGTATTTGGAGACTGTGGTTACGGTGTGAATATAAAACGTACATGGTAACAAGGGTAGGATTTAATATTAAAGAAATCTCTAAATATCACCTACCCCAAATAATCTACGTCGACCTAAGCTGAAAAATATGCTGCTATCCTACACCCTATTGATATAACATTGTTCTTATCCAATATATCTTCTATAAAATCACGCATTCGTTCACTTTTTCCTTCAGACAAAAATTAGTTTTCCCCAAATTAATCTACCCGAATTCACCGGCAGTGGCCTTTCGTAGAAATCAGCAGCGCCTCCTCTTCCTTCCGTTGATCGAAGACCTGAAGCCGCTACCTAGTTCGCAACCATCGACCCACTACAACATCTGTTGTCCACTGTTATCACCACACCTAAATCAAATCGCTTACCCTAATCGCCATGCTTCAACTTATTTCAAATCAAAATCCGTTGTCCCTAATTGAAGCAGCCAACTCAGACACCTAATCGTCATCATTTTAGCAACTTTCTGGTTCACCGCATTCACCTGTGCCTTCAAGCCCAAGGCCGCAGCCACCACCGAAAACCAGTTCGACATTTGTTGCATCTTCCCTGCTGCTTCCTGTTCGTCTCTCATGATTAAATCTTATTTCAAGTAATTTAGTTTTAAATAAATTAGAAGAATAAAGATTTAGGGTAAAATTTGTTAACTGTCGCCTTGTGGTTAAACTCTGTTCGTGAGATATCAACCGAGACTTAGATTTTCACATGTCCCTATTTACCCTCACCACGGTTTAAAGGATGAAACTTTGTTGTCCATTGTTGTCCGTACACTATTAACTATACATACATAGGCACTTATATATCTTAGTGAACCATGGAGTATATTTGTCCTGCTTGGTGGAGAAATGGGGAAAAACTTACCTGTTTGGGTTTTAGATCTGAAATACATATTCATAGTGTTTGTTGAATTGTAGTGTGTCTGCAGGTGTATATGCTTATTTGCTTATGTATACACGTATGTATTGGCACACTGAATCCTATTGTTTCATAGTTAAAAGGGAGATTAAGAAAGAAATTGTCTGACCTAGTCGTACTGCTTGTAATCTGCTAATTGTTACCATGTAGTCTTGACAAACTTGAACTATTGTTTGCTTTAGTTTAAACACAAAATCCCTTTCTTGGATTATAACCTTATCTGTATGTTGCATGGAATATTTGGGTTAAATCTATGCCATACATTTTATGGCATGCGTATACTCCTTAAAAATTGATCAAAATTTGTTGTGTCTACATATAACTATTAGGATCTGAACACATATAAGTGTGAAACTAAGCAGCATCCCAAAGTGTGATGTATTCCCTTGTTCCAACATTCCATACTAATTGTGTTAATAGTGATGAATCTACACATTGTTGAATCTGCAAATGATTTAGTATACCTGTAACAACCCGTAAAATGCGAGCCAGTTTGAAATTTTTATTTTGGCCATTTTAGCGAATTTTGATTATTTAAAATGAATTATTTTAAATAATATCGACGAGAAAATTTATTTTGAATAGAATTCGACGTATATAATATATACGTCGTCGTTAGAATATATAATAATTATATATAATTATAAAAGGAATTGAAAATGGCGCGGTAGTTCGAAAATTCGATTTCTAATTTCAAATGAATATACAGAATTCAATATAAGTCAGAATTGAACGAAACAAGAAATATTTGAATCTGTATAACTATATCTTTGTAACGAAGTTAACAAACTGAGATTTCATCTTAGAAATGATAAGATATGTCCAGTTGAAAATTCTGAATAGTCGCTATGGAATTCAGGCCCTTAAAAATGGACATTTTGCAAATGACCTCGGATTTCGACGAAACCAGTTTTGTTGGATCCGTGATGTCGAGTTATTGCTAAATTCCAAATTTCATAATTTTTCGAATCAATATGTGAGCGTGGCATAGGAAAACGTGTTTTGACCATTTCAGTTGATTTTAATCGACTGGAAATTGGCCATTTTTCCAACGGTCTCAGAATTCAACGAAACTAGTTTTGTTAGGACCGTATCGTCAATACGAAGCTAGAAAATATTTTTCTGGAATTTTTCTAGTTAGTATGTGACCCCGGTAATTTGAAATGTACGTTTAAAATTCAATATAGTGATTTAAATGTAAATTTAACGGAAACTGATTGTAACAATCGAATCAGCTTGCGATACATATCCCATTGTGTTCGGAATGGGGGTAAAACGCTATGGACGACAGGCGGTGGGCCTCGTTTCGAGGTCGTAATTGAAAGTCAACTCTTTAGGATAAAATAAATAAATTAATAAAAAATAAAAAAAAAATCTCTCTCCTATATTCCCTCTGCCCCCCCCCCCCGTTGTTTCATTCGAAAAGATGAAATCAAAATAAAAAAAAAAAAAAAAACCCTAGCGTCATCGACAGCCGCCCCCCCCCCCCCCCGAAGCGCTGCCGACCATCGCCGCACCCACCCCTCCCTCGACGAACTCCCATCGAAGCCCCCCTCCCTCGACGAGCCAACGAAGCCCCCCCTCCTCGTTTCAGAAACGCGACGCGCCCCTCGAAGGCTCCACCACCAGAACGGCCTACCGCACCCCCATCTCCCTTAGACGACTGCCGCACCAGTCCCGACCCCCTGCGCCCTCCCTCCACTTCCGGCGACGAGGACGAGCCCCCCCCTGTAAGCAATTCTTTTTTTATTTTATTTTATTGTCTTATTTTTATTTTATAAAACAGAATTTAGGAAAAAATACTGATTTTATATTAAGTTTAAATACTGATTTTATTAATATGTTATTTCTGTTTTTTTTATTAATAAGTTTAAAAACTGAATTTTAATTTTAAGTTAAAAGCAAAAAGGTTTAATCTTTTAATAGAAAAAGATTGTTTAGAAAACATATATGAAATTGTTTTGAAAATATATGTTGTTTTAAAAATAAAGATAACAACTTTGTTTTTATAAAGATAACAACTTGGTTTTTAGAAAGATGAAAACTTTAAATTGAAAAGTTGAAAACTTTATTTTTATAAAGGCGGAATTTTTAAATATATGATAGCGATATAAAAATATGATTTTTATATATCACATCGAAATAAAAATTCGATTTTTATATATTGAACTTCGAAATAAAAATTCGATTTTTATATATTGAACTTTGAAATAAAAATTCGATTTTTATATATTGAACTTTGAAATAAAAATTCGATTTTTATGTATTGAACTTTGAAATAAAAACATGATTTTTATATATGGAATAGCGAAGTAAAAATTCGATTTTTACATATGTAGTGAAAGCAGCAACGAAGGTGACAAAAAGGCGAAACGACGAAGACTTCTGCAAAAGAAGAGTCGAGATGGTTGGATAGCTAAAGGTGAGAATTTCTCACCTTTCAATTTACTTTTCTAGTTATATATATATACTAGGATGCAGACGGTGCTTAGTAGCACCCGACACAATCGTCCACAGACCATGGACTTGTTTGTTTGACTGTTTGGTGATTGATTTCGATATTGGTTTAAATGTGGTTTGTGGTGTGAAAAATCGAATCGATAAATTGGTTAGGATTAGACGTGCGCCGTTATAAGGCGAAGGAGTAAGGCTAGGTTAGACCCTTACTCCAAATTTTGTGGTTTGCATAACGAAAGTGAATTTGATTGATGTGTGAATGGCGTGGGCCTTCACTAGACCGGGGATAAGGCTAGGCCTTGTCCCGTTTCTAGTATCGTGCCGTTAGGCCGCCGAAATTTTCTAAAATAATTTAGAAAAATAAAAATAAAATGTGTTATCGTTAAAAATATAATTTTTAACGTGAATGTGAATAAATAAATATTCATTTACAAACCAGACGGTTTGTTTATGTACACCTATTTGAATGACGTTGATTGGGTCGATAAATTTTACACATCGCCTAACTGCACGAATAAAATATGTGTTTGATTGTTTGAAACCCCACACGGGTGTTAGGATGAAATTTGAAGTTCACTCATCCTGATTGATTAAATACGTCGATCGATTGATTGACAAGCTGCTATAAGCGTTAAATGTCTATATTTGATGCTTATACAGTGTAGTGCACTTTGGTTGATGGTTGATTATTCATCGTTGTTGATATATGCATGTGTTGTAGAAAATCCATATAATTAACATTATATGGTAATTGATTGGGCCTCATTCCAGTTTCAAAAAAAAAAAAAAAAGAAATATTTGAAATAGAAATATTTGAAATAGAAATATTTGAAATAGAATATTTGAAAATAGAAATATGTGAAGCCGTGAGGATTAGATTGACGCCATTTTGACGTGAACGATATTTATATCGATTTTATTCATTTTAAAATGAATATTGAAACGTGATTTCGAAATCGAATATTTTGAAATGAATTGAATTGAAAACGATTTCGAAATGAATTGAATTGAAAACGAATTCGAATTGAAAACGATTTCGAAATGAATTGAATTGAAAACGAATTCGAATTGAATTGAAAGCGAAGTGAAATAAATTCAAATTGAATTGAAATTTGAATTGAATAGAAATGGATTTTAAAACGAATTTATAAAGAAGAATCCAATTTTGATTTGAATTGAAATGGAAGTTGAAAATGTTTTTGAAACGAATTCAAAACTATTTATATAATTCGTTTTAAATAGGAATCGACGATATATATATTATATATATATTATATATAATATAATGGCCTGAATAGAACGCGCCGCGCCGCGGCAGTTCGCGAATTTCGACCATTTATTTCAAACGGACATTACGGGAGATCCGACCGTCGGATTCTCCTAAAACCGGAACCGTTGGGTTCGTATCGAAAAGAGCTTTCTAACGAATATTAGAAATTTGAAATCTAACGGTTGGATTTGGAGATACGTCCAAATCAAATTCGAAAAAGGTCGCTGTAAGTGCAGTTCGATGGCCATTGTTGGAAATCGACTGTACGGGCCTTGATAAAATTATTAAAAATAGTAATAATTTGTGAAAAATCATAAGAAATGATTTAGAAAGAATTGGGATGAAAGACTCCATATTTGAAAAGATAAAAATAGATTTTTATCGAAATGAACTAGTTTTGAACTAGAATTATAATTCTATTTATTTTTAAATAAATAAATTGAATTTGAAAAGGGTTTTGAAAATAACCAAAATTTCCAATGATTGCATTGGAGTGGATTTGAATCGAAATTGTCTTCGGAATATTTCGATGTTGGAATTTGTGATTATACGGATGTTGTTACGGAAATTTGAAAGATATATATTTATATCGTTATTTCCAATACGACATTTGTTAATCGTAGAATTTGATATTGAATATAAGCCGATATATTTTCTATTCAGAGCCTTATATTGAATATCAAATGGGATTTGGGTTTGTCGTGAATGGTGTCTTCACTAACACTGTTCTTGAACCCAGTTGAGAAATGATTAAATCTTTTTATTTAGATTTAATGAAGTGTACCAATTAAATGATATTTAATTGGAATTGAATTGATATTGATTTTTGGGTTTATCGTGAACAGTGTTTTAAATAACACTTGTTCTTTAACCCGATAATTAATGAATGTGATTTGGGTTTGTCGTGAATGGTGTCTTCACTAACACTGTTCTTGAACCCAGTTGAGAAAAGATTAAATCTTTTTATTTAGATTTAATGAAGTGTACCAATTAAATGATATTTAATTGGAATTGAATTGATATTGATTTTTGGGTTTATCGTGAACAGTGTTTTAAATAACACTTGTTCTTTAACCCGATAATTAATGAATGTGATTTGGGTTTGTCGTGAATGGTGTCTTCACTAACACTGTTCTTGAACCCAGTTGAGAAAAGATTAAATCTTTTTATTTAGATTTAATGAAGTGTACCAATTAAATGATATTTAATTGGAATTGAATTGATATTGATTTTTGGGTTTATCGTGAACAGTGTTTTAAATAACACTTGTTCTTTAACCCGATAATTAATGAATGTGATTTGGGTTTGTCGTGAATGGTGTCTTCACTAACACTGTTCTTGAACCCAGTTGAGAAAAGATTAAATCTTTTTATTTAGATTTAATGAAGTGTACCAATTAAATGATATTTAATTGGAATTGAATTGATATTGATTTTTGGGTTTATCGTGAACAGTGTTTTAAATAACACTTGTTCTTTAACCCGATAATTAATGGGATGTGACTTTGGGTTTATCGTGAACCGTGTTTTAAATGACACTGATTCTTTAACCCAGTCACAGATTAAAACTAAGTGGAGTTTTAATGAATCTTTAATTAGATTGAAAAGATCGAGAATGGAGTATCACCAGTTTTGCTCCAGGCGATAGTTAAATCTTTAATTAGATTTGAATGTGAAATTTAGAAACTAACTGGCGGTTAGCCAAGCAGAATGGTTTTCTGGATATTGATCTGATGTTGGTTTCGGCCTTCGGGGTTAATATTTGGGGAATTATTCTCTTGATTAATTTACGGTTAGTGACTAATGAATTGGAATGAGGCGTATGTTGTGTTTGTGTAACACTTATTTAAAATATACGCGAGTTATTCGGAAAGACCGGGTTTATCCCATTCTGAGTAACTGATACGACGATAAGTCGAAGATGAAGACGATGGTCGAAGACCGGAGGTCTTCACGTCGTTTGGGTAATTACTGATGATCTTGATTGGGCTGTACACCCAAGAAGATGGAAACAGTTAGTGATCGTCCAGACGTACTTGGAGATCGATGGATATGCGGGGTACTAGGTGCCTCCGGTTTCGTTCAGACCCAGGACGGACTTGTAAATGGACTGTGTGTCTGACATCGGATTTCATTCTGTGTGACTGATATCGGTTGCATAGGATGGTTTGCCTGTGTGGCATGCTAAGATGCAAATGATCAAGGCTTCTGTTGAAAAGCAAAGTCTTGTGGTGATGATCAAAGCACGGCCTATGTGGCATAGCTTTGTGTAACGTTTACTTCGTGAGTTTCACACCCGGTATGAACCAAAAACGGGAGAGGACATCAGGGAGGACTTGCGTTTCTTTCTAGCTAGAAGTGGCGTCAGTGGTTTTACACGCCCTGACGAGTTTGACTTATGTGGTTGTTGCTGTTGCGAGGCGCCTCGGTTATATCGGTTTCGGCCGATGCATTCTGGTCGGCTGACGGGCCAGACTTACACCCCATAGGGTGGGGAAACGTAGTGTTCAGGAATTTTAATCCACATCGGTGGACCGGCCCTGACGATCCAAAGGCTTGACTGAGTACTTGCCTGAGGGGCGGGCTAGAGCGTCTCGAATCGGTTGAGGATCTTGCCCCTAGCCTCGGTTCATAGAAGGAAATCCAATTTCCAAATACGTGACATTTGCGGTTTTATTTGTAAACCTATACATGGCGACATAGTGGCATGGGACGCTCATGTCGTCTATGATTGATACTTATGATTTGAAGTTGTTTTATACACTATGCACTTATTATAGTATCAAATAATCTGTTTAAAAACGTATCAAGCATTCTTTGGCTGTTATAAGGGAAAACCCTATCCCCCGGCTTGCGTCGCATTGTGTGATAGGACCTGGGTCTTATAACAGCTTCATTTTTCTTTATTTAGCATTGCGCTGTTGGTTTTATGCACTGGTATTCTTGGGAGGAAACCCGTTCCGTGTTATACGGCGTGGTCCCTTGATTTACCTAACTTTAAAGATAAAGATTAACTGTTTTAGTTCTCACACCAGTCACATGACTGACCTGGAGTTTATTGTTTTAACCTAAACTCTGGGTGCCCTTATTTTGACACGGGCAGCTAGTAGTTTTGGTTTTGCAGATTTATATTCACAGGATCCTGGTTTACAGCTGGAACGATATCCGAAAAGCTTTGTATCCGTATATCTTCTTCTAGTTGTGTATTGTATTATTTTCCGCTGCTATGTATTTAAATATAATTTAAATCTCAGATATTTCTGTGTAATATTTATTTGTTTATACTCTGTATATTCTTGTAATCTGGTGCATTGTTGTAATATACAATGAAATGTTCTTCTGTATGCGTTCTGTTGTGGTTTGTTCTCGAACTATCCGACGCTTTCCTTTACGGGGAAGTTGCGGGTCTTCTCAGTTGGTATCAGAGCTTTGGTTTACAAAGCTCAGAGAACAAGACACATTAGAACCATACGAAAGAATTCATCAGATATTGGATTAGTAATATCCAATGGGGATGACTCGTTAGAGATGGGATCAGTAGTATCCTAGAACGAGTGTGAAGAGTATATTTTTCAAAATGAAAACAAATTTTTGTTTTGAAAATTTAAATCAATTATTCGTATATGATTATCTCTTTATATTGAGTTGGACAGTCCAGTATATAAAGATTTTGCGTATACGTCTGATCCACGTGTATTTGAAATTTTAATATACTGGATGGATATAGAGTCACATTCTAGACATTCGGGGATAATTCTGATGATGTGGCCACATCATCAGTATTTATATTCGTGTTTCGAAGGTGTGATATCTATATATTTCCATTAGACTGGTGTGAGAACCAAATCTTATATAGCTAGAACACTTTGTTGTGAATTGGCATCAAAAACATGATTTTTGTATATGTATCAAAATTATGAATTTGAAACGTTAAATTCACTAATTGATTGATGTTTGTGTTGTTTGTTTATTTGTTTGCTAATTTTGAACCATTATGCCTAATAGCATCAAATATTGGGTTATATTGAAAATTGGTCGCATTTGCTTGCATATACATATATATCTTTGAACAGGTCATAGCAAGGAGGCTAGAGCAGAGAATAAAATTTGTTTGCCCGACAAATAGGTACATGTTTATTACATAATTTCCTGTTTTGTATGGGTGATGATGATTTTGTGAGCCTATTGGCTAGCCGCTTGGCTTTTTCTTTTTCTTTTTGAGATCTGAAGGACCGGGGAAGCTATTTGAAATTCCCCGATGCTCCCATTGCAGGGGAGGTTATGGCGAAATTTTTCGAAAATTTAGGGAGTTAGCCAAATTTTTGAAATTTTGAAAATTCTCAGAAACTAAAGAGTTGGAGAATGGAAGCCTGATCGATCGTAGAGCTGAATGATCAAACCACTTTCGACCTTGTTCCTTTTCGGGGACGAAAAGTTTTAAGTGGGGGAGATTGTAACAACCCGTAAAATGCGAGCCAGTTTGAAATTTTTATTTTGGCCATTTTAGCGAATTTTGATTATTTAAAATGAATTATTTTAAATAATATCGACGAGAAAATTTATTTTGAATAGAATTCGACGTATATAATATATACGTCGTCGTTAGAATATATAATAATTATATATAATTATAAAAGGAATTGAAAATGGCGCGGTAGTTCGAAAATTCGATTTCTAATTTCAAATGAATATACAGAATTCAATATAAGTCAGAATTGAACGAAACAAGAAATATTTGAATCTGTATAACTATATCTTTGTAACGAAGTTAACAAACTGAGATTTCATCTTAGAAATGATAAGATATGTCCAGTTGAAAATTCTGAATAGTCGCTATGGAATTCAGGCCCTTAAAAATGGACATTTTGCAAATGACCTCGGATTTCGACGAAACCAGTTTTGTTGGATCCGTGATGTCGAGTTATTGCTAAATTCCAAATTTCATAATTTTTCGAATCAATATGTGAGCGTGGCATAGGAAAACGTGTTTTGACCATTTCAGTTGATTTTAATCGACTGGAAATTGGCCATTTTTCCAACGGTCTCAGAATTCAACGAAACTAGTTTTGTTAGGACCGTATCGTCAATACGAAGCTAGAAAATATTTTTCTGGAATTTTTCTAGTTAGTATGTGACCCCGGTAATTTGAAATGTACGTTTAAAATTCAATATAGTGATTTAAATGTAAATTTAACGGAAACTGATTGTAACAATCGAATCAGCTTGCGATACATATCCCATTGTGTTCGGAATGGGGGTAAAACGCTATGGACGACAGGCGGTGGGCCTCGTTTCGAGGTCGTAATTGAAAGTCAACTCTTTAGGATAAAATAAATAAATTAATAAAAAATAAAAAAAAAATCTCTCTCCTATATTCCCTCTGCCCCCCCCGTTGTTTCATTCGAAAAGATGAAATCAAAAAAAAAAAAAAAAAAAAAAAACCCTAGCGTCATCGACAGCCGCCCCCCCCCCCCCCCCCGAAGCGCTGCCGACCATCGCCGCACCCACCCCTCCCTCGACGAACTCCCATCGAAGCACCCCTCCCTCGACGAGCCAACGAAGCCCCCCCCTCCTCGTTTCAGAAACGCGACGCGCCCCTCGAAGGCTCCACCACCAGAACGGCCTACCGCACCCCCATCTCCCTTAGACGACTGCCGCACCAGTCCCGACCCCCTGCGCCCTCCCTCCACTTCCGGCGACGAGGACGAGCCCCCCCCTGTAAGCAATTCTTTTTTTATTTTATTTTATTGTCTTATTTTTATTTTATAAAACAGAATTTAGGAAAAAATACTGATTTTATATTAAGTTTAAATACTGATTTTATTAATATGTTATTTCTGTTTTTTTTATTAATAAGTTTAAAAACTGAATTTTAATTTTAAGTTAAAAGCAAAAAGGTTTAATCTTTTAATAGAAAAAGATTGTTTAGAAAACATATATGAAATTGTTTTGAAAATATATGTTGTTTTAAAAATAAAGATAACAACTTTGTTTTTATAAAGATAACAACTTGGTTTTTAGAAAGATGAAAACTTTAAATTGAAAAGTTGAAAACTTTATTTTTATAAAGGCGGAATTTTTAAATATATGATAGCGATATAAAAATATGATTTTTATATATCACATCGAAATAAAAATTCGATTTTTATATATTGAACTTCGAAATAAAAATTCGATTTTTATATATTGAACTTTGAAATAAAAATTCGATTTTTATATATTGAACTTTGAAATAAAAATTCGATTTTTATGTATTGAACTTTGAAATAAAAACATGATTTTTATATATGGAATAGCGAAGTAAAAATTCGATTTTTACATATGTAGTGAAAGCAGCAACGAAGGTGACAAAAAGGCGAAACGACGAAGACTTCTGCAAAAGAAGAGTCGAGATGGTTGGATAGCTAAAGGTGAGAATTTCTCACCTTTCAATTTACTTTTCTAGTTATATATATATACTAGGATGCAGACGGTGCTTAGTAGCACCCGACACAATCGTCCACAGACCATGGACTTGTTTGTTTGACTGTTTGGTGATTGATTTCGATATTGGTTTAAATGTGGTTTGTGGTGTGAAAAATCGAATCGATAAATTGGTTAGGATTAGACGTGCGCCGTTATAAGGCGAAGGAGTAAGGCTAGGTTAGACCCTTACTCCAAATTTTGTGGTTTGCATAACGAAAGTGAATTTGATTGATGTGTGAATGGCGTGGGCCTTCACTAGACCGGGGATAAGGCTAGGCCTTGTCCCGTTTCTAGTATCGTGCCGTTAGGCCGCCGAAATTTTCTAAAATAATTTAGAAAAATAAAAATAAAATGTGTTATCGTTAAAAATATAATTTTTAACGTGAATGTGAATAAATAAATATTCATTTACAAACCAGACGGTTTGTTTATGTACACCTATTTGAATGACGTTGATTGGGTCGATAAATTTTACACATCGCCTAACTGCACGAATAAAATATGTGTTTGATTGTTTGAAACCCCACACGGGTGTTAGGATGAAATTTGAAGTTCACTCATCCTGATTGATTAAATACGTCGATCGATTGATTGACAAGCTGCTATAAGCGTTAAATGTCTATATTTGATGCTTATACAGTGTAGTGCACTTTGGTTGATGGTTGATTATTCATCGTTGTTGATATATGCATGTGTTGTAGAAAATCCATATAATTAACATTATATGGTAATTGATTGGGCCTCATTCCAGTTTCAAAAAAAAAAAAAAAAAATATTTGAAATAGAAATATTTGAAATAGAAATATTTGAAATAGAATATTTGAAAATAGAAATATGTGAAGCCGTGAGGATTAGATTGACGCCATTTTGACGTGAACGATATTTATATCGATTTTATTCATTTTAAAATGAATATTGAAACGTGATTTCGAAATCGAATATTTTGAAATGAATTGAATTGAAAACGATTTCGAAATGAATTGAATTGAAAACGAATTCGAATTGAAAACGATTTCGAAATGAATTGAATTGAAAACGAATTCGAATTGAATTGAAAGCGAAGTGAAATAAATTCAAATTGAATTGAAATTTGAATTGAATAGAAATGGATTTTAAAACGAATTTATAAAGAAGAATCCAATTTTGATTTGAATTGAAATGGAAGTTGAAAATGTTTTTGAAACGAATTCAAAACTATTTATATAATTCGTTTTAAATAGGAATCGACGATATATATATTATATATATATTATATATAATATAATGGCCTGAATAGAACGCGCCGCGCCGCGGCAGTTCGCGAATTTCGACCATTTATTTCAAACGGACATTACGGGAGATCCGACCGTCGGATTCTCCTAAAACCGGAACCGTTGGGTTCGTATCGAAAAGAGCTTTCTAACGAATATTAGAAATTTGAAATCTAACGGTTGGATTTGGAGATACGTCCAAATCAAATTCGAAAAAGGTCGCTGTAAGTGCAGTTCGATGGCCATTGTTGGAAATCGACTGTACGGGCCTTGATAAAATTATTAAAAATAGTAATAATTTGTGAAAAATCATAAGAAATGATTTAGAAAGAATTGGGATGAAAGACTCCATATTTGAAAAGATAAAAATAGATTTTTATCGAAATGAACTAGTTTTGAACTAGAATTATAATTCTATTTATTTTTAAATAAATAAATTGAATTTGAAAAGGGTTTTGAAAATAACCAAAATTTCCAATGATTGCATTGGAGTGGATTTGAATCGAAATTGTCTTCGGAATATTTCGATGTTGGAATTTGTGATTATACGGATGTTGTTACGGAAATTTGAAAGATATATATTTATATCGTTATTTCCAATACGACATTTGTTAATCGTAGAATTTGATATTGAATATAAGCCGATATATTTTCTATTCAGAGCCTTATATTGAATATCAAATGGGATTTGGGTTTGTCGTGAATGGTGTCTTCACTAACACTGTTCTTGAACCCAGTTGAGAAATGATTAAATCTTTTTATTTAGATTTAATGAAGTGTACCAATTAAATGATATTTAATTGGAATTGAATTGATATTGATTTTTGGGTTTATCGTGAACAGTGTTTTAAATAACACTTGTTCTTTAACCCGATAATTAATGAATGTGATTTGGGTTTGTCGTGAATGGTGTCTTCACTAACACTGTTCTTGAACCCAGTTGAGAAAAGATTAAATCTTTTTATTTAGATTTAATGAAGTGTACCAATTAAATGATATTTAATTGGAATTGAATTGATATTGATTTTTGGGTTTATCGTGAACAGTGTTTTAAATAACACTTGTTCTTTAACCCGATAATTAATGAATGTGATTTGGGTTTGTCGTGAATGGTGTCTTCACTAACACTGTTCTTGAACCCAGTTGAGAAAAGATTAAATCTTTTTATTTAGATTTAATGAAGTGTACCAATTAAATGATATTTAATTGGAATTGAATTGATATTGATTTTTGGGTTTATCGTGAACAGTGTTTTAAATAACACTTGTTCTTTAACCCGATAATTAATGAATGTGATTTGGGTTTGTCGTGAATGGTGTCTTCACTAACACTGTTCTTGAACCCAGTTGAGAAAAGATTAAATCTTTTTATTTAGATTTAATGAAGTGTACCAATTAAATGATATTTAATTGGAATTGAATTGATATTGATTTTTGGGTTTATCGTGAACAGTGTTTTAAATAACACTTGTTCTTTAACCCGATAATTAATGGGATGTGACTTTGGGTTTATCGTGAACCGTGTTTTAAATGACACTGATTCTTTAACCCAGTCACAGATTAAAACTAAGTGGAGTTTTAATGAATCTTTAATTAGATTGAAAAGATCGAGAATGGAGTATCACCAGTTTTGCTCCAGGCGATAGTTAAATCTTTAATTAGATTTGAATGTGAAATTTAGAAACTAACTGGCGGTTAGCCAAGCAGAATGGTTTTCTGGATATTGATCTGATGTTGGTTTCGGCCTTCGGGGTTAATATTTGGGGAATTATTCTCTTGATTAATTTACGGTTAGTGACTAATGAATTGGAATGAGGCGTATGTTGTGTTTGTGTAACACTTATTTAAAATATACGCGAGTTATTCGGAAAGACCGGGTTTATCCCATTCTGAGTAACTGATACGACGATAAGTCGAAGATGAAGACGATGGTCGAAGACCGGAGGTCTTCACGTCGTTTGGGTAATTACTGATGATCTTGATTGGGCTGTACACCCAAGAAGATGGAAACAGTTAGTGATCGTCCAGACGTACTTGGAGATCGATGGATATGCGGGGTACTAGGTGCCTCCGGTTTCGTTCAGACCCAGGACGGACTTGTAAATGGACTGTGTGTCTGACATCGGATTTCATTCTGTGTGACTGATATCGGTTGCATAGGATGGTTTGCCTGTGTGGCATGCTAAGATGCAAATGATCAAGGCTTCTGTTGAAAAGCAAAGTCTTGTGGTGATGATCAAAGCACGGCCTATGTGGCATAGCTTTGTGTAACGTTTACTTCGTGAGTTTCACACCCGGTATGAACCAAAAACGGGAGAGGACATCAGGGAGGACTTGCGTTTCTTTCTAGCTAGAAGTGGCGTCAGTGGTTTTACACGCCCTGACGAGTTTGACTTATGTGGTTGTTGCTGTTGCGAGGCGCCTCGGTTATATCGGTTTCGGCCGATGCATTCTGGTCGGCTGACGGGCCAGACTTACACCCCATAGGGTGGGGAAACGTAGTGTTCAGGAATTTTAATCCACATCGGTGGACCGGCCCTGACGATCCAAAGGCTTGACTGAGTACTTGCCTGAGGGGCGGGCTAGAGCGTCTCGAATCGGTTGAGGATCTTGCCCCTAGCCTCGGTTCATAGAAGGAAATCCAATTTCCAAATACGTGACATTTGCGGTTTTATTTGTAAACCTATACATGGCGACATAGTGGCATGGGATGCTCATGTCGTCTATGATTGATACTTATGATTTGAAGTTGTTTTATACACTATGCACTTATTATAGTATCAAATAATCTGTTTAAAAACGTATCAAGCATTCTTTGGCTGTTATAAGGGAAAACCCTATCCCCCGGCTTGCGTCGCATTGTGTGATAGGACCTGGGTCTTATAACAGCTTCATTTTTCTTTATTTAGCATTGCGCTGTTGGTTTTATGCACTGGTATTCTTGGGAGGAAACCCGTTCCGTGTTATACGGCGTGGTCCCTTGATTTACCTAACTTTAAAGATAAAGATTAACTGTTTTAGTTCTCACACCAGTCACATGACTGACCTGGAGTTTATTGTTTTAACCTAAACTCTGGGTGCCCTTATTTTGACACGGGCAGCTAGTAGTTTTGGTTTTGCAGATTTATATTCACAGGATCCTGGTTTACAGCTGGAACGATATCCGAAAAGCTTTGTATCCGTATATCTTCTTCTAGTTGTGTATTGTATTATTTTCCGCTGCTATGTATTTAAATATAATTTAAATCTCAGATATTTCTGTGTAATATTTATTTGTTTATACTCTGTATATTCTTGTAATCTGGTGCATTGTTGTAATATACAATGAAATGTTCTTCTGTATGCGTTCTGTTGTGGTTTGTTCTCGAACTATCCGACGCTTTCCTTTACGGGGAAGTTGCGGGTCTTCTCAATACCATTTCGTCCATCACGATTCCTTCAACCCATCGATATATCATTTTTTTAGTACGACATGTACTCTTTGTTTTGCATGCAATTTGATGTTTACTTATTTTGTTTTACCCTCTAGGGTTAGTGTTGATTAGCATGATTTGGATTCATTATTTGAAAAATGAATTGCATTATCCAGACATCATTTTTCAATGGTTCAGCATGTCATTTATTTCGTTAGTCTCTAGATAATTTAGGGGATGATCATTCCGTGGTATGAATTGGTTGAACCCCTATATAAACTTATTTTACTTTTCTAAAAAAGCCTAGTTATGTCGAGCACATAAATATTTGTCGAACTTGCCAGTAATATTTTATTTTTCCAGAAAGGCATGCATGCAGTTTTCTAATGCATGCCATGTTTATGAATATGATAATATACAAGCAAGATGAAAAAAATGAAAAAATGCAGTGCCTTCTAAAATTATATTTTATTATAACTAGTGCTAAATTGTTGATTCATCATATATGTACTAGTATTCCTATTACCATGAAAAGTAAAGATTGATTAGCAAATTTTATTTGGGTTGAATCAGTAAACCCAATTAGTTAATTAGAAACCTGAGTTACAACATGGTTTTCCCAACTGTCAATATAGGGATGATGCATTTTGTATTTGAAGAAAAAAAATATTCTTTGTTGCTAGTTTGTACTGCAACAATTTCTACATTTAATAAATCTAAGATTTCAAGCATACCGGTATATTCAAGAATGTGGTAA
Source organism: Allium sativum (assembly GCA_030737875.1). Lineage (NCBI taxonomy): Eukaryota > Viridiplantae > Streptophyta > Magnoliopsida > Asparagales > Amaryllidaceae > Allium > Allium sativum. The sequence continues at coordinate 41,912,609 of CM060916.1, forward strand.
GCTTTACCGGTATTGAAGATTACTGAAATGAAATACGTGACATTTCAACTTTTAAAAATGTTTTGATTTACACTCAGGTAAATTAGTGATGAGTGTAATAAAATTTGTGTTTTAATTGAGTATTGGAAGTAATTAAATGCAAAGAAATGGACATGTATACATATATATAAATATAAACATAAGTGTTTTGTTTAACTGTGGAATTGGATAAGGCTTAGATGTACATGATGTCAAAACATGCTATATATAGTAAAGCCTGTAAGTATGAGTATCATCCTTACTTGTAGTTAACAATTTAAGCATTCATTATATTGCTTCATGATTTTGCTTTCATCTCAACTTCCTGGTAGTCAAATTGAAGGTTATAAGAATGTTCAATTCCACATATTTATATAGTAAAGCCTAGACTTATATTATATTGTTAAAAAAATTAAATTAAATTAGTCTACATAAAAAACCTTCTTCCTTTCCATACAGTAGTTCGGCTACAAGATCTTATACTCATATTTATTTAGTTTGAGTTTTAATTCCTTGAAATATTTCCTGAAGTTGATGTTATTAACTATCCTGACAGTTATAAATAATATGTCAGCTCATGAGTCCCCCCAACTAAATTCTCATTATAAATAAGTAGTTTATATCACAACCAGATAAGGCACTTCATTTCTTGTATAAAGAAATCGCCTCTTTCTTTACAAAGATAAACATGTTTATCAGTTACTTCTTGCCTACGTATGTGTTGGTAATACCACAACAATATATATATGTATATGTATGTATGTATGTCAACTCTATTATTTATAGCCCATGCTTCTTGCGTTAACTCCAGTTGTTTCTTTATTTGAACTCAACTGGTTCACTTAGCATTTCACATGTTAATGTATGTATATTCTAAGCTGAACTACACTCGCACTACAATGTCAGACCATTTCAAACTTGTTTAATGCCATAGCACATACCATTTTCTCCATGAAAAACATCATGATGATAATTGGCTATAGTTTGAGATAAATATGTAGTAAAGTAATTATACCTGATAATATATTATGAAAGTTGTAACTACCCGTATTTTCCTGGAAAATTTTTGAATTATTTAAAATATTGTTTGGATTTAAATTATTCAATTTAACCATTTATTTTTGAAGAATGTTATTTTAAATTGATAATATAATAATATTTTAATTCCAAAATATTTGAAAAATGTTGAATTTACGACATAAGTGTAGACGGGCAGTTTAAAATGGTGTAATATTTTCAAATGAAATATGTTAACATAAATGACCTGAGCTGCCAACATAGTAAATGATATCGTTATGATTTAATTGTTAAACCACCGACTATCAAATGCATTATTCTTGGGCCTTTTTGGCGTGTTGTTTCGAAGAGACCGGGATGGGAACTAGACCCAAAACCACTTTGAATAAACTGTGCGAATGCGACTAACTTGAAAGAGATGGAGACGGAGATAATTGAAGACCGTAGATATTTATGAAATGGAAGGGTTGCTTGTAATTTCTGCTTTAGCGGCCAGGGATACATGTGACTCTGTCGTGGTTAAAATCTACGGATTTGCAAGGACTACTCGCTACTGGTCTATAGGGTGATTCCTAGGATGCGGTAGGAGAGTGCCTTCGGTTCATCCTGTTCCTGGATGACTTGTATGGACGAATGTCTGACAGGGTATTTCCAAAGGGACCGCGTACGTGGTTTTCTTCAAACGTACCAAGTTGGTGGCATAGAAGGGAAACTTCTTTAGCCTAACAACTGAAGTATTTTTGTGGAAATCAATAAAGTGATTTTTGGAGGATCTGACAATGTGGCATTCAAAGTGGTTGTAGATATACTGTGCTGAAGGATAAGCGTAACCTCTAGCCTCATCAACTGGAAAATGGCACAAAATCGAGTAGGCAGCATGGCTATGTGGGTCGTACCCATTAGGGTATATCATTACCTGATCTAGAGAAATCAAATGCCTTCGGTTGTCCCTTTTATTTTAACTGTATGCATGCAATCGGTTCGGTTGGCTTGCCCCTAACCATGGTGATGATATATTCAGTACTCTCAAGAGAAATGAGGGACCGGTCATGTGTGAGCCAGGCTGCAAGACGTTCTTGTTGAACCCCAATGTATTCGTCTTCGGAGGTACATTGTCGGAAGGTGGTCCCATACCTTGCTATAGTTGGAATCAATTCTCCAATACGAGCCTATGGGTTTTGATTGTTTGCTATATATGTAGAGCGGGAGATGTAAGCGTTCTACTAGATTGATATTTATTTATGATTTGATAAAAAATATTATAATATCAGAAAAGATATTGATATCAAAACTGTTTTGGGTTGTAGTAAGGTAAAAACCATCCGTGTTTATGTGTGGGATGGTCTTACTATTATCCTTTTATTTCAAAAAGGATTTTTCAAAGTTAAGCAAGTTGTTTGTGCTATGAATTTATCACTGAAAGTATTCCAGACTGACCTGGGTCAATTTTTCTTTGCTTCAAATGTGCTCGGATCTGACCGAGTATATTTACAGGTTAGGTTTTCGTTGGAGTTCAGGAGCTAGAAGCAGGAGGCTTCACCGTTAGATATATCAAGTGTATTCCCTCTGTGACAGATATACGTTGTACTCTGATGATTGGTATGTATATACAGTTTTTTTTGTATAAAGAGATTTGATATATTATATTTATTCGTTCCGGTGTGAGATTCTGATGTGTTCTTCTTCTTTCTCCTATTCTAAAATTTCTTTCTTTCTATTCTCACCCTCTAATTTCTTTCTAATAACAATCCAGTGTTTTCGATCCTTGGATAGTCGACGTGGTGATTTTATGTCAATTTTCGGGGTCGAAAATTCTTTGGGTCGTTAAAAAAGTTGTATATGTTTATCAATAAAAAACACACCATGCTGGCAACCCAACATTTTTAGAATAAGATGACAAGCCAAGCTATTAGGGTTCATGTATCCTTAAGCTAGATAGTGTGCTACCCATTCATCTAGATAATGAAAGTTTTGAGTTTTACTATGTTTCTCTTCTCGTCAAACAAATGAATCACCATGTATGTATGTTAGTGAAAATATTGGATTGCGTCGTCGAAACTTACTGTTAGCTGTCAAATAAGTTTCCCCCTGTCCCAGGCTTTGCATTCCTGAATTAATATTGCTGGTCTTGATATTGACTCAGAATACTTGCTTTTAGTTTGTCCATGCCGCGCATGAAGTTATCACACTCCCTTGTTCATTCACTGTAGGCATCTTGCTTATGCTGCATAGTTTATGGTTGCACATTATTTTACATGTACTTAATGCGTTCATGGTTCGTGTAACGACCCGGATTTTTGGCCGATTCATTTTAAACATTTAATATGGTTTTAAATATTGAATTTATAATACAAATGGTATTTTATTGGGTTATCGATCAAATAATCAAAATACAATTTATTTTGATAATTATCGAAATACGAGAACTGAATAATTTAATTCAAATGTAAAATTGAATCGAAACAGTTTAGATGATCAATATATATATATATATAATTCAAATATGAACGATGATAATAGTAATTTATTGTTGAAGAATTTATTTGTTTTTGTTTTTGAATTTTAATTATATTATATTAATTTATTCTGGTTATTTATATTTACGTTCGAATTAAATATCAAAATATATTCAGTTTAGTTCAGAATAACGCAATGATATTGAAAAGACGGTCGGCAGCGGTTCGTGGTTTAAATTAATGAAACCCGAGATATTTGATTGTGGATAGGATCAAAATCTAATCAGAATCCGTTTAAAAAGAAATAAAATCTCTTTAAATCAAATCGAATTAAATAAAAATCAAATCCAAATTTAATATGTATGTACTTCATGAGACCACCCTTAAATATACACGTACGAGCTGTTCCCTGTCTCCAATTATAAAATGCAAGCTTCTCTTTGTTTTTCCTCGATGACCATGAAAAATAAAAGGCATACACTTTCCTCTCCAATTTCATTCGAAAGCATTTTATTTTGTTCTTTCCCAGTGAGAAATCGAAAAAAACTCCTCTGTCAAAACAAAAGGGAAAATGGCCACTGCCAAGTTTAAACTCTTCGAAGCCGACTACACTGTTTTAGAACCAATTCCACTCCTTGTTTCATTTACTTCCTCTCAGTCATCAAAACCAAAATCACAGTTTCTTTTTCCCAATTAAAATCGAAAAGCGAGAGCTACAAATTTAAATGGTCACTTCCACTTGAAATTCAAACACTGTGAAATCGAAAATTGGTGGATTCGAGGAAGGCTTTAACCTTGTACCTCTCGATCTTCATGCGACGTTAGTAGCTTGACCTCAGCATCGTGAGTTAGGGCAGAAAGATTTCTTCGATTTGGGTAGGACTTCGATCGAGAGAAAAGGAGGCCGATGACTACCTGAAGCCTACATGCGATGGATGTAGGGTGAAGTGACAGGCAGGCCGATTGATGGAATTCTGGTGTTTCGAAGAGGATTCAGGGGTGTTCAAAGGGTTCGTTCTATTAGTCGTTGTTTGCAGTGATGTTATAGTTGTTGTTGAAGTCGGTGAATGCAGGTGGTTCTACAGTTGGACTATGGTAGCAGGCAGTTCGGTGAGGTTGCAAGCGTTCGAATGTAGGGGAAGGAAATATGCTGTTGATTTCCTGAAAGGTCACGCAAGTCTGGTTTCGATTTGGGTAAAATTTGGAAATGAGGTGATGTCAGCAAGGTGTTTGAATCAATGTTGCAGTGGTGGTGATTGCAGCTGTTGAGGCAGGGGAGTTCAAAGCTAGGCCAAATGAGGTGGTTTTGACTTTCTTATTGGACTGCGGAATTTATTGAGTTGTTGTGTGATGATGGACTAAGTATTTGGGATACGACAAATGTAGTTGGGGACTTTGCAAGCAATTGTAGTAGGCAATAGTGATGGCATTTTGGATTGGTTGTCATGTTAATGCAAAGCAGTAAGGTATATCTTGTTTATTTATAAACGTAGTAAATATAACATATAAAGTTTAATCAAACATTACAATTAAATAATCTTAGGTACAAGGGAATTTCATTTGAGTAGATTCGAAGGCGAGACGATAGAGAATTTTTAATGGATATGCGGCAATTAAGATCACGGTGAGTAAATCTCACTCACCTTTCATTTAAAATTATTTTTATTAGTTAAAAATAATTGTTGTTGCTTGTTTGAATGCTGTTTGGTTGATTTAAAATATATTAGTTATTTAGGGTGGACTAGTATATTATATATTGGTTTGATGATTGGTTGGATTCCCGCAGTTTCATTAGCGGATGCCCGCAGTATCATTAGCGGATGACCCTATGCCCACATAAATAAGGGGATCCCCTTTTATACCGCGATATCCTGCCTCGAAGCAGGATGGGTATTATTTTTGTTAACTAACGTCTGTGGATGTAGGGAAAAACAGGTTGGAGGAATCCAACTGGATTCCTCAAAAATATATTATCTGTTTGTTTGTTTGCTTGATTTCATATATTCATATATGACATGTTAGAAATCAAATGATTGGAAATTGGAGGATTTGATTGTTCTAAATATCACTGGGATAAATGTTAATTTATTTAAAATATCGTGGAAAGGGTATTTGAGATTTAAAGGGGAAAAGTCTATTTTTGAAAAATAGAATTTGAATTTTTAAATAGATTTGGAAAAAACAAACTTGTTGAAAAATAAAACAAATAGTTCTCTTATAAAAGAAGTTATAAATAGTTCTTTTATAAACACAGTTTGTAAATGAAGTAAAAAGAATTATCATTGGATAATTCAGGAATAAAAATATGAGTGTGAAATTAAAAAGGGAAATCTAATTTCCAAAAGTAGAAATATCGATTCCAAAAGGAATTGAAATCAAGACTTGTTTAAAGAATGGATATAGAAAATATAAAGGAATTCTATATAGAATTTGAATATCGAAATTAAATTGGAATTTGAATAAAGAAATTTTAAAAATGGAATTTGAATATAGGTAATTCAATTTGATTGAAAATAGATTTGAATATAGAAATTCAAATGAAGTTTTGAAAATAGATTTGAATATAGAAATTCAAATGAAGTTTTGAAAATAGATTTGAATATAGAAACTCAAATGGAGATTTGAAATAGAATTCAAATTCAAATGGAGATTTGAAATAGGATTTGAATTCCAAGGAATTGAAATAGAATTTGAATTTAAAGGAATTCAAATGGATTTGAATAAAGGAAGTTCAAATGAAAATAAAAATATAGTATTTCGATATAGGTATTCAAACGGAGTTTAAATATAGAATTTGAATATAGAGATTCAAATGGGAATTTTATATAGAAACTGAATACAAAAATTCGAAGAGAATTCAAATCTAGATTTTGAATATAGAAATTTAAACAGATATCGAATATAGAAAATTTAAAGGAAATTCAAATATAGAATTTGAATATAGGAATGTGAATAGAATTTGAATATAGGAATGTGAATAGAATTTGAATAAGGGAATTTGAAATAGAGTTCAAATAAGAGGATTTAAGTAGAATTTTAATAATAAAGTAAAAAGGAGTTTGAATATTTGAAATTTCAAAATAGAATTGAATCGGAGTTTGAATATTTGAAATTCAAATAAAATAAATATAGAATTTGTATTCGAAGAGAATTGAATAGGGAATATGAATGCAGAATTCAAAAAGGAATTCAAATGGAATTTAAATTGTAGGATTTGAATATAGCATTCAAATTGAATTTTAAACTATGGGATTTAACTATATAATTCAAATGGAATTTGAAATATGGAATTTGAATAGAGGATTCAAGTAGAAGTGAAATTGGAATTTGAATATAGAATTCAAATAAAAGTGAAAATGGAGTTTGAATCAAGAAAAATTCAAATAGAATTAAAAATGGAGTCGAATTTATATAAACGAAGTTTTAAAATGTTTATATATATAAATATAATTGAAACGAACTTGCCATAGCGCTGCAGTTCGTAAATTGTCGTTTCGAACTTCAATTGGATATATGGAGCTCAATTGAAGTCGGAATTCTTCAAAACAAGAAACGTCGGGACCGATTTGACAATAGTTTTCTAATAGAAAGAAAAATCTAGATTTCGTCGAATAGATTTTGAGTTACATCAAAATCAGATTTTTAGAAAAACAGCGCCAGAACCATTATAAAACCATAATGGTTTATTTAAATAAATAAAAGGATTTTTATAAATAAAAAAATTCCGAATTTCCATTAGAAAAATTCAGACTGGAGATATAAAATAAATATGAACTCCAATGAAGTAAGTGAAATGATTTTTGAGACAAAAATCAGTTTTTTAACAACTGGATAGAACCAACTAATCTGGAGTATATTTAGTTAAATGGGACTTCGAATGGATATTGGGCTTTGAGTAAGTGAATTCGATTTAAAAATTTATATTCAAAATCGAAAAAGCAACTAGAATTGAAATTTGAAATTCAATTTGGTTATGAGCAAGTTAAATACTTTATTTGAACATGTTATGTTCAAACAAAGAAGTGGAATAGGCAATTTAGCTAATTAAAGAATAATTGAGCGAAACTGAATTAAAACGATTGGATTGAGTTGAATTGAATCGGAAATAGGTGAACTGGTGTTAAACAGATATGGGATGGAGTATATGAAGATTTTTATTTATGTGCCGGACAAAAAGGTACATGTTTAAATTCATATATGAGGTTTTATGCGCCGTATCGGCAAGCTGCTTGGTTTTTCTTTTTCTTTTTGGACTGGTGAGGGCCATGGGAGGCTATTTGAAATATCCCGAAGCTCTAGGTGCAGGGGAGGTTATGGCGAAATTTTCCGGAAATTTAAGGAGTTAGAATATTTTTAAGATAATTTTGATAGTTAGAAATCTACATATCGATATATGTAGAGTTCGATAAGGTAACGAAATCAAAACAGAATATTGTAAACAAAAAGGGAAATCTATAAAGTAGAAATAGAAAGCGAACATATATACATATTTTAAAAATGAATAATTGTTTTTATAGTGTGTTTATTCGAGGTTAGTGGTTTTGCCGTTTTGAAGTTGAGGATGTTTTCAGTCAAGGTCTGAGAGGTAATTTTACCCCAACTTGATTGATTTCATTTTTAATGGATAAATAGAAAGATCCAGTCTCGAAGAGAAGTGTTTGAATAATAGTTTGGTCGAATAAAATATTTTGGGTTGTTTGTAACTAAGTTGTATACAACATTCGTTTTAACTCAAGTGATTGAATTTTGGAAATATAAAAGTAAATATTTCCTAAGTATTGTAACACCCCACCTCCGCTAGGGTCACTCGCAAAGGAATGCACTAGCTTTAGAGGGGTATTAATGGTAAACATGTACATAAATATTACAAGACAGAACATATAAAAATAGCGGAAGTAAAACCAACTTTCATATCATTAATAAATAAGGTCTAAAGCCTTTTACATCAGAGAATTTCTTACATGGAAACCTGTCTTGCAATAGTAAAGAAGCATAAAAACCTTTTCATAAATTATTCCCCAAGTAAAACAGTAAAGTAGCCATAGCCAAGAAAAGTCCGAGCCATACATGATGACCTTCAAATAGGAGAAGTCCGAACTAACAATAGCATTTCCTTCCTGTAACCTGGGGGGGGAACGGAAGACAAGAGGCGAAACAAAACAGGGTCAGTCATAAAGACTGGTAAGCCCTATCTACTATCAGTATATAAACTAGTAAAGTTAACTAGCATGAGGAACTGAGATGAACATAAGTATGATGACAAGATAGATAAGCTAAACCAAAATAACATGACGAACTATTGTACCAAGAAAAACGAGTGTGTCAAGATAAACTACGGTGTCAAGATAAATCAAGGTATCACATTGTCAGGTTTCTATCAAGTATATTATCCCAAGGTATCTATCATGTATAACATCCTAAGGTATTATCATGTATATTTGCTCTGCACCTCTCGTACTAGTATCCCAACCCGCGTTATGTGTTAACTATGAATGTCCCTTGCCCTATGTCATGTAATGGTCCGTGTCAACCTAATATATAACATATGTTGGTTTTTCCAACTCGTATGTTTCTTTCCCTGTATAAGTTCAGTCTTTGCCGTAGGCCGTACGGGCTTCCCCATGTAAATCTATACCACCTCATCGTAGTACCATTTTATCCTTGAAGTTGTTTAGGACTGCTACCCTTGGTCTGGTTATGTTCTCTTACCATGAACTATCGCGTGTTTACCTAGAGTTTATGCCACTTAGGACCGCTAGGGATTATGCTACCTAATGAATGTTTTCGTGTCTCGGTTTGGGTTTTTAGCCACCTAGGGCTACTAGGGATTATGCTACCCGTCAACCATGCCCTTTAATCCCACGTATGAATCGTGAATCGTTTTCCATGTCCAGATGCACATGTATCTTAAATGTTCCATCCGAGTTCCGTGCCAGGGAAAATCAAGAAATACAGAACTCGGTCTGAAGTTTTAAGTCATCTGCCGGTGCAGATATCAAGGTCTGTTTTTGTATCCGTGGCTATGGTCCCACGTGACCCCTCCCTCAACTACTGAAAGGCAAAACAAGAAAAGTCATGTGTGAGAAGTACGCTACAGCCATCGATACCCTCTTTCCGGACGGCTAACCTCACCCATACCTAGATAGCAAGTATGGTTTGTTGGGTGTTCTCTGCCTTTCCGTATGTACCCGATTGACTAAAGATGGTTGGTGGCCGACGAATGTGCTATCCAGGGCTACTGTGAAAATATCGCCGACCCCACCCTAATCCACCCCAGTCTTTAGGTTGCTCGCACAGCAACCAAGGCATACCCTTGGCTCTTCTACCGCAGACCTTAACCTCTGTGAGGCCAGGTTTCATGGACCATTCGCAACCTCACAGAGGGATACCAAGAGTATCCTCACGTTCCCTGAAGCTACCGTTTCGTCACCCAGTTCGTTGGAGCCTTTATCTAAATCAGATATTGCTCCACCTCGTATTTTAAGCGATGACCTACCGTATCGGGTTACTCATCTATCTGTGAACTGGTCCCAATCCCTTGACTAAGAATTATTACTTAGTTCCCTAAACTAAGGTTTTGTCTAATGGGTTAAGTATTGTCATTTAAGTTCAAGACTTAATCTGCCTACGAATCATGTCAAGATTTGGCTAAGTATTCAAGTCCAAGACCTAGCCCTACAAGTTGGGTAAGTATACCAAGAAGCTCATGACTTAGCCTTATTCAATCAACAAGTCAAATTGGTTAAGTATTTGTTTATCTTACCTTATCAGCTTATCGTGGTAGATTGGTTAAGCACAGATTATCTTAACCTCATCGGATTATCGAGTCGGATTGGTTAAGTATAGGTTAACTTAACCCCATCCACTAATCGTATTAGAATGGTTAAGTATATTTAAACGGTCTTGTGACTTAACCCTATCAAGTTCTCACATTAGATTGGTTAAGCATGGTTGCTTAACCTTATAAAATCATCATGTATAATTGATTTAGTATAAGTTACTTAAGCCCATTAAATTATCATGTTAAGTTGGTTAAGTATGGGTTACTTAACCACATTGAATTACCAAGTTTAGATTGGTTAAGTGTTTAACTTAACCCTATCGAATTATTGTGTTTAGATTAGTTAAGTGTAGGTTACTTAACCCCATATAATTACCGTGTTTAGATTAGTTAAGTGTAGGTTACTTAACCCCACCTAATTACCGTGTTTAGATTAGTTAAGTGTAAATTACTTAACCCCATCCCCTAATTGTCTTATATGCATAAGTGTCATTAAGAAATCAAGCCCGGTCCCACTTAACCTACCTATTCGTGTCATGTCGGTTAAGTGTCATTAGTCAAACTTACTTACCTTATCATGTGGCATTAATTTAATTAATGCACTCTCAACCTCTCACATTAGACTTTGTTGTGGTTACTAGTTAAGTCGGGCGGGTCCGGGTAGTTTTACACCACAACCTAGTCTAACCTCGGGTCTTAAGCGCGACATGACCAACTTCTCACATTGGATCCTATTGTTTGTAGCCACTAGTTAAGCCGGGCGGGTCCAGGTAGATTTATGCTACAAACTCAACCCAACCTCGAGTTGGCCATTTTCATGTTTGGTCTAGTGTCTTGTTACACTTACAACCCATACGTGTCAAGTTTTCAAGTCCCATGTTCATAGCCAAAACTACATGTTGTCATGTTTATACCAATTTACCCAAATCATGTTTCAAGTTATTAAAGTTTACCCATAACGTAACCCCAACGCTTTTAAACTCGCATATACATTCGCAACAACGCATAATGGATTAAAAGAAGGAACTTGGCAAAGGTACGACAAAAGGGGTATAAGGCCGCAAGTTAAACATGGTGGCATATGAGACATAGTGTGTTCACAAACTTGCATGCTACATTATTAAGCCCCAAAAACATGCATAACCCCAAAACTTAGCATATAGGTGAATCATGGTGATAGATGACATAGAAAAATGGCTAGAAATTCGCATATAGCATTCTACGCAGGTTAACTTAAGGGATAAGAGAGTTCTTATGTTGCATAATGCAACATTTCAACATAAAGCTTATAGCTTTTAGCCCACAACATCAAGGTGATGACTTTACAAATATGCATAGGATAAATCTACACATAACATGATAGTTTCTAAGCATGTAACCTACTCAAGTTCAAACCCAAAACTTGCAACATGAACATTTAACTTCATAGTTAATATCTTAGAGTAGGAGGGGGCTTACAAGGCTATGAAGGCACAAATCAATATATAAAAAAATTGAGACGAAGCCACACTAGCAAAAAACCCAAATCAATAAGCTCCAATAAAACCCTTGAGAAATTAATAAGAAAGATCCTTGCTTTGAAGTATAAAGGTTGCAACTTTAGCCTTGAATCGAGCTTAGCAATTCTCATGTAACTTAGAAACACTCAAATGATCATCTAATCTCTCAAGAGAATGAAGATAGAATTTATGACTAGAGGATGGAGGCTATGGTTTGAAGATGGAGGCCATGATCAACTAGAATTTTGGCATAACCTAGTTGTATGATTGAATAATGAGGATTTACGATTAGGTTTAGGGTGCTTATATAGAAGATTAGGTTAGTTTAGACCCTTAGATCAACCCTAGGAAGAATCTGAACCCTCAAATATCGAACTAGGCCCAAAAACATGACCAGGGGAGCCAACAGGTGCACCAGAAAATCTGTCCGGCCGGGGGGGGGGGGGGGTCGACCCTTGGGTCGACATGGGTGTCGACCCCTGGGTCGACATGGGTGTCGACCCACTGCGGGGGGCGGGCGGGGTTTGACATAGGTGTCGACCCCTGTGTCGACCCTGCCTGGGCGGGATTTTTCCCGCCTGCTCTGATTTATGTGTTTTTGAAATCTGTTTTGAATTTTGATTTCTCGTGAAACTTCCGAAGGCCATATCTCGGCCATACGGACTCCGATTTACGAAATTTCGGACTCTATTTTGCGTATTTTTCCGAGACGAACGCAATGGAACAGCCCATTTCTCCTGATTCGGACTTTATAATATAATTCTGCCTTAATTCTTGATTTAACATGTTGTTAAATTTCGGGTTGTTACATTCTCCCCTCCTTTAAGGATTTCATCCCTGAAATCTCCAAGTTAGGAAGAACGTATCCTACCATCCATCATCCATCTACTCAAAACATCATACACAGGCAAACATGGTCCTTAAAAGGCTTCTAATGCTTTATGAACACATGCAAGAAAGTGTGTGTATATGTTACTTAGCTAATGCTAATGGTCAGGCCTGAATGATCTTCTAATGCAAAATATGTTTAGTGCCATGAATCCAACATGTATGCAAATAGTCCTAGCCATATAAATGCTATATGTGTGCACAACCATTCATTCATATGCAACATCCGCATGTCAACACATTCAATTTCATCCACAAACAAGTACAAATACTCGTGCATATGCAACATGAAACGTGACCGCGTCAATCTAGTATCTAATGTGTATTCGCGCATCCATAAGAAACCACTTGCAACCATATCAGTCATAACATGTTTCAAATACATGTTTACATCCATAGGATTCTACCTAAGGTTCTCACGATAGGATCGAGGAGATAAACAAGGTAAACTCCCTACGGGTTTTGCGACAGAAACATGACCGAGAGGATATTCACCAAAAGATGACATGCGAGCAAGCTCTACAGGAAAAACCAGGGATCAAGGATACACTCTTTTTAAAAAAAGGTACGATGCGCGTGTCTAGCCTTACGTCTTCCAAGTCGCGTTCCCTTGAGCTTAATTCCTCGGTGCCTTGACCATCTTTTTAACTCCATGATTTTGTAGCTCCTTGATTCCTATTTCCAAGATATGAGTTAGAACTCGTTTCATTGTCGCCTCTTATTCCACTTTCACTTATCCTTTTCCTAGTATACTTGGCTCAAACGTATCCACTAACTCATGCAAGCTCTCCAAAATTCACTAGGGAATTCTGGATCTCGTCTGCCGATGTCAATCCATGTTGCCAAGTGTACTTACTAGGGTGATCCCCATAACTCATGCATAAGCGAAACGAACCATCTGCCTTAGTGGCGAACCCTACTCGAACGGATTACCAACAACTGCATCCCGAGATTCTAGGTAACTAACCATGACAGAACCCAAAAGGTTATACGATACTTCGAGGGTATTACCAAGGTGAGTCGAGAGTCTAACTACCCTCTTTCCAAAACCGAGAATGGCACCCCTTATTGGGTGACCACTTTATCCCTAGAATCCATCCGTAGCCGAGACATGTCATTCTCAAATCCAAACAAGTCATGCAGAAATGGACCAACTCTCCAACCAGATTTTTGGGACAAAAACTGGGATCCTCTACCATGCTAGTACTAAGGTGCAGAGACTCAACTATCCAAGCAGACTTAAATGATACGATGATCAAGACAAAGTCTGGACGGGATGATAGAAAAGAACGACTAAACCTTTACCAGAAACGGTACCATCTCTTTTAGGTACACTAGAAATGGGAGTGTACAATTGCCCTCTTCGATGATCTTGTCCTTGTCCTCCTTGATGGACTAAGCCATACCAACAAGTTGCTTATCCTTAAGCTCGCGTCCTTTATCCTTACTCTTATTATCCTTTCTTGTACCACGGTAACAGGTCTCTCGAGAACCACCTCCATCGTACGGAAAACACCTACGTGGCTAGACAAAGATTAGTCACAGTTAGAACTACTGTGACTACAGATGGAGGAAAGAAAGGAAAAGAGATTCCATCAAGGAATCAAAGGATAGTGCTAATGGCCTTTGGGGAATAGCCTTTTAAAACAAAACTTTTCTTGAAATGCTTCTTTGTAAATGGTTTTTCAAACAGTTTTCAGAAGGTTTTTAAAAGCTTTTGCCCAGTCTGGTAACCTTCTGCTCTGATACCAAATGTAACACCCCACCTTCGCTAAGGTCACTCGCAAAGGAATGAACTAGCTTTAGAGGGGTATTATTGGTAAAAATGTACAGAAATATTACAAGACAGAACATATAAAAATTGCGGAAGTAAAACCAACTTTCATATCATTAATAAATAAGGTCTAAAGCCTTTTACATCAGAGAATTTCTTACATGGAAACCTGTCTTGCAATAGTAAAGAAGCATAAAAACCTTTTCGTAAATTATTCCCCAAGTAAAACAGTAAAGTAGCCATAGCCAAGAAAAGTCCGAGCCATACATGATGACCATCAAACAGGAGAAGTCCGAACTAACAATAGCATTTCCTCCCTGTAACCTGGGGGGAAACGGAAGACAAGAGGCGAAACAAAACGGGGTCAGTCTTAAAGACTGGTAAGCCCAATCTACTATCAGTATATAAACTAGTAAAGTTAACTAGCATGAGGAACTGAGATGAACATAAGTATGACGACAAGATAGATAAGCTAAACCAAAATAACAGGATGAACTAATGTACCAAGATAAACGAGTGTGTTATGATAAACTACGGTGTCAAGATAAATCAAGGTATCACATTGTCAGGTTTCTATCAAGTATACTATCCCAAGGTATCTATCATGTATAACATCCTAAGGTATTATCATGTATATTTGCTCTGCACCTCTCGTACTAGTATCCCAACCTGCGTTATGTGTTAGCTATGAATGTCCCTTGCCCTATGTCATGTAATGGTACGTGTCAACCTAATATATAGCATATGTGGGTTTTTCCAACTCGTATGTTTCTTTCCCTGTATAAGTTCAGTCCTTTGCCGTAGGCCGTACGGGCTTCCCCATGTAAATCTATACCACCTCATCGTAGTACCGTTTTATCCTTGAAGTTGTTTTGGACTGCTACCCTTGGTCTGGTTATGTTCTCTTACCATGAACTATCGCGTGTTTACCTAGAGTTTATGCCACTTAGGACCGCTAGGGATTATGCTACCTAACGAATGTTTTCATGTCTTGGTTTGGGTTTTTAGCCACCTAGGGCTACTAGGGATTCTGCTACCCGTCAACCGTGCCCTTTAGTCCCACGTATGAATCGTGAATCGTTTTCCATGTCTAGACGCACATGTATCTTAAATGTGCCATCCGAGTTCTGTGCCAGGGCAAATCAAGAAATACGGAACTCGGTCGAGAGTTTTAAGTCATCTGCCGGTGCAGATATCAAGGTCTGTTTTTGAATCCGTGGCTATGGTCCCACGTGACCCCTCCCTCAACTACTGAAAGATAAAACAAGAAAAGTCATGTATGAGAACTACGCTTCAGCCATCGATACCCTCTTTCCGGACGGCTAACCTCACCCAGACCTAGATAGCAAGTATGGTTTGTTGGGTGTTCTCTGCCTTTCCGTACGTACACGATTGACTAAAAATGGTAGGTGGCCGACGAATGTGCTATCCAGGGCTACCGTGAAAATATCGCCGACCCCACGCTAATCCACCCCAGTCTTTAGGTTGCTCGCATAGCAACCAAGGCATACCCTTGGCTCTTCTACTGCAGACCTTAACCTATGTGAGGCCAGGTTTCATGGACCATCTGCAACCTCACAGAGGGATATCACGTTCCCCGAAGCTACCGCTTCGTCACCCAGTTCGTTGGAGCCTTTATCTAAATTAGATATTGCTCCACCTCGTATTTTAAGCGATGACCTACC
Source organism: Allium sativum (assembly GCA_030737875.1). Lineage (NCBI taxonomy): Eukaryota > Viridiplantae > Streptophyta > Magnoliopsida > Asparagales > Amaryllidaceae > Allium > Allium sativum. The sequence goes on from CM060916.1 coordinate 41,928,727, forward strand.
GTATTGGGTTACTCATCTATCTGTGAACTGGTCCCAATCCCTTGACTAAGAATTATTACTTAGTTCCCTAAACTAAGGTTTTGTCTAATGGGTTAAGTATTGTCATTTAAGTTCATGACTTAATCTGCCTACGAATCATGTCAAGATTTGGCTAAGTATTCAAGTCCAAGACCTAGCCCTACAAGTTGGGTAAGTATACCAAGAAGCTCATGACTTAGCCTTATTCAATCATCAAGTCAAATTGGTTAAGTATTTGTTTATCTTACCCTATCAGCTTATCGTGGTAGATTGGTTAAGCACAGATTATCTTAACCTCATCGGATTATCGAGTCGGATTGGTTAAGTATAGGTTAACTTAACCCCATCCACTAATCGTATTAGAATGGTTAAGTATATTTAAACGGTCTTGTGACTTAACCCTATCAAGTTCTCACATTAGATTGGTTATGCATGGTTGCTTAACCTTATAAAATCATCATGTATAATTGATTAATTATAAGTTACTTAAGCCCATTAAATTATCATGTTAAGTTGGTTAAGTATTGGTTACTTAACCACATTGAATTACCAAGTTTAGATTGGTTAAGTGTTTAACTTAACCCTATCGAATTACCGTGTTTAGATTAGTTAAGTGTAGGTAACTTAACCCCATCTAATTACCGTGTTTAGATTAGTTAAGTGTAGGTTACTTAACCCCACCTAATTACCGTGTTTAGATTAGTTAGGTGTAAATTACTTAACCCCATCCCCTAATTGTCTTATATGGATAAGTGTCATTAAGAAATCAAGCCCGGTCCCACTTAACCTACCTATTCGTGTCATGTCGGTTAAGTTTCATTAGTCAAACTTACTTAACCTTATCATGTGGCATTAATTTAATTAACGCACTCTCAACCTCTCACATTAGACTTTGTTGTGGTTACTAGTTAAGCCGGGCGGGTCCGGGTAGTTTTACACCACAACCTAGTCTAACCTCGGGTCTTAAGCGCGACATGACCAACTTCTCACATTGGATCCTATTGTTTGTAGCCACTAGTTAAGCCGGGCGGGTCCGGGTAGATTTATGCTACAAACTCAACCCAACCGCGAGTTGGCCATTTTCATGTTTGGTCTAGTGTCTTGTTACACTTACAACCCATACGTGTCAAGTTTTCAAGTCCCATGTTCACAGCCAAAACTACATGTTGTCATGTTTATACCAATTTACCCAAATCATGTTTCATGTTATTAAAGTTTACCCATAACATAACCCCAACGCTTTTAAACTCGCATATACATTTGCAACAACGCATAATGGATTAAAAGAAGGAACTTGGCAAAGGTATGACAAAAAGGGTATAAGGCCGCAAGTTAAACATGGTGGCATATGAGACATAATGTGTTCACAAACTTGCATGCTACATTATTAAGCCCCAAAAACATGCATAACCCCAAAACTTAGCATATAGGTGAATCATGGTGATAGATGACATATAAAAATGGCTAGAAGTTCGCATATAGCATTCTATGCAAGTTAACTTATGGGATAAGAGAGTTCTTATGTTGCATAATGCAACATTTCAACATAAAGCTTATAGCTTTTAGCCCACAACATCAAGGTGATGACTTTACGAATATGCATAGGATAAATCTACACATAACATGATAGTTTCTAAGCATGTAACCTACTCAATTTCAAACCCAAAACTTGCAACATGAACATTTAACTTCATAGTTAATATCTAAGAGTATGAGGGGGCTTACAAGGCTATGAAGGAACAAATCAATATATAAAAAGATTGAGACGAAGCCACACTAGCAAAAAACCCAAATCAATAAGCTCCAATAAAACCCTTGAGAAAATAATAAGAAAGATCCTTGTTTTGAAGTATAAAGGTTGCAACTTTAGCCTTGAATCGAGCTTAGCAATTCTCATGTAACTTAGAAACACTCAAATGATCATCTAATCTCTCAAGAGAATGAAGATAGAATTTATGACAAGAGGATGGAGGCTATGGTTTGAAGATGGAGGCCATGATCAACTAGAATTTTGGCATAACCTAGTTGTAGGATTGAATAATGAGGATTTAGGGTTAGGTTTAGGGTGCTTATATAGAAGATTAGGTTAGTTTAGACCCTTAGATCAACCTTAGGAAGAATCTGAACCCTCAAATATCGAACCAGGCCCAAAAATATGACCAGGGGAGCCAACAGGTGCACCAGAAAATCCGTCCGACCGGGGGGGGGGGTGGGTCAACATGGGTGTCGACCCCTGGGTCGACATGGGTGTCAACCCACTGGGGGGGTCGACATAGGTGTCGACCCCTGTGTCGACCCTGCCTGGTCGGGATTTTTCCCGCCTGCTCTGATTTCTGTGTTTTTGAAATTTGTTTTGAATTCTGATTTCTCATGAAACTTCCGAAGGACATATCTCGGCCATACGGACTCCGATTTACAAAATTTCGGACTCTATTTCGCGTATTTTTCCGAGACGAACGCAATGGCATAGCCCGTTTCCCCTGATTCAGATTTTATAATATAATTCTGCCTTGATTCTTGATTTAACATGTTGTTAAATTTCGGGTTGTTACAAGTATAATTAAAATAGTCGGGATAGAGATAAGTGATTGAAATTGTTTTCAATTACCAATAGAGATATTTTCTAATATATAGAAAATAAAAGAAGTTGATATTTGGAAATGTTTTCCAATTGGCATAAGAGGCCAAGATGATTATTGCAAATATTTGTTGAACAAATATTGATAGGGAAATGGAAAAGTGATTTAATTAATGAATAATTAATTAAAAAGCCTAGTGATTTGTTTGATATGTTGGATGAACACTTGTTTTTATTCGATAGTTAAATCACAGACTATCGAAGTTTTTGACCATCGTTGTCAATATGGAGAGACCGGTTGGATTATTATCCGTGAACCACTCTCTATTGGCATAAGCGTTGCGAACCAAGTATGCTGAATATATTGAAGACGGAGTGAAGTGCAAGGGCTTTTTCTATAAACAGAAATTGTGCCTTCGGTTTCGTTCAATCCCAGAACGAAAGTATATGGACGAATGTCTGACAGAGTATTTCCAATGATCTAATGGGTTGGTCTGTATAAATATATATGGTTGCAACGGATTTATTCCCTTAGCATAACATTCAGAATATTTGTGCAAATCAATTAGTGATTAACGGATCTGACAATGTGACATTCAAAGTGATTGTGCTATCAATGAATGGCAAGTGATCGTAGCCTCAAGCCTCAACAACCGGGAGATGACAAAAATCAGGCAGGCAACATGGCTATGTGGGTCGTTCCCATTAGGATGTATAATCACCTATCTAGAGGTTAATTCAATTTCTTATTCTATTTGATGCTGTCCCTGTCGAGAGACGGTTGCTGATCCCAACCGTTGGTGATATACATTCGATACACTCAAGCGAAATGAGTGGTCGGTCATGTGTGGGCCAGGTTACAAGATGTTCTTGTTGAACCCAGTGTATTCCTCTCTAGATATACACTAGCGGAAGGTGGTTCCATACCTTGTCATGTTGGAAATCCAATCTCCAATTAGCGCCATGCGGTTTTTGATTTTATACTATGTATGTGGAGCGTGAGATGCAAGCGTTCTGCTATTTGGTTATTTACTTGATGTAGACATTATTATAATATCACGGGATTTAATATCAAAGTGTTTTGGGTTATAGTAAGGTAAAAACCGTCCATATTTATGTGTGGCTGGTCTTACTATTATCTTTTCCTTCGAAAGGATTTTGAAAGTTAAACAAATGGTTGGAGTTAACTCACACCAGTCCCATGACTGACCCAGAGTTTATTTTGTTTGTTTTCCCTAAACTCTTGGGTGCCCAAATTTGTACGGGCAGACAAGTAGTTGGGATTTTTCAGATTCACTTGGAAGAGCTAGAAGCAGGAGGCTTCACCAGTTAGCTATAGACTATCATATATTCCGCTATGAACCATGTTTGTATCCGGAAATAGGTGTTTATAACTATTCCAGGAATTACTGTTGTGCTCTGATGATGGTATGTATATAAAGTTAATGACTTGTATTTCAAAAGTTATGTTATTTAATATATTTTATTCGTTCCGTTGTGAGATTTGTCTTCTTTGTTTTCTTCTATTCTAATATTTCTTTCTTTCTATTTCTCATCCTCTAACTTCTTTCTAATAATGATTCTTATTTCTTGCAATTTGGGTTGGACGTGTGGTGTTATTAGTTGACTCAAATAGTACGGATTTGCGGGCCTTTACAGTTGGTATCAGAGCTTAGGTTGAGCGAATACCTAGGCTTGTGTGGCATGTGCTCATTAGAGATAGGATCAGCAGTACCCTAGAATGAGTGGAGTGTATATATATATGAGAGAGCGTATTTGTACATTGATATAAAATTATTTTATATTGTGTTGGCTAGTCTGTTGAGTGGTTTATGAATTTCTGATCGAATCGTGGGATGCCACGACGTCGATAAGAGTTTGTAAGTACTTGAACAGAAGATTGAACACGATATAGTTTTGAAATGGGTAGATGAAATAATTTTACCCAAAATTCTATTATGATATAAAACTAATAATTTTCTAAAATTATTGGATGTGTTGATTGTTATCGTTATAATCAAATGAGATTATAAGAAATGAAATGGTTATATAGAACCAAATAGAATATGTATATGAATGGAATATACAAGTGAGATGAATTAAAATTAGGTTCATAATTTGAATTGGGTGTAAATCATTTAGATTAAATGTGTGAAAACCAAAAGTTTTGGTGGAATTAAATTTGTTGAAATATGAGGAGTTGAGTTTCAACATAAGTGAGATTTTGAAAAGTAATGGATTTGTATCATTTTTCCTACCTTAGCAATTTCGAGGACGAAATTATTTTAAGGGGGGAAGAATGTAACGACCTGGATTTTTGGCTGATTCATTTTAAATATTTAATATGGTTTTAAATATTGAATTTATAATATAAATGGTATTTTATTGGGTTATCGATCAAATAATTAAAATACAATTTATTTTGATAATTATCGAAATACGAGAACTGATTAATTTAATTCAAAGGTAAAATTGAATCGAAACAGTTTAGATGATCAATATATATATATATATACAATTCAAATATGAACGATGATAGTAGTAATTTATTATTGAAGAATTTATTTATTTTTGAATTTTAATTATATTATATTAATTTATTCTGGTTATTTATATTTACGTTCGAATTAAATATCAAAATATATTCAGTTTAGTTCAGAATAACGCAATGATATTGAAAAGACGGTCGGTACGTTAAAATAGCGGTTCGTGTTTTAAATTAATGAACCCCGAGATATTTGATTGTGGATAGGATCAAAATCAAATCAGAATCCGTTTAAAAAGAAATAAAATCTCTTTAAATCAAATCGAATTAAATAAAAATCAAATCCAAATTTAATTTGTATGTACTTCACGAGACCACCCTTAAATATACACGTACGAGCTGTTCCCTCTCTCCAATTATAAAATGCAAGCTTCTCTTTGTTTTTCCTCGATGACCATGAAAAATCAAAGGCATACACTTTCCTCTCAATTTCATTTGAAAGAATTTTATTTTGTTCTTTCCCAGTGAGAAATCAAAACAGACTCCTCTGTTTAAACAAAAGGGAAAATGACCACAGCCAAGTTTAAACCCTTCGAAGCGGACCACACTGTTTCAGAACCAATTCCACTCCTTGTTTCATTTTCTTCCTCTCAGTCATCAAAACCAAAATCATAGTTTCTTTTTCCCAATTAAAATCGAAAAGCGAGAGCTGCAAATTTAAATGGTCGCTTCCACTCGAAATTCAAACGCTGTGAAATCGAAATTGGTGGATTCGAGGAAGGCTTTAACCTTGTACCTCTCGATCTTCATGCGACGTTAGTAGCTTGATCTCGGCATCGCGAGTTAGGGCAAAAAGATTTCTTCGATTTGGTTAGGACTTCGATCGAGAGAAAAGGAGGCCGATGACTACCTGAAGCCTACATGCGATGGATGTAGGGTGAAGTGACAGGCAGGCTGATCGATGGAATTCTGGTGGTTCGAAGAGGATTCAGGGGTGTTCAAAGGGTTCGTTCTGTTAGTCGTTGTTTGCAGTGATGTTATAGTTTGCTGTTGGAGTGGATGAATGCAGGTGGTTCTACAGTTGGACTATGGTAGCAGGCATTTCAGTGAGGTTGCAAGAGTTCGAATGTAGGGGAAGGAAATATGTTGTTGATTTCCTGAAAGGTCATGCAAGTCTGGTTTCGATCAGGGTAAAATTTGGAAATGAGGTGATGTCAGCGAGGTGTTTGAATCAATGTTGCAGTGGTGGTGATTGCAGCAGTTGAGGCAGGGGAGTTCAAATCTAGGTCAGATGAGGTGGTTTTGACTTTCTTGTTGGACTGCGGAATTTATTGAGTTGTTGTGTGATGATGGACTAAGTATTTTGGATACGGCAAAGGTAGTTGGGGACTTTGCAAGCAATTGTAGTAGGCAATAGTGATGGAATTTTGGATTGGTTGTCATGTTAATGCAAACCAGTGAGGTATATCTTGTTTATTTATAAACGTAGTAAATATAACATATAAAGTTTAATCAAACATTACAATTAAATAATCTTAGGTACAAGTGAATTTCATTTGATTAGATTCGAAGGCGAGACGATAGAGAATTTTAAATGGATATGCGGCAATTAAAATCACGGTGAGTAAATCTCACTCACCTTTCATTTAAAATTATTTTTATTAGTTAAAAATAATTGTTGTTGCTTGTTTGAATGCTGTTTGGTTGATTTAAAATATATTAGTTATTTAGGGTGGACTAGTATTTTATATATTGGTTTGGTGATTGGTTGGATTCCCGCAGTTTCATTAGCGGATGCCCGCAGTATCATTAGCGGATGACCCTACGCCCACACAAATAAGTGGATCCCCTTTTATACCGCGATATCCTGCCTCGAAGTAGGATGGGTATTATTTCTTTTAACTAACGTCTGTGGATGTAGGGAAAAACAGGTTGGAGGAATCCAACTGGATTACTCAAAAATATATTATCTGTTTGTTTGTTTGCTTGATTTCATATATTCATATATGACATGTTAGAAATCAAATGATTGGAAATTGGATGATTTGATTGTTTTAAATATCACTTGGCTAAATGTTAATTTATTTAAAATATCGTGGAAAGGGTATTTGAGAATTAAAGAGGAAAAGTCTATTTTTGAAAAATAGAATTTGAATTCTTAAATAGATTTGGAAAAAATAAACTTGTTGAAAAACAAAACAAATAGTTCTTTTATAAACGCAGTTTATAAATGAAGTAAAAAGAATTATCGTTGGATAATTTAGAAATAAAAATACGAGTGTGAAATTAAAAAGGGAAATCTAATTTCCAAAAGTAGAAATATCGATTTCAAAAGGAATTGAAATCAAGACTTGTTTAAAGAATGAATATAGAAAATATAAAGGAATTCAATATAGAATTTGAATATCGAAAGTAAATTGGAATTTGAATAAAGAAATTTTAAAAATGGAATTTGAATATAGGTAATTCAATTTGATTGAAAATAGATTTGAATATAGAAATTCAAATGAAGTTTTGAAAATAGATTTGAATATAGAAATTCAAATGAAGTTTTGAAAATAGATTTGAATATAGAAACTCAAATGGAGATTTGAAATAGAATTTGAATTCAAATGGAGATTTGAAATAGGATTTGAATTCCAAGGAATTGAAATAGAATTTGAATTCAAAGGAATTCAAATGGATTTGAATAAAGGAAGTTCAAATGAAAATAAAAATATAGTATTTGGATATAGGTATTCAAACGGAGTTTAAATATAGAATTTGAATATAGAGATTCAAATGGGATTTTTATATAGAAATTGAATATAGAAATTCGAAGAGAATTCAAATCTAGATTTTGAATATAGAAATTTAAAAAGATATTGAATATAGAAAATTTAAAGGAAATTCAAATATAGAATTTGAATATAGGAATGTGAATAGAATTTGAATATAGCAATGTGAATAGAATTTGAATAAGGGAATTTGAAATAGAGTTCAAATAAGAGGATTTAAGTAGAATTTGAATAATAAAGTAAAAAGGAGTTTGAATATTTGAAATTTCGAAATAGAATTGAATCGAAGTTTGAATATTTGAAATTCAAATAAAATAAATATAGAATTTGTATTCGAAGAGAATTGAATAGGGAATTTGAATGTAGAATTCAAAAAGAAATTCAAATGGAATTTAAATTGTAGGATTTGAATATAGCATTCAAATGGAATTTTAAACTATGGGATTTAACTATATAATTCAAATGGAATTTGAAATATGGAATTTGAATAGAAGATTCAAATAGAAGGGAAATTGGAATTTGAATATAGAATTCAAATAAAAGTGAAAATGGAGTTTGAATCAAGAAAAATTCAAATAGAATTAAAAATGGAGTTGAATTTATATAAACGAAGTTTTAAAACGTTTATATATATAAATATAATTAAAACAAACTCGCCGCAACGCTGCAGTTCGTAAATTGTCGTTTCGAACTTCAATTGGATATACGAAGCTCAATTGAAGTCGGAATTCTTCGAAACAAGAAACGTCGGGACCAATTTGATAATAGTTTTCTAATAGAAAAGAAAAATCTAGATTTCGTCGAATAGATTTTGAGTTACATCAAAATCAGATTTTTAGAAAAACAGCGCAAGAACCATTATAAAACCATAATGGTTTATTTAAATAAATAAAAGGATTTTTATAAATAAAAAAATCCGAATTTCCATTTGGAAAATCTAGACTGGAGATATAAAATAAATATGAACTCCAGTGAAGTAAGTGAAATGATTTTTGAGACAAAAATCAGATTTTTAACTACTGGATAGAACCAACTACTCTGGAGTATATTTAGTTAAATGAGATTTCGAATGGATATTGGGCTTTAAGTAAGTGAATTCAATTTAAAAATTTATATTCAAAATCGAAAAAGAAACTAGAATTGAAATTTGAAATTCAATTAGGTTATGAGCAAGTTAAATACTTTATTTGAACATGTTATGTTCAAACAAAGAAGTGGAATAGGCAAAATAGCTAATTAAAGAATAATTGAGCGAAACTGAATTAAAACGATTGGATTGAGTTGAATTGAATCGGAAACAGGTGAACAGGTGTTGAACAGATATGGGATGGAGTATATGAAGATTTTTATTTATGTGCCGGACAAAAAGGTACATGTTTAAATTCATATATGAGATTTTATGCGCCGTATCGGCAAGCCGCTTTGCTTTTCTTTTTCTTTTTGGACTGGTGAGGGCCATGGGAGGCTATTTGAAATATCCCGAAGCTCCCGGTGCAGGGGAGGTTATGGCGAAATTTTCTGGAAATTTAAGGAGTTAGAATATTTTTAAGATAATTTTGATAGTTAGAAATCTACATATCGATATATGTAGAGTTCGATAAGGTAATGAAATCAAAATAGAATATTGTAAACAAAAAGGGAAATCTATAAAGTAGAAATAGAAAGCGAACATATATACATATTTTAAAAATGAATAATTGGGTTTTATAGTGTGATTATTCGAGGTTAGTGGTTTTGCCGTTTTGAAGTTGAGGATGTTTTCAGTCAAGGTCTGAGAGGTAATTTTACCCCAACTTGATTGATTTCATTTTTAATGGATAAATAGCAAGATCCCGTCTCGAAGAGAAGTGTTTGAATAATAGTTTGGTCGAATAAAATATTTTGGGTTGTTTGTAACGATGTTGTATACAACATTCGTTTTAACTCAAGTGATGGAATTTTGGAAATATAAAAGTAAATATTTCCTATGTATAATTAAAATAGTCTGGATAGAGATAAGTGATTGAAATTGTTTTCAATTGCAAATAGAGATATTTTCTAATATGTAGAAAATAAAAGAAGTTGATATTTGGAAACGTTTTCCAATTGGCATAAGAGGCCAAGATGATTATTGAAAATATTTGTTGAACAAATATTGATAGGGAAATGGAAAAGTGATTTAATTAATGAATAATTAATTAAAGAGCCTAGTGATTTGTTTGATATGTTGGATGAACACTTGTTTTTATTCGATAGTTAAATCACAGACTATCGAAGTTTTTGACCATCGTTGTCAATATGGAGAGACCGGTGGATTATTATCCGTGAACCACTCTGTATTGGCATAAGCGTTGCGAACCAATTATGCTGAATATATTGAAGATGGAGTGAAGTGCAAGGGCTTTTTCTATAAATAGAAATTGTGCCTTCGGTTTCGTTCAATCCAAGAACGAAAGTATATGGACGAATGTCTGACAGAGTATTTCCAATGATCTAATGGGTTGGTCTGTATAAATATATATGGTTGCAACGGATTTATTCCCTTAGCATAACATCCAGAATATTTGTGAAAATCAATTAGTGATTAACGGATCTGACAATGTAACATTCAAAGTGATTGTGCTATCAATGAATGGCAAGTGATCGTAGCCTCAAGCCTCAACAACCGGGAGATGACAAAAATCGGGCAAGCAGCATGGCTATGTGGGTCGCTCCCATTAGGATGTACAATCACCTATCTAGAGGTTCATTTAATTTCTAATTCTATTCAATGCTGTCCCAGTCGAGAGACGGTTGCTGGTCCCAACCGTTGGTGATATACATTCGATACACTCAAGCGAAATGAGTGGTCGGTCATGTGTGGGCCGGGTTACAAGATGTTCTTGCTGAACCCAGTGTATTCCTCTCTAGAGATACACTAGCGGAAGGTGGTTCCATACCTTGTCATGTTGGAAATCCAATCTCCAATAAGCGCCATGCGGTTTTTGATTTTATACTATGTATGTGGAGCGTGAGATGCAAGCGTTCTGCTATTTGGTTATTTACTTGATGTAGACATTATTATAATATCACGGGATTTAATATCAAAGTGTTTTGGGTTATAGTAAGGTAAAAACCGTCCATATTTATGTGTGGCTGGTCTTACTATTATCTTTTCCTTCGAAAGGATTTTGAAAGTTAAACAAATGGTTGGAGTTTACTCACACCAGTCCCATGACTGACCAAGAGTTTATTTTATTTGTTTTCCCTAAACTCTTGGGTTCCCAAGTTTGTACGGGCAGACAAGTAGTCAGGATTTTTCAGATTCACTTAGAAGAGCTGGAAGCAGGAGGCTTCACCAGTTAGATATAGACTATCATATATTCCGCTGTGAACCATGTTTGTATCTGGAAATAAGTGTTTATAACTGTTCCAGGAATTACTGTTGTGCTCTGATGATGGTATGTATATAAAGTTACTGTAACACCCCACACCCGCTATGGTCACTCGCTAAGGGAATGCCATAACATCGGTGGAGTATTTTAAGTGAATATAGAAAAGAAAAATTACAACAAGACAGATATAAGTAATACTTGAAAATTTTAAAACATCATTTCATTGCAGCGGAAAGTAAAACATGTTTGGTTACATCACAAAACCATAATAAGAGTCGAGTACAAAATATCCATCCTGATAAATAAAAGTACATAATCCCAATACATTAACTGATAGCCATAAAAGAAAGGGTACGCTGAGCTCTACATCTATGGTCCAAGCTCCAAAAGAGAATAAAGCAGCCTGATCAAAGCCCACTCGTACTGGGCCCACTCTGATGACCTGAGGGTTGGGAAAAAGATAAAAACAACGGGGTCAGACATAAGTCTGAGCGAGTCCTATAACTTTAACAATACAATCATTAAAGTAACCAGAGAAGACATAAGCTTGATATACGGTGTCGTCTGGGGATGAATGGCTACACTAAGCAGCTTGGTAGACTTAGGATAAACTAAGAAACGTAAAGACACATCTACCCACCCAAGGATAATTACTACACTGCACTACACCAGTCATTCCTACTTAAAGGTTGATCCCACTAAGTGTACTTAGTAATTTAGTAGTTTCGTGTACCCCTATCTGACTACATAGGTGTACCCACTACTCCCCAAGCGATCGGCTCCCTTACGTAGACACCCGTGCTGGTCCCACGATGGGGTGTATCATTACCCAAAGTGGCAACCTGATAATATCAACGGTGCACGGCTTTATATCTACACGATGCAACAACGACTTACCAACCAGCCCGGGTCCACACACGCATATGAAACCCGTTGGTCCTGCGTTGCCACCGCTAACCCGGTTTGGCCTCTTATAGTCAAGCCCAATATGCGTGTCCCGTCACTCGACTAGAGTCGAGCCTACTAAGATACGTTTGGGATATTGGTTGAAATGGGCCCCTCCAAGCTACCACCTAAGCTTGCTATTTCTAGTGAATCCCACTTAACCCTTTAACCTTGTCCACTTACATGTTATAAATTTTGGCTAAGTCATTTAATCATATTCTAATTGTCATACAAGGTACCCACTAGATTTTCACATGCCACCCATGGCACTTACTTAACCCTTTAATCATGTTTAATTACATGTTCCACTTTGGTAATGTAACACCCCGCGAATTCTATAACTGTGAAATCCACAAATTAAAGTATAATTAATTACAGATCAAAGAACTAAGGGAAACGGGATACGCCATTGCGTTCGTCTCGGAAAAATACGCGAAATAGAGTCCGAGTTTTCGAAAAACGGAGTCCGTATGAAGAAGATATAAACTCCGGAAGTTTCTGAATTAAGTTTAAAATTCGAACAGAATAAAACAGCTCAGAAAAACAAGTTTAAAATTAAAAATCGGGCCCAATTGGCCAGGGCGGGAAAATTCCCGCCTGATGCACCCAAGTCGACTGGGCTGTCGACCTGGTCTTGCCAGATCGACAGGGCTGTCGACAGGGCTGTCGACAGGGCTGTCGACCTGGTCCAGAGCCAGGTCGAACCCAGCCCACCCTGGCTGGCCTAGTCGATGTTGGTCGATTTTCAGAAGCATGCTTTGTCATTAGGGCTAGGTGGCAGGCTCTAATTGGTCTCTCTTTCGAATGAATGGCTACGATCAATCCAAGCAGCATCGATGGTCCTAATCAGTTCATAAACTCTATAAAAATGACCCTAGACTCTACCTAATCTATTCATTCAAAAATAAGAGCGAAGCCACCATGCTGCTGAGGAACGACTAGGAGTAGCCACCAATTTGAGAGAAGATTAGGAGGCGAATTCTAAAGCATAAAGCAACTCAAACAAATCAAATCAACGCCTACGTCAAAAGAAGTCGCATCTCTAATTTGAGAATTCGCCACACGACTGTAAGTAGAGTATTATTTTGGTATGAATAAATAGCTATGTTGGTTTGTATACTTGATTTGTGGCGATAAAGTAATTCATATTTGTGCGTTATTATGATTCTTATCGATTTGGAATATTGTATACGTTTGGATATTCTCAAATTATGTTATTCATTATAAAAACTACATGTTTGCGGTAGTTTTATGCAAGTATACGTTTGGATATTCGCAAAGCATGTTATTCATTATAAAAACTACATGTTTGCGGTAGTTTTATGCAAGTACACGTTTGGAATATTCGTAAATTATGTAATTCATGTTGAAGCTACATGTATATAGTTGTTTAATTGAAATTCATGCAAGTTTGTGGTTTTGCTACTATGCCATCATAATGTGTATTTTTGTACAAAAATCATTTTTGTGAGTAATTGGAACAAATTTGGGTTATTATAATCCATATGAAATTATGTTGAAAATTTGGCATCATGATCTATGTATTAAGCCATACTTTTGCACTAGAAAACCTCTTTGCGAACTTATGAATATGACTAGGCTATGATTGATATTTTGCATAATCGCAAACCATGTTAGGTCTATATTGCTAACAAGAATTGTATGATGACATATGTGGTACATAGCTAGGTTAGATTCAAAATCCCATTTGCAAGTTTGCATGACTAAAGTAGAAATCATGATTTCATGTTAGAAATATTTATGCCTGCCATGGTTATGTGAGTAGATTTAAAATCATGATTAAGTTGGAATAATTCAAGTTGAACTATACTTTTGTGTTAATAACAAAAGTAGGCACCTTTATAACATGATTTGCTTATGTTTGACATTATGCCTAAATAAAAATATAGGTTTATGTTGTAGTTAAGACTATGTGTCAAGAATGATATCCAATTTAGATTCTTAACTTAACTACAAGTTCACATGCTTTGATTCATGTCACTTGTGCTTTATGACCAAAGTATACGTTATTGCTATGCAAGTACACCAATTTCTAATTTGTTGTTCCAACGTTATGTTGCAAGTTCATGCGCTCACATTCCCCTTTAGTGTATGTAATTACGTTTTAAGCCTCCCCTTTTTCTCGTGGCTAAGTTGGGCTTAAAAAGGTTAAGCCCAACATATATAATAAACGAACGTATTAAACGGGGGAAGATAACGTTGGGCTAAATTAATTAATAAATGAAAAGATAAAGTAGAGGGGCCCAAATTCAAGAATGGGTTGGGCCCATGATTGGTGTAACCTTTACACCATTGATTTTTAATAATGGGCCGCAAATATTTACATATAAATAAGGAAGAAAGACAAAATATGTAAATGTAGAAAATACGATGTATTTAACCCGAGGTTGGATTGAGTTGTGATGTAAACCTGCCCGGAACCGCCCGACTGTCCAGTGGTCACAACAATACCTATCCAATGTGGGAGGTTAAACATGGAGCCCAATAAGGACCCGAGGTTAAACTGAGTTGTGGCGTAAGACTGCCCGGAACCAACCGGCAACAGGCAGCCACAACAATACCTGTCTAATGTGAGAGGTCAAGGCTTTAATAAGACAATTAAGGCTGAGTCAGGATTGTTAGGATTAAGTGAACTAAAGACTTAATCAAAATGGAACATGCTAAACTAAACAGACTGATTTGGGGGTTAGGTTATAAAACACTTAACCAACTTAGCATGTTGGCTAGAGATAGAAAACCTAGTAACGGGGGACCCTTTTCAGCAGTAACCCTATAAGGTGTATCATGATACCCTGAAACTAGGCAGGGTGGGGCACGATTACTAGGCTGATTGTAAGAGGTCAAATCGACGGCGGTTGTGTAGCAGTGTAGGTTCTAACGGGGTGCGGGCGTGCACACACTCCGGCGCAGAAAAATAAAGCACTGGGCACCAGTAGCATACCTGTGCATTCTAAGGTTGTGTCGGGCCGCTGCCATGGGACTTGATACACCCCATGGTGGGACCAGCATAGGTAACTACAACATCGGGGGCCGTAAGACACATGTAACTATGCGAGTAGGAGCCGATCATCATAGAATGGATCACTTCACCCTGATTATGGGGTGCCAGTTGGGAACTAGTTTATATGGGTTCAGAGATTTATATGGGGTACGATAGTATATTCGACCCTAGACAACTTAACTAAGTTTATAGTGCTTTCCCACTTCTCGTTTATACTTATCATACCCAGTTCTTTATTCATAGACAAAATAGTCCTAGACTTACTCAGGCTTTATGTCTGACTCTACTTTTCTTTCGTCTTCTTTTCTTCCGTTTCCCACCCAGGTCCACAGGGAGGGAACACTGTAGCTTGACCAGCCTTAATATCCAGCTTGAAGAGGAGAAATGTATTGCTTGCACTTTTTCGTTTTGAACTATGGCTTTGGACAGCAACTATGGGGCTTTTGCAGTTTATTTATGTTTTCTTTAAGCTTCATTAAATAATGTAATCAAGACAGATTATGAAAGTGTTATGTTATGATTTTGGAAAGGATGTAAGACAATCATGGTGATGTTGTTGTAACACGTATTTGCTTTTATGAAATAAAAGTTACCACTTTTCTACTGTTTACAAATATGTGTTTTTTTTATATCTGTCTTGTATATCTGTGACTTATACTTATAAACCTCCACCAAAATTAGGGCATTCCCTTTGAGAGTGACCCTAACGGAGGTGGGGTGTTTCACTTGGTATCAGAGCATAGGTTTACCAGATAAGATAAAAAGTTTTGAAATTTCATTTTCAAAAAGGAAATTTAAAGAAGCATTTTTAAAGAAAAATATTATTTTACTTTAAAAAGGCAAAGTCCCACTCCCAAAGCCATAGGTACTATCTCTTATCCTTCGTTTTGAATCTATCCTTTTTGTTTCAGCATGTCCGAAGAACTTAACTTGCCAGAAGGGGTACCAATAACTGGTTGGTTTAGACGGTTCTTAGAAGCAAGGGCCACTCAGCCAGGTCCTACCGTTCCTCCTCCCCCAGCTGCAGGAAATCATCCAACTGCAGCGGCACCTCTTCCTCCACCTCCTCCACGGGGAAACACGTTTGCTAAGATATGTAAAGATTTTAAAGCTATGGGAGGAAAGGATTTCCATGGAACTGAGTCCTTCATGGCAGCTAGAAATTGGCTGAAAGAAACTGAGGACCTATTCATCATCTTTGCGGTAGAAGATAGACAGAAAGTACAACTGGCAGTGTGGCTATTGAAGGGCGAGGCTTCCTACTGGTGGGAAGTCACTAATGCTGAAAGGCCAGTGGAGACATGGGAGGACTTTAGGGAAAGGTTTGAGACTAAATTTCTCTCAGATGCAGAAAGGAGTTTGCAGTTGGAAAAATTCTTATTTCTTAAGCAAGGGAACAAGACAGTCAGAGAGTATGTTAATCAGTTTGATGAGCTGGCTAGGTTTGGGCTGGACCTAGTCAACACCCCGCACAAGAAGGCTCTCCGTTTCGTCAAAGGGTTAAATGAGCCATTACACAGTTTGGCCATGACCCATATACCCATGGGGGCCACGTATGAAAGATTGGTGCAAATGGCATTGCTGAATGAGGAGGATAAGGGTAAGAAGGAGACAAAGGCAGAAAGCTCTCAAGGGAAGAAAGAGGGTTTGCAGCCTAAAAAGACGGACTTTAAGAAAGGCGGGAAAGGCAACAAAGAGAAGAGGAAGTGTAATTTCTGTGGCAAAGTGGGGCACTTAGTAAAGGACTGCCGGAAAAAGAAGGCCAGGGAGAATGGTGGGTGCTTTTCTTGCGGTGAGACGGGCCACAGGGCTAAGGACTGCCCAAAGAAACGAGGACAGGGGCAGAGGGCTGGATCCACCTCAGGGGCACAGGTTCATGTGCTAGAAGCGCCACCTTTGCAACAGCGAGGTATAAATACTTCTGTAGAAAGTGTAGTTTATCTTTATGATCACCCCGTTCGCACTTTATTTGATTCTGGCGCATCACACTCCTTTATCTCGTCTGCTTTAGTAGAATCTCTGCACCTAAAAATTAGTATGGTAGAGGACCCCTTAATTGTTTCGAACCCAATTGGGGGCCCAGCTCATTTGTCTATGATTTGTTTGGGGTTGAAAATTTCTATTCTAAGCGTAGAATTTCAATGTAGTGCCTTTGTTTTGGGCTTTTCGGGATATGGTTTGATTTTGGGCATGGATTGGCTATCCAGTAATGGGGCCATCCTTGATTGTGAGAAAAGGGTTGTTAGGCTCCTAACCCAGCTCGGTAATGCTTTGGAAATTTCCTGTAATCCCTCGTATGCGGTTATGCTTAGTTATCTTGAATCGCTAGATGCCTCTGTTGAAAATTTGCAATCAGTTAGAGTGGTCCAGGAATATCCGGATGTCTTCGAAGAGGTGAAGGGCTTGCCTCCAAAGCGGGAAATCGACTTCCGCATATATCTTGTAGATAATGCAAAGCCCGTTGCGTTGCCCGTTAGGCACATGGCTCCACGGGAAAGGAAAGAGCTCAGTAAACAGATTAAAGAGCTTCTAGAAAAGGGGTTCATTAGGAGGAGCATTTCAGAATGGGGCGCTCTAGTGGTGTTTGCTACAAAGGCGGATGGTTCACTCCGTCTATGTGTTGACTATAGGGAGCTCAATAAGCTAACGAAAAAGAATAGGCACCCTCTCCCTAGAATTGACGATTTGTTTGACCAGCTTGTAGGAGCGTCTGTTTTCTCCCAACTCGATTTAGCAACCGGTTTTCATCAGCTAAGGGTGGCTGAAGATAGCATCGATAAAACGGCGTTCAGAACCCCAGACGGCTTCTTTGAATGGCTTGTCATGCCTTTCGGCTTGACAAATGCACCTGCTTACTTGGTGGACCTGATGAGTACGGTATTCAGAGATTTCCTCAACAAATTCGTAGCGGTCTTCGTAGATGATATCCTTATCTTCTCAAAGAGTGAAGAGGAACATGCTCAACACTTAAGGGCAATCATGGAAACTTTGCGAGTCCATCAACTAAAAGCCAAATTCTCCAAATGCCACTTTTGGAGAGAAGAGGTAAGGTTCCTTGGGCACATAGTATCCAAACAAGGGTTGGCGGTGGACCCTGCTAAGGTAGTTGCGGTACAGGATTGGAAGACACCAAGGAATGCAACTGAGGTCCGAAGTTTTCTAGGACTAGCAGGTTTCTATCGAAAGTTCATAAGGGATTTTGTGAAAATCTCAGCTCCGCTCACGAAATTGACCAAGAAAAATCTAGTGTTCAATTGGGACTTGGACTGCGAGTTTGCTTTCCAACGACTGAAAAGGGCTCTTACAACAGCCCCAGTTTTGACGCTGCCAGATGGGAGCAAGATGTTCACTGTTTATACGGATGCATGTGGGACAGGGCTAGGCGCCGTCTTAATGCAAGAAGGAAGGGTAGTAGCTTATGGCGGGAGGCAGTTGAAGGTGCACGAAAAGAACTACCCAACCCACGATCTTGAGTTATCCGCCATCGTCTTTGCACTCAAGTCTTGGCGACACTATCTCCTAGGTGAGAAGTTCGAACTTTACACTGACCATAAATCGTTGAAATATCTTTTCTCGCAGAAGGATCTTAACTTGAGGCAACTGAGATGGATGGAGTTTCTTGCCTCATACGATTTCGAAATCTCCTACACTCCGGGCAAAGGCAACGTAGTGGCAGACGCGTTGAGCCGAAAGAAATTGGCCCTAAGCCCGCTGTTTGTTGAAAGACAAAGCCTAGAGTTTATAGCCAGCTTCGACTTTAGGCCTTCCTCCGATTTTGTACCAGGCTTGCTAGCATCTCTCGAAGTGCGCCCAACTTTAGTGGATTCAGTAGGGACAGCACAGCGCGAAGACCCCCAGCTTGTGGTAACGATTGATAGGCTAATTAGGGGTGAGACTTCAAGTCACCTCAACAGATACTCCATCGACGATAAGGGTTTGCTAAGGCGAGACGGAAGACTATGCGTCCCACAGACGAAAGATTTAGTAAAGAAGGTTCTCGAGGAAGCACATCACTCCAAGATGACGATACACCCAGGCGGAGATAAAATGTACAAAGATATAAAAAGGACTTTCTTCTGGAACGACATGAAAAAGGACGTGGCAGAATTCGTTTCTAAGTGTATGGTGTGCCAACAGGTTAAGGCGGAACAGAAAAAGCCTGGCGGACTGCTACATCCTCTGGAGGCCCCGCAGTGGAAGTGGGATAGCATCTCAGTGGACTTCATCGATGGGCTGCCTAGGTCTAGGAGAGGCAACACTAGCATTTGGGTAATAGTGGATAGGCTTACTAAAAGCGCCCACTTTTTACCTGTCAAAAGTAAAAGAACTGCCTCATCCCTAGCATCACTTTACCTCAAGGAAATCATTCGACTCCATGGAATACCATCCAGCATTGTTAGTGACCGAGACCCCATCTTCACCAGTGAGTTTTGGCGGAGTCTGCAAGAAGCAGTAGGAACGCAGTTATGCTTGAGCACAGCCTATCATCCCCAAACCGATGGCCAAACAGAAAGAGTGAACAGAGTTTTGGAGGACCTTCTAAGACTGTGCGTCCTTGACTTCGGAGGGACATGGGAAGACCACCTTCCTTTGGTGGAATTTGCCTACAACAACAGTTGTCAAGCAACCATCGGAATGGCGCCCTTCGCAGCTTTATATGGAAGACCGTGTCGATCGCCCACTTGTTGGTGGGAGTCTACTGATAAGCTCATACTTGGACCAGATATGATCCGAGAGACTTCAGAGAAAGTAGACTTAATACGAAGAAGGATGAAGACGGCCCAAGACAGACAAAAGTCCTACGCCGACAAGAGGAGGACCGACCTTGAATTTGAGGTTGGGGACAGAGTTTTTCTTAAGGTATCTCCGCTAAGGAACGTTGTTCGTTTTGGAACCACAGGAAAACTGGCACCAAGGTTCGTAGGGCCATTCCATATCATCGAGAAAATTAGGAAAATGGCCTATAGATTAGAGCTACCCGAGAAGTTGACTGGAGTCCACAACGTTTTTCACGTTTCACATCTCCGAAAATGTCTACATGAGTCTGCTGAAGTGGTAGAGCCAAATATCCTCGAAGAGGCCGAAGTGGAACGCGAAGCAACCATAAGAAAAGTTCCAACCCGCATATTAGGAACGGAAGTGAAGAAGCTACGCAACCGCGAAGTCAAACTCGTCAAAGTTCAGTGGAGCGACGCCGAGGGAGACGCGACTTGGGAAACTGAAGCTAGAATACGCACTGCCTACCCTTTTCTTTTCGAGGGTACATCCTTGATCTTTCTTTTTCTTTAAGTCGCGATTTTATCTATCTTTTTAGGTATATTTCCTTGACCTTATCTTTTAGGTAGCAACCTTTTGGATGAAAACATGTAATTGAAACATGTTATGGATGATGGTTGCAAGTGGTTGCAAGTGATTGCTAGTGGTTGCTCGTGGTTGCATATACACACACAATCTAGGTTTTAGATCGGCTCAGTCACTTCATATTGCATATGCATATATGTTTGCATTCGTATATGGTTGAACTTTAATGTGTTGTCATATGGATGTTGCATTTGTATGAATGATTGTGCACTCATGTAGAATCATGAATAGGAAAATTTGCATACATAATGGATTCATGGAACTTACATAATTCGCATTAAGGAGGTCAACTGAATCAGTAGACTGCCTGATTTTACATTAGATAAGTACATGTACACACACACTTCGCATATGATCATGAAGCATTAGAAGTCTTTTAAGGACAATGGATGCTCGTGTTTGATGGATGAGTAGATGGATGATTGGATGTTAGGATATACATTCCTCCTAACTTGAAGATTTCGGGGACGAAATCCTTTTAAGTGGGGGAGAATGTAACACCCCGCGAATTCTATAACTGTGAAATCCACAAATTAAAGTATAATTAATTACAGATCAAAGAACTAAGGGAAACGGGATACGCCATTGCGTTCGTCTCGGAAAAATACGCGAAATAGAGTCCGAGTTTTCGAAAAATGGAGTCCGTATGAAGAAGATATAGCCTCCGGAAGTTTCTGAATTAAGTTTAAAATTCGAACAGAACAAAAAAAACACAGAAAAACAAGTTTAAAATTAAAAATCGGGCCCAATTGGCCAGGGCGGGAAAATTCCCGCCTGATGCACCCAAGTCGACTGGGCTGTCGACCTGGTCTTGCCAGGTCGACAGGGCTGTCGACCTGGTCCAGAGCCAGGTCGAACCCAGCCCACCCTAGCTGGCCTAGTCGATGTTGGTCGATTTTCAGAAGCATGCTTTGTCATTAGGGCTAGGTGGCAGGCTCTAATTGGTCTCTCTTTCGAATGAATGGCTACGATCAATCCAAGCAGCATCGATGGTCCTAATCAGTTCATAAACTCTATAAAAATGACCCTAGACTCTACCTAATCTATTCATTCAAAAATAAGAGCGAAGCCACCATGCTGCTGAGGAACGACTAGGAGTAGCCACCAATTTGAGAGAAGATTAGGAGGCGAATTCTAAAGCATAAAGCAACTCAAACAAATCAAATCAACGCCTACGTCAAAAGAAGTCGCATCTCTAATTTGAGAATTCGCCACACGATTGTAAGTAGAGTATTATTTTGGTATGAACAAATAACTGTGTTGGTTTGTATACTTTATTTGTGGCGATAAAGTAATTCATATTTGTGCGTTATTATGATTCTTATCGATTTGGAATATTGTATACGTTTGGATATTCTCAAATTATGTTATTCATTATAAAAACTACATGTTTGCGGTAGTTTTATGCAAGTATACGTTTGGATATTCGCAAAGCATGTTATTCATTATAAAAACTACATGTTTGCGGTAGTTTTATGCAAGTACACGTTTGGAATATTCGTAAATTATGTAATTCATGTTGAAGCTACATGTATATAGTTGTTTAATTGAAATTCATCCAAGTTTGTGGTTTTGCTACTATGCCATCATAATGTGTATTTTTGTACAAAAATCATTTTTGTGAGTAATTGGAACAAATTTGGGTTATTATAATCCATATGAAATTATGTTGAAAATTTGGCATCATGATCTATGTATTAAGCCATACTTTTGCACTAGAAAACCTCTTTGCGAACTTATGAATATGACTAGGCGATGATTGATATTTTGCAAAATCGCAAACCATGTTAGGTCTATATTGCTAACAAGAATTGTATGATGACATATGTGGTACATAGCTAGGTTAGATTCAAAATCCCATTTGCAAGTTGGCATGACTAAAGTAGAAATCATGATTTCATGTTAGAAATATTTATGCCTGCCATGGTTATGTGAGTAGATTTAAAATCATGATTAAGTTGGAATAATTCAAGTTGAACTATACTTTTGTGTTAATAACAAAAGTAGGCACCTTTATAACATGATTTGCTTATGTTTGACATTATGCCTAAATAAAAATATAGGTTTATGTTGTAGTTAAGACTATGTGTCAAGAATGATATCCAATTTAGATTCTTAACTTAACTACAAGTTCACATGCTTTGATTCATGTCACTTATGCTTTATGACCAAAGTATACATTATTGCTATGCAAGTACACCAGTTTCTAATTTGTAGTTCCAATGTTATGTTGCAAGTTCATGCGCTCACATTCCCCTTTAGTGTATGTAATTACGTTTTAAGCCTCCCCTTTTTCTCGTCGCTAAGTTGGGCTTAAAAAGGTTAAGCCCAACATATATATAATAAACGAACGTATTAAACGGGGGAAGATAACGTTGGGCTAAATTAATTAATAAATGAAAAGATAAAGTAGAGGGGCCCAAATTCAGGAATGGGTTGGGCCCATGATTGGTGTAACCTTTACACCATTGATTTTTAATAATGGGCCGCAAATATTTACATATAAATAAGGAAGAAAGACAAAATATGTAAATGTAGAAAATACGATGTGTTTAACCCGAGGTTGGATTGAGTTGTGATGTAAACCTGCCCGGAACCGCCCGGCTGTCCAGTGGTCACAACAATACCTATCCAATGTGGGAGGTTAAACATGGAGCCCAATAAGGACCCGAGGTTAGACTGAGTTGTGGCGTAAGACTGCCCGGAACCAACCGGCAACAGGCAGCCACAACAATACCTGTCTAATGTGAGAGGTCAAGGCTTTAATAAGACAATTAAAGCTGAGTCAGGATTGTTAGGATTATGTGAACTAAAGACTTAATCAAAATGGAACATGCTAAACTAAACAGACTGATTTGGGGGTTAGGTTATAAAACACTTAACCAACTTAGCATGTTGGCTAGAGATAGAAAACCTAGTAACGGGGGACCCTTTTCAGCAGTAACCCTATAAGGTGTATCATGATACCCTGAAACTAGGCAGGGTGGGGCACGATTACTGGGCTGATTGTAAGAGGTCAAATCGACGGCGGTGGTGTAGCAGTGTAGGTTCTAACGGGGTGCGGGCGTGCACACACTCCGGCGCAGAAAAATAAAGCACTGGGCACCAGTAGCATACCTGTGCATTCTAAGGTTGTGTCGGGCCGCTGCCATGGGACTTGATACACCCCATGGTGGGACCAGCATAGGTAACTACAACATCGGGGGCCGTAAGACACATGTAACTATGCGAGTAGGAGCCGATCATCATAGAATGGATCACTTCACCCTGATTATGGGGTGCCAGCTGGGAACTAGTTTATATGGGTTCAGAGATTTATATGGGGTACGATAGTATATTCGACCCTAGACAACTTAACTAAGTTTATAGTGCTTTCCCACTTCTCGTTTATACTTATCATACCCAGTTCTTTATTCATAGACAGAATAGTCCTAGACTTACTCAGGCTTTATGTCTGACTTTACTTTTCTTTCGTCTTCTTTTCTTCCGTTTCCCCCCCAGGTCCACAGGGAGGGAACACTGCAGCTTGACCAGCCTTAATATCCAGCTTGAAGAGGAGAAATGTATTGCTTGGACTTTTACGTTTTGAACTATGGCTTTGGACAGCAACTATGGGGCTTTTGCAGTTTATTTATGTTTTCTTTAAGCTTCTTTAAATAATGTAATCAAGACAGATTATGAAAGTGTTATGTTATGATTTTGGAAAGGATGTAAGACAATCATGGTGATGTTGTTGTAACACGTATTTGCTTTTATGAAATAAAAGTTACCACTTTTCTGCTGTTTACAAATATGTGTTTTTTTATATATGTCTTGTATATCTGTGACTTATACTTATAAACCTCCACCAAAATTAGAGCATTCCCTTTGAGAGTGACCATAACGGAGGTGGGGTGTTTCAGGTTAAGTATTCTAATCGTATTTTCACATGCCACCCATGGCACTTACTTAACCCTTTAATCATGTTTAATTACATGTTCCACTTTGGTTAAGTATTCTAATCGTATTTTCTATTGCCACCCTGGGCAACTACTACATTTCCACATGCCACCCAAGGCACCCACTTAACCCCTCATGTCCCTCTACATGCTAATTTGGTTAAGTGTTTCTTAATTAATTAAGATCGTAACCTTTGTAAAGACCTCTCACATTAGACTGTCTTTTATGGCAGCTGGATATGCCGGTTGGTTCCGGGCAGCCTTACACCATAACAGAGTCTAACCTCGTGTCTTTACACTTGTCACGTATTTAGTTTATGACTAAGACCTCTCACATTGGGCCAATCATTTGTAGCCGCTGGATTTGCCGGTCGGTTCCGGGCAGTCTTATGCTACAAAAGGGTCCAACCTCGTGTCTTAGTAGATTAATTACACCTAATTAATCACCCCCATAATTTGTATTAATTATCCCTAATTAATTACACATTTTTAAGAATATGGGTAGACCTAACTCAATAGGTAAATTCCCAATTCCATAGTATGGGTAGACCTAACTTAATAGGTAAATTCCCAACTCCATAATATGGGTAGACCTAACTTAGTAGGTAAATTCCCAATTATGTTCATTCATTTTATGTTATGCTTAAACATTCACACATTTCTATTAACATGCATATTAACCCCATCGTTCCCCACGTAATTCGTTCTCATAACGTGACATAATAAAAGGGAAGATTCATCACAAATGTCATGGGTTTAACCAACATAGAATATAACTTTATCATGGGTTCAAAAGGTGTCAACTTGCATATATGAGCATACATTAAACCCAACTAGCATTTAACCCAAACTTGCATTATGCATATCATAAAAAGAGACAACTTGCATATGAACTTGCACATAAACTTGCATGTGAACTTGCACATAAACTTGCATGTGAACTTGCATAACATGTCATACATAGAGGCAAACTCGCATATGTTATGCATATCATAAAAAGAGACAAACTTGCATATGAACTTGCATCATAATAAGGTAAACATGCATATGTATGCATAGCATACAAAGGTGTCATCTTGCGTATGTATGCATCTTATTTAAAAAAGGGTAGACTTGCATGTCATAATGTATGCATAAAACCAAACACTTAGCATGCCTAAAATCAAATACTTAGCATGCATAAAACAAAACACTTAGCACGCATAAAATCAAATACTTAGCATGCATAAAATCAAGTGCTTAGCATGCATAAAACCAAATACTTAGCATGCATAAAACCAAACACTTAGCATGCATAAAATCAAATACTTAGCATGCATAAAATCAAACACTTAGCATGCATAAAATCAAGTACTTAGTATGCATAAAACCAAACACTTAGCATGCATGAAATTGAATACTTAGCATGCATAAAGCCCACCACTTAACTTGCATAAACCCATATACATAACTTGCATAAACATAGAGTTAACGTTAAACATAGATTAGCAAACTAACATCATATCATATGACTTAAAACCCACAAATCCGCATACAAAACCGCATGATCTCATCATATCTCATCTACTTAATTTAGCAATTGGTTATTAAAGTGATAGAAACTCACCAAAACCAAGATTAGCAAACTTATGAAGTAGAACTAGTTGCTATACAAGAAGGAGATGATGATTAGAGGTTGATTAGCTTGCAACTTTCTTCATAAACTAGTGGAGGCTCCTCTCAAGTTTGATTTTGGCGGCATGATGGCATCATTTCTATTTTTAGTATGGATTAGGGTTGCATTAGGGTGTATTTATAGGATTAGGGTGTGTTTTAGACCATAGGATTAGCCCTACGTTAGATTAGGTCCGTCAGATTTAGGAAACTTCTAGAGAATAGCCTAAATCTCAGCCAAACCCTAAAATGGTGTACCAGGTTTAAACCTGCCGAGCACCCCCTGTCGACACCCAAGTCGACAGGGCTGTCGACTTGGTCCTAGCCAGGTCGACTGCCCAGTCGACAGGGCTGTCGACTTGGGTAGGTAGGCTGGACTTTTCCCGCCTATGCCCAATGGTCCCAAATTTTGAAACTTGAACCTGAATTTTAAATCTGTTTTGAACTTTGAATTTTCTGCAAACTTCATTGGGCCATAACTGGGCCATACGGACTCCGATTCTCGAAAACTCGGACTCTATTTCGCGTATTTTTCCGAGACGAACGAAATGACGCAGCCCGTTTCCCCCATTTCTCACATCTGAGATTATTTATTCTGCAATTAGTGAATTTTAGGATTAACTAAAATTCGGGGTGTTACATTCTCCCCTCCTTAAAGGATTTCGTCCCCGAAATCTCTAAGCTAAGGAGAATGCCTATCCTACCATCCAAACAACCATCTACTCAATCCATCAAACACGGGCATCCATTGTCCTTAAAACGATTTCTAATGATGTATGAGCATATGCAAAAAGTGTGTGTATATGTTCCCTATCTAATGTATGAACATATGCAAACCATGATAGTGCCATGCATCCAATATGTATGCGAAAGAACCCTATCGACACATACAATATCTACATGAGTGCACAATCATTCATCAAAATGCATCATCCATATGATAACACAACCATTATACATCCATAAATATAGCTACCTACACACAATTATATGCAATATGCAATATGAAGTGACTGAGCCGATCTAGTGCCTAGAGTGTGTATATATGCATCCACGAGCAACCACTAGCAACCACTTGCATCCACATGCATCCATCAAACATAACATGTCTCAAACACATGTTTCAACCATAGGTTTACCCTATCTAAAGGTCAAAGGTACTAATGAGAGGACATACTAAAGATAAGATAAGCACTAGAAAAACGATAAAGGAGAGGTTAAAAGACATACCCTCAAAAAGAATGGGTATAATGAACGCATCTTTGCTTCCGTCTCGCAAGTAGCGTTGCCCTTGTCTTCTCCCCCTTGTACTTTGACTAGTTGAACCTCTCGATTCCTCAATTTCCTAATCTCTGACCCAAGGATGCAGATAGGAGCTCGTCGAATAATCACATCACGCTCTACTTTTACTTCTTTAAGCAAGCTTGGCTCTACCGCCTTGGCGGTCTCATGTAGGCACTTCCTCAAATGTGACACATTGAATACGTCATGTTTCCTATGCAACCGAACTATCTCTCGAATATAAACTGAAGCTAGACATGGGACAGTCCTCTTGCTCTTCACGGGTATGAAATGGGCACACTTAGTAAGTCTATCTACCACAACCCAAATCCCCGTATTACCCTTCCTTGATTTCGGTAATCCATCGAGACACTATCCCATTTCCATAGCGGAACTTCCAATGGGTGAAGCAACCCACCTGGTTTCTTTTGCTCCGCTTTCACCAAGCATCTAGCGACATACTCGGCCATGTCTTTCTTCGTACCGGCCCAAAAGAAAACTCGCTTCATGTCTTGGTACATCTTGTCCCTACCGGGATGAATGGTCATCTTCGAACGACGTGCATCATCAAATATAGCCTTCCTCAACCCTCGTCTTGCGGTACACAAAGTCTACCATCTCTATGCAACCACCCCTTGCCATCTAGGATGTACTTATTCAAATGGCTGGATGACTCCCCCTCCTCATGAGCTTCTCTACTAACTCAACCAACTGTGGGTCGTCCCGCTGCTCCGCCAATATGCCCCAAAAGAGTAGGCCTAACCTCCAAGGAGGCTAGCAAACCGGGTACAAAGTCAACGGAAGGTCTAAAGTCAAACATAGAAATAAACTCTAAGCTCCGTCGTTCAACGAACAATGAACTCAAGGACAACCTTTTTCTACTTAAGGCGTCCACCACCACGTTACCCTTGCCATGGGTATACGCTATCTCAAACTCATAGGATGCCAAGAATCCCATCCACTTTTGCTGCCCTAAGACTACGCGCTCGAAGAGTCTCCAACACTTCCCTAAGATGTAGGGCATGCTTTTATCCACTTCTAGAGAAAACCGGGATATTACCAAAATCATCACAACTGTCCATCTCTCACGCAGACCACCCTAGTCGAACTCGACATCCCCCAAATGCAAGCCCTAAAGGCCTAAACCAATATCAGACAAACAACCAAGGGATACCTCCTTCGAATTCAGACGACCTACGTGAGATGATACTAGTAAAAACGGCTAAATAATTAAGCCCTTGTCCAACCCTGGATGTCCTTGCCAGTCTCACTCCAAAACCACCGTTTATTCCATAACTGGCTCGGCTCAACCTATTAAAACCATCCGGAGTTCTAAAAGCAGCCTTCTCTATACTATCCTCAGCCACTCTCAACTGACGAAACCCCGTGGCTAAGTCCAACTTGTGAAACTACTGAGGCACCAACTAATTGGAAAAAAAAATCATCAATCCTCGGCAATGGGTGTCTATTCTTCTTTGTGAGTTTATTTAGCTCTCTTTAGCCTACACAAAGTCTGAGGGACCCATCCGCCTTCATAGCAAAAACTACCGGAGCACCCCACTCCGATATACTTCGTCTTCTAAACCCCTTCTCAAGCAAATTGCCTACTTGCTTATGGAGTTCCCTCCTCTCACGAGGAGCCACGTGGCACACTGGCTAAGACACTGGTTTGGCATTGTCTACCAGATATATTCGGAAGTCAACCTCCCGCTCCGGAGATAAGCTCTTCACCTCCTCAACCACATCCGAGTATTCCCGGACCACTCTAACAGATCGCAAACTCTTGACCGACGTGTCAAGCGATTCTAGATAACTTAGCATAACAGATTCCATGGGATTACAAGCGACCTCGAGAGTGTTACCCAAGCGGGTCATAAGCCTAACAACTCTCCCTTCAAAATCAAGAACGGCACCCCTTACTGGATAACTAGTCCATGCCCAAAACTAACCCATAGCTCGTGAAGCCCAAAAGCATCACATCTAAACTCAACGCTAAGTATAGCAACTTTCAAACCCAAACACATCATGGAGCCCCAATTGGGTTTGAAACAACTAAGGGATCATCTACTAACTGGTGTCTAAGTGCAGTGACTCAACTAACAATGATGAGATAAACGAACTCAATGCGTCAGAATCAAATAAAGTTTGAACCGGATAATCGAACAGAAAAACTAGACTTTCAATGGAAATAGTTCTACCTCTTCCCCGAATCGGTGGAACTGCGAGAGCCTGAGCTTGCCCCCTTGCCTGAGCTGGTGCCAAAAGAACTTGCACCTGTCCTCCTGAGGTAGATCCCGTCCTTTGCCCTTTCTTAGGGCAGTCTTTCACTAGATGTCCTGCTTCGTCACAGTGGAAGCAGCCAGCCTTCCTCTTCTTGCGACGATCCTTGCTTAGGTGGCCTAGTGTCCCACAACTGAAACACTTCTTCTTTCCCTTGCCACCATTACCTCTCCCACCCTTGTTTTGCTGTTGCTGTTGAGGTTCCTTCTGATCTCCTTTCTTCTCGGGTGCTTTATTAGCATTGGGACCCTTCTCTTCCTCATGCATAAGTGCCATGTCCACTAGCTTCTCAAAAGTGGCCCCCATAGGGATGTGAGACATAGCCAATCCGTGCATTGGTTCGTTTAAGCCTTTAACGAACCTCAGAGCTTTCTCTTCCGGTGTGTTTACCAAGTCTATGCTGAATCTCGCTAACTGATTAAACTTGTTAACATATTCTTTCACCGACAAGTTCCCTTGCCTTAAGTTCAAGAACCTTTCCACGTGCATATTTTCTTCCTCTTTTGAGAGAAACTTTGCCTCAAACCTTTGCCTGAAATCCATCCAAGAGTCAACAGGGCGTTCTCCATTAGTGACCTCCCACCAGAACGAGGCCTCTCCTTCCATTAACCAAGCGGCTAAGCTGACTTTCTTTCCCTCTTCCACTTCCAAGATTTCCATCAATTCTTCCGTCTCATTAAGCCAATCCCTAGCTCCCACAAAAGGTTTCCCTCCCATAGCCTTAAACTTCCTACAAGTCATAGCAAAAGTATCCGCGCGAGGAGGAACGGGTGGAGGAGGAACATTTGCTGGATCTGCAGCGGCGGCCCTAGCCTCTAACAACCTCCTATACCATACTGGTACTGCTACACCGCTCTGAAGATAAAGATCTTCTGCCATGCTGAGACGAAAAAGGAAAGATTCAAACGGAGAATTCAAAAGATAAAGATATGGCTATCGGGGATTATGCTTTTCTTTCAAAAACTTTTCTCTTAAAAGACATGTTTTTGAAAATACTCCTTTCAAAAATATTCTTAGAAAATAGTTTTTCTAAAAATTTTATCTGTTCCGGTAACCTTTGCTCTGATACCACGTGTAACACCCCACACCCGCTATGGTCACTCGCTAAGGGAATGCCATAACATCGGTGGAGTATTTTAAGTGAATATAGAACAGAAAAATTACAACAAGACAGATATAAGTAATACTTGAAAATTTTAAAACATCATTTCATTGCAGCGGAAAGTAAAACATGTTTGGTTACATCACAAAACCATAATAAGAGTCGAGTACAAAATATCCATCCTGATAAATAAAAGTACATAATCCCAATACATTAACTGATAGCCATAAAAGAAAGGGTAAGCTGAGCTCTACATCTATGGTCCAAGCTCCAAAAGAGAATAAAGCAGCCTGATCAAAGCCCACTCGTACTGGGCCCACTCTGATGACCTGAGGGTTGGGAAAAAGATAAAAACAACGGGGTCAGACATAAGTCTGAGCGAGTCCTATAACTTTAACAATACAATCATTAAAGTAACCAGAGAAGACATAAGCTTGATATACGGTGTCGTCTGGGGATGAATGGCTACACTAAGCAGCTTGTAGACTTAGGATAAACTAAGAAACGTAAAGACACATCTACCCACCCAAGGATAATTACTACACTGCACTACACCAGTCATTCCTACTTAAAGGTTGATCCCACTAAGTGTACTTAGTAATTTAGTAGTTTCGTGTACCCCTATCTGACTACATAGGTGTACCCACTACTCCCCAAGCGATCGGCTCCCTTACGTAGACACCCGTGCTGGTCCCACGATGGGGTGTATCATTACCCAAAGTGGCAACCTGATAATATCAACGGTGCACGGCTTTATATCTACACGATGCAACAACGACTTACCAACCAGCCCGGGTCCACACACGCATATGAAACCCGTTGGTCCTGCGTTGCCACCGCTAACCCAGTTTGGCCTCTTATAGTCAAGCCCAATATGCGTGTCCCGTCACTCGACTAGAGTCGAGCCTACTAAGATACGTTTGGGATATTGGTTGAAATGGCCCCCCACAAGCTACCACCTAAGCTTGCTATTTCTAGTGAATCCCACTTAACCCTTTAACCATGTCCACTTACATGTTATAAATTTTGGCTAAGTCATTTAATCATATTCTAATTGTCATACAAGGTACCCACTAGATTTTCACATGCCACCCATGGCACTTACTTAACCCTTTAATCATGTTTAATTACATGTTCCACTTTGGTTAAGTATTCTAATCGTATTTTCACATGCCAACCATGGCACTTACTTAACCCTTTAATCATGTTTAATTACATGTTCCACTTTGGTTAAGTATTCTAATCGTATTTTCTATTGCCACCCAGGGCAACTACTACATTTCCACATGCCACCCAAGGCACCCACTTAACCCCTCATGTCCCTCTACATTCTAATTTGGTTAAGTGTTTCTTAATTAATTAAGATCGTAACCTTTGTAAAGACCTCTCACATTAGAATGTCTTTTATGGCAGCTGGATATGCCGGTTGGTTCCGGGCAGCCTTACACCATAATAGAGTCTAACCTCGTGTCTTTACACTTGTCACGTATTTATTTTATGACTAAGACCTCTCACATTGGGTCAATCATTTGTAGCCGCTGGATTTGCCGGTCGGTTCCGGGCAGTCTTATGCTACAAAAGGGTCCAACCTCGTGTCTTAGTAGATTAATTACACCTAATTAATCACCCCCATAATTTGTATTAATTATCCCTAATTAATTACACATTTTTAAGAATATGGGTAGACCTAACTCAATAGGTAAATTCCCAATTCCATAGTATGGGTAGACCTAACTTAATAGGTAAATTCCCAACTCCGTAATATGGGTAGACCTAACTTAATAGGTAAATTCCCAATTATGTTCATTCATTTTATGTTATGCTTAAACATTCACACATTTCTATTAACATGCATATTAACCCCATCGTTCCCCACGTAATTCGTTCTCATAACGTGACATAATAAAAGGGAAGATTCATCACAAATGTCATGGGTTTAACCAACATAGCATATAACTTTATCATGGGTTCAAAAGGTGTCAACTTGCATATATGAGCATACATTAAACCCAACTAGCATTTAACCCAAACTTGCATTATGCATATCATAAAAAGGGACAACTTGCATATGAACTTGCACATAAACTTGCATGTGAACTTGCACATAAACTTGCATATGAACTTGCACATAAATTTGCATGTGAACTTGCATAACATGTCATACATAGAGGCAAACTCGCATATGTTATGCATATCATAAAAAGAGACAAACTTGCATATGAACTTGCATCATAATAAGGTAAACATGCATATGTATGCATAGCATACAAAGGTGTCAACTTGCGTATGTATGCATCTTATTTAAAAAAAGGTAGACTTGCATGTCATAATGTATGCATAAAACCAAACACTTAGCATGCCTAAAATCAAATACTTAGCATGCATAAAACCAAACACTTAGCATGCATAAAATCAAATACTTAGCATGCATAAAATCAAGTACTTAGCATGCATAAAATCAAATACTTAGCATGCATAAAACCAAACACTTAGCATGCATAAAATCAAATACTTAGCATGCATAAAATCAAATACTTAGCATGCATAAAATCAAGTACTTAGTATGCATAAAACCAAACACTTAGCATGCATGAAATTGAATACTTAGCATGCATAAAGCCCACCACTTAACTTGCATAAACCCATATACATAACTTGCATAAACATAGGGTTAATGTTAAACATAGATTAGCAAACTAACATCATATCATATGACTTAAAACCCACAAATCCGCATACAAAACCGCATGATCTCATCATATCTCATCTACTAAATTTAGCAATTGGTTATTAAAGTGATAGAAACTCACCAAAACCAAGATTAGCAAACTTATGAAGTAGAACTAGTTGCTATACAAGAAGGAGATGATGATTAGAGGTTGATTAGCTTGCAACTTTCTTCATAAACTAGTGGAGGCTCCTCTCAAGTTTGATTTTGGCGGCATGATGGCATCATTTCTATTTTTAGTATGGATTAGGGTTGCATTAGGGTGTATTTATAGGATTAGGGTGTGTTTTAGACCATAGGATTAGCCCTAGGTTAGATTAGGTCCGTCAGATTTAGGAAACTTCTAGAGAATAGCCTAAATCTCAGCCAAACCCTAAAATGGTGCACCAGGTTTAAACCTGCCGAGCACCCCCTGTCGACACCCAAGTCGACAGGGCTGTCGACTTGGTCCTAGCCAGGTTGACTGCCCAGTCGACAGGGCTGTCGACTTGGGTAGGTAGGCGGGACTTTTCCCGCCTATGCCCAATGGTCCCAAATTTTGAAACTTGAACCTGAATTTTATATCTGTTTTGAACTTCGAATTTTCTGCAAACTTCATTGGGCCATAACTGGGCCATACGGACTCCGATTCTCGAAAACTCGGACTCTATTACGCGTATTTTTCCGAGACGAACGAAATGACGCAGCCCGTTTCCCCCAATTCTCACATCGGAGATTATTTATTCTGCAATTAGTGAATTTTAGGATTAACTAAAATTCGGGGTGTTACACTTACTGACTTGTATTTCAAAAGTTATGTTATTTAATATATTTTATTCGTTCCGCTGTGAGATTTGTCTTCTTTGTTTTCTTCTATTCTACTATTTCTTTCTTCCTATTTCTCATCCTCTAACTTCTTTCTAATAATGATTCGTATTTCTATGCAATTTTGGTTGGACGTGTGGTGTTATTAGTCGACTCAAATAGTACGGATTTGCGGGCCATTACAGTTCGACCGGATTTAAGTTTACACTTATGTATTTTCTAAAATGTGTTTGCTGCAGCTCATTTAGCACTTGGAACGTGTGCTCATCTGATTTCCAGAGTGTTTATTTTGGCCATTCTTTTTACATAAGTCGGTCCGTATATTTTTGAGATGTCGTGCCCGAGTTATTCTGCTTCCATGACCTTGTTTGCACATTTGTGTTTAAACACCCAGCGGTTACGGGATGCTGAGGCAGTGCACATGTGTACATATACATGTGTGTATGTGCAGGCTTCCGAGATCGTTCGTCCCTGAAATAAAAAATGGATATGTACATTATACTTGGTACTCGAATACATAATGGTCAATAAGATTAACTATTTTGTTCAGTTTATATCGAAGTTAATTTACTTGAACTATGATTTAATCCTGACTCAATTGTTTTATGTTTTGCAAGGAATGCTCGGGTCAGACCCGAGCAATGCAGATTGTTTAGATCTCAGCTTAGGATTCGAAGATTGGGGAAACTGGGGATCCGGAGAAGGCGCACTCTGAAGGTTTCAAACAGTAAAGATTTTTCTGTATTCAAATTGTATTTTTACATTCCGTTGTATACAAATACCTTGTATTCAAAATTTTGATAAGTAAATAAAAGTTTATTCCGCTATTCAATATTATGTTTTTTATTTATTCAGTATTTCTGTATTGGTTCTGTCTTTTAAACTCTATAAGCTAAATAACGATATGTCGTTCTGGACGGTTTTAAGTTGGTTCAATTACCGATTTGAAGCGGTCAAAATGGCGGGACGTTACAAGTAGTATTAGAGCTTTGGTTTATTCATAGCTTAGCTTATTGGGTTTGAAAACGAATCTTGAAGATAAAATGGTTTTGAAGAATATATTTTTGAAAGATAAATTATTATAGAAATATCAAGTATTTTGGAACTAATACAGCGGAAAAACAATTATTATTCTGAGATTTGAAAATTATGTTCGGAACCCCAGTGTTCGGAAGTCTTCAAATCTAGGTTTGGAAGAATTATTCTTCGATAAGATCCCCTCAGATTTAAATCTTGAATCCATCGTCGAATGATAATAAGAACTCCAATGGAAATTTGGTGAAAGGGGAAAATTTGGAATCATTTCAAAAATGAAACGCTGGATTTTATTTTGATATTCAAGATGGAAATAAATGAAAACAAAATTGAAAAAGATGTATAATTGGAATACGACTGTGTTATATTTGATGAATTTATTCAGAATGTGACAAGATAAATTATAATTAGTTTCAAACCAATAATGTGTAATCGAATACAAGAATTCGATAATAAGTATAAACTTGTTAACAAGAAATGAATTGTGAACAAGAAGTGTAAGTGAAGCGACATATGAAAGAAGATTGTGATGAGATTTGAACCGATATATAAATTGAATCGAACTAATTTAATGAGGCAAGTCCATATTCCTGTAAAAGGAATAATGTTTAGAAATAACATTTGAAAGCAGATATGTTGCAAACGAAATTAAAAACAGGGGAAATAGAGTTAACCAGAATGGTGAGATTGTTCTGAAGTTCAGAATATAAGTCAAATGAGATTTTCTGCAGTTCGGAATATGGTATCGAATAACAGATTATTCGAAAGGAAGTTATTTGTGGGAGACATTTATGTTGAATTTCAGGAATGTACCATTTACTTTTCGCTTTTAATTAAAATTCAATATATTATCGATTAATTATTTTTATATTCAGATTAATGAATAAAGTATATTTTAAAGTTAAAAATATTCGAAGGCATGAATTATTGTTATAATCAACGATCATTATAAAAGAAATAAATGCTTAAATCTGAAAATTCGAGAATAAATGTTTTGGTTGGTGTTTGAAGTTATGAATTTTATCTATTTCATAGTTAATAATGTTGTTCAGTTAAGGTCTGAGAGGTAAATATACCCCAACTTGATTGACTTCATTGTTGACAAAGAAATGGTTAAGGTTCGATAGCAAGAGTGGTAAGTGAAGTAAGTAAATGAGTGGTAGCAGTTGAGCAAGAATAACAATGTTTTATTTAATATCTGTTTTAATCCAAATAACGAATTTAGAAATATTTCCCCATGAAAATAAAGATTTCTAAATATATGGAAATGTTCATTGATGATAGAAGATTTTCTAGAATTATAGAAAATGAATATTAATTGTTCTCGAAGGTTGTGAAAAGTTAACAGGTTTTGACCAATCAAAATGACGGGAACTAAAGAACAAAAAGCCGCATGTCGAGAATGAAGAACAGCAGAATACGAGATAAGTGGATTTGTAAACTGAATTCGGGAATTTCTTAATCAATAATTTAATAAGAGATGGACTTAAAGAATTTAGAAATTGACTGGAGATTAGTCAAGTTGAATAATTTCCTGAGTGTTGATCTGATGTTGGTTTCGTCCTTCGAGATTGATACATAGGAGTTGTTCGCTTTCTAGTTTACGATCCAAGGATGTGAATGTGAAGGAGAGATAATGCATGAAGGAAAAATTTGTGATAAGAAGAAATTTCTGGAATTTTGAGAGAATAACGATGTGAATGAAGTGATGAATTAAATAATTAGGGATTTGGAAGAAGATTTGGTTTATAACCAATAGAAGCATAAATTTGAGTTGATTAAAAAGATCAAAACTAAAATTTCGAAATCAGAATGAAATTTGAGAATATTTGAGTTTGGATGTTTCCAAAATATATATGGAAAAATATATAAGAATGCAGTGAATTAGAAATCTAGTGGTTTGAAAAGTAATCGATCTGAGATAAAATCGTGTACAAAGGATTTAAATAAAAATGAGATGTTCTTATGTAAATTGACATAAGTATGATTTATGAGGAGTTTGGAATAAAATACTGTGTTATATAGTATTATATGTTTTCAAAGCAAAATAAGGGAAGTACCATCCGTCTCCATTGAGTTTTGAGCTTTGTTGAGATGTGCTCCTGGTGGTAGTAGGTTTTCCAAACATAAAATTTGAGTTGTCTGAAAGAACACGACCGTGTAGCATAATTCGCAGGGCTGTAGATGGCCTATGGCGGACGGATGTTTCTTTGGGAAACCAAGCGTAACCATTATGTCTGCTGTGATCTACAATCGTAATAAGGGCTTAATGCGGATGACAGTGAAAGCTTATGGGTATGGATGTTTCCTGAGGGAATCAGGCATAAACATTGGTACCTGTAGTCCCCATGGCATATCTACAAGTGAAAGAGATGTAACCACTAGAGTTACTAAAGGTAGAGTGAAGCCATGCAATGTGTAATATATCTTTAGTGATGGTGAGCAACCTGTTTGATGCAGCACTGTGTCTTCATGACAAGATTTGTCTTCGTGACTTGATGTGTCTTTGTGACATGATCTGTCCTTATGATTTGATCTATCCTCATGACTTTGTTTATATTCATAATTTAATGATGTGTTTTGTGATTTTGAGATAGAGCAACCAACGCTCAATGACCTCAGATTTTCTTTGATTCTTAAATATCTTACGTTGATATGTCCATGACGAAATTCACAGGGAAGTGATTTCCTTCGGATACAGATGTTTTCTGGGGGATCTAGACGAAACCATTGTGTATCTGCGATTCATGAACAATCAGCATATCAATATCACATTGGTAATTTCCGTATCTGTTTTAACAAAGAAATTTTTAAATATTTTAGCTGGAAGTTGAAACAAGAATATTTAGTACTTAGCGATTTTAGTCGTGCGCCTGGCCAGCGTATGCCTAACATCTATGAGAATGAAAATAGACTTGTCAAACTTCGAGTTATCAAAGTATTTTCAAATCAGTAATTTGAAATTTAAATTATACCTAGCTTAATAAATTAAGAATAAGGATTTCGAAGTAGTTTTGGAATAATAATACAAATATTTTTGTACGAATTTCGTGTTATGTATAAATATTATTAAAGATTTCGGATCTTGGAAATTTTTAAGTTGATAATTTTTAAGAGGAAATGTAATTTAACATTCTTCAATGAGTGTTAGGCAATATTTACATTTTTAAATAAGTGTTGGGAATGATTAATGGGATTGAATGTAAGGAGATTGGGTTGATGATTGCAAAGTCTAGACCCAATATAGTGTAACGACGAATAAGAAAACGTTGACAGATGAGGTTTATAAAGTAATCTGGAATAATTTGAGATGCATAAACCCAACTTATGCAAAGATGGAAATTAAAAAAAGAGATTGGTTTTGGAAAAAAAATGGGTTTACTGAGTTAATTGAATCTGATGAATAAACAAAGAGGATTGATGACTTAAATATTGATATTTAAATTAGTTGTGGAAAACTGTCGCATAAATATGAAAACTTGAGGCACACAGTGATATGACTCTAACGAACTCTTCTTTTCGAGGACGAAATGTTTTTAAGGGGGGGGGGGAGATTGTAACGTCCCAGAAATTTTGACAACTGGAATAAGAAGTTAATTAAATAATTAACCATTAATAATGAATTTTATATTGATATTTGGGTTAGAGATTTATAAATCAAATACATTATTTTGAGTGTGAATTGAATTCGATATTTTTTCAAATGATTGGTTGAGAATCGAATCTTTATTATGAAATATTTGAATTCAAATTGATTGGATAATTTACTTGGATTTTGAAAAAACCGAATGGGAAAATATAAACGGTTAAATTTAAAAATAAACGTTATTGACGAATTATAGATTTTATTGTTAAACTGGTCTAGTATGTGTGTATTTGTGTATATAGAGAAATAAAAATTTAATGCTTTAAATTTGGAATGGAACAGAGTTGTTGGTGGACGAACGAAATAAAAACATCGAACCGATAAATGATTTAAAAATTAAAAATATGTTTTACACAAATGGAGTCGTATTTCAATTAAGTACATATAAATTTTTTTTGTGGTATTTGGAGATTGTGGTTACGGTGTGAATATAAAACGTACATGGTAACAAAGGGTATGATTTAATATTAAAGAAATCTCCAAATATCACCTACCCCAAATAATCTACGTCGACCTAAGCTGAAAAATACGCTGCTATCATACACCCTATTGAAATAAAATTGTTCTTATCCAATATATCTTCTATAAAATCATGCCTTCGTTCACGTTTTCCTTCAGATAAAAATTAGTTTTCCCCAAATTAATATTCCCGAATTCACTGTTAATGGCCTTTCATAGAAATCAGCAGCACCTCTTCTTCCTTCCGTTGATCGAAGACCTGAAGCCGCCATCTAGTTCACAACTATCTACCCACTTCAACATATGTTGTCCACTGTTATCACCGCACCCAAATCAAATCGCTTACCCTAATCGCCATTGCTTCAACTTATTTCAAATCAAAATCCATTGTCCCAAATTGAAGCAGTTAACTCATGTACCTAATTGTCATCGTTTCAGCAACTTTCCGGTTCACCGCATCCATCTGTGCCTCCAAGTCAAAGGCCACAGCCACCACCGAAGCCCAGTTCGACATTTGTTGCGTCTTCCCTGCTGCTTCTTGCTCGTCTCCTCTTCGCTGTTTGCAGGTGAGCATCTCATGCACGATTAAATCTTATTTCAAGTAATTTAGTTTTAAATGAATTAGAAGAACAAAGATTT
The DNA here is from genome assembly GCA_030737875.1 of Allium sativum. NCBI lineage: Eukaryota > Viridiplantae > Streptophyta > Magnoliopsida > Asparagales > Amaryllidaceae > Allium > Allium sativum. The sequence continues at coordinate 41,968,831 of CM060916.1, forward strand.
AGGGTAAAATCTATTAACTGTCGCCTTGTGGTTAAACTCTGTTCGTGAGATATCAACTGAGTCTAAGATTTTCACATGTCCCTATATACCCTCACCCTGGTTTAAAGGATGAAACTTTGTTGTTCATTGTTGTCTATACGCTATTAACTATACATACATAGGCACTTACAGCTTAGTGAAACATGGAGTATATTTGTCCTGCTTGGTGGAGAAATGGGGAAAAACTTGCCTGTTTGGGTTTTAGATATGAAATACATATTCACAGTGTTTGTTGAATTGTTGTGTGTCTGCAGGTGTATATGCTTATTTGCTTATGTATACACGTATGTTTTGGCACACTGAATCCTACTTTTTCGTAGTTAAAAGGGAGATTAAGAAAGAAATTGTCTGACCTAGTCGTACTGCTTGTAATCTGCACATTATTGCCTTGTAGCCTTGATAAACTTGAACTATGGTTTGCTTTAGTTTAAACACAAAATCCCTTGCTTGGATTATAACCTTATCTATATGTTGCGTGGAATATTTGGGTTAAATCTGTGCCATACATTTTATGTCATGCATATACTCCTTAAAAATTAATCAAAATCTTTTGTGTCTACATAAAACTATTAGTATCTGAACACATATAAGTGTGAAACTTAACAACATCCTGAAGTGTGATGTATTCCCTTGTTCCAACATTCCATATTAATTGTGTTAACAGTTATGAATCTACACATTGTTGAATCTTCAAATGATTCAGTATACCATTTCGTCCATCACGATTCCTTCAACTCATCGATATATTATATTTTTTAGTATGGCTTGTACTCTTTTTTTTGCATGTAATTTGATGTTTACTTCTTTTGTTTTACCCTCTTGGGTTAGTGTTGATTAGCATTATTTGGATTTATTGTTTGAAAAATGACTTGCATTAGATCCAGACATCAATTTTCAATGGGTCAGCATGTCATTTATTTCGTTAGTCTCTAGATAATTTAGAGGTTGATCATTCCATGGTATGAATTGGTTAAACCCCTATATAAACTTATTTTACTTTTCTGAAAATGCATAGATTACGTTGAACACATAAATATTTGTCGAACTTTCCAGTAATATTTTGTTTTTTCGGAAAGGCATGCAAGCAGTTTTCTAATGCGTGCCATGTTTATGAATATGATAATATACAAGCAAGATGAAAAAAATAAAAAAATGCAGTTCCTTCTAATACTATATTTAATTATAACTAGTGCTGAACTGTTGATTCATCATATATGTACTTGTAACGACCCGTATTTTTATAATGTGTTATAATCATAAATCAAGGCAGAATTAATTTTTAAAATAAGAATCAAGGGAAACTGGTTACGCCATTGCGTTCGTCTCGAAATTGTGCTTGGAGACGAGTTCGAGTTTTCGAAAATCGGGGCTCGTATGACCAAGTTATGACCTTTCAAAGTTTTCAGAAGTTTTCAAGTTCAAAACATCTCAATTCGAAATCAAAATTCGAAATTCAAACCTCAGAATGGAATGGGCGGGAAATTTCCCGCCCAGGACCAGGTCGACCTAAGGGTTGACTATGTAGTCGACCTACCCAGGACCAGGTCGACCATAGTGTCGACCTGGGGGTCGACATGGTGGCCGAGCTCACTTTTGAAGCTTGATTCACTTTGATGTTTCTGGCCTCATTTCTGTCTACATTCGTTGACCTGACCCTATATATACAGCCCATAACACTAGTATCTCTACACAAAATTCTTTCTGACCTTACGCCACTCTAATTCTGGTTGAAAAGTTAGAAAAAGGGACTACTTATTCTATGTCGAAACTACATTGCTAATTTGGGGATTTCTGTTAGGACTTGACTAAGCATATAATGATTCAACATCAACTCTCTTTTTCTAATTCTCGAACCACAATCTGTAAGCCCCTGTTATTTTTACATTTAAACTGTAACTGTAATATGGATATGATGTAAATTGAAATTGGACCTATGTATGATGACTGTTTTACATCCATTCTTGTTCATCTTAGATCTTGACTCCTGGATATATTACTATGACATTGATTTGGGGCCTATTCATGTTGTAAATCAAAAAGAAAACCCCCTCATATTATCATGTTGAATCTGCTATTAGTCACAAGTTTATGACTATCACCTTATGTCAATTGCTACCATGACTATACTATCACCTTATGTCAATCGTTATCATGACTATACTATCACCTTATGACAACTGTAATCTTGAATAGTACTTTATTTTTCTAGATTTGGAATCTTTATGTTTGAGGCCAATATTGCATATGCCAGTAATGTTATAATCATTTATCTCAAGTCATACCATGTTATGCTAGTAATCACTTTTGCCTCCTTATGCCCGTCCCTTTTTATGTTATTCCCTAATTAGATTTATTTGTATCGATTCGAGGTTATGTGCGATGGGAATACGATTTGGGTAGGTTAGGTAAAACACGAATTGGCTTTGAACATGAACGTTATTATAACTTGAACCTGGATATGGAAATGAACTTGACACGATTTGACATGAAACATGACATGAAAACTCGACATGAATTTTGACATGAAAACTTGAACGTGGGCATGACAATTAGATAAACTTGAAAATGGCCAACTCGAGGTTGGGTTGAGTTTGAAGTGTAAATCTGCCCGGAACCGCCCGGCAAATCCAGTAACTACAAACAATAGGATCCAATGTGGGTAGTTGGTCATATCGCACGAAAAACCCGAGGTTAGACTATGTTGTGATGTAAATCTGCCCGGAACTGCCCGGCAAATCCAGTGACCACAACAGTTAGTCTAATGTGAGTGGTTGGGGTGCACTAATGAATTAATGCCACATGATAGGGTTAAGTCATGAACCACTTGAATATACTTAACCAACTTGACACGATGATTTGATAGGGTTAAGTCATGAACCGCTTTAACACACTTAACCAACCTGATACATGATTTGGATAGGGTTAAGTCACGAATTTGAATGACAAAACTTAACCCATTAGAAACCCTAGTTACGTGGTCCTTTTCAGCAGTGACCCACTTAGATGTATCACGATACCCTGGGACTAGGCAGGGTGGGGCACGATTACTGGGCTGATTGTAAGCGACTAGAACGATGGTTGAGTAGGTGCGCCATTGTAGGTTCAGGCGGGCTATGGTCGTGCACGTAGTCCGGAGTTGAAAAAGCAGGCATTGGGCACCCGTAGGTTTAAACTATGTGTGCTTGATTCGTGTCAATGGTTGGCACCATAGGGTTTGATACACCCTATGGTGGACCTAGCACAGGTAACTACATTTCAGGATAGGGCGGTATGACACAGACACATGACGAGCTAAGACTTGTAGGGAGCCGATCGATTAGTAGATCGTACCGTAGGACCCCATAATGGGTCACTTTATGATATTGGGCCAAGGGATTATTTCATGGTTAATACTTGACATGGGATAGAATACTAGTACAGTTGGTGCAGCGAACCTTGAACATGTGATGCTAGACTTGACTTATCTTGTTATCTTAATTATCCTACCAGTTTTGTTATCATCCTTATGTTTAATTCCAGTTTTCACATATCATGTTACCTTTACTAGTTTTCATACTGAAAGTCACTAGGGCTTACCAGTCTTTATGACTGACCCTTTTTCTTTCGCCTCTTTTTCTTTTGTTTTTCCCTCCCCCAATGTTCTCAGGGAGGAAACACTAGCTCTTAGCTTGGACTTAGCTTGCTTTCTGATAGCTCATGTACGGTTTGGTCTTGAGCTATGCTATGGCAGCTTCTGCTATTTATGGGGAATAATTTACTTTTGTTATCTTAAGTTTATGCTTCTCTATTTGGAACTTGATGTAATAAATAATTTGTACCTTGGATATATGGGGTTTTGACACTTTTCTTAAAAAGTAATAAAAGTTGGTTTTTAATTTCTACCGCTGCTTTATTTATGTTCTGCCTTGTGATATCTCTGTGTATGTTTACCTAGATAATACTCCACCAAAACTAGTGCATTCCCTTTGTGAGTGACCCCAGCGGAGGTGGGGTGTTACACTTGGTATCAGAGCAGAAGGTTACCAGGCTGGGCAAAAGTTTTAAAAACCTTCTGAAACTATTTTCAAAACCATTTATATGAAGCATTTTTCAAGATTAAGTTTTATGTTTAAAAGGCTATTCCCCAAGAAGCCATTAGAACTTTCCTTTGTTTCCTCGTTTGAATCTTTTTCTTTTCGTTTTTCAGCATGGCTGATCTTAACCTGCCTGAGGGAATACCCGTGCCTGGATGGTTCCGAAAGTACTTAGAAGCCAGGGCCAACGACGCGGGCACGACAGACATCCCTCCTCCTCCTCCTCCCCCAGTGGCCGCGGTTCCTCCTCCTCCTGGTACCGCCTTTGCCAAAATTTGCAAAGACTTTAAAGCAATGGGCGGGAAGAACTTTGTTGGAACTGAAACCTTTGTTGAGGCACGAAACTGGATAAAGGAGACAAAAGACTTGTTCATTATCTTTGATATGGAGGACCATAGGAAAGTTCAGTTGGCAGCATGGTTGTTGAAAGAGGAAGCTGCATTTTGGTGGGAAGTCACCAACGCTACCAGGCCAGCTGAGACTTGGGCAGACTTTAGAGAGAGATTTGGGCTTAAATTCTTATCGTGAGCAGAAGAGAACTTCAGATGGAGAGGCTCCTTGCACTTAAGCAAGGGGACATGTCTGTTAGGGAGTACATGAATAAGTTTAATCAGCTTGCTCGGTTCGGTTTGGATTTGGTCAACACAGCCCAGAAGAAGGCTGTACGCTTTGCTCGTGGATTGAACGAGCCACTACACAGCATGGCCATAACTCATATACCCACGGGGATGAGCTTTGAAAGCTTGGTGGATATGACTCTACTTCATGAGGAAGACAAGAATAGCAAGAAGGAGGTTAAGCCTAATGAGACTCAGAATAAGAAAGCTGACTTCAAGAAGGGCGGCAACAAGAATAACAAGAATAATAAGAGCAACAACAAACCACGTGAGATGAGGAAGTGCAACTTCTGTGGTATTACTGGACCTCTAGCTAAAGGCTGTAGAAAGAAGAAGAGGAAGTTGGGTGAATGCTTTCATTGTGGAGACACTGGACACATCAGCAAGAATTGCCCTAAGAAGCAAGGACAGGGGCAAGGGCAGACCCAGCGAGCAGGACCTTCTAGAGGGCAGTTGCATGCTCTAAACACCACTCCAGCCCTTGACCGAGGTAGTAATATTTCCGTCGAAAGCCTTGTTTACATTTCTGACTTTCCTGTTCGAACCTTATTTGACTCAGGCGCATCGCATACTTTTATTTCTTCTGATATTGTTGAAAATCTGCACCTAAGTACTAGTCTGGTTGAGGATCCCGTTATAGTTTCAAATCCCATTGGGGGCTCCGCCCATTTATCTATGATGTGTGTGGATTTGAGGATCTCTATCTTAAGCGTAGAATTCACGTGTAATGCTTATGTTCTCGGATTTATGGGATACGGTTTGATCTTAGGCATGGATTGGTTGTTCGATTATGGAGCCATTCTTAATTGTGAACGAAGGGTAGTGAGGCTCATGACTTGCCTTGGTAATACCCTTGAAATTTCTTGTAACCCTAAGGGTCCAGTCATGTTGTGTTATCTTGAATCCCTTGAATCATCCGATGATAATTTGCAATCTGTAAGAGTGGTCCGAGAATATCCAGATGTCTTTGATGAGGTGAGGGGGTTACCTCCCAAACGCGAGATAGACTTCCGAATTTATCTTGTTGATAATTCCAAGCCAGTTTCATTTCCCGTTAGGCACATGACCCCGCGAGAAAGAAGAGAGCTCAGTAAACAAGTTAACGAGTTGCTTGAGAAGAATTTCATAAGACGAAGCATTTCTGAATGGGGTGCTCCGGTGGTATTCGCTACTAAGGCGGATGGATCGCTTCGTCTGTGCGTAGATTATCATGTGTTAAACAAGTTGACAATGAAGAATAGGCACCCACTACTAAGAATCGATGATTTGTTTGACCAGCTTGTGGGAGCATCTGTTTTCTCTCAACTCGATCTAGCCACAAGATTCCATCAGCTTAGAGTGGCTGAGGATAGCATTGAAAAAACTGCGTTAAGGACTCCATATGGGTTCTTCGAATGGCTCATCATGCCGTTTGGGTTAACGAATGCACCCGCGTACTTTGTAGATTTGATGAGTAGGGTGTTTCGGGAGTTCCTTAACAAGTTTATGGAAGTTTTCGTGGATGATATTTTGATCTTCTTAAAAGATGAAGAAGAGCATGCTAGACATCTCAAGGAAGTCATGGAAATGCTTAGAGCACACCAGTTAAAGGCTATGTTCTCCAAATGCCATTTTTGGAGGAAGGAAGTTCGGTTCCTTGGACATGTAGTTTCTAAGAAAGGCATAGCCATGGACCCCACAAAGGTAGTTGCGGTACATGACTGGAAAATTCCTAAGAATGCAACGGAGGTGAGGAGCTTTCTCGGTTTAGCGGGCTACTACAGGAAGTTTATTAAGGACTTTGCTAAGATTTCATCCCCTCTTACTAAGTTAACAAAGAAGAACCTAGCTTTTGTACGGGACATAGAGTGTGACGTTGCTTTTCAGAGACTCAAGAGAGCCCTCACCACAGCTCCCGTTTTGGCATTACCCGATGGAGGTAAAATGTTTATCATGTACACAGATGCGTGCGGCACGGGATTAGGCACTGTCCTAATGCAAGAAGGAAGAGTAATATGCTATGGGGGCAGACAACTTAAAGTTCGTGAGAAAAACTATCCCACACAAGACTTGGAGTTGGCCGCGATTATTTTTACACTTAAAGCTTGACGCCATTATCTTCTAGGGGAGAGGTTCGAGCTGTATACCAACCACAAATCGCTTAAGTACCTCTTCTCATAGAAAGATTTGAATCTGAGACAATAGCGGGGGATGGAGTTCTTGGCATCATATGACTTTGATATAGCTTATACCCCTGGCAAGGGTAATGTGGTTGCGGACGCGCTAAGTAGAAAAAGGTTGACTTTGAGCCTCTTGTTTGTTGAAAGGAAACACCTTGAGTTTATAGCAACCTTTGATTTTACACCTGTTGTTGAGTCATTGACTACTACGTTAGCTTCTCTTGAGTTAAGACCTACACTTCTAGATCAAGTAGGGACTTCACAGAGGGAAGACCCACAGATAGTCGAAATCATGGACAAGCTGATTAGTGGTGAGACGTTAAGTCACCTCAGTAGGTATGCCATAAATGACAAGGGATGGCTAAGGAGCGATGGAAGGCTATGTGTCCCGCAAGTAGGAGACTTAGTAAGGAAAGTTCTCTAAGAGGCGCATCAATCGAAGATGACCATACATCCTGGAGGGGATAAGATGTACAGGGATATGAAACGCATTTTCTTTTGGGCTAGAATGAAAAAGGACGTGGCAGAGTTCGTCTCGAAGTGCATGGTGTGCCAACAAGTAAAGGCCGAGTCGAAGAAGCCCGGTGGACTATTACATCCTTTGGAGGTTCCGCAATGGAAATGGGAGAGTATATCGATGGATTTCGTGGATGGACTGCCTAGGTCAAGGAAGGGAAATACTAGCATATGGGTCATAGTTGATAGACTCACAAAAAGTGCTCACTTCATTCCGGTGAAAAGCAAGAGGACCGCATCAGGGCTAGCGTCTATTTACCTTCGAGAGATAGTATGGTTACATTGAGTTCCTTCTAGTATAGTTAGTGATCGTGACCCGATTTTCACTAGCCAGTTTTTGAGTAATCTGCAAGAAGCAATGGGAACACGACTGAATTTAAGCATGGCCTATCACCCACAGACGGATGGACAAAATGAAAGGGTAAATAGGGTACTAGAAGATCTCCTGAGGTTATGCATTCTTGACTTTGGTGGCACTTGGGAAGACCATCTTCCTCTCGTGGAGTTTGCATATAACAATAGTTACCAAGCTAGCATCGGAATGGCACCGTTCGAAGCCCTGTATGGAAGATTGTGCAAATCGCCAACTTGTTGGTGGGAGACGACAGACAGACTTATACTTGGGCCCGACATGATAAGGGACACTTCTGAGAAGATTGAGTTGATACGAAGACGGATGAAAACGGCCCAAGATAGGCAGAAATCTTATGCGGACCAGAGAAGGAAAGACCTAGAGTTCGAAGTCGGAGATATGGTCTTTATAAAAGTTTCTCCGTTACGCAATGTAGTTTGTTTTGGAGCAGTTGGAAAGCTAGCACCAAGGTTCGTAGGACCGTTCCCTATCACTGAGAGGATTGGACGGATGGCCTATATGGTAGACTTGCCCGAGAAGCTGGCTGGGGTGTACAATGTCTTTCACGTCTCGCATCTCCGGAAGTGCTTGCATGAGTCAGTCGAAGTGGCTGAGCCAAGCATCCTTGAAGATGTAGAAGTGGAAAAAGAAGCAACATTGAGGTGAGTTCCGATTCATATCTTAGGAACGGAGATTAAGAAGCTAAGAAATCGAGAAGTCAAGCTAGTTAAAGTGCAGTGGAGTGAAGCCCAAGAAGACGCAACTTGGGAAACCGAAGAGAAGATACGCGCGCTTTACCCATTTCTTTTTTAGGGTACATTCTCGTTCTCTTTTTCCTATAAACTTGAAAACCTTTTCGTATCATGCTTCTACTATTTACGTTTGTCTTGTTATCTTCTCGATCTTATCTTGAGAACCTTAGGTAGAATCATGTGGATGTAAACATGTAATTGAAACATGTTATGGTTGATGTTTGCAAGTGGTTGCTAGTGGATGCATGACACACATTAGGCACTAGATCAGCTCGGTCACATTTTCATGTTGCATATGCATGAGTGCTTATACTTGTAAATGGACGGAACTTGTTATGCTATCACTTGGATGTTGCATATGAATAAATGTTTGTGCACTCATGTAGAGATTATAAACTATGTTAGGAATTTGCATACATGTTGGATTCATTACACTATCATATTTTGCATTAAGGAGGTTTACTGAATCAGTAACCACCCGATCTTTTGCATTAGACAAGTACATATACATACACTTTCTGCATATGTTCATACAGCACTAGAAATCTTTTAAGGAAAATGGTTGCCTGTGGATGATGCTTTGAGTAGATGGATGATGGATGGTAGGACACATCCTCCCTAACTTAGAGATTTCGGGGACTAAATCCTTTAAGGAGGGGAGAATGTAACAACCCGTATTTTTATAACGTGTAATAATCATAAACCAAGGCAGAATTAATTTTTAAAATAAGAATCAAGGGAAACGGGTTACGCCATTGCGTTCGTCACGAAATTCTGCTTGGAAACGAGTCCGAGTTTTCGAAAATCGGAGCTCGTATGACTAGGTTATGACCTTTCGAAGTTTTCAGAAGTTTTCAAGTTCAAAACAGCTCAATTCGAATTCAAAATTCGAAATTCAAACCTCAGAATGGACTAGGCGGGAAATTTCCCGCCCAGGACCAGGTCGACCTGGGGGTCGACTATGTAGTCGACCTGCCCAGGACCAGGTCGACCATAGTGTCGACCTGGTGGCCGAGCTCACTTTTGAAGCTTGATTCACTTTGATGTTTCTGGCCTCATTTCTGTCTACATTCGTTGACCTGACCCCATATATACAACCCCTAACAATAGTCTCTCTACACAAAATTCTTTCTGACCTTATGCTGCTCTAATTCTGGTTGAAAAGTTAGAAAAAGGGACTACTTCTTCTACATCGAAACTACGTTGCTGATTTGGGGATTTCTGTTAAGACTTGACTAAGCATATAAAGATTCAACATCGACTCTCTTTTTCTAATTCTCGAAACATGATCTGTAAGCCCCAGATATTTTTAGATTTAAACTGGAAATGTAATATGAATATGATGTAAATTGAAATTGGATTTATGTATGATGACTGTTTTACATCCATTCTTGTTCATCTTAGATCTTAACTTCTGGATATATTACTATGACATTAATTTAGGGCCTATTCATGTTGTAGATCAAAAAGAAAAACCCCTCATATTATCATATTGAATCTGCTATTAGTCACAAGTTTATGACTATCACCTTATATTAATCGCTACCATGACTATACTATCACCTTATGTCAATCATTGCCATGACTATACTATCACCCTATGACAACTGTTATCTTGACTAGTACTTTATTTTGCTAGATTTGGAATCTTTATGTTTGTGGCCAATATTCCATAAGCCAGTAATGTTATAATCATTTATCTCAAGTCATACCATGTTATGCTAGTAATCACTTTTGCCACCTTATATACGTCCCTTTTTATGTTATTCCCTAATTAGATTTATTTGTATCGATTCGAGCTTATGTGCGATGGGAATACGATTTGGGTAGGTTAGGTAAAACATGAATTGGCTTTGAACATGAACGTTATTATAACTTGAACCTGGATATGGACATGAACTTGACACGATTTGACATGAAACATGACATGAAAACTCGACATGAATTTTGACATGAAAACTTGAACGTGGGCATGACAATTAGATAAACCTGATAATGGCCAACTCGAGGTTGGGTTGAGTTTGAAGTGTAAATCTGCCCGGAACCACCCGGCAAATCCAGTAACTACAAACAATAGGATCCAATGTGGGTAGTTGGTCATATCGCACGAAAAACCTGAGGTTAGACTATGTTATGGTGTAAATTTGCCCAGAACCGCCCGACAAATCCAGTGACCACAATAGTTTGTCTAATGTGAGAGGTTGGGGTGCACTAATGAATTAATGCCACATGATAGGGTTAAGTCATGAACCACTTGAATATACTTAACCAATTTGACACGATGATTTGATAGGGTTAAGTCATGAACCGCTTGAACACACTTAAACAACTTGATACATGATTTGGATAGGGTTAAGTCACGAATTTGAATGACAACACTTAACCCATTTGAAACCCTAGTTACGCGGTCCTTTTCGGTAGTAACCCACTTAGATGTATCACGATACCCCGGGACAAGGCAGGGTGGGGCATGATCACTGGGCTGATTGTAAGCGACCAGAACGACGGCTGAGTAGGTGCGCCATTGTAGGTTTAGGCAGGCTATGGTCGTGCACGTAGTCCGGAGTTGAAAAAGCAGGCATTGGGCACCCGTAGGTTTACACTGTGCGTGCTTGATTCGTGTCGATGGTTGGCACCATAGGGCTTGATACACCCTATGCTAGACCTAGCACAGGTAACTACATTTCAGGATAGGGCCGTATGACACAGACACATGACGAGCTAGGACTTGTAGGGAGGCGATCGATTAGTAGATCGTACCGTAGGACCCCGTAATGGGTCTCTTCATGATATTGGTCCAAGGGATCATTTCATGGCTAATACTTGACATGGGTTTGAATACTAGTACAGTTGGGGCAGCGAACCTTGAACATGTGATGCTAGACTTGACTTATCTTGTTATCTTAATTATCCTACCAGTTCTGTTATCATCCTTATGTTTAATTCCAGTTTTCACATATCATGTTACCTTTACTAGTTTTCATACTGAAAGTCACTAGGGCTTACCAGTCTTTATGACTGACCCTTTTTCTTTTGCCACTTTTTCTTTCGTCCCCCCCCCCCAGGTTCTCTGGGAGGAAACACTAGCTCTTAGCTTGGACTTAGCTTGCTTTCTGACAGCTCATGTATGGTTTGGTCTTGAGCTATGCTATGGCTGCTTCTACTATTTATGGGGAATAATTTACTTTTATTATCTTAAGTTTATGCTTCATTATTTGGAACTTGATGTAATGGAATAATTTGTACCTTGGATATATGGGGTTTTGACTCTTTTCTTGAAAAGTAATAAAAGTTGGTTTTTAATTTCTACCGCTGCTTTATTTATGTTCTGCCTTGTGATATCTCTGTGCATGTTTACCTAGATAATACTCCACCAAAACTAGTGCATTCCCTTCGTGAGTGTCCCTAGCGGAGGTGGTGTGTTACAGTACTAGTATTCCTATTACAATGAAAAGGTAAGACTTATTAGCAAATTTTTATTTGGGTTGAACCAGTAAACCCAATTAGTTAATAGTAGGAAGCCTGAGTTACAACATGGTTTTCCAAACTATCAATATGGGAATGATCCATTTTATATTTAAAGAAAAAATTCTTTGTTGCTACGTTGTACTACAACAATTTCTACATTTAATAAATCTAAGATTTCAAGAATACCAGTATGTTCAAGAATGTGGTAAGCTTTACCGATATTGAAGAATACTAAAATGAAATACGTGACATTTCAACATTTAAAAATGTTTTGATTTACACTCATGTAATTTATTGATGAGTGGAATAAAATTTTTGTTTTAATTGAGTATTGGAAGTAATTAAATGCAAAGAAATGGACATGTATACATATATATAAATATAAACATAAGTAATTGCTTAACTGTGGAATTGGATAAGGCTTAGATGTCCATGATGTGAAAACAAGCTATATATAGTAAACCCTGTAATTGTGAGTATCATCCTTACTTGTAGTTAATAATTTTAGCATTTATTGTATTGCTTCATGATTTTGCTTTCAGATCAACTTTCTGGTAGTCAAATTGAAGGTTATGAGAATGTTCAATTCCACATATTTTTATAGTAAAGCCTAGACTTATATTATATTTTAAAAAAATTAAATTAAATTAGTCTGCATAAGAAAACCTTCTGCCTATCCATAAAGTAGTTCGGCTACAAGATCTTATACTCATATTTATTTAGTTTGAGTTTTAATTCCTTGAAATATTTCCTGAAGTTGATGTTATTAACTATCCTGATAGTTATAAATACATATTTCAGCTCGTGGAATCCTCCCAACTAAAGTCTCATTATAAATAAGTAGTTTATATCATAACCAGACAAGGCACTTCATTTTTTTATAAAGAAATCATCTCTTTCTTTATAAAGATAAACATGTTTATCAGTTACTTCTTGCCTACGTATGTGTTGGTAATACCACAACAATATATATATATATATATGTATATGTATACGTATGTATGTATGTCAACTGTATTATTTATAGCCCATGCTTCTTGCATTAACTCCAGTTGTTTCTTTATTTAAACTCAACTGGTTCACTTTACATTTCACATGTTTATGTATGTTTATTCTAAGCTGAACTACACTCGCACTACAATGTTAGACCATTTCAAACTTGTTTAATGTCATAGCACATACCATTTTCTCCATGAAAAACGTCACGATGGTAATTGGCTATAGTTTGAGATAACATATGTAGTGAAGTAACTATACCTGATAATATAATATGAAAGTTGTATATGTTTATCAATCAAAAACACACAATGCTGGCAACCCAACATTTTTAGAATAAGACGAAAAGTCAAGCTATTAGGGTTTATGTATCTTAAGCTAGATAGCGTGCTGCCCATTCATCTAGATAATGAAAGCTTTGAGTTTTACTATGTTTCTCTTCTCATCAAACAAATGAATCAGCATGTATATACGTTAGTGAAAATATTGGACTGCGTCGTTGAAACTTAGTTTTAGCTGTCAAATAAGTTTCCCCCTGTCCCTGGCTTTGCATTCCTGAATAAATATTGCTGGTCTTGATATTGACTCAGAATACTTGCTTCTAGGTTGTCTGTACCATGCAAGAAGTTATCACACGCCCTTGTTCATTCACTGTAGGCATCTTGCCTGTGCTGCATAGCTTATGGTTGCAAATTATTTTACATGTACTTAATGTGTTCATGGTTTGACCGGATTTAAATTTACACGTATGTATTTTCTAAAATGTGTTTACTGCACCTCATTTAGCACTTGGGATGTGTGGTCATCTAATTTCTAGAGTGTGTATTTTGGCCATTCTTTGTACATAAGTCGGTCCGTATATTTTTGAGATGTCATGCCCGAGTTATTATGCTTCCATGACCTTGTTTTCACATTTGTGTTTAAACACCCAGCGGTTACAGGATGCTGAGGCAATGCACACTTGTACATGTACATGTGTGTATGTGCAGGCTTCCGAGATCATTCGTCCCAGAAATAAAAAAAGGATATGTACATTATACTAGATACTCGAATACAGAATGGTCAATAAGATTAACTATTTTGTTCAGTTATATTGAAGTTAATTTACTTGAAATATGATTTAATCTTGACTCGAGTATTTTATGTTTTGCATGGAACGCTAGGGTCAGACCCGAGCAATGCAGATTGTTAAGATCTCAACTTAGGATTCGAAGATTGGGGAAATTGGGGATCTGGAGAAGGCGCACTCTGAAGGTTTCAAACAGTAAAGATTTTTCTGTATTCAAATTGTATTTTTACATTCCGCTGTATACAAATACCTTGTATTCAAAATTTTGATAAGTAAATAAAAGTTTATTCCACAATTCAATATTATATTATTTATTTATTCTGTATTTCTGTATTGGTTCTGTCTTTTAAACTCTATAAGCTAAATAACGATCCGTCGTTCTGGACGGTTTTAAGTTGGTTTAATTACCGATTTGAAGCGGTCGAAATGGCGGGACGTAACAGCCTTTTAGAAAAATGAAACCATTATAAGACTCAGGTCCCATCACATAATGCAACGCAAGCTGGAGGATAGAGTTTTACCTTATAATGGTCAAAAATGCTTGAGACAATGAAACGGATTTGATATTACTATTAGTGTATATATGTTTTAAAAACATTTCAATCATAATGTATTAATCATAGACGACATAGCTACCATATACTATGTCACCATACTAGTTCTATAATCAAAACTACATGATGTCATATTGGAAATTGGTTTCAGTCATGAGTCAAGGCTAGGGACGATCTCTTAACTGATTCGAGACATTCTAGCAATGTCTCAGGATTCAGACGCTGGCGTACCCTTCGATACAGCAGGGCCGGTCCATAAATACTTTAGTGGATTAGTTATGCCTGAACATACACTCCCCGATCCTATTGGACCTATAAATTGCCCATTGGCGACCAATGAAAATCCGAGGTGCCTCAATCCATCAACCACGTAAGTAAAAATGTCGAGCCTTGTAAAAACCCAAAAACCACTTCTAGCTAGAAAGAAACGTGTGCACTTCCTGCGTTCCCTTGTCCCGTTTTTGACTCTACCGGGGTGTGAGGATCGATAGGTAACGTAATAAACAAAGCTATGCCTAAATAGGCTATGCTTTGATCACCATCCAGAAGGATATTCTTTTCAACAAAAGACTCGATCAATTGCATCTTGGCTTGTCACATTGACAGTTCACACAATGCGATCGATAACTACCAATATATAACCTTCGAGCTCGTGCGTCTCAAAGAAGGGTGTTAAGCAAGAGAATAAATCCTCCACCACCACAGATATATATTAACAGATATCAATTTAATTACAAAGCATGAAATTCAATGTCGGATACACATCCATTTACGAGTCCGTTCTGGGTCTGAACGAATGTAACACCCCGTGTATTCTATAACTGTGAAATTCACAAATTAAAGTATAACTAATTTCAAAACAAAGTATTAAGGGAAACGGGATACACCATTACGTTCGTCTCGGAAAAATACGCGAAATAGAGTCCGAGTTTTCGAAAAACGGAGCCCGTATGACCAAATTATGGCCCGATGAAGTTTCAGAAAATAGAGAGACAATTAGGAGATAAATCAAAAGCTTAAAGCAACGTCAAATCAATCAAAACAACGCCTACAACAAAGGATAGCATCTCCAATTTCAGAATTCAGATTCCTGAATTGAAGATTTCGTCATACGTTGTAAGTAGAGTGCTATTCCGATGTGAATTAAATAATTGTGTTGATTTGTGTAAAGTAAGAAATGGAATTGTGGCGATAATAATCTATATTTGTATGTTGCTTTGATGCTAAACGATTTGGGAATATTATGGTATACGATTGGATATTTGCAAGTACATGATTTGCATTGGAAACGAAATGGAATTGTGGCGATAATGACTTATATTTGTATGTTTATTTTGATTCTAAACGATTTGGCAATGCTATGATTTGATTCATACAAGTATATGGTTTATGTTGACAACCACATGTTGTGGAATTTTGATTTGGGATTCATGCAAACATATGATTCATATTGAAAACTACATGTTTGTGGTAGTTATTTACAACACCCATTTGATAATTACAAGTATAAGATTCATGTTGAAATAACAACTATATGTTGTAATAGTTTATTTGAAATTCATGCAAGTATATGATTTATTTTTATGCCAACATGATGTATAATTCTATGGTCATCTTTAGTGTAATTTGATACACTTAAGTATTATGATTCATATGAAGGTTATGTTGGAATTGGCATCATAGTTCAAGTATAAAAATCATGATTTTGTGATAGTGACAAAAGCAAGCGTCTTTGTAAGCATGTATTAATTTATGAACATGACTAAACTATGTTTGTTATTATGCCTAGTTAAATACATGTTTTCTAGGCTTATGTTGTTATCATAATCATATGATAATATATTTGGCACATAAGTTACATTAGAAATTACACTAGAATTACATCCCACTTACAAATTACATAGATAGGATAAAAACCATGATTATATGAATAGTAGGATTCATGTTCAATTATGTTTATGCCATGACTATATGAATAGAAGGACTCATGTTCAATTATGATTATGCCATAATTATATGATTAGAATGGTTCATGTTTAAGTATCATTTATGCCATGACTACACGAATCGATTCTTGTTTTGTTTATGCCATGATTATGTGAATAGAATGATTCATGTTTAAGTATTGATTATATTATATGTTGTTACAATTGCAAGTTCACATGTGCCTACCTCATGTTAATTGAATCGTTATGTTGCAAGTTCATGTGTTCACACTCCCCTTTTTATGTTACCTTATAAACACCATGTTATAAGCCTCCCCTTTTCATATGGCTAAATTGGGTTTAAGTATTAAACCCAACACACCTTACATTTGAACGAACGTGTAAAACGGGGGTAATGACGTTTGGGCTAAAATATAGAACATAAGTGTTGGCATGTTCGACGCATGCCAACAATCTTGAAAATCAATTAAGTGACATAAATAAATTTTAATCAATAAAGATAAATTTGAATAATGGGCCGCAAATATTTACATATAAAAAGAAAAGAGAGAAAATATGTAAATGTAGAAAATACGATGTGTTTAACCCGAGGTTGGATTGAGTTGTGATGTAAACCTGCCCGGAACCGCCCGGCTGTCCAGTAGTCACAACAATACCTATCCAATGTGGGTGGTTAAACACGGAGCCCAATAAGGACCCGAGGTTAGACTGAGTTGTGGCGTAAGACTGCCCGGACCCAACCGGCAACAGGCAGCCACAACAATACCAGTCTAATGTGAGAGGTCAAGGCTTTAATAAGACAATTAAGGCTGAGTCAGGATTGATAGGATTAAGTAAATTATAACTTAATAAAAATGGAACATGCTAAACTAAACAGACTGATTGGGGGTTAGGTTTATAAAACACTTAACCAACTTAGCATGTTGGCTAGAAATAGAAAACCTAGTAGCGGGGGGACCCTTTTCAGCAGTAACCCTACAAGGCGTATCATGATACCCTGAAACTAGGCAGGGGGGGCACGATTACTGGGCTGACTGTAAGAGGTCAAATCGACGGCGGTGGTGTAGCAGTGTAGGTTCTAACGGGGTGCAGGCGTGCACACAGTCCGGTGCAGAAAAATAAGGCACTGGGCACTAGTAGCATACCTGTGCATTCTAGGGATGTGTCGGGCCGCCACCATGGGACACCCCATGGTGGGACCAGCATAGGTAACTACAACATCGGGGGCCGTAGGACACATGTAACTATGCGAGTAGGAGCCGATCATCATAAAATGGATCACTTCACCCTGATTATGGGGTGCCTGTTGGGAACTAGTTTATATGGGTACAGAGATAAATATGGGGTACCATAGTATATTCGACCCTAGACAACTTAACTAAGTTTATGGTGCTTTCCCATTTCTAGTTTATACTTATCATACCCAGTTCTTTATCCATAGACTGAATAGTCCTAGACTTACTCAGGCTTTATGTCTGGCTCTACTTTTCTTTCGTCTTCTTTTCTTCCGTCCCCCCCTCCCCCCCAGGTCCACAGGGAGGGAACACCGCAGCTTGACCAGCCTTCATATCTAGTTTGAAGAGAAAGAATGTATTGCTTGGATCTTTTCGTTTTGGACTATTGCTTTGGACAACAATTATGGGACTTTTGTAGTTTATTTATGTTTTCTTTATGCTTCTTTAAATAATGTAATCAAGACAGTTATGATTTTGGAAGTATTGTAAGACAATTATGGCATGGTTTGTGTAACACGTATTTTGATGAAATAAAAGTTGTTGTTGTTTTCCGCTGTTCAAAAATATGTGTTATTATATCTGTCTTGTATATCTGTGATTTATACTTATAAACCTCCACCAAAATTAGGGCATTCCCTTTGAGAGTGACCCTAACAGAGGTGGGGTGTTTCACTTGGTATCAGAGCATAGGTTTACCAGATAAGATAAAAAGTTCTGAAAATTTATTTTAAAAAAGGGAATTTAAAGAAGCATTTTTAAGATAAAATATTATTTAATTTTAAAAGGCAAAGTCCCCCCAAAGCCATAGGAACTATCTCTAATCCTTCGTTTTGAATCTATCCTGTTTGTTTCAGCATGTATGGAGACCTTACTCCCCAGCTGCTGACGCTTTCACTCCTCCTCCTCCACGTAAACCAGCAAGCGGAAGAGTCCCAGAGTAGGAAGACGAATAATAGTCCATCAAGAAAGGATCGTAACAGTAATGACAAGAAACATGAAAAAAGGAAATGTTATTTCTGTGGAATTCTTGGACATTTGGAGGGAGACTGCAGGAAGAAGAAGAGGAGGATGAGTGCTACTTGCTTCCATTGTAGGGCGACAGGCCACTGGGCTAGGGACTGCCCAAGGAAGAAGGAGACAAAGGCGGAAAGCTCTCAAGGGAAGAAAGAGGGTTTACAGCCTAAGAATATAGACTTTAAGAAGGGCGGGAAAGACAACAAGTCCCAAGAGAAAAGGAAGCGTAAATTCTGTTGCAAAGTAGAGCACTTAGTGAAAGATTGCCGGAAAAAGAAGGCCAGGATGAATGGTGGGTGCTATTCTTGCGGTGAGACAGGCCATATGGCAAAGGACTGCCCAAAGAAACGAGGACAGGGGCAGAGGGCTGGATCCACCTCAGGGGCACAAGTTCATGTGCTAGAAGCGCCTCCTCTGCAACAGCGAGGTATAAATTCTTCTGTAGAAAGTGTAGTTTATCTTTATGATCACCCCGTTCGCACTTTATTTGATTTCGGTGCATCACACTCCTTTATCTCGTCTGCTTTAGTAGAATCTCTACACCTAAAAACTAGTATGGTAGAGGACCCCTTAATTGTTTCAAACCCAATTGGGGGCCCAGCTCATTTGTCTATGATCTGTTTGGGATTGAAAATTTCTATTCTAAGCGTAGAATTTAAATGTAATGCCTTTGTTTTGGGCTTTTCAGGATATGGTTTGATTTTGGGCATGGATTGGCTATCCAGTAATGGGGCCATCCTTGATTGTGAGAAAAGTGTTGTTAGGCTCCTAACCCAGCTCGGTAATACTTTGGAAATTTCTTGTAATCCCTTGTATGCGGTTATGCTTGGTTATCTTGAATCGCTAGATGCCTCCGTTGAAAATTTGAAATCGGTTAGAGTGGTCCGGGAATATCCGGATGTCTTCGAAGAGGTGAAGGGCTTGCCTCCGAAGCGGGAGATAGACTTCCGCATATACCTTGTAGATAATGCAAAGCCCGTTGCGTTGCCCGTTAGACACATGGCTCCACGGGAAAGGAAAGAGCTCAGTAAACAGATTAAAGAGCTTATAGAAAAGGGGTTCATTAGGAGGAGTATTTCAGAATGGGGCGCTCTAGTGGTGTTCGCTACAAAGGCGGATGGTTCACTCCGTCTATGTGTTGACTATAGGGAGCTCAATAAGCTAACGAAAAAGAATAGGCACCCTCTCCCCAGAATTGACGATTTGTTTGATCAGCTTGTAGGAGCGTCTGTTTTCTCCCAACTCGATTTAGCGACCGGTTTTCATCAGCTAAGGGTGGCTGAAGATAGTATCGATAAAACGACATTCAGAACCCTAGACGGCTTCTTTGAATGGCTTGTCATGCCTTTCGGCTTGACAAATGCACCTACTTACTTCGTGTGCCTGATAAGTAGGGTATTCAGAGATTTCCTCAATAAGTTCGTAGTGGTCATCGTAGACGATATCCTTATCTTCTCAAAGAATGAAGAGGAACATGCTCAGCACTTGAGGGCAATCATGGAAACTCTGCGAGTCCATCAGCTAAAAGCCAAATTCTCCAAATGCCACTTTTGGAGAGAAGAAGTGAGGTTCCTTGGGCACATAGTATCCAAACAAGGGTTAGCAGTGGACCCTGCTAAGGTAGTGGCGGTACAGGATTGGAAGACACCAAGGAATGCAACTGAGGTCCGAAGTTTTCTAGGACTAGCAGGTTTCTATCGAAAATTCATAAGGGATTTTACGAAAATCTCAGCTCCGCTCACAAAGTTGACCAAGAAGAATTTAGTGTTCAATTGGGACTTGGATCGCGAGTTTGCTTTCCAACGACTGAAAAGGGCTCTTACAACAGCCCCAGTTTTGACATTGCCAGATGGAAGCAAGATGTTCACAGTTTATATAGATGCATGTGGGACAGGGTTAGGCGCCGTCTTAATGCAAGAAGGAAGGGTAGTAGCTTATGGCGGGAGACAATTGAAAGTGCACGAAAAGAACTACCCGACCCATGATCTTGAGTTAGCTGCCATCGTCATTGCACTCAAGTCTTGGCGACACTATCTCCTAGGTGAGAAGTTTGAACTTTACACTGACCATAAATCGTTGAAATATCTTTTCTCGCAGAAAGATCTTAACTTGAGGCAACAGAGATGGATGGAGTTTCTTGCCTCGTACGATTTCGAGATCTCCTACACTCCGGGCAAAGGCAACGTAGTGGCAGACGCGTTGAGCCGAAAGAAACTAACCCTAAGCCCGTTGTTTGTTGAAAGACAAAGCCTAGAGTTTATAGCGAGCTTTGACTTTAGGCCCTCCTCCGATTTTGTACCAGGCTTGCTAGCATCTCATGATGTACGCCCGACTTTAGTGGACTCGATAGGGACAACACAATGCGAGGACCCTCAGCTTGTGGAGACGATTGATAGGCTAATTAGGGGTGAGACTTCAAGTCACCTCAACAGATACTCCATCGACGATAAGGGTTGGCTAAGGCAAGACTTAAGACTATGTGTCCCACAAACAAGGGATTTAGTAAAGAAGGTTCTCGAGGAAGCACATCACTCCAAGATGACGATACACCCAGGCGGAGATAAAATGTACAAGGACATAAAAAGAACTTTCTTTTGGAACGGCATGAAGAAGGACGTGGCAGAATTCGTTTCTAAGTGTATGGTGTGCCAACAGGTTAAGGCGGAACAGAAAAAGCCAGGCGGTCTGCTACATCCTATAGAGGTCCCGCAGTGGAAGTGGGATAGCATCTCAATGGACTTCATCGATGGGCTGCCTAGGTCTAGGAGAGGCAACACTAGCATTTGGGTAATAGTGGATAGGCTTACTAAAAGCGCCCACTTTTTACCTGTCAAAAGCAGAAGAACTGCCTCATCCCTAGAATCTCTTTACCAAAAGGAAATCGTTCGACTCCATGGAATACCATCCAGCATTGTTAGCGACCGAGACCCTATCTTCACCAGTGAGTTTTGGTGGAGTCTGCAAGAAGCGGTAGGCACACAGTTATGCTTGAGCACAGCCTATCATCCCCAAACCGACGGCCAAACAGAAAGAGTGAACAGAGTTTTGGAGGACCTTTTAAGACTGTGCATCCTTGACATCGGAGAGACATGGGAAGATCATCTTCCTTTGGTGGAATTTGCCTACAACAATAGCTATCTAGCAACCATCGGAATGGCGCCCTTCAAGGCTTTATATGGAAGACCGTGCCGATCGCCCACTTGTTGGTGGGAGTCTACTGATAAGCTCATACTTGGACCAGATATGTTCCGAGAGACTTCAGAAAAAGTAGACTTAATACGAAGAAGGATGAAGACGGCCCAAGACAGACAAAAGTCCTACGCCGACAAGAGCAGGACCGACCTTGAATTTGAGGTTGGGGACAGTGTTTTTCTTAAGGTATCTCCGCTAAGGAGCGTTGTTCGTTTTGGAACCACAAGAAAGCTAGCACCAAGGTTCGTAGGGCCATTCCCTATCATTGAGAAAAT
Source organism: Allium sativum (assembly GCA_030737875.1). Taxonomy (NCBI): domain Eukaryota; kingdom Viridiplantae; phylum Streptophyta; class Magnoliopsida; order Asparagales; family Amaryllidaceae; genus Allium; species Allium sativum. Next base: position 41,991,088 of record CM060916.1, read on the forward strand.
TGGGAAAATGGCTTATAGATTAGAGCTACCCGAAAAATTGGCCGGAGTTCATAACGTCTTTCACGTTTCACATCTCCGAAAATGTCTACATGAGTCTGTTGAAGTGGTAGAGCCAAATATCCTAGAAGAAGCAGAAGTGGAACGCGAAGCAACCATAAGGAAAGTTCCAACCAGCATATTAGGAACGGAAGTGAAGAAGCTACGCAACCGCGAAGTCAACCTCGTCAAAGTTCAATGGAGCGACACCGAAGGAGATGCAACTTGGGAAACTGAAGCTAAAATACGCGTAGCCTACCCTTTTCTTTTCGAGGGTACATCTTTGATCTTTCCTTTTTCCTTAAGTTGCGCTTTTATCTATCTTTTTAGGTATGTCTCCTCGACCCTATCTTTTAGGTAGAAACCCTTTGGATGAAAACATGTAATTGAAACATGTTATGGATGATGATTGCAAGTGGTTGCACGTGATTGCTAGTGGTTTCTCGTGGTTGCATATACACACACAATCTAGGTTTTAGATCGGCTCAATCACTTCATATTGCATATGCATATATGTTTGCATTCGTATATGGTTGAACTTTAATGTGTGTCATATGGATGTTGCATTTGTATGAATGATTGTGCACTCATGTAGAATCATGAATAAGAGGATTTGCATACATAATGGATTCATGGCACTTACATAATTCGCATTAAGGAGGTCAACTGAATCAGTAGACCGCCTGATTTTGCATTAGATAAGTACATGTACACACACACTTCGCATATTATCATGAAGCATTAGAAGTCTTTTAAGGACAATGGATGCTCGTGTTTGATGGATGAGTAGATGGATGTTTGGATGTTAGTATGTACATTCTTCCTGAACTTGAAGATTTCGGGATGAAATCCTTTTAAGTGGGGGAGAATGTAACACCCCGTGTATTCTATAACTGTGAAATTCACAAATTAAAGTATAACTAATTTCAAATCAAATTATTAAGGGAAACGGAATACGCCATTGCGTTCGTCTCAGAAAAATACGCGAAATAGAGTCCGAGTTTTCGAAAAACGGAGCCCGTATGACCAAATTATGGCCCGATGAAGTTTCAGAAAATAGAGAGACAATTAGGAGATAAATCAAAAGCTTAAAGCATCGTCAAATCAATCAAAACAACGCCTACAACAAAGGATAGCATCTCCAATTTCAGAATTCAGATTCCTGAATTGAAGATTTCGTCATACGTTGTAAGTAGAGTGCTATTCCGATGTGAATTAAATAATTGTGTTGATTTGTGTAAAGTAAGAAATGGAATTGTGGCGATAATAATCTATATTTGTATGTTGCTTTGATGCTAAACGATTTGGGAATATTATGGTATACGATTGGATATTTGCAAGTACGCGATTTGCGTTGGAAATGAAATGGAATTGTGGCGATAATGACTTATATTTGTATGTTTATTTTGATTCTGAACGATTTGGTAATGCTATGATTTGATTCATACAAGTATATGGTTTATGTTGACAACCACATGTTGTGGAATTTTGATTTGGGATTCATGCAAACATATGATTCATATTGAAAACTACATGTTTGTGGTAGTTATTTACAACACCCATTTGATAATTGCAAGTATAAGATTCATGTTGAAATAACAACTATATGTTGTAATAGTTTATTTGAAATTCAAGCAAGTATATGATTTATTTTTATGCCAACATGATGTATAATTCTATGGTCATCTTTAGTGTAATTTGATCCACTTAAGTATTATGATTCATATGAAGGTTATGTTGGAATTGGCATCATAGTTCAAGTATAAAAATCATGATTTTGTGATAGTGACAAAAGCAAGCGTCTTTGTAAGCTTGTATTAATTTTATGAACGTGACTAAACTATGTTTGTTATTATGCCTAGTTAAAAACATGTTTTCTAGGCTTATGTTGTTATCATAATCATATGATAATATATTTGCACATAAGTTACATTAGAAATTACACTAGAATTACATCCCACTTACAAGTTACATAGATAGGATAAAAACCATGATTATATGAATAGTAGGATTCATGTTCAATTATGTTTATGCCATGACTATATGAATAGAAGGACTCATGTTCAATTATGATTATGCCATAATTATATGATTAGAATGGTTCATGTTTAAGTATCATTTATGCCATGACTACACGAATAGAATGATTCATGTTTTGTTTATGCCATGATTATGTGAATAGAATGATTCATGTTTAAGTATTGCTTTTATTATATGTTGTTACAATTGCAAGTTCACATGTGCCTACCTCATGTTAATTGAATCGTTATGTTGCAAGTTCATGCGTTCACACTCCCCTTTTTATGTTACCTTATAAACACCATGTTATAAGCCTCCCCTTTTCATATGGCTAAATTGGGTTTAAGTATTAACCCAACACACCTTACATTTGAACGAACGTGTAAAACGGGGGTAATGACGTTTGGGCTAAAATATAGAACATATGTGTTGGCATGTTCGACGCATGCCAACAATCTTGAAAATCAATTAAGTGACACAAATAAATTTTAATCAATAAAGATAAATTTGAATAATGGGCCGCAAATATTTACATATAAAAAGAAAAGAGACAAAATATGTAAATGTAGAAAATACGATGTGTTTAACCCGAGGTTGGATATGTAAACCTGCCCGGAACCGCCCGGCTGTCCAGTAGTCACAACAATACCTATCCAATGTGTGTGGTTAAACACGGAGCCCAATAAGGACCCGAGGTTAGACTGAGTTGTGGCGTAAGACTGCCCGGACCCAACCGGCAACAGGCAACCACAACAATACCTGTCTAATGTGAGAGGTCAAGGCTTTAATAAGACAATTAAGGCTGAGTCAAGATTGATAGGATTAAGTAAATTATAACTTAATCAAAATGGAACATGCTAAACTAAACAGACTGATTGGGGGTTAGGTTTATAAAACACTTAACCAACTTAGTTTGTTGGCTAGAAATAGAAAACCTAGTAGCGGGGGGACCCTTTTCAGCAGTAACCCTACAAGGCGTATCATGATACCCTGAAACTAGGCAGGGTGGGCACGATTACTGGGCTGACTGTAAGAGGTCAAATCGACGACGGTGGTGTAGCAGTGTAGGTTCTAACGGTGTGCGGGAGTGCACACACTCTGGCGCAGAAAAATAAGGCACTGGGCACCAGTAGCATACCTGTGCATTCTAGGGTTGTGTCGAGCCGCCACCATGGGACTTGATACACCCCATGGTGGGACCAGCATAGGTAACTACAACATTGGGGGCCGTAGGACACATGTAACTATGCGAGTAGGAGCCGATCATCGTAAAATGGATCACTTCACCCTGATTATGGGGTGCCTGTTGGGAACTAGTTTATATGGGTTCAGAGATAAATATGGGGTACGATAGTATATTCGACCCTAGACAACTTAACTAAGTTTATGGTGCTTTCCCATTTCTAGTTTATACTTATCATACCCAGTTCTTTATTCATAGACTGAATAGTCCTAGACTTACTCAGGCTTTATGTCTGACTCTACTTTTCATTCGTCTTCTTTTCTTCCGTCCCCCCCCCCCCACCAGGTCCACAGGGAGGGAACACCGCAGCTTGACCAGCCTTCATATCCAGCTTGAAGAGAAAGAATGTATTGCTTGGATCTTTTCGTTTTGGACTATGGCTTTGGACAACAATTATGGGACTTTTGCAGTTTATTTATGTTTTCTTTATGCTTCTTTAAATAATGTAATAAAGACAGTTATGATTTTGGAAGTATTGTAAGACAATTATGGCATTGTTTGTGTAACACGTATTTTGATGAAATAAAAGTTGTTGTTGTTTTCCGCTGTTCAAAAATATGTGTAATTATATATGTCTTGTATATCTGTGATTTATACTTATAAACCTCCACCAAAATTAGGGCGTTCCCTTTGAGAGTGACCCTAACGGAGGTGGGGTGTTTCAACGAATCCGGAGTCACCTAGGTGCTCGCATATCTGAACGATCAACAAGTATGTCTGGACAACTACCACTTTAACCCTTTACTGGGAGCGACCCAATGCCAGGCATCAGTAGTTATCCTTTCGATGTGAGGATCACCGGTCTTCAATCACTATCTTCAATGTCTTCGACTTTTAATCGTCATAGTAATTATTCAGAATGGGTTAAACCCGGTCTTTCTGAATAACTCGCATATTTTTATAATTAAAAATCAAGTGTTCTAAAGACACTTCCAACACCTCATTCCAATTCAGAATATTCTTTAAATAAAATATTCATCTTGTTAGGGAAAGGTTCCCATTAATTTTATCAAAGAAAATTCTTTTAAATTTAATCTTAAATCTTATTTTCAAAGATTTATTAAAATTCCACTTCAGTTTTAATATCTAAAAATCATTACTTTACGATTATTCCAATTTAAGAATAAATATTATCTTAAACTGGGTTAAAGAATCAATGTCATTTAAAAAAATTGTTCACGATAAACCCAAAATCATGTTAATTGGGTTAAAGAACAAATGTCTTCTAAAAACATAGTTAACGGTAAACCCAATTCACATATCAATAACTCCAATTAATAAGTATAATTTGAAACACTAATAATCTTAGTTAAAATATTTATTCTTTATTTAAAAGAAATTCTTTGTTTTAAAAAAATATTCTTTATATGAAAGATATTCTGAATTTTAAAGCGACTCAATCATTACCGCATAACTTTGGTTATATGGATTTCATACATCGTATGTAAATGACAAAATTTGATAAAAATTATCAAACCATCCATTCACATCCAGAGTGAAGTTCACAACTGCTGTGAGCATTAAAATGAAATAATAATGCTCATCGCAGCCTGTCAATCTATTGATTGACATATAAATAAATATTGGGACTAGTGTATATCAATTATCATCCCAAAACCCGTAAATGATTGGTTAATGAATTTAACAAGTTTTAATACTACCAACATGTTGATAATGATGGACAAAACATGATATTTTATTTCTAATGTCGAAATAAAATATATTTGACTCGCATACTTTCTTTATACAATTCTAATATCTAATAGAATGTAATTTATTTATATGACATTATTGTGGATGACAAATAAAGGATAATTTTTATTGTACTTTATTTGGGTGTAATTATTCTTAACTTTAACACATAAAAGAAATAATATCATTTGAATATGTTTTTCAATGTATAACCTAACACCTAAAAATGTTTATTTTAAATCGCATACAAATTCTAATGTATGCATTGACATATTATGTCGTCACTTTAACACACTTATACATTTTAATGGTGGTTTGAGCAAGAATATAATTCTTATATTTGAATATAAACTCCAATGTAAATTTGCACATAAAATGATTTTTATATTTGTATATAAATTCTTTTGTATGCTATGCAAATAAAAATGATTATTATTATTATTGCATACAAATTCTGTCTCAACAAAATGTATAAGAAGTTCCATTTTGCTGATAATTCTATTTTATCAAAATGGATATTTATATGGTAACACAACACTATTTCACATAAATACTATTTTTGTTTAACTCCTTCATTTAACAAGATGTAATTTTTGTCTTAATTCAAATATAATTAATAAAAGGTAATTTTTGTTTTCAACCATCACATTTTACAAAATGTAACCTTTGTTTCAACTATTATATTTTTGACAAAAGTAAATATATTTGACAGAAATAAATATTTTGGTTCAACTAAGATATTTGTCCAAAAATGTGTATTTTGATTCAACAAATCTTAACTTGGCAAAAATATATATTTTGACAAAAATTATGGTTTGCTTTACCTAATCTATTTTGAAAAAAATGGATATTTTGACAAAATGTATATTTTGATTCAACTAATCTTTTTCAACATAACAACAAAGGTAATGACTTTGTTTTGTTGACAAATCTAATTCAACAAAACAAATATAAGTGATTTGTTTGTTTTGTCGACGATTCTAATTCAACAGAACAAAGGGAAGTAACATGTTGGTTTCGTCAAATCTAAGGTGACAAAAATGATAATGTTTTATTTAAACAATTATAGTTTGACAAAGTGACCAATTTGTTTTAACTATGATAATTTTGACAAAGCGACAATATGGATTTAACTTTAGTAGTTTGACAAAAGTGACAAGATGGATTTCAACTATTGTAAATTGATAATGGTGAATGTTTTTGCTTCATTCTTTTTAAGTGACACAAAAATCAATATTTTGTTTCATTCCTTTAAAATGACAAAAGTGAATACATTTGTCTTAACCTTTTAAAATGGCAAAATTAAATAATTTTGTCTCATTCTATTTAAATGATAAAAATGTGTCTTTTTGTTTTAATCAATTTCAATGAATTAAAATGCCTCATTCCTGTTTAACCCAAAAAGGCATCTTTTTATATTGCAACAAAGTGACAAAATAAAACTTATCTTTCTATTTACTCTCTTTATTGAAGCTAAGAAACACTAAAAATATATCTTTTTAATCCTATTCTTTTTATTATAACCTATGATGAAAAAAATTTTGTTTAATTTAACAAAATTACAACAAAGATGAATTCTTTTTATCATAATCTTTTTATTATCTCTAATTTAAAAGTAAAAATGATACTTTTAATTTTATTATTTTAATTACCTCTAAAATGTAAATAAAAATGTAACTTCTTAAACTGTGCTTTTATTTGCTTCTAAAATGCAAATAAAAATGTGATATTTTAACTTATGATTTATTTGCATCAAAGAATGCAAATAAAAATGCAACCTCTAATTTAATGTTTTATTTCAATCAAGGAATGCAAATAAATATGCAACCTTCAATTTCATTGTTTATTTGCATCAAAGAATGCAAATACAAATTCAACTTTTAATACGATGGTTTATTTGCATCAAAGAATGCAAATAAAAATTCAACTTTTAAATATTGTGACTACCCCAAACCCCGTACTGACGGTGGCAAGGGTAATCTTTGGAATATAACACATAAACAGATAACAGCAGAACAAAATTAAATAAATACACCAGATAATGTACAAATAATACACTGGATAAACGTAATCATCAGAGTTACACAGTATACAGGATCATACTTAGTACAAATACAGTTCAGCTATACATAAATGTCTAAAGCGGAAAACAAATATAATATGTACAATAGGAGCTGAACAGCATAAAAGAGATTAATGATAGTATCCATCTTCAGCTCCAGCTATCTAGAAAGAGCCTGCTAAAACCTGAATACAAGGCTGCCCGTGTAGAAAAAGGGGCACCCGAGTTTGCAAGTGAAACAAACTACGAGTTAGTCATGAAACCGGTATGAGAAATCTACTTAACACACTATACAATTGCCTAATCACAGGACCACGCCACTTTCGCGGAACGGGTTTACTCCATTGGATTGCCAGTTCTTTAAAACAAATAATTCTTTTAAACATCGCAATGCTTTTTATAAAAATGAAGCCATTATAAGACTCAGTTCCCATCGCACAATGCAACGCAAACCGGAGGATAGAGTTTTTACCCTATAATGGCCAAAATATGCTTGATACGAGTAAAACAAAAGAATTTGATATTATTACTAGTGTTTATACATTTCAAAAACAATTTCAAATCATAACTATCAATCATAGACGACATAGGCGTCCCATGCCACTATGTCGCCAAATATAGGTATACAATCAAAACCGCACAGTCACGTATTTGGAAATTGGAATTCCGTCATGAACCAAGGCAAAAGATAGTCCTTACCGACTTCGAGACAATCGAGCCCATGTCTCAGGGTCAGAGCGCATCGACCCTTGGAGCAACAGGGCTGGTCCACCGATGTGGATTAAAATTCCTGAACACTACGTTTCCCCGCCCTTTGGGGCGTAAATGAGCCAACGAATGACTCCATCGACTTCACATAGTCACTGATATATCCGAGGCGCCTCGCAACAGCAACAACTACATAGGTGAAAGTAATATAAATGTGAGCAAGTTCAAGCATCGACACCACCTCTAGCTAGAAGGAAACGCATGCCCTCCCTGAGGTCCTCTCCCGTTTCTGGTTCATACTGGGGTGTGAGGCTCGTGAATTCATGTTATACACAAAGATATGCCGCATAGGCGATGCTTTGATCATCACCACAAGACTTTGCTTTTCAACAAAAGCCTTGATCACTGCACCTTAGCATGCCACACAGGCAATTCACACCATGCAACTGATGGCTATCAATCACATAGAATGAATTCCAATGTCAGACACACAGTCCATTTACAAGTCCGTTCTGGGTCTGAACGAAACCAGAGGTACTACATACCTCGCAAACCCATCGATCTCCACGTACGTCTGGACGATCACCGCTCATTATCCATATTTCGGGATGCCTCCCAATCAGGACATCAGTTACCATCCAAATGAGGTGAAGATCTCCGGTCTTCGACCACCATCTTCATCTTCGATTTCTTATCGTCGATTTAGTCATTCAGAATGGGATAAACATGGTCTTTCTTAGCAACTCACGTATATAAATAACTAGCACTACACAAACACAATATACGCCTCATTCCAATTCATTAGTCACTAACCGTCAATCAGTAAGAGAACGATTTCCCAAATATTAACCCCGAAGGCCGAAACCAACATCAGATCAAAACCCAGGAAACCATTAGACTTAGCTAACCTTCAGTTAATTTCTAAATTTCACATTCCATATCGTTTATAATATTTTATAATGATTTATCGCTATTTTTATTTATTTTAAAATAGCCAATTTATTCAAACGACGCTTCGGGCCATAATGCGGTCGTGGCGCTGTTTTTCTTCAGATTTGATTTACACATATCTGAAAATCTAACAGTTGGATCTTCACAAATTTTATATCATTAGAAAGATCTTTTCAAAACGAATCCAACGGTTCCAACTTTGGGAAAATCCGACGGTCGGATCTCCCGGTACACTCGTTTGAAGTTTCGATTTCAAAATACGAACTGCACCATCGTTATTCGATTTAATATAATTGTATTTATATAAATATAAATATAAATATAATCGATTCTGACGCTGTTTTTCTTTAGGTTTGAATTAAACATTCTAGACAATCCAACCGTTGGATCTTCACAAAGTTGGTGTCCGCGGAAAGATATTTCCAATGCGAACCCAACAGTTTCAGTTTCGGGAAAATCCTATGGTCGGATCTCCCGCACTAATCGTTTGAAATCACGGTTTCAAAATACAAACTGCAGCTTCGTTATTTGATTTATTTTAATTATATTTATATATTTATATATATAAATATAATCGATTCTTCGATTTCAAAACCATATTCTTTTCATACCTTTGATAAAAAAGATATTTTTATCAAATTGACTTCTATTTCAACACTTCACTATTTTTAACAATTCATATATAGGATAAAAAGGTAATTTTCATTGTGAATCTATTTATTTCAAAACACGATTGTTTATATAGTTCATATAGATGATAAAAATATGATTTTTATTATAAAACAATTTCTTTTAAAATACGAATACCATTCAACACATGAATTTCTATTCAACGAACGAATTTCTATTCAACACATGAAGGTTTTCTATTCAACACATGAATATAGTTTCAACACATGAAAATAATTCTAACACATGAATATTATTCTAACACATGAAAATAATTCTAACACATGAATATTATTCAAAATTTTGGCAGCATAACGGCAGGGTAGTTAAAACAGGGGTCGTCCCTAGTACGGCTCCTCGCTCTACCTTAAAGCCTCGCAGCTTTTGACAATGGGGATTTCATGCATCTAGTTCGCACGCAGGCGGCATGTTTATATATATTTTTTCATTTCCACAAACTAATCCTATGTGGTTCCAACCAAATAATTCTCAACCACAAACGGGTATTTTCCAATCACAATCAATCAATTTCAATCACAAACAATTCTAATCAACCATTCGCTATGAATCAATTTTCACACCAATCACAACCAATAAATATCGTCCATGGTTTGTGGAAGAGGGGCGTATATATATATATATAAGCATTTCACTTCTATTTCAACCCATATAAAATTTTTACAACGCATATATAACTTATACATCGGACGTACAACTTATACAACGCTTATACATGAGGTGTAAAATGCTTATATAACTCATACATCGACTATATAATTTATACATCATCGTTTTCCATATCGTTTATAGTTTAGAAATCTCACAATGGGTTCCACTCCACAAAAAATAGCAGAAGGCTCAGAAAAATATGCGGTCTCTTCTAGAATGTAGAAGACGTCCACACGAGTTCACTATCTCATATTTCACTGAATTTCATCAAGAAACGAAAAAGATATTATTTTTAGAAGATTAAATCACTTTGCGATGCTTTTAGAAGTTGAAATCAGTTTAAATAAATTAAACTGTACCTTTCAGCAAGTGGTTCAAACAAGGGTTTGGGTTTTTCGTTGGATCTGTGAAGGGGTAGGGCGATCGGAGCACACAGCGTCATCGAGGGGGCTGTGGCGCCTCTGCGCGCGGTGGTGGGGTGATTCCGGTGGTCCCAGGCGCTGACGGCGGCGTTGGGAAGTCGGTCACTTCTCAGAGGTGATTCTCCTTCCACACTCCATGAAAAATTACATAACCGGCATGGATTCGAAGCTCGTGTCGAGCTCTTCAAAATGGTCAAAGATTGCGTGATTTCGTTTAGAAATGAAGGAGAAATCAAGGAGATAAGTTTGGAGGTGCTTTCCGCCGTGCGCGCTGGAGCGGGGAGAGAGAAAGCTGGTTTTGTTAATATTCTTTTTTAATAAAAAATCTGATTGGCCGATGGTTTTATAATTTCCAAAATACCCCTTTCACACATGAACTCCAATCCAAACCCAACGACTATCGTCCCTAGCTAAATACCCCCAACACAATGGGATATGTTTCGTAGGCCCATTCGACTGTTTCGGTCAGTTTTCCTTCAAATTAAAATATAAAACATTCAATATTTAATTTGAACATACATTTCAATTTGCCGGGGCCACATACTGATTCTGAAAATTCCAGAAAAATAAATCTAGCTATGTTTTGACGATACGGTCCCAATAAATCTAGTTTCGTCGAATTCTGAGATCGTTTGAAAAATGGCCCTTTTCTGGTCGATCCAATTTAACTATAATTGACCAAAACACGTTTTCCTTTTCCACTCTCACATATTAACTTCAAAAATTATGAAATTTGAAACCCAATAATAATTTGACATCCCGGATCCAACAAAAGTGGTTTTGTCGAATTCTAAGGCCGTTTGCAAAATGGCCAATTTCTGGTCGATCCAATTTAATAGAAATCGACCAAACACATTTTCCTTTGCCACGCTCACATACTAGCTTCAAAAATTATGAAATTTGAAACCTCGCAATAGTTTAACATCCTGGATCCAATAAAATTGGTTTCATCGAATTCCGAGGTTGTTTACAAAATGGCCAATTTCATGGGCTATATAAACTATATAGCGACCTTTCTGAAAATTCATTTGGCCATAACTTTTGCTTCCCGCTATGAAACTTCGATTTTTCAGATTCGTTAGAAATATATTCACTAACAGATTTAAATATTTTTGGTTTCACTCAAATCCGTTTTGTTTTGCACCCGGTACAGTCAGTCAAAGTTTGAATTCAAATTTTGAAACTACTGCGCCATTTCAGGCCTTGTTTGTAATTCAAAGTAATTATATTTATTTTCAACTTCAATTCAAACTTACTTTTCATCATTATTATTTACAATATTTATTTTAAATACTTAAAATCCACCATTTTAGCCAATTAAAAAAATTTAAATTGGTTTAGATTTTCCGGGTCGTTACAATCTCCCGCACTTAAAACTTTTCGTCCCCGAAAAGGAACAAAGTCGAAAGTGGTTTGATTAATCAACTCTACGTTAAATCTGGCTTCCATTCTCCAACTTTTCATTTTCTGAGAATTTTCAAATTCTTCAAAAATTTAGCTAACACCCGGAATTTTCGAAAAATTTCGCCATAACCTCCTTTGTACGGGGAGGGGTTTGGAAATTTATTGGGCCATATTAGGTACCCAATAAATCCTATAAAGCATACTCTTATTTATTGTGATATATTCCGGTGTTTACAGCGGAGCGTGTATTGATAATAACTCTAGAGAATAAATTCTCGTCACCCTGTCAGAGCCTGAGGGAGTGTGTATTTTTAATTGCTCCAGAGAAGAAATTCTCGTCACCTCGTCCCATGTGGGAAGTAAATAATCCATGTGTCGTATCTAATGACTGGAGAGACGTGATTATTATCAACTCCAGACCCGTGTGGGGTTTTTATTAATCTGGCAATTTATCGTTACATTTTATATGGTCCATATCAGTCATCAGTTCAACCTGTAATATATAGTCATCGCCATACAAGCCTCTCGCTCGTATGATAGATCTTCCACCTCGTCACACAAGCTCCAAATGCTTATGTGGTATATGATGAAGTATGCCTATCTTCAAGAAGTATGCCATGTAGTGTAGTTCAAAATTAATTGTTACTATCCTATGGCAACGTTTATAATTACACATAGAACAACCAGCACTCCGCATCCAATGACATTCACAGGAGTTGATATAATAATATTTCACATCCAACTCATTAAGGTTTACCTATTTGTCGGGCATGCAAATAAATTCTTTACTCAACAGCTAATCCATTTACCTATTGAAACATATATAATGCACATGTATATACTTCTACCTATTTTTAAATCAGTTCAGTGTGTGATTTAATCGAATAAGTTCTACCATTATTCTCTTATTGATTAAATTAACTATTGTTTATTAATTTAATTAATCAAATCTACTATCACACAACACAAACAACAATCAAATTGTTTTTAACTTTTCAAAAATATACTAATCGATTCATATACTCTTTTACTTTTCAAATATATATCTTTTATATATTCAAGAGCCATATATCTAAAACCAGACTATATATATAATCATAATACGATATTTATGAACATATAACTCTCAACTCGTTCTGGGGCACTTCTGACCCCATCTCTAACGAGTTATTCTTATTCTGCTATACTCATACTAGGATATTGCCGATCCTATCTGTAATGAGTTATTCGTCCTAGAACACTACTGGTTCTATTTCTGACGAGTTCATTAATATGTTATATTCTAGCACTAAGCTTAACGAAAGCTCTGATACCACGCTGTGACGAACCAAAACTCCATACTGACGGTGGCAAGGGTAATCTTTGGAATATAACACATAAACAGATAACAGTAGAACAGAATTAAATAAATACACCAGATAATATACAAATAATACACAGGATAAACATAATCATCAGAGTTACACAGTATACAGGATCATACTTAATACAAATACAGTTCAGCTATACATAAATGTCTACAGCGGAAAACAAACGTAATATGTACAATAGGAGCTGAACAACATAAAAGAGATAAATGATGGTATCCATCTTCAGCTCCAGCTATCCAGAAAGAGCCTGCTAAAACCTGAATACAAGGCTGCCCATGTAGAAAAAGGGGCACCCGAGTTTGCAAGTGAAACAAACTACGAGTCAATCATGGAACTGGTATGAGAAATCTACTTAAAACACTATACAATTGGCTAATCACAGGACCACGCCACTTTCGCGGAACGGGTTTACTCCATTGGATTGCCAGTGCTTTAAAACAAATAATTCTTTTAAAAATCGCAATGCTTTTTATAAAAATGAAGCCATTATAAGACTCAGTTCCCATCACACAATGCAACGCAAACCGGAGGATAGAATTTTTACCCTATAATGGCCAAAATATGATTGATACGAGTAAAACAAAAGAATTTGATATTATTACTAGTGTTTATACATTTCAAAAACAATTTCAAATCATAACTATCAATCATAGACGACATGAGCGTCCCATGCCACTATGTCGCCAAATATAGGTATACAATCAAAACCGCACAGTCACGTATTTGGAAATTGGATTTCCAACATGAACCAAGGAAAAAGATAGTCCTAACCGACTTCGAGACAATCTAGCCCATGTCTCAGGGTTAGAGCGCATCGACCCTTGGAGCGACAGGGCCGGTCCACCGATGTGGATTAGAATTCCTGAACACTATGTTTCCCCGCCCTTTGGGGCGCAAATGAGCCAACGAGTGACTCCATTGGCTTCACATAGTCACCGATATATCCGAGGCGCCTCGCAACAGCAACAACCACATAGGGGAAAGTAATATATATGTCAGCAATTTCAAGTACCAACACCACCTCTAACTAGAAGGAAAAGCATGCCCTCCCTGAGATCCTCTCCCGTTTCTGGTTCATACCGGGGTGTGAGGCTCGCGAATTCACGTTATACACAAAGATATGCCACACAGGCGATGCTTTGATCATCACCACAAGACTTTTCTTTTCAACAGAAGCCTTGATCACTGCACCTTAGCATGCCACACAGGCAATTCACACCATGCAACTGATGGCTATCAATCACACAGAATGAATTCCAATGTCTGACACACAATCCATTTACAAGTCCGTTCTGGGTCTGAACGAAACCGAAGGCACTATATACCTCACAAACCCATCGATCTCCACGTACGTCTAGAAGATCACCACTCATTATCCATATTTCGGGATGCCTCCCAATCACGACATCAGTTACCATCCAAACAAGGTGAAGATCTCCGATCTTCGACCACCGTCTTCATCTTCGATTTCTTATCATCGATTAAGTCATTCAGAATGGGATAAACCCAGTCTTTCTGAGAAACTCGCGTATATAAATAACTAGCGCTACACAAACACAACATACGCCTCATTCCAATTCATTAGTCACTAACCGTCAATCAGTAAGAGAACGATTTCCCAAATATTAACCCCGAAGGCCGAAACCAACATCAGATCAAAACCCAGAAAACCATTCGACTTAGCTAACCTTCAGTTAATTTCTAAATTTAACATTCCATATCGTTTATTATATTTTATAATGATTTATCGCTATTTTTATTTATTTTAAAAAAGCCAATTTATTCAAGTGACGCTTCGGGCCATAACGCGGCCGTGGCGCTGTTTTTATTCAGATTTGATTTACCCATATCTGAAAATCTAACCGTTGGATCTTCACAAATTTTATATCATTAGGAAGATCTTTTCAAAATGAATCCAACGGTTCTAACTTTGGGAAAATCCGACTGTCGGATCTCCCGATACACTCGTCTGAAGTTTCGATTTCAAAATACGAACTGCAGCATCGTTATTCGATTTAATATAATTATATATATATAATCGATTCTGGAGCTGTTTTTCTTCAGGTTTGAATTAAATATTCTAGAGAATCCAACTGTTGGATCTTTACAAAGTTGGTGTCCTTGGAAAGATATTTCCAATGCGAACCCAACGGTTTCAGTTTCGGGAAAATCCGATGGTCGGATCTCCCGCACTAATCGTTTGAAATCACAGTTTCAAAATATGAACTGCTGGTTCGTTATTCGATATATTTTAATTATATTTATATATTTAAAAATATAATCGATTCTTCGATTTCAAAACCATATTCTTTTCATACCTTTGATAAAAATGATATTTTTATCAAACTTACTTATATTTCAACACTTCACTAATTTTAACAATACATATATAGGATAAAAAGGTGATTTTCATTGTGAAACTATTTATTTCAAAACATGACCATTTATATAGTTCATATAGATGATAAAAATATGATTTTTATTATAAAACAATTTCTTTTAAAACACGAATACCATTCAACACATGAATTTCTATTCAACGAATGAATTTCTATTCAACACATGAAGGTTTTCTATTCAACACACGAATATAGTTTCAACACATGAAAATAATTCTAACACATGAATATTATTCTAACACATGAATATGGTTTCAACACATGAAAAAAATTCTAACACATGAATATTGTTCATAATTTGGCAGCATAATGGCAGGGTAGTTAAAACCGGGGTCGTCCCTAGTACGGCTTGTCGCTCTACCTTAAAGCCTCGCAGCTTTTGACAATGGGGATTTCATGCATCTAGTTCGCACGTAGGTGACATGCATATATATATATATATATATATATATATATATATATATATATATATATTTCTTTTACAAAAACTAATCCTATGTGGTTTCAACCAAATAATTCTCAACCACAAACGAGTATTTTTCAACCACAATCAATCAATTTCAATCACAAACAATTCTAATCAACCATTCGCTATCAATCAATTTTCACACCAATCACAACCAATAAATATCGTTCGTGGTTTGTGGACGAGGGGCGTATATATATATATATAAGCATTTCACTTCTATTTCAACACATATATAATTTTTACAACGCATATATAACTTATACATCAAACATACAACTAATACAACGCTTATACATGAGGTGTACAACGCTTATATAACTCATACATCGACTATATAATTTATACATAGTCGTTTTCCATAATGTTTATAGTTTAAAAATCTCACAATGGGTTCCACTCCACCAAAAATAGCAGAAGGCTCAGAAAAATATGCGGTCTCTTCCAGAATGCAGAAGACGTCCACATGAGTCCACTTTCTCTTGTTTCACTGAATTTTGTCAAGAAACGAAAAAGATATTATTTTTAGAAGATTAAATCACTTTGCGACTCTTTTAGAAGTTGAAATCAATTTAAATAAAATAAACTATACCTTTCAGCAAGTGGTTCAAACAAGGGTTTGGATTTTTCGTCGGATCCGTGAAGGGGTTGGCGCCTCTGCGCGCGATGGTTGGGTGATTTCCGGTGGTCCCAGGCGCTGACGAGGGCGGTGGGAAGTTGGTCACTTCTCGGAGGTGATTCTCCTTCCACACTCCACGAAAAATTACACAAGCAATATGGATTCGAAGCTCGTGTCGAGCTCTTCAAAATGGATCAAAGATTGCGTGATTTCATTTAGAAATGAAGGAGAAATCAAGGAGAGAAGTTTGGAGGTGCTTTCTGCCGTGCGCGCTGGAGCGGGGAGAGAGAAAGCTGGTTTTGTTAATATTTTTTATATAAAAAATCTGATTGGCCGGTGGTTTTACAATTTCAAAAATACCCCTTTCACACACGAACTCCAATTGAAACCCAACGACTGTCGTCCCTAGCTAAATACCCCCATTATGAACACAATGGGATATGTTTCGTAGGCCCATTTGACTGTTTCAGTCAATTTTCATTTAAATTTAAATATAAAACATTCAATATTTAATTTGAACGTACATTTCAATTTGTCGGGGCCACATACTGATTCTAAAAATTCCCGAAAAATAAATTTAGCTATGTTTTGACGATACGGTCTCAACAAAACTAGTTTCTTCGAATTCTGAGATCATTTGGAAAATGGCCCTTTTCTGGTCGATCCAATTTAACTACAATTGACCAAAACACGTTTTCCGTTGCCACGCTCACATATTAACTTCAAAAATTATGAAATTTGAAACCCAACAATAATTTGACATCCCGGATCCAACAAAAGTGGTTTCGTCGAATTCTGAGGTCGTTTGCAAAATGGTCAATTTCTTGTCGATCCAATTTAATAGAAATCGACCAAACACATTTTCCTTTGCCACGCTCACATACTAGCTTCAAAAATTATGAAATTTGAAACCTAGTAATAGTTTAACATCCCGGATCCAACAAAAGTGGTTTCGTTAAATTCCGAGTCGTTTGCAAAATGGCCAATTTCACGGGCTATATAAACTCTATAGCGACCTTTCTGAAAATTCATTTGGCCATAACTTTTGCTTCCCACTATGAAACTTCAATTTTTCAAATTCATTAGAAAGATATTCACTAACAGACATAAATATTTATGGTTTCACTCAAATCCGTTTTGTTTTGCACTCGATACAGTCAGTCAAAGTTTGAATTCAAATTTTTAACTACAATGCCATTTCAGGCCTTGTTTGTAATTCAGATTAATTATATTTATTTTCAACTTCGATTCAAACTTACTTTTCATCATTATTATTTAAAATATTTATTTTAAATACTTAAAATCCACCATTTTAGCCAATTTAAAATTTTTAAATTGGTTCAGATTTTCCGGATCGTTACAAATATGATGTTTATTTACATCAAAAATGCAAATAAAAAAAATCAACTTTTAAATATGATGTTTTGACCAAAAATGTCATTTTTATGTAATCCTTTTTAATGTAATCATCTTACAAAATGAAATATTTATTTCGATGTAACAATCTTACAAAGATGACATTTTTAAATAAAATGACCTTAATGGCATTATGTTCTAAAAATGTCATTTTATTCTATTCAAACATTTTAAACAAAAATATCATTTTATTCCAATCAAACGTTTCATACAAAAATAAAAAGGTGACTTTTATTGTTAATCTTATTCTAAAGTTTTGTTTGCATCTAAAATTGCAAATGAAAACGTAACTTTACAAATCGTGTTTATAATTTATATATAAATTACAAATAAAAGTATAACCTTTTTAAAACTATGCTTTATTTGCATCAAGAAATGCAAATAAAAATTAACCTCCAATTTCAATATTTTATCTGTATCAAAGAATACAAATAAAAGTATAACTTTTTATTTCAATGTGTATTTGCATCAAAGAATGCAAATGAAAGAACAACTTTTTAATTCAATGAATATTTGCACCAAGAAATGCAAATAAAAGAACAACTTTTTAATTCAATAAATATTTGCATCAAGGAATGCAAATAAAAGAACAACTTTTAATAATGAATTGACAATCTAATTCAATTCAACAAATATGATCAAATTGAATTTACAATTTAATTCAATTCAACAAAATCAATCCAAATAATGTTTTTATGTTGAACCGAAAATCTAATGCAATTCAACAACATAACAAAATGATTTATTTTTATTGAGATGGAAATTCTATTCCCGGTCAATAATACAACAAATGATTTATTATATTCAACACATACATATATGTGTTTATAAGTCACCAACAAACAGATTAAATCATCCACGATCTCATCACATAGCAGATCTAAGTCATACACATGCAATCACCACATAGAAAGTAAATTAATTAATTATATAAAAAAGAAATCTCTCATCGATCGGTTTTTGGAAATCGTCCGTGTTCAAATTTGGCTAAATTTTCAAAGTGCTCCGTTTTAGATCTAGTCAGCTTCATGTGGTAGATCTGATTTTTCTGATTCCAATGCTTCGAAAATCTTCGAATTTCATTGCTGTTTGAACAAGATACAATTGTTTATAGATTTGGACTTCTACATAAATAATTAACTTTGTAAATTAATTAAATTTTTACTTAACCCTTACTCCTTCTTCAACAAACAAAGGCCGACGGTATTAACTTCAGGTTTGATTCTAGGGTTAAGTTTTTCTCCTCACTTGGGACATGGGGAGATGATCAGGGTTTGCCACATGGAAGGGGGGAGGATGGAGCGCCCGGAGGTGGTGCTTCGGTGGAGCTCGGTGGTGGATGTTGGCCCTGGTGGCGGTCCTTTCATCGTGGGTTTGGGGTTGAAATTCGATCGCCACAATCAACATGGCATCATCATATCTGTATGGTTGAGAAGGATGAAGTCTTCTCTTCGATCTTTGTTTATATTGTTTCGAAAATTATAAGAGAATTTGGAGAAATCAGTGGAAGAAGACGGAGGCATGAGGGTCATTGAAAAGGAAGAAGGTGGCGGCCGTGAGTTTGGTATTTGGGTTTCGTATTTGTAATGTACTTGAATTGTATATATAGCGTATTTTCCATTTTATTTAATTTTTTTATTTCAAAAATTCATGTTTGATTAATACGAACCCCAAATCAAACCCAGCGACTATCACCCTTAGCTAAATACCCCCATTCCGGACACAATGGAACATGTTTCGTAACCCAATTCGGCTGTTACGATATGTTTTTCTTTAATTTAAAATATAAATATTTATTTATTTAATTTAAACGTACATATTAATTTACTGAGGCCACAAACTACCTCCAAAAATTCCATTAAAAATATATCTAGTTATGCTTTGACGATACGGTTCTAACATGATTAATTTCGTCGACTTACGAGACCATTTGAAAATTGGCTATTTTCTGGTCGATCGAATTTGACTGTCATTGATTAAACACGTTTTCTTTTGCCACGCTCACATATTAATTCGAAAAATTATGAAATTTTAAACCTAGCAATAATTTGAATTCCGGTTCCAACAGAAATGGTTTCGTCGTAAACAGAGGTCGTTTGAAAAATGACTATTTTTAATATTAATATATATCTATATATATATGAATTCCACAATGACTATTCTGAAATTTAAACTAGGCATAACTTACGATTTTTAAAGTGAAATTTCAATTTCTCGGATTCGTT
Organism: Allium sativum; assembly: GCA_030737875.1. Taxonomy (NCBI): domain Eukaryota; kingdom Viridiplantae; phylum Streptophyta; class Magnoliopsida; order Asparagales; family Amaryllidaceae; genus Allium; species Allium sativum. The sequence goes on from CM060916.1 coordinate 42,011,458, forward strand.
AGAAAGATATGGTTAAGCAGATTTAAATATTTCTTGTTTCACTAAAATCCGATTTATTTTGCATCCTGTACAGTCCGTCAAAATTCAAATTTTCAAACTACCGCGCTGTTTCGAACTCCATTTATAATTAAAAAAATATATTCATTTTAACTTCAATTTAAAATAAATTTTTCATCGTTATTTTTTAAAATAAATTATTTTAACTATTAAAATTTCCATTAAAATTTCTAAAATAAAATTTTAAATTGGTTCAGAATTTGCATGTTGTTACATTGTATATGTATGTATGCATGCTCTTGAATAATCTACTAGATATAAAATTGGTTTCTTAACTCATTTACACTTGCATACTTGAATTTTTTTTATTCTCATACTGTGTGTATAGATACACTGATGATTGTATAATACAAATCTGATTTGTAAATTTTATTTTCAAATACATATTAAGATATATGTAGCATATAAACAATTGGCTTTAAAACCACATTTAAATTTTCTGCATGGTGTTTATATTTAATATATATATATATATGCATGTATGTAACGACTCGGATTTTGAGCCATTTAATTCCTAATATTTAAATTGGTTTTAAATATTTTATTTGAAATACAAAACGATTTTTATAAGGAATCTATTTAATTATAAATAAAAGTAATTTTAAATACGTTAAATATTTATTTAACTTGAAAGTGAAATACCGAGTTTAAATGTCAAATCAGTTTATTTGGAAGTTATATAAAGTTTTGTTTAGATATATAAGATAACAAGAATTTGTTCTCAATAAATTTGATTATATTGGATCGATATATATATTACCAATTTAATTGAACACTTGAGAATAGCCAATTTTCAAATAATTTTGATATTCAACAAAAATAGTTTCATAAGGTCTGAAACATTAAATTATTGTAAGATTTTAAATTTTGTTTTGATTGGATGTGGTATGTGCTAATACGAGCTTTAAGCATCTAACGGTTATTATAAGTAAAATAATCAATGGTCGTTTTCAAAGAATTAATATAAAATAACTACATCAGCATTTAAAAGTTGTGATCTAGTCTCATAAAAACCCTAGCCTTGGATTTTGTTGTTTTAGTTTATGGTCAATGTTTTCAGCTGTTTCAGCGTGATATGTATGAAACAAAAATCTTGCAATATCTTTTCAATCCCGACAAAAACACATGGAAAAATCTATAAAGAAAGAAAAGATCAGTCATATCCCTATCACTATCGTGGGTGGGATTTTTTGTGTACGATGAGTCAAAAACTTCGGCGCTTCACGTTTTTAAGCAGCTGCTACCTTGGATTATTTTACCCATTCTTCCTGTTCTCATTCGAAACAGTAACTAAAAAATAAATAATTATGAATCTTCTTTAGAAAGCCACCCTAAATCTTCAATAGGAAGCCAACACCTTCTTCATTATATAACCCCAAATTCTCCGTTTATTTTACAAACTGTCTGAAATCCTTAAAATCCTAATCTACTATTCGTTTCGTTCTTCTATTCCTACCGCAATATCGAAATCCTTAGGAACTAATTAAAGATCCAAAGTCCTATGAAATCTGAAATCGTTTAATCTACTGAGCTTCCCTTCATAAGAGCTTCCGTCTCGTATATCCTACGTACAACTCAATCGAACTCATAAGATCGACTTTTAGAGCAGCAGCGTTCGGAGGTCGACGTCGGATTCTGGTTAAGGGCTATGGGTTGTCATTGAAAGGGTAGAGATCAAAGAGCTCACGAAGGGGGACTAAACGGTGTTCTCGGTGATTGGTTTCGTTGAAGATAGGTGAAAAAAGGGGAGTGAAAGATTCGGACATAGCTGTGATAAACGTAGAGCAACATACCGTTTCTTTTTGGGAAAAAAGGGAAGAAAGGAATTGAGGGCGGGGAAGGTACAAGTTTATTGTTTTAGTGATAGGGGGTTGGAGCATTTGCAGAGTAGAGTAGTGGACTTGATTATTTGAAGCATGGAGAACGGATGATGTGCGAGTGTGAGTGAGGAAGGGAAAGAGCTTCGAACATTGGATTGAGGGATGATGGTGCAGATCTTGATACATGAATGGAGGAGGATTGCTTTAGTCAGTGGGTGGCATGCTTTGTCGTTGTGGGTTCAGGAATGTTGCGTGAAAAGGTGAGGGAACATGAGTAATTTATTATTTGCTAAGAAGAAGTAGTATTAATATAAACAATGATCTAGTATTTTAAAACATGGCCTAATGGTTATCAGTGGTTTCATGATGCCAGGTTAGTTCGTAAAACAGTAGGAAGAGATCTGATTTTTATAGGAAGGGGTATAGGTCCTCATGGGTTCAACGGATGATTAATAAGGCATAAGCGTGATTAGCAATGTAGCTAGAGATGGGAATTTACTGGGTGGAAAGGTATTATTTTATTTAAAGGGGGAGCTGTGTCTTAATATTGAGGAAGAAGGTACTGTGGGTTACGTGATTTGTAATCACGGGTGTAGGGAGTTAATCGGGACTTTGAATGGGGTAGCTGGTTTTGTTAATGAAATAATGGATTGAAGGAAGCACTGACAGTGGACAGTATTTGTTACTGAGGGTTAAAGTGGCACTTCGATGATCACCAGCGATGGTGGTGGCTTTTTGAAGAAGGCTAGCTGTTTCGTTGCGAAAACGGAAACAATTTGGTGTTAATCGTGGGTTAAGGCCATGATTAGCATTAATTTCATTACGATAATTAAACAATGACTTTGTTAATGTTAATTTTTTTAAATTATAAGTAAAAATTGAAATTGCTATAATTATTCCGTATGTGGTCAGAATCAAACGAAATCGATCATGCTGGAATCGTAGCAGCGAGAGCTATATAGTGTAACTGATTTCACTGACAACAGAGCTATCAATATTTCATGATAAAATCAAAAGTCTGTTTGATTTTAAATGAAACAAAAGCAAAGCCGTCAACTACGAACCAATATTAGTAAACTCACTAACTCTGCCTCGTTTGTATTTTTATATAAATGAGTTTTAAATTTATATATCGTAATTTTATATTGTGTGATGGTTGTTTGGATGAATGGTTAATAAAGTTGGTTGGATTGTTTGATATAATTATATAAAAACCTTTGATTGATTAATAATTCTATTGACCGTATTAGTGTGAGATAATATTATTGATGTTTGACTAACATCTGTGGATGTAGGGTAATAGGTTGGAGGGATCCAACTGGATTCCTCAACATTTATACTTTTGTTTATCATTTGTTGTGATATATATATATATAATGTAATTATGTATGTTGTGTTGAATTACACTGGCCCTTTAAATCTTGAATTTTAATACCATGAAATAATTTCAACTGTAGAAAAGGATTCTTGAAATTTAAGAATAAAATTTATTTTCACAAATGTAGAAATTGAATTCCGAATAGCTTTGAAAATATACCCTTGTTTAATGCATAAGACGAGTAGTTAAACTTGTAAATGATATTTATGGATGAATTTGAATGCTTATCATTAGATAATTAATATCGGATTTGAAATCGAAACTTTATAATCTAATGGAAATTCGTTATATGGTTTTAAAAGGAGATTTTAAATAGAAATTGTTTAAAAGACAATTTAAGAAGATTAAATTATAAAAAACATTTATAAATTCAGTAAAATATTTATCTTGGAATAAATAAAAATATAAATTTTAATCTAAATTTATATAGAAAAGTGGGATTAATAGTTATAAAAGCAATTATAAACAAGATTATAAATGTTTGAAATAAAATATGTGATTTTCTATGAATAATTCTAAATAGAAGTTATAAATGGAAATTGGAATTGTTATGTTATTTACAAATATGAAATCAAATGGATATAGACTGTATATAAAAGAAATATATTCACAATCAAATTGAGTAAAGATTCAAGCAAATATTTTGCAGATGAAATATCTATAAAGGAAATATGAAACCAAATTGGAAATTTGATGAAAAGGAAAATGGGTAATCATTTTTAAAAGAAAACGATGAGTTTTAGTTTAAAATTCAGAATAGAAAATAAAATGCGATAACGTTTTGTAGACTGGGATAGTTATAAAAGAATTTGGTAATGATTTGGAAAGGATAAATTCAAAAGTGAATTTGGAATTTGAATTAACTTGAAATGCTAGACAAATGCCAAAGTTTGGAATATAGATCGAATATAGATTATTCGAGGGAAAGTTATCTATTCGAATTCGATTATATTGAATTTAGGGAAGTAGTTATTTTTACTTTCTGTTTGAATCGTTATTGTAATTAATAAGTACAAGTTATATAACAAAATATTTGAAATGAACAACGATTATAATGCTGCTGTTATAATAAATGTTTCATAAATCTAAACAAATATTTTAACTCTACCATTATCGTTAATGTTTTATAAATCAAATATTTGGAAACAATGATTATAACGCTACTGTTTTAATCAATGTTTTCTTTCATAGAAAGAAATGGATTCTTAAATTGAATCCGAGAGTTGCATAAGCAATGTTCTGACTGGAATTTGAAGCTGTGAGCCTTGTCTATTTCGAAGTTGAGAATGATGTTCAGTTAAGGTCCGAGAGGTAATAATACCCCAACTTGTTGCTTGCTGTGTGCTTGGTACGCATGATAGGGGGTTCTCGCTTCGGGTTAGGTGGCGAACGGGAGACTCTTACCCCTACATGACCTGACAATGTGGGTTGGTTGTGAAGTCGAAATGCTAGCCATAAAACAAGTTAGTGGGGTACCAGTGTAAGCCATGGTGGGATGTTAGCCCGCTGACTTGGGGGTTGAGGGATGGTTGAAAAGCCTCCCGAAATCACCGGTACATTACATTTGGTATCAGAGGTCAAGGTTGAGTAGTAACCTTGGCTCTGTGGCGTAACTCAATAGAGATGGTTTCGGTAACACCCTGATTGAGTTTGAGTCTATATACGAGAAAGCGTATTTGCAAATTTTATATAAAATTGTTTTATATTGTATTGGTTGGTTTGTTGAAGTGGTTTATGAATTCCGGTCAATACAGGATGTACGATTGTATCGATAGGTGTTTCTAAACTCTCAAACAAAGCAATTCGATACAGTATTATTTTTAAAATGGGTGAATAAAATAATTTTCCCAAATATTATTTTGGTATTAAAGGATGAGTTTCCGAAATATCACAGTATATAGATGTATTGACTGTTATTACAACCAAATGGAATTATAAATGGTTATATATGACCAAATTGAATTTGAATAATTAAATTCAAACCAGAATTTGGAATTTAAATCCTGGATGTTTAGAAATATTTTCTGAAGTACTTTTATTAAAGTAATTCAACATTACCTTGAAGTATTTTTAAATAAAAATTATTTTAAATGGGTTTTGAAAGTGAATAAGCATTGAAATCACTTCAGTGACGAGAAAATAATTCTGATAATGGATCGCGACATTATCGATATTCATTTTTGAGTTTCTAAGTGACGGATTGCTACAAAAACAGATTTATTAATGGAAATTGTTTAAGAAAAATGAAGTTGGTTTAGAAATTCAAATGTTTTGAATTGAGTTGATATATAAATATATATGATTTCAAACTAATTTGAAATAAAACCCAGGAATTTGAATTCTGAAATTTAAATTTAACTTGTATAAATTGAATAGATTTAAATGGTAAAAATGTATCAAATGAATTGAAATTTAACTTAAGTTAAATAAAATTGGATTGAAATGGAAATAATTCCAAATGAAATTAAATAAAGGAAAATGATCATATTCGAAATATTGATATGAATTCGAATTATGAACAAGCAAGTTGAATATTTATTGGATGTTGTTAATTGAAATTGAATTGTGATAAATTTGGATTCAAGTATAATAAGTGGATTGACTTAAATAGAAATCAAACCTGAATTGATAGAATTGAAGTGAACTAATCAGGAGTTGATTAGAGAGTTAAAAACTGGAAGTCGGATTAAATTAAAATCAACTGGAAATGGATATATGTATGTTGAGCAGATATGGAATGGAAGAAAATGCAAGAGAAGAGTTATGCCCGAAAAAAGGTACGTGTTTACAATATTACTTGGGTTTGATGGTTTTATAAGCCTATGGGCAAGCCGCTTGGCTTTTTTATTTTCTTTTGGATTGGAAAAGGCCTAGAAAGATGAGTTGGGATTGTACCGATTAAGCTGCGCAGGTGAGATGCTGGTGTAATTTTTCGAAAATTTAAAGAGTTAGAAATTTTTCAAGAATTTTTTTGATAATTTAAAATTAAGTTGTTAATATTAACTGAAATAAGAAAATCTGAATTTGTTAATAAAATTTTAAATGGAATAATGAAATTGATAAATGGATTCAAAATCAACTAGAATTGGTGTGGATATGGAGAAGAGCATATGGATTGAAGACAAGAAATTGAAGATAGACTGTCCAAAAATGGGGACAGATAATTTGGAAAGAATTATGAATGGTCGAGTATTGGTACGAAAATTCGAAGGCCGGGTAAGAACTCGGTTATGAAGATATGGAATATAAGATTTCAACTAAGTAGCTTATGGGGAGTTAGAGTTATATAAATTTTACTGCTTAGCAATTTCGAGGACAAAATTATTCTAAGGGGGAAGGAATGTAATGACCCGGATTTTGAGTCATTTAATTCTGAATATTTAAATTGGTTTTAAATATTTTATTTGAAATATAAAACGATTTTTATAAGGAATTTATTTAATTATAAATAAAAGGAATTTTAAATATGTTAAATATTTATTTAACTTGAAAGTGAAATACCGAGTTTAAACATCAAACCAGTTTATTTGGAAGTAATATGAGACGACCCGAACTTCCCCGTGAAGGAAAGCACGGATAGAATTGAGGACAAGACAAAATAGAACGCAAATGGAAGAACATTTCATTGTTATTACAACAATTCCATCAGATACAAGAATATACAGTGTATAACTGAATAAATTACATTCAACAAATATCAGAGATTTAAATTACATTTAAATACATCGCAGCGGAAAATAATACAAAAGCACAACTAGAAGTAATGCACGGATACAGAGCTTTCCGAGCATCGTTCCAGCTGTAAATCAGGATCCTGTGGATATAAATCTGCAAAACCAAAACTACTAGCTGCCCGTGTCGAGAATAGGGGCACCCAGAGTTTAGGTTAAAACAATAAACTCCAGGTCAGTCATGTGACTGGTGTGAGAACTAAAACAGTTATTAATCTTTATTTTTAAAGTTAGGTAAATAAAGGGACCATACCGTATAACACGGAACGGGGTTCCACCCAAGAATACCAGTGCATAAAACAAACAGCGCAATGCTAAATAAAGAAAAATGAAGCTGTTATAAGACCTAGATCCCATCACACAATGCAACGCAAGCCGGAGGATAGGGTTTTTACCTTATAACAGCCAAAGCATGCTTGATACGTTTAAAACACATTATTTGATACTATTATAGGTGTATAGTGTCAAAACCATTTCAATCATAAATATAAATCATAGACGGCATAAGCGCCCCATCCCACTATGTCGCCATACTAGGCTCTACAAATAAAACCGAAAGACACATAATGGAAATTGGATTCCATCATGAGTCGAGGCAAGGGGCAAGCTCCTCTCCGTTCGAGACACTCTAGCAAATGTCTGAGGACCCCACTTTGATCCTTGGAATCGGCTTGGCCGGTCCTCTCTTACTTTTGAGGATTGGCAATTCCTGAACACACGTTTCCCAGTCCTTACAGACCTATATCCGAGGCGCCTCGCGTTCCAACAACCACACAGGTGAAAAGTATATAAATGTCAGGGCTGGTAGGTCACTGACACCACCCTAGCTAGAAAGAAACGTCGTGCTCTCCCAGCGGTCCGTCTCCCGTTTTTGACTCATACCGAGGTGTGAGGCTCGCAAATTCACGTTATACACAAAGCTATGCCACACAGGTCGTGCTTTGATCATCAACCACAAGACTTTGCTTTTCAACAGAAGCCTTGATCAATTGCCACTTACGCGTGCCACACTGGCAATTCACTCCATGCGACTGATGTCCATCGATATACAACCTCTGAGCTTGTAACAACCCGTATTTTCAATAACCTATTATAACGTAAATCGAGGCAGAATTTAATTCTAAAATCTGAATCAAGGGAAACGGGCTGTGCCGTTGCGTTCGTCTCGGAAAAATACGCGAAATAGAGTCCGAGTTTTCGAAAATCGGAGTCCGTATGACCCGATTAAGGCCCAATGAAGTTTTCAGAAAATTTCAAGTTCAAAACAGATTTCGAATTTCGGGTTCAAAATTCGAAAAACGGTCAGATTGGGCTAGGCGGGAAAATTCCCGCCAGAGCACCCAAGTCTACAGCCCTATCGACTTGGGAGTCGACTTGGTTGGACCCAAGTCGATAGCCCTGTCGACTTGGCTGTCGACTTGGTTCAGCCGGGCAGTTTTGCCTGGTGCACCATTTTGGGGTTTTGGTTAGGTTTTGGGGCCAGATTCGGTTTTAAGGGCTGAGATTGGAATTAGGGTTTAATCCTAAGGCTAAAACTAATCCTAATCTCTATAAATAAGCCTCTAACCTAACCCTAAATCATCATTATTCATTCAAGTAACTAAAGTATGGCAAAATCATTCCTCTCATGGCCTCCACTCTCTTTATAAAATTCCTAAGTTATTTCTATGAGAGATTTTCAATGCATACAAGTGTTTTCAAGCTTGTATGAGCATCATTAGCTTGCATTCAAGTCAAGTTTCCATATTTACATCATAAAGCAAGAGTTTTGATCATTTTGGCTCAAGGGTTTTTCTATTGGAGCTTGCATTTTGGGTTTATTTGATTGCATAAGGGCTTTCTCTCAATCTATATATATTTTTGTGTCTTCATAAGCATTGTAAGCCCTTTTCTACTTTCATATTTAAACTCTAAAGTTAAATGAATGATGTAAGTTTGGTTGATCATTATGATATGCAAGTTTGCCATGATATGCAAGTTTACCATGTCATGTTATGCAAGTTTGATATGTTATGATATGCAAGTTTATCATGTTATGTTATGCAAGTTTGCTATGTTATGATATGTAAGTTTGCCATATGATATGCAAGTTATGTTATGCAAGTTTGGGTTGATCATTTTGCTCATGTTATCATGTTATGCAAGCTTATCTTGGGTTTATGAGCTTAAAGCTTCAAGCTTTATGCTAAAGGTTGCATTTTGGCAACATGTAAGTTATCATATCCATTATGATAACTTGCATGTGAGGCTAAATGCGAACTTATGTCAACTTCTACATGTCATTTATCGCCATGTATCACTTATGTGCTAAGTTTGGTTTTATGCATACTTTTGAGGCCTAATGATGCAATATGCAAGTATATGGACATATGTACATTTCATATGTCACCATGTTAAACTTGTGGCTTCAACACCATTTGTCATCTTTATGCCAAAGTTCCCTCTTTCTATCCTTTATACGCTATTGCGATTATGTAAGCGATGGGATTGCGTTTTGGGGTTGGGTAAACTTAAAAGACATGAAAACATAAGATTGGGAATTTACCTATTAAGTTAGGTCTACCCATTGGGAATTTACCTATTAAGTTAGGTCTACCCAAATTCTTGAAAACTTGTAATATGTTTTGGAAACATGATGGACATGACACTTAGAAAATATAAGTGTGACCAACTCGAGGTTGGGTTGAGTTTGTAGCGTAAAACTACCCGGAACCGACCGGCTTAACTAGTTGCTACAAACAATAGGACCCAATGTGAGAAGTTGGTCATGTTGTACCTTGAACCCGAGGTTAGATCAAGTTGTGGTGTAAAGCTACCCGGACCCGCCCGGCTTAACTAGTAACCACAACAAGGTCTAATGTGAGAGGTTAAGGCACATTAAATTAGTTAATGCATCATGATTAGGGTTAAGTCATGGTCCACTTAATACTTAACCAATTTGGGCTTGGTAAATTAATCAGGGTTAAGTCGTGAACTCATCGTTACACTTAACCAAGTTAATCCATGATTAGTAAAAGGGTTAAATCGTACTTAACCCACTAGAAAATCCTAGCAATGAGGGTCCACTCCAGCAGTAATCCCAAGTTTGTATCATTAAGACCCTAGGGACTAGGCTAGGGTGGGGGCACGATTAGTGGACTGGTATAAGTGACCAAAACGACGGTCGAGTGGTACGCCGATGTAGTTCCGGACGGACTATGGTCGTGCATGTAGTCCGTATTTGGAGAAGTCAAGCATGGGTACCAGTAGATCGAGACTATGCACTTATGTTTATGGTGTCCAGGGGTTGACACCCTAGGGCTTGATACACCCGACGGGAGACCCGGCACAGTCTGACTACAATTATGTTTGGGCCGTATTGACACCAACACGTGACGAGTTAGGCTTAGGGAGCTGATCGATTATACCGTTTGGTTGGACCTCGTATTAGGGTCATTTCATGTTATTGGGCCAAAGCTTGGGCCAAGGGATCAATACTTGTTTATTCAAGTCATGTTAGCTTGCTAGTACACCTGTGGTGCAAAAACCTTAAACCTGATTATGCGATGACACCTTTATCTACCTTGTTAGTTAATCATCATGCTAGTATGTTGTTATCCTTATGTTCATCCCTGCTTCTCATGCCAGTTAACTTTATCAGTTTACACTGATTGTAGTAGGGTTTACTCAGTCTTTTTGACTGACCTATTTTTCTTTCGCCTCTTTTCTTCCATTCCACCCCCCCTAGGTTCTCAGGGTGGGAACGTTGGAGCTTAGCTTGGATTTCTGATTGCTTGCTTGTGGGATTTCAGCTCATGTACGGTTTCGACATGGAGCTAGCTATGGTTATCACTTATTTTGGGGATAGTACTTATGTATTTCAGTTTTTCAGTTGATGTTGTTTTTATCTAGACTTGTTTATTTGGAAAGTTATGTTGTACCAGACTTGTTTTGAAATAGTTTGAAATCTTTCGCTGTTTTACTTATCTTATTTACTCTGTTTACATATATACATATGTTCTTGTACTGCCTTGATATATCATTATGCATGTTTACCCAGTACAAACGCCCCTCCAAAGTCAGAGTGCTTGCAAGAGCCACCCTGGAGGAGGTGGGGTGTTACATTTGGTATCAGAGCATATGGTTTACGAGAAGGAACAAAAAGGTTTTTGAAACTTTTGGAAAACTATTTTCAAAACCAAGTATAAAGTATTTTCCAAAGAAAAGTCTAGTTTATTTTAAAGGCTATTCCCCAAAAAGCCATTAGCAAAATTCCTTCGTTTTTCTCCATTCTGAATCTATCTTTTTCTTCGTTTTCAGTATGGCCAATAACTTTGCCATTCCGGAGGGAGTACACGTACCTGTTTGGTATAGGAGACTTTTGGAGGCTAGGGCGACCGAAGCCGGCCCAACAAATGTTACTCCTCCTCCGGTGGCTAATGTTTCTCCTCCTCCTCCCATAGCTGATGTTCCTCCTCCCCCTCAACCTCTACAAACGGATTTTTCGGAAACTTGTAAGGACTTTAAGACGATGGGTGGCAAGAATTTCATTGGAACGGAGACTTTTGTAGAGGCAAGGAATTGGTTGAAAGAAACCGAAGATCTTTTCGCCATCTTTGACATAGATGACCATAGGAAGGTTTTATTGGCAGTGTGGTTGCTAAAGGATGAAGCTGCACGTTGGTAGGTGGTCACCACCGCTACTAGGCCAATTGAGACTTGGGATGACTTTAGGGGAAAGTTTGGACTAAGGTTCCTATCACTGAAGCAAGGGGACATGACTATTAGGGAATACATAGATAAGTTTAATCAACTGGCTCGGGTCGGTTTAGACTTGGTTAACACAGCTCAGAAGAATGGTGAATGCTTTCATTGTGGTGAGTTTGGACATTTCAGCAAAGATTGCCCGAAGAAGCAAGGGCAAGGTCAGACTCAGTGTGCAAGACCATCTGGAGGGCTAGTTCATCCCCTCAACATCGTTCTTTCAGCTCATGATCGAGGTAGTGTTTCTGTTGAAAGTCTTGTTTACATTTCTGATTTTCCTGTTTGTACTTTGTTTGATTCTGGCACATCGCATAGTTTATTTCATCTGATCTAGTTGAAAGTTTGCACCTAAGTACTAGTCTAGTTAATGATCCCGTGTGTGTTTCAAATCCAATTGGGGTTTCCGCCCATTTGTCTATTATCTACGTGGATTTGAAAATCTCTATCTTTTGTGTAGAGTTCTCGTGTGATGCTTATATTCTCGGTTTCATGGGGTATGGGTTGATTTTGGGCATGGATTGATTGTCCTGTTTTGGAGCCATCCTTGATTTTTGAGCATAGGGTTGTGAGGCTCATGACTCGCCTCGGTAATACCCTAAAAATTTCCAGTAACAATATGAGTCCCGTCATGTTGTGTTATCTTGAATCCCTCAACTCGTCTATCGATAGTTTGCAATCGGTGAGGGTGGTCCAAGAATATCCTGATATCTTGGGTGAAGTGAAGGGGGTTACCCCTAAACGAGAGATAGATTTCCGCATTTATCTGCTTAATAATGCCAAGATAGTTTCGTGGCCAGTTAGGCACATGGCCCCGCAAGATGAGAGTTAAGAAAGCAAGTCAAGGAGTTGCTTGAGAAGAACTTCATTAGACGAAGTATATCTGAATGGGGAGCGCCTGTAGTATTTACTACCAAGGAAGATGGTTCTCTTCGACTTTGTGTTGATTATCGTGAGTTAAACAAAGAGAATAGACAACCATTGCCAAGGATCGATGATTTGTTTGATCAGCTTGTAAGAACATCTGTTTTCTCTTGATCTTGCTACTGGATTCCATCAGCTCAGAGTGGCTGAGGATAGTATATGCAAAACTGCGTTCAGAACTCCAGATGGATTCTTAGAATGGCTGGTCATGCCATTCGGTTTGACTAATGCACCCGCCTACTTCGTGGACTTGATGAGTAGGGTGCCTAGGGAGTTCCTGAACAAGTTTGTGGTAGTGTTTGTAGAAGATATCCTGACTTTCTTAAAGAACGAGGAAGAACATGCTAGACATCTCAAGGAGGTGATGGATACGCTTAGAGCCCATCAGTTGAAAGCCAAGTCCTCCAAATGTCATTTTGGAGAAAAGAAGTTAGATTTCTTAGGCACATAGTTACTAAGCAAGGCTTAGCGGTGGATCCCGCTAAAGTGGTCGCGGTTCAAGACCGGAAAGCTCCGACGAGGACAATTGAAGTAAGAAGCTTTCTCAGTTTAATTAGTCAGTTAGCATCCCTTGAGTTTAGACCTACCTTTCTGGATCAAGTAGGGACTTCACAGAAGGAAGACCCGCAATTAGCCGTGATCATGGACAAATTGATTCCAGGCGAGATGTTAAGTCACCTCGCTATAGATGACAAGGGATGGCTAAGACGCGATGAGAGAAAGAAGGTTCTTGAAGATGCACATCATCCGAGGAGGTGGCCGAGTTTGTCCCAAGGTGCATATTGTGCCAACAGGTTAAGGCCGAGTCATAAAAAGCCCGGTGGGCTATTACATCCATTGGAGGTCCCCGCAATGGAAGTGGGAAAGCATCACGAAGGATTTCGTGGATGGACTGCCTAGATCAAGGAAAGGGAATACGAGCATGTGGGTCATCGTAGGTAGACTCACGAAGAGCGCTCATTTCACTCCGGTAAAGAGCGAAAGAACTGCATCATAGCTAGCAACGGATTACTTTCAAGAAATAAGGAGGTTGCACGGGGTTCCCTCAAGTATAGTTAATAACCGCGACTCAATCTTCAATAGCCAGTTTTGGGATAGTCTACGGGAAGTCATGGGCAAGCACTGAATCTAAGTACGGCCTATCATTCGCAGGCGGATGGTTCATTTCGTTCAAGCATGAGTTATAGAAAATCACGTTAATAAGAGCAATTGGCAACGAGGGTTGGTATTTTCAAGAAAAGTTCTGCTGCGTGGAATAATTTATAGTAAGTAAACGAGATCCAGGATTCACTAGTGAATTTTGGAGAGCTTGCATGAAACCATGAGGTCATAGTTATGTTTAAGCCAACAATGATAGAAGAGTAAGTGAAAAAGGAAGACGAGAGGCGACAATGAAATGGGTTCCAACTCATATTTGGAAATAAGAGTTAAGAAGCCAAGGAATCATGAAGTAAAAGACGGTCAAAGCACAGTGGAGTTAAACTCAAGGAAACGTGACTTAGAAGACTAAAGGCTAGATACGCGCATCATATCTCTTTCTAAGAGTATATCCTTGATCCTTGTTTTCCGGTGGAACTTACTTGCATGTTATCTTTTACATATATCCTCTCGGTCCCGTTCTCGATCCCATTTCTGTTGTAAACTCCATAAGGGGGTATGACTCATCGATTAGTAATGCATTTCAGGGTTTGAAGGGGTCCGTTAGGTTGAATAAACCTTTTGGGCTTTTATAGGATATGGGTTGGGTTAAGAAGGGATTTCTTGTAATCCGAAAGGAGTATATCCTGCTTATCTTCCCGATCTCTTTGTAGCATATCTTTTGCTATCCATGTTTGTCTTGATTATCTAGCTTATCATGTTAATCTTGTCATGAGAACCTTAGGTAGAAACCCTTTGGATGAAACATGTGTTTGAAACATATTATGCTTGATGGTTGCAAGTGGTTGCAAGTGTTTGCAAGTGGTTGCAAGTGTTTGCAAGTGGTTACTCGTGGATGCATTATACACGTTAGGCACTAGATCGGCTCACACACTCCTCATATTGCATATGCATGAGTGTTTATGCTTATTCATGGATGAAAATTTTTGTGTTATCACATGGATGTTGCATATGGATGTATGTTATGTGCACACATATAGATGTTATACATTATGTTAGGAATTGCATACATATGGATTCATTTCACTAACATAATTTGCATTGATGATATTTGCATTAGATAAGTACATATACACACACCTTTGCATATGTTCATACAACATTTAGAATCTTGTAAGGACAATGATTGCTCGTGGATGATGTTTTGAGTAGATGGATGTTGGATGGTAGGATATGTTTTTCCTAACTTGAAGATTTCGGGGACGAAATCCTTTAAGGAGGGGAGAATGTAACAACCCGTATTTTAAATAACCTGTTATAACGTAAATAGAGGCAGAATTTAATTCTAAAATCTGAATCAAGGGAAACGGGCTATGCCATTGCGTTCGTCTCGGAAAAATACGCGAAATAGAGTCCGAGTTTTCGAAAATCGGAGTCTGTATGACCCGATTAAGGCCCAATGAAGTTTTCAGAAAATTTCAAGTTCAAAACAGATTTCGAATTTCGGGTTCAAAATTCGAAAAACGGTCAGATTAGGCTAGGCGGGAAAATCCCCGCCAGAGCACCCAAGTCGACAGCCCTGTCGACTTGGGAGTCGACATGGTTGGACCCAAGTCAATAGCCCTGTCGACTTGGTTCAGCCGGGCAGTTTTGCCTGGTGCACCATTTTGGGGTTTTGGTTAGGTTTTGGGGCCAGATTCGGTTTTAAGGGCTGAGATTGGAATTAGGGTTTAATCCTAAGGCTAAAACTAATCCTAATCTCTATAAATAAGCCTCTAACCTAACCCTAAATCATCATTATTCATTCAAGTAACTAAACTATGGCAAAATCATTCCTCTCATGGCCTCCACTCTCTTCATAAAATTCCTAAGTTATTCCTATGAGAGATTTTCAATGCATACAAGTGTTTTCAAGCTTGTATGAGCATCATTAGCCTGCATTCAAGTCAAGTTTCCATATTTACATCATAAAGCAAGAGTTTTGATCATTTTGGCTCAAGGGTTTTTCTATTGGAGCTTGCATTTTGGGTTTGTTTGATTGCATAAGGGCTTTGTCTCAATCTATATATATTTTTGTGTCTTCATAAGCATTGTAAGCCCTTTTCTACTTTCATATTTAAACTCTAAAGTTAAATGAATGATGCAAGTTTGGTTGATCATTATGATATGCAAGTTTGCCATGATATGCAAGTTTACCATGTCATGTTATGCAAGTTTGATATGTTATGATATGCAAGTTAATCATGTTATGTTATGCAAGTTTGCTATGTTATGATATGCAAGTTTGCCATATGATATGCAAGTTATGTTATGCAAGTTTGGGTTGATCATTTTGCTCATGTTATCATGTTATGCAAGCTTATCTTGGGTTTATGAGCATAAAGCTTCAAGCTTTATGCTAAAGGTTGCATTTTGGCAACATGTAAGTTATCATATCCCTTATGATAACTTGCATGTGAGGCTAAATGCGAACTTATGGCAACTTCTACATGTCATTTATCACCATGTATCACTTATATGCTAAGTTTGGTTTTATGCATACTTTTGAGGCCTAATGATGCAATATGCAAGTATATGAACATATGTACATTTCATATGCCACCATGTTAAACTTGTGGCTTCAACACCATTTGTCATCTTTATGCCAAAGTTCCCTCTTTCTATCCTTTATGCGCTATTGCGATTATGTAAGCGATGGGATTGCGTTTGGGGGTTGGGTAAACTTAAAAGACATGAAAACATAAGATTGTGAATTTACCTATTAAGTTAGGTCTACCCATTGGGAATTTACCTATTAAGTTAGGTCTACCCAAATTCTTGAAAACATGTAATATGTTTTGGAAACATGATGGACATGACACTTAGAAAATATAAGTGTGACCAACTCGAGGTTGGGTTGAGTTTGTAGCGTAAAACTACCCGGAACTGACCGGCTTAACTAGTTGCTACAAACAATAGGACCCAATGTGAGATGTTGGTCATGTTGTACCTTGAACCCGAGGTTAGACCAAGTTGTGGTGTAAAGCTACCCGGACCCGCCCGGCTTAACTAGTAACCACAATAAGGTCTAATGTGAGAGGTTAAGGCACATTAAATTAGTTAACGCCTCATGATTAGGGTTAATTCATGGTCCACTTAATACTTAACCAATTTGGGCTTGGTAGATTAATCAGAGTTAAGTCGTGAACTCATCGTTACACTTAACCAAGTTAATCCATGATTAGTAAAAGGGTTAAACCGTACTTAACCCACTAGAAAATCCTAGCAATGGGGGTCCACTCCAGCAGTAATCCCAAGTTTGTATCATTAAGACCCTAGGGACTAGGCTAGGGTGGGGGCACGATTACTGGACTGGTATAAGTGACCAAAACGACGGTCGAGTGGTACGCCGATGTAGTTCCGGGCGGACTATGGTCGTGCACGTAGTCCGTATTTGGAGAAGTCAAGCATGGGTACTAGTAGATCGAGACTGTGCACTTATGTTTATGGTGTCCAGGGGTTGACACCCTAGGGCTTGATACACCCGACGGGAGACCCGGCACAGTCCGACTACAATTATGTTTGGGCCGTATTGACACCAACACGTGACGAGTTAGGCTTAGGGAGTCGATCGATTAGACCATTTGGTTGGACCTCGTATTAGGGTCATTTCATGTTATTGGGCCAAAGCTTGGGCCAAGGGATCAATACTTGTTTATTCAAGTCATGTTAGCTTGCTAGTACACCTGTGGTGCAAAAATCTTAAACCTGATTACGCGATGACACCTTTATCTACCTTGTTAGTTAATCATCATGCTAGTATGTTGTTATCCTTATGTTCATCCCTACTTCTCATGCCAGTTAACTTTATCAGTTTACATTGATTGTAGTAGGGCTTACTCAGTCTTTTTGACTGACCTGTTTTTCTTTCGCCTCTTTTCTTCCGTTTCCCCCCCCCCCCCAGGTTCTCAGGGTGGGAACGTTGGAGCTTAGCTTGGATTTCTGATTGCTTGCTTGTGGGATTTCAGCTCATGTACGGTTTCGACATGAAGCTAGCTATGGTTATCACTTATTTTGGGGATAGTACTTATGTATTTCAGTTTTTCAGTTGATGTTGTTTTTATCTAGACTTGTTTATTTGGAAAGTTATGTTGTACCAGACTTGTGTCGGCCTGGAATTTCGCTCGATCCGAATCAGTCGTTAAACCGATCTAGACCATTCGAAACCCCTGAACGTTTGAGGACAAGACAAAATAGAACGCAGACGGAAGAACATTTCATTGTATATTACAGCAATTCCATCAGATACAAGAATATACGGAGTATAAATGAATAAATTACATTTGATAAATATCAGAGATTACAATAAATTACAAAGCAGCGGAAAATAATACAAAGCACAACTGAAGGTGATATACGGATACAGAGCTTTCCGGATATCATTCCAGCTGTAAACCAGGATCCTGTGAATATAAATCTGCAAAACCAAAACTACTAGCCGCCCGTGCGGAAAATAGGGGCACCCAGAGTTTAGGTTAAAACAATAAACTCCAGGTCAGTCATGTGACTGGTGTGAGAACTAAAATAGTTATTTAAAACTTTACTTTAAAAGAGAGTAATTCAAGGGACCACGCCGTATAACACGGAACGGGTTTCCTCCCAAGAATACCAGTGCATAGAATAAACAACGCAATGCTTTTTCGAAAAATGAAGCTATTATAAGACCCAGGTCCCATCACACAATGCAATGCAAGCAGGAGGATAGGGTTTTCCCTTATAATAGCCAAACATGCTTGGTACGTTTAAAACAAATCATTTGATACTATAATAAGTGTATAGTGTCAAAACAGTTTCAATCATAAATATAAATCATAGGCGGCATGGGTACCATCTATCATGTCGCCATACTAGTTCTACAATTAAAACCGCAATATCACGTATTGGAAATTGGATTCCATCATGAGTCGAGGCAAGGGGCAAGCTCCTCTCCGCGTTCGAGACACTCTAGCAAATGCCTCCGGGTTACGCACTCTGGGCAACCCTGGATGCGGCTGGGCCGGTCCTCACTTACGTTAGAGGATTAATTATGCCTGAACACACGTTTCCTGGTCCTTACAGACCTATAATCGAGGCGCCTCATTCCAACAACCACAAAGGTGAAAAGTATATAAATGTCAGGGCTGGTAAGTCACTGACACCACCATAGCTAGAAAGAAACGTCGTGCTCTCCCAGCGGTCCGTATCCCGTTTTTAACTCATACCAAGGTGTGAGGCTCGCGAATTCACGTTATACACAAATCTGCCACGTAGGCGTGCTTTGATCATTAACCACAAGACTTTGCTTTTCAACAAAAGCTTTGATCATTGCATCTTAGTATGCCACACAGGCAATTCATGCCATGCGATTGATGTCCATCGATATACAACCTCTGAGCTCGTACGTCTCAGAGAAGGGCGTTAAGCAAAAGAATAAATTCTCCACCGCCAAACAGATGTATATTTAATAGAAATCAATCAACACAGAATAAAATCCAGTGTCAGACACACAATCCATTTTCAAGTCCGTTCTGGGTCTGAACAAAACCGGAGGCACTTTCCTCGCATATCCGTCCATCTCCAAGTACGTCTGGACGACCACCAACTATTTCCATCCTCTTGGGTGTACAGCCCAATCAGGATCGTCAGTAATTATCCAAACGATGTGAAGACTTCCGGTCTTCGACCACCGTCTTCATCTTCGACATATCGTCGAATCGGTTATTCAGAATGGGTGTAAACCCGGCCTTTCCGAACAACCCGCGTATATTAAAAACAAATGTTACACAAACAAAACATACGCCTCATTCCAATTCATTAGTCACTAACCGCAAATTAGCAAGAGAACAATTTCCTAAACATTAACCCCGAAGGCCGAAACCAACATCAGATCAATACCCAGGAAACCATTCTTCTTAGCCAACCTACAGCTAGTTCCTAAATTCCACATTCTTAGGGAAAGGTTCCCATTAATTTTATCCAAGATAAATTCTTTAAAATTTATCCTGTAATCTTCCTTTGGATGTCGTTTCAAACCAAATCAGGGTTTTCTGAACTAGTCGAGATTAGCGAACCACACCGAAGTAATTATTTATTTTATTTCTCAATCCCAACCTATACATCCAATGAAGCAAAACTGGTGATACTCCATATCTAACACCACAGTGTTGTCGATAAAATTAATTATCATTTCACGTTCAAATCTAATTAAAGATTTGACTACCGTTTTGGAGCAAAACTGGTGATACTCCATTCTCGCTCATTTTATAAATTTGATAATTTAGATTATAAATTCACATTTCAATCTAATTGCAGATTCGTTAAAACTCCTTTTACTGGGTTAAAGAACTAGGTGTTATTTAAAACACAGTTCACGACAAACCCAAATCACATTCTATTTGTTATTGGGTTAAAGAACTAGTGTTATTTAAAATACTGTTCACGATAAACCCATTTCAAATTCAATCAAATATATTAGAAATTCGATTATTTAAAACCCCTTTTTAAATCTAATTCATTTATTTAAAAACAATTCGGGTTTTAAATTTAGTTCAAACTAGTTCATTTCGATAAAAATCCATTTTTATCTTTTCAAATATGGAGTTTTTCATCCCAAATTTTCCCAAATCATTTCCAATGATTTTACGCAAATTACTACTATTTTTAATAATTTTATCAAGGCCCGTACAGTCAATTTCCATCAACGGCCATCGAACTGCACTTACAGCGACCTTTTTCAAATTTGATTTGGACGTATCTCCAAATCCAACCGTTAGATTTCAAATTTCTAAAATTCGTTAGAAAGCTCTTTTCGATACGAACCCAACGGTTCAGGTTTTAGGAGAATCCGACGGTCGGATCTCCCGTAATGTCCGTTTGAAATAAATGGTCGAAATTAACGAACTGCCGCGGCGCGGCGCGTTCTATTCAGGCCATTATATTATATATATAATATATATTTCGTCGATTTCTATTTAAAACGAATTATATAAATAGTTTTAAATTCGTTTCAAAAACAATTTCAATCTCCATTTCAATTCAAATCAAAATTGAATTCTTCTTTATAAATTCGTTTTAAAATTCATTTCTATTCAATTCAAATTTCAATTCAATTTGAATTCAATTCAATTCGTTTTCAATTCAATTTGAATTCGTTTTCAATTCAATTCAATTCAAATTGGTTTTCTATTCGATTCAAATTCATTTTCTATTCAAATCAAATTCGTTTCGTTTTCTATTTGAATCAAATTCATTATATATTCAATTGAAATCAAATTGGTTTTCTATTCCATTCAATTCGAAATCGTTTTATATTCAATTCAAATCGAAATCGTTATATATTCAATTCATTTTGAAATCGTTATATATTCAATTCATTTCGAAATCGTTATATATTCAATTCATTTCGAAATCGTTATATATTCAATTCCTTTCGAAATCGTTATATATTCAATTCGTTTCGAAATCGTTATATATTCAATTCATTTCGAAATCGTTATATATTCAATTCATTTCGAAATCGTTATATATTCAATTCATTTCGAAATCGTTATATATTCAATTCGTTTCGAAATCGTTATATATTCAATTCATTTCGAAATCGTTATATATTCAATTCATTTCGAAATCGTTATATATTCAATTCATTTCGAAATCGTTATATATTTAATTCATTTCGAAATCGTTATATATTCAATTCATTTTGAAATCGTTATATATTGAATTTCAAATATTTCTTTTTGTCAACGCACGACTAATCTCAACGAATGAGTACCGTCCACGTGTGACTATTTTTGTTAAAATATTTCGTTCAACACATGACTAGTCTCAACGGATGAGTACAGTCAACACATGAACCTTTATTTTATATTGATAAAGATGTAAATTTTATTATTAAAATATTCGTTCAACACATGACTAATCTCAACGGATGAGTACAGTCAACACATGAACCTTTATTTTATATTGATAAAGATGTAAAAAATTTTATTAAAATATTCGTTCAACACATGACTAATCTCAACGGATGAGTACAGTCAACACATGAACCTTTATTTTATAATATTCTTTATTTTCTAAATTGGAATGAGGCCCAATCAATTACCATATAAAGTTAATTATATGGATTTTCATACAACACATGTATATAATAGCATTGAAAAATAATCAACCATCAACCAAAGTGCACTACACTGTATAAGCATCAAATATAGATATCTAATGCTTATAACAGCCTGTCAATCTATCGATCGACATATTTAATTAATCAGGATGAGTGAACTTCATATTTCATCCCAACACCCGTGTGGGGTTTCAAACAATCAAACACAGATTTTATTTGTGCAGTTGGGCGATGTGTAAAATTTATCGACCCAATCGATATCAGTCAAATCAGTGTATATAAACAAATCAGTCGATTTGTTTATAAATATTCATTTATTCACTTTCACGTTAAAAATTATACTTTTAACGATAAAATATTTTATTTCAACACGTGAATTTCTATTCAGTTCATTTACACAATAAAAATGATAATTTTATTTTTCTAACATATTTTAGGAAATTTCGGCGGCATAACGGCACGATACTAGAAACGGGACAAGGCCTAGCCTTATCCCCGGTCTAGTGAAGGCCCACGCCATTCACACATCAATCAAATCAATTTCATTTCACCAAATAATTCAATTCAATCAAATAATCTAACTAATTTTTTTGCAATCAGACAAACAAGTCCATGGTCTGTGGACGATTGTGTCGGGTGCTACTAAGCACCGTCTGCATCCTAGTATATATATATAACTAGAAAATTAAATTGAAAGGTGAGAAGTTCTCACAAATAGCTATCCTAGCTCCACGGCACTTCATTGATAGAAATCTTCATCGCTATCGCATCTTCGTTGCTATAGCCACTACATATATAAAAATCGAATTTTTACTTCACTATTCAATATATAAAAATCGAATTTTTATTATGCTATTCAATATATAAAAATTATATTTTCACAACGATGTTATATAGATAAAAATTATATTTTCATCACGCTATTTTTCATATAAAGATTTCGCCTTTTTACATATAAAGATCTCGCCTTTTCTAAAATAAAGATTTCGCCTTTTCAAATATACCATTATAAAAATCACATTTTAATTTTTCTACACATATAAAGATGATATTTGTAATATTCCTATCATGTAAAAATTATATTTTTAATACTTTAAAAATATAAAAATCATATTTTTACTATTTAAAAATATAAAAATCATATTTTTATATCATCTACATAGTCAAGATTATATTTTTAATACTTTTAAAAATATAAAAATCATATTTTTATCTTTTCTATATCATAAAAATTATATTTTTATTCTGCTATTTATATATATAAATCTCAAATCAAATTTCTATACGATATTTACACATATAAAAACAGTAATTAAATTAAATATAAATAAATAAATAAAAATAACTCACTGTTTGCAAATAAAGGGGATCGGGGAAGTGGCGGCATCGGGCTGTAGAGGGGGTGGCGACCTGAACGGTGGTGAAGCAGGGGCGGCGATGTCAGCACAGGGGGGGCGATCGATCCTCGTTGGTGGCGAAGGAGGCTCTGTGGAGTGGCGGCAGTTCTGAGGGATATCGGGTTCGGGGTCACGAGTTCGACAGGGGAGAAGGAGGGGAAAGCGGATCGGGGAGGTGGGGGAAAGGGCGGCGGTCGGTTGGCCGGAGTCTGGGGAGGCGCGACGGTGCGATCGAGGGGTGGGGGGTCCATCGTTCTCGAGGGTTTTTTTTATTTATTCTGATAGTTCGATTATGAATGGGGGGGCCAGAAGATAAGGGAAAGGGTTTTTTTTATTATTATTTAATTATTTAATTACTTAATTCAACCTAAAGTTGACTTTTTCATACGACCTCGAAACGAGGCCCACCGCCTGTCGTCCATAGCGATCAGTTTCCGTTGAATTTACATTTAAATCACTATATTGAATTTTAAACGTACATTTCAAATTACCGAGGTCACATACTAACTAGAAAAATCCCAGAAAAATATTTTATAGCTTCGTATTGACGATACGGTCCTAACAAAACTAATTTCGTCGAATTCTGAGACCGTTAGAAAAATGGCCATTTTCCAGTCGATTAAAATCAACTGAAACTGGTCAAACGCGTTTTCCTTTGCCACGCTCACATATTGATTCGAACAATTATGAAATTTGGAATCTAGCAATAACTTGACACTGCGGATCCAACAAAAGTGGTTTCGTCGAAATCCGAGGTCGTTTGCAAAATTCCCATTTTTAAGGGCCTGAATTCCATAGCGACTATTCAGAATTTTCAACTGGACATATCTATTTATTCCCGCTATGAAATTTTGATTTTTCGGATTCGTTGGAAAGATATCATCAATTAGATCCTAATGTTTTTGGTTTCACTAAAATCCGGATTGTTTTGCACCCGGTACATTCAATTGAAGTTTGAAATCGAATTATCGAACTACCGCGCCATTTTCAATTCCTTTTATAATTATATATAATTATTTATATTCTAACGACGACGCGTATAATATATACGATCGAATTCTATTCAAAAATGAATTTCTCGTCGATATTATTTAAAATAATTCATTTTAAATGATCAAAATTCGTTAAAATTGCCAATATAAAAATTTTAAACTGGCCCAGATTTTCCGGATTATTACAATCTCCCCCACTTAAAACTTTTCGTCCCCGAAAAGGAACAAAGTCGAAAGTGGTTTGATTAATCAGCTCTACGTTCGATCTGGCTTGCATTCTCCAACTTTTCAGTTTCTGAGAATTTATAAATTTTCAAAAATTTGGCTAACACCCTAAATTTTCGAAAAATTTCGCCATAACATCCCCTGCACCGGGAGCATCGGGGAATTTCAAATAGCTTCGCCGGTCCTTCTAATCTCAAAAAGAAAAAGAAAAAGCCAAGCGGCTAGCCAATAGGCTCATAAAATCATCATCACCCAAACAAAACAGTAAATTATGTAGTAAACATGTACCTATTTGTCGGGCAAACAAATTTTATTCTTCGGCTCTAGCCTCCTTGCTATGACCTGTTCAATGTAAATATATGTATATGCATGCAAATGCGACCAATTTGAATACAACTCAATATTTGGTTCAATTAGGCAAAATGGTTAAAAATTAGCAAACAAATAAAAAAACAACACAAACATCAATCAATTAGTGAATTAACGTTTAAAATTCATAATTTTGATACATATACAGAAAATCATGTTTTAGTGCCAATTCACAACAATGTGTTCTAGCTATATTAGTTTTGGTTCTCACACCAGTCTAATGGAAATATATAGATATCACACCTTCGTCACTCGAAAATAAATACTGGTGATGGTATACTTCATCATCAGGACCATGTCCGGGCGACTAGAGTGTGACTCTTTATCTATCTAATATATTAAAACTTCGAATATACGTTCATGACGCGTATATGCAAAACCTTTATATACTAGATTGTCCAAATTCAAAATGAATAAATAATCAAATACGTTTAAAATGATTTAAATTCTCAAAACAAAATTGTTTTCATTTGAAAAATATACTCTTCACACTCGTTCTAGGATACTACTGATCCTATCTCTAACGAGTCATTCTAATTGGATATCACTAATCCAATATCTGATGAATTCTTTCGTATGGTTCTAATGTGTCTTGTTCTCGAGCTCTGTAAACCAAAGCTCTGATACCAAATGTGACGGCCTGGAATTTCGCTCGATCCGAATCAGTCGTTAAACCGATCTAGACCATTCGAAACCCCTGAACGTTTGAGGACAAGACAAAATAGAACGCAGACGGAAGAACATTTCATTGTATATTACAACAATTCCATCAGATACAAGAATATACGGAGTATAAATGAATAAATTACATTCGATAAATATCAGAGATTGCAATAAATTACAAAGCAGCGGAAAATAATACAAAGCACAAATGAAGGTGATATACGGATACAGAGCTTTCCGGATATCATTCCAGCTGTAAACCAGGATCCTGTGAATATAAATCTGCAAAACCAAAACTACTAGCTGCCCGTGAGGAAAATAGGGGCACCCAGAGTTTAGGTTAAAACAATAAACTCCAGGTCAGTCATGTGACTGGTGTGAGAACTAAAACAGTTATTTAAAACTTTACTTTAAAAGAGAGTAATTCAAGGGACCACGCCGTATAACACGGAACGGGTTTCCTCCCAAGAATACCAGTGCATAGAATAAACAACGCAATGCTTTTTCGAAAAATGAAGCTATTATAAGACCCAGGTCCCATCACACAATGCAATGCAAGCTGGAGGATAGGGTTTTCCCTTATAATAGCCAAACATGCTTGGTACGTTTAAAACAAATCATTTGATACTATAATAAGTGTATAGTGTCAAAACAATTTTAATCATAAATATAAATCATAGGCGGCATGGGTACCATCTATCATGTCGCCATACTAGTTCTACAATTAAAACCGCAATATCACGTATTGGAAATTGGATTCCATCATGAGTCGAGGCAAGGGGCAAGCTCCTCTCCGCGTTCGAGACAGTCTAGCAAATGCCTCCGGGTTACGCACTCTGGGCAACCCTGGATGCGGCTGGGCCGGTCCTCACTTACGTTAGAGGATTAACACATGTTTCCCGGTCCTTACAGACCTATAATCGAGGCACCTCATTCCAACAACCACAAAGGTGAAAAGTATATAAATGTCAGGGCTGGTAGGTCACTGACACCACCATAGCTAGAAAGAAACGTCGTGCTCTCCCAGCGGTCCGTATCCCGTTTTTAACTCATACCGAGGTGTGAGGCTCACGAATTCACGTTATACACAAAGCTTCCACGTAGGCGTGCTTCGATCATTAACCACAAGACTTTGCTTTTCAACAAAAGCCTTGATCATTGCATCTTAGTATGCCACACAGGCAATTCATGCCATGCGATTGATGTCCATCGATATACAACCTCTGAGCTCGTACGTCTCAGAGAAGGGCGTTAAGCAAAAGAATAAATTCTCCGCCGCCAAACAGATGTATATTTAATAGAAATCAATCAACACAGAATAAAATCCAGTGTCAGACACACAATCCATTTTCAAGTCCGTTCTGGGTCTGAACGAAACCGGAGGCACTTTCCTCGCATATCCATCCATCTCCAAGTACGTCTGGACGACCACCAACTATTTCCATCCTCTTGGGTGTACAGCCCAATCAGGATCGTCAGTAATTATCCAAACGATGTGAAGACTTCCGGTCTTCGACCACCGTCTTCATCTTCGACATATCGTCGAATCGGTTATTCAGAATGGGTGTAAACCCGGCCTTTCCGAACAACCCGCGTATATTAAAAACAAATGTTACACAAACACAACATACGCCTCATTCCAATTCATTAGTCACTAACCGCAAATTAGCAAGAGAACAATTTCCTAAACATTAACCCCGAAGGCCGAAACCAACATCAGATCAATACCCAGGAAACCATTCTTCTTAGCCAACCTACAGCTAGTTCCTAAATTCCACATTCTTAGGGAAGGGTTCCCATTAAGTTTATCCAAGATAAATTCTTTAAAATTTATCCTGTAATCTTCCTTTGGATGTCGTTTCAAACAAAATCAGGGTTTTCTGAACTAGTCGAGATTAGCGAACCACACCGAAGTAATTATTTATTTTATTTCCCAATCCCAACCTATACATCCCATGAAGCAAAACTGGTGATACTCCATATCTAACACCACAGTGTTGTCGATAAAATTAATTATCATTTCACGTTCAAATCTAATTAAAGATTTGACTATCGTTTTGGAGCAAAACTGGTGATACTCCATTCTTGCTCATTTTCTAAATTTGATAATTTAGATTACAAATTCACATTTCAATCTAATTGCAGATTCGTTAAAACTCCTTTTACTGGGTTAAAGAACTAGGTGTTATTTAAAACACAGTTCACGACAAACCCAAATCACATTCTATTTGTTATTGGGTTAAAGAACTAGTGTTATTTAAAACACTGTTCACGATAAACCCATTTCAAATTCAATCAAATATATTAGAAATTCGATTATTTAAAACCCCTTTTTAAATCTAATTCATTTATTTAAAAACAATTCAGGTTTTAAATTTAGTTCAAACTAGTTCATTTCGATAAAAATCCATTTTTATCTTTTCAAATATGGAGTTTTTCATCCCAAATTTTCCCAAATCATTTCCAATGATTTTACGCAAATTACTACTATTTTTAATAATTTTATCAAGGCCCGTACAGTCGATTTCCATCAACGGCCATCGAACTGCACTTACAGCGACCTTTTTCAAATTTGATTTATACGTATCTCCAAATCCAACCGTTAGATTTCAAATTTCTAATATTCGTTAGAAAGCTCTTTTCGATACGAACCCAACGGTTCCGGTTTTAGGAGAATCCGACGGTCGGATCTCCCGTAATGTCCGTTTGAAATAAATGGTCGAAATTTACGAACTGCCACGGCGCGGCGCGTTCTATTCAGGCCATTATATTATATATATAATATATATTTCGTCAATTTCTATTTAAAACGAATTATATAAATAGTTTTAAATTCGTTTCAAAAAAAATTCAATCTCCATTTCAATTCAAATCAAAATTGAATTCTTCTTTATAAATTCGTTTTAAAATTCATTTCTATTCAATTCAAATTTCAATTCAATTCAATTCGTTTTCAATTCAATTTGAATTCGTTTTCAATTCAATTCAATTCAAATTGGTTTTCTATTCGATTCAAATTCATTTTCTATTCAAATCAAATTCGTTTCGTTTTCTATTTGAATCAAATTCATTATATATTCAATTGAAATCAAATTGGTTTTCTATTCCATTCAATTCGAAATCGTTTTATATTCAATTCAAATCGAAATCGTTATATATTCAATTCATTTTGAAATCGTTATATATTCAATTCATTTCAAAATCGTTATATATTCAATTCATTTCGAAATCGTTATATATTCAATTCGTTTCGAAATCGTTATATATTCAATTCATTTCGAAATCGTTATATATTCAATTCATTTCGAAATCGTTATATATTCAATTCGTTTCGAAATCGTTATATATTCAATTCATTTCGAAATCGTTATATATTCAATTCATTTCGAAATCATTATATATTCAATTCATTTCGAAATCATTATATATTTAATTCATTTCGAAATCGTTATATATTCAATTCATTTCGAAATCGTTATATATTCAATTTCAAATATATTTTTTTGTCAACATACGGCTAATCTCAACGAATGAGTACCGTCCACGTGTGACTATTTTTGTTAAAATATTTCGTTCAACACATGACTAGTCTCAACGGATGAGTACAGTCAACACATGAACCTTTATTTTATATTGATAAAGATGTAAATTTTATTATTAAAATATTCGTTCAACACATGACTAATCTCAACGGATGAGTACAGTCAACACATGAACCTTTATTTTATATTGATAAAGATGTAAATTTTATTATTAAAATATTCGTTCAACACATGACTAATCTCAACGGATGAGTACAGTCAACACATGAACCTTTATTTTATAATATTCTTTATTTTCTAAATTGGAATGAGGCCCAATCAATTACCATATAAAGTTAATTATATGGATTTTCATACAACACATGTATATAATAGCATTGAAAAATAATCAAGCATCAACCAAAGTGCACTACACTGTATAAGCATCAAATATAGATATCTAACGCTTATAACAGCCTGACAATCTATCGATCGACATATTTAATTAATCAGGATGAGTGAACTTCATATTTCATCCCAACACCCGTGTGGGGTTTCAAACAATCAAACACAGATTTTATTTGTGCAGTTGGGCGATGTGTAAAATTTATCGACCCAATCGATATCAGTCAAATCAGTGTATATAATCAAATCGGTCGATTTGTTTATAATTATTCATTTATTCACTTTCACGTTAAAAATTATATTTTTAACGATAAAATATTTTATTTCAACACGTGAATTTCTATTCAGTTCATTTACACAATAAAAATGATATTTTTATTTTTCTAACATATTTTAGGAAATTTCGGCGCCATAACGGCACGATACTAGAAACGGGTCAAGGCCTAGCCTTATCCCCGGTCTAGTGAAGGCCCACGCCATTCACACATCAATCAAATCAATTTCATTTCACCAAACAATTCAATTCAATCAAATAATCTAACTAATTTTTTTGCAATCAAACAAACAAGTCCATGGTCTGTGGACGATTGTGTCGGGTGCTACTAAGCACCGTCTGCATCCTAGTATATATATAACTAGAAAATTAAATTGAAAGGTGAGAAGTTCTCACAAATAGCTATCCTAGCTCCACGGCACTTCGTTGATAGAAATCTTCATCGCTATCGCATCTTCGTTGCTGTAGCCACTACATATATAAAAATCGAATTTTTACTTCGCTATTCAATATATAAAAATCGAATTTTTATTATGCTATTCAATATATAAAAATTATATTTTCACAACGATGTTATATAGATAAAAATTATATTTTCATCACGCTATTTTTCATATAAAGATTTCGCCTTTTTACATATAAAGATCTCGCCTTTTCTAAAATAAAGATTTCGCCTTTTCAAATATACCATTATAAAAATCACATTTTAATTTTTCTACACATATAAAGATGATATTTGTAATATTCCTATCATGTAAAAATTATATTTTTAATACTTTAAAAATATAAAAATCATATTTTTACTACTTTAAAAATATAAAAATCATATTTTTATATCATCTACATAGTCAAGATTATATTTTTAATACTTTTAAAAATATAAAAATCATATTTTTATCTTTTCTATGTCATAAAAATTATATTTTTATTCTGCTATTTATATATATAAATCTCAAATCAAATTTCTATACGCTATTTACACATATAAAAACAATAATTAAATTAAATATAAATAAATAAATAAAAATAACTCACTGTTTGCAAATAAAGGGGATCGGGGAAGTGGCGGCATCGGGCTGTAGAGGGGGTAGCGACCTGAACGGTGGTGAAGCAGGGGCGGCGATGTCAGCACAGGGGTGGGCGATCGATCCTCGATGGCGGCGAAGGAGGCTCTGTGGAGTGGCAGCAGTTCTGAGGGATATCGGGTTCGGGGTCACGAGTTCGACAGGGGAGAAGGAGGGGAAAGCGGATCAGGGAGGTGGGGGAAAGGGCGGTGGTCGGTTGGCCGGAGTCTGGGGAGGCGCGACGGTGCGATCGAGGGGGGGGGTCCATCGTTCTCGAGGTTTTTTTTTTATTTATTCTGATAGTTCGATTATGAACGGGGGGGGCAGAAGATAAGGGAAAGGGTTTTTTTTATTATTATTTAATTATTTAATTCAACCTAAAGTTGACTTTTTCATACGACCTCGAAATGAGGCCCACCGCCTGTCGTCCATAGCGTTTCACCCCCATTCTGAACACAATGGGATATGTATCGCAAGCTGATTCGACCGTTTCGATCAGTTTCCGTTGAATTTACATTTAAATCACTATATTGAATTTTAAACGTACATTTCAAATTACCGGGGTCACATACTAACTAGAAAAATTCCAGAAAAATATTTTCTAGCTTCGTATTGACGATACGGTCCTAACAAAACTAATTTCGTCGAATTCTGAGACCGTTAGAAAAATGGCCATTTTCCAGTCGATTAAAATCAACTTAAACTGGTCAAACGCGTTTTCCATTGCCACGCTCACATATTGATTCGAACAATTATGAAATTTGGAATCTAGCAATAACATGACACTGCGGATCCAACAAAAGTGGTTTCGTCGAAATCCGAGGTCGTTTGCAAAATTCCCATTTTTAAGGGCCTAAATTCCATAGCGACTATTCAGAATTTTCAACTGGACATATCTATTGATTCCCGCTATGAAATTTTGATTTTTCGGATTCATTGGAAAGATATCATCAATTAGATCCTAATGTTTTTGGTTTCACTAAAATCCGGATTGTTTTGCACCCGGTACATTCAATTGAAGTTTGAAATCGAATTATCGAACTACCGCGCCATTTTCAATTCCTTTTATAATTATATATAATTATTTATATTCTAACGACGACGCGTGTAACGACCCGTATTCTACACATCATAGGATTTTAAAATATTTATTTCTTTCCCATGTGAAGTCGTATGGTCATGTAACTTTGGGAAACATCTATTAGAGTCATTTCCCATACTTATGATTTTTGTCGATTTTTAAATGACCATTTTGCCCCTAGTTGGTACTTTTTTGGCCATAACTTTTGATTGGAAAGGAATTTTGACCTGAAACCACTTCCATTTGATTCGTTTGATAGTTTCTCTTTTCGTAGAGTGGTCATAATAGCCAAACGGACTTACCGTTTGGGAGATATGGCTGAAACAAGGTTTGGAGGGTGAAAAACTGCTTAACCGGGCCAAATCGGGTGATTAGTGAGTAGGCCCATAACCCATTTCGGGATTAGGGTTATGGGAGGGCTGAAATGAGATGGAGAATCATTCCATTTTAGTTTTCTAGCCTCCACTTATCACCAAGGATCCCTAAAAATGGCCTCCAATCTCTAGATCACCTCCAAATCATCTTTTGGTCAAGGATTTGGCTTAGCAACCCCTAATCAAAGAAGATCTTCACCAAATCAACCTTGGAGCTGCTGTTGGCATTGAGATTCTCATCAAATCAGAGCATTATTTCAGATCTTAGTTTGTTTTGTGGCTAAGGTGAGTGATTTGCATAGTTTTACACTAATTATGGCTAATTAGGGGTGATTAGTGCTAATTAGCGAATTTAAGCATGATAAAATTCAGGACAAATGTTCATAAATTCTTAAATGATGTTTTAGACCTCTGATATGAATTTGGGTTAATTTGGTTAAGTTTTGCTAATCCTATCATTAGTTTCACCTAAACATGCTTAAGGGGAAATGTGGGATTTTGGGTATGTTTGATCCATTTTAACCTATGGTATTGATGTGAATGATGTTTGTGGTTGATTATGCATGTTGCTATGACTGTATGAAATGCTTTGTGATTGATTTCAATAGTTAGAATGGTCGAAAACGTCGTCGAATGGCATAAACACTTGCTGGAACAGTTTCAGAAAACAGTGCAGGGTTCGGATCGGATCGGAAAAGGGGGCTCGGATCGGATATGTAGAACTGAGCAAAGAATTTAATCGGATCGGAACCCAACACTTGGGAAAAGTGGAAAAAAGGAAGGCCACGCTAGCTGAACTGGGATCGGATCGGATGGATGAAGACGGATCGGATCAAAGAGGACGGATCGGATCGGAAACACAAAGGCGAATCAGAGCAGGAGCACGAAAGCGGATCGGATAGGAGCATATGAAGGAGAGCATGAAGATGGATTGAAGGCACGAACCAAGAAGGACCCGACCCGACCCGAAAGGAAGCACCGACCCGACCCGAAGAAGAAGAAGCAGCTGACTCGAACCTAGAGGAACACCGACCCGAACCGCATCAGAAGGGGGACCCGACCCGAACGGATAAAGAACACCGACCCGAACCGATGACCTGAGGAAGAACCCGACCCGACCCAGTATTGACCAATAACCCGAGATGCAAAGGTAGTCCAATAGGGGAAGTTAGAGCTCAGGATCTCGGAACCAGTTGGGAACCAACGAGTTCACTTCATGGTTGGACTTTGCTGCGGGACGTATGCTAAGGAGTTGTCGACGTTCATAACTTCGATTCACCACTAAGAATGATGGGCTACTTATCAGTGCAGTAGGGTCATTATGACCTGAGGGGCAAAGTGATGGTAGCAAGACTACGTTATCAGTGCAGTAGGGTCATTATGACCTGAGGGGCAAGGTGATGCGTAGTAAGGCTATGAGCCAGCGCAGATGGGGTGAATAACTCCATGGGGCAAGTGGACATAGTAAGGATTAGTAAGGCTGTGAGCCAGCGCAGATGGGGTGAATAACTCCATGGGGCAAGTGGACATAGTAAGGATTAGTAAGGCTATGAGCCAGCGCAGATGGGGTGAATAACTCCATGGGGCAAGTGGACATAGCAAGGAATTAGTGGCTACGTTATCAGTGCAGTGAAGCCATTTATGACTTCATGGGGCAAAGTGATCGTGGCAAGGAATGTTGGGTGATCGAAGTGGTGAATATCGTATACTTTACGCATTGAGTGAGAGATGTGAGGATGGATGCTATGCTTGATTGTTTTCCATCATTATGACATGCACACCTCCCCCACCTCCGTATCTTTACACTGTTTGATATGATACCTTAGAGTGTTGTACAGTATGTAGTGCTAACTCTTTGGTTGCAGGTCCAGGTTCAGGTATGTTTTAGTCTACCTGTTATTGTTCACTTTAGATGCTTATCGCTCATACCAGGCTTTATGTCTGACCCAGAGTTTTATGTCTCCTCTTATTACTCTGGGTGCTCACACGAGCAGACTAGAGACAGGTTAGCTAGTGGTGTACGAGTAGCTGATTCGGAGGCGGGCAGGAGGCTTCCACGTATTATATATATATGCACATTCTCCCTGTGTCGTTGGTGGTCGCTACTTGGGCATTAGTAGTGTACCTCATTTACCTTACTTTGCTTTGAGACAGTTTGAAAGTTGTAATAAGCTGTATTTTGGATTTCCGCTGCTATGATGTTTAGTTCTGATTTTCAGCTTATGCACTGTCTCTCCTGTTTTATGTCAAGTATGTTATTATTATATTTTGCTCTATGCGCTGTGAGACATTCTACAGGTTCTTTGCGTGTTCATTTCCTTCTTCCTTTTTCCTTCTGACGACACGTTCCGTGCTAACTGGACATGTGTACAGCGCACATTTGGTGTAAATGTCGGTTGGTGCGGGGCGGGCCGTCACACTTGGTATCAGAGCTCTAGGTTGCATAGTTAACCTAGGGAAAGACACTAGAGAGAGTTAGTACGTATATGAGAGCGCGTATTTGTGATTACTTTGGTTTTCAAAAGCTATGTGTATATATACTATTAGTAGTATAAGAATGAAGTTGCACTGCACTAGTACCACTATGGGGTCGTTAATCGTTTTCCTTTTTATAGATTGACGATGAGCCGATATGTGAGAGGTACTGGTAGAGGGGCCAATAATGGAAATGCCGCTGACATGAGGGCGATGTTTACCGACCTCATGAGAGACATGCTCAGAGAAGTGCAAGGGGCAGTTCCCAATCCCGGAGCTGGTGTTGGCCCAGTAGTGCAAGCGCCTAGGGTCGATTTCGCCAAGTTGTGCAAGGATTACACTAATCTTGGTGGGAAGCCGTTCCACGGAACGGAGTCGGCCACGGATGTTCAAGATTGGATGGATAGCTGTGACCGTATCTTTGATGACTTGGGTCTCGAGGATGCGATGAAGAGAAGGCTAGCGTCTCGTCAGCTGCAAGGGCGAGCGATGAATTGGTGGAATGCCATTAGAACAGCTACTCCAGAGGACCAGGTTACTTGGGTTCAGTTCAAGGCTCGCTTTAGCGAGAAGTTCATTCCAGCTGCCCAGAAATCGGTGTTGTTCAAGAGGTTCTTGGAACTGAAGCAGAACGGAAGGGCAGTTTCTGATTATATTGTTGAGTTCGACACTTTGTCGAAGTATGGACTGTCTCTCATTGATACTCCTGAGAAGAAGAATGAGAAGTTCATTACTGGTTTGGATGGATACTTGGGGGAGAGGCTTATTAATCACATCGATGAGACTTTTGAATCGATCGTGGGGAAAGCTTTGAGATCAGAGAGCCTTTATTCTAAGTCAAAGACCGAGGCTGCATCTGCAGAAGGGCCAAAGCCGCAAGCAGGCGGTGGAGGCAAGAATAGCTCTCAGAATAAGAGGAAGTAGGACCAATCTAAAGGTGGCCAGAAAAAGAGCAAGAAGGATGTTGAGTGCTTCAGCTGTGGAAAGAAAGGCCATTATGCTAAAGAATGTCGGGCCAAGCCAGCGGAAAGGAAGTGCTACAACTGTGGTCAAGTGGGACATCAGAAGGACAAGTGTCCGCAACCTCTTAAGGAGAAGCAGATTGTGAAGTCATATGCTCTTGATGCTATTCCTTCTTCGTCGAATGCCCCAACTGCGGCGGAGAAAGGAAAGAATGTTGTTATTCAAGGTATGCTTTCTATTTATGATATACCAGTTCGAGTTTTGTTTGATACTGGGGCTTCCCGTTCCTTCATATCTAGTGACCTGGTAGATAGGTTGGGACTGGAACCCGAGATAGTCGATAGACCATTGGTTGTGACAAACCCGATTGGTGGTTCGACTAGCCTAAGTATGATTTGCAGGAATTTGGTCTTATCGAGTCATGGATGTATGTTTGTATGTGATTGCTTTGTTTTGGGCTTTACTGGGTATGGCATTATATTGGGAGTCGATTGGCTCCAAAGATACGGGGTGGTGGTAGACTGTGAGGGCTTTTTGGTGACAGTAAGGGCGGATGATGGGCGGAGGGTAGTGTTTGGTAGTCTACCCAGTGATGGGGTTATGGCTAGTTTTGTAAATTCCCTCGACATCCCGCAGGATGAGTTGTCAGATATGCCCGTGGTTGGCCAGTATCCGGACGTCTTCGAGGAGGTGACCGGGCTTCCACCACATCGAGAGATTGAGTTCTGTATTGATTTAGTGAAAGATGCCAGACCTATAGTGATGCCACTTCGTCGTATGGCACCAAAGGAGCAGCGAGAGCTCGGGGTGCAAGTCAGCAATCTTTTGAAGAAGGGATTAATTAGAAGGAGTGTCTCCGAGTGGGGAGCACCAGTTGTGTTTGCCACTAAGGCAGATGGTTCCCTTCGTTTGTGTGTGGACTATCGCGAGTTGAATAAGGTGACGAGGAAGAATAAGTATTCTCTACCGCGGATAGATGATTTGTTTGATCAGCTGGAAGGAGCAAGAATGTTCTCCCAGTTGGACCTCACGACAGGATTTCATCAGCTTCGAGTAGCGGATGAGAGTGTTCCGAAAACGGCATTTAGGACGCCGTCTGGATTTTATGAGTGGTTGGTTATGCCATTTGGGTTGACCAATGCACCAGCCTACTTTGTGGATCTTAAGAATCGAGTATTCAGAGATCAGTTGAATAAGTTTGTTCTTGTGTTTGTGGATGATATCCTTGTTTATTCAAGGACAGAGGAGGAACACAAGGGGCACTTGAGGATAGTGATGGAGGTGTTGAGGAAACACCAATTGAAAGCGAAATTCTCTAAGTGTCATTTTTGGAGAAGGGAAGTAAGATTCTTGGGTCATGTTGTCTCAGAGTGTGGGATTGCCGTGGACCCTGCGAAGGTGGCTACGGTACAAGATTGGCCTACACCCAAGAATGCTACAGATGTAAGAAGTTTCTTGGGATTAGCTGGATATTATCGTAAGTTTATCCAGGACTTCTCCAAGATTGCAGCACCGTTGACTCAGTTGACTAAGAAGAATCAGTCCTTCGTCTGGGACGGAGTGTGTGAGGATGCCTTCAAAAGTCTAAAGGACAGGTTGACGCGTGCGCCAGTGTTAGTCATTCCTAAGGGGAATGAAGAGATGACGGTATACACGGATGCTTGTGGTACCGGACTGGGTGCAGTATTGATGCAAGGAGGTAGGGTTGTAGCTTATGCTAGTCGACAGCTAAAGCCGCATGAGAAGAAGTATCCTACCCATGATTTGGAATTGGCAGCGATTGTATTTGCGCTGAAGATGTGGAGTCACTATCTCTTGGGAGAAAGATTTGAGTTGTTTACCGATCATAAATCGTTGAAATATCTCTTCTCTCAGAAAGATCTGAATCTCTGTCAGCAGAGATGGTTAGAGTTCTTGGCTTCGTATGATTTTGATATCACGTATACACCTGGGAAGGGTAATGCGGTAGCCGATGCCTTGAGTAGGAGACATGCCAGCTTAGGGGCAATGTTTCTTGAATGGAAGCAACTGGAATATATCGCGGGGTTTGATTTCAGACCAAAGTGCGAGTTGGATCCAGTTATGCTAGCTAGTTTGACGATCAGACCTACTTTGATAGAGCGGATTGGTTCCAGCCAGAGGGACGATCCTAATCTATTGGAAATCATCTCCAAGTTAGAGATGGGTATCGATGAGGAGATGAATGTGTATGGGCTTGATCGAGATGGATGGCTTCGAAGGAATGGAAGGCTAGTTGTACCCAATGTCAATGGATTGAGGGATGAAGTGCTTAGAGAATGTCATCACTCAAAACTGACTATACACCCCGGTAGTAATAAGATGTATCGAGACATGAGACAAACTTACTACTGGGAAGGGATGAAAAGAGACGTTGGGAAGTTTATATCCAAATGCATGAATTGTCAGCTAGTTAAAGCCGAGCAGAAGAAGCCTAGTGGGTTGTTGCAACCATTAGAAATTCTTGAATGGAAATGGGAGCAAGTCTCGATGGATTTCATCGATGGTTTACCAAGGACTAGATCGGGATATGATAGCATTTGGGTAATTGTGGATCGATTGACTAAGAGTGCCAGATTTATACCAGTCAAATCGACCAGAACGGCAGCCAAGTTGGCAGAATTGTATATGAAGTGGGTAGTGAGATTTCATGGAGTACCCAAAAGCATTGTGAGTGACCGAGACCCGTTGTTCACTAGTGGGTTTTGGAAGAGCTTACAAGAGGCTCTAGGGTCAGGATTACATCTCAGTACCGCATATCATCCTCAGAGCGACGGTCAGACGGAGAGGGTGAATCGTATATTGGAAGATCTCTTGAGAGCGTGTATATTGGACTTTGGTGGATCATGGGATGACCATTTGCATCTAGTAGAGTTTGCATATAATAATAGCTACCAATCTAGTATCGGTATGGCTCCATATGAAGCTTTGTACGGAAGACCGTGTAACTCACCATCATGTTGGATAGAGACTGGCGAGAAGTTTGTGCTTGGACCAGATGTGGTGAGAGAAACATCAGATAAGATTAAGATCATTCAGCAACGAATGAAAGCTGCCCAAGATAGGCAGAAGAGTTATGCTGATAAGAGGAGAAGAGATTTGAAATTCTCCGTTGGTGACTTGGTGTTTGTCAAGATTTCTCCGTTGAAGAGCGTGATTCGATTTGGCAGGAGAGGCAAGTTAGCACCAAGATTTGTTGGCCCATTCCCTGTTCTTGAACTTGTCGGGAATTTGGCGTATAGAGTTGGCTTACCAGAGAAAATGACAGGAGTTCGCAATGTATTTCATGTTTCCCAACTGAGGAAGTTCGTTCACGACTCAGATATGACTATTTCACCTGATCAGTTAGAGGACTTTGAAGTAGAGCCCGAGGCGGTTGGGAACCTCAAGCCGATCCGTATTGTGGGGCACGATACAAAGCAACTTCGAAGGAAGTCGGTGAAGCTAGTCAAGGTTCAGTGGGGCGAGAACGAGAATGATTGTACTTGGGAGACAGAGGAGAGCATTAGGAAGACGCATCCAAAACTCTTGTCTGGTAAGATTTACCTTGCGATTTGGTTATTCCGCATGCTAGGATAGACTTGTTTTGCTTGTTTTGCATGTTTGACGGTTGTTTTATGATTGATAGGCATGCGGGACCTATGTGTGTGTTTGGATTAGGGAATTTCGGGGGCGAAATTTCTTAAGGGGGGAAGAGTGTAACGACCCGTATTCTACACATCATAGGATTTTAGAATATTTATTTCTTTCCCATGTGAAGTCGTATGGTCATGTAACTTTGGGAAACATCTATTAGAGTCATTTCCCATGCTTATGATTTTTGTCGATTTTTAAATGACCATTTTGCCCCTAGTTGGTACTGTTTTGGCCATAACTTTTGATTGGAAAGGAATTTTGACCTGAAACCACTTCCATTTGATTCGTTTGATAGTTTCTCTTTTCGTAGAGTGGTCATAATAGCCAAATGGACTTATCGTTTGGGAGATATGGCTGAAACAAGGTTTGGAGGGTGAAAAACTGCTTAACCGGGCCAAATCGGGTGATTAGTGAGTAGGCCCATAACCCATTTCGGGATTAGGGTTATGGGAGGGCTGAAATGAGATGGAGAATCATTCCATTTCAGTTTTCTAGCCTCCACTTATCACCAAGGATCCCTAAAAATGGCCTCCAATCTCTAGATCACCTCCAAATCATCTTTTGGTCAAGGATTTGGCTTAGCAACCCCTAATCAAAGAAGATCTTCACCAAATCAACCTTGGAGCTGCTGTTGGCATTGAGATTCACATCAAATCAGAGCATTATTTCAGATCTTAGTTTGTTTTGTGGCTAAGGTGAGTGATTTGCATAGTTTTACACTAATTATGGCTAATTAGGGGTGATTAGTGCTAATTAGCGAATTTAAGCATGACAAAATTCGGGAAAAATGTTCATAAATTCTTAAAATGATGTTTTAGACCTCTGATATGAATTTGGGTTAATTTGGTTAAGTTTTGCTAATCCTATCATTAGTTTCACCTAAACATGCTTAAGGGGAAACGTGGGATTTTGGGTATGTTTGATCCATTTTAACCTATGGTATTGATGTGAATGATGTTTGTGGTTGATTATGCATGTTGCTATGACTGTATGAAATGCTTTGTGATTGATTTCAATAGTTAGAATGGTCGAAAACGTCGTCGAATGGCGTAAACACTTGCTGGAACAGTTTCAGAAAACAGTGCAGGGTTCGGATCGGATCGGAAAAGGGGGCTCGGATCGGATATGTAGAACTGAGCAAAGAATCTGATCGGATCGGAACCCAACACTTGGGAAAAGTGGCAAAAAGGAAGGCCACGCTAGCTGAACTGGGATCGGATCGGATGGATGAAGACGGATCGGATCAAAGAGGACGGATCGGATCGGAAACACAAAGGCGAATCAGAGCAGGAGCACGAAAGCGGATCGGATAGGAGCATATGAAGGAGAGCATGAAGATGGATCGAAGGCACGAACCAAGAAGGACCCGACCCGACTCGAAAGGAAGCACCGACCCGACCCGAAGAAGAAGAAGCAGCTGACTCGAACCCAGAGGAACACCGACCCGAACCGCATCAGAAGGGGGACCCGACCCGAACGGATAAAGAACACCGACCCGAACCGATGACCTGAGGAAGAACCCGACCCGACCCAGTATTGACCAATAACCCGAGATGCAAAGGTAGTCCAATAGGGGAAGTTAGAGCTCAGGATCCCGGAACCAGTTGGGAACCAACGAGTTCACTTCATGGTTGGACTTTGCTGCGGGACGTGTGCTAAGGAGTTGTCGACGTTCATAACTTCGATTCACCACTAAGAATGATGGGCTTCTTATCAGTGCAGTAGGGTCATTATGACCTGAGGGGCAAAGTGATGGTAGC
The DNA here is from genome assembly GCA_030737875.1 of Allium sativum. Classification (NCBI taxonomy): domain Eukaryota; kingdom Viridiplantae; phylum Streptophyta; class Magnoliopsida; order Asparagales; family Amaryllidaceae; genus Allium; species Allium sativum. The sequence goes on from CM060916.1 coordinate 42,052,560, forward strand.
AAGACTACGTTATCAGTGCAGTAGGGTCATTATGACCTGAGGGGCAAGGTGATGCGTAGTAAGGCTATGAGCCTGCGCAGATGGGGTGAATAACTCCATGGGGCAAGTGGACATAGTAAGGATTAGTAAGGCTATGAGCCAGCGCAGATGGGGTGAATAACTCCATGGGGCAAGTGGACATAGTAAGGATTAGTAAGGCTATGAGCCAGCGCAGATGGGGTGAATAACTCCATGGGGCAAGTGGACATAGCAAGGAATTAGTGGCTACGTTATCAGTGCAGTGAAGCCATTTATGACTTCATGGGGCAAAGTGATCGTAGCAAGGAATGTTGGGTGATCGAAGTGGTGAATATCATATACTTTACGCATTGAGTGGGAGATGTGAGGATGGATGCTATGCTTGATTGTTTTCCATCATTATGACATGCACACCTCCCCCACCTCCGTATCTTTACACTGTTTGATATGATACCTTAGAGTGTTGTACAGTATGTAGTGCTAACTCTTTGGTTGCAGGTCCAGGTTTAGGTATGTTTTAGTCTACCTGTTATTGTTCACTTTAGATGCTTATCGCTCATACCAGGTTTTATGTCTGACCAAGAGTTTTATGTCTCCTCTTATTACTCTGGGTGCTCACACGAGCAGACTAGAGACAGGTTAGCTGGTGGTGTGCGAGTAGCTGATTCGGAGGAGGGCAGGAGGCTTCCACGTATTATATATATATATATATATATATATATATATATATGCACATTCTCCCTGTGTCGTTGGTGGTCGCTGCTTGGGCATTAGTAGTGTACCTCATTTACCTTACTTTGCTTTGAGACAGTTTGAAAGTTGTAATAAGCTGTATTTTGGATTTCCGCTGCTATGATGTTTAGTTCTGATTTTCAGCTTATGCACTGTCTCTCCTGTTTTATGTCAAGTATGTTATTATTATATTTTGCTCTATGCGCTGTGAGACATTCTACAGGTTCTTTGCGTGTTCATTTCCTTCTTCCTTTTTCCTTCTGACGACCCGTTCCGTGCTAACTGGACATGTGTACAGCGCACACATTTGGTGTAAATGTCGGTTGGTGCGGGGCGGGCCGTCACAACGCGTATAATATATACGATCGAATTCTATTCAAAAATGAATTTCTCGTCGATATTATTTAAAATAATTCATTTTAAATGATCAAAATTCGTTAAAATTGCCAATATAAAAATTTTAAACTGGCCCAGATTTTCCGGGTTATTACAAGACTTGTTTTGAAATAGTTTGAAATCTTCCGCTGTTTTACTTATCTTATTTACTCTGTTTACATATATACATATGTTCTTGTTCTGCCTTGATATATCATTATGCATGTTTACCCAGTACAAACGCCCCTCCAAAGTCAGAGTGCTTGCAAGAGCCACCCTGGTGGAGGTGGGGTGTTACAGAGCTCGTACGTCTCAGAGAAGGGCGTTAAGCAAGAGAATAAATTCTCCGCCGCCAAACAGATGTATATTTAATAGAGATCAATCAACACAGAATAAAATCCAATGTCAGACACACAATCCATTTACAAGTTCGTTCTAGGTCCGAACGAAACCGGAGGCACTTTCCTCGCATATCCATCCATCTCCAAGTATGTCTGGACGATCACCAACTGATTCCCTCATCTAGGGTGTACAGCCCAATCAAAATCATCAGTAATCACCCAAACGATGTGAAGACTTCCGGTCTTCGACCACCGTCTTCATCTTCGACATCTCGTCGAATCGGTTATTCAGAATGGGTATAAACCTTTTGAATATCCCATGTATATAATAAACAATTGTTACAAAAACAAACAAACGCCTCATTCCAATTCAAAATATTCTTTTATTCGCAAAATCGCATTCTTAGGGAATAGGTTCCCATTAATTTAATCAAAGATAAATTGTTCTAAATTTATTCTTTAATCTTCCTTTGGATATCATTTCAAACTAGTCGGGATTAGCGAACCACACCGAAGTAATTATTTATTTTATTTCCCAGTCCCAACTTATTTATCCCATGGAGCAAAACTGGTAATACTCCATATCTAACATCACGGTGCTATCGGTAAAATTAATTACCATTTCACGTTCAAATCTAATTAAAGATTCAACTATCGCTTTGGAGAAAAACTGGTGGTACTCCATTCTCGATCACCTTTCAGATTTGATAATTTAAATTATCAGTTCACATTTCAATTTAATTAAAGATTCATTAAAACTCCACTTAGTTTTAATCTTCACAAAAATCAATATCCTGTCTTTTACTGGGTTAAAGAACAAATGTCATCTAAAACAAGATTCACGATAAACCCAAAGACACACTCTATTGTTAATCGGGTTAAAGAACAGGTGTTGTTCCAAACACCGCTCACGATAAACCCAAAAACCAATTCAAATTCAATTCCAATTAAATATTATTTAATTGATACACATCATTAAATCTAAATAGAAAGATTTAATCTTTTTCTCAATTGGGCTTAAGAACAGTGTTGATGAAGACACCATTCACGACAAACCCAAATCACATTTGATATTAAATACAAGGCTCTGAATAGAAAATATACCGGCTTATATTCAATATCAAATCCTGAAACCAACAAATATCGTATTGGTAATAATGATATAAAATATCTTTCAAATTCCCATAACCATATCTGTATAATCCCGGAATCCAATATCGAAACAATCCGAAGATAATTTCGATTCAACTCCAGTCCAATTCACGTATTGGGGATATTGATTATTTTTAAAATCACTTTCAAATTAAATTTGTTTATTTCAAAAATAAATTGATTTTAATTCTAGTTCAAAACCAGTTCATTTCGATAAAAATATATTTTTATCCTTTCAAATGTGGAATTTTTCATCTCAGTTCTTTCCAATTCATATATTATGATTTTACACGAATTATCAATATTTTTAATAATTTTATCAAGGCCCGTACAGTCGATTTCCATCAACGGCCATCGAACTGCACTTACAGCGACCTTTTCCAAATTTGATTTGGACATAATTCCAAATCCAACCGTTAGATTTCAAATTTCTAATATTCGTTGGAAAGCCCTTTTCGATACGAACCCAACGGTTCCGGTTTTAGGAGAATTCGACGGTCATATCTCCCGCAACATCAATTCGAAGTCAATGGTCGAAATTCACGAACTGTCGCGGCGCGGCGCGTTCTATTCAGGCCATTATATATATATATATATATATATATATTTATATATATTATAAATTTCATCGATTTCCTTTTAAAACGTATTTTATAAATCGTTTTAAATTCGTTTTCAAAACCATTTCAACTCTATATTCAATTTCGAATCAAAATTGAATGTTTCATATCATTACTATATAAATGATAATATTTTCAAAACGTTATATTTTGAAATCACTTCTTTTCTGTATTCATTATAAAAATGAATATAATCGGTTTAACTATCGTTCACGTCAAAATGGCGCAACTCTAATCAACATGGCTTTATATATATATATCAATAAATTCGTTATTCTATTCAACAAATGAATATTTATTCTATTCAACACGTGAATCTATATTTCTTTCAACACACGACCAATCTCAACACATGAGTACTGTCAACACACAATTATTTTTGTTATGTAAAATATTTTATAAAATTTTGGTATCTATCGTTTGATTTTCAATCAGACTCCACCGTGAAGTAGTTTCTAATTTTAAATATGATAAAGATGTAAATTTTGTTATATTTAAAATATTTTACTCAACACATAAATAGTTTCAACACATTAACATCGTCCACACATGACTATTTTTATATTTAACACATGAATTTTCTTTTATAATATTCATTATTTTCCCGATTGGAATGAGGCCCAATCAATTACCATATAACGTTAATAATATGGGTTCCGTACAACACATGTATATAATAGCAACGATAAACAATCAACCATCATCCAAAGTGCACCACACAACTGCATAAGCATCAGATATAAATAATCAACGCTTACACAGTCTGTCGACCAATCGATCGACATACAATTAAATAATCGGGATTAGTGTATGCCAAATATCATCCCAACACCCGTATGGGGTTTCAAATCAACAAACACTGAATATTACTTGTGCAGTTGGGCGATGTGTAAAATTTATCGACCCAATCAATATCAGTCAAACCAGTGTATATAAACAAATCGGCCGATTTGTTTATAATTATTTATTTATTCACTTTCACGTTAAAAATTATATTTTTAACGATAAAATATTTTTAAATATATAAATATTTTATTTCCTTTCAACACAAGAATATTTTATTATTCAATCATTCCACAACAAAATCAATTTTCACAACACATCAATCAAACAAACAAGCCGTCCATGGTCTGTGGACGACGGGTGTCGGGTGCTGCTAAGCACCGTCTGCATCCTAGTGTATATATATATATATAGACATATAACTAGAAAATGAAATTTAGAGTGAGAAGTTCTCACCGACTAGCTAATCCAATATCACGACTCTTCTTATGTAGAAGTCATTGCTGTTTTCGCCTTTTGTCACTTTCGTTGCACGCTTTCACTACATATATAAAAATCATATTTTTATATTGTTGCTATGTATATAAAAATCAAATTTTTATTATCACTCCATATGGATAAAAATTCTATTTTTACATCGCAACTATATAGATAAAAATTCTATTTTTACATCGCTACTATATAGATAAAAATTCTATTTTTACATCGCTACAATATAGATAAAAATTATATTTTTATATCGCTACTATATAGATTAAAATTCTATTTTTACATCGTTACTATATAGATAAAAATTCTATTTTTACATCGATGTTCATATAATAAAAATTGTATTTTTATCACGGTATTCTCTATATAAAGATTTCGCCTTTTCAAATATAAAGATTTCGCCTTTTCAAATATAATGATTTCGCCCTTTCAAATATAAAGATTTCGCCATTTCAAATATAAAGATTTCGCCTTTTCAAATATAAAGATTTCGCCTTTTCAAATATAAAGATTTCGCCCTTTCAAATATAAAGATTTCGCCTTTTCAAACATAAAGATTTCGCCCTTTCAAATATAAAGATTTCGCCTGTTCAAATATAAAGATTTCGCCTTTTCAAATATAAAGATTTCGCCTTTTCAAATATAAAGATTTCGCCCTTTCAAATATAAAGATTAAATCTTTTCTAATATAAAGATTTAATCTTTTCTATCTATATAATATAAAAATCGCATTTTTAATACTTCTACTTTATAAAAATTTTATTTTCCACATATGATAAAAATCGAATTTTTATTATTTCTAAAATATAAAAATCATATATTTAATATTAAAAACATGATAACTTCCATATCAAAAACCCTATTTTCTTATACCTTATCATTTTCTATAAAAATAACCACTTTATATAAACCAAATCTTTCTTTGAATAAGGATCAAAATAAATAAATTTCAGTTTTAAACTAAACAAGAAAAATCAGTTTTTAAAATCTAAATTAAAAGCAAAAAAAATCTTACTGTCTTTGAAGGAGGGAGGCCGGAGAAGTCGGATGTCCTCTCAGGCGGCGGCGGCTGGCCATCCAAGTGGCGGGGCGTCGGCTTCATTTGGGGGAAAGGGTAAAAGAGCTGGAGATGGATGGAAGAGGGGGGAGGTCTGGGCGAGGTCGAGGAGGTCGCCGTCGCTGAGGAGGGCGGTGGGGGCACGCGTCGGTCTTCAGAAAGGGCTAGGCGTCGGCTTCATTTGGGGGAAAGGGGAAAAGAGCTGGAGATGGACGGAAGAGGGGGGAGGTCTGGGCGAGGTCGAGGAGGTCGCCGTCGCTGAGGAGGGCGATGGGGGCACGCGTCGGTCTTCAGAAAGGGCTAGGGCTTCACGTGGATTTGGGGAAGAAGGAAAAGAGGCGGTGGGGGAAGAGGAGTGGTTAGGCGATGGCGGCGCGGTCATGGAGGAGCGGAGGAATTCCGGCGACGTTGAATGCCAGGGAGGGTGCAGCGGGTTTCCTTCATCGCTGTTTTTTTATTTAATTCGATTTCTGTTGAAAGAAGAGAGAGAGGAGGGAAAGGGGGCCTAGGTTATATATAATATTTTATATATTTATTTAATTTCTAAATCCAAAAAGCAACTTTTTATTTCTAACTCGAAATAGAACCCACCGACTGTCGCCCCTAGCGTATTACCCCATTCCAAACACAATGGGATATGTAATGTATGCTGATTCGATCATTTCGATCAGTTTTCATCAAATTTACATTTAAATCACTATATTGAATTTCAAACGTACATTTCATATTACCGGGGCCACATACAGTCTCTAAAAATTACATAAAAATCATTTCTAGCTTCGTATTGACGATACGGTCCTAACAAAACTAGTTTCGTCGAATTCTGAGACCATTTGAAAAATGGCCATTTTCCAGTCGATTAAAATCAATTGAAACTGGTCAAACGCGTTTTCCTTTGCCACGCTCACATATTGATTCGAAAAATTATGAAATTTGAAACCTAGCAATAATTTGACATTACGGTTCCAACAAAAGTGGTTTCGTTGAAATCCGAGGTCGTTTGCAAAATGGCTATTTTTAAGGGCCTGAATTCCATAGCGACTATTCAGAATTTTCAACTGGACGTATCTTTTAATTCCCGCTATGAAATCTCAATTTTTCGGATTCGTTGGAAAGATATTCTCAAATAGATCCTATTATTTTTGGTTTCACTGAAATCCGGTTTATTTTGCACCCGGTACATTCAATTAAAGTTTGAAATCGAATTATCGAACTACCGCGCCGTTTTCAATTCCTTTTATAATTATAAATAAAATTTATATTCTAACGATGACGTATATAAATATATATGTTCAATTTATATTCAGAATAAATTTCTCGTCGATATTATTTAAAATAATTCAATTTAAATGTTCAAACTTCACTAAAATTGCCAAAATAAAATTTTTAAACTGGCTCGAATTTCCGGGTTGTTACATAATATAACTTTCTATTTAGATATATAAGATAATAAGAATTTGTTCCCAATAAATTTGATTATATTGGATTGATATATATATATATATATTATCAATTTAATTGAACACTTGAGAATAACAAATTTTCAAATAATTTCGGAATTCAACAAAAACAGTTTCATAAGGTCGAAATATTAAATTTTTGTAAGATTTTAAATTTTGTTTTGATTGGGCGAGGTATGTTCTTATGCGAGCTGTAAGCATCAAACAATAATTACACATAAAATAATAAATGGTCATTTTCAAAGAATTAAAATAAAATAACTACATCATCATTTAAAAGTCGTGATGTAGTCTCATAAAAATCCTAGCCTCGGATTTTGTTGTTTTAGTTTTTGGTCAATGTTTTCAGCTGTTTCAGCGTGATATGTGTGAAACAAAAATATTGCAATATATTTTCAATCCTGAAAAAAACACTGGGAAAAATCTATAAAGAAAGAAAAGATCAATCATATCACTATCAGTATCATAGGTGAGATTTTGTGTACGTTGAGTCAAAAATTTCGGCGCTTCACGTTTTCAAACAGCTGCTACCTTGGATTTTTTTTATCCGTTGTTCCTATTCTCATTCGAAACAGTAACTAAATAATAAAATAATTATGAATCTTCTCTGGAAAGCCACCCTAAATCTTCAATAGGAAATCAACACCTTCTTTATTATATAACCCCAAATTCTCAGTTCATTTTACAAACTATCTGAAATCACTAAAATCCTAATCTACTGTTCGTTTCGTTCTTCTATTCCTATCGCAGTATCAAGATCCTTAGGAACCAACTAAAGATCCAAAGTCCTATGAAATCTAAAATCGTTTAATCTGTTGAGCTTCCCTTCACAATAGCTTCAGTCTCATATAGCCTATGCACAACTTGATCGAACTCATGGGATCGACTTTTTAGAGCAGCAGTGTTCGAAGGTCAACGTCGGATTCTGGTTAAGGGCTACGGGTTGTCACTAAAAGGGTGAAGATCAAAGAGCACGCGAAGAGGGACTCAGTGACATTCTCGGTGATTGGTTTCGTTGATGATAGGTGAAGAAAAAGGGACTGAAAGATCCGGACATGGCTGTGTTAAATGTAGAGCAGCGTACCATTTCTTTTTAGGCACAAAGGGAAGAAAGTAATTGGGGGGAAGGTACGGGATGATTGCTTTAGTTATGGTGGGTTGGAGCATTTGCAGAGGAGAGTAGTGGACTTGATTATTTGAAGCGTGGAGAATGGATGATGTGGGAGTGTGGGTGAGGAAGGGAAAGAGCTTCGAACATTGGATTGAGGGATGTTGGTGCGGATGTTGTTACATGCATGGAGGAGGATTGCTTTGGTTAGTGGGTGGCATGCTTTGTCGATGTGGGTTCAAGAATGTTGCGTGAAATGGTGAGGGAACATGAGTAATTTATTTATTCACTAAGAAGAAGAAGTATTAATATAAATAGTGATCTACTATTTTAAAACATGGCCTAATGGTTATCAGTGGTTTCATGATGCCAGGTTAGTTCGTAAAATAGTAGGAAGAGATTCGATTTTAATAGGAAGGGGTATCGGTCCTCATGGGTTCAACAGATGATTAATAAGGCATAAGCGTGATTAGCAATGTAGCTAGAGATGGGAATTTACTGGGAAGAAAGGTATTATTTTATTTAAAGGGGGAGCTGTGTTTTTAATATTGAGGAAGAAGGTACTGGGGGTTACGTGATTTGTAATCACGGGTGTAGGGAGTTAATCGGGACTATGAATGAGGTAGCCGGTTTTGTTAATGAAATAATGGATTTAAGTAAGCACTGATAGTGGACAATATTTTTTACTGAGGCTTAGAGTGGTGCTTCAATGATCACCAGCGATGGTGGTGGCTATGTGAAGAAGGCGAGCTATTTCGTTGCGAAACCGGAAACGATTTGGCGTTAACCGTGGGTTAAGGCCATGATTGGTGTTAATTTCATTACGGTAATTAAACATGACTTAGTTAATGTTAATTTATTTTAAATTATAAGTAAAAAATTGAAATTGCTATAATTACTCCGTATGTGATCAGAATCAAACGAAACCGATCATGCTGGAATCGTAGCAACGAGAGCTATATTGTGTAATTGATTTCACTGAGAACGGAGCTAACAATATTTCATGATAAAATCAAAAGGCTGCTTGATTTTAAATGAAACAAATATAGAGCCGTCAACTACGACCCAATGTGAGTAAACTCACTAACTCTGCCTCATTTATATTTTTATATAAACGAGTTTTAAATTTGAATATCTTAATTTTACACTGTTGATGGTTGTTTGGATGTATGGTTGCTAAAATTGGTTGGATTGGTTGATATAATTATATATAATTATTTGATTGATTAATAATATTGTTGACTGTATTAGTGTGAGATAATATTATTGATGTTTGACAAACATCTATGGATGTTGGGAAATAGGTTAGAGGGATCCAACTGGATTCTTCAACATTTATAATTTTGTTTGTAATTCGTTGTGATATATATAATGTAATTGAGTATGTTGTGTTGAATTACACTGGCCCTTTAAATCTTGATATTTAATACCATTAAATAATTTTAACTATATAAAAGGATTTTTGAAATTTAAGAAGGAAATTTATTTTCACAAATATAGAAATTGAATTCCGAATAGCTTTGAAAATATACCCTTGTTTAATGCTTATGACTTGTAAACGATATTTATGGATAAAGGTGAATGCTTATCATTAGATAATTAATATCGGATTTGAAATCGATACTTTATAATAGAATGTAAATTCATTATAAGGTTTTAAAAGAGATTTTAAATAGAAATATGTTTAAAAGACAAATTAAGAAGATTAAATTATAAACAATATTTATAAATTCAGTAAAATATTTGTCTTGGAATAAATAAAAATATAAATTCAAGTCTAAATTTATGTAGAATAGTGAAAATCGGATTTGAAATTGATAAGTGTAATTGGATTTGGGGTTAACAGTTATAACAGGAATTATAGACTAAATTATAGATATTTGAAATAAAATATGAGATCTTCTATGAATAATTCTAAATAGACATTATAAATGGAAATTGGATTTGTTATGTTATTTACAAGTATGTAATCAAACAGACATTGATTGTATATAAAAGAAATATATTCACAATCAAAGTGAATAAGGATTCAAGCAAATATTTTATAGATGAAATATCTATAAAGGAAATATGAATCCAAATTGAAAATTTAATGAAAAGGAAAATGGTTAATCGTTTTTAAAAGAAAACGATGGGTTTTAGTTTAAAATTCGAAATATAAAATAAAACGTGATAACGTTTTGTAGACTGGGATGGTTATAAAAGAATTCGGTAATGATTTGGAAAGGATAAATTCAAACGTAAATTTGGAATTTGAATTAACTTGAAATGGTAGATAAATGCGGATGTTTGGAATATAGATCGAATGTAGATTATTCGAGAGAAAGTTATCTGTTAGAATTCGGTTATATCGAATTTAGGGAAGTAGTTATTTTTATTTTCCGTTTGAATCAAATGTAATTATTTATTTATTTACTTATTAAATTAGTTATTTTAATTAATAAGTACAAGTTATATAAACAAAATATTTGAAATAAACAGCGATTATAATGCTGCTGTTATAATAAATGTTTCATAAATCCAAACAATGATTTTAACGCTACCATTATCGTTAATGTTTTATAAATCAAATATTTGGAAACAATGATTATAACGCTACCGTTTTAATCAATGTTTTCTTTCGTAGAAAGAAATGGATTCTTAAATTGAATCCGAGAGTTGCATAAGCAATGTTTTGACTGGAATTTTAAGTTGTGAGCCTTGTCTATTTCGAAGTTGAGAATGATGTTCAGTTAAGGTCTGAGAGGTAATTTTACCCCAACTTGATTGACTTCACGATTACTAAGAAATGTTTAAGGTTCACTATTGAAGATGGGCTAGAGATACAACTAGTAAATGAATAATTTATGAACTGATTTATAATAATGATGTTTTATGTAACATCAGTTATATATAACATCAGTTAAATGCTAAGAAATGGAATATGGGAACGTTTTCCAAATCAGAAATGTTCTAAGTACGGAAACTGAAATGATTTGATTAATGAGAAGTTAGGCAATGGAATATGGAAATGTTTTCGATATTAATAACGTATATTTTCCAAACATATAAATTAAGGAATATGAAAAGATAGAAAATGGTTTTCAAAATTTATCGTACATTTTCTGGAATATGGAAATAAGTAGTTTATATTATTTGGAAATGTTTTCCAAAGATATGAGAAGTCAAAACGAGTTTTGGGAAATTTCTGGGAAGAATATGGGAGATTGGGAAATGAAGATTTTATAAGAAATTAATTTAACAAGGGCCAGTATTGATTGATGGCTGATCGGCAGCATTTCCATTTGGAAATAGGACCGTTGATTGTATGGATATTCGTTTGATATTTAAATCATCGACTATCGAATTTTTTAATTTATTTTATATCTCCATTGTCGATACGATGAGACCGAGATCAGATTTATTATATGAAAACAACTCTATAGTATTAGCATAAGCATTACAAATCAACTTATGCTAAAGATGATTGAAGATGGAGAAAAGTGCAAGGGCTGTTCTGTTAATCCAAGGTAGAAATTGCCCAAGATGGATTAATAGTTCGGTGCCTTCGGTTTATCCAGTCCCAGGACAACGTATATGGACGTATGTCTGACGATGTGACATTCAAAGTAAATGATAGCAAGATATTCAAAACGGATAATCGTGACCTCAAGCCACATCAACCGGGAAATGATAGAAATCGGGCAGGCAGCATGGCTATGTGGGTCATTCCCATTAAGGGTATTATCACCTGATCTAGAGAAAATTCATTTGCTTCATATTCTATTCGCTGCTGTATGCTTTCAGTAACGATTGCTGATCACAACTGTTGGTGATAATATGCTTGATACACTCAAGTTAAATGAGTGGTCAGCCATGTGTGGGCTAGGTTGCAAGACTTCTTGTTGAACCCAGTGTATTCCCTTCTAGAGATACACTATCAGAAGGTGGTTCCGTACCTTGTCATAGTCAGAATCCAATCCCCAATAAGCGCCCTGCAATTTTTGATTTTATATTATATATGGAACGTGATATGCAAGCATTCCGCTAGATTTCTGTTTATTTAATGTAGACACTATTATAATATCACTAGATTTTGATATCAAAATATTTTTGGTTATCGTAAGGTAAAAACAATCTGTATTTGTGTGTGGATCGGTCTTACGATTATCATTTCTTTTGAAAGGATTTTGAAAGTTAAACAAATGGTTGGAGTTTACTCACAGCAGTCCCATGACTGACTTAGAGTTTATTTTGTTTTGTTTTTTATTAAACTCTTGGGTGCCCAATTTTGTATCGGCAGTCAAGTAGTCAGGATTTATCAGATTCACTTAGAAGAGCTGGAAGTAGGAGGCTTCACTAGTTAGCTATAGACTATCATATTCCCGCTGTGTATTATGTTCGTAACTAGAAACATGTGTTTATAACTGTTCCAGAAATAGCTGTTGTGCTCTGATGATGGTATGTATATAAAGTTACTAAATTGTATTTCAAAGTTTATGTTATCTAATATATTTTATACGTTCCGCTGTGAATTTGTGATCTTCGTTTTCTTCTGTTCTAATATTTCTTTCTTTCTATTTCTCATCCTTTAATTTCTTTCTAATAATGATTCGTATTTCTGTGCAATTTGGGTTAGAAGTGTGGTGTTGTTAGTCGACTCAAAGAGTATGGAAATTCGAGCCATTACAATATATATATTTATATATCATCCTACTTATATATATAAATCAGTGCTTATGTTAAGATAAATATGATTTATTGACGAATTTGATTCATCAAAATGATACATATCTAATTAATAAACCTCATATTTACATGATTAAAAACCTGGTTCATACAATATTATAAATATATTTGAAAATTTGCATAATTTTGATATTTTGCATACATTCAAGAACTTCACTGCAAATTTGATTTGTAGTTGGTACTTGAATAAAGATTATGTTGTATCCTGATACATGCATACTATATTGTATATTTGGATGCACCTGCCACAACAAGTATAACTTGCTGAAGTCTTTTTTAGTGTACATCTCAACATAACAATCTAGTTAAAAACAATATATAGATAATATTATTGAACTAAGATCGGTGATACATTTTTAATATATGGTATAAATCAACCTATTTGATTGGACCCATCTTGATCGGTTTATAATGTAAAATTGCAAATGTGATTTGCAATGACGTGCTTGAATAAATGTGATGCTATAGATTTTATTGAAATTGTTTTATATATGCAAAATTGGATCCAAACTAATAGTTTTTATGCTTGAAAATTTTTCTTATGTCTGGACTATATCATGGTGTTGACTGGTATTTTTTTGATTATACAGTATTTTCTTAAATATATATGTATGTACTCAAACATTAATTGATACAAATTTGGGCCCATACGGTGTTGTATACATATTTTATATATAATACATAATCTGCTAAAATGTTCATCTGGTTCTTACAGTTTTTCCATATAAATACTGGAATTTTGAATTCCAGCTATTCTACCCCTACGAACATTTCATATGGTGGAATAATACTTATAGCAATATATATGTTGATGCATTTTGCTGATGGGATAAATTTAAAAGGAACTCAAGTTTTTATGCAGCAATGTGTGTCGAATATTTCTACATACTCTAAGCAAGGATTTGAACTTGAATCACTTGCTTTAAGTACACACACACATACATACATACATATATATATATATATACATATATCTTTGACAAATGTACCCTTTGAAAATGTTTTAATTGTTGCAATAAAATACAACTTAATTTTTGATTTTATGCTGCAAGTATGTATATATATATATATGTTAAGATACTAGATTAATTTTACTAATGTATTGCTGAGTAGATGTTGAACACTAGCTGAATAAACCTATTATTGTACTTGCCTTTACATGCAACTGTTTTTGTATATATGATTGTGAATGGATCATTTTACTTGGAAATGAATACATATATTATTTTGCTATTTGAAAAAATGATAGCATTTAAATAAGGGAAATCCATCACCTGGCCATATTGACCATAAGAAAATAATTTTATATATAATTATCCATGCATATTGATGCAACCTGTGATAAACATGAGAATTTCACATTTAATTTCATGTTATGAAGGCTAGTTATTGAACCTTCTATGAGTATATATATGTAATAACCCGGAAATCTGGGCCAGTTAAAAATTTTTATTTTGGCTATTTTGATGAATTTTGATTATTTAAAATGAATTACTTTAAATAATAACGACGAGAAATTTATTTTGAATAGAATTCGAACGTATATATTATTTAGATCGTCGTTAGAATATAAATATTTATTTATATATATAAAAGGAATTGAAAATGGCGCGGTAGTTCGATAATTCGATTTCAAAATTCAAATGAACATACCGGGTGCAAAATAAATCGGATTTTAGTGAAACCAAAAATATTCATATCTATTCAAGAATATCTTTCCAACGAATCCGAAAAATTGAAATTTCATAGCGGGGATCAAAAGATATGTCCAGTTGAAATTTCAGAATAGTCGCTATGGAATTTCGGCCCTTGAAAATAGCCATTTTGCAAACGACCTCGGATTTCGACGAAACTACTTTTTTTGGATCCTTGATGTCAAGTTATTGCTAGATCCCAATTTTCATAATTTTTCGAATCTGTATGTGAGTGCGGTAAAGGAAAACGCATTTGACCAGTTTCAGTTGATTTTAATCGACTGGAAAATGGCCATTTTTCGAACGGTCTCAGAATTCAACGAAATTAGTTTTGTTAGGACCATATCGTTAATACGAAGCTAGAAAATATTTTTTGGGAATTTTTCTAATTAGTATGTGGCCCCAGTAAATTGAAATGCGTGTTCAAATTCAATATATAGAGTTATATTTTGATGAAAACTGATCGAAACAGTCGAATCGGCTTGCGATACATATCCCATTGTGTTCGGAATGGGGGTAATTAGCTATGGACGACAGGCGGTGAGTCTCATTTTGAGATCGAAATAAAAAGTTACTTCTTGAAAATTAATATAATAAATTAAATAAAAAAAATCAATCAACTCCCCTTTTCTCCATTACCCCCTCCCCACCCCCCTCCCCCACCCCCCCCCCCCCCCCCCCCCCGCGTAAATTCTTAGAAGAAAAA
The DNA here is from genome assembly GCA_030737875.1 of Allium sativum. Lineage (NCBI taxonomy): Eukaryota > Viridiplantae > Streptophyta > Magnoliopsida > Asparagales > Amaryllidaceae > Allium > Allium sativum. Next base: position 42,067,823 of record CM060916.1, read on the forward strand.
AAAAGAAAAAGAAAAAAAAACCTAATCCAGTCGCGCGCGCCGCCCCGCTCGTCGACGGCCACCCCTCCGCTCCTCCATCTCGCTCCGATCCCCTCCCCTTCTCCTGTAGCCGACGCGACCCCCCTGCCTCCCCCTCATTCTTGATTTAACCCCTTCTTCTGCCCCTGTCGTTCATGCACCCCTACGCCACCATGGAAGGGCCCCCTCACGAGCATCCGTCCCCTCCCTCTCGGTCGCTGTAAGTTTTCAATTTTTTTTCTTTTCTCTTTCATTCATCTTTTTGATTTTATAAACTGAATATTGTTTGATTTTAAAAACTGAAAACATATTTATTTTAAACTGAAAACATATGAATTTTAAAACTGAAAACTTGTTTATTTTAATTTGAAAAGCTATGATTTTTATATGTAGAGAATAAAAAGATTAGATTTTTTATTTTGAGAAAGTATGATCTTTATGCATAGGAAAAATAAAAAATATATAAATTTTGACGAAGAAAAATATGTTTTTCTTTGTTTGAATAGCGAAGGAGTTGTAAAAAGAAAAGATTTTTATTTTATATATGAAGCGATAGAAAAGATTGAACTTTTCATATGAAGTGATATAGAGGTAAAAATTTGATTTTTATATATTGAATAGCGAAGTAAAAATTTGATTTTTATATATTGAATAGCGAAGTAAAAATTCGATTTTTATATATTAAATAGCGAAGTAAAAAATCAATTTTTATATATTGAATAGCGAAGTAAAAATTCGATTTTTATATATTGAATAACGGAGTAAAAATTCGATTTTTATATATTGAATAACGAAGTAAAAATTCGATTTTTATATATTGAATAGCGAAGTAAAAATTCGATTTTTATATATTGAATAACGAAGTAAAAATTCGATTTTTATATATTGAATAGCGAAGTAAAAATTCAATTTTTATATATTGAATAACGAAGTAAAAATTCGATTTTTATATATTGAATAGCGAAGTAAAAATTCGATTTTTATATATTGAATAACGAAGTAAAAATTCGATTTTTATATATTGAATAGCGAAGTAAAAATTCGATTTATATATATTGAATAACAAAGTAAAAATTCGATTTTTATATATTGAATAGCGAAGTAAAAATTTGATTTTTATATATTGAATAACGAAGTAAAAATTCGATTTTTATATATTGAATAGCGAAGTAAAAATTCGATTTTTATATATTGAATAACGAAGTAAAAATTCGATTTTTATATATTGAATAGCGAAGTAAAAAATTCGATTTTTATATATTGAATAACGAAGTAAAAATTCGATTTTTATATATTGAATAACGAAGTAAAAATTCGATTTTTATATATTGAATAACAAAGTAAAAATTCGATTTTTATATATTGAATAGCGAAGTAAAAATTCGATTTTTATATATTGAATAGCGAAGTAAAAATTCAATTTTTATATATGTAGTGATAGCGGGCAACGAAAGTGACGAAAGAAGAAACGATGAAGATTTCCTACATAAGAAGAGTCGCGGTGTTTGGTATAGTTTGGGTAAGAACTTCTCACTTTTAATTTTATTTCTAGTTGAAATATATACAAGGATGCAGACGGTGTTTAGTAGCACCCGATACCCATCGTCCACAGACCATGGACGGCTTGTACGCTTGTTTGATTTTGATGTGTAGTTGATTGTGTGATGTGATGTGAAATGAAATAAAATATTTATATAGTTAAAATAAAATATTTTATAGTAGAAAATATTTTATAGTTAAAAATGGAATTTTTAACGTGTATATGAAATGAAATAAATAAATATAGACAAGTCGGAAGATTTGTTTATATACACTCATTTGACTGATATTGATTGGGACGATAAATTTTACACATCGCCCAACTGCACAAATAAAATCTGTGTTTGATTGTTTGAAAACCCCACACGGTATTGGGGTGACATATGACATACACTAATCCCAATAATTAGTGGTATGTCGATCGATTGATTTACAGACTGTTATAAGCGTTAAATATTTATATTTGATGCTTTTACAGTGTAGAACTCACTTTGGATGATGGTTGATGATTTATCGTTGTTGTTATATATGTGTGTTGTAGAAAATCCATATAATTAACATTATATGGTAATTGATTGGGCCTCATTCCATATTTGAAAAAAAAGAAATATTTAAATAGAATATTTGAAAAAGGAATATTTGAATAGAAATATTTAAATAGAAATATTTGAGATAGAATATTTGAATATAGTAATATATGAAGCCGTGTGGATTAGATTGACGCCATTTTGACGTAAACGATATTTATATCGATTGTATTCGTTTTATAAGGAATATTGAAAAGTGATTTCAAAATCGAATATTTTAAATTGAAATTCGAACCGAATTGAAACGAATTAGAATTCGAATTGAATTGAAAATAAAATGAATTCGAATTGAAATTGAATAGAAAACGAATTCGAATTGAAATAAATAGAAATGAATTTGAATTGAATTTGAATAGAAAGGAATTCGAATTGAAATTGAATTGAATTGAAAATGAACTGAAATTGAATTAGAAGTCAATTTGAATTGAAAATAGTTTGAAATGAATTTAAAACGAATTTATATTGGAAAATTCGATTTTGATTTGAATTTGAAAATAAGTTGAAATCGTTTTGAAAACGAATTTAAAACGATTTATATAGTACGTTTTAAAGGGAAATCGATGAAGTATATATTATATATATATATATTATATATATTATATAATGGCCTGAATAGAATGCTCCGCGCTGCGGTAGTTCATGAATTTTGACCATTGACTTCAAATGGATATTACGGGAGATCCGACCGTCGGATTCTCCTAAAACCGAAACCGTTGGGTTCGTATAGAAAAGAGTTTTCTAATGAATAATAGAAATTAGAAATCTAACGGTTGCATTTGGAATTATGTCCAAATCAAATTTGGAAAAGGTCGCGGTAAGTGCAGTTCGATGGCCGTTGATGGAAATCGACTGTACGGGCCTTGATAAAATTATTAAAATTATCAATTATTTGTGTTAAATCATAAGTAATGATTTGTGAAGAATTGGGATGAAAAACTCCATATTTGAAAAGATAAAAAATAGATTTTTATCGAAATGAACTAGTTTTGAACTAGAATAGTAATTTATTTATTTTTAAAATAAATAAAGTGGATTTGAAATGGTTTTGAAAATAACCAGAACTTCCAATAATTTAATTGGAATGGATTGGAATCGAAATTGTCTTCGGAATATTTCGATGTTGGATTTTGTGATGATACAGATATTGTTATGGGAATATGAAAGATATATTAATATCGTTATTTCCAATACGATATTTGTTGGTCGTAGAATTTGATATTGAATATAAGCCGATATATTTTCTATTCAGAGCCTTGTATTTAATATCAAATGTGATTTAGGTTTGTCGTGAATGGTGTCTTCATTAACACTATTCTTAAGCCCAGTAGAGAAAAAGATTTAATCTTTTTATTTAGATTTAATGAAGTATACCAATTAAATAATATTTAATTGGAATTGAATTGGTATTGATCTTTGGGTATCGTGAACAGTGTTTTAAATAACCCTTGTTCTTTAACCCGATAATTAATGGAATGTGATTTTGGGTTTATCGTGAACCGTGTTTTAAATGACACAGATTCTTTAACCCAGTTAAAGATTAAAACTAAGTGGAGTTTTAATGAATCTTTAATTAGATTAAAAAGGGGTTAGAATGGAGTATCACCGGTTTTACTCCAGGCGATAGTTAAATCTTTAATTAGATTTGAACGTGAAATGGTAATTGAATTTACTGATAACACCGTGGTGTTAGATATAAAGTATAACCAGTTTTACTTCATGGGATGAATAGGTGGGGATTGGGAAATAAATGATTACTTCGGTGTGGTTTGCTAATCCCGACTAGTTTGAATTAATATTCAAAGAAGATTAAAGAATAAATTTAAAGAATTTATCTTTGATAAAATTAATGGGAATCTTTCCCAAAGTATAAGAATATTTGAATAAAAGAGTATTCTGAATTGGAATGAGGCGTATGTTGTGTTTGTGTAACACTTGTTTATTATATACGCGAGTTATTCAGAAAGACCGGGTTTATCCCATTCTGAATAACTAATTCGACGTGGTGTCGAAGATGAAGACGGTGGTCGAAGACCGGAGGTCTTCACGTCGTTTGGACAATTACTGATGATCTTGATTAGGCTGTACACCCAAGAGGAGGGAATTAGTTGGTGATCATCCAGACGTACTTGGAGATCGATGGATATGCGGGGTACTAGGTGCCTCCGGTTTCGTTCAGACCCAGAACGAACGTGAAAATGGACTGTGTGTCTGACACTGGATTTCAGTCTGTGTGATTGATTTCTATTAAATATATATCTGTTTGGCGACGGAGAATGTATTCTCTTGCTTAACGCCCTTCTCTGAGACGTACGAGCTCAGGGGTTATATGTTGATAGATATCAAACACATGTGGTGAATTGCCTATGTGGCATGCCTAAGTGGCAATTGATCAAGGCTTCTGTTGAAAAGCAAAATCTTGTGGTGATGATCAAAGCACGGCATGTGTGGCATAACTTTGTGTAACGTTGATTCGCGAGCTTCACACCCCGGTTGTGAACCAGAAACGGGAGAAGGACCTCAGGGAGGACATGCATTTCTTTCTAGTTAGAAGTGGAGTCAGTGGTTTTACACGCCCTGACGAGTTTGACTTATGTGGTTGTTGCTGTTGCGAGGCGCTTCGGTTATATCGGTTTCGGCCGATGCATTCTAGTCGGCAGACGGACCAGACTTACTCCCCATAGGGTGGGGAAACACAGTGTTCAGGCATAATAATCCACATCGGTGGACCGGCCCTGACGATCCAAGGCTTGCCTGCGCGCTTGCCTGAGGGGCGGACTAGAGCGTCTCGAATCGGTAGAGGACTATCTTTTGCCTCGGTTCACAGATGGAAATCCAATTTCCAAATACGCGATTTTGCGGTTTTAATTGTAGAACTTGTATGGCGACATGATATATGGTACCCATGCCGTCTATGATTGATACTTATGATTTGAAGTTGTTTTATACACTATGCACTTATAATAGTATCAAATTATTTGTTTAAAACGTACTAAGCATGTTTGGCTATTATAAGCGAAAACCCTATCCCCCGGCTTGCGTTGCATTGTGTGATAGGACCTGGGTCTTATAATAGCTTCATTTTTCCAAAAAACATTGCGTTGTTTTGTTATATGCACGGTATTCTTGGGAGGAAACCCGTTCCGTGTTATACGACGTGGTCCCTTGATATATCTGATTTAACGTAAAGTTTTAAATAACTGCTTTAGTTCTCACACCAGTCCCATGAATGACCTGGAGTTTATTGTTTTAACCTAAACTCTGGGTGCCCTTATTTTCGACATGGACAACTAGTAGTTTTGGTTTTGCAGATTTATATTCACAGGATCCTGGTTTGCAGCTGGAATGATATCCGGAAAGCTTTGTATCCGTATATCTCTTCTAGTTGTGTATTGTATTATTTTCCGCTGCTATGTAATTTATTGTAATCTCTGTTATTTTATGAACTGTAATATTTATTTATACTCTGTATATTCTTGTAATCTAATGAATTGTTGTAATAAACAATGAAATTTTCTTTTGTATGCGTTCTGATTTGTCTTGTCCTCAAAGTAATTCGTTCTTTCTCTTCTCTGCGGAGACCGGGGAAGTTCGGGTCATTTCAATATATGAATGCCTACATCATAAAGTAAAATTTTAACCACCAGCCTTGTAAATATTGATGTGCATAATATATATATTTATATTGATACGTACATATATATATTGTGAATACGAATTATTATTCACAAAGAATATATAACTTGATGTTTGATTAAATATTAATGGTATTATAATACTGAATTGATGTTGAAAACAATTAACAAGTTATTACATATATATATATATATCTGTATCATAAATATATGAATGTTTAATTCATATAGCTTGAGGCAGTGCTTAGCTGAATATATACATTTGATGTATATATATATATATATTATACTGAATATATTGTTGTGCTTTAGAAACTAGCTCATATACATATGTATATGCCAATCAACTAGTTATGTAAATTTGATGCATATAGTTATAACATATATACATACATTTGATGTATTTATAATATTGCACATATATATTATATATGTTTGATGTACATAAGTCGAACTGACCCTATGAGTCAAAAGAAATTGTTGTAATAGGTGCTGTCGCCATATCCTGAACTTGTTTCATTTGTAATGACAAATCAATTGAAGGGTAAATCACTAGACAATGTTGCAAGTATGCAATATGAAGGACATGTTGGTGTAAATATGATTTGCAACCCCTTATCTCCATTTGGATAATGTCCCATATGGCCCCAAACTGTTTGTACAGCGGAAACTCAGTTTGCACAATCCAAACATGAACTAATTGTATAAGTATTGTATACGATTCATATGTATATAACAGTGTTAGATGTTTTAATAACTCTACCTGCGTGTAATTTTATAGAAATGTAGCTGAATGTTAATATATGCCATGTTTAAATGTGTAAAATGTTTATATTCATTTGACATGGTTCTAAAATATTATTTGCATCTTGGAAATCTGATTTTATGGCCAATATGCGTGTAATTATATATATATATATATAATTTGTAAATTGCAATTTATATGTTTGTGTATATGTAGAATATGTAATTATATGTAGTTTACTGTGTTTAGGGTTAAATGTATATTTTTGAAATACTATTAGGCTTCATTTAGAGTATGGCTTGAAATTTAAATGGACTTTATATATAAGTTTTTGTTGTATATAAAAACTGGCATTGAAATATTTAGGGCTTGAATTTAGTACATGTCTAGAACAAATTGGTTTACTAAAATATACTATTGGTTTTACAAAAATGATTTCTAATACTATACATGTGAGAGGTATGTTTAACCAATTTTTTTTGAAATGTTCAAAAGATAAATATACGTACTTCTTATATAACATTAAATTCACATGCACATACGTTGTTTGTTATATATATTATTGTGTTATGTGCAATATATATTAAAATAAAAACATGTATTTTGAGATGTATAAATATCACTGATATGATTAGCCATTTCGATTTATAAAATCCCTTTTAAACTAATTACTTATATTAAGTCATGGTGATGTCATCCAATAAATGCACTCATCATTGCTAGAATCGCTGGATGTAGGTAATGCCAAAACATTTGTACTCCTTTTATTTTGGTTTTATGCGATAGTGTAAATGTGATACTCAACTGTATAATTGGGTTTGACTTAACTAGGCCGCATAATAAGATTATGGGCTTAGAGGCAAGGAGCATGAAATATTCAATATTTAAATGAACAAAAAATTTCATCATGCTATCCAATAGTTATATAAAATATATAATTGACATGAGATGTCTACCTAAAGGATTTTGTTTTGGGGGATCGACCAAAGCTGACTCAAGGCATGATTAGATATGGATCTTGGACCACCAATATATATATATATATATATATATATATATATATATATATATATATATATATATATATATAAAGGGATGCTAATTTGAAGGGAGCATATTTCAAATTAAATTATGCATTCATATCAATATAAAGTTTGATTGTCAAAATTTGTATTTATGTATGTATATATATATTGTAATAATCCGGAAATCCGGGCTAATTTAAAAATTTTATTTTGGCAATTTTAGTGAATTTTGAATATGTAAAATGAACATTTTAAATAATATCGAGGATAAATTTATTTTTAATTGAATTAGAACAAATATATTTATATACGTCATCGTTAGAATATAAATAATTATTTAAATTATAAAAGGAATTGAAAATGGCGCGGTAGTTTGAAAATTCGATTTCAAAATTCAAATTAATGTACTGGGTGCAAAATAAACCGGATTTTAGCGAAACCAGAAATTTTAGAATCTAATTGAGAATATATTTCCATTGAATCCAAAAAATTGAAATTTCATAGCGGGGATCAAAAGTTATGTCCAGTTGAAAATTCAGAATAGTCGCTATGGAATTCTGGCCCTTAGAAATGGAAATTTTGCAAATGAGCTCGGTTTTCGATGAAACCACTTTTGTTGGATCCGTGATGCCAAATTATTTCTAGATTTCAAAATTTGTAATTTTTCGAATCAATATGTGAGCGTGGCAAAGGAAAACGCGTTTGACCAGTTTTAGTTGATTTAAATCGACTGGAAAATGGTCATTTTTCAAACAGTCTTAGAATTCGATGAAACTAGCTTTGTTAGGACCGTATCGTCCATACGAAGCTAGAAAATATTTTTCGGGAATTTTTAGAGTTCGTACGTGGCCCCGGTAAATTGAAATGTATGTTCAAATTGAATATATATAGATTTATATTTTAATTTGAAGAAAAACCTAACAAAACAGTCGAATCAGCCTATGAAACATATCCCATTGTGTTCGTAATGTGGGTAATTAGCTAGGGGCGACAGTCGTTAGGTTAGATTTGGGGTAAGGAGCGATTAACAACTAAAGATGGAACTAATTATTATAATATAATATATAAATATATATATCCTCCTCCAATAAGGGAAACCCTCATGTCCCATTCTCGTTTAACAGAAGCCGGCGCTACCCAAATTAAAGAACCCATATCGCTCGAAAAAGAAAACCTAAATCGCTCAGCATACATCTCAAATTAGACAACGACTGTTTAGAGAAATTTGAAGAGAAAAGTGAGAGCTTCTGATTGGTACTAGGGTGACGAGTTGGAGCGGCCTGTAGCGCTTGATTTCAGCCCTCATAGGGCACAGGTTTCGAAGCAAAATCAGGCGAGAGCGGGGTTCGAATGGCACAGGGTGGTGGTCGATGGAAGAGGGGCTCTGGTGGTCGGAATGACGTGCTCCGATGGTGGTCTCGATCAGCGTGGTGGAGGCCGTGCTCAACCCTAGAAAGAGATGGGTTTTTTGGTGCTCCAGGTTTTGAATGAGGGTGGATTTGGAGTTTCTCGTCGATCCAGAAATGATAAAGATGAAGACCAGTGCAGTGTAAATTTTGAAACCTATAAATAATTAATATGAATAGGATTGTTTAGAAAGGAAAAAATATGCATTGTTTAAAAAGGTAAAAATATGGTTTATATAAAATAAAATCAGTTTGTTTATATAAAATAAAATCAGTTTGTTTATATAAAATAAAATCAGTTTGTTTATAAAATAAAAATTAGCATTATAGTAATAGCAGTGTTGGAAATGTGATTTCTAAAATAAGGTTTTTAGAAACAAAAAGGATTTGTTTAAAAATATTAGTTTTATAATATAAACATTGTTATAAAAATATAATCTTTATTATATGTAGAGGGAAATAAAAATATGATTTTATTTGAATAGAAGAATAATAAAAATATGATTTTTAGTATGTGAATAGCGCTGTTTAAAAATATGATTTTTAACATAAATTTCATGAAGCAGATTGCATTGGAATTAGAGCAGCGATTCTGAGTGACAATAAATAATGGTGGAGTGGGGATGCCAAAGGTGAGAACTCCTCACTTTTAATTTATTTTCTAGTTGAAATATATACTAGGATGCAGACGGTGTTTAGTAGCACCCGACACCCGTCGTCCATAGACCATGGATGGCTTGTTTGTTTGATTGCTGTGTGGTGAAATTTGATTGTTGATGTGGAAAGAAATAAAATATGTTATAGTGGAAAATATTTTATAGTTAAAATATAATTTTTAACATGTACATAAAATAAATATTTATAAACGAATCGGACGATTTGTTTATATACACTAATTTGACTGATATTGATTGGGACGATAAATTTTACACATTGCCCAACTGCACAAATAAAATCTGTGTTTGATTGATTGAAACCCCACACGGGTATTGGGATGATATATGACATACACTAATCCCAATAATTAGTTGTATGTCGATCGATGGATTGACAGACTGTGTATGTAACAACCCAAATTTTTATAACGTGTTAAGACAAGAATCGAGGCAGAATTAAATTTTAAAATAAGATCAAGAGAAACGGGTTGCGTCGTTGCGTTCGTCTCGGAATTCTGGTTGGAAACGAGTCCGAAATTTCGTAAATTGGAGTACGTATGACCGAGATATGGCCTCTAGAAGTTTCACGAAAAATCAGAAAACGAAAACTGATTTTCGAATTTAGCCCCAAACAGACTGGGCGGGAAAATTTCCCGCCCAGCCCCAGGTCGACTGGGGAGTCGACTGGGGAGTCGACCCCCCAGGGACCAGGTCGACTGCCCAGTCGACTTGGGTGTCGACCAGGGTGTCGACTTCCCTGGTCGGACCAGGTCGGCCTGGGTGCACCTGCAGGGTCTTGTGGTCTGGTTTGTTGGGCTGTGACGATTTTTGATGGCTCAGATCTGTTCTAAGGTTAATTTAAGGGCCTAAACTAGTCCTAACCCCTATAAAAACACCCTAAGACCTAGCCTAATTCACTACAATTCAGTCTAACAACAAATTGTTGCCCAAACATTTCTTGATCATGGCCTCCATTTCCAACTTCAAAGGCTTGAGCATTCAAACTAGATCCATGTCAAAGGAGCAAGCTTTCTACATCAAATCAAGGAAGTAGAGCATCATCTCAACACCGTTCTACGACAAATGCTTGCTCATAAATCTCTAAGCCACGCTTTGTAAGTTCTAGCTACTTTTAGATCTAAACGGTAGTTCTAATGTTGACATGGAATAAAATGAGATGAAACCTAAGTATGTTAGTCTATGTGAATCTAGTCTTGCCCCTCTTTTGAATCTATGACTTTGGGCTATTTCTAAGTGATTAAATCATGCCACTCATGTCGTGCTTGACCTAGTCTATCATGCAAGATTGAATCTTTACTTGTGGAATGTTGGCATGAACCCTTAAAACAATTTGACTTGTGGAACATTCATATGAACTTGACTTGGGGCTTATGCATGTAAAAGAACCTAAACCCCTCATGACCATTTACATGCCAATGATGATGAACCTAGTGTTATGCTATCATACATGTTTGAGGCCAATCCCTTTATGCTATCATACATGTTTGAGGCCAATCACTTTATGCAATCATACATGTTTGAGGCCAATATGTTGTCATATTATTCCTACTATGTTGACTCGCTTTCACTTGCGTTGGGAATACGCCTTGGGTAGTTTAGGCAAACTTGGGATGGGCTATGAAACTTAACATGAATTAAGTAATGGGAAAATGAGCATAAGTGGAAAACGTGGACTTTGTCGTAGCCTAAATTTGACATGAACATGAAAAATAGGAAAACATAAAAATGGCCAACTCGAGGTTGGGTTGAGTTTGTAGCATAAATCTACCCGGAACCGCCCAGCAAATCCAGTAGCTACAGACAGCAGGACCCAATGTGAGAAGTTGGTCATATCGCGCTCAAAACCCGAGGTTAGATTAGGTTGTGGTGTAAAGCTGCCCGGACCCGCCCGGCGTAACCAGTAACCACAACAAAGTCTAATGTGAGAAGCTGGGGTGCATTAATTTACTTAATGCCACATGATAAGGTTAAGTTAGTTTGACAAATGGTACTTAACCGATATGACATGAATGGGTATGTTAAGTAAGACCCGACTTGATTACGTAAAGACACTTAACCATATAACATGATTAGCGGATGGGTTAGTTTAACCTAAATGGGTTGATAACACCCGACTGGGATAACGCAATGCGTGGTAGAGTTAAGTAAACCCACAAGAATGATACTTAACCATTATAAATACGACTAACCTACACTTAATCAATCTGATTCGGTAGCTTGATGAGATTAAGATAACCTATATTTAACCAATCTGACACGGTAATTTGATAGGGTTAAGTTAACCTATACTTAACCAATCTGACACGATAATCTAGGGTTAAGTCATGAACGTCTTGATATACTTAACCAAATTGATACATGGTTTGTAGGGCTAAACCTTGAACTTGAATACTTAGCCAATTCTGACATGATTCGTAGGCGGGGTAAGTCATGAAATCGAATGAAAACACTTAACCCATTAGACAAAACCCTAGTTCAGGGGACTAAGTGGAAAATCGTAGTTAATAAGGATAATGGGAAGGGAAACTAAGTGATAAACCTTAGTTAAGGATAGCTAAGTAATAATTATTAGTCAAGAGAATTAGACCAGTTCACAAATAGACGAGTAACCTGATACGGTAGGTCATCGTTTAAAACGAACACACGAGGAGGAGCGAATGTTTATCTGACTTAGATAAAGGCTCCAGCGAACTGGGTGACGAAGCGGTAGCTTCTGGGGACGTGAGGGTACTCTTGGTATCCCTCTGTGAGGTTGCAGATGATCCTACTGGGCTCACAGAGGTTAAGGTCTGTGGTAGAAGAACCAAGGGTACGCCATGGTTGCTGTGCAAGCAACCTAAAGACTGGGGTGGATTAGCGTGGAGTCGGCGATAACTGGTTTAGCCCTGTGATAGCACGTCGTCGACTACCTACCATCTTTAGTCAATCGTGTACGTATGCGGAAAGGCAGAGAACTCCCAACAAACCATATACTTGCTATCTAGTTATTGGTGAGGTGGGCCAATAGGATAGTGGGGCATAGGTGGCCGGAGTATAGTTCTCGTGCATGATTTTCTTGGATTACCTTTCAGTTGTTGAGGGAGGGGTCACGTGGGATCATAACCACCGGTAGAAAAGAAGACCTCGATATCTGCATCGGCAGATAACCTAAAATCTCCTGACCGAGTCCTGTATTTCTTGATTAGCCCTGTCACGGGACTCGGATGGCACATTGAGATACATGTGCATCTAGACATGAAAAACGATCCACGGTACATATGGGGAAAAAGGGCGTGGTTGACGGGTAGAGTAATCCCTAGTGATCCTAGGTGGCTTAAACCCAAACTGAGTTACGAAAACGTTTAGTAAGTAGCGTAATCCCTAGCGGTCCTAGGTGGCTTAAACCCAAAACCGAGTTATGAAAACGTTTGGTAGGTAGGGTAATCCCTAGTGGTCCTAGGTGGCATAAATCCTAGCTGAACATTCGAGAATTCATGGTGACAGTCCAAACGAATTTCAAGGATAATGTAACTACGTTGAAGTAGTATAGAACTACGTAAGGAAGCCCGTAGGATGTGCGGCAAAGGACTAAACATATACATGTAAAGAAACATACGAGTTGGGAAAACCTACATTAGGTTGACATGGACCATTTCATGACATTTGGCAAGGACCATTTTGTAGCTAACACATGACACGGGCTGGGATACAGGTACAGAAGGTGCAGGGCAAATATACTTGATAGAACCTTGGGTTGTTATACTCGATAGAACCTTGGGATGTTATACTCGATAGAACCTTGGGATGTTATACTCGATAGGACCTTGGGATCTTATACTTGATTCATAGTGACCGTAGTTTATCTTGATACAGTAGTTCATCTTGTTATCTTAGTTTAGCTTTTCTATCTTGTTATCATCCTTATGTTTACTTTCAGTTTATGCATGTCATGTTACCTTTACCTGTTTTTATGTTGGAAGTAGATAGGACTTACCAGTCTTTATGACTGACCCCATTTCTTTCGCCTCTTTGTCTTCCGTTCCCCCCCCTCCAGGTTTTCAGGGAGGAAATACTGTTATTTAGCTTGGACTCCTTCTGCTTCAAGGTCATCATGTATGGCTTGGATATTTCTTGGCTATGGCTGCTTTACCGTTTTACTTGGGGAATATTTTATGATTGTGGTTTTATGCTTCTTTAACTATTGCAAGATAGGTTTCCAATGTAATGGCTTTTAAAGGCATTTTGATGTAAAAGGCTTTAGATCTTACAATTTCATGAGGAAAAGAAATTTGGTTTTTCTTCCACTGTTTTTATATGTTCTGTCTTGTAATATTTCTGTGCATGTTTACCTAGACAATGCCCCTCCAAAGCTAGTGCATTCTCTTGTGAGTGATCCTGGTGGAGGAGGGGTGTTACATTTGGTATCAGAGCAGAAAGTTACCAGACTAGGCAAGAGTTTTAAAAACTTCTGAAAACTATTTAAAAACCATTTACAAAGAAGCATTTTTCAAGGAAAGTTTTATTTTTAAAGGCTATTTCCCAAAGTCCATTAGCATTATCCTTTGTTTCCTTGATTGAATCTCTTTTCCTTTCTTTCCTCCACCTGTAGTCACAGTGGTTTGAACTGCGACTAATATTTTTCTAACTATGTCAGTGTTTTCGGTACGATGGAGGCAGTTCTCGAGAGACTTGTTACAGCGTTATAAGAAAGGATAGTAAGAACAAGGATAAAGGATACAAGCTTAAGGACAAGCAACTTGTTGGTATGGCTCAATCCACAAAGGAGGAAAAGGGTGAATGATAAAACTCATGACAAGAGAGAATATCTCTAGTAGGGTAAAAAGGAAAAGATAGTCAGGTATTATGAAACGAGGACAAGATCATCGAGAGGGCCATTGTATGCTCACACTGTTAGCGTACCTAAGAAGGATGGTAATGTTTCTATGAAAGGTTTAGCTTTTCTTGTCTATCATCTCGTCAGGACATTGCTTTGATCACCGCATCATTTAAGTCTGCTTCGATAAGTTGAGTCTCTGTACCTTCGTACTAGCAGAGTAGAGGATCCCATTTTTGCCTCAAATCTTGTTGAGGAATCGGTCCATTTATTCATGACTTGTTTGGATTTGAGGACGCCTGTGACTTTTGGGAATAATGCTTATACTTTTAAGCTATGGGTTGAATTCTAGGAATGGAGTGGTTATCCAGTAAGGGTGTCATTCTCGGTTCTGAAAGGAGAGTAGTTAGGCTCTTGACCTGCCTCGGTAATACCCTCGAAGTCTCGTGTAACCTTTAGGGATCTGTCATGATTGGTTACCTAGAATCTCTTGATGCATTTGTTGTTAATCCGTTCGAGTAGAGTTCGCCATTAAGGCGGATGATTCATTTCGCTTGTGTATAAGTTATGGAAATCACTTTAGTAAGTACACTTGGTAACATGGTTGGCATCTGTTTGTTTCCAAGAGATAAGTTCTTCTACGTGGAATGCCGTAGAGCGAGTAAACGAGATCCATGATTCACTAGTGAATTTTGGAAAGCTTACATGAGACCATGAGTGCACGGATATGGTTGAGCCAAGTATACTAGGGGGAGAACAAGTAAAAGTGGGACGAGAGGCGACAATGAAGTGAGTTCCAGCTCATATTTGGAAATAGGAGTTAAGAGGCCATGAAATCATGAAGCTAAAGATGGTCAAAGCGCAATGGAATTAAGCTCAGGGAAATGCGACTTAGAAGATTGAAGACAAGATACGCGCATCATATCTCTTTTTAAGAGTATATTCTTGATCCCTGTTTTCCTGTAGATCTTACCCGCATGCTATCTTTTATGCATATCCTCTCGGCCCTATTCTCGATCTTATTTCTGTTGCAAACTCCATAGGGGGTATGAATCATCGGTTAATAATACATGTTAGGGTTTGAAGCTGTCCGTTAGGTTGACTAAACCTTTTGGGCTTTATAGGATATGGGTTGGATTTAGAAAGGGATTTATTGTAGTCCAAAAGGAGTTTATCTTGCTTATCTTCTCGGTCCTATCTTGAGGACCTTAGATAGAACCCTGTGGATGTAAACATGTATTTGAAAACATGTTATGATTGATATGGTTGTAAGTGGTTGCTCGTGGATACACGAATACACACTAGGCACTAGATCGGCTCAGTCACGTTTCATATTTCATATGTATACGTGTTTATACTTGTTTATGGATGAATTAGAATGTGTTATCATGTGAATGTTGCATATGGATGAATGGTTGTGCACACATATAGTGCTTATGTGACTAGGACTATTTGCATACACGTGGGTTCATGGCACTAAACATATTTTGCATTTAGTAGATCAATCAGGCCTGATCATTTGCATTAGATAAGGAACATATACACACACTTTCTGCATATGTTCATATGGTATTAGAAATCTTTTAAGGACAATGGTTGCTTGTGATGATATTTTGAGTAGATGGATGATGGATAGTAGGATACGTTCTTCCTACTTTGGAGATTTCGGGGACGAAATCCTTAAAGGGGGGAAGAATGTAACAACCCGAATTTTTATAATGTATTAAGACAAGAATCGAGGAAGAATTTTAAAATAAGAATCAAGAGAAAAGGGTTGCGCCGTTGCGTTCGTCTCAAAATTCTGGTTGGAAACGAGTCCGAAATTTCGTAAATCGGAGTCCGTATGACCGAGATATGGCCTCTAGAAGTTTCACGAAAAATCAGAAAACGAAAACAGATTTTCGAATTTCGAATTTAGCCCCAAACAGACTAGGCGGGAAAATTTCCCGCCCAGCCCCAGGTCGACTGGGGAGTCGACCCCCCAGGGACCAGGTCGACTGCCCAGTCGACCTGGGTGTCGACTTCCCTGGTCGGACCAGGTCGGCCTGGGTGCACCTACAGGGTCTTGTGGTCTAGTTTGTTGGGCTGTGACGATTTTTGATGGCTCAGATCTGTTCTAGGGTTAATCTAAGGGCCTAAACTAGTCCTAGCCCCTATAAAAACACCCTAAGACCTAGCCTAATTCACTACAATTCACTCTAACAACAAAGTGTTGCCCAAACATTTCTTGATCATGGCCTCCATTTCCAACTTCAAAGGCTTGAGCATTCAAACTAGATCCATGTCAAAGGAGCAAGCTTTCTACATCAAATCAAGGAAGTAGAGCATCATGTCAACACCGTTCTACGACAAATGCTTGCTCATAAATCTCTAAGCCACGCTTTGTAAGTTCTAGCTACTTTTAGATCTAAACAGTAGTTCTATTGTTGACATGGAATAAATGAGATGAAACCTAAGTATATTAGTCTATGTGAATCTAGTCTTGCCCCTCTTTTGAATCTATGACTTTGGGCTATTTCTTAGTGATTAAATCATGCCACTCATGTTGTGCTTGACCTATTTTATCATGCAAGATTGAATGTTTGCTTGTGGAATGTTGGCATGAACCCTTAAAACAATTTGACTTCTGGAACATTCATATGAACTTGACTTCGGGCTTATGCATGTAAAAGAAACTAAACCCCTCATGACCATTTACATGCCTATGATGATGAACCTAGTGTTATGCTATCATACATGTTTGAGGCCAATCCCTTTATGCTATCATACATGTTTGAGGCCAATCCTTATATGCTATCATACATGTTTGAGGCCAATCCCTTTATGCCATCATACATGTTTGAGGCCAATCCCTTTATGCTATCATACATATTTGAGGCCAATCCCTTTATGCTATCATACATGTTTGAGGCCAATATGTTTTCATATTATTCCTACTATGTTGACTCACTTTCACTTGCATTGGGAATACGCCTTGGGTAGTTTAGGCAAACTTGGGATGGGCTATGAAACTTAACATGAATTAAGTAATGGGACAATGGGCATAAGTGGAAAACGTGGACTTTGTCGTAGTGTAAATTTGACATGAACATGACAAGTAGGAAAACATGAAAATGGCCAACTCGAGGTTGGGTTGAGTTTGTAGCATAAATCTGCCCGGAACCGCCCGGCAAATCTAGTAGCTACAGACAATAGGACCCAATGTGAGAAGTTGGTCATATCGCGCTCAAAACCCTAGGTTAGACTAGGTTGTGGTGTAAAGCTACCCGGACCCGCCCGGCGTAACCAGTAACCACAACAAAGTATAATGTGAGAGGTTGGGGTGCATTAATTTACTTAATGCCACATGATAAGGTTAAGTTAGTTTGACTGATGGCACTTAACCGATATGACATGAATGGGTAGGTTAAGTAAGACCCGACTTGATTACGTAAAGACACTTAACCATATAACATGATGAGCGGATGGGTTAGTTTAACCTAAATGGGTCGATAACACCCGACTGGGATAACGCGATGCGTGGTAGAGTTAAGTAAACCCACAAGAATGATTCTTAACCATTATAAATACAACTAGTGGATGGGGTTAAGTTAACCTACACTTAACCAATCTGACTCGTTAGCTTGATGAGATTAAGATAAACTATATTTAACCAATCTGACACGGTAATTTGATAGGGTTAAGTTAACCTATACTTAACCAATCTGACACGATAATCTAGGGTTAAGTCATGAACGTCTTGATATACTTAACCAACTTGATACATGGTTTGTAGGGCTAAGCCTTGAACTTTAATACTTAGCCAATTCTGACATGATTCGTAGGCGGGGTAAGTCATGAACTCGAATGACAACACTTAACCCATCAGACAAAACGCTAGTTCAGGGGACTAAGTGGAAAATCGTAGTAAATAAGGATAACGGTAAGGGAAACTAAGTGATAAACCTTAGTTAAGGATAACTAAGTAATAATTCGTAGTCAAGAGAATTGGACCAGTTCACAAATAGATGAGTAACCTGATACAGTAGGTCATCGTTTAAAATGAACACACGAGGAGGAGCGAATGTTTATCTGACTTAGATAAAGGCTCCAGCGAACTGGGTGACGAAGCGGTAGCTTCAGGGGACATGAGGGTACTTTTGGTATCCCTCTGTGAGGTTGCAGATGATCCTTCTGGGCTCACAGAGGTTAAGGTATGCGGTAGTAGAACCAAGGGTATGCCTTGGTTGCTGTGCGAGCAACCTAAAGACTGGGGGGATTAGCGTGGAGTCGGCGATACCTGGTTTAGCCCTGTGATAGCACGTCGTCGACTACCTACCATCTATAGTCAATCGTGTACATATGCGGAAAGGCAGAGAACTCCCAACAGACCATATACTTGCTATCTAGTTATGGGTGAGGTGGGTCAATAGGAAAGTGGGGCATAGGTGGCCGTAGTATAGTTCTCGTGCATGATTTTCTTGGATTGCCTTTCAGTAGTTGAGGAAGGGGTCATGTGGGACCATAACCACCGGTAGAAAAGCAGACCTCGATATCTGCATCGGCAGATAACCTAAAATCTCCCTATCGAGTTATGTATTTCTTGATTAGCCCTGTCACTGGACTCGGATGGCACATTGAGATACATGTGCATCTAGACATGAAAAACGATTCACGGTACATACGGGAAAAAGGGCATGGTTGACGGGTAGCGTAATCCCTAGTGGTCCTAGGTGGCTTAAACCCAAACTGAGTTACGAAAATGTTTAGTAAGTAGCGTAATCTCTAGCGGTCCTAGGTGGCTTAAACCCAAAGCCGAGTTATGAAAACGTTTGGTAGGTAGCGTAATCCCTAGTGGTCCTTGGTGGCATAAATCCTAGCCGAACATTCGAGAATTCATGGTGACAGTCCAAACGAATTTCAAGGATAATGAAACTACGTTGAAGTAGTATAGAACTACGTAAGGAAACCCGTAGGATGTACGACAAAGGACTAAGCATATACATGGAAATAAACATACGAGTTGGGAAAACCTACATTAGGTTGACATGGACCATTTCATGACATTTGGCAAGGACCATTTTGTAGCTAACACATGACACGGGCTGGGATACCGGTATGGAAGGTGCAGGGCAAATATACTTGATAGAACCTTGGGATGTTATACTCGATAAAACCTTGGGATGTTATACTCGATAGGACCTTGGTATCTTATACTTGATTCATAGTGACCATAGTTTATCTTGATACAGTAGTTCATCTTGTTAACTTAGTTTAGCTTGTCTATCTTGTCATCATCCTTATGTTTACTTTCAGTTTATGCATGTCATGTTACCTTTACCTGTTTTTATGCTGGAAGTAGATAGGACTTACCAGTCTTTATGACTGACCTCGTTTCTTTCGTCTCTTTGTCTTCCGTTCCCCCCCCCCCAGGTTTTTGGGGAGGAAATACTGTTATTTAGCTCGGACTCCTTCTGCTTCAAGGTCATCATGTATGGCTTGGATTTTTCTTGGCTATGGCTGCTTTACCGTTTTACTTGGGGAATATTCTATGACTGTAGTTTTATGCTTCTTTAATTATTGCAAGACAGGTTTCCAATGTAATGGCTTTTAAAGGCATTTTGATGTAAAAGGCTTCAGACCTTATAATTTCATGAGGAAATGAAATTTGGTTTTTCTTCTGCTGTTTTTATATGTTTTGTCTTGTAATATTTCTCTGCATGTTTACCTAGACAACGCCCCTCCAAAGCTAGTGCATTCTCTTGTGAGTGATCCTGGCGGAGGTGGGGTGTTACAGTGTAAGCGCTAATTATTTATATTTAATGCTTATGCGGTTTTGTGGTGCACTCTGAATGACAGTTGATTATTTATCATGGTTATTTTATACATGTGTTGTAGAAAATCCCTATAATTAACATTATATGGTAATTGATTGAGCCTCATTCCAATTTTGAAATAGAAATATTTGAATAGAAATACTTGAAATAGAAATATTTGAAAAAGAAATATCTGAAATAGAATATTTGAAAATAGAAATATATGAAGCCTTGTTGATTAGATTAACGCAATTTTGACGTAAACGATATTTATATCGATTTTATTCAATTTTAAATGAATACTGAAAAGTGATTTCAATAATCGAATATTTTAGAAAATAAATTCGAATGGAATATTTTAGAAAATAAAATCGAATTGAAATTGAATAGAAAATGAATTCGAATTGAATTGAATAGAAAATGAATTCGAATTAAAATTGAAGTGAATAGAATTCAAATCAAATTAAAATTGAATTGAATAGAATTCAAATCGAATTAAAATTGGATTGAATAGAATTCAAATCGATTTCAAATTGGATTGAATAGGAATTCAGATCGAATTGAAATTGAATTGAATAGGAATTTAAATCGAATTAAAATTGAATTGAATAGAATTCAAATCAAATTGAAATTGAATTGAATCGAATTGAAATCGAACTGAAATCAAATAGAAATGAATGTAAAAAGGAATTATAAAGGAAAAATTCAATTTTGATTTGAAATCAAATAAGAAGTTGAAATCATTTTGAAAATGAATTTAAAACGATTTATATAGTATGTTTTAAAAGGAAACCGACGAAGTATATATTATATATATAATATAATGGCTTGAATAGAACGCGCCGCGCTGCGGTATTTCGTGAATTTCGACCATTGACTTCGAGAAGACATTACGGGAGATCCGACCGTTGGATTCTCCTAAAACTGGAACTGTTGGGTTCGTATCGAAAAGTGCTTTCTAATGAATATTAGAGATTTGAAATCTAACGGTTGGATTTGGAATCATGTCTAAATCAAATTTGGAAAAGGTCGCTGTAAGTGCAGTTCGATGGCCGTTGATGGAAATCGACTGTACGGGCCTTGATAAAATTATTAAAAATAGTAATAATTTGTGTAAAATCATAAGAAATGTTTTGGGAAGAATTGGGATAAAACTCCATATTTGAAAATATAAAAATAGATTTTTATCGAAATGAACTAGTTTTGAACTAGAATTATAATTCTATTTATTTTTAAACAAATAAATTGGATTTGAAATGGTTTGATAATAACCAGAATTTCCAATAATTGAATTGGAATGGATTTGAATCGAAATTGTCTTTGGAATATTTCGATGTTGGTTTTCGTAATGATACATGTATTGTTATGGAAATTTGAAAGATATATTTATATCGTTATTTCTAATACGATATTTGTTAGTTGTAGAATTTGATATTGAATATAAGCCGGTATATTTTCTATTTAGAGCCTTGTATTTAATATCAAATGTGATTTGGGTTTGTCGTGAATGGTTTCTTCATTAACACTATTTTTAAGCCTAATTGAGAAAAAGATAAAATCTTTTTATTTAGATTAAATGAAGTGTACCAATTAAATGATATTTAATTGGAATTGAATTGGTATTGATTTTTAGGTTTATCGTGAACAGTGTTTTAAATAACACTTGTTCTTTAACCTGATAATTAATGGAATGTGATTTTGGGTTTATCGTTAACCGTGTTTTAAGTGACATTGATTCTTTAACCCAGTTAAAGATTAAAACTAAGTGGACTTTTAATGAATCTTTAATTAGATTGAAAAGATCGAGAATGGAGTATCACCAGTTTTGCTCCAGGCGATAGTTAAATCTTTAATTAGATTTGAACATGAAATGGTAATTGAATTTACCAATAACACCGTGGTGTTAGATATGAAGTATTACCAGTTTTACTTCATGGGATGAATAGGTTAGGATTGGGAAATTAAAACAAATGATTTTTCGGTAAGGTTCGTTAATCCCGGCTAGTTTGGATAAACCATAATTTGGTTTGAATTGATATTCAAAAGAAGATTAAAGAATAAATTTAAAGAATTTATCTGTTATAAAATTAATGGGAACCTTTCCCTAAGAATGTGAAATTTAGAAACTAACTGTGGGTTGGCTAAGATGAATGGTTACCTGGGTATTGATCTGATGTTGGTTTCGGCTTTCGGGGTTAATATTTGGGGGATTGTTCTCTTACTAATTTACGGTTAGTGACTGATGAATTGGAATGAGGCGTATGTTGTGTTTATGTAACACTTGTTTATTATATACGCGAGTTATTCAGAAAGATCGGGTTTATCCCATTCTGAATAACTGATTCGACGATTAGTCGAAGATGAAGACGGTGGTTGAAAACCGGAGGTCTTCACGTCGTTTGGATAATTACTGATGATCTTGATTGGGTCGTACACCCAAGAGGAGGGAATCTGTTGGTGATCGTCTAGACGTATTTGGAGATCGATTGATATGCGGGGTACTAGGTACCCTCGGTTTCGTTCAGACCCAGAACAGACTAGTAGATGGATTGTTTGTCTGACATTGGATATCATTCTGTGTGATTGATGGATATCGGTTGCAAGGAGTGGTTTGTCTGTGTGGCGTGCTAAGATGCGAATGATCAAGGCTTCTTTTGAAAAGCAGAGTCTTGTGGTTGATGATCAAAGCACGGCCTGTGTGGCATAGCTTTGCGTAACGTTGATTCGCGAACCTCACACCCTGGTAGTGAACCATAAACGGGAGAAGGACCTCAGGGAGGGCATGCATTTCCTTCTAGTTAGAAGTGGCGTCAATGGTTTTACACACCCTGACGATTTGACTTACGTGGTTGTTGCTGTTGCGAGGCACCTCAGATATATCGGTGACTATGTGAAGCTGATGGAGTCATTTGTTGGCTCATTTACGCCCCAAAGGGCGGGGAAATGCAGTGTTCAGGAATTTTAATTCACATCGGTGGACCAGCCCTGTAGCTCCAATGGTCACTCGAGCTCTGACCTGAGACTCAGACTAGACAGTCTCGAATCGGTAGAGGACTATCTTTTGCCTCGGTTCATAGATGGAAATCCAATTTCCAAATATGATATGTGCGGTTTTGATTGTAAACCTATATATGGTGACATAGTGGCATGGGACGCTCATGTCGCCTATGATTGATACTTATGATTTGAAGTTGTTCTATACACTATGCACTGATAATAGTATCAAATGATTTTTTTTAAACGTTTTGAAGCATGCATTGGCTATTATAAGGTAAAACCCTATCCTCCGGCTTGCGTTGCATTGTGTGATGGGACCTAGGTCTTATAATAACTTCATTGTTCTTTATTTAGCATTGCGCTGTTGTTTTATGCACTGGTATTCTTAGGAGGAAACCCGTTCCGTGTTATACGGCGTGGTCCCTTGATTTACCTAACTTTAAAATAAAGTTTTAAATAACTGTTTTAGTTCTCACACCCGTCACATGACTAACCTGGAGTTTATTGTTTTAATCTAAACTCTGGGTGCCCTTATTTTGACATGGGCAGCTAGTAGTTTTGGTTTGCAGATTTATATTCATAGGATCCTGATTTACAGCTGGAACGATACTCGGAAAGCTCTGTATCCGTGTATTACTTCTAGTTCTGTATTGTATTATTTTTCGCTGCTATGTAATTTATTATAATCTCTAATATTTTCTGTTGTATGATATTTGTTTATACTCTATATATTCGTGTAATCTGATGGAATTGTTGTAATTAACAATGAAATGTTCTTCTGTCTGTGTTATGGTTTGTCGTGTTCTCAAAACAATCAGGGGTTTCAAACGGTCTTGATCGGTTTAGCGACTAATTCAGATCGAGTGAAATTCACGGTCGTTTCAGTTGGTATCAGAGCTTTGGTTGACAAAGCTCAGAGAACAAGACACGTTAGAACCAAACGAAAGAATTCATCAGAAATTGGATTATAATTTCCAATGGGAATGACTCGTTAGAGATGGGATCAGTAGTATCCTAGAATGAGTGTGAAGAGTGTGTTTTTAAAATGAAAACCAGTTTGGTTTTGAAAATTTAAAATCAATTATTCATATTTGATCATTTATTTTATATTAATTTGGACTATCCAGTATATAAAGATTTTGTATATACGCCTGATCCACATGTATTCGAAGTTTTAATATACTGGATAGATATAGAATCACACTCTAGTCGCTTGGAAATGATTCTGATGATTGACGGGTCATCATCAGAATTTATTTTCGTGTTTCGAAAGTGGGATTTCTATATATTTCCAATTGACTGGTGTGAGAGCCAAAAATTAGATAGGGCTTATTGTTGTGATTTGGCATCAAAAATCTGATTTTTTTTAGACTATGTATCAAAGTTATGAATTTGAAAAGCTAATCAACTAGTTGATTGCTGATTGTGTTGTTTGATTATAGTTTGATTCATAAATTTGAACCATATAGCCAATTTGAACCAAATAGTAAATCGTATTGAAATCTTGTCGCATTTGCATGCATATACATGTACTTACATTGAACAGGTCATAGCAAAGAGGATAGAGCAGAAGAATAAAATTGTTTGCCCAACAAATAGGTACATGTTTACCATAATTTACTGTTTTGTTTGGGTGATGATGATTTTATGAGCCGATTGGCTTTTTCTTTTTCTTTTGGATTGAAGAAGGCCATGGGAGGCTATATGAAATATCCCGAAGTCCCCGGTGTAGGGGAGGTTAGGGCGAAATTTTTCGAAAATTAAGGGTGTTAGCCAAATTTTTGAAAATTTTGCAAAGTTCTTAGAAACTGAAAAGTTGAAGAACTTAAGCCGTAGTGAAAATAATGAAAGTCGAGTTGGTTTATAAAACAACTTTCGGCTTCGTTCCTTTTTGGAGACGAAAATTTTTAAGTGGGGGAGATTGTAATAAACCGGAAATCCGGGCCAATTTAAAAAATTTATTTTTGGCAATTTTAGTGAATTTTGAATATGTAAAATGAATATTTTAAATAATATCGATGATAAATTTATTTTGAATTGAATTAGAACGCAAATATTTATATACGTCGTCGTTAGAATATAAATAATTATTTAAATTATAAAAGGAATTGAAAATGGCGCAGTAGTTTGAAAATTCGATTTCAAAATTCAAATGAATGTACCAGGTGCAAAATAAACCGGATTTTAGCGAAACCAAAAATATTTGAATCTAATTGATAATATCTTTCCAATGAATCCGAAAAATTGAAATTTCATAGAGGGGATCAAAAGTTATGTCTAGTTGAAAATTCAGAATAGTCGCTATGGAATTCTGGCCCTTAAAAATGGAAATTTTGCAAACGACCTCGGTTTTCGACGAAACCACTGTTGTTGGATCCGTGATGTCAAATTATTACTAGGTTTCAAAATTCATAATGTTTTGAATCAATATGTGAGCGTGGCAAAGGAAAACGGGTTTGACCAGTTTTGGTTGATTTTAATCGACTGGAAAATGACCATTTTTCAAATGGTCTCAGAATTCGATGAAACTAGTTTTGTTAGGACCGTATCATCAATACGAAGCTAGAATATATTTTTCGGAAATTTTTAGAGTTCGTATGTGGCCCCAGTAAATTGAAATGTACGTTCAAATTGAATATATATAGATTTATATTTTAATTTGAAGAAAAAACTATCAAAACAGTCGAATCGGCCTATGAAACATATCCCATTGTGTTCGGAATGTGGGTAATTAGCTAGGGGCGACAGTCGTTAGGTTAGATTTGGGGTAAGGAGCGATTAACAACTAAAGATGGAACTAATTATTATAATATAATATGTAAATATATATATCCTCCTCCAATAAGGGAAACCCTAATGTCCCATTCTCGTTTAACAGAAGCCGCCGCCACCCAAATTAAAGAACCCATATCGCTCGAAAAAGAAAACCTAAATTGCTCATCATACATCTCGAATTAGACCACTACTGTTTAGAGAAATTTGAAGAGAAAAGTGAGAGCTTCTAATTGGTACTAGGGTGACGAGTTGGAGCAGCCTGTAGCGCTAGATTTCAGCCCTCTTAGGGCACGGGTTTCGAAGAAAAATCATGCGAGAGGGGGGTTCGAATGGCACAGGGTGGTGGTCGATGGAAGATGGGGCTCCGGTGGTCGGAATGACGTGCTCCGATGGTGGTCTCGATTAGCGTGGCGGAGGCCGTGCTCAACCCTAGGAAGCGACCGGTTTTTTGGTGCTCCAGGTTTTGAACGTGGGTGGATTTGGAGTTTCTCGTCAATAGGGAAATGATATAGATGAAGACCAGTGCAGTGTAAATTTTGAAACCTATAAATAATTTAATATGAATAGGATTGTTTAGAAAAGGAAAAATATACATTGTTTAAAAAGGTAAAATATGGTTTATATAAAATAAAATCAGTTTGTTTATAAAAAATAAAATCAGTTTGTTTATATAAAATAAAATCAATTTGTTTATGTAAAATAAAATCAGTTTTTTTATATAAAATAAAATCAGTTTGCTTATAAAATAAAAATTAGCATTGTAGTAATAGCAGTGTTGGAAATGTGATTTCTAAAATAGGGTTTATAGAAATAAAATGAATTTTTTAAAAAATATTAGTTTTATAATATAAACATCATTATAAAAATATAATCTTTATTATATGTAGAGCAAAATAAAAATATGATTTTATTTGAATAGAAGAATAATAAAAATATGATTTTTAGTATGTGAATAGCGCTGTTTAAAAATATGATTTTTAACATAAATTTCATGAAGTAGATTGCGTTGGAATTAGAGCAACGAATCCGAGTGATAATAAATAATGGTGGAGTGGGATCCCAAAGGTGATAACTCCTCACTTTTAATTTATTTTCTAGTTGAAATATATACTAGGACGTAGACGGTGTTTAGTAGAACCCGACACCTGTCGTCCACAAGCAATGGACGACTTGTTTTTTTGATTGTTATGTGGTGAAATTTGATTGTGTGATGTGGAAAGAAATAAAATATGTTATAGTGGAAAATATTTTATAGTTAAAAATATAATTTTTAACATGTATATAAAATAAATATTTATAAATGAATCGAACGTTTTGTTTATATACACTAATTTGACTGATATTGATTGGGACGATAAATTTTACACATAGCCCAACTGCACAAATAAAATCTGTGTTTGATTGATTGAAACCCCACACGGGTATTGGGATGATATATTACATACATTAATCCCAATAATTAGTTGTATGTCGATCGATGGATTGACAGACTGTGTAAGCGCTAATTATTTATATTTAATGCTTATGCAGTTGTGTGGTGCACTCTGGATGATGGTTGATTATTTATCGTGGTTATTTTATGCATGTGTTGCAGAAAATCCCTATAATTAACAATATATGGTAATCGATTGAGCCACATTCAGTTTTGAATTAGAAATATTTGAATAGAAATATTTGAAATAGAAATATTTGAAAAAGAAATATTTGAAAATAGAAATATATGAAGCCATGTTGATTAGATTGACGCCATTTTGACGTGAACGATATTTATATCGATTTTATTCATTTTTAAATGAATATTGAAAAGTGATTTCAATAATCGAATATTTTAGAAAATAAATTCGAATGGGATATTTTAGAAAATAAAATCGAATTGAAATTGAAACTGAAATTGAATAGAAAATGAATTCGAATTGAATTGAATAGAAAATGAATTCGAATTAAAATTGAATTGAATAGAATTCAAATCGAACTAATATTGAATTGAATAGAACTCAAATAAATTGGATTTGAAATGGTTTTGATAATAACCAGAATTTCCAATAATTGAATTTGAATGGATTTGAATCGAAATTGTCTTTGGAATATTTCGATGTTGGATTTCGTGATGATAAAGGTATTGTTATGTGGAAATTTGAAAGATATATTTATATCGTTATTTCCAATACGATATTCGTTAATCGTAGAATTTGATATTGAATACAAGTCGGTATATTTTCTATTCAGAGCCTTGTATTTAATATCAAATGTGATTTGGGTTTGTCGTGAATGGTGTCTTCATTAACACTGTTTTTAAGCCCAGTTGAGAAAAAGATTAAATCTTTTTATTTAGATTTAATGAATATTTAATTGGGATTGAATTTGTATTGATTTTTGGGTTTATCGTGAACAGTGTTTTAAATAACACTTGTTCTTTAACCCGATAATTAATGGAATGTGATTTTGCGTTTATCGTGAACCGTGTTTTAAGTGACATTGATTCTTTGACCCAGTTAAAGATTAAAACTAAGTGGAGTTTTAATGAATCTTTAATTAGATTGAAAAGATCGAGAATGGAGTATCACCAGTTTTTCTCTAGGCGATAGTTAAATCTTTAATTAGATTTGAACGTGAAATGGTAATTGAATTTACTTATAACACCGTGGTGTTTGAAACACCCCACCTCCGTTAGGGTCACTCTAAAAGGGAATGCCCTAATTTTGGTGGAGGTTTATAAGTATAAATCACAGATATGCAAGACAAATATAATAACACATATTTTTGAACAGCGGAAAACAACAACTTTTATTTCATTAAAATACGTGTTACACCAACCATACCATAATTGTCTTACAATACTTCCAAAAACATAACATCTTCATAACTGTCCTGATTACATTTTTTAAAGAAGCATAAAGAAAACATAAATAAACTGCAAAAGTCCCATAATTGTTGTCCAAAGCCATAGTCCAAAACGAAAAGATCCAAGCAATACATTCTTTCTCTTCAAGCTGGATATGAAGGCTGGTCAAGCTGCGGTATTCCCTCCCTGTGGACCTGGGGTGGGAAACGGAAGAAAAGAAGACGAAAGAAAAGTAGAGTCAGACATAAAGCCTGAGTAAGTCTAGGACTATTCAGTCTATGAACAAAGAACTGAGTATGATAAGTATAAACTAGAAATGGAAAGCACCATAAACTAAGTTAAGTTGTCTAGGGTCGAATATACTATCGTACCCCATATTAATCTCTTTACCCATATAAACTAGTTCCCAACAGGCACCCCATAATCAGGGTGAAGTGATCCTTTTTCTGATGATCGGCTCCTACTCGCATAGTTACATGTGTCTTACGGCCCCCGATGTTGTAGTTACCTATGCTGGTCCCACCATGGGGTGTATCAAGTCCCATGGTGGCGGCTCGACACAATCCTAGAATGCACAGGTATGCTACTGGTGCCCAGTGCCTTATTTTTCTGCGCCGGAGTATGTGCACGCCCGCACCCCGTTAGAACCTACACTGCTGCACCATCGCTGTCGATTTGACTTCTTACAGTCAGCCCAGTAATCGTGCCCCACCCTGCCTAGTTTTAGGGTATCATGATACCTTGTAGGGTTACTGCTGAAAAGGGTCCCCCGCTACTAGGTTTTTCTATTTCTAGCCAACATGCTAAGTTGGTTAAGTGTTTTATAAACCTAACCCCCAATCAGTCTGTTTAGTTTAGCATGTTCCATTTTGATTAAGTCTTAATTCACTTAATCCTATCAATCCTGACTCAGCCTTAATTGTCTTATTAAAGCCTTGACCTCTCAAATTAGACAGATATTGTTGTGGCTGCCTATTGCCGGTTGGGTCCGGGCAGTCTTACGCCACAACTCAGTCTAACCTCGGGTCCTTATTGGGCTCCGTGTTTAACCACCCACACTGGATAGGTATTGTTGTGACTACTGGACAGCCGGGCGGTTCCGGGCAGGTTTACATCACAACTTAATCCAACCTCGGGTTAAACACATCGTATTTTCTACATTTACATATTTTGTCTCTTTTCTTTTTACATGTAAATATTTGCGGCCCATTATTCAAATTTCTCTTTATTGGTTAAAGTTTTATTTATGCCACTTAATTGTTTTTCAAGGTTATTGGCATGCGTCAAACATGCCAACACATATGTTCTATATTTTAACCCAAACGTCATTACCCCTGTTTTACAAGTTCGCTACAGTATAAGATATGTTGGGTTTAACATTTAAACCCAACTTAGCCATATGAAAAAGGGGAGGCTTATAACATGGTGTTTATGAGGTAACATAAAAAGGGAAGTGTGAACGCATGAACTTGCAACGAACGATTCAATTAACATAAAGTAGGCAAATGTGAACTTGCAATTGTAACATCATGGCATAACAATACTTAAACATGAATCATTTTATTCATATAATCATGGAATAAACAATACTTAAACATGAATCATTCTATTCATATGATTATGGCATAAAAAATATATAACATGAATTATTCTATTCATATGATTATGGCATAAACAATACTTAAACATGAATCGTTCTATTCATATGACTATGGCATAAACAATACTTAAACATGAATCATTCTATATGATTATGGCATAAACAATACTTAAACATGAATCACCCTATTCATATGACTATGGCATAAACAATACTTAAACATGAATCATTCTATATGATTATGGCATAAACAATACTTAAACATGAATCATCCTATTCATATGACATGGCATAAACAATACTTAAACATGAATCATTCTATATGATTATGGCATAAACAATACTTAAACATGAATTATTCTATTCATATGATTATGGCATAAACAATACTTAAACATGAATTATAGGTTCAACTAACCATGTAAACTTGAAATTAAGAATCTAACTAAATTAGATATCATTATTATTGGCACATGGTCTTGACTAGAAATATAAGCCTATATCTTTATTTAGGCATAATATAAACTAATCAAGTTCATAAAATCACTACATGCTAACAAAAAGGTACTTACTTTTGTCACTAATACAAAAGTATGGTTCAACTAGAATTATCCCAACCTAATTCTTATATGAATCATGGTTTTTAATCCATTTATAGGATTATAGCATAAACATATTCTATCTATGTAAACTTGCAAGTGGAATGTAATTCTAATGTAATTCTAATGTAACTTATGTGTCACATATATTATCATATGATTATGATAACAACATAAGCCTAAAAACATGTTTTTCAATTGGGCATAGTAACAAACATAGTTTAGTCATGTTCATAAAATTAATACAAGTTCACAAAGATGCTTGCTTTTGTCACAAAAGCATGATTTTTATACTTGAACTATGATGCCAATTCCAACATGACTTTATATGAATCATAATACTCAAATGGACCAAATTACACTAAAGATGACCATAGAATTATACATCATGTTGGCATAACAATAAATCATATACTTGCACGAATTTCAAATAAACTATTACAACATATAGTTGTTACTTTCAACATGAATCATATACTTGCAATTATCAAATGAGTGTTTGTAAATATCTACCACAAACATGTAGTTTTCAATATGAATCATATGCTTGCATGAATCCCAATTAAAATTCCACAACATGTGGTTGTCAACATAAATCATATACTTGTATGAATCCAATCGTACACCATAGCATTGACAAATCGTTTAGAATCAAAATAACATACAAATATAAGTTATTATCGCCACAATTCCATTTTGTTTTTAACTTCCAACACAAATCGCGTACTTGCAAGTATCCAATCGTATACCATAATATTCCCAAATCGGTAAGCATCAAAGCAACATACAAATATAGATTATTATCGCCACAATTCCATTTCTTACTTTACACAAATCAACAGAATTATTTAATTCACATCAGAATAGCACTCTACTTACAACGTATGACGAATCTTCAATTCAGGAATCTGAATTCTAAATTTAGAGATGCTATCCTTTGTTGTAGGCGTTGCTTTGATTTGATTAATGTTGCTTTAAGCTTTTGATTTATCTCCTAATTGTCTCTCTATTTCTGGCGGCTATCCTCAGTCTCTCCTCAGCAGCATGACGGTCTCATCTCCATTTTAGTTTGTGTGAATTAGGGTTAGTCTTAGGTCCTTTTTATAGAGTTTGTGAGTTGATTTAGACCGTCGATGAAGCTTGGTTTAATAATAGCCGTTCGTTCAGAGGAGAGGCCAATCAGGAGCTGACACCTAGCCCTAGTGACAAGGCAAGGCTCAGAAAATCGACCAAACACAGACCAGGCCAGCCAGGGTGGGGTGGGTTCGACCTGGCTCAGGGGCCAGGTCGACTCCCCAGTCGACCCCCAGGTCGACTCTAGAGTCGACCTGCCTGGGGCAGGTCGACACCTAGGTCGACTACCAGGTCGACCTGGCCTGGCAGGTCGACCCTAGGGTCGACCCCTAGGTCGACCTGGTGGGTTTGGGCGGGAATTTTCCCGCTTACTCTGGTTGGGCTGAAATTCAAATCTGTTTTCGAAATTTGAATTTTCTGAAACTTCATCGGGCAATAATTTTGTCATACGGGCTCCGTTTTCGAAAACTCGGACTCTATTTCGCGTATTTTTCCGAGACGAACGCAATGGCATATCCCGTTTCCCTTAATACTTTGATTTTAAATTTATTATACTTTAATTTGTGAATTTCACTGTTTTAAAATACTAGGGGTGTTACATTCTCCCCCACTTAAAAGGATTTCATCCCGAAATTTTAAAGTTCAGGAAGAATGTACATCCTAACATCCAAACATCCATCTACTCATCCATCAAACACGAGCATCCATTGTCCTTAAAAGACTTCTAATGCTTCATGATAATATGCGTAGTGTGTGTGTACATGTACTTATCTAATGCAAAATCAGGCGGTCTACTGATTCACTTGACCTCCTTAATGCGAATTATGTAAGTGCTATGAATCCATTATGTATGCAAATCCTCCTATTCATGATTCTACATGAGTGCACAATCATTCATACAAATGCAACATCCATATGACACATATTAAAGTTCAACCATATACGAATGCAAACATATATGCATATGCAATATGAAGTGATTGAGCTGATCTAAAACCTAGATTGTGTGTGTATATGCAACCACGAGCAACCACTAGCAATCACTTGCAACCACTTGCAATCATCATCCATAACATGTTTCAATTACATGTTTTCATCCAAAGGGTTTCTACCTAAAAGATAGGGTCGAGGAGATATACCTAAAAAGATAGATAAAAGCGCAACTTAAGGAAAAAGGAAAGATCAAAGATGTACCCTCGAAAAGAAAAGGGTAGGCCGCGCGTATTCTAGCTTCAGTTTCCCAGGTTGCATCTTCTTCGGCGTCGCTCCACTGAACTTTGACGAGCTTGACTTTGCGGTTGCGTAGTTTCTTAACTTCCGTTCCTAATATCCGGGTTGGAACTTTCCTTACGGTTGCTTCGCGTTCCACTTCAGCTTCTTCTAGGATATTTGGCTCTACCACTTCAGCAGACTCATGTAGACATTTTAGGTGATGTGAAACATGGAAGACGTTGTGAACTCCGGCCAATTTTTCGAGTAGCTCTAATCTATAGGCCATTTTCCCAATTTTCTCAATAATAGGAAATGGTCCTACCTAAAGGTATAGTCGAATGATAGAAGCAAGTAAAAACTTTATGCCCATTAGGCAATGTCAAAACTGGAAATCTATGTCACATATATATTGATTAGGAGAAGAACTCTCTAAGTATCAGCCCCGAAGACCGAAATCAACATCAGACTGACACCCAAAGAATTACTCAACCCAACCACTAGATTCTAGGAAACTAAGCATGATGGACTCCTTTTAGGTCACAAGGGAGTCCCTTCCTAAGACCAACCTATAAAACCCAAAAAGTTTAGTCAAACCAACGACACCCTCAAGCCCCAACATGTGTTACTAACAGATGAGTCATACTCCCTATGTGGTTTGCAACAGAAATTGGATTGAGAATGGGACCGAGAGGATATACACAAAAGATAGCATGCAAGTAAGCTCTACAGGAAGAGAGGTATCAAAGATATACTCTTAAGAAGAGATATGATGCACGAATCTAGTCTTCAATCTTCTAAGTCGCATTTCCTTGAGCTTAACTCCATTATGCTTTGTCCGTCTTTAACTTCACAATTTCGTAGTTTCTTAATTCTTGTTTCCAAAATATGAGTTGGAACCTATTTCACTGTTGCCTCTCGTTCCACTTTCACTTATTCTCCTTCTAGTATACTTGGCTCAAGCATAACTGCGTACTCATGGTTTCATGCAAGCTCTCCAAAATTCACTAGTGAATCTTGGATCTTGTTCACTTACTAGAAGGTATTCCACATAGATGAATTATCTCTTGAAAATAAACAAATGTCAACTATGTTGCCAAATGTACTTACTAAGGTGATTCTTTACAACTCATGCATAAGCGAAATGAACCTTCTGCCTTAGTGGCGAACACTACTCGATCGGATTACAAATTACCAATAAATGTGTCAAGAGATTCTAGGAAACAAATCATGATAGAACCCTAAAGGTTACCTGCGACTTCGAGGATATTACCAAGGCAAGTCAAGAGTCTAACTACCCTCTTTTCGAAACCGAGATGGTCACCCTTACTGGATAACCACACCATCGCTAGAATCAACCAATGGCCCAAAACAAAGGCACTACATTAAACTCTACGCTTATAATAGAAATTTTCAATCCTACACAGATCATAGACAAATGAGCCGGGCCCCCAATTGGGTTTGAAACAATTAAGGGGTCCTCTATCATACTAGTTCTTAGGTGCAGAGATTCTACTAAAGCAGACGAGATAAAGGAGTGTGATGCGCCGGAATCAAATAAAGTGCGAACGGGGCGATCATAAAGATAAACTACACTTTCTACAGAAGTATTTATACCTCGCTGTTGCAGAGGTGGCGCCTCTAGCACATGAACCTGTGCCCCTGTGGTGGATCCAGCCCTCTGCCCCTGTCCTTGTTTCTTTGGGCAGTCCTTAGACATGTGGCCTATCTCACCGCAAGAAAAACACCCACCATTCATCTTGGCCTTCTTTTTCCGGCAATCTTTTACTAAGTGCCCCACTTTGCCACAAAATTTACACTTCCTCTTCTCTTGGGACTTGTGTTCTTTTCTGCCCTTCTTGAAGTCTGTCTTCTCAGGGCAATTTTTGCTGATGTGTCCAGTCTCCCCACAATGAAAACATTCTCCTTGCTTTCTTTTCCTCTTCCTACAATCCTTGGCTATGTGCCCTTCCGTACCGCAAAAATTGCATTTCATTTTTTCTTGTTTCTTGTTATTACTGTTACAATCCTTTCTTGTTTGACTATTATTCGTCTTCCTACTCTGGGACTCTTCCGCTTGCTGGTTCACGTGGAGGAGGAGGAGTGAAAGCGTCAGCAGCTGGGGAGTAAGGTCTCCAGACATGCTGAAACAGAAAGGATAGGTTCAAAACGAAGGATAAGAGATAGTACCTATGGCTTTGGGGAGGGGACTTTGCCTATTAAAATAAAATAATATTTTATCTTTTAAAAATGCTTCTTTAAATTTCTTTTTGAAAAATAAATTTTCAAAACTTTTTATCTTATCTGGAAAACCTATGGTCTGATACCAAGTGAAACACCCCACCTCCGTTAGGGTTACTCTAAAAGGGAATGCCCTAATTTTGGTGGAGGTTTATAAGTATAAATCACAGATATACAAGACAGATATAATAACACATATTTTTGAACAGCGGAAAACAACAACTTTTATTTCATTAAAATACGTGTTACACCAACCATACCATAATTGTCTTACAATACTTCCAAAAACATATCATCTTCATAACTGTCTTGATTACATTATTTAAAGAAGCATAAAGAAAACATAAATAAACTGCAAAAGTCTCATAATTGCTGTCCAAAGCCATAGTCCAAAACGAAAAGATCCAAGCAATACATTCTTTCTCTTCAAGCTGGATATGAAGGCTGATCAAGCTGCGGTATTCCCTCCCTGTGGACCTGGGGTGGGAATCGGAAGATAAGAAGACGAAAGAAAAGTAGAGTCAGACATAAAGCCTGAGTAAGTCTAGGACTATTCAGTCTATGAACAAAGAACTGGGTATGATAAGTATAAACTAGAAATGGGAAAGCACCATAAACTAAGTTAAGTTGTCTTGGGTCGAATATACTATCGTACCCCATATTAATCTCTGTACCCATATAAACTAGTTCCCAACAGGCACCCCATAATCAGGGTGAAGTGATCCTTTTTCTGATGATCGGCTCCTACTCGCATTGTTACATGTGTCTTACGGCCCCCGATGTTGTAGTTACCTATGCTGGTCCCACCATGGGGTGTATCAAGTCCCATGGTGGCGGCCCGACACAATCCTAGAATGCACAGGTATGCTACTGGTGCCCAGTGCCTTATTTTTCTGCGCCGGAGTGTGTGCACGCCCGCACCCCGTTAGAACCTACATTGCTGCACCACCGCCGTCGATTTGACCTCTTGCAGTCAGCCCAGTAATCGTGCCCCACCCTGCCTAGTTTCTGGGTATCATGATACCTTGTAGGGTTACTACTGAAAAGCGTCCCCCGCTACTAGGTTTTTCTATTTCTAGCCAACATGCTAAGTTGGTTAATTGTTTTATAAACCTAACCCCCAATCAGTCTGTTTAGTTTAGCATGTTCCATTTTGATTAAGTCTTAATTCACTTAATCCTATCAATCCTGACTCAGCTTTAATTGTCTTATTAAAGCCTTGACCTCTCACATTAGACAGGTATTGTTGTGGCTGCCTGTTGCCGGTTGGGTCCGGGCAGTCTTACGCCACAACTCAGTCTAACCTCGGGTCCTTATTGGGCTCCGTGTTTAACCACCAGATTGGATAGGTATTGTTGTGACTACTGGACAACCGGGCGGTTCCGTGCAGGTTTACATCACAACTCAATCCAACCTCGGGTTAAACACATCGTATTTTCTACATTTACATATTTTGTCTCTTTTCTTTTTATATGTAAATATTTGTGGCCCATTATTCAAATTTCTCTTTATTGGTTAAAGTTTTATTTATGCCACTTAATTGTTTTTCAAGGTTATTGGCATGCGTCAAACATGCCAACACATATGTTCTATATTTTAACCCAAACGTCATTACCCCTGTTTTACACGTTCGCTACAATATAAGATATGTTGGGTTTAACATTTAAACCCAACTTAGCCATATGAAAAAGGGGAGGCTTATAACATGGTGTTTATGAGGTAACATAAAAAGGGAAGTGTGAACGCATGAACTTGCAACGAACGATTCAATTAACATAAAGTAGGCAAATGTGAACTTGCAATTGTAACATCATGGCATAACAATACTTAAACATGAATCGTTTTATTCATATAATCATGGCATAAACAATACTTAAACATGAATCATTCTATTCATATGATTATGGCATAAAAAATACTTAAACATGAATTATTCTTTTCATATGATTATGGCATAAACAATACTTAAACATGAATCATTCTATTCATATTACTATGGCATAAACAATACTTAAACATGAATCATTCTATATGATTATGGCATAAACAATACTTAAACATGAATCACCCTATTCATATGACTATGGCATAAACAATACTTAAACATGAATCATTCTATATGATTATGGCATAAACAATACTTAAACATGAATCATCCTATTCATATGACTATGGCATAAACAATACTTAAACATGAATCATTCTATATGATTATGGCATAAACCATACTTAAACATGAATTATTCTATTCATATGATTATGGCATAAACAATACTTAAACATGAATTATAGGTTCAACTAACCATGTAAACTTGAAATTAAGAATCTAACTAAATTAGATATCATTATTATTGGCACATGGTCTTGACTAGAAATTTAAGCCTATATCTTTATTTAGGCATAATATAAACTAATCAAGTTCATAAAATCACTACATGCTAACAAAAAGGTACTTACTTTTGTCACTAATACAAAAGTATGATTCAACTAGAATTATCCCAACCTAATTCTTATATGAATCATGGTTTTTAATCCATTTATAGGATTATAGCATAAACATATTCTATCTATGTAAACTTGCAAGTGGAATGTAATTCTAATGTAATTCTAATGTAACTTATGTGTCACATATATTATCATATGATTATGATAACAACATAAGCCTAAAAACATGTTTTTCAATTGGGCATAGTAACAAACATAGTTTAGTCATGTTCATAAAATTAATACAAGTTCACAAAGATGCTTGCTTTTGTCACAAAAGCATGATTTTTATACTTGAACTATGATGCCAATTCCAACATGACTTTATATGAAT
Organism: Allium sativum; assembly: GCA_030737875.1. Taxonomy (NCBI): domain Eukaryota; kingdom Viridiplantae; phylum Streptophyta; class Magnoliopsida; order Asparagales; family Amaryllidaceae; genus Allium; species Allium sativum. The sequence goes on from CM060916.1 coordinate 42,106,215, forward strand.
CATAATACTCAAATGGACCAAATTACACTAAAGATGACCATAGAATTATACATCATGTTGGCATAACAATAAATCATATACTTGCATGAATTTCAAATAAACTATTACAACATATAGTTGTTACTTTCAACATGAATCATATACTTGTAATTATCAAATGGGTATTTGTAAATAACTACCACAAACATGTAGTTTTCAATATGAATCGTATGCTTGCATGAATTTCAATTAAAATTCCACAACATGTGGTTGTCAACATAAACCATATACTTGTATGAATCCAATCGTACACCATAGCATTGCCAAATCATTTAGAATCAAAATAACATACAAATATAAGTTATTATCGCCACAATTCCATTTTGTTGTTAACTTCCAACGCAAATCGCGTACTTGCAATTATCCAATCGTATACCATAATATTCCCAAATCGTTTAGCATCAAAGCAACATACAAATATAGATTATTATCGCCACAATTCCATTTCTTACTTTACATAAATCAACACAATTATTTAATTCACATCGGAATAGCACTCTACTTACAACGTATGATGAATCTTCAATTCAGGAATCTGAATTCTGAATTTGGAGATGCTATCCTTTGTTGTAGGCGTTGCTTTGATTTGATTAATGTTGCTTTAAGCTTTTGATTTATCTCCTAATTGTATTGCAATTTCTAACGGCTATCCTCAGTCTCTCCTCAGCAGCATGACGGTCTCATCTCCATTTTAGTTTATGTGAATTAGGGTTAGTCTTAGGTCCTTTTTATAGAGTTTGTGAGTTGATTTAGACCGTCGATGAAGCTTGGTTTAATAATAGCTGTTCGTTCAAAGGAGAGGCCAATCAGGAGCTGACACCTAGCCCTAGTGACAAGGCAAGGCTCAGAAAATCGACCAAACACAGACCAGGCCAGCCAGGGTGGGCTGGGTTCGACCTGGCTCAGGGGCCAGGTCGACTCCCCAGTCGACCTGCCTGGGGCAGGTCGACCTGGCCTGGCAGGTCGACCCCCAGGTCGACCTGGTGGGTTTGGGCGGGAATTTTCCCTCTTACTCTGATTGGGCTGAAATTCAAATCTGTTTTCGAAATTTGAATTTTCTGAAACTTCATCGGGCCATAATTAGGTCATACGGGCTCCGTTTTTCGAAAACTCGAACTCTATTTCGCGTATTTTTCTGAGATGAACGCAATAGCATATCCCGTTTCCCTTAATACTTTGATTTGAAATTTATTATACTTTAATTTGTGAATTTCACTGTTTTAAAATACTAGGGGTGTTATAGTGTTAGATATGAAGTATTACCAGTTTTACTTCATGGGATGAATAGGTTGGGATTGGGAAATTAAAACAAATGATTACTTCGGTAAGGCTCGTTAATCCCGGCTAGTTTGGATAAACCATAATTTGGTTTGAATTGATATTCAAAAGAAGATTAAAGAATAAATTTAAAGAATTTATCTTTGATAAAATTAATGGGAACCTTTCCCTAAGAATGTGAAATTTAGAAACTAACTGTGGGTTGGCTAAGATGAATGGTTACCTGGGTATTGATCTGATGTTGGTTTCGGCCTTCGGAGTTAATATTTGGGGGATTGTTCTCTTACTAATTTACGGTTAGTGACTGATGAATTGGAATGAGGCGTATGTTGTGTTTATGTAACGCTTGTTTATTATATACGCGAGTTATTCAGAAAGACCAGGTTTATCTCATTCTGAATAACTGATTCGACGATTAGTCGAAGATGGAGACGGTGGTTGAAGACCGGAGGTCTTCACGTCGTTTGGATAATTACTGATGATCTTGATTGGGTCGTACACCCAAGAGGAGGTAATCAGTTGGTGATCGTCCAGACGTACTTGGAGATCGATGGATATGCGTGGTACTAGGTGCCTCCGGTTTCGTTCAGACCCAGAACGGACTAGTAGATGGACTGTGTGTCTGACATTGGATATCATTCTGTGTGATTGATGGATATCGGTTGCATGGAGTGGTTTGCCTGTGTGGCATGCTAAGATGAAAATGATCAAGGCTTCTGTTGAAAAGTAGAGTCTTGTGGTTGATGATCAAAGCACGACCTGTATGGCATAGCTTTGTGTAATGTTGATTCGTGAGCCTCACACCCCGGTAGTGAACCAAAAACGGGAGAAGGACCTTAGGGAGGACATGCGTTTCCTTCTAGTTAGAAGTGGCATCAGTGGTTTTACATGCCCTGACGAGTATAATTTATGTGGTTGTTGCTGTTACGAGGCGCCTCAGATATATCGGTAACTATGTGAAGCCGATGGAGTCATTTGTTCGCTCATTTACACCCCAAAGGGCGGGGAAACGCAGTGTTCAGGAATTTTAATCCACATCGGTGGACCGGCCCTGTCGCTCCAATGGTCACTCGAGCTCTGACCTGAGACTCGGACTAGACAGTCTCGAATTGGTAGAGGACTATCTTTTGCCTCGGTTCATAGATGGAAATCCAATTTTCAAATACGATATGTGCGGTTTTGATTGTAAACCTATATATGGCGACATAGTGGCATGGGACGCTCATGTCGCCTATGATTGATACTTATGATTTGAAGTTGTTTTATACACTATGCACTTATAATAGTATCAAATCATTTATTTTTAAATGTATCAAGCATGCTTTGGCTATTATAAGGTAAAACCTTATCCTCCGGCTTGCGTTGCATTGTGTGGTGGGACATGGGTCTTATAATAGCTTCATTGTTCTTTATTTAGCATTGCGCTGTTGTTTTATGCACTGGTATTCTTCGGAGGAAACCCGTTCCGTGTTATACGGCGTGGTCCCTTGATTTACCTAACTTTAAAATAAAGTTTTAAATAACTGTTTTAGTTCTCACACCAGTCACGTGACTGACCTGGAGTTTATTGTTTTAACCTAAACTCTAGGTGCCCTTATTTTGACACGGGCAGCTAGTAGTTTTGGTTTTGTAGATATATATTCACAGGATCCTGATTTACTGCTGGAACGATACTCGGAAAGATCTATATCCGTGTATTAGTTCTAGTTGTGTATTGTATTATTTTCCACTTCTACGTAATTTATTGTAATCTCTGATATTTTCTGTTGTATGATATTTGCTTATACTCTGTATATTCGTTTAATATGATGGAATTGTTGTAATTAACAATAAAATGTTCTTCTGTCTGCGTTCTGGTTTGTCGTGTTCTCAAAACAATCAGCGGTTTCAAACGGTCTTGATCGGTTTAGTGACTGATTCGGATCGAGCGAAATTCACGGTCGTTTCATATATTGTAGAATCAATTATTATTGTTTTATTATTTATTATCTACTATATATATTAAATGGCAAACAACTCTGATAATTTATTGCTAAAATTGATCCTTATGAAGGATAAACTGAATTAAATCAAATTTCTTGACTAACATCGAAATTTGAGAATTGTCCTCAATAAAAAATGTAACATTATTGTTTTTATAAATACAAAAGATCTAATTTGAAGTGTGACTTGAACCAAATAAGATATAAGTGTTATGACAAACTACTTGTACATCTTTACTATTAGAAACTATATATGAATCACATATATGTATGTGAATTTGCAGGAATTGCAAAACGAGTAGAAATTTGACAAAAGGACAAATGGACATACGATTGGAAACGAAGCAAATGTTGCTGCATTTTATCCATAACAAAATGCTTCTTGTTCAAAACACTGGCTTAATTGAAGAATTAAAACATTATTGATATGAAATTCCATTTAAAATAAATGCTATTCAGCATCTTGTTTAGAAAAGTTTGAATTTCATATGTATTAAAAGGATAATTGTTGTTCCTTTTATTTAAATGAAATATCTTTTGCAATTGCGCAATTAGTTAATAACTTTATGAAACCTTAACTTTAATATGCTTGTTTGTAATGCAGACTAAATCCAATGATTTAAATCCAACATTCCTTTAGGCATTTTCATTTAGACCATATAAACAAGAAACACATATGAAAACTCCATAATGATGAAAATTTGAATTTGTTATTTCGAATCATACGAAGAATGCAAACCTTGTTTATTAAGTAAAATAACTTAGCAACTTTCACTGGACACATTGAACAGGCTAGTGATGTATTAGGCCTTATACATAGTGATGTATGTGGACAAATGAGTACATCTGCTAGAGTTGGTTTTATTACTTCATTATATTTACTACTGATGTCAGTAGATATGATTGTATGAATTTTATGGAATAGAAATCAGAATCATTTGAAAAGTTTAAAGAATTCAAAAAAGAAGTTCAAGACCAATTTGAAGGAATGTAAAGACTCTTCGAACAAGTCGGGAGAATAATGAAGCCAATAATTTAATGACTATCTATAAGAGTGTGGAATTGTCTCACAACTCACTCCGCCTAGAACACCATGTTGAAATGGTGTGTCTGAAAGGAGAAGTCGCGCCTCATAAGATATGGTACGATAACTCATGAGTCATACAGATCTTCTAATAAATATTAGGGTTATCCCCTTGAAATGGTCGCATTCATACTTAAAAATAATCCTACTAAAATGATACTAAAGACACCATATAAGATATAGATTAGGAAATGTCCTAATGTGTCCTTTCTGAATATATGGGATGCGAGACGTTTGTTAAACACCTTGCTTCTAACTATCTCGGACCCAAATTTAATAAGTATTATTTTGTGAAATATCCAAAAGAAGCAAAACGATATCATTTATATAAATCCTATGAGAATAAAATGTTTATTTCTCAAATTGGTACCCTTTAAATGGAGAACTAATCTGTGAAATACTGATGGGAATAAAAATATAACTCGAAACATCTCGGGAACAACAAAATACCATCGAACCTTGCATGGACAAGGAATTAAGTGGGAGTGACACAATAATTCTAATGTTATATGTTGATAACCTATTACTTATTGTGAATGATGTTAGTTTAAAACAAGAAACATATACTAATTCTACCAAAGAACGTGTTTGGATTAAGAAGTTCATCATTGAACTTAATCCAATGTTGATCCAATGATTTACATTGTGATAACAATGGAGCTACTAATCAAGTCTAGAAACCTTGATCTCCTTATCGATCCAAATATATATATACACATATACATGTATATTTAAGAAATATAATTTCTTATGTGAAATTTTTCATAGAGAAGATATACATATCTTGTAACAATCCGGAAAATCTGAACCAATTTAAAATTTTTAAATTGGCTATTTTAGGGGATTTAAAATATTTAAAATAAATATTTTAAATAATAACGGCGAAAAGTAAGTTTGAATCAACGTTTGAAAATGAATATAATTATTTCTAATTATAAACAAGGCCTGAAATGGCGCGGTAGTTTCAAAATTTGAATTCAAACTTTGACTGACTGTACTGGGTGCAAAACAAAACGAATTTGAGTGAAACTAAAAATATTTAAATATGTTAGTGAATATCGTAGCGGAAAGCAAAAGTTATGGCCAAATGAATTTTCAGAAAGGTCGCTATAGAGTTTATATAGCCCGTGAAAATGGCCATTTTGCAAACTACCTCGGAATTCGACGAAACCAATTTTGTTGGATCCGGGATGTCAAATTATTGTTAGGTTTCAAATTTCATAATTTTTGAAGCTAGTATGTGAGCGTGGCAAAGGAAAATGTGTTTGGTCGATTTTTATTAAATTGGACCGATCAGAAAAGGGCCATTTTTCAAACGGTCTCAGAATTCGACGAAATTAGTTTAGTTGGGACCGTATCGTCAAAACATGGCTAGATTTATTTTTCGGTAATTTTTAGAATCAGTATGTGGCCCCGGCACATTGAAAAGTACGTTCAAATCAAATATTGAATGTTTTATATTTTATTTTGAAGAAAAACCGATTGAAACAGTCGAATGGGCCTACGAAACATATCCCATTGTGTTCAGAATGGGTGTATTTAGCTAGGGACGATAGTCGTTGGGTTTGAATTGGTGTTCGTGTGCGAAAGAGGGTATTTTTGGATTTTTATAATTTGTAAATATAAAAAAAATCTCATTCGTCCACATCAGACTCTCTCTCTCCCCAATCTATTATCATGCACGGCGGAAACCGCAACCCCACTTCCAGGCCATTTTCCGATCAATCCACGCACCATTACCCTTCCCTCTAGTTGAAGATTTTGTAGAGCTCCTCGAGAGCTTTAAATCCATACCAGGGTTCGAATTTTTCATTGAGTATTTCGTTCGTTTGAAGCCTCCAAAGATCAGCCCTTTCGAGCGCCGCCATGAACGCTAGAGACCACCGAGTGGGCCCCACCGTCGTGCGCAGGTGCGCCGTTCCTCCCCCTCCGACGCTGCAAAGGTCGATCGACGAATAGCTACACGGATTCAAAGAAAAATCGAAACCTAGTTTCGAACCCTTCGGTGAGGTAACGGCTGAAAAATATATAAACCATATTATAGCACTTTAAAGAGCTACAGTTTTTGATTTCACTGTAAAAATCATATCTTTTTCGTTTGTTGACGAAATTCAATTAAACAAGAGATAGTGGACTCGTGTGGACATCTTCTACATTCTAGAAGAGACCGCATATTTTTCTGAGCCTTCTGCTATTTTTGGTGGAGTGGAACCCAATGCGAGATTTCTGAACTATAAACGATATGGAAAACGACGATGTATAAATTATATAGTCGATGTATGAGTAATATAAGCGTTGTACACCTCATGTATAAGCATTGTATAAGTTGAACGTTCGATGTATAAGTTATATATGCATTGTAAAAATTATATATGTTTTGAATGGAAGTGAAATATACTTATATATATATATATACACACACGCCCCTCGTCCACAAACCATGCACGATATTTATTGTTTGTGATTGGGGTGAAAATTGGTTGATAGTGAATGGTTGATTTGAATTCTTTGTGGTTGAAATTGATTGATTGTGGTTGAAAAATATCCGTTTGTGGTTGAGAATTATTTGGTTGAAACCACATAGGATTAGTTTGTGGAAATGAAAAAAATATACATGCCGCCCGCATGCGAACTAGATGCATGAAATCCCCATTGTCAAAAGCTGCAAGGCTTTAAGGTAGAGCGAGGAGCCGTACTAGGGACGACCCCGGTTTTAACTACCCTGCTGTTATGGTGCCAAAATTTTCTGAAATATTCATGTGTTAGAATTATTTCCATTTTTGAAATTATTTTCTTATGTTGAAACCGCATTCTTGTGTTGAATAGAAATTCATTCGTTGAATAGAAATTCATGTGTTGAATGGTATTCGTGTTCGAAATAAATTGTTTCTTAACAAAAATCATATTTTTATCATCTATATGAACTATATAAAATAGTCGTGTTTTGAAATAAATTGTTTTGCAATAAAAATCACATTTTTATTATATACATGACTTGTTAAAAATAGTGAAGTGTCGAAATAAATGTTTGTTGGATAAAAATTTCATTTTTATCAAATGTATGAAAAGAATATAGTTTTGAAAGCGAAGAATCGGTTATATATATATATATATAATTGAAATATATCGAATAACGAAGCTGCAGTTTGTGTTTTGAAACCGTGATTTCAAACGATTAGTGCGGGAGATCCGACCATCGGATTTTCCCGAAACCGAAACCTTTGGGTTCGCTTTGGAAATATCTTTCCAACGACACCAACTTTGTAAAGATCCAACGGTTGGATTGTCTGGAATGTTTAATTCAAATCGAAAGAAAAAAAGTGCCAGAATCGATTATATATATAATATATATATATATATATAATTAAATTAAACCGAATAACGATGCTGTAGTTCGTATTTTGAAATCGAAACTTCAAAGAGTGTACCGGGAGATCCGACCGTCAGATTTTCCCAAAACTGGAACCGTTGGATTCGTTTTGAAAAGATCTTTCTAATGATATAAAATTTGTGAAGATCCAACGGTTAGATTTTCAGATATATGTAAATCAAATCTGAAGAAAAACAGCGCAACGACTGGATTATGGCCTGAAGCGTCGTTTAAATAAATTAGCTATTTTTAAATAAATAAAAATAGTGATAAATCGTTATAAAATATTATAAACGATATGGAATGTGAAATTTAGAAACTAGCTGAAGATTAGCTAAGTCGAATGGTTTCCTGGGTTTTGATCTGATGTTGGTTTCGGCCTTCGGGGTTAATATTTGGGAAATCGTTCTCTTACTGATTTACGGTCAGTGACTAATGAATTGGAATAAGGCGTATGTTGTGTTTGCGTAGCACTTGTTTATTATATACGCGAGTTGCTGAGAAAGACCGGGTTTATCCCATTCTGAACAATTGAATCGATGGAGGAAGTCGAAGATGAAGACGGTGGTTGAAGACCAGAGATCTTCACCTCGATTGGATGATAACTGATGTCCTTATTGGGAGGCATCCTGAAATATGGATAATGAGTGGTGATCATCCAGACGTACGTGGAGATCGATGGGTATGCGAGGTATATAGTGCCTCCAGTTTCGTTCAGACCCAGAACGGACTTGCTAATGGACTGTGTGTCTGACATAAGAATTTATTCTGTGTGACTGATAGCCATCAGTTGCATGGTGTGAATTGCCTGTGTGGCGTGCTAAGATGCAGTGATCAAGGCTTCTGTTGAAAAGCAAAGTCTTGTGGTTGATGATCAAAGCATCGCCTGTGTGGTGTAGCTTTGTGTGTAACGTGAATTCGCGAGCCTCACACCCTGGTATGAACCAGAAACGGGAGAGGACCTCAGGGAGGGCTTGCGTTTCCTTCTAGCTAGAGGTGGTGTCAGTGCTTGAACTGGCTGGCATTTATATTATTTTCACCTATGTGGTTGTTGCTGTTGCGAGGCGCCTCGAATATATCGGTCGATTCGGGACTGATGGAATCATTCGTTAGCTCATTTACGCCCCAATGGGCAGGGAAACGCAGTGTCCCGGCATTTTAATCCACATCGGTGGACCGACCCTGACGATCCAAGGGTTTGACTAAGTACTTGCCCTGAGGCTCGGGCTAGGGAGTCTTGAAGTCGGTAAGGACTATCTTTTGCCTTGGTTCATGACGAAAATCCAATTTCCAAATACGTGACTGTGCGGTTTTGATTGTATACCTATATATGGCGACATAGTGGTATGGGGCATTATTGCCGCCTATGATTGATACTTATGATTTGAAATTGTTTTTAAAATATATAAACAGTAGTAATAATATCAAATTCTTTTGTTTTATTCGTATCAAGCATATTTTGGCCATTATAAGGTAAAAACTCTATCCTCCGGTTTGCGTTGCATTGTGTGATGGGAACCGAGTCTTATAATGGCTTCATTTTTATAAAAAGCATTGAGATGTTTAAAAGATTTACTTGTTTTAAAGCACTGGCAATCCAATCGAGTAAACCCATTCCACGAAAGTGGCGCGGTCCTGTGATTAACCATATTATAAATGTGTTAAGTAGATTTCTCACACCAGTCCCATGACTGACTCGAAGTTTGTTTCACTTGCAAACTCGGGTGCCCCTATTTCTACACGGGCAGCCTTGTATTCATGTTTTAGCAGGCTCTTTATGGATAGCTAGAGCTGAAGATGGATTCTATCATTTTTATCTTTTTCTGTTGTTCAGCTCCTATTATACATATTATGTTTGTTTTCCGCTATAGACATTTATATATAGCTGAACTGTATTTGTACTAAGTATGATCCTGTATACTGTGTAACTCTGATGATTACGTTTATCTACTGTATTATTTGTACATTATTTGGTGTATTTATTTAATTCTGTTCTGCTATTATCTATTTATGTGTTATATTCCAAAGACTACCCTTGTCACCGTCAGTACGGGGTTTGGGGCCGTCACATATCTGCAACGTAACAAAAGGTTGTAATGTTGCAGACCTACTAACTTAAACTCTGTTGCATTAGAAGTACGATAGTTACACTAGTTTCATGGTTATACGATACATGAATGACTGAATATAGTGCAAGTGGGAGATTGTTAGAGTTTATCCCCTAGAGGCAATTCATTTGATGTGATTAATAACACTATTGATGTTATTGATTTTTTTTTGAATAAAGGATTCTAATATGTTATATTTACTACGTAATATAAATATCAACATAATAGAAGTCCTTAGAATAATAATATAGAATAATATAGTTCATGTAAATCGCTTGAACATGAGATTATATATTATAATAATAAGTATTGTAATTTTTAAATGTCCCTTGTAGCACCCGGCACTTTTATGTGCCTAAATTTCGACTAAAATCGAAACCCAAACACATCCAAGTATGGAGCGTGTAAATCTGGTACTTGCAAATAAATGAGCATAATCATAATCAGATAACTCACAGCAGAAACAAGATACGATAAAATAGTATTAACTCAAGCAACTACCTTTTCAAAGTAAGTCAATTTGCGAATACCTAGCATGAGAGAGAACGAGAGCCAAAAGCCAAACTTAAACACCTGTGAGAACCAGACCTTCTCTTGAAAACCTAGGTGGTTGTAATGAGGTGGGGTTCAGAACAACAAGATTTTGGTGAACAAGAAATGTACAACACAGATTATAATACACAGATGTATCCCGTTTGGTTCAACCAAAGATGTATGCCTACCGGGGTTGGTGATACTCGCCCAACCATGTAATTATTTAGGCACGATTCTACAACTCTTCCTAAGATAGTATTTCCAAAGTATAAAATTGAGACAGAATGTTTATTCTTATACTTATGAAGACTTTAAGCAACGATTTTACTAATTATTAGATATAGAAGTGAACCCCTAATCGCGGAGTATATATATACACACTTTTCCATTCACTTACCTTTTAACGCCTCACAATCAATGATAGATAGGGAGATTCTCCCCAACACTTAAGACCCTAGGCGGACTATTGGTCACTTAATACCTCTCAATAATCTATTCCATATTAATATAATCTAGGGGGCACTAGCTACGTAATCTATTAGTAAAGGATCCCGTTATTCATGCATATACCCTTGCCCCATATAAGGTGAGAGATGGTATTTTATCACTCGCTGTACCTTCTGGCTGACCTTATAGGATAACCCCCTTAGTCACTAACTACTTCCCATAGGATAGGTAGTCATATCTGACATTTTAAGTTTCCAGGTTTGGGTAGGCAATATACACACATTCCGTTTAGGACCCTTTGACTGAAGGATCAATTCCCAGGTGGACTCTTCAACCCAAGATGCTTAAGACCTATGAAGCGGACTATACGCGAAGGTTATTAAGTTCGTGCCCCCACTAGCCTTGAATATCTTTCCCTATTAGGATAAAATGGGCTACGTCATCAAGTCCTTTCCGTTTATCTTATCTCTACGAAAATATTATACACGCACGATTTACTATCGTCATGGGTTCATATGGTTAATAATATTTTACACTATTAACCCACTAAGTCTAACTTTAACTTCCAAAATATAAGTTCTACATATGTATGAATAAGGAAAGTTATATCTCCTTACCCTAGGATATATTTAATTACCTTCCCTAATTGGACTTAGTATTTAAATAGTAATCAATACCCACTAATCCCCTTTTCTTATCCATAAGTTTATTGTCATTTGTGACATAACGGTCGTATTTCCCTAAGGCAACCATGAATACTGGATTTCCTTATTTTATCAATCCCGAAGTATCTATTTATTGTACACCAACAGCCAATTATTATTCTTATCTATTTATTGGCTATTATATATATATATATATGTGTGTGTGTTTGTGCACGCACCAGCCTCTCATATTAAGTTAGTTTATGTTTACAAATTAAATGAATCAATATTGTTGTTAAACATCTTTCAGTCAAATCGTGAAATAGATCACAAGCCGTTAGCATACAAAAATTTTCTACCCAACCCAGTGCTAAAAAAAAGCATATTCGCTCATAAACTATTCGAGCATAAATCACACAATCAATAAAACAATAATAAATAACGATAAATGATATTAATAAATAAAACAACATTTATCATTATTCGTATACTTAACTCATATCCGACACTATCAACTTAACTATTCTTCATCCAGGATGAGGCCAGGTAAGATAGGTTGTAACACCCCGTAATTTATAACATTAAAATTCACAAATTAAAGTATACTTAATTTTTAGAAGAATTAAGTGAAATGAGTTGCGCTATTATGTTCGTTTCAAAATTTTGGGTCAAGATAGACATTTGGTTTGCACAAAACGGATACCTTATGAAGATGTTATTAAGCCTTGAAGTTTGTATGCATATGAGATAAATATATATATATATATATATATATATATAATTAAATAAATAAATATTCAAAAAAGTTCAAAATAGCGAATCGGGAGGGGGAATAGCTAAACCGCACCGTTTTTGGAGTCGACCCAAGCATTGCTGGGTCGATTGGGGGTCGATCCAGGGTGTTTGACTGTCAACCCGTGGCCCGATTCTCCCTAAGGGCTGATGTGGCATCTGAGTGGTCCTGATGGGTTCTGGGTTAATCTAATAGCTCTAATCATTCCTAGACATCTATATATACATAGCTAAACCTAAACCCTAATTCATTAACAAAGAGGAATGGTGCCTCCATGCTCCTAAAACCTAAAGTGACCTAGCCTCCCACCTAATCAATCAATTCAAAAGAGAAGATAAAGATAACAAATCAATGCCTACATCAATGGAAAGCTTAATCAACTCCAGAAAATCAGATCCCAGAATCATTCTTCTGTTTCTTAAACCACGATTTGTGAGTACAGTTATTTTCAGATATGAAATTTAATTATGATCTTGACATGGGTATAAATCGGAATTGGAGATCTATCTTATTCTTTTTTATCAGATCTGTTTCCCTGTGTAGATCCATCTTATTCTTGTTTATCAGATCTGTTTTTCTGTGTAGATCTATCTTATTGTAACTATTCTGCATCTCTTCCTTCCTTCTGTTCTATAGCCAGGCTACTACAAGCCTGAGCCAAATCTCATAAGAGATTGACACGCGAACGCTAAATTTGGGGAAAATATTGAATGATGCATAATTGGACATAACTGATTTATAACTAAATTGAGAACACAACATAAGTTGTAATTTAAGATCAAGATCTAAGCATACTATATATGACGGTTTATGATTTGGAAGAAGGAGAACTAATGTGTGACAACAAATGACGCCTAATTTGGTGACATAATGCATGTTATAATTCAAGATCTGATTTTGAGGACATAATATATGTTGTATTTTAAGAGCTAGATTTGGGGCATATTTTATATGACGATCTATGATTTGGAAGGAAAATGATATGTGACTTACGCCTGAAAAAACTATATTAAAATAGGGTTAACTATTAATGTGAATAAGCCTAATTTGGATTTTTGGATTTTTGACATACGCGGTAATCAACGGCTATAAATTGGCATAATTCATATTATATATCATGATTTGGGGCTTTTAGAGAATAATTTATATTGTGGTAAATCTAACTAAATTTGGGTATACGTTATGTTGAGAATTATGACCATAATTTAGGCATGTAAAATGAGGCTTAATTTACGATTAGGCAAGATATGTTAATAGAACTTTAGGATATGTTTTAATCTATTAAGTTGCCCAATCCGCTAGATCTGTTGGAATTGAATACTATGATTTGGGTATGTAATCTGTAGGCTCGATCTAAAATAGAGCAAAACATGTTAATGGAACTTTGAATAATATTCAGTAACTTATAAAGAAGTTAATTTGTTGAATTGGCATAATTAATCTGATATTGGCATAATTTGTGAATGAAAACTTTAGCTACAAATAAGAATGCTGAGACACCAAGTTAGACTCAGTTTGCGGTGGAAGCCTACCTCGACCCAACCCGCTTAACCAGCAACCGCAAACTGTCAGTCTAATGTGAGAGGTCATAGGCATAAGGATGCATAGACACGAGGTTAGGTCTGGCTTGTGGCAGAAGTCTGCTCGGAACCGCCCGGCACATTCAGCGGCCACAAGCTACTGACCTAATGTGAGAGGTCTGTGCATTAATATTTAATTAATGCAAATCTAAGATAAATATGATGCCTAAAACGTGTTGGGTGGATAGGGTTAAAACAACTGGACTGATGAATCTAATAAACCCATTTCGTGAATCTGTAGGCCCAATACAAAGTTAGGTAAAACAATCTGTAAGTCTGTTAATCTGTATATCTGATCTGTTAGTCTGAGAACTTGTTAATCTGTACATCTGATCTGTCAGTCTGGAAACCTGTTAACTTGTATGTCTGATCTGAGAACTAGTTAATCTGAACTTTGTACATATGATATCTGTAAACAAGTTAATCTGAAATCTGTTAGTCTGGGGACACAAGGTTAGAAGGGATAATTACTTGTGTCATCTGTTGTTTGGGACACATATTAGTCAGTAACCCTTTCTGGTATCAAAACTATGACCCAACACTAAGAGGGGTCCGGGCACACTTACTATACTAATTGTAAGAGGTTCACTCTGATAATGGCAAGGGGTGTTGATGGCGCATTCCAACCGGGTCATGTGCGTGCATGGATTCGGTCTGCTCTGAGGATGTAAGACACCTTGACATATGTTGTAACAACCCGTATTTTTGAATAACATATTATAACATAAATCAAGGCAGAATTAAACTGAAAACTCTGAATCAAGGAAAACGGGCTATGCCATTGCGTTCTTCTTGGAAAAATACGCGAAATAGAGTCCGAGTTTTCGAAAAACGGAGTCCGTATGACCAAGTTATTGCCCCATGAAGTTTTCAGAAAATTCCAAGCCCGAAAAAAGTTCAAATTCGAATTCAGATTTAAATTTCAACCAAGGCAGAATGGGCGGGAATTTTCCCGCCCCAGGCAGGGCCGACACATGGGTCGACACCAGTGTCGACCCCCCCAATGGGTCGACACCCATGTCGACCCATGGGTCGACACCCATGTCGACCCAGGGGTCGACCACCCCGGTCGGACCAGTTTTTCTAGTGCACCATTTGTGACGTGTTGAGTCTGCTCTAGAAGCTTCTGACGAGATTTGACGGACCTGATGTGTTTTAGGGTTAATCCTATGGTCTAAACTAACCTAATCACCTATAAAAAGGCCCCTAGACCTAGCCTAAACCCTCATTAATCATTCCTACAACTAAACTATGCCAAAATGTTCTCTCATGGCCTCCACTCTCTTGCTAAGGTTTCTACCTTCTTTCATATGAGAGTTTGAGTGTTCAAATCAAGTAAAAGAGCCCTCTTTCTTCCTTAAAGAATCCATCTTTCTTCATAGCAAATCAAAGAAGCATCTTATTCTCTCAAAGCTTGGATTGGATCTTATTTTATTTGCGGATTTGCTAGTTGCTTCGTCTCAATCTTTATATATATTAATTCTAGTCTTCATAGCATTGTAAGCCCTCTTCTACTACTAGATATAAACTATGAATTTAAACATGACATTTTGCAAGTTGAGTTTGGGCTTAAATATCATTTTGTGCTTTGAATCTATCATGTGAGGCTTAGATCTATCCTATGTATGATTGTGGAATCATCACCTTGTCTTCGTCGGTTGAAAGCTCTTACCTTTGTTTAGAAATGTTGCATGTAGCAACATTAAGACTCCCACTTGACCTTAATGTTAACTTGTCGTGATAGGATCTATATGCTAGTTTAGATCTTTGTGCTTTCACCTATTTGATAAGTAACTAATACGCATATTTTGAGGCCAAAAATGATATATGCAAGTTTTTAGATAAACACCTATGTCTCATGAGCCACCATGTTTAACTTGTGGCCAAATATCACCTTATGCCCACCTTGTCATATCATTATGTTTTCCCTTCTTTCATCTATCTTGTGTTGATGCGAACATAGGAGCGTTGGGGTTACATTATGGGTAAACTTAAATACATGAAACATGAACGTGAAATATGACATGAAGCATGACTTTAAAACATGACATATGATTATGCTTGAAAACCATAGTTTTATGATTAACATAAATATGTTCATGACACTTAGAAAACATTAAATTGACCAACTCGAGGTTGGGTTGAGTTTGCAACGTAAGACTACCCGGAACCGCCCGGCTTAACTAGTAGTTGCAAACAATAGGACCCAATGTGAGTAGTTGGTCATGCTGCACCTAAAACCCGAGGTTAGACTAGGTTGTGGTATAAACCTACCCGGACCCGCCCGGCTTGACTAGTAACCACAACAAAGTCTAATGTGAGAGGTTGGGGTGCATTAAGTTAATTAATGCCACATGATAGGGTTAAGTTAATTTGACGTGGTTACTTAACCGATATAACATGAATGGGTAGGTTAAGTAAAACTGGGCTTGATTTACTTATTGACACTTAACCATGCAATACGATTAGTGGATGGGGTTAAGTTAACCTACACTTAACCAATTTGACTCGATAATTTAATGGGGTTAAGTTAACCTACACTTAACCAATTTTACACGATAATTTAATGAGGTTAAGTTAACCTACACTTAACCAATTTGACTTGATAATTTAATGGGGTTAAGTCAACCTTCACTTAACCAATTTGGCAAGATAATATTGATAGGGTTAAGTCATAGATTACTTGAATATACTTAACCACTTGAACACGATTGGTTGGTAGGGTTAAGTCATGAACCACTTGGGTACACTTAACCAACTTGATACATGTTTGGATTGGGTTAACCACACTTAACCCGTTAGAAATCCTAGTTGCGCGGTCCTTTTCAGCAGTAACCCACTAGAGAGTATCGGGATACCCTAGGGACTAGGCTAGGGTGGGGCACGATTACTGGGCTGGATTGTAAGTGACCAAAAAGACGGCGAAAGTAGGTGTGCCATTCGTAGATTCCGGCGGACCATGGTCGTGCACATGGTCCGGGGATTAAAGACAGACATGGGCACCACTAGGTTTGGACTGTGCGTGCTTGTTTTCGTGTCAGTGGTTGGCACCCTAGGGCCCGGATACACCATAGGGTGGACCTAGCACAGTTTGACTACATTCCGGTTTTAGGCCGTATGACACCGACACTTGACAAGTTAGGCTTATAGGGAGCCGATCGACTAGAACGAGTAGTTGGACCTTGACTTAGGTCACCTCATGACTTGGGCCTATTGGGCCATGGGATTAATTCTTGATTTTACTTGACATGGATTAAGATACTAGTACTATATTGGTGCAATACTTAACCTTGTATATGCGATGTCACCTTTGATCATGTTCTGTTATCTTGTTTACCATGCTAGTTAATCACCATCATCATGTTCATCTCAGTTTCTCATGTTAAGTTAACCTCATTAGTTTTTAGACTAATAGTAGGTAGGACTTACTCAGTCTTTATGACTGACCCGTTTTCTTCTGCCTCTTTTCTTCTGCCTCTTTTCTTCCGTCCCCCCCCCCCAGGTTTACAGGGTGGGAACACTGGTACTTAGCTGGATCTTTTGCTGCTTTTCTGGATAGCTCACGTATGGTTTGAGCATGCTATGGCCTTACTACTTTGGGGATAGTTACTTTATATTTCTTTTTCAGTTTTCAGTTTATGTTCTAGACTTTGTTTTATGGAAAAATAATGACCAAGTACTTTGAGGTAACTTGACTATGGTTTTGAAATGATAGTTTTATCCGCTGCTTTACTACTCTGCTTTTACTTACATGTTCTGTCTTGTGATATCTGCATGCATGTTTACTCGTTTAACGCCCCTCAAAAGTTAGTGTCCTTGCAAGAGTGGCACTGGCAGAGGTGGGGTGTTACATTTGGTATCAGAGCATATGGTTTACGAGATTGGACAAAAGGTTTTTAAAACTTACTTTTGGAAAAATATTTTCAAAACCAATTAAGTATTTTCCAAGAAAAGTCTAGTTTATTTTAAAAGGCTATTCCCCAAAAGCCATTAGCACTATCCTTTGTTTCCTCGTTCTCAATCTATCTTTTTCTTCGTTTCAGTATGGCCGATAATTTTGCCATTCTGGAAGGCATTCCAATACCTATTTGGTTTAGAAGGTACATGGAGGCAAGGGCGAATGAAGCCGGCCCCTTGAACATTCCTCCTCCTTCCCCCGTCGCTAACATTACTCCTCCTCCCGTAGCTGGAGTTCCTCCTCCTCCTCAGCATCCGCAAGAGGATTTCGCAAAGGTTTGCAAGGACTTTAAGGCGATGGGTGGCAAGAATTTTGTCGGGACGGAGACTTTTGATGAGGCAAGAAACTGGTTGAAGGAAATTGAAGACCTCTTTGCTATCTTTGATATAGAAGACCGTAGGAAAGTTCTGTTAGCGTTATGGCTGCAGAAAGGGGAAGCTGCATATTGGTGGGTGGTCACCACCACTACTAGGCCAATTCAGACTTGGGATGACTTTAGGAGAAGGTTTGGACTGAGGTTTCTATCATCGACAAAAGAGAACCTTCAGATGGAGAGGTTCCTATCACTAAAGCAAGGGGACATGACCGTTAGAGAATACGTGGATAAGTTTAATCAACTTGCTCAGTTTGGTCTAGAATGGGTTAATACAGCTCGGAAGAAGGCCCTACACTTTGCTCTAGGATTGAATGAGCCATTTCGCGGTTTGGCCATGTCTCATATACCCCTGGGGGCGATCTTCGAAAATTTGGTGAATACGACCCTACTTCAAGAGGAAGATAAGAGTGACAAGAAGAAGGTCAAGGCAAATAAGTCTCAGGGCAAGAAGATAGACCCCGGGAGAGGAGGAAAGAACGACAACACGTCAAGTAGGAAGAGGAAATGCAAATTTTGTGGGATCAAGGGGCATCTGGCCAAGGATAGCAGAAAGAAGAAGAGGAAGTTGGGCGAATGCTTTCACTGTGGAGAGTATGGACACCTTAGCAAGGATTGCCCCAAGAAGCAAGGACAAGGGCAAGGGCAAGGGCAGAATCAGCGTGCAGGACCTCCTGGAGGCAAAGTGCGTGCCATCAACACTGCTCCAGTTCAGGACCGAGGTAGTATTTCTGTAGAAAGCCTTGTTTATATTTCTGATTATCCTATTCGCACCTTATTTGATTCTGGCGCATCGCATAGTTTTATTTTCTTCTGACATTGTTGAAAGTTTGCACCTAAGTACTAGTCTAGTTGAGGATCCTGTTAGTGTTTCAAATCCAACTGGGGGTTCCGCCCATCTATCTATGATTTATGTGGATTTGAAGATTTCTATCTTGACCGTAGAATTCACGTGTAATGCTTATGCTCTCGGGTTCACGGGATACGGGTTGATCTTGGGCATGGATTGGTTGTCCAGTTATGGAGTCATTCTCGATTGTGGGTATAGGGTAGTGAGGCTCATGACTCGCCTCAGTAATACCCTAGAAATTTCTTGTAACCCTAGAGGTCCCGTCATGTTATGTTATCTTGAATCTCTTGACTCGTCCATCGATGATCTACAATCTGTAAGGGTGGTTCGAGACTATCCTGATGTCTTTGAAGAAGTTAAGGGGTTACCCCCTAAACGAGAGATAGATTTCCGCATTTATCTAGTCGATAATGCCAATCCAGTATCATTTCCCGTTAGGCACATGGCCCCACGAGAAAGAAGAGATCTCAGTAAGCAAATCAAGGAGCTTCTTGAGAAGAATTTTATTAGGCGAAGCATTTCTGAATGGGGTGCTCCGGTGGTATTCGTTACTAAGGCGGATGGTTCGCTTCGTCTATGTGTGGATTATCGAGAGTTGAACAAGCTGACAGAGAAGAATAGGCAACCTTTACCGAGGATTGATGATCTCTTTGACCAGCTGGTTGGTGCTTCTGTTTTCTCTCAGCTCGATCTAGCCACCGGATTCCATCAGCTTAGAGAAGCTGAGGATAGTTTTGATAAAACTGCGTTTAGGACTCCAGAAGGATTCTTTGAATGGCTTGTCATGCCATTCGGGTTGACTAATGCACCCGCCTACTTCGTAGACTTGATGAGTAGGGTGTTCAGGGAGTTCCTTAACAAGTTCGTGGTTGTCTTCGTGGATGATATTTTGATCTTCTCAAAGGATGAGGAAGAACATGCCAGACATCTCAAGGAAGTGATGGATACGCTTAGAGCGCATCACTTGAAAGCCAAGTTCTCCAAATGTCATTTTTGGAGAAAGGAAGTTCGGTTTCTTGGACATATAGTTTCTAAGCAAGGCATAGCGGTGGATCCCGTGAAAGTGGTTATGGTTCAAGATTGGAAGACTCCTAGGAAAGCAACCGAAGTAAGAAGCTTTCTCGGTCCTGCAGGGTTTTATAGGAAGTTCATCAAGGACTTCGCTAAGATTTCATCTCCTCTTACTAAGTTGACGAAAAAAGGACTTAGCCTTTGAATGGGAGTTAGAGCGTGAGCCTGCTTTTCAAAGGCTTAAGAGGACTCTCACCACAGCACCAGTTTTAGCTTTACCCGATGGAAGGAAGATGTTTGCCGTGAACACCAATGCACGAGACATGGGGTTAGGCGCGGTCCTGATGTAAGAAGAAAGAGTAATATGTTATGGGGTTAGTCAACTCAAAGTTTATGGGAAGAACTACCCCACGCATGATTTGGAGTCAGCGGCGATTGTCTTTATGCTTAAATCATGGCACCATTATCTTTTGGGCAAGAGATTCGAGTTATATACGGATCACAAGTCGCTCAAGTATCTCTTCTCGCAAAAGGATGTCTAGGCTAAGGGTTGAGTCTGGAAGTAGGGATTATGTTTTTGGGCTTTGGGTTGATTCTAGGGATGAAGTGGTTATCCAGTAAGGGTACCATCCTCGGTTTTGAAAGGAGGGTAGTTACGCTCTTGACTTGCCTTGGTAATACCCTCGAAGTCTCGGGTAACCTTTAGAGTTCTGTCAGGATTAGTTACCTAGAATCTTTTGACCCATTTATTGGAAATTAATGATCTATTCGATTAGTGTTCGCGGATGGTTCATAGAAATCATGTTAATAAGTGCATTTGGCCACATGGATTGGTATTTATTTTCAAAGGAAAGTTCTTCTACATGGAATACCCTACAGTGAATTTTGGGAAAGCTTGCATGAAGTCATGAGTATAAAGTTAAGTTAAGAACCGAGTATGCTAGAAAAAAATAAGTGAAAGTGAAATGAGTAGCGACAGTGAAATGAGTTCCAACTCACATTTCTGAAGAAGGAATTAAGAAGCTACGGAATTGAAAGGTTAAAAACGGTCAAAGCACAATGGAATTAAGTTCAAGGAAACGCGGCTTAGAAGGTTGAAGACTAGATACTCGCATCATATATCTTTTTAGGAGTATATCCTTGATCCTTGTTTTTCCGTAGAGCTTACTTGTATACTATCTTCTCGATCTTTTTTTCCTAATTAGCGTATCTTACTTTTGCTATCCATGTTTACCGTGTTTATCCTGTTTTGTTATCTAGTTAACCTTGTCATGAGAACCTTAGGGAGAAACCCTTTGGATGAAACATGTATTTGAAACATGTTATGCTTGATGTTTGCAAGTGGTTGCAAGTGTTTGCAAGTGGATACTCGTGGATGCATGATACACATTAGGCACTAAGATCGGCTCACACAACTTCATGTTGCATATGCATGAGTGCTTATACTTATTCATGGATGAAACTTGTTATGCTATCACGTGGATGTTGCATATGGATGAATGTTATGTGCACTCATGTAGAGATTATAAATTATGCTAGGAATTTGCATACATATGGACTCATTTCACTAACATGTTTTGCATTAAGGGGGTTTACTGAATCAGTAACCTCCTGATTTTCGCATTAGATAAGTGCATATACACACACCTTTGCATATGGTCATACAGCATTTACAATCCTTTAAGGACAATGACTACACGTGGATGATGTTTTGAGTAGATGGATGATGGATGGTAGGGTACGCTCTTCCTAACTTGGAGATTACGGGGACGAAATCCTTTAAGGAGGGGAGAATGTAACAACCCGTATTTTTGAATAACATATTATAACAATGCAGAATTAAACTGAAAATTTTGAATCAAGAAAAACTGGCTGCGCCAATGCGTTCGTCTCGGAAAAATACGCGAAATAGAGTCCGAGTTTTCGAAAAACGGAGTCCGTATGACCAAGTTATGGCCCAATGAAGTTTTAAGAAAATTCCAAGCCCGAAAACAGTTCAAATTCGAATTCAGATTTAAATTTCAACCAAGGCAGAATGGGCGGGAATTTTCCCGCCCCAGGCATGGTCGACACAGGGGTCGACACTAGTGTCGACCCCCCCCAATTGGTCGACACCCATGTCGACCCATGGGTCGGCACCCATGTCGACCTAGGGGTCGACCCCCCCGGTCGGACCAGTTTTTCTGGTGCACCATTTGTGACGTGTTGAGTCTGCTCTAGAAGCTTCTGACGAGATTTGACGGACCTGATGTGTTTTAGGGTTAATCCTATGGTCTAAACTAACCTAATCACCTATAAAAAGGCCCCTAAACCTAGCCTAAACCCTCATTAATCATTCCTACAACTAAACTATGCCAAAATGTTTTCTCATGGCCTCCACTCTCTTGCTAAAGTTTCTACCTTCATTCATATGAGAGTTTGAGTGATCAAATCAAGTAAAAGAGCCCTCTTTCTTCCTTAAAGAATCCATCTTTCTTCATAGCAATTCAAAGAAGCATCTTATTCTCTCAAAGCTTGGATTGGATCTTATTTTATTTGCGGATTTGCTAGTGGCTTCGTCTCAATCTTTATATATATTAATTCTAGTCTTCATAGCATTGTAAGCCCTCTTCTACTACTAGATATAAACTATGAATTTAAACATGACATGTTGCAAGTTGAGTTTGGGCTTAAATATCATTTTGTGCTTTGAATCTATCATGTGAGGCTTAGATCTATCCTATGTATGATTGTGGAATCATCACCTTCTCTTCGTCGGTTGAAAGCTCTTACCTTTGTTTAGAAATGTTGCATGTAGCAACATTAAGACTCCCACTTGACCTTAATGTTAACTTGTCGTGATAGGATTTATATGCTAGTTTAGATCTTTGTGCTTTCACCTACATGATAAGTAACTAATATGCATATTTTGAGGCCAAAAATGATATATACAAGTTTTTAGATAAACACCTATGTCTCAGGAGCCACCATGTTTAACTTGTGGCCAAATATCACCTTATGCCCACCTTGTCATATCATTATGTTTTCCCTTCTTTCATCTATCTTGTGTTGATGCGAACATAGGAGCGTTGGGGTTATGTTATGGGTAAACTTAAATACGTGAAACATGAACGTGAAATATGACATGAAGCATGACTTTAAAACATGACATATGATTATGCTTGAAAACCATAGTTTTATGAAAAACATAAATATGGTCATGACACTTAGAAAACATGAAATTGACCAACTCGAGGTTGGGTTCAGTTTGCAATGTAAGACTACCCGGAACCGCCCGGCTTAACTAGTAGTTGCAAACAATAGGACCCAATGTGAGTAGTTGGTCATGCCGCACCTAAAACCCGAGGTTAGACTAGGTTGTGGTATAAACCTACCCGGACCCGCCCGGCTTAACTAGTAACCACAACAAAGTCTAATGTGAGAGGTTGGGGAGCATTAAGTTAATTAATGCCATATGATAGGGTTAAGTTAATTTGACGTGCTTACTTAACCGATGTAACATGAATGGGTAGGTTAAGTAAAACAAGGCTTGATTTACTTATTGACACTTAACCATGTAATACGATTAGTGGATGGGGTTAAGTTAACCTACACATAACCAATTTGACTCGATAATTTAATGGGGTTAAGTTAACCTACACTTAACCAATTTGACTCGATGATTTAATGAGGTTAAATTAACATACACTTAACCAATTTGACTTGATAATTTAGTGGAGTTAAGTCAACCTTCACTTAACCAATTTTGCAAGATAATATTGATAGGGTTAAGTCATAGATTACTTGAATATACTTAACCACTTGAACACGATTGGTTGGTAGGGTTAAGTCCTGAACCACTTGGGTACACTTAACCAACTTGATACATGTTTGGATAGGGTTAACCACACTTAACCCGTTAGAAATCCTAGTTGCGCGGTCCGTTTCAGCAGTAACCCAATAGAGAGTATCGGGACACCCTAGGGACTAGGCTAGGGTGGGGCACGATTACTGGGCTGGATTGTAAGAGACCAAAAAGACGGCGAAAGTAGGTGCGCCATTCGTAGATTCCGGCGGACCATGGTCGTGCACATGGTCCGGGGATGAAAGACAGACATGGGCACCAGTAGGTTTTGATTGTGCATGCTTGTTTTCGTATCAGAAGTTGGCAACCTAGGGCCCGGATACACCCTAGGGTGGACCTAGCATAGTTTTACTACATTCCGGTTTTAGGCCATATGACACCGACACTTGACAAGTTAGGCTTATAGGGAGCCGATCGACTAGAACGAGTAGTTGGACCTTGACTTAGGTCACCTCATGACTTGGGCCTATTGGGCCATGGGATCAATTCTTGATTTTACTTGACATGGATTAAGATACTAGTACTATATTGGTGCAACACTTAACCTTGTATATGCAATGTCACCTTTGATCATGTTCTGTTATCTTGTTTACCATGCTAGTTAATCACCATCATCATGTTCATCTCAGTTTCTCATGTTAAGTTAACCTCATTAGTTTTTAGACTAATAGTAGGTAGGAATTACTCAGTCTTTATGACTGACCCATTTTCTTTCGCCTCTTTTCTTCCGTTTCCCCCCCCCCCAGGTTTACAGGGTTGGAACACTGGTACTTAGCTGGATCATTTGCTGCTTTTCTGGATAGTTCACGTATGGTTTGAGCATGCTATGGCCTTACTACTTTGGGGATAGTTACTTTATATTTCTTTTTCAGTTTTTAGTTTATGTTCTAGACTTTGTTTTATGGAAAAATAATGACCAAGTACTTTGAGGTAACTTGACTATGGTTTTGAAATGCTAGTTTTATCCGCTGCTTTACTACTCTGCTTTTACTTACATGTTCTGTCTTGTTATATCTGCATGCATGTTTACCTCGTTTAACGCCCCTCCAAAGTTAGTGTCCTTGCAAGAGTGGCACTGGCGGAGGTGGGGTGTTACATATGTAAATAGGTCTATGTCTATAGGTTGCCACTTTAGGGAGTGATACACCCTTCTGTGGGGATGGCACAGGGTAGTTATGTATTAGGGGGCCGATCGCTTGGGGTAGAATTTAGGGTACACTTAGTTCTGTCTGTTTCTGTTGGGGTACTGTCTGTTTTTGTTGGGGTGGCAACACCTGTCTGTTTCTGTGTGGTACCGTCTGTTGGGGTGGTAAAGGCCCATTACTAGTGTACACCTAACTCTAATATTCTGTTTCCATAGGGATTATTCTGTTTTTGCCTCTGATTTCGTTCCTAATTCCGTTTTTGTACCATCTATCTCAGTTCGGGTGGTAAAGGCCCATTTCTAGCATTGTGTTTCTGAAGAGATCATTCTGTTTTCTGTTTAGACAATAGGCCAACACCTGATTCTATTATACTATTATTAGTGCAGAGAAGTGATAACTATGTAAGGAGCTTAGCTTAGCCTATATCATTCTGTTTCTTCTGTTAACCAGCTACTCCTGTTACGGCTATCTCTCATCCAGTTTTATTTACATGTCATGATACTGTTATCTGTTTATATGATGAAAGTCATGGACTCACCAGACGTATGTCTGACCTAGTTTATTTTGCCTATTTTCTTCCGTTCCGCCCCAGGTACTCAGGTTGGGAACATAAGAGATTGACTTAGATTTCTCTTTGCTTGAAGTGCTAGAGTGCTTGAAGTATTGCTTAGCTTTAATTCTACCTATTTATGGCATTTTCTGTTGGGGATTATGGCTTTAAAATTACGTACTCTGAAGGCTTTTGCACAAGACTGATATTTATGTACTTGAATTCTGATATTGTGGTTTTGAAAGATGCAACCAAACTTATTTTTGTTTTCTGCTGAAATAAGGATATAAAATTTTCAAGTACTACTTTATCTGTCTTGTAAATTTCTGTTCTATTTACATATAACGTTCCACTGAAGTTAAGGCATTCCATTTGCAATTGACCTAAACGGAAGTGGGGTGTTACACTTGGTATCAGAGCTGAAGGTTACCAGATTTGATAAAAAGTTTTTGAAAATTATTTTCAAAAAGGTTTTGAAAAGGAAGTATTTTCAAAAGGAAATTTTATTTTGAAAAACATAGTCCCCAAAGCCATATATCTATCTTTTGATTTTCTGTTTAATCCTTGTTTCTTTCTATGCTGAGTCTCCGGGGCTCCTGGCTTTCTGGGAGGTAACCTCATCGCGACATGGTTCCGTAGGCATGATGAGACTACAGCGCCTATCGAAGGGCAAAGAAGTTCCTAACTTCCATTTGTAGCTGCAGTAATTTCACCCATGGCTAATCCTCTTTCGAGCTTCGTAGGGTTTTCCGTGTGATGGGGGCAACTTTAGCGAAAGAATTGTTAACATGTAAGAAGACTAGTTGTTTTCAGTGCGGTGAGACAGGACATCTGATCAAGGATTAACCCAGAAGGCAAGGGCAAAGGGTAGAATCTTCTGGAAGGTAGTGAATGTTCTCGTAGTTGGTGGACATGATAGAGGTGAAATTTTTTCCGTAGAAAGTTTAATTTCCTTATCTGATCATTCTGGCATTTTAATTATGTAGTTGAGTCTTTGCACTTTAATACTAGTTTTGTTTCTGATCTCGCTATAGTCTCAAACCCCTTAAGGGTTACGACTCATCTGTTCCTGATAAGTTGGGGTTTGGAGGTATATATGTTAAGCGTTAAGTTGGCAGTGACGCATACATTCTGGTTTTTGTGGGAAATGGTGGGGTTTTATCATGCTTAGTTTCCTAAGAATCATTTGATAATCTGATCTGTAGTAGTAGTCTATAAGTATCTGAATATTTCTGAAAAGGATAGGGGGTTTTACTCGAAGCGTGAAGTATATTCCATTTTTGACATTGTTTAATGGGAGTAATTCTCTGGGTGTCAATCTGATGTTGATTTCGGTCTTCGGGGTTGATACTTAAGGATTTATTCTTTTAACCGATGTCTAATGGGAACATAACTTTTGTTTTAATTATACTTTCTTCTATCACTCGGCTGAATCCTATCGATCGTGTCTTCGACCTTTAGGTAAATGGGTGTAAACATGTGTTTGAGACATGTTATGTTTGATGGTTGCAAGTGGATGCAAGTTTTCGCTAGTGGTTGCTCGCGGATGCATATACACACACTAAGCACTAGTTCGGCTCAAAAATACTCTCAAACTGCATATGGATGTGTGTGCATTTTTCAATTTTTGTGGATGCAAAATGATTGACTCATCACATGGATGTTGCATTTGGATGAATGGTTATGCACTCATATAGAAATGATGTGTATCAAATAGGATTTCTTGCATACATAATTGGACTCATGGCACTAACATGATTCGCATTAAGGAGGTTAACTAGATCAGTAGACCGCCTGATTTTGCATTAGATAAGAAACATATACACGCACTCTGCATATGTTCATACAACATTAGAAACCTTTTAAGGACAATGGATGCTTGTGGATGATGGTTGAGTAGATGGATGATTGGATAGTAGGATACATTCTTCTTAACTTGGAGATTTCGGGGATGAAATCCTTTAAGGAGGGGAGAATGTAACACCCCGTAATTTTATAACATTAAAATTCAAAAATTAAAGTATACTTAATTTTTAGAAGAAGAATTAAGTGAAATGGGTTGCGCTATTATGTTCGTTTCAAAATTTTGGGTCAAGATGACATTTGGTTTGCATAAAACAAATACCTTATGAAGATGTTATTAAGCCTTGAAGTTTGTATGCATATGAGAGAAATATATATATATATATAGATATATATATATAAATTAAATAAATAAATATTCAAAAAAGTTCAAAACAACGAATCGTGAGGAGGAATAGCCGAACCACACCATTTTTGGAGTCGACCCGAGCATTGCTGGGTCGACTACGGGTCGATCCAGGCTGTTTGACTGTCAACCCATGGCATCTGAGTGGTCCTAATGGTTTTTGGGTTAATCTAAGAGCTCTAATCGATCCTAGACACCTATATATACATAGCTAAACCTAAACCATAGTTCATTAACAAAGAGAAATGGTGCCTCCATGCTCCTAAAACCTAAAGTGACCTAGCCTCCACCCTAATCAATCAATTCAAAAGAGAAGATAAAGATAACAAATCAATGCCTACATCAATGGAAAGCTAAATCAACTCCAGAAAATCAGATCCCAGAAGCGTTCTTCTCTTTTTTAAACCACGATTTGTGAGTACGGTTATTTTTAGATATGAAATTTAATTATATTCTTGACATGGGTATAAATCTGAATTGGAGATCAATCTTATTCTTGTTTATCATATCTGTTTTTCTGTGTAGATCCATCTTATTCTTGTTTATCAGATCTGTTTTCTGTGTCGATCTATCTTATTGTAACTATTCTGCATCTCTTCCTTCCTTCTGTTCTATAGCTAGGCTACTACGAGCCTGAGCCAAATCTCATCAGAGATTGAAACGCGAACGCTAAATTTGGGGAAAATATTGAATGATGCATAATTGGACATAACTGATTTATGACTAAATTGAGAGCACAACATAAGTTGTAATTTAAGATCTAGATCTAAGCATACTATAAATGAAGGTTTATGATTTGGAAGAAGGAAAATTAATTTATGACAACATATGACTTGTAATTTGGGGACATAATGCATGTTATAATTCAAGATCTGATTTTGCGGACATAATACATGTAATTTAAGAGCTAGATTTGGAGCATATTTTATACGACGATCTATGACTTGGAAGAAAAAGGATATGTGACTTAGGCCTGAAAAACCTATATTAAAATAGGGATAACTATTAATGTGAATACGTCTAATTCAGATTTTTGGATTTTTGACATACGCGATAATCAACGGCTATTAATTGGCATAATTTATATTGTATATCATGATTTGGGGATTTTAGAGAATATTCTATATTATGGAAAATCTAACTAAATTTGGGCATATGTTATGTTGAGAATTATGATCATAATTTGGGCAAGTAAAATGAGGCTTAATTTATGATTAGGCAAGATATGTTAATAGAACTTTAGGATATGTTTAAATCTATTAAATTGGCTAATCCGCTAGATCTTTTGGAATTGAATATTGCGATTTGGGTATGTAATCTGTAGGCTTGATCTAAAATTGAGCAAAGCATGTTAATGGAACTCTGAATAATCTGCTATAACTTATAAACAAGTTAATTTGTTGAATTGGCATAATTAATCTGATATTGGCATAATTTGTGAATGAAAACTTTAGCTATAAATAAGAATACCGAGACACGAAGTTAGACTCAGTTTGCGGTGGAAGCCTTCCCGGACCCAACCGGCTTAACCAGCAACCGCAAGCTGTCAGTCTAATGTGAGAGGTCGTAGGCATAAGGATGCTTAGACACGAGGTTAGGTCTGGCTTGTGGCAGAAGTCTGCCCGGAACCGCTGACACATCTAGCGGCCACAAGATACCGACCTAATGTGAGAGGTCTGTGAATTAATATTTAATTAATGCAAATCTAAGACAAATATGATGCCTAAAACGTGTTGGGTGGATAGGATTAAAAAACTGGACTGATGAATCTAATAAACCGTTTCGTGAATCCGTAGGCCTAATACAAAGTTAGGTAAAACAATATGTAAGTCTGTTAATTTGTATATCTGATCCGTTAGTATGAGAACTTGTTAATCTGTACATCTGATCCGTCAGTCTGGAAACCTGTTAACTTGTATGTCTGATCTGAAACTAGATAATCTGAACTTCGTACATATGAAATCTGTAAACAAGTTAATCTGAAATCTGTTAGCCTGGGGACACAAGGTTAGGAGGGATAATTACTTGTGTCATCTGTTGTTTAGGACCAATATTAGTCAGTAACCCTTTCTGGTATCAAAACTATGACCCAACACTAAGAGGGGTCCGGGAACGCTTACTGAACTAATTGTAAGAGTTCCACTCTGATAATGGCGAGGGGTGTTGATGGCGCATTCCAAACGGGTCATGTGCGTGCATGGTCCGGTCTGCTCTGAGGATGTAAGACACCGTGACAACTATAAATAGGTTCGTGTCTATAGGTTTCTAATTTAGGGAGTGATACACCCTTCTGTGGGGTCGGCACAGGGTATTTATGTATTACGGAGCCGATCGCTTGGGGTAGAATTTAGGGTACACTTAGTTCTATCTGTTTCTGTTTGGGTACCGTCTGTTTCTGTTGGGGTGGTAATACCTGTCTGTTTCTGTATGGTACCGTCTGTTGGGGTGGTAAAGGCCCATTACTATTGTACACCTAACTCTAAAATTCTGTTTCCGTAGGGATTATTCTGTTTTTGTCTTTGATTTCGTTCCTTATTCTTTTTCTGTACCGTCTGTCTCTGTTCGGGTGGTAAAGGCCCATTTCTAGCGTCGTGTTTCTGAAGAGATCATTCTATTTTCTGTTTAGACAATAGGACAACACCTAATTCTGTTATACTAGTATTAGTGCAGAGAAGTGAAAACTAAGTAAGGAGCTTAGCTTAGCCTATATCATTATGTTTCTTCTGTTAACCGGCTACTCTTGTTATGGCTATCTCTCATATGATTTATTTACATGTCATGATACTATTATCTATTTATATGCTGAAAGTCACTGGACTCACTAGACGTATGTCTGACCTAGTTTGTTTTGCCTCTTTTCTTTTGTTCCCCCCCCCACCCCCAAGGTACTCAGGTTGGGAACGTAAGAGCTTGACTTAGATTTCTCTCTGCTTGAAGTGCTAGAGTGCTTGAAGTATTGCTTGGCTTTGATTCTACCTATTTATGGCATTTTCTATTGGGGATTATGGCTTTAAAATTACGTACTCTGAAGGCTTTTGTACAAGACTGATATTTATGTACTTGAATTCTGATATTGTGGTTTTGAAAGATGTAACCAAACTTATTTCTGTTTTCTGCTGTAATAAAGTTATAAATTTTCCAAGTACTACTTTACATGTCTTGTAAATTTCTGTTCTTTTTACTTCTAACGTTCCGCCGAAGTTAAGGCATTCCCTTTGCGAGTGACCTTAACGGAAGTAGGGTGTTACATAGGGCATTAGTTGTTTCTGAACATCTCCTTAGTTTAAGAACCTAAAACCGAATATCAAAAGCAGATAAGCCTACTCGTCGACTTGTTAGATTTAAGCACAGTATCCATGGTATTAAATAAACAAGTGAGTAATCAACATGATTAACATGTTTCCAACATTTCCAACTTGTCTATTCCTCGGCCAAGAGGGAAGCCGATATGTTAGAGCTCTATTGCTCTATCCCTACTCGACATCAACCTTAACTCTCACAAATAGATAAGCTTACTTCATTGCCTTATTAGTTTTAAGTATTATCAATTACCTTTTAATTTAGCAACTTAATCCTGGCAAAGTTTAGCAATTCATAACCCTTTCTAACCATTGTTTTATTTAAAAAATATTTTTAGAAAGAAGATATTTTGAAAAGAAATATTTTAGGAAGAAGATATTTAGTAACGAAGTGATTTTGAAAAGAAGATATTTTGAAAAGAAGATATATAGTAAAGAAGATATTTTGAGAAGAAGATATTTGTGATTTTTATTATGAAATGATTATTTACTTTGGGATACTAAATGATTTGTTGTGTTACCGAGGTTCGGGTAACCCATGACTAAAAACTGGTTATGGGGTTTAGAAGACGCTTGAAGGTAGTCTACTCTGAAATGTTGGAGAGACGGTATTATTTATTTGTGGAGGTGGTTAGTACCCAGTGGCATTGTTATCAGTAGAAACCTCCCGATCTGGTGGCATATATGTTGATATGCTTGTATTATAGATATTTGAGGTTTTCATAAGTGATTTGTTTTTGAATCCCAAAGTGAAATATGATTTAATATAAAAGGAATATATTATTTCAAGGACTTCAAACGAAATTAGGATTGTAAGATCAAAGAGATTATTTTCAGAAGAATGAATTTTGAAAATAACAAAGACGATTAGATTTGACAAATCTAAATTTAAAGAATAAGCCTTAAGGGTATTTTGGGAATTGCATTGTTGTTTGTGGATCGTAGGCTCCATGAGTCCTATTTGTGAACAGGAGAACTACGTTGGCTTGATCTTCTATCTAATTATGGTTCCATATCTATCCAGTATATTTTGGACTTTGTATATACGCTAGCTAGGCGTATATTCAAAATCTTCTTATACTCGATAGTCCAACCTCAACATCAAACAAAATACTTAAAATCTTATAATAAGATATAATCTTTCAAAACCAAATTCATTTTATAGATATACACAATTTTTTTCTCTTCTATATATAATACTCTTCAAACTCATTCTATGGCATTACCAACGCTATCTCTAATGAGTCACTCTTATAGGATATTACTAATCCTACCTCTGATGAGTTCTTTCCTTCTAGCCAAATGAGTGGTACTCCAAATCTTTTTATAAACAAAAGCTTTGATACCAATGTGATGGCCTGAAAATTTCTACCTTTTGAATCGACTATAAACCACATAAGTTCGATTGAAACGGAAAAGTCCTCGAACATAAACTAAGGGTATACGACCAATAAAAACCAAACAAAACAACTTTTTCATTATCATTGCAATAACTTTTACACTAGACTACTGTTTATATCAGAGTACAATAATAAATACAATGCAATGCGAAAATAACAATCTCAGAGTATAACATGTACACAATGAAAAATATAAACTCTCAGCGGAAGAAATAAAATGCTCTAGACACAGCTCTAGCTTCAATTCAGCACCTAATTTATAAATAATCTACAAACCAAAACTAGTAGGTCGCCTGTGTGGAAAATATGGGCACCCAGAGTTTTGGTGGGAAACAATAAACTCCGAATAATTCATGGGGCTGGAGTGAGAAATAAAACAGTTATTTACTTCATTTTAAAGTTGGTTAAATCACAGGACGACACCGTATAACACGAAAAAGGGTTTTTCCATAAGATTATCAATCATAAACAACTTACAATGCTTTTAGAAGATGAAGCTATTATAAGACTCAAGTCCCATCACACAATGTAATGCATACCAGTGGAGAGAGTTTAACCTTATAATAACCAAACTTGCTTGATATGCGAAAGTCTCTTTTATTACCACTAGTGCATAGTGTTAAAATCACTTTTTAAAGGATATATATATATATATATATCTTAGCTTGCATAATGCTCCATCCCATTATGTTGGCTATTAGGTTACATAAGAAAACACAAAGCTCGTATTGGAAGTTGGATTCCAGGAATGAACAAGGCAAAGGATCTTCCTTTACCATTTGGAACACCTCAAGCGGGATGCCCTATGACTCAACAAATGATCCTTTGGAGTAGCTGAGCCGGCCAGCAACAATATGTTGATTATGATCTTTCCTGAATATAATGTCCCTCGGTCGTGTTGAACTATTTCAAGGTGCCTCGATCTGTCATCCACATAAGTAAACTTGTCAGTGCTCCATAACATAACTTTTTAGCTAGAAGGAAATATGTATCCTTATCTTTTTTGTCCATCATCCTCTTTTCACCCATTCACGGGTGTGAGGCTCAAAAGTCACATTACAACACAAAGCTACACTATATTAGTCATGCATTGATCATCATCCACAAAGCTCTTCTTTTCAACAAAAAAGCTTTGATCAGCTAAGCAATTAGCATGTCACATTGTCAATTCACAACATATAATCGATGTCTATTAATATATAACCTTCTCAATACATAAGTCTCAGAGGAGGGTGTTAACCTTATAGAATAAATCTTCCGCCACCAACTGATATAACATCAATAGAAACCAATTGGTTCTATTGTAAAATACAACGTCAGACACACATCCATTTACAAGTTCGTTCTGGGTTGTAAACGAAACCAAAGGCACCTTATTCCTTTTCCAATAAAGGAGAGAGACCCTTGCAAATATGGACAATCTCCAAGTACGTCTGAACAACTTCTACTTATAACCTTTCCTTGGGTGTACCTCCCAATCGAGACATCAACAATAATCCAAACAATGCGAAGATCCCTGTTCTTCAACCTATCTCTTCTGTATCTTCCGTACTCGTTGTGTAGTTATTCAGAATGGGTCGAAACCCGATCTTTTCGAATAACTAGCGCATCTTTATAAACCATCATTGATATACAAGGATATCATGAGTCTCATTCCATTTCAGAATAATCTTTTATCACATCATTCTTTACACTAGGAATTACTCCCTTAAATTTTATCAAAGATTTATATACTTTAAACTCTGTTTAAATATTTTCCTGGAAATCCTTTTAAAAGATTATAAAATGTTATTCCTCAAACTTGACTCAAATCAAGTTTTCTATGCTTTATCGAGATTATTGAATCTCAAGAAAAGGTAACTTTCTCAGATCATTATCCCATTCCCATTCTATTCATCCCATGGAGCAAAAGTAGTGATACTCCATATCTAATACCTCGTATTTTGGAAGTTTAATTACCCTCTTTCATTTCAAATTTGATTAAAGATTTCAATTATCCTTGCGGAAATACATATTTACCCCAACCCCAACGCCAAACCATTCATTGATATTTGACTAGGGTAGATTACTTTATCCATCCTCAATCATATTTCTCACTCCAAATCATACTTACGATTTCTCAATCTTATCATTACCCGAAAACTAGCTTATATTCTTTTAAGCGATCTTTAAACTTGTTCGCATTATCATATGTTAGGGAAAACTCTTTCAATCAAATCTTTATAATAAAATTAAATAAAGATTTCTTTTCAACAAATCTTGAGAAATCATCTTATCCTTTTACTGGGTTAAAGAACGAGATTTAAACAAAATTTATATCCACTTATATCTAACACCAATTCTCGTAGTCAAATACGATAAATGGAATAATTATATAAATGTAACACCCCACTTCCGCTAGGGTCACTCACAAAGGGAATGCCCTAGTTTTGGAGGGGTATTATCTAGTAAACAGGCACAGAGATAACACAAGACAGAATATAGATAAAATAGAGTGTATAAAGCAGCGGATATAAACTTTAAAACAAAATCTCATTACTGAAAAATAGAGTCAAAAGCTCTTACATCAAAATGCCAAGTCATTATTTCATTATATCAAGTTCTAAAGAAGCAAAGTACTTAAAACAACATAAGTAAAATATTATTCCCCAAAAAGTGCATGAGTGCAGCCATAGCATAGCTCAAGACCAAACCGTACATGAGCTGTCAGAAAGCAAGCAAAGTCCAAGCTAAGAGCTAGAGTTTCCTCCCTGAGAACCTGGGGTGGGGGGGGGGGGAACGAAAGACAAAGAGGCGAAAGAAAATGGGTCAGTCAAAAAGACTGGTAAGCCCTAGTGACTATCAGCATAGAAACTAGTAAAGTTAACAAGACATGAATAAACTGGAATTAAACATAGGAATGATGATAAGTCTGACATGATAACTAAGGTAACAAGATAACTCAAGTCTAACATTGCGTATTCAAGGTTCGCCATACCAACTATACTGGTATACTAATCCCGTGTCCACTATAAATCAAGAAATAATCCCTTGGCCCAATGTCGTGAAGTGACCCAATTCGGGGTCCAACGGCATGATCTAATCGATCGGCTCCCTACAAGTCTAGCTCGTCGTGTGTCTGTGTCATACGGCCCTATCACGAATGTAGTCATCTGTGCTAGGTCCACCATAGGGTGTATCAAGCCCTAGGGTGCCAACCACCGACACGAATCAAGAATGCACAGATAATCCTACTGATGCCCAATGTCTGCTTTTTCAACTCCGGACTAAGTGCACGACCCTAGTCCGCCTGAACCTACAATGGCGCACCAACTCAGCCGTCGTTTTGGTCGCTTACAATCAGCCCAGCAATCGTGCCCCACCCCGCCTAGTCCCAGGGTACCGTGATACATCTAGTGGGTTACTGCTGAAAAGGATCGCGTAACTAGGGTTTCGTTCAGCAGGTTAAGTTGTCATTTAAAATCGAGACTTAACCCCATCTACGTGTCATGTCAAATTGACTAAGTGTGTCGTTCTAGTTCAAGACTTAGTCCTACGAATCATGTGTCAGGTTCGTTAAGTGTGTTCAAGCGGTTCATGACTTAACCCTATCAAATCAACGTGTCAAATTGGTTAAGTATATTCGAGTGGTCCATGACTTAACCCTATCCAGTGGCATTAATTTACTTAATGCACCCCTAACCTCTCACATTAGACTTGGTTATGGTTACTGTATGTGTCGGGCGGGTCCGGGCAGTTTTACCCATAACCTAGTCTAACCTCGGGTTTCGAGTGCGATATGACCAACTACTCACATTGGGTCCTATTGTTTGCAGTTACTGGATTCGCCGGGCGGTTCCGGGCATATTTATACTGCAAACTCGACCCAACCTCGAGTTGGCCACGTTCAAGTTATCTAAGTGTCATGTCCCAAATTCATATTTTCACGTATAATTTCATGTCATGTTCATGTTCCTATCCAAGCTCAAGTTATAACGATATTCATGTTCTCAAGTTCATACTAAATTTAGGTTTTCCTAAACTACCCAAATCGCATCCCCAACGCTCGTAAATTCGAATCAAGGCAATAGATGTAACTAGGGAATAACATAACAAGGTTGGGTATAAAGTGGGAAAGGTGATTTCAAGACAAGCATGGTGTAACTTGAGATATGATCATAACATCACTGGCATATGAAATAGGGTGATAAACATAGTTATAAATGGCATAAGATGATAATCCTAAACTTGTGACTAGAAATAGTTTCAACATCACAACATCCCAGGCATGTTAAAATAATGATAGGGTTTAGGTTATGACAAGAACATGCCCCTAAATCAAGTTCTTATCAGTATTCCACAAATCAAGGTTCAATATGAACGATACTAAGTTCTAGGTGAATAGATCTAGGGTGAACAAGAGTAGATCTAAAACAATAGATCAAAAAGGAATAGTAATAGATCAAAGATATACAAGAGTAGGTCTCAAGTAGTTACCATGTTTATGTTCAACTTCAATTTACACATGTCCATATTAAGTTTAGAGTTTAGATCTAAGAGTAACTGGGGCTTACAGATCGTGGTTTTTGAGAACTAAGAACATAAATTGTCGTAGGATCGTTGCAGAAGCTTTAATCTCTAGTTTGAATTGAGTTGCTTAGGTTGATGTTGGTTAGCTTCTAGTTTTGATTCCAACAGAGTAGCGACGCCATTTTTATTTTTATTTAGAACAGAGGCAGAGTAGAAGCAGAATAGAATTGTGTGTAGAGAAGGCTAGGTTTGGGGCTGTTTAAATAGGTTTAGGCAGATGAATCTGGACAGAAATCAGACTAGAAACATCAGAACGAACACTGGCCCAAAAATGGGCTCGGGGACCAGGTCGACACCCAGGTCGACTGCCCAGTCGACCTGGTCTGGGGGGGGGGGGGTCGACTGCCCAGTCGACTCCCTAGTCGACCTGGGTCTCGGCAAGAAATTTCTTGCCCAGTCTGTTCTGTGTTTGAAATTCAAATTTTGAATTCGAATTCAAGCTGTTTTAGATTCTGAAAATTCCTGAAACTTCAGAGGCTCATATCTCCCTCATACGGACTCCAATTCTTGCAAACTCGGACTCGTTTCCAAGCAGAATTCCGAACACAATGGCAC
Organism: Allium sativum; assembly: GCA_030737875.1. Taxonomy (NCBI): domain Eukaryota; kingdom Viridiplantae; phylum Streptophyta; class Magnoliopsida; order Asparagales; family Amaryllidaceae; genus Allium; species Allium sativum. The sequence goes on from CM060916.1 coordinate 42,143,837, forward strand.
AACCCGTTTACCTTGGTTCTTATTTTAAAATTTAATTCTGCCTTGAATTATGGTTATAACACGTTATCAAAATACGGTTTGTTACATTCTCCCCTCCTTTAAGGATTTCATCCCCGAAATCTCTAAGTTAGGAAGAACGTATCCTACCATCCATCATCCATCTACTCAAAACATTATCCACAAGCAAACATTGTCCTTAAGAGACTTCTAATGCCGTATGAACATATGCAAAAAGTGTGTGTATATGTTCCTTATCTAATGCAAATGATCAGGCCTGATTGATCTTTCTAATGCAAAATATGTTTAGTGTCAAGAATCCAACATGTATGCAAACAAATCCTAGTCACGTAAGCATTATATGTGTGCACAAACATTCATCCATATGCAACATTCATATGATAACACATTCAACTTCATCCATAAATAAGTATAAACACTCATCCATATGTAATATGAAAATGTGTCTGAGCCGATCTAGTGCCTAATGTGTGTTATGCAACCACGAACAATCACTTGCAACCACTTGCAACCATTCGCAAACATCAAGCATAACATGTTTCAAATACATGTTTACATTCATAGGATTCTACCTAAGGTTCTCAAGACAGGATCGAAAGGATATACAAGATAAAACAGAGTATCTAGGGAAAAGAAGTTAAAGATGAACCCCTAGAAGGTCCTTCTTGCGGGGCTTGCCCTTGCTTCTTAGGGCAGTTCTTGCTGATGTGTCCAGTTTCACCGCATTGAAAACATGCTCCTATCTTCATCTTCTTCTTCCTACATTCCTGGACTATATGCCCGTCAATACCACATAAGTTGCATTTTCTTTTCTTACGTGACTTGTCATTCTTGTAGTTGCTGTTCTTTCCTCCTTTCTCGGAGTCTACCTTCTTGTCTTGAGACTCATTCGCCTTGACCTTCTTCCTGCCATTCTCGTCTTCTTCATGAAGTAGGGCCATATTCACCAAGCTTTCAAAGGTCGCCCCCATGGGTACATGAGTCATAGACATAGTGTGGAGTGGCTCGCTCAATCCTCGAGCAAAGCGTAGAGCCTTCTTTTCAGCCGTGTTGACTAAGTCCAAACCGAGCAAGCTGATTAAACTTATTCACGTATTCCCTAACTGACATGTCCCCTTGCATGAGTGCCTGGAACCTCTCCAGCTGAAGGCTCGCTTCTGCGGATGATAAAAACTTAAGCCCAAACCTCTCTCTAAAGTCTGCCCAAGTCTCAATTTGCCTGGTAGCATTGGTGACTTCCCACCAAAATGCAGCTTCCTCTTTCAACAACCATGCTGCCAACTGAACTTTCCTATGATCCTCCATATCGAAAATAACAAACAAGTCTTCAGTCTCTTTTAGCCAGTTTCGCGCCTCAACGAAGGTTTCAGTTCCAACGAAGTTCTTGCTGCCCATTCCTATAAAGTCCTTGCATATTTTGGCGAAGGCGGTACCCAGAGGAGGAGGAGGAACCGTGGCCACCGGGGGAGGAGGTGGAGGGATATCTGCCGGGCCCGCGCTGTTGGCCCTAACTTCCAAGTATCTTCGGAACCAGCCAGGTATGGGTACTCCCTCAGGAAGGTTAAGATCAGACATGCTGAAAAGCGAAAAGGAAAAAGATTCAAACGAGGAAACAAAGGAAAGTGCTAATGGCTTTTGGGGAATAGCCTTTTCTTAAAAATAAAATTTTCTTGAAAAATGCTTCTTTATAAACGGTTTTGAAAATAGTTTCATAAGGTTTTTAAAACTTTTGCCCAGTCTGGTAACCTTCTGCTCTGATACCAAATGTAACACCCCACCTCCGCTAGGGTCACTCACAAAGGGAATGCCCTAGTTTTGGAGGGGTATTATCTAGTAAACAGGCACAGAGATAACACAAGACAGAACATAGATAAAATAAAGTATATAAAGCAGCGGATATAAACTTTAAAACCAAATCTCATTACTGAAAAATAGAGTCAAAACGTCTTACATCAAAATGCCAAGCCATTATTTCATTACATCAAGTTCTAAAGAAGCAAAGTACTTAAAACAACATAAGTAAAATATTATTCCCCAAAAAGTGCATGAGTGCAGCCATAGCATAGCTCAAGACCAAACCGTACATGAGCTGTTCGAAAGCAAGCAAAGTCCAAGATAAGAGCTAGAGTTTCCTCCCTGAGAACCTGGGGTGGGGGGGGGGACGAAAGACAAAGAGGCAAAAGAAAACGGGTCAGTCAAAAAGACTAGTAAGCCCTAGTGACTATCAGCATAGAAACTAGTAAAGTTAACAAGACATGAATAAACTGGAATTAAACATAGGAATGATGATAAGTCTGACATGATAACTAAGCTAACAAGATAACTCAAGTCTAACATTGCGTATTCAAGGTTCGCCATACCAACTATACTGGTATACTAATCCCGTGTCAACTATAAATCAAGAAATAATCCCTTGGCCCAATGTCGTGAAGTGACCCAATTCGGGGTCCAACGGCATGATCTAATCGATCAGCTCCCTACAAGTCTAGCTCGTCGTGTGTCTGTGTCATACGACCCTATCACGAATGTAGTCACCTGTGCTAGGTCCACCATAGGGTGTATCAAGCCCTAGGGTGCCAACCACCGACACGAATCAAGAATGCACAGATAATCCTACTAATGCCCAATGTCTGTTTTTCAACTCCGAACTAAGTGCACGACCCTAGTCCGCCTGAACCTACAATGGCGCACCAACTCAGCCGTCGTTCTGGTCGCTTACAATCAGCCCAGTAATCGTGCCCTACCCTGCCTAGTCCCAGGGTACCATGATACATCTAGTGGGTTACTGCTGAAAAGGACCGCGTAACTAGGGTTTCGTTCAGCAGGTTAATTTGTCATTTAAAATCGAGACTTAACCCCATCTACGTGTCATGTCAAATTGACTAAGTGTGTCGTTATAGTTCAAGACATAGTCCTACGAATCATGTGTCAGGTTCGTTAAGTGTGTTCAAGCGGTTCATGACTTAACCCTATCAAATCAACGTGTCAATTTGGTTAAGTATATTCGAGTGGTCCATGACTTAACCCTATCTAGTGGCATTAATTTACTTAATGCACCCCTAACCTCTCACATTAGACTTGGTTATGGTTACTGTATGTGCCGGGCGGGTCCGGGCAGTTTTACCCATAACCTAGTCTAACCTCGGGTTTCGAGTACGATATGACCAACTACTCACATTGGGTCCTATTGTTTTCAGTTACTGGATTCGCCGGGCGGTTCCGGGCAGATTTATACTGCAAACTCAACCCAACCTCGAGTTGGCCACGTTCAAGTTATCTAAGTGTCATGTCCCAAATTCATATTTTCAAGTATAATTTCATGTCAAGTTCATGTTCCTATCCAAGCTCAAGTTATAACGATATTCATGTTTTCAAGTTCATACTAAATTCCGGTTTTCCTAAACTACCCAAATCGCATCCCCAACGCTCGTGAGTTCGAATCAAGGCAATAGATGTAACTAGGGAATAACATAACAAGGATGGGTATAAAGTGGCAAAGGTGATTTCAAGACAAGCATGGTGTAACTTAAGATATGATCATAACATCACTGGCATATGAAATAGGGTGATAAACATAGCACTACAAGAAAAACTACATATAGCAGCGGCAAAATCCGCTTCTAATCCGTCGCTAAACAGGCTTTAGCGACGGATTTCCTACATAACGGTGTTGTCGGTAAAAACCACGACGGTATCTGTGTTGGATTTTGCGACGGAATTTAGCGTGAGTTTTCCGACATTTTTCCGTCATTTTACTAATTTTATAATAAAAATAAAATTTTATTTATTAATTTAATTTTAATTTATATACCGACTATTTACCAACGGATAATTAATTTATAATAAAATATTATTTATACAAAGCGTCGGTAATTCCTTACTAATTACCAGGGGATTAGCGACGAAAATTAAATTAAGGTAAACTTAACCTCCATTTTTTGTCGGTAATCCGCTGCTATTCCCCTTCTGATACACACACACACACACATACACTCATCACACACATAACTTGTGTTCCATTCAATACACAATCCAAATTCAATTAAAGCACAATTAATATCAACACACATCTCATAATCAATATATTACATTAATCACTCATCTCGTAATCAACATTACATAATAAACATACTAAACATTCTTACATCAAAAATACATAACACATCCATAATATTTCATAAACAATAATAAAACTACAAAGCAAAATATAGTTCTAGCATTTCAAATCCATAACTTGTTGTGGCACGTTTCCGCTTTTTTGCATCAAAGATGTCTATCTTCCTGTAAAATAAAAATTCTCTAGTTATATATAGTCACAAAAGTAAACAATTTTACTTTTTACCCATCTAAACAATCAATCTACCTCTCCCCAAAGGCAATAACTAAACACCAAAAAATTATCAAAAGGCAATAAGAAAAATTTGTACGGTATAAACTTATTATAAGCCTTATCATATCTCATTTAAATTACCTCCTTCAATACCCCCTCCATCGACCAGATTGCAAACAATAGCTTAGCACCCACACTTAACCATTTGGTGCTCATCCACCTTCCCACTGTAACCTCATAGCAAAAATCACTTCTTAATAAACAGTCCTGCCACCATTTCCACAAACAGTCATGCTGCAGCTATATCAAATGGTTTGTTTCATCTCTTTGAAGCCAAAAATAACATTATAGCATCAATAAATAACAAAGGCAACATTAAAATAACCAATGGCTTTGGATAAGATAGGTAAAGAAGTATATCACATATCTATAGTTTTAAAACACAACCCTAATGAAGTAAAAAACTTAACAAAAAAGATATCTCATCGTGCAAAATTTAACCTGCTACGGCATATGAGTTTTTGCGTGTGCATGTCTGTTTCATCTCTTATATATGAGCATTTTGTTTTTAAGTGTACCGGGTTTAGAAATATGCATGATGCATTACTAGCACAAGCACAAAAATCACTCACCAACAATAGAAGCACCAATCTTTGGATTGCAAAATCAAAAGCACGAACATGATATATCTGTAACAAGCACAAGTTGATTAGCTGTTGTAAACAACATGCAAAAATAGAAAATAATAATGCTAAGTGCATTATTAGTCTAGATTATGTACAGAGCATATCATATTTATACAAAACTCCAGATTGCATTATGTACACTTAGATTGCATAATAAATGTAGACAAATGTAAAGCTTAATTCATCCTTATCAACTAAGCAAACTACCAGAATATATAGACTGAAATTTATATAAAGTCAATGACAGAAAGGATATAAAATGCAGTGCAACAACCATGTACTATTTTATCGGGCATAAAATGTTTCATTTTTGATTAAATACAGATCCAAAATTGCATCTAATTTCAATAAAACTAATATACCACTATGACAATCAAGTAGACAATCTCTATTTTAACGTAAATGGATATATTAAGCACTCAAACGCCTATTTGTATGCACTAGTGATGTTTAATTACCTATTGAAATGACATTCAAATATTAGGAATTATAGAACCTGTGTACAGACAACAAACTGATTCCCAAAATTTTAAAATCAACATTCCAATGTTTAGTCTGTGAGCAACAAGATAAAAAAGCCTCAAATTCCAATGTTTTAACACAACAAAAGCGTTTGTATAAACATACATAGATCAAATAAAAACCATCATTGGTGGTTCACCTTTACTCGTCTTCACGAAAAGAAAACCAAAAATGAACTAAGAGCAGAAAACATGAAAATGAATTATACAACAGATCTAAATCTAGTTTCAGATGATGTAGAATTTATTCACGTGGTACTACTACATATTCATATATCAAATCCATATTTTTTTTCTTAAAAAAATTCATATTGTGGAATTAGTACCCAAATAACATGAAAAATCCAATCTCAATACAAAAATTTATTATTGTCGATGCCCTGAACAAGAGAACTTCCATATCTACACGAAACAATTCCTTACTAACAAAATTAAACCAAAGTCAACAAATCAGATCCATTGAACACAAAAACCCAATCAACAAACAAATACCCAAAATTGATCAAATCAAATCAGAAATTTGAAAGGCTGGTACCTTAGCTTCAGCAGAAGGTTCATCGATCTGAACCCGAACCCATTCATCATTAGTTCCAGTTTTGTAACAGTGTCCATATCAATAGACCTGGGAGACAGATTGTGTGAAGCAGTAGAATTTGGAAAATATATGAACATAAATGTGAGTGTTAATAAATAAACCTAGAACAATACTCCATTCACCATTGCGGCCTGTTATTGGGGAAGACTAGATAAGCCCTGCTGGCATATTGTAGAACCCATCAGAATATACCCCTAGGGAGACCAGACAAGGAACCAGCGCCTCCACTTCTCCTAGGCTTCCGACCAAATACCGAAAATCGGACAACTGCTAATATTAGGCAAGTGATTTGTAAGATCCAGCACAGGAAGGAGGCGATGATAGTGGAGACGTAGGCAATGATAGCGGAGAAAAAGGCGGAAGCGAACGATGAGGAGAGTAAATGTACGAATTTCGGTGGAGGCGCAAGCTAATTTAGGGTTTGGATTTGAAAAGTGTGATTTGAGAAATGTCTGAAGATAACGTGAAATATCTAAGTAATGGGGCGGCGCACAAAAGATTCCACCAGTTGGAGCCAAAACTTTAGTGGTTTGGAGCCAAAAATGGTTTAACACTCCGCGTTGAAGTTTAATAGGTGTTAGAGCAGATTATTAAGTGCAATTTGAAGATGATTTCAAATTTATTGAAATATAAAATATAATTATCGCATATAATTATCAATTGTAATTATTAAATACAACTATGTAAAATTGATTATTGAATACTAGATATCATTTCAAAAGTATTAAATTTTATTATTAACTATTAAATAATTATTACAATAAACTGATATTTTCATTGATTTAAAAAAAAATTACTAATGATCAGCATTATTTTTTTTTTTTAATAATTATCATTGATATTTTCATTTATTAATGATCAACATTAATTTTCAAAAAAAATTAGCGATCAGCATTAACGTAATGATCAGCATTCATTGATATTTTCATTAATGATCAACATTAATGATCAGCATTAATTTAATTTTTTTTACTAATGATCAGCATTCATTCATATTTTCATTTATTAAATAATTATTAACGATCAGCATTAATTTAAAAAAAAATCAGCATTATCTATTGAATTTTATTTACTTCTAATAGTTATTATTTATTATTAATTACTAGTGTATTATTAACATTAATTATTTAAAATTTAAATTTACTAATTAATTACTAAGTAATAACACGAATTTAAAACATTTTATAAATAATAAAAATAAAAGTTCGTTTCAAATCTCTTGGAAAACTGCAGGAAAATAGCTTCAAAATTATGTCGACGGTAATCCGACTCTATTAGCAACGGAATTTAGCATTAAATATTATATGATGGTAAAGAGCTGCAATTTCCATTGACTTAGCGACAGAATTAGTAATCGACGGTAATAATTTATAATAAGATGACATATTAAATCCAAAATATTTTCTTTTACAAAGCCCACGGAAATCGGTCGCTAATTAGCGGCGGAATTTTCCGCTGCTAAAAATCTGTCGCTAATCTCGGTTTTTCTTGTAGTGTAGCTATAAATGGCATAAGATGATAATTCTAAACTTGTGACTAGCAATAGTTTCAACATCACAACATCCCAGGCATGTTAAAATAATGATAGGGTTTAGGTTATGACATGAACAGGCCCCTAAATCAAGTTCTTATCAGTATTCCACAAATCAAGGTTCAATATGAACGGTACTAGGTTCAAGGTGAATAGATCTAGGGTGAACAAGAGTAGATCTAAAATAATAGATCAAAAAGGAATAGTCATAGATCAAAGATATACAAGAGTAGGTCTCAAGTAGTTATCATGTTTATGTTCAACTTCAATTTACACATGTCCATATTAAGTTTAGAGTTTAGATCTAAGAGTATCTGGGGCTTACAGATCGTGGTTTTTAAGAACTAAGAACATAAATTGTCGTAGGATCATTGCAGAAGCTTTAATCTCTAGTTTGAATTGAGTTGCTTAGGTTGATGTTGATTAGCTTCTAGTTTTGATTCCAGTAGAGTAGCGACGCCATTTTTATTTTTATTTAGAACAGAGGCAGAGTAGAAGCAGAATAGAATTGTGTGTAGAGAAGGCTAGGTTTAGGGCTGTTTAAATAGGTTTAGACAGATTTATCTGGACAGAAATCGGACTAGAAACATCAGAACGAACACTGGCCAAAAAATGGGCTCGGGGACCAGGTCGACACCCAGGTCGACTGCCCAGTCGACCTGGTCTGGGGGGGGGGGGTCGACTGCCCAGTCGACTCCCCAGTCGACCTGGGTCTGGGCGGGAAATTTCCCGCCCAGTCTATTCTGCATTTGAAATTCGAATTTTGAATTCGAATTCGAGCTGTTTTCGATTCTGAAAATTCCTGAAACTTCGGAGGGTCATATCTCCCTCATACGGACTCCGATTCTTGCAAACTCGGACTCGTTTCCGAGTAGAATTCCGAGACGAACGCAATGGCGCAACCCGTTTCCCTTGTTTCTTGTTTTAAAATTTAATTCTGCCTAGATTTATGGTTATAACACATTATCAAAATATGAGTTGTTACAATAAATATCTTCCAAATTCCTCAAATAGTAAACGTCTACACAACGATTATCAATACCAAGTATTCAAAGATCATTTTCATCCAAATCCATACTCTGAATAATATTAATTAAAAGTTTCTAAAAACTCATCTTTCAAAACCAATAAACCAATATTTGGAATTTTTAGTTTATTTAACTTAAATTCCCAAAACGTCGTTTTACAATTTTTAGCCAGTTAGGCTGAAAACACAAAAATTAAAATATAGTTCAAAACTTCATATTTTTTTTTAAGTCACTTTAAATTCACATATTATGTTTTATCATAATATTTACATATTTTATATTATTTTTATATGGTCATTTCGATCGATCTCCAATTACGGTCATCGAACTGCGTTTACGATGAACTTTTCAAAAATAGATTTGAATATAACTTGAGATATATAAGTTGAAATCCAAAATTTCTTCTTTAATTTCAAAGCTCATATCAATAGAATACAAACATTTCTAGTTTTGGGGAAATTTGATCTAAACTGCATTAATTATGCTCGTTTAGAAGTTCATGGTTGAAACTGGTGATATGTCACTGCCTGATACGTCCTATTCAAACCATATTATTATTTAAAATAAAACTTGTTCGATTCAATTCAAACGTGTTTTGTAAACGTTTATTGTAACAACCCGAATTTTAATAACATGTTGAAACTAGAAATCAGGGTATAAATAAATTTTTAAATGAGAATCATTGGAAACGGGTTGCGCCATTGCATTCATCTCGGAATTCTACATGAAATAGAGTCCGAGTTTTCGAAAATCGGAGTCCGGATGAAGAAGTTATGGCCTATATAAGATTCAGCAAATTTTAGGCAGCATCGGACCAGGCAGGTCGACCATGTGGTCGACCTTAGGGTCGACCTACCCCCCCAGGTCGACCATATGGTCGACCTCCCCCCTTACAGGTCAACCTGGTCGGCCTGTTTTGACCGAGAACCCATTTTTGAAGCCTGAGACGTGTTTTGATGGTCCAGATTGATTGTAGGGTTAATCTAAGGGCCTAAGCTAGTTGCTACCTCTATAAATACATCCTAAGACCTAACCTAATTCATATCAAATCATTCTTACACCATTATGCTGCTAAAATACCTCTTGAACCATGGCCGCCGTCTCCATATCAAAGTACAAGCATTCAAATTCAAATTAATTCAAAGAACAAAGCTTCAACAATGATTCAAGACAATAAATCAACAACGCCGCAACATTTTTACAACAAATTCAGTTCTTAATTCCTTGCCCATGATCTGTAAGTTCTAGTTATTTTTAGGTTAAAATAATTAAATTTAATATGGACATGTGATGAAATGAAATTGGACTTTTTATTCAAGTCTATTCTTGTTTCTTCTTGGATCTCGATCTTGAAAACTTTTCTATCTTTATTCACATGACAAGTTTATGGTCTATTCAGCCTGCTGTAAATCAATTTTTCTTGGTTCATGTTGATATTATTATCAAGATCTATTCTTTATGCCTGAGATGATGCTTTTTTGTCGTTTTCTCTCTGATCTTGTTTTTATTGCAACTTCTACCTTCCCCTATTTATTTTCTTTTGATGAACCTCGGTCAATTTCGGACCTAGGCCTAAACTACGATATGCGTGCGATGGTATACGGGGGAAATATTGGATATTGCCTAGTGGAATATATATGTTTGATGGAATTGATGGTATAACATAAAAATTGGATATTTGGGTATTACTACCATTAACATGAAATTGGATATTTGGGTATTGTCATTAAAATGATAATTTCAAGAATGGGGATTGGCATATGTAATTTGATATGGATCTTGATATATGTAATTTGGCAAGAAATTGTTATGGGTAAGTTGGTGTAAACGTGGTGTATATGTAATTTTGGGTGTAAAACTTGATCTATGTAAATTAAGCATAGCTTTGTAAACATGTAAATCATGAATTTTGACATATGTAAAACTGACATGTAATCTAGAACTTGGGCATACGTTAATTATGTAAAATTTGGAGTTGAAACATATATGATAATTTATGACTTGGTAGAGGTTTAATATGAACGCGCCCAAGTTGGGTTTTGGGTAGTTGGTATGTATTGTAAATAAAAGGCAATAACTTGGTATAACCTTATAGTGAATTTTGATAATAATTTTGGAATACATTTTTTGGGCAAAAACGTGAATTATGAACTTGATAATTGGCATATAACTGGAAATATGAATGTGGTTGGAACATGAACATTTCAATATGTTAAACACATGAACTGATATTGGGTTTTTGGGTGGAATACAACCATTAATGAACCTTTGACACGAGGTAAGACTCAGTTTGTGGTGTAAATCTGCCCAGAACCGCCCGACAAATCCAGTAGCCATAAAGTGTCAGTCTGATGTGAGAGATCAAAGGCCAAATTGTAGGCGTAACAGTTTATGACACGAGGTTAGACTCAGTTTGTGGTGTAAATCTGCCCGGAACCGCCCGACAAATCCAGTGGCCACAAAATGCACGGCCTAATGTGAGTGGTCATGATTCTTTCGTCATAATGAATGAATTAAGGAATACTAACCATAATAAGATGTGGGTATGGTTAGAGGGTTAGGTGGGATGACATGGAAATTTGACATGTAAATGTGGACCTAACCAGTATGAGTTAAGAACATGTAAAACTTATAAATGTGGGCTTAACCAGCATAACTGTTAATCAGACCAATGGGTGGGTTAAGTAATATGACTAGACTAATGACACTTAACCAATATTACATGACACGTGGCAGGGTTAAGTCAACTTGAACATATAGATAATACTTAACCAACTTGGCATGATACGTGGGCGGGTTAAGTCATGAACTACTTGAAAAAACTTAACCAATTTGATATGCTAAGATAGCAGGGTTAAGTTATGAATCACTAGACATCACTTAACCAAATTGACATGATACGTGGGCGGGTTAAGCCATGAATTATTTGAAATACTTAACCAACGAAATCTGACCAATGGGAGGGTTAAGTTAAATGGGTTGGTTTAACTTGAATGGGTTGATAACACCCAACCGATATAACCTGATATGTGGTAGGGTTAAGCAAACACACGAGGGTAACACTTAACCATTTTAAAATGGCTAGTGTTTGAGGTTGAGTTAACATACACTTAACCAATCTAACGTGAGGTGTGGTAAGGGTTAAATTAACACAGGGGAGAACGCTTAACTGATATAACAAGACATGCGGTAGGGTTAAGTAACACAAGAGAGAACACTTAACCATGATATCATGATGGGGGGTGGGGTTAAGTTAAATAGATAACACTTAACCAACCTGTGGGGTATACGAATAGACCCTAGGAAAACCCTAGTAGCGGGACCCGTTTTTAGCAGTAACACACATTAGGTATCAACGGTACCCTGAGCTAGGCAGGGGGATTTGCTCGCTTTATTCCTTCCCGTCCTTCGGTTAGTACGGCGGAATTTTTACTTTTTAGGAAGTGTTGGAACAGGGGAACTGTTTTGCAATTTCTACAAGACCTAGGACCCAACTTAATAAGTATCTTATCGGAAACTTAAAACAAAGAAAAAAATTAAAAAAAAAGAAATCAATCAAAAAAGGTTGAGTCGAGGGATACAAAAAGAACGCTGTTCTTTGTTAGTCCTATCTATAATAGGAGAGCATATGAAAAATGTAACCGATTCTTTTGTTTCCTTAGGCCACTGGCCATCTGCCGGGAGTTTCGGGTTTAATACCGATATTTTAGCAACAAATCTAATAAATCTAAGTGTAGTGCTTGGTGTATTGATTTTTTTTGGAAAGGAAGTGTGTGCGAGTTGTATATTTCAAGAATAGGTTGGACCCAACCGGCTGCACTTTATTTATTTGTGTTATTTATATACATATTTTTTTTTAGAATAAGATAAATAGGAAAAAAGTGTACAATCTCAACAAATTCCTTCTGAATAAATTAATAAATCATATGTAAGAATTATAGCATTTCGTTCTTTATTGGTAAGTCAACTTTGATTCTCCATCAACCAATAAAGTGAGACCATTAACATGGTTAAAGCTAAACTGTTTGGGGCACGATTACTGGGCTGATTGTAAGCGGTCAAAATGGCGTCAAAGGATGCAGCAGTGCAGGTTCCGATGGACTACGGGCGTGCACGTATTACGGAGTGGAAAATTTAGCCATTGGGCATCAGTAGATATAAAGCTGTGCATCAAAAAGGGTGTCGGGGTTGCCATCCTAGGGATTGATACACCCTAGGGTGGGACCAGCACAGGTATCTACAAGTAGGGGGCCGCAAGAACTAGGTCGAGTAGGAGCCGATCGATTAGGGTACTAAGGATACATCTAACACATTCAGGGTAATTGGACTGGTTGAGGAAAAATCCTCATATTAGATGTAGTCCTGAGGGCTACCACAACTACGGGGTTGGGATAAACTTAGTATATAACACATGTGAAACATGGTAAGTAAGAGCCGATCAATTAAGGTAGGTACGGTGGGGACATGAAAATGTCAATATGTGGGGCACCCTCATCGTGGGATATGTACCTATAAAACTATCATGTGGGGTATGGGGGATAACTTATCTTGTAATTAAAACTTAGTAAACTAATTGAAACGCTAGTTAGGTGGTGCAGAGAATATAGGAAATCAAGGAAAATAGGGCAATGGTGAAAGTTAAAAATCTTGCGATGTTATAGAAACCTAGCGATATGATACTTGGTAGGAACCTTGTGATGCTACTCTTGATAGGAAGTACGGGATGTTATACTTGATTCATCGTGCCTATAACTTACCTCGTCATCATGCTTATGTTTACTTTCATTTTATTCATGCCATATTATCTTTACCTGTTTTTATGCTGAAAGCCACTAGGACTTACTCAGTCTTTATGACTGACCCAGTTTGTTTCACCTCTTTTTCTTTCGTCCCCTCCCCCCCAGGTTCACAGGGTGGGATTACAACTTAGTTCGGATCTTACCAAGCTCCAAGGCTCTTTCATGTACTGCTTGGATTTCTATTGGCTATGGCTTGCTTTGCATTATTGGGGAATACTACAATTTATTTTTGTGCTTCTTTTTTTTGAGCAAGACATATATTTTGGCTATGTAATTGGGTATTGGAAGTTGATGGGATTTTATTGTAAACGATTATATTTAATAAATGATTTGAAGTACTTATACTTTACTTTCCGTTGTTTTATATACGTTTGTCATGTAATATTTCTGTTCCAATACCCATAATGCTCCATTGAAGTCAAGGCATTTCCTTTGTGAGTGACCTTAACGGATGTGGGGTATTACATTTGGTATCAAAGAAAAAGGTTACCAGACTAGGCAAAAGGTTTTAAAACATTCTGAAAACTATTTTCAAAACCGTTTACAAAGAAGCATTTTTCAAGAAATGTCTTGTTTTATTTGAAAGGCATATTTCCCAAAGCCATATGCACTATCTTTTGATTCTCTCCTTGAGTTTCTTCTCTCTTTCTTTTTCACCATAGTTTTGTAGGTGTACGACTCGTGTAGGAGGGCAAAGAAGTGCCCAACTTCCATCTGTAGCCGCAGTAGTTCCATCTGCGTCTAATCTTATTTCAAGCTCTGTCGAGTTGCCGTGCGATGGAGGTAGCTTTCGAGAAACTTGTCTATAAGCTATACAAGGATAGCAAGAACGAGGATAAAGAACACAAGCCTAAGGATGAGAAACTTGTTGATATGGCTTAATCCACGAAGGAGGAAAAGGTGGAAGGAAAGAGGCCAAAGTGAAAGAATAATAAAACCCACGACAAGAGAGAGTATCATTAGTATGGTAAAAAGGGACATGTAGTTAAGTATTAGAGGACAAGGACAAGGGCAAAGGACAAGATCGTTGAGAGGGCAATTGTATGCTCTCACTACTAGCATACCTAAGAAGAGGTGGTAACGTTTCTGTTAAAAGTTTAGCCTTTTCTTTTCTATCATACCATGGGAACATTGGATTTGTACATCGTATCCTTTTTAATTCTGCTTCGATAGTTGAGTCTCTGCACCTTAGTACTAGCGTAGTAGAGGGTCCCATTTTTGTCTCAAATCCTGTTGGGGAATCTGCTCATTTATTCATGACTTGTTTGGATTTGAGAATGTCTATGCTAAGTGTCGAGTTTAGAAGTAATGCTTATGTTTTTGGGCTATGGGTTGCTTCTAGGGATGGAGTGGTTATCCAGAAATGATACCATTCTCGAGTATGAAAAGAGGGTAGTTAGACTCATGACTTGCCTCGGTAATACCCTCGAAGTCTAGTGTAACCCTTAGGGTTCTGCCATGCTTAGTTACCTAGAATCTCTTGATATATTTATCAATTAGCTCGAGTAGTGTTCGCCACTAAGGCAGATGGTTCATTTCGCTTATGCATGAGTTATAGAAAATCACCTTAGTAAGTACACTTGGCAACATGGTTGGCATTTGTTTATTTTCAAGAGATAATTCATTTATGTGGACTACCTTCTAGTAAGCGAATTCACTAGTGAATTTTGGAGAGCTTGCATGAACCATGAGTACATAGTTATGATTAAACTGAGTTTACTAGAAAAAGAATAAGTGAAAATGGAACAAGAGGCAACAGTGAAATGAGTTCCAACTCATATTTTGGAAATAGGAATTAAGAAGCTACGAAATTGTGAAGCTAAAGACGGTCAAAGCACAATGGAGTTAAGCTCAATGAAATGTGACTTAGAAGATTAAAGACTAGATACGCGCATCATATCTCTTTTTAAGAGTATATCCTTAATCCCTCTTTTCCTGTAGAGCTTACTTGTATGCTATCTTTTAAGTATAACCTCTCGGTCCTATTCTCAATCCTACTTCTGTTGCAAAACCACATAGGGATCATCTGTTAGTAATACATGTTGGGGCCTGAGGGTGTCCGTTGGGTTGAGTAATTCTTTGGGTGTCAGCCTGATGTTGATTTCGGTCTTCGGGCTGGTGCTTAGGGAGTTCTTCTCCTAATCATTATATATGTGACATAGATTTTCGGTTTTGACATTTCCTAATGGGCACAAAGTTTTTATTTGCTTCTATCATTCGACTATATCTTTAGGTAGGAACAATTGGGTGTAAACATGTGGTTGAGACATGTTATGATTGATGGTTGCAAGTGGTTGCAAGTGGTTGCTCGTGGATGCATATACACGCACATTAGACACTAGATCGGCTCCGTCACCTTTCATATTGCATATGCATGAGTGTTTATACTTGTTTATGGATGAATTTGAATGTGTTATCATGTGGATGTTGCATATGGATGGATGTCTGTGCATACATATAGTGTTAGTGTGACTAGGACTATTTGCATACATGTTGGACTCATGGCACTAAACATATTTTGCATTAAGAAGATCAATCAGGCCTGATCATTTGCATTAGATAAGGAACATATACACACACTTTCTGCATATGTTCATACAGTATTATAAATCTCTTAAGTACAATGGATGCCTATGTTTAGTGATTGAGTAGATGGATGATTGGATGGTAGGACACATTCTTCTTAATTTGAAGATTTCGGGGACGAAATCCTTTAAGGAGGGGAGAATGTAACAACCCGAATTTTAATAACATGTTGAAACTAGAAATCAGGGTATATTTAAATTTTAAAATGATAATCTTGGGAAACGGGTTGTGCCATTGCATTAGTCTCGTAATTCTACATGAAATAGAGTCCGAGTTTTCGAAAATCGGAGTCCGGATGAAGAAGTTATGGCCTGTAGAAGATTCGGCAAATTTTAGGCAGCATAGGACTATGCAAGTCGACCTGGGGGCCGACCTGGGGACCAGGTCGACCACGTGGTCGACCTTAGGGTCAACCTATCCCCCCCCCCCCAGGTCGACCATATGGTTGACCTCCCCCCTTACAGGTCGACCTGGTGGCCTGTTTTGACCTAGAACCCATTTTTGAAGCCTGAAACGTGTTTTGATGGTCCATATTGATTCTAGGGTTAATCTAAGGGCCTAAACTAGTTGCTACCCCTATAAATACATCCTAAGACCTAACTTAATTCATATCAAATCATTCTTCCACCATTATGCTGCTAAAATACATCTTGAACCATGGCCGCCATCTCCAAATCAAAGTACAAGCATTCAAATTCAAATCAATTCAAAGAACAAAGCTTCAACAATGATTCAAGACAATAAATCAACAATGCTGCAACATTTTTACAACAAACTCAGTTCTTAATTCCTTGCCCATGATTTGTAAGTTCTAGTTATTTTCAGATTAAAATAATTATATTTAATATGGACATCTGATGAAGTGAAATTGGACTTTTGATTCAAGTCTATTCTTGTTTCTTCTTGGATCTCGATCTTGAGAACTTTTCTATCTTTATTCGCATGACAAGTTTATGGTCTATTCAGCCTGCTGTAAATCAATTTTTCTTGGTTCATGTTGATATTATTATCAAGATCTATTATTTATGCCTGAGATGATGCTTTTATGTCGTTTTCTCTCTGATCTTGTTTTTATTGCAACTTTTACCTTCCCCTATTTATTTTCTTTTGATGAACCTAGGTAAATTTCGGACCTAGGCCTAAATTAGGATATGCGTGCGATGGTATACGAGGGAAATATTGGAATATTGCCTAGTGGAATATATGTGTTTGATGGAATTGATGGCATAACATAAAAATTGGATATTTGGGTATTACTACCATTAACATGAAATTGGATATTTGGGTATTGTCATTAAAATGATAATTGCAAGAATGGGGATTGGCATATGTAATTTGATATGGATCTTGATATATCTAATTTGGCAAGAACTTGTTATGGGTAAGTCGGTGTAAACGTGGTATACATGTAATTTTGGGTATAAAACTTGATCTATGTAAAATAAGCATAACTTTGTAAACATGTAAATCATGAATTTTGACATATGTAAAACTGACACGTAATCTTGAAATTGGGCATATGTTAATTATGTAAAATTTAGAGTTGAAACATATATGATAATTTATGACTTGGTAGAGGTTTAATATGAATGCGCCCAAGTTGGGTTTTGGGTAGTTGGTATGTATTGTAAATAAAAGGCTATAACTTGGCATAACCTTATCGTGAATTATGATAATAATTTTGGAATAGTTTTTGGGGAAAAAATGTGAATTATGAACTTGATAATTGGTATATAACTAGAAATATGAACGTGGTTGGAACATGAACATTTCTATATGTTAAACATGTGAACTGATATTGGGGTTTTGGATGGAATACGACCATTAATGAACCTTTGACACGAGGTTAGACCCAGTTTGTGGTGTAAATCTGCCCGGAACCGCCCGACAAATCCAGTAGCCACAAAGTGTCAGTCTAATGTGAGAGGTCGAAGGCCAAATTGTAGGCATAACAGTTTATGACATGAGGTTAGACTCAGTTTGTGGTGTAAATCTGCCCGGAACCGCCCGGCAAATCCAGTGGCCACAAAATGCACGGTCTAATGTGAGAGGTCATGATTCGTTCGTCATAATGAATGAATCTAGGAATACTAACCATAATAAGACGTGGGTATGGTTAGAGGGTTAGGTGGGATGACAAGGAAATTTGACATGTAAAATGTGGACCTAACCGGTATGAGTTAAGAACATGTAAAACTTATAAATGTGGGCTTAACCAACATAACTGTTAATCAGACCAATGGGTGGGTTAAGTAATATGACTAGACTAATGACACTTAACCAATATTACATGACACGTGGCACGGTTAAGTCAACTTGAACATATAGATAATACTTAACCAACTTGGCATGATACGTAGGCGGGTTAAGTCATGAACTACTTGAAAAAACTTAACCAATTTGATATGCTAAGATAGTGGGGTTAAGTTATGAATCACTAGACATCACTTAACCAAATTGACATGATACGTGGGCGGGTTAAGCCATGAATTATTTGAAATACTTAACCAATGAAATCTGACGAATGGGAGGGTTAAGTTAAATGGGTTGGTTTAACTTGAATGGGTTGATAACACCCAACCGATATAACCTGATATGTGGTAGGATTAAGCAAACACACGAGGGTAACACTTAACCATTTTAAAATGGCTAGTGTTTGAGGTTGAGTTAACATACACTTAACCAATCTAACGTGAGGTGTGGTAAGGGTTAAATTAACACAGGGGAGAACGCTTAACTGATATAACAAGACATGCGGTAGGGTTAAGTAACACAAGAGAGAACACTTAACCATGATATCATGATGGGGGGTGGGGTTAAGTTAAATAGATAACACTTAACCAACCTGTGGGGTATACGAATAGACCATAGGAAAACCCTAGTAGCGGGACCCGTTTTTAGCAGTAACACACATTAGGTATCAACGGTACCCTGAGCTAGGCAGGGGGATTTGCTCGCTTTATTCCTTCCCGTCCTTCGGTTAGTACGGCGGAATTTTTACTTTTTAGGAAGTGTTGGAACAGGGGAACTGTTTTGCAATTTCTACAAGACCTAGGACCCAACTTAATAAGTATCTTATCGGAAACTTAAAACAAAGAAAAAAATTAAAAAAAAGAAATCAATCAAAAAAGGGCAAGTCAAGGGATACAAAAAGAACTCTGTTCTTTGTTAGTCCTATCTATAAGAGGAGAGCATATGAAAAATGTAACCGATTCTTTTGTTTCCTTAGGCCACTGGCCATCTGCCGGGATTTTCGGGTTTAATACCGATATTTTAGCAATAAATCTAATAAATCTAAGTGTAGTGCTTGGTGTATTGATTTTTTTTGGAAAGGAAGTGTGTGCGAGTTGTATATTTCAAGAATAGGTTGGACCCAACCGGCTGCACTTTATTTATTTGTGTTATTTATATACATTTTTTTTAGAATAAGATAAATAGGAAAAAAGTGTACAATCTCAACGAATTCCTTCTGAATAAATTAATAAATCATATGTAAGAATTATAGCATTTCGTTCTTTATTGGTAAGTCAACTTTGATTCTCTATCAACCAATAAAGTGAGACCATTAACATGGTTAAAGCTAAACTGTTTGGGGCACGATTACTGGGCTGATTGTAAGCGGTCAAAATGGCGTCAAAGGATGCAGCAGTGCAGGTTACGATGGACTACGGGCGTGCACGTATTCCGGAGTGGAAAATTTAGCCATTGGGCATCAGTAGATATAAAGCTGTGCATCAAAAAGGGTGTCGGGGTTGCCATCCTAGGGATTGATACACCCTAGGGTGGGACCAGCACAGGTATCTACAAGTAGGGGGCCGCAAGAACTAGGTCGAGTAGGAGCCGATCGATTAGGGTAGTAAGGATACATCTAACACATTCAGGGTAATTGGACTGGTTGAGGAAAAATCCTCATATTAGATGTAGTCCTGAGGGCTACCACAACTACGGGGTTGGGATAACCTTAGTATATAACACATGTGAAACATGGTAAGTAAGAGCCGATCAATTAAGGTAGGTACGGTGGGGACATGAAAATGTCAATATGTGGGGCACCCTCATCGTGGGATATGTACCTATAAAACTATCATGTGGGGTATGGGGGATAACTTATCTTGTAATTAAAACTTAGTAAACTAATTGAAACGCTAGTTAGGTGGTGCATATAGATAATACTTAACCAACTTGGCAGGGTTAAGTCAACTTGAACATATAGATAATACTTAACCAACTTGGCATGATACGTGGGCGGGTTAAGTCATGAACTACTTGAAAATACTTAGCCAATTTGATATGCTAAGATAGCGGGGTTAAGTTATGAATCACTAGACAACACTTAACCAACTTGGCATGATACGTGGGCGGGTTAAGCCATGAATTATTTGAAATACTTAACCAATGAAATCTGACGAATGGGAGGGTTAAGTTAAATGGGTTGGTTTAACTTGAATGGTTTGATAACACCCAACCGATGTAACCTGATGTGTGGTAGGGTAAAGTAAATACATGAGGGTAACACTTAACCATTATAAAATGGCTAGTGGATGAGGTTCAGTTAACATACACTTAACTAATCTAACGTGAAGTGTGGTAAAGGTTAATTTAACATAGGGGAGAACGCTTAACCAATATAATAAGACATGCGGTAGGGTTAAGTAACACAAGAGAGAACACTTAACCACGATATCATGATGGGGGGTGGGGTTAAGTTAAATAGATAACACTTAACCAACCTGTGGGGTATACGAATAGACCCTAGGAAAACACTAGTAGCGGGACCCGTTTTCAGCAGTAACCCACACTAGGTATCAACGGTACCCTGAGCTAGGCAGGGTGGGGCACGATTACTGGGCTAATTGTAAGCGGTCAAAACGGCAGGAGGGGATGCAGCGGTGCAGGTTCCGACGGATTACGGGCGTGCACGTATTCCGAAGTGGAAAATTTAGCCATTGGGCATCAGTATACGTAAAGCTATGCATCAAAAAGTGTGTCGGGGTTGCCATCCTAGGGATTGATACACCCTTGGGTGGGACCAGCACATGTATCTACAAGTAGGGGGCCGCAAGAACTATGTAACACCCCACGCCCGCTAGGGTCACTCACAAAGGGAATGCCATAGCATCGGTGGAGTATTTTAGTGAATATAGAACAGAAAAATTACAACAAGACAGGTATAAATAGTACTTGAAATTTTAAAACATCATCTCATAACAGCGGAAATAAACATGTCTGGTTACATCATAAAAACCACGATAAAAGTCAAGTACAATATTCATCAAAATAAAGAAGTACATAATCCCACTCTCTCATACAATAGCCATAAGAAAAGAAAAGATAACTGGATAACTGGAGCTTTACATCTACCCAAGCTCCTCAAGACTGGAAACAGAAATCCGATCAAGCTCTACTACCGCTAGGATCCACCGTAGGACCTGAGGGTTGGGAAAAAGATAAAAACAACGGGGTCAGACATAAGTCTGAGTGAGTCCTATAACCCTAATAATACAACCATTAAAGTAATTAGGGTATGACATAAATAAGGTACGGTACCTCTGGGGATAATGACCACACTAAGTAGCCAACAAAACATAGGGTGTACTAAGATAACCGAGAAGACGCTTTTATCCTCCCAAGGATAATTATTAGATTACACCACCTCAGACTTATTCACCCAAGGGTAATTCCTACACTGCACCACACCAGTTCTACCCACCAAGAGTAATTCCGACTTAAAGGTTGATCCCACTAAGTGTACTTAGTAATTTTTACCCGGTAGTTTCTTGTACCCCTACGCAGGTGCCGTCTGCCCCTATTTTTACTAGGTGTACCCACTACCCCCAAGCGATCGGCTCCCTACCGTAGATACCCGTGCTGGTCCCACAAAAGGGGGTGTATCATTCCCCAAAGTGGCTACCATATAATATCACTGTGCACGGCTTTATATCTACACGATGCAACAACGACTTACCAACCAGCCCGGGTCCACACACGCATATGAAACCCGTTGATCCCGCGTTGCCACCGCTAACCCGTTTTGGCCTCTTACAGTCAAGCCCAATATGCGTGTCCCGTCACCCGACTAGAGTCGAGCCTACAAAGATACGTTTGGGATATTGGTTGAAATGGGCCCCCACAAGCTACTACTTAAGCTTGTCGTTTAATCTAGTGCATCCCACTTAACCCTTTAACCATGTCCCCTTACATGTTATAAATCTTGGTTAAGTCCTTTAATCATATTTCAATTGCCACTTAGGGCACCCACTAGATTCCCACATGCCACCCATGGCACTTACTTAACCCCTTAATCATGTTTAATTACATGTTCCACCTTGGTTAAGTATTCTAATCGTATTCTCACATGCCACCCATGGCACTTACTTAACCCTTTTATCATGTTTAATTACATGTTCCACCTTGGTTAAGTATTCTAATCGTATTTTTCTATTGCCACCCAAGGCAACCCACTAGTCTCATCATGCCACCCCAAGGCACCCACTTAACCCCTCATGTCCCACTACATGCTAATATGGTTAAGTGTTTCTTAATTCATTAATTAAGATCATGACCTCATAAAGACCTCCCACATTAGACCGTCTTTTATGACTGCTGGATATGCCGGTTGGTTCCGGGCAGACTTCTGTCATAAAAAGGGCCTAACCTCGTGTCTTTACTTTAATCATGTATTTAATTTATGACTAAGACCTCTCACATTGGGCCAATCATTTGTAGCTGCTGGATGGCCGGTCGGTTCCGGGCAGACTTCCGCTACAAAAGGGTCCAACCTCGTGTCTTAGTTGATTAATTAAACCTAATTAATCACCCCCATATTAATTATCCCTAATTAATATCAAATTTTCCATAACATGGGTAGACCTAACTCAATAGGTAAATTCCCATGGGGTAGACCTAACTCAATAGGTAAATTCCCACTTATGGTAATTTATTTTTATGGTATGCTTAATCATACCCAATCATACTTTTATTAACATATTTATTACCCCATCGTTCCCCACGTAAATCGTTCTCATTTCACGACATAATAAAGGGAAAGATCCATCACAAATATCATGGGTTTAGCATATAACTTTGTCATGGGTTAAGAGGATGTCAACTTGCATATATGAACATATATTAACCCAACTACATATAACCCAAACTTGCATATTATCATACCCATGATTTGCATAACATATGACATATGAGTTTGCATATTATCATACACATATCTTGCATAACATGTTAAACTTGCATATAAGCATCCTCATAACTTGCATTACATGTTAAACATGCATTTAAGCATACAAATAACTTGCATAAGCATTCACATACTTGCATGGGCATTCATATACTTGCATAAGCATTCACATACTTGCATATCACATTAAGCTCGCATTTAAGCATATACATAACTTGTATAACATCATGCTCATAACTTGCATAATCTCATAAACTTAACTTGCATAACACTATGCACACAACTTGCATACCCTCATACACATAACTTGCATATGCACATAACTTACATAACATGTTGAGCTTGCATGTAAGCATAACTTGCATAATATGTCGAACTTACATATATGACTTGCATCTTAAAGGAGGGTAAACATGCATAGCATATAAGAGTGCCATCTTGCATATGTATATACCATATTTAAATGGGTAAACTTGCATATCATGATTTATGCATAATACCAAACACTTAGCATGCATAAAACCACTTACTTATCATGCATAGAATCAAATACTTATTATGCATAGAATCAAATACTTATTATGCATAAAACCAAATACTTATTATGCATAAAACAAATACTTATTATGCATAAAATCAAATACTTATTATGCATAAAACCAAATACTTATTATGCATAAAATCAAATACTTATTATGCATAAAATCAAATACTTATTATGCATAAAACCAAATACTTATTATGCATAAAATCAAATACTTATTATGCATAAAATCAAATACTTATTATGCATAAACCTACCACTTAACTTGCATAAACCCAAACACTTAACATGCATAAAACCCCATACTTAGTATGCATACAATCAAATACTTATCATGCATAACGTCAAATACTTTAGCATGAATAACATCAAATACTTAACATGCATAACACCAACTACTTAGCATGCACAAAATCACATGCATAACTTGCATATCATGTTACATATAACTTGCATATATTCTCACATATAGTTTGCATAACATGTCACATATGCATAAATGTTTAACATGGTGTTTTGCATCATAAAACATGGCCTTAACTTGCATTTAACATAAAACTTGCAAATCACATATCATACAAACTTGCATAAATACATTCATCCACAAACATAGCCATGTCTTATCACATCCTACCATAATCAATTTAACAATTGATTATTAAAGCCATAGAAACTCACCAAAACAAGATTAGCAAGTTAAATGAAGCAAATCCCAATGATTAAGTAGAAGAAGATGTAGATTAGCTTGCAAATCCTCTTAGGATTTTTAGTGGAGGCTCTCCAATTTTCTAAGTGGTGGCATAATGGCCTTAGATCTATTTTTTTGGTAAGGATAAGGGGGGTATTAGGGTGTATATATAGATTAGTTAGATGTTTTAGGACCATAGGATATACCCTAGAACCAATCCTAGCCTTTAAAGCATGTCTTGGGGAAGAAGTCAAGTGTAGGAACCATTTAGGGCCCAAAAAAAAACAGCCCAAAACTCATCCCGGGCCTCAAAACATGAGTAGTTTTTGTTTTTGATTTTTCGTGAAACTTTGACGGGCCATAACTTGGTCATACGGACTCCGATTTACGAAAACTCGGACTCTATTTCGCGTATTTTTCCGAGACGAACGCAATGGCACAGCCCGTTTCCCCTGATTCAGAATATTAAATTTAATTCTGCTCTGATTTATGTTATAACAAGTTATTTAACATACGGGGTGTTACATTCTCCCCTACTTAAAGGATTTCGTCCCCGAAATCTCTAAGTCAAGAAGAACGTATCCTACCAACCAAACAACCATCTACTCAACCATCAAACACTGGCATCCATTGTCCTTAAAACAATTTCTAATGATGTATGAGCATATGTAAAAAGTGTGTGTATATGTTCCCTATCTAATGTATGAACATATGCAAACCATGATAGTGCCATGCATCCATTATGTATGCGAGGGAACCCTATCGACACATACAATATCTACATGAGTGCACAATCATTCACCAAAATGCATCATCCATATGATAACACAATCATTATACATCCATAAATATAGCTTTCTACACACAATTTTATGCAATATGCAATATGAAGTGATTGAGCCGATCTAGTGCCTAGAGTGTGTGTATATGCATCCACGAGCAACCACTAGCAAACACTTGCATCCACTTGCATCCATCATACATAACATGTCTCAAACACATGTTTCAACCATAGGTTTACCCTATCTAAAGGTCAAAAGTACTAACGAGAGGACATACTAAGGATAAGATAAGCACAAGATATGTGATGAAGGAGAAGCAAAAGGATATACCCTCCGAAAGAAAAAGGGTACCTCGAACGCATCTTCGCTTCCGTCTCCCAGGTAGCGTCACTCTCTTCATCTCCCCTTTGTACTTTGACTAGTTGAACCTCTCTGTTTCTCAGCTTCCAAATCTCTGACCCAAGGATGCAAGTAGGAGCTCGTCGAATCGTCGCATCACGCTCTGCTTCCACTTCTCTAAGCAAACTCGGCTCTACCACCTCTGCGGTCTCATGTAGGCACTTCCTCCCATAGAATACATCACTAAGTCTGTCGGGCAACTCCGCCAATGGAAGATGCTCCTCCCATGTACCTCCAAAATCCAAGATACATAGCCTCAAAAGGTCTTCTAAAATATGATTCACCCTCTCGGTCTGGCCGTCCGTCTGAGGATGATATGCGGTACTCAAACGCAACTGAGTCCCTACCGCCTTTTGCAAACTCTTCCAAAACTCTCTAGTGAAGATAGGATCTCGATCACTCACTATACTGGAGGGTACCCGATGCAATCGAACTATCTCTCGAAGATATACAAAAGCTAGCCATGGAGCAGTCCACTTACTCTTCACAGGTATGAAATGGGTGTTCTTAGTAAGTCTGTCTACCACCACCCAAATTCCTGTATTACTCTTTCTCGATCTGGGTAACCTGTCAATAAAATCCAACGAGGCGCTGTCCCACTTTCATTGCGGAACCTCCAATGGGTGAAGCAACCCACCCGGTTTCTTTCGCTCCGTCTTCACTCGTTGTCACACCAAGCATCGAGCGACATGCTCGGCCACATCTTTCTTCATACCGGCCCAGAAGAAAGCCCTCTTCATGTCTTGGTACATCTTACCCCCACCGGGATGAATGGTCATCCTAAAACGGTGTGCGTCATCAAGAATAGCCTTCCTCAAACCCTCGTCCTGCGGTACACAAAGTCTACCGTCTCTACGCAAACACCCTCTATCTCTAAGGTGTACCTACTCAAATGGCTGGACGACTCCCCCCTTATGAGCTTCTCTACTAACTCAACCAACTGTGGGTCGCCCCTCTGTGCTTCTCCAATCCGCCCCAAAAGAGTAGGTCTAACTTCCAAAGAAGCTAGCAAACCGGGTACAAAGTCAACGGAAGGTCTAAAGTCAAACTTAGAAATAAACTCTAAGCTCCGTCGTTCAACGAACAATGAACTCAAGGACAACCTTTTTCTACTTAAGGTGTCTGCTACCATGTTACCCTTACTCATAGGATGCTAAAGATCCCATCCACTTTTGCTGTCCTAAGACTATGCGCTCGAAGAGTCTCCAACACTTCCCTAAGATGTAGGGCATGCTCTTCTCCACCAGAATATCATCCAAGATCATCATAACCGTCTCCCACGCAGACCACCCTAGTCGAATTCGGCATCCCCCAAATGCAAGCCCCAAAGGCCTAAACCAATATCAGACAAACACCCAAGGGGTACCTCCTTCGAATTCAGACGACCTACGTGAGACGATACTAGTAAAAATGGCTAAATAATTAAGCCCTTGACCAATTCTGGATGTTCTCGCCAGTCTCGCTCCAAAACCGTCGTTTATCCTATACTGGCCCTGCTCAGCCTATTGAGCACATACGAAAACTTATTTCGCTCCTATAAAAGACCCAGATGTCATCTACAAAGACCATCACGAACTTATTTAGGTACTCCCTGAACACCCTTCTCAACAAAGTATGCGGGGGCGTTCGTCAAACCCAATGGCATCACCAGCCACTCATAAAAGAAAACATCCGGAGTCCTAAAGGTAGTCTTTTCTACGCTATCCTCAGCCACTCTCAACTGATGAACTTCCGTGGCTGAGTCCACTACTAAAACACTGAGGCGCCAACCAACTGATCAAAGAGATCATCAATCCTTGGCAATGGGTGTCTATTCTTCTTTGTGAGTTTCTTTAGTTCTCTTTAGCCTACACAAAGTCTGAGGGACCCATCCGCCTTCATAACAAAAACTACTGGAGCGCCCCACTCCGATATACTTCGTCTTATGAACCCTTTCTCAAGCAAATCGCCTACTTACTTATGGAGTTCCCTCCTCTCACTAGGAGCCATGTGGCACACTGGCCAAGATACTGGTTTGGCCTTATCCACCAGATATATTCGGAAGTCAATCTCCCGCTTCGGAGGTAAGCCCTTCACCTCCTCAAACACATCCGGGTATTCCCGGACCGCTCTAACAGATCGCAGACTCTAGACCAACGTGTCAGGCGATTCTAGATACCTTAGCATAACAGATTCTATGGGATTACAAGAGATCTCGAGAGTGTTACTTAGGCGGCCCATAAGCCTAACAACTCTCCCTTCAAAATGAAGAACATCACTCCTACTGGATAACCAGTTCATGCCCAAAATTAACCCATAGCCCGTGAAGCCCAACAAGCATCACATCTAAACTCAACGCTAAGTATAGAAACTTTCAAACCCAAACATATCATGGAGCCCCAACTGGGTTTGAAACAACTAAGGGATCATCTACCAAACTGGTGTCTAAGTGCAGTGACTCAACTATCAATGGTGAGATAAACGAACTCGATATATCAGGATCAAATAAAGTTTGAATTGGATAATAAAGAAATCCAAATTCCAACCTAGACGGTCTTATCCCCACCTGGTACCCTAGTCGTGAGGGAATACAACTACCCTCCAGAAGATTCCATACCTTGCCCTTGCTTCTTTGAACAATCCTAATAAGGTGTCCTATTTCTCTTAAAAGGATAACCACTTGCCTTCTTCTTCCCTATTCTCCACTCGTAACCTCCCACCAATGAGGTTTCATCTTTCATTAACCAAACAACTATTTGAGCCTTCCTCCCATCGTTTATCCAATAGATACCTACCAGTCCTCCTCCTTCTTGAACCAACTTCTAATCCGACTAACGTCTAAGTCCCTTGAAGTGGTTTTCCATCCTTATCTATCTTAGAAAGATCATCTATACGCGGAGGGGAAACTCAAAACGAGAGAAAGGAAGAGATTCAAAATGGAGAATTCGAAAGATATAGATACGGCTATTGGGGATTATGCTTTCCTTTCAAAAACTTTTCTCTTAAAAGACATGTTTTTGAAAATACTCCTTTCCAAAATTGTTTTAGAAAAATAGTTTTCTAAAAATTTTATCTGTTCCGGTAACCTGGCTCTGATACCACGTGTAACACCCCACGCCTGCTAGGGTCACTCACAAAGGGAATGCCATAGCATCGGTGGAGTATTTTAGTGAATATAGAACAGAAAAATTACAACAAGACAGGTATAAATAGTACTTGAAATTTTAAAACATCATCTCATAACAGCGGAAATAAACATGTCTGGTTACATCATAAAAACCACGATAAAAGTCAAGTACAATATTCATCAAAATAAAGAAGTACATAATCCCACTCTCTCATACAATAGCCATAAGAAAAGAAAAGATAACTGGATAACTGGAGCTTTACATCTACCCAAGCTCCTCAAGACTGGAAACAGAAATCCGATCAAGCTCTACTACCGCTAGGATCCACCGTAGGACCTGAGGGTTGGGAAAAAGATAAAAACAACGGGGTCAGACATAAGTCTGAGTGAGTCCTATAACCCTAACAATACAACCATTAAAGTAATTAGGGTATGACATAAATAAGGTACGGTACCTCTGGGGATAATGACCACACTAAGTAGCCAACAAAACATAGGGTGTACTAAGATAACCGAGAAGACGCTTTTATCCTCCCAAGGATAATTATTAGATTACACCACCCCAGACTTATTCACCCAAGGGTAATTCCTACACTGCACCACACCAGTTCTACCCACCAAGAGTAATTCCTACTTAAAGGTTGATCCCACTAAGTGTACTTAGTAATTTTTACCCGGTAGTTTCTTGTACCCCTACGCAGGTGCCGTCTGCCCCTATTTTTACTAGGTGTACCCACTACCCCCAAGCGATCGGCTCCCTACCGTAGATACCCGTGCTGGTCCCACAAAAGGGGGTGTATCATTCCCCAAAGTGGCTACCATATAATATCACTGTGCACGGCTTTATATCTACACGATGCAACAACGACTTACCAACCAGCCCGGGTCCACACACGCATATGAAACCCGTTGATCCCGCGTTGCCACCGCTAACCCGTTTTGGCCTCTTACAGTCAAGCCCAATATGCGTGTCCCGTCACCCGACTAGAGTCGAGCCTACAAAGATACGTTTGGGATATTGGTTGAAATGGGCCCCCACAAGCTACTACTTAAGCTTGTCGTTTAATCTAGTGCATCCCACTTAACCCTTTAACCATGTCCCCTTACATGTTATAAATCTTGGTTAAGTCCTTTAATCATATTTCAATTGCCACTTAGGGCACCCACTAAATTCCCACATGCCACCCATGGCACTTACTTAACCCCTTAATCATGTTTAATTACATGTTCCACCTTGGTTAAGTATTCTAATCGTATTCTCACATGCCACCCATGGCACTTACTTAACCCTTTTATCATGTTTAATTACATGTTCCACCTTGGTTAAGTATTCTAATCGTATTTTTCTATTGCCACCCAAGGCAACCCACTAGTCTCATCATGCCACCCCAAGGCACCCACTTAACCCCTCATGTCCCACTACATGCTAATATGGTTAAGTGTTTCTTAATTCATTAATTAAGATCATGACCTCATAAAGACCTCCCACATTAGACCGTCTTTTATGACTGCTGGATATGCCGGTTGGTTCCGGGCAGACTTCTGTCATAAAAAGGGCCTAACCTCGTGTCTTTACTTTAATCATGTATTTAATTTATGACTAAGACCTCTCACATTGGGCCAATCATTTGTAGCTGCTGGATGGCCGGTCGGTTCCGGGCAGACTTCCGCTACAAAAGGGTCCAACCTCGTGTCTTAGTTGATTAATTAAACCTAATTAATCACCCCCATATTAATTATCCCTAATTAATATCAAATTTTCCATAACATGGGTAGACCTAACTCAATAGGTAAATTCCCATGGGGTAGACCTAACTCAATAGGTAAATTCCCACTTATGGTAATTTATTTTTATGGTATGCTTAATCATACCCAATCATACTTTTATTAACATATTTATTACCCCATCGTTCCCCACGTAAATCGTTCTCATTTCACGACATAATAAAGGGAAAGATCCATCACAAATATCATGGGTTTAGCATATAACTTTGTCATGGGTTAAGAGGATGTCAACTTGCATATATGAACATATATTAACCCAACTACATATAACCCAAACTTGCATATTATCATACCCATGATTTGCATAACATATGACATATGAGTTTGCATATTATCATACACATATCTTGCATAACATGTTAAACTTGCATATAAGCATCCTCATAACTTGCATAACATGTTAAACATGCATTTAAGCATACAAATAACTTGCATAAGCATTCACATACTTGCATGGGCATTCATATACTTGCATAAGCATTCACATACTTGCATATCACATTAAGCTCGCATTTAAGCATATACATAACTTGTATAACATCATGCTCATAACTTGCATAATCTCATAAACTTAACTTGCATAACACTATGCACACAACTTGCATACCCTCATACACATAACTTGCATATGCACATAACTTACATAACATGTTGAGCTTGCATGTAAGCATAACTTGCATAATATGTCGAACTTACATATATGACTTGCATCTTAAAGGAGGGTAAACATGCATAGCATATAAGAGTGACATCTTGCATATGTATATACCATATTTAAATGGGTAAACTTGCATATCATGATTTATGCATAATACCAAACACTGCATAAAACCACTTACTTATCATGCATAGAATCAAATACTTATTATGCATAGAATCAAATACTTATTATGCATAAAACCAAATACTTATTATGCATAAAATCAAATACTTATTATGCATAAAATCAAATACTTATTATGCATAAAATCAAATACTTATTATGCATAAAACCAAATACTTATTATGCATAAAATCAAATACTTATTATGCATAAAATCAAATACTTATTATGCATAAAATCAAATACTTATTATGCATAAACCTACCACTTAACTTGCATAAACCCAAACACTTAACATGCATAAAACCCCATACTTAGTATGCATACAATCAAATACTTATCATGCATAACGTCAAATACTTTAGCATGAATAACATCAAATACTTAACATGCATAACACCAACTACTTAGCATGCACAAAATCACATGCATAACTTGCATATCATGTTACATATAACTTGCATATATTCTCACATATAGTTTGCATAACATGTCACATATGCATAAATGTTTAACATGGTGTTTTGCATCATAAAACATGGCCTTAACTTGCATTTAACATAAAACTTGCAAATCACATATTATACAAACTTGCATAAATACATTCATCCACAAACATAGCCATGTCTTATCACATCCTACCATAATCAATTTAACAATTGATTATTAAAGCCATAGAAACTCACCAAAACAAGATTAGCAAGTTAAATGAAGCAAATCCCAATGATTAAGTAGAAGAAGATGTAGATTAGCTTGCAAATCCTCTTAGGATTTTTAGTGGAGGCTCTCCAATTTTCTAAGTGGTGGAATAATGGCCTTAGATCTATTTTTTTGGTAAGGATAAGGGGGGTATTAGGGTGTATATATAGATTAGTTAGATGTTTTAGGACCATAGGATATACCCTAGAACCAATCCTAGCCTTTAAAGCATGTCTTGGGGAAGAAGTCAAGTGTAGGAACCATTTAGGGCCCAAAAAAAAAACAGCCCAAAACTCATCCCGGGCCTCAAAACATGAGCAGTTTTTGTTTTTGATTTTTCGTGAAACTTTGACGGGCCATAACTTGGTCATACGGACTCCGATTTACGAAAACTCGGACTCTATTTCGCGTATTTTTCCGAGACGAACGCAATGGCACAGCCCGTTTCCCCTGATTCAGAATATTAAATTTAATTCTGCTCTGATTTATGTTATAACAAGTTATTTAACATACGGGGTGTTACATTCTCCCCTACTTAAAGGATTTCGTCCCCGAAATCTCTAAGTCAAGAAGAACGTATCCTACCAACCAAACAACCATCTACTCAACCATCAAACACTGGCATCCATTGTCCTTAAAACAATTTCTAATGATGTATGAGCATATGCAAAAAGTGTGTGTATATGTTCCCTATCTAATGTATGAACATATGCAAACCATGATAGTGCCATGCATCCATTATGTATGCGAGGGAACCCTATCGACACATACAATATCTACATGAGTGCACAATCATTCACCAAAATGCATCATCCATATGATAACACAATCATTATACATCCATAAATATAGCTTTCTACACACAATTTTATGCAATATGCAATATGAAGTGATTGAGCCGATCTAGTGCCTAGAGTGTGTGTATATGCATCCACGAGCAACCACTAGCAAACACTTGCATCCACTTGCATCCATCATACATAACATGTCTCAAACACATGTTTCAACCATAGGTTTACCCTATCTAAAGGTCAAAAGTACTAACGAGAGGACATACTAAGGATAAGATAAGCACAAGATATGTGATGAAGGAGAAGCAAAAGGATATACCCTCCGAAAGAAAAAGGGTACCTCGAACGCATCTTCGCTTCCGTCTCCCAGGTAGCGTCACTCTCTTCATCTCCCCTTTGTACTTTGACTAGTTGAACCTCTCTGTTTCTCAGCTTCCAAATCTCTGACCCAAGGATGCAAGTAGGAGCTCGTCGAATCGTCGCATCACGCTCTGCTTCCACTTCTCTAAGCAAACTCGGCTCTACCTCCTCTGCGGTCTCATGTAGGCACTTCCTCCCATAGAATACATCACTAAGTCTGTCGGGCAACTCCGCCAATGGAAGATGCTCCTCCCATGTACCTCCAAAATCCAAGATACATAGCCTCAAAAGGTCTTCTAAAATATGATTCACCCTCTCGGTCTGGCCGTCCGTCTGAGGATGATATGCGGTACTCAAACGCAACTGAGTCCCTACCGCCTTTTGCAAACTCTTCCAAAACTCTCTAGTGAAGATAGGATCTCGATCACTCACTATACTGGAGGGTACCCGATGCAATCGAACTATCTCTCGAAGATATACAAAAGCTAGCCATGGAGCAGTCCACTTACTCTTCACAGGTATGAAATGGGTGTTCTTAGTAAGTCTGTCTACCACCACCCAAATTCCTGTATTACTCTTTCTCGATCTGGGTAACCTGTCAATAAAATCCAACGAGGCGATGTCCCACTTTCATTGCGGAACCTCCAATGGGTGAAGCAACCCACCCGGTTTCTTTCGCTCCGTCTTCACTCGTTGTCACACCAAGCATCGAGCGACATGCTCGGCCACATCTTTCTTCATACCGGCCCAGAAGAAAGCCCTCTTCATGTCTTGGTACATCTTACCCCCACCGGGATGAATGGTCATCCTAAAACGGTGTGCGTCATCAAGAATAGCCTTCCTCAAACCCTCGTCCTGCGGTACACAAAGTCTACCGTCTCTACGCAAACACCCTCTATCTCTAAGGTGTACCTACTCAAATGGCTGGACGACTCCCCCCTTATGAGCTTCTCTACTAACTCAACCAACTGTGGGTCGCCCCTCTGTGCTTCTCCAATCCGCCCCAAAAGAGTAGGTCTAACTTCCAAAGAAGCTAGCAAACCTGGTACAAAGTCAACGGAAGGTCTAAAGTCAAACTTAGAAATAAACTCTAAGCTCCGTCGTTCAACGAACAATGAACTCAAGGACAATCCTTGGCAATGTTGAAAATACACATGAAGCAGTTAACAGTACATGTTTTCAGTAAGGGCATTTTAGACATTCAAAAAAGGCTTCACTTTGACTTCTTTAACCAACTATTTTTATTGTATATAAGAAGATATGCACAATGTTGACTCGCTTTTTAGAAAACTAGTAACATATTAAGATTATGGTTAGCAACGTGCTCAAGTCTTGAGAGCAGCTTCAGAAAACACAATGCGATTTGGTCGAAGTCGCAAAGCATTCGGGAAAAGGATAGAAATATTGTGGATATCCGAAATCGTCGTTATATGATTGGAAAATTTGTTAATAACCTAAGAAAATCTGACATGGTCAAAATACATGATTGACCCGATCTGATCAGCTCAAAATCCTTGAGTGCTCCAGTTCGAGCGTGTGGAAAAACTTGTCAAAGAAAAAATATTATGGATTTTAGCAAAACCAGTGTTGGTCACTCAAAAATAGATGATCGGCATGTACAGTCAAGAAAAAAAACTACTGCACAACTCGACCTAGCAATGATCTTGCGATTTAGCAAGTTCATGGTTAGGCACTTCAAAAAGGGGTCATCGACACGTGAAAATCATAAAAAATCATGTATGCGCCCCTTCCCTGGCACATCTCTAAATTAGCAAGACGAGATTCAAAGTTTCAATATATGAAGATGGACACTTCGAAATCCCTTGATCGCATTTGGAGATGATGTGATTTTCTCGTTCATGTAGCGTGGATCTGGGAATGTGATTTCATGGTGTGGAGGCGGATGTGAAATCCTCGGATTAGCCAGGGATGCGATGCAAAGGTTTTGGCAAAGCGATGACACGGGCAGATCACCAACTTTCCCTTACGTGACTCGGAGTGATCACGCATCTTCATGATGCGATTTCGCATTATGGCCATTGATGCAAAAATATCAGGAACTTAGCAAATTCGGAAATCACATTTGGATCAGCCATTTTTGCGTGATCACCTCTGGGTGATCACTAATTTTCAACATTGCAACTAGGATGCGAAATTTTGCAGAGAGGCATGATTTTTTGGCCATGTTTTTGGGATGTGAATTTCACCTCCCCACGGGATACGAACTTCTGGCTGATGCCTTCAAGCCTCACCTATAAATACCCCCTTATTTGGCATTCTAAGGGTTGGCATTTTTGGACTTTGGCTACAAATTAGCATATTGGATTGTAGCTCCAGGACACCATTAATGACTTCCAAGGTAATTCTCATGGCTTTGGACTTGATCTTGGACATGTAAACTTCATATAGAAGTTTGCCTGTAACTTTTTGGCATTCACTTGGACTTTTGAATTACTCTTGGACGTATGGCATATTTGGATATTCTTGGACATTAGTATTGACTCAAACACACTTTGACTCAATGAAGAAGAAGAATAGTATTTTGGTTAAAGTTATGAATTAACAAATTATTTATTATTCCATTGTACAACTTTGTAACAAATCTCGGGTAAAGCATTGTAACCAACAATATGATGATGAATAATTACTACAAAGTGGACATATGCGTTAGTGCCAAACCACTATAAAAGTTGTGAGTCCATTTATGTTTCTCGTACTTTGGATAGTGTTTTCTTCTAAACACACACTTGGGCAGTTGGCATGTGAGAGTTGCCACTTTCCCATGTCAACATTTTGGTGCGGCAGGTAGGTGCGCTACAATTTCGACTTCGGCTTTGGTTTTGAGTTTGGATTTGGTTTCTAGTTTTATATTTCGACATTGAATTTGGTTTCAAATTTTAGATTCGAATTTATTTTGAAAACATATTTCACTCAATTTTCATCATGGTTAAGCGGAAGAAGCTCGACGCTATTGCTGAGTCATAAGTCACTAGTGGAGAAGGAAGTCAATAACCTTTTTCAACTGGAAATATCTCAAACTTTGTTATTCGAGAGGATGTGGATGAGATCGTTAAAGGTTTGGCTTTGGATTTGAACGCTCGACTCGATCAACAAGATGAAGCGATGACTACTTTTCTAATTATAGATGATAAGTGATCTTATAGAAATTATTCTGAAATGATAGTTAAAGAGAATTTGAATATGGTTTTAATATATTTTCAAAGTATGGGAATAAAGTGATATGAGAATATATATATCTATATATATAACTAATACATTATTTTTGGGTATTTCAACTGATATACTATTTTTGGAGGCCAAGTGACGCTGTGTAAAAAACCAATGGATCTATTTTATTTTTTTGATTGATTGTTTATTTTGATAGTTAAATAACCGACTAACAAAATCATCCCCAATGCGCTATGGGTACGGAAAGGCCGGGATCGAATTTATATTCGAAAACCATTTTGACCAATAAATACGAATAAGTCGAAAATACTGATCAAGATGGAGCAATTAAAGACCGTAAATTTTCATAAAACGGAAGAGTTACTTACAATCTCTGGCTGATCCGTAGAGATATACTGTGATTCTGTCGTGGTTGAAAATTACGTATTGCAAGGACTACTCAATACTGATCTATAGGGTGATTCGTAGGATGTGGTAGGAGGGTGCCGTCGGTTCATCCTGTTCTAGGATGACGTGTATGGGAAATGTGGGATTCAAAAGTGATGATGGCTAAATATTACAAAAGTGGATTATAACCTTAAGCCTCATCAACCGGGAAATGACTAAATCGGGTAGGCAGCATGGCTATGTGGGTCACACCCATCAGGGTGTATAATCACCTATCTTGAGAAATTCCTTTTGCTTCTTTAATCTAGCGATGCTGTCCCTTTTTGCGAAACGGTGGGTAGCTCCCAACCATTGGTGATATACATTTGATACACTCGGGAGAAATGAGTGGTTGGTCATGTGTGGGCTGGGTTGCAAGACATTCTTGTTGAACCCAGTATATTCTCCTCTAGAGATACACTATTGGCAGGTGGTTCCATACCTTGTCATAGTCGGAATCCAATCTCCAATAAGTGCCCGGGTTGGGTTATCGTAAGGTAAAAACCGTCCATATTTTTTTTGAAGACTTGGTCTTACGATTATCCTTTTCTTTCAAAAGGATTTTAACTTTAAAATCAAGCTAGATGATGTTATAAACTTAGCGAGTTTTTCTCACTTTGGTTCACCAGACTGACTTGGTGTTTGTAATCCTTGGGTTAGACCGGGTTGTACAGGATCAGATTATCGGATGCTGTGAAGTCCTAAGACAAGCTAAAGGAGTACAAACGTATGATGTTATACCATTATTATTCCGCTGTGTGTTATATATATGAGGAAATGCTATCATAATTGTCCAGATGTACTCTGATGTTGTAAGTATTTTTTTCAAGCTCTTAATAAAGTTATTTCGATATTATATTTTGTCCTGCTGCGATGTGAGACTCTAATGGTGCTGTGTTGTTATTCTTCTTATTATATTCTAATATTTATTTCTTGCTTATCTCACCCTCTAATTTCTTTCTAGTAATGTTCTGATGTTTTCGATGCTTGAATGTTTGACATGGTGTTTTGTGTCGATTTTCGAGATCGAAAATCCTTGTTCGTTATAGTAGTATTAGAGCAATGGTTTAGCAATAACCTTGGCTCTGTGGAATAACTCGATAGCGATTGGGTTAGTAATATCCGAGATCGAGATTGAGTGTATATGTATAACAGAGCGTATTTATGAATTTTATATACAAATGTTTTGTATAGTGTTGTTTGATTGGTTCAGGTTGAACTGACAAATTGATACAATATTGTTTTGTAAAGTGGGTAAATGAAATAATCTTTCCTAAACTATATTTTTGTATAGAAAAGAAATAATTTTATCAAATTATTGATAATAGTTTGTTGATTGATTTGAATAGAATTCAAATGAAATTTCATATTAGGTTGTGAATTTAAGTGGTTCAATATGACTAGATGAATTTGAGAATAATAATATTAACATAGAGTTAAATATATCATAATTTAACTAAAGATAAGTTAAATAAGATTCAAAAGGAAAATAGAATGTTTTGGTTATGTTGATTGTGAATTGTTTGTTTGTTGAATAATAGATCGATTGTACAATTAAATTCATCAACAATTAAATGAATTAAAAACAAGACATAAATTTCAGTATAATGAATTCAAATAAAATCAAATATGAAAATGAAACAGAAATGATTCAAACAGGTATCTACTATTGGCTTTGGATATTGAGTTGAGTGCAGGTTCGAAGGAGGAAGAGCTGTTAGCCGATTTTAACACCCCGTATTTTCAGTTAACATTATAATAACGAATTAAACAATATTTAATGCTAATGCGAGAATCAAGGGAAAAAGGTTAAGTTATTGCGTTTGCCTCGGAATTATGCTTGAGATAAAGTCTGAGTTTGCGTAAAACGTACACCGTATAAAGGAGATATGGATGAACAAAGAAAACCAGAAGAAAGGGAAAAAAAAATATGCACTAGCGCACTTGCGAAGTGCGCCAGTACAAAAATTGCACTGGCGCACCTGCCAAGTGCGCCCAGGTCGAGCTGAAAGCCTGCACAGCTTTCTGGTGTGTTCTGATCCATACTGTGACTCATTGCTGAGTCCTTTCTGACTCCTTGCTGAGTCATTAGGGCTGAGGTGTCACCCTATCCTGATTGAATGGTTGTGGTTAACTCTAGGTTCATCCGATTGCTATAATTAAATTGAAATTCTATATAAACAACCTAATGCTCAACCTAAAATCACACAAAAATAATCCTAGAACTGTCATGCCGTCAATAGAGAACTTGGAATAACCATCACCGCTTTCAATTCAGAAACGAGCTAAATGTCTACATCAAATTAAAAGTAATCAAATTCAATGATCTACATCAAAGGCGAGCATACCAATTTCAGAATTCAGGTTTCAGAAATCAAGAATTCCTTTTTAGTTTGTAAGTTGGTTATTATGTAGGTTTAAACGTTCTTTTAAATGAAATCATGACATGTTGTAATTCGAATATAGAATGATGCTTATGTTAAGATAAGTAAAGTTTGAATCTCAAACTACCGTTGTGATTGATCATGCCTATATGTTTGTGATGACGAACACACCATATTGTATGTTATTGGAATCTATTATGATTGGGTAAAGAACTTATTATGCAAACTAAATGGTGAAACATGTCATGTTATAATTTTGGTGGTTACTTGCAAGTTTATGATCTAAATCACATGCTTACATGTTAGACCAACATTCATGTATTCAGAAATTTGTTAAGTTGATTCTATTTATGTTGCAAGATTTGGTTTTGCAGCTCTCTTATGTTTTAATACAAAAGTTATCATGCTAATTTGTGATTCACACACATAAGTTATCAAGCTAAGTTGTGATTCGAATATGTTTATAGTAGTTCTCTTATGTTTAACTCACATAAGTTATCATGCTAAGTTTTTATTTAAATATGTTTATAGTAGCTTTCTTATATTTTGACATACATAAGTCAATATGCTAAATTGTGGTTTGAAATTGTGTTTTATGTTAAACATCCATGTTAGACCTACATCAAGTTTACATTATAATTAGATCCAACTTAGTCACAAGTTCACTGTGACCGGTTTAATTAAGTTAATGATACTTTTATGCCAAGTTTCACGTGATAAGTTAAATGTATGCTATTTTATATCTCTTGCTTATTACCCCTTTTTGTTTAAGGGTTTGGGCCAATTTACTAGCCCAATATTTTATGTGATTCATGCGTACGTTCCACGGGGATAGCGATCGGAAAACATGAAAGTTTCATGGCATGGATTTGTTCATAAAATGGTATATTTTATATACCATTTATTGTGAGCATAATCAAAAGGATAATTATAGCATGATTAACTTAAAATTAATTTACATATAGAACTGGGCATATATAGAAAATATATGAATTTAGAAAAGACGAATATGCCTAACCCGAGGTTAGACTGAGTTGTGGTGTAAAACTGCCCGGAACCGACCGGCATATCCAGTGACCACAACAAGACCTGTCTAATGTGGGTGGTTAGTGCATCAAGCCCAAAAAGGACCCGAGGTTAGACTGAGTTGTGGTGTAAAACTGCCCGGAACCGACCGGCACAACCAGTGACCACAACAATACTTGTCTAATGTGAGTGGTTGGTGCTTTAATGAATAAATTAAAGCTAAGTCAGGATTGGTAGGATTAAGTCAAATAGGGAAACACTTAACCGATTCAACATGTTAACTAAACTGATGGGTGGGGTTAGGTAAACTTGGACACTAAACCAAATAAACATGTTGATTAGAAAACCCTAGTAATGGGGACCCATTTCAGCAGTAACCCACATAGATGTATCATGGTACCCTGAACTAGGTAGGGTGGGGCACAATTACTGGGTAGATTATAAGCGGTCAAAACGTCGGCGGTTGGTGCGTCAATGTAGGTTCCGACGGAGTACGAGCATGCGCGTACTCCGGAGTGGAAAAAGCAGTCACTGGGCATCAGTAGTATACACTATGCATCTTGAATCATGCCGGGTTGCCACCAGAGGGACTGATACACCCCATGGTGGAACTAGCACAGGTAGCTACAGTCATGCGGGGCCGAATGACATAGGACATGAATGCATGCGAGTAGGAGCCGATCATTAAGGGGATCGTTTGTTATGAACACGTGGGGCTGGTTGAACCAATAGTTGTAGGTGTAGAGACTACAGTAATGGGTGCAATCGCATGTTCCTCTTATCTTATATTAGGGTATTGTCCTATGTTCTGTTATTACTGTCAAGATCCCTTTCCTTGTTTAAATACTAGTAATCACTAAACTTACCAGAATTATTGTCTGACCCGTTTTCTTTTGTCCTCTTTTCTTCCGTTCACCCCCAGGTCTACAAGGAGGGAATACTTCAGCTTAGTCACAATTTTTGCAAGCTTCAAAAAAGTAGATGTATGATTGGGACACTCTTACCTTGGCTATGGCTTTTGGATACTACACTTGGGGATTTATGCAGTTTTATTTATGGTTTATGCTTCTTTATTAAATAATCAAGACATAAATTATGGTGTAATGTTTTGGAAGTTATTTTGAGACAAATTGCTATAATGCTTTTGTATTGAACCACGTATGCAATAAATGTTGGATTTTCGCTGCTTATATTTACCTATCTTGTAAATTTTTCTATGTCTTGTACCTATAACCGTCCACCAAAGTTAAGGCATTCCCTTTGTGAGTGACCTTAGCAGAGGTGGCGTGTGTAACAACTCGTATTTCGATAACATATTAAAACGAGAATGAAGGCAGAATTTAGTTTTAAATTCTGAATCAAGTAAAACGGGCTATTCCATTGCATTCGTCTCGGAAAAATACGCGAAATAGAGTCCGAAATTTTGTAAATCGGAGTCCGTATGACCCGGTTAAGGCCCAAAGAAGTTTTCGGGAAATTTGAATTTCGAAACATGCAGAGATGGGGCCAGGCGGGAAAATTCCCGCCCAGACAAGTCGACTTGGTTGTCGACAGGGCTGTCAACTTGCAAGTCGACAGGCATGTCGTCAGGCAAGTCGACAGGGCTGTCGACTTGCCCTGTCAGCTGATTCTGGCCTAGTGCACCTATTTTCTATCTTGGCTAGGTTTTTGGGCCTGGTTTGAAATCCGACGGTTCAGGTTGGTCCTAGGGTTAATCTAAGGGTCCTAACTAGCCTAATCTTCTATAAATAAACCCCTAACCTACCCCTAAACCCTCATTATTCACTCATGTAACTAAACTATGGCCAAATTTCTACTCTCATGGCCTCCACTCAACTATCCTAGCCTGCACTTCATTTCTATGAGAGGTTTCATGATCATGAGAGTATTAGAGAGTCCCTATGTTAGTATGAGAGCTCCTCAAGTTGATTTCAAGGCAAAAGTTTTGGTCTTTGTTCATAAAGATGGTGTATTTGTTGATTTGGAGCATCCATCTTTG
Source organism: Allium sativum (assembly GCA_030737875.1). Lineage (NCBI taxonomy): Eukaryota > Viridiplantae > Streptophyta > Magnoliopsida > Asparagales > Amaryllidaceae > Allium > Allium sativum. The sequence continues at coordinate 42,186,124 of CM060916.1, forward strand.
GGTTTTTGGATGATGGCATGCATAAGCTTCATCACAAGCTTTAGTTTAATCGATTTAGGCCTTCATAGCAATGTAAGCCCTTTCCCTACTTTTAGATATTAACTATGAAGTTAAATGTTCATGTTGCAAGTTTGGGTTTGATCATTGAGAATGATATATGCTATCATGTCATGCAAGTTTGTGAAGTCATTATCTTGATCTTATGAGCTAAAAGCTACAACCTTTATGTTGAAATGTTGCATTATGCAACATGAGAACCTTCATAATCATTATGTCAACTTGCATATGAAGTCACAATCCTTATATGATGATATATGCGAGTTTCTAGCCATCATTCCATGTCTTTTGTCACCATGATTCGCTTATGTGTGTGACGAGAAGGAATTTCGCTCGGTCCGAACCAGTCGCTAAACCGACCCAGACCGTTCGAAACGCCCTATCGTTTGAGAACACGACAAAACAGAACGCATACAAAAGAACATTTCACTGTATATCACAACAATGCATCAGATTACAAGAATATACAGAGTATAAATGAATAAATATTACACAGAAATATCAGAGATTTAAATTACATTTAAATACATCGCAGCGGAAAATAATACAATACACAACTAGAAGAAGATATACGGATACAAAGCTTTCCGGATATCGTTCCAGTTGTAAACCAGGATCCTGTGAATATAAATCTGCAAAACCAAAACTACTAGCTGCCCGTGTCAAAATAAGGGCACCCAGAGTTTAGGTTAATACAATAAACTCCAGGTCAGTCATGTGACTGGTGTGAGAACTAAAACAGTTATTAATCTTTATTTTAAATCATTAGGAAAATCAAGGGACCACGCCGTATAACACGGAACGGGTTTCCTCCCGAGAATACCAGTGCATAAAACAAACAACGCAATGCTAAATAAAGAAAAATGAAGCTGTTATAAGACCCAGGTCCCATCACACAATGTAACGCAGCCGAGGATAGGGTTTTCCCTTATAACAGCCAAAGAATGCTTGATACGTTTAAAACAAATCATTTGATACTATAATAAATGCATAGTGTATAAAACAACTTCAATCATAAATATCAATCATAGGCGGCATGAATGCCCCATCCCACTATGTCGCCATACTAGGTTCTACAATTAAAACCGCAAATATCACGTATTTGGAAGTTGGATTTCCATCTATGAACCGAGGCAAAAGATAGTCCTCAACCGATTCGAGACTGCCTAGCGCGAGTCTCAGGATCAGAGCTCGAGTGACCCTAGGAGCGACAGGGCCGGTCCACCGATGTGGATTAAAATGCCTGAACACTACGTTTCCCCGCCCTTTGGGGCGTAAATGAGCCAACTAAATGACTCCATCGGTTCGAGAACGACCGATCAATCCGAGGCGCCTCGCAACAGCAACAACCACATAAGTCAAACTCGTCAGGCCGTGTAAAACCACTGACGCCACTTCTAACTAGGAAGAAACGCAGGCCCTCCCTGAGGTCCTTTCTCCCGTTTTTGGTTCATACCGGGTGTGAAACTCGCGAAGTAAACGTTACACAAAGCTACGCCACAAAGGCCGTGCTTCGATCATCAACCACAAGACTTTGCTTTTCAACAGAAGCCTTGATCAATTGCCACTTAGGCATGCCACACAGGCAATTCACTCCATGCGTTTGATATCCATCAATATATAACCCCTGAGCTCGTACGTCTCAGAGAAGGGCATTAAGCAAGAGAATAAATTCTCCGCCGCCAAACAGATATATATTTAATAGAGATCAATCACACGGACTAAAATCCAATGTCAGACACACAGTCCATTTACAAGTCCGTTCTGGGTCTGAACGAAACCGGGGGCACCTAGTACCCCGCATATCCATCGATCTCCAAGTACGTCCGGACGATCACTAACTGTTTCCATCTTCTTGGGTGTACAGCCCAATCAAGATCATCAGTAGTCACCCAAACGACGTGAAGACCTCTGGTCTTCGACCATCGTCTTCATCTTCGACTTATCGTCGTAACAGTTATTCAGAATGGGATAAACCCGGTCTTTCCGAATAACTCGCGTATATTTTATAAAAGTGCTACACAAACACAACATACGCCTCATTCCAATTCATCAGTCACTAACCGCAAATTAATCAAGAGAATAATTCCCCAAATATTAACCCCGAAGGCCGAAACCAACATCAGATCAATATCCAGAAAACCGTTCTGCTTAGCTAACTGACAGTTAGTTTCTGATTTCACATTCATAGGGAAAGGTTCCCATAAATTTTATCCAAGATAAATTTCTGGAATTTATTCTTTAATCTATTTTTGAATATCAATTCAAACTAGTTGGGATTAGCGGACCTTACCGAAGTTATCATTTGTTTTAATTTCCCAATCCCAACCTATTCATCCCATGAAGTAAAACTGGTTATACTTCATATTTTAACACCACGGTGTTATCGGTAAATTCAATTACCATTTCACGTTCAAATCTAATTAAAGATTTAACTAACGACTGGAGCAAAGCTGGTGATACTCCATTTCGATTTTTTCAATCTAATTAAAGATTCATTAAAACTCCACTTAGTTTTATTCTTCGACTGGGTTAAAGAATCAGTGTCATTTAAAACACGGTTCACGATAAACCCAAAATCACATTCATTAATTATCGGGTTAAAGAACGAGTGTTATTTAAAACACTGTTCACGATAAACCCAAAAATCAATATCAATTCAATTCCAATTAAGTATCATTTAATTGGTACACTTCATTAAATCTAAATAAAAAGATTTAATCTTTTCTCAACTGGGTTCAAGAACAGTGTTAATGAAGACACCATTCACGACAAACCCAAATCACATTTGATATTCAATACAAGGCTCTGAATAGAAAATATATCGGCTTATATTCAATATCAAATTCTACGATTAACAAACGTCGTATTGGAAATAACGATATAAATATATATCTTTCAAATTTCCATAACAACATCCATATAATCCCGAATTCCAACATCGAAATATTCCGAAGACAATTTCGATTCAAATCCCCTCCAATGCAATCATTGGAAATTCTGGTTATTTTTAAAACCCTTTTTACTTTCAATTTATTTATTTAAAAATAAATAGAATTGTAATTCTAGTTCAAAACTAGTTCATTTCGATAAAAATCTATTTTTATCTTTTCAAACATGGAGTTTTTCATCCCAATTCTTTCTAAATCATTTCTTATGATTTTACACAAATTATTACTATTTTTAATAATTTTATCAAGGCCCGTATAGTCGATTTCCATCAACGGTCATCGAACTGCACTTACAGCGACCTTTTTCAAATTTGATTTGGACATAATTCCAAATCCAACCGTTAGATTTCAAATTTCTAATATTCGTTAGAAAGCTCTTTTCGATACGAACCCAACGGTTCCGGTTTCAGGAGAATCCGACGGTCGGATCTCCCGTAATGTCCGTTTGAAATAAATGGTCGAAATTCGCGAACTGCCGCGGCGCGGCGCGTTCTATTCAGGCCATTATATTATATATATAATATATATAATATATACTTCGTCGATTTCTATTTAAAACGAATTATATAAATAGTTTTAAAACTGTTTCAAAAGCAATTTCAACTTTCTTTTCAATTCAAATCAAAATTGAATTCTTCTTTATAAATTCGTTTTAAAATTCATTTCTATTCAATTCAAATTTCAGTTCAATTTGAATTCATTTCAATTCACTTTCAATTCAATTTGAATTCGTTTTCAATTTAATTCATTTCAAAATCGTTTTCAATTCAATTCATTTCGAAATCGTTTTCGATTCAATTCATTTCGAAATCGTTTTCAATTCAATTCATTTCGAAATCGTTTTCAATTCAATTCATTTCGAAATCGTTTTCGATTCAATTCATTTCGAAATCGTTTTCCATTCAATTCATTTCGAAATCGTCTTCGATTCAATTCATTTCGAAATCGTTTTCAATTCAATTCATTTCGAAATCGTTTTCAATTCAATTCATTTCGAAATCGTCTTCAATTCAATTCATTTCGAAATCGTTTTCGATTCAATTCATTTCGAAATCGTTTTCAATTCAATTCATTTCGAAATCGTCTTCAATTCAATTCATTTCGGAATCGTTTTCGATTCAATTCATTTCGAAATCGTTTTCAATTCAATTCATTTCGAAATCATTTTCAATTCAATTCATTTCGAAATCGTTTTCAATTCAATTCATTTCAAAATGAATAAAATCGATATAAATATCGTTTACGTCAAAATGGCGTCAATCTAATCAACACGGCTTCATAAATTTCTAATTTCAAATATTCTATTTCAAATATTTCTTTTTTTCAAAATAGTTGTTATTATCAAAATATTTCGTTCAACACATGACCAATCTCAATGGATGAGTACTGTCAACACATGAACCTTTATTTTATATTGATAAAGATGTAAATTTTATTTCTAAAATATTTCGTTCAACACATGACCAATCTCAATAGATGAGTACTGTCAACACATGAACCTTTATTTTATATTGATAAAGATGTAAATTTTATTTCTAAAATATTTCGTTCAACACATGACCAATCTCAATGGATGAGTATTGTCAACACATGAACCTTTATTTTATATTATTCTTTATTTTTCAAATTGGAATGAGGCCCAATCAATTACCATATAAAGTTAATTATATGGATTTTCATACAACACATGTATATAATAGCATTGAAAAATAATCAACCATCAACCAAAGTGCACTACACTGTATAAGCATCAAATATAGATATCTAACGCTTATAACAGCCGGTCAATCAAACGATCGACATATTTAATCAATCAGGATGAGTGAACTGTATATTTCATCATAACACCCGTGTGGTGTTTCAAACAATCAAACACAGAATTTATTTGTGCAGTTGGGCGATGTGTAATATTTATCGACCCAATCAATGCCAGTCAAATCAGTGTATATAAACAAATCGGTTGATTTGTTTATAAATATCTATTTATTCATTTTCACGTTAAAAATTATATTTTTAACGATAAAACATTTTATTCAACCTATGAATATTCTATTCGGTTCATTTATTCAATAAAATGATATTTTTATTTTTTTTCTAACATATTTTTTAGAAAATTTTGGCGGCATAATGGCACGATACTAGAAACGGGACAAGGCCTAGCCTTATCCCCGGTCTAGTGAAGGCCCACGCCATTCACACCTCAATCAAATTCACCCAAACAACCAATTCAAATCAAGTCATCAAATTAATTTATGCAACCAAACAAACAAGTCCATGGTCTGTGGACGATTGTGTCGGGTGCTACTAAGCACCGTCTGCATCCTAGTATATATATATAACTAGAAAAGAAATTGAAAGGTGAGAAATTCTCACCGAAAGCTATCTCAACTTCACGACACTCCTATTGCAGAAAATCTTGTCGTGCTCGCCTTTTTGTCTTCTTCGTTGCCCGTAGCCACTACACTGTATAAATCGAATTTTTAATTCGCTATTCAATATATAAAAATCGAATTTTTACTATGCTATTCAATATATAAAAATCGAATTTTTACTATGCTATTCAATATATAAAAATCGAATTTTTACTATGCTATTCAATATATAAAAATCGAATTTTTACTATGCTATTCAATATATAAAAATCGAATTTTTACTATGTTATTCAATATATAAAAATCGAATTTTTACTATGCTATTCAATATATAAAAATCGAATTTTTACTATGCTATTCAATATATAAAAATCGAATTTTTACTATGTTATTCAATATATAAAAATCGAATTTTTACTATGCTATTCAATATATAAAAATCGCATTTTTACTATGTTATTCAATATATAAAAATCGCATTTTTACTATGTTGTTCAATATATAAAAATCACATTTTTACTTCGTTGTTCAATATATAAAAATCACATTTTTACTTCGATGCTATATGGATAAAAATTCTATTTTATCACGCTATTCTCTATATAAAGTTTCCGCCTTTTCAAAAATAGATCTTTCACCATTTCTAAAATAAAGATTTCGCCTTTTCTAAAATAAAGATTTCATTTTTCATCTTCTACATAATAAAGATTATATTTTTAATATACCTATCATGTAAAAATGATATTTTTAATCCACTACATTAACAAAATCATATTTCTACTACTTCTATATAGTAAAGATTATATTTTTAATACCTTAAAAATATAAAAATCATATTTTTAATTCTTTAAAAATATAAAAATCATATTTTTACTTATTGACAAAATTTATTTAAACTAAATAAATAGACAAAACTCACCTTCACTATACCCGATTTCTTGAGGGAGTTCACGGGCTCTCGGGATCGTCGAGGTTCGCGCGGGGATGTTCAACGACGCCTCTGATTTGCTGCAGCACCTTGGGTGGGGTGCTGTCATGCCTTGGAGCTCGCTGGCGATGGACGTCAGGGTAGCGGGTGTAGAAGGGGGTTTTAATGAAGAGGGAAGAGGGACTGAGAGGAGAGAGGGGCGAAGGGGAAGTGGAGGGCGTCAGTAGGGTCTGGAGGCGGTGGGGTGTCGGCGGTGGGGGCAGGATGGCCGTTGGTGGCGGTTTCGTGGGTTTTGGGGGTGTTTTCAATCGGAGAGGAAGGAGTGACGAGGTGGGAACTGGCGGAGAGGGAGGGGTTTCGAGAGCGGAGACGCCTGCGGTGGGGGGGTGGTGGACAGGGCGGTGGCGCGTGGAAGGGGTTGAGCGATTCCGTTCGTTTTTTTTTCTTCTGAAAACGGGAATGAAAGGATAAGGGGAGGGAGGGCTTAAATGAAATTATTTATAATATTATTTAATTTATTTATTTTATTTCCATAAAGCAACTTTCTATTTCGAACTCGAAATCAAGCCCACCGCTTGTCACTCACAGCGTTTTACCCCCATTCCGAACACAATGGGATATGTACCGCAAGCTGATTCGATGGTTTCAATCAGTTTCCGTTAAATTTACATTTAAATCACTATATTGAATTTTAAACGTACATTTCAAATTACCGGGGTCACATACCAACTCTATAGATTCCATAAAAATATTTTCTAGCTTCGTATTGACGATACGGTCCTAACAAAACTAGTTTCGTCAAATTCTGAGACCGTTGGAAAAATGGCCATTTTCCAGTCGATTAAAATCAACTAAAACTGGTCAAATGCGTTTTCCTTTGCCACGCTCACATATTGATTCGAAAAATTATGAAATTTGGAATCTAGTAATAACTTGACATCCCGGACCCAACAAAACTGGTTTCGTCGAAATCCGAGGTCGTTTGCAAAATTTCCATTTTCAAGGGCCTGAATTCCATAGCGACTATTCAGAATTTTCAACTGGACATATCTTTTGATTCCCGTTATGAAATTTCGATTTTTCGGATTCGTTGGAAAGATATCATCAATTAGATCCTATGATTTTTGGTTTCACTAAAATCCGGATCGTTTTGCACCCGGTACATTCAATTGAAGTTTGAAATCGAATTATCGAACTACCGCGCCATTTTCAATTCCTATTATAATTATATATATCCCAACGACGGCGTATATAATATATACGTTCGATTTATATTCAAAATAAATTTTTCGTCGACATTATTTAAAATAATTCATTTTAAGTAATCAAAATTCGCTAAAATGGCCAAAATAAAAATTTTAAACTGGCCCAGATTTTCAGGTTGTTACAATCTCCCCCACTTAAAACTTTTCGTCCCCGAAAAGGAACAAAGTCGAAAGTGGTTTGATTAATCAACTCTACGTTCGATCAGGCTTCCATTCTCAAACTTTTCAGTTTTTGAGAATTTCCAAAAATTTCAAAAAATTGGCTAACACCCTAAATTTTCGAAAAATTTCGCCATAACCTCCCCTGCAATGGGAGCATCGGGGAATTTCAAATAGCTTCCCCGGTCCTTCCGATCTCAAAAAGAAAAAGAAAAAGCCAAGCGGCTAGCCAATAGGCTCATAAAATCATCATCACCCAAACAAAACAGTAAATTATCAGTAAACATGTACCTATTTGTCGGGCAAACAAAATTTATTCTCTGCTCTAGCCTCCTTGCTATGACCTGTTCAATGAAAGTATATGTATATGCAAGCAAACGCAACCAATTTTCAATATAATTCAATATTCGATTGAATTAGGTTAAATGGCTAAAAATTAGCAAACAAATAAACAAACAACCCAAACATCAATCAATTAGTGAATTAGAGTTTCAAATTCATAACTTTGATACATATAAAGAAAATCATGTTTTTGATGCCAATTCACAACAATAAATCTATCTATATTAGTTTTGGTTCTCACACCAGTCAAATGGAAATATATAGATATCACACCTTCGTCACTCGAATATAAACACTGATGATGAGGCCTCATCATCTGAATCATCTCCGGGCGACTAGAGTATGATTCTATATATATCCAGTATATTAAAACTTTGAATAGACGCTAGCTAGGCGCATACGCGAAATCTTTATATATTGGATTGTCCTAATCAATATAAATAAATAATCAAATACGTATAATTGATTTAAATTTTCAAAACAAAAATTGTTTTCATTTTAAAAATATACTCTTCACACTCGTTCTAGGATACTACTGATCCCATCTCTAACGAGTCATTCCATTGGATATTGCTAATCCAATATCTGATGAATTCTTTCGTACGGTTCTAACGTGTCTTGTTCTCTGAGCTTTGTAAACCAAAGCTCTGATACCAACTGTGACGAGAAGGAATTTCGCTCGGTCCGAACCAGTCGCTAAACCGACCCAGACCGTTCGAAACGCCCTTCCGTTCGAGAACACGACAAAACAGAACGCATACAAAAGAACATTTCACTGTATATCACAACAATGCATCAGATTACAAGAATATACAGAGTATAAATGAATAAATATTACACAGAAATATCAGAGATTTAAATTACATTTAAATACATCGCAGCGGAAAATAATACAATACACAACTAGAAGAAGATATACGGATACAAAGCTTTCCGGATATCGTTCCAGCTGTAAACCAGGATCCTGTGAATATAAATCTGCAAAACCAAAACTACTAGCTGCCCGTGTCAAAATAAGGGCACCCAGAGTTTAGGTTAAAACAATAAACTCCAGGTCAGTCATGTGACTGGTGTGAGAACTAAAACAGTTATTAATCTTTATTTTAAATCATTAGGTAAATCAAGGGACCACGCTGTATAACACGGAATGGGTTTCCTCCCAAGAATACCAGTGCATAAAACAAACAGCGCAATGCTAAATAAAGAAAAATGAAGCTGTTATAAGACCCAGGTCCCATCACACAATGCAACGCAGCCGAGGATAGGGTTTTCCCTTATAACAGCCAAAGAATGCTTGATACGTTTAAAACAAATCATTTGATACTATAATAAGTGCATAGTGTATAAAACAACTTCAATCATAAATATCAATCATAGGCGGCATGAATGCCCCATCCCACTATGTCGCCATACTAGGTTCTACAATTAAAACCGCAAATATCACGTATTTGGAAGTTGGATTTCCATCAATGAACCGAGGCAAAAGATAGTCCTCAACCGATTCGAGACTGCCTAGCCCGAGTCTTAGGATCAGAGCTCGAGTGACCCTAGGAGCGACAGGGCCGGTCCACCGATGTGGATTAAAATGCCTGAACACTACGTTTCCCCGCCCTTTGGGGCGTAAATGAGCCAACTAAATGACTCCATCGGTTCGAGAACGACCGATCAATCCGAGGCGCCTCGCAACAGCAACAACCACATAAGTCAAACTCGTCAGGGCGTGTAAAACCACTGACGCCACTTCTAACTAGGAAGAAACGCAGGCCCTCCCTGAGGTCCTTTCTCCCGTTTTTGGTTCATACCGGGTGTGAAACTCGCGAAGTAAACGTTACACAAAGCTACGCCACAAAGGCCGTGCTTCGATCATCAACCACAAGACTTTGCTTTTCAACAGAAGCCTTGATCAATTGCCACTTAGGCATGCCATACAGGCAATTCACTCCATGCGTTTGATATCCATCAATATATAACCCCTGAGCTCGTACGTCTCAGAGAAGGGCGTTAAGCAAGAGAATAAATTCTCCGCCGCCAAACAGATATATATTTAATAGAGATCAATCACACGGACTAAAATCCAATGTCAGACACACAGTCCATTTACAAGTTCGTTCTGGGTCTGAACGAAACCGGGGGAACCTAGTACCCCGCATATCCCTCGATCTCCAAGTACGTCTTGACGATCACTAACTGTTTCCATCTTCTTGGGTGTACAGCCCAATCAAGATCATCAGTAGTCACCCAAACGACGTGAAGACCTCCGGTCTTCGACCATCGTCTTCATCTTCGACTTATCGTCATAACAGTTATTCAGAATGGGATAAACCCGGTCTTTCCGAATAACTCGCGTATATTTTATAAAAGTGCTACACAAACACAACATACGCCTCATTCCAATTCATCAGTCACTAACCGCAAATTAATCAAGAGAATAATTCCCCAAATATTAACCCCGAAGGCCGAAACCAACATCAGATCAATATCCAGAAAACCGTTCTGCTTAGCTAACCGACAGTTAGTTTCTGATTTCACATTCATAGGGAAAGGTTCCCATAAATTTTATCCAAGATAAATTTCTAGAATTTATTCTTTAATCTATTTTTGAATATCAATTCAAACTAGTCGGGATTAGCGAACCTTACCGAAGTAATCATTTGTTTTAATTTCCCAATCCCAACCTATTCATCCAATGAAGTAAAACTGGTTATACTTCATATCTTAACACCACGGTGTTATCGGTAAATTCAATTACCATTTCACGTTCAAATCTAATTAAAGATTTAACTAACGCCTGGAGCAAAACTGGTGATACTCCATTTCGATTTTTTCAATCTAATTAAAGATTCATTAAAACTCCACTTAGTTTTAATCTTCGACTGGGTTAAAGAATCAGTGTCATTTAAAACACGGTTCACGATAAACCCAAAATCACATTCATTAATTATCGGGTTAAAGAACGAGTGTTATTTAAAACACTGTTCACGATAAACCCAAAAATCAGTATCTATTCAATTCCAATTAAATATCATTTAATTGGTACACTTCATTAAATCTAAATAAAAAGATTTAATCTTTTCTCAACTGGGTTCAAGAACAGTGTTAATGAAGACACCATTCACGACAAACCCAAATCACATTTGATATTCAATACAAGGCTCTGAATAGAAAATATATCGGCTTATATTCAATATCAAATTCTACGATTAACAAATGTTGTATTGGAAATAACGATATAAATATATATCTTTCAAATTTCCATAACAACATCCATATAATCCCGAATTCCAACATCGAAATATTCCGAAGACAATTTCGATTCAAATCCCCTCCAATGCAATCATTGGAAATTCTGGTTATTTTTAAAACCCTTTTTACTTTCAATTTATTTATTTAAAAATAAATAGAATTGTAATTCTAGTTCAAAACTAGTTCATTTCGATAAAAATCTATTTTTATCTTTTCAAACATGGAGTTTTTCATCCCAATTCTTTCTAAATCATTTCTTATGATTTTACACAAATTATTACTATTTTTAATAATTTTATCATGGCCCGTACAGTCGATTTCCATCAACGGTCATCGAACTGCACTTACAGCGACCTTTTTCAAATTTGATTTGGACATAATTCCAAATCCAACCATTAGATTTCAAATTTCTAATATTCGTTAGAAAGCTCTTTTCGATACGAACCCAACGGTTCCGGTTTCAGGAGAATCCGACGGTCGGATCTCCCGTAATGTCCGTTTGAAATAAATGGTCGAAATTCGCGAACTGCCGCGGCGCGGCGCGTTCTATTCAGGCCATTATATTATATATATAATATATACATCGTCGATTTCTATTTAAAACGAATTATATAAATAGTTTTAAAACTGTTTCAAAAGCAATTTCAACTTTCTTTTCAATTCAAATCAAAATTGAATTCTTCTTTATAAATTCGTTTTAAAATTTATTTCTATTCAATTCAAATTTCAATTCAATTTGAATTCATTTCAATTCACTTTCAATTCAATTTGAATTCGTTTTCAATTTAATTCATTTCGAAATCGTTTTCAATTCAATTCATTTCAAATCGTTTTCGATTCAATTCATTTCGAAATCGTTTTCAATTCAATTCATTTCGAAATCGTTTTCGATTCAATTCATTTCGAAATCGTTTTCAATTCAATTCATTTCGAAATCGCTTTCGATTCAATTCATTTCGAAATCGCTTTCGATTCAATTCATTTCGAAATCGTTTTCAATTCAATTCATTTCGAAATCGTTTTCAATTCAATTCATTTCGAAATCGTTTTCAATTCAATTCATTTCGAAATCGTCTTCAATTCAATTCATTTCGAAATCGTCTTCAATTCAATTCATTTCGAAATCGTTTTCAATTCAATTCATTTCGAAATCGTTTTCAATTCAATTCATTTCGAAATCGTCTTCAATTCAATTCATTTCGAAATCGTTTTCGATTCAATTCATTTCGAAATCGTTTTCAATTCAATTCATTTCGAAATCGTTTTCAATTCAATTCATTTCGAAATCGTTTTCAATTCAATTCATTTCGAAATGAATAAAATCGATATAAATATCGTTTATGTCAAAATGGCATCAATCTAATCAACACGGCTTCATAAATTTCTATTTTCAAATATTCTATTTCAAATATTTCTATTTTTCAAAATAGTTGTTATTATCAAAATATTTCGTTCAACACATGACCAATCTCAATGGATGAGTACTGTCAACACATGAACCTTTATTTTATATTGATAAAGATGTAAATTTTATTTCTAAAATATTTTGTTCAACACATGACCAATCTCAATGGATGAGTACTGTCAACACATGAACCTTTATTTTATATTGACAAAGATGTAAATTTTATTTCTAAAATATTTCGTTCAACACATGACCAATCTCAATGGATGAGTATTGTCAACACATGAACCTTTATTTTATATTATTCTTTATTTTTCAAATTGGAATGAGGCCCAATCAATTACCACATAAAGTTAATTATATGGATTTTCATACAACACATGTATATAATAGCATTGAAAAATAATCAACCATCAACCAAAGTGCACTACACTGTATAAGCATCAAATATAGATATCTAAAGCTTATAACAGCCTGTCAATCAAACAATCGACATATTTAATCAATCAGGATGAGTGAACTGCATATTTCATCCTAACACCCGTGCGGGGTTTCAAACAATCAAACACAGATATTATTTGTGCAGTTGGGCGATGTGTAATATTTATCGACCCAATCAATGTCAGTCAAATCAGTGTATATAAACAAATCAGCTGATTTGTTTATAAATATCTATTTATTCATTTTCACGTTAAAAATTATATTTTTAACGATAAAACATTTTATTCAACCAATGAATATTCTATTCGGTTCATTTATTCAATAAAATGATATTTTTATTTTTTTCTAACATATTTTTTAGAAAATTTCGGCGGCAAAACGGCACGATACTAGAAACGGGACAAGGCCTAGCCTTATCCCTGGTCTAGTGAAGGCCCACGCCATTCACACCTCAATCAAATTCACCCAAACAACAAATTCAAATCAAGTCATCAAATTAATTTATGCAACCAAACAAACAAGTCCATGGTCTGTGGACGATTGTGTCGGGTGCTACTAAGCACCGTCTGCATCCTAGTATATATATATATAACTAGAAAAGAAATTGAAAGGTGAGAAATTCTCACCGAAAGCTATCTCAACTTCACGACACTCCTATTGCAGAAAATCTTGTCGTGCTCGCCTTTTTGTCTTCTTCGTTGCCCGTAGCCACTACACTGTATAAATCGAATTTTTACTTCGCTATTCAATATATAAAAATCGAATTTTTACTATGCTATTCAATATATAAAAATCGAATTTTTTACTATGCTATTCAATATATAAAAATCGAATTTTTACTATGCTATTCAATATATAAAAACCGAATTTTTACTATGCTATTCAATATATAAAAATCGAATTTTTACTATGCTATTCAATATATAAAAATCGAATTTTTACTATGTTATTCAATATATAAAATTCGAATTTTTACTATGCTATTAAATATATAAAAATCGAATTTTTACTATGCTATTCAATATATAAAAATCGAATTTTTACTATGTTATTCAATATATAAAAATCGAATTTTTACTATGCTATTCAATATATAAAAATCACATTTTTACTATGTCATTCAGTACATAAAAATCGCATTTTTACTATGTTGTTCAATATATAAAAATCACATTTTTACTTCGTTGTTCAATATATAAAAATCACATTTTTACTTCGATGCTATATGGATAAAAATTCTATTTTATCACGCTATTCTCTATATAAAGTTTCCGCCTTTTCAAAAATAGATCTTTCACCATTTCTAAAATAAAGATTTCGCCTTTTCTAAAATAAAGATTTCATTTTTCATCTTCTACATAATAAAGATTATATTTTTAATATACCTATCATGTAAAAATGATATTTTTAATCCACTACATAAACAAAATCATATTTCTACTACTTCTATATAGTAAAGATTATATTTTTAATACTTTAAAAATATAAAAATCATATTTTTAATTCTTTAAAAATATAAAAATCATATTTTTACTTATTGACAAAATTTATTTAAATTAAATAAATAGATAAAACTCACCTTCACTATACCCGATTTCTTCAGGGAGTTCACGGGCTCTCGGGATCGTCGAGGTTCGCGCGGGGATGTTCAACGACGCCTCTGTTTTGCTGCAGCACCTTGGGTGGGGTGCTGTCATGCCCTGGAGCTCGCTGGCGATGGACGTCAGGGTAGCGGGTGTAGAAGGGGGTTTTAATGAAGAGGGAAGAGGGACTGAGAGGAGAGAGGGGCGAAGGGGAAGTGGAGGGCGTCAGCAGGGTCTGGAGGCGGTGAGGTGTCGGCGGTGGGGGCAGGATGGCCGTTGGTGGCGGTTTCGTGGGTTTTGGGGGTGTTTTCAATCGGAGAGGAAGGAGTGACGAGGTGGGAACTGGCGGAGAGGGAGGGGTTTCGAGAGCGGAGACGCCTACGGTGGGAGGGGGGTGGACAGGGCGGTGGCGCGTGGAAGGGGTTGAGCGATTCCGTTCGTTTTTTTTCTTCTGAAAACGGGAATGAAAGGATAAGGGGAGGGAGGGCTTAAATGAAATTATTTATAATATTATTTAATTTATTTATTTTAATTCCATAAAGCAACTTTCTATTTCGAACTCGAAATCAAGCCCACCGCCTGTCGCTCACAGCGTTTACCCCCATTCCGAACACAATGGGATATGTACCGCAAGCTGGTTCGATGGTTTCAATCAGTTTCCGTTAAATTTACATTTAAATCACTATATTGAATTTTAAACGTACATTTCAAATTACCGGGGTCACATACCAACTCTATAAATTCCATAAAAATATTTTCTAGCTTCGTATTAACGATACGGTCCTAACAAAACTAGTTTCGTCAAATTCTGAGACCATTGGAAAAATGGCCATTTTCCAGTCGATTAAAATCAACTGAAACTGGTCAAATTCGTTTTCCTTTGCCACGCTCACATATTGATTCGAAAAATTATGAAATTTGGAATCTAGTAATAACTTGACATCCCGGACCCAACAAAACTGGTTTCGTCTAAATCCGAGGTCGTTTGCAAAATTTCCATTTTCAAGGGCCTGAATTCCATAGCGACTATTCAGAATTTTCAACTGGACATATCTTTTGATTCCCGTTATGAAATTTTGATTTTTCGGATTCGTTGGAAAGATATCATCAATTAGATCCTATGATTTTTGGTTTCACTAAAATCCGGATTGTTTTGCACCCGGTACATTCAATTGAAGTTTGAAATCGAATTATCGAACTACCGCGCCATTTTCAATTCCTATTATAATTATATATAATTATATATATCCCAACGACGGCGTATATAATATATACGTTCGATTTATATTCAAAATAAATTTTTCGTCGACATTATTTAAAATAATTCATTTTAAATAATCAAAATTCGCTAAAATGGCCAAAATAAAAATTTTAAACTAGCCCAGATTTTCGGGTTGTTACAATGTGCCAAGTTTGGGTTTATGCATGTTTTTGAGGCTTAAGAATGTAACATGCAAGCTAATGAACACATTTGTTCCTCATTTGCCGCCATGATTAACTTGTGGCTTAATACCCATTTTTGTCATTCCTTTGCCAAGTCTCTTCTTTTAATCCATTACGTTGTTGCGAACGTATATGCGAGTTTAAAAGCGTTGGGTTATGTTATGGGTAATTTCTAATGACATGAAAATACAACTTGAAAACATGGCTTGAAATATAACATGGAAGTTGACATGTAAGTATGCATAAAAACATATGCTTGGGAATTTACCTATTAAGTTAGGTCTACCCTTTGGGAATTTACCTATTAAGTTAGGTCTACCCAAATGCTTGAAAAACTTGTAACATGTTTTGGAAACATGATGAACATGACACTTAGATAATATAAGTGTGGCCAACTCGAGGTTGGGTTGAGTTTGCAACGTAAAACTACCCGGAACCGACCGACCTAACTAGTAGTTGCAAACAATAGGACCCAATGTGAGAAGTTGGTCATGTTGTGCTTGAACCCGAGGTTAGACCAAGTTGTGGTGTAAAGCTACCCGGAACCGACCGGCTTAACTAGTAACCACAACAAAGTCTAATGTGAGAGGTTGGGGTGCATTAAGTAATTAATGTCACATGATAGGGTTAAGTTAATTTGATTAATGACTCTTAACCAAATATGACATGGAAAAAGGGGTTAAGTAAATTGATTAGGCTAATGATACTTAACAAAACATGACAAGGTTGGGTAGGTTAAGTGATTTGATTTGCCTAATGACACTTAACCATTTTTATATGACTAGTGGACGGGGATTAAGTTAACCAATACTTAATCAATCCAACATGATAACTTGATAAGGTTAAGTGGGATCGGGTTTGATTTCTTAATGACACTTAACTATGCAAGATGATTAGGGGATGGGGTTAAGTAATTTACACTTAACTAATCCGGCTTGGTAATTAGATGGGGTTAAGAAATTAAGGCTTAACTAATCTAACCACGGTAATTAGATGGGGTTAAGTAATTAAGGCTTAACTAATCTAACCACGGTAATTAGATGGGGTTAAGTAATCCACACTTAACTAATCTAAACACGGTAATTCGATGGGGTTAAGTTAAACACTTAACCAATTTAAACTTGGTAATTCAATGAGGTTAAGTAACCAATACTCAACCAACTTAACGTGATAATTTAATCGGGTTAAGCAACTTATACTTAACCAATTATACATGATGATTTGATGAGGTTAAGTAACCTACACTTAACCAATCTAATACGCGGACCTGACAAGGTTAAGTCGCAAGACCTTTTTAGAATATACTTAACCAATCTGACTCGATAATTTGATGGGATTAAGATAATCTATGCTTAATCAATCTAGCAAGATAATCCGATAGGGTTAAGGTAAACTAGTACTTGACCAATTTGACCTGATAGGGTTAAGTCATGAGCCTCTGGGTACACTTAACCAACTTGTAGATAAACTTAAATACTTAGCCAATCTTGACGTGATTCGTAGGCGGGTTAAGGCATGGACTTGAATGATAACACTTAACCCAATAAGACAAACCCTAGTTAGAGGAACTAGGTAGAAAATCGTGGTTAATCAAGGATAACGGGAAAGGAAGCTAAGTGGTAAACCTTAGTTAAGGGTAACTAAGTAATAATTCTTAGCTAAGGACATAGGACTAATTCACAAAGCGATGAGTAACCTGATAAGGTAGGTCATCGCTTAGTATACGAGGAGGAGCAAGTTATCAGACTTGGATAAAAGCTCCAGCGCACTGGGTGCCGAAGCGGAAGCGTCGGGGGACGTGAGGATACTCTTGGTATCCCTCTGTGAGGCTGCAGATGATCCGCCTGGGCTCACAAGAGGTTAAGGTCTGCGGTAGAAGAGCCAAGTGTATGCCTTGGTTGTTATGCGAGCGACCTAAAGACTGGGATGGATTAGCGTGGAGTCGACGATTCTTGGTTTTTGCCCTGGATAGCACATCGCCGACTACCTACCATCTTTAGTCAATCGTGTACGTACGGAAAGGCAGAGAACCCCCAACAGACCATGTTCTTGCTATCGAGTCATGGGTGAGGTAGGCCCGTAGGGAAGTGGGCTATAGTGGGGCCGGGGAGTGGTTCTCATACATGATTTTTCTTGGATTGCCTTTGAGTAGTTGAGGGAGGGGTCACGTGGGACCATAGCCACGGGTACAAAAACAGACCTTGATATCTGCATCAGCAGACGACTTAAAGCTCCTGACCGAGTTCCATATTTCTTAGTTTGCCCTGGCACGGAACTCGGATGGCACATTGAGGAACATGTGCATCTAGACATGGAAAACGATTCACGATACATACGTGGGATGAAGGGCGCGGTTGACGGGTGGCGTAATCCCTAGTGGCCCTAGGTGGCCAAAACCCAAACCGAGACACGGAAACGTTCATTATGTAGCATAATCCCTAGCGGTCCTAGGTGGCATAAATCCTAAGTGGACGCGCGATAGTTCATGGTAAGGAAACACAACTAGATCAAGGGTTGCAGTCCAAAACAATTTCAAGGATAAACCGTTTACATGGGAAAGCCCGTATGGCCTACGACAAAGGACTGAACTTATACATAGAAACATACGAGTTGGGAAAACCTACATATGCTATATGTTAGTTTGGCATGGACCATTCCATGACATTGGGCATGGGACACTCATAGTTAACACATGACGCGGGTTGCGATACTAGTACGAGAGGTGCAGAGCAAATATACATGTTAGAACCAGGAGAGATATACATGATAGAAAACGGGGAATGTTATACAGGATAGATACCTTGGGATATTATACTGGATAGAAACCTGACGATGTGATGCCTTGTTCTATCTTGACATCGTAATTTATCATGACACCTTAGTTTACCTGAGTTCAGTAGTTCATCCTGTTATTTTGATTTAGCTTATCTATCTTGTTATCTTGCTTATGTTCATCTCAGTTTCTCATGTCAGTTAACTTTACTAGTTTTTATACTAATAGTAGATAGGGCTTACTCAATCTTTTTGACTGACCCGTTTTGTTTTGCCTCTTTTCTTCCGTTTCCCCCCAGGTTACAGGGAGGAAACACTGCTGTTTAGTTCGGACTTCTTCTGCTTGAAGGTCATCATGGATGGCTTGGACTTTTCCTGGCTATGGCTACTTTACTGTTTTTACTTGGGGAATAATTTATGAAAAAAAATTCTTTATGCTTCTTTACTATTGCAAAACAGGTTTTGATGTACTCTGATGTAAAAGGCTTTATACCTTATGTATTCATGTTATGAAAGATTGATTTTACTTCCGCTATTTTATGTGTTCTGTCTTGTGATGTTTCTGTGCATGTTTACCAATAATGCCCCTCTAAAGCTAGTGCATTCCCTTGCGAGTGACCCTAGCGGAGGCGGGGTGTTACATTTGGTATCAGAGCAGAAGGTTACCAGACTGGGCAAAAGTTTTTAAAACCTTCTGAAAACTATTTGGAAAACCGTTTATAAAGAAGCATTTCTCAAGAAAAGTTTGTTTTAAAAAGGCTATTCCCCAAAAGTCATTAGCACCATTCTTTGATTCCTTGATTGAATCTCATTTCCTTTCTTTCCTCCATCCGTGGTCACAGTAGTTCTCACTGTGACTAATCTTTGTCTAGCCACGTAGGTGTTTCCCGTACGATGGAGGTGGTTCTCGAGAGACCCATTGCCGTGTTACAAGAAAGGATAATAAAGAGCAAGGGTAAAGGATACGAGTTTAAGGATGAGCAACTTGTTGGTATGGCTCAACCCAGAATGAGAGAGAAAGATGAACAATGAAACCCATGACGAGAGAGTACCTTTGGCATGGTGAAACGGGGCGGATAGTTAAGTATCATGGGACAAGGACAAGATCATCGGGAGGGCAGTAGTATGCTCTCATTTCTAGGGTACCTCGGAAGGAGGGTAACTATCTTGTTAAAGGTTTAGCTTTTCTTCTCTATCATCCCGTTAGGACTTTTGTTTGATCATCGTATCATTTAAGTCTGCTTCGATAGTTGAGTCTCTGCACCTTAAGTACTAGCGTAATAGAGAATCCCATTTTTGTCTCAAGTCCTGTGGAGAATCGGTCCATTTATTCATGACTTGTTTTGGATTTGAGAATGACATGCCTCGGTTATGGATGGATTCTAGGGATGAAGTGGTTATCCAGTAAGGGGTGCCACTCTCGGTTTTGATAGGAGGGTAGTTAGACTCTTGACTAGCCTTGGTAATACCCTCGAAGTCTCGTGGAACCTTTTGGGTTCGGTCATGATTAGTTACCTAGAATCCCTTGATACCTTTATTGGAAATTTGAAGCCCGATCGAGTGGTGTTCGCCGATAAGACGGATGGTTTATTTCACTTATGCATGGGTTATGGAAATCACCCTAGTAAGTGCACTTGATAACCCGGTTGGCATCTGTTTACTTTCAAGAGAAAGTTCTTCTATGTGGAATACCTTATGGTACGAGGTCCGAGATTCACTAGTGAATTTTGGAAAGCTTGCATGAGATCATGAGTACGCAGTCATGTTTGCGTCAAGTATTCTAGAAAAAGGATAAGTGCAAGTGGAACGAGAGGCGATGAAGAAATGAGTTCCAGCTCATGTTATGGAAACAGGAAATAAGAAGCTATGAAATCGAGAAGTTAAAAGACGGTCAAGGCACAATGTAATTGAGCTCAAGGAAGTACGACTTTGATGGTCAAAGACTTGATACGCGCATGATATCTCTTTTTGGGAGTGTATCCTTCATCCCTGTTTTCTGTAGGGCTTATTTGTAGGCTATCTTTTGTGGACACCCTCTCGGTCCTATTTTCTGTTACAAACCCCGTAAGGAGTTTTCTTGTTTATCTTCTCGACCCTGTTTCAGGGAATCCTAGGTAGAACCCTATGGATGTAAACATGTATTTGAAACATGTTATGATTGATATGGTTGCAAGTGGTTGCTCGTGGATGCGCGAATATACATTAGACACTAGCTCGACTCGGTCACATTTCATATTGCATATGCACGAGTATTTATACTTGTTTATGGATGAAATCGAATGTGTTATCATGCGGTTGTTGCATATGAATGAATGATTGTGCACGCATATAACATCTATATGACTAGGACTATTTGCATACATGTTGGATTCATGGCACTTAACATATCTCGCATTAGAAAGATCATTCAGTCCTGATCATTAGCATTAGCTAAGGAACATGTACACACACGTTTTGCATATATTCATATAGCATTAGAAATCATCTAAGGACAATGATTGCTTGTGGATGATGTTTTGAGTAGATGGATGATGGATGGTAGGATATGTTCTTCCTAACATGGAGATTTCAGGGACGAAATCCTAAAAGGTGGGGAGAATGTAACAACTCGTATTTCGATAACATATTAAAACGAGAATCAAGGCAGAATTTAATTTTAAATTCTGAATCAAGTAAAACGGGCTATTCCATTGCGTTCATCTCGGAAAATACGCGAAATAGAGTCCGAAATTTTGTAAATCGGAGTCCGTATGACCCGGTTAAGGCCCAAAGAAGTTTTCGGGAAATTTGAATTTCGAAACATGCAGAGATGGGGCCAGGCGGGAAAATTCCCGCCCAGACAAGTCGACTTGGCTGTCGACAGGGCTGTCGACTTGCAAGTCGACAGGCATGTCGACAGGCAAGTCGACAGGGCTGTCGACTTGCCCTGTCGGCTGATTCTGGCCTGGTGCACCTATTTTCTATCTTGGCTAGGTTTTTGGGCCTGGTTTGAAATCCGACGGTTCAGGTTGGTCCTAGGGTTAATCTAAGGGTCCTAACTAGCCTAATCTTCTATAAATAAACCCCTAACCTACCCCTAAACCCTCATTATTCACTCATGTAACTAAACTATGGCCAAATTTCTACTCTAATGGCCTACACTCAACTATCCTAGCCTCCACTTCATTTCTATGAGAGATTTCATGATCATGAGAGTATTAGAGAGTCCCTATGTTAGTATGAGAGCTCCTCAAGTTGATTTCAAGGCAAAAGTTTTGGTCTTTGTTCATAAAGATGGTGTATTTGTTGATTTGGAGCATCCATCTTTGGGTTTTTGGATGATGGCATGCATAAGCTTCATCACAAGCTTTAGTTTAATCGATTTAGGCCTTCATAGCAATGTAAGCCCTTTCCCTACTTTTAGATATTAACTATGAAGTTAAATGTTCATGTTGCAAGTTTGGGTTTGATCATTGAGAATGATATATGCTATCATGTCATGCAAGTTTGTGAAGTCATTATCTTGATCTTATGAGCTAAAAGCTACAATCTTTATGTTGAAATTTTGCATTATGCAACATGAGAACCTTCATAATCATTATGTCAACTTGCATATGAAGTCATAATCCTTATATGATGATATATGCGAGTTTCTAGCCATCATTCCATGTCTTTTGTCACCATGATTCGCTTATGTGCCAAGTTTGGGTTTATGCATGTTTTTGAGGCTTAAGAATGTAACATGCAAGCTAATGAACACATTTGTGCCTCATTTGCCGCCATGATTAACTTGTGGCTTAATACCCATTTTTTTCATTCCTTTGCCAAGTCTCTTCTTTTAATCCATTACGTTGTTGCGAAAGTATATGCGAGTTTAAAAGCGTTGGGTTATGTTATGGGTAATTTCTAATGACATGAAAATATAACTTGAAAACATGGCTTGAAATATAACATGGAATTTGACATGTAAGTATGCATAAAAACATAAGCTTGGGAATTTACCTATTAAGTTAGGTCTACCCTTTGGGAATTTACCTATTAAGTTAGGTCTACCCAAATGCTTGAAAAACTTGTAACATGTTTTGGAAACATGATGAACATGACACTTAGATAATATAAGTGTGGCCAACTCGAGGTTGGGTTGAGTTTGCAACGTAAAACTACCCGGAACCGACCGGCCTAACTAGTAGTTGCAAACAATAGGACCCAATGTGAGAAGTTGGTCATGTTGTGCTTGAACCCGAGGTTAGACCAAGTTGTGGTGTAAAGCTACCCGGAACCGACCGGCTTAACTAGTAACCACAACAAAGTCTAATGTGAGAGGTTGGGGTGCATTAAGTAATTAATGTCACATGATAGGGTTAAGTTAATTTGATTAATGACTCTTAACCAAATATGACATGGAAAAAGGGGTTAAGTAAATTGATTAGGCTAATGATACTTAACAAAACATGACAAGGTTGGGTAGGTTAAGTGATTTGATTTGCCTAATGACACTTAACCATTTTTATACGACTAGTGGACGGGGATTAAGTTAACCAATACTTAATCAATCCAACATGATAACTTGATAAGGTTAAGTGGGATCGGGTTTGATTTCTTAATGACACTTAACCATGCAAGATGATTAGGGGATGGGGTTAAGTAATTTACACTTAACTAATCCGACTTGGTAATTAGATGGGGTTAAGTAATTAAGGCTTAACTAATCTAACCACGGTAATTAGATGGGGTTAAGTAATTAAGGCTTAACTAATCTAACCACGGTAATTAGATGGGGTTAAGTAATCCACACTTAACTAATCTAAACACGGTAATTCGAAGGGGTTAAGTTAAACACTTAACCAATTTGAACTTGGTAATTCAATGAGGTTAAGTAACCAATACTCAACCAACTTAACGTGATAATTTAATGGGGTTAAGCAACTTATACTTAACCAATTATACATGATGATTTGATGAGGTTAAGTAACCTACACTTAACCAATCTAATACGCGGACCTGACAAGGTTAAGTCGCAAGACCTTTTTAGAATATACTTAACCAATCCGACTCGATAATTTGATGGGATTAAGATAATCTATGCTTAATCAATCTAGCAAGATAATCCGATAGGGTTAAGGTAAACTAGTACTTGACCAATTTGACCTGATAGGGTTAAGTCATGAGCCTTTGGGTACACTTAACCAACTTGTAGGTAAACTTAAATACTTAGCCAGTCTTGACGTGATTCGTGGGCGGGTTAAGGCATGGACTTGAATGATAACACTTAACCCAATAAGACAAACCCTAGTTAGAGGAACTAGGTAGAAAATCGTGGTTAATCAAGGATAACGGGAAAGGAAGCTAAGTGGTAAACCTTAGTTAAGGGTAACTAAGTAATAATTCTTAGCTAAGGACATAGGACTAATTCACAAAGCGATGAGTAACCTGATAAGGTAGGTCATCGCTTAGTATACGAGGAGGAGCAAGTTATCTGACTTGGATAAAAGCTCCAGCGCACTGGGTGCCGAAGCGGAAGCTTCGGGGGACGTGAGGATACTCTTGGTATCCCTCTGTGAGGCTGCATATGATCCGCCTAGGCTCACAAGAGGGTAAGGTCTGCGGTAGAAGAGCCAAGAGTATGCCTTGGTTGCTATGCGAGCGACCTAAAGACTGGGATGGATTAGCGTGGAGTCGACGATTCTTGGTTTTTGCCCTGGATAGCACATCGCCGACTACCTACCATCTTTAGTCAATCGTGTACGTACGGAACGGCAGAGAACCCCCAACAGACCATGTTCTTGCTATCGAGTCATGGGCGAGGTAGGCCCGTAGGGAAGTGGGCTATAGTGGGGCCGGGGAGTGGTTCTCATACATGATTTTTCTTGGATTGCCTTTCAGTAGTTGAGGGAGGGGTCACGTGGGACCATAGCCACGGGTACAAAAACAGACCTTGATATCTGCATCAGCAGACGACTTAAAGCTCCCGACCGAGTTCCATATTTCTTAGTTTGCCCCGGCACGGAACTCGGATGGCACATTGAGGAACATGTGCATCTAGACATGGAAAACGATTCACGATACATACGTGGGATGAAGGGCGCGGTTGACGGGTGGCGTAATCCCTAGGGGTCCTAGGTGGCCAAAACCCAAACCGAGACACAGAAACGTTCATTAGGTAGCATAATCCCTAGCGGTCCTAGGTGGCATAAATCCTAAGTGGACCCGCGATAGTTCATGGTAAGGAAACACAACTAGATCAAGGGTTGCAGTCCAAAACAATTTCAAGGATAAACCGTTTACATGGGAACGCCCGTATGGCCTACGGCAAAGGACTGAACTTATACATAGAAACATACGAGTTGGGAAAACCTACATATGCTATATGTTAGGTTGGCATGGACCATTCCATGACATTGGGCAAGGGACACTCATAGTTAACACATGACGCGGGTTGGGATACTAGTACGAGAGGTGCAGAGCAAATATACATGTTAGAACCAGGAGAGATATACATGATAGAAACCGGGGAATGTTATACAGGATAGATACCTTGGGATATTATACTGGATAGAAACCTGACGATGTGATGCCTTGTTCTATCTTGACATCGTAATTTATCATGACACCTTAGTTTACCTGAGTTCAGTAGTTCATCCTGTTATTTTGATTTAGCTTATCTATCTTTTTATCATGCTTATGTTCATCTCAGTTTCTCATGTCAGTTAACTTTACTAGTTTTTATACTAATAGTAGATAGGGCTTACTCAGTCTTTTTGACTGACCCGTTTTGTTTCACCTCTTTTCTTCCGTTTCCCCTCCCAGGTTACAGGGAGGAAACACTGTTGTTTAGTTCGGACTTCTTCTGCTTGAAGGTCATCATGGATGGCTTGGACTTTTCCTGGCTATGGCTACTTTACTGTTTTTACTTGGGGAATAATTTATGAAAAAAAAAGTCTTTATGCTTCTTTACTATTGCAAGACAGGTTTTGATGTACTCTAATGTAAAAGGCTTTAGACCTTATGTATTCATGTTATGAAAGATTGATTTTACTTCCGCTATTTTATGTGTTCTGTCTTGTGATGTTTCTTTGCATGTTTACCAATAATGCCCCTCTAAAGCTAGTGCATTCCCTTGCGAGTGACCCTAGCGGAGGCGGGGTGTTACAGCGTGTTTCACTTGGTATCAGAGCAAAGTTTCTGGATCAGATGGGTGTTTTAAAAAAAACTATTTTCAAAAAGAAATATAAAGGAGCTTTTTACAAGAAAAAGTGTTATTTTATTTTAAAGGCATAATTCCCCAAAGTCATATGCCTTATCATTCTATCCTTTATTTTGAATCTTTTCCTTTTCGTTTCAGCATGTCTGGGAATCTTAACCTTCTAGAGGGTGTATCGATACCTGGCTGGTTCATGAGGTACTTAGAGGCTAGGGCCAACAACGCAGGCCCAGCAGATATTCCTCCTCCTCCAGCTGCAGCTGTTCCTCCTCCTCGTGCAAATGCTTCCTCAAAGATTTGTAGAGACTTTAGGGCCATGGATGGAAAGGATTTCAAGGGAACTGAATCACTCGTAGAAGTAAGAAACTGGCTCAAAGAAACTGAGGATCTATTCGATATCTTCGAGGTGGATGATAGATAGAAGATACAGTTGGCGTTGTGGTTGCTCAAAGACGAAGCTTCCTATTGGTGGGAAGTCACTAACGCTGAAAGACCAGTTGAAACATAGGTGGATTTCAGATAGAGGTTTGAGATGAAATTCCTCTCACAAGCTGAACGAAGAATACAGCTGGAAAAGTTCTTATCTCTTAAGCAAGGAAGTATAACGTTCAAGGAGTATGTCAACCAATTCAATCAGCTGGCCCAATTTGGACTGGACTTGGTGAATATTCCAAATAAGAAGGCTCTCCTTTTTTTCAAGGGATTGAATGAGCCACTTCACAGCCTAGCTATGACCCGTGTACCTATGGGGGCTACTTACGAGATGTTAGTGGACATGGCACTCTTACATGAGGAAGATAAGGGCAAGAAAGAGGCAAAAGCGGAAGTGTCTAAAGATAAGAAGGGGCAGGGGTCACAGAACAAGAAGGCCGATTCAAAGGAAGACGGGAAGAACAACAAACCCCATGACAAGAGAAAGTGTAATTTCTATGGAATTCCTGGACATCTGGTCAAAGAATCCAAGAAGAAGAAAAGGAAGATGGGTGGCTGTTTCCACTGTGGTGAGATAGGACACATGATCAAGGACTGCCCAAGGAAGCAAGGCAGAGAGCTGGACCTTCTTCTGGAGGGCAAGTTCACGCTCTCACGGCACCTCTGCAAGAACGAGGTAGAAATATTTCTGTCGAAAGTTTAGACTATCTTTTTGATCATCCTGTTCATACACTATTTGATTCTGGCGCATCGCACTCTTTTATATCTACTGCGTTAGTGGAATCTCTACACCTAGACACCAGTATAGCAGAGGATCCCTTGGTTGTTTCAAATCCAATTGGGGGCTTCGTTTATTTGTCAATGGTTTGTTTGGATTTGAAAATATCTATACTAAGCGTTGGGTTTAGATGTAATGCCTTTATTTTGGGCTTCACGGGCTACAGTTTGATTCTAGGCATGGACTGGCAATCCAGTAATGGGGCTGCCCTTGATTGTGAAAAGGGAGTGGTTAGATTCATGACTCGCCTTGGTAACACTCTCAAAATTTCTTGTAATCCTAGGGACTCTGTTATGCTTAGTTATCTTGAATTGCTTGATGCGTCTATTGAGAACTTCCAGTCTGTAAGGATAGTCCGTGAATACTCGGATGTGTTTTAAGAGGTGAAGGGCTTACCTCCGAAATGGGAGATAGACTTCCACACATACCTTGTTGATAATGAAAATCCCGTTGCTTTACCCATTAGGCACATGGCCCCAAGGGAGAGAAAGGAGCTCAGAAAGCAAATCAAAGAGCTGCTTGAAAAGGGGTTCATAAGACGGAGTATTTCTGAATGGGGTGCTCCGGTAGTGTTCGCGACCAAAGCTGATGGTTCACTCCGCCTGTGCGTTGATTATAGGGAGCTAAACAAGCTGACCAAGAAGAATAGGCACCTACTCCCAAGAATAGATGATTTGTTCGATCAGCTTGTAGGTGCATCGGTTTTCTCCCAATTAGATCTGGCTACCAAGTTTCATCAGCTAAGAGTGGCTGAGGATAGCATTGATAAGACCACGTTTAGAACTCCAGATATTTCTTCAAGTGGCTTGTCATGCCTTTCGGCTTAACAAATGCACCCGCTTACTTCGTTGATTTAATGAGTAGGGTATTCCGGGAATTCCTCAATAAATTTGTGGTAGTCTTCGTAGACGATATTTTGATCTTCTCAAAGAATGAGGAAGAGCATGATCAGCATCTAAAGGAATTCATGAATACTCTCCGAGCACATCAGTTGAAAGCTAAATTCTCCAAATGCCATTTCTAGAGAGAAGAAGTTAGGTTCCTTGGGCACGTGGTGTCCAAAGAGGGGTTAGTTGTGGACCCCGCGAAAGTGGTTGCTGCGCAAGATTGGAAGGTTCCTCGAACGCAACCGAAGTCCGAAGCTTTCTCGGGCTAGCAGGCTTTTATCAAAAGTTCATCAAAGATTTTGCAAAAATCTCAGCTCCACTTACAAGGTTGACAAAGAAGAAACTAGCTTTCAATTGGGATTTGGATTGCGATGTCGCGTTCCAATGTTTAAAAAGGGCTCTAACAACAGCCCCAGTTCTGACATTGCCTGATGGAAGCAAGATGTTTACAGTATATACACAGATGCATGAGGAATGGGTCTAGGCGATGTTCTGATGCAAGAAGGGAAGGTAGTGACTTATGGTGGAAGGTAGTTGAAAGTACATGAGAAAAACTACCCAACCCATGACCTAGAGTTGGCAGCCATCTTTTTTGCGCTTACGTCTTGGCGCCATTATCTCTTAGGTGAGAAATTTGAATTGTATACTGACCATAAGTCGTTGAAATACGTTTTCTTGCAGAAAGACCTCAACTTGAGGCAGCAAAGATCGATGGAGTTTCTTGCCCCGTACGATTTTGAGATTTCCTACACTCCTGGCAAGGGCAATGCAGTATCAGATGCCTTGAGTAGAAGGAAACTGACCTTAAGCCCTCTCTTTGTAGAAAGGCAAAGCTTGGAGTACATAGCCAACTTTGACTTTAGGCCCTCCTCTGAATTAGTACTGGTTTATTAGCAACGTTGGACGTGCGACCAACGCTTTTGGACTCAATGGGGACCGCGCAACGTGAAGACTCTTAGCTAGTTGATATAATAGATAAGATGATTAGGGGTGAGACATCGGGTCACCTCGATAGATACTCCATCGATGATAAGGGATGGTTGAGACGGGATGGAAGACTATGCGTCCCACAAGCAAGGGATTTGGTAAAGAAGGTTCTCGAAGAGGCACACGATTCCAAGTTGACCATACACCCCGGTGGAGAAAAAATGTACAAAGACATAAAAAGGGTTTTCTTTTGGAGTGGCATAAAAAGAGATGTAGCTGAATTCGTCTCTAAGTGCATGATATGACAGCAAGTCAAGGTGGAGCAGAAGAAGCCTAGAGGTTTGCTTCACCCTCTAGAGGTACCACAGTGGAAATAGGATAGCATTTCAATGGACTTTGTTGATGGGTTACCTAGGTCAAAGAGGGGCAATACCAATATTTGGGTAATAGTGGATGGGATCACAAAAGCACCCACTTTATACCCGTCAAAAGTAGAAGGACTGCCTCATCTCTAGCATCCATATACCTTAAAGAGATAGTTCGATTCCATGGGATACCCTCCAGCATAGTGAGAGATCAAGATCCTATCTTCACGAGCGAGTTTTGGAAATGTTTACAAGACGCTGTAGGCACACAGTTATGCTTAAACACGGCCTATCACCCTCAAACCGATGGCCAGACGGAAAGAGTGAACAGAGTATTAGAAGACCTCTTGAGACTATGCATTCTTCATTTCGGAGGTACATGAGAGGATCATCTACTTTTGGTGGAATTCACTTACAACAATAGCTACCAAGCCACCATAGGCATGGCGCCATTCAAAGCTTTATATGGAAGACCCTGCCAGTCACCAACTTGTTGGTGGGAGACAACAGACAAGCTCATACTTGGACCAGACATGATTAGGGAAAGTTCAAAGAAAGTGGACTTGATACGAAGAAGAATGAAGACTGCCGAAGAGAGACAGAAGTCCTACGCAGACAAAAGAAGAACTGACCTTGAGTTTGAAGTTGGAGACAAGGTGTTCCTTAATGTATCTCCTTTGAGGAACATCGTTCGCTTTGGACCTACAGGAAAGTTAGCACCAAGATTTGTGGGGCCGTTTCCTATCATTGAGAAGATTGGGAAGATGGCTTATAGGGTACAGCTGCCCGAAAGATTGGCCGGAATTCATAATGTCTTTCATGTCTCTCTCATACGGAAGTGCTTACACGAGTCTGCAGAAGTGGTAGAACCGGGCATGCTAGAGGAAGTAGAAGTTGAACGAGAAGCAACTGTGAGGAGAGTTCCAACCCGCATTTTGGGAACAGAAGTCAAAAAGCTACACAACAGTGAAGTTAAGCTCATCAAAGTTCCATGGAGCGACGCCGAGGAAGACGCGACTTGGGACACTGAGGACAGAATACATGCAGCCTACCCTTTTCTTTTCGAGGGTACATTTTTGATCTCTCTTTCCTTAAGTTTATGCTCGTATCTATCTTTTTTGGTATATCTCCTCGATTCTATCCTTTATCCTTAGGTAGAAACCCATTTGGATGAAAAGGTGTAATTGAAACATGTTATGGTTGATGGTTGCAAGTGGTTGCTAGTGGTTGCTCGTGGATGCATATACACACACATTAGGTATTGGATCGGCTCAGTCACTTTCAAATTGCATATGCATATATGTATTTGTATATGGATTGAAACTTGATGTGTTATCATATGGACATTGCATTTGTATGAATGATTATGCACTCATATAGGAAATTTTGAGTAGGAAATTTTTTTGCATTAATAATGGACTTATGGCACTGACATAATTTGCATTAAGGAGGTCAACTGAATCAGTAGACCGCTTGATTTTGCATTAGATAAGGACATGTACGCACACTATGCATATGGTCATGAAGCATTAGAAATCTTTTAAGGACAATGGACGCCTGTGTTTGATGATTGAGTAGATGGGTGATTGGATGGTAGGATATAAGTTCTTCTCGACTTGAAGATTTCGGGGATGAAATCCTAAAAGGAGGGGAGAATGTAACACCGCGTATTTTATGTTAACGTTATAATAACGAATTAAACCATATTTAATTATAAATGCGAGAATCAAGGGAAACGGGTTACGCGAGTTTGCGTAAAACGGACACTGTATGAAGGAGATATGGACGAACAAAGAAAACCAGAAGAAAGAAATATATATATATATATATATATATATGCATTGGCGCACTCGGGAAGTGCGCTAGTACAAAAATTGCACTGGCGCACCTGCCAAGTGCACCCAGGTCGAGCTGAAAGCCTGCACAGCTTGTGTTCTACTCCATACTGTGACTCATTTCTGAGTCCTTTCTGACTCCTTGCTGAGTCATTAGGGCTGAGGAGTCTCCCAATCCTGATTGAATGGTTGTGGTTAACTCTAGGTTCATCCGACGGCTATAATTAAATTGAAATTCTGTATAAACAACCTAATGCTCAACCTAAAATCACACAAAAATAATCCTAGAACTGTCATTTCGTCAATAGAGAACTTGGAATAGCTGTCACCACTTTCAATTCAGAAACAAGTTAAAAGTCTACATCAAATTAAAAGTAATCAAATTCAACGATCTACATCAAAGGCGAGCATACCAATTTCAGAATTCAGATTTCAGAAATCAAGAATTCCTTTTTAGTTTGTAAGTTGGTTATTACGTAGATTTAAACGTTCTTTTAAATGAAATCATGACATGCCGTGATTCAAATATAGAATGATGCTTATGTACAAGATAAATAAAGTTTGATTCTCAAACTACCATTGCGATTGATCATGCCTATATGTTTGTGATGATGAAAATACGATATTGTATGTTATTGGAATCTATTATGATTGGGTAAAGAACTTATTATGCCAACTAAATGGTGAAACATGTCATGTTATAATTTTGGCGGTTACTTGCAAGTTTATGATCTAAATCAAATGCTTGCATGTTAGACCAACATTCATGTATTTAGAACTATGTTAAGTTGAATCTATTTATGTTGCAAGATTTGGATTTGTAGCTCTCTTATGTTTTAATACATAAGTTATCATGCTAAGTTGTGATTCACACACATAAGTTATCATGCAAAGTTCTGATTCACACACATAAGTTATCATGCTAAGTTGTGACTCGAATATGTTTATAGTAGTTCTCTTATGTTTAACACACATAAGTTATCATGCTAAGTTGTGATTTAAATATGTTTATAGTAGCTTTCTTATGTTTTGGCATACATAAGTCAATATGCTAAATTGTGGTTTAAAATTGTGTTTATATGTTAAACCTCCATGTTAGACCTATATCAAGTTTACATGATAATTAAATCCAACTTAGTCACAAGTTCACCTTGACTGGTTTAATTAAGTTAATGATACTTCTATGCCAAGTTTCACGTGATAAGTTAAATGTATGCTATTTTATGTCCCTTTTTTATTACCCATTTTTGTTTAAGTATTTGGGTTAATTTACTAGCCCAATATTTTATATGATTCATGCGTATCTTCCATGGGGATAGCGATGGGAAAACATGAAAATTTCATGGCATAGATTTGTTCATAAAATGGTATATTTGATATACCATTTATTATGAGCTATCAAAAGGATAATTATGGGATAATTAAATTAAAATTAATTTACATATAGAATTGGAAATATATAGAAAATATATGAATTTAGAAAAGTCGAATATGCCTAACCCGAGGTTAGACTGAGTTGTGGTGTAAAACTGCCTGGAACCGACCGGCATATCTAGTGACCACAACAAGACCTGTCTAATGTGGGTGGTTAGTGCATCAAGCCCAAAAACGATCCGAGGTTAGACTGAGTTGTGGCGTAAAACTGCCTGGTACCGACCGGCACATCCAGTGACCACAACAAGACCTGTCTAATGTGAGTGGTTGGTGCTTTAATGAATAAATTAAAGCTAAGCCAGAATTGGTAGATCTAAGTCAAATAGGGAAACACTTAACCGATTCAATAGATTAACTAAACTGATGGGTGGGGTTAGGTAAACTTGAACACTTAACCAAATAAACATGTTGATTAGAAAACCCTAGTAACGGGGACCCATTTCAGTAGTAACCCACATAGATGTATTTTGATACCCTGAACTAGGCAGGTGGGGCACGATTACTGGGCTGATTATAAGCGGTCAAAACGTCGGCGGTTGGTGCGTCAGTGTAGATTCCGATGGAGTACGGGCGTGCACGTACTCTGGAGTGGAAAAAGCAGGCACTGGGCATCAGTAGTATACACTGTGCATCTTGAATCGTGTCGGGTTGCCACCAGAGGGATTGATACACCCCATGGTGGGACTAGCACAGGTAGCTACAGTCAAGCGAGGCCGAATGACACAGGACATGAATGCATGCGAGTAAGAGCCGATCATTAAGGGGTACTTTTGTTATGAACACGTGGGGATAGTTGAACAAATAGTTGGTAGGTGCAGAGACTATAGTAATGGGTGCGATCGCATGTTCCTCTTATCTTATATTAGGGTATTGTCCTATGTTCTGTTATTACTGTCATGATCCCTTTCCTTGTTTAAATACTAGTAATCACTGAACTTACCAGACTTATTGTCTGACCCATTTTCTTTCGTCCTCTTCCCTTCCTCCCCCCCACCCACAGGTCCACAGGGAGGGAATACTCCAGCTTAGTCAGACTCTTTGCAAGCTTCAAGAAAGTAGATGTATGATTTGGACTCTCTTACCTCGGCTATGGCTTTTGGATACTACACCTGGGAATTTATGCAGTTTTGTTTATGGTTTATGCTTCTTTATTAAATAATCAAGACAAAAATTATGGTGTAATGTTTTGGAAGTTATTTTGAGACAAATTGCTGTAATGCTTTTGTAGTGAACCACGTATGCAATAAATGATTGATTTTCGCTGGTTATATTTATCTGTCTTTTAAATTTTTCTGTGTCTTGTACCTATAACCCTCCACCAAAGTTAAGGCATTCCCTTTGTGAGTGACCTTAATGGAGTGGGGTGTTTCACCGATTTGCCTCAAAATTAGAGAACGGGTTGCCCGACAAATAGGTAAACCTAATTATATTGATTTAGGGAGTTGATTTTATACCCATGAGTTGGGTTGTTAATTGGTTTTATTTTCTTTTGATCGACATGAGGCCTAGAATAGCGAATTGTAGTTGTTTGGATTGAGCAGTACAGAGGAGGTGCTGGCGAATTCTTCGTAAAATTTTAAACTTAGAAATATTTCTTTTGATAATACTTTGAAATTAATTATTTTGGGAATAACTGGATTCAAAGCATTCTTCTTAACTTAGTAATTTCGGCAACGAAATTTTTTAAGGAGGAAGAATGTAACGACTCGGATTTTTCGATCATTTGAATTTGAATATTTAAATTGGTTTTAAATATTTTATTTGGAATATTAATGGATCTAATATTGAATTCGTTATTAAATGACGATTAAACGTTAATATTTATATTTAATATAAAACGAACTCGAAATGACACGATAGTTCATAATATTGAATTTTGAACTTCAATTGAATATACAGAATCCGTTTTGATTCAGAATTATGTAAAACCAGAAACGTTAGGATCTTATTAATTATATTTTTTTAATGAAAGAGAAAAACCGGGATTTTGGTTTATATATTGTAAGATATGTCAAAATCAAATTTTGAAATAATCGCGGTGGAATCATTTATAAGCCATAACGATTTATTTAACATAATAAAATATTGGTTTTGAATTTGGATAAGATTTTTGAGACGTAGTTACAAATTAATTTATAGAATTTTATTGTAATTTTTAATTTGGAAAATAAGCAACTTTTTATTTGAAGTATTTTACACCCTTTTTCGGCATTTTGGGGTTTCACAGAATTAGTTAACTTGTCTATTTTATTATATGGTTGTGATCGTGGAGCACTGCTCGGCGCGATGGTATTTTTGTCAATAGCGAGTCATGTACAAATAGATTTTTTATATAACAAGACAGGTTTAAATTTGTAACCTAAAATACTACATATCTGAATTCTTCATTGCTAAGCAAGGAACAATATATCATATTACAATCTTGTCATATTGAATATTTTAACTCTAAATATTGATGTGTACAAGACAGGAAGCAAAGGTACAATGTGTGAACAGTGAAAATATAATCGTAGATAACCTAAATGGAGCAAAGTTTCATGTATATCATGACCTAATTTGTACCAAAATTTAGGACGTAGCAGCACTGTTGTCTTAACATACATTTTATATTTAATCTTCTTCTTCCCTTAGCTGCCAAGTCTTCATACTGCCCCCTCAAACTACACTTGCTCACACCCTAACGCATATTATCCTATCGTCCTCACAATACTGAGTACATATAGCTTGTGTGAAGTGAAAACACACAACAACTACCTATTGCTGATATTACAAATGCACATGCACTTGTAATCACTCAGCTATGGATATGAAGACGACATGTTGATGTTTCCTTCACCCCTAAGATTTGCGGAAATTAAAGATACATGTGAACTGGCCTAAAATGGAACACCTGCCTAATCTATTTAGTAAAATCAACTAGCCAACCTAAGAAATAATGAGCATCTATCTACATTTTTCTGCACGCCAACCCATTCCTCTATCAGCTACAGTATTTTGCATGCATTCCAAACAAAACACTTCCCTGCTAAGTATTTCGACTACGATCTGTCCAAATTTCATTACCTTGATGACCAAGGTTCTCCTGCTATGTATAGGTAACAACTTTCATTGGCTTTACAGAAAAAAATGGCGCAACCTTAAAATACTTGTATATATAAATAAACTTGCACATATATTAAACTGAGGAGTCGAGAGCAGAGTGAGGGTGTGGTGGCTCTGGGACATTGGCAGCAGGGTAAAGTTACTCTCAAACAGTAGCAGACGACGATGAGCAGTGTTTTGGTGAACCAAAGCAGTCGACAGGGGAGGTGCAGTCAACGTTGGTAGCTGCGTGTCCTTCCTTGAGAAGACTATGAAGTCGAGGTGATGAGGAGGAGATTGGTGCAATGCTAAAGGTCGACGAGGGGATTGCAAGTGAACAGTAGGGAGGACGAGGCCGAAGTCACCGGATTGGGAGGATGTACGATTACAAAGAAGCTAACTTGTAACTTGCGAATGAAGCGATGTGGAGACTGAAGTTGTAAACGATGAGTAGTAGTACAGAAAACGCAAACGATCTTTGCATGGGTTTGGTTTTCGGATACACTTTCAGGGCGGACTTGGGTGGATGATGCAGGGCGTATGGAAATGAACTGGTGCGGTGGAGTTTTCAACAAGAAGCAGAGGAGTGGGATTTGCAAGAAAGGATGTTTGTGCCGTGTTTTTATATTGAAAATTTTATATATAGAAGGAGTTATTCTATTTGATACTGAAAAAGAAATAGAAGGATGGAAGGAAAACTGCAGTGGGAAGGTTTCAGAAAACGAGGGGAAGTAAAAACACGAGGAAAGGGTGGGGAGTGCTATGTGGGAACACAATAGATGGTGGTTTAAAGGAAAGTGGGAAGCTGATAAAGCTTCTGCTGTTCGAAACAGTAAATGGGAAGATTGTGAAGAGTTCCGGTTGCGTTGTTTTTAATTTTATGGCGATGGGTTTTGTATTATGTTTGAAACAGTAAAGAAAATAAAAGGAAGAGGGAGAAAGAATTGACGCAAGCAGGAGGTGTAGACCGAAAGCTCGGAGCACTATTTAAACAGTGTATGGTTCGA
Organism: Allium sativum; assembly: GCA_030737875.1. Classification (NCBI taxonomy): domain Eukaryota; kingdom Viridiplantae; phylum Streptophyta; class Magnoliopsida; order Asparagales; family Amaryllidaceae; genus Allium; species Allium sativum. The sequence continues at coordinate 42,223,011 of CM060916.1, forward strand.
TAGTGGTAGCAGGAGGGAGAAACAATTGCAGGGAAGAAGATGAACACGGTAACACAAATTTTGGTTTTAACATGGGCTTATTTTAGTGTGTGGGCATTGGGCCAAGCTTAAAAATAAATAAAAAATATTGAAGTAACGTTCGGAGAAGGGATAACGCAAGGAAGGAATGGGCACAACAACATTTTTGTGAATGGGCTCGGAAGCGTGGACCAACAATGAACGAGTAAGGCCCGTTTCAAAATTAAATGAAAATTTAATTATAAATAAATATTTATAAAATCATATTGAATTAATATTTCGATCGTATGTATCACAATCGAGTGCGATGTGTTTCAGTGGGACCGTAGGAACGGACACTGCAATCTAAAAGCTGGAACGAACGACAATGGATTCAACCAAAATTTTTAGTTAAATTAAACACCTTTTTAATTTAATTAAAACAAACCATTTTTAAATAATGGACGGAAACAAAGGTGACTTAAACTCACTTAGTTCTCCGACTTATAATTATTATAAGTTGGGTTTATTATTTGTATACTATGTTTGCTAATTATTGGTTGTTTAATGATTGTTTGGATGCGTGTTAAATATTTTTATATCGAATATTTAAATTAAACGGTTGTTTATTTTGAATGAAATGACATCATTATTTTTAAGATGATTTCCGAACAAGGTAACTTACCTTGTTAGTTACGTGTATAATAATATAAACGTATTAAATTAAATTGGATGTTTGAATGGTTGTTATTAGTTGACCGTTATCAGTCAAATTTATTGTTTATTTTCATATGATCATTAAATGAAATGTCGAACCCATATGATTGGATTATTGAGTTGGTTATTGATTGTTAAACCCAAATTCAACATTTGTTTGGTTATTAACCAATGGGTGATATTGGTTGAAGAATAAATAGCAGATGGCCAAAGTACAAACTGTTTTATAAAGATAGATTTACCGTTAAGGTAAATCGATAGAAATGAAATTATGAAATTTATTTTATAACTAAAAATAGACTTTTAAATATATTATTTAAAACGTAGTTTATATAAGGGAAATAAACCAACCACACACACACACACAGATATATATATATATATATTGCTGATTAACCACAAATCACCATTTTTGTACCAAAGATCCACCCATGTGTGAAGCACGTGCCTCATTTTAATTAATAAATGACTTATAAAGTTAATTCTTATATTACTAAGATGGATAACCAAGTGAGCAACGATTAACGTAATGATTTATAACTGAAGTTAATTATTTTAAATAACATTTAAAATGAGATTATATTGAGTCAATTATTATTTATTTAATTATAATCAAAGTAAATGGGATTAACTTAATTAATTGTATTATTGACTATTTTAAATGGAAAGACTATATAATGACCCGAAGAATTTACGAGCTTGTTAATCGACTTGAAGACTATCCAAACATCGGAAACACCGAAACGTTAATAGAAAGAAGTTAGAGGGTGAGAATAGATAAGCTAGAAAATTAGAATAGAAGAAGGAGAAGAACATAAAAACATCAGAGTAAACACGAATCTCATAGCGGAACGAGTAAAATATAGTATACAAAATAACTTTGAAACACAAATCTGTATTTGTATATTAGAGTACAAGACTTACATCACAGTGGAAATAAACAATATCTAGAAAATGCTGCTGAAGCCTCCTGCTCCAAGCTCCATCTAGTTTACCTATAAATCCTGAATACTTGACTACTCGTAAAAAATTGGGCACACAAGAGTTTAGGAAAACAAAAATAAATAAACTCTGGGTCAGTCATGTGACTGGTGTGAGTAAACTCCAAACACTTGGTTTAACTTTTCCAAATCCATTTCAAAAGCAATGATGATTGTAAGACCGATCCACATATAAATATGGATGGGTTTTACCTTACAATAACCTAAAATATTTCTTAACATCAATATTTTTTGATATTATAATAATTTCTTAAACAAATAGATAGCAATCTAGTAGAACGCTTTCATGTCATGCTCTACATATATAATATACAATCAAAAACCACAGGCTCTTATTGGGTAATGGATTCCAACTATGACAAGGTATGGAACCACCTTTCGATCAGTGTACACTGGAAGCGAAACACCGGAGTTCAACAAGAACATCTTGTAATTCGGCCACACATGACCGACCACTCATTTCACTTGAATGTTCCGAATGTACTATCACCTTACGGTTGGTATACTAACATAACCGTTCCCGGGAGATACAGAATTGAAAGAAGTAACAAATATGGATATTCTCTAGATGGTGACAATGTACCCTACTTGGGTGCGACCCACTTAGCCATGTTGCCTGCCCGATTTCTGTCATTTCCTAATTGATGAGGCTTGAGGTCATAACATATATTTTTGACAGATCACTCCTACATGTACTTTGCATGCCTCATCGTCATACCTATCAAATCACAAATTAATTTTTCCAAAAATACCATGGGTATAAGATAAGAGAAACGAATTCATCTGCCACCAATGTAAATACATTTGAAACAATCAACTTACGCGATCTACCAGATATATTCTGTCAGACATTCGTCCATTCAAGTTGTCCTAGGACTGGACTGTTGTATATAACGGTGTTGTATACACAATTATATGATTTTTGTTTGATGATAACCAGCAAGTATATATCATTTTATATGTGTTTGTTATTGTACTGTTATATAACATCACATACAGGAATATAATATTTATATTTAAATAGAATATGACTGTACAGAATTTCATATATTCCCACAGTATTTTATTTAAATATAATATTATATTTCAACATTCAAACAGTACAAATTATATGACTCTGCTATTTGTACACATTCACAGATATTACCATGATATTGTACTTGTATATAAACCGAATGCGTTAGACAATTTGTTTGAACACAATGAAAATAATATTTTATTTGAGTCAAATTTGTTTAATACAAATATATGTACAATTCTCTCTACAACATTCATACAGTCACTTTGTCTACAGAAATCATATATACATACATATTCACATTTCATTTACAGACACTTATACACTCTTTCATTGTCTTCTGTCTTCCGTCTTCACAGCCTTCAGTCAGTCCAGTCTTCATACCTGTCATATACATAAACACACACACACATTATATGGAACAAAAATGATATTCTAAATTCTAGCGATTATAAATTTAAATTTTAAAATTTTATTTGCCTCAGAATTTCGCTGTGTTTCTCAACATTTTTCTGACTCGATCAGATTTTTCCGATTGTGTCTAGACAGCTTGTGATATTCACAGTAATACACTGTAAATACCACAAGGCGGTCAGTGTATATATAAAATATTTCAGTGCAGGGACAAAAAAATTAGTCTGATGGCTGCATATACACACATGTATATACATACGTGTGCACTGCCTCGCCAATCAGAATGTAGCGAGCAACTAAGGAGTAGCCACATGGACCATCTCGACTTAGTGCAACATAATCATTGTGGTCGAGCACAAGTAAACATGGCATGGTCGAGCCAAAGTGAAAACAACTCAATGAAAAGTCAACAACAAGTACACAAGGTCGAGCATCTACAAGCATGAAGAACTGGTCAAGCTAAACCACAGCACAAACCAACATTACAAGTGCAGATATGATCAAAGTGAATAACAAATTTTACTTGCATACACACATATACAAATGCAATTGTGTGTGTGTATATATGTATATGCATGTATACACAGCACATATATGGTCAGTTCAGACTCAAGTTCAAGCCAGTCAGCAAAATGATGAAACTCAGGTGATTCACAAAGTTCAAAGTCACAAAATACACATACAAGGTTGGTGCAAATTAACAGCCATGCACAAGATAAAATAACAGTGAAGCAGTATGGTAGCACGGTTAATCATTTGTTAAATGATAAATGACTAAAATGCAAGCATACAAAGAAATATAGACAGCATCCATCAAAGTCAATCAACTTCATGGGATATACTCAATCAATATTTTGCAAATACATTAGAAACTGGTGCACATGCAAATGGGAGCAGGCAGTTCAAGTACAAAAAGTGGTCAAGATAGAACAAATTTCAAGTGCAGCAAGTGGTCGAACAAATCTGTTTGTGTTCAAGATCATACAGTGATGTTCATGCTCAAGGTCAAAAAATACAGTGGTGCAGTTTCATGTGTGTATCTCATTTCATGTGGTCGAGCTAGTCGAGTTCAAGCAAGTTTCAAAATACTCAAGTGACAAAATTGAGTGGCATGTACGATGCATACACAACTAAGCATAAATGGACAAGGATGTAAAAATGAGTCAGCAATTACATGGTGATTTAGTTTCAGCATAACAATGAAGTTTCAATGCAACAGAACAGGAAATGTGCATGTTTAATATAACAGCAATAGTAAAACAGTGCGGTGAAGCTAGCAAATGGTCGAGAAGGCGACAACATGTATAAATTGAGCATAAGAGGGACCAGATGTTGTCTCCAAAGACTAAATCATGTTTGGCAAAGATTCAAAGAAAGTTTTTTTTGAAAAACAATAAACCTGGAATGGTTTAAAGCTTCACTGATATCAACATGATAGACACAAAAAAAACAGAAAGTTTTTATTCTTGAAAATCTTTTTGCTTTTTGGAAAAAACCGATATATATTTTTTTCCAGAAATTGCTCAAGATTTCTTTTTGGAAAGTGGTTAATCACTGCAGAAATCTTTTTAAAAATGGTAAATACTTTCCAGAAATGCTCAATTTTTTTATGGCAACAAATCACATCAGCAAAGACATTCAAAGCCGTAGAAACCACTCAAGATAATCCAAAATTCTTTTCCAAATTCACGGCTATTTTTTCATGGGACAGTGATTCATCAATTTCCAGAAATAAATCAAGCAGTCAACGCAATATAAATGCCAAGCATGTTCGGCAAATTCAGCAATTCTTTCTCGAGCAATTCAAATTAAATCGAGGGAAAACCAAAAGAGGAAAACACAACAAATCAGGGTTTTCGCACGCAAGCATTCAGATCGAATCATATATAGAAATCATAGGAATAATAGGATTTTCTCATCCTATTTATGCACCACTTCATCACAGGCATGTGAAAAATCGAAATCAGAAAAACCAATTTCAAGACAAAAAGAATTTGAATACTCATAGATTTTTCCTAGGGTTTCAATTAACAGAATTGGCCAAATCGAATCGACCAGCATCATCAATGACTTCGAGCACCAAAGTGATATTTTCAGAAGAACATATCAATTGCGATTCAGTCTGGGGATTTGAGAAAACCCTAAATCTTTTTTCACCGGCCGCCAATTTTTTTTCAGAAATAAAGAGAGAAAGTGTGCAACCAATTTGATGTGGCTGGCTATGTTTATGACTAGAAGATAACAAGGGGATAACCCTATTTTTAATACTAGTCTTTTAATTCTAGAGTTTTGGTTTAGCTTGTTTATTTTAATTTGTATTAGTTTTAATTCTGTCATTTTTTGTAAATCGTCTCAACAGTTTCTAGGTCTGTAAAATCAATGAAACTAGTTAGGGTGTTAACTGACAGTTTACTAGAGTCTGTAAAAACTAGGGTTACTGGTTACGAGGTCGTAATTAGGGGAAATCTGATCGAAGGGTTTAGATCAGTCTAGGGTTTTGAGCGTAGGATTAGTACAGGAGCAGGGTGTGTGAGTTTACAGGGTCCGTAAGCGGGATCTGTTTTTAACACCTAGTAGAAACCTTTAGAATGCAATAGCAGACAGGGTTTTGCCGAGGCTGGGTGTCTTTGCGTGTTATTTCCTTTCTGTTTTTTGTTTCTGCTGCATTATGTGATCTGTTATTTATTTAACATCCCGTCAAATTTTTAACTCAGCGTAAAACTATTAAAAACCCTATTCACCCCCCTTAGGGTTATTCTAGATCCAACAAGTGGTAGCAGAATAGGTTATTTCATTAACTCTAGAGTCATGGGTCATCCTAGTTGTCAACCGATAGAGAGTCAGTCCAGTTCATCTCCAACTATTTTCGATGGAACAAATTTTTTAAACTGGAAATCCAAAATGGAATCTTATTTAAAATCTGTTAATATTAAATGTTTGGATGTTGTTATCAGTGGGTCTGATAGTGTAGATATTACTTTCAATGCTCATGCCATTAAAATTATATTTGATTATGTTAGCACTAAACAGTTTAATCTTATCTGTCATTGTTTATCTACGCAGGAAATTTGGAGAACTCTTAATGCAAAGTTTGGACAAAATGACAACAAGTGCTCAAAACCTGCAATGATCAACTCGGATTCAGAAGTATGTCTAACAGGATTTACTAAAGAAGAATCAGATGATGGTAGTGTTGGAGATTCAGCAGATGATGAAATAAGAAGTTTTTCTTATGAAGATTTGGTTTATTTTTGTGCTAATTTAACTAAATCTGTTGATAAACTCTAGTTGAAAAATAAACCCTTGAAATCTAAGAATCTTGAGTTAACTAGTAAAAATCAATGTTTGGAATTAAAATTTGAAAATGTCATGAAATTTGAAAATTCTGATTGTTAAAATTGTTTGAAATTAAAAACAGATCTCGCTCATCTTAATAATAACATTTAAAGGCTTGAAGTACAAATTCTAATTTTAAAAGATAATGAGATTGAGCTGAAAGATGCAAACAATTGTTTACAAAGGGAATTTATAAATTTTAAGGCTACCAAAAATTCCAAACATGATATTGTTGAAAATAATAGTTTGTTGAAAACGGATCTGATTTTGAAAGAGCTTGAAATCGAAATTGAAAAATTGAAGAAACTTGAATCTGAAAGTCGAAAACATTTTGAATTTGAAAATTTTGAGTCCCAAGCCAAAATTAAATTGCTTAACGATGAAAATTTGGTTTTGGAAATTGATTTTGGAAAGAGTAAGATCACTAAAAATCGTTGTTCAGATCTAATGAAAGAAAATGGTGATCTTGAATTTAAAATTCAAAAACTTAAAACAATATTGGCTAAATTTTCAAACAGTGAAAAATCTTTGAATATGTTGTTAAAAAACCAATTTTCTTCAGGAAATAAAAATGGTCTTGATTTTTGGAAAAGAAGTGTTTCTGAAAATTTCGAGTCTTGTGATTTTAAAAATCCTTCAAACTGCGTTAAGATGGGTCATTCTGAAAATTTGAACTTTGATAATTCCAAAAGGTTTTTGAATCACAAACGAGACAAGAACTGGTTTGATAACAATCCAAATGAACAGTTGTGGACCCTAAAAAGAAATAAACTGATTTTTGGAAAAACTGAACAGATTTAGGTTCCTAAGGGTGCAAAGGTAAATTCAGATGGGTTGTTATGTAAAAAGATTTGAGTACCAAAAGATGTAAACAAAATTGTGAGTTGTCTTACGAATTTTGTTAGACCACTTGATCATCTCAACTATAAGGTACCGGAGGAGGCTGAGGAATTGCTAGGCAAAAGAGAATTGGATTCAAGTTATTTTCATTCAGAGTTCCTTAAACGAAGATTGTGTTGAGTTAGAGATTTATTTACTAACATTGATTTCTGGTATGATCTCTAAACTCACCTTTGTAAATATTCTCTGTTTTTTATTTTCTTCGTTTATTTCTCCCTCTGTCCCTTCTGTTTATTTTTTTTTGTTTATTTTTTGTTTTGATTTGTCACTGTCATATCTTTGTAACTTCTTTTATGCTTTCTTAACTCCCAATTGCAGTACTCATGATCTTCTGGAAATTCGCTTTAATTGAATAGAAATCTGATGTTTAATTATTTCCAGAACTTGAATTTAATCTTGTAAATATCTGCAATTGTTTGAATTCATAATAGTGTTGATGTATTCTTGTCATATCTTGAACACTGTTGATTTGGATTCTAAATTTTTGATGATTTGAAAGTTTAATGGAATTTCACACACTTCTGTTGTTTTGCGTTTCTTCTAATTCAATTTAGAAAAGCTTAAAATATTATACTCATTACAGCACATTACTACTTCTTAGTCGTGATAATTTCATTAATTTTCAGGTTGGCTTGGATATTTTGATCTGTCTTGAATCATTTCTTACACCTTGATACTTACTGTTATTCATAACCATGTGGTTTAGATTTTTTGAGATCATTTGAAATATCTGATATTCTGAATCTCACACACCTCTCAGATTTGAAATTATTTTATCTTATGTGATTGGTTCATTGTATCTCATGTTTTACATTTGTTCAAGTGATTTCGAATAAAGCATTATTTTTGGATCATGAATTATCTTTCAAACTTGATGTAAATATTCTGAAAATTCGCTGGGCTTGTCAGAAATAATTTGGAAAAATTCTTTGAAAATCCGGTAATGAAACTCACTGTTATTTCATGGTTTTTTGATTTAAATATTTGTTTATCTAAAATCATTTGAAATTATTAATTTCTTGAATCTCACACACATCGTGAATTTAAAATTTATAATCCGGTGTGACTGATTCATTGAATTTCGATCTTCTCATATCCCTGAGACGACCCGATTTCCCGTTCTCACGGAAACAAGGTTATCTTTTGGAATATAACACAGAAACATATAATAGCAGAACAGAATTAAATAAATACACCAGAATGAACAACAAAATATACTGGATAAAAGTAATCATCAGAGTTACACAGTATACAGGATCTTACTTAGTACAAATACAGTTCAGCTATACATAAATGTCTACAGCGGAAATAAACAAAATATGTACAATAGGAGCTGAACAGCATAAAAAGAAATAAATGATAGAATCCATCTTCAGCTCCAGCTATCCAGAAAGAAGAACCAGCTAAACCTGAATACAAGGCTGCCCGTGGAAAAAGGGGCACCCGAGTTTGAGAGTGAAACAAACTACGAGTCAGTCATGGGACTGGTATGAGAAATCCACTCAACACATATATAATTGGCTAATCACAGGACCACGCCACTTTCGTGGAACGGGTTTACTGCATTGGATTGCCAGTGCTTTAAAACAAATCTTTCTTTTAAACATCGCTATGCTTTTTATAAAAATGAAACCGTTATAAGACTCAGTTCCCATCACACAATGCAACGCAAACCGGAGGATAGAGTTTTTACCTTATAACGGCCAAGATATGCTTGATACGAATAAAACAAAGGCATTTGATATTATTGCTAGTGTTTATATGTTTTGAAAACAATTTCAAATCATAACTATCAATCATAGACGGCATTAATGCCCCATACCACTATGTCGCCATATATAGGTATACAATCAAAACCGCACGATGTCGTATTTGGAAATTGGATTTCCGTCATGAACCAAGGCAAAAGATAGTCCTTACCGAATTCGAGACAATCTAGCCTACCATGTCTCAGGATCAGAGCTCGAGTGACCCTAGGAGCGACAGGGCCGGTCCACCGATGTGGATTAAAATGCCTGAGCAATACGTTTCCCCGCCCTTTGGGGCGCAAACGAGCCAACGAATGACTCCATCGGACCCGGATCGTCCGATCAAACCGAGGCGCCTCGCAACAGCAACAACCACATAGGTGAAAAGTATATAAATGTCAGGGCTGGTAGGTCACTGACACCACCCTAGCTAGAAAGAAACGAATGCCCTCCCTGAGGTCCTTCCTCCCGTTTTAGGTTCCTACCGGGGTGTGAGGCTCGCGAATTCACGTTATACACAAAGCTACGCCACACAGGCGGTGCTTTGATCATCACCACAAGACTTTGCTTTTCAACAGAAGCCCTGATCACTGCATCTTAGCATGCCACACAGAATAAATCCTATGTCAGACATACAGTCCATTTACAAGTCCGTTCTGGGTTTGAACGAAACCGGAGGCACTAAATACCTCGCAAACCCTTTGATCAACACGTACGTCTGAACGATCACCACTCATTATCCATATTTCGGGATGCCTCCCAATCAGGACCTCGGTTACCATCCAAACGAGGTGAAGATCTCCGGTCTTCGACCATCGTCTTCATCTTCGAATTTCAATCGTCGGTCGATTATTCGAAATGAGAATTAACTCGGCCTTTTCAAATAATTCACGTATATTTAGAATTTCAAATCGATTTATTTCAATGGTTAAATTATTCGACAACACCAATTGTGTTCTTTAATATAGTTTTCACACCAAACACATTCAACCATCAAACATCACATAAATCAAGCAAATTCAGTTTATTTCCATTCCATATCACTTACGATATTTTATAACTATTTATCGCTATTTTTATTTATTTTAAAATAGCCATTTTATTCAAAACGACGCTTCGGGCCATAAGGCGGCCGTGGCGCTGTTTTTCTTCAGATTTGATTTACACATATCTGAAAATCTAACCGTTGGATCATCACAAAATTTACATCATTAGAAAGGTCTTTTCAAAGCGAATCCAACGGTTCCAGTTTCGGGAAAATCCGACGGTCGGATCTCCCGGTACAATCATTTGAAGTTTCGATTTCAAAATACGAACTGCAGCGTCGTTATTCGATTTAATATAATTATATTTATATGTACAAATAAATATAATCGTTTCTGGCGCTGTTTTTCTTCAGATTTGAATTAAACATTCCAGACAATCCAACCGTTGGATTTTTACAAGGTTGGTGCCGTTGGAAAGATTATTCCAAGGCGAACCCGACGGTTGAGGTTTCGGGAAAATCCAATGGTCGGATTTCCCGTACTAGTCGTTTGAAATCACGGTTTCGAAATACGAACTGCACGGCCTCGTTTCGTTTTAATTTTATTTATATTTATATAGTTATATAAATATAGTTCATTCAAGGATTTCTATATCGTTTTCACTTCAAAAATTTTTCTAACACCTTAAATTTTGGAAAAATTTCGCCATAACCTCCCCTGCACCGGGAGCGTCGGGAAATCGCAAATAGCGTCCCGGTCCTTCTAATCTCAAAAAGAAAAAGAAGAAGCCAAGCGGCTAGCCAATAGGCTCAAAATCATCACCCAAACAAATCAGTAAATGTGTACCTATTTGTCGGGCACAAAATTTTATTCCTCTTCTCTAGCCCCTTTGCTATAACCTGTTCAAAGAATATTGCATGTACATATATATACAGTTCATATCATTTTTCATTTTCTATTCGATTTCATATTCGATTTCTATTTGGTTTAAAAACACCATTCATTCTAATGTTACATAAATAGGTGCAAATCATTTCATTAGTTAATTAATGAATATTTCAACTCATCTATGTTTATTTTGAACAAGTGGCTATTTTTAACACTTCGCATTTTAACGATTTATGCATACAATAAAAATGTGATTTTTATTGTAAAATAATTCATTTCAAAACACTATTTTTCTATATAGTTCATATAGTCTATAAAAGGTGATTTTTATTATCAAACAATTTATTTTAAAATATGAATACCATTCAACACATGAATTTCTAAACAACGAATGAATATCAATTCAACACATGAATGTTTTCTATAGTTTTTAGATATCGATAAAAATGTGATTTTTATTATCGAACAATTTATTTCAAAATATGAATACCATTCAACACATGAATTTCTAAACAACGAATGAATATCAATTCAACACATGAATGTTTTCTATAGTTTTTAGATATCGATAAAAATGTGATTTTTATTATCGAACAATTTATTTCAAAGTATGAATACCATTCAACACATGAATTTCTAAACAACGAATGAATATCAATTCAACACATGAATGTTTTCTATAGTTTTTAGATATCGATAAAAATGTGATTTTTATTATCGAACAATTTATTTCAAAATATGAATACCATTCAACACATGAATTTCTAAACAACGAATGAATATCAATTCAACACATGAATGTTTTCTATAGTTTTTAGATATCGATAAAAATGTGATTTTTATTATCGAACAATTTATTTCAAAGTATGAATACCATTCAACACATGAATTTCTAAACAACGAATGAATATCAATTCAACACATGAATGTTTTCTATAGTTTTTAGATATCGATAAAAAGGTGATTTTTATTATCGAACAATTTATTTCAAAGTATGAATACCATTCAACACATGAATTTCTAAACAACGAATGAATATCAATTCAACACATGAATGTTTTCTATATAAGGAATAAATATAGTTTAAGCATATGAAAATAATTCAAACACACAAATATTATTCAAAATTTCGGCAGCATAACGGCAGGGTAGTTACACCGGCACCGTCCCTAGTACGGCTCCTCGCTCTACCTTAAAACCTCGCGGTTTTTGACAATGGGAAACATGCATCTAGTTCGCACGCAGGTGGCATGTATATATTTATTTCATTACCACAAACTAATCCTATGTGGTTTCAACCAAATATTTCACAACCACAAATGGGTATTTTTCAACCACAATCAACCAATATCAATCACAAACAATCCCAAACAACCATTCGTTATCAACCAATTATCACAACAATTTCAACCAATAAATATCGTCCATGGTTTGTGGACGAGGGGCGTATATATATATATATATATATATATATATATATATATATATATAGATATTTATATATAGCAATTCATATATAGTTATTCACTTTCATTTCACACATATATAATTTATTTTAAATCAAAAATCTCACCAATAGCTATCCAACTGCAAGACTCTTCTTAATAGAAATCTTCGCCTATTTGTCGCTTTCACTCGTATTCTCTGCATAAGTAAAAATAGAATTTTTACTATGCTATTCAATATATAAAAATCGAATTTTGACTTCGCTATTCAATATATAAAAATATGATTTTTACTTTTGCTTTCAACATATAAAAATATGTTTTTTTTTTACTTTTTAAAAGAAATTCAGTTTTTAATTTTTAAAAACCAAATCAGTTTTTATACTTTATAAATAAATCAGTTTTTTTTTCTGTTTTAAAATTCAGGTTTTTAAAATGCTTTTAAAAAATTCCAGTTTTTAATACTTTTAAAAATTCCTTTTAAAAATATTCAGTTTTATACCTTTAAAAATATTTAGTTTTTTACTTTTAAACTTTTTCAGTTTTTATTTTTAAAACAAAATCATTATTAAATTCGGTTTTAAAAAAAATATAAAAATAGAATAATAAAATAAACAGAAATTCTTACAGAGAGGGGGGGGAGGTCTTCGCAGACGTCGGAGCTGGAGGTGGCTTCGAGGCTCGTCGCTGGTTCGACGAACGGGGGAGGCAGGCGTCGATGCTTCGATCGATGGAGGGGGACGGGGAGATAGGTCTTCGCGAGTGCGGCGGCTTCGGTTTCGTCGGCGTCGAGGATCTGGAGGGCGGCGGCTCAATAGTTTTAGGGTTTGTTTTTTTTTTTTTTTCTTTTTTTCTGTTATGAATTAAAACGAACGGGGGGGGCCAAGCAGAAGATAAGAGGGAGGGAGGGAATATTATATATTTTTTTTTTATTATTATTTAATTATTAAATTTCGCAAAAGGTTGACTTTTACATATGACCTCGAAACGAGGCCCACCGCCTGTCATCCATAGCGTTTTACCCCCATTCCGAACACAATGGGATATGTGTCGCAAGCTGATTTGATCGTTACAATCAGTTTCCTTTTGAATTTACATTTAAATCACTATATTGAATTTTAAACGCACATTTCAAATTACCGGGGTCACATACTAACTAGAAAAATTCTAGAAAAATATTTTCTAGCTTCGTATCAACGATACGGTCCTAACAAAACTAGTTTCGTCGAATTCTGAGACCGTTTGAAAAATGGTCAATTTCCAGTCGATTAAAATCAACTGAAATCGGTCAAACGCGTTTTCCTTTGCCACGCTCACATATTGATTCGAAAAATTATGAAATTTGAAACCTAGCAATAACCTTACACTGCGGATCTAACAAAATTGGTTTCGTCGAAATCCGAGGTCATTTGCAAAATTGCTATTTTTAAGGGACTTATATATATAAAAATATATATAAATTCCACAGCGACTATTTCTAATTTTAAACTGGACATATCTTATCATTTCTAAGATGAAATCCCAGTTTGTTAACTTCGTTATAAAGATATAGTTATACAGATTCAAATATTTCTTATTTCGTTCAATTCTGACTTATATTGAATTCTGTATATTCATTTGAAATTAGAAATCGAATTTTCGAACTACCGCGCTATTTTCAATTCTATATATAATTATAATTAATTATATTCGTTTTCAAATGTCGCTTCAACTCAGTTTTCATCGCCATTACTTAAAATATTTATTTTAAATATTTAAAATCCATTATTTTAGCCAATAAAAAATTTTTAAATTGGTTCAGATTTTCTGGGTCGTTACAATCTCCCCCACTTAAAACTTTTCGTCCCCGAAAAGGAATAAAGTCGAAAGTGGTTTGATAAATCTACAATCACACAACACAACAACCAATCCAATTGTTTTTAACCTTTAAAAATATACTAATCAACTCCTATATTCTTTTATAAATCATTCAGAGTATAGAATAAATAGTGCACATCCATGAAAAGGAAATGACAACCGAATAGAGAATTGAATGGTAATGCAAAGTAGGGTAAATGTACCTTGCACCGGAGTCAATCAGAGATATCTACTCGGCATCTAGGATAAGCTTTCTGAATGCTCCCCTCAGTTTCCCAAGTACAATCGCGCGGATCTCCACTCCATTGCACTTTGACTAAGTGAACCTTCTTGTTTCTCAGCTCTTTGGTTTCTTTGCCGATAATCTTTAGCGGCTCTCGCCTCACAGCTAATTCTGGAGTAATTTCAATGTCTTGCTGAGCTGCTTCTTCCACGATCAAGTCTGGATCATGAACGTGCTTTCGAAGTTGAGATATGTGAAATACATCATGAACTCCAGGCAACCAGTCGGGCAATTTAACTTTATATGCGAGAGTCCCAATCCGTTCCAGAATAGGAAACGGACCAATGAATTTGGGTGCCAACTTTCCAGTTTTACCGAACCGGATAACTCCTCTCATCGGCGATACTTTCAAATACACATAGTCGCCAACTTCAAAGGATATATCTCTTCTTCTTTTATCGGCATAGCTCTTTTGTCGGCTTTGAGCGGCGAGTAATCGCTTCTTAATAAAATCGACTTTGTCAGCAGCTTCGCGAATCATATCAGGACCCAACACAAGTCTATTTCCAGGCTCGACCCAACAAGCAGGAGATCGGCACGGTCTACCATACAATGCTTCGAATGGCGACATTGTCAGACTCGCCTGGTAGCTGTTGTTATAAGAGAATTCAGCCAAATGTAGATGGTCTTCCCATGATCCACCGAAATCTATAACACAAGCCCGCAATAGATCTTCTAAAATGCGATTCACCCTCTCAGTCTGACCGTCTGTCTGAGGATGATAAGCGGTGCTCAAGTTCAACTTCGTTCCCAGCTCGACTTGAAATGCTTCCCAGAATTTGCTAGTGAATATTGTATCTCTATCACTTACTATACTGAGCGGCACTCCATGCAGTCTAACTATTTCCCTGAAATAAATCTGCGCCAGACTCTGAGCGGTTCTATTTGATCTGACAGGTATGAAATGGGCGGTCTTCGTGAAACGATCTACGATCACCCAAATACTGTCATTTCCTTTCCTGGTTCTGGGCAAACCATCAATGAAATCCATAGAGATATGTTCCCACTTCCAGCCAGGAACTTCCAGCGGTTGTAATAATCCAGCCAATTTCTGTTGGTCGCTCTTGACTAGCTGGCAAGTAGGACATCGGCTAACATATATCGAAACGTCTCTTTTCATAGCCTTCCACCAGAAAGTTCTTTTGAGATCGTTATACATTTTGGCCACACCAGGATGGATACTCAGCTTGGACTTGTGACACTCGTCTAACACTTCCCTTTTTAACTCTGGGATGTCAGGAACACAAATCCTTCCTTTTAATCTCAAGGTCTCGTCGTTATCTATTTGAAAACACGAGGGTTCGCCTTTCTGAATCCTTTTGATCATATCTTTAATAAAGTTATCCTCCTTCTGAAGAATAGATATTTTGTCAATCAAGGAAGTCGTGATAATAAAGCTGGCGATCATTACATTCTTTCTGCTCAGCGCATCGGCCACGACATTGGCTTTCCCTGGAGTATATATAATTTCGAAGTCATATGCTGCAAGAAACTCCAGCCAACGTTGCTGTCTCAGATTTAAGTCCTTCTGAGTGAACAGATACTTTAACGACTGGTGGTCTGTAAACAGTTCAAATCTCTCGCCCAGAAGATAGTGTCTCCAGATTTTCAAAGAGAATATGATAGCCAATAACTCAAGATCATGAGTTACATAGTTTTTCTCGTGCGGCTTCAGTTGACGGCTAGCATAGGCAATTACTTGGCCTCTTTGCATTAACACTACGCCAAGGCCTTCTCTAGAAGCATCAGTCCATACTTTTAAATCCTGGTTGCCATCGATGATGGTTAACACTGGAGCTGTGGTTAATCTTAGCTTTAGCTCTTCGAAAGCCTCCTCACTTTCTTGAGTCCATTTGAACTTAGAATGCTTCTTTGTAAGCTTCGTTAAGTGACCAGATATCTTCGAAAAGTCTTTAACGAACTTCCGATAATAGCTAGCCAATCCGAGAAAGCTGCGGACTTCAGTGGGAGTACTGGGCTGTTTCCAATTTTGAATAGCCGTGATTTTACTTGGATCCACAGCAATTCCTTCTTTCGATACAACATGGCCCAGAAATTTCACTTCATCTTGCCAGAATATACATTTGGAAAATTTGGCTTTTAATACATTCCGTCTCAGAATCTCTAGAACCTGTTCCAAATGTTTTTCATGTTCGGCCTTTGATTTAGAGAAGATTAGAATATCGTCAATAAAAACCAGAACAAATTTATTCAAAACCCCTCTGAATACTCTGTTCATCAGATCGACGAAGTAAGCTGGAGCGTTACATAAGCCGAACGGCATTACTAACCACTCGTAGAATAAGTCGGGGCCTCTGAACGCTGTCATTGGAACACACTCTTCGGCAATTCGAAGTTGATGGAAACCTGTAGCTAGGTCCATTCTTGAAAATACTTGTGCTCCATTTAATCGATCCAACAAATCATCTATTCGCGGCAATGGATATTTATTCTTTATTGTCTGTTTGTTCAGATCACGATAATCCACACATAGACGTAGAGTACCGTCAGATTTTGGGACAAAAACCACTGCTGCACCCCAATCAGAGAAACTAGGCCTGATCAGACCTTTCCATACTAGCTGTCTTGTTTGATTGTCTAATTCCTCCTTCTCTTTCAAGGACATTCTTCGAATAGCGTGAACTACCGGCCTTGCATTTGGAATTAAAGTAATCTTGAAATCTATTTCTCTCTGCGGAGGTAAGCGAATGACTTCCTCAAACACATCCGCATAATCCTTGACGACAGGAATATCTTTAATGAGGTCAGGAATATTCTCTGCGACTTCTGGAACATTTTCTATTTGGGCTGGAGAAACATCGAGGGCTGACCAGAAATCTTTTCTATTTGAAGTCGGGCCTTCACATGGTATGGTTATATAATTCCCCGATTGGGCCTTTGCTTTAACCACTCTCTCGGCGCATTTAACTTCAGCTTCATATCTTGTTAGCCAATCCAATCCCAGAATAAGATCGAATTCATTAAAATTCATGATGATAGAGATAATAGGGAATTTATAACAAGAAAAAGAGACAGGTACTGCACAAACCCAACTGAGATTGATGGAACCTCCAACTGGATTTCGGACAGTCATTGGCTCTTTGAGTTTCTTCAAATTCAAATCCAACTTCTTGACTGCACTCTTTGCAATAAAGCTTCTTGACGCACCTGTGTCAAACAGTACTTTAACTGGAATGTTTTTGACATTGAGCGTGCCTTCTAAAACATCAGACCTTTCCTGAGCAGACGAAGATGTAGGCACTTCTGCCACTTCATTTACATGTACTGCTTCAGGTTTTCGGAATAGCGGGCAGGCCTTTGAAAGATGACCGGACTAATGACATTTACTGCACTTCCTATCCTCTAGGAAATTCATCCCGGATTTAGACCCGCCATCCTTTCGACTGTTTGAAGATCTGCAGTTTCTCATCGAATGCCCATGCTGATTACACTTTAGGCATATGATTGTCTTTACCTTTTTCTGATTGGTCTTTGGCCTCTTTATGAATTCAGCCTTCGTGCTGGCCTCAGGCTGCATACTTGCCTCTGGGCTATCAGCTTCGAATTTTCTTTTGCTGCTAGAACTGATTTCTTCTTCGTCGCGTAACATTCCTTTCTTATGAAGATCTTCATATTGATAAGCCATGTAAATCATCTCTGGAAAAGGAAGCTTCACATGCCCTAATACTTTATTCTGGTATTTTCTTTGAAGTCCATGAATAAATCTCAGATTTTTCCTCTTCGGATTTTGAATTAGATGAGGAGCAAAGTGAGAAAGTTCATTGAATTTCTTATGATATTCGGGAATTGTCATATCGCCTTGAATTAGATAAGAAAATTCATCACATAATCTCTCGGTTGCTTCGGGAGGAGTAAATCTTTCTAGGAAAATCACTTTGAATCTGTCCCAGGTGATATCACCTTCTGGATTATCTTTGGTGATGGTTTCCCACCAGATTAAAGCTTCTTCTTTGAGCGCCCAAGATGCTATTAACCGTTTCTGGTCATCTCTCAGCTGGATATGCTCAAAGATTCTTTCGACAGAACTCATCCAAGCTTGAGTTTGAATAATAGATTCATTGCCCGAGAATTGTGCTCCTCCCAGATTTCGATATCTCTTAAATTGAGCCTCTAGATCGGGTTCTGTATTCCTTCTGTTTCTGACACTCATTTTCTAGTTCTTCTGCAAATAGCAGATCAAGTGTCAGGTCACAGAAAAGGTATTTTAAAATATAGAAACACATACTTCAAATGTAAATGTGTCTATCGAGGTGTAATTTATTCTGTTTTACTCATACTAGGATATTGCTGATCCTATCTGTATAGAGTTACCCGTCCTAGAACACTACTGGTTCTATTTCTGACGAGTTCGTTCAAATGTTATATTCCAGAACTAAGCTTAACCAAAGCTCTGATACCACGTTGAGACGACCCGATTTCCCGTTCTCACGGAAACAAGGTTATCTTTTGGAATATAACACAGAAACATATAATAGCAGAACAGAATTAAATAAATACACCAGAATGAACAACAAAATATACTGGATAAAAGTAATCATCAGAGTTACACAGTATACAGGATCTTACTTAGTACAAATACAGTTCAGCTATACATAAATGTCTACAGCGGAAATAAACAAAATATGTACAATAGGAGCTGAACAGCATAAAAAGAAATAAATGATAGAATCCATCTTCAGCTCCAGCTATCCAGAAAGAAGAACCAGCTAAACCTGAATACAAGGCTGCCCGTGGAAAAAGGGGCACCCGAGTTTGAGAGTGAAACAAACTACGAGTCAGTCATGGGACTGGTATGAGAAATCCACTCAACACATATATAATTGGCTAATCACAGGACCACGCCACTTTCGTGGAACGGGTTTACTCCATTGGATTGCCAGTGCTTTAAAACAAATCTTTCTTTTAAACATCGCTATGCTTTTTATAAAAATGAAACCGTTATAAGACTCAGTTCCCATCACACAATGCAACGCAAACCGGAGGATAGAGTTTTTACCTTATAACGGCCAAGATATGCTTGATACGAATAAAACAAAGGCATTTGATATTATTGCTAGTGTTTATATGTTTTGAAAACAATTTCAAATCATAACTATCAATCATAGACGGCATTAATGCCCCATACCACTATGTCGCCATATATAGGTATACAATCAAAACCGCACGATGTCGTATTTGGAAATTGGATTTCCGTCATGAACCAAGGCAAAAGATAGTCCTTACCGAATTCGAGACAATCTAGCCTACCATGTCTCAGGATCAGAGCTCGAGTGACCCTAGGAGCGACAGGGCCGGTCCACCGATGTGGATTAAAATGCCTGAGCAATACGTTTCCCCGCCCTTTGGGGCGCAAACGAGCCAACGAATGACTCCATCGGACCCGGATCGTCCGATCAAACCGAGGCGCCTCGCAACAGCAACAACCACATAGGTGAAAAGTATATAAATGTCAGGGCTGGTAGGTCACTGACACCACCCTAGCTAGAAAGAAACGCATGCCCTCCCTGAGGTCCTTCCTCCCATTTTAGGTTCCTACCGGGGTGTGAGGCTCGCGAATTCACGTTATACACAAAGCTACGCCACACAGGCGGTGCTTTGATCATCACCACAAGACTTTGCTTTTCAACAGAAGCCCTGATCACTGCATCTTAGCATGCCACACAGAATAAATCCTATGTCAGACACACAGTCCATTTACAAGTCCGTTCTGGGTCTGAACGAAACCGGAGGCACTAAATACCTCGCAAACCCTTTGATCAACACGTACGTCTGAACGATCACCACTCATTATCCATATTTCGGGATGCCTCCCAATCAGGACCTCGGTTACCATCCAAACGAGGTGAAGATCTCCGGTCTTCGACCATCGTCTTCATCTTCGAATTTCAATCGTCGGTCGATTATTCGAAATGAGAATTAACTCGGCCTTTTCAAATAATTCACGTATATTTAGAATTTCAAATCGATTTATTTCAATGGTTAAATTATTCGACAACACCAATTGTGTTCTTTAATATAGTTTTCACACCAAACACATTCAACCATCAAACATCACATAAATCAAGCAAATTCAGTTTATTTCCATTCCATATCGCTTACGATATTTTATAACTATTTATCGCTATTTTTATTTATTTTAAAATAGCCATTTTATTCAAAACGACGCTTCGGGCCATAAGGCGGCCGTGGCGCTGTTTTTCTTCAGATTTGATTTACACATATCTGAAAATCTAACCGTTGGATCATCACAAAATTTACATCATTAGAAAGGTCTTTTCAAAGCGAATCCAACGGTTCCAGTTTCGGGAAAATCCGACGGTCGGATCTCCCGGTACAATCATTTGAAGTTTCGATTTCAAAATACGAACTGCAGCGTCGTTATTCGATTTAATATAATTATATTTATATGTATAAATAAATATAATCGTTTCTGGTGCTGTTTTTCTTCAGATTTGAATTAAACATTCCAGACAATCCAACCGTTGGATTTTTACAAGGTTGGTGCCGTTGGAAAGATTATTCCAAGGCGAACCCGACGGTTGAGGTTTCGGGAAAATCCAATGGTCGGATTTCCCGTACTAGTCGTTTGAAATCACGGTTTCGAAATACGAACTGCACGGCCTCGTTTCGTTTTAATTTTATTTATATTTATATAGTTATATAAATATAGTTCATTCAAGGATTTCTATATCGTTTTCACTTCAAAAATTTTTCTAACACCTTAAATTTTGGAAAAATTTCGCCATAACCTCCCCTGCACCGGGAGCGTCGGGAAATCGCAAATAGCGTCCCGGTCCTTCTAATCTCAAAAAGAAAAAGAAGAAGCCAAGCGGCTAGCCAATAGGCTCAAAATCATCACCCAAACAAATCAGTAAATGTGTACCTATTTGTCGGGCACAAAATTTTATTCCTCTTCTCTAGCCCCTTTGCTATAACCTGTTCAAAGAATATTGCATGTACATATATATACAGTTCATATCATTTTTCATTTTCTATTCGATTTCATATTCGATTTCTATTTGGTTTAAAAACACCATTCATTCTAATGTTACATAAATAGGTGCAAATCATTTCATTAGTTAATTAATGAATATTTCAACTCATCTATGTTTATTTTGAACAAGTGGCTATTTTTAACACTTCGCATTTTAACGATTTATGCATACAATAAAAATGTGATTTTTATTGTAAAATAATTCATTTCAAAACACTATTTTTCTATATAGTTCATATAGTCTATAAAAGGTGATTTTTATTATCAAACAATTTATTTCAAAATATGAATACCATTCAACACATGAATTTCTAAACAACGAATGAATATCAATTCAACACATGAATGTTTTCTATAGTTTTTAGATATCGATAAAAATGTGATTTTTATTATCGAACAATTTATTTCAAAATATGAATACCATTCAACACATGAATTTCTAAACAACGAATGAATATCAATTCAACACATGAATGTTTTCTATAGTTTTTAGATATCGATAAAAATGTGATTTTTATTATCGAACAATTTATTTCAAAGTATGAATACCATTCAACACATGAATTTCTAAACAACGAATGAATATCAATTCAACACATGAATGTTTTCTATAGTTTTTAGATATCGATAAAAATGTGATTTTTATTATCGAACAATTTATTTCAAAATATGAATACCATTCAACACATGAATTTCTAAACAACGAATGAATATCAATTCAACACATGAATGTTTTCTATAGTTTTTAGATATCGATAAAAATGTGATTTTTATTATCGAACAATTTATTTCAAAGTATGAATACCATTCAACACATGAATTTCTAAACAACGAATGAATATCAATTCAACACATGAATGTTTTCTATAGTTTTTAGATATCGATAAAAAAGGTGATTTTTATTATCGAACAATTTATTTCAAAGTATGAATACCATTCAACACATGAATTTCTAAACAACGAATGAATATCAATTCAACACATGAATGTTTTCTATATAAGGAATAAATATAGTTTAAGCATATGAAAATAATTCAAACACACAAATATTATTCAAAATTTCGGCAGCATAACGGCAGGGTAGTTACACCGGCACCGTCCCTAGTACGGCTCCTCGCTCTACCTTAAAACCTCGCGGTTTTTGACAATGGGAAACATGCATCTAGTTCGCACGCAGGCGGCATGTATATATTTATTTCATTACCACAAACTAATCCTATGTGGTTTCAACCAAATATTTCACAACCACAAATGGGTATTTTTCAACCACAATCAACCAATATCAATCACAAACAATCCCAAACAACCATTCGTTATCAACCAATTATCACAACAATTTCAACCAATAAATATCGTCCATGGTTTGTGGACGAGGGGCGTATATATATATATATATATATATATATAGATATTTATATATAGCAATTCATATATAGTTATTCACTTTCATTTCACACATATATAATATATTTTAAATCAGAAATCTCACCAATAGCTATCCAACTGCAAGACTCTTCTTAATAGAAATCTTCGCCTATTTGTCGCTTTCACTCGTATTCTCTGCATAAGTAAAAATAGAATTTTTACTATGCTATTCAATATATAAAAATCGAATTTTGACTTCGCTATTCAATATATAAAAATATGATTTTTACTTTTGCTTTCAACATATAAAAATATGTTTTTTTTACTTTTTAAAAGAAATTCAGTTTTTAATTTTTAAAAACCAAATCAGTTTTTATACTTTATAAATAAATCTGTTTTTTTTTCTGTTTTAAAATTCAGGTTTTTAAAATGCTTTTAAAAAATTCCAGTTTTTAATACTTTTAAAAATTCCTTTTAAAAATATTCAGTTTTATACCTTTAAAAATATTTAGTTTTTTACTTTTAAACTTTTTCAGTTTTTATTTTTAAAACAAAATCATTATTAAATTCGGTTTTAAAAAAAATATAAAAATAGAATAATAAAATAAACAGAAATTCTTACAGAGAGGGGGGGGGAGGTCTTCGCAGACGTCGGAGCTGGAGGTGGCTTCGAGGCTCGTCGCTGGTTCGACGAACGGGGGAGGCAGGCGTCGATGCTTCGATCGATGGAGGGGGACGGGGAGACAGGTCTTCGCGAGTGCGGCGGCTTCGGTTTCGTCGGCGTCGAGGATCTGGAGGGCGGCGGCTCAATAGTTTTAGGGTTTGTTTGTTTTTTTTTTTCTTTTCTTTTTTTCTGTTATGAATTAAAACGAACGGGGGGGGCCAAGCAGAAGATAAGAGGGAGGGAGGGAATATTATATTTTTTTTTTTATTATTATTTAATTATTAAATTTCGCAAAAGGTTGACTTTTACATATGACCTCGAAACGAGGCCCACCGCCTGTCATCCATAGCGTTTTACCCCCATTCCGAACACAATGGGATATGTGTCGCAAGCTGATTTGATCGTTACAATCAGTTTCCTTTTGAATTTACATTTAAATCACTATATTGAATTTTAAACGCACATTTCAAATTACCGGGGTCACATACTAACTAGAAAAATTCTAGAAAAATATTTTCTAGCTTCGTATCAACGATACGGTCCTAACAAAACTAGTTTCGTCGAATTCTGAGACCGTTTGAAAAATGGTCAATTTCCAGTCGATTAAAATCAACTGAAATCGGTCAAACGCGTTTTCCTTTGCCACGCTCACATATTGATTCGAAAAATTATGAAATTTGAAACCTAGCAATAACCTGACACTGCGGATCTAACAAAAGTGGTTTCGTCGAAATCCGAGGTCATTTGCAAAATTGCTATTTTTAAGGGACTTATATATATAAAAATATATATAAGTTCCACAGCGACTATTTCTAATTTTAAACTGGACATATCTTATCATTTCTAAGATGAAATCCCAGTTTGTTAACTTCGTTATAAAGATATAGTTATACAGATTCAAATATTTCTTATTTCGTTCAATTCTGACTTATATTGAATTCTGTATATTCATTTGAAATTAGAAATCGAATTTTCGAACTACCGCGCTATTTTCAATTCTATATATAATTATAATTAATTATATTCGTTTTCAAATGTCGCTTCAACTCAGTTTTCATCGCCATTACTTAAAATATTTATTTTAAATATTTAAAATCCATTATTTTAGCCAATAAAAAAATTTTAAATTGGTTCAGATTTTCTGGGTCGTTACAATCCCTTCAAATGATCTAAAATAAACCATATATTTAATCATGGATCATGAACCATTCTTTGACTGTTTGAAATATCTTTGAACATCTCGTTGACAAGTCTGCTTTGAAAATGATTTTTATGCTACTCAGATATTGGTCTTGAAAATATTTTTTGGTGATTGCTTATTTTGGTATCAAATATATACCATGCTCCAATAGATGAAATTAATTTGCTTGATTTGTTAACTGTATCTTCTTGGACTCTGTGATTAAAATTCTATTGTTTGAGAAATCCTTGTTTGTCTCTAGTGTCATGTTAAAATCCTCATTAATTGAGACATCAAGTGGTATCAGTTTAGAAGTGTTGTTTTGTTTATTCTATCATGTATATGTTTCTTAATTCATCTTGTCTTGTATACATATTCCTCTTGTAATTGATTTTCAACTTTAAAATTATTTCTTGTTTATTCATTGAGAAATTGAAATCAATATCCAAATTGAACTGTATTTATAATTCATCAAATTATTATCGGATTTTGAAATTGTGATGAGTTATGACAAAAATATATTTCACAACAAGAGGAGATTTTATTTGGATTTTCATGATGGTTGAACGTTTATTATAATATCTTTGAATTGGCAATTATTTCACGACCATCTCCTTTATCCATCATCTTTCTTCCATCCATGATAATTTTATATTAATGTGGAGAGTTTTTTTTAAAAAAAATCATCTGAAATAAATAGTGAAATTTTTTGTGATAGAAATGGGGCTGTATTATTATTCAGAATTAGTGATAATTGAAAATTTTCAAAGATCCTGGTACAGTCAAGCACATTTCATTATATAATTAATTTAGATATTTATTTCATAGTCCATTTCTTTACCTACCCCATTTTCTATCATCCATATATTGGTTTTATATACCGAGGAGTTTTACTTTTTAAAGCTGAAATGATAAATATATATAATTAATAAATATAAGTGTGTCTCTAACCAGTTTTAAAAATCCAAGCTCTGGTCATGCATGGTTATGAGACAACTTATAATTTAAGTTGCATCCGACCTCATTTAAAAATCAAAGCTTTGGTTAGGCGTGGTAAGTGTTCTCTTAAATAAAAATAGAAAGAAAAAGGAAAAATGTGCTATAAATAGAAATTAATTTGAAATTCTCCTTGGTGTGTAAAAACCAGCTTCAATCCGTCTTCTATTTAGTGGAATGTATTAATATCTTATGATGTATTATGATTTGTTGATTGATAACTATTGGGATTTGAGATTATATGATTTTGTCACTTAAATTGAATTATTAAATATAGTCCGAATCCATCACTGTTTTTGTGCTCGTTTTTATAATAATTCTTTTGAAAATATTTGGAAATCATACTTTTGTAACTCTCTCCATTTTATATATAAATTTCACTGTAAATCCAACGTAGTACAATGTGAAATATGCCACCTATTCTTAGTTTATTATGATTTTTGTTTGACTGATTGAGATTTACGATGATCGTTCTTCCTCTAATGCTGAAATTATATTTTTAATCAATTTTTCATCTATATTTTAAATTCTGAATCCTTTTGATGATAACAAAAGGGGGAGAACGGGTTGAGATTTTGATTTATGAGTGAATATTTTATAAATATTTTTCATTTTTAAAATTCATTATTATTCATTCCATTTCACTCATGCACAGTTATAAGGGGAGTCTCTGTTGTAGTGGGAGCTTTCAAATATGGGAAGTTATGTTCTTCTCTATCAAACACATTTATTGGATTCAAAATATTTTTATTTGTTTGTCATCATCAATAGGGGGAGACTGTTGTATATAATGGTGTTGTATACAAAATTATATGATTTTTGTTTAATGATAATAAACAAGTATATATTATTTTAAATGTGTTTGTTATTGTACTATTATATAACATCACAGATAGGAATATAATATTTATATTTAAATAGAATACGACTATGCGAAATTTCATATATTCACATAGTATTTTATTTAAATATAATATTATATTTCAACATTCAAACAATACAAATTATATGACTCCACTATTTGTACACAGTCACAGATATTAAAAATGATATTGTACTTGTATATAAACTGAATGTGTTAAACAAATTGGTTTGAACACAATAAAATTAATATTTTATTTCAGTCAAATTGGTTTATTACAAATATCTGTACAATTCCCTTTACAACATTCATATAGTCACTCTATCTATACAAATCCTATATACATACATATTCACATTTCATATACATACACTTATACACTCTTTCACTGTCTTCTGTCTTCCATCTTTACAGCTTTCAGTCAGTCCAGCTTTCAGTCCTGTTTAATTTATTTTTAATTCAAACGATCTATTTCTGGGAGTTTTTAAACAACTTAGCTTTTCAAAAATAGAATATCCCTTTTCGAGATTCAAAACAACTTCCCATTCCCAAAATAATCTGAAATAGTATCTTTGGTAGTAATCCATCACTTACAACTCGAAAATGAACACTGATGATGTGGCCAGCATCATAGGGTTATTTCCCAGGTACTGAAGTGAGTTCAATACTATAACGTTTCCAAACTCAATTCTCAAACACCTCCATTTTGTAATCAGTTCAAAATATCATTCAAAATTCTTGTTAAATAATTTAAAATCTCATAGGATTTTAAAATTCTCATATATTTAATCCAACTCCATTTATAACCACTTTTCCAACTTTCAAAGTTTTTATTCCAATTCTAGTTTTAATTTAGATATAATTCATTTTGTAACACATATACGGAATTTGGTTGGTTATTTATGACCATCTCACTTTTATAATCTTATTCGATTATAATAACAACCAAAACATCTAGTATACTATAATATTTCAAATATTAATAATTCCTTTTATATCAAAATATATTTTGGGTAAATTATATCATCTACTCTCTTTTCGAAACATACAGTGTTGGTTCATCGTATTCGAGTGTTTATAAACGCCTACCGATGCAGTGGATCAAACTGATCAACTAGAATTCATAAACTACTTAACAAATAAATCTCCACAATACAAAATCATTTTTATAAAATCTACAAATATGCTCTCTCGTCTATATACACTAAACTCAATCTATAGTATTGTTAACCCCATCTCTACTAAGTCATACCACAGAGCCTCGGTAATTACATAACCTTCAGCTCTGATACCACTATAACAACCCAGAGAATTTGCGACCTTGGTAATCGACATAAATTCAATGTCGACTATCCAAGCATCGGAAACACCAGAACGTTAATAGAAAGAACTTAGAGGGTGAGAATAGATAAGTTAAAAAATTAGAATAGAAGAAGGAGAAGCACACAATAACATCAGATTAAACACAAAAATCACAGTGGAACGAGTAAAATATAGTATAAAAATAAACTTTGAAACACAAATCTGTATTTGTGTATTAGAGTATAATACTTACATCACAGCGGAAATAAACAATAGCTAGAAAATGCTACTGAAGCCTTCTGCTTCAAGCTCCATCTAGTGTATCTGTAAATCCTGACTACTTGACTGGCTCTACAAAGTTGGGCAACCAAGAGTTTAGGGAAAACAAAACAAAATAAACTCTAGGTCAGTCATGTGACTGGTGTGAGTGTAATAACCCGGAAATCTGGGCCAATTTTAAAATTTTATTTTGGCAATTTTAGCGAATTTTGATCATTTAAAATGAATTATTTTAAATAATAACGACAAGAAATTTATTTTGAATATAATTCGAACGTATATATTCATTTGAATCGACGTTAGAATATAAATATTTATTTATATTTATAAAAGGAATTTAAAATGGCGCTGTAGTTCGATAATTCGATTTCAAAATTCAAATGAATGTACCGGGTGCAAAATAAACCTGAATTTAGTGAAACCAAAAATATTTGAATCTAATATAGAATATCTTTCTAACGAATCCAAAAAATTGAGATTTCATAGCGGGAATCAAAAGATATGTCCAGTTGAAATTTCTGAATAGTCGCTATGAATTCAGGCCCTTAAAAATGGGTATTTTGCAAATGACATCGGATTTCGACGAAACCACTTTTGTTGGATCCGGGATGTGAAGTTATTGCTAGGTTTCAAATTTCATAATTTTTCGAATCAATATGTGAGAGTGGCAAAGGAAAACATGTTTGACCAGTTTTAGTTGATTTTAATCGACTGGAAAATGGCCATTTTTCAAACGGCCTCGGAATTTGACGAAACTAGTTTTGTTAGGATCGTATCGTCAATACAAAGCTAGAAAATATTTTTCTGGATTTTTTCACGTTAGTGTGTGACCCCAGTAAATTGAAATGCGCGTTCAAAATTCAATATATAGAGTTATATGTTGATTTTGACGAAAACTGATCGAAATAATCGAATCAGCTTACGATACATATCCCATTGTGTTCGGAATGGGGATAATTAGCTAGGGACGACAGTCGTTGGGTCTTGATTGGTATTGGAAATAGAAGTCAACAGTTTGGAGAATAAAATAAATAAAATAATATATATTTTTTCCTTTAACTCCTTTGCCCTCATTTCTCTCTCTCACTTCCAGATCAGATAATCGAGTAAAAAAAAGGAGCACTTCAACCAATCGCGCAACTGGATCCAGGCGGCGCCGCCGCTCCTCATCGCAACCCCCCCTCTCTGGCCTCCACCGCCGTTGCCCACACCCCCAACCACCACCGCTCCGACGTCGAGCAAAACCCCCCTTTTTTTTCTTCTACCGCGCGCCCAAACCAAACCCTAAGACCACCGCCACCTCGTTTCTCCAACCGCCGTCCCTCAGTTCAACCTCCCCACTTCCCCCTCGGAGATCCACGAAGCCCATAACCCCCAAACGCGCCGCCCCACCTGAAGACAGCCGCCACCGCTTTGCTGACCACCAGACCGACGCCGATGAGCCGACGCCCCCCCTTTGGCCACTGACCCAACGTGAAACCCCTCTCCTTCGATAAAACTGTTAGTTTTTAATTATTTTATTTACATTTCCTTATTTATTTTCAGTTTTAAATATATAAGCGAGTTGAAAAACCTGATTTTCTTTATTATTTATAGTAATGACTCTCATAATGTTTTAATATCATAAAGATTTGATTTTTAACTTTATAAAGACGGGATTTTAACTTTGAAAATATCGTATTTTTAAAAGTGAAAAGATCGTATTTTTAATATAGGAAATGTGAGATTTTTATATAAGAAAAAAATTCGATTTTTATATATTGAATAGCGAAGTAAAAATTCGATTTTTATATATTGAATAGCGAAGTAAAAATTCGATTTTTATACATTGAATAGCGAAGTAAAAATTCGATTTTTATATATTGAATAGCGAAGTAAAATTCGATTTTTATATATTGAATAGCGAAGTAAAAATTTGATTTTTTATATGTAGTGAATATGGATGATGAAAGTGATGAAAGAAGAAATGGCGGGGATTTTCTACATAAGAAGAGTCGAGATGTTTTGATTAGCTATCTGTGAGAATTTCTCACCTTTAATTTATTTTTCTAGTTGAAATATATACTAGGATGCAAACGGTGTTTAGTAGCACCCGACACCCGTCGTCCACATACCATGGATGGCTTGTATGCTTGTTTGTTTGATTTTGATGTGTAGTTGATTGTGTGATGTGATGTGAAATGAAATAAAATATTTATATAGTTGAAATAAAATATTTTATAGTGGACAATATTTTATAGTTAAAAATAGAATTTTAACGTGTATATGAAATAAAATAAAAATAAACAAATCGGAAGATTTGTTTATATACACACATTTGACTGATATTGATTGGGACGATAAATTTCACACATCGCCCAACTACACAAATAAAATCTGTGTTTGATTGTTTGAAACTCCACACGGGTATTAGGATGATATTTGACGTACACTAATCCCGATTGTTTAGTTGTATGTCGATCGATTGATTGACAGACTGTTATGAGCGTTAAATATTTATATTTAATGCTTATACAGTATAGAATGCACTTTGGATGATGGTTGATTATTCATCGTTGTTATTGTATACATGTATTGTAGAAAATCCATATAATTAACATTATATGGTAATTGATTGGGCCTCATTCCAGTTTTGAAAAAGAAATGTTTGAAATAAAATATTTGAATAGAAATATTTGAAAAAAAGAAATATTTGAAAATAGAAACATTTGAAAAAAGAAATATTCGAAATAGAATATTTGAAAATAGAAATATTTGAAAAAGAAATATTTGAAATAGAATATTTGAAATAGAATATTTGAAAATTGAAATATATGAAGCCGCGTTGATAGATTGACGCCATTTTGACGTGAACGATATTTATATCGATTTTATTCAAATTGAAGTGAATATTAAAGTGAATTGAAATTCGAATTTAATTGAATTGATTTGAAATTCGAAATAAACTGAAATGGTATGAAATTCGAATATAATTGAAATAGAATTGAAATCGTTTTGAAATGAATTCGAATTGAAATTGAATAGAAATGAATTTGAATTGAAATTGAATTAATTTGAAATTCAAATTGAATTGAAAATGAATTGAAATTGAATTAAAAATCGTTTTGAAAAAGGAAATCGACGAAGTATGTATTATATATATTATATATATAATATAATGGCCTGAATAGAACGCGCCGCGCCGCGGCAGTTCGCGAATTTCGACCATTGACTTCGAACGGATATTACGGGAGATCCGACCGTCGGATTCTCCAAAAACCGGAACTGTTGGGTTCGTATCGAAAAGAGCTTTCTAACGAATATGAGAAATTAGAAATCAAATGGTTGAATTTGGAATTATGACCAAATCAAATTTGGAAAAGGTCGTTGTAAGTGCAGTTCGATGGCCATTGATGGAAATCGACTGTACGTGCCTTGATAAAATTATTAAAAATATCAATAATTTGTGTAAAATCATAAGAAATGATTTGGGAAAAATTGGAATGAAAAACTCCATATTTGAAAAGATAAAAATAGATTTTTATCGAAATGAACTAGTTTTGAACTAGGATTAAAATTCTATTTATTTTTAAATAAATAAATTGGATTTGAAAATGGTTTTGAAAATAACCAGAATTTCCTATAATTGCATTGGAATGGATTTGAATCGAAATTGTCTTCGGAATATTTCGATGTTGGATTTCGTGATTATACAGATTTTGTTATGGAAATTTGAAAGATATATATATATATATATATATATATATATATATATATCGTTATTTCCAATACGATATTTGTTGGTCGTAGAATTTGATATTGAATATAAGCCGGTATATTTTCTATTCAGAGCCTTGTATTTAATATCAAATGTGATTTGGGGTTGTCGTGAACGGTATCTTCAATAATACTGTTCTTAGACCCAAAGGAGTTAAGAAAATCAGAAACTAACTGGAGATTAGTTAAGTTGAATGGTTTCTGGGGTATTGATCTGATATTGGTTTCGGCCTTCGGGGTTAATACTTAGGGAATTACTCGCTTGCTAATTTATGGTTAGGAACTGATTGAAATGCGATGTGATTTTGGGTTTATCGTGAACCGTGTTTTAAATAACACTTGTTCCTTAACCCGGTAATTAATGGAATGTGATTTTGGGTTGTCGTGAACGGTATCTTCAATAATATTGTTCTTAGACCCAAAGGAGTTAAGAAAATCAGAAACTAATTGGAGATTAGTTAAGTTGAATGGTTTCTGGGGTATTGATCTAATGTTGGTTTTGGCCTTCGGGGTTAATACTTAGGGAATTACTCACTTGCTAATTTACGGTTAGGAACTGATTGAAATGTGATGTGATTTTGGGTTTATCGTGAACCGTGTTTTAAATGACACTGATTCTTTAACCCAGCCACAGATTAAAACTAAGTGGAGTTTTAATGAATCTTTAATTAGATTGAAATGATCGAGAGTGAAGTATCACCAGTTTTTCTCCAGGCGATAGTTAAATCTTTAATTAGATTTAAACGTGAAATGGTAATTAAATTTACCGATAACACCATGGTGTTAGATATGAAGTAAGACCCGTTTTACTTCATGGGATGAATAGGTTGGGATTGGGAAATTAAAACAAACGATTACTTCGGTAAGGTCCGTTAATCCCGACTAGTTTGAATTGATATTCAAAAGTAGATTAAAGAATAAATTTAAAGGATTTATCTTTGATAAAATTAATGGGAACCTTTCCCTAAGAATGTGAAATTTAGAAACTAACTGTCGGCTAGCTAAGCAGAATGGTTTTCTGGATATTGATCTGATGTTGGTTTCAGCCTTCGGGGTTAATATTTGGGGAATTATTCTCTTGTTAATTTACGGTTAGTGACTGATAAATTGGAATGAGGCGTATGTTGTGTTTGTGTAACACATGTTTATTATATACGCGAGTTATTCAGAAAGACCGGGTTTATCCCATTCTGAATAACTGATTCGACGATTAGTCGAAGATGAAGACGATGGTTGAAGACCGGAGGTCTTCACGTCGTTTGGATAATTACCGATGATCTTGATTGGGCGTACACCCAAGAGGAGAGAATTAGTTGATGATCGTCTAGACGTACTTGGAGATCGATGGATATGCGGGGTACTTGGTGCCTCCGGTTTCGTTCAGACCCATAACAGACTTGTAAATGGACTGTGTGTCTGACATCGGATTTCATTCTGTGTGACTGATATCGGTTGCATAGAGTGGTTTGCCTGTGTGGCATGCTATGATGCAAATGATCAAGACTTCTGTTGAAAAGCAGAGTCTTGTGGTTGATGATCAAAGCACGGCCTTTCTGGCGTAGCTTTGTGTAACATTGATTCGCGAGCCTCACATCCCGGTGGTGAACCAAAAACGAGAGAGGACCTCAGGGAGGACATGCGTTTCTTTCTAGCTAGAAGTGGAGTCAGTGGTTTTACACGCCCTGACGAGTTTGACTTATGTGGTTGTTGCTGTTGCGAGGCGCCTCGGATATATCGGTGACTATGTGAAGCCGATGGAGTCATTCGTTGGCTCATTTGCGCCCCATAGGGCGGGGAGACGTAGTGTTCAGGATTTCGTCTAATCCACATCGGAGGACCAGCCCTGTCGCTCCAAGGGTCGATGCGTTCTGTCCCTGAGACATTGTAGGCTAGATTGTCTCGAATCGGTTGAGGACGATCCCTTGCCTCGGTTCACATATGGAAATCCAATTTCCAATCTGATGAACTGTTGTAATATTCTGATGAAATGTTCTTCCGTCTGCGTTCTATTTTGTCGTGTTCTCAAAACAATTCGTTCTTTCTCTTCTCTTCGGAGACCGTGGAAGTTCGGGTCGTTTCAGTGAGTAAACTCCAAACACTTGGTTTAACTTTCCAAATCCTTTTCAAAAGCAATTATAATCGTAAGACCTATCCACACATAAATACGGATGGTTTTTACCTTACGATAACCTAAATATTTCTTAAGATCAATATTTTCTGATATTATAATGATGTCTAAATCAAGTAGATAACAATCAAGTAGAATGCTTTCATCTCATGCTCTACATATATAATATACAATCAAAAACTACGGGATCTTATTAGGTAATGGATTCCAACTATGACAAGGTATGGAACCACCTTCCGATCAGCGTACTATAGAAGTGACACACTGGAATTCAATAAGAACATCTTGTAACTCAACCACACAAGACCGACGATTCATTTCGATTGAATGTTCCAAACATATTATCACCTTACGGTTGGTATACCAACATAACCGTTACCGGAAGATACAGAATTTAAAGAAGTAACAATATGAATATTCTCTGGATGGTGACAATATACCCTACTTGGGTGTGACCCACTTAGCCATGCCGCCTGCCCGATTTCTGTCATTTCCCAGTTGATGAGGCTTGGGGTCTTAACGTATTTTTTGAACAGATCACTCTTTCGTTTACTTTGAATGCCAAATCGTCATACCTGTCAAATCACAAATCGATTTTTCCAAAAATACCACAGGTATAAGCTAAGAGAAACGATTTCCTCCACCACTAATGTAAATACATTTGAAATGATCAACTTACGCGATCTACTAGATATACTTTATCAGATATTCGTCCATTCAAGTAGTCCTAGGACTGGACAACCCGGGCACTATTCTGTAAATCCATCTTAGGAAATTTCTACCTAGGATTTACTGAACATCCCTTTTATAAATCCGTCTTCAATTATCTTCATCATATTTGATTCGCAATGCTAATGCCATAGGAGTGGTTTTCAGATAATAAATCTGATCCCGGTCTCTCCGTATTGATAACGGAATTGGTCAAAATCTTTGATAGTTGGTGATTTAACTATGAAAGGAAAATATGTGTACAAACGACGATTGTATACCCAAATGGAAATATTACCAATCAACCATCATTTTATTTCCCAATTTCCCATTTATCGTTTCCATATATTCATAAATTCCTTATTTTCTAAAATTAGAAAATATACGTTATTAACTTTGGAAAATGTTTCCATTTCTGATTCATGCATCAATATCTTCTTACCTCTATCAGTCTCTAACTGTAAACTAGTAAGAGAACAACTTCCCAAGTTCAAACCCTGAAGGCCGAAACCAACATCAGATCGATACCTAGAAAGCCATTCAACTCAACGAATTTCCAGTCAGTTTCTAATTTCAGTAATTCCATTTAAATTCCTAATTCAAACAACAATTTCCTTTTAATATTTTGTTTGCAAAATATTTACTTTAATCTATTTTTCACATATAATGTGAATAATATTTCTTTATATAATCAAAACAGTTTGATTTCGTCTTTAAAACAATATGTCAAAACCAAATTCTATTTATATTTTTATTTGTAAAATTATTCATACAAATCTCCTCTTTATTTCTAACACTTAAATATCATTTATAATTCCCTTTATATAATTATATTTATTCTATATAAACCCTTTTATATAATTCTATTTATTTTAAATAAATCCTTTTATTTAATTCTATTCATTTTATATAAATATTTATTCTATATAAACCTTTTTATATAATTCTATTTATTTTATATAAACCTTTTATATATTCTGTTCATTTTATATAAATATTTCATCTTCAATATTCACTTTGAAAATTTCCTTTTTACATTCCACTATTACATATGGTATTTAAAATACCAAATAACATAACCACTGTCATCATAATCAATCACAGATTATATATCACAATATATGAAAACAAATAGTATTATAAATATTGAGGAATCCAGTTGGATCCCTCAAACCTGTTTCCCTGCATCCACAGATGTTAAACAATATAAATAACATCGATTTCATTTCAATATGAAATATTCTGACAAACCGAATCAATATTTGATTAACGATATATATATATATATATATATATATATATATATCGTTGTCTATAATTTCAACCAATAAATTAGCAATTCAACCAAACAATCAACACAAAGTAATCAATCATCATTTATCAATACTAGATTATATTTATAAAAATATAAATTATACAGAGTTAGTGAGATTTACTCACATTGGTCGATTATCGTTAAATAACTATAAGCGATTAGTTGATTCAGATAGACAATTTATTTCGCTATAAATTGTAACGAGCTCCAATTCACTCTAAATCAGTTCCATTGTGTAGCCGTCATCCATACCATCCCAACGGATCTTGTTTCGCTGAATTCGGTTAACATATGGATAAGATATGAGAGTAACAAGTTTAAATGAATATTTATATTATTTAGTTTCAATTCTAATTCAATTTGGGCTCAGCCTCAACACTATCGGCCTAAGACTTTTGCACATGCAATGAACAGTGCTTCTTCCATGACCAAAACGATGTCTGAAACATTCCTTGACACACCGGATTTAATAACCACAACCACTTGCTAAACTCTCTATCACCTGCTTCCCTTTGAAATACATCATCTTCCTTGCTCCTAT
The DNA here is from genome assembly GCA_030737875.1 of Allium sativum. Taxonomy (NCBI): domain Eukaryota; kingdom Viridiplantae; phylum Streptophyta; class Magnoliopsida; order Asparagales; family Amaryllidaceae; genus Allium; species Allium sativum. The sequence goes on from CM060916.1 coordinate 42,259,712, forward strand.
TACAGTACTCCATACTGCCGCTAATTCCTCTTCCTTGCCAATTCATGCATCCGACTCCTCATAGTAAACTCCATTGCCGATGTACTTGGCCCCACCAGCTGCCTCTTTGTTTCATTAACAACCAAACAAATTACACCACTAAATTCCCCAATGAAAACTCTACAACTTCATTACCCAAAACTCAAACTTGGATCTCCCATCCAATTCTCGATTTCATCATCTTCCTGTAGCATACACCAGGACTCGCGACCTGCTCCCTCAAATCTCGCATCTCTCTTCTCCAGTAAATATAAACGCACACATTAATGCCTATTTATTAATCCTTCACTCACCAGAAACTACCTCATTTATTCATGAAACTCCATGAAACTACATGAAACTAAGACCATCTTCCTTCTCTTCCCGCAAGCATCGACCTCATCCCAACCATGCTTGACCCGAAAGCCTCCTCGATATCGCGATATACAGCCCTTTACAGTCTACCATTGCAGACTTTCGAGCTCGCTTTCGTCAATACACCATGATACTTTGACTAATGATACCATTGAACTCCTCATAACAATCCGCATTACCCCATCCTATTCTCACACATCTGGATTATCCATTGCAATTTGCGTTCAAACCCTAGAATACGCCAGGCTATTTCCCACAAAAAAATCCAGTGCACACTCAATAAAAATGGTATAGGAGGAAAGATCTCTTCATAAGCTACTCAAATAACTTGGTTTTTGGAATTTAGGATTTTATAATTTGCGATTTGTTTTACTGGAAAACTAAAAATTGGCAGCTTAGAAATTTGACCAGAGAAAGTAAGGTTTAGGGTTAGAAGGATGTTGGAATATTTATAGGTAGATTTATATATTTTTTATTCAACTTTTATTAATATAATAAGCTACCGCTATTTATATTCGCCATTTAAAATTCCTATGGTCAAACAAAATATCCAAAAATCATGAAAATGGGCATGTAGCTATAGTTCGACATTACGGACCCAACAAAACTTGTTCCGTCGAATTCTGACTATGTTTGCTCCTACAACGTATTTTTAACCATCAAAATACTAACTGTTTTTCACATTAAAAGTCCATACGACCACACAGCAACTACAAAAATTACGAAAATTGAAATCTAATAATAATTTAGTATTTCGGATCCAACAAAAATAGTTTCATCGAAAACGGTGGTCATTTGCAAAAATGGCTATTTTTAAAGCTCTAAATAAACCCAATTAAATATTAGTATGTTTAGAAATAATTAACTTTAATATTAATAAATTAATATTATCATATATATTCATACTATAATATTATATAGCTCCAAAGTAATCATATCAGGATTTATAACTCGATATTTCAAATCCGGATTAAATCGATATCTAATTTATATTAGAACTCCTTTTATAAAAAAATTAAATCGTTATAAACTATAAAGGAATTCCATAGCGACTTTTCGAAAATTTGATTTGGACATTAATAAAAATCTACAAAACAAAATCCCGATTTTTCTCTTCCATTAGAAAATTTACTTCACCAGCTCTGAACGTTTCTTGTTTCACAAAAATCCGACTTAAAACGGATTCTGTGTATTCAATTTAAGTTCAAATCGCCAAATTACGAACTACTGCGCCATTTCGAGCTCGATCATAATTATAATATAATTTATACGTTCTAACGCTGTTTATTTAATATATTCATTATTATAATTCAATTCTAAACTGAATTAAATTAGTTAAATCATCTGACTCACACAACACTGCAAATTATACTATTTCCAACAATTTCGGAAATTAAATATATTATTTAATTATTAATATTAATTAAATATTCAAAGTTATTTATTAAACAACCATTTAAACCTCTAAATCACTATTTAAATAATTAAATTAATTAATTATAATACCGTAAAAATACGGGTTGTTACAAAATAATTAGAATTAATTAACGAGTTAATCATGTTCTAGAATTGACCAAGTCAACTGTTGTAACTGAAATTGATCTTCAAATTAAATTAGTTTGTGACAAGAAATCTAAGGAGGTAATTTAACAAACAGTTGTTTAACTTAATAAGACTTTAAAAAGGGAATTTAATATTTATTCCAGTTAACGATGAAGTAAATTAATAATAATTTAAAGGAATTACTTCTTGAATGAGGTTCATTTAAGTAGTTAATTAAAGTTAGTAATAAAGGATAACTGAATTTTGAAATGAGTTTATGCACGGGTTTACATTTAAACCAAGTTTGGTAAATGAGGTTGAAAAAGATTAAGCTAATGCGATAAGCATAAAATAAATGTTACTTAATATTCGAATTAAATAAAGGACACCAAGATGGAAAAAAGAGTTGATATTAAACTAAAGTTTTGTGAATGAGTTTATTAAAATAGATGTGAAGCTAAAGCGTTAATTTTAAATTAATGTTATTTAATAATGGCATTAAGGGAAATTGATGAGAGATGAAATAATATTTCCTAGAATGAATTAGTGAAAGGTTTAGAGAAGGATCCTTGTAATTGAATTTGGGAAAAAGATCCCGTAATTGGATTTGAAATAAAAAGCAAGATATGAAATATATATTTCAAATAAGTTAAGGTTTAAAAAGTTGATGTTTTATTAGTAAATTAATTTATTAATAGTAGAACATTTAAAATGGAGATTTCAAAACTAAGAAGGTTTATAAAACCATAGTTTAAATAAAATAGTGAAATGGTAATTTTTGGTATTAGAATGAATACAGTATTTTGAATTACAATTCATATTTATCTTAAGATGAGAATGTTGTTGATCAAGGTCAGAGAGGTAATTGGAATACCCCAACTTGAACGACTTCAGGATTATCGAAAGATGATATTAGTTGTAATGGTAAAGATGTTAGAAGAAATTTATTTTGTTAATATATAATGCAACATCATTTGATAGATTTGAGGATAGATAATGAGATTCCAAAAGAAAGGAAATAAAAGAATTTGAAGAAATGCATATGGATATTTCCAAAGTAGAGGAAGTAAAATGGGATTGAGTATATGAAATGATATTTCCATAGTAAAGGAAATAAAGGGAGATTTGTGAAAATATAACGAAAATTTCGAAGTAACAAGATGAGACTTAAAATGGATTTATTCTAAAAGGTAAGCGACGATTATTTTGTTTAATAACGAAAACAAGAGAGATTTTGTAACGATTGTTTTGCAATGACAAGTTGAATCAGTTTATAATAAGTGATGTTATAGAAATTGTTTTGAAATGATAGTTAATGAGAATTTTAATATGGTTTTAAGATATTTTCTAAGTATGGGAATAAAGTGATTTGAGAATATGTGTATATATATATTTATATATAACTAATATATTATTTTAGGGTACTTCAACAGATATATTATTTTTGGAGGCCAAGTGACGATGTGTAATAAAGCAATGGATCTATTCTATTTTTGTGATTGTTTATTTTGATAGTTAAATAACCGACTATCAAAATCATTCTCAATGCGCTATTCGTACGGAAAGGCTGGGATTGAATTTATATTTGAAAACCATTCTGACCGATAAATACGAATATGTAGAAGATACTGATCGAGATGGAGCAATTGAAGACCATAGATTTTCTTAAAACGGAAGAGTTACTTACAATATCTGGCTGATCCCAAGAGATATACTGTAATTCTATCGTGGATGAAATTTACGGGTTGCAAGGACTACTCTCTACTGATCTATAGGGTGATTCCAAAGATGTGTAGGAGGGTGCCTTCGGTTCATCCTGTTCCTGGATGACGTGTATGGGCGATGTAGGACCCAAAAGTGATGATGGCTAGATATTCCAAAATTTGATTATAACCTCAAGCCTCATCAACCGGGAAATGGCAAAAATTGGGCAGGCAACTTGGCTAAGTCGGTCAAACCCATTGGGGTGTATAATTACCAATCTAGAGAAATTCCTTTTGCTTTTTTAATCTATCGATGTTGTCCCTTTTTGGGAAACGGTGGGTAGCTCCTAACCGTTGGTGATATACATTCGATACACTCAAGCGAAATGAGTGGTCGGTCATGTGTGGGCCGGGTTGCAAGACATTCTTGTTGAACCCAGTGTATTCGAGATGCACTATTGGTAGGTGGTTCTATACCATGTCATAGCTGGAATCCAATATCCAATAAGCGCCCGCGGTTTTGTTTGTATACTATATATGTGGAGCATGGGAAGCAAGCGTTCCGCTAGATTCCCTTTTTTTAGACACTATCATAATATCAGAATAAGATATTATTTTCAAAATGTTTTGGGTTATCATAAGATAAAAACCATCCGTATTTATGTGTGGACTTGGTCTTATGATTATCCTTTTCTTTCAAAAGGATTTTAACTTCAAAATCAAGTTGGATGATGTTATAAACTTAGCGAGTTTTTCTCACTCTGGTTGACCAGACTGACCCGGTGTTAGTAATGCTCGGGTTAGACCAGGTTGTTCAGGATCAGGTTGTCGGATGCTGTGAAATCCTAAGATGAGCTGAAGGAGTTCAAACGTATGATATTATACCATTATTATCCGCTGTGTGTTATATATATGAGGACAGGCTATCATAATTGTCCATATGTATAGATGTACTCTGACGTTGTAAGTATTATTTCAAGCTCTCAACAAAGTTATTTCTCTATTATATTTTGTTTCGCTGCAATGTGAGACTCTGATGGTGTTGTGTTGTTATTCTTCTTCTTCTATTCTAAAATTTCGTTCTTGCTTATCTCACCCTCTAATTTCTTTCTAATAACATTCTGGTGTTTTCGATGCTTAAATGTTCGACATGTTGTTTTGTGTCGATTTTCGGGATCGAAAATCCCTGTTTGTTACATTGGTATTAGGGTAATCGTTCAGTAGTAACCTTGGCTATGTGGCACAACTCGATAGAGATTGGGTTAGTAATATCCTAGATCGACATTGAGTGTATGTGTGTGAGAGTATATATATATATAATAGAGCGTATTTGTGAATTTCATATACAAATGTTTTGTATTGTGTTTTTTGATCGGTTCAGGTTGAACTGACAAATTGATACAATATTGTGTTGAAAAGGTGGTAAATGAAATAATTTTGCCCAAACTATATTTTTTATAGAAAAGAAATAATTTAATCAAATTATTGATAATGGTTTGTTGATTGATTTGAATAGAATTCAGATAAAATTTCATATTAGGTTGCGAATTTAAGTGGTTCAATATGACCAGATGAATTTGTGAGTAATAATATTAATATAGAGTTAAATAAATCAGAATTTAACTAAAGATAAGTTAAATAAGATTCGAAAGGAAAATATAATGTTTTTGTTATGTTGATTGTGAATTGTTTGTTTATTGAATAATAGATTGGTAGTACAATTAAATTCATCAACAGTTGAATAAATTAAAAACAAGAAATAAATTAGAGTATAATGAATTCAAATAAAATAAAATATGAAAATGAAACAGAAATGATTCAAACCGGTATCTATTATTGGCTTTGGATATTGAGTTGAGTGCAGGTTGGAAGGAGGAAGAGCTGTTAGTCGATCTGCCTCAAAATTAGAGAAAGGGTTGCCCGACAAATAGGTAAACCTAATTATATTTATTTGGGTAGTTGATTTTATACCCATGAGTTGGGATGTCGATTGGTTTTATTTTCTTTTGATCGATGTGAGGCCCAGAATGGTGAATTGTACTTATTTGGATCGAACAGTACAGAGGAGGTGCTGGGTAATTTTTCGTAAAATTTTAAACTTAGAATTTTTGTTTGATAATACTTTGAAAATAATTATTTTGGGAATAATTGGATTCAGAGCATTCTTCTTAACTTAGTAATTTCAGGTACAAAATTCTTTTAAGGGGGAAGAATGTAACGACCTGGGTTTTTCGATCATTTGAATTTGAATATTTAAATTGGTTTTAAATATTTTATTTGGAATATTAATGGATTTAATATTGAATTCGTTATTAAACGTTAATATTTATATTTAATATAAAATGAACTCAAAATGACACGGCAGTTCGTAATATTGAATTTTTTAACTTTGATTGAATATATAGAGTCTTTTTTAAGTCGGAATTATTTTAAACCAGAAACATTAGGATCTTATTGATTTAATTATCTAATGAAAGAGAAAAACTAGATTTTCAGTTTATATATTGTAAGATATGTCCAAATCAAATTTTGAAATAATCGCTATGTACCGTTTATAATCCATAACGATTTATTTAATATAATGAAATATTGGTTTCAAATTTGGGCCAGATTTTTGAGATGTAGTTACAAATTAATTTTTTGAATTTTACTGTAATTTTTGATTTGGAAAATAAGCAACTTTTTATTTGTAGTATTTTACACCCTTTATCGGCATTTTGGGGTTTCACAGAATTAGTTAACTTGTCTATTTTATTATATGGTTGTGATCGTGGCACACTGCTCGGCGCGGCGGTAGTTTTATTTTTGTCGATATTGAGTCATATACGGATAGAGTTTTATATATAACAGGACACATGTAAATTTATAACCTAAAATACTACATATCTTAATTCTTCATCACTAAGCAAGGAACAATATATCACGTTAAAATTTTGTCAATTTGAAAATTTTGACTCAAAATATTAATGTGTGCAGGACAAGCAGCAAAGGTACAATGTGTGAACAGTGAAAATATAATTGCAGATAACCTAAAAGGAGCATATTTTCATGTATATCATGGCCTAACTTGTACCAAAATTTTGGACGTTGCAGAACTCTTGTCTTAACATACATTTTATATTTAATCTTCTTCTTCCGTTAGCTGCTAAGTCTTCATACTGCCCCCTCAAACTACACATGCACCCACCCAAACGCATATTATCCTATCGTCCTCACAAGTATTGAGAAGTCGAAATCAATAGCTTGCGTGAAGTGAAAGAATAACAGCTACCTATTGCTAACAATATAGATGCACAGGCACCGGTAATCACTCAGCTATGGATATAAAGACGACATCTTGATGTTTTCTTCACCCTTAAGGTTTGAGGCAATTAAAGATATATGTGAACTGGCCTAAAAAGAAACACTTGCCTAATCTATTTAGTAAAATCAAGTAGCCAACCTAAGAAATAACGAGCAGCTATCTACATTTTTCTGCACGCCTACCTATTCCTCTATTAGGTACAGTATTTTGCGTGCATTCCAAACAAAGCACTTCCTTGCTAAGTATTTCGATTACGTGCTGTCCAAATTTCATTACCTTGATGACCAAGGTTCTCCTACTATATATAGGTAGCAGCTTTCGTTGACTTTACAGAAAGAATGGTGCAACTTTAAAATACTTGTATATATAAATAAACTTGCACATATATTAAACTAAGGAGTCAAAAGCAGAGTGACGGTGTGGTGGCTCTGGGACTTTGGCTGCAAGGTAAAGTTAGTCTCAAAGAGTAACAGGCGTTGATGAGCAGTGTTTTGGGAAAGCGAAGCAGTCTACAGTGGAGATGCAGTCAATGGTGGAGTTGCGTGTCCTTCCTCGAGAGGACTGTGAAGTCACGGTGACGGGGAGGAGATTGGTGCGATGCCAGAGGTCGACTAGGGTTTTCAGGCGAACAGTAGAGAGGACGAGGTCGAAGTCGCAGGCTTGGGAGGATATACGAATACGAATAAGCTAACTTGAAGCGACGTGGAGACAGAAGTTGCTAACGATGAGCACTAGTAAAGAAAACGCGAACTGCCTTTGCATGGGGTTTGGTTTTCGGATAAAATATCGGGGCGGACTTGGGTGGATGATGGAGGGCATACGAAAATGAACCGATGCGGTGCAGTTTTCAACGAGAAGTAGAGGAGTGGGTTTTGCATAAGAAAGGATGTTTGGGCCGTGTTTTAATATTGAAAATTTTATATATAGAAGGAGTTGTTCTATTTGATACTGAAAAAGAAATAGAAGATGGAAGGAAAATGGTAGTGGGAAGGTTTCAGGAAACGAGGGGAAGTAAAAATGCAAGGAAAGGGTGGGGAGTGCTACGTGGGAACACTATAGATGGTGGTTTGAAGGAAAGTGGGAAGTCAGCAATGCTTGTGCTATTCGAAACAGTAAATGGGAAGATGGTTAAGAGTTCCAGTTGCGTTGTTTTTAATTTTATGGCGATGGGTTTTATATTATGTTCGAAACAACAAAGAAAATAAAAGGAACATAGAGAAAGAATTGACGCAAGCAGGAGGTGTAGGATGAAAGCTTGAAGCATTGTTTAAACGGTGTATTGTTCGATAATGGTGGCAGGAGGGAGAAACAACTGCAGGGTAGAAGATGAACATGGTAGAACAAATTTTGCTTTCAACGTGGGCTTGTTTTAGTGTGTGCGCTTCGGGCCGAGCTTAATAAAAAAAAATGGAAGTAACGTTCAGATAAGGAATAGCCCAAGGAAACGAATGGGTACAATAGCATTTTTGCGAATGGGCTTGGAAGCGTGGACCAACAATGAATGAGTAAGGCCCATATTAAAATTAAATGAGAGCTTAATTATAAATAAATATTTATAAAATCATATTGACTTAATATCTCGATCTTATGTGATCAGAATCGGGCGCGGTGATCTTTAGTGGGACCATACGAATGGAAATTGCAATCTAAAAGCTGGAACGGACGACAATGGATTCAACCGGAATTTCTACATAAATTAAAGACCTGTTTAATTTAATTAAAACTAACCATTTTTACACAACGGACGAAAACCAAGGTGAGTTGAACTCTCTCAGTTCTCCCACTTATAATTATTATAAGTTTATTTATATGCTATGTTTGCTAATTATTGGTTGTTTGATGATTGTTGGATGCATGTTAAATATTTTTATATTGATTATTTAAATAAACTGTTGTTTAATTTGAAAGAAATGACATTGTTATTTTTACCGATGATTTCTGAACAAGGTAACTTACCTTGTTGGTTATGGTTATAATAACATAAACATATTAAATTAAATTGGATGTTTGAATGGTTGTTATTAGTTGACCGTTATTAGTCTAATTTATTGTTTGTTTTCATATGATCGTTATATGAATTGTTGAACCCATATGATTGGATTACTGAATTGGTTATTGATTGTTAAGCCCAAATTCAACATTTGTTTGGTTATTAACCAATAGGTGATAATGGTCGAAGAATAAACAACAAATTGCCAAAATACAATCTATTTTATAAAGAAAGATTTACCTTCAAGGTAAATCGAAAGAAATGAAGTTATGAAATTTATTTATAACTAAATATAGATTTTTTAGATATATTATTTAAAATGTCATTTATATAATGGAAATATACCAACCACACACACACACACACACACATTTATATATATATATATATATATATATATACGTATTGTTGATTAACCACAAATCACATTATTATACCAAAGATCTACCCGTGTGCGAAGCGCGTGCCACATTTTAATTAATAAATGATTTATTAAGCTAATACTTATATTACTAAGATGGATAACCAATTAAGCAACGATTAATGTAATGATTTATAACTGAAGTTAATAATTTTTAAGCAACATTTAAAATGAGATTATATATTGAATCGATTATTATTTATTTAATAATAATCAAAGTAAATGGGATTATCTGAATTAATTATATTATTGACTAATTTAAATAGAAAGACTAATTAGAATTGATTAACAAGTTAATCATGTTCTAGAATTGACCAAGTCAATTGTTGTAACTGAAATTGATCTTGAAATTAAATTAGTTTAGGCCAAGCAATCTAAAGAGGTAATTTAACGAACAGTTGTTTAGCATAATAAGACTTTAAAAAGGGATTTTAATATTTATTCCAGTTACCGATGAAGTAAATTAATAATAATTTAAAGGAATTACTTCTTTAATGAGGTTCATTTAAGTAGTTAATTAAAGTTAGTAATAAAGGATAATTGAATTTTGAAATGAGTTTATTTACATGTTTACATTTAAACCAATTTTGGTAAATGAGGTTGTAAAAAGATTAAGCTAATGAGATAAGCGTAAAGTAAATGTTACTTAATATTCGAATTAAATAAAGGATATGGAGATGGAAAAAAGAGTTGACGTTAAACCAAAGTTTTATGAATGAGTTTATAAAAAGAGATGTGAAGCTAAAGCGTTAATTTTAAATTAATGTTATTTAATAATGACATTAGGGGAAATTGATGAGAGTTGAAATAATATTTCCTAGAATGAATTAGCGAAAGGTTTAGAGAAGGATCCTTGTAACTGAATTTGGTAAAAAGATCTAGTAATGGGATTTGAAATAAAAAGCCAGATAATGAAATATATATTTTAAATAAATCAAGATTTAAAAAGTTAATGTTTTATTAGTAAATTAATTTATTAATAATAGAACATTTAAAAAGGATATTTCAAAAGTAAGAAGGTTTATAAAACCATAGTTTAAATAAAAGAGTAAAATGGTAATTATTGGTATTAGAATGAATATGGTATTTTGAATTACAATTCATATTTATCTTAAGATGAGAATGTTGTTGATCAAGGTCTGAGAGGTTATTAGAATACCCCAACTTGAACAACTTCAGGATTATCGAAAGATGATATTAGTTGTAATGGTAAAGATGTTAGAAAAAATTTATTTTGTGAATATATAATGTAACATCATTTGACAGATTTGAGGATAGATAATGAGATTCCAAAACAAAGGAAATAAAAGAATTTGAAGAAATGCATATGGATTTTTCCAAAGTAGCGGAAGTAAAAGGGGCTTGAGTATATGAAATGATATTTCCATAGTAAGGGAAATAAAGGGAGATTTGAGAAAATATAACGAAAAATTGAAGTAACGAGATGAGATTTAAAATGGATTTACTCTAAAGGGTAAGTGATGATTATTTTGTTTAATAACTAAAACAAGAAACATTTCATAACGATTGTTTTGCGATGATAAGTTGAATTGATTTCCCCAATTATAGATAATAAGTGATGTTGTAGAACTTGTTTTGAAATGATAGTTAATGAGAATTGGATATGGTTTTAAAATATTTTCTAAGTATGGGAATAAAGTAATTTGAGAATATATATATAACTAATATATCATTTTTGGGTATTTCAACTAATATATTATTTTTGGAGGCCAAGTGACGCTGTGTAATAATCCAATGGATCTATTTAATTTTTGTGATTGTTTATTTTGATTGTTAAATAACCGACTATTAAAATAATCACCAATCCGCTGTTGGTACGGAAGGACCGGGATCGAATTTATATTCGAAAAACATTCTGACCAATAAATACGAAAACGTCGAAGATACTGATCGGGATGGAGCAATTGAAGACCATATATTTTCATAAAACGGAAGAGTTACTTACAATCTCTTGATGATCCCTAGAGATATACTGTGATTCTGTCGTGGTTGAAATTTACGGGTTGCAAGGACTACTCGCTACTGATCTATAGGGTGATTCCTAGGATATGGTAGGAGGGTGCCTTCGGTTCATCCTGATCCTGGATGACGTGTATGGGCAATGTGGGATTCAAAAGTGATGATGGCTAGATATTCCAAAAGTCAATTATAACCTCAAGCCTCATCAACCGGGAAAGGACAAAAATCAAGCAGGCAACATGGCTATGTGGGTTGAACCCATTAGTGTGTATAATCAAATATCTAGAGAAATTCCTTTTGCTTCTTTATTCCATCGATACTGTCCCTTTTCGGGAAACAGTGGGTAGCTCCCAACAGTTGGTGATATACATTTGATACACTCAAGCGAAATGAGTGGTCGGTCATATGTGGGCCGGGTTGCAAGATGTTCTTGTTGAACCCGTTGTATTCGCCTCTAGAGATACACTATCGGTAGGTGGTTCCATACCTTATCATAGCCAGAATCCAATCTTCGATAAACGTCCGCAGTTTTATTTGTATACTATGTATGTGGAGCGTGAGATGCAAGCATTCCGCTAGATTCTATTTTCTTAGACACTATCATAATATCAGAATAAGATACTGTTTTCAAAATGTTTTGGGTTATCGTAAGGTAAAAAACTGTCCATATTTATGTGTGGACTTGGTCTTACGACTATCCTTTTCTTTCAAAAGGATTTTAACTTTAAAATCAAGTTGGATGATATTATAAACTTAGCGAGTTTTTCTCACTCTGGTTCACCAGACTGACCCGATGTTTATAATGTTCGGTTTAGACTGGGTTGTACAGGATCAGGTTATCGGATGGTGTAAAGTCCTAAGAGGAGCTAAAGGAGTTCAAACATATGATGTTATTCCATTATTATTCCACTGTGTGTTATATATATGAGGACAGGCTATCATAATTGTCAGATGTATAGGTGTACTCTGATGTTGTAAGTATTATTTTAAGCACTTAATAAAGTTATTTCTATATTATATTTTATTCCAGCGATGTGAGACTCTGATGGTGTTGTGTTGTTATTCTTCTATTCTAATATTTCTTTTTTTCTTATCTCACACTCATATTTCTTTCTAATATGTTCTGGTGTTTTCGATGCTTGAATGTTTAACATAGTGCTTTGTCTCGATTTTCAGGATCAAAAATCCCTGTTCGTTACAACTTGGATAATTTGAATCAGTTTGTCAGTTTTGGTAATGGATCTCAGATTACGGATGTTATTTGTCGATATACTCAAGGTGGCGCCTCTTCCTTGGATTTGGATTGTTTTACTCGCAGTCCGTTCCCTTTGGATATCGGAATTCTCGGAATCCATTGGACTTCAAATTGCCGGTGTTGAAGGCTTACGATGGTCGAAAGAATCCGATTGCACACTGGATGGGATACGTGCTCTATACAGAAGTTCTTTATGCATCGAATAATTTCACGGAAAAGTGTTTTTCGCTTTACTTGATGGATATTGTTACCATGCTGCTTAGACAGATGGAATTGATTCGTTCATTCTTGGAATGCATTGGCTAGCAGGTTTGTCGAGCAGTTTAGAGTAAACATCTCCCGTCCAAAAAGTGTCATGACTCTTACAACAATCAACCAGAAGTTTGGAAAGACTTTGCATAAGTTCTTGATAAGGTTTAATGCGGTGGTGGCGTCGTTTGATAGACTCGAACGGTCCATTGTTTTGATGGCTGCAGTCACGGGTATTCTGGATAAGTCTGACTTTAAAATCTCATTGCAATGGAACCCATCGAGGGATCTCAATGAGTTCTACTTTGAATCAGAAAGGTTTCTGCGCAAATAGGATGAGAGGAATGATAAAATGGTTGTCAAGGCTAATGCGTATAAGGGCGGGCACAACCCACCTCTGGTAAAGCAAAGAACTCTAGTAAAGATAAACCCTCTTTGGGGAATGATCGAAACGTTGCTTAGAGGCAATCTAAGTTCCCATCTTATTTAGAACTTACTCATACCCTCGAAGATATTTACTTGTTGGTTCATGCCACTTTACATTTTAGGAAGCTTTTCGGCAAGGGAGTCGACTCTAAGAGAAAAGGATTATGGTCGGCATTTCTTGTTTCATGATCTCGACCGACGTAACATGAACTGATGTTGGCATCTCAGGGATATGGTTAACGAGCAAGTCAGACACGGTGAACTAGCATTGTTTGTACGAAATCGAGCTATGGTACTGGGACATGCATGACTACCTGCTGGAAACCAGTATCATAGGGCCTATGGTTTCTGGTCTTCTGGCATTATGGATTCTTTGGTTACTTAACTCTTGGTTTTATTTAGTTCTTTGGATTTCGTTCTTCATTTTTTTTGGTATCTTGATTTTTTCTCTTGCTGGCTATTTTGTTGCGTGGTTTTATCTTTTCTAGCTCCTTAGATTTTTGTTTGGGCTCTTGGTGTGTGGGTTTCTCCGGTTCTTGGTTTCCCGGCTTCTTGTCTTCTTAAATTTATCAGCTTATGGTTTGGTTCTAGCTTTTTCTAGGTTTGGTTACTCAGGCTCCGACCCATGATTCTGTCTTTTTAAGCCCTAGCTCAAAATTTTGGTTTTATAGGATTTGGCCCTTTGGATGTACCCTGTCGGATTTCTTGTGGTAGGTGGTTGAGTGAACATATACGGGTATGGGAGCTATTATAATTCCTAAGCATGCTCTTAATTCGACAACGCACCATCGCCCATTAGTTGTTAATAAAACAGAACTTCACTGGCTAATCTTGGTCGTCTTTCTTTAAAAAGGCCACCTTTAATACTCTTAGATATTCTTTGTCTTCTTGCTCCAACAAGGCTGGCTTGAACTCTTTTCGATTTTGGATTTAGAATGGCTAATTTTCCTACCCATGTGACTAGAACTAGGAAGTTCCTAGGCATGCTCTTCGCAAACGATAATTCATTCAATCTCCTTCACATAAGAATTTGAAAAAATAGCTAAGTCCGTGTACCTATGTACGGGGAACAGGAGAGTCCCAAAGCACGCTCTTTACGGATGATGAACCGTTAAGTTTCCTTTTCAGTTTTACTAAAAACTCCAAAGTTTGAGAGCATTAATAAAAATTACTTTTCTATGTAAGGACGCTTGCTTGCTGAGTATGAAACCTGAATTTCAATTGGGAACTCTAAGAGCTCTGGTCCACGGTTTTTGGACTTGGTTTTCCAAGTTCATACTCTCGCTTATCCTTGGTTTCTTTTCAGGTCTTGGGAAAGGCATCTTAGACTCATTTGGTTATCATGATTGTGTTGTTTTTTTCTGGCAAGGCCTTCTTAACTTGTTGCGGGTTGGGACTTTACTTGTTTGGCTTTGGGTTGTTCTATTAGTTCACTGCAGGCAACTCACCTAGTTATACACGAGTGGTCTTGTCCGTGACATGGAAAGATAGCTCATTCCTGGCATTAGGTCGGTTTGTTGGTTTCCAGCAGGACGATCCTTCTTTTTATCTTGCTAACGGTTACTTTGTTTTTGTTGATTTCAGGTTTCCCTAATTTCCCAGCTATGGCTAATTTAGTTATTTTGGCTCTCGAGCCTCCTTGGTCCATTAGTTGTTGGTTATTTTGTTATTTAGGTGTTACGACCCAAACTTCCCCGTGAAGGAAAGAGCGGATAGAATTGAGGACACGACACAAAGGAACCAGATAGAAGAACATTTCATTGTTAATTACAACAATTCATCAACATACAAGAATATACAGAGTATAAACAAATAATATACATTATAAAATATCAGAGATTACAATACATTACATAGCAGCGGAAAAATAATACAATACACAACTGAAAGAGGTATACGGATACAAAACTTTCCGGATATCATTCCAGCTGTAAACCAGGTTCCTGTGAATATAAATCTGCAAAACCAAAACTACTAGCTGCCCGTGTCAAATTAAGGGCACCCAGAGTTTAGGTTAAAACAATAAACTCCAGGTCAGTCTTGGGACTGGTGTGAGAACTAAAACAGTTATTAATCTTTATTTTTAAAGTTAGGTAAATCAAGGGACCATGCCGTATAACACGGAACAGGTTTCCTCCCAAGAATACCAGTGCCTGAAACAACAGCGCAATGCTAAATAAAGAACAATGAAGCTATTATAAGACCCAGGTCCCATCACACAATGCAACACAAACTGGAGGATAGGGTTTTCCCTTATAATAGCCAAAGCATGCTTGATACGTTTAAAACAAATCATTTGATACTATAATAAGATTAGTGTTTAAAACAATTTCAAATCATAAGTATCAATCATAGACGGCATAAGCGCCCCATCCCACTATGTCGCCATCCTAGGCTCTACAATCAAAACCGCGAATGTCACGTATTTTGAAATTGGATTTCCATCAATGAAATGAGGCAAAAGATAGTCCTCTACCGATTTCGAGACTCTGTAGCCCGAGCCTCAGGCTACAGCCGCAACTGCACCTAGGAGCCACAGGGCCGGTCCACCGATGTGGATTAAAATGCCTGAACACTGCGTTTCCCCACCCTTTGGGGCGTAAATGAGTCCAATGACCCCAGCGGCCCAGATCGACCGATATATCCGAGGCGCCTCGCAACAGCAACAACCACATAAGTCAAACTCGTCAGGGCGTGTAAAACCACTGACGCTACTTCTAGCTAGAAAGAAACGCATGCCCTCCCTAGATCCTTCTCCCGTTTTTGGTTCACAACCGGGGTGTGAGGCTCGCGAATTCACGTTACACAAAGCTACACCACACAGGAGGTGCTTTGATCATCAACCACAAGACTTTTCTTTTCAACAGAAGCCTTGATCAATTGCCACTTAGGTATGCCACACAGGCAATTCACTCCATGCGTTTGATATCCATCAATATATAACCTCTGAGCTCGTACGTCTCAGAGAAGGGCGTTAAGCAAGAGAATAAATTTTCCGCCGCCAAACAGATATATATTTAATAGAAATCAACCACACAGAATAAAATCCAATTTCAGACACACAGTCCATTTACAAGTTCGTTCTGGGTCTGAACGAAACCGGAGGCACCTAGTACCCCGCACATCCATCGATCTACAAGTACATCTGGACGATCACTATCTGATTCCCTCCTCTTGGGTGTATGGCCCAATCAAGATCATCAGTCATCACCGAAACAACGTGAAGACCTCCGGTCTTCAACCACCGTCTTCATCTTCGACACCACGTCGAATTTGTTATTCAGAATGGGATAAACCCGATCTTTCTGAATAGCTCACGTATATAATAAACAATGTTACACTAACACAACATACGCCTCATTCCAATCCAGAATATTCTTTTATTCCAATATTCTTATACTTTGAGAAAGGTTCCCATTAATTTTATCAAAGATAAATTCTTTAAATTTATTCTTTAATCTTCTTTTGAATATCAATTCAAACTAGTCGGGATTAGTGAACCACACTGAAATAATCATTTATTTTATTTCCCAATCCCAACCTATTTATCCATGAAGTAAAACTGGTAATACTTCATATTTAACACCACGGTGTTACCGGTAAATTCAATTACCATTTCACGTTCAAATCTAATTAAAGATTTAACTATCGCCTGGAGTAAAACTGGTGATACTCCATTCTCGATCTTTTCAATCTAATTAAAAATTCATTAAAACTCCACTTAGTTTTAATCTTTAACTGGGTTAAAGGATCAGTGTCATTTAGAACACAGTTCACGATAAACCCAAAATCACGTTCCATTAATTATCGGGTTAAAGAACAAGTTTATTTAAAACACTGTTCATGATAAACCCAAAAATCAAGACCGATTCAATTCCAATTAAATATTATTTAATTGGTACACTTCATTAAATCTAAATAAAAAGATTTAATCTTTTCCTCAACTGGGCTTAAGAACAGTGTTAGTGAAGACACCATTCACGACAAACCCAAATCACATTTGATATAAAATACAAGGCTGTGAATAGAAAATATATCGGCTTATATTCAATATCAAATTCTACGACCAGCAAATATCATATTGGAAATAACGATATTAATATATCTTTTAAATTCCCATAACAATATCTGTATAATCACGAAATCCAATATCGAAATATTCCGAAGATAATTTCGATTCGAATCCATTCCAATATAATTGTTGGAAATTCTAGTTATCTTTAAAACCCTTTTCAAATTCAATTCATTTATTTAAAAATAAATAGAATTATAATTCTAGTTCAAAACTAGTTCATTCTGATAAAAATCTATTTTTTTCTTTTCAAATACGGAGCTTTTCATCCCAATTCTTCACAAATCATTTCTTATGATTTTACACAAATTGTTACTATTTTTAATAATTTTATCACGGCCCGTATAGTCGATTTCCATCAATGGCCATCGAACTGCACTTACAACGACCTTTTCCAAATTTTATTTAGACATAATTCCAAATCCAACCGTTCGATTTCAAATTTCTAATATTCGTTAGAAAGCTCTTTACGATACGAACCTAACGGTTCCGGTTTTAGGAGAATCCGATGGTCGGATCTCCCGCAATATCCATTCGAAGTCAATGGTCGAAATTCACGAACTACCACGGCGCGGCGCGTTCTATTCAGGCCATTATATATATAATATATATAGATAATATATATTTCGTCGATTTCCTTTTAAAACGTATTTTATAAATCGTTTTAAATTCGTTTTTGAAACGATTTCAACTTCATTTTCAAATTCAAATCAAAATTGATTTTTCCATTACAAATTCGTTTTAAATTCATTTCGAATTGATTTCAATTCAAATTAATCTCTAATTCAATTTCAATTCTTTTTCAATTCAATTTCAATTCGAGTTCATTTCTATTCAATTTCAATTCGAATTCATTTCTATTCAATTTCAATTCGAATTTCAATTCTATTCAATTCTAATTCAAATTTCAATTCTTTATATTCAATTTTGAAATCACTTTTCAATATTCATTATAAAAACAAATATTATCGATATAAATATTGTTCACGTCAAAATGTTATCAACCATCATCCAGAGTGCATTCTACACTGTATAAGCATCAAATATAAATATTTAACGCTTATGACAATCTATCAATCCATCGATTGACGTACAACTAATTATTGCAATTAGTGTATGTCGTATATCATCCCAATACCCGTGTGGGGTTTCAAACAATCAAACATAGATTTTAATAGTGCAGTTGGGCGATGTGTAAAATTTTTTGTCCCAATCAGTATCAGTCAAATGTGTTTATATAAACAAATCGTTCGATTTGTTTATATTAATTTATTTCAAACACACGTTAGAAAATTCTCTTTTCAACTATAAAATATTTTTAACTATATAAATATTTTATTTCATTTCACATCACATCACACAATCAACTACACATCAAAATCAAACAAACTAGCATACAAGTCGTCCATGGACTGTGGACGACGGGTGTCGGGTGCTACTAAACACCGTCTGCATCCTAGTATATATTTTAACTAGAAATAAAATAAAAGTGAGAAGTTCTCACCGACTTGCTAATCCAGACTCCACGACTCTTCTTATGCAGGAAATCTTCACCGTTCTCGCCTTTTTTCACTTTCGTTGCCCACTTTCACTACATATATTGTAACAACCCGTATTTTCAATAACCTGTTATAACATAAATCGAGGTTGAATTTAATTTATAAATCTGAATCAAGGGAAACGGGCTATGCCATTGCGTTCGTCTCGGAAAAATACGCGAAATAGTTTTCGAAAATCGGAGTCCGTATGACCCGATTAAGGCCCAACGAAGTTTTCAGAAAAATTCAAAGTAAAAACAGATTTCAAATTCAAGTTTGAATTTGGAAATTAGGGCAGTTGGGCGCAGGCGGGAAATTTCCCGCCAGACCACCCATGTCGACAGCCCTGTCGACTGGGCAGTCGACATGGTTAGGCCCAATTCGACAGCCCTGTCGACTTGGGTGTCGACTTGGCTCAGCCGGGCAGTTTTGCCTGGTGCACCATTTTGGGAGTTGTGTTGAGTTTGGGGGCCAGATTCGGTTTTAAGGGCTTAGATTGGAATTAGGGTTTAATCCTAAAGCTAAAACTAATCCTAATCTCTATAAATAAGCCCCTAACCTAACCCTAAATCATCATTATTCATTCAAGTAACTAAACTATGACAAAATCATTCCTCTCATGGCCTCCACTCTCTTCATAAAATTCCTAAATAAATTTCTATGAGAGATTTTCCATGCATACAAGTGTTTTTAAGCTTGTATGAGCATCATTAGCTTGCATTCAAGTCAAGTTTCCATATTTACATCATAAAGCAAGAGTTTTGATCATTTTGGCTCAAGGGTTTTTTTATTGGAGCTTGCATTTTGGGTTTATTTGATTGTATAAGGGCTTTGTCTCAATCTATATATATTTTTGTGTCTTCATAAGCATTGTAAGCCCTTTTCTACTTTCATATTTAAACTCTAAAGTTAATGAATGATGCAAGTTGTGTTTGATCATTATGATATGCAAGTTTATCATGTTATGTTATGCAAGTTTACCATGTTATGCTATGCAAGTATGCCATGTTATGATATGCAAGTTTTCCATGTTATGCTATGCAAGTTTGCCATGTTATGATATGCAAGTTTATCATGTTATGTTATGCAAGTTTGCCATGTTATGATATGCAAGTTTATCATGTTATGTTATGCAAGTTTGCTATGTTATGATATGCAAGTTGGCCATATGATATGCAAGTTATATTATGCAAGTTTGGGTTGATCATTTTGCTCATGTTATCATGTTATGCAAGCTTATCTTGGGTTTATGAGCTTAAAGCTTCAAGCTTTATACTAAAGGTTGCATTTTGGCAACATGTAAGTTATCATATCCCTTATGATAACTTGCATGTGAGGCTAAATGCGAACTTATGGCAACTTCTACATGTCATTTATCACCATGTATCACTTATATGCTAAGTTTGGTTTTATGCATACTTTTGAGGCCTAATGATGCAATATGCAAGTATATGAACATATGTACATTTCATATGCCACCATGTTAAACTTGTGGCTTCAAAACCATTTGTCATCTTTATGCCAAGTTCCCTCTTTCTATCCTTTATGCGCTATTGCAATTATGTAAGCGATGGGATTGCGTTTGGGGTTGGGTAAACTTAAAAGACATGAAAACATAAGATTGGGAATTTACCTATTAAGTTAGGTCTACCCATTGGGAATTTACCTATTAAGTTAGGTCTACCCAAATTTTTGAAAACTTGTAATGTGTTTTGGAAACATGATGGACATGACAATTAGAAAATATAAGTGTGACCAACTCGAGGTTGGGTTGAGATTATAGCGTAAAACTACCCGGAACCGACCGGCTTAACTAGTTGCTACAAACAATAGGACCCAATGTGAGAAGTTGGTCATGTTGTACCTTGAACCCGAGGTTAGATCAAGTTGTGGTGTAAAGCTACCCGGACCCGCCCGGCTTAACTAGTAACCACAACAAGGTCTAATGTGAAAGGTTAAGGCACATTAAATTAATTAATGCCTCATGATTAGGGTTAAGTCATGGTCCACTTAATACTTAACCAATTTGGGCTTGGTGGATTAATCGGGGTTAAGTCGTGAACCCATCATTACACTTAACCAAGTTAATCCATGATTAGTAAAAGGGTTAAACCGTACTTAACCCACTAGAAAATCCTAGCAATGGGGGTCCACTCCAGCAGTAATCCCAAGTTTGTATCATTAAGACCCTAGGGACTAGGCTAGGGAGGGGCACGATTACTGGACTTGAGGTAAGTGACCAAAAACGACGACAGAGTGGTACGCCGGTGTAGTTCCGGACGGACTATGGTCATGCACATAGTCCGTAGCCGGAGAAAACATGCATGGGTACCAGTAGATCGAGACTGTGCACTTATGTTTATGGTGTCCAGGGGTTTACACCCTAGGGCTTGATACACCCGAAGGTGGACCCGGCACAGTCCGACTACAATTATGTTTGGGCCGTATTGACACTAACACGTGACGAGTTAGGCTTAGGGAGCCGATCGATTAGACCGTTTGGTTGGACCTCGTATTAGGGTCACTTCATGTTATTGGACCTCGTATTAGGGTCACGTCATGTTATTGGACCTCGTATTAGGGTCACCTCATGTTATTGGACCTCGTATTAGGGTCACTTCATGTTATTGGACCTCGTATTAGGGTCACTTCATGTTATTGGGCCAAAGCTTAGGCCAAGGGATCAATACTTGTTTATTCAAGCCATGTTAGTTTGCTAGTACACCTGTGGTGCAAAACCTTAAACCTGATTATGCGATGACACCTTTGTCTATCGTGCCAGTATGTAGTTATCCTTATGTTCATCCCTGCTTCTCATGCCAGTTAACTTTATCAGTTTACATTGATTGTAGTAGGGCTTACTCAGTCTTTTTGACTGATCTGTTTTTCTTTCGCCTCTTTTCTTCCGTTCCCCCCCCCAGGTTCTCAGGGTGGGAATATTGGAGCTTAGCTTGGATTTCTGATCACTTGCTTGTGGGATTTTAGCTCATGTACGGTCTTGACATGAAGCTAGCTATGGTCATCACTTATTTTGGGGATAGTACTTATGTATTTCAGTTTTTCATTGATGTTGTTTTTATCTAGACTTGTGTATTTGGAAAGTTGACATTATGTTGTACCAGACTTGTTTTGAAATAGTTTGAAATCTTCCGCTATTTTATTTATCTTATTTACTCTGTTTACATATATACATATGTTCTTGTTCTGCCTTGATATATCATTATGCATGTTTACCCGGTACAAACGCCCCTCCAAAGTCAGAGTGCTTGCAAGAGCCACCCTGGCGGAGGTGGGGTGTTACATTTGGTATCAGAGCATATGGTTTACGAGAAGGAACAAAAAGGTTTTTGAAACTTTTGGAAAACTATTTTCAAAACCAAGTATAAAGTATTTTCCAAAGAAAAGTCTAGTTTATTTTAAAGGCTATTCCCCAAAAAGCCATTAGCAAAAATTCCTTCGTTTTTCTCCATTTTGAATCTATCTTTTTCCGTTTTCAGTATGGCCGATAACTTTGCTATTCCGGAGGGAGTACACGTACCTGTTTGGTATAGGAGGCTTTTGGAGGCTAGGGCGACCGAAGCCGGCCCCGCAGATGTTCCTCCTCCTCCTCTGGTGGTTAATGTTTCTCCTCCTCCTCCCATAGCTGATGTTTCTCCTCCCCCTCAGCCTCCACAAGCGGATTTTGCGGAAACTTGTAAGAACTTTAAGACGATGGGTGGCAAGAATTTCATTGGAACCGAGACTTATGTAGAGGCAAGGAATTGGTTGAAAGAAACCGAAGATCTTTTTGCCTTCTTTGATATAGATGACTGTAGGAAGGTTTTATTGGCAGTGTGGTTGCTAAAGGAAGAAGCTACACGTTGGTGGGTGGTCACCACCGCTACTAGGCCAATTGAGACTTGGGATGACTTTCGGGGAAAGTTTGGACTAAGGTTCCTATCACTGAAGCAAAGGGACATGACTATTAGGGAATACATAGATAAGTTTAATCAACTGGCTCGGGTCGGTTTGGACTTGGTTAACATAGCTCAGAAGAAGGCCCTATACTTTTCTCTAGGATTAAACGAGCCATTACATGGTTTGGTCATATCTCATATACCCTTGGGGGCAACTTTCGAGAGTTTGGTGAATATGGCCCTACTCAATGAAGAGAATATGAGTGACAAGAAGGAGGTCAAGATGAATGAGTCTCAAAACAAGGAAACGGAGCCCAAAAAGGAAATGAAAAAGAAGGAGGAGAAGTCTGAAGATAAGAAGGAAAAGAAGTGCTTTACTTTTGGAAGCTTGACTCATCTAAACAAGGATTGCAGAAAGAGGAAGGGCACTTGCTTTGACTGTGGAGAAATGGGACACTTCACTAGGGACTGCCCGAAGAAGGGAGGGCCTACGTCGGAAGGAACGGTGAATTCCGGGAAGCAAGGCAAGAACTCCAAAAACCGCAAGAACAAGAACAAGAGTCAAGGCAATAAGGGGAACAATAACAAGGGCAATAACAACAAGGGGAAGTGCCATTATTGCGGTTCAGTTGGGCATCTTATTAAGGATTGTAAGAAGAGGAAAAGGAAGAATGGTGAATGCTTTTTCTGCGGTGAGACTGGACATTTCAGTAAGGATTGCCCGAAGAAGCAAGGGCAAGGCCAGGGTCAGACTCAGCGTGCTGGACCTTCAGGAGGGCAAGTTCATGCTCTCAATGCTGCTCCAGTTCCCGATCGAGGTAGTATTTCTGTTGAGAGCCTTGTATATATTTCTGATTTTCCAGTTCGTACCTTGTTTGATTCTAGTGCATCGCATAGCTTTATTTCATCTGATCTAGTTGAAAGTTTGCACCTAAGTACTAGTCTAGTTAATGATCCCGTGTGTGTTTCAAATCCAATTACGGGTTCCGCCCATTTGTCTATGATCTGCGTGGATTTGAAAATTTCTATCTTGAGTGTAGAATTCTCGTGTGATGCTTATATTCTCGGTTTCATGGGGTATGGGTTGATTTTGGGCATGGATGGGTTGTCCAGTTTTGGAGCCATCTTTGATTTTAGAGCATAGGGTTGTGAGGCTCATGACTCGCCTCGGTAATACCCTAAAAATTTCTTGTAACCCTATGGGTCCCGTCACGTTGTGTTATCTTGAATCCCTCAACTCGTCTATCAATAGTTTGCAATCTATGAGGGTGGTCCGAGAATATCCTGATATCTTGGGTGAAGTGAAGGGGGGTTACCCCTAAGCGAGAGATTGATTTCCGCATTTATCTGGTTGATAATGCCAAGCCAGTTACGTGGCCGGTTAGGCACATGGTCCCGCGAGATGAGAGTTAAGAAAGCAAGTCAAGGAGTTGCTTCAGAAGAACTTCATACGATGAAGCATTTCCGAGGAAGGTGCTCTAGTAGTATTCGCTACTAATGTGGACAGTTCGCTTCGTCCGTGTGTTGATTATTGTGAGTTAAACAAAGAGAATAGACAACCATTGCCAAGGATCGATGATTGGTTTGATTAGCTTGTAGGAACATCTGTTTTCTCTTGATCTTGCTACTGGATTCCATCATCTCAGAGTAGCTGAGGATAGTATAGACAAAACTGCGTTCAGAACTCCAGATGGATTCTTAGAATGGCTAGTCATTCCATTTGGTTTGACTAATGCACCCGCCTACTTCGTGGACTTGATGAGTAGGGTGCCTAGGGAGTTCCTGAACAAGTTTGTGGTAATCTTTATAGAAGATATCCTGACTTTCTTAAAGAACGAGGAAGAACATGCTAGACATCTCAAGGAGGTGATGGATACGCTTAGAGCGCATCAGTTGAAAGCCAAGTCCTCCAAATGTCATTTTGGAGAAAAAGGAGATAGATTTCTTGGGCACATAGTTTCTAAGCAAGGCTTAGTGGTGGATCCTGCTAAAGTGGTCGCGGTTCAAAACCAAAAAGCTCCGACGAGGACAATTGAAGTAAGAAGTTCTCTCAGTTTAATTAGTTAGTTAGCATCCCTTGAGCTTAGACCTACCCTTCTAGATCAAGTAGGGACTTCACAGAAGGAAGACCCGCAGTTAGTCGAGATCATGGACAAGTTGATTCGAGGCGAGATGGTAAGTCACCTCGCTATAGATGACAAGGGATGGCTAAGACGCGATGAGAGAAAGAAGGCTCTTGAGGATGCACATCACTCGAGGAGGTGGCCGAGTTTGTCCCAAGGTGCATGTTGTGCCAACAGATTAAAGGCCGAGTCATAGAAGCCCGGTGGGCTATTATGTCCATTGGAGGTCCCCGCAATGGGAGAGGGAAAAGCGTCACGAAGGATCTCGTGGATGGACTGCCTAGATCAAGAAAGGGAATAAGAGCATGTGGGTCATAGTAGGTAGACTCACGAAGAGTGCTCATTTCACTCCGGTAAAGAGCGAAAGGACTGCATCATAACTAGCGACAGTTTACTTTCAAGAAATAAAGCGGTTGCACGGGGTTCCCTAAAGGATAGTTAGTAACCATGACTCAATCTTCACTAGCCAGTTTTGGGATAGTCTATAGGAAGTCATGGGCAAGCACTGAATCTAAGTATGGCCTATCATTCGCAGGCGGATGGTTCATTTCGTTCAAGCATGAGTTATAGAAAATCACGTTAGTAAGGGCAATTGGCAACGAGGGTTGGTAATTTCAAGAAAAGTTCTGCTGCGTGGAATACTTTATAGTAAGTAAACGAGATCCAGGATTCACTAGTGAATTTTGGAGAGCTTGCATGAAACCATGAGGTCATAGTTATTTTAAGCCAAGAATGATAGAAGAGTAAGTGAAAAAGGAAGACGAGAGGCGACAATGAAATGGGTTCCAACTCATGTTTGGAAATAAGAGTTTAGAAGCCAAGGAATCATGAAGTAAAAGACGGTCAAAGCACAGTGGAGTTAAACTCAAGGAAACGTGACTTAGAAGATTGGAGGCTGGATAAGCGCATCGTATTTTTTTTTATGAGTATATCCTTGATCCTTGTTTTCCTGTGGAACTTACTTGCATGTTATCTTTTACATATATCCTCTCGGTCCCATTCTCGATCCCATTTCTGTTGTAAACTCCATAAGGGGGTATGACTCATCGGTTAGTAATAAATGTCAAGGTTTGAAGGGGTCCGTTAGGTTGACTAAACCTTTTGGGCTTTTATAGGATATGGGTTGGGTTAGGAAGGGATTTCTTGTAATCCGAAAAGAGTATATCTTGCTTATCTTCCCGATCTCTTTGTAGCATATCTTTTTCTATCCATGTTCGTCTTGATTATCTAGTTTATCATGTTAATCTTGTCATGAGAACCATAGGTAGAAACCCTTTGGATGAAACATGTGTTTGAAACATGTTATGCTTGATGGTTGCAAGTGGTTGCAAGTGGTTACTCGTGGATGCATTATATACATTAAGCACTAGATCGGCTCACACACTCCTCATATTGCATATGCATGAGTGTTTACGCTTATTCATGGATGAAAATTTTTGTGTTATCACATGGATGTTGCATATGGATGTATGTTATGTGCACGCACATAGATGTTATACATTATGTTAGGAATTGCATACATATGGATTCATTTCACTAACATAATTTGCATTGATGATATTTGCATTAGATAAGTACGTATACACACACCTTTGCATATGTTCATACAACATTTAGAATCTTATAAGGACAATGATTTCTCGTGGATGATGTTTTGAGTAGATGGATGTTGGATGGTAGGATATGTTCTTCCTAACTTAGAGATTTCGAGGACGAAATCCTTTAAGGAGGGGAGAATGTAACTACCCGTATTTTCAATAACCTGTTATAACATAAATCGAGGCAGAATTTAATTTATAAATCTGAATCAAGGGAAACGGGCTATGCCATTGCGTTCGTCTCGGAAAAATACGCGAAATAGAGTCCGAGTTTTTGAAAATCGGAGTCCGTATGACCTGATTAAGGCCCAACGAAGTTTTCAGAAAAATTCAAAGTAAAAACAGATTTCAAATTCAAGTTTGAATTTGGAAATTAGGGCAGTTGGGCGCAGGCGGGAAATTTCCCGCTAGACCACCCATGTCGACAACCCTGTCGACTGGGCAGTCGACATGGTAAGGCCCAAGTCGACAGCCCTGTCGACTTGGGTGTCGACTTGGCTCAGCCGGGCAGTTTTGCCTGGTGCACCATTTTGGGAGTTGTGTTGAGTTTGGGGGCCAGATTCGGTTTTAAGGGCTGAGATTGGAATTAGGGTTTAATCCTAAGGCTAAAACTAATCCTAATCTCTATAAATAAGCCCCTAACCTAACCCTAAATCATCATTATTCATTCAAGTAACTAAACTATGGCAAAATCATTCCTCTCATGGCCTCCACTCTCTTCATAAAATTCCTAAATAAATTTCTATGAGAGATTTTCCCAGCATACAAGTGTTTTGTAACACCCCACCTCCATTAAGGTCACTCACAAAGGGATTGCCTTAACTTTGGTGGAGCATTTTGGTAAACAGAACAGAAACTTACAAGACAGATAAAACAGTACTTGAAAATTTTCAACTTTATTACAGTAGAAAAAGAAATCAATATGGTTACATCCTTTCAAATCTCAGAATTCAAGTACAAATATCAGTCTTGTACAAAAGCCTTCAAAATGTATGTTTAAAATCATAATCCCCATGGAACGGAAGCTATACAGAGCCAAGCCCTACTTTAAGCACTTCAAGCAAAGAGAAATCCGGATCAAGCTAAAGTATTTCCCACATTGGATAACCCGGGGGGGGAAACGGAAGAAAGGAGGCGAAACAACAAGGGTCAGACCAAAAAGTCTGGCAAGTCCAGTGACTTTCAGTATATGAACAGATAATAATAATATGATATGAACATAAAACTGGATGTGAGATAACTATAACAGGTGTAGCAGATATAACAGAAAAACAGAATGATATAAACTATTGTTTTACACTTCTCTGCATTAATACTAGTATAACAGAATTAGGTGTCACCCTAATGTCTAAATTGAAGCAGGAACGGGTACATAATACTTTAACAGAAACAGAATGCTAAAAATGGGCCTTTACTACCCGATCAGAAACAGACAGAAGCAGAAACAGATTTATCCCTACGGAAACAGAATGTAGAATTAGGTGTACACTAGTAATGGGCCTTTACCACCCGAACAGACGGTACCACACAGAAACAGACAGGTGTTACCACCCAACAGAAACAGACGGTACCAACAGAAACAGACAGAACTAAGCGTACCCTAAAACCCTACCCCAAGCGATCGGCTCCCTAATACATAAATATCCTGTGTCGGCCCCACAGTAGGGTGTATCACTCCCTAAAGGGACAACCAATTGGCACAGACCTATTTACAGATGTCACGGCGTCTTACATCCTCAGAGGTAGACCGGGGTCCCTGCACGCACATGACCCGGTTGGAACGCACCATCAACACCCCTCGCCATTATCAGAGTGAACCACTTATAATTAGTTCAGTAAGCGTGCCCGGACCCTACCTACTGTTGGGTCAAAGTTTTGATACCAGAAAGGGTTACTGACTAATATGGGCCCCAAACAACAGATGACACAAGTAATTCCCCTCCTAACCTTGTGTCCCCAGACTAACAGATTTCAGATTAACAAGTTCAGACATACAGAATTCAGATTTACTAATTCACAAATTAAGTTAACAAGTTTTCAGACTAACAGGTCAGATGTACAGATTCTTCAGATTTGTCTAACTTTGTATTGGGCCTACAGATTCATGGACGGGTTTACTACACCTATTAATCCAGTTGGTTTAACCCTATTTTCCCCCAATACGTTTTAGACGTCATTCTTATCTTAGATTTGCATTAATTAATTATTAATGCACAGACCTCTCACATTAGGTCGGTAGCTTGTGGCCGCTGGATATGCCGGGCGGTTCCGGGCAGACTTCTGCCACAAGCCAGACCTAACCTCGTGTCTTACGCATGTTATGACTAACTTCTCGCATTAGAACCTATTGTTTGCGGCCACTGGATGTGCCGGGCGGTTCCGGGCAGATTTACGCCGCAAACTCATTCTAACCTCGAGTTAGCCATGTTTATCTTTGCGGCCAATTAATTAATAATTTACCGTTTATGCGCGTGCCCAATATATATATGCCAATTCAGATTATATCAATCACAGGATGATTATATCAACATAGCAGATAACAGATTTTATATGACATAACGGATTTAACAGATTTAGCAACTTAGCAGATTTTGGCATATAACAGGTTAGGCATTTCAACCGACAAATTTAACAGATTAGGCATTTCAATCTAATTAGCAGTCTAGGCAATATAACAAAACTAGTAGTTTAGGCAACTAGGCAAATTAGCAGATTTAGCAAATTTAATATTTCTAAAAGTTCTATTTACATGCCTTGCCCAATCATAAATTGGCCCAAATTCCTATGCTTACATAATTGTCATGATTCACAACATATACTCCATGTTTGCATAAAGTTACCTAGCACAGAATATGGACATAATTTGCCATATAACATATGTTCCAATTTTTGTTAAACTAGCATCTTACAGCAGATTCACATATAAATTATACCAAATATAACCATTAATTTCAATGCATGCCATATATCCAAAAATCCCTATTTAGGTGTAATCTAAATAATAGATATCCTAATTAATGTAAATCTTTACACCTAACTTTCCATATCCTTCTTCTTTTCTTGTCATGAATCATTATGCAAACTATACCCAACAATATAAATCTTTAAATCATATCTTCTAAAAATCAGATCTTGACTTTTATATGCATTTTGTCCAAAGTCTCAAATCATATGTAATCTTACAATGGTTCCTCTTTTCTTCTATCATAGAATATGCATAGATCCAAATCTATGTTTACAACATATGCTCATTAATTACAGTTCTAAATTACAACATAGCTATGCATGCAACATGCATAAATTATATGTTCATTGTCAATTTTATGCACATGTCCAATATATTTTATGCCTCAGACCTAAAGTCATACATTCAATTTAGTCTTGTCAAATTTCGCATCATTCATCCCATAATTTGCGTTCATACGTTCATCTCTTATGAGATTAGGCACAGGCTCGTGGTAGCCTGGCTATAAAAACAGAAAAGAAGAAAAGGGATATAGAACAGTCACAGAAAAACAAATCTGACAGAAGAGAATATATATACAATCTCAGATTCAGAATTAAAAACATATCAAAATTATAATTAACGTTTATAGCGGAAAATAACTGTACTTGCCTTAATTGGATTAAAGAAAGAACTTTAACTTGTTGTAGAATCTTTGCAGAAACTTTAATCTCTAGTTTGAATTGAGTTGCTTAGGCTGATGTTGATTATCTTCTAGTTTTAATTCCAGCAGAGCAGCGACGCCATTTTTATTTTTTTATTAGAAGAAGAGAGCAATGGAGGCTAGAGAATTGTGTAAGAAACCTAGGTAGAGTCTAGGGTCATTTTTATAGAGTTTATGAACTGATTAGGACCATTGATGTTGCTTGGTTTGATCGTAGCCATTCATCCTAAAGAGAGACCAATTAGAGCCTGCCACCTAGACCTAATCACAAAGCAGACTACAGAAAATCGACCAACATAGAATAGGACAGCCAGGTTGGGCTGGGTTCGACCTGGCTCTGGACCAGGTCGACATGCCTGTCGACAGCCCTGTCGACAGCCCTGTCGACCTGGCTAGACCAGGTCGACAGCCCAGTCGACCTGGGTGCGTTAGGCGGGTGTTTTTCCGCCCTGGCCCATTGGGCCCCATTTTGGAATTTAAATTTGATTTTCTGAGCTATTTTATTCTGTTTGAATTTTAAACTTAATTCAGAAACTTCCGAAGGCCATATCTTCTTCATACGGACTCCGTTTTTCGAAAACTCGGACTCTATTTCGCGTATTTTTCCGAGACGAACGCAATGGCGTATCCCATTTCCCTTAGTTCTTTGATTCAATTTAATTATACTTTAATTTGTGAATTTCACAGTTGTAGAATTCGCGGGGTGTTACATTCTCCCCCACTTAAAAGGATTTCGTCCCCGAAATCTTCAAGTTAGGAGGAATGTATATCCTAACATCAAATCATCCATCTACTCATCCATCAAACACGAGCATCCATTGTCCTTAAAAGACTTCTAATGCTTCATGATCATATGCGAAGTGTGTGTGTACATGTACTTATCTAATGCAAAGATCAGGCGGTCTACTGATTCAGTTGACCTCCTTAATGCGAATTATGTCAGTGCCATGAGTCCAACATGTATGCAATAGGATTCTGATATATATAATATTTCTTTATGAGTGCATAATCATTCACTCAAATGCAACATCCATGTGCTGAATCAACCATTTTGCATCCACAAGAATTGAAAAATGCTCACCCATCCATATGCAGTATGAGAGTGTTTTCGAGCCGATCTAGTGCCTAGTGTGTGTATATGCATCCACGGGCAACCACTAGCAACTATTTGCATCCACTTGCAACCATCAAACATAACATGTCTCAAACACATGTTTACACCCATTAGTTTCTACCTAAAGTTCAAATATTCGATCGATAGGATACAGTCGAATGATGGAAGCGAGTATAGATAGAACGAAAATTTGGTTCCCATTTGACATGGGTCCTAAGTATCGGCCCCAAAGACCGAAACCAATATCAAATTGACACCCCACGAAAACTCAGAATGTATGCGTCATACTTGACGCCTAACACAGATATCCCTCAAACCCCAGTCTCAAACAGATGATCCATAACCCTTATGGGTCTGAGTCTATAGCGGAATTCAGAAATAATACTAGCATTAAAGTGCAGAGTATCGATTACAAAATCAAAATACCAAAATCAGAAAAAAAGTCACAATCAGATAAAGAAATTAAACCTACTATAGAAATTTTCCTATTTCTATCCTAGCCACTAGCCTCAAGAGTGTTCGCCTGCCCTCCTTGTCCTCGTCTCTTCGGGTAGTCCCTAGTGAAGTGTCCCATCTCCCCACAGTTGAAGCAAGCGCCCTTCCTTTTTCTGCAATCCTTGTTCAGATGAGTTGAGCTCCCACAAGTAAAGCACTTTTTCCCCTTCTTATCTTCAGACTTCTCATCCTTCTTTTGTGTTTCCTTTTTGGGCCCCGCTTTCTTATTCTGGGGTTCTTCCTTCTTTGTCTCTTTCGGGCCCTTGTCTTCCTCGTGCAGTAGTGCCATATCCACCAATTTCTCGTAAGTTGCTCCCATTGGTACATGGGTCATGGCTAGGCTGTGCAGTGGCTCATTCAATCCTTTAACAAAGCGGAGAGCCTTTTTATGATGAGTGTTGACTAAATCCAATCCGAACCTAGCTAGTTGGTTGAACTGGTTGACGTATTCCTTGACCGTCATACTTCCTTGCTTAAGAGATAAGAACTTTTCCAGTTGTAAACTTCGTTCAGCTTGCGAGAGGAATTTTGTCTCAAACCTTGTTCTGAAATCCATCCATGTCTCGACCGGCCTCTCGGCGTTAGTGACTTCCCACCAGTAGGAAGCTTCGTCTTTGAGCAACCATACCGCCAACTGTACCTTCTGCCTATCGTCCACCTCGAAGATAACGAATAGATCCTCAGTTTCTTTGAGCCAATTCCTCGCTTCTATGAATGATTCAGTTCCTTTGAAATCCTTTCCACCCATGGCCCTAAAATCTCTACAGATCTTTGAGAAAGCAATTGCACGAGGAGGGGGTGGAGGAGGGGGATCATTTGCTGGACCTGCAGCGGCGGTCCTAGCCTCAAGATATTGACGAAACCAACCGGGTACATGGACACCCTCTGGTATCTCAGATGCTTCAGACATGCTGAAACGAAAAAGGAAAGGTTCAATACAAAAAGGACTGAAAGAAAGATATATGGCTCTTGGGGATCATGTTTTTCAAAATAAGCTTTAATTTTGAAAATACTTCATTTTAAAACCTCTTTGAAAATAGTTTTCAAAAACTTTTATCTAATCTGGTAACCTTTAGCTCTGATACCAAGTGTAACACCCCACCTCCATTAAGGTCACTCACAAAGGGAATGCCTTAACTTTGGTGGAGCATTTTGGTAAACAGAACAGAAACTTACAAGACAGATAAAACAGTACTTGAAAAATTTCAACTTTATTACAGTAGAAACAGAAATCAATATGGTTACATCCTTTCAAATCTCAGAATTCAAGTACAAATATCCGTCTTGTACAAAAGCCTTCAAAATGTATGTTTAAAATCATAATCCCCATGGAACGGAAGCTATACAGAGCCAAGCCATACTTTAAGCACTTCAAGCAAAGAGAAATCCGGATCAAGCTAAAGTATTTCCCACCTTGGATAACCTGGTGGGGGGGAAACGGAAGAAAGGAGGCGAAACAACAAGGGTCAGACCAAAAAGTCTGGCAAGTCCAGTGACTTTCAGCATATGAACAGATAATAATAATATGATATGAACATAAAACTGGATGTGAGATAACTATAACAGGTGTAGCAGATATAACAGAAAAACAGAATGATATAAACTATTGTTTTACACTTCTCTGCATTAATACTAGTATAACAGAATTAGGTGTCACTCTAATGTCTAAATTGAAGCAGGAACGGGTACATAATACTTTAACAGAAACAGAATGCTAAAAATGGGCCTTTACTACCCGATCAGAAATAGACAGAAGCAGAAACAGATTTATCCCTACGGAAACAGAATGTAGAATTAGGTGTACACTAGTAATGGGCCTTTACCACCCGAACAGACGGTACCACACAGAAATAGACAGGTGTTACCACCCAACAGAAACAGACGGTACCAACAGAAACAGACAGAACTAAGCGTACCCTAAAACCCTACCCCAAGCGATCGGCTCCCTAATACATAAATATCCTGTGTCGGCCCCACAGTAGGGTGTATCACTCCCTAAAGTGACAACCAATTGGCACAGACCTATTTACAGATGTCACGGCGTCTTACATCCTCAGAGGCAGACCGGGGTCCCTGCACGCACATGACCCGGTTGGAACGCACCATCAACACCCCTCGCCATTATCAGAGTGAACCACTTATAATTAGTTCAGTAAGCGTGCCCGGACCCTACCTACTGTTGGGTCAAAGTTTTGATACCAGAAAGGGTTACTGACTAATATGGGCCCCAAACAACAGATGACACAAGTAATTCCCCTCCTAACCTTGTGTCCCCAGACTAACAGATTTCAGATTAACAAGTTCAGACATACAGAATTCAGATTTACTAATTCAAAAATTAAGTTAACAAGTTTTCAGACTAACAGGTCAGATGTACAAATTCTTCAGATTTGTCTAACTTTGTATTGGGCCTACAGATTCATGGACGGGTTTACTACACCTATTAATCCAGTTGGTTTAACCCTATTTTCCCCCAATACGTTTTAGACGTCATTCTTATCTTAGATTTGCATTAATTAATTATTAATGCACAGACCTCTCACATTAGGTCGGTAGCTTGTGGCCGCTGGATATGCCGGGCGGTTCCGGGCAGACTTCTGCCACAAGCCAGACCTAACCTCGTGTCTTACGCATGTTATGACTAACTTCTCACATTAGAACCTATTGTTTGCGGCCACTGGATGTGCCGGGCGGTTCCGGGCAGATTTACGCCGCAAACTCATTCTAACCTCGAGTTAGCCATGTTTATCTTTGCGGCCAATTAATTAATAATTTACCGTTTATGCGCGTGCCCAATATATATATGCCAATTCAGATTATATCAATCACAGGATGATTATATCAACATAGCAGATAACAGATTTTATATGACATAACGGATTTAACAGATTTAGCAACTTAGTAGATTTTGGCATATAACAGGTTAGGCATTTCAACCGACAAATTTAACAGATTAGGCATTTCAATCTAATTAGCAGTCTAGGCAATATAACAAAACTAGTAGTTTAGGCAACTAGGCAAATTAGCAGATTTAGCAAATTTAATATTTCTAAAAGTTCTATTTACATGCCTTGCCCAATCATAAATTGGCCCAAATTCCTATGCTTACATAATTGTCATGATTCACAACATATACTCCATGTTTGCATAAAGTTACCTAGCACAGAATATGGACATAATTTGCCATATAACATATGTTCCAATTTTTGTTAAACTAGCATCTTACAGCAGATTCACATATAAATTATACCAAATATAACCATTAATTTCAATGCATGCCATATATCCAAAAATCCCTATTTAGGTGTAATCTAAATAATAGATATCCTAATTAATGTAAATCTTTACACCTAACTTTCCATATCCTTCTTCTTTTCTTGTCATGAATCATTATGCAAACTATACCCAACAATATAAATCTTTAAATCATATCTTCTAAAAATCAGATCTTGACTTTTATATGCATTTTGTCCAAAGTCTCAAATCATATGTAATCTTACAATGGTTCCTCTTTTCTTCTATCATAGAATATGCATAGATCCAAATCTATGTTTACAACATATGCTCATTAATTACAGTTCTAAATTACAACATAGCTATGCATACAACATGCATAAATTATATGTTCATAGTCAATTCTATGCATATGTCCAATATATTTTATGCCTCAGACCTAAAGTCATACATTCAATTTAGTCTTGTCAAATTTCGCATCATTCATCCCAAAATTTGCGTTCATACGTTCATCTCTTATGAGATTAGGCATAGGCTCGTGGTAGCCTGGCTATAAAAACAGAAAAGAAGAAAAGGGATATAGAACAGTCACAGAAAAACAAATCCGACAGAAGAGAATATATATACAATCTCAGATTCAGAATTAAAAACATATCAAAATTATAATTAACGTTTATAGCGGAAAATAACTGTACTTGCCTTGATTGGATTAAAGAAAGAACTTTAACTTGTTGTAGAATCTTTGCAGAAACTTTAATCTCTAGTTTGAATTGAGTTGCTTAGGCTGATGTTGATTATCTTCTAGTTTTAATTCCAGCAGAGCAGCGACGCCATTTTTATTTTTTTATTAGAAGAAGAGAGCAATGGAGGCTAGAGAATTGTGTAAGAAACCTAGGTAGAGTCTAGGGTCATTTTTATAGAGTTTATGAACTGATTAGGACCATTGATGTTGCTTGGTTTGATCGTAGCCATTCATCCTAAAGAGAGACCAATTAGAGCCTGCCACCTAGCCCTAATGACAAAGCAGACTACAGAAAATCGACCAACATAGAATAGGCCAGCCAGGTTGGGCTGGGTTCGACCTGGCTCTGGACCAGGTCGACATGCCTGTCGACAGCCCTGTCGACAGACCAGGTCGACAGCCCAGTCGACCTAGGTGCGTTAGGCGGGTGTTTTTCCGCCCTGGCCCATTGGGCCCCATTTTGGAATTTAAATTTGATTTTCTGAGCTATTTTATTCTGTTTGAATTTTAAACTTAATACAGAAACTTCCGAAGGCCATATCTTCTTCATACGGACTCCGTTTTTCGAAAACTCGGACTCTATTTCGCGTATTTTTCCGAGACGAACGCAATGGCGTATCCCGTTTCCCTTAGTTCTTTGATTCAATTTAATTATACTTTAATTTGTGAATTTCACAGTTGTAGAATTCGCGGGGTGTTACATGTTTTTAAGCTTGTATGAGCATCATTAGCTTGCATTCAAGTCAAGTTTCCATATTTACATCATAAAGAAAGAGTTTTGATCATTTTGGCTCAAGGGTTTTTCTATTAGAGCTTGCATTTTGGGTTTATTTGATTGCATAAGGGCTTTGTCTCAATCTATATATATTTTTATGTCTTCATAAGCATTGTAAGCCCTTTTCTACTTTCATATTTAAACTCTAAAGTTAATGAATGATGTAAGTTGTGTTTGATCATTATGATATGCAAGTTTATCATGTTATGTTATGCAAGTTTACCATGTTCTGCTATGCAAGTATGCCATGTTATGATATGCAAGTTTACCATGTTATGCTATGCAAGTTTGCCATGTTATGATATGCAAGTTTATCATGTTATGTTATGCAAGTTTGCCATGTTATGATATGCAAGTTTATCATGTTATGTTATGCAAGTTTGCTAATGTTATGATATGCAAGTGGGCCATATGATATGCAAGTTATATTATGCAAGTTTGGGTTGATCATTTTGCTCATGTTATCATGTTATGCAAGCTTATCTTGGGTTTATGAGCTTAAAGCTTCAAGCTTTATGCTAAAGGTTGCATTTTGGCAACATGTAAGTTATCATATCCCTTATGATAACTTGCATGTGAGGCTAAATGCGAACTTATGGCAACTTCTACATGTCATTTATCACCATGTATCACTTATATGCTAAGTTTGGTTTTATGCATACTTTTGAGGCCTAATGATGCAATATGCAAGTATATGAACATATGTACATTTCATATGCCACCATGTTAAACTTGTGGCTTCAACACCATTTGTCATCTTTATGCCAAGTTCCCTCTTTCTATCCTTTATGCGCTATTGCGATTATGTAAGCGATGGGATTACGTTTGGGGTTGGGTAAACTTAAAAGACATGAAAACATAAGATTGTGAATTTACCTATTAAGTTAGGTCTACACATTGGGAATTTACCTATTAAGTTAGGTCTACCCAAATTCTTGAAAACTTGTAATGTGTTTTGGAAACATGATGGACATGACACTTAGAAAATATAAGTGTGACCAACTCGAGGTTGGGTTGAGATTGTAGCGTAAAACTACCTAGAACCGACCGACTTAACTATTTGCTACAAACAATAGGACCCAATGTGAGAAGTTGGTCATGTTGTACCTTGAACCCGAGGTTAGACCAAGTTGTGGTGTAAAGCTACCCGGACCCGCCCGTCTTAACTAGTAACCACAACAAGGACTAATGTGAGAGGTTAAGGCACATTAAATTAATTAATGCCTCATGATTAGGGTTAATTCATGGTCCACTTAATACTTAACCAATTTGGGCTTGGTGGATTAATCGAGGTTAAGTCGTGAACCCATCGTTACACTTAACCAAGTTAATCCATGATTAGTAAAAGGGTTAAACCGTACTTAATCCACTAGAAAATCCTAGCAATGGGGGTCCACTCCAGCAGTAATCCCAAGTTTGTATCATTAAGACCCTAGGGACTAGGCTAGGGAGGGGCACGATTACTGGACTTGAGGTAAGTGACCAAAAACGACGGCAGAGTGGTACGGCGGTGTAGTTCCGGACGGACTATGGTCGTGCACATAGTCCATAGCCGGAGAAAACATGCATGGGTACCAGTAGATCGAGACTGTGCACTTATGTTTATGGTGTCCAGGGGTTTACACCCTAGGGCTTGATACACCCGAAGGTGGACCCGGCACAGTCCGGCTACAATTATGCTTGGGCCGTATTGACACCAACACGTGACGAGTTAGGCTTAGGGAGCCGATCGATTAGACCATTTGGTTGGACCTCGTATTAGGGTCACTTCATGTTATTGGACGTCGTATTAGGGTCACTTCATGTTATTGGACCTCGTATTAGGGTCACCTCATGTTATTGGACCTCGTATTAGGGTCACTTCATGTTATTGGACCTCGTATTAGGGTCACTTCATGTTATTGGGCCAAAGCTTGGGCCAAGGGATCAATACTTGTTTATTCAAGCCATGTTAGTTTGCTAGTACACCTGTGGTGCAAAACCTTAAACCTGATTATGCGATGACACCTTTATCTATCATGCCAGTATGTAGTTATCCTTATGTTCATCCCTGCTTCTCATGCCAGTTAACTTTATCAGTTTACATTCATTGTAGTAGGGCTTACTCAGTCTTTTTGACTGACCTGTTTTTCTTTCGCCTCTTTTCTTCCATTTCCCCCCCCCCCCAGGTTCTCAGGGTGGGAATATTGGAGCTTAGCTTGGATTTCTGATCACTTGCTTGTGGGATTTTAGCTCATGTACGGTCTTGACATGAAGCTTGCTATGGTCATCACTTATTTTGGGGATAATACTTATGTATTTCAGTTTTTCAGTGATGTTGTTTTTATCTAGACTTGTGTATTTGGAAAGTTGACATTATGTTGTACTAGACTTGTTTTGAAATAGTTTGAAATCTTCCGCTGTTTTATTTATCTTATTTACTCTGTTTACATATATACATATGTTCTTGTTCTGCCTTGATATATCATTATGCATGTTTACCCGGTACAAACGCGCCTCCAAAGTCAGAGTGCTTGCAAGAGCCACCCTGGCGGAGGTGGGGTGTTACATATATAAAAATCACATTTTATTCCGCTATTCAATATATAAAAATCGAATTTTTACTTTGCTATTCAATATATAAAAATCAAATTTTTACTTTGCTATTCAATATATAAAAATCAAA
The DNA here is from genome assembly GCA_030737875.1 of Allium sativum. Classification (NCBI taxonomy): domain Eukaryota; kingdom Viridiplantae; phylum Streptophyta; class Magnoliopsida; order Asparagales; family Amaryllidaceae; genus Allium; species Allium sativum. The sequence continues at coordinate 42,298,895 of CM060916.1, forward strand.
TTTTTACTCCACTATTCAATATATAAAAATCGAATTTTTACTTTGCTATTCAATATATAAAAATCGAATTTTTACTTTGCTATTCAATATACAAAAATCGAATTCTTACTTTGCTATTCAATATATAAAAATTGAATTTTTACTTTGCTATTCAATATATAAAAATCGAATTTTTACTTTGCTATTCAATAAATAAAAATCGAATTTTTACTTTGCTATTCAATATATAAAAATCGAATTTTTACTTTGCTATTCAATATATAAAAATCAAATTTTTACTTTGCTATTCAACATATAAAAATCTCGTCTTTCCTTGACTAAAATTCTGCCTTTCTTCTAAATAAAAATCGATCTTTCTTCAAATAAAAAGACTAATCTTTTTATATTTGCTAATTCATATAAAACAAACTAATTATATAAATGCTAATTATATAAAATAAATTAAAACAAAACTTACATACATCGAAGAAGGAAAGAAAAGAAGGAGCTTCGTTGTTGTCTTGTGGCTCAAAGAGGAAAAGAGAGGAGCTGGGGTCTTCACGTCAGTTGAGGAGCACGACGGGAGGTCGGAGCTGAAGAGGGGGGTGCGCGGGGTCTGGTGGGCGCCTAGGGTTTGGGGGGGATGCGCGTCGCTCTGGTGGAGGGGGGGGTAGCGCGTCAGTAGGAAGGGGGAAGGGAAATCGCGGCGGCGACGCTGCCTAGGGAAGGGGGGTCGCGATCGATTAGGCTAGGTTTTTTCTTTTTTTTCTTTCTGTAAACCGATTTTTGAATAGAGAGAGGGAGGTGAGGGTTTAAAAAAGGAATATATATATTATTTTATTTATTAAATTAATTATAAAAAGCAACTTTTATTTTCGACCACTAAACGAGACCCACCGCCTGTCATCCATAGCTAATTACCCCCATTCCGAACACAATGGGATATGTATCGTAGGATGATTCGATCGTTTCGATCAGTTTTCGTTAAAATCAACATATAACTCTATAAATTGAATTTGAACGCGCATTTCAATTTACCGGGGTCACGTACTAACTCGAAAAATTCAAGAAAAATATTTTCTAGCTTCGTATTGATGATACGGTCCTAACAAAACTAATTTCGTCGAATTCTGAGACCACTGGAAAACGGCCATTTTCCAGTCGATTAAAATCAACTGAAACTGGTCAAATGCGTTTTACTTCGCCACGCTCACATATTTATTCGAAAATTTATGAAAATTGGAATCTAGCAATAATTTGACGTCTCGGATCCAACAAAATTGGTTTCGTCGAAATCCGAGGTCGTTTGCAAAATGGCTATTTTTAGTGGCCGAAATTCCATAACGACTATTCTAAATTTTCAACTGGACATGACTTTTTATCCCCGCTATGAAATTTCAATTTTTCTGGTTCGTTGGAAAGATATTCTCAATTAGATTCAAATATTTTTTGTTTCGCTAAAATCCGGTTTATTTTGAATCCTGCACATTCATTTGAAGTTTGAAATCAAATTATCGAACTACCGTGCCATTTTCAATTCCTTTTATAATTATAAATATTTATATTCAAACGACGATCTATATAAATATATTCGTTCGAATTCCATTCAAAATAAATTTCTCGTCGTTATTATTTAAAATAATTCAATTTAAATAATCAAAATTCACTAAAATTGCCAAAATAAAAATTTTAAATTGGCTCAGATTTCCGGCAATTACAATCTCCCCCACATAAAACTTTTCGTCCCCGAAAAGGAACGAAGCCGAAAGTTGTTTAACAAACCAACTCAACTTCCAGTATTTTCACTACGGCTTAAGTTCTTTAACTTTTCAGTTTCTAAGAACTTTTCAAATTTTTCAAAAATTTGGCTAACACCCTAAATTTTCGAAAAATTTCGCCATAACCTCCCCTGCACCGGAAAAATCCCGAAATTGCCATACAGGCCCTCTGATCTCAAAAAGAAAAAGAAAAAGCCAAGCGGCTAGCCAATCGGCTCATAAAATCATCATCACCCAAACAAAACAGTAAATTATGGTAAACATGTACCTATTTGTCGGGCAAACAATTCTATTCCTCTTCTCTAGCCTCCTTGCTATGACCTGTTCAATGTAAGTACATGTATATGCAAGCAAATGCGAGAAATTTTCAATACACTCAATATTTGATACAATTCGACTAAAGGTTCAACATTTTAATTAATCAAACTATAATCAAACAACACAACCATCAATCAACTAGTTGATTAGTTTTTCAAATTCATAATTTTGATATATAGTCAAAAATCACATTTTTGATGTCAACTCACAACAATAAGCCCTATCTAATTTTGCTTCTCACACCAGCCAGTTGAAAATATATAGAAACCTCACTTTCGTCACTCGAACATAAATTCTAATGATGGAGCTCCATCATCAAAATCATCTCCGGGCGATTAGAATGTATTTCTATATCTATCCAGTATATTAAAATTTCAAATACACGTGGATCAGACGTATACGTAAAATCTTTATATACTGGATTGTCCAAATCAATATAAATAATCAAATACGAATAACTGATTTAAATTTCAAAACAAGATTTGTTTTCATTTTAAAAAATATACTCTTCACACTCGTTCTAAGATACTACTGATACCATCTCTAACGAGTCATTCCCATTGGATATTACTAATCCAATCTCTGATGAATTCTTTCGTATGGTTCTAAGTGTGCCTTGTTCTCTGATCATTGTAAACCAAAGCTCTGATACCAAGATGTTACGACTCGAACTTTCCCGGGAAGGAAAGAGGGGATAGAATTGAGGAAACGACACAAAGGAACTAGACAGAAGAACATTTCATTGTTAATTACAACAATTCATCAGCATACAGGAATATACAGAGTATAAACAAATAATATACATTATAAAATAACAGAGATTACAATACATTACATAGCAGCGGAAAAATAATACAATTAACAACTGAAAGAGGTATACGGATACAAAGCTTTCCGGATATCATTCCAGCTGTAAACCAGGTTCCTGTGAATACAAATCTGCAAAACCAAAACTACTAGCTGCCCGTGTCAAATTAAGGGCACCCAGAGTTTAGGTTAAAACAATAAACTCCAGGTCAGTCATGGGACTGGTGTGAGAACTAAAACAATTATTAATCTTTATTTTTAAAGTTAGGTAAATCAAGGGACCACGCCGTATAACACGGAACGGGTTTCCTCCCAAGAATACCAGTGCCTAAAACAACAGCGCAATGCTAAATAAAGAACAGTGAAACTATAATAAGACCCAGGTCCCATCACACAATGAAACACAAACTAGAGGATATGGTTTTCCATTATAATAGCCAAAGCATGCTTGATACGTTTAAAACAAATCATTTGATACTATAATAAGTGTAATGTTTAAAACAATTTCAAATCATAAGTATCAATTATAGACGGCATAAGCGCCCCATCCCAGTATGTCGCCATACTAGGATCTACAATCAAAACCGCAAATGACACTTATTTGGAAATTGGATTTCCATCTATGAACCGAGGCAAAAGATAGTCCTCTACCGAATTCGAGACTCTCTAGCCCGAGCCTCAGGCTGCAGCCGCAACTTCAACTAGGAGCCACAGGGCCGGTCCACCGATGTGGATTAAAATGTCTGAACACTGCGCTTCCCGCCCTTTGGGGCGTAAATGAGTCCAATGACCCTATCGGTCCCGGATCGACCGATATATCTGAGTGCCTCGCATCAGCAACAACCACATAAGTCAAACTCGTCAGGGCGTGTAAAACCACTGACGCCACTTCTAGCTAGAAAGAAACGCATGCCCTCCCTGGATCCTTCTCCCATTTTTGGTTCACAACCGGGGTGTGAGGCTCGCGAATTCACGTTACACAAAGCTATGCCACACAGGCGGTGCTTTGATCATCAACCACAAGACTTTGCTTTTCAACAGAAGCCTTGATCAATTGCCACTTAGGCATGCCACACAGGCAATTCACTCCATGCGTTTGATATCCATCAATATATAACCTCTGAGCTCGTACGTCTCAGAGAAGGGTGTTAAGCAAGAGAATAAATTCTCCACCGCCAAACAGATATATATTTAATAGAAATCAACCACACAGAATAAAATCCAATGTCAGACACATAGTCCATTTACAAGTTCGTTCTGGGTTTGAACGAAACCAGAGGCACCTAGTACCCCGCACATCCATCGATCTCCATGTACGTCTGGACGATCACTAACTAATTCCCTCCTCTTGGGTGTACGGCCCAATGAAGATCATCAGTAATCACCCAAACAACGTGAAGACCTCCAGTCTTCAACCATCGTCTTCATCTTCGACACCACGTCGAATTTGTTATTCAGAATGGGATAAACCCGGTCTTTCCGAATAGCTCGCGTATATAATAAACAAGTGTTACACTAACACAACATACGTCTCATTCCAATCCAGAATATTCTTTTATTTTAATATTCTTATACTTTGAGAAAGGTTCCCATTAATTTTATCAAAGATAAATTCTTTAAATTTATTCTTTAATCTTCTTTTGAATATCAATTCAAACTAGTCGGGATTAACGAACCACACTGGAGTAATCATTTATTTTATTTCCCAATCCCAACCTATTTATCCCATAAAGTAAAACTGGTAATACTTCATATTTAAAACCACGGTGTTATCGGTAAATTCAATTACCATTTCACGTTCAAATCTAATTAAAGATTTAACTATCGCTTGGAGTAAAACTAGTGATACTCCATTCTCAATCTTTTCAATCTAATTAAAGATTCATTAAAAATCCACTTAGTTTTAATCTTTAACTACGTTAAAGAATCAATGTCATTTAAAACATGGTTCACGATAAACCCAAAATCACATTCCATTAATTATCGGGTTAAAGAACAAGTGTTATTTAAAACACTGTTCACGATAAACCCAAAAATCAATGCTAATTCAATTCCAATTAAATATTATTTAATTGGTACACTTCATTAAATCTAAATAAAAAGATTTAATCTTTTCCTCAACTGGGCTTAAGAACAGTGTTAGTGAAGACACCATTCACGACAAACCCAAATTGCATTTGATATTAAATACAACGCTCTGAATAGAAAATATATAGGCTTATATTCAATATCAAATTCTACGACCAACAAATATCGTATTGGAAATAACAATATTAATATATCTTTCAAATTCCCATAACAATATCTGTATAATCACGAAATCCAATATCGAAATATTCCGAAGAAAATTTCGATTCAAATCCATTCCAATATAATTATTGGAAATTCTGGTTATCTTTAAAACCCTTTTCAAATTCAACTCATTTATTTAAAAATAAATAGAATTATAATTCTAGTTCAAAACTAGTTCATTCTGATAAAAATCTATTTTTTTCTTTTCAAATATGGAGCTTTTCATACCAATTCTTCACAAATCATTTCTTATGATTTTACACAAATTATTACTATTTTTAATAATTTTATCACGGCCCGAACTGTTGATTTCCATCAACGGCCATCGAACTGCACTTACATCGACCTTTTCCAAATTTGATTTGGACATAATTCAAAATCCAACCTTTCGATTTCAAATTTCTAATATTCGTTAGAAAGCTCTTTTCGATACGAACCCAACGGTTCCGGTTTAGGAGAATCCGACGGTCGGATCTCCCGCAATATCTATTCGAAGTCAATGATCGAAATTCACGAACTGCCGCGGCGCGGCGCGTTCTATTCAGGCCATTATATATATAGATTATATATATTTCGTAAATTTCGTTTTAAAACATATTTTACAAATCGTTTTAAATTCGTTTTTGAAAAGATTTCAACTTCATTTTCAAATTCAAATCAAAATTGAATTTTCCATTACAAATTCGTTTTAAATTCATTTCGAATTGATTTCAATTCAAATTGATCTCTAATTCAATTTCAATTCGTTTTCAATTCAATTCAATTTCAATTCGAGTTCATTTCTATTCAATTTCAATTCGAATTCATTTCTATTCAATTTCAATTCTAATTTCAATTCTATTCAATTTCAATTCGAATTTCAATTCTTTATATTCGATTTTGAAATCACTTTTCAATATTCATTATAAAAACGAATATAATCGATTTAAATATCGTTCACGTCAAAATGGCGTCAATCTAATCAACACGGCTTCATATATCCTATTTTCAAATATTCTATTTCAAATATTTCTTTTTCAGAACTGGAATGAGGCCCAATCAATTACCATATAATGTAAATTATATGGATTTTCTACAACACATGTATAAAATAACAACGATAAATAATCAACCATCATCCAGAGTGCATTCTACACTGTATAATCATCAAATATAAATATTTAACGCTTATGACAGTCTGTCAATCCATCGATCGACATACAACTAATTATTGGGATTAGTGTATGTCGTATATCATCCCAATACCCGTGTGAGGTTTCAAATAATCAAACACAGATTTTGTTTGTGCAGTTGGGCGATGTGTAAAATTTATCGTCCCAATCAATATCAGTCAAATGTGTGTATATAAACAAATCATTCGATTTGTTTATATTAATTTATTTCAAACACACGTTAGAAAATTCTCTTTTCAACTATAAAATATTTTTAACTATATAAATATTTTATTTCATTTCACATCACATCACACAATCAACTACACATCAAAATCAAACAAACAAGCATACAAGCCGTCCATGGTCTGTGGACGACGGGTGTTGGGTGCTACTAAACACCGTCTGCATCCTAGTATATATTTTAACTAGAAATAAAATAAAAGTGAGAAGTTCTCACCGACTAGCTAATCCAAACTCCACGACTCTTCTTATGTAGGAAATCTTCACCGTTTTCGCCCTTTTTTCACTTTCGTTGCCCGCTTTCACTACATATATTAAAATCACATTTTTATACCGCTATTCAATATTTAAAAATCGAATTTTTACTTTGTTATTCAATATATAAAAATCGAATTTTTTACTTTGCTATTCAATATATAAAAATCGAATTTTTACTCTACTATTCAATATATATAAAATCAAATTTTTACTTTGCTATTCAATATATAAAAATCGAATTTTTACTTTGCTATTCAATATATAAAAATCAAATTTTTACTTTGCTATTCAATATACAAAAATCAAAATTTTACTTTGCTATTCAATATATAAAAATCGAATTTTTACTTTGCTATTCAACATATAAAAATCTCATCTTTCCTTGACTTCAGACCTTTCTTCTAAATAAAAATCGATCTTTCTTCAAATAAAAAGACTAATTTTTATATTTGCTAATTCATATAAAACAAAATAGTTATATAAATGCTAATTATATAAAATAAATTAAAACAAAACTTACATACATCGAAGAAGGAAAGAAAAGAAGGAGCTTCGTTGTTGTCTTGTGGCTCAAAGAGGAAAAGAGAGGGGCTGGGGTCTTCACGTTAGTCGAGGAGCACGAGGGGAGGTCGGAGCTGAAGAGGGGGGTGCGCGGGGTCTGGTCGGCGGCTAGTGTTCGGGGGGGTGTGCGTCGCTCTGCTGGAGAGAGGGGGGTAGCGCGTCGGCAGGAGGTGGAGGGAAATCGCGGCGGCGACGCCGCCTGGCGGGGGGGGGGGGGGGCGTCGCGATCGATTAGGCTAGGTTTTTTTCTTTTTCTTTCTGTAAACCGATTTCTGAATAGAGAGAGGGAGGTGAGGGTTTAAAAAAGGAATATATATATATTATTTTATTTATTAAACTAATTCTAAAAAGCAACTTTTATTTTCGACCTTGAAACGAGACCCACCGCCTGTCATCCATAGCTAATTACCCCCATTCCGAACACAATGGGATATGTATCGTAGGCTGATTCAATTGTTTCGATCAGTTTTCGTCAAAATCAACATATAACTCTATATATTGAATTTGAACGTGCATTTCAATTTACCGGGGTCACGTACTAACTCGAAAAATTCAAGAAAAATATTTTTGAGCTTCGTATTAACGATACGGTCCTAACAAAACTAATTTCGTCGAATTCTGAGACCGTTGGAAAAATGCCATTTTCCGGTCGATTAAAATTAATTGAAACTGGTCAAATGCATTTTACTTCTCCACGCTCACATATTGATTCGAAATTTTTTGAAAATTGGAATTAAGCAATAATTTGACATCGCAGATCCAACAAAAGTGGTTTCGTTGAAATGCGAGGTCGTTTGCAAAATGGCTATTTTTAATGGCCGAAATTCCATAGTGACTATTCTGAATTTTCAACTGGGCATAACTTTTTATCCCCGCTATGAAATTTCAATTTTCCTGATTCGTTGGAAAGATATTCTCAACTAGATTCAAATATTTTTGGTTTCTCTAAAATCTGGTTTATTTTGAATCCTGCACATTCATTTGAAGTTTGAAATCGAATTATCGAACTACCGCGCCATTTTCAATTCCTTTTATAATTATAAATATTTATATTCAAACGGCGATCTATATAAATATATTCGTTCGAATTCCATTCAAAATAAATTTCTCGTCGTTATTATTTAAAATAATTCATTTTAAATAATCAAAATTCGCTAAAATTGCCAAAATAAAAATTTTAAATTGGCTTAGATTTTCGGGCTATTACAATCTCCTCCACTTAAAACTTTTCGTCCCCGAAAAGGAACGAAGCCGAAAGTTGTTTAACAAACTAACTCAACTTCCAGTATTTTCACTACGGCTTAAGTTCTTTAACTTTTCAGTTTCTAAGAACTTTTCAAATTTTTCAAAAATTTGGCTAACACCCTAAATTTTCGAATTTTTTTGCCATAACCTCCCCTACACCGGGAGCACCAGGAAAATCCCGAAATTGCCATACAGGCCTTCTGATCTCAAAAAGAAAAAGAAAAAGCCAAGCGGCGAGCCAATCGGCTCAAAAAATCATCATCACCCAAACAAAACAGTAAATTATGGCAAACATGTACCTATTTGTCGGGCAAACAATTTTATTCCTCTTCTCTAGCCTCCTTGCTATGACATGTTCAATGTAAGTACATGTATATGCAAGCAAATGCGACAAATTTTCAATACACTCAATATTTGATAAAATTTGGCTAAAGGTTCAACATTTTAATTAATCAAACTATAATCAAACAACACAACCATCAATCAATTAGTTCATTAGTTTTTCAAATTTATAATTTTGATATATAGTCAAAAATCACATTTTTGATGTCCAATCACAACAATAAGCCCTATCTAATTTTGGTTCTCACACCAGCCAGTTGGAAATATATAGAAACCTCACTTTCGTCACTCGAACATAAATTCTAATGATGGAGCTCCATCATCAAAATCATCTCCGGGCGATTAGATTGTAATTCTATATCTATCCAGTATATTAAAATTTCAAATACACATGGATCAGATGTATACACAAAATCTTTATATACTGGATTGTCCAAATCAATATAAATAATCAAATACGAATAATTGATTTAAATTTCAAAACAAGATTTGTTTTCATTTTAAAAAATATACTCTTCACACTCGTTCTAGGATACTACTGATCCCACCTCTAACGAGTCATTCCCATTGGATATTACTAATCCAATCTCTGATGAATTCTTTCGTATGGTTCTAATGTGCCTTGTTCTCTGAGCTTTGTAAACCAAAGCTCTGATACCAAGATGTTACGACCCGAACTTCCCTATGAAGGAATGAGCGTATAGAATTGAGGACACGACACAAAGGAACCCGACAGAAGAACATTTCATTGTTAATTACAACAATTCATCAGCATACAGGAATATACAGAGCATAAACAAATAATATACATTATAAAATATCAGAGATTACAATACATTACATAGCAGCGGAAAAGTAATACAATACACAACTGAAAGAGGTATACGGATACAAAGCTTTCCAGATATCATTCCAGCTGTAAACCAGGTTCCTGTGATATAAATCTGCAAAACCAAAACTACTAGCTGCCTGTGTCAAATTAAGGGCACCCTGAGTTTAGGTTAAAACAATAAACACCAGGTCAGTCATGGGACTGGTGTGAGAATTAAAACAGTTATTAATCTTCATTTTTAAAGTTAGGTAAATCAAGGGACCACGCCGTATAACACGGAACGGGTTTCCACCCAAGAATACCAGTGCCTAAAACAACAGCGCAATGCTAAATAAAGAACAATGAAGCTATTATAAGGCCCAGGTCCCATCACACAATGCAACACAAACCGGAGGATAGGGTTTTCCTTTATAATAGCCAAAGCATGCTTGATATGTTTAAAACAAATCATTTGATACTATAATAAGTGTAGTGTTTAAAAAAATTTCAAATCATAAGTATCAATCATAGACGGCATAAGCGCCCCATCCCACTATGTCGCCATACTAGGCTATACAATCAAAACCGCAAATGTCACGTATTTGGAAATTGGATTTCCATCTATGAACCGAGGAAAAATATAGTCCTCTATCAAATTCGAGACTCTCAAGCCCGAGCCTCAGGCTACAGCCGCAGCTGCACCTAGGAGCCACAGGGCCGGTCCACCAATGTGGATTAAAATGCCTGAACACTGCATTTCCCCACCCTTTAGGGTGTAAATGAGTCCAATACCCCATCGATCCCAGATCGACCGATATATCTGAGGCGCCTCGCAACAGCAACAACCACATAAGTCAAACTCGTTAGGGCATGTAAAACCACTGACGCCACTTCTAGCTAGAAAGAAACGCATGCCCTCCCTTGATCCTTCTCCCGTTTTTGGTTCACAACCGGGGTGTGAGGCTCGCAAATTCACGTTACACAAAGCTATGCCACACAGGCGGTGCTTTGATCATCAACCACAAGACTTTGCTTTTCAACAGAAGGCTTGATCAATTGCCACTTAGGCATGCCACACAGGCAATTCACTCCATGCGTTTGATATCCATCAATATATAACCTCTGAGCTCGTACGTCTCAGAGAAGGGCGTTAAGCAAGAGAATAAATTCTCTGCTGCCAAACAGATATATATTTAATAGAATTCAACCACACAGAATAAAATCCAATGTCAGACACATAGTCCATTTACAAGTTCGTTCTGGGTCTGAACGAAACCGGAGGCACCTAGTACCCCGCACATCCATCGATCTCCAAGTACGTCTGGATGATCACTAACTGATTCCCTCCTCTAGGGTGCACAGGTAGCAACCCGTATTTTTAATAACCTGTTATAACGTAAATCGAGGCAGAATTTTATTCTAAAATCTGAATCAAGGGAAACGGGCTATGCCATTGCGTTCGTCTCGGAAAAATACACGAAATAGAGTCCGAGTTTTCGGAAATCGGAGTCCGTATGACTAGATTAAGGCCCAACGAAGTTTTTAGAAAATTCCAAAGTAAAAACAGATTTCAAATTCAAGTTTGAATTTGGGAATTTGGGCCAATTTGGGCCAGGCGGGAAAGTTCCCACCAAAGTACCCAAGTCGACAGCCCTTTCGACTTGGGAGTCGACTTGGTTGGACCCAAGTCGACAGCCCTGTCGACTTGGCTGTCGACTTGGTCCAGCCGGGCTGTTTAGCCTGGTGCACCACCTTGGGTTTGTGTTGAGCTTGGGGGCCAGATTCGGTTTTCAGGGATGAGATTGGAACTGGGGTTTAATCCTATGGCCTAAAACACTTGCCTAATCTATAAATAAGACCCTAACCTACCCTAAATCATCATTATTCATTCTAGCAACTAAACTATGGCAAAATCAATCCTCTCATGGCCTCCACTCTCTTCATAAAATTTCTAAATAAATTTCTAAGTGATTTTCCATGCATACAAGTGTTTTCAAACTTGTATGAGCATCATTAGCTTGCATTCAAGTCAAGTTTCTATATTTACATCATAAAGAAAGAGTTTTGATCATTTTGGCTCAAGGGTTTTTATGTTAGAGCTTGCATTTTGGGTCTAATTGGTTGCATAAGGGCTTTGTCATAGTTTTGAGTGTCTTCGTAAGCATTGTAAGCCCTATTCCTTTCATACTTAAACTCTAAAGTTAAATGTATGATACGCAAGTTTGCCATGATATGCAAGTTTACTATGATGTGATATGCAAGTTTACTATGATGTGTTATGCAAGTTTACTATGATGTGTTATGCAAGTTTACTATGATGTGTTATGCAAGTTTACTATGATGTGTTATGCAAGTTTACTATGATGTGTTATGCAAGTTTGATATGCAAGTTGTCATAGGATATGCAAGTTATGTTATGTAAGTTTGATATGCAAGTTTGTCATATGATATGCAAGTTATGTTATGCAAGTTTGTGTTGAACATTTTGTTCATGCTATCATGTTATGCAAGCTTATCTTGGGTTTATGAACATAAAGCTTCAAGCTTTATGCTAAAGGTTGCATTTTGGCAACATGTAAGTTATCATATCCCTTATGATAACTTGCATGTGAGGCTAAATGCGAACTTATGGCCATTTTTACATGTCATTTATCACCATGTATCACCAATATGCTAAGTTTGGTTTTATGCATGCTTTTGAGGCCTAATGCGAGTATATGAACATATGTACATTTCATATGCCACCATGTTGAACTTGTGGCTTCAACACCTTTATGTCATGAGTATGCCAAGTTCCCTCTTTCCATCCTTTATGCGCTATTGTGATATGTAAGCGATGGGATTGCGTTTGGGGTTGGGTAAACTTAAAAGACATAAAAACATAAGCTTGGGAATTTACCTATTAAGTTAGGTCTACCCATTGGGAATTTACCTATTAAGTTAGGTCTACCCAATTGCTTGAAAATTTGTAATATGTTTTGGAAACATGATGGACATGACACTTAGAAAAGATAAGTGTGACCAACTCGAGGTTGGGTTGAGTTTGTAGCGTAAACCTACCCGGAACCGACCGGCTTAACTAGTTGCTACAAACAATAGGACCCAATGTGAGAAGTTGGCCATGTTGTACCTTGAACCCGAGTTTAGACCAAGTTGTGGTGTAAAGCTACCCGGACCCGCCCGGCTTAACTAGTAACCACAACAAAGTCTAATGTGAGAGGTTAAGGCGCATTAATTAATTAATGCCTCGTGATTAGGGTTAAGTCATGGTCCACTTAATACTTAACCAATTTGGGCTTGGTAGATTAATCAGGGTTAAGTCGTGAACTCATCGTTACACTTAACCAAGTTAATCCATGATTATCAAGAGGGTTAAACTGTACTTAACCCACTAGAAAATTCTTGCAATGGGGGCCCACTCCAGTAGTAACCCCAAGTTTGTATCATTAAAACCCTAGGGGCTAGGCTAGGGAGGGGGCACAATTACTGGGCTGGGGGTAAGCGACCAAATAAACCACGGCCGGGTGGTACGGCGATGTAGTTCCGGACGGACTATGGTCGTGCAAGTAGTCCGTGTTTGGAGAAGTCACCCATGGGTACCAGTAGATCGAGACTGTGCACTCATGTTTATGGTGTCCAGGGGTTGGCACCCTAGGGCTTGATACACCCGAAGGGTGGACCCGGCACAGTTCGACTACAATCATGTTATTGGGCCGTATTGACACCAACACACGACTAGTTAGGCTTATAGGGAGCCGATCGACTAGACCGTTGGGTGGGACCTTCTGTTAGGGTCACTTCATGTTATTGGACCTCGTATGAGGGTCACTTCATGTTATTGGGCCAAAGCTTGGGCCAAGGGATCAATACTTGTTTATTCAAGTCATGTTAGTTTGCTAGTACACCTGTGGTGCAAAACCTTAAACCTGATTATGCGATGACACCTTTATCTACCTTGTCAGTTAATCCTCATGCTAGTATGTTGTCATCTTTATGTTCATCCCTGCTGCTCATGCCAGTTAACTTTACCAGTTTACATTGATTGTAGTAGGTCTTACTCAGTCTTTTTGAATGACCTGTTTTCCTTTCGCCTCTTTTCTTCCGTTCCCCCCACCCCAGGTTCTCAGGGAGGGAATATTGGAGCTTAGCTGGATTTCTGCTCGCTTGCTTGGGGGATTTTAGCTCATGTACGGTCTTGACATGAAGCTAGCTATGGTTATCACTTATTTTGGGGATAGTACTTATGTATTTCAGTTTTTCAGAAATGTTGTTTTTATCTAGACTTGTGTATTTGGAAAGTTGACATTATGTTGTACCAGACTTGTTTTGAAATGGTTTAAAATCTTCCGCTGTTTTATCTATGTTATTTACTCTGTTTACATATATACATATGTTCTTGTTCTGCCTTGATATATCATTATGCATGTTTACCTGATTCAAACGCCCCTCCAAAGTCAGAGTGCTTGCAAGAGCCACCCTGGCGGAGGTGGGGTGTTACATTTGGTATCAGAGCATATGGTTTACGAGAAGGAACAAAAAGGTTTTTAAAACTTTTGGAAAACTATTTTCAAAACAAAGTATAAAGTATTTTCCAAAGAAAAGTCTAGTTTATTTTAAAGGCTATTCCCCAAAAAGCCATTAGCAAAATTCCCTCGTTTTTTTTCTCCATTCTGAATCTATCTTTTTCTTCGTTTCAGTATAGCCAATAACTTTGCTATTCCGGAGGGAGTACACGTACCTGTTTGGTATAGGAGATTTTTGGAGGCTAGGGCGACCGAAGCCGGCCCCGCAAATATTACTCCTCCTCCGGTTGTTGATGTTCCTCCTCCTCCTGTCGCTGAGGTTCCTCTTCCTCCTCCCCCTCAGCATCCACAAAAGGATTTCGCGGAGATTTGCAAAGACTTTAAGGCGATGGGTTGCAAGAATTTCTTTGGAACCGAGACTTATGTAGAGGCAAGGAATTGGTTGAAAGAAACCGAAGATCTTTTTGCCTTCTTTGATATAGATGACCGTAGGAAGGTTTTATTAGCAGTATGGTTGCTAAAGGAAGAAGCTGCACGTTGGTGGGTGGTCACCACTGCTACTAGGCCAATTGAGACTTGGGATGACTTTCGGGGAAAGTTTGGACTAAGGTTCCTATCACTGAAGCAAGGGGACATGACTATTAGGGAATACATAGATAAGTTTAATCAATTGGCTTGGGTCGGTTTAGACTTGGTTAACACAGCTCAGAAGAAGGCCCTATACTTTGCTCTAGGATTAAACGAGCCATTACATGGTTTAGCCATGACTCATGTACCCTTGGGGGCAACTTTCGAGAGCTTGGTGAATATGGCCCTACTCAATGAAGAGAATAGGAGTGACAAGAAGGAGATCAAGATGAATGATACTCAAGCCAAGAAGACTGATTCCCAGTGGAAAGGAAATCAGGGTAATCCAAGCAGTCAGAGCAGTCAAGGCAATAAGAACAAGAACAAGAGTCAAGGCAACAAGGGGAACAACAACAAGGGCAATAACAAAAAGGGAAAGTGCTATTATTGCGATTTAGTTGGGCATCTTATTAAGGACTGTAGGAAGAAGAGAAGGAAATTGGGTGGGTGCTTTAACTGTGGAGCAATGGGGCACTTCACTAGGGATTGCCCGAAGAAGCAAGGGCAGGGCCAGGGTCAGACCCAGCGTGCTGGACCTTCGGGAGGGCAAGTTCATGCTCTCAATACCGCTCCAGTTCCCGATCGAGGTAGTGTTTCTGTGAAAGTCTTGTTTACATTTCTGATTTTCCTGTTCGTACCTTGTTTGATTTTGGTGCATCGCATAGTGTATTTTATCTGATCTAGTTGAAAGTTTGCACCTAAGTACTAGTCTAGTTAATGATCCCGTGTGTGTTTCAAATCCAATTGGGGGTGCCGCCCATTTGTCTATTATCTATGTGGATTTGAAAATCTCTATCTTAGTGTAGAGTTCTCGTGTGATGCTTATATTCTCGGTTTCATAGGGTATGGGTTGATTTTTGGGCATGGATGGGTTGTCCAGTTTTGGAGCCATCCTTGATTTTCTTTTGGGCATAGGGTTGTGAGGCTCATGACTCGCCTCGGTAATACCCTAAAAATTTCTAGTAACCCGAATCCTTCAACTCGTCTATCGATAGTTTGCAATCGGTGAGGGTGGTCCGAGAATATCCTGATATCTTGGGAGAAGTGAAGGGGGTTACCCCTAAACAGGAGATAGATTTTCGCATTTATCTGGTTGATAATGCAAGATAGTTTCGTGGCCGGTAAGGCACATGGTCCCGTAAGACGGGAGCTAAGTAAGCAAGTGAAGGAGTTGCTTGAGAAGAACTCCATTCGATGAAGCGTTTCCAAGGAAGGTGCTCTAGTAGTATTCGCTACTAATGTGGACAGTGCGCTTCGCCCGTGTGTTGGTTATCGTGAGTAGAACAAGAGGAATAGACAACCATTACCAAGGATCGATGATTTGGTTGATCAGCTTGTGGGAACATCTGTTTCCTCTTGATCTTGCTACTGGATTCCATCAGCTCTGGGTAGCTGATGATAGTATAGACAAGACTGCGTTCAGAACTCCAGATGGATTCTTAGAATGGCTGGTCATGCCATTCGGTTTAACTAATGCACCCGCCTACTTCGTGGACCTGATATGTAGGGTGTCTAGGGAGTTCCTGAACGAGTTTGTGGTGGTCTTCGTAGATGATATTCTGATCTTCTCTAAGGATGAGGAAGAGCACGCAAGGCATCTCGTGGAGGTGGTGGATACGCTTAGAGCGCATCTGTTGAAGGCCAAGTTCTCCAAGTGTCACTTTTGGAGAAGGGAAGTTAGATTCTTTGGGCATCTAGTAGCTAAGCAGGGCTTAGCGGTGGATCCCGCTAGAGTGGTCGCGGTTCAAGACCGGAAAATCCGACGAGGACAATTAAAATAAGAAGCTTTCGCAGTTTAATTAGTCAGTTAGCATCCCTTGAGTTTAGACCTACCCTTCTGGATCAAGTAGGGACTTCGCAGAAAGAAGACCCGTAGTTAGTCGAGATCATGGACAAGTTGACTAGAGGCGAGATGATAAGTCACCTCGCTATAGATAACAAGGGATGGCTAAGACGCAATGAGGGAAAGAAGGTTCTTGAAGATGCACATCACCCGAGGAGGTGGCCGAGTTTGTCCCAAGGTGCATGTTGCTCCAACAGGTTAAAGGCCGAGTCATAGACGCCCGGTGGGCTATTATATCCATTGGAGGTCCCCGCAATGGAAAAGGGAAAAACGTCACGAAGGATTTCGAGGATGGACCGCCTAGATCAAGAAAGAGAATACGAGCATGTGGGTCATAGTAGGTAGACTCACGAAAAAGAGCGAAAGGACTGCATCATAGCTAGCGACAGTTTACTTTCAAAAAATAAAGAGGTTGCACGAGGTTCCCTAAAGTATAGTAGTAACCATGACTCAATCTTCACTAGCCAGTTTTGGGATAGTCTACGGGGAGTCATGGGCGAGCAACTGAATCTAATCACGGCCTATCATTCGCAGGCGGATGGTTCATTTCGTTCAAGCATGAGTTATAGAAAATCACGTTGGTAAGAGCAATTGGCAACGTGGATTGGTATTTTCAAGAAAAGTTATGCTGCGTGGAATACTTTGTAGTAAATAAACGAGATCCAGGATTCACTAGTGAATTTTGGAGAGCTTGCATGAAATCCTGAGGTCATGGTTATGTTTAAGCCAAGAATGATAGAAGAGTAAGTGAAAGAGGAAGACGAGAGGTGACAATGAAATGGGTTCAACTCATATTTGGAAATAAGAGTTAAGAAGCTAAGAAATCATGAGGTAAAAGACGGTCAAAGCACAGTGGAGTTAAGCTCAAGGAAACGTGACTTACAAGATTGAAGGCTAGATACACGCATCATATCTCTTTTTAAGAGTATATTCTTGATCCTTGTTTTCCTGTGGAACTTACTCGCATGTTATCTTTTACATATATCCTCTCGGTCCCATTCTCGATCCCATTTCTGTTGTAAACTCCATAAGGGGGTATGACTCCTCGGTTAGCAATACATGTTAGGGTTTGAAGGGGTCCGTTAGGTTGACCAAACCCTTTGGGCTTTTATAGAATATGGGTTGGATTGGGAAGGGATTTCTTGTAATCTGAAAGGAGTATATCTTGCTTATCTTCCCGATCTCTTTGTAGCATATCTTTGCTATCCATGATTATCTAGTTTATCATGGTGATCTTGTCAATGGAACCTTAGGTAGAAACCCTTTGGATGAAACATGTGTTTGAAACATGTTATGCTTGATGGTTGCAAGTGGTTACTCGTGGATGCATTATACACGTTAGGCACTAGATCGGCTCACACACTCCTCATATTGCATATGCATGAGTGTTTATGCTTATTCATGGATGAAAATATTTGTGTTATCACATGGATGTTGCATATGGGTGTATGTTATGTGCACACATATAGATGTTATACATTATGTTGAGAAATGCATACATATGGATTCATTTCACTAACATAATTTGCATTGATGATATTTGCATTAGATAAGTACATATACACACACCTTTGCATATGTTCATACAGCATTTAGAATCTTGTAAGGACAATGATTGCTCGTGGATGATGTTTTGAGTAGATGGATGATTGGATGGTAGGATACGTTCTTCCTAACTTGAAGATTTCCGGGACGAAATCCTTTAAGGAGGGGAGAATGTAACAAACCGTATTTTCAATAACCTGTTATAACGTAAATCGAGGCAGAATTTGATTCTAAAATCTGAATCAAGGGAAACGGGCTATGCCATTGCGTTCGTCTCGGAAAAATACGCGAAATAGAGTTCGAGTTTTCGGAAATCGGAGTCCGTATGACCCGATTAAGGCCCAACGAAGTTTTCAGAAAATTCCAAAGTAAAAACAGATTTCAAATTCAAGTTTGAATTTGGGAATTTGGGCCAATTTGGGCCAGGCGGGAAAGTTCCCGCCAAAGTACCCAAGTCGACAGCCCTGTCGACTTGGGAGTCGACTTGGTTGGACCCAAGTCGACAGCCCTGTCGACTTGGCTGTCGACTTGGTCCAGCCGGGCTGTTTAGCCTGGTGCACCACCTTGGGTTTGTGTTGAGCTTAGGGGCCAGATTCGGTTTTGAGGGCTGAGATTGGAACTAGGGTTTAATCCTATGGCCTAAAACACTTGCCTAATCTATAAATAAGACCCTAACCTACCGTAAATCATCATTATTCATTCTAGCAACTAAACTATGGCAAAATCAATCCTCTCATGGCCTCCACTCTCTTCATAAAATTTCTAAATAAATTTCTAAGTGATTTTCCATGCATACAAGTGTTTCCAAACTTGTATGAGCATCATTAGCTTGCATTCAAGTCAAGTTTCTATATTTGCATCATAAAGAAAGAGTTTTGATCATTTTGGCTCAAGGGTTTTTATGTTAGAGCTTGCATTTTGGGTCTAATTGGTTGCATAAGGGCTTTGTCATAGTTTTGAGTGTCTTCATAAGCATTGTAAGCCCTATTCCTTTCATACTTATACTCTAAAGTTAAATGTATGAAATGCAAGTTTGCCATGATATTCAAGTTTACTATGATGTGATATGCAAGTTTACTATGATGTGTTATGCAAGTTTACTATGATGTGTTATGCAAGTTTACTATGATGTGTTATGCAAGTTTACTATGATGTGTTATGCAAGTTTATTATGATGTGTTATGCAAGTTTGATATGCAAGTTGTCATAGGATATGCAAGTTATGTTATGTAAGTTTGATATGCAAGTTTGTCATATGATATGCAAGTTATGTTATGCAAGTTTGGGTTGAACATTTTGTTCATGCTATCATGTTATGCAAGCTTATCTTGGGTTTATGAACATAAAGCTTCAAGCTTTATGCTAAAGGTTGCATTTTGGCAACATGTAAGTTATCATATCCCTTATGATAACTTGCATGTGAGGCTAAATGCGAACTTATGGCCATTTTTACATGTCATTTATCACCATGTATCACCAATATGCTAAGTTTGGTTTTATGCATGCTTTTGAGGCCTAATGCGAGTATATGAACATATGTACATTTCATATGCCACCATGTTGAACTTGTGGCTTCAACACCTTTATGTCATGATTATGCCAAGTTCCCTCTTTCTATCCTTTATGCGCTATTGCGATATGTAAGCGATGGGATTGCGTTTGGGGTTGGGTAAACTTAAAAGACATAAAAACATAAGCTTGGGAATTTACCTATTAAGTTAGGTCTACCCATTGGGAATTTACCTATTAAGTTAGGTCTACCCAATTGCTTGAAAATTTGTAATATGTTTTGGAAACATGATGGACATGACACTTAGAAAAGATAAGTGTGACCAACTCGTCGTGGGTTGAGTTTGTAGCGTAAACCTACCCGGAACCGACTGGCTTAACTAGTTGCTACTAACAATAGGACCCAATGTGAGAAGTTGGCCATGTTGTTCCTTGAACCCGAGGTTAGACCAAGTTGTGGTGTAAAGCTACCCGGACCCGCCCGGCTTAACTAGTAACCACAACAAAGTCTAATGTGAGAGGTTAAGGCGCATTAATTAATTAATGCCTCGTGATTAGGGTTAAGTCATGGTCCACTTAATACTTAACCAATTTGGGCTTGGTAGATTAATCAGGGTTAAGTCGTGAACTCATCGTTACACTTAACCAAGTTAATCCATGATTATCAAGAGGGTTAAACCGTACTTAACCCACTAGAAAATTCTAGCAATGGGGGCCCACTCCAGCAGTAACCCCAAGTTTGTATCATTAAAACCCTAGGGGCTAGGCTAGGGTGGGGGCACGATTACTGGGCTGGGGGTAAGCGACCAAATAAACGACGGCCGGGTGGTACGCCGATGTAGTTCCGGACGGACTATGGTCGTGCACGTAGTCCGTGTTTGGAGAAGTCACCCATGGGTACCAGTAGATCGAGACTGTGCCCTCATGTGTATGGTGTCCAGGGGTTGGCACCCTAGGGCTTGATACACCCGAAGGGTGGACCCGGCACAGTTCGACTATAATCATGTTATTGGGCCGTATTGACACCAACACACGACGAGTTAGGCTTATAGGGAGCCGATCGACTAGACCGTTGGGTGGGACCTTGTGTTAGGGTCACTTCATGTTATTGGACCTCGTATGAGGGTCACTTCATGTTATTGGGCCAAAGCTTGGGCCAAGGGATCAATACTTGTTTATTCAAGTCATGTTAGTTTGCTAGTACACCTGTGGTGCAAAACCTTAAACCTGATTATGCGATGACACCTTTATCTACCTTGTCAGTTAATCATCATGCTAGTATGTTGTTATCCTTATGTTCATCCCTACTGCTCATGCCAGTTAACTTTACCAGTTTACATTGATTGTAGTAGGGCTTACTCAGTCTTTTTGACTGACCTGTTTTCCTTTTGCCTCTTTTCTTCGATTCCCCCCCCCCCCAGGTTCTCAGGGAGGGAATATTGGAACTTAGCTGGATTTCTGATCGCTTGCTTGTGGGATTTTAGCTCATGTACGGTCTTGACGTGAAGCTAGCTATGGTTATCACTTATTTTGGGGATAGTACTTATGTATTTCAGTTTTTCAGAAATGTTGTTTTTATCTAGACTTGTGTATTTGGAAAGTTGACTTTATGTTGTACCAGACTTGTTTTGAAATGGTTTAAAATCTTCCGCTGTTTTATCTATGTTATTTACTCTGTTTACATATATACATATGTTCTTGTTCTGCCTTGATATATCATTATGCATGTTTACCTGATTCAAACGCCCCTCCAAAGTCAGAGTGCTTGCAAGAGCCACCCTGGCGGAGGTGGGGTGTTACAGTACAACCCGATCAAGATCATCAGTAATCACCCAAAAAACGTTAAGACCTCTGGTCTTCAACCACCATCTTCATCTTCGACACCACGTCGAATTTGTTATTCAGAATGGGATAAACTCGGTCTTACTGAATAGCTCGCGTATATAATAAACAAGTGTTACACTAACACAACATACGCCTCATTCCAATCCAGAATGTTCTTTTATTCCAATATTTTTATACTTTGAGAAAGGTTCCCATTAATTTTATCAAAGATAAATTCTTTAAATTTATTCTTTAATCTTCTTTTGAATATCAATTCAAACTAGTCGAGATTAGTGAACCACACTGAAGTAATCATTTATTTTATTTCCCAATCCCAACCTATTTATCCCATGAAGTAAAACTGATAATACTTCATATTTAATACCACGGTGTTATCGGTAAATTCGATTACCATTTCATGTTCAAATCTAATTAAAGATTTAACAATCGCCTGGAGTAAAACTGTTGATACTCCATTCTCGATCTTTTCAATCTAATTAAAGATTCATTAAAACTCCACTTAGTTTTAATCTTTAAATGGGTTAAAGAATCAGTGTCATTTAAAACACGGTTCACGATAAACCCAAAATCGCATTCCATTAATTATCTGGTTAAAGAACAAGTGTTATTTAAAACACTGTTCATGATAAACCCAAAAATCTATACCAATTCAATTCCAATTAATTATTATTTAATCGGTACACTTCGTTAAATCTAAATAAAAAGATTTAATCTTTTTCTCAACTGGGCTTAAGAACAGTGTTAGTGAAGACACCATTCACGACAAACCCAAATCACATTTGATATTAAATACACGGCTCTGAATAGAAAATATATCGGCTTATATTCAATATCAAATTCTACGACCAACAAATATCGTATTGGAAATAATGATATTAATATATCTTTCAAATTCCCATAACAATATCTGTATAATCACGAAATCCAATATCAAAATATTCCGAAGACAATTTCGATTCAAATCCATTCCAATATAATTATTGGAAATTCTGGTTATCTTTAAAACCCTTTTCAAATTCAATTCATTTATTTAAAAATAAATAGAATTATAATTCCAGTTCAAAACTAGTTCATTCTGATAAAAATATATTTTTATCTTTTCCAATATGGAGCTTTTCATCCCAATTATTCCCAAATCATTTCTTATGATTTTACACAAATTATTACTATTTCTAATAATTTTATCAAGGCCCGTACAGTCGATTTCCATCAACGGCAATCGAACTGCACTTACAACGACCTTTTCCAAATTTGATTTGGACATAATTCCAAATCCAACCGTTCAATTTCAAATTTCAAATATTCGTTAGAAAGCTCTTTTCGATACAAAACCAACGGTTCCAGTTTTAGGAGAATCCGACGGTCGGATCTCCCGCAATATCCATTCGAAGTCAATGGTCGAAATTCACGAACTGCCACAGCGCGGCGTGTTCTATTCAGGCCATTATATATATATATATATATATAATATATATAACATATATAGATTATATATATTTCGTCGATTTCCTTTTAAAACGTATTTTATAAATCGTTTTAAATTCGTTTTCGAAATGATTTCAACTTCATTTTCAAATTCAAATTAAAATTGAATTTTCCATTACAAATTCGTTTTAAATTCATTTTGAATTGATTTCAATTCAAATTGATCTCTAATTCAATTTCAATTCGTTTTCAATTCAATTCAATTTCAATTCGAGTTCATTTCTATTCAATTTCAATTCGAATTCATTTCTATTCGAATTTCAATTCTATTCAATTTCAATTCGAATTTCAATTCATTATATTCGATTTTGAAATCACTTTTCAATATTCATTATAAAAACGAATATAATCGATATAAATATCGTTCACGTCAAAATGGCGTCAATCTAATCAACACGGCATCATATATCCTATTTTCAAATATTCAATTTCAAATATTTCTTTTTCAAAACTGGAATGAGGCCCAATCAATTACCATATAATGTTAATTACATGGATTTTCTACAAGACATGTATAAAATAACAACGATAAATAATCAACCAACATCCAGAGTGCATTCTACACTGTATAATCATCAAATAAAAATATTTAACGCTTATGACAGTCTTTCAATCCATCGATCGACATACAACTAATTATTGGGATTAGTGTATGCCGTATATCATCCCAATACCCATGTGGGGTTTCAAACAATCGAAAATAGATTTTATTTGTGCAGTTGGGTGATGTGTAAAATTTATCGTCCCAATCAATATCAGTCAAATGTGTGTATATAAACAAATCGTTCGATTTGTTTATATTAATTTATTTCAAACACATGTTAGAAAATTCTCTTTTCAACTATAAAATATTTTTAACTATATAAATATTTCATTTCATTTCACATCACATCACACAATCAACTACACATCAAAATCAAACAAACAAGCATACAAGCCGTCCATGGTCTGTGGACGATGGGTGTCGTGTGCTACTAAACACCGTCTTCATCCTAGTATATATTTTAACTAGAAATAAAATAAAGGTGAGAAGTTCACACCGACTAACTAATCCAAACTCCACGACTCTTCTTATGTACGAAATCTTCACCATTCTCGCCCTTTTTTTACTTTCGTTGCCCGCTTTCACTACATATATAAAAATCACATTTTTATACCGCTATTCAATATATAAAAATCGAATTTTTACTTTGTATTCAATATATAAAAATCGAATTTTTACTCTGCTATTCAATATATAAAAATCGAATTTTTACTCTGCTATTCAATATATAAAAATCGAATTTTTACTTTGCTATTCAATATATAAAAATCGAATTTTTTCTTTGCTATTCAATTTACAAAAATCAAATTTTTAACTTTGCTATTCAATATATAAAAACCGAATTTTTACTTTGCTATTCAATATATAAAAATCGAATTTTTACTTTGCTATTCAATATATAAAAATCGAATTTTTACTTTGATATTCAATATATAAAAATCGAATTTTTTACTTTGCTATTCAATATATAAAAATCAAATTTTTACTTTGCTATTCAATATATAAAAATCTCGTCTTTCCTTGACTAAAAATCCGACCTTTCTTTTAAATAAAAATCGATCTTTCTTCAAATAAATAGACTAATCTTTTTATATTTGCTAATTCATATAAAACAAACTGATTATATAAATGATAATTATATAAAATAAATTAAAACGAAACTTACATACATCAAAGAAGGAAAGAAAGAAGGAGCTTCGCTGTTGTCTTGTGGCTCAAAGAGGAAAAGAGAGGAGCTGGGGTCTTCACGTCAGTCGGGGAGAACGAGGGAGGTCGGAGCTGAAGAGGGGGGTGCGCAAGGTCTGCTCGGCGGCTAGGGTTTGGGGGGGTGCGCGTCGCTCTGGTGGAGAGGGGGGGGGCGTGGCGCGTCGGCAGGAGGAGGGGGGAGGGAAATCGCGGCGGCGGCGCCACCTGGAGGGGGTCAGGATCGATTAGGCTAGATTTTTTCTTTTTTTTCTTTCTGTAAACTGATTTCTTAATAGAGAGAGGGAGGTGAGGGTTTAAAAAAGGAAAATATATATATTATTTTATTTATTAAATTAATTCTAAAAAGCAACTTTTATTTTCGACCTTGAAACGAGACCCATTGCCTGTCATCTATAGCTAATTACCCCCATTCCGAACACAATGAGATATGTATCGTAGGCTGATTCGATCGTTTCGATCAGTTTTCGTCAAAATCAACATATAAATCTATATATTGAATTTGAACGCGCATTTCAATTTACCGGGGTCACGTACTAACTCGAAAAATTCAAGAAAAATATTTTCTAGCTTCGTATTGACGATACGGTCCTAACAAATCTAATTTTGTCAAAGTCTGAGATCGTTGGAAAAATGGTCATTTTCTAGTCGATTAAAATCAACTGAAACCAGTCAAATGCGTTTTACTTCGCCACGCTCACATATTGATTCGAAAATTTATGAAAATTGGAATCTAGCAATAATTTGACATCGTGGATCCAACAAAAGTGGTTACGTCGAAATCCGAGGTCGTTTGGAAAATGGCTATTTTTAATGGCCGAAATTCCATAGCGACTATTCTGAATTTTTAACTGGACATAACTTTTTATCCCCGCTATGAAATTTCAATTTTTCTGATTCGTTGGAAAGATATTCTCAATTAGATTCAAATATTTTTGGTTTCACTTAAATCCAGTTTATTTTGAATCCAGCACATTCATTTGAAGTTTGAAATCGAATTATCGAACTACCACGCCATTTTCAATTCCTTTTATAATTATAAATATTTATATTCAAACGGCGATCTATATAAATATATTCGTTCGAATTCCATTCAAAATAAATTTCTCGTAGTTATTATTTAAAATAATTCAATTTAAATAATCAAAATTCGCTAAAATTGCCAAAATAAAAATTTTAAATTGGCTCAGGTTTCCGGGCTATTACATTAGGTTTCTGAATCCTTGCAGTCCCTCGGTTATTCTAGTTACTTTTGTTATTCTGATTATCCAGTTCCGGGTTATCTGGTTATTATGGTTATCTCTTGAGAAACAATCCCAAGCAATCGTTGGCTTTCGTTAGAATTCAGGCTTTGGTCCTATGGTTAATGCGATCCAGTGTGATCGTGGCTCTTCAGTTTTCTGGTTATTGGATTTTCTTCAAACTTCTCCTAGCTTTGATTTAGGACCTCTTGGATTTCTGGTTTACTCATAAAATACATCTCCTTTTGGTCAAAGGAAGATATGTTTTGGTTGGCAAAGTGTTGACCAATTTTTGACAAAGCAGTCACACATCATGATTGTGGTAAGTTACTCACTCAAGTCTCGAGAATATAGTCAAAAACAGAAAAGATTTGGCCTAGGAAGCGAAGCATTTGGAAAAAGGTTGGAAATATCGTCGATCCGATCAGCTCAAAATATTCCATGGTAAAAATACGTGATCGAATCGGTCTGATCAGCTCAAAATCCTTGATCGCTCCAGTCCAAGCGCAAAGAAAAACTTATGAAAGGAAAATATTTTGGTTTTTGGCAAAACCAGTATTGGTCACTCAATAAATGATGATCAACGTGGTACGATCAAGGAAAAATAGCTACGCAACTCGATTTGAGAATTTGGCAAGTTCACAGTTTGGAACTTCAAAAAGGGGCGATTGACTCGCAAAAAGCATCACAAACAATATGTGCTCCTCTTCCTTGGCACATCTTTGAATTGGAAATGTGAGATTTGAAGGGCTAGGATATGAAAATGGGCAATTCGAAATCCACTTATGGCATCAGGAGACGATGCGATTTTCTCATATGCACAGCGTGGATCTGTGAATACGGTTTCATAGTGTTGAGGCGAATGCGAAATCCTTGGATCGCCCAGGGATTCGATGTGAAGGATTTGGCAAGGAGAAGAAGTGGATGGATCACCAACTTTCCCTTGCACGACTTGGGGTGATCACACTTCTTCGTGATCCGATTTCACATCATGGCCAGGAATGCAAAAATCACAAGAACTTGGAAAACTCAAAAATCGCATGTAGATCAATCCTTCTCGCGTGATCACCTCGTGATGATCACCAATTTTCAACATTGCAATCAGGATGCAAAATTTTGTAGAGAAGCATGGGCTTTTGGCTAAGATTTCGAGATGCAAATTTCACATCCCCTCGGGATACAAAATTCGGGCTAACGCCTCAAAACTACACTAATATTTACCCCATTGCTTGGCATTCCAAGGAGTTAGCATTTTTCAACTATGGCATAAGTTATTGAAGCTCCAAGACACCATTAACGGCTTCCATGGCGATTCTCATGGCTTTGGACTTCATCTTGGACTTGTAAACTTCACATAGAAGTTTGCCTTCGTCATTTGGCATCCAATTGGACTTTTGGCTTGCCCTTGGACATCTTGGCAATTTTGGACTTTCTTGGACATTGGTGTTCACTCAAACACACTTTGACTCAATGAAGAAGAAGGTTATTTTGGTCAAAGTTATGTGTAACAACCAGAATTTAACAAATAAGAATTATTTAGTGGATTAATTAATTAAGGATTAAACTAATGAAATAAATATTAATTAGAAAAATATTAGGAATTGAGAAAAATGGATTTCACCGTTGAGTGCGCTACAAAATGATGATTCAGATAGACTTTTAGTTTGCGTGAATTAGACGAGAAATGAACAAGTTATATCAATCAAAATTTGAAATTAAATCAGAGAATTAAATAAATAAAGCAACGGAAAATGGGTGACCCATCCCTTAACTAGGTCGGCACATGTGTCAACCCAGGGGTGGACCCATATCTAAGGCAAGTCCACCCACCTTCGAGCCTAGTCCTAGATAATTCTTTCTGATGTATTGCTGATGTGCATTATACAGTTTAGATTAAAAAACTAATATATAATGGCCTAAAATATAAAATACAATGAACTTGGACAATAAATCTAATGAACTTGGACAACTAGCTCTTTTATAAATATACTACTAACCCTCACTCTTTCCCCACACCTATTCTTCTTCATGTTCTTAGCGTCCACTGTATAATGTTCTGAAAATAAAATTGTGGAAAAGTCTGGGTGCTATCAAATTACAGATCAGAAAGGATATTTTTCTTTTACTTCTTTTTCAAAGTCCTTTTTCTGGATCTACAATTATTTTATGTGAGTATTACTGTGAGCATTAGATTTCTTCTAAGTTGATGTTAAAATGGATACAATAGTTGTCACAATGATTACTAATCTAAATGAAAAGGATTTCGAAAATAAAATATATTGAATATGAAAGTTACAGTGTTTATAAGTTCATATTTTACGTGTTCTTATTCATTTTAATTACTATCAATTAACTTTTCTTTTTCAGTTATTATTTGTTTATATGTACTTTCTTCTTCCTTATTCCCTTCTCTGTCATTGTTTTATTTTATAGTCTTGTAATGCCTAATAGTTCATTGTTTTCATTTGTGAGCTTAAATCCATTTCTTCTTTTTTCCTTTGTTTTGTACTAAGCCTAGGCCAATGAGAGCCTAGGATTTTACTGTTAGGATTTCTTAAAATCAGAATAATAGGTAATATTAATAAGGGGATTTTAGGTGTATTAAAAATTGGTAATACACGGGCTATAAATGGGATAAAATAGAGAATATGTTCATGTTAATTTGAGAAACATTTTAATTTGTCTTTGACATTAATTTAGAGAATATGTTCGTGCTAATTTGAGAAACATGTTAATTTTTCATTGACCTTGATTCAGAGAATATGTTCTTATTAATTTGAGAAACATGTTAATTTGTCACTTACTTTAATTTGGAGATTATGTTCATGTTAATTTGAGAACCATGTTAATTTGTCATTTACATTAATTTAGAGAATAGAAACATGTTAATTTTCATTGACATTAATTTGGAGAATATGTTCATGTTAATTTGACATTAATTTAGAAAACATATTCATTTGTCATTTATGTTAATTTGACTGTAAATGGGGAAAAACATGTTCATTTGGCATTAATTTTGAAAACATGTTAATTTGACATTAAATTGGAAAATATATTCAATTGACATTTATATGGGGAAAACATGTTGAATTGTCATTTATGTTAATTTGACATTAAAATGGAAAATATGTTCGTTTGACTTTAATTTTGAAAAACATGTTAATTTGACGTTGATTCGAAAAATATGTTAATTGTCCTTAATATGATATTAAGTAACATGTAATTGGGAAACATGTTAATTACAACAAATCGCACTTAATTTGACATAAGTAACTCGTATCAGGAAAACAAGTTAATTAAAATGAATTGCACTTAATTTGACATAAAGTAACCTGAATTTGGAAAACATGTTAATTGAAATGAATTATATGTAATTTGACATTAAGTAACATGTATCTGGGAAACATGTTAATTGAAATTAATTTTACTTAATTTGGCATTAATTAACCTGTATAGGGAAAACATGTTAATTGGAATGAATTGTACTTAATTTGATATTAAGTAACATGTATCTGGAAAACATGTCAATTGGAAAGAATTGTGTTAAACTATACATTAAGTAAAACGAGAACCGGAATAAGATATACTTTATTGAATATTAAGTAAATTATAATTTGTGTCTGTAAAACATTTAAGCTGGTATCTGTCTAGCTTGGGGGATGGGTTGTATAAGGATTACATTTAAATAGAAATGTTACATACAACCTCAAAATATAAAATAGGTTTATATTAATCTTATTAATGAACACAAACCATCTAAGTTAAACCTAACTTATTAGTAAGCAACGATGTCCATTCTACTGTTAAAATATGTGGGGACCCTTAAAATCCTAGTTAACTTGGAGGCCAAGTCCAGGGGTAGCTTGTCTCAATATGCTATTTATTCATCTATCTGGAACCAATATTAATCAGTATCCTCAGGTTATCAAACAAGTCTCGCACAAGGTAGAAACTAGGGCATGCGTTACTTATGGGTGATTGTAAGAGGTTCAAATTTTGGAGGTGGTTACGGGTGCGTTTCGGCAGAACCATTGGCATGCATTGTTTCAATTGGGGAAGAAAAATGTTGTAACATCGGCGGATAAGGTTGTGTCTTTCTAGTTGATGGGTTCAGGACTGATATCCCCAAATGCCATAGCTAGCACATGTTTTTTGTATCCATTTTGCGAGCCGATCAATGGGTAGCATTAGGAAATTCCTTCCTGGCTAGTTGTTTCTGTCTGAATCTGTAGAAGAGCAAAACAATCAATTTGTCAGATCTGATTACTATTGTTGCTGCTATCATCGTTGTCATTTTCATAAGAATAGTCAGTCCTTATTATTAGTTCATATCAGTTATTTTTCGCCTTTAGATATGTATAGAAACTTACCCTTTATGACACTAGAACCACTATGTAACGACCCGCATTCTACGTATCAAAGGATCGTAGAATATATATTTCATTTTCATACGAATTCGTACGGTCGTATAACTTTAGGTAACGACTAATGGGATCATTTCCAATGTTCAAGATTTTTTCCGATTTTTAAATGATTGTTTTGCCCCCTAGTGAATATTTCTTTTCCTATAACTTTTGATTGGTAAGGAGTTTTAACCTAAAATCATTTCCATTAGATCCGGATGATGGTTTACCTTTCCAAAGAGTGGTCACACTTGTCAAACGAGCTTATTGTTTGGGAGATATGGCTGAATTAAGGTTTAGAAGGTGAAAAACAGCTTAATTGGGCTTAGCCGGGTGATTAGCAGCCAGGACCATTGGGGGATTTCGGGATTAGAGCTATATGAGGACTGATAAGGGTTAGAGAAACCTTTTCTTTTTCTTTTTCCAGCCGCCACTTACCTCTCTTCAACCTTAACAATGGCCTCCACTTTCTAAATTTACCCCAAATCACTGTTTAATCAGGTATTAGCCTAATCTACATCAAACCATGGCAAATTAGCATAAAATTTGGGAAAGAGCTGCTGGAATACATAGAGATTCAACCAAAATTAGAGATAATTTCGGACCTATAAATTATTTATGGAACGCATTAGCTGTCCGCTCTCCGGTTGGGCAGTAAGTGTCGGAGAAGGGCAATCACTCGTTCTTAAAATAAAACCAGCATTCTTAAGACCAAAGAGTCGGGCGGAAAAATGGAGAGAGATCTCTATTCCTGGTTCTCCTGTAGTTGGATTCTCCGGAACTATAAGAATCCTTAGAATGAATGGGATTCCAACTAATTAGGGGTGATCAGTGTTAATTAAAGAAATTATACATAATTAAATTCTAGAAAAATGTTTCGAAATTCATAAATATTATTTTAAGCCTCTGTTAGAAATTTGGGTTAATTTGGATATGTTTTGCAAATCTTATCACTAGTTATTTTTAAACATGATTAAGGGAAAAACATGGCTTTTGGGTATGTTTGATCCACTTTGACGTGTTATATTGTTGTTTTGGTGTTTATGGTCGATTATACATGTTGCTATGACTGTTTGGAATGATTTGTGATTGCATAAAAAAGTTAGATTGGTCAAAAATGCCATTGAATGGCGAAAACAGCTCGCTGGACAAAGCGCAAGAAATATGCAGGGAATCGGATCCAATATGGTTCCCCGAAACCACCCACTCGTGGAGCACCCCATGACTCTGATCATCTCACCAGAAGAAGGAGTGCACAGATCGATCTAGCTGGGAAAGCATGACCCGAACCAATGGGGTCATCACGAACCGACCCGCCTGAGTGAAGGAGCTGACCCGAACCGCCTGATAGCCACGAACCGGAGGAGTTGCTCAGCACGACCCGAGCCGAACTTCTTATAGTCCATGTACTGTGTTTGCACACCCAAACCGAGCCATGGAGCTACCCCAACCCGTAGAGTATGACATGAATGGATTGGTAGCCACGAATGCACAAAACTGAACCGATGATGGCTGGAGCATTTATCTCGACCGAACCGAAGATAAGAAGAATGACCGAACCGATCTGAAGGAAACCAACAACCCGAGATGCAAAGGTAGCCCAAATAGGAAGTAGTACTCAGGATCCAGTTGGGAACCAATGAGTTAAATCCATGATTGGGATTTGCTGTTGGACGTGTGCAAAAGGGTTACCGAGGTTTATAGCTTTGATTCTCCACTAAGAGATGGATATTGGCTATGGATTAGTGTAGTGGGGTTGTTATGACTCCATGGGTCAAAGTGATCATAGCAAGGCTATGAGCCAGTGCAGAGGAGTGTTGTGACTCCATGGGGCAGTGTGGACATGGAAAAGCATTAGTGGTTACAGATCAGTGCAGTGGGGGCCTCACGACTCCATGGGGCAGAGTGATCGTAACAAAGAATTGGTTGATCAAAGTGGTTGGTATCATATGCTTTATGCACTGAGTGAGAGATGTGAGGATGGTTACTATGATTGATTGTTTGACATCACTATGACATGCACACTCCCTTCGCCGTATCTTTACACCATATGTTAGTGTCACCTTAGAGTATTATTGTACATCTTGTGTGCTAACTCTTTGGTTGCAGGTCCAAGTTCAGGTATGGTTATGTATACCTATTATTGTTCTTTTTTGCTTCTTATCGCTCATACCTGATTTTTGTCCGACCCAGAGTTTTATGTCTCTCCTTATTACTCTGGGTGCTCTTAAACGGGCAGACTAGAGACAGGTTAGGTGGTATGCACGAGTAGCTGTACCAGAGACGAGCAGGAGGCTTCCACGTATGATATATATAGATATTCTCCCTGTGTTGTTGCTGGTCACTACATTAGCATTGGTAGTGCACCTTTTTCTTTGCTTTAGAGATAGTATGTTGGTGTTGTAATAAGCTGTATTTTGAATTTCCGCTGCTATGATGATTATGGTTTTGTTTTCAGCTTATGCAATATCTAGCCTGTTTTATGTCAAGTATGTTATTATTATATTATATTCCATGCACTGTGAGACATTCTACAGGTTTCTTGTTAGTTCACCGTTAAGTTTTCCTTTCTTCTGACGACTATCCCGTGATAGTTGGATGTCGGCACAAAGCATTTCATGGGAAATGTCAGCTTGTTCGTGGCGGGCTGTCACACTTGGTATCAGAGCTCTAGGTTGCGTAGTTAACCTTGGGAAAGACACAAGGAGAGATGGTACGTATACGAGAGAATGTGTTTGTGATATTTTGGTTTTCAAAAAATATATATACACTATTAGTATGTCTAAGGATGGTGTCGCACTGCACTGGCACCACTGAAGAGATGGTTAATCGTTTTCTCCTTACAGATTGAAAGATGAGCCGACATATGAGGGGTACTGGTAGAGGAGCTAATAATGGGAATGTTCTTGATAAGACGACGATGTTCACTGACTTCATGAGAGAGATTCTTAGAGATATGCAAGGAGCAGTTCCTAACTTTGTAAGGACTACACTAGTCTTGGTGGGAAGCCGTTCCACGGAACGGAATCGGCTACAGAATTTCAGGATTGGCTTGATAGTTGTGAGCGTATCTTCGTGGATCTAGGAATCAAAGATGCGATGAAGAGGAAGCTAGCATTGCGTCAGCTGAAGGGATGGGCTATGAATTGGTGGAAAGCTATTGAGGAAGCTACCCCTGAGTATCAAGTTACTTGGGTTTAGTTTAAGGCCCGATTCAGTGATAAATTTATCCCAACGCCCAGAAGTCAGAGTTTTTTAGGAAGTTCTTGGAACTTAAGCAGAACGGTAGGACAGCTCGCAGTATATTGTTGAGTTCGATACTTTATCGAAGTATGGATTATCCCTTTTTGACACTCCGAAGAAGAAGAATGAGAAGTTCATAACAGGCTTAGATCAGTACTTGGGAGAAAGGCTTATCAACCATATTGATGAGACTATTGAATCGATTGTTGGAAAAGCATTGAGATTAGAGAGCCTTTATCCTAAACCCAAGATTGAAGTCATTTTTGCATTTGCAGAGGGGCCAAAGTCACAGACATGTGGTGGAGGCAAGAATAAGTCTCAGAATAAAAGGAAGCAGAGTTAGACCAAGGATGGTCAGAAAAAGAAAGACAAGAAAGATGTTGAGTGCTTTAGCTGTGGCAAGAAGGGAAATTATGCTAAAGTATGTCGAGCAAAGCTAGAGGACAGGAAGTGCTTCAACTGCGACCAAGAGGGACATCACAAGGATAAATGTCCGCAACTACCCAAAGAGAAGCAGATAGTGAAAGCATATGCTATTAGTGTTGTTCCTTCATTGTTGAATTCCCCAACTGCGGCGGAGAAAGGAAAGAATGTCGTCATTCAAGGTATGCTTTTGTTTTATGATGTTCCGGTCTGAGTATTGTTTGATAACGGGGCTTCCCGTTCCTTCATATCTAGTGACCTGGTAGTTAGTTTGAGATTGGACTATGAGATAGTCGATAGACCTTTAATTGTGACGAACCCGATTGGTTGTTCGACTAGCCTTAGTATGATTTCTCGAAATGTGGACTTATCGAGATATAGATGTATGTTTGCTAATGATTGCTTTGTTTTGGGCTTTACTGGGTTTGGCATTATTTTGGGAGTCGATTGGCTCCAAAGATATCGGGTGGTGGTAGATTGTGAGGGATTGTCGGTCACTATTAGGGAGGATGATGGGCAGAGGGTAGTGTTTGGTGGCCTACCTAGTGATAAGGTGATGGCTAGTTTTCTAAATTCCCTTGACATCCTGTAGGATGTGTTAGTAGGAATTCCCAATGTTGGCCAGTATCCGGATATCTTCGAGGAAATGACCGGACTTCAACCACACCGAGAGATTGAGTTTCGGATTGATTTAGTGAAAGATGTCAGACCTATAGTGATGCTACTTTGTCGTATGGTACCAAGGGAGCAGCGAGAGCGCGGGGTGCAAGTGAGCGATCTTTTGAAGAAGGGATTTATCAAAAGAAGTTTTTCTGAGTGGGGAGGACCGGTTGTGTTTGCTACCAAGGCAGATGGTTCCCTTCGATTGAATGTGGATAACTTTGAATTGAATAAGGCGACGACGAAGAATAAGTAAACTCTACCACGGATAGATGATTTGTTTGATCGGTTGAGTGAAGCGAGAGTGTTCTCCCAGTTGGATCTCGCGACAGGTTTCCATCAGCTTACGGTGGAAGTTGAGAGTATAGCTAAACTGGCATTTCGGACGCCGTCTAGATTCTATGAGTGGTTGGTCATGCCATTCGGGTTGACCAATGCACCAGCATATTTTGTGGATCTTATGAATAGGGTATTCAGAGCTCAATTGAATAAGTTTGTTCTTGTGTTCGTGGATGATATCTTGGTTTATTCGAGGACAGAGGAAGAACACAAGGAACGTTTAAGGATAGTGACGGAGGTGTTGAGAAGACACCAATTGAAAGCAAAGTTTTCTAAGTGCCACTTCTGGAGGAGGGAAGTGAGATTCTTGGGCCATGTTGTTTCAGAGAATGCTATTGACGTGGACCCTGCGAAGGTGGCTATGGTACAAGATTGTTCTAAGACCAAGAATGCAACGGACATAAGAAGTTTCTTGGGATTATCTGGATATTATCGTAAGTTTATCTAAGGCTACTCCAAGATAGCAGCACCATTGACTCAGATGACCAAGAAGAATCAAGCTTTTGTTTGGGATGAAAAGTGCGAGAATGCATTCAAGAGTCTAAAGGAAAAGTTGACGCGTGCACCAGTGTTAGTTATTCCTAAAGGGAATGAAGAGATGATAGTATACACGACGCATGTGGTACCAGACTAGGTGTTGTGTTGATGCAAGGAGGTATGGTTGTAGCTTATGCAAGTCGGCAACTGAAACAACATGAGAAAAGATCCCTACCCACGATTTGGAATTGGCAGCGATCGTGTTCGCGTTGAATATGTGGAGACATTATCTCTTGGGAGAAAGATTCAAATTGTTTACCAATCATAAATCATTAAAGTATCTCTTCTCTCAGAAGGATCTAAATCTCCGACAGAAAAGATGGTTAGAATTCTTGGATTCCTATGATTTCGATATCGCATATATGCCAGGAAAGGGCAATGTGGTAGTCGATGCATTGAGTAGAAGACAAGCCAGGTTAGGGGCTATGTTTCTTGAATGGAAACAACTGGAGTATATTGCAGGATACGATTTCAGACCAAAGTGTGAATTGGATCCAGAGATGCTAGAAAGTTTGATGATTAGACCCACTTTGATTGAGCGCATTGGTTCCAGTCAGAGGGACGATCCTAACTTATTAGAAATCATCTCCAAGTTAGAGATGGTTATCGATGAGGAGATGGACAACTATGGGCTTGATCGAGATGGATGGCTTAGAAAGAATGGAAGATTAGTTGTGCCCAATGTCAATGGATTGAGAGTTGAAGTGCTTAGAGAGTGTCATCACTCAAAACTAACCATACATCCCGGTGGTAACAAAATGGATCGAGATATAAAGCAAACCTACTACTGGGAAGGAATGAAAAGAGACGTTAGGAAGTTTATATCCAAATGCACGAATTGCCAACTAGTTAAAGCTGAGAA
Source organism: Allium sativum (assembly GCA_030737875.1). Taxonomy (NCBI): domain Eukaryota; kingdom Viridiplantae; phylum Streptophyta; class Magnoliopsida; order Asparagales; family Amaryllidaceae; genus Allium; species Allium sativum. The sequence goes on from CM060916.1 coordinate 42,335,512, forward strand.
AAAGAATCCTAGTGGTTTATTGCAACCATTAGAAGTTCCCGAATGGAAATAGGAACAAGTCTCAATGGATTTCATTGATGGGTTACCAAGGACTAGATCGGGTCATGATAGCATTTGGGTGATTGTGGACCGATTGACCAAGAGTGCGAAGTTCATACCCGTCAAGTCGAATAGAACTGCAGCTAAGTTAGCAGAACCATATATGAAGGGGGTAGTGGGTTTTCATGGAGTACCCAAATGCATTGTGAGTGACCGAGATCTGTTGTTTACTAGTGGATTTTGGAAGGGCTTACAAGAGGCTTTAGGATCAGAATTACATCTCCGTATCGCGTACCGTCCTCAACCGACGGTCAAACGGAGAGGGTAAACTGTATATTAGAAGATCTCTTAAGAGCTTGTGTACTGGATTTTGGTGGATCATGGGATAATCATTTGCATCTAGTAGAGTTTGCATATAATAACAGTTATCAATCAGTATTGGAATGGCTCCATTTGAAGCTTTGTACGGAAGACCGTACAACTCACTATCATCTTGGTTAGAAACCGGTGAGAAGTTTGTGCTTGGGCCAGATGTGATAAGGGAAACTTTAGACAAGTTTAAGGTTATCCAACAACAAATGATGGCTTCTCAGGATAGGCAAAAGAGTTATGCTGATAAGAGGAGAAGGGATTTAAAATTCTCCATTGGCGACTTGGTGTTTGTCAAGATTTCTCCGTTAAGAGCGTGATTCGATTTTGTAGGAGAGGTAAGTTAACACCAAGATTTGTTGGTCCATTCCTAGTTCTCGAACAAGTGGGGAATTTAGCATATAAAGTTGAGTTGCCAGACAAGATGGAGGGAGTTCACAATGTATTTCATGTTTCCCAGTTACGGAAATTCGTGCACGACCCCAATATGGGTATTTCACCTGATAAGTTGGATGATATCGAAGTAGAACCTGATGCGGTTGGGAACCGCAAGCTGATTCGTATTGTTGAGCAAGATATGAAGAAACTTCGAAGGAAAGCGGTAAATCTAGTCAAGGTTCAGTAGGGCAGGGATGAGAATGACTGTACTTGGGAGACAGAGGAGAGTGTTAAGGAGACGTATCCAGAACTCTTTGCCTGGTAAGGTTTTCATTTCGATTTAGTCTTTCTGCATGCTAGGATAGGCTTGTTTCGTATGTTTGATTGCGAGATATGGCTGGTAGGCATGCGGGGCCCATTGGTTGTTTCTTAGTTAAGGAATTTCGGGTGCGAAATTTCTTAAGGGGGGAGAGTGTAACGACCCGCATTCTATGTATCGAAGGATCGTAGAATATATATTTCATTTTCATACGAAGTTGTACAGTCGTGTAACTTTAGGAAATGACTATTTGGGTCATTTCCAATGTTCATGTTTTTTTTTTATTTTTAAATGACCATTTTTCCCTTAGCGAATCTTGTTTCCCCCATAACTTTTGATTGGTAAGGAGTTTTGACCTGAAACCTCATCCATTAGATCTGAATGATTGTTTTCGTAGAGTGGTCATACTTGTCGAACAGACTTACCGTTTGGGAGATATGGCTGAATTAAAGTTTAGAAGGTGAAAAACGGCTTAATTGGGCTTAACCGGGTGATTAACAGCTAGGTCCATTAGGGGATTTCGGGATTAGAGATATATGAGGACTGATTAGGGTTAGAGAAGCCTTTTCTTTGTCATTTTCCAATCGCCACTTACCTCTCTTCAACCCTAACAATGGCCTCCACTTTCTAAATTTACCCTAAATCACCGTTTAATCAAGTATTAGCCTAATCTACATCAAACCAAGACAAATTAGCATTGAATTTGGGATAGAGCTACTGGAACACAGAGATTCAACCCAAATCAGGGATACTTTCAGATCTATAAATTATTTGTTGCTAAGGTGAGTGATTAGCATTATTTCTACACTAATTACGGCTAATTAGGGGTGATTAGTGTTAATTAACGAAATTATGCATGATTAAATTTTGAAAAATTGGTTAGAAATTCTTAAATATTATTTTAAGCCTCTGTTAGAAATTTGTGTTAATTTGGATATGTTTTGCAAATCCTATCATTAGTTATTGTTAAACATGATTAAGGGAAAAAATTGGGTTTTGGGTATATTTGATCTACTTTGACGTGTTATTTTGTTATTTTGGTGTTTATGGTTGATTATACATATTTTTATGACTGTTTGGAATGATTTGCGATTGCATAGAAAAGCTAGATTGGTCGAAAATGCCGTTAATTGGCGTAAGCAGCTCGCAGGACAAAGTGCAGAAAATATGCAGGGAATCGGATCAGATTGGGTTCACCGAACCCACCTGCTCGTGGAGCACCCCATGACTCCCACCTGCTTGCCAAAAGGAGTGCACGGACCGATCTAGGTGGGAAAGACCGACCCGAACCAATGGGGTCATCACGAACCGACCCGCCTGAGTGAAGGAGCTGACCCGAATCGCCTGATGGCCACGAACCAGAGGAGTTTCCAAGCACGACTCGACCCGAACTGCTTGGTAGTCCACGTACTGTGTTTGCACACCCGAACCGAGCTATGGATCTACCCCAACCCGAAGAGTATGACCTGAATGGATTGGTAGCCACGAATACGAACCAAGGATGCACAGAACTGAACCGATGATGGTTGGAGCAATTATCTCGACCGAACCGAACCGAAGATAAGAAGAATGGCCAAACCGATCCGAAGGAAACCAATAAATCGAGATGCAAGGGTAGTCCAAATAGAAAGTAGAACTCAGGATCTAGTTGGGAACCAACGAGTTAACTCCATGATTAGGCTTTGCTGCGGGACGTGTGCAAAGGGCATATTGAGGTCTATAGCTTTGATTCACCACTAAGAGACGGATATTGGCTATGGATCAGTGCAGTGGGGTTGTTATGAATCCATGGGTCAAAGTGATCGTAGCAAGGCTATGAGCCAGTGTAGTGGAGTGTTATGACTCCATGGGGCAGTGTGGATATGGCAAAGTATTAGTGGTTATGGATCAGTGCAGTGGGGCCGTCACGACTCCATGGGGCAGGGTGATCGTAATAATGAATTGGGTGATCAAAGCGGTAGATATCATATGCTTTATGCACTGAGTGAGAGATGTAAGGGTGGTTGCTATGCTTGATTGTTTGACATCACTATGACATGCACACCCATTCCCCGTATCTTTACACCATATGTTAGTGTCACCTTAGAGTATTGTACATCTTGTGTGCTAACTCTTTGGTTGCAGGTCCAGATTCAGGTATGGTTATGTATACATGTTATTATTCGTTTTCGCTGCTTATCACTCGTACTAGACTTTTGTCTGACCCAGAGTTTTATATCTCTTCTTATTACTCTAGGTGCTCTTAAACGGGAATACTAAGGATAGGTTAGGTGGTATGCACGAGTAGCTGTACCGGAGGCGGGCAAAAGGCTTCCACGTATGATATATATAGATATTCTCCCTGTGTTTTTGCTGGTCACTACTTTGGCATTGGTAGTGCAACTTTTTCATTGCTTTAGAGACAGTATGCTGGGGTTGTAATAATTTGTATTTTGAATTCCCGCTGCTATGATGATTATGGTTTAGTTTTCAGCCTATGCACTGTCTTGCCTATTTTATGTCAAGTATGTTATTGTTATATTTTATTCCATGCGTTGTGAGGCATTCTACAGTTTTCCTTGTTAGTTGACCATTAAGTTTTCCTTTCTTCTGATGACTGTCCCGTGCTTGTTGGACGTCAGCACATCGCATTTCGAGGGAAATGTCAGCTGGTCCAAGGTGGGCCGTCACACACTATTTATTTGTTTTACTTAACTTAATAGTTGAGTTGGTAATCATAGAAGCTCATCAGGCTTTATCTCTGGCCCATTTCCTTTTTTTCCTTCCTCGGGCTTACAGGGAGAAAGTATATAGTTCAGATTTCTTTGTTGATTTTGTCAGATGGGTTTGTGCAAAAGTTGGATCACATCCTGTTCTCTTTCCAAAGTTAGGCTATATCCTATTGACTATTTGGGGATAATGTTATTTTACTCTGATATACTATTTGAATGGGATTTTGAGACATGACATTTTGTAACTGTTTGGTTAATTGAAACAAAAATGGTTTTGTATTTAAAAATGAATGTTCTTCTTTCATGGTAAATTTATATTCTTATGTCTTATGAAATCTTGGTCTCTGCAATGATTTATATCTTTGTACCTACAATGCTTTATAATTTCTTAATGAAATCCTCATATTGGTGACATCAATGAATATGGGGTGTTACATTTGGTATCAGAGCCTAAGGTTACCAAGATCACTGAAGTTTTGTTTAAAACGAAAACATGTTCAAAAGATGGTTAAAGAGAAATGCCTTGCAATTAGGAATTTCTATAAAGTAGATTATCTTATAATATGGAAATAAATTTTCATACATTTACAATAACCAATCAATTAGGAATAACCAAAACATTCTAAAATGTAAATTTTAGGATGACAAGTAATAGATCAATATGAGTATACAATGTCCAAAGGACTATAAGGAACACATAAATATAAATAAATTGAAAGTTAAGAGAAAATTGTAGAAGGCAAGGATTGGTGGAATAAAGAAGGTATTTATCTTTAATTCTTGCTAGTTTTCCTATTTTGTTTATGAATATTTTGTCTGTTTTCCTTTGATGTATTGCCTGCGTAGAGCCATATCCGTGATAAGTTGAATCTTGTAGAACGTCTGTACTGTAAGCTTAATGCGGTAGTCCTTTACAGATAGAGTAAATCCCCGAGGGTTTTATGATAACACCAGTGAATGTTTTGTACTTAGGCCCAGTTGTAATTTATGAATCCTGTAGGGATCAACTTGATTATCTTTTTATTTGTGGTGAGTCAGGGTTAAAACTAAAATCTTGATGTTTCGGGCATTTCCGGGTATGGATTTGGTTGCCAAGATTAAGCCTTATATGACATATTGATTTACAATGAGGATCTAAATTACGAGCCTGAAATATGGCGTGGGCTATAATATGACATATGGACTTATAGGGAAAAGTTACGGCCCTAATATCTGTTAAATATTTCTAGCGGCTATTTTGACTGCAAGAAGGAGATGGTTGGGTAAGTCATGCAAAGGACTAATTTTTGAGACTTCTTGCGACCCAAAGGGTCAGTCAGGTTGATATTCCTATTTTTTCTTAGTGCATCTGTTGGCAGTATCGGTTTAGTTCACTTTGTGCTATATATATTTTGATTACAATAAGAGATTGTAAGATTATCTCTAGGAGAGAGTTTGGTTTTTGGATCCATATTTGTGACAATCTTAAATTGTAGCATTTTGTATAAAGCACATAATTTTGCAAGTATAAGTGAGAACTTAGTTTCATGGTTATAACTGGAATCTTTTCTAGCTAGGCAATTGTGCTATAAATGGATTGGAATATTTTACTCCCTAAAAACTATCTTTTGAAAAGAATGATATGACTTTTATGTTGAAGCCTTCTTCATGTATTTTAATGAAGTAATTGAACTTCAGTTATAATGGAAACGTTTTCGGAAAAGCCAAGTAAAATAATTGTTGAAATAGTTGTTATACTTTTTTGGCTTTTTGGAAGTTTAAAAATTCATTAATGGTTATATTTTGTAAACCCAAGAAATTTTATGCGAGATTGTATCTTAAGATTGAATAGGAATTCACCATTTGTTAAGATATATTTTTGGGATTTGATACTCACTAAGATTTTTTCAATTGGAGAATATATGTGGATTTTAGGGGTTCCAACTAAATCTTAATATGACAATAGAATTAACGGAAGCAACATGTTTAGTTAATGGATAAAAGAACATGGAAATTCCAAATGAATAATTGTGTTGCAGGACAACAACATAACAAGGAGGTGTTTTATGGAGACTTATTGAACCACTTTAGGTCGAAACCCGTATGTATAAACTTTAGAAATAGGAATTTTGAAAGACTAATGTATTTTGACATGAATATTATATTTTGGGAATTCCATAAAAGCAACTATATATGTATATATTTCAAAAAAAAAAATTGTACCTGAAATTTTTCCTTATTAAAAATTTTCAGACAAAGTTTTGAAAAATCATATATATATATATATGTGTGTGTGTGTGTGTGTATGTATGTATATAATATATATATATTTATATATGAAGTAGGGTGGTAATTAAATCTTTATGGGGTTGGACAATATAAGTTGAATGAACCAAGGAACGAGACGGGTAAGGAAGAAAAATGCGACTTTATTTGTAAGATTAAGGTAAGCTTTTGGATTAGTTCACCTTAGATAATTCTTCCTAAAGTAACTAAGATGATGATACAGAAGAACTGCATTGAGGGATTCAAGTTTCTTACTCATATTCTTTTGAAAAGTATTTCCTCTTTGATATTTTATTAGTAGCTTCTTCCTTTGATTGGTTGAAAGATGTGTTTGAAAAAAGTTATTTTTGATGGTTGCAAGCGGATGCAAGTGTTTTCTAGTGGATGTATATATACACACACACAGCACTAGATTAGGGAATGACTGAAATAGAACACTTACATATTGCATATGGATGTGTGCGCATTTTAATTTATTTTCACTATAGATGAAAAAATGGTCCAATCATCACTTGCATATTGCATTTTGTTGAATGTTTGTTGCACATATATATAATTTATATGTACTATTATGATTATTTTGCATATATTTGATGCTTGGCATAAACATAATTGCATTAAGGAGGTCGACTAAATCAGTAGACTGCATGATTTTCGCATTAAGATTAGGGACATTTACAGGATACCTTTACGCATGTTCGTACAAAATATTAGAAATTCTAAGAACAACAGATGTTAGTGGATGATGGTTGAGTAGATGGTTGATAACTTTCATAACATTCTTTTAGCTTTGGAGATTTTGGGGACAAATTACTTTAAGAAGGGGAGAATGTAACAACCCAAATTTTTAGTAAACAGTAATAATTTAATGGATTAATTAATATGGATTAAACTGATAAATAAATATTACAAATATTGGGAACTAAGCAATATGGATTTCACTATTGCGTCTGTTACGAAATTCTGTTTCGAGTACATTGTTATTTTGCGTGAATCGGACGACAAATGAACAAGTATGATCAATAAAAGTATGAAATTAAATTAGAGAATTTCGTAAATAAAGCAATGGAGTATGAAGGACACAACCCTTAACTGGATCGACACCTATGTCGACCCGGGGGCCGGCACATAGGTCGACCCAAGTCTACGGCTGGTAGACCCACCTTCGAGCCGGGTTCTGGATTATTATTTCTGATGTATTGCCGATGTGTCTTCTATTGTTTAGATAAAAACCTAATATCTAATGTCCTAAAATATAAATATAAAATAAAATGAACTTGCACAGTAAATCCAATGAACTTGAAAACCTAGCTCTACCGTAAATAGACTACTAACCCTCACTCTTACCTCATACCTATTCTTCTTCACCTTCTTAGCCAACACTGTATAATGTTCTAAAAATAAAATTGGTGAAAAGTTTGGATGCTGTCAAATTATAAATCGATATTCAATATATTATGAAATCCCTTTATTTTACTAAATTAAACGTTATGGTTTATAAACGGTTCCATAGCGACTTTTTAAAAATTTGATTTGGACATAACTCATAATCTATAAAATGAAATCTTGATTTTTTACTTTCATTATAAAACTATAGTTCAATAGAATGTTTCTTATTTCAACGAATTCTGACTTATTTTAGATCCTATACATTCATTTATGGTTCAAAACGTAATATTACGAACTACCACACTGTTGCAAGTACATTTTTTATTATATTATAAATTATACGTTCAAACCATAAATTAAACAAATTTCAAGTCGTTAGTTCTTAAAATAATCCGTTTTTAAATATTTAAAAAATTAAATATTCCTTACTAAAATATGGGTCGTTACAATTTGAACCTGAGCTATGTTAAAGTTATGCAAAGCTTTTAGTTAGATTTGAATATGATGATAAAACTAGACTAATAATTGTAGTAGCAATTCGTTCCTACAAAAGATCGTTTTTGGTCAAGCAAGCATCAAAATTTTGCATAACATCTCTAATAAAAGTCAAATTCTATTATTTTTGCTTTCCAAAAAATGTTGAGTTATCGAACTTGGACACAAGATTCAAAAGTTATGATCAAATGAGCACTGCGCATTTTCACAAAATTATAAATCCGATCAAAACTAATTATCAAATTATGTAACAAAATCTAAAATAAAAAAAGAAGAATGGGAAAGTTAATAGTAGACGCAAAAAAGGCTAAGAAAGGTAAATATACAAAGAATGATGCACAATAATCATGTAATGGAAAAAAGGGTTTAATGGAGTAACAAACATATGAATGGATAGAAATCTAAAATTTGCCACTTCAAGCATGTGCATTTACAATGGTGCACAATATACTTTGTATAGATCAATATCATAAATTGAATTAAGTGTTGGATAAAAAATAGGAAAAATACATACCTACGCTTCTAATAACTCAGGCTCAAACATTTGTATACATGAGCAATACCATGCCCTGTTAAGATTTCCGACCATCGAACTTGGGCTTCATAAAAATATCAAAGCGCTGGGTTTCTTCATATTTCTTCTACCTAAAGTAGAAGCAAAAAGCCTGGTTACAAATTCAATAAAAAATAATGTTATCCTACTTGTATCCGCTTTCAATACCAATCCAGTTACAAAAGTTCTACATTTTAAACTAACGTAGAACTTGGTACTTATCTCCGATAGACTTTTATTTTGGTTCTCCTCACTCACTACCAAACCTATTTGTTAAATTTAAAGTTAACTTTTACAATACTTCCTTAAGTAACGTTTTATGACCCTTTAAATTCAGCCTTCGTTCCCATAAAACAACATACAGTCAATTTTACTTATTAATATCAATGCATTGTTAGTTAACTATAAAACACAAAAATAAAACAATGCAGTATGGTACATAAGAAGAAATAGGAGAACTCGTAGAAGAATCTTACTTGGTTGGTCGTTGAAGCCCAAACTAATAGAACAATAACTGCACTGATAATAGATATTGAACAGACCCCGTTCCTTTTCAAACAACATTCCATTGCATAAATTACAAATATCCGTGGATTGTTTTGGAAATTAATCGAATGGGCATTCTAGAGTCATATAATTATGATACTGCAAACATATTGATGAAATACAAAGATCTTGAATATTTATTATGCACTGAAAATAGATGTTGAACAAAAGCCCCTCCCTTTTGTATATATTTTTATATTCTTTTTAAGAAAGCAAAAACCGCAATTTTCAAGCAATATTAAAGACATAAAAGTTAACTCTAGCAACATCAGTAAAGTAAAACCAGGCCTCGTTGCCAATTAAATAATCATCTGAAAGTTGGTAAAGAAATCTGTAAAAACTATTTGACATTCCTATTTGCAATCCTGTTTGTCCATAAGTATTTTAAAATTCCAATTTAGAAATGAAAAATTTGTTTAAAAGTACCAAAAATACTTCAGTAACAATGATCAGAGAGAGAATAAAGAGTTATGTTTTATATAAGATAAGGTACATCTCTTAGGAACTAACGATTTTGGATAAACTATGCAAGACAATTATGATATGGGTCTTTTCAATCTAAAATACGAATTTGAAACACATTATAAATTAGTGGCACATAAGAGATTCATAACCCATTTCTACTTATGATGTTCAAAGACTACAAAACTGTCTAGTAATACTTTGGATTAATCGGTGATTAACATATGTATGTACAATCTACTCATTCAGAAAGCCTTAGTTCGAAAGGAAGTTAGTCAAAATCCATTAATGCACCCTGCAAACAAACTAAACTATACTACAAATATTGAATTAATGAAAGATTACTTAATTTATCTTCATTAGCTAACTGCCCTTTTGAGCTATTGATTCTGTTGATTTCTCCAACAAATAGTCGAACTACCTTCAAAGGCCAAGCCAGTTTATGTCTTGATGTCACATACAACGATATACTGTGTAACACCCCGAATTTTGAATGATCGAATTAACTAAATTTAAGAACACTTAAATTTAAAGGAGAAATGAAGGGAAACGGGTTGCACCATTGCGTTCGTCCCAGAATTCTGTATGGGATAGAGTCCAAGTTTTCAAAAAAAGGAGTCCGGACGAAGGAGATATGATCCTCGGAAGATAACAAGAAGAAAAAAATATGCGAGCAAGCCGGCAAGGGAGGTCGACCTCTGTAATAACCCGCAAAATCTGGGCCAGTTTAAAATTTTTATTTTGGCAATTTTAGTGAATTTTGAATATTTAAAATAGATTATTTTAAAGAAAATCGACGAGAAATTTATTTTGAATAGAATTCGACGTATATATTATACGCGTCGTCGTTAGAATATAAATATTTATATATAATTATAAATAGAATTGAAAATGGCGCGGTAGTTCGATAATTCGATTTTAAACTTCAATTGAATGTACCGGGTGCAAAACAATCCGGATTTTAGTGAAACCAAAAACATCAGGATCTAATTGATGATATCTTTCCAATGAATCCGAATAATAAAAATTTTATAGCGGGAATCAAAAGATATGTCCAGTTGAAAATTCTGAATAGTCGCTATGGAATTCAGGCCCTTAAAAATGGACATTTTGCAAACGACCTCGGATTTCGACGAAACTAGTTTTGTTGGGTCCGGGATGTAAAGTTATTGCTAGGTTTCAAATTTCATAATTTTTCAAATCAATATGTGAGCGTGGCAAAGGAAAACGCGTTTGACCAGTTTCAGTTGATTTTAATCGACTGGAAATTGGCCATTTTGCAAACGGTCTCAGAATTCGACGAAACTAGTTTTGTTAGGACCGTATCGTCAATACGAAGCTAGAAAATATTTTTCTGAAATTTTTCTAGTTAGTATGTGGCCCCGGTAATTTGAAACGTGCGTTTAAAATTCAATATAGTGATTTAAATGAAAATTCAAAAGGAAATTGATAGTAACAATCGAATCAGCTTGCGATACATATCCCATTGTGTTCGGAATGGGGGTGAAACGCTATGGGCGACAGGCGGTGGGCCTCGTTTCGAGGTCATATGTAAAAGTCAACCTTTTTGCAAAATATAATAATTAAATAATAATAATAAAAAAAAAAAAAATATACTTTTCCCTCCTATACCTCTGCCCCCCCCCCCCCCGAATTCATTTATACAAAAATTAAAAGAAAAAAAAAGAAACCCTAAATCAAGAAGGCGATCGACGCCACCACCTTGTCCTGCTCCGAGCCCCGCCTCCGCCTGAGCTCCCCCCAGATCGCTCGAGTTCCGCTGACGCCCTCCCTCGCTCGCGAAGATGAAGCCGCCGACCGCCACCAGCAAACCCCCCCAGCCGACGATCCTTCCACCGCCGAACGCCACCAGAAACCCCCCCCTTCGCAGCTACATCGGTGAGCATTTTCTATTTTTGTTTATTTTTTTTTTTTTTATTTATTCTGTAAAAACTGTTTTATGTTAAAAGTTAAAACTGATTTTGTTTATTATATAAAAAAAAAAAACTGATTTTAGGAGTAAGAATGTAAAACTGATTTTATAAAGAAATGTAAAATTGATTTTATAAAAAAATGTAAAACTGATTTTATAAATGATTTTAAAACTGATTTCTAAAAAGGTTTTAAAAGATTTAAACTTTAAAAAGAAAATGGTTTGAACTTTAAAAAGAAAAAGGTTTAAACTTTAAAAAGAAAATGGTTTGAACTTTAAAAAGGTTTGATCTTTAAAATAGAAAAGCAAAAAGGCGAGATTTTTGTTTAGAAGAAAAAGTAGGATTTTTAAAAATAGAAAAGATTGGTTTTTATAAAGATGAAAACTTTATTTTTATAAAAGCGAAAACTTTATTTTTATAAAAGCGAAAACTTTATTTATTTTTATAAAAGCGAAAACTTTATTTTTTATAAAGGCGAAGACCTTATTGTTAAAAATGCGATTTTTATATATTGAACTTTGAAATAAAAATTCGATTTTTATATATTGAACTTTGAAATAAAAATTCGATTTTTATATATTGAACTTTGAAATAAAAATTCGATTTTTATATATTGAAATTTATGAAGTAAAAATTCGATTTTTATATATATAGTGACTACGGGCAACGAAGATGACGAAGAGGCGATAACGAGGAAGACTTCTGCAAATGAAGAGCCGTGGAGCTAGGATAGCTATAAGTGAGAATTTCTCACCTTTCAATTTCTTTTTTTCTAGTTATATATATATACTAGGATGCAGACGGTGCTTAGTAGCACCCGACACAATCGTCCACAGACCATGGACTTGTTTGTTTGGTTGCATAGATTAGTTGGATTATTTGTTTGAATTGAATTGTTTGGTGAGATGAAATTGATTTGATTGATGTGTGTATGGCGTGGGCCTTCACTAGACCGGGGATAAGGCTAGGCCTCGTCCCGTTTCTAGTATCGTGCCGTTATGCCGCCGAAATTTTCTAAAATATGTTAGAAAAATAAAAATATCATTTTATTTAAAGAATGAACTGAATAGAATATTCATATGTTAAAATAAAATGTTTTATCGTTAAAAATATAATTTTTAACGTGAATGTGAATAAATAAATATTCATTTACAAACCGGACGGTTTGTTTATGTACACCTATTTGAAGGACATTGATTGGGTCGATAAATTTTACACATCGCCCAACTGCACAAATAAAATCTGTGTTTGATTGTTTGAAACCCCACACGGGTGTTGCGATGAAATTTGAAGTTCACTCATCTTGATTGATTAAATATGTCGATCGATAGATTGACAGGCTGTTATAAGCGTTAGATATCTATATTTGATGCTTATACAGTGTAGTGCACTTTGGTTGATGGTTGATTATTTTTCAATGCTATTATATACATGTGTTGTATAGAAATCCATATAATTAACTTTATATGGTAATTGATTGGGCCTCATTCCAATTTAGAAAATAAAGAATATTTTAAAATAAAAGTTCATGTGTTGACAGTACTCATTCATTGAGATTGGTCATGTGTTGAACGAAATATTTTAATATTAAAACTTACATCCTTATCGATATAAAATAAAAGTTCATGTGTTGACAGTACTCATTCATTGAGATTGGTCATGTGTTGAACGAAATATTTTAATATTAAACTTACATCCTTATCGATATAAAATAAAAGTTCATGTGTTGACAGTACTCATTCATTGAGATTGGTCATGTGTTGAACGAAATATTTTAATATTAAAACTTACATCCTTATCGATATAAAATAAAAGTTCATGTGTTGACAGTACTCATTCATTGAGATTGGTCATGTGTTGAACGAAATATTTTGATAATAACAACTATTTTGAAAAGGAAATATTTGAAATAGAATATTTGAAAATAGAAATTTATGAAGCCGTGTTGATTAGATTGACGCCATTTTGACGTGAACGATATTTATATCGATTTTATTCATTTTAAAATGAATATTGAAAAGTGATTTCGAAATCGAATATTTTGAAATGAATTGAATTGAAAACGATTTCGAAATGAATTGAATTGAAAACGATTTCGAAATGAATTGAAAACGAATTCAAATTGAATTGAAAACGAATTGAAATGAATTCAAATTGAATTGAAATTTGAATTGAATAGAAATGAATTTTAAAACGAATTTATAAAGAAGAATTCAATTTTGATTCGAATTGAAATGGAAGTTGAAATTGCTTTTGAAACGATTTTAAAACTATTTATATAATTCGTTTTAAATAGTAATCGACGGAATATATTATATATATATATTATATATATAATATAATGGCCTGAATAGAACGCGCCGCGCCGCGGCAGTTCGCGAATTTCGACCATATATTTCAAACGGACATTGCGGGAGATCCGACCGTCGGATTCTCCTAAAACCGGAACCGTTGGGTTCGTATCGAAAAGAGCTTTCTAATGAATATTAGAAATTGTAAATCTAACGGTTGGATTTGGAATTATGTCCAAATCAAATTTGAAAAAGGTCGCTATAAGTGCAGTTCGATGGCCATTGATGGAAATCGACTGTACGGGCCTTGATAAAATCATTAAAAATAGTAATAATTTGTGTAAAATCATAAGAAATGATTTGTGAAGATTTGGGATGAAAAACTCCATATTTGAAAAGATAAAAATAGATTTTTATCGAAATGAACTAGTTTTGAACTAGAATTACAATTCTATTTATTTTTTTAAATAAATAAATTGAATTAGAAAGGGGTTTTAAAAATAACCAGAATATCCAATGATTGCATTGGAGTGGATTTGAATCGAAATTGTCTTCGGAATATTTCGATGTTGGAATTCGTGATTATACAGGTGTTGTTATGGAAATTTGAAAGATATATTTGTATCGTTATTTCCAACACGACATTTGTTAATCGTGGAATTTGATATTGAATATAAGCCGATATATTTTCTATTCAGAGCCTTATATTGAATATCAAATGTGATTTGGGTTTGTCGTGAATGGTGTCTTCACTAACACTGTTCTTGAACCCAGTTGAGAAAAGATTAAATCTTTTTATTTAGATTTAATGAAGTGTACCAATTAAATAATATTTAATTGGAATTGAATCGATATTGATTTTTGGGTTTATCGTGGACAGTGTTTTAAATAACACTCGTTCTTTAACCCGATCATTGATGAAATGTGATTTGGGTTTGTCGTGAATGGTGTCTTCACTAACACTGTTCTTGAACCCAGTTGAGAAAAGATTAAATCTTTTTATTTAGATTTAATGAAGTGTACCAATTAAATAACATTTAATTGGAATTGAATCGATATTGATTTTTGGGTTTATCGTGAACCGTGTTTTTAAATGACACTGATTCTTTAACCCAGTCAAAGATTAAAACTAAGTGGAGTTTTAATGAATCTTTAATTAGATTGAAATGATCGAAAATGGAGTATCACCAGTTTTGCTCCAGGCGATAGTTAAATCTTTAATTAGATTTGAACGTGAAATGGTAATTGAATTTACCAATAACACTGTGGTGTTAGATATGAAGTATAACCAGTTTTACTTCATGGGATGAATAGGTTGGGATTGGGAAATTAAAACAAATGATTACTTCGGTAAGGTTCGCTAATCCCGACTAGTTCGAATTGAGATTCAAACATAAATTCAAGGAATTTATCTTGGATAAAATTAATGGGAACCTTTCCCTATGAATGTGAAATTTAGAAACTAACTGTCGGTTGGCCAAGCAGAATGGTTTTCTGGGTATTGATCTGATGTTGGTTTCGGCCTTCGGGGTTAATATTTGGGGAATTATTCTCTTGATTAATTTACGGTTAGTGACTAATGAATTGGAATGAGGCGTATGTTGTGTTTGTGTAACACTTATTTAAAATATACGCGAGTTATTCGGAAAGACCGGGTTTATCCCATTCTGAATAACTGATGCGACGATAAGTCGAAGATGAAGACGATGGTCGAAGACCGGAGGTCTTCACGTCGTTTGGGGGATGACTGATGATCTTGATTGGGCTGTACACCCAAGAAGATGGAAACAGTTAGTGATCGTCCAGACGTACTTGGAGATCGATGGATATGCGGGGTACTAGGTGCCTCCGGTTTCGTTCAGACCTAGAACGGACTTGTAAATGGAAGGTGTGTCTGACATTGTATTCCTTTATATTGTATTTGTTGATCTCTGCTAAATATATATCTGTTTGGCGGCGGAGAATTTATTCTCTTGCTTAACGCCCTTCTCTGAGACATATGAGCTCAGAGGTTATATATTGGCAGAAATCAGTGGTACGATATGGATTGATAGTGTGGCATACTGAGATGCAGTGATCCAAACTTTTGTTGAAAAGCAAAGTTTGGTGGTTGATGATCAAAGCGCAGCTGATATAGCATGGCTTTGTGTATAGCGTTGATCCGCGAGCCTCACAGCCCGGGATGGTGGTAAACTGATGGTTTGATCAGTATACATTTTTTTTAGTGTAGTGGATTCGGTCGACCGATATTGAGCTTCGTGCTCGGAGGGATAGAGTAAGCGGTGTTTTCTCTTGCTGGGACGTAAGCCGCGGTGATACTTGAGTCCCCAAAAGTGCGGATGTGCATAGCGGTGTTTTCTCTCGCTGAGACGTAAGCCGCGGTGATTTGTACTACGCGAGCGATCTTTCGAATCAGGAGCCACCATGATGGAAATCCAATTTCCGATACGTGTATTTCGGCTTTATTTGTAGAGCCTAGTATGGCGACGTAGTGGGATGGGGCACTCATGCCGTCTATGATTTATATTTATGATTGAAGTTGTTTTGACACTATACACTTATTATAGTATCAAATGATTTGTTTTAAACGTATCAAGCATGTTTGGCTGTTATAAGGGAAAACCCTATCCTCGGCTGCGTTGCATTGTGTGATGGGACCTGGGTCTTATAACAGCTTCATTTTTCTTTATTTAGCATTGCGCTGCTGGTTTTATGCACTGGTATTCTTGGGAGGAAACCCGTTCCGTGTTATACGGCGTGGTCCCTTGATTTACCTAACTTTGAAAATAAAGATTATTAACTGTTTTAGTTCTCACACCAGTCACATGACTGACCTGGAGTTTATTGTTTTAACCTAAACTCTGGGTGCCCTTATTTTCGACACGGGCAACTAGTAGTTTTGGTTTTGCAGATTTATATTCACAGGATCCTGGTTTACAGCTGGAACGATATCCGGAAAGCTTTGTATCCGTATATCTACTTCTAGTTGTGTATTGTATTATTTTCCGCTGCTATGTAATTTAAATCTCTGATATTTCTGTGTAGTATTTATTCGTTCATACTCTGTATATTCTTGTAATCTGATGCATTGTTGTAATATACAATGAAATGTTCTTCTGTATGCGTTCTGTTGTGGTTTGTTCTCGAACTATCCGACACTTTCCTTTACGGGGAAGTTGCGGGTCTTTACACATGGTATCAGAGCTTTGGTTTACAGAGCTCGAGAACAAGACACGTTAGAACCATACGAAAGAATTCATCAGATATTGGATTAGTAATATCCAATTAGAATGACTCGTTAGAGATAGGATCAGTAGTGTCCTAGAACGAGTGTGAAGAGTATATTTTTCAAATGAAAGCAATTTTATTTTGAAATTTAAATCGTCTTACACGTATTTGAATATTTATTTATTTTGAATATGGACAATCGAGTATATATAGATTTCGCGTATACGCGTCATGAACGTATATTTGAAATTTTAATATACTGGATAGATATAGAAGCACACTCTAGTCGCACGGACCTGATTCTGATGATTGACGCGTCATCATTAGTAATTATTTTCGTGTTTCGAAGGTGTGATATCTATATATTTCCATTAGACTGGTGTGAGGGCCAAAACTTATATAGTTAGAATACATTGTTGTGAATTGGCATCAAAAACATGATTTTTGTATATGTATCAAAATTATGAATTTCAAACTCTAATCAACTAATTGATTGATGTTTATGTTGTTTGTTCATTTGTTTGCTAATTTTGAACCTTTATGCCTAATTGAACCGAATATTGAATTATATTGAAAATTGGTTGCGTCTGCTTGCATATACATATATATCATTGAACAGGTCATAGCAAGGAGGCTAGAGCCGAAGAATAAAATTTGTTTGCCCGACAAATAGGTACATGTTTACTACATGATTTACTGTTTTGTTTGGGTGATGATGATTTTATGAGCCTATTGGCTAGCCGCTTGGCTTTTTCTTTTTCTTTTTGAGATCTGAAGGACCGGGGAAGCTATTTGAAATTCCCCGATGCTCCCGGTGCAGGGGAGGTTATGGCGAAATTTTTCGAAAATTTAGGGTGTTAGCCAAATTTTTGAAATTTTGAAAATTCTCAGAAACTAAAGAGTTGGAGAATGGAAGCCAGATCGAATGTAGAGCTGAATAATCAAACCACTTTCGACTTTGTTCCTTTTCGGGGACGAAAAGTTTTAAGTGGGGGAGATTGTAATAACCCGCAAAATCTGGGCCAGTTTAAAATTTTTATTTTGGCAATTTTAGTGAATTTTGAATATTTAAAATAGATTATTTTAAAGAAAATCGACGAGAAATTTATTTTGAATAGAATTCGACGTATATATTATACGCGTCGTCGTTAGAATATAAATATTTATATATAATTATAAATAGAATTGAAAATGGCGCGGTAGTTCGATAATTCGATTTTAAACTTCAATTGAATGTACCGGGTGCAAAACAATCCGGATTTTAGTGAAACCAAAAACATCAGGATCTAATTGATGATATCTTTCCAATGAATCCGAATAATCAAAATTTTATAGCGGGAATCAAAAGATATGTCCAGTTGAAAATTCTGAATAGTCGCTACGGAATTCAGGCCCTTAAAAATGG
This sequence comes from Allium sativum, assembly GCA_030737875.1. NCBI lineage: Eukaryota > Viridiplantae > Streptophyta > Magnoliopsida > Asparagales > Amaryllidaceae > Allium > Allium sativum. The sequence continues at coordinate 42,353,896 of CM060916.1, forward strand.
ACATTTTGCAAACGACCTCGGATTTCGACGAAACCAGTTTTGTTGGGTCCGGGATGTAAAGTTATTGCTAGGTTTCAAATTTCATAATTTTTCGAATCAATATGTGAGTGTGGCAAAGGAAAACGCGTTTGACCAGTTTCAGTTGATTTTAATCGACTGGAAATTGGCCATTTTGCAAACGGTCTCAGAATTCGACGAAACTAGTTTTGTTAGGACCGTATCGTCAATACGAAGCTAGAAAATATTTTTCTGAAATTTTTCTAGTTAGTATGTGACCCCGGTAATTTGAAACGTGCGTTTAAAATTCAATATAGTGATTTAAATGAAAATTCAAAAGGAAACTGATAGTAACAATCGAATCAGCTTGCGATACATATCCCATTGTGTTCGGAATGGGGGTGAAACGCTATGGGCGACAGGCGGTGGGCCTCGTTTCGAGGTCATATGTAAAAGTCAACCTTTTTGCAAATTATAATAATTAAATAATAATAATAAAAAAAAAATATACTTTTCCCTCCTATACCTCTGCCCCCCCCCCCCCGAATTCATTTATACAAAAATTAAAAGAAAAAAAAAAAGAAACCCTAAATCAAGAAGGCGATCGACGCCACCGCCTTGTCCTGCTCCGAGCCCCGCCTCCGCCTGAGCTCCCCCCAGATCGCTCGAGTTCCGCTGACGCCCTCCCTCGCTCGCGAAGATGAAGCCGCCGACCGCCACCAGCAAACCCCCCCAGCCGACGATCCTTCCACCGCCGACCGCCACCAGAAACCCCCCCCCCCCCCTTCGCAGCTACATCGGTGAGCATTTTCTATTTTTTTTTTTTTTTTTTATTTATTCTGTAAAAACTGTTTTATGTTAAAAGTTAAAACTGATTTTGTTTATTATAAAAAAAAAAAAATTGATTTTAGGAGTAAGAATGTAAAACTGATTTTATAAAGAAATGTAAAATTGATTTTATAAAAAAATGTAAAACTGATTTTATAAATGATTTTAAAACTGATTTCTAAAAAGGTTTTAAAAGATTTAAATTTTAAAAAGAAAATGGTTTGAACTTTAAAAAGAAAAAGGTTTAAACTTTAAAAAGAAAATGGTTTGAACTTTAAAAAGGTTTGATCTTTAAAATAGAAAAGCAAAAAGGCGAGATTTTTGTTTAGAAGAAAAAGTAGGATTTTTAAAAATAGAAAAGATTGGTTTTTATAAAGATGAAAACTTTATTTTTATAAAAGCGAAAACTTTATTTTTATAAAAGCGAAAACTTTATTTATTTTTATAAAAGCGAAAACTTTATTTTTTATAAAGGCGAAGACCTTATTGTTAAAAATGCGATTTTTATATATTGAACTTTGAAATAAAAATTCGATTTTTATATATTGAACTTTGAAATAAAAATTCGATTTTTATATATTGAACTTTGAAATAAAAATTCGATTTTTATATATTGAAATTTATGAAGTAAAAATTCGATTTTTATATATATAGTGACTACGGGCAACGAAGATGACGAAGAGGCGATAACGAGGAAGACTTCTGCAAATGAAGAGCCGTGGAGCTAGGATAGCTATAAGTGAGAATTTCTCACCTTTCAATTTCTTTTTTTCTAGTTATATATATATACTAGGATGCAGACGGTGCTTAGTAGCACCCGACACAATCGTCCACAGACCATGGACTTGTTTGTTTGGTTGCATAGATTAGTTGGATTATTTGTTTGAATTGAATTGTTTGGTGAGATGAAATTGATTTGATTGATGTGTGTATGGCGTGGGCCTTCACTAGACCGGGGATAAGGCTAGGCCTCGTCCCGTTTCTAGTATCGTGCCGTTATGCCGCCGAAATTTTCTAAAATATGTTAGAAAAATAAAAATATCATTTTATTTAAAGAATGAACTGAATAGAATATTCATATGTTAAAATAAAATGTTTTATCGTTAAAAATATAATTTTTAACGTGAATGTGAATAAATAAATATTCATTTACAAACCGGACGGTTTGTTTATGTACACCTATTTGAAGGACATTGATTGGGTCGATAAATTTTACACATCGCCCAACTGCACAAATAAAATCTGTGTTTGATTGTTTGAAACCCCACACGGGTGTTGCGATGAAATTTGAAGTTCACTCATCTTGATTGATTAAATATGTCGATCGATAGATTGACAGGCTGTTATAAGCGTTAGATATCTATATTTGATGCTTATACAGTGTAGTGCACTTTGGTTGATGGTTGATTATTTTTCAATGCTATTATATACATGTGTTGTATAGAAATCCATATAATTAACTTTATATGGTAATTGATTGGGCCTCATTCCAATTTAGAAAATAAAGAATATTTTAAAATAAAAGTTCATGTGTTGACAGTACTCATTCATTGAGATTGGTCATGTGTTGAACGAAATATTTTAATATTAAAACTTACATCCTTATCGATATAAAATAAAAGTTCATGTGTTGACAGTACTCATTCATTGAGATTGGTCATGTGTTGAACGAAATATTTTAATATTAAAACTTACATCCTTATCGATATAAAATAAAAGTTCATGTGTTGACAGTACTCATTCATTGAGATTGGTCATGTGTTGAACGAAATATTTTAATATTAAAACTTACATCCTTATCGATATAAAATAAAAGTTCATGTGTTGACAGTACTCATTCATTGAGATTGGTCATGTGTTGAACGAAATATTTTGATAATAACAACTATTTTGAAAAGGAAATATTTGAAATAGAATATTTGAAAATAGAAATTTATGAAGCCGTGTTGATTAGATTGACGCCATTTTGACGTGAACGATATTTATATCGATTTTATTCATTTTAAAATGAATATTGAAAAGTGATTTCGAAATCGAATATTTTGAAATGAATTGAATTGAAAACGATTTCGAAATGAATTGAATTGAAAACGATTTCGAAATGAATTGAAAACGAATTCAAATTGAATTGAAAACGAATTGAAATGAATTCAAATTGAATTGAAATTTGAATTGAATAGAAATGAATTTTAAAACGAATTTATAAAGAAGAATTCAATTTTGATTTGAATTGAAATGGAAGTTGAAATTGCTTTTGAAACGATTTTAAAACTATTTATATAATTCGTTTTAAATAGTAATCGACGGAATATATTATATATATATATTATATATATAATATAATGGCCTGAATAGAACGCGCCGCGCCGCGGCAGTTCGCGAATTTCGACCATATATTTCAAACGGACATTGCGGGAGATCCGACCGTCGGATTCTCCTAAAACCGGAACCGTTGGGTTCGTATCGAAAAGAGCTTTCTAATGAATATTAGAAATTGTAAATCTAACGGTTGGATTTGGAATTATGTCCAAATCAAATTTGAAAAAGGTCGCTATAAGTGCAGTTCGATGGCCATTGATGGAAATCGACTGTACGGGCCTTGATAAAATTATTAAAAATAGTAATAATTTGTGTAAAATCATAAGAAATGATTTGTGAAGATTTGGGATGAAAAACTCCATATTTGAAAAGATAAAAATAGATTTTTATCGAAATGAACTAGTTTTGAACTAGAATTACAATTCTATTTATTTTTTTAAATAAATAAATTGAATTAGAAAGGGGTTTTAAAAATAACCAGAATATCCAATGATTGCATTGGAGTGGATTTGAATCGAAATTGTCTTCGGAATATTTCGATGTTGGAATTCGTGATTATACAGGTGTTGTTATGGAAATTTGAAAGATATATTTGTATCGTTATTTCCAACACGACATTTGTTAATCGTGGAATTTGATATTGAATATAAGCCGATATATTTTCTATTCAGAGCCTTATATTGAATATCAAATGTGATTTGGGTTTGTCGTGAATGGTGTCTTCACTAACACTGTTCTTGAACCCAGTTGAGAAAAGATTAAATCTTTTTATTTAGATTTAATGAAGTGTACCAATTAAATAATATTTAATTGGAATTGAATCGATATTGATTTTTGGGTTTATCGTGGACAGTGTTTTAAATAACACTCGTTCTTTAACCCGATCATTGATGAAATGTGATTTGGGTTTGTCGTGAATGGTGTCTTCACTAACACTGTTCTTGAACCCAGTTGAGAAAAGATTAAATCTTTTTATTTAGATTTAATGAAGTGTACCAATTAAATAACATTTAATTGGAATTGAATCGATATTGATTTTTGGGTTTATCGTGAACCGTGTTTTTAAATGACACTGATTCTTTAACCCAGTCAAAGATTAAAACTAAGTGGAGTTTTAATGAATCTTTAATTAGATTGAAATGATCGAAAATGGAGTATCACCAGTTTTGCTCCAGGCGATAGTTAAATCTTTAATTAGATTTGAACGTGAAATGGTAATTGAATTTACCAATAACACTGTGGTGTTAGATATGAAGTATAACCAGTTTTACTTCATGGGATGAATAGGTTGGGATTGGGAAATTAAAACAAATGATTACTTCGGTAAGGTTCGCTAATCCCGACTAGTTCGAATTGAGATTCAAACATAAATTCAAGGAATTTATCTTGGATAAAATTAATGGGAACCTTTCCCTATGAATGTGAAATTTAGAAACTAACTGTCGGTTGGCCAAGCAGAATGGTTTTCTGGGTATTGATCTGATGTTGGTTTCGGCCTTCGGGGTTAATATTTGGGGAATTATTCTCTTGATTAATTTACGGTTAGTGACTAATGAATTGGAATGAGGCGTATGTTGTGTTTGTGTAACACTTATTTAAAATATACGCGAGTTATTCGGAAAGACCGGGTTTATCCCATTCTGAATAACTGATGCGACGATAAGTCGAAGATGAAGACGATGGTCGAAGACCGGAGGTCTTCAAGTCGTTTGGGGGATGACTGATGATCTTGATTGGGCTGTACACCCAAGAAGATGGAAACAGTTAGTGATCGTCCAGACGTACTTGGAGATCGATGGATATGCGGGGTACTAGGTGCCTCCGGTTTCGTTCAGACCTAGAACGGACTTGTAAATGGAAGGTGTGTCTGACATTGTATTCCTTTATATTGTATTTGTTGATCTCTGCTAAATATATATCTGTTTGGCGGCGGAGAATTTATTCTCTTGCTTAACGCCCTTCTCTGAGACATATGAGCTCAGAGGTTATATATTGGCAGAAATCAGTGGTACGATATGGATTGATAGTGTGGCATACTGAGATGCAGTGATCCAAACTTTTGTTGAAAAGCAAAGTTTGGTGGTTGATGATCAAAGCGCAGCTGATATAGCATGGCTTTGTGTATAGCGTTGATCCGCGAGCCTCACAGCCCGGGATGGTGGTAAACTGATGGTTTGATCAGTATACATTTTTTTTAGTGTAGTGGATTCGGTCGACCGATATTGAGCTTCGTGCTCGGAGGGATAGAGTAAGCGGTGTTTTCTCTTGCTGGGACGTAAGCCGCGGTGATACTTGAGTCCCCAAAAGTGCGGATGTGCATAGCGGTGTTTTCTCTCGCTGAGACGTAAGCCGCGATGATTTGTACTACGCGAGCGATCTTTCGAATCAGGAGCCACCATGATGGAAATCCAATTTCCGATACGTGTATTTCGGCTTTATTTGTAGAGCCTAGTATGGCGACATAGTGGGATGGGGCACTCATGCCGTCTATGATTTATATTTATGATTGAAGTTGTTTTGACACTATACACTTATTATAGTATCAAATGATTTGTTTTAAACGTATCAAGCATGTTTGGCTGTTATAAGGGAAAACCCTATCCTCGGCTGCGTTGCATTGTGTGATGGGACCTGGGTCTTATAACAGCTTCATTTTTCTTTATTTAGCATTGCGCTGCTGGTTTTATGTACTGGTATTCTTGGGAGGAAACCCGTTCCGTGTTATACGGCGTGGTCCCTTGATTTACCTAACTTTGAAAATAAAGATTATTAACTGTTTTAGTTCTCACACCAGTCACATGACTGACCTGGAGTTTATTGTTTTAACCTAAACTCTGGGTGCCCTTATTTTCGACACGGGCAGCTAGTAGTTTTGGTTTTGCAGATTTATATTCACAGGATCCTGGTTTACAGCTGGAACGATATCCGGAAAGCTTTGTATCCGTATATCTACTTCTAGTTGTGTATTGTATTATTTTCCGCTGCTATGTAATTTAAATCTCTGATATTTCTGTGTAATATTTATTCGTTCATACTCTGTATATTCTTGTAATCTGATGCATTGTTGTAATATACAATGAAATGTTCTTCTGTATGCGTTCTGTTGTGGTTTGTTCTCGAACTATCCGACACTTTCCTTTACGGGGAAGTTGCGGGTCTTTACAACCTCCCAAGGGGGAGGTCAACCATGGTGTCGACCTGGGTACCCCCAGGTCGACCTGGGGGTCGACCTCCCCCTTTGGGAGGTCGAACCTGGTTCGGCCAGTTTGCTGCGTGTTACGATTTTTGGGCCTGGGATGATTTTTAATGTTCCAGATCAGTTCTAGGTTTAATCCTATGGCCTAAATAACTTTCTACATCTATAAATATGTCATCAACCTAACCCTAATTCATAAAATAATTTCTAAGACACCATTATGCTGTCAAACTCTCTCTCCTAAACCCTAGCCGCCGCCTCTAATCAAATCTCAAGTGTTCATACACAATTCAAATCAAATTTTAGAGCTTCAACAACAATTAAAGAAGATCAATCAACATCACCGCAACGTTTCTACACCAATTTCAATTTGTTAATTCTTTTTCTTAAGCCACAAAAGGTGAGTACAGTGATTTTCACAATATAATGGGATTAAAAGTAACATGATGAAGTTGTAAAGAGGATTCATATGTATGTATGTAATTTAAATCTCATCCAAGTTTTCACCTTTTGATCCATGTCATCATATGCCTATGTTTCTATGTAAAGTTCATACCTTTTATCAGTTTATCCATGTTGAATCTTTTATTATGCCTCTATGCCAGTCTATATGCCTTTTTATTTCATGATGATGTTTTATTCCAATTTTCTATGATTTGATTCTCTCTTCTTACCTCCATTCCATTTATTTGTGTTTCTAGGCTACCTTCGAGCCTATATTAAAAATGCACGTGAATGCGAATACGTGGGAACGATGGGGAATATGGGAAAATTGGATATTATTGAATAATTGGATAATATGTGAAGTTGGCATATTTGGGTATGAATTGCATGGAATTGATGAAATTGCCTATAATTTGAAATTTGTAATTGAGGCTAATTAATATGTAACTAGTATAATTAATGACAAGTTGAAATAGGAAAAAATTGTAAGCATTATTTTATGCTGAATTGGAAACACATGACATGAAAATTGGGGCTTGGGTGATATATGATTATTAATAAACCTTTGACACAAGATTAGGCGCAATTGTGGTGTAAGACTGCCTGGAACCGCTCGGCAAATCCAGCTGCATCAATTGGATGTCTAATGTGAGAGGTCAAAGGCATGAATTGTAGGCGTAACGATGGGTGACACGAGGTTAGACCAGGTTTGTGGCGTAAGACTGCCCAGAACCGCCCGTCAAATCCAGCAGCCACAAAGTGTTCGGTCTAATGTGAGAGGTCATGCACCGTTCGTCATAAGGAATGAATTAAGGAATACTGACCATAATAAGACATGGGTATGGTTAGAGGGTTAAGTGGGGTGACATGTAAATTATGACATGAAAATATGGACTTAACCGGAATACGATAGGCATGTAAATTATGACATGTAAGCATGGACTTAACCATAACATGTGTAAGACATGGATATTTAAATTAAAATGGTTAAAGTAGGGGAAAAACCTAGTGGGGGCAAAGCATAGGTGGGAGGCTTGTGTCGGATGAGCACCCGTTTCAACCAGTAACCCGTTTGAGTATCTAACTGGGCCCGATACTAGGCCGGGGTTTAGGTAGCTTACTAGGCTTGAATATAGGAGGTCAAAACGTGAATAGCGGTGGCAACGCAATTCCAACGGGTTCATGTGCGTGCATGGGTCCTAGCTGGTAGGTAAGATGTTGTTGCATCATGTAGGTATGGCCGTGCATTTCATGTTGGTATCGGGGTTGCGACTTTTGGGGAGTGATACACCCCACTGTGGGGCCAACACGGGTACCTATGGGGTTTAGGGAGCCGATCAAATGGGTAGAGTAAGGGTACCTTAGCGGTGGTAGGAGCAAGACGGCACCAACGATAGCAGCTAGGTACAAGTAACTACCAAGTTTGTCGTGTGGGTACAGTTAGTGGGAAGGGATCAACCTTGAGTAAAAGAGACTAGCAAAAGTGCTGTAATTAAGTAATGTGGTGTAACTTAGCAAAAATGCGGTTTAACGAAATACATATTGGTTGATTTGGATAGTCCTTTAGGTGCTAGTCTGATGTTGACTTCGGTCTTCGGGGTTAGTACTTGGAGGGTTGTTCGCTTAACCAAGATGTAAGATTGTCTTAGTACTTAGGAACGAAATCATCTTGTCCATCGTTTTTATCTACCTTATCTATGTTACGGCCATATCATGATGCCTATTTATGTCTTGATCATTTACCTTACCTATTATTTGTTAAAATTACTGGACACGCCAGACCTTATGTCTGACCCGTTTGTTTCCACCTCTTTTCTTTCCTTCCTCATCCTCCCTCAGGTTCGCAAGGAGGGAATACTACAGCTTAGTGCCGATTTCTTTCAGTTGCTTTAAAAGAGTAGATGTATCGCTTGGACTCTCTCATCTTTATGGCTTTGCTTATGCTCAGTGGGGATTTATGCATTTATGTTATTTAAGTATTTGCTTCTTTATGTACTTTGAAGTTTTTGGAAAAGACTATGGATCCTGTTGTAATGGTTTTGGAAACTACTTATGCAAGCTTATTTTGAGTTATGATGCTATGAAATAAGTTTTATCTTCCACTGTGTTGATTTATTTATTTATTCTTGAAATGTATCTATTCTATACCACAATAACTCTTCATGGACATTGATGCATTCCCTTTGTGAGTGACATTAATGGACATGGGGTGTTACACGTGGTATCAGAGCTATGGTTACAATAACAGATAAAGAGTTTTGAAAAGTGTTTTCAAAAGTATTATTTTCCTAGAAAGTATTTTCAAAAGCTTGTTTTAAAGAAGCTATTTTCAAGGAAAGTTTACTTTAAAGAGCATAATCCCCGCAAGCCATACATCTCTCTTTCGCTTCCCTTGTTTTGAAACTCTTTCTTTTTCTTTACAGCATGTCTGGAGCATCTGGGATACCAGAGGGTGTTCATGTACCCGGTTGGTTTCGTCAATATCTCGAGGCTAGGGCCGCTACCGCAGGTCCGACCAATGTTACTCCTCCTCCTCCCCCAGCCCAGTCATTCCTCCGCGTGGAGATGCTTTCTCTAAGATATGTAAGGACTTTCGTTCGATGGGTGGAAAACCTTTTAGTGGGTCTGAAACGTTCGTTGAAGCTAAAAATTGGTTGAAAGATGTGGAGGATCTATTTGGCATTTTCGATTTGGACGATTGTAGGAAGTTCCAATTGGCTACTTGTTGATGAAGGACGAAGCTTCGTTTTGGTGGGAGGTTACTAATGGAGAGTGTGCTATAGAGACGTGGGTAGAATTTAGGGGAAGGTTTAGGTTGAAATTCCTTTCTCAAATTGAGGAGAGTATGCACATGGAGAGGTTCTTGACATTGAAGCAGAAAAACATGACCGTGAAGGAGTATGTGACCGAATTTAATAAGTTGGCGAGATTTGGGCTAGAGTTGGTGAATACACCTCACAAGAAGGCCTTGAGTTTTGCAAAGGGCCTAAATGAACCGCTTCACAGTTTGGTTATGTCCCACATTCCAATAGGGGCTACGTATGAAAAGCTTGTTGATATGGCATACATGCATGAAGAAGAGAAGGGTATAAGTACTTTTAGGCCGCAAGATAAGAAGGAGGGTCCAAAGAAAGCCCAACAACAAATGAAAGGTGGTAAAGAAAAGAGGAAGTGTCACAACTGTGGGAAACCCGGCCATTTGAAGAAAGACTGTAGGAAGAAGAAGAAGTTCGCTTGTTATCATTGTGGTGATGCGGGTCATGCTGTGAAGGACTGTCCTAAGAAGCAAGGGCAGAGGGCAGGTTCTACTTCGGGAGGGCAGATTCACGCTCTTATGGCTCCGGGAAAGGAAGACGGTGGGAAAATTTCTGTCGAAAGTTTGATTTTCTTGTTTGATCATCATGTCCGTAATTTATTCTATTCTGGTGCATCACACTCGTTTATCTCTACATCATTAGTTGAAACACTGCACTTAAATACTAGTCTCGTTGTGGATCCCAATGTAGTCTCAAATCCTATTGGTAGGTCGGCTCATTTATCCATGGTTTGTAGGAATTTGAGATTGTCTATCTTAGGCGTTGGTTTTGAGTGTAATGCTTTTTTGCTTGGTTTCATGGGCTAGGGGTTGATTCTAGGGTTGGATTGGCTAGCTAGATATGGTGAAATACTAGATTGTGAACGAAGGGTAGTAAATTTTTTGACTCGTAGTGGAAAGACCCTTGATATTTCTTGTGATCCTAGAGGATCGGTGATGCTTAGTTATCTTGATTCACTCGATGCATCCAATGATGATTTACATTTTGTTCGTATAGTCCATGAATACATTGATGTCTTCGATGAGGTGAGGGATCGACCCCCAAAACGTGAGATAGACTTTCGTATTTATCTTGTAGACAATGCAAATCCAGTATCTCTGCCAGTACGCCACATGGCTCCTCGTGAGAGGAGTGAGCTCAATAAGCAAGTAGGGGAGTTGCTTGAGAAGGGATTCATAAGACGTAGTATATCGGAGTAGGGTGCTCCAGTAGTATTTGCCATGAAGGAGGATGGGTCCCTTAGACTTTGTGTGAAACACCCCACCTCCGTTAGGGTCACTCTCAAAGGGAATGCCCTAATTTTGGTGGAGGTTTATAAGTACAAGTCACAGATATACAAGACAGATATAAGAACACATATTTGTAAACAGCGGAAGAACAACAAACTTTATTTCATAAAGTCAAATACGTGTTACAACAACATCCTTTCCAAAACATAACATAACACTTTCATAATCTGTCTTGACTACATTATTTAAAGAAGCATAAATAAAACATAGATAAACTGCAAAAGCCCCATAGTGGATTGTCCAAAGCCATAGTTCAAAACAGGAAAGTCCAAGCAATACATTTCTCTTCTTCAAGCTGGATGTTGAGGTTGGTCAAGCTGCTGTGTTCCCTCCCTGAGAACCTGGGGGGGAAACGGAAGAAAGAAGACGAAAGAAAAGTAGAGTCAGACATAAAGCCTGAGTAAGTCTAGTACTATTTTGTCTATGAATAAAGAACTGGGTATGATAAGTATAAACGAGAAGTGGGCATACACAATAAACTTGGTTAAGTTGTCTAGGGTCGAATATACTATCGTACCCCATGTTAATCTCTGAACCCATATAAACTAGTTTCCCACTGACACCCAAAATCAGGGTGATGTGATCCATTCAATGATGATCGGCTCCTACTCGCATAGTTACATGTGTCTTACGGCCCCCGATGTCTGTAGTTACCTATGCTGGTCCCACCATGGGGTGTATCAAGTCCCATAGTGGCAACCCGACACAACCTTAGAGTGCACAGGTATGCTACTGGTGTCCAGTGCCTTATTTTTCTGCGCCGGAGTGTGTGCACGCCCGCACTCCGTTAGAACCTACACTGGTACACCACCGCCGTCGCTTTGACCTCTTACAATCAGCCCAGTAATCGTGCCCCACCCTGCCTAGTTTCAGGGTATCATGATACACCTTTTAGGGTTACTGCTGAAAAGGGTCCCCCGTTACTAGGTTTTCTATCTCTAGCCAACATGCTAAGTTGGTTAAGTGTTTCCTAACCTAACTCCACCAGTCCGTTTTGTTTAGCATGTTCCATTTTGATTAAGTCTTTAGTTCACTTAATCCTATCAATCCTGACTCAGCCTTAATTGTCTTATTAAGGCCCGGACCTCTCACATTAGACGGGTATTGTTGTGGCTGCCTGTTGCCGGTTGGTTCCGGGCAGTCTTACGCCACAACTCAGTCTAACCTCGGGTCCTTGCTGGGCTCCATGTTTAACCTCCCACATTGGATAGGTATTGTTGTGACTACTGGACAGCCGGGCGGTTCCGGGTAGGTTTACATCACAACTCAATCCAACCTCGGGTTAAACACATCGTATGTTCTACATTTACATATTTTGTCTTTCTTCTTTATTGATATGTAAATATTTGCGGCCCATTATTAAGTTAATGGTGTAAAGGTTACACCAATCATGGGCCCAACCCATTCTTGAATTTGGGCCCTTTTACTTTAGTTTTCATTCATTAAATTAATTTATCCCAACGTTATTTACCCCCGTTTTTACACGTCCGTTTATATATATTGGGCTTAGCCTTTTAAAGCCCAATTTAGCCATGCGAAAGGGGAGGCTTATGGCGTAATTACATACACAAAGAGGGGAAGGTGAGCGCATGAACTTGCATATGACGTTGGAAATACATAATAGAAACTGGTGTACTTGCATAGTGGTAACATAGGTGACATGAATCAAAGCATGTGAACTTGTAATTGAGATATCATTATTGACCCATGAACCTATATTTTTACTTAGGCATAATGTCAAACATAAGCATGGCATAAATACTTCTAGCATAAACATGGCATAATATCAAACATAAGCATGGCATAATATCAAACATAAGCATGGCATAGGTATAGTTAAATTTGTTCATGGCATAAATATAAACAAGTCATGTTTATAAGGTTTCTACATGTTTACAAAGGGGATACTTTGTTACTAACACAAAAGCATAGTTCAACTTAATCATGATTTAAGTCTAATCACATAACGATGGTATAAACATACTTATGCATAAATATTCCTAAACATGGTGTTTGCTTTAAACTTGCAAAAAAGGGATTTTTGAGTCTAACCTAGCCATGTCTCACATATGTCATCATATAATTCTTTTAAACAAGACTGACTTATTCATGGATTTCAATTATGCCAAATATCATTCATAGCCTAGCCATATTCACAAGTTTTGCAAAAACATGACTTAATACATGGATTATGGTGTCAAAATTCCAACATAGTTTCATATGAACTATAACAACCAAACTTGTTTCAATTACTTGCAAAATGATTTATGCACAAAAACATACATCATGATGGCATAATAACAAAGCCTCAAACTTGCATAAATTCCAATCAACTACATACATGTAGCTTCAACATAGGTCACATAATTTGCGAATATTCCAAACGTATATTTGCATAGAACTACCGCATGTAGTTCTTTATAATTGAATGACATAATTCAAAATATCCAAACGTATATAAATCGCACAAATACGAATTTCATTGCCACAATTCAAGCATACATATCTACACAATCATTTGTTCATACCAAAGTAATACTCTACTTACAATGGTTGCGGCGAATTCTCTAATTAAGAGATATGATTCCTTTGTTGAATTGATTAGCTTTAGGTTACTTGAATTGCTTTAGGCTTTAGAACTTCCTCCCTAATCCTCTCTCTCTAGTTGGCGGCTACTCTTAGTCGTTCCTCAGCAACATGGCGGCTATCTTCTTAATTTTGAATGAATAGATTAGGGTTTAGCCTAGGGTTGTTTATATAGAGGTTAGGAATTGATTAGGACCATTGATGTTGCTAGGTTAGATCGTAGCCATTCATTCGATAGAGAGACCAATCAAAACTTGCCACCTAGCCCTAGTGACAAAGGAGACCACAGAAAATCGGAGGAACACAGACCTGGCCAGCCAGGTTGACTGGGCTCGACCAGGTCGATACCCCTGTCGACAGGGCTGTCGACAGCCCTGTCGACATGGGTAGCCCAGGTCGACAGCCCAGTCGACCTGGGTGGCCCAGGCGGGTGTTCTCCCACCCTGGACCGTTGGGCCCCACTTCGGAATATTTAATTATTTAATTCTGTTTGAATTTCAAATTTAATTCAAAACTTCCGAAGGCCATATCTTCTTCATACGGACTCCGTTTTTCGAAAACTCGGACTCTATTTCGCGTATTTTTCCGAGACGAACGCAATGGCGTATCCCGTTTCTCTTAGTTCTTTGATTTAAGATTAATTATACTTTAATTTGTTAATTTCACAGTTATAGAATTTTCGGGGTGTTACATTGTGTAGACTATAGAGAAATTAATAAGCTTGCTAAGAAGAATAGGCACCAACTGCCGAGGATTGACGACCTCTTCGATCAGTTAGTTGGGGACTCAGTGTTTTCGCAGTTGGACTTAACCACTGGTTTCCATCAGTTGAGAATGGCTGAGGATAACATAGACAAGACTGCCTTTAGGACTCGGACGCTTTCTATGAGTGGCTGGTAATGCCCATCGGTTTGACAAACGCCCCTGCATACTTTGTTGACTTCATGAGTAGGGTGTTTAGGGAGTACCTCAATAAATTCGTGGTGGTCTTTGTGGATGGCATCTTGATCTTTTCTAAGAACGAGGAAGAGCATGCCCTACATCTTAGGGAAGTGTTGGAGACCCTTGGAGCGCATAACCTTATAGCTAAATTTTCTAAATGTCACTTTTGGAGGAAGGAAGTGCGATTCTTAGGGCACGTGGTTTCCAAAGAAGGGATAGCTGTGGATCCTGCGAAGGTGGTGGCCATCCAAGATTGGAAGGTCCTTAAAAATGTTATCGAGGTGAGGAGTTTCTTGGGGTTGGCAGGCTATTATAGGAAGTTTATCGCGGACTTCACAAAGATATCAGCCCCATTGACACGCTTGATGAAGAAGAATCTAGTTTTCTCGTGGGACGTATATTGTGATGATGCGTTCCAACGTTTAAAAAGAGCTTTGACCAAAACCCAGTCTTAATGTTGCCAGATGAGAGTAAGCCATTTTCCATTTATAACGATGCTTATGGGACAGGACTAGGCACAATCCTAATGCAAGAGGGGAGTGTAATAGCCTATGGAGGAAGGCAATTGAGAGTGCATGAGAGAAATTACCCTACACATGACCTAGAGTTGGTCGCTATTGTTTTCGCACTTAAGTCTTGGAGCCATTATCTTCTTGGTGAGAAATTCGAATTGTTCGCAGACCATAAATCGCTGAAATACTTGTTCTCTCAGAAGGACTTGAACTTAAGGCAACAAAGTTTGATGGAATTCTTAGCATCCTACGATTTCGAGATAGCATATACCCCTGGCAAGGGTAACGTGGTGGTAGACGCCTTAAGTAGGAAAAGGTTGTCCTTGAGTCCTTGTTGAGCGGTAAAGCTTAGAGTTCAACTCTACGTTTGACTTTAGACCTTCCATTGACTTTGTACCCGGTTTGCTAGCATCCTTAGAGGCCAGACCTATGCTTTTGGGACGGATTAGTGAGGCACAGCGAGATGACCCACAGTTGGTTGAGTTGGTAGAGAAACTCATAAGGGGGGAGTCATCGAGCCATCTCAGTAGGTATACCCTAGATGATAAGGGTTGGTTACGTAAGGACGGTAGACTTTGTGTACCACGAGACGAGAACTTGAGGAAGACCATTCTTGATGATGCACAACGTTCGAAGATGACCATTCATCTCGATGGGGATAAGATGTACATGGACGTGAGACGAGTTTACTTTTGGGTCGGTATGAAGAAGGATGTGGCTGAGTTTGTCGCTAGATGCTTGGTTTGCCAACAAGTAAAAGTAGAGCAAAAGAAGCCCGGTGGGTTGCTTCACCCATTGGAGGTCCCACAATAGAAGTGGGAAAGTGTCTCGATGGAATTTGTTGATGGGTTACAGAGATCGAGGAAGGATAATACGGGGATTTGGGTCGTGGTAGATAGACTTACTAAGAGCGCCCATTGACACATGAAAATATTCACAAACAATGTGCGCTCATGTGCCTTCGTACATCATCGAATTGACAATGCAAGACTCGAAAGGCTAGGATATGAAAATGGGGACTTTGAAATCCACTTATCGCATCAGGAAACGATGCGATTTACTCATATGCACAGTGTGAATCTATGAATCCGATTTCATGGTATTGAGGCGGATGCAAAATCGTTGGACCGGCCAGGGATACGATGTGAAGGATTTGGCAAGGCAAAGAAACAGCTGGATCACCAACTTTCCCTTGCACGACACGGGGTGATCATGCATCTTCATGATTCGATTTCGCATCATGGCCAGGGATGCGAAAATCACAAGAACTTGGAAAATTCGAAAATCGCATGCAGATCAACCTTTTTTGCCTAATCACCTTGTGGTGATCATCAATTTTTAACTTTGCAATCACGATGCAAAATTTTGCAGAGAAGCATGGGATTTTGGCTAAGTGTTCGAGATGCAAATTTCACATACCCTCGGGATACGAAATTCGGGCTATTGCCTCCAAACTACACCTATATACCTCATTGCTTGGCATTCTAATGAGTTGGCTTTATTGGACTTTTGCATTTGTTATTGGAGCTCCAAGACACCATTAACGGCTTCCACGATGATTCTCATGGCTTTGGACTTCATCTTGGACTTGTAAACTTCACACAGAAGTTTACCCACAAATTTTGGCATCCACTTGGATTTTTGGCTTGCTCTTGGACATCTTGGCATTTCTGGACTTTCTTGGACATTTGTATTCACTCAAACACACTTTGACTAAATGAAGAAGAAGGTTATTTTGGTAAAAGTTATGTGTAACAACCAGAAATTAACAAACAATAATTAATTAATGGATTAATTAATTAAGGATTAAACTAGTGAAATAAATATTAATCAGAAAAATATTAAGAATTGAGCAGAATGGATTTCACCTTGAGTCTGTTACAAAATGCTGATTCAGATAGACTTTTAGTTTGCGTGAGTCAGACGAGAAATGAACAAGATATGTCAATCAAAATTTGAAATTAAATCAGAGAATTAAATAAATAAACCAATGGAAAATGGGTGACCCAACCCTTAACTGGGTCGACACATGTGTCGAACCATGTTTAAGGAAGGTATACCCACCTTCGAGCCTAGTTCTGGATAATTATTTTGCATGTATTGCTGATGTGTATTATATGGTTTAGATTAAAAACCTAATATCTAATGGCCTAAAATATAAATATAAATTATAATAAACTTGGAAATAAATCCAATGAACTTGAACATCTAGCTCTTTTATAAATGTACAACCAACCCTCACTCTTTCTCTACCACTATTCTTCTTCATCTTCTTAGCCTCCACTATATAACGTTCTGAAAATAAAATTAAGGAAAAGTCTAGGTGCTGTCAAATTATAGGACAGAAAGGATATTCTGCTTCACCTTTTTTTTCAAAGACCTTTTTCTGGATCTACTATTATTTTATGTGAGCATTACTGTGATCATTAGATTTCTTCTAAGTTTATGTTAAAATGGATATAATAGTTGTTATGGTAATTACTAATCTAATTAAAAAGTACTTTGACAATAAAATATATTGGATCTAAAAGTTAGAGTGTTTATAACTTCACATTTTACATGTTCTTATTCATTTTAATTACTATCAATTACCTGCTCCTTTTTCAGTTATTATTTGTTTATATGTACGTTCTTCTTCCTTATCCCCTTCTCTATGATTGTTTTATTTTACAGTCTTGTAATGCCTAATTGTTCATTGTTTTCATTTATGAGCTTAGATCCATTTCTTCTTTTTCCTTTGTTTTGTGCTGAGCCTTGGCCAATGTGAGCCTAGGCCTTTATCGTCAGGATTGCTTAAAATCAGAATAATATGTAATAATACTAATAAGGGGACTTTTGGCATATTAAGAATTGGTAAAATATGGGCTATAAATGGGATAAAATGGATAATAAGTTCATGTTAATTTGGGAAACATGTGAATTTGGCATTGATATTAATTTAGAGAATATGTTCATGTTAATTTGAGAAACATGTTAATTTTTCATTGACCTTAATTTAGAGAATATGTTCATGTTAATTTAATAAACATGTTAATTTGTCACTTACTTTAATTTGAAGAATAAGTTCGTGTTATTTTGAAAAACATGTTAACTTGTCGTTTACATTAATTTGGAGAATATGTTCATGTTAATTTGAGAAACATATTAATTTGTCATTGGCATTAATTTGGAGAATATGTTCATGTTAATTTAACATTATTTATTAATTTTTCTTTTATGTTAATTTGACTGTAAATGGGGAAAAACAAGTTCGTTTGTCATTTATGTTCATTTGACATTAATTTTGAAAACATTTTAATTTAACATTAAATTGGAAAATATGTTCAATTGACATTTATTTAGGGAAACATGATAATTTGTCATTTATGTTCATTTGACATTAAAATGGAAAACATGTTCATTTGACATTAGTTTTGGAAAACATGTTAATTTGACGTTAATTCAAAAACCATGTTAATTGTACTTAATACGATATTAAGTAACCTATATTTGGGAAACATGTTAATTACAACAAATCACACTTAATTTGACATAAGTAACTCATATTAGGAAAACATGTTAACTGAAATAAATTGTACTTAATTTGACATAGTAACCTGCATATTGAAAACATGTTAATTGAGATGAATTGTACGTAATTTGACATTAAGTAACCTGAATCTGGGAAACATGTTAATTGAAATGAATTTTACTTAATTTGAGATTAAGTAACCAATATCTGGAAAACATGTCAATTGGAATGAATTGTACTTAATTTGATATTAAGTAACCTGTACCTGGAAAACATGTTAATTGGAATGAATTGTAGTAAACTATACATTAAGTAAAATGAGAACCAGAATAAGATATATTTTTTGAAATTAAGTAACTTGTAATATGTTTCTGTAAAACGTCTGAGCTGGGATCTGTCTAACTTGGGGGAAGGGTTGTATAAGGTTTACATTTAATTAGAAACGTTACTTACAACCGCTAGGTTTATATTAAGCTTATTAATGAACACAAACCTTCTAAGTTAAACCTGTCTAATTAATAAGCAAAGATGTCCATTCTACTGTTAAAATATGTGGGGACTCTTAAAATCCTAGTTAACATCGAGGCCAAGTCTAGGGTGGCTTGTCTCAATCTGCTATTTATTTATCTGTCTCGAACCCATGTTAATCAGTACCCTCATGTTATCAAACGAGTCTCGCACAAGGTACAGAATAGGGCATGCTTTACTTATGGATGATTGTAAGAGGTTCAAATTTTGGAGGTGGGTACGAGTGTGTTCCGGCAGAACCATGAGTGTGCATTGTTTTAGTTGGGGAAGATAAGACGTTGTAACATCGGCGGATAAGGTTGTGTCTTTCTAGTTGATGGGTTCAAGACTGATATCCCCAAATGCCATAGCCGGCACATGTTTTTCTTGTCTATTTTGGGAGCCGATCAATGGGTAGCATTTGGAAATTCCTTCCTGATTAGTAGTTCCTGTTTGAATCTGTATAAGTGCAAAATAATCAATCTGCCAGATCTGATTATTATTATTGTTTCTATCATCATTGTCATTTTCATAAAAATAGTCATCCTTATTATCGGTTAATATCAGTTATTTTTCGCCTCTAGATATGTATAGACACTTACCCTTTATGACACTAGAACCACTATTTATTTGTTTTACTTAACTTAATAGTTGAGTCAGTAATCATAGCAGCTCGTCATGCTTTATGTCTGACCCATTTCCTTTCTCCCTTTCTTTTTCTTTCCCCGGGCTTACAGGGAGAAAGTATAAAGTTAAGATTTCTTTATTGATTTTGTCATAATGGATTTCTACCAAAGTTGGATCACATCCTGTTCTCCTTCCAAGGTTAGGCTATATCCTATTGACTATTTGGGGATAATGTTATTTTATCTGATATTGTTTTTGAATGGGATTTTGAGACATGACATTTTGTAACTATTAGGTTAATTGAAACAAAATTGGTTTTGTATTTTAAAGTGAAAGTTCTTTTTCCGTGGTAAATTTATATTTTTACGTCTTATGAAATCTTGGTCTCAACGATGATTTATATCTTTGTACCTATGATTCTTTTTAATTTCTTAATGAAATCCTCATATGGGTGATATCAGGGAATGTGGGGTGTTACATTTGGTATCAGAGTCTAAGGTTACCAAGATCACCGAAGTTTTGTCTTAAAAGAAAACATGTTCAAAAGAAACCGCATTTTTCAGAAATCAAAAGTTACTTTTGAAAATAAAATACCCTATGTAGCCAGGTACAACCTTCCTTTATTTTTAGTTGAGTTATAAGGCATTCTATCTAAGTTTTCCTTTATAGGTTGAAATTTTGATTAGTGGACAAACCCGTTTAGCTCAACAAATGGAGAAGGTTGAAGATAGAATGGAAATTGTTGCTTGACATATAGAAAAAAGGGTGAATCATGGATATTAGTAATAAAAGAGGATATGTTGAAGTTAAGAATAACCTAGATTAATTGGTTATGAAAAAATGGATGTATTTCCATAGTTTGGTTTGAAATTAACATAGAAACGTTATTGCAAAAATGAAAGGGATTAGTGCAAAATATGGGATTTTACCATATTGCGCACAATCCTCCAACTTAAAGATAATTAAAGAGAAATATCTTGCAATTACGAATTTCTACAAAGTAGATTGTCTTATACAATGGAAATAAATTTTCATACATTTTCAATAACCAATCAATTAGGAATAAACAAAACATTCTAAAAGGTAAATTTAAGGATGACAAGTAATAGATCAATATGAGCATACCAATGTCAAATGGATTATAAGGAACATATAAATAGAAATAAATTGGAATTTAAGAGAGAAATGGTAGAAGAAAAGGATTTGTGGAATAAAGAAGGTATTTAACTTTAATTCTTGCTAGTTTTCCTATTTTCTTTATGAATATTTTGTTCCTTTTCCTTTGATGTATTGGCTGCGTGGGGCCATAGCCAAGATAAGTTGAATCTTGTAGAGCGTTTGCATTGTAAGCATAACATAGCGATCCTTTACAGATAGAGTAAATCCCTGATGGTTTTATGATAACACTAGTGAATGTATTGCACTTACTCCCAGTAGTAATTTCTGAACCCTGTAGGAATCAAGTTTATTATCTGTTTATTTGTGGTGAGTCAGGGTTGAAACTAAAATCTTGATGTTTGGGGCATTTCTGGGTACGGATTTGGTTTCCAAGATTAAGCCTTATATGACATATTGATTTACAATGAGGAGCTAAATTACGAGCCTAAAATATAGCGTGGGCTTTAAAATGACATATGGACTTTTAGGGAAAAGTTACGGTCCTAATATCTGTTAAATATTTCTGGGGCCTACTTTGATTACAAGAAGGAGATGGTTGGGCTAAGTCATGCGATGGACTAATTTTTTAGACTTCTTGCGACCCGAACGATCAGTCATGTTGATATTCCTATTTTTCTTAGTGCATCTATTGGCAGTATCGGTTTAGTTCTCTTTGTGCTATATATATTTCAAATATAACAATCGATTGCAGGATTATCTCTCGGAGAGAGATTGGTTTTTGGATCCATATTTGTGACGATGCTAGACTGTAGCATTTTGGATAAAGCACATGATTTTGCAAGTATAAGTGAGAATTGAGTTTCATGGTTATAATTGGAATATTTTATTCCCTAAACCCTATATTCTGAAAAGAATGGTATGACTTTTACGTTGAAGCCTTCTTCATGTATTGTAATGACCCGCATTTTCAGCGATATAATAATTAATTTATTTAATTATTCAAATGGTGATCAAGAGAATTTAATGGCCGTTTAATTCCATAACTGGGAATATTTAATTAAAATAATAATATAATAATATATTTAATTTCTGAAATAGTAAGAAATAGTGGAATTCACAATATGGTGTGAACTGGATCATCTGTGATATTTAATTCAGTTTAGAATTGAATTAGAATAACGAATATATTATATAAACGAAGTTTGAATGTAGAATTTATAATATAATTAAAATCGAGCTCGAAATGGCGTTGTAGTTCGTAAATTGGCGATTTGAACATCAACTGAATGTACAGAATTCGTTTTAAATCAGATTTCTGTGAAACAACAAATATTAGGAGCTAGTGAATTATATATTTCTAGTGGAAGAGAAAAATCAGGATTTCGTCGTGTAGATTTTTAGTTATGTCCAAATTAAATATTCAAAAAAACAATGGTATATTCGTTCGTGGCCATAACGGTTATTTAAAAATATCTGAATATCGGGTTTGAATTTAGACAAGGTTCTTTTGAGACATAATGATAATTTAATTTTTAGAATTTTATTGTAATTTTTAATTAATTAAATAAACAACTTTTTATTTGGAGTATTTTGCACCCTGTAATCAAAATTTTGAGGTTTCACAATATGAGTCAACCTACCAATATTATTATATTTTTGGGATCGTGGCACCTTACTGATCACGACGATATTTTAATTTTTGTCTGTAATGGTCTATATATGAGCAGGTTTTAATATATGATGGGTACCCAAAATTTCTAACTTTAAACACAAATATATGTGTAGATGATAGCAAGCCATGTTCTTTCTGCTCGGCCACATTCACTTTTCTACGGTCAAAAACTCCTCCTACCACCACAAGCAAAAAGGAAAACGTGGGGGAAGCTAATTCATACAAATTAAATCAGATCATATAAATACTCTTAAACATGCAAAGTGAAAGGAGGCGCTTCCTCTTTAATATCCTCCTCTCTAAATCAAAACAAGTTGTCGCCTCCCTCTTCAATCCTTCTACAGAATGAAATCAAAACCAAAGTATCTAAATGGATTCTCTGAATGGGAACAAAACTTACACTCTGGAAGGAAGTCAACGGTGGATTTAATTGTGGGTTTAGTGGAAAACAAGTAATAAAATATTTCGTAATAGTTTTGTTGCTACAAGATGGAGCAAGCGACTTTGAAATTGTCTGAAAAGGGGAGATCGAGTTGTATCGTATTGGGTGGAAGAGGTTAATGGCGGTTCTGGTTGGCGTTTTCATTGGAGCTAGTGCATCTTTTGGTTGTGATTTTCTATGCGAGGACTGTGGTCTGAAACCGCTGTTTAGGGATGAGGTGGCCGAGTTTTTCGAGGAGATAACAGCAGGGGAACGATCATCAAGGCAAGATTAGAAGGTTGTCATTGGTTTGAGGTGCTTCGGTGGTCTCGAATGGAACGCGACAGTGATAAGGCATTGTTGAGGCAGTAGGTCGATTTCACGCAGGGATGTCGAGATGGGGATAAGGGAGGTCATCGGGTAGGGTTTGCAAAGAGGAAGCAGATGGTGGTAATTGCGGGGTCGGTCAGTGACCGGAGCAACGACGTGAGTTGGTCAAAGGGAAGGGTCAGCTGTTTGGGTACAGGAAAGGATGGAGCGGATTTTTCCAGTTTGAGGAAGAAGGAAATGTCGGGTACGGGTTTATAAAGGTGGAATTGGGCCACGGGTGTAAGGTAAAGCCCGATAAGATTTTTTGTGTATATAAAATGTGAATTAACGTATAAAAACCATAACTTGTTCACCTGTGATCAGAATTCGACAAAATAAGATCCGATGGGATCATATGGACGGACACTACCCAATGGAACTGACTGGGAGTGGATTGGTGCTAGTTTGAATTTATGGTGAAATAAATTGTTTGATTCAAATCAAACAAACAGTTTATCGTTCTTTAATGATGAACTGCCAATGTGAGTAAATCTCACTAACTCTAAACAATTTATATTTCTGTAATGTATTTTTAGAACTGTTCGAAACTGGTTGATTGCAGTGTATTGATAAATTGATTGAACTGCTAGTCAGATAGTGAATTTATATATATATATATATATATATATATATATATATATATAAACCGTTAAATACTTATGTGTTGATTCTGTTGTCATAATATTTCATACCGAACTGAAAGTGATGTTGATTTATATTGTGTAACATCTGTGGATGCAGGGAAATAGGTTGGAGGAATCCGACTTGATTCCTTAACATTTATTTTACTGTTTTTCATATATTGTGATATATGATGTGTTATATAATCTGTTATGGATTTTGTGTGTTGGAATGATATTGATCCTTGTTATTCGATATTTTAAATATCATAAAAAGAACCTAGGAAGTAAAAAGAATTATTTCAATGTATATTGAAATAAGGGATTTTATAAAATCAACAGATTTTATAAAAGGAAGTATTTCGAAAGTAAATAAAAGTGAAAATATTTCTAAAACGAATAGAGTTTTATAAAAGGGAAAAATGTTGATAAAACGAATAGAATAGAATAAGGGAATATTATTAGAAAATAATTAGGATATTATAAAGGAGAATATTTAGAAAACAAATAGAATTATAAAAAGGGAATAGTGTTAATCAAATAAAGTTATTCGATTAGAGTATATCAAGAAGTAGTTAATCGAATATAGTTTATATTCGAAGTAGTTAATCGAATATAGTTTATATTCGAAGTAGTTAATCGAATATAGTTCATATTCGAAGTAGTTAATTAAATATAATTTATATTCGAAGGAGTTATTCGAATATAGTTTATTCGAATAGAATTAAAAGAGTTAATCAGTTAGAGTTAATCAGTTAGAGTTAATCAGTTAGAGTTAACCAGTTAGAGTTAACCAGTGAGTTAATCAAATAGAGTTGAAAAAAATATAGAGTTAAACAAGATTAGAAACTAACTAGATAATAGTTAAGTTGAATAGTTTTCTGAGTATCGATCTGATGTTGGTTTCGGCCTTCGGGGTTTATACTTAGAGAATTATTCTCGTACTAGTTTACAGCCAGGGACTAATAGTTGTGAAATGATAGTGATATGTAAATAACAATGGAAATGTTTTCCAGTGTTAATAACATACATTTTCTAAACATAGAAATAAGGAAATATGAATATATATAGATATATATATATATATATATATGATTGATGATTTGATCGTTAGAATTTCCATTTGGAAATAAAATTGTTGTTTGCACACCTGTTTTTCTTTGATGGTTAAATCACAGACTATCGAAGATTTGACATTTTAACGTTGTTAATACGGAGAGACCGGTTGGATTATTATCCAAAGAACCACTCTACATTGGCATAAGCTTTGGGAATCATATATGCCAAAGATAATTGAAGATGGAGTAAAGTGCAAGTGCTATTGTATAAGTCTTAGATAACAGTGCCTAAGATGGATGTACTGAATAGTGCCTTCGATTTATCCTATTCCTGGATGACTTGGATGGATGAATGTCTAACAGAGTATTTCCAAAAAAGGTCACGTATATTGATTTCTTCAACCGTACCAAGAGTGGAAGCGGTGAAGGAAACTTCTTTAGCTAACACGTAATGTACTGTTGTAGACGTCAATTAGTGATTTTCGATGGATCTGACAATGTGGCATTCGAAGTGAAATCTGATGTGATGATAAAGCGTAACCTCAAGCCTCATCAACCGGTAAATGACAGAAATCGGGCAGGTAGCATGGCTAGTAGGTCGCACCTATTAGGGTGTAGAATCACCTAATCTGGAGTTTCATTTACTTCTAAAAATCTATTGTTGATGCTGTCCCATTCGGGAAACGGTTGCTGGTCCCAACCGTTGGTGATATACATTTGATACACTCAAGAGAAATGAGTGGTTGGTCATGTGTGGCCGGGTTGCAAGATGTTCTTGTTGAACCCAGTGTATTCCTTTCTAGAGGTACACTAGCGAAAGGTGGTTCCATACCTTGTCATAGTTGGAAATCCATTACCAATAAGTGCTTGCGGTTTTGATTATATACTATATATGTAGAACGCGAGATGAAAGCGTTTCTGCTAGATGATTATTATAGTTGTGGTTGATAGACATTATTATAATATCAAAAGGTTTTGATATAAAGATATTTCGGATTCTCATAAGGGAAAAACCCGTTCCGTTATACGGCGCGGTCTTATGAGATATCGTTTACTTGCTCAAACTGTTTTAAACTGTTTTACTCACACGAGTCCCATGACTGACCCATAGTTTATTTTGTTTTGTTTTCCCTAAACTCTTGGGTGCCCAATTTTGTACGGGCAGTCAAGTAGTCGGGATTTACAGATACTTGAAGAGCTGGAGCAGTAGGCTTCAGGATCATATAGCTATAGTTTATTTCCGCTATGTTGTAAGTGTTGTACTTTGATAATAATGTATATTCAAGTATAGATTTATATTTCAAAGTTATGTTATATCTATTATATGTTATTCGTTCCACTGTGAGGTTCGTGTTACTCTGATGTTGTGTTCTTCTTCTTCTTTTATTCTAATTTTCTATCTTATCTATTCTCACCCTCTAACATCTTTCTATTAGTTTTTCTGATTTTCCAGTGTAATTGGGATTGGACTTGTGTTATTTGGTCAGATCAAATTGGACCGGATTTTCGGGTCATTACAGTTGGCATCAGAGCTTAAGTTAAGTAAATACCTTGTCTCTGTGGCGTGACTCAGTAGAGATAGGGTTAGTAATACCCTAGATTGAGTTTGAGTGTATATATACGAGTGAATGTATTTGTAGATGATATAAAAATAATTTTATATTGTGGAGATTTATTGGTTGGGTCGTTTATGGGTTCTGGTCGATCAGTTTGATCCACTGTATCGGTAGGAGTTTATAAACACTCAAATACGATGGGTCGACACGATATGTTTTGAAAAGAGGGTAAATTAAAATAAGTTTACCCAAGGTATATCTTGATATAGAAAAGATATATATATATATATATATCAAAATTATAATATATTGGATATATTGGTTGTGATTATAATCAGATAAGATTATAAAATGCGAAATGGATATATATAACCAATCAGAATTCGTATAAGTGAAATATATGAAATTGAAATGAGCTAAATCTAAAATTTAAACCAGAAATTGAATTAAAATTATGAAAAAATTGGATAAGTTTTTGTAAATGGATTAGTATTAAAAATAAGGGAAATTTAAGATCCTGGGAGATTTTAAATTGTTTTACAAGCAGTGTGAATTATACTTTGAAATGAATTTCAAAGTGGAAATGTTTAGAAATGGTTTTATAGTATTGAACTCACTTCGATCGCTGGAAAATAGATCCTGATGATGACAGCTGCATCATCAGTATTCATTTTCGAGTTGTAAGTGACGAATTACTACTAGAGATATTGTTTTGAATTTGTTTTGGGAAAGACAAGTTGTGTTGAATTTCAAAAAGGGAAATTTTATTTTTGAAAAGAGTAAATTGTTTAAAAACTCCCAGGGAAAGACAGTTTGAATTAAAAACAAATTTAACAGAAATTTGTAAAAGCAAATTTGAATTAAAGTAAAGCCAGTAAAGTGGTAACTGAGATTTGAATTAGAATGATATCAAGACAAATTGGATTGTGAGATTTAAATTTGAAGTGTGATGTGATAATCAAGTTAAGAGTAGGGATTTGAGAATGAAACTCGAGTTCGAAATGATATTTGGCTAGGATATAAGCGAATGGTTGTGTTGTGGATAAAAGCAGATTGAAATTTGATTAGGATGACCCTTGTATCCGCTGAATTGATAACAGGTGGAAAGGATATAATGATATGCCCGACAAAAAGGTACAAGTTTATATTCTATATAAGAATGAGATTTATGAGCCGAGCTGGCAAGCCGCTTGGATGTTTGATTTTATTTTGGGTTGGAGAAGGCCCAGAGAGGCCAGTTGGAGTTTGACCTATTGACCAGTACTAAGGAGGTGCTGGCGAAATTTTTCGAAAACTTAAGGAGTTAGAAAATTTTCAGGATTTTTGAAAATTTTCGTTGATAAGAATTAATTAATAATTTAATTGAAAATTAAATTGGTTCAGTTGAAACCGAATGTAAGAAGTGAACGAATATATTCTAAACCAGTCGATAGGGTCGTCCTCTACCTTAGCAATTTCAAGGACGAAATTATTTTAAGTGGGGAAGAATGTAATGACCCGCATTTTCAGCGATATAGTAATTAATTAATTTAATTATTTAAATGGTGATCAAGAGAATTTAATGGTCGTTTAATTACATAACTGGGAATATTTAATTAAAATAATAATATAATAATATATTTAATTTCTGAAATAGTCAGAAATAGTGGAATTCACAATATGGTGTGAACTGGATCATCTGTGATATTTAATTTAGTTTAGAATTGAATTAGAATAACGAATATATTATATAAACGAAGTTTGAACGTAGAATTTATAATATAATTAAAATCGAGCTCGAAATGGCGCTGTAGTTCGTAAATTTGCGATTTGAACTTCAACTGAATGTACAGAATTCGTTTTAAATCGGATTTCTATGAAACAAGAAACATTATGATCTGGTGAAGTATGTTTTTCTAGTGGAAGAGAAAAATCGGGATTTCGTCGTGTAGATTTTTAGTTATGTCCAAATTAAATATTCAGAAAAACAACGGTATATTCGTTTGTGGCCATAACGGTTATTTAAAAATATTTGAATATCGGGTTTGAATTTAGACAAGGTTCTTTTGAGACATAATGATAATTTAATTTTTTATAATTTTACTGTAATTTTTAATTAATTAAATAAACAACTTTTTATTTGGAGTATTTTGCACCCTGTAATCAACATTTTAGGGTTTCACAATATGAGTCAACCTACCGATATTATTATATTTTTGGGATCGTGGCACATTGCTGATCACAACGATATTTTTATTTTTGTCCGTAATGGTCTATATATGAGAAGGGCTTTATATATGACCGGTACCCAAAATTTCTAACTTTAAACACAAATATATGTGTAGATGATAGCAAGCCATGTTCTTTCTACTCGGCCACATTCACTTTTCTACAGCCAAAAACTCCTCCAACCACCACAAACAAAAAGGAAAACGTGGGGGAAGCTAATTCATACAAATTAAATCAGATTAAATAAATACTCTTAAACATGCAAAGCGAAAGGAGGCGCCTCCTCTTTAATATCCTCCTCTCTAAATCAAAACAAGATGCCGCCTCCCTCTTCAATCCTTCTACAGAATGAGATCAAAACCAAAGTATCCAAATGGTTTCTCTGAATGGGATCAAAACTTACACTCTGGAAGGAAGTCAAAGGTGGATTTAATTGTGGGTTTAGTGGTAAAATAAGTAATAAAATATTTCGTAATAGTTCTGTTGCTGCGAGATGGAGCAAGCGACTTTGAAATTGTCTCAAAAGGGGAGATCGAGTTGTATCGTATTGGGTGGAAGAGGTTAATGGCGGTTTTGGTTGGCGTTTTCATTGGAGCTGGCGCATCTTTTGGCTGTGATTTTCTGTGTGAGGACTGTGGTCTGAAACCGTAGTTTAGGGATGAGGTGGCCGAGTTGTTCGAGGAGATAACAGCAGGAGAACGATCATCGAGGCAAGAGGAGAAGGTTGGCATTGGTTTGAGGTGCTTCGGTGGTCTCGAATGGAACGTGATAGTGATGAGGCATTGTTGAGGCAGCATATCGATTTCATAGAGGGATGTTGAGATGGGGATAAGGGAGCTCATCGGGTAGGGTCTGCAAAGAGGAAGCGGATGGTGGTAGTTGCGGGGTCGGTTAGTGACCGGAGCAACGGCGTGAGTTGGTCAAAGGGAAGGGTCAACTTTTGGGTATAGGAAAGGACGGAGCAGATTTTTCTAGTTTGAGGAAGAAGGAAATGTCGGGTACAGGTTTATAAAGGTGGAATTGGGCCAGAGGTGTAAGGTAAAGCCCGATAAGGTTTTTTGTGTGTATAAAATGTGAATTAACATATAAAACCATAACTTGTTCACCCATGATCAGAATTCGAAAAAACAAGATCCGATGGGATCGTATGGACGGACACTACCCAATGCAATTGACTGGGAGTGAGTTGGTGCTCGTTTGAATTTATGGTGAAATAAATTGTTTGATTCAAATCAAACAAACAGTTTATCATTCTTTAACGATGAACTGCTAATGTGAGTAAATCTCACTAACTCTGAACAGTTTATATTTCTGTAATGTATTTCTAGAACCGTTAAAAACTGGTTGATTGCTGTGTATTGATAAATTGATTGAACTGCTAGTCAGATAGTGAATTTATATATATATATATATATATATATATATATATATATATATAAACCGTTAAATACTTATGTGTTGATTCTGTTATAAGAATATTTTATACTGGACTGAAAGTGATGTTGATTTATATTGTGTAACATTTGTGGATGCAGGGAAACAGGTTGGAAGAATCCGATTGGATTCCTCAACATTTATTTTACTGTTTTTCATATATTTTGATATATGTTGTGTTATATAATCTGTTATGGATTATGTGTGTTGGAATGATATTGATCCTTGTTATTCGATATTTTAAAT
This sequence comes from Allium sativum, assembly GCA_030737875.1. Lineage (NCBI taxonomy): Eukaryota > Viridiplantae > Streptophyta > Magnoliopsida > Asparagales > Amaryllidaceae > Allium > Allium sativum. The sequence goes on from CM060916.1 coordinate 42,384,173, forward strand.
ATCATAAAAAGTCCTTAGGATGTAAAAAAAATTATTTCAATGTATATTGAAGTAAAGGGATTTTATAAAATCAACAGATTTTATAAAAGGAAATATTTCAAAAGTAAATAAAAGGGAAAATATTTATAAAACGAATAGAGTTTTATAAAAGGGAAAAATGTTGATAAAACGAATACAATAGAATAAAGGAATATTATTAGAAAATAAATAGGATATTATAAAGGAGAATATTTAGAAAACAAATAGAATTATAAAATGGGAATAGTGTTAATCAAATAAAGTTATTCGATTAGAGTATATCAAGAAGTAGTTAATCGAATATAGTTTATATTCGAAGTAGTTAACCGAATATACTTTATATTCGAAGTAGTTAACCGAATATAATTTATATTCGAAGGAGTTATTCGAATATAGTTTATTCGAATAGAATTAATAGAGTTAATCAGTTAGAGTTAATCAGTTAGAGTTAATAAGTTCGAGTTAATCACTTAGAGTTAACCAGTTAGTTAATCAAATAGAGTTAAAAAATATAGAGTTAAACAAGATTAGAAACTGACTAGAGATTAGTTAAGTTGAATAGTTTTCTGAGTATCGATCTAATGTTGGTTTCGGCCTTTGGGGTTTATACTTAGAGAATTGTTCTCCTTCTAATTTACATTCAGGGACTGATAGTTGTGAAATGATAGTGATATGTAAATAACAATGGAAATGTTTTCCAGTGTTAATAACATATATTTTCTAAACATAGAAATAAGGAAATATGAATATATATATATATATGATTGATGATTTGATCGATCGAATTTCCATCTGGAAATAATATTATTGTTTGCACACCTGTTTTTCTTTGATGGTTAAATCACAGACTATCGAAGTTTTGACCATTTTATCGTTGTTAATATGGAGAGACCGGTTGGATTATTATCCAAAAAACCACTCTGTATTGGCTTAAGCGTTGCGAATCATATACGCCAAAGATAATTGAAGACAGAGTAAAGTGCAAGGGCTATTGTATAAGTCTTAGATAACAGTGCCAAAAATGGATGTACTGAATTGTGCCTTCGGTTCATCCTATTCCTGGATGACTTGTATGGATGAATGTCTGACAGAGTATTTCCAAAAAAGGTCATGTACATTGATTTCTTCAACTGTACCAAGAGTGGAAGCGGAGAAGAAAACTTCTTTAGCTAACACGTAATATACTGTTGTAGACGTCAATTAGTGATTTTCGATGGACCTGACAATGTGGCATTCGAAGTGAAATCTGATGTGATGATAAAGTGTAACCTCAAGCCTCATCGACCAGTAAATGACAGAAATCAGGCAGGTAGCATGGCTATGCTCGCACCTATTAGGGTGTAGAATCACCTGATCTAGAGTTTCATTTACTTCTAAAAATCTATTGTTGATGTTGTCCCATTAGGGAAACGGTTGCTGATCCCAACCGTTGGTGATATACATTCGATACACTCAAGAGAAATGAGTGGTCGGTCATGTGTGGCCGGATTGCAAGATGTTCTTGTTGAACCCATTATATTCCTTTCTAGAGGTACACTAGCGAAAGGTGGTCCCATACATTGTCATAGTTGGAAATCCATTACCCAATACGTGCTTGCGTTTTTGATTGTATACTATATATGTAGAACGCGTGATGAAAGTGTTTCTGCTAAATGATTATTATAGTTGTGGTTGATAGACATTATTATAATATCAAAAGGTTTTGATATAAAGATATTTCAGATTCTCATAAGGGAAAACCCGTTCCTTTGTACGGCATGGTCTTATGAGATATCGTTTACTTGCCCAAACTGTTTTATTCACACCAGTCCCATGACTGACCCAGTGTTTATTTTTTTTTGTTTTCCCTAAACTCTTGGGTGCCCAATTTTGTACGGGCAGTCAAGTAGTCGGGATTTACAGATACTTGAAGAGCTGGAGCAGTTGGCTTCAGGATCTTATATCTACAGTTTATTTCCACTGTGTTGTAAGTGCTGTACTTTGGTAATAATGTATATTCAAGTACAGATTTATATTTCAAAGTTATGTTATATCTATTATATGTTATTCGTTCCGCTGTGAGGTTCGTGTTACACTGATGTTGTGTTCTTCTTCTTCTTCTATTCTAAGTTTCTATCTTATCTATTCTCACCCTCTAACTTATTTCTATTAGTTTTTCTGATTTTCCAGCGTAATTGGGGTTAGACTTGTGTTATTTGGTCAGCTCAAATTGGACCGGATTTTCGGGTCGTTACATGTATTTTCAGGAAGTAATTGAACTTCAATTATAATGGAAAGGTTTTCGGAAAAGCCAAGTAAAAGAATTGTTGAAATAGTTATCATACCTTTTTGGCTTTTTGGAAGTTTAAAAGTTCATTAGTGGGAAAATTTTGTAAACCCAAGAAATTTGATGCAAGATTGTATCTTAAGATTGAATTGGAATTCACCATTTGTTAAGACATATTATTGGATTTGATACTTATCAGGATTTTGTCATTTGGACAAAAGATGTGGATTTTAGGGGTTCAAATTTTTGTAACTGAAATTTTGCATTATTCGAATTTTTCAGACAAAATTTGAAAAAAAAATCATATATATATATATATATACATATACACATATATATGTACTATATATTATGTCGCCATATATAGGTTTACAACTAAAACCAAAAACTCGCGTATTAGAAATTGGATTCCATCTATGAGTCGAGGCAAAAGATCTTCCTCAACGGTTTCAGATCACCTCTGGCAAGATGTTCAGGATCACACCTATGGGTAACCCTTGGTTAGCGTCAAGGCCAGTCAACACCTAAAGTTTGAGGATTATTTATTCCTGAACAATACGTTTCCTGGTTCTATCGGACCTCAAAAATGGCCATTGTCGACCAAACATTTCTGAGGCACCTCGCAATCCATTATCCATGTAAATAAAAATATCTAGGATCCACACAATGACATCACCCATAGCTAGAAAGAAAAGCATATCCTCTCTGAGGTCCTCATCCATTTTTTGACTCACACGAGGTGTGAAGCTCAAAAATCAATGCTTATACACAAAGCTATGCTATATTAAAGCCGTGCTTTGATCATCATCTATAAGACTTTTCTTTTCAACAAAATCCTTGATCCTTGCATCTTAGTATGCCACATTGACAATCCATGCCACACAACTGATGTCTATCAATATATAACCTCTAAGCTCGTACGTCTTAGAAAAGGGTGTTAAGCAAGAGAATAAATTCTCCGCCACCAAGCAGATATACATTTAATAGAAATCAATCCATGTATAATGAAATCCAATGTCAGATACATAATCCATTTACATGTATGTTCTGGGTCAGAACGAAACCAAAGGCACCTTATTCCTCATCCCGTATGTCCAGTACAAGAGAGAGGTCCTCGTATATCCAGTCGATCTCCAAGTACGTTTGGGTGATCACCACTTATTAACCTATCTCAGGGATCAGCCCAATCAAGACATCAGTAGTCATCCATTCGATGTGAGGATCTCTAGTCTTCAACCACCGTCTTCATATCATTTAGTTTTAGTCGTCGTAACAGTTATTCAAAATGAGTTAAACCCGGTCTTTTTGAATAACTCGCGCATCTTATAACCATTTGATATATAAAAATAACGTGCATCTCATTCCAATCCAGAATATTCTTTTATTCAAATATTCATAATCTTTGGGAAAGATTCCCATTAATTTTATCAAAGATAAATTCTTTTAAACTTATAGTTTAATCTTCTGTTGATATCATTTCAAAAGATTTTATTTTATCTTTTCACAACTTAAACCATATTAAGGTTTATCATTAAAACTCTAGTTCAGATTTAATCCCAAAAATCATTATTTAATGATTATTCAACTCCTGGAAATTTAACTCATCTTTGCTTGGGTTAAAGAACAAATGTCATTTAAAATACCGCTAGTAATAAGCCCAAAATCATGTTCCACTAATATGGAATCTTCATGAAATTATAAATAATTTATATTCGATATAAATTTCCACATCTGACCAATACTACTAGTGGAATAATGGCAATGCCTTTTTGAATTCCATAAATAGTAAACGCCTTCCTTCACAGAAACTAATCTTGATTATTATTAATTGAATTCCATTCAATTCCAATTTACTTAAATAAATGGGAAAACTTTCTCCAGTCCTTAATTAAAAGATCAATTCCATTTATAACTGGGTTTAAAAACGGTATTAATGAAGATACCATTCATAATAAATCCAATTCATCATTTCTAAAAATCATTGGATTATTATTCTAGGTTTAACTATTTCATTCAGACAAATATCTTTTCAAATATGGAATATTTTCATCCAACATCTTTACAAATCATTTGTTATGTTTTTACATAATTTATTCATATTTTAATAAGGCCCTTACAGTCGGTTTCCAATATTGGTCACCAAACTGCATCCATAGCGACCTTTTCCTAAAACCGATTTGGACATAATTTAAATCTAACCGTTCAAATTTAAATCTCATATATTCATAGATCTTATTGATACGAACCCAACGGTTCTAAATTTAGGAGAATCTGAACGTCGGATCTCCCGTTACGTCCATTTCAAGTTAATGGTTGAAATTAGCGAACGGTCATTGTGCGATACGTTCTGTTCAATCCATTTATATATATATATATATATATATTTATGTATATGTGTATATATATATATGCAATATCGTCGATTTCTATTTAAAAAACGTATTTTATAAAATGTTTATACATTTCTTTTTAAAACGATTTCACTTCCATTACCAACTGAAATTAAACTTGAACATTGCATTTTATCATAATGTCAAAACGATAATATTTTAAAAATGTAATATTTTGAAATTCAGTATTCTCGATATTCATTTTAAAAACAAATGAAATCAATGTAGAAATCCATTTGAGTTAAAATGGCGTTTTCTACTTAACTCAGCTTCACAATTTTTATATTTTCATGTCCATCCAAAATCGGACATCAAAATCAACTTCCAAATTTTCACTGAATATTACATTATAAAAATATTCATGTTTATTAAGGATTGGAAAAAAATCTCAACCAATATGCATATAAATAAATTTATATTGATTACATTCATCACTTACACCCAACGATAGTTGCAAATAGCTATCAACATTTAAAATTATATCCACTGTGCATTTTATTTTCATGTGAGCTTCAATCAAATAAATGACACTTACATGAATCCGTCAATCAACCGATTAACCATAAATTCACAAAAGGGAGATGTGTGAGTCAAAAATCATCCCAAGACCCGTGTGGGGTTTTCAACCCACAACAATAAATTAATAAATCATCACTCGCATATAATGCACACACCAATGTCATAAATAAATAAATACTCAACTATGAAATGCCATTTAAGGCCGCCACAAGTGTCCATCCATGGAGTATGAAATGCGAGTGTCACATATTCGTATGACGCTTCTAATGCAAATGATTTGTGAAGAGTTCATGTGTTGATCTATAAAAAGGGTAATATAACTACATGATGCAATTTCTATCTTGCAACTTAAAATGCCTAACTAATTAATTCTTGACATAATAACCTAACAATAATATTTTAGTGACCGAATTCTCACCCATAAGCTAAACCAATTCGTCGCGACTCTTCTAGCGTAGAAAATTCTTTGCCGCGCTTTCACCATTTGTCGCTTTTCACACTCTAATTCACCTCTTTTACTTTAGAATTTGCATACGACCTCAAATCTTCATCAAACATTTTCGCTATCACAAACGCGTCATTACGAACAATATTTGCCTAGTGCACTTTTCCCCCAAAATGCTCCAATTCGCCCGAAATCGCCAAAAACTACAGTAGATCTGCAAACTTCAATTGCGTTTTCTGAGCGACTCCGAACTCGGAAATTCATTTGTGATATGTCGATTTCATAGAGAAAAACAAGATCTACGGCTTTCATTTATAGGGCCTTGGCCAGAAATGCACGGATTGAAAGTTATTAAGAAAATAAGGAAGATGGGTGTTTTTGCAAAATGTGTTTTGAGAAAAAAATGTGATTTTTATGGCTATGCGGACACATGGGACTCACGGGCTAGATGTCCGGCATAGGTCTGGGAGAGTGGAGGATTGTGGGTAGTCATGAGGTGGTTCCATGGCCATGTGGTGGCAACACGAGGTGGTTGGTGGTGGTAGAAGTGGTGTCGGAAGCTAAAAGAGGCTTCCTTTTCAACTTGGAAGAGTTTAAGGAGGACGAAGGTGGAGAGGAGGAGGAGGAGACCCATGGCCAGGCTTGGGTGGTGAGCTGACGTCGCAGCAGGGGGTGGTGGCGGCGGTGGTGATGGAGGAGCTAAAGAATGAGGAAGGAGGTTGCCTCCATTAATTTCTTTTTAAGTTTCTAAACCTCCTTTTGTAAAATGAATGACACATTTAATATAATCCCACTTAATTAAGAAATCGTCATGTCATGGAAGCACCATTTATGGAATGCATGACAAGTGAAGGAGGGAAGTCCCTTGGTGTCTAACTCTTCTTCTTCCAATATTGTTCATCGAATGACTAATTTTGACAATGCATTAATCACTACATGGAAATTTCGTTCCACTCCTATAGCCACACTTTAACTTCAAAAATTATGAACTTTTGAATCTAGCTACATTATGCAATTACGGTTCCAACAAACCTAGCCGCGTCGAATTTGGAGATAGTTCAAAAAATTTCTTTATTTTCAGCTTACGTTTATATACCGTTCTCTAGCATACGAACTCCGTTTGACTTGAAAATTTGAATCCTGGTATATTTCGACACTCCGGATCCGATAAAAGTGGTTTCGTCGAATTCCGAGACTGTTAGAAAAATGATCCTTTTTTAGGTGATCGATATAGCTTTTAAAATATCGATTTTTACATTCATACTTAAAAATCGTATTAATAATTTTACTAAGCTTGTTTTAAGTCAAATAAAATATAAAAACTAATTTTAAAATTGTTCTAGAATTTTATTTAGCAAAAATAACTAATTTATATCCCAAATTCATTAAAATAGATTAAATGAAAGTTTTAAATTGGTTCTGAAATCCCAGTTTGTTACAATCTCCCGCACTTAAAAAAATTTTATCCACGAAAAAGAACGGAGTTAAAAGTTGTTTAACTAACCAACTCAACTTTCATTGGGGATTTGGTTCTTCAACTTTTCAGTTTCTAAGAACTTCTAAATTTCTCTGAAATTTGGCTAACATCCTAAATTTCTGAAAAATTTCGCTATAACCTCCTTTGTACGGAGTAATCTGAACAAATTTATTGGGTCATATTAGGCACCCAATAAATCAATAAATAGCGTATAAGTCAAATGTGAATTATCTAAGCTCAAGGGAGATGTGTAAAAAAAATCATCCCTTAAACCAGTGATGAGAATTAATCATAATCCATGTGCCTTATCTAAAACAAGAGGGACGTGTACATTCTTCTCATGTCATGACTTGTGTAGGGTTTGTTATTAAATCCTACCATTTACCGTTATAGTTTATAAGTCCATAGTCAATCCTCAGTACAACCTGTAATTTCGTCCTTGCAATACAAGCATCTCGCTCATATCCTAACTCAAGTCTCATCATATAAGCACCAAATGCCTATATGGAATATGATATGCTATGCCGTCTTCAGTGGTATGTTATGCGATGTAGTTCATAATTTATTTATTACTATCCTATGGCGTATTTTTTAATTTCACACATAACAACCATCACAACGCATCCAAATCATTTATAGAAGTTTAATATAATAATAAAATTGCGCAATAAAATTGTGCAACGAACACATTAAGGTGCACCTGTTTGTCGGGCACGCAAATTATTTCTCTACTCAACGCTAAGCCATTAACCTGCTCAATATATACATGTACATATACATCCAATTCTAACTAAATTTTCAATTTAGTTTAACTTAACTCAATTAATTAAAATAACGAGTGTTTTCTTAGGTTCAATGTCCAAAATTGCCAAAGGTTTCTTCTAATTTATTTAAATCAGATGTCATAAGTAATCAAACAGAAAATCAAGCAGTTACACAAATAATCAATTAGTAAATTAACTTTTAAACATATGTACTTTTATATGCTCACAGATATATTTTCTAAGATTGGATTATATTTAAAATCACAAATACATTACTTATAAATGTGCCACTCTCAACTCATTCTAGGGCATTACTAACCCCATCTCTAATGAGTTTCTCATTCTAGGATACTACTGATCCTATCTCTAGTGAGTTTTCTTTAATAGAAAGTTACTAATTCTATCACTGATGAATTCTTTCGTTAGGTTCCAATGTGTCTTGTTCTCGAGCTTTGTAAACCAAAGCTCTGATACCATGTTGACATGACCCAAAATTCCTATCTTGCCTAAACCGAATGAGAACGCAGATTGCGTGAGAACAGGACAAAGCAGAACACAAAACGACATAGCTTTTCATTGTTATTACAACAATTTACATCTTAATATAAGATATCAAAGTAAAAATAAATATTACATTGCAGAAACAGATAATATCAGAGAATAAATTACATAGCAGCGGAAATAAAAGTGTATAAATACGATGCACAGCGGAAATACATCAACTACCACAACTGAAAGAAATACACGGATACAAAGCTTTTCGAATATAGCTCCAGCTGTAAACCGGGATCCTTTTAAATAGAAGTCTGCAAAACCAAAAATACTAGCTGCCTGTGTGAAAAATATGGGCACCCAGGGTTTAGGTGAAAATAATAAACTCTGAGTTAGTCATGGGACTGGTGTGAGAACTAAAACAGTTATTAAATATTTTCTTTAAAAGTGGGATTAATCATGGGACCACGCCGTATGGAACGGAAAGGGTTACTCCACATGAACACTCTTAAATAAAAATAATTTGTAAACAACACAATGCTTTTCGGAAAAATGAAGATACTATAAGACTTATGTCCTATCACACAATACAACGCAAGCCAGAGGGTAGAATTTTCGCTTATAATAGCCAAACATGCTTGTTACGTCTTAAACAACTCATTTTGATATTACTATAAGTGTAGAGTGTCAAAACAACTTCAAATATAAAGGTATCAATCATAGATGGCATATGTACCATATATCATGTCGCCATATATAGGTTTACAACTAAAACTGAAAACTCGCGTATTGGAAATTGGATTCCATCTATAAGTCGAGGCAAAGGATCTTCATCACGGGTTTTGGATCACCTATAGCAAGATGTCCAGGATCACACCAATGGGCAACCCTTGGTTAGCGTCAAGGTCGGTCCACACCTGACATTTGAGGATTATAAATTCCTGAACAATACGTTTCCCAGTCCTATCGGGCCTTCAAAATGGTTGTTGTCGACCAAACATATCTAAGGCGCCTTGCAATCCATCATCCACATAAGTAAAAATATATGGGCTCCATACCATGACATCACCCTTAGCTAGAAAGGAAATCCTCCCTAAGGTCCTCATCCCGTTTTTGACTCACGCGATGTGTTAAGCTCGCAAATCAATGCTTATACACAAAGCTACGCTATACTAAATCGTGCTTTGATCACCATCCACAAGATTTTTCTTTTCAACAAAAGCCTTGACTCTTGCATCTAGTATGGCACGTTGACAATTCATGCCACACAACTGATGTCTATCAATATATAACCTCTAAGCTCGTACATCTTAGAGAAGGGTGTTAAGAAAGAGAATAAATTCTCCACCACCAAACAGATATATACTTAATAGAAATCAATCCATGTAGAATGAAATCTAACATCAGATACACAATCCATTTACATGTCCTTTCTGGGTCTGAATGAAACTGGAGGCACCTTATTCATCATCCCGTATGTCCAGTACAAGAGATAGGTCCTCGTATATCCAGTCGATCTCCAAGTATGCTTGGGTGATCACCACTTATTACCCTGTCTTGGGGATTAGCCCAATCAAGACATCAATAATCATCCATTCGATGCGAATATCTCCGGCCTTCATCCACCGCCTTCATATCATTCACTTTTAGTCGTCGTAATAGTTATTCAAAATGGATTAAACCCAGTCTTTCTGAATAACTCCCGCATCTTATAACCATTTGATATATAAAAATAACGCGCATCTCATTCCAATCTAGAATATTCTTTTATTCAAATATTCATAATCTTTGGGAAAGATTCTCATTAATTTTATCAAAGTTAAATGCTTTTGAACTTATAGTTTAATCTTCTGTTGATATCATTTCAAAAGATTTTATTTTATCTTTTCACAACTTAAACCAGATTAAGGTTTATCAAACTAGTTGGGATTATCGAGCCTTATCGAAGTAGTAATTTATTTTATTTTTTCCACCCCCAACCTATTCGTCTCACGGAGAAAAACGGGTGGTACTCCATTTCGATCTTTTCTTGAAATCGGTAATACCTCATTCACATTTCAATCTAATTAAATATTCATTAAAACTCTTGTTCAGTTTAAATCCCAAAAATCATTATTTAACGATTATTTAACTTCTGGAAATTTATCTCGTCTTCGCTTGGGTTAAAGAACAAATGTCATTTAAAACACCGCTCGCAATAAACCCATAATCATCTTCCATTAATATGGAATCTTCGCAAATTTCTAAACCATTTATAATCGATATAAATTTCCACATCCGACCAATACTATGAGTGTAATAACGGCAAGGCCTTTTTAAATTCCATAAATAGTAATCGCCTTTCTTAACAGAAACTCATCTCGATTATTATTAATCAAATTCCATTCAATTCCAATTTAACAAATAAATTGGAAAACTTTCTCCAATCCATAATTAAAAGATCAATTCCATTCATAACTGGGTTTAAGAACGGTATTAATGAAGGTACCATTCACAACATATCCAAATCCAATTCATCATTTCTAAAAATCATTGGATTATTATTCTAGTTATAATTATTTCATTCAGATAAATATCTTTTCATATATGGAGCATTTTCATCCAACATCTTTCCAAATCATTAATTATGTTTTTACATAATTTATTCATATTTTAATATGGCTCTTACAGTTGGTTTACAATATCGGTAACCAAACTGCATCCATAGAGACCTTTTCCCAAAACTGGTTTGGACATACTTTAAATCTAAACATTCAAATTTAAATCTCATATATTCATAGATCTTATTGATATAAACCAAATGGTTCTGAAATTTAGGAGAATCCAATAGTAGGATCTCCCGTGACGTCCATTTCAAGTTAATGGTTGAAATTAGCGAACGGTCGTTGTGCGATGCGTTCTATTTAAACCATTTAAACGTATATATATAATATATCGTCGATTTCTATTTAAAAAACGTTTATACATTTCTTTTTAAAATGATTTCACTTCCATTACCAATTGAAATTAAACTTGAACATTGCAATTTATTATAATCTCAAAAGGATAATATTTTCGAAATGTAATATTTTGAAATTCAGCTTTCTCGATATTCATTTTAAAAACGAATAAGATCAATGTAGAAATATGTTCAAGTTAAAATAGCATTTTCTACTTAACTCGGCTTCATAATTTTTATATTCTAATGTCCATCGAAAATCGGGCATCAAAATCAACTTCCAAATTTTCACTGAATATAACATTATAAAAATATTCATGTTTATTCCGGATTGGAAAAAAATCTCAACCAATATCCGTATAAATAAATTTATAGGGATTACATTCATTATTTACATCCAACGACAGTTGCAAATAACTTTCAACATTTAAAAGGACATCCAATGTGCATTTCATTTTCATGTGAGCTTCAATCAAATAATTGACGCATATATGAATCCATCAATCAACCTATTAAATGTAAATTCACAAAAGGGAGGTGTGTGAGTCAAATATCATCTTAAGACCTGTGTGGGGTTTTCAACCCACCACAATAAATTAATAAATAATCAGTCGCATATAATGCACACACCAATGTCATAAATAAATAAATAAATAAATACTCAACCATGAAATTCCATTTAAGGCCGCCACAAGTATCCATCCACGGAGTATGAAATGCAAGTGTCGCATATTCGTACAACGCTTCTAATGCAAATCATTTGTGAAGAGTTCATGTGTTAAACTCTAAAAGGGGTAATATGACTACATGATGCAATTTCTATCTTGTAACTTAAAATGCCTAACTAATTAACTTTTGACATAACAACCCAACAATAAAATTTTAGTGAGCGATTTCTCACCCATAATCTAAACCAATTCGTCGTGACTCTTTTAATGTAGAAAATTCTTTGCCGCGCTGTAACGACCCGTATTCTACGCATCATAGGATCGTAGGATATTTATTTCTTTCACATACGAAGTCGTATGGTCATGTAACTTTGGGAGACGACTATTGGGGTCATTACCCATGTTCATGATTTTTCCCGATTTTTAAATGACCATTTTACCCCTAGTAGGAACTGTTTTGACCATAACTTTTGACTGGAAATGAATTTTGATCTGAAACAACTTCCATTGGCTTCGGATGATGGTTTCTCTTTCCGTAGAGTGGTCACATTAGCCAAACGGACTTACCTTTTGGGAGATATGGCTGAAACAAGTTTCAGATGGTGAAAAACAGCTTAATTGGGCTTAACCGGGTGATTAGCAGCTAGGCCCAGAGGGGAATTTCGGGTTTAGAGGTATAGGAAGACTGATTAGGGTTAGGTTATTACTTTCATTTCAGTTTTGAGCCGCCACAAACCTTCTTGAGACCTTAGTAATGGCTTCCATCCTCTAAAACCACTCCAAAACACATTTTTAGTGAAGATTAAGCCTAAACTACATCAAAGCAAGGCCAAATAGCAACAAAGCAAGGATGGAGCTGCTGCTATACATAGGAATTCGACCCAAACAGAGGATACTTCAGATTTGGTGTTTCATTTGTGGCCAAGGTGAGTGATAGCATCGTTTTGACACTAATTACAGTTAATTAAGGGTGATTAGTGAAGATTAGCGAATTTATACACCAATAAATTCTGGAAAAATGTTTAGAAATTCTTAAACAATATTTCATGTCTCAGTTATAAAATTTAGACGATTTGGTTAAGTTTTACTAAGTATGTGCTTAAACATGATTAAGAGGGACTATGGGAAAATATGAAGTTTTAGTCACTTTTTGATCCCTTTTGATTCATTTGAATTGTTGTTGCTGTTTGTGGTCGCTATTACATGTTGCTATGGCTCTATGGTATGTTTTATGATTGATTAGAATAGTTAAATTGCTCGAAAACGTCGTCGAATGGCGTAGAAAGCTCGCTGGAAAGTTGCAGCAATGTGCAGGTTCCGAACCGGATCGGATCGGAGTAGAGGGTCGGATCGGATTTGTGAACTGACCAAGGGAATCTGAACTGGATCGGAGCTTGTCACTGGAGGAGGATCGGCGAGAAGGAAGGCTGTTTGCTTAGAGTTGGAGTGGACAAGGGAGATCGGATCGGAACTGGGGTGCGGATCGGATCGGAGCTGTGGAGCGGATCGGATCGGAGCAGATCGGGTCGGGGTAAGCTAAGCGGGCGGAGCGGATCGGCAATTGGAGAAGGACAGGATCGGGTATGGGAACTTAGAAGGGAGCAACCACCGAACCAAGCAGAGAATAGGCACTACACTTCCGAACCGAGCAAAGTGGAGAACCCGAACCGAATGGAAAAGATGACTACCGAACCGAACCGACGATGATGATGACTACCGAATCGAACCGAATTTTAGGACTGTTACTGCGCGACAACTCTTCTGAAGACCCACTCCAATTCGACCAAACCCGAGATGCAAAGGAAGTCCAAATGAGAAGTTAGAGCTTAAGATTCAGATGGGAATCAACGAGTTCACTTCATGGTTGGGCTTTGCTGCGGGACGCGTGCCAAGGAGTTATCGACATCTATAGCTTTGGACCACTATGGTAGGAGGTACGAAGGCGGATTCAGGGCCATTATGGCATCGGTAGAACCAAGGGCTATGACCAATGAAGTGGGTCATTGAAATGTTTGGTCATGACTCCAAGTGTTTGGCTTGGTCACAGCAGGGTTTCTACAAGTCGGGATTCGTCGTTACCTCAGTTTGTCTAGTGTTCCAAAGTGGTAGATGTCGTACGCTTTACGCACTGAGTGAGAGATGTGAGGATGGTTGCTATGGATGATTTACTTGCTCCCATTTTGACATGCACATCCCACCCCCGTATTCTTACACTATTTATTATGGCACCTTGGAGTATTGTACGGTATGTGGTACTAACTCTTTGGTTGCAGGTCCAGGTTCAGGTATGGTTTAGTATACCTGTTATTATTCTGTTTAGATGTTTATCGCTCATACCAGGCTTTATGTCTGACCCAGAGTTTTATGTCTCCTCTTATTACTCTGGGTGCTCACACGAGCAGACTAGAGACAGGTTAGCTGGTGATGCACGGGTAGATGATCCGGAGACGAGCAGGAGGCTTCCACGTAATATACATATATAGTATTCTCCCTGTGTTGTTGAAGATCACTACTTGGGCATTGGTGGTGTATCTTCTATTTTGGCTTTCTGTTGTTCATAGACAGTAGATTTTGAAAAGTTGTAATAAGCTGTATTTGGATTTCCGCTGCTTTGAGATTGATGTTGGTTTTAGTTATCAGCTTATGCACTGTCTCGCCTGTTTTATGACAAGTACATTATTATTATTATATTTTATTCCATGCGCTGTGAGACATTCTACAGGTTCTTTGATTAGTTCATTCCCTTCTTTCCTTTCTTATGACGACCGTCTTGTGCTAGTCGGGCATGTGTACAGCGCACTTTTGGAGGAAATGCAGGCTGGTGCGAGGCGGGCCGTCACACTTGGTATCAGAGCGCTAGGTTGCGTAGTTAACCTAGGGAAGTTATCAGGGAGAGATAGTATACGTATACGAGAGAGCGTATTTGTGATTATTTTGGTTTTCAAAAGCTATATATATACTATTAGTAGTATAAGGATGAAATCGTACTGCACTAGCACCACTATGGAGTCGTTAATCATTTCCTTTTTCAGATTGACGATGAGCCGATATGTTAGAGGTACCGGTAGAGGGGCCAATAATGGGAATGCTGCTGACATGAGGACGATGTTTACTGACCTCATGAGAGAGATGCTTAGAGATGTACAGAGGGCAGCTCCCAATGGTGGAAATGGTGGTGGTCCAATAGTGCAGGCACCAAGAATCGACTTCGCCAAGCTGAATAAGGATTATACTAGCCTTGGTGGGAAGCCGTTCCACGGAACGGAGTCGGCTACGGATGTTCAGGATTGGGTGGATAGTTGCGAACGTATCTTCGAGGATTTGGGTATCGAGGATGCGATGAAGAGAAAACTAGCATCCCGTCAGCTGCAAGGGCGGGCAATGAATTGGTGGAATGCTATAAAGGCAGCTACTCCCGAAGACCAGATTACTTGGGAGCAGTTTAAGGCTCGCTTTAGTGAGAAGTTCATTCCAGCTGCTCAGAAGTCAATGTTGTTTAAGAAATTCTTGGAGCTCAAGCAGAATGGCAGGGCTGTCTCGGAGTATATTGCTGAATTTGACACTTTGTCAAAATATGGATTATCTCTTATAGATACTGCCGAGAAAAAGAATGTGAAATTCATAACTGGTTTGGATCAGTATTTGGGGGAAAAACTTATTAACCACATCGATGAGACGTTTGAATCGATTGTGGGGAAAGCGTTAAGGTCAGAAAGTCTCTACCCTAAGCCAAAGACTGAGGTTGCATCCGCAGATGAGCCAAAGCCACAAGTTAGTGGTGGAGGCAAAGGTGGTTCCCAGAATAAGAGAAAGCAGAATCAGGCTAAGGATGGCCAGAAGAAAAAGAATAAGCAAGATGTGGAGTGCTTCAGCTGTGGTAAGAAGGGCCATTATGCTAGTAATTGTCGGGCCAAGCCAGCGGATAGGAAGTGCTTCAACTGTGGCCAAATGGGACATCACAAGGACAAGTGTCCACAGCCCCCTAAAGAAAAGCAAATGGTGAAAGCGTATGCCCTTAATGCTATTCCTTCTTCGTCGAATGCCCCAACTGCGGCGGAGAAGGGAAAGAATGTCGTCATTCAAGGTATGCTTTCTGTTTATGATGTTCCTGTTAGAGTTTTGTTTGATACCGGAGCTTCCAGTTCTTTCATATCTAGTGACCTGGTAGATAGGTTGGGATTGGAGCCCGAGATTGTCGATAGACCTTTAGTAGTGACGAACCCGATTGGTGGTTCGACTAGCCTCAGCATGATTTGTCGTAATGTGGTCTTATCGAGTCATGGATGCATGTTTGTTTGTGATTGCTTTGTTTTGTGCTTTACTGGGTTTGGCATTATTTTGGGAGTAGATTGGCTCCAAAGATACGGGGTGGTGGTAGACTGTGAGGGCTTGTTGGTGACAGCTAGAGCGGATGATGGGCGGAGGATAGTGTTTGGTGGTCTACCCATTAAGGGGGTATTGGCTAGTTTTCTAAACTCCCTCGACATTCCGCATAGTGAGTTGTCAGCATTGCCCGTGGTTGGCCAGTATCCGGATGTTTTCGAAGAAGTGACCGGACTTCCACCACACCGAGAGATTGAGTTTCGTATTGATTTGGTAAAAGATGCCAGACCTATAGTGATGCCACTTCGTCGTATGGCACCAAGGGAGCAGCGAGAGCTCGGGGTGCAAGTCAGCGATCTTTTGAAGAAGGGATTTATCAGAAGGAGTGTTTCTGAATGGGGAGCACCAGTTGTGTTTGCTACCAAGGCGGATGGTTCCCTTCGTTTGTGTGTAGACTACCGCGAATTGAATAAAGTGGCGAGGAAGAATAAGTATCATCTACCGCGGATAGATGATTTGTTCGATCAGTTGAGTGGCGTGAGACTATTTTCTCAGTTGGATCTCGCGACAGGTTTTCATCAGCTTAGAGTGGAAGCCGAGAGTATAGATAAACGGCATTTCGAACGCCGTCTGGATTTTATGAATGGTTGGTTATGCCATTTGGGCTGACTAATGCCCCGGCATATTTTGTGGATCTTATGAATAGGGTATTCAGAGATCTGTTGAATAAGTCTGTCCTTGTTTTCGTTGATGATATTTTGGTTTATTCGAGGACAGAGGAAGAACACAAGGAACATTTAAGAGTAGCAATGGAGGTGTTGAGGAAACACCAATTGAAAGCAAAGTTTTCTAAGTGTCGCTTCTGGAAGAGGGAAGTGAGGTTCTTGGGCCATGTTGTATCAGAAAATGGGATTGCCGTGGACCCGGCGAAGGTGGCTACGGTACAGGATTGGCCTACGCCCAAGAATGCAACAGATGTAAGAAGTTTCTTGGGGTTAGCGGGATATTATCGTAAGTTTATCCAAAGCTTCTCCAAGATAGCAGCACCATTGACCCAGTTGACCAAGAAGAATCAAGCTTTTGTCTGGGATGAAAGGTGCGAGAATGCATTCAGAAGTCTAAAGGACAAGTTGACAAGCGCACCAGTGTTAGTCATTCCTAAGGGGGATGAAGAGATGACGGTATACACGGATGCCTGTGGTACCGGACTGGGTGCTGTATTGATGCAAGGAGGTAGGGTTGTAGCTTACGCAAGTCGGCAATTGAAACCGCACGAGAGAAGATACCCTACCCATGATTTAGAATTGGCAGCAATCGTGTTCGCGTTAAAGATGTGGAGACACTACCTCTTGGGAGAAAGATTTGAGCTGTTTACTGATCATAAGTCGTTAAAGTATCTCTTTTCTCAGAAAGATCTGAATCTCTGTCAGCAGAGATGGTTAGAGTTCTTAGCTTCCAATGATTTTGACATCGCATACACACCGGGAAAGGGCAATGCGGTGGCTGATGCATTGAGTAGAAGACATGCCAGCTTAGGGGCTATGTTCCTTGAATGGAAGCAACTGGAGTTTATCGCGGGGTTTGATTTCTGACCAAAGTGCGAATTGGATCCAGAAATGTTAGCAAGTTTGACGATCAGACCCACTTTGATTGAACGGATCGGCTCTAGTCAGAGGGACGATCCTAACCTATTGGAGATCATCTCCAAGTTAGAGATGGGAATCGATGAGGAGATGAACAAGTATGGGCTTGATCGAGATAGATGGCTTAGAAAGAATGGAAAGCTTGTTGTACCCAATGTCAATGGATTGAGAGATGAAGTGCTTAGAGAATGTCATCACTCAAAGCTAACTATACACCCCGGTGGTAATAAGATGTATCGAGATATGAAGCAGACCTACTACTGGGAAGGGATGAAACGAGACGTTGGGAAGTTTATATCCAAGTGCATGAATTGCCAGCTAGTTAAAGCCGAGCAAAAGAAGCCTAGTGGGTTGTTACAGCCCTTAGAAATTCCCGAATGGAAATGGGAGAAAGTCTCGATGGATTACCAAGGACTAGATCGGGATATGACAGCATTTGGGTAATTGTAGATCGACTGACTAAAAGTTCAAGGTTTATACCAGTCAAATCGACTAGAACGGCAGCTAAGTTAGAAGAATTGTATATGAAGTGGGTAGTGAGATTTCATGGAGTACCTAAAAGCATTGTGAGCGACCGAGACCCGTTGTTCACTAGTGGGTTTTGGAGGAGCTTGCAAGAGGCGCTAGGGTCAGAGTTACATCTCAGTACCGCATATCATCCTCAGACCGACGGTCAGACGGAGAGGGTGAATCGTATTTTGGAAGATCTCTTGAGAGCGTGTATATTGGATTTTGGTGGAGCATGGGATGACCATTTGCATCTAGTAGAGTTTGCATATAATAATAGTTACCAATCCAGTATCGGTATGGCTCCATTTGAAGCTTTGTATGGAAGACCGTGCAACTTACCATCATGTTGGATAGAGACTGGCGAGAAGTTTACGCTTGGACCAGATGTGGTGAGGGAAACTTCGGATAAAATCAAGACCATTCAACAACGAATGAAGGCTGCCCAAGACAGGCAGAAAAGTTATGCTGATAAGAGAAGAAGAGACTTAAAATTCTTCGTGGGTGACTTGGTGTTTGTCAAGATTTCTCCATTGCAGAGCGTGATACGATTTGGCAGGAGAGGCAAGTTAGCACCAAGATTTGTTGGTCCATTCCCTGTTCTTGAACTAGTCGGGAATTTGGCATATAGAATTGACTTACCGGAGAAGATGGCGGGAGTTCACAACGTATTTCATGTTTCCCAACTAAGGAAGTTCGTTCACGACTCAGATATGACTATCTCACCTGATCAGTTAGAGGACTTCGAAGTAGAACCCGAGGCGGTTGGGAACCGCAAGCCGGCCCGTATTGTCGCACACGACATGATGCAACTTCGAAGAAAGGCGGTGAAACTAGCCAAGGTTCAGTGGGGCGAGGACGAGGATGATTGTACTAGGGAAACAGAGGAGGACATAAGGAAGAAGTATCCAGAACTCTTTGCCTGGTAAGATTTTGACTTCGATTTAGTTTTCCGCATGCTAGGATAGGCTTGTTTGCTTATTTTGCATATTTGATTGTTGTATATGGTTGTTAGGCATGCGGGATCCCTTGTATGTTATGGGTTAAGGAACTTCGGGGACGAAATTTCTTAAGGGGGGGAGAGTGTAACGACCCGTATTCTACGCATCATAGGATCGTAGGATATTTATTTCTTTCACATACGAAGTCGTATGGTCATGTAACTTTGGGAGACGACTATTGGGGTCATTTCCCATGTTCATGATTTTTCCCGATTTTCAAATGACCATTTTACCCCTAGTAGGCACTGTTTTGACCATAACATTTGACTGGAAATGAATTTTGATCTGAAACCACTTCCATTGGCTTCGGATGATGGTTTCTCTTTCCGTAGAGTTGTCACATTAGCCAAACGGACTTACCGTTTGGGAGATATGGCTGAAACAAGTTTCAGATGGTGAGAAACAGCTTAATTGGGCTTAACCGGGTGATTAGCAGCTAGGCCCAGAGGGGAATTTCGGGTTTAGAGGTGTAGGAAGACTGATTAGGGTTAGGTTATCACATTCATTTCAGTTTTGAGCCGCCACAAACCTTCTTGAGACCTTAGTAATGGCTTCCATCCTCTAAAACCACTCCAAAACACATTTTTAGTGAAGATTAAGCCTAAACTACATCAAAGCAAGGCCAAATAGCAACAAAGCAAGGATGGAGCTGCTGCTATACATAGGAATTCGACCCAAACAGAGGATACTTCAGATTTGGTGTTTCATTTGTGGCCAAGGTGAGTGATAGCATCGTTTTGACACTAATTACAGTTAATTAAGGGTGATTAGTGAAGATTAGCGAATTTATACACCAATAAATTCTGGAAAAATGTTTAGAAATTCTTAAACAATATTTCATGTCTCAGTTATAAAATTTAGACGATTTGGTTAAGTTTTACTAAGTATGTGCTTAAACATGATTAAGAGGGACTATGGGAAAATATGAAGTTTTAGTCACTTTTTGATCCCTTTTGATTCATTTGAATTGTTGTTGCTGTTTGTGGTCGCTATTACATGTTGCTATGGCTCTATGGTATGTTTTATGATTGATTAGAATAGTTAAATTGCTCGAAAACGTCGTCGAATGGCGTAGAAAGCTCGCTGGAAAGTTGCAGAAATGTGCAGGTTCCGAACCGGATCGGATCGGAGTAGAGGGTCGGATCGGATTTGTGAATTGACCAAGGGAATCTGAACTGGATCGGAGCTTGTCACTGGAGGAGGATCGGCGAGAAGGAAGGCTGTTTGCTTAGAGTTGGAGTGGACAAGGGAGATCGGATCAGAACTGGGGAGCGGATCGGATCGGAGCTGTGGAGCGGATCGGATCGGAGCAGATCGGGTCGGGGTAAGCTAAGGGGGCGGAGCGGATCAGCAATTGGAGAAGGACAGGATCGGGTATGGGAACTTAGAAGGGAGCAACCACCGAACCAAGCAGAGAATAGGCACTACACTTCCGAACCGAGCAAAGTGGAGAACCCGAACCGAATGGAAAAGATGACTACCGAACCGAACCGACGATGATGATGACTACCGAACCGAACCGAATTTTAGGACTGTTACTGCGCGACAACTCTTCTGAAGACCCACTCCAATTCGACCAAACCCGAGATGCAAAGGAAGTCCAAATGAGAAGTTAGAGCTTAAGATTCAGATGGGAATCAACGAGTTCACTTCATGGTTGGGCTTTGCTGCGGGACGCGTGCCAAGGAGTTATCGACATCTATAGCTTTGGACCACTATGGTAGGAGGTACGAAGGCGGATTCAGGGCCATTATGGCATCGGTAGAACCAAGGGCTATGACCAATTAAGTGGGTCATTGAAATGTTTGGTCATGACTCCAAGTGTTTGGCTTGGTCACAGCAGGGTTTCTACAAGTCGGGATTCGTCGTTACCTCAGTTTGTCTAGTGTTCCAAAGTGGTAGATGTCGTACGCTTTACGCACTGAGTGAGAGATGTGAGGATGGTTGCTATGGATGATTTACTTGCTCCCATTTTGACATGCACACCCCACCCCCGTATTCTTACACTATTTATTATGGCACCTTGGAGTATTGTACGGTATGTGGTACTAACTCTTTGGTTGCAGGTCCAGGTTCAGGTATGGTTTAGTATACCTGTTATTATTCTGTTTAGATGTTTATCGCTCATACCAGGCTTTATGTCTGACCCAGAGTTTTATGTCTCCTCTTATTACTCTGGGTGCTCACACGAGCAGACTAGAGACAGGTTAGCTGGTGATGCACGGGTAGATGATCCGGAGACGAGCAGGAGGCTTCCACGTAATATACATATATAGTATTCTCCCTGTGTTGTTGAAGATCACTACTTGGGCATTGGTGGTGTATCTTCTATTTTGGCTTTCTGTTGTTCATAGACAGTAGATTTTGAAAAGTTGTAATAAGCTGTATTTGGATTTCCGCTGCTTTGAGATTGATGTTGGTTTTAGTTATCAGCTTATGCACTGTCTCGCCTGTTTTATGACAAGTACATTATTATTATTATATTTTATTCCATGCGCTGTGAGACATTCTACAGGTTCTTTGATTAGTTCATTCCCTTCTTTCCTTTCTTATGACGACCGTCTTGTGCTAGTCGGGCATGTGTACAGCGCACTTTTGGAGGAAATGCAGGCTGGTGCGAGGCGGGCCGTCACACGCGCTTTCACCATTTGTCGCTTTTCACACTCTAATTCACCTCTTTTACTTTAGAATTTGCATACGACCTCCAATCTTCACCAAACATTTTCACTATCACAAATGCGTCATTAAGGACAACATTTTCCGAGTGCACTTTTCCCCAAAATGCTCCAATGCGCCAGAAATCTCCAAAAACTACAGTAGATCTGTAAACTTCAATCACATTTTCTGAATAGCTCCGAACTCCAAAATTCAATTGTGATATGTCGATTTCTTAGAGAAAAACAAGATCTACGGCTTTCGTTTCTAGGGCCTTGATCAGAAATGCACGGACTGAAAGTTATTAAGCAAATAAGCAAGATGGGTGTTTTTGCAAAAGTGTTTCGAGAAAAATGTGATTTTTATGGGTATGCGGGCACGTGGGACCCAAAGGCTCGCAGTTCGGCATAGGTTAAGGAGTTTAGAGGATTATGGGTAGTCGGGAGGTGGTTCCATGGCCATGTGCGGGCCACACGAGGTGGTTAGTGATAGTAGAAGTGGTCGGAGGATAAAGGAGGCTACGTTTTCAACTTGGAATAGTTTCAAGGAGGAGGAAGGAGGAGAAGAGGTGGAGGGGACCCACGGCCAGGCCTAGGTGGTGCGCTGACGTCGCAGAATGGGTTGGTGGCGGTTGTAGGCCCTAGGCGGTAGTGATGGAGGAGCTAAAGGACGAGGAAGGAGGTTGTCTCCATTAATTGGTTTTTAAGTTTCTAAACCTCCTTTTGTAAAATGAATAACACATTTAATCTAATCCCACTTAATTAGGAAATTGTCATGTCATGGAAGCACCATTTAGGGGATGCATGACAAGTGGAGGAGGGAGGTGCCTTAGCGTTCAACCCTCCTTCTTCCAATACTTTTCATCAAATGACTAATTTGATAATGCATTAATCACTTCATGCAAACTTCGTTCCACTCCCACTGCCACACGTTAACTCCATAAATTACAAACTTTGGAATCTCACTACATTATGGAATTACGGTTCCACTGAACATAGTTGCATCAAATTTGGAGACAGTTCAAAAAATGGCTTTATTTTCAGCTTAAACTGAAAACTGACTGAATTTTCAACTTACGTTTATATACCGTTCTCTCACATACGAACTCCGTTTGACTTGAAAATTTGAATCATGACATATTTCGACATTCCAGATCCAACAAAAGTAGTTTCGTTGAATTCTATGACTGTTAGAAAAATGGTCCTTTTTCAAGTGATCGATATATCTTTAAAAATATTGATTTTTAATTTCTTATTTATAAATCGAATTAATAATTTTACTGAGCTTGTTTCAAGTCAAATAAAATATAAAACTAATTTTAAAAATCGTTTTAAAATTTTATTTAGCAAAAATAACCAATTTATATCCAAAATTCATTAAAATAGATTAAATAAAACTTTTATATTAGTTCTGAAATTCCAGGTTGTTACACCACTGCCCTCCACTAGCGAGTTCGTGCAAAGCCCCCTCCCGCCAATGAAGTGATGAAAATAGCCAACTCCAAAATTAGTCTCACCAATAGACAAACATACCAAGAAGAGAAAATTCTAATCCCAAAAACTTTCTATATCCAAAACCAAGTTTCACCCTCAATCGTGCCACCGCGTGGCACCTAGTACCTCTTCAAGCGAATTAAGTTCGAGCAATACTCGAACTTCCCAACCAACAATGCCTTAGTGAACATATCCACCGCATAATTCTTTGTGGGCACGTGATGAAGGCATACTTGCTTGTATTCATCCATGGCTACTATAAATGACTCTCTCACTTCAATATGTTTGGTCCGTGAGCTAATAGTCAAATTCTCCGTCAAATGGATAACACATTGGCTATCACATCGAATATCAACACTATCATATTTGGACCTCAAGTCACAAGACAATAGTGATTCCTTTACTGCCTCTGTCGCAGCTATCAACTCCGCCTCCGTAGTGGATAAAGCAACTACGGTTTGCAAACAAGATCTCCAACTTATGGTTGTACCACTAGGAGTGAAGACATATCCCGAAGTTGATTTTCTCCGATCACTATCACCAACATAGTCTGAATCATGGTAACAAACCAACATGCAATTCTTCTCCTTACTGCACCCCAAAAACAAGGCCATGAGATGTTGTACCTTTCAAGTATCTCAAGATAAGCTTCACTGCTTCTCAATTTGATTTCCTCGGGTTAGCCATAAACTGATTAACCACCCTGACGATATTTGCAATATCAAATCTTGTACACACCATGGCATACATAAAACTTCCAACAGCATTAGCATATGACACTTTTCCATATAAGGTTTGTCTTTCTCCTCGATAGGTGATCTCATACTTGAAAGCTTTACATGCAAAGGTAAAGATATATTTGACGCCTTTGGATCCTACATGCTAAAACGGTAAAGCACTTTTCTAATATATTCCTTTTGTGTCAATTCCCTTTTAATCTCCATGCCCGAAATCTTCTTTTCTTCTCCAAGGTATTTCATCTCGTATTCTGCTTTTAATCACAATTTCAACTTGTTGATTTCTTCCTTGTCCATAGAAGCAATGATCATATCGTCTACATACAAGAGTAAATACACACAACAATCATTTTTTAACTTCTTGAAATAAAGACATGCATCCTTGATGCTTTTGTAAGAGCCACTTTCGAGCATAAAATAATCAAATATCTTTTACCATTGCCTAGGTGATTGCTTCAAACCATATAGTGATTTCTTCAGCTAGCAAACCAATTTTGTCTTACCATCTAAAACAGACCCTTCTGGTTTCTCCATGTAGATGTCTTCATTCAAGTCACCATGCAAGAATGCGGTTTTCGCATCAATTTGCTCCATCTTCAAGTCATGAATAACAACTATGGAAAGTAATATCTGGATAGAAATATGCCTCACAAATTGTGCGAAGATCTCATCATACTCCTTTCCTCTGTTTAAACCCCTTAGCCACTAATTTAGCTTTGTATCTTCCATTGTCCTTCACCTTGTATATCCATTTGCACCCAATAGCACGGTTTCCTTTAGGTAGTGCAACAAAATCCCAAGCATGATTCTTCATCAACAATTGCATCTTTTCTTCCATGACACAAATCATGTTCGAGCTATCACTTGAACCCACGATGTCATCAAGGTCCATTGGCTCATCTTGAATTACATGAAGAGCATAGCTCAAATTCTCACAAAAGCTATGATAGTTACAATTAACATATCTTTCGGGTGGTTTTATAGCATGAAGACCAACCTGAGAGCAATACCATCACTCGGTCTTTCTTTAGCTCCACCATGAACTAAATCTTCCCTATAATTGTGCATATCACAAACACTACTAGAGGAACCTATTGACTATGTAATGTAATGTAACACCCATACTTTTATGAGTCCAAATTTCAATAAAATCGAAACTTGACACATTCAAGCATGGAGCATGTAAACCTAGTATCTGCAAACAAATGAGCATGAGCATAATCAGAGTACGATAAAAGAAAACTCACAGTGGAAACAAAATAGGATAAACTAGCGTTGATTCAAGTATTAACCTTTTTCAAGTAAGTCACTTTGATAATACCGAGCATGAGAGAGAACTAGAACCGAAAGCCAAATCTAAACACCTGTATGAACCTGACCTTCCCTAGAAAACTTAGGTGGTTGTAATGAGGAGAGGGTCATAAAAACAAGATTCTGGTGTACAGGAAATACACAACACAGATTATAATACACAGATGTATCCCGTTTGATTCAACCCAAGATTACACCAAAACAGGGGATTCCCAAAAAGTATAGGTGTCACAAATAATTTCTGTAACACTTTTATGTGTTACCAACGGCATGTGAGGAATTGTCCAGCCATATTTGTAACACTTATAAGTGACAAACAGAGTAATTGCTAACACTTATAAATGTTGGAACTAGAAGATATGGTAACACTTATCAGTGTTACAAACATATTCATTGCTAACACTTATAAATGTTGGAACCATAAGATATGGTAACATTTATAAGAGTTAAAACATATTCTTTGCTAACACTTATAAATGTTGGAACCATAAGATATGATAACACTTGTAAGAGTCACAAACATATTTATTGCTAACACTTACAAATGTTGGAACTATAAGATATGGTAACACTTATAAATGTCAGTATCATAATCCTACTAGCACTAATAAATGTTAGCATACATAAATTGCTAGCACTTATAAATGAGTATATATAACATGTCTTCATGGTTTTCAATCACATATATAATTCAACATACCAATTCAAATAAATGTATTTGGTATACATCCATATTTCAAATTCAACAATGTCACTTTTGCATAATGCTTCCAATTTCAAAATACCATAATATCAAGTTCAAATTACCCAAAATAATACAAAGTTTAACTAAAGATACATAGGGATACTATGAAGGCGAATCGTGGACCGTATCACAAAGCCTCCATCCGAAAATTCACAAAGCTTGTAATGTCAGTTTTGAAGACCGTCGTAAATTGGTGCTTCCGAATCTAAAACTTCTGTTATCCAAACAACTTCCTCAACACCTTGCCCTATCTCTGTAATAACTATATATTTATATAAGTATTTTGAGAATAAGATTGGAATTATGGTTTCACTTATCTAGTTATACACACACACACATAGTTAAATTATATAGAGACATGGAATTTAAGTGAGGAGCTTAATGTAAGTTATGTGATATCCATAATGTGATGTGTAGACCATAAACCTTCTATAATATATATATATATATATATATATATATATATATATATATATATATATATATATACCGGTACATATGCATGCCCGATGGACGTATGCATAGATGAATTTGACCAGAGCTGAAAATAAAGTTTAAAATGGACAATCATTGCGATATTTTGTGTTTAGAAATATAGGATATTGCAATATGAACAGAAGAAAGCAGACCAGAGAATTAAAATTAACGTGATGTCATACTGTAGATCTTTGAAGTAATAACAGGTTATCGTGGAAACACATACATGCAGAAAGTAAATCATCCAATTCTTTTTTTTAATACAGGTGCATAGCCGATAGAATTTGATCCATTTTTATCTTATGAAAGTAACAAATAAAAAGAACACGTAATATCCTACAACCCTGGAGTGAGAGGAACGCTACCCAGCCATTGCCCGTCATGTATAAAGTTACTGACAGTAAACTAGCTCACCTCAGCTGCATCAATAACATGATACCCTCCCCATTAAACATGACCCAGGACTTCTATTATCATATTGTGCGTAGTACAATGTATTAAGCACGAAATTATCAGCCCGCTTCCACCACACGATAGCATCGATAAGGCTCCCTACATACGACTCCATATAAACCATCCTCGAGTACATCTTCCATGGCCTACCGAGGTATGACCTGAAGCTTGACTACACGGGCATAAGGTCGGAGGCAGTGGCGATGTTATAGTTCTGGATTAGGTGGAACGCTTCCAAAGATTAAATTCTCCTTTCTTCCCAAAAATGTTGGACCTATTTTGAGTTTTTTTAATTAACTGTTACCATTAAACATTTATAAAAGTTTAGTCTACATGTGTATTTGTATTTCAGGTACGTAAAAAGAAAATAAGAGATGAAAAAGCATAAAGTAAGTTGAAGAGTATGGAATGCAGCCTATATAATCTGACGCTAAAATTAGTTCATGTAAATATTTTATAGGAAAACTAGTATAAACACATATCATTCATTATCTGACTTCCAAACTAAATAATAAGTGAATTGCGCAGGGTCTTGAAATTAAATAAATAATCAAGTTGCTTAACCCCTCACATGATTAAATGATAAATAGTAAAGTAAAGAAGTCCGTACATATAATTATAAGCCTACTTAATAGCTGACATATTTGCGCATTCAGGATATACCTAGCATAAATAAGAGAAGTTGATGAAAGAACCACTTTATAAGTTTACTGTATGACTCATTTGCTACACACAACATATCAGTATACAAATTGTAACTTGACTCGAAGTCACAAAAACACATTGAATAACTATCTTCTTAAAGTGCTCATTGCAGATAATAAACTTATTTTTCATAAGTTGTTTTGTTGATGTAACAGATTATGTATGTAACATATTATACTCACAAAAAAACATGTACTACAGTTAGCATTTTTTTAAAATAAAAATAAAAATCAAAGCATAATTTTACTAAAAATACCATGAAACATATAGTACAAACAGGCAGAAGGCTACATTGAATCAGAAAAGGAGGGAATAAGAGTAAAATCTTAGGCAGAGCCTCCGCTGCCATAATTTAACTCAAGGGCACTGAGCCATATTTCCCAAACCACTTAGGTTATCTTACTATTCCCAAATATTTATCGAGTTTACACCATTTACTAAAATTATCAACCTATCATTTTTTTTTATGTTTTTGACTTAATTTGGTTTAATTTCTGGGTTTGTGAGGAAGAAATGAGTACGCATTGAGAAAATGTGGCTATGAACAGAGTTAGTAGTTGGTTGACAATTGGAAATAAAGTAATATTGAAATCTAATATTTGTGTAAAAATAACATATTGAGTGGAATTTATGAATAAGAAACATTATCGCATATATGATTGTTGTTACGAATTAAATAAGTACCTTTACTGATAGCAGGATCGAAAAAATTCATGTCGTCTACAGGCATTACGTCTTTCTTAGAAACATGAGTTGTTCATAGCGAACAATTTCCCTACTAATGTAGTAGCATCTTTTTCAGATTTTCTGTCTCTCTCCAACTAAAGCAAAACAAATTATATTTAATATATTACAATCAGAAATTAATTTATAGAATTATTAACAAAACGTACGAAGTGATGACGATTAACAAAAACTTACATGGTTGAACAAAAGGTTGGTCAAATAAATGTAAAGCAAAATTAGCAGTGGATGAGATAAAACAATTGACGTCAAGTTTGGCACAGTTAACAGGAAAACATGGTTATAGAAGTTAGCATACCATAAAACAACAATGAAAAAATAATAATATTAATAATGAGGGCATGCAATAACGAACTCCCAAACTCTTTTAAGCAATTATATTCTGCTTGCTTAAGCAGTAGAGGGAACAATAGTTACTGAGAATTTTTTTTCTTAATTTTCAGTAAAAATCTACTACATATTAAAAAATTGTAACATTCTTGAATTATATATGGCGGTAGTTCAATAAGCGTACAAATACCATGTGAATCACATGAAAAAAAAGATGAGTCAACAAACTAAAGTGGGAAAAACATGATCAAGCACATTAACCACTTCACTGTACATAATATTTAAATGATGTTTTCCAAGTACAATGCTAAATCAAATTATAATAAAACAGCCAAAAGATTTTGTTGTCTGTTCTGTCGTCTATGGCGGCAGTGCCATAGGCAAAGACCTATATATATATACATGCACACTCGTGTGTGTGTGTGCGCAACCCCCCCCCCCCCCCCCCCCCCGCGCGCATATACATATATATATATATATATATATCATATATGAAAACTATTCACATAAGCACATTATTATGTGGTACTCTGGCTATTTCAAGCAGCAGCATCACAAAACAACATCAATTTGCAAATAAAAATGTCCATTACTGAAATCTCATCGCAAATAGATTGAAGCAGAGATGCAATCGGACAAAATGTAGTAATTAATAGCAAATAAAAAATAAGAAAAAAATTATATTGTATTAAATAAGATTATCAATATGTGATGATTCAATAAAGTAAAAGTGACTACATACCCATGTACAGTAGGATGGACATGTGAAGTAACATCCTGCATGAATCTAGAGCAGCAAGTCAGTTTAAAGAACCAAAAACAGAAGATAATATTTGTTGATATAGTATATATCTTGTACCAAAAAGCCATGCACAGGTAAAGAAAGATGGAAAAAAACCCAGCCGTATGAATAAGTATCCCACTTAAAGCTCATGGAAAATATCTGGAGTCACTTTAGTTGTGATTTCATCATCCGCTTAAAACAAACAGGTGGTAATAATCATTTTAAATATACAATTTACACATTATTAATGTGCATTTTATTATGTGGACCTCCTCTCTTGCATGTGCATCTTTTGCACTCCTTTT
Organism: Allium sativum; assembly: GCA_030737875.1. Taxonomy (NCBI): domain Eukaryota; kingdom Viridiplantae; phylum Streptophyta; class Magnoliopsida; order Asparagales; family Amaryllidaceae; genus Allium; species Allium sativum. The sequence goes on from CM060916.1 coordinate 42,414,363, forward strand.
TACCTATCAAACACGTTTATGTTATCCCCAAATTATGTTATATATTTGTGTTAGTGTCATGAGCATACATGTGTAAAGTAATCGTATCCTGGTATATTCGTAGTGTTTTAGCAGAAGAAATGAGAAGGCAAACATGTGTAAAGTAATCGTATCTGTAATAAATGTAATTTTTTTGACTTGGTTAAGGGATTAACATCTCACATACACATAGTTTTGATTAGTGTGAATGACTATTGCATTATACATGTGCATATAAATGATAATGTTAACCTATATGGCATCATTTCTAATTTATCAGATTGCTTAATTTATTGCTACAGACTTTTATTCTTGTAGGCGTTTGAATTTCAAAAAATAACTTGAGCTTTTTGAAATGGAAAAGGCAAGTGCAGAATGTGGAAGCAAATGTAAAATGTAACAGAAAGCATTAGCTGCACCAATGCTATTTATAGAACCACAGTAAATATCATATCAAAGAAGCAATAGAATGCGCAAGTAATAAACTTTGTAAAATTCAAACCTTTTCGAACTTAAAATGTGGATCTGAAACAATCCTGGTCCATCTTTTCATTGGCAAAGCAATTAGGGATCCCGCTCTGGAAGTATGAATTTTCTATTTCCTGCAAAATTAAAGAAAATTAATTACATAAAAGTAAATAACTGAGTGGAATAAGCAGAAAAGGAAACAAAGCTATTAAGTAGTAGTTTTAGGAAGAAGGAGCAGTTGCGTGGACACAAAAGCAGGGAAGTTTCACCTGTAATAGTGTAAAACGGGAGAGATAATGCTGTAAATGGGCAAATATACATGGATTTCAAAGCAGACGGTTTAAAAAAAGCATGTGAGTGAGGAAGATGAGTTATTTTGCAGGAAAAAGGGAGGTAGAGATTGGAAAATGGGGAGGAGATAAGAGAAGGACGGAAATGGGGGGAAGTTAGGGAAACACGGACGGAGGAGAAATTGGGTAGAAAAATGAGGAGAAGAATGGAAATTGTGAGGAATTGAGCAGAACGGAATGACGTGGTCACGTGGATGGTGTAAGTGGGATTAAAAAGACTGAAATGCCGATGCAACTGTTTGAGCAACAGAATAGTAGTAGGGGTATTTAAGGAAACGCCAAAAAGGCTTCACTTTGACTGGTTTGACCAAGGTTTTGTATTATCATATAAGATAAGATAGGGATAGGATCAGGGAGCCCCCTGAATTTCATGGTAGGTTATTTAATCAGGAATGGACCCCTAATCACGGGGTTTCTTTATATATATATATACATATATATATGTGTGTGTGTGTGTTTTCACTTGCTCATTCTTTATTATTTAACACTGCACTATTAATGATAGATATAGTGGATTCTCCCGATCACTTAAGACCCTAGGCGGAACTATTTGTCACTTAATATTCCTCGGGGATTTACTCAAAGTTAACAAAAACTAGAAGGCATTCGCTACAGGGTGCTACTATTTAAGGCTTCTGTCATTCACGCATATAAATCATACCTCGTATAAGGTGAGAGAGGGTGTTTCTCTTTACAATCTAGCTGACCTTATTTGATAATCTCCTTAGTCACTTACTACTTCCTATAGGATAGTAGTCATATCTAACATTTTTAAATTTTCAGGTTTGGGTATGCCATACACACATACCCCATTTAAGACCTTTAAACTGAAAGACCTATTCCTAGGTGGAATCCTCGAACCAAGCCACTTAAGACCCGAGGAAGCGGACTATACACGAAGATTATTAAGTTCATACCTACATTAGACTTTAATATTCTTCCCTATTTGGACAAAGTGGGCTACGTTATTAGGTTATTCTCGTTTAGTTTCTCTGTATGGTAATACTATACGCACACGACTAATTATCGTCATCGGTTCATATAGTTAATGATGCTTCACATCATGAACCTACCAAGTCAAATTCTTACTTTTAATTATAAATTCTATATTGACTTGTACAAATAGGGAAAGTTAAATCCTCCTTATCCTTGGAAAATTGATTAATTACTTTTCCTTAATGGACCTAGTAATTTAAACAACAATCAATACCCATAAACCCCATATTATTTCATTTATTTCTGTTTGTATGTTTATTTCCTTTTAAAACCATAACGGTTATATTTTACCAAGGTAACGATCAATATTTAATTTCCTTCTATTTCCATTGATGATAATTAACGTCATTTATGAGCTTAAAGCCCATAATTTTCGTAAGACATTAGTTCACAATGGATATCCTTATCTTATCAGTCTCGAATATATTTATTTGTTGTACCATAACAGACATTACAAATTTTATTTATTTATTGTTTGTTATACATATATATATATATATATATATATATATGTGTGTGTGCACCAGACCTCTCACATTAAGGTGACCACTTGTGGATGCTGGATTTTTCGGTCAGTTCCGAGCAGACTTCTACCACAAGTTGAGCCTAACCACATGTCTAAATGTGATTTTAAATTAAATTCCCTAATTGGGTTTAAAAAATTAAACCTAGTAAATCGTATGAATTTTAATCATTTGACTTAATTTCCTTATTAAGTTACTTTCCCCAAATCAGCATTCCTTACAATGGTTATTTATTTATTTATAGTCCTATTTATAACTACCAATCAGATTAATTGCTACAATGGTCACCACGAATATACAAATTTATTATGGATTACATTTACATGTATAATTCTATAAATGAATACCGTTCAAACGTTCAATACATTGTATATTTCGTCGCTTACGTAAATTCAGACGGATGATGTATATATATATCTATATTTATTTTTGCGTTGTTAACATAGTTATCTTTTTTTATTATTATAGTTAATTTGATAATTTGTTTTACCAATATCAAAATATTCCTTTTTGCATTCAAACTTGCCATAAGTTTCCAAATCTTATAAAAGACCATTAACTACAGTTAGTGTAAATTATTCCTGATTATTGGGATAGACATATCTCAAACCACAAGAAATATATGTTTACGTATATTTTAGAATTGTTGATGCAAACTATGCACGAATATGTATATTTATATTTATACGTTAACTTATACAATTTTTCCCTTTTTTAAATTTTTTTTTGTCATATCTCTTGTGACTCCAAAATAATGTTTTTTTGTTAAAAAAGAAGAAAACAACATGTTTACTGCTACTAAGACAAAACCCCCATCAACAATGAACACAAATAGGCATATTTCTTTTCAAAATCAAAATCCCATAATTTATAAATTAACACTGAAACTAGAGATCTAGAATATAACTACATCCAAACGGTGTTTAATGAGACTGATTTCCAAATCTATAGTGTTTTGCAACAACCATAATATGTCTTCCAACATAATATTAGGCAATATGTATAAAAGATTGAATAAACCTACAAATAATATTATTCATAACCTCAAGCCTATACTTTCAAGTTTTGACAATATTTATGAGTAGATCTGATAGGTGTCATTTCAAATTCAATAACATTATAAACAGATCTGATGATATTAGGCATATATTTTGAGATCTAATTCAAACGAGATAAATAGGCTGTTATAAATTTGTACGTAAAATTCCCACTCACCGCAAACATCCAAATCTGATCTCTGAATAATCTTTTAGGCCTACAATCTCCATATTCTTATAGATATACATTTATTTCGGAAAGGGATACTTTTATATATGTAGATTTGCAAGAAAATAGGAAAATAGGGGAGAATCTAATGTAGAACACCTTAGGCTTCAATTCATACTCTTTTCCATTTAGATCTGATAATCCCTTTCAAATCTATATGATTTATATTTGATCGATTATACATGAATACAATTTTGATTAAGAAATTGATTTGAAGAGAAATGGAAATGGCAGAGCTTCGCTGCTGCCAATAGGTTTGTGTAAAAAAGAGTGAGGCTTTACCCTTTTATTTATAGGGGTGGAATTCTCCATGAACCGTTAGATTTATTTAAATAAACACCTGTCTATTTAAATTATATAATATAATAAAATTTCCTTTCAAAACATATTCGCCACTAGGAAATTCAGCCCCGAAGCGGTCGATACATCCTTATGGTCAGTCACCGCCCTCTAGCCGATTTGCCCAGTGAGGTCTAATTACACATGGGAAGATATATATTATTTATTTATTTTCGTTCGTTTTTCGTATTTCGTCCGTAACTTTTTCATACGGACTCCGTTCGCGAAACTCTAAACATGAAAGTTGACCAGAATTATGAGACGAATGCATCGGTAAAAGTTTCATGGTTGAATTCCATCGTTTGTAGAAATTACTATTTTTGAGATTTTGATAATTAATTTCTATTCTTAAAATTTCGGGTTGTTACATTCTTCCATTCTTAAAAGGAATACTACCTACCCAAAATTCTGACACTTGTTGTCCTATCCTACAAAAATAATTTGTGTACATCCACTTTGCTGTGTATATATGCATGGTGTACATAATGCATTTCAAGCATAAAACATCTATGAAAGATGATTCTAAATCGAGCCCTCTATATGCATGCATTAAAAATTTAAAAACACTTTTGAAAATGTGATGCAAAACATCCTAAATATACTGGCAGTTCTATATGAATGCAAATTTTGAAAAATACTTTTTCATTTATAGCCCTCACACTATTATAAATAAAAGTGTGACGCAATCAATTTTGTATCCAAACCCTACCATCCAAAAAGTCAATGCATCTAATCGTTTCCTATTTAATTTCTCCTAAATCGGAAAAAAGAAATCAAAGCGAAGAATTTTAATGTTCCCTTCACTTACAAATATTCCATTTCCCACCCCATAGTGGAATTTTCACCTCAGTTACCCAAAATACTTCAAAAATTTCCATCTGCTGACTGTAAAGGTGGCTTAAAACAAGCTCAAAAACATAAAAAGGGTTGATTAATAACACGTGTGCATCGTTGACACGATATGAAAACAACATTTCCAAAGCTAAAACAACTTTTTCCTTGTTATCATTAACGTTTTTATCTTATCGTTGGTCCTACAACACCATTAAAACGCGCACACAAACCATCCAAACATCTTCCTTACGCTAGTCATGTGACCAAAAATTGAAATTTTTTCATAAAAATAAATTTTCGCTTGAAAACTTTTTATGTTTATTTTGAAAATTTCTTTTCAATACTGTTTTACTCTCCATATGAGACTCATATGAAAAATCAAAATTTCAGTAACATACGCTTTGCACCATTCAAATCATCCATTTTAATGTAAAACAGATGTTTAAATATGTACAAATTGCTGTATCAAAATTTTATGCCTTCACGCGAACCGAAATTGATGAAAGTAAATCAGTATAAATTAAAAATGTTAAAAAGTTTTTTTCCAAACAAGCTTTTCCAAAAGTTTCTAAAATGTATTTTGCGGAAACTTAAACAATTCAAGTTACATGTTGGGGAAAAAGGAAGCCAATCACGTGGAATATGTGAAAACTGAAATCACATACAAAAGGCCAAAAATAAATTTTAGCTTTAACAAGTGTTGACGCCCAAAATGGTCGTAGCCAGAGAAATCCAAAATTTTGAAACTAAATTCCAGAGCGGAAAAGCAGGTGAGGTGCAATAATAATTTGCGGGAAAGTCAAGGGCACGAGAATTTGTAGTGGTTCGGTTCGGATTGAACCTACGTTCACTTTGAAGGCTTTGCTGCTTTTATTCACTTTAAGCAAAGTACAAGTAGACATCATTACAAGTTACAATGATTAACGATGTTCGATTAATCCATGATGTTGAGCTTCCTTGCTAATCGGGAGCAATCGAGGAGTTTCCAAGGTCCGGAGTGTGTCGAGAGTTACCGAGGTTCCGGCGCCAAGATCTAGGATGTTTCGGGAAGTTCCGAGGTCTGGTGGTGTCAGGAGTTTCCGAGTCTAGGATGTGTCGGGAAGTTCTAAGGTCCAGAGGATGTCAGGAGTTTCTGAGGTCCAGGATGAGTCGGGAAGTTCTGAGTTGCAGGCGGTGTTGGGAGTTTCCGAAGTTCGGAATGTGTCAGGAAGTTCTAAGGTCCAGAGGGTGTCAGCGGTTTCCGACATCCAGGATGTGTCAGGAAGTTCCGAGGTCCGGAGGGTGTCGGGAGTTTCTGAGGTCTGGGATGAGTCAGAAAGTTTCATGGTCTAAGCGGTGTAGGGAGGTTCCTAGGTGTACCGAAAATTCTGGAGGTCCGGATTATGCCACGAATTCTGGAAGTCCGGGATGTGCTAGGAATCCTAAAAGTCTTACATGTACCGATAAAATTGGACGTCAGGGGTGTATCGGTAAAATTGAACATCCAGGGTATACCAGGAAAATAGGATGTCTGGGGTGCACTAGGAAAATTGGATGTCCGGAGTGTAACGGGAAAGTAGGATGCCCGTGGTGTACCAGTCCATGGCCTTCTTCTTCCCCAAACGTTATGCTGCCATTAATGAGTCCAAGGTCCTCCTTGTGGTGTGGAGAGAGTGAAATGCCAACCTTTTAAAGAATTAGGTATGGGGTATTTATGGGAAGTGGAGTTGGCGGGAGTAGGTAAGATATAGGAGTAGGAAAAAAGGGGCGAAAAGGTAAAAAAGAGTGAGATTTCGCATCATGGAGAGATCAGCTAAAAACAGTGAATGATGTGTGTCGATCAGCAATTTGCAGGTGATCAACACGGTTTGGAGCTTGCCAAGGCAAACTACGATTATTACGCATCACAAAATGGGGGGATACGAAATTCGAATTTTGTATCCCGGGTTATGATATGAAATTTCATATCTTGTGTGGTTATGAAATTTCGTATCCTGTGTGGGATACAGAATTTCGTATCCTGTGTGGGATATGAATTTCGTACCTTGTGGGGGATACAAAATTTCACATCCCATGTGGGAATACAAATTTCTTATCCCTGGTGGGGATACGAAATGTCATATCCCATGTGGGGATATGAAATTCGTATCCCTAGTGGGAATACGAAATTCGTATCCCTGGTGTCCTAAAACTTCCATGCTCGGCAAGAGTTTTTGATTCGCGACGTGATCCAGAGCTTGGTAGTGCAAGGCTTGGTGATGTGAGGTGCGGTGAAGCCAACGCTGGATTCTAGAACTGATCGGTGCATGATGCGCAAGCTTTCAAGAGTGATCGACACATGCTAGGCGAGTGATCCTAAATGTTGATGAATTTCGCATCCAAGGGATACGGAATTCTGTCAGTGGCCCAACTCCTGTCTTCTAGTGCCAGAATCATGATTTGCTCGATATGATCACACAGTTCTGAGTGTGTTCACTTGATTTTTTACTTGTATTGTTCGTGACCAGTTTGATGAGCCGTGATGACTATTCTTGTGCGGCCCTATCTTAGCTTGATTCCTAAAGACGTTGGTAACATTTTTGGGTTGTTGAACCGTACAATGAGTCAAGCCATGTAGGCCTGGACTACTACTGGTAACCAAACCAAAATGCCAGTTAACAACAAAGAATAGTGATTTATTTATTTATGCCTATGACGAAAATAATGAAAAACCGATCCTTTGCTAAATTTTACCCAACACAAAATTATATTCTTTCTAGCTCTAGGACAACTGTTAGTTAGATAAGAAAAACGAGATTTCATTCAAAGAGGGGTGCGTGAATGACATAAACATTTCCAAACAAAGAAACCTCCTCAAAAAGTCGTGCACTTTCAAAGGCAAAAAACACTAACAGTTACAAGCACGTATTACTACAAAGTCAAGAGCCAAATACTGGAAAAACAACAAAGATGGCGATAAAACAACAACATCGAAACTCCTAAACAATGCCTATAAACAACAAGATGTCTTGCTCCACGGCCAGATCTCAAACCATTTTTTACAACCATTGATTAATCATATCATGGTAGAAAAAATGATCAATCTCAGGCTACTAACACTGTTGGTGTCATTGGAGGTTCTCACATCACGATCTGTTCTAAGAAAGATTTTATGATGAGAAGATAAACCTACCACAAAACTGCTTCTCATGGAAACACCTAATATTGTCTAAAGAAAAAAATTTACAGGTGGAATTACATAAGGTAACTCTATGGGACAACACATAAGAACAAAAAGTTGAATCAAATAGGATGCCGCATAAATGATGATTACGCCGTCGATCAAGCAATGGATCAATTTCCGCACCATGAGATAAATGTAGTCATAACTTCGTATTTCTAGAACGATGTGCTAAATGGGTCATATGTCTACATGGACAGTCTGAGCATAAATTCCCGAACGCAAAAACCAACGTTTAGAAAAAGAGATTTACTACAAAACCTCCAAAGCCGGTCAAACAAAAGACCATACAAGCCCGTGTAAAACATAAATGCCTCTAATATCTCATCAAGCCACTCCTTAGAAAAACCATCCAAAGGTAGCTTATTCTTCATCTTCAAAACGAAGATTTCCTTCATAAAAATATATCCTGACAAGATATAACAAAGGCGGATGAAACACAAACAACAACCTATTCTAATATCTCGAAGCAGCGGATTGGTGCAAGTCCTACTACGACGATTAATTTTCTTAGCCTAAACTGGTGAGACTTTTTTGCTAATTCCAATCCAACCCGGTGATCTTTCCCTAAGGACGAGATTTAGATGGTATGAGTAAGATCAGATAGCACAATTAGATATTATGGACTAATAAATGATCAAAGAGAAGAAAGTAGATCTTGGAGTACTAGTGGGGTAAGATCACTGGTTGAGGAGATGAAGCGATAACAAAGAAAGAGAAGAAGAATAGAGATATGGTTCGGCAAGTTGAGGAAGGGAGGACGAAAGAAAGAAGTTAAAGAGGTGGTTTGAACGCAACTTTTACGGTTGAGTCCTAGGTCCAAGTTGTACAAAAACTCATCAAAAAGTTGACCACTCTAGTATAACGTTAAACGATCAACTGTTAAATAGGCTTCAGACAAAGATTGAACCTTGACCTTATTAGGCTAGATGAAAAATATTAATTGTTCCGCGTCACTTTTAAGTTTTGACACGATTTGACAAACAATTATCCCCATTACTGCGTTATCAAAGTTTGCAGTCAACATTCTGAACCAACTCCAAGGATTCATAGTGGTCTCAATAAAAAACTGTAACCACACAACAAACGAACTTAAAACAGGAAATCGGCTAGAATTCCAATTAAAAATAGAATGGATTTTCCCATTAACTAGCTGACATAAAACTAAATGATTCGAAGCCAAATACCCCCAAAAATCTAGATGAAGGATTTTCCATAGCCTTTTTGGAGGAAAAATTATATTTCTTCCCAAATGGAATTTATTTTAAACTAATGGTTTCATATTTAATAATCCAATTTACTATCACTATTATTATTATTTCAGTTCGTATTATAAACTAAAAAACCTTTTCACGTTCAAAAAACTTGGAGCTTTTAAAATCTTAAGGATTAATTGTGATAGTTTCAATAAATTATCCAATATATATAAAAAGAGAGGAATACTAAAAATCACGAGGAATGGATATTTATTATTCTTATGTTTAGTGGCATATTCTTTGTCAATTCTAATTCATTCCTTCCAACCAATCAGATTATATTTACTAAAATTACACAAAGCCCTAACAATTTTGAATCATGAATAGATTAAAATTTAAAAACCATAGCTTTATTATAAAACTAGGTCGTTATAAAACCATTGTAACAACCCGTATTTTCAACAACCTGTTATAACGTAAATCGAGGCAGAATTTAATTTATAAATATGAATTAAGCGAAACGGGCTATGCCATTGCGTTCGTCTCGGAAAAATACGCGAAATAGAGTCCGAGTTTTCGAAAATCGGAGTCCGTATGACCCGATTAAGGCCCAATGAAGTTTTCAATAAATTTCAAGTTCAAAACAGATTTCGAATTTCGGGTTCAAAATTCGAAAAATGGTCAGATTGGGCTAGGCGGGAAAATTCCCGCCAGAGCACCCAAGTCGACAGCCCTGTCGACTTGGGAGTCCACTTGGTTGGACCCAAGTCGACAGCCCTGTCGACTTGGCTGTCGACTTGGTTTAGCCGGGCAGTTTTGCCTAGTGCACCATTTTGGGGTTTTGGTTAGGTTTTGGGGCCATATTCGGTTTTAAGGGCTGAGATTGGAATTAGGGTTTAATCCTAAGGTTGAAACTAATCCTAATCTCTATAAATAAGCCCCTAACCTAACCCTAAATCATCATTATTCAACCCTACAACTAAACTATGGCAAAATTATTCCTCTCATGGCCTCCACTCTCTTCATAAAATTCTAAGTTATTTCTATAAGAGATTTTCCATGCATACAAGTGTTTTCAAGCTTGTATGAGTGTCATTAGCTTGCATTCAAGTCAAGTTTCCATATTTACATCATAAAGCAAGGGTTTTGATCATTTTGGCTCAAGGGTTTTTCTATTGGAGCTTGCATTTTGGGTTTATTTGATTGCATAAGGGCTTTGTCTCAATCTATATATATTTTTGTGTCTTCATAAGCATTGTAAGCCCTTTTCTACTTTCATATTTAAACTCTAAAGTTAAATGAATGATGCAAGTTTGGTTGATCATTATGATATGCAAGTTTGCCATGATATGCAAGTTTACTATGTCATGTTATGATAGTTTGATATGTTATGATATGCAAGTTTGCCATGTTATGTTATGCAAGTTTGCCATGTTATGATATGCAAGTTGTCATGTTATGTATGCAAGTTTGGGTGGATCATTTTACTCATGTTATCATGTTATGCAAGCTTACCTTGAGTATACGAACGTAAAGCTTCAAGCTTTATGTTAAAGGTTGCATTTTGGCAACATGTAAGTTATCATATCTCTTATGATAACTTGCATGTGAGGCTAAATGCGAACTTATGGCAACTTCTACATGTCATTTATCACCATGTATCACTTATATGCTAAGTTTGGTTTTATGCATACTTTTGAGGCCAAATGATGCAATATGCAAGTATATGAACATATGTACATTTCATATGCCACCATGTTAAACTTGTGGCTTCAACACCATTTGTCATCTTTATGCCAAGTTCCCTCTTTCTATCCTTTATGCGCTATTGCGATTATGTAAGTGATGGGATTGCGTTTGGGGTTGGGTAAACTTAAAAGACATGAAAACATAAGATTGGGAATTTACCTATTAAGTTAGGTCTACCCATTGGGAATTTACCTATTAAGTTAGGTCTACCCAAATTCTTGAAAACTTGTAATATGTTTTGGAAACATGATGGACATGACACTTAGAAAATATAAGTGTGACCAACTCGAGGTTGGGTTGAGTTTGTAGCGTAAAACTACCCGGAACCGACCGGCTTAACTAGTTGCTACAAACAATAGGACCCAATGTGAGAAGTTGGTCATGTTGTACCTTGAACCCGAGGTTAGACCAAGTTGTGGTGTAAAGCTACCCGGACCCGCCCGGCTTAACTAGTAACCACAACAAGGTCTAATGTGAGAGGTTAAGGCACATTAAATTAATTAATGCCTCATGATTAGGGTTAAGTCATGGTCCACTTAATACTTAACCAATTTGGGCTTGGTGGATTAATCGGGGTTAAGTCGTGAACCCATCGTTACACTTAACCAAGTTAATCCATGATTAGTAAAAGGGTTAAACCGTACTTAACCCACTAGAAAATCCTAGCAATGGGGGTCCACTCCAGTAGTAATCCCAAGTTTGTATCATTAAGACCCTAGGGACTAGGCTAGGGTGGGGCACGATTACTGGACTGGTGTAAGTGACCAAAACGACGGTCGAGTGTTACGCCGATGTAGTTCCAGACGGACTATGGTCGTGCACGTAGTCCGTATTTGGAGAAGTCAAGCATGGGTACCAGTAGATCGAGACTGTGCACTCATGTTTATGGTGTCCAGGGGTTGACACCCTAGGGCTTGATACACCCGAAGGGTGGACCCGGCACAGTCCGACTACAATTATGTTTGGGCCGTATTGACACCAACACGTGACGAGTTAGGCTTAGGGAGCCGATCGATTAGACCGTTTAGTTGGACCTCGTATTAGGGTCATTTCATGTTATTGGATCAGTGTTGGGCCAAGGGATCAATACTTGTTTATTCAAGTCATGTCAGTTTGCTAGTACACCTATGGTGCAAAACCTTAATCCTGATTATGCGATGATACCTTTTATCTATCATGTCAGTATGTAGTTATCCTTATGTTCATCTCAGTTTTCATCATGCCAGTTAACTTTATTAGTTTATAGACTGATGGTAGTAGGGCTTACTCAGTCTTTTTGACTGACCTGTTTTTCTTTCGCCTCTTTTCTTCCGTTCCCCCCCCCCCCCCCGCCAGGTTCTCAGGGTGGGAATATTGGAGCTTAGCTTGGATTTCTGATCGCTTGCTTGTGGGATTTTAGCTCATGTACGGTCTTGACATGAAGCTAGCTATGGTTATCACTTATTTTGGGGATAGTACTTATGTATTTCAGTTTTTCAGTGATGTTGTTTTTATCTAGACTTGTGTATTTGGAAAGTTGACATTATGTTGTACCAGACTTGTTTTGAAATAGTTTGAAATCTTCCGTTGTTTTACTTATCTTATTTACTCTGTTTACATATATACATATGTTCTTGTTCTGCCTTGATATATCATTATGCATGTTTACCTGCACCCCTCCAAAGTCAGAGTGCTTGCAAGAGCCACCCTAGCGGAGGTGGGGTGTTACATTTGGTATCAGAGCATATGGTTTACGAGAAGGAACAAAAAGGTTTTTTAAACTTTTGGAAAACTATTTTCAAAACCAAGTATAAAGTATTTTCCAAAGAAAAGTCTAGTTTATTTTAAAGGCTATTCCCCAAAAAGCCATTAGCAAAAATTCCTTCGTTTTTCTCCATTCTGAATCTGTCTTTTTCTTCGTTTTCAGTATGGCCGATAACTTTGCTATTCCGGAGGGAGTACACGTACCTGTTTAGTATAGGAGACTTTTGGAGGCTAGGGCGACCGAAGCCGGCCCCACAGATGTTCCTCCTCCTCCTCCTCCGGTAGTTAATGTTCCTCCTCCTCCTGTCGATGATGTTCCTCCTCCTCCTGTCGCTGAGGTTCCTCTTCCTCCTCCCCCTCAGCATCCTCAAGCTGACTTCGCAAAGACTTGCAAAGATTTCAAAGCAATGGGTGGCAAGAACTTTCATGGCACTGAGACTTTTGTAGAGGCCAGAAATTGGTTGAAAGAGACCGAGGATTTATTTGCTATCTTTGGGTTAGCCGATCAGAGGAAGATCTTGTTGGCGGTTTGGCTTATGAAGGATGAAGCCGCTTATTGGTGGGAAGTCACCAATGGTACTAGGCCTGTTGAGACTTGGGCCGATTTCAGGGCAAGGTTCGTGCTTAAGTTTCTATCTTCTGTTGAGGAGAATCTGCAAATGGAGAGGTTCATAACTTTGAAACAAGGAGATATGTCTGCCAAAGAATATGTGAACAAGTTCAATCAGTTAGCTCGTTTTGTCTTGGATATGGTGAGTACTCCTCAGAAAAGGCTCTTCGTTTTGCTAGAGGATTGAATGAGCCGTTGCAGGGATTGGCTATGTCACATATTCCCCATGGGGCCACGTTTGAGAGCTTGGTTGATATGGCGTTACTTCAGGGAGATGTCAAGAAAGAGGTCAAGATGAATGATACTCAAGCCAAGAAGACTGATTCCCAGTGGAAAGGAAATCAGGGTAATCCAAGTGGTTAGAGCAGTCAAGGCAATCAGAACAAGAACAAGAACAAGAACAAGAGTGAAGGCAACAAGGGGAACAACAACAAGGGCAATAACAACAAGGGGAAGTGCCATTATTGTGGTTCAGTTGGGCATCTTATTAAGTATTGTAAGAAGAGGAAAAGGAAGAATGGTGAATGCTTTTTCTGCGGTGAGACTGGACATTTCAGTAAGGATTGCCCGAAGAAGCAAGGGCAAGGCCAGGGTCAGGCTCAGCGTGTTGGACCTTCAGGAGGGCAAGTTCATGCTCTCAATGCCGCTCCAGTACCCGATCGAGGTAGTATTCCTGTTGAGAGCCTTGTATATATTTCTGATTTTCCAATTCGTACCTTGTTTGATTATGGTGCATCGCATAGCTTTATTTCATCTGATCTAGTTGAAATTTTGCACCTAAGTACTAGTCTAGTTAATGATCCCATGTGTGTTTCAAATCCAATTGGGGTTTCCGCCCATTTGCCTATTATCTGCGTGGATTTGAAAATTTCTATCTTGAGTGTAGAATTCTCGTGTGATGCTTATATTCTCGGTTTCATGGGGTATGGGTTGATTTTGGGCATGGATGGGTTGTCCAGTTTTGGAGCCATCCTTGATTTTAGAGCATAGGGTTGTGAGGCTCATGAATCGCCTCGGTAATACCCTAAAAATTTCTTGTAACCCTATGGGTCCCGTCATGTTGTGTTATCTTGAATCCCTCAACTCGTCTATCGATAGTTTGCAATCGGTGAGGGTGGTACGGGAATATCCTGATATCTTGGGTGAAGTGAAGGGGGGTTACCCCTAAGCGAGAGATTGATTTCTGCATTTATCTGGTTGATAATGCCAAGCCAGTTACGTGGCCGGTTAGGCACATGGTCCCGCGAGATGAGAGTTAAGAAAGCAAGTCAAGGAGTTGCTTGAGAAGAACTTCATACGATGAAGCATTTCCGAAGAGGGTGCTCTAGTAGTATTCGCTACTAATGTGGATAGTTCGCTTCGCCCGTGTGTTGATTATCGTGAGTAGAACAAGAAGAATAGACAACCATTACCAAGGATCGATGATTTGTTTAATCAGCTTGTAGGAACATCTGTTTTCTCTTGATCTTGCTACTGGATTCCATCAGCTCAGAGTAGCTGAGGATAGTTTAGACAAAACTGCGTTCGAAACTCTAGATGGATTCTTAGAATGGCTAGTCATGCCATTCGGTTTGACTAACGCACCCGCCTACTTCGTGGACTTGATGAGTAGGGTGCCTAGGGAGTTCCTGAACAAGTTTGTGGTAGTCTTTGTAGAAGATATCCTGACTTTCTTAAAGAACGAGGAAGAACATGCTAGACATCTCAAGGAGGTGATGGATATGCTTAGAGCCCATCAGTTGAAACCCAAGTCCTCCAAATGTCATTTTGGAGAAAAGAAGTTAGATTTATTGGGCACATAGTTACTAAGCAAGGCTTAGCGGTGGATCCCGCTAAAGTGGTCGCGGTTCAAAACCGAAAAGCTCCGACGAGGACAATTGAAGTAAGAAGTTCTCTCAGTTTAATTAGTTAGTTAGCGTCCCTTGAGCTTAGACCTACCCTTCTGGATCAAGTAGGGACTTCACAGAAGGAAGACCCGCAGTTAGCCGAGATCATGGACAAGTTGATTCGAGGCGAGATGTTAAGTCACCTCGCTATAGATGACAAGGGATGGCTAAGACGCGATGAGAGAAAGAAAGTTCTTGAGGAAGCGCATCGCTCTAAGTTGACTATACATCCGGGCAGAGATAAGATGTATAAAGATATGAAGCGCATTTTCTTTTGGCCTGGGATAAAGAAGGATGTGGCGGAGTTTGTCTCTAGATGTATCATTTACCAGCAAGTTAAGGCCGAGTCGAAGAAGCCCGGTGGGCTATTGCATCCTCTAGACGTTCCACTATGGAAGTGGAAGAGTATTCCCATGGATTTTATCGATGGATTACCAAGGTCAAGGAAAGAGAATACGAGCATGTGGGTCATAGTAGGTAGACTCACGAAGAGTGCTCATTTCACTCCGGTAAAGAGCGAAAGGACTGCATCATAGCTAGCGACAGTTTACTTTCAAGAAATAAGGAGGTTGCACGGGGTTCCCTAAAGGATAGTTAGTAGCCATGACTCAATTTTCACTAGCCAGTTTTGGAATATTCTACGGGAAGTAATGGGCAAGCGACTGAATCTAAGTACGGCCTATCATTCACAGGCGGATGGTTCATTTTGTTCAAGCATGAGTTATAGAAAATCACGTTAGTAAGAGCAATTGGCAACATGGATTGGTATTTTCAAGAAAATTTCTGCTGCGTGGAATACTTTATAGTAAGTAAACGAGATCCAGGATTCACTGGTGAATTTTGGAGAGCTTGCATGAAACCATGAGGTCATAGTTATGTTTAAGCCAAGAATGATAGAAGAGTAGGTGAAAGAGGAAGACGAGAGGCGACAATGAAATGGGTTCCAACTCATATTTGGAAATAAGAATTAAGAAGCCAAGAAATCATGAAGTAAAAGACGGTCAAAGCACAGTCGAGTTAAGCTCAAGGAAACGTGACTTAGAAGATTGATGGCTAGATACGCGCATCATATCTCTTTTTAAGAGTATAATCTTGATCCTTGTTTTCCTGTGGGACTTACTTGCATGTTATCTTTTACATATATCCTCTCGGTCCCATTCTCGATCCCATTTCTGTTGTAAACTCCATAAGATCATCGGTTAGTAATACATGTCAGGGTTTGAAGGGGTCCGTTAGGTTGACTAAAACTTTTGGGCTTTTATAGAATATGGGTTGGGTTAGGAAGGGATTTCTTGTAATCCAAAAGGAGTATATCTTGCTTATCTTCCCGATCTCTTTGTAGCATATCTTTCTTTTTCTATCTATATCGTGTTAATCTTGTCATGAGAACCTTAGGTAGAAACCCTTTGGATGAAACATGTGTTTGAAACATGTTATGCTTGATGTTTGCAAGTGGTTGCAAGTGTTTGCAAGTGGTTACTCGTGGATGCATTATACATGTTAGGCACTAGATCGGCTCACACACTCCTCATATTGCATATGCATGAGTGTTTATGCTTATTCATGGATGAAATTTTTGTGTTATCACATGGATGTTGCATATGGATGTATGTTATGTGCACACATATAGATGTTATACATTATGTTAGGAATTGCATACATATGGATTCATTTCACTAACATAATTTGCATTGATGATATTTGCATTAGATAAGTACATATACACACACCTTTGCATATGTTCATACAACATTTAGAATCTTGTAAGGACAATGATTGCTCGTGGATGATGTTTTGAGTAGATGGATGTTGGATGGTAGGATACGTACTTCCTAACTTGAAGATTTCGGGGACGAAATCCTTTAAGGAGGGGAGAATGTAACAACCCGTATATTCAATAACCTGTTATAACGTAAATTGAGGCAGAATTAATTTATAAATCTGAATCAAGGGAAACGGGATATGCCATTGCGTTCGTCTCGGAAAAATACGCGAAATAGAGTCCGAGTTTTCGAAAATCGGAGTCCGTATGACCCGATTAAGGCCTAATGAAGTTTTCAGAAAATTTCAAGTTCAAAACAGATTTCGAATTTCAGGTTCAAAATTCGAAAAACGGTCAGATTGGGCCAGGCGGGAAAATTCCCGCCAAAGCACCCAAGTCGACAGCCCTGTCAACTTGGGAGTCGACTTGGTTGGACCCAAGTCGACAGCCCTGTCGACTTGGCTGTCAACTTGGTTCAGCCGGGCAGTTTTGCCTGGTGCACCATTTTGGGGTTTTGGTTAGGTTTTGGGGCCAGATTCGGTTTTAAGGGCTGAGATTGGAATTAGGGTTTAATCCTAAGGTTGAAACTAATCCTAATCTCTATAAATAAGCCCCTAACCTAACCCTAAATCATCATTATTCAACCCTACAACTAAACTATGGCAAAATTATTCCTCTCATGGCCTCCACTCTCTTCATAAAATTCTAAGTTATTTCTATGAGAGATTTTCCATGCATACAAGTGTTTTCAAGCTTGTATGAGTGTCATTAGCTTGCATTCAAGTCAAGTTTTCATATTTACATCATAAAGCAAGGGTTTTGATCATTTTGGCTCAAGGGTTTTTCTATTGGAGCTTGCATTTTGGGTTTATTTGATTGCATAAGGGCTTTGTGTAACGACCCGGATTTTGAGCGACTTTGGTTATCGACGTAAGCACGACGTCGATAACCAAACCGTCGAAAAATCCTGGTAATTAGTGAAAGAAATTAGAGGGTGAGGAAAGATAAGATAGAAACTTAGAATAGAAGAAGAAGAAGACAACATCAGAGTAACACGAATCTAACAGCGGAACGAATAACATATAATATATGTAACATAACTTTGAAATATACATCTGTATTTGTATATACATATCATTATCAAAGTACAGCACTTACAACACAGCGGAAATACTATAGCTATATGATCCTGAAGCCTCCTGCTCCAGCTCTTCAATGTATCTGTAAAATCCCGACTACTTGACTGCCCATACAAAATTAGGCACCCAAGAGTTTAGGGAAAACAACAAAATAAACTCCGGGTCAGTCATGGGACTGGTATGAGTAAAACAGTTAAAAACAGTTGAACATGTAAATGATATCTCATAAGACCACGCCGCATAACGGAACGGGTTTTTCCCTTATGAGAATCCAAAATATCTTTATATCAAAAACCTTTTGATATTATAATAATGTCTATCAACCACAATATATATAATCATCTAGTAGAAATGCTTTCATCTCACGTTCTACATATATAGTATACAATCAAAACCGCAAGCACGTATTGGGTAATGGATTTCCAACTATAACAAGGTATGGAATCACCTTTCGCTCATGTACCTCTAGAGAGGAATACACTGGGTTCAACAAGAACATCTTGCAACCCGGCCACACATGACCGACCACTCATTTCGCTTGAGTGTATCGAATGTATATCACCAACAGTTGGGATCAGCAACCGTTTCCCGAATGGGACAGCATCAACAATAGATTTTTAGAAGTAAATGAAACTCTAGATCAGGTGATTATACACCCTACTTCGGTGCGACCGACTTAGCCATGCTGCCTGCCCGATTTCTGTCATTTACCGGATGATGAGGCTAGAAGCTACGCTTTATCATCATATCAGATTCACTTTGAATGTCACATCATCAAATCCATCAAATCACCGGTTGACGTCCTCAACAATACATTATGTGTTAGCTAAAAAAAGTTTCCTTCCTCGCTTCCACTCTTGGTACGGTTGGAGAAATCAATATATGTGATTGTCTGGAAATACTCTGTCAGACATCCGTCCATACAAGTCACCCAGGAACAGGATGAACCGAAGGCACTATTCTGTAAACAGGATAGCCCTTGCATAACTCCGTCTTCAATTTCTTTTGGCATATATGATTCGCAACGCGTATGCCAATACAGAGTGGTTCTTTGGATAATAATCCAACCGGTCTCTCCATATTAACAACGTTAAAATGGTCAAAACTTCGATAGTCTGTGATTTAACTATCGAATAAAAACAGATGTGCAAACAACGATATTATTTCCAATTTGGAAATTATATCGATCAAACATCATTCAACCTTTATCTCTTTAATTCATTAATCTACTTATCTCTTGTTCCCTATGTTCAATATTCCTTATTTTCTAAATTTAGAAAATATACGTTATTAACAATGGAAAACATTTCCATTTCTCGTTTTCTTTATTAGAAAACATTTCTGGTTTCTTCTTTGGAAAACATTTCCGAAGCTTCTTCATTGGACTTAGACAGATGTTTTTAACAACCCATCGCGATGCCAATTCAAACCATTTCCTTTACTGCCGAACCTTAACTATTCCTTAGTTAAAAACGAAGCCAATCAAGTTGGGGTAGAACTACCTCTCAGACCTTAACTGAACAACATTTCTAACTTTGGAATTGGAAAAGTTCACTTTATATTCCTTTAACAAACTTCCTTACTTAACCCTCCTTCGAATAGCTATATTCGATTGACTCTTTTCACTTAACTCTATTGGACTAACACTATTTGACTAACGCTATTTATTTACTCATTTCACTTACTCTTTTCGAATAAACTATATTCGATAATTCCTTTTACTTTCTATTCGAATAACTATATTTGATTAACTCATTTGCTTCTATTCGAATAACTATATTCGATTTAACTCATTTGCTTCTATTCTAATCGATTAAACTAACATCGATTAACTTCTTTCAACTTTATTCTCTAATCGATTAACTAACATCGATTAACATCTTTCAACTTTGTTCTCTAATCGATTAACTAACATCGATTAACTTCTTTCAACTTTGTTCTCTAATCGATTAACTAACATCGATTAACTTCTTTCAACTTTGTTCTCTAATCGATTAACTAACATTGATTAACTTCTTTCACTTTGTTCTCTAATCGATTAACTAACATCGATTAACTTCTTTCAACTTTGTTCTCTAATCGATTAACTAACATCGATTAACTTCTTTCAACTTTGTTCTCTAATCGATTAACTAACATCGATTAACTTCTTTCAACTTTGTTCTCTAATCGATTAACTAACATCGATTAACTTCTTTCACTTTGTTCTCTAATCGATTAACTAACATCGATTAACTTCTTTCACTTTGTTCTCTAATCGATTAACTAACATCGATTAACTTCTTTCAACTTTGTTCTCTAATCGATTAACTAACATCGATTAACTTCTTTCACTTTAACTCTAATCGATTAACTAACATCGATTAACTTCTTTTTAATAAACTACGTTTTCCGTTACAACTATTTCCTATTCTATTTCTATTTATTTTCTAAATAAATATCCCTTTTATAAAACCGTGTTCATTTTATAAATATTTCCTTTTATAAAATCTTGTGATTTTATAAAATTCCTTTATTTCAATATACATTGAAATAAATTCTTTTTACATCCCAGGGTCTTTTATGATATTTAAAATATCGAATAAAAATGATCAACATCATTCCAACACCCATAATCCATAACAGATTATATAACACATCATATATCACAATATATGAAAACAGTAAAATAAATGTTGAGGAATCCAGTCGGATTCCTCCAACCTATTTCCCTGCATCACAGATGTTAAACAATATAGATAACATCACTTTCAGTTCCATATGATATATTCTGTTAAACAGAATCAATATAGAAATCCAACTAACTGACTAGTAGTTCAATCAAACAGTCAACATACAGTAAATCAGACAATTTCTAACAGTTCTAAAAATACAACATGAAATTATAAACTGTTCAGAGTTAGTGAGATTTACTCACATTGGCAGTTCATCGTTAAAGAACGATAAACTGTTGTTTGATTTGAATCAAACAGTTTATTTCGCCGTAAATTGTAACGAGCTCAGATTCACTCCCGATCAGTCTCATTGTGTTGCTCCCGTCCATACGATCCTATCGGATTTTGTTTTACTGAATTTCGTTCATGTATGACCGAGTTATAACACTTTGAAGTTAACATACATTTTAATTAAATAAAAACATGATTTAAATACAAAGGGGCCTTAACCTTTTCCTTCCGGCCCACTAACATTTTAAAGCCCACCCGAAATCCTTTCTTCCCAAAATAAAAGAGCACCGTAACCTGCTCTTACTCCACGCCATTAACGAAACCACAATCCCATTTTCCCCTTCACTTTCAACTTAGAAATCAAAACCAATATTACCATCCACTTCCTCTTCGAATTCTCTTTCTTCCCAACCCTAATTTGGACCATTCGAACTCCTCCCTGTCACCGCGTACCGAAGCTCCCTGCTGTGCAACTTGCGACATGTATTGGTGCGGAATTCACCAAAAAATCACTTACAAACTCCAAACTCGCCTACGATCATCACTACACCCTCCAATTCGAGAATCAAACCAAAAATTTCCAAATTTTCTTAACCCTACTTCCGCCGTTGGAAAACTCGATCACGACAGTGAGCTCCGAACACACTAACACCAACATAGAAATGATGAGAATCTTTCCAGGAGCTCATATATATATCTTACGTGATTTATAGATTTTGTTTGATTTTCTTTTTGATTTCCGAAGAGGATTTGTTTTCTCGTTGAAGAAAGAAAACAAACGGCGGATTTTTCTGAAGTTTAGATTAGGTTTAGAAGATGGTAGGAGTATATATATAAGGTAGAAAGGTGGTTTGTTGTAACTTCCTTAACCATTCAATTATTTTTTTATTTTTTTTATATTGTTTTCTGCCTTCTAAAAATTCCTGTGAACACACACAATACCCAAAAATCACCAAACTAGACATGTAGCTAGAGTTTGACATTACGGTCCCAACGAAACTGGTTTCGTCGAATTCCGACTCCGTATGCTCACACAGCGTATTTTTAACTGTCAAAATACTGACTGTTTCTCACTCTAAAAATCCGTACGGCCACACAGTGACTCTAAAAATCACGAAACTGGAAATCTAACAACTATTTGACATTGAGGATCCATCAAAATTAGTTTCGTCGAATTCCGACTTCGTTTGCAAAACTGGCTATTTTTAAAGCTTTAAATGACCCATTTAAATATATAAATATATTTAAATCATTAAATTAAATATAAATAAATTTATATTACCGTATATATATTCACAGTGGCATACCACACAACTCTAGAATATTCCTGTATGTATTTACAACTCGATATTCACTTCTGGGTCAACCCGATATTTGATTTATATTGAAATCCCTTTTAAAAATATAAATAATTCCTTAATAAATTATAAAGGAATTCCATAGCGACTTTTCTAAAATTTGATTTGGACATAAATCAAAATCTACCCGACGAAATCCTGAATTTTCTCTTCCACTAGAAAGATATACTCCACCAGCTCCACATGTTTCTTGTTTCACAGAAATCCGGCTTAAAATGAATCCTGTACATTCAGTTGAAGTTCGAATTGCCAATTTGCGAACTGCAGCACCATTTCAAGCTCGTTTAAAATTATATTATAAACTATACGTTCAACTGTCGACGATTGAATATATTCGTTATTCAAATTCAATTCCAAGCTGAATTAAATATCGTAGATGATCCGGTTCACACCATATCGCCATTTCAGCCAACTCTGATCATTTCAGAATTAAATATATTATTTAATTTATTATTTAAATTAAATATTCATCATTATTTTATTCCATGACCATTAAATTGTCTAAACCACCATTGATATAATTAAATAAATTAATCATAATAACTCTGCCAATGCGGGTCATTACACTTTGTCTCAATCTATATATATTTTTGTGTCTTCATAAGCATTGTAAGCCCTTTTCTACTTTCATATTTAAACTCTAAAGTTAAATGAATGATGCAAGTTTGGTTGATCATTATGATATGCAAGTTTGCCATGATATGCAAGTTTACTATGTCATGTTATGCAAGTTTGATATGTTATGATATGCAAGTTTGCCATGTTATGTTGTGCAAGTTTGCCATGTTATGATATGCAAGTTGTCATGTTATGTATGCAAGTTTGGGTGGATCATTTTACTCATGTTATCATGTTATGCAAGCTTACCTTGAGTATACGAATGTAAAGCTTCAAGCTTTATGTTAAAGGTTGCATTTTGGCAACATGTAAGTTATCATATCTCTTATGATAACTTGCATGTGAGGCTAAATGCGAACTTATGGCAACTTCTACATGTCATTTATCACCATGTATCACTTATATGCTAAGTTTGGTTTTATGCATACTTTTGAGGCCTGATGATGTAATATGCAAGTATATGAACATATGTACATTTCATATGCCACCATGTTAAACTTGTGGCTTCAACACCATTTGTCATCTTTATGCCAAGTTCCCTCTTTCTATCCTTTATGCGCTATTGCGATTATGTAAGCGATGGGATTGCGTTTGGGGTTGGGTAAACTTAAAAGACATGAAAACATAAGATTGGGAATTTACCTATTAAGTTAGGTCTACCCATTGGGAATTTACCTATTAAGTTAGGTCTACCCAAATTCTTGAAAACTTGTAATATGTTTTGGAAACATGATGGACATGACACTTAGAAAATATTAGTGTGACCAACTCGAGGTTGGGTAGAGTTTGTAGCGTAAAACTACCCGGAACCGACCGGCTTAACTAGTTGCTACAAACAATAGGACCCAATGTGAGAAGTTGGTCATGTTGTACCTTGAACCCGAGGTTAGACCAAGTTGTGGTGTAAAGCTACCCGGACCCGCCCGGCTTAACTAGTAACCATAACAAGGTCTAATGTGAGAGGTTAAGGCACATTAAATTAATTAATGCCTCATGATTAGGGTTAAGTCATGGTCCACTTAATACTTAACCAATATGGGCTTGGTGGATTAATCGGGGTTAAGTCGTGAACCCATCGTTACACTTAACCAAGTTAATCCATGATTAGTAAAAGGGTTAAACCGTACTTAACCCACTAGAAAATCCTAGCAATGGTGGTCCACTCCAGCAGTAATCCCAAGTTTGTATCATTAAGACCCTAGGGACAAGGCTAGGGTGGGGCACGATTACTGGACTGGTATAAGTGACCAAAACGACGGTCGAGTGGTACGCCGATGTAGTTTCGGACGGACTATGGTCGTGCACGTAGTCTGTATTTGGAGAAGTCAAGCATGGGTACCAGTAGATCGAGACTGTGCACTCATGTTTATGGTGTCCAGGGGTTGACACCCTAGGGCTTGATACACCCGAAGGGTGGACCCATCACAGTCCGACTACAATTATGTTTGGGCCGTATTGACACCAACACGTGACGAGTTAGGCTTAGGGAGCCGATCGATTAGACCGTTTGGTTGGACCTCGTATTAGGGTCATTTCATGTTATTGGATCAAAGCTTGGGCCAAGGGATCAATACTTGTTTATTCAAGTCATGTTAGTTTGCTAGTACACCTGTGGTGCAAAACCTTAATCCTGATTATGCGATGACACCTTTTATCTATCATGTCAGTATGTAGTTATCCTTATGTTCATCTCAGTTTTCATCATGCCAGTTAACTTTATTAGTTTATAGACTGATGGTAGTAGGGCTTACTCAGTCTTTTTGACTGACCTGTTTTTCTTTCGCCTCTTTTCTTCCGTTCCCCCCCCCCCAGGTTCTCAGGGTGGGAATATTGGAGCTTAGCTTGGATTTCTGATCGCTTGCTTGTGGGATTTTAGCTCATGTACGGTCTTGACATGAAGCTAGCTATGGTTATCACTTATTTTGGGGATAGTACTTATGTATTTCAGTTTTTCAGTGATGTTGTTTTTATCTAGACTTGTGTATTTGGAAAGTTGACATTATGTTGTACCAGACTTGTTTTGAAATAGTTTGAAATCTTCCGCTGTTTTACTTATCTTATTTACTCTGTTTACATATATACATATGTTCTTGTTCTGCCTTGATATATCATTATGCATGTTTACCCGGTACAAACGCCCCTCCAAAGTCAGAGTGCTTGCAAGAGACACCTTGGCGGAGGCGGGGTGTTACATCCATTTTCCATAGACGTATTTCAAAACTTTCAAAACCCATTTTTATTTTTCCAAATAGTTTTAATTTTTTTTCTAATACAAGCCAAGAACTCAAATGAATATTCCAATAAAGGTAAATTCATATATTCAACAAAGTAATAAATGGATATACCTCTAATAATATTTTCGAAAGCAATACGACATATTAACGTGAATTTTCCTATTTTGAGTCGAGTAAAGGTCTATAACCAGAACTACCAACTAAACCCAAAAACCAGAAATCGCGACTATCTTAGTTGTACCTAGATTTTTGTTCAGTCTCCAAACCTGAATCAACAGAATCCACCATACGTCATCCCCATGCTCTTCACGACGATATTTCCAACGTATTGTGGCGATAAGACAGAATTGGCTAGAAACCCGAACTCAACATATTTCAACTCTCAGTTGTTTAAATCCCATTTTATATAATTAGGCCCACGACTAATTCATTGTCGAAACAAATTTTAGTCGAGTAAGAAAGACGAAGGACAATAAAAAAGGAAATCAAATTATGTTCTCTCATGAGTCCTAATTTAACAAATTCCTCTAATCATCTAACCTATACTCTGCTACCAAATGTAACACCCCATACTTTTCTAAGCCTAAATTTCGACCAAAATCAAAACTCGAACACATCCAAGCATGGAGCGTGTAAATCTGGTACTTGCAAACAAATAAGCATAAAAATGACAAGAGTACGATTAAAGAAAACTCACAATTGAAACAAAACAGGATAGACTAGCATTAACTCAAGTAAATATCCTTTTAAAGTAAGTCACTTTTCCAATACTGAGCATGAGAGAGAACGAAAACTGAAAGCCAAACCTAAACACCTGTGAAAACCTAACCTACTCTAGAAAACCTGGGTGGTTGTAATGAGGAGGGGGTCAGGACAGCAGGATTCCAGTGAACTTGAAATGCACAACATAGATTATAATACAAAGATGTATCCTATTTGGTTCAACCCAAGATGTATGCCTACCAAGGTTAGTGATTCTGGCCTAACCTTGAAATATTACACATGACTAACTACCCTTCCCAAGGTGGTATACCCAAAATATGATACTGAGATAGAACGTTTACGCCTATATTTATGAAGCCTTTATACCAGATCATGGCAGGTTATTTATTCAAGAGTGGAGGCCTAATCACGGAGTTTCCTTATATATATATATATATATATATATATTCACTCGCTCATCCTTTATCATTTAGCGCCCACTAATAACGATAGATAGGATGGATTACCCCAATCACTTTTGACACTAGGAAGACCTATTGGCTGCTTAACACTCCTCGATGATTTAATCAACGTTAACATAAAATAGAAGGCACTAGTTAAGGGTGCTACTATTTAAGGCTTCCGTCCTTCACGCATATAACCCATACCCCATGTAAGGTGAGAGAGGGTGCTATGCTTTACCATTTAGCTGACCTTATTTGATAATCCCCTTAGTCACTTACTACGTCATGTAGGATAGGTCGTCACATCTGACATTTTTAAATTTCCAGGTTCGGGTATGCCTCTCACACACACTATTTAAGACCCATAAACTGAAAGTCCTACTCCCAGGTGGACTTCTTGACCCAAGACACTTAAGACCCAAGGAAGCAAGCTATACATGAAGATTTTTAACTTCGTACCCCATTAGCCTTTAATGTTCTTCCCTATTGGGACAAAGTGGGATAGGTTATTAAGTTAGACCCGTTTAGTTTCTCTTCACGGGAATAGTATTGTACGCACATGGTTAATTATCGTCACAGGTTCCTATGGTTAATAATACTTCACATCAATAACCTGCCAAGTCCAATTCTAACTTTTAATGATAAGTTCTATATTAACTTGTATAAATAAGGAAAGTTATATCCTTCTTATCCTAAGATAATTGATTATTTATTTTTCCTTATTTGACTTAGTAATTTAAACAACAATTAATACCCACAAACCCCATTTTATTTCATTTATTTTTATTCGTATGTTTATTCCCTTTATAACCAACGTTCATATTTCCCTAAAGCAACAATTATTCTTTAATTTCCTTCTATATCCATTGATTATAAATAATGTCATTTATGATCCTAATGGCCATAATTTTCCTAAGGCATTAATTCACAATGAATATCCTTATCCTATTAGTCTTGAATATATCTGTTTGTTGTACCCTAATAGCCATTACTAATTTTATTTATTTGGTTATTGTCTGTTATACATATACATATATATTTTTGTGAACCAGACCTCTCACATTAAGTTGACCACTTGTGGATGCTGGATTTTTAAGGTCGGTTCTGGGCAAACTTTTACCACAAGTTAAGCCTAACCTCGTGTCTAAATGCGATTTTAAATTAAATTTCCTAATTGGGGTTTACAACATTAATCCTATTAAATCTTAGGAATTTTAATCATTTGAATTAATTTCCTTATTAAGTTTACTTTCCCCAAATCAACGTTGCTTACAATGGTTATTTGTTTATTTGTGGTCCTATTTATAACACTAATCATATTAATTGCTACAATGGTCACCACAAATATATTAATTTAATATGGACTACATTTACATGTATAGTTCCATAAGTGAATATCATTTAAACCTTCAAACATTCAATATATTGTGTATATTTCATCATTTACGTAGATTCGGATGGATGAGGTATATATATTTATATTTATTTTTGCGTTGTTAACGTAGTTATATTTCTTTTATTATTATTATAGTTAATTGGAAAATTTGTTTAACCAATATCCAAATATTCATTTTTGCATTCAATCTTGCTACAAGGTTCCAAATCTTACAAAAGACCATTTACTACAGTTATTGTAAATTATGCCTGATTATTGGAATAGACATATCTCAAACAACAAGAAATATATGCGTATGTATATTTTGGAATAATTGATGCAAACAACGCACAAATATGTATATTTATATTTACACGTTAGTTTACACAATTTTTCCCATTTTAAATCTTTTTTCATATTTCTTATGAGTCTATAATAATGTCTTTTTGTTCAATAAGAAGAGAACAACATGTTTACAACAACAACGCCAAAACCCCCAACAACATTGAACATAAATACGCATATTCTTTTTTAAATTAAAATCACATAATTTATAAGTTAACACTGAAACCAGAGATCTGGAATATAACTGCATCCAAAAGATGTTTAATGGGACTTGTTTCCAAATCTACAGTGTTTTGCAACAACCACAATATATTTTCGAACATAATTGTAGGTAATATGTATAAATAATTAAATAAACATACAAATAATATTTTTTATAACCTCAAGCCTATACTTTCAAGTTTTGACAATATTTATGAGCAGATCTGATAGGTGTCATTTCAAATTCAACAATATTATAAATAGATCTAATGATATTTGGCATATATTTTGAGATCTAACTCAAACAAAATAAATAGGCAATTATAACTTCGTATGTAAATTTCCACTCACCCGAAAGCATCCAAATCTGAATTATTTTTTAGGCCTACAATCCCCAAATTCTTACAGATTTACAATTATATTGAAAAGGGGATACTTTCATATTTGTAGATTTGTAAGAAAATTGGAAAAGAGAGGAAAATCTGATGTAGAACATCTTATGCGTCAATTCGTACTCTTTTCCATTTAGTTATGGTAATCCCTTTCAAATCTGTATGATTTATATTTGATTAATTGTATACGAATATAATTTTGATTAAGAAATTAATTTGAAGAGAAAGAGAAATGGAAGAGCTTCGCTACCATCCACAGATTTTTGTGGAAAAGAGTGAGCCATTTTACTTATTGGAGTGAGATTGGCCATGAACCGCTAGATTTATTTAAATAAACATCTGTATGTTTATATTATATAATATAACTAAAATACCCTTCAAAAACTAGTCGTGACTGGACACTTCAGGCCCAAAGCGATCGACACTTCTAGGGGCGGTCGACCGTCCTTTGCTCGATTTGCCCAGTGAGGTCTGGTTATATATTGGAAGATATATATATATATACTATTTATTCTACTTATTTTCATCTACTTTTCGTAGTTCATTCGTAACTTTTTCATATGGACTCCGTTCGTGAAACTCCAAACATGAAAGTTGACCAGAATTCCGAGATGAACGCGTCGGTAAAATTTCATGGTCAAATTCCATTGTTTTAAAAAGTTCTTATTTTTAAGATTCTAATAATTAATTTTATTGTCAAAATTTCGAGTTGTTACATGTAACATCAATTGCTACCTCCACGTAAGCATCTCCGACTAATCTACTCTCTCTAGGCCAAAAACTAGGAATAACTTCTTTCTCCTTTGATTCACTCTGAACCAAATCTGGAACTCCACTAAGCTCTCATTCACCTTGAACAAAGCTGACTCATGAAAAGTAACATGACGAGAAACAACAACCTTCTTCGTTTTTTAATTCCACATCTGATAGACTTTAACTCCATCCATATAACCAAGCTAAATCAACTTGAAAGCTCTAGGTGAAATCTTATCATTCCCAAATCATGGACATAAACAGAACTGCCAAATACATGAAGATAACTTAAGTCAATGCTATTTCCCTTCCACACTTCCTTCAAAATATTGTTATAAATAGCCGAGCACAGAACTCAAATAACAATATTCACTACGGTTGATAAAACTTCGACCCAATATCCTTTAGACAAAGCCAATTTCAATCTCAAGCATCAAGATTTCTTCTGTAGAGTTTGGTTCATTCTTTTCGTCTGTACATTAGACTGTAGATCCCAAGATATAGTAAAATATCTTTGTAAAATTTCAAAAAAAATCTCTGGAAACATACTCCTTACCATTGTCGGACCTAAGAACCTTCAAAATCTTTCCACTCTCATTCTCAACAAGAGCCTTCCATTCTTTGAACCTTGCAAATGCCTTCGACTTTGCCTTCATTACATACACCCAAACCTTCCAACAAAAATCATCAATAAAAGAAATATAATACCTTGCTCCTCGCAAAGAAGCTATATGCGTCAGTCCCCAAACATCTATGTGCACATCCTTAAGAATCCCTCTTGAATCGTGTTTCCCTTCACCGAATGATACTCTAATTTGCTTCCCCATGATGCATTCCTCGCAAAAACTCCAGTTCGTTGAAACATTCTCCATCAATCATCTCCCTTCTACGAAGAACATCCAAACTCTTCTCCGAGACATGACCCAATCTTAAATGTCATAATCGTGTCGCAAGTAAACCACGAGAACTATCAACATCCACACAAGTTTTTCCATCTATAGTCACTACTTGAAGCAAATAAACTCCACGAGTCCTAGCACCGTTCATAACCACAAGCGCACCATTCAAAACCTTCAAGCAAACACTCTCCGTAGTGATCTTTCATCCTAAAGAATCCAGTTGTTCCAAAAAGATAAGTGGCTTTCGTAGTCCCGAAACATAATGTACATTGCTGAGAGTAAGAACCACTATGTTTAGCATCCGAATTTGTATGACTCCAATGCCCTTTGACTTGCAAACTGCACTATTTTCCATAAAAATTAAATTTCCTTCTCGATCGCCATAAGAAGAAAAACAATTCCTATTAGGCTTCATGTGATATGATGCCCCTGAATAAAGCACCCATTCGCTGCTCGAAACATTCGATGCTATAATCGACAAACCATCTATGTCTCCCTCAACAACAACTCTCTCCACCGCAACTGATGAAGATGCTACTTCCTACTTCCCTTTGTATGGAAAATCATTCTTCCAATGACCAGGTTTCTTACATATAAAGCACTTTCTATTTCTTTTCTTTAACTTTCCCTTCCAATTGGGCTTTCTAGACTTTGAACGCCCCTGGTTTCCCTTCTTCTCAGATTTCTCCTTTTCCACAAATAAACACTATTACGTGCACCACTACTTCCATCACTTAGCTCCTTCATCTGATCTCGCCTAAAAAAACATGTCTTGACATCATCAAGAGTCAATGTATCTCATCTCGGCCGTATATAAAACTATCTGAGAAACCAGTATAGGCTCTTAGACAATGAACACAACAATATCATCGCCTTTTGCTCCTCCTCGATATTCAAATCTACCACATTCATCATCATTAACAAATCATCAAGCACATTCAAGTGCACATTTAGCCAAGTTCCTTCTTTCATCTTGTAGGTAAAGAAAGTTCGCAACAAGATCAGTCGATTTGTGAGTGACTTCTTCATATATAACTCCTCCAACTTATCCCAAATATTTTTAGCAGTTGTCTCACCACTAATTTCAAAGATAACATTCTCCCCCATGGAAAGTTGAAGTGTAGTGAATGTCCACTCTTCCATTTTTTCTCTCTCCACATCTAAGATGTTCGCTGGAAATAAATGTGTATCAAATACTACCTGGTGTACCTGATTCTGCCTAAGAACCACTTTCATCTTTCATTGCCATTTTTCAAAATCATTATTGACATTCCACTTGTCAATAACCAATTGTGACTGAAAAGCTGCGTACAAACCACGTACATAAGGATTTAGACCACTAGTACC
Source organism: Allium sativum (assembly GCA_030737875.1). NCBI lineage: Eukaryota > Viridiplantae > Streptophyta > Magnoliopsida > Asparagales > Amaryllidaceae > Allium > Allium sativum. The sequence continues at coordinate 42,446,075 of CM060916.1, forward strand.
TATTGAGGAACTATTTGAATTTGATTTCGGCATTTCTACAACTATCTACCAATACCAAAGCCCTGATACCAAATTATATGGAGTATTTCGACTCAAGACTAATTAAATCAAAAACCCCAACCCAGCAAAATTTGAGATCGTGGTAAACGTGCAAAAACAAGCAATCAATATCTCAAAATAAACCCAATCCAATAACTAATCACAATCACCCAACAAGAGAAATAAAGAGCAATAACGAAAAATAAAACACATAGGGATTTGTAGTGGTTCCACTAACGTCTTTTTAATGTAGATCCACTTGGAAAAAGAATCTTTTATTAATACTAATAGAAGAGTACAAAAGATTGATTATAATGATTGAATTCACTAGAAAAAATTGAATTTGTGGAGATGAGAATTGAAGAAGACTAGGATTGCCAAAACCCTAACTTGAATAAACCTAAGTTAATCTTTTGATTAATCCTTTTTCTCCGGTAATTTGGATATAAGAATACCATATATAGGATGAGAATTTTATGTAACAATTGCCCAAATTTCCCCTTGTACCTTCACAAATTAGTCAGCAAAATTTCAACCCGAACTCACCTCAGACATCTAATCAAAAGAGGCCATATGTCTGTCCGAGTGTTTGGAACAAATTACCTGTAACCACTAATGTCTGACTCCCTTGGTCGGACGTCTGTCCAGACTCTCGGAAAAATATTATCTGTTGAAACGACCAAAACTCCCCCGTAAAGGAAAGCCCGGATTGATTTGAGAAGAACACACATCAAAACACAAAACAGAAGAACATTTCATTGCTTATCACAATAATTACATCAGAGTGCAAGAATATTTCAGAGTATAAATAATTATTACACATTTGAAATACAACATCAGAGATTAATTACTTTTAAATGGCAGTAGAAAAATAATACAAAATACAACTAAAAGGAATACAGAGCATTCCGAATATCGCTTCAGCTGTAAACCCGGATCTTGTGAATATAATTCTGCAAAACCAATACTACTAATTGCCCTTGTGGAAAATATGGGCACCCAAAGTTTATGTTAAAAACAATAAACTCCAGGTCAGTCATGGGACTGGTGTGAGAACTCAAAACAGTTATTAACTTTATTTTTAATGGTGGGGATATCATGGAACCATGCCGTATAACACAGAATGGGTTTACTCCACATGAATCTTAGTTTAAAATGAAACAATGCAATGCTTTTTGAAAAATGAAGCTATTATAAGCCTCAGGTCCCTTCACACAATGCAACGCAAGCCGGAGGATAGAGTTTTACCTTATAATCCAAAAATGCTTGCTACGCGAAATTTCTCTTTTATTATTACTATAAGTGCTTAGCGTAGAAACCAATTTTGAAAGTAAATGTATCAATCATAGATGGCATGAGTGCCCCATCCCACTATGTCCCCATAGTAGTTCTACAATCAAAACCGCATGATGTCGTATTTGAAGTTGGATTTCCATCTATGAACCAAGGCAAAGCGCAATCCTTCCGTTTCGAGACACTCTAGCCCGAGCCTTAGGCTTTAGTCGCAACTGTACCTAGGTAACATGCAAGGCCGATCCCCACTAAGTGCGATGGTGGATTCATAATTCCTAAGCATGCGTTTCCCCGCCCTATGGGGCGTAAAATCTTGTCAGTAATGTCAACCACAAAAATATTCAAGGCGCCTCTCTATCCATCAAGTAATAATAAGCAACATCCACATAAGTAAAATGCCAGGTCTTGCAAAACGCTGACACCCCTCCTAGCTAGAAAGAAACGCAATGCCCTCCCGGTTGTCCTCTCCCGTTTCTGGTTCATACCGGGGTGTGAAGCTCGCGACGTAATGCTATACACAAAGCTACGCTGACTAAAGCTGTGGTTTGATCATCATCCACAAGACTCTGCTTTTCAACAAAAGCCCTGATCATTTTCATCTTGGCATGCCACATTGTCAGTCCATACCATAACATTAATTTCTGCCAATGTATAACCTCTAAGCTCGTACATCTCAGAGAAGGGTGTTATGCAAGAGAATAAATTCTCCGCCACCAAACAGATATATATTTAGCAGATATCAACGAATACAGCATAAATGAAAACAACGTCAAACATACTATCCATTTACAAGTCCGTTCTAGGTCTGGACGAAACCGGAGGCACCTTATTCCTCATTCCATATGTCCAATACAGGAGAGCAGTTCACATATCCATCGCTCTCCAAGTACGTTTGGAGGATCACCACTTATTACCTTGTCTTGGGTGTACGGCCCAATCAAACATCAGTAATCACCCAACGATGTGAAGATCTTCGGTCTTCAACCACCGCATTCATCTTCGACTCTTGATCATCGTAGTAATTATTCAGAATGGGTTAAACCCGGTCTTTCTGAATAATTCACGTATTTTATAAACAAGTGCTATAAAAACACATCATACGCCTCATTCCAATTCAGAATATTCTTTTAATAAAATATTCATGTTACTAGGGAAAGAATCCCATTAATTTTATCAAAGATAAATTCTTTTAAATTTATTCTTTAATCTTCTTTTGAATATCATTTACAAAAGATTTATTTAACTAGTCGGGATTAGCGAATCTTACCGAAGTAATCATTTATTATTAATCCTAATCCCAACCTATTCATCCCATAGAGCAAAACTGGCAGTACTCTATCTAACACCCACGTGTTATCGGTAAATTTAATTATCATTTCACGTTCAAATCTAACTAAAGATTTAACTATCGCCTGGAGTAAAACTGGTGGTACTACATTCTCGATCATTTTAAGAATTCGATAAATTTAATTATCTCTATCGCATTTTAATCTAATTAAAGATTCATTAAAACTCTAGTTTAGTTTTAATGTCAAAAATAATTATTCAATGATTATTCAGATTTCAGGAATTAATCTTATCTTTTAACTGGGTTAAAGAACAAACGTTATTCAAATACATTGTTCACGATAAACCCAAAATCATCTTCGATCAATATGGAATCTTCACAGAAATCAAATCAATAAATAATCGATATAAATTCCCGTATCAGACTGATAATATAAATGGAATAGCGACAAAGCCTTTTGAATTCCATATATAGTAACAGTCTTCATTCATAAAAGCTCATCTCGATTATTATTAAATCGAATTCCATTCAATTCCAATTTAATATATTAAATTGGAAAACTTTACTTTGGAAAATTTCCATTTAAATCTTAATAAAAGATTTATAAATCCCATATTATATTTTCACTGTTAATTGGGTTAAAGAACAAATGTCGTTAAAAACATAGTCCATAATAAACCTAAATCACATTTCATTTTATTCCAATTACTAAATACAATTGGAAACCCTAATAACCTAAATTAAAAGGTTTATAAATTTCAAAATTATATTCTATTTAGGGGAGTTCAATTGCAGGTCCCTATTAACGTTTTAAATTAGGCTCAGGTCCGGTCATAAACTTATTGTAAATTTAGTCCCTATTTTTCGAAAGTATACTAAAAAAGTAAAAATAAAAAATAAAAAATCATGTAAATTCGTAATTAATTAAAACAATTAATCATGAAAAAGTTCAGGTGAAAAACATCAAAAGCAATGTCAAAATAAAAAATTACACAAAAACAACGGAATGTAGTAAAATGCATCAAAAGATGCATATAATTCAATTAGTTGCATACATGTATGCTTTATTTTAATTCTGCGTCAAAACTGCAGTACAAAGGCATACATGTATGCACATATTGTAAATACATGCATCTTCCCATGCATTTATTTGAAAACATCACACGTACGTGCAAATTTTTCACATTTACATATATTTTCACATATATGCACACATGTATGCAGATATACAGAAAAACTGCATATACGTATGCAGTTATTCAAGAGGCATGCGAACATATGTGCACGTGTATTCAAAAAGTTGCACATATGTATGCAACTATAGGCAATAGTTGCATACATATATGTAACTTTTTTTTTTGCATGGACTTCTGGGATTATTTCCAGATTTTAGAATATATTTTTTTAACTTGGAGGCACATTTTTTTGGGTAAAAATACATTGAAGGCGTAGTGTATGAAGTGGGAAGGTGGAAGTCCCTGGAAAGGAGGATGCGCAAGTGAAAATAGGGGGCAGGATTGAAAATGAAACATAACAGGGATGTGGCGTGTATTTCAATAAGTTTTAGGGACGTGAGCCTTATTTTCACTTCTATTTAATTCTAATTAAATATTAATTGGAAAACTTCATCAAATCTTATTTAAAAGATTTATTCTTTTCTAATCGGGGTTTGAGAACAATGTTATAAAAGGCACCGTTCACGACAACCCAAAATCCAATTTATTCTCTTTAATTCCAATTAAATATTAATTAATTGGATTTTTATTCTAGTTAATAACTAGTTCATTTCGATAAAATATATTTTTATCTTTATAAAATTGTAATTTTCATCCAAATTCTTTCCAAATCATTTATTATGATTTTATACAATTTTTCCATATTTTTTAAAATTTTGTCATGGCCCGTACAGTCGGTTTCCAATAGCGGTCAACAAACTGCATCCATAGCGACCTTTTTCAAATTTGATTTGGACATATTTCCAAATCTAACAGTTAGATTTCAAAATTATTATATTCATTGGAATGCCCTTTTTGACACGAACCCAACGGTTCCGGTTTTAGGAGAATCCGACGGTCGGATCTCCCGTTACATCAATTTAAAGTTAACGGTCGAAATTCGCGAACGGTCACTACGCAGCGCGTTCTATTCAGACCATTAAATATATATTATATATATATTATATATATATCGTCAATTTCCATTTGAATCATATTTTATAAACTCATTTTAAAACGATTCCAACTTCAATTTTCAATTTTAAATCAAAATTATATATTCTATATCTTTATCATATTAAAATGATAATATTTTCAAAATATTATATTTTGAAATCATTTCTTTTCGATGTTCATTATAAAATGAATAAAATCGGTCGATAAACCTGTTCGGGTTGAAACGGCGTTTGCCACTTAATTCAACTTCATATTTTTATATTTTTGTATCCATCCAAAATCGGACATAAAAATCATAATTTTATTCTTTACTGAATATTGTTTTAAAATATTCGTTATTTTAAAATGTTCCAAATTTTTAAAAGATTCTTTAATTTAAAATATTTTTATTTAAAAATATACATGACATTAAAATGTCCTTTTACATTACTTACATTAAAAATGTTCTATTACATTAAAATGGCTCATTTATATTATAATGATTCTTTTAAATTATTTACATTAAAAATGTTCGATTATATTAAAATAATTCTTTTACATTGTTCACATTAAATATGGTTCCTTTCATTAAAATATTCTTTTATTTAAAATATTCTTTTCATTAAATTGTTTCTTTTACATGAAAATGTCTTTTACATTGAAAGGCTTCTTTACATTGAAATGCTTCTTGTACATTGACATGATTCTTTTATTTTGTTGACAATTCTATTTCAACAAAATTATTAAAAATGATTCTTTTATTTTGTTGACAATTCTATTTCAACAAAATGAATAAAAGTGTTAACTTCTTTTTGTTAACAATTCTATTTTAACAAAATGAATTAAAGTGACAATTTCATTTTATTTACAATAATCTAATTCAACAAAATTGACAATTTTGTTTTAACACAAATCTATTTAACAAAAACATTATTTTTGTTTTAACATAAATATTTTTAACAAAAATATTATTTTTGTTTTGACTATTTCATTTCAACAAAAAATGATATTTTGGTTTCAATTATTCTCTTTCAACAAAGATGTTAATTTTAATTCTAAAATGTCCTTTTAATTCTAAAATGTTATTTTATTCTAAAATGTTTTTTATTCTAAAATGTACTTTTTCATTCTAAAATGCTATTTGATTCTAAAATGTACTTTTACATTATAATGATAATGTTATATTTTTTCTAAAATGTACTTTTTACATTATAATGTTATTTTTTTTCTAAAATGTACTTTTTACATTATAATGTTATTATATTCTAAAATGTTATTTATTTTAAAATATATTTATTCAAAAATATTGTTTATTATAAAAACATTGTTTATTTCTGAATCGGAATGCGACTCAATCAATTACCATATAATTTCAATTATATGGATTTCATACATCGCATGTATGCAACAATAATGATAAATAATCATCAAACAGTCCAATCACATCCAGAGTGAAATTTCCAACTGTGTGATCGTTAAAATAAATAAGTAACGCTCATCACAGACTGTCAAACCATCGAATTACATACAAATAAGTATTGGGACTAATGTATGTCAAATATCATCCCAATACCCGTGTAGGGTTTTCAAACAACAACAGCTTATTTAAACAAATTATTGATTAATAAATTTAACCAATTTTCACTGTTCAAATTATAAATGAATATTTATAATTTAAATTTAACTATCCTATTAACATTAACATTATTTTTAGTATGTTAAACATTTCACATCACAACAAACATGCAATATAGTCAATTCTAAATCATTATGGTTTGTGGACGAGGAAGGTGGTCTAACATGCACCGTATACAATTTATAATGATTAAACTGATAAAAATTTAAACTGGTAATCCTATATATTTTCCAATTATGAAATAAATAAGTAACTGTGTAGAATTTTTAGCAGTGAGTTCTTACCTTTGACTTTGCTCCAGTACGTAGTGTTCTTCACCGTGATCTCAACGCAATCTATTTCACATAGTTTGTATTAAAATTCATATTTTTTTATGTTGATATATATATATAGTAAAGATCATATTTTTATTTACATTATGTTTATATAAAAAAAATATGTTTTTATATTGCTATTTCTGTTTTAAAAACTACGTTAATTTTATACCCAAAAAAATGCAAATTTTATTTTACAAATTATGCTTTCATTCATATTAAAAACAATTCTTTCTTTTATATTAAAAACAATGCTTTCTTTTTAGTACAAAACAATATTCTTTTTAAATTACAAAACAATTTTTATATTACAAAACAATGTCCTTTTTACTTTCAAAACAAAGTTCTTTTTACATTCAAAACAAATTTCTCTTTACATTCAAAACAAATGCTATTTATTTATATTTCAAACCATGTTTTATTTTTTTTACAAAACAACGTATATTTTTATTTTCAAAACAATGCGATTTTTATTTTAAAAACAATGCGATTTTTCTGTTTAAAGCAATGTAATTTTTCTATTAAAACAATGAAAAATTTTCTTTTTTTTATTTTCAAAACGAAGTTCTTTTTCTTGAAAAACAATGTTAATTTTATTTGAGAAACAATGTTAATTTTATATTATAAAACAATGTTGATTTTTTATTCAAACAATTTTAATTTTATATTATAAAACAATGTTGATTTTCTGTTCAAAACAAAGTTAATTTTATATTATAAAACAATGTTAATTTTCTATTCAAAACAATGTTTATTTTACATTATAAAACAATGTTGATTTTGTATTCAAAACAATGTTTATTTTATATTATAAAAAAATGTTGATTTTCTATACAAAACCATTTTTATTTTATATTATAAAACAAAGTTAATTTTCTATTCAAAACAATGCTTATTTTAATTTGAAAACAATGTAAGTTTTGATTTGAAACAATTCTAATTTTGTTTTGAAAATAATTCAAATTTTCTTTTAGAACCATATTTTTATTTACAAAATACTACTATGTTTTTATTTACAATATTGGTTAACCAAACATGAATAACTAAATCATATCATTAAGGGCTTAATACCCTTTCTGTTCGAACGCTCCAAGTTCCAGAAAGCAACTGTCGTGACCCTACGTTCACCCACTGTCACCGCTAGGGCCCATCGTTCGTCGATCATCCATTGCCATGCCAAACCCCTCAAGCCGACTTCCCTCCACCCTGAATAACAGCCAACTCGCAAGTCCCCTAAGCCCGGAAGCTGACCTCGAACGCACCATCTTCGAGTAGTGATTGCTCTCAAAATATTACATGAACTTCGATCTTAACCATTGAATATCTAGAGCTTACTACATTGGAGATTTTCCCCTTTGAAAGCTCTTGAAAACGATGAAAGGATTGGATAAGTATTGGGAAAGAAGGAGGAAGCACGGCTGCCATTCATTTTTGATATGGCGGCGGTTCTGAAAATGCATTGGAGATTAGTGCTTCGTATCTCAACCGTATATATACATAGTACATTTAATATTATTTAATTATTTAATTCAAAAATAACTAGATAAACCACCCGAACTCCAAATGAGACCAAACGAGTATCATCCCAAGCCAATTACCCCTATTTCGAACACAATAGAGTATGCCCGGTAAGCCGATTCAACTGTTTCGATCAGTTCTCCTTTAAATTAAAAAATAAATTAATGTTTCTTGAATTTGAACGTACATTTTAATATACCGGGGCCACATACTGACTCTAAAAATTGTAGAAAAATTATTTTTAGCTTTGTTTTGATGATATGGTCCTAACAAAACTAATATCGTTGAATTTGAATACTGTTTGAAAACTGGCCATTTTCTAGTCGATCCAAATTGACTAAAACAGTCAAAACACGTTTTCTTTTTCCACGCTCACATATTAATTCCAAAAATTATGAAGATTGGAATTTAGCCAAAATTCGACATTCTGGATCCAGCAAAAGTGGTTTCGTCAAAAACGGAGGCCGTTTGCAAAATGGTTATTTATACGGGCTATATATTATATTAAATTCCATTGCTACTATTCTGAATATTCAACTGGCCAAAACTTTTTATTCCCACAATGAAATTTCAAATTTTCATATTCGTTAGAAAGATATTTCTAAACAGATTTAAATATTTCTAGTTTCACTAAAATCCGATTTATTTTGAATCCTGCACATTCAATTGAAATTTGAAATCGAATTTTCAAACTACCGCTCCATTTCAGGCTCGTTTTATAGTTTTAAATAAATTTATATATTCTAACTTCGATTTAAATATATTTTTCGTTATTATTATTTAAAATAAATTATTTTAAATATTTAAAATCCATTAAATTTGCTAAAATAAAATTTTTAAATTGGTTCCGATTTTCCGAGCTTTTACAATCTCCCCCACTTAAAATCTTTGCGTCCTCGAAAAGGAACGGAGCTGAAAGTTGTTTAAATAACCAACTTAACTTTCAATTCTAAAAAATTTCAATTCAATATTAAATTCGATTTAGCTAAAATTATCATTCTTTTATATATTGGTTTAAATTGATTATCATTCCAACATTTTAAATTAGTTAAACAAATTATCAAACATCACAACCAGCAATCAATTAGGTGATTAACTTTTCAAATATATATAACTTTTATATATAGTCAAAAATCATATTTCAGTGCAATTCACAGCAATATATCCTATCTAGTTTTGGTTCTCACTCTAGTCAGTTGGAAATATATGGATATCCCACTTTCGAATACTCGAACATAAATGCTGATGATGTCATGCTCATCATCAGAATCATCTCCAGGCAGCTAGAGTGTGATTCTATATCTATCTAGTATATTGGAGGCTTCGTATACACGCTAGCTAGACGTATATGCAAATCTCTATATACTCGATTATCCAAAATAAAATAATATATTCAAATATGTATTTAAGGTTTAAATTTTCAAAACAAAATTTGTTTTCATTTTTCTTATTATAAAGAAAATAATATTCTTCACACTCGTTCTAGGCTGCTACTGATCCCATCTCTAATGAGTTATTCTTGTTGGATATTACTATTCCAATCTCTGATGAATTCTTTCGTTCGGTTCTAATGTGTCTTGTTCTCGAGCACTGTAACAATCCAGTCAATTTCTGTTGGTCGCTCTTGACTAGTTGGCAAGTAGGGCATCGGCTAACATATATTGAAACGTCCCTTTTCATAGCCTTCCACCAGAATGTTCGCTTGAGATCGTTATACATTTTGGCCACACCAGGATGGATACTCAATTTGGACTTGTGAGACTCATCTAACACTTCCCTTTTGAGCTCGGGAACGTCAGGAACACAAATCCTTCCTTTCAATCTCAGGGTCTCGTCGTTATCTATTTGAAAACCCGAGGGTTCGCCTTTCTGAATCCTTTTAATCATATCCTTAATAAAGTTATCCTCCTTCTGAAGAATAGATATTTTGTCAATCAAGGAAGTCGTGATAATAAAGCTGGCGATCATTACATTCTTTCGGCTCAGCGCATCGGCCACGACATTGGCTTTCCCTGGAGTGTATATGATCTTAAAGTCATATGCTGCAAGAAACTCCAGCCAACGTTGCTGCCTCAGATTCAGGTCTTTCTGAGTGAATAGATACTTTAGCGACTGGTGATCTGTAAACAGTTCAAATCTCTCACCCAGAAGATAGTGCCTCCAGATTTTCAAGGCGAATACGATTGCCAATAACTCAAGATCATGAGTTACGTAGTTTTTCTCGTGCGGCTTGAGTTGATGGCTAGCATAAGCAATCACTTGGCCTCTTTGCATTAACACTGCCCCAAGGCCTTCTCTAGAAGCATCAGTCCAGACTTTTAAATCTTGGTTGCCATTGATGATGGTTAACACTGGAGTAGTAGTTAATCTCAACTTTAGCTCTTCAAAAGCCTCCTCACTTTCTGGAGTCCATTTGAACTTAGAGTGCTTCATTGTAAACTTCGTTAAATGACCAGATATCTTCGAAAAGTTTTTAACGAACTTCCGGTAATAGCTAGCCAATCCGAAAAAACTGCGGACTTCAGTGGGGGTACTGGGCTGTTTCCAATTCTGAATTGCTGTGATTTTGCTTGGATCCACAGCGATTCCTTCTTTCAATACGACGTGGCCCAGAAATTTCACTTCATCTTGCCAGAATATACATTTGGAAAACTTTGCTTTCAGTACATTCCTTCTGAGGATTTCTAACACTTGTTCCAAATGTTTTTCATGTTCGGCCTTTGACTTAGAGAAGATTAGAATATCATCAATAAAAACCAGAACAAATTTATTCAATACTCCTCTGAATACTTTGTTCATTAGATCGACGAAGTAAGCAGGAGCGTTACATAAGCCGAACGGCATTACTAACCACTCGTAGAATAAGTCGGGGCCTCTGAATGCTGTCATTGGAACACATTCTTCAGCAATTCGAAGTTGATCGAAGCCGGTAGCTAGGTCCATTCGTGAAAATACTTGTGCTCCATTTAATCGATCCAACAAATCATCAATCCGCGGCAATGGATATTTGTTCTTTATTGTTGTTTGTTCAGATCACGATAATCCACACATAGACGTAGAGTACCGTCAGATTTTGGGACAAACACCACTGCTGCACCCCAATCAGAGAAACTAGGCCTGATCAGACCCTTCCGTACTAGCTATCGTGTTTGATTGTCAAGTTCTTCTTTCTCTTTCAAGGACATTCTTCGAATAGCATGAACTACCGGCCTTGCATTGGGAATCAAAGCGATCTTGAAATCTATTTCTCTCTACAGAGGTAAGCGAAAAACTTCTTCGAACACATCCGCATAGTTCTTGACGACAGTAATATCTTTCACCAGGTCGGGTATATTCTCTGTGATTTCAGGGACATTTTCCATTTGGGATGGAGAAACTTTCAAAGCTGCCCAGAAATCCTTTCTATTCGAAGTCGGGCCTTCACAGGTACGGTTATATAATTCCCCGATTGGGCCTTTTCTTTAACCACTCTCTCGGCGCATCTAACCTCCGCTTCATATTTGGTTAGCCAATCCAATCCCAGAATGATATCAAATTCATTAAAATTCATGACGATAGAGATAATAGGGAATTTATAGCAAGAAAAGGAGACAGGTACTGCACAAATCAAACTGAGATTGATAGAACCCCCGACCGGATTCTGGACAGTCATTGGTTCCTTGAGCTTCCTCAAATTCAAATCTAGTTTCTTAGCGGCACTCTTTGCAATAAAGCTTCGTGACGCGCCTGTGTCAAACAGTACTTTGACTGGAATGTTTTTGACAGTAAGCGTGCCTTCTAACACATCGGGCCTTTCCAGAACATCTGCGGGCCCAGAAGTTTCTGCTATTTCATTTACCTGAGCCTCATTGGTCTTTTTCAACAGCCAGCAGTCTTGCTTTACGTGACCAGCTTGATGACAAAGATTACATTTTCTATTTTCTTTAACCTTGTTCTTTGATTAAGATCTCTCCTTCTTTTGCATTTTCAAGGACTTACATTTCCTGGACAAATGACCCTTTTGATTGCAGTTTGAGCATGTGGCGGTCGTTGCCAGTTCTTTTTCAGATTTAGCCCTTTTTCTCTTGGCACTGGGCTTCTCACTGACCTCCGACCTCGAACTGCCTTCAGGAATATTAGTTTCCGACTCTTCTTTGTCACTACAACAGACTTCTTCTTCGTCGCGCAATATTCCTTTCTTATGGAGATCTTCATACTGGTAAGCCATATAAATCATTTCCGAGAAAGGAAATTTTACATTCCTCAGTACACTATTCTGATATATCCTTTGCAGGCCATGAATAAATCTCATATTTTTCCTCTTTGGATCTTGAATCAGATGAGGAGCAAAGTGAGAAAGTTCGTTGAATTTCTTATGATATTCTGGGATGGTCATATCACCTTGTATCAAATAAGAAAATTCATCACATAATCGCTCGGTTGCTTCGGGAGGAGTAAATCTTTGTAAGAAAATCTTTTTGAATCTGTCCCAGGTGATATCACCATCTGCATTATCTTTAATAACTGAATCCCACCAAAACAAAGCTTCTTCTTTGAGTGCCCAAGACGCCAGTAATCTTTTCTGATCGTCTCTCAGCTTTAAACCCTCAAAGATTTTCTCTGCAGAACGAATCCAAGCTTATGTTTCCATAATGGACTCTTTGCCTAAGAATGGCCATCCACCCAGATTTCGAAATCTCTTGAATAGAACTTCTATATCGGATTCTGGCTGTGGGAGCACAACTGGCTCATTAGCTGGTCGAGCCATACGATTATTTCCTCTGTTCCTGTCACTCATTTTCTAGCATGTCTGCAATTAGCAGACAAAGTGTCAGGTCGACGGAAAAGATATTTGAAAATATAGAGACAAATACTTGAATGTAAATGTGTCTATCGAGGTGTAATTTCATTCTGCTTTACTCATACTAGGATATTGCTGATCCTATCTGTATAGAGTTACCTGTCTTAGAACACTACTGGTTCTATTTCTGACGAGTTCGTTCAAATGTTATATTCCAAAACTAAGCTTAACCAAACCTCTGATACCAAATGAGACGACCCCAAATCCCGTACTGACGGCGGCAAGGGTAATCCGTGGAATATAACACAGAAACCGATAATAGCAGAACAGAATTAAATAAAACACACCAGATAATGAACAATTCAATATACTGGATAAAAGTAATCATCAGAGTTACACAGTATACAGGATCATACTTAGTAAAAATACATATCAACTATACATAAATGTCTACAGCGGAAAACAAACATAATATGTACAATAGGAGCTGAACAGCATAAAAAGAGATAAATGATAGAATCCATCTTCAGCTCCAGCTATCCAGAAAGAACCAGCTAAACCTGAATACAAGGCTGCCCGTGTAGAAAAAGGGGCACCCGAGTTTGAAAGTGAACCAAACTACGAGTCAGTCATGGGACTGGTATGAGAAATCTACTCAACACATATATAAATATGGCCAATCACAGGACCACGCCACTTTCGTGGAACGGGTTTACTCCATTGGATTGCCAGTGCTTTAAAACAAATCTTTCTTTTAAACATCGCTATGCTTTTTATAAAAATGAAGCCATTATAAGACTCAGTTCCCATCACACAATGCAACGCAAACCGGAGGATAGAGTTTTTACCTTATAACGGCCAAAATATGCTTGATACGAATAAAACAAAAGCATTTGATATTATTGCTAGTGTTTATATGTTTTGAAAGCAATTTCAAATCATAAATATCAATCATAGACGACATTAATGCCCCATAACACTATGTCGGCATATATAGGTATACAGTCAAGATCGCACATCCACGTATTTGGAAATTGGATTTCCGTCATGAACCAAGGCAAAAGATAGTCCTTACCGAATTCGAGACTGCCTAGCCCGAGCCTCAGGAACAGCCGCAACTGCCCCTTGGAGCGACAGGGCCGGTCCACCGATGTGGATTATTATGCCTGAACAATATGTTTCCCCGCCCATTGGGGCGTAAACGAGCCAACGAATGACTCCATCGGACCCGGATCGTCCGATCAAACCGAGGTGCCTCGCAACAGCAACAACCACACAGGTGAAAAGTATATAAATGTCAGGACTGGTAGGTCACTGACACCACCCTAGCTAGGAAGAAACGCATGCCCTCCCTGAGGTCCTTCTCCCGTTTCTGGTTCATACCGGGGTGTGAGGCTCGCGATTTCACGTTATACACAAAGCCATGCCACACCGGCGGTGCTTTGATCATCACCACAAGACTTTGCTTTTCAACAGAAGCCCTGATCACTGCATCTTAGCATGCCACACAGGAAATTCATGCCATGCGACTGATGTCCGTCGATATACAACCTCTGAGCTCATGCGTTTCAGAGAAGGGCGTTAAGCAAAAGAAAAATTCTCCGCCGCCAAAAAGATGTATATTTAATGGAGATCAATCAACACAGAATAAAATCCAATGTCAGACACATAGTCCATTTACAAGTCCGTTCTGGGTCTGAACGAAACCGGAGGCAATAAATACCTCGCAAACCCATCGATCACCACGTACGTCTGGACGATCACCACTCGTTGTCCATATTTCGGGATGCCTCCCAATCAGGTCCTTGGTTACCATCCAAACGAGGTAAAGATCTCCGGTCTTCGACCACCGTCTTCATCTTCGATTCTTCATCGTCGGTCAATTATTTGAAATGAGAATTAACTCGGCCTTTTCAAATAATTCACGTATATTTAGAATTTGAAATCAATTTATTTCAATGGTTAAATCATTTGACAACACCAATTTTGTTCTTTAATCTAATTTTCACACCAAACACATTCAACCATCAAATACCACATAAATCGAGCAAATTCCGTTTATTTGCATTCCATATTGTTTATGATATTTTATAACGATTTATCGCTATTTTTATTTATTTTAAAATAGCCCATATATTCAAAACCACGCTTCGGGCCATAACGCGGCCGTGGCGCTGTTTTTCTTTAGATTTGATTTACACATATCTGAAAATCTAACCGTTGGATCTTCACAAAATCTACATCATCAGAAAGGTCTTTTCAAAACGAATCCAACGTTTCCAGTTTCGGGAAAATCCGACGGTCGGATCTCCCGGTATAATCGTTTGAAGTTTCGATTTCAAAATACGAACTGCAGCATTGTTATTCGATTAAATATAATTATATTATATATATATAATCGTTTCTGGCACTATTTTTCTTCAGATTTGAATTAAACATTCCAGACAATCCAACCGTTGGATTTTTAAAAAGTTGGTGTCGTTGGAAAGATTTTTCCAACGCGAACCCAACGGTTGCGATTTTAGGAAAATCTGATGGTCGGATCTCCCGGTATAATCGTTTGAAATCACAGTTTCAAATTGCTAACTGCACGGCCACGTTTCGTTTTAATTTTATTTATATTTATATAAATATAGTTCATTCAAAAGTTCCTATATCGTTTTCACTTCAAATATTTCACTAACGCCTTTAAATTTTGGAAAATTTCGCCATAACCTCCTTTGTACGGGAGGGGCTGGGAAAATTCCCAAATAGCCACACGGGCGTCTCATGTCAAAAAGAAAAAGAAAAAGCCAACAGGCTCATAAAATCATCACCCAAACAAAACAGTAAATGTGTGCCTATTTGTCGGGCACAAAATTTTATTCCTCTTCTCTAGCCCCTTTTGCTATAACCTGTTCAATAAATATGCATGTACATATATACAGTTCTTATCATTTATCATTTTCCATTCAACTTCATATTCGATTCCATTTGGTTTAAAAACACCATTCATTCTAATGTTGCATGCGTAGGCAAAAATCATATCATTAGCTAATTAATGAATATTTTATCTTAGTCATATTTATTTGAACGAGTGGCTATTTTTAACACTACACATTTAAACAATTCCTGTATATAATAAAAATGTGATTTTTATTGTAAAACAATTCTTTTCAAAACACTATAATTTTATATAGTCTATATAGATGATAAAAAGGTGATTTTTATTATAAAACAATTTAATTTAAAATATGAATACCATTCAACACATGAATTTCTAATCAACGAATGAATATCGATTCAACACATGAAGGTTTTCTATTCAATGAATAAATATAGTTTCAGCAAATGAAATTAATTCAAACACATGAATATTATTCAAAATTTCGGCAGCATAACGGCAGGGCAGTTAAAACCGGGACCGTCCCTAGTACGGCTCCTCGCTCTACCTTAAAACCTCGCGGTTTTTGACAATGGGGATCATGCATCTAGTTCGCACGCAGGCGGCATGTATATATTTATTTCATTTCCACAAACTAATCCTATGTGGTTTCAACCAAATATTTCTCAACCACAAATGGGTATTTTTCAACCACAATCAATCAATATCAACCACAAACAATCCCAAACAACCATTCGCTATCAATCAATTTTCACACCAATCACAATCAATAAATATCGTCCATGGTTTGTGGACGGGGGGCGTATATATATATATATATATATATATATATATATATATATATATATAGCAATTCACTTCTATTTCAACACATATATAATTTTTACAACGCATATACAACTTAAACATCGAACGTACAACTTATACAACGCTTATACATGAGGTGTACAACGCTTATATAACTCATACATCGACTATATAATTTATACATCGTCGTTTCCATATTGTTTATAAATTAGAAATCTCACATTGGGTTCCACTCCACCAAAAATAGCAGATGACTCAGAAAAATATGCGGTCTCTTTTAGAATGTAGAAGACGTCCACACGGTCACGATGTTTCCTCGTTTGAATGTTCAAAACTAGGTCGCCAATTTTCAGCAAATCTGGGAAGCGATAGGACGAACGGTTTATATGGTGTCGAAGAGGGAGGAGAGGCCTTTTCGGCGCCGGTGGTGGGGTCCCCTGCGATGGCTTCTAGCGGTGGTGGCGGCTGTCCAAAGACGGCGCCTTTGGAAGCTCGATTCACGCTGTACGGTCGACGAGGGGGGTCGAGGCGGGTATGTATGTGACGAGGGGGAGGAGGGCTATCGAGATCTGGCGGTGGCGCGGCGTGGAAGTGGCTGTGGCGGCGGGAAACGAGGAGAGAAGGTGGCGGCTTGGTTTCCGTCGAGGGCGCCTGGATAACGGAGGGTTTTTTTTTTAATTTTTTTTTTAAATTAATGAAAGAAAAATTTCTATTGGCCGATGGTTTATTTAATTTTAAAATAGTGTTTTCGCAAACGAACTCCTTTTCAAACCCAACAGCTGTCTCCCCTAGCTAATTACCCCCATCCCGGACACAATGGGATATGTTTCGTAAGCCATTTTGATTGTTACAGTCATTTATTCTTCAAATTAAATTATAAAACATTCAATATTTAATTTGAACGTGCATTTCCATTTGCCAGGGCCACAAATTGATTCGAAAAATTCCAGAAAAACAAATCTAGCTATGTTTTGAAGATACGGTCCCAACAAAACTAGTTTCGTCGAATTCTGAGACTGTTTGCAAAAAGGCCCACTTTTGGTCGATCCAATTTAACTGTAATTTACCAAAACACGTTTTCCTTTGCCACGCTCACATACTAGCTTCAAAAATTATGAAATTTGAAACCTAGCAATAACTTCACATCCCGAATCCAAAAAAATTGGTTTCGTCGAATTCCGAGGTCGTATGCAAAATAGCCAATTTCATGGGCTATATAAATTCCATAGCGACCTTTCTGAAAATTCATTTGGCCATAACTTTTGCTTTCCGCTATGAAAATTCAATTTTTCAGATTCGTTAGAAAGGTATTCCCTAACAGATTTAGATATTTTTGGTTTCACTAAAATCCGTTTTGTTTTGCACCCGGTATAGTCCGACAAAGTTTGAATTCAATTTTTGAAACTGTAGCGCCATTTCATGTCTTGTTTATAATTATAATTAATTATATTCGTTTACAATTGTCGATTCAAACCCACTTTTCATTGCTATTATTTAAAATATTTATTTTAAATATTTAAAATCCATTATTTTAGCCAATTAAAAAATTTTAAATTGGTTCAGATTTTCTGGGTCGTTACAATCTCCACCACTTAAAACTTTTCGTCCTCGAAAAGGAACAAAGTCGAAAGGGGTTTGATAAATCTGCAATCACACAACACAACCATCAATCAAATTGTTTTCAGCCTTTCAAAAATATACTAATCACTTCTATACCCTTTTTAAAATCATTCAGACTATAGAATTTAAAAGTGCACATTCATGAAAAGAAAATAACAACAGAGTAGAGGGTTAAATGGTAATGCAAAGTAG
This sequence comes from Allium sativum, assembly GCA_030737875.1. NCBI lineage: Eukaryota > Viridiplantae > Streptophyta > Magnoliopsida > Asparagales > Amaryllidaceae > Allium > Allium sativum. The sequence goes on from CM060916.1 coordinate 42,464,596, forward strand.
GGTAAATGTACCTTGCACCAGAGTCAATCAGAGATATCCACTCGGCATCTAGGATAAGCTTTCTGAATGCTCTCCTCAGTTTCCCAAGTACAATCTCGCAGATCTCCACTCCATTGCACTTTGACTAAGTGAACCTTCTTGTTCCTCAGCTCTTTGGTTTCTTTGCCAATGATCTTTAGCGGCTCCCTTCTCACAGCTAATTCGGGAGTAATTTCAACGTCCTGTTGAGCTGCTTCTTCCACGATCAAGTCTGGATCATGAACGTGTTTTCGAAGTTGAGATATGTGAAATACATCATGAACTCTAGGCAACCAATCTGGCAATTTAACCCTATAAGCGAGAGTCCCGATCCGTTCCAGAATAGGAAACAGACCAATGAATTTGGGCGCCAACTTTCCAGTTTTACCGAACCGGATAACTCCTCTCATCGGCGACACTTTCAAATACACGTAATTGCCTTCAATAAAGAATATATCTCTTCTTCTTCTATCGGCATAACTCTTTTGTCGGCTTTGAGCGGAGAGTAATCGCTTCTTAATAAAATCGACTTTGTCGGCGGCTTCTCAAATCATATCAGGACCCAACACAAGTCTATTTCCTGGTTCGACCCAACAAGCAGGGGATCGGCACGGTCTACCATATAATGCTTCGAATGGCGACATTGTCAGACTCGCCTGGTAACTGTTGTTATAAGAGAATTCATCCAAATGCAGATGGTCTTCCCATGATCCACCGAAATCTATAACACAAGCCCGCAATAGATCTTCTAAAATACGATTCACCCTCTCAGTCTGACCATCTGTCTGAGGATGATAAGTGGTGCTCAAGTTCAACTTCGTTCCCAGCTTGACTTGAAACGCCTCCTAGTTGCTAGTGAATATTGTATCTCTATCACTGACTATACTGAGCGGCACTCCATGTAGTCTAACTATTTCCCTGAAGTATACCTGCGCCAGACTCTGAGCAGTTCTGTTTCATCTGACAGGTATAAAATGGGCGGTCTTCGTGAAGAGATCTACGATCACCCAAATACTGTCATTTCCTTTTCTGGTTCTGGGCAAACCATCAATGAAGTCCATGGAAATATGTTCCCACTTCCAACCAGGAACTTCTAGTGGTTGTAACAATCCAGCCATTTTTTGTTGGTCGCTCTTGACTAGTTGGCAAGTAGGGCATCGGCTAACGTATATTGAAACGTCCCTTTTCATAGCCTTCCACCAGAATGGTCGCTTGAGATCGTTATACATTTTGGCCACACTAGGATGGATACTCAATTTGGACTTGTGTCACTCATCTAACACTTCCCTTTTGAGCTCGGGAACGTCAGGAACACAAATCCTTCCTTTCAATCTTAGGGTCTCGTCGTTATCTATTTGAAAACACGAGGGTTCGCCTTTCTGAATCCTTTTAATATTATCCTTAATAAAGTTATCCTCCTTCTGAAGAATAGATATTTTGTCAATCAAGGAAGTCGTGATAATAAAGCTGGTGATCACTACATTCTTTCGGCTCAGCACATCGGCCACGACATTGGCTTTCCCTGGAGTGTATATGATCTCAAAGTCATATGCTGCAAGAAACTCCAGCCAACATTGCTGCCTCAGATTCAGGTCTTTCTGAGTGAATAGATACTTTAGCGACTGGTGATCTGTAAACAATTCAAATCTCTCACCCAGAAGATAGTGCCTCCAGATTTTCAAGGCGAATACGATGGAAAATAACTCAAGATCATGAGTTACGTAGTTTTTCTCGTGCGGCTTCAGTTGACGGCTAGCATAAGCAATCACTTGGCCTCTTTGTATTAACACTGCCCCAAGGCCTTCTCTAGAATCATCAGTACAGACTTTTAAATCTTGGTTGCCATCGATGATGGTTAACACTGGAGCAGTTGTTAATCTCAACTTTAGCTCTTCAAAAGCCTCCTCACTTTCTGGAGTCCATTTGAACTTAGAGTGCTTCTTTGTAAGCTTCATTAAATGACCAGATATCTTCGAAAACTTTTTAACGAACTTCTTGTAATAGCTAGCCAATCCGAGAAAACTGCGGACTTCAGTGGGGGTACTGGGCTGTTTCCAATTCTGAATTGCTGTGATTTTGCTTGGATCCACAGCGATTCCTTCTTTCGATACGACGTGGCTGATTGACATAGAAATGTGTTTATTTTATGCTCTTATATCTTATCTTTTGTATATAAATAAATATTACTTGGGTATTGTTTTGTTATTTTTACAGATATTCCAACCCAGCCCGCATGCAACCAGAAATGTAGAGAAATAGAGTTCAATTTGCTATGTATTTGCATTTTGAAGAATTGTAGACAAAGATATCACATCTAGTTGCTGTTGGACAAGAAAAGGATTGATAAAAAGGCTTTGAACATCACAAATCAATGAAGAAATGTCAAGGAAGCAAGAGGAAAAAGAGAAAAGGCCCAAATTTGCTTTATTTATCTAAGGCCCATTTATGTTTCTCATTGTAACTAATTAGTGGTGTAATGACCAGGCCCATTTATCATTAGGGTTAGGGTTAGGGTTTGGCTATCTACTCTATATATACCCTTGTAATGGCATTGTAGCCACCATCCTATCTCATCTCTTATTCCATTGTTCTAATAAAAGTTCTTCTTTCTCTTTTATTTTCTGCATTTTTTTGTTTTCTTAGCAACTAGTGTTGTCTATACGATTAGATTCGGTAGAACACTATTTGTATTTTGCACTTATTTGCATTAGTGATTTACCGTCTGATTAGATTCAGCGGAAATCCTAATTTTAATTCTTGTTGTTATTTCAATTTCTGCAATTTCAATTTCTGCTTTTATTATTTTCTTAGGTCAAATTGGATTTGATTAGATTCAAATCTAATTCATAGTTTTATTTCTTTTCCATTGAAATTGTGATCTGATCGTCGGTTCAGTTAGATCTGTTCTGAATCAAATCACAGTTTTAATTTTGTTTTGTTTTATTTTCAAAATCAACCTCCAAAGTTCGTCTAACACGCCCACAAAACATATAAATAATAAAATTTAACTTTCCTCCCTGTGTTCGACCTGTATGCTACACACCTGTATGCTTGCAGAATTTATTACAAATGTCGCGCTTTTCTAATTCATAGATTAGCGTCGATCAAGTTTTTGGCGCCGTTGCCGGGGAGGTAATGATTGAATTTTATTGTTTATTTAATTTCTGATTCGTGTTAGTTTTTATTTATTTATTTTAGTTTCCTTTTGTTTTCTTCTATATATAAAAAAAAAATCTTAATTGAGTAGATTTGGTGTTGTTCAATGATACCATAATCTTTCAAATAAGAGAAAAAAATCTTGCCATTATTTGCTTTCAATTTCTTTCTTTTTTTAATCTATTTTCTTCCTTTCTTCTATAATCAGAAACAAAAACAAAAAAAAAATCTTTTGCTATATTGCTTTACTCTTCTCTGCTACGTCCCTTTCCATCATACTTCTGCCTCCTATCCGCAACACGTTCAATCTCAACACCAGAGACCACAAAGCTTTTTCTTCACCTTCATCTTCTTGTCAACAATCCACATCTCTTCCTACTGCTTCACAAACCCTCATCTGCCGATCCACACACCTTGACGCCACAAAACCAATCAACCTCCTTAGTTCATCAATTTCATCATACCCTCACCACTGTTAAAAATCTTCATAGCCAAAACCTTCATCCTCAAACCATCAAGAGCCTTCTATATCTCGAGCTCAATCCTTCAGTAAAAAAAAAAAAAAAAAAAAAAAAAAAAAAACTCTTTCCATTTTCTTGTTCATTCTTTCTTTTATTTCTTTCCCTCGTTACCAATTTGATTTGTTTCCAAAAAAGGGTTCTTTTTGTATTTTCTTTCCTTCTGCCTCAATTTTGTTCTTCTATAACCCAGTACCCTTTCAGTCCATACATTGACCTCTCACCGATCCTCATCACCCCCTCCATCTTCACATTCAACACAATTCCACTTCATCGACTGAATAATACTTCACAACTACCTTAACCCTGCACCAAAACACACCTGTTTCAGCACCTTCACTGCTTTCATCCGGTCTTCACAAGCACCACGTTCATCTACAACGCCCCCCCCTTATCACCACCTTCAAGCACAAGCTCCCCAAAACCACAACAGTCCAGTCCATCACTGAAAACCCCTTCGCAATATCTACACCACTTCTTTACAGCACCGAATTACAACCACCCTTCCTCCCTTTTGCCATCAGACCACATCATAACACAACCAGAGAACAGATCACTTCAGTCCAAAACCCAAAACTCCATCAATCTCCACCTCCTGCAAACAGCCCCACCCTTATCTTCACGTAACCCAAATCATACACTACATCGCAGTACCCTATAGCCACTCACCACACAACAGCCCCTACCACAGTCCACGCAAAGCTCCAGCTTCCCCTTATCTTCACAACGCAGCCGGCGCAATCCACTGATTTTGATTCACCACAACCGAAACCATAAACGGTTTTCACAAAGAAAAAAAAAAAAAAAAGATCGATTTTTAATTGTATTCTGCAGGGGGCGATTTGCTTCTGAAATTAAAAAAAAGGGGGCCGAGATTTACTTTGTGGCATTAGTTCTTTTGTTTTAAGTGCATGAGTCATTTTTTCTTATTGTGGGAGTTCGAAGTTGAGTCCAGCTTTGTTTCCGTGGGTCCTTAATTCTGTTGAGTCTCGTTTGTCTCATAGTTATTTAAATTTAGTTTTGATTTTTATTTTTGTTTGTTCTATTTGACTCAAAAAAAAAAAAAAAAAAAAAGTGATCTTTTACTTTTTTTTGTTAGGTTAATTTTCTATTTTTTTTTTAGCAAGTCTAGTTTTTTTCCTTTAAGCTTTTAAGTTGCGTTTCGCTTGTTTATTTGTTTCTAAAAATCCCGTTTAGTTTTGCAGTTTTGCATTCTTTTCTTGTGAAAAAAAAAAAAAAAAAAACAGGTACAGCTGAAATAAAAAAAAAAGGTCTTAAAAAAATTTTTTTCGGGCTCCTAGCCCGAACCCGTGCCGCAGCGCAGTCAAGCAATTAATGGAAGGGGACAACAACAGGAAGCAGCGGACGATTCAGATGGGTTGGAGCGGTTGCACACCAAGTGGGGTGTGAACGCGCTAGCGCTTCCCAAATTCACTGGAGGACTGCCCATCAAGGTGAAAACTTTTAAAAACACTACAGGTGCTCTGCTGCAAAAGAAAAAATATATATATAGACAATTGTTGTAAAAAAATTCTGCAGGGGCAGCGGCTTGAATGTAAATTTTCATTCTGCAATTTACATTTCTGTGTCTGTTCTGTGACTGATATTTCTGAATTTGTGGTGAGGAACGGTTTTCCATAACTAATCACTCTCATCGATTTTCAATTTTAACACGTGATTTTGATTTTCAAAATAATATAACTGAAAAGTGGTGCTTTGTGAAGTTGACTGTCTCGTACAATTGGATCGCGGATATATATTAGTTCAATTTATTGAACTATTAGCAAAAGAGGTTGCATACTACCCGTAAAACATTGGTCGTATCCCTTAGTATTCATACTATACGTGAACGGCCATAAGACCCTCTTCCCCCTTCTAATTGAGTCAGTTAATTAATAGAGCACAACTCGTTCTTTTATACTATTTTGAAGTAAGAATAATTTCTGTTTTGTCGTGATTTCTTTAAAATGTCTGATTCAAAAAAATCATTGAGAGAAATGTGGGATAATAATCGGAGTAGACGTTCGCTTGAAGAGTATGAGTATGAAATACAACTCATGAAGCAAGATTTTCCAAAATTTGGTGAAGCCAATGTCAACAATTTTCAATATTTTCAAAATGACCAACATTTTCAAAACCATAATTATAATCGAAATGGCGATTTCAATTCAAATTTCAATAATTTCGATTATGGGCCACATCCACATCAAAACGGTTTTGAATCGCAAAGTACCTTTGATCAACATGGGGTTGGAAACCAATTTGAAAATAATTTTGAAAATGATTTTCAAATCGATCAAAATTTTCAAAATTACAACCCATATCAACATCTTGAAAATAACCAAAATTTCAATTTTCCATCGAATTTCTACAGTTTTGGTTATGACCCTAATTTTCAAAATCAAAATGATTTCCAGTATCATTGTCATTTTTCTGAAGATTCAAACAACCACCACATTGGGAATGATATTGATCGTGAAATTGATGTGGACTATAATTTTGAGAATCAAGAAATCCAAAACGAGAGCTTTCAAATCAACGATTCTGAAGAATATCATCTTAACATTCTCAGAGAGAGGGTAGAAAACCAAGATAGAAAGCTTGATGAACTCCTTTGCTTAATGAAATCTTTTAAAGAACAACAAGAGCAACAAAATCAAATGAGCATTGAATCAGAAAATAATCCAATTTCTACTGACATTGAAAATTTTCAAATAACGACTTTGGAAATTGAGAACAATCATCTTGATGAAGTTTTTCAAAATTCAGTAAACGATTTGGATTTCAACTCTTTTCAGGAAAAAGATTTAAACTCAGATTTTGATCTTCCTCTTTCAGGCTGTGAGACATTTGAAATTTTTGAAATTGAACAGAATAAAGATGTTGAATTTTTCAAAAACTCAGAAGTGGAAATGGATTTTAATGAACATGAATTTCTTGATTTGTACGAGGATGAATTGCCAAATAAGGAAGAAGTGGATTCATGTCACGAGTTCGAAAATTTTAACTTTGAGGAAATTTCAAATGAACTTGAGATTGTCAGTGTCGAAAATATGTTGACAATTAATGATGAGGAATGTGATCACATACTCTTGAACACCACTCAAATGTCAAATTTCACTAAATTTATATACGATCACAAATTTTTGAAAAATTACACTGACAAATTTGTTGAATACATGAATTACTTTTGGAATGCTGGCTTGGTTGAAAAACTTCATGTTAGGACGACCCTGAATATTTATCTCCTGGACTATAAATCTAGGTTTAAAAATGAGATGATTTTCAAAAACTCTTGCTTGTTAGAAAATATGCCTAGACATAGTGGGAATGGGACTCATAGGGCTAGAACCAAGTGTGGGGGGAAACGTTGGTGGAATTCTTTGCATCGCATGCATCGTAAACAAATATATCATTGTACATATGATCCATTCTTACATATAGTTAGGCTGCATTTCATTCTGCAAATCATTTTGCATCTAATCCATCTATGGGTTTTATCTTTCAAATTTAGGAAACGTTTACAGTGTGGACACTGTTTAGTTCTAGTGTGGGGGGGAGTCTGCATTGCATTCTTTTGTTTTTTTTCTTTATTTTTCTTTCTTTTCATTTTCAGCCATTTAAATAGGACCATCATGCATTTAGATCATACTAACATGCCATTTTTTTTTAAATACGACTCATTTTCAATTGATACAACAAAATAAGTTTACAATTTTTAGCCAGTTGATAGTATTTTTCTCTCTCAGCTAAATTCGAATTTGAAATATAATGAAAAGTTTAATTTTGAGGGATAATAGTGTAACCGGTACATAGGGAGATTCTTAGGTGATGGCCATGAAATCTATTCTATATTGTAGACTTTGTTTAAATAAGTGGAGGACTTAAAATACTTATATTGGCTTTTCAAATCTTTAAAACTAAGTTGTGTTAAGTTGAATTCGCGTAACTCTCTTTTGTGCTTATATTTTCGATAATAATAATAATATTCCAAGGGTATCCAACATTGCTTGTATATCGAGCGTTGGTGTGCAAACCCGCCAAGCTCTATCCGACACGTTGTTGACAAAGTCAAAGTTGGAATATCTTGGTCTCATTTTATGGGATTGGACACCTAAGGATTACCGACACGTTGTTGACAAAGTCAAAGTCGGCCTGCACAATCCGCCAAGCTCTTTACCCACTCTCCGTTAGTCCGCGAGGCAGTGCATGGGTGGTAAACCTTGGTCTTTTTAGGTGTATGTACTTAATTATAAATCTTAAAATTTTATAGAATAAAGAATAAGCGATGATACCCAAACACTTCTTGACCATATTGATTTGACTAGCCATACATGAGAAAATTAGAATACCACTTTGCAAACTGTGCCAAGCAAACTAAGAATCTATTTCATGGCTGCACTATGTTATCGACCGAACCAACTGGCCAAACTAGAATTTAACATTTGAAAACTTGATTTATATTGAAAATTTGTGACAAGTCGAGGTATCTAAAATAAAATCAACTGGTTAGAAATTATTAACTTAAATTGTTGTACCACTTTCTTGAAACAAGTCGTGTTTTCATTTTTTCGTTTTTATTTGCATATGTCCATTGCATTCATGTAGTTTCATTAGAATCATAGCATACTGCATTTGGATTTTGTGGGTAGTATCCGCTGAAAACCCTCACGAGACACCACTCGTCCTACTAGGGACACCTAGAGGTTTAACGGCTTGTTGCATACGCTCAATGCAATCGTGTTTCCTACGAAAGTGTGACCTATCTAGTTAGTTTTTCATTTCTTGTTTTACTCGAGGACGAGTAAAAGATAAGTGTGGGGGTATTTGATTGACATAGAAATGTGTTTATTTTATGCTCTTATATCTTATCTTTTGTATATAAATAAATATTACTTGGGTATTGTTTTGTTATTTTTACAGATATTCCAACCCAGCCCGCATGCAACCAGAAATGTAGAGAAATAGAGTTCAATTTGCTATGTATTTGCATTTTGAAGAATTGTAGATAAAGATATCACATCTAGTTGCTGTTGGACAAGAAAAGGATTGATAAAAAGGCTTTGAACATCACAAATCAATGAAGAAATGTCAAGGAAGCAAGAGGAAAAAGAGAAAAGGCCCAAATTTGCTTTATTTATCTAAGGCCCATTTATGTTTCTCATTGTAACTAATTAGTGGTGTAATGACCAGGCCCATTTATCATTAGGGTTAGGGTTAGGGTTTGGCTATCTACTCTATATATACCCTTGTAATGGCATTGTAGCCACCATCCTATCTCATCTCTTATTCCATTGTTCTAATAAAAGTTCTTCTTTCTCTTTTATTTTCTGCATTTTTTTGTTTTCTTAGCAACTAGTGTTGTCTATACGATTAGATTCGGTAGAACACTATTTGTATTTTGCACTTATTTGCATTAGTGATTTACCGTCTGATTAGATTCAGCGGAAATCCTAATTTTAATTCTTGTTGTTATTTCAATTTCTGCAATTTCAATTTCTGCTTTTATTATTTTCTTAGGTCAAATTGGATTTGATTAGATTCAAATCTAATTCATAGTTTTATTTCTTTTCCATTGAAATTGTGATCTGATCGTCGGTTCAGTTAGATCTGTTCTGAATCAAATCACAGTTTTAATTTTGTTTTGTTTTATTTTCAAAATCAACCTCCAAAGTTCGTCTAACACGCCCACAAAACATATAAATAATAAAATTTAACTTTCCTCCCTGTGTTCGACCTGTATGCTACACACCTGTATGCTTGCAGAATTTATTACAAATGTCGCGCTTTTCTAATTCATAGATTAGCGTCGATCAGTGGCCCAGAAATTTCACTTCATCTTGCCAGAATATACATTTGGAAAACTTTGCTTTCAATACATTCCTTCTGAGGATTTCTAACACTTGTTCCAAATGTTTTTCATGTTCGTCCTTTGATTTAGAGAAGATTAGAATATCATCAATAAAAACCAGAACAAATTTATTCAATACTCCTCTGAATACTCTGTTCATTAGATCGACGAAGTAAGCAGGAGCGTTACATAAGCCGAACGACATTACTAACCACTCGTAGAATAAGTCGGGGCCTCTGAATGCTGTCATTGGAACACATTCTTCGGCAATTCGAAGTTGATGGAAGCCTGTAGCTAGGTCCATTCGTGAAAATACTTGTGCTCCATTTAATCGATCCAACGAATCATCAATCCACGGCAATGGATATTTGTTCTTTATTGTCTGTTTGTTCAGATCACGATAATCCACACATAGACGTAGAGTACCGTCAGATTTTGGGACAAACACCACTGCTGCACCCCAATCAGAGAAACTAGGCCTGATCAGACCCTTCCATACTAGCTGTCGTGTTTGATTGTCAAGTTCTTATTTCTCTTTCAAGGACATTCTTCGAATAGCGTGAACTACCGACCATGCATTGGGAATCAAAGCGATCTTGAAATCTATTTCTCTCTACGGAGGTAAGCGAACAACTTCTTCGAACACATCCGCATAGTTCTTGACGATATGAATATCTTTCACCAGGTCGGGTATATTCTCTGTGATTTCAGGGACATTTTCCATTTGGGATGGAGAAACTTTCAAAGCTGCCCAAAAGTCCTTTCTATTCGAAGTCGGGCCTTCACATGGTATGGTTATATAATTCCCCGATTGGGCCTTTGCTTTAACCACTCTCTCGGCGCATCTAACCTCCGCTTCATATTTGGTTAGCCAATCCAATCCCAGAATGATATCGAATTCATTAAAATTCATGACGATAGAGATAACAGGGAATTTATAGCAAGAAAAGGAGACTGGTACTGCACAAATCAAACTGAGATTGATAGAACCCCCGACCGGATTCTGGACAGTCATTGGTTCCTTGAGCTTCCTCAAATTCAAATCTAGTTTCTTAGCGGCACTCTTTGCAATAAATCTTCATGACGCGCTTGTGTCAAAAAGTACTTTGACTAGAATGTTTTTTACAGTAAGCGTGCCTTCTAACACATCGGGCCTTTCCAAAACATCTGCGGGCCCAGAAGTTTCTGCTATTTCATTTACCTGAGCCTCATTGGTCTTTTTCGACAGCCAGCAGTCTTGCTTTACATGACCAGCTTGATGACAATGATTACACTTTCCAATTTCTTTAACCTTATTCTTTGATTTAGATCTCTCCTTCTTTTGCAATTTCAAGGACTTACATTTCCTGGACAAATGACCCTTTTGATTGCAGTTTGAGCATGTGGCGGTCGTTGCCGGTTCTTTTTTCAGATTTAGCCCTTTTTCTCTTGGCACTGGGCTTCTCACTGACCTCCGACCTCGAACTGGCTTTAGAAATATTAGTTTCCGACTCTTCTTTGTCACTACAACAGACTTCTTCGTCGCGCAACATTCCTTTCTTATGGAGATCTACATACTGATAAGCCATATAAATCATTTCCGAGAATGGAAGTTTTACATTCCTCAGTACACTATTCTGATATCTCCATTGCAGGCCATGAATAAATCTCAGATTTTTCCTCTTTGGATCTTGAATCAGATGAGAAGCAAAGTGAGAAAGTTCGTTGAATTTATTATGATATTCTGGGATGGTCATATCACCTTGTATCAAATAAGAAAATTCATCACATAATCGCTCGGTTGCTTCGGGAGGAGTAAATCTTTCAAAGAAAATCTTTTTGAATCTGTCCTAGGTGATATCACCTTCTGGATTATCTTTAATAACTGAATCCCACCTAAACAAAGCTTCTTCTTTGAGTGCCCAAGACGCCAGTAATCTTTTCTGATCGTCTCTCAGCTTTAAACCCTCAAAGATTTTCTCTGCAGAACGAATCCAAGCTTGTGTTTCCATAATGGACTCTTTGCCTAAGAATGGCGATCCACCCAGATTTCGAAATCTCTTGAATAGAACTTCTATATCGGATTCTGGCTGTGGGAGCACAACTGGCTCATTAGCTAGTCGAGCCATACGATTATTTCCTCTGTTCCTGTCACTCATTTTCTAGCACGTCTGCAATTAGCAAAAAAATTGTCAGGTCGACGGAAAAGATATTTGAAAATATAGAGACAAATACTTGAATGTAAATGTGTCTATCGAGGTGTAATTTCATTCTGCTTTACTCATACTAGGATATTGCTGATCCCATCTGTATAGAGTTACCCGTCTTAGAACACTACTGGTTCTATTTCTGACGAGTTCGTTCAAATGTTATATTCCAGAACTAAGCTTAACCAAAGCTCTGATACCAAATGAGACGACCCCAAATCCCGTACTGACGGCGGGAAGGGTAATCCGTGGAATATAACACAGAAACAGATAATAGTAGAACAGAATTAAATAAAACACACCAGATAATGAACAATAAAATATACTGGATAAAAGTAATCATCAGAGTTACATAGTATACAGGATCGTACTTAGTAAAAATACAGTTCAGCTATACATAAATGTCTACAGTGGAAAACAAACATAATATGTATAATAGGAGCTGAACAGCATAAAAAGAGATAAATGATAGAATCCATCTTCAGCTCCAGCTATCCAGAAAGAACCAGCTAAACCTGAATACAAGGCTGCCCATGTAGAAAAAGGGGCACCCGAGTTTGAAAGTGAACCAAACTACGAGTCAGTCATGGGACTGGTATGAGAAATCTACTCAACACATATATAATATGGCCAATCTCAGGACCACGCCACTTTCGTGGAACGGGTTTACTCCATTGGATTGCATGTGCTTTAAAACAAATCTTTCTTTTGAACATCGCTATGCTTTTTATAAAAATGAAGCCATTATAAGACTCAGTTCCCATCACACAATTCAACGCAAACCGGAGGACAGAGTTTTTACCTTATAACGGCCAAAATATGCTTGATACTAATAAAACAAAGGCATTTGATATTATTGCTAGTGTTTATATGTTTTGAAAGCAATTTCAAATCATAACTATCAATCGTAGACGGCATTAATGCCCCATACCACTATGTCGCCATATATAGGTATACAATCACGATCGCACAGCCACGTATTTGGAAATTGGATTTCCGTCATGAACCAAGGCAAAAGATAGTCCTTACCGAATTCGAGACTGCCTAGCCCGAGCCTCAGGAACAGCCGCAACTGCCCCTTGGAGCGACAGGGCCGGTCCACCGATGTGGATTATTATGCCTGGACAATACGTTTCCCCGCCCTTTTGGGCATAACCGAGCCAACGAATGACTCCATCGGACCCGGATCGTCCGATCAAACCGAGGCGCCTCGCAATAGCAACAACCACACAGGTGAAAAGTATATAAATGTCAGGGCTGGTAGGTCACTGAAACCACCCTAGCTAGGAAGAAACGCATGCCCTCCCTGAGGTCCTTCTCCCGTTTCTGGTTCATACCGGGGTGTGAGGCTCGCGATTTCACGTTATACACAAAGCCACGCCACACCGGCGGTGCTTTGATCATCACCACAAGACTTTGCTTTTCAACAGAAGCCTTGATCACTGCATCTTAGCATGCCACACAGGCAAATCATGCCATGCGACTGATGTCCGTCGATATACAACCTCTGAGCTCGTGCGTTTCCGAGAAGTGCGTTAAGCAAAAGAATAAATTCTCCGCCGCCAAACAGATGTATATTTAATAGAGATCAATCAACACAAAATAAAATCCAATGTCAGACACACAGTCCATTTACAAGTCCGTTCTGGGTCTGAACGAAACCGGAGGCACTAAATACCTCGCAAACCCATCGATCACCACGTACGTCTGGACGATCACCACTCATTATCCATATTTCGGGATGCCTCCCAATCAGGACCTCGGTTACCATCCAAACGAGGTGAAGATCTCCGGTCTTCGACCACCGTCTTCATCTTTGATTCTTCATCGTCGGTCAATTATTTGAAATGAGAATTAACCCGGCCTTTTCAAATAATTCACGTATATTTAGAATTTCAAATCAATTTATTTCAATGGTTAAATCATTCGACAACACCAATTTTGTTCTTTAATGTAATTTTCACACCAAACACATTCAACCATCAAATACCACATAAATCAAGAAAATTCCATTTATTTCCATTCCATATTATTTATGATATTTTATAACGATTTATCGCTATTTTTATTTATTTTAAAATAGCCCATATATTCAAAACGACGCTTCGAGCCATAACGCGGCCATGGCGCTGTTTTTCTTTAGATTTGATTTACAAATATCTGAAAATCTAACCGTTGGATCTTCACAAAATCTACATCATCAAAAAGGTCTTTTCAAAACGAATCCAACGGTTCTAGTTTCGGGAAAATCCGACGGTCGGATCTCCCGGTGCAATCGTTTGAAATTTCGATTTCAAAATACGAACTGCAGCATCGTTATTCGATTAAATATAATTATATTATATATATATATATATATAATCGTTTCTGGCGCTGATTTTCTTCAGATTTGAATTAAACATTCCAGATAATACAACCGTTGGATTTTTACAAAGTTGGTGCCGTTGGAAAGATTTTTCCAATGCGAACCCAACGGTTGCGATTTTAGGAAAATCCGATGGTCGGATCTCCCGTTATAATCGTTTGAAATCACGGTTTCAAATTGCGAACTACACGGCCATGTTTCGTTTAATTTTATTTATATTTATATATTTATATAAATATAGTTCATTCAAAAGTTCCTATTTCGTTTTCACTTCAAATATTTCACTAACGCCTTTAAATTTTGGAAAATTTCGCCATAACCTCCTTTATACGGGAGGGGCTGGGAAAATTCCCAAATAGCCACACGGGCGTCTCATGTCAAAAAGAAAAAGAAAGAGCCAAGCGGCTAGCCAACAGGCTCATAAAATCATCACCCAAACAAAACAGTAAATGTGTGCCTATTTGTTGGGCACAAAATTTTATTCCTCTTCGCTAGCCCCTTTTATTATAACCTGTTCAATAAATATGCATGTACATATATATATATATATATAGTTCTTATCATTTATCATTTTCCATTCAACTTCATATTCGATTCCATTTGGTTTAAAAACACCATTCATTCTAATGTTGCATGCATAGGCAAAAATCATATCATTAGCTAATTAATGAATATTTTATCTCAGTCATATTTATTTGAACGAGTGGCTATTTTTAACACTACACATTTAAACAATTCCTGTATATAATAAAAATGTGATTTTTATTGTAAAACAATTCTTTTCAAAACAATATAATTTTATATAGTCTATATTGATGATAAAAAGGTGATTTTTATTATAAAACAATTTATTTTAAAATATGAATACCATTCAACACATGAATTTCTAATCAACGAATGAATATCGGTTCAACACATGAAGGTTTTCTATTCAATGAATAAATATAGTTTCAGCAAATGAAAATAATTCAAACACATGAATATTATTCAAAATTTCGGCAGCATAACGGCAGGGTAGTTAAAACTGGGACTGTCCCTAGTACGGCTCCTCGCTCTACCTTAAAACCTCGCGGTTTTTGACAATGGGGATCATGCATCTAGTTCGCACGCAGGCGGCATGTATATATTTATTTCATTTCCACAAACTAATCCTATGTGGTTTCAACCAAATATTTCTCAACCACAAATGGGTATTTTTCAACCACAATCAATCAATATCAACCACAAACAATCCCAAACAACCATTCGCTATCAATCAATTTTCACACCAATCACAGTCAATAAATATCGCCCATGGTTTGTGGACGAGGGGCGTATATATATATATATATATATATATATATATATATATATATATATATAGCAATCCACTTCTATTTCAACACATATATAATTTTTACAACGCATATACAACTTATACATCGAACGTACAACTTATACAACGCTTATACATGAGGTGTACAACGCTTATATAACTCATACATCGACTATATAATTTATGCATCGTCGTTTCCATATTGTTTATAAATTAGAAATCTCACATTGGGTTCCACTCCACCAAAAATAGCAGAAGGCTCCGAAAAATATGCTGTCTCTTCTAGAATGTAGAAGACGTCCACACGGTCACGATGTTTTCTCGTTTGAATGTTCAAAACTAGGTCGCCAATTTTCAGCAAATCCGGGAAGCGATAGGACGAACGGTTTATATGGTGTCGAAGAGGGAGGCGAGGCCTTTCCGGCGCTGGTGGTGGGGTCCCCTATGATGGCTTCTAGCGGTGGTGGCGGCTGTCCAAAGGCGGCGCCTTTGGAGGCTCGATTCACGCTGTACGGTCGACGAGGGGGGTCGAGGCGGGTATGGATGTGACGAGGGGGTGGAGGGCTGTCGAGATCTGGCGGTGGCACGGCGTGGAAGTGGCTGTGGCGGCGGTAAACGAGGAGAGAAGGTGGCAGCTTGGTTTCCGTCGAGGGCGCCTGGATAACGGAGGTTTTTTTTATTTTTAAAATTTTTAAATTAATGAAAGAAAAATTTCTATTGGCCGATGGTTTATTAATTTTAAAATAGTGTTTTCGCAAACGAACTCCTTTTCAAACCCAACGGCTGTCTCCCCTAGCTAATTACCCCCATCCCGGACACAATGGGATATGTTTCGTAAGCCATTTTGATTGTTACAGTCATTTATTCTTCAAATTAAATTATAAAACATTCAATATTTAATTTGAACGTGCATTTCCATTTGCCAGGGCCACAAATTGATTCGAAAAATTCCAGAAAAATAAATCTAGCTATGTTTTGATGATACGGTCCCAACAAAACTAGTTTCGTCGAATTCTGAGACTGTTTGCAAAAACGCCCATTTTTGGTCGATCCAATTTAACTATAGGGTCCGTTTGTCACAGGTCCCTATTAAGTTTCAAAATTAGGCTCACATCCAGTGCTAAACTTATTGTAAATTAGGTCCCTATTTTTCAAAAAATCATGAAAAATATATTAAAAAAATATAAAAAAATCACGAATATTCATTATTAAATAAAACATGTTCACGCCAAAAAATTCAGATTGAAAATCAATCGAAAACCACGCAAAAACCCAAAAATACACAAAAACAGCGAAACAACAAGTTTTTGCATCAAAAGATGCACCTATTCGTAAATAGTTGCATACATTCATGCTTATATTTCAGTTTTGCGCCCAAACTGCAGTATAAATGCATACATGTATGCAGCTAAACCATATTACATACATCTTTTTGTGCATATATTCAAATTTGACCTGTTTTTTCAAGCATTCGCCGTTTTCAGACATTGTAGCACACATTTATGCTCTTGTACAGAATAAATGCATGCATTCATGCGTATATTCACAAAGTCGTCGTCCCTTTTAAATTTGTTGCACACATGCATGCATATATATAGAATAGTTGCATTCATGTATGCAACTTTCCGTTACACGTGAATCTCAGTTCAACTTCCCTTTTAAATTTGATGCACACATGCATGCATATATACAGAATAGTTGCATACATGTATTTTCACTTAACTATAATTTACCAAAACACGTTTTCCTTTTCCACACTCACATACTAGCTTCAAAAATTATGAAATTTGAAACCTAGAAATAACTTCACATCCCGGATCCAACAAAAGTGGTTTCGTCGAATTCCGAGGTCGTATGCAAAATGGCCAATTTCACGGGCTATATAAATTCCATAGCAACCTTTCTGAAAATTCATTTGGCCATAACTTTTGCTTTCCGCTATGAAAATTCAATTTTTCAGATTCGTTAGAAAGGTACTCCCTAATAGATTTAGATATTTTTGGTTTCACTAAAATCCGTTTTGTTTTGCACCCGGTATAGTCCGACAAAGTTTGAATTCAATTTTTGAAACTGCAGCGCCATTTCATGCCTTGTTTATAATTATAATTAATTATATTCTTTTTCAATTGTCGATTCAAACTCACTATTCATTGCTATTATTTAAAATATTTATTTTAAATATTTAAAATCCATTATTTTAGCCAATTTAAATTGGTTCAGATTTTCTGGGTCGTTACATCTAATTTATCATTAATTTATTTCATTTCTCATTTCCTGTTTCCATATATTCAACATTTCTTATTTTCTAAATTTAGAAAATATATGTTATTAACACTGGAAAACATATCCATATCTCTCCCATTTCTTGGTTTCTATTATTAGGAAACATTTTTGATTCTGATTTGGAAAAACATTTCCAAAACTCCTTTATTGGATTTAAACAGATGTTTAAATAAAACATCGCTATGCCAACTCAAATCATTTACAAAATTCACTTAACCATCATTCACTATCAAACCTTACCATTCCTTAGTTAAGAAGGAAGTCAATCAAGTTGGGGTATAATTACCTCTCAGACCTTAACTGAACAATGTTTTAACTTCGAAATAGTCAAAGTTTATCTTTTAAACCTTTACCAAACTTCCTTACGTAACTCTGTTTCAAATAACCTCCATTTGATAACTCCTCCGTTCGAATAACTATATTCGAAAATCTCTCTTAAGAATAACTAGATTCGAAAACCTTTCTTCGAATAAACTATATTCGATTAACTCTATTTAATTAACTCTTATCAATTAACTCTATTGGATTTACTCTATTCTATTGAATCTATTGGATTAACTCTTTTGGATTAACTCATTCCACTAAACTCCTTTAATTCTATTCAAATAAACTATATTCGATTAGCTCCTTTCGAATAACTAGATTCGATAACTCCTTTCAAATAACCCTTATTCGATTAACTCACTTCGAAAAACCAATATTCGATAACTCTTCTTCGAATAAATTATATTCGATATCTCTCCTCAAATAAACTATATTCGATTACTCTTCTTAACTCTAATCGAATAACTAATATTCGATAACTCTATTTAACTTTATTCGAATAACTAATATTCGATAACTCTATTTAACTTTATTCGAATAACTAATATTAGATAACTCTATTCAAATAACTAATATTCGACTAACCTTTTTGGATTAACACATTTGGGTTAACTCGATTTGATTAACTCATCTTAATTAACTCAACTTGATTAACTCAATTTGAAAAACTCTAACTGGTTAACTTTAACTGGACAACTCTAACTGATTAACTCTAACTGATTAACTCCAACTGATTAACTCTAATCGATTAACTAATATTCGATTAACTCATTTTGATTTACACTTTTGAATTAACTCCTCTGAATTAACTCATTTGGATTATCTCTTTTTCTATTTGTTTACTTAACAAATAACTATTCCCTTTTCAATTCTATTTATTTAACAAATAAATAATTCTTTTTATCCTTTTTAATTATTTAATAAATTAATATTTCTTTTCAATTCTATTTATTTAACCAATAAATAATTCCTTTTCATCTTTATCTTTATTTAACAAATAAATACCTCATTTATAATATTCTATTTATTTCCTATAAATAAATATTCCTCTTTATAAAATCCTTTGATTTATAAATAATTTCCCATCCTATAAAATCCCATGATTTTATAAATATTTTCTCTTTAAATAAATTCTAATTCATCTTACGAATGAATATCCCTTTTTATAAAATCCTTTGATTTTATAAATAAATTTCCTTTTTCATTTTATTTGTAAATGGTTTACAAATATCTCTCTTCCTATTTTATTTGTAATTATTTTACAAATATCCCTCTTTCTATTTGGTGTACAAATATTTTCCCTTATCCTTGTTTTACAAATAATTTCCTTTTAATTCCTTTTCACAAATATTTATTTAACAAATAAATACTTCTTTTTATAAAAAAATTTGATTTTATAAATATTTCTTTTCAATATAACATTTGAAAATCTCCTTTACAACATTCTAGTATTTTTCATGGTATTTAAAATACCAATTGACCATGATCGATATCGTTCAAACACACATAAACTACCACATATTTTAGATCACATCATATATTACAATATATGAAAAACAATAAAATAAATGTTGAGGAACCCAGTTGGGTCCCTCCAACCTGTTTCCTTGCATCACAGATGTTAAACAAGCACGAATATAAAATATTCTGTTAAACAGAATCAATATTCGATTAATGATTTATATATACATATAGTTGTCTATGATTTCAATCAATACACAAACAATTCAACGAGACAGTTAACACACAGCAATCAGTCATCATTTATCAATTCTGAATATACATTATAAAAATAGAACTGTTCAGTGTTGGTGAGTTTTACTCAAATTGGCAGTTCATCGTTAAAGAATGATAAACTGTTTTTTGATTTGAATCAAACAATTTATTTTGCCATAAATTCAAACGAGCTTCAATCCACTTCCAGTCAGTCCCATGTTGTAGTGTCCGTCCGTACGATCCCAGTGGATCTTGTTTCGTTGATTTTCGATCACGTATGACGAAGTTATGAATTTACTAAGTTAGTACACAATTTACTAAGTTATGATTTTCGATCTCAAGGCCTACTCATTATTTTTCAATCTTCTCC
Organism: Allium sativum; assembly: GCA_030737875.1. Taxonomy (NCBI): domain Eukaryota; kingdom Viridiplantae; phylum Streptophyta; class Magnoliopsida; order Asparagales; family Amaryllidaceae; genus Allium; species Allium sativum. The sequence continues at coordinate 42,484,698 of CM060916.1, forward strand.
CAATTGAAGAAAATCCCAACTCCGGTACCACGTTCCAGTCATTTTGCCGAAACTTCATTCCCTTTTAGACATTTTAGTAAACACCTTGTTGACAAGCCTACTCCAAACTTCACCATAGTAAATCACCACCAACATCTTCACTTTGGTTGGCCCAGTACACACGTGGAGACAGTCCACACTTGTAGTTATAACCAAACCGTTTCCAACCCATTTCTTCCTTGTGCCCTTTTGATTTTGAAAGAAAAACAAAACCGTTATATATTGAATTATTAGAAATGTTAATTACTTCATTTTAAAGGTAACCAAATATGTACCCTTTTCTCTTCTGTTTCGAATGTTGGAACTGCTCTATAATGGCCGTAACCAAAAACTTGCTTCCACAATGCAGTGTAAACCCCACCACCACATCATAATACGCAGGCCATCCCCTCAACTATCCATAACAAATGAAGACACTTCTTCTTCTAGCGTGTGCGCCTTCCCATACAATCATGCACAGACCACAAATTCTTTCTGTTCTAGACTTCCATCACTTCCGTGCGTTTAAAGCTCCCACCCACTTCTCGCTCATATCCTACTCCCTCTCTTCCTCCATAGTTGCATGCTGACCCCTCCAACATCTATCCGCTCCATACATGTATGTACCTACTTCCCCGTTTCTACTCTGGACTTCACGTAACACTTAGCAAAAAATGCACCACTCTTACTTGTTCGTCGCGACTCAGATCTCTTCCTCACGAGCCTCATTTTTGTCCCAGCATCTCAAGGCCGCCGGAGTCTACCTCGACTTTGCTGTCGTGAAACTGCACCTTCCATGAAAAATATATGAATGATGCGGGAGCTTCAAAGATCCCATATATATACCCAATGGGTTTTAGTGGAGTATGGTATTTGATTCCTATTTTTGATGGACGACAGTAGCTCATGTTGGAATGCTTTCGCTCTTGGAGCCAACAGGAGGAAGATGTCGTGCCCCTCTATTTATAACTGAGTATATACATAGCCATGAAGCTGCGATCAAAATATAGGCACGTGATCACTCGATTTAAGGGTAGTAGGATAATTTAAAGTTGTGGCTTGTAGTGATTTTCTTTAGTCTTTTAAGTAATAGGGGGATGCAGAATGATTTGGTAGGCTTTGATGTGAAGATAAGACGTGGAGTTGTTTGGGCCATATGTTTGTTTTAAGCTTGCTAAATTCCGACACCCCGTTATATAAAGCTTCATTCATATACAGACTGCTATCGACAAAAATAAACATACCGTTATGGTAGACATTGTGTCATGATCCCAAAAATATAATAATATCGGTAGGTTAACGCATATTGTGAAACCCTATAATATTGGTACAGGGTGCATAATACTCCAAATAAAAAGTTGATCATTTAATTATTTAAAAATTACAGTAAAATTCTAAAAATTAAATTATCGTTATTTCTTAAAAGAACCTTGTCTAAATTCAAACCCGATATTCAAATATATTGAAAACACTTTTATAACGTAAATAAAGCGTTGCAAATTATAAAGGAATTCCACAGCGACTTTTCTAAAATTTGATTTGAACGTAAATCAAAATCTACACTACAAAATCCCGAATTTTCTCTTCCACTAGAAAAATATACTTCACCAGCTCCTAACGTTTCTTATTTCACAGAAATCCGATTTAAAACAGACCCTGTATATTCAGTTGAAGTTCGAATCGTCAATTTACGAAATGCAGCGCCATTTCAAGCTCGATTGTAATTAAATTATAATTATACGTTCAAACTGCCGTTAATTAAATATATTCATTATTACAACTCAACTCTAAACTAAATTATATATTTTAAATAGCCCAATTCACATAAAATGTCAATTCACCATTTCTGTTTAATTCAGAAATCAAATATATTATTTAATTATTTATTTTAATTAAATATTCAAATTTATTTAATTAAATGACCATTAAATCCTCTTAATCACCTTTTAAATAATTAAATAAATAAATTATTATATCGCTGAAAATGCGGGTCATTACATTCTTCCCCACTTAAAATAATTTCGTCCTCGAAATTGCTAAGGTATAAAACAAACCCTATCGACTGGTTAGAACTTATTCGTTCACTTCTAAATCTTCAGTTTCAACATAACCAATTTAATTTCAATTAAAATATTAATTAATTCTTATCAACGAAAATTTTCAAAAATCCTGAAAATTTTCTACCACCATAACTTTTCGAAAAATTTCGCCAGCACCTCCTTTGTACGGCTCAATAGCTCAAACTCCAACTCGCCTCTCTAGGCCTTCTCCAACCCAAAAAAAAAACAAATAGCCAAGCGGCTTGCCAATTCGGCTCATCAAAATCTCATACCATATGAAATATAAATTTGTACCTGTTTGTCGGGCACATCAACTCTATCACTTCCATATGCTATCAACTCAGCATATACCAATGTTATCCCAATCAAATTCTGCAATCACTTGTATCCTCAAAACCACATCACTCGCTTATAACCAAGCCCAATTCCATTCTCAAATCCAACTCTTAACTTATCAATTCAACATAAGTCCAGATATCTCCCTATCCAATTTTATTTGATATTTTCTATTACAATTCAATCTCCACTTAACTGGTTTCAATTCTAGTTTCAATTCGCTTTCACAAATTCACATTTACTTTGTTTTAAATTAAACCATCTATTTCCGGGAGTATTAAACAACTTTGTTTTTCTCAAAAATCAACTTTTCTTTTTGGGATTCAAACCAACTTGTTTTTCTCAAAACAATTCAAAAACAAAATCTTTTCGGTAGTAATCTGTCACTTCGAAACTCAAAAATGAACATCGATGATGCACCATTGGAATTTATTTCCCAGCGATCAAAGTAAGTTCAATACTATATCACTTTTCAAAACTTTTTCTTAAACCATTTCTATTTTGAAATCACTTCAAAATATCCTCCTAGGATTTTAAAATTCACGTTGTTTAATCCATTTTCTTTTACAAACACTTCTCCAAATTTTCAGGTTTAAATTTCAATTTTGATTTAATTTCAGATTGAACTCATTCGTAACAATTATACGAATCTTAATTGGTTATTTACGTAACTGTTTCACTTTTATAATCTTACTCGATTATAATAACAACCAATATATTCAATATATTATAATCATTTCAATATCAATTTTTTCCATCAAAATATAATTTGGGTAAAATTATTTCATTTACCCTCTTTTCAAAACATACCATGTCGTTTCATCGTATTCAAGTGTTTAGTAACTCATGTCGATATAGTGGATCAAATTGATCAATCAGAAATTCATAAGCCAATAAATCAATACATCTCCACAATATAAAACCATTTTATATTGAATAACAAATACGCTCTCGTATATATACACTCAAACATAATCTAGGGTATTACTAACCCTATCTCTACCGAGTCACACCACAGTGCCAAGGTAATTACTAAACCTTAAGCTCTGATACCAACTGTAACGACTCAGATTTTGTCGACTTTGGTTATCTCCATAAACTCAATGATGACTAACCAAACATCGAAAAATACAGGTAGTTAATGAAATAAATTAGAGGGTGAGAATAGATAAGATAGAAACTTAGAATATAAGAAGAATAACAACACAACATCAGAGTAACACGAATCTCACAGCAGAACAAACAACATATAATATATAACATAACTTTGAAATATAAATCTGTACTTGAATACACATATCATTTCCAAAGTATAACACTTACAACACAACGGAAAATAACCCTAGCTATATAATTTTGAAGCCTCCTGCTCCAGCTCTTCAAGTATCTGTAAATCCCGACTACTTGACTGCCCGTACAAAATTGGGCACCCAAGAGTTTAGGGAAATCAAAACAAGATAAATTCTGGGTCAGTCATGGGATTGGTATGAGTAAAATAGTTTGAACAAGTAAACGATATCTCATAAGACCACGCCGTATAATGGAACGGGTTTTTCCCTTATGAAAATCCAAAACATCTTTATACCAAAAACCTTTTGATATTATAATAATGTCTATCAACCACAATATAATAATCGTCTAGCAGAAACGCTTTCATCTCACGTTCTACATATATAGTATACAATCAAGACCACAAGCACGTATTGGGTAATGGGTTTCCAACTATGACAAGGTATGGAACTATCTTTCGCTAGTGTACCTCTAGAGTTGAATACACTGGGTTCAACAAGAACATCTTGCAACCCGGCCACACATAACCGACCACTCCTTTCGCTTGTGTGTGTCGAATGTATATCACCAACGGTTGGGATGAGCAACCGTTTCCTGAATGGGACAGTATCGACATTAGATTTTTAGAAGTAAATGAAACTCTAGATCAGGTGATTATACACCCTAATAGGTGCGACCTATATAGCCATGCTACCTGCCCGATTTCTGTCATTTACTGGATGTGAGGCTAGAGGCCACGCTTATCTCTGATAGATCACACGTTTATTCACTTTGAATGTCACGTCGTCATACCCGCCAAATCACAAATTGATTTCCTCAAAAATACAACGGGTATACAGCTAAGAGAAACGAATTCCTCCGCCAACAAACATATATACGTTTGAAGAGATCAACTTACGCGATCTATTAAATATACTCTGTCAAACATTCTTCCATACAGATCATCCTAGGACTGGACAAATCGAAGGCACTATTCAGTACAACCATCTTAGGAAATCTTTACCTAAGATTTATACAACAGCCCTTGCACTTGACTCCGTCTTCAATTATCTTTGGCACATATGATTCACAACGCTTATGCCAATACGGAGTGGTTCTTCGGATAATACCGGTCTCTCCATATTAACAACGTTAAAATGGTCAAAAACTTCGATAGTCGATGAGTTAACTATCAAAGAAAAACACGTGTGCAAACAACAATCCTATTTCCAGATGGAAATTACATCGATCAATCACCAATCAACTTTTATCCTTTAAATTAATTTATCATTAATTTATTTCATTTCACATTTCCTGTTTCCGTATATTCAACATTTTTTATTTTCTAAATTTAGAAATATATGTTATTAACACTGGAAAACATTTCCATATCTCTCCCATTTCTTGGTTTCTATTATTAGGAAACATTTTTTATTCTGATTTGGAAAAACATTTCCAAAACTCCTTTATTGGATTTAAACAGATGTTTAAATAAAACATTGCTATGCCAACTCAAACCATTTACAAAATTCACTTAACCATCATTCACTATCAAGCCTTACCATTCCTTAGTTAAGAAGGAAGTCAATCAAGTTGGGGTATAATTACCTCTCAGACCTTAACTGAACAACATTTTAACTTCGAAATAGTCAAAGTTTATCTTTTAAACCTTTAACAAACTTCCTTACGTAACTCTCTTTCAAATAATCTCCATTCGATAACTCCTCCCTTCGAATAACTATATTCGAAAATCTCTCTTACGAATAACTAGATTTGAAAACCTTTCTTCGAATAAACTATATTTGATTAACTCTTATCAATTAACTCTATTGGATTAACTCTATTCTATTAACTCTATTGGATTAACTCTTTTGGACTAACTCATTCCACTAAACTCCTTTAATTCTATTCGAATAAACTATATTCGATTAACTCCTTTCGAATAACTAGATTCGATAACACCTTTCGAATTACCCATATTCGTTTAACTCACTTCGAAAAACCAATATTCGATAACTCTTCTTCGAATAAATTATATTCGATATCTCTCCTCAAATAAATTATATTCGATTACTCTTCTTAACTCTATTCGAATAACTAATATTCGATAACTCTTTCTAACTTTATTCGAATAACTAATATTCGATAACTCTATTTAACTTTATTCGAATAACTAATATTCAATAACTCTATTTAAATCTATTAAAATAACTAATATTCGACTAACCTTTTTAGATTAACTCATTTGGATTAACTCAGTTTGATTAACTCATCTTAATTAACTCGACTTGATTAAATCCATTTGAATAACTCTAACTGATTAACTCTAACTGGTCAACTCTAACTGATTAACTCTAACTGATTAACTCTAACTGATTAACTCTAATCGATTAACTAATATTCGATTAACTCATTTCGATTTACACTTTTGAATTAACTCCTCTGAATTAACTCATTTGGATGATCTCCTTTTCTACTTGTTTACTTAACAAATAACTATTCCCTTTTCAATTCTAATTATTTAACAAATAAATATTTCTTTTTATCCTTTCTATTTATTTAATAAATAAATATTTCATCTCAATTCTATTTATTTAACCAATAAATAATTCCTTTTCATCTTTCTCTTTATTTAATAAATAAATATCTCATTTATAACATTCTATTTATTTCATATAAATAAATATTCTTCTTTACAAATTCCTTTGATTTATAAATAATTTCCTATCTTATAAAATCCCTTGATTTATATATTTTCTCTTTAAATAAATTCTAATTCATTTTACAAGTGAGTATCCCTTTTTATAAAATCCTTTGATTTTATAAATAAATTTCCTTTTTCATTTTATTTGTAAATGGTTTACAAATATCTCTCTTCCTATTTTATTTGTAATTATTTTACAAATATCCCTCTTTCTATTTGGTTTACAAATATCTTCCCTTATCCTTGTTTTACAAATAATTTCCTTTTAATTACTTTGCACAAATATTTATTTAGCAAATAAATATTTCTTTTTATAAAATCTTTTGATTTTATAAATATTTCTTTTCAATATAACATTTGAAAATCTCCTTTACAACATTCCAGTATTTTTCATGGTATTTAAAATACCAAGTGACCATGATCGATATTGTTCAAACACACATAAATAACCACATATTTTATATCACATCATATATTACAATATATGAAAAACAGTAAAATAAATGTTGAGGAACCCAGTTGGGTCCCTCCAACCTGTTTCCCTGCATCACAGATGTTAAACAAGCACGAATATAAAATATTATGTTAAAAGGAATCAATATTCGATTAACGATTTATAAATACATATCGTTATCTATGATTTCAATCAATACACAAACAATTCAACCAAACAGTTAACACACAACAATCACTCATCATTTATCAGTTCTAAATATACGTTATAAAAATAAAACTGATTAGAGTTGGTGAGTTTTACTCACACTGGCAGTTCATCGTTAAAGAATGATAAACTGTTTGTTTAATTTGAATCAAACAATTTATTTCGCCATAAATTCAAATGAGCTTCAATCCACTTCCAGTCAGTCCCATGTTGTAGTGTCTGTCCATACGATCCTAATGGATCTTGTTTCGTTGATTTTCGATCACGTATGACGAACTTATGAATTTACAAAGTTAGTACACAATTTAAAATTAAACTAAAACTAAACTTTCTAATTTCAATTGGGCTTACCATCTACATAGGCCCAATCCCATTTCTAAAAACTCAATGCCTACTCGTTATTTTTCCAACTTCACCCAATTGAAGAAAATCCCGACTCCAGTACCCTCAATACAACAAAAACACCTTATTAGAACTTTAATTTTACAAAGGTGGTAAAAGCACCGTTGTAATAAATATATTTTACAACTTTTTTCTGGAAAAGTTGTAATAAACTTATTTTTAACAACTGTGTTATTTTGACAGTTGTAATAAAAGCCTATCACAACTTTTATTTTTTGACTGTTCTAATATATGACTATATTTTAATATAACTAATAAACAACTAATAATTAATATTTAATACATTTATATTAATTATTTATAACTAATAACTAATAATTACTATTAATAATCAATTAGGAAGTAATAATTAATAATCATTCTATAATATTTAATACTTAGCAATTAAGAAGAGTAATTAACAAATATAGTTAATATTACATAATTACTATTAAATAGTTAATAATCAAAATATAATAATTAATGCTAATCATGAATAATCAATGATTGCTATAAATAATTAAAATTTTCAAGATACTTTTATAATATTTAATAAAATATTTCAAAAAAAATAAAGAAAAGGAAAATCATAAAATTAATTAATTTTTATATATCATTTAACTTACCATATTGGATGGCTTTCAAAACAATATATCTTCAAAATAGCATTTAATTAACTTATCATACTAAACCCCTTTCAAAACAATTTCACCAGATCTCAAATTTTTGCACCGTTGTTGAAAATTCTGGCCCCAACTCCAAAAAATGTCCGCTCCCACCTATTCAAATTTCAGAAAAATTCGTCTGTCATTGCTGAAAATTTGGCTCCAACCAAATAAAATGCCCGCGCACCTACTAAATATTCACATACTTTTCACTATATGCAGGAATAAAAAAACCTCGATATTTTACTAATTACGTCACCTCTACTTCTTCCAACCGACATTTCATCCTCCTCGTCATATCCCTAAGTCTCTTCAAATTGCGAATTTGGATCGTCGATCGTGGCTCAACAATACCAAATACCGACTACTGACGACTGCATCGGGAAGGCGAGGCAACGATGACTCCATACCCAAATCTATCGACAGCGAATCCATCTCCGAAAACCTCAATCGATGGGAAAAGCGATACTCTGAACTCAAACTAATTAGGGCACAAAACAATCATAAGTTATTAAAAATGTACTGCTTAATTTTGGATTTTTTTCATTTTCTATGTTCCGATTTTCAGTTGCATGTGCTTCATTTTAATTTGTAAATTGTATTTTGTACTTTAACTATGTTCGAATTCCAACTCAAATTTGATTTCTATGCTCTAATTTTAGGGAAGTTGATAGTATATTATGGATTGATTTGTAGAACAATTGAAAGGCTGAAGTCTAAATTGGCAAATCTGAACTGATATTTGATTTGTAAATTATAATTGGCATTCCGTCCTTTCAATATGTTTATGACTATATTGTTTGCCAATTTATTTAAAACTATTTTACCACTTGGGTTAGATTACAGTACATTCATGTCTTATAATACCATAAAAGCAAAATTTTGCATCTGAATGGTAACAGCATGATGATTATTTTTATGTATTAATAATTTTAAAGATAGTCAACCAATTCACTACTCATGTTGTATACACAACCAGTGGCCGAGCTAGCATCTAGAATCACAATAGGCCACATTTTCTAAAAAAAATCAAGTATTACAAAATATGGTTGAAAAAGTGTAATCTATCCAACTGAACCAAAAGAAATGGGAAAAGTTTATTTTAGAAGTGGGCACATTCAAGTTCTGAAATGGGGCTAAACTATATTCAGTCATATTATAGAATAGAAATAAAAGATTGAGGCATTCAAGTTATGGATTGAGTTGAGTTGAAAACCTGAAATATTATTTGTTTTTTTTTTACTGCAACAACGTATTCACAATCTATTTGCCCACGACTAATAATTTTACTGCACATGTAGAATTGGTGTAGGATAACACCAATTTACTATGTATTTTAAAGGTTGTTTGCTGTTCTGATTTTCCTAAAATACTGAGGTATACAATCTAAGTGTTAGTAACGTATTCCTAAGTTGTTTGACGAGGTCGGGTCAAGAAATGTGAGGCTAGCAGCACTGAGTGTCTCTATTAGTTTCATTCAATGCTTGGATTCACCAGCAAATAGAGATAAATTTCAGGATCTGCTTTCAACGACGATGAAAACTTTAATGGAGAGCATGAATTTAAGGGAGGAGGCAACTGCACAGGAGGCACTGGAAATGATGATCTAGCGTGCTGAAATTGAACCAAAGTTTCTAAGGAAGCAGTTAATAGATGTTGTAAGTGCAACGCTTCAGATCGCTGAAGCAGAAAGACTTTTAGAAGGGACACGACATTTAGCATCCCATGGGATTATAGTTGTAGAAGGGGCATGAGTTGAATTGTGTGATGTGGTATATGAACAATCATTGAATGGAACGTAGGGGATGAGGCATCAAAATTTTGGAATGTGGTTCAGTATGGATTATGTATGATTCCTTTGTTTTGTATTTTGAATATAAAGATGTAACTTTTTTTTATATAAATGGAACCAAACCTTTGAATTTATAATAATTTGATTTTAGTTTATCCAGCTCTTGCTATATTTGCAAAATGTATTGAACTTATAGTTGTACGAAAGTGTATTATAATTGACAGAACTATTTGTAAAAATTATACCGTCTTAACAATGCATAACAATTGTAGAAGAAATTATTACAATAGTGGAAAAAAGTTCTAATATGAATTACTACAACAGTGCAAAAATGTTGTAATATGTATTACTACAACGGTGGAAAACAGTTGTAAAATATACAATTCACAACGGTGCAAAAAAGTTGTAAAAGATTTTAGTCTATTACAACTTCTTAATTGACGACGGTGGCTCCACCGTTGTAAAAAGTCTTTTACAACTTTTCCCACCATTGTAATATGGTAATTTTGTTGTAGTGTCTATTCCAGTCATTTTGCCGAAACGTCATTCCCTTTTAGACATTTTAGTAAACACCTTGTTGACAAGCCTACTCCAAACTTCACCGTAGTAAATAACAACCAACATCTTCACTTTGGTTGGCCCAGTACACACGTGGAGACAGTCCACACTTGTAGTTATAGCCAAACCGTTTCCAACCCATTTCTTCCTCGTGCCCTTTTGTTTTCGAAAGAAAAACAAAATCGTTATCTGTTGAATTATTAAAAACGTTAATTACTTCATTTTAAAGGTAACGAAGTATGTACCCTTTTCTCTTCGGTTCCGAATGTTGGAACTGCTCTGTAATGGCCGTAACCAAAAACTTGCTTCCACAATGCAGTGTAAACCCCACCACCACATCATAATACGCAGGCCCTCCCCTCAACTATCCATAACAAATGAAGACACTTCTTCTTCTAGCATGTGCGCCTTCCCATACAATCATGCACAGGCCGAAAATTCTTTCTGTTCTAGACTTCCATTACTTCCGTGCATTTAAAGCTCTCACCCACTTCTCCCTCATATCCTACTCTCTCTCTTCCTCTATAGTTGCGTGCTGACCCCTCCAACATCTATCCGCTCCATACATATATGTACCTACTTCCCCGTTTCTGCTCTGGACTTCACATAACACTCACCAAAGAACTGCACCACTCTTACTTGTTCGTCGTGACCCAGATCTCTTCCTCACGAGCCTCATTTCCGTCCCAGCATCTCAAGGCCGCCGGAGTCCACCTCGACTTTGCTGTCGTGAAACCGCACCTTCCATGAAAAATATATAAATGATGTAGGAGCTTCAAAGATCCCATATATATACCCATTGGGTTTTAGTGGAATATGGAATTTGATTCCTATTTTTGATGGACGACAGTAGCTCACGTTGGAATGCTTTCGCTCCTGGAGCCAACAGGAGGAAGATGTCGTGCCCCTCTATTTATAATTGAGAATATACTTAGCCATGAAGCTGCGATCAAAACATAGACACGTGATCACTCAGTTTAAGGGTAGTAGGATAATTTAAAGTTGTGGCTTGCAGTGATTATCTTTAGTCTTTTAAGTAATAGGGGGACGCAGAACGATTTGGTAGGCTTTGATGTGAAGATAAGACGTGGAGTTGTTTGGGCCATATGTTTGTTTTAAGTTCACTAAATTCCGATACCCCGTTATATAAAGCTTCCTTCATATACAGACTGTTATCAACAAAAATAAACATACTGTTATGGTAGACACTTTGTCGTGATCCCAAAAATATAATAATATCGGTAGGTTAACGCATATTGTGAAACCCCCAAATATTGATACAGGGTGCATAATACTCCAAATAAAAATTTGATTATTTATTTAATTAAAAATTACAGTAAAATTCTAAAAATTAAATTATCGTTATGTCTCAAAAGAACCTTGTCTAAATTCAAACCTGATATTCAAATATATTGAAAACCCTTTTATAACGTAAATAAAGCATTGCAAATTATAAAGGAATTCCATAGCGACTTTTCTAAAATTTGATTTGGACGTAAATCTACATGACGAAATCCCGAATTTTCTCTTCCACTAGAAAAATATACTTCACCCGCTCCTAACGTTTCTTGTTTAACAGAAATCCGATTTAAAATAGACCCTGTATATTCAGTTGAAGTACGAATCGCCAATTTACGAAATGCAGCGCCATTTCGAGCTTGATTATAATTATACGTTCAAACTGTTGTTAATTAAATATATTCGTTATTATAATTCAACTCTAAACTGAATTATATATTTTAAATCTCCTAGTTCTCATTAAAATGTCAATTCACTATTTCTGATTAATTCAGAAATTAAATATATTATTTAATTATTTATTTTATTTAATTATTCAAAGTTATCTAATTAAACGACCATTAAATCCTCTTAATCGCCTTTTAAATAATTAAATAAATTAATTATTATATCGCTGAAAATGCGGGTCATTACACTATGTGCGATGGTGGATTCACAATTCCTAAGCATGCGTTTCCCCGCCCTATGGGGCATAAAATCTGGTCAGTAATGTTGACCATAAAAATATCCAAGGCTCCTCTCTATCCATCAAATAATAATAAGAAACATCCACATGAGTAAAATGTCAGGGATTGCAAACCCTAACACCCTTCCTTGCCAGAAAGAAACGCAATGCCCTCCCTGTTATCCTCTCCCGTCTCTGGTTCATACCGGGGTGTGAAGCTTGCGAAGTAACGCTATACACAAATCTATGCTAACTAAAGCTGTGCTTTGATCATCATCCACAATACTCTGAGAAAACCTTAATCATTTGCATCTTGGCATGCCTCATTGTCAATCCATACCATACCATTGATTTATGCCAATATATAACCTCTAAGCTCGTACGTCTAAGAGAAGGGTGTTATGCAAAAGAATAAATTCTCCGCCACCAAACAAAAATATATTTAGCAGAGGTCAACGAATACAGCATAAAGGAATACAACGTCAGACATACTATCCATTTACATGTTCGTTCTGGGTCCAAATGAAACCGGAGGCACCTTATTCCTCGTCCCATATGTCCAATACAGGAGAGAGTCCTCTTATATCCATCGATCTCCAAGTACGCTTGGACGATCACCACTTATTACCTTATCTTGGGTGTATGGCCCAATCAAGACATCAGTAATCACCCAAACGATGTGAAGATCTCCGGTCTTCAACCACCGCCTTCATCTTCGACTCATGATCGTTGTAGTAATTATTCGGAATGGGTTAAACCCGGTCTTTTCGAATAATTTGCGTATTTTATAAACAAGTGCTATAAAAACACATCATACGCCTCATTCCAATTCAGAATATTCTTTTAATAAAATATTCATGTTACTAGGGAAAGATTCCCATTAATTTTATCAAAGATAAATTCTTTTAAATTTATTCTTTAATCTTCTTTTGAATATCATTTTCAAAAGATTTATTTAACTAGTCGGGATTAGCGAACCTTACCGAAGTAATCATTTGTTATTAATCCCAATCCCAACCTATTCATCCTATGGAGAAAAATTGGCAGTACTCCATATCTAACACCCACGGTGTTATCGGTAAATTTAATTACCATTTCACGTTCAAATCTAATTAAAAATTTAACTATTGCCTGGAATAAAACTGGTGGTACTCCATTCTCAATCATTTTAAGAATTCGATAAATTTAATTATCTCTTTTGCATTTTAATCTAATTAAAGATTCAATAAAACTCTAGTTTAGTTTTAGTGTCAAAAATTATTATTCAATGATTATTCAGATTTAAGGAATTAATCTTATCTTTTAACTGCGTTAAAGAACAAATGTTATTCAAAAACATTGTTCACGAGAAACCCAAAATCATCTTCCATCAATATGGAATCTTCACAGAAATCAAATCAATATATAATCGATATAAATTCCCGTATCAGAACGATAATATAAATGGAATAACGGCAAAGCATTTTGAATTCCATATATAATAACGGTCTTCATTCACAGAAGCTCATCTTGATTATTATTAAATCGAATTCCATTCAATTCCAATTTAATATATTAAATTGGAAAACTTTACTTTGGAAAATTTCTATTTAAATCTTAATAAAAGATTTATAAATCCCAGATTATATTTTCACTATTAATTGGGTTAAAGAACAAATGTCATTAAAAAACAGTCCACAATAAACCCAACTCATATTTCTTTTTGAAACGACCCAAACTTACCAATAAAGGAAAGACTGGATTGCTTTGAGAACAACACACATCAGAACAAAAACTAAAGAACATTTTATTGTTGATTACAACAATTACATCAGAGTACAAGAATATAACAGAGTACGAATACTTATTACATAATAGGAATACAAAAATATCAGAGTTTTAAATTACATTTAAATAGCAGCGGAAAATGATACAAATATACAACTGAAAGGAATACACGGATACAGAGCTTTCCGAATACTGCTTCAGCTGTAAGCCAGGATCCTGTAAATATATCTGCAAAAAGCTACTCGACTGCCCATGTGGAAATTATGGGCACCCGAGTTTGCCAGTGAAACAAACTACTGGTCAGTCATGGGACTGGTACGAGAAATCTAACTTAACTATCTAATAATAAGGCTAATCACAGGACCACGCCGCTAACACGGAACGGGTTTATTCCATTGGATTGCCAGTGCATAAAATAAGGTAAAACGTTAAACAACGCAATGCTTTTTAGAAAACTGAAACCATTATAAGACCCAAGTCTCATCACACAATGCAACGCAAACCGGAGGATAGGGTTTTACCTTATAATGGTAAAAAGATGCTTGATACGATAAAATAGATTTGATATTAGTGATTATATGTTTTAAAAACCATTTCAATCATAATATATCAATCATAGACGGCATGGGTACCATATATCATGTCACCATACTAGTTCTACAATCAAAACCGCAAGGTCGTATTGGAAATTGGATTTCCATCATGAGTCGAGGCTAGGGGCAAGCTCCTCTCCGATTCGAGACACTCTAGTAAACGCCTCAAGATCCCCCGCAGTGAACCCTTGGAGCGGTAGGGCCGGTCCCCGCCTATCGGCAGTGGATTAGTTATGCCTGAACACATGCTTCCCGGTTCCTTTGAACCTATAGTATGACCACTAACGCCCTATAAAAATCCGAGGCGCCTCAAAATCCATCATCCACATAAGTAAAATGCCAGCCAGTTTAAGCACTGACACTACCATTAGCTAGAAAGAAACGTGTGCACTCCCTACGGTCCATATACCGTTTTTGACTCATATCGGGGTGTGAGGCTCGCAAAGTCACGATATACACAAAGCTATGCCGTAATAGGCTATACTCTGATCATCCCACTAGGCCCTGCTTTTCAACAAAAGCCTTGATTAATTGCATCTTGGCGTGCCACATTGACAATTCACGCCATGCGATCAATCACTGTTAATATATACCAGGTTGTTAAGTAGAGAATAAATCCTCCACCACCAAAAGGACATACATTAACAGAAATCGATTTAATTCACATGGAACGAAATCCAATGTCAGACATGCATCCATTTACTAGCTTATGCTCTGGGTCTGAGCGAAAACCAAATCCGAACAATCAACAATAATCCGGACGGCCACCACTGAAGCCCCTTCAATGTAGCTACTCCCATCAAGGGTCTCTGTAGCGACACATTCATTCGATGTGAAGATCGTCGGTGTTCAAACACCGTCTTCATCTTCGACTCTTCATCTTTGTAGTAATTATTCGGAATGGGTTAAACCCGGTCTTTCCAAATAACTCTCGTATTTTCATAATTAAAAATCGAGTACTATAAAAACACATCCAACGCCTCATTCCAATTCAGAATATTCTTTTAAATAAAATATTCGCAATATTCTATCAAAGATAAATTCTTTAAACTACCTTTAAATCTTTTATTTAAAGATTTATAAAAACTCAAATTTGGTTTTAAATACCAAAAATCATTATTCAATGGTTATTTGAATTTAAGAAATTAATCTTATCTTTAACTGGGTTAAAGAACTAATGTCATCTAAAACATAGCTCACGGTAAACCCAAAATCGACTTCCATTAAATATGGAATCTTCACAGAAATCAAATCAATATATGATCGTTATAAATTTCTGTATCCAACCAATAATATAAATGGAATAACGACAAAGCCTTTTAAATTCCATATGTAGTATCGGTTTTCTTTTACAGAAGCTTATTTCGGTTATTATTAATTCGAATTCCATTCAATTCCAATTTAATATATTAAATTGGAAAACTTTAATTTTGGAAAATTCCCATTTAAAACTTAATAAAAGATTTATAAATTCCAAATCATATTTTCACTGTCAGTCGGATTAAAGAACACATGTCACTTAAAAACACAGTTCACAATAAACCCAACTCACATTTCATCTTATTTCAATTACTAAATATCATTGAAAACTTTAATAATCTAAATTAAAAGATTATCCTTTTCATACGGGATTTAAGAACAGTGTTATTTAAGACGCTATTCACGACAAAACCCAAAATCCAAATTATTTAATTAAGTTTCAATTAAATATTAAATAATTGGAAAACTTCATTAAATCTTAATTTAATAATTTACTCTAGTCAATAACTAGTTCATATCAATAAATATATTTTCTAAAATATATTCTTTTTCTAAAGTGTTCTTTTTCCTAAGATATTTTCTAAAATATTCCTTTCCCTAGAATATTCTTTATTGGAATGTGACTTAATCAATAACCATATGCTGCATGGAATCAACAATCATGATGAATAATTATCAAACATCCAAATAACAACCAAAGTGGATTCTACACTAAATATTGGGACTAGTGTAAGTCAAATATCATCCTAACACCTGTGTGGGGTTTCATCCAACAATCAAATAACAAATTATTTGTGCACTTGGGCGATGTGTAAAAATTATCGACCTAATCACATAAACAAGTCGAATGACTTGTAAATGGAAGTGTAGTATTCAGTTCGAATATACTAACATTATATTTGATACCTCAAACACATCACCATCATAAACATATATTTCAATTCTCTTTACTGTGAACAAATGGCAATAGAATTCTAGTCTTTTATCTCCATTCTTTTTAAATTTGACAATTGACAATAAAGGTAATAACTCTCATTTATTGACCAAAATGTATATTTGGTCTCATTCATTTTTAAATGACAAAATGAATATTTTACTTTCTTTTTTTTTAAATGACAAAATGTCTCATTTATCCTGATTCTTTTAAAGTGACAAAAATTGAATTTTTTTTCCAGTTCCTTTTTATGTACAAAACATGAAAATTTTATCGAATTCATTCTAATGTACAAAATATGATAATTTTGCCAAATTCAATTCTAATGTACAAAATATGATACTTTAGTCAAATTCCTTTCAATGTACAAGATATGATAAGTTTGTTTGATCTTTTCAATATAACAAATATGATAATTTTGCTTAATCTTTTCAACATAACAAAATATGATAATTTTGTCTTCATTCTTTTTGATGTATATATAAAAATATTCATTTTTAACTCATTCTCTTTAATGTATAAAAAAATATGCATTTTCCAATTCATTCTTTGTAATATGACAAAAATGATCATTTTTATTTTAATTTACATTTTCTAACCAAAATGTACTGTTTTATTTCAATTTTCATTTTCTAGCAAAATGTACTCTTTTATTTCATCCTTATTAATATGACAAAAATGTTATTTTAATTTCTCATGCTAAAATAAAATTTTATTCTTCTCTAATGCAACATTTAAAAATAAAGTTGTTATTTCCTTTGCTAATATAACATATAAATGGAAATGTAATCTCTTTCTCTAACGCAACATTTTATATGAAAATGTCATTTCTAATCTAATATAACATTTTACATAAAATGAAATTTTCAATTCTAATATTACATAGAATAATATTTTGTATGTAAATATTTTCCTACGAATTCTAATGTCAAATAAATCAATATTTATTTGCAACCAATTTCTATGTTATTCAAATGACAATAAATGGTCGTTTATTTGTAATCAATTTCCTATGTTATTAATGTCACATAAATGCACATTTATTTATAAACAATTTCATATTTATTATAATGACAAATTTGCTACCCAAACAGTGGTTTATATTCTATTTTTATCAATTCTAACATTTGATTCAAAATGGCAATAAAAATATAGTCTTTTATTTCAACCCTTTTACTGTATAAAGTGTATATTTTTGTTTAATCCTTTTATGTACAAAAATGTTGATTTTGTCTAATTCACTTTTAATATACAAAAATGTTGATTTTGTCTAATTCACTTTTAATATACAAAAATGTTGATTTTGTCTAATTCACTTTTAATATACAAAAATGTTTAATCCTTTTTAATACACAAAAATGTTTATTTTTGTCTAATAAACAAAAATGTATATTTTTAACTAAACCTTCTAAATGATCAAAAATGTATATTTTTTAACTAATCCTATTTAATTTGCAAAAATGAACATTTCCAATTCATTCCATTAAAATGACCAAAACTGAAATTTTGTTATCATCCTTTTAATATAAATAAAATGTGAATCTTGTCTAATTCTTTTAAATATAAACAAAATGTAAATTTTGTTATAGTCCCTTTTATGCAAACAAAATGTGATTTTTGTTTAATCCTCTTAAATGTAAACAAAATGATTAATCCTTTTAAATGTGTAAAAAGGTTCATTTTTCTATTTCACTAACATGTTCTAATTACCAAAAAAAATGTTAATTTTGCTTAACCAATCTAATTAACAAAAATAGAAATAAAAATGTTAATCTTGTTTAACATACCCTTATTAACAAATGTTAATTTTGTTTATCATATCCTTATTAACAAATGTTAATTTTTTTAAATTATTTTATTTCAGCAGAAATGATTCCATTTGTTTCAACTAATTCCATTCAACAAAATGTAAATTTTGTTTGATCTATTTCTATTCTACACAAATGTAAATTTTGTTTCTATTCAACAACACATGATATTTTGGTCTCAACAAAAACAATTCGTTCAACCAACAAATCATAACAGCATTCATCAACCCAAATCTATCGATTTTCATAACAACACAGTCATAGATCAAATCATGCAGAATAAAATTCAGTAGTATAAATTTCACAACATAAATCCTAGCACAGACCACACATTATGATTCAGTACTTTTATTATATAAAATAAAATAAAAAGGAAGAGGATTTCTCACTGATGGTTCTTAATTCAGACTAATTCAGATCTGAAATTTATTGAATTTCCAACGTTCTCTGTTTGTCTTCTAGTTGGTTCCATTGTGTAGCTCTTCTCGTCATGATCCCAACGCATTTCGTTTCACTACATTCTGAGTTCGCTTGAATGAGATATGGTCATTTAAATATTAAACAACTAATTAAATAATTAATTTTTAGTAATTAAACCTTTAAATAGTTAATTCCTTTCTTCCCCCTCGTCTGTTTTATCTCCAGGTAACCATCGAATAGGCAAACCCAACGTCATGCCTTAGGGTTCGAGTTAGCCATGGCCTGGAGCCGCCTTAGGTCAATCAGATATCGCCATGTCGAAGGTCAACTCATGCGGCACCATCACCTGGCCGCATGGACAACTCGGCCTCTGCCTCCTCCTCGAAATACACCACGAACCGGCGGCCTTTGAGCGCCTAAATCTCTCGATTTACCACTCCATCAATGATCACAGCCGTTGATATTATAGAGCTCGGATTGCTCTTCGATTTGGTATGTAGAAATTTGAATTTCACTGTGTGGATTGGGAGAAAAGCGAGGAAGAAGTTTGGAGCTTTCTGGCCCTCCATCCATGAATACGGCGGCTGCATCAGACTAGGCTAGGGTTTAGCGTATACTACTGTATTTATTATAGTATATACAACGTATTTTATTTTATTTATTTTCTAAAGTTATCTGTATGTTGCTACAAACTCCAAATCAAACCCAACGATTATCGCCCCTAGCTAATAACCCCCGTCCCGGACACAATGGAATATGTTTTGTAACCCAGTTCGGCTGTTACGAATGTTTTTCTTTAAATTAAAATATAAATCATTTAATTATTAAATTCAAACGTACATTTTAAATTACCGGGGCCACATACTATATCTAAAAATTCCAGAAAAATTATTTCTAGTTATGTTTTGACGATACGGTTCTAACGAGACTAATTTCGTTGAATTCTGAGACTGTTTAAAAAATGGCCTCTTTCTAGTCGATTAAATTTGACTGAAATAGTCAAAACACGTTTTCCTTTGCCACGCTCATATAATAATTCGAAAAATTATGAAAATTGAAACCTAGCAAAAATTTGGCATTCTGGTTCCAACAAAGTGGTTTCGTCGAAAACAGAGGTCGTTTGCAAAATGGATATTTTTAAGGCCAATATATTATATTAAAATATATATAAATTATACAGCGACTTTTCTAAATTTTGAACTGGCCATAACTTTCAAATTATAAAGTGAAATTGCAGTTTTTCAGATTCGTTAGAAAGATGTGATTGAACAGATTTAAATATTTCTTGTTTCATTCAATTCCGATTTAAAATGAATCCTTTACATTCAGTCAAAGTTCAAATTCAAATTTTAAAACTACAGTGTTGTTTTAAACTCCTTTTATAATTAAATTGAATTTATTCGTTTTAAAATAAACTTTTAGTCGTTCCTATTTAAAATAAATTATTTTAAACATTAAAATCCATTAAAATTTCTAAAATAAAAATTTTATATTGGCCCCAAAATTCCGGGTCGTTACAATCGCCCGCACTTAAAATCTTTTCGCCCTCGAAAAGGAATGAAGCTAAAAGTTGTTTAATTAACTAACTCAACTTTAAATTTTATTTATTGGTTTCAATTAATTATCATTCTATTATTTTAATTAGTGAAACTAATTATCAAACATCACAACCAGCAATCGATTAGTTGATTAACTTTTCAAATATATAACTTTTATATATAGTCAAAAATCATATTTTTAGTGCAAATCACAACAATTGTGTACTAACTAAGTTTTGCTTCTCATACCAGTGAATGGAAATATATAGAAATCCCACTTTCGAGACTCGAACATAAGTACTGGTGATGGTGCACCGATCATCAGAATCATCTCCGGGCGACTAGGGTGTGATTCTATATCTATCTAGTATATTAAAACTTCGAATATCCGTTAATTACTCGTATATTCGAAATCTTTATATACTCGATTGTCCACATTAAAATATAATAATATATTCAAATACATATTTTAAGATAAAATTTCAAAATTAAATTTGTTTTCATTTTTATTTTTAAAGAAAATAATACTCTTCACACTCTATCTAGGATGCTACTGATCCCATCTCTAACGAGTTATTCTCATTGGATATTACTAATCTAATCTATTATGAATTCTTTCATTCGGTTCTAATGTGTCTTGTTCTCGAGCTCTGTAAACCCAAGCTCCGATACCAACTGAAACGACCCAAACTTCCTAGTAAAGGAAAGACAGGATTGCTTTGAGAACAACGCACATCAGAACAAAAACTGAAGAACATTTTAATGCTGATTACAACAATTACATCAGAGTACAAGAATATAACAGAGTACGAATACTTATTACATAATAGGAATACAATAATATCGGAGTTTAAATTACATTTAATTGCAGTGGAAAATACTTCATATATACAACTGAAAGGAATACACGGATACAGAGCTTTCCGAATACCGCTTCAGCTTTAAGCCAGGATCCTGTAAATATATCTGCAAAAAGCTACTCGACTGCCCGTGTGGAAAATATGGGCACCCGAGTTTGCCAGTGAAACGAACTACAGTTCAGTCATGGTACTGGTATGAGAAATCTAACTTAACTATCTAATAATAAGGCTAATCACAGGACCACGCCGCTAACGCAGAACGGGTTTACTCCATTGGATTGCCAGTGCATAAAATAAGGTAAAACGTTAAACAACGCAATGCTTTTTAGAAAAATGAAACCATTATAAGACCCAAGTCCCATCACACAACGCAAACCGGAGGATAGGGCTTTACCTTATAATGGTCAAAAGATGCTTGATACGATAAAACGGATTTGATATTAGTGAGTATATGTTTTAAAAACCATTTCAATCATAATATATCAATCATAGATGGCATGGGTACCATATATCATGTCGCCATACTAGTTCTACAATCAAAACCGCAAGGTCGTATTGGAAATTGGATTTCCATCATGAGTCGAGGCTAGGGGCAAGCTCCTCTCCAATTCGAGACACTCTAGCAAATGCCACAGGATCCCCCGCAGTGAACCCATGGAGCGGTAGGGCCGGTCCCCGCCTATCGGCAGTGGATTATTTATGCCTGAACACACGCTTCCCGGTTCCTTTGAACCTATAGTATGACCACTAACGGCCTATAAAAATCCGAGGCGCCTCAAAATAAATCATCCACATAAGTAAAATGCCAGCCAGTTTAAGCACTGACTCTACCATTAGCTAGAAAGAAACGTGTGCACTCCCTGCGGTCCATATCCCGTTTTTGACTCATACCGGGGTGTGAGGCTCGCGAAGTCACGATATACACAAAGCTATGCCGTAATAGGCTATACTCTGATCATCCCACAAGGCCCTGCTTTTCAACAGAAGCCCTGATCACTGCATCTTAGCATGCCACACAGGCAATTCACACCGTGCAACTGATGGCTATCAATCAAACAAAATAAATTCCAATGTCAAACACACTGTCCATTTGCAAGTCCGTTCTGGGTCTAAACGAAACCGGAGGCACTATATACCTCGCAAACCCATCGATCACTACGTGCGTCTGGACGATCACCACTCATTATCAATATTTCGGGATGCCTCCCAATCAGGACCTCGGTTACCATCCAAACGAGGTGAAGATCTCCGGTCTTCGACCACCGTCTTCATCTTCGATTTCTTATCGTTGATTCAGTTATTCAGAATGGGATAAACCCGGTCTTTCTGAGCAACGCGCATATATAATAAACAAGTGTTACACAAACACAACATGCACCTCATTCCAATTCCTCAATCACTAACCGTAAATTAATAAGAGAATAAATCCCTAAATATTAACCCCGAAGGCCGAAACCAACATCAGATCAATACCCAGGAAACCGTTCTGCTTAGCTAACCTACAGTTAGTTTCTAAATTTCACATTCTTAGGGAAAGGTTCCCATTAATTTTATCAAAGATAAATTCCGTTAAATTTATTCTTTAATCTTCCTTTGAATATCAATTAAAACTAGTCGGGATTAACGAACCTTACCGAAGTAATCATTTGTTTTAATTTCCCAATCCGAACCTATTCATCCCATGAAGTAATACTGGTAATACTTCATATCTAACACCACGGTGTTATGGTAAATTCAATTACCATTTCACGTTCAAATCTAATTAAAGATTTAACTACCGCCTGGAGTAAAACTGGTGATACTACATTCTCGATCTTTTCAATCCAATTAAAGATTCATTAAAACTCCACTTAGTTTTAATCTTTGACAGGGTTAAAGAATCAGTGTCATTTAAAACACGGTTCACGATAAACCCCAAATCACATCACAATTCAATCAGTCCCTAACCGTAAATTAGCAAGTGAGCAATTCCCTAAATATTAACCCCGAAGGCCGAAACCAACATCAGATCAATACCCAAGAAACCGTTCAACTTAACTAATCTCTAGTTAGTTTCTGATTTTCTTAACTTCGTTGGGTCTAAGAACAGTATTATTGAAGATACCATTCACGATGACCCAAAATCACATTCTATTAATTATCGGGTTAAAGAACGAGTGTTATTAAAACACCGTTCACGATAAACCCAAGAATCAATTCGAATTCAATTCCAATTAAATATAATTTAATTGGTACACTTCATTAAATCTAAATAAAAGATTCAATCTTTTTCTCAACTGGGCTTAAGAACAGTGTTAATGAAGACACCATTCACGACAAACCCAAATCACATTTGATATTAAATACAAGGCTCTGAATAGAAATTATATCAGCTCATATTCAATATCAAACTATACGACTAACAATTATCGTATTAGAAATAACGATATAAATATCTTTCAAAATTCCATAACAATATATGTATAATCACGAAATCCAACATCGAAATAATCCAAAGACAATTTCGAATCAAATCCATTCCAATTCAATTATTGGAAATTTTGGTTACTTTTAAAACCCTTTTTCAATTCAATTTATTTATTTAAAAAAATAAATAGAATTATAATTCTAGTTGAAAACTAGTTCATTTCGATAAAAAACTATTTTTATCTTTTCAAATATGGAGTTTTTCATCCCAAATCTTCACAAATCATTTCTTAGGATTTCACACAAATTATTAGTATTTTTAATAATTTTATCAAGGCCCGCACAGTCGATTTCCATCAACGGCCATCGAACTGCACTTACAGCGACCTTTTCCAAATTTGATGTAACGTCCCGGATTTCTCGGCCATTTAAATTCGAATATTTAAATGAGTTCATATATTATATTGGGATTATAATAGATTTTTAATCGAATAGAGTTCGAATATCTATATATAAATTAAAACGAGCTCGAAACCTTTTTACTATTATATTTATATATACATCAAACCGTACATCCCTTGCCGCCTATATCCGAACTAGATAGTAGAATATTTTAATTTTCCTTGTATGTGCAGTGACCTAGTACAAGTTATTTACATGTACCATATTTAGTAATTTTATATTGCTTATTTGGTTATGTAACACGTATAATTTAGTTTTGCAAGTCAGCTCTTTTGGATAAGTAGTTAACTTGGTTTACAATATTTCTTACAAAATTATTATGTCATTATACTCTTGTACAAGGAATTTATTCTAACATAAAGAAACAACAGAACTTAATTATTTAATCAAATTACTGCAGAAACATTTATATAATTGAGCAAGTATGTACATTTTTCTCATTTGACATGGCAATTGCATAATCATTGAGAATTACAGAATACGCAGGATCCGGAAAATACCTATTATATATGCACTTTTACTAAATTTACATTTATTATACAAGTCCAAGTTCTTGAGCGATACAAGTTCAAAAATATAAAGCAAAAGAAAGAAAATCAACATCAACTTCTTCATGTTTTTCCTTTCTTTGCGCCGAACCATTGAATCCAACTCAATCTGTAGTGATCTGCGGATAAGAAAAAAAAACCATTAAAAATGGTAATTTCACAATAAGTAATAAACAGCTAGAAAAGACAATGCATAATGGAAGAAAATGAGAGTACAATGCATATGGAGAATTCACTGTCTCCATAAAAATCCAAACAGAAAATCTATAGTACAGCTACAAGAAAAAAAAAGAGATTGAAAATGAGACAGCTAAGAAATACACATCAAGATCAGATGAAAAGAAAATAGAAAGGAAGTAACAGATAAGAAAAATGTTTAGGGTACAGCTAAGTAAAGAAGAAATGAAAGAAGAAAAATAAACAATACAACTGTATGTATATTTATCAGAGCTACTAATCAAACCTACATGTGTCTAGGATATATTCAATTGTACAGCCTTCATAGCTAAACAGTGAAGAAACCAAAGTCTAAGAACAGCTAGGAAGAAATCTAAGCAAAAGATTTGATGGACAGCTTATCTAAATAATGTATGAACATATTTATACAATAAAATCCATAGACAATGACCAACTTTATACACATGATCGAATCCAGATAAAAATACATACGGATGATTTAACAAGACAGTGGACAGCATAGGGAATGATCATCGACAAGCCAAACCAATGCAGGGAAACTGATATATATCAACATACCCAAAAATCTTTATCAAGTAGTAAAGGCACATGGATGAACAGTGTTCTTTGTATATTTAAAAATCCAAACTCAATATCTAACATACAGTTTTTGATTTAAACAACTCATGGTAGCAATACAAGATTCGATCACTATTGTACAGTCCTATACTAAAATCAACCATTTTTCTATTTAAATATCACGCAACCCATCGATTACCATCACCAGTAACATCAAAAAAACCTAATGCCTAAGGATTTCAGCTAGATTACCTAGTTAAGCTAATGATGGACGTTGTTTCTACCCAAACAAAAATCGCTACTATAAATAAGGGTCACGGAATGGTGTTTCATACGTCCAAACCCACACAAACAAAAACAGATAACCAAAGAAGAAAAACCCAATTCGAAAATCATAGAAAATCAAAACCCGAAATTAAATTGGGAAAAATATACTTAGCTTTCGGGTTGGGTTAATCCCTGTTGAAATCGTTCACGATGAGGTCTCGGGTTGGCTGTAGTAGAGACCCAGGGGTTGATTGCGACGCAGTAGTGGTGGATTGGAGGAGCTCGAAGGGGTGCGACGCCGTGATGGTTGGAGGAATTGGGAATTTAGGGTTTCGGTTTCGATTTAATTTTTGTGGCGGCTTGAATGAATGAAGAAGGAACGATGGGTTAGGGTTTAAATGGGAAGCGGGTCGGGTCCTTTTAGTTGGGCTGGTAATCAAGAGGTAAGCCCACTTTAAAATTAAATATATAACCCATGTTTTAATTTAATTAATTTATAAAGTTCGTAATACGTTTTCTCACTCATACGACCCCGGATTCAGGCACGGTCAGTTGCGTTGGAACCGTGGAGACGGGTACTTCGAGATGGAACGGAGCAAATTCGGATCTGAAGTGACTGGAATTTCTATTCGAATTAAATGTCAGTTTAATTCGACAAAAACCAGACTGTTGACTGACAAATCAAATACAGGTGAGTTAAACTCACTCAGCCTCCTCGTTTATATTTTATATAAACTGGGTATTTTATTTTGCGTGTTCTGATTGTTAATGGTTGACTGTTAGGTATATATACTGTTGATCATCGATTGCTAAATTTAGAAAATACCTACCATTGGGGATGACCCATAACAAAGTAACTCCTTGGATTGATCACGTTTATAAACGTGTTTGGAAATTATTGGAATTGTTTGAATTGGATGTTAGTTGATTTGATAATTGGCAGTAAAAGGCCAAATTTGAGATTTTAACGTCATTCGACCCGTCAGGTGAATTGATGTATTTTTAAAAGTTATAAATTTATTTATAACTGAATTAAAGTTTTCAAATTATTTTGTATGGGATTTTAAATTGGGAATTCACAAATAAATATTTTTAATCGAGTTAGTAAGAGAATTTAATTAAATGATTTAGATCAGTTGGGAAGCGGAACTCAAGAATTTTCCATGGATTGGCATAAAGGAAATAAATGTTTCCAAATAATTAAAAAGTGACTTTAATTAATTAAGTTAAGTAATTAATTTAAGAAAGGGGAAATGACAATTGGAATTCAGTTAATAGTTAACTGATGTGTATGGTTGGTAAAATTCACCATTTCGAGCAAAATGGACGAGGGAAATAAATATCGGTTTAGATATTCGTTAAAAGTTTAACGAATAGTGTTGGATATTAGTTATTCTTTGATTAACTATAATCTAAAGGAATAATTGAATTGGTTATTGTGAATAACCTGGATTATTATTGAGTAATCGTGTAAACATGATAATAATGCTATATTTGGTTAAGATTAAAGTTAACTATATTTTAATGTAGTAGATGTCAAAGCAAATTTACTCTTTAATTTAAAATGATTTGAAGTAGTAAAGTCAATTTAACGCCAAGTAAGAATTTTAAAAAGGGGATTTGTAAATCCAAGTTTCAAACAAGATTTGATAAATGGGAATCAAATTATCAAGTGATTAACTGACGATGAGGTTTAGCCAAAGAGACGATAAGGGTTTGTTATAGAATGTCCAAGCAAATGGAATCAAATCATTCGACGAAGAATTTCCATTATAAATAAAAAAGAGTTCATAAGTGAAAGAATACCCGAAGATTAAGTGGTGTTTTAAAGGGATGTTTACTTAAATAAAGAATTAAGTAAAAGATCTTGAATTCGTTTCAAATATAAGTAATGGTTTTAAAAACCCAGATTTGAAACCCAAAAGGGAAATGTTATTTTCATGTTAATAGGTCGAACTGGTATTATTCTGAGGTAAGAACGGGTCGACCAAGGTCTGAGAGGTAACTAAAATACCCCAACTTGGTTGGCTTCACTATTATCAAGGAATAGTATTAGTTTAGATCGAGTGAAGTGTTGAAATGGGTTTTATCCTATAATAGAATATCAAACTCTGATGCAAGGGTTTGGAAAGTAAATAATAGTACGATATGGGTTCAAAAGAAATAAGCATGTTGTTTTCAAATTATAGTAACATCGGTTAGTCAATTAGAACTGATCAAATATAGTTAGAAATAGCCAAACAAAGTTATCTAAGGAAGTTTCCATTGCGTACGACTACTAGCGTAATTCGCAGGGCTGCAGACAGCCTACGGCGGTCGGATGTTTCCTGAGGGAATCAGGCGTAACCATTGTGATCGCTGCGATCTAGAGTCGAGCAAATGGAGTTAAGTCAAATATAGATGAACCGAGTAATCACGTCAAGTTAATCGAGTTAAATAAGTCGAGTGAGTTAAGTTAACCAATCAAAGTAATTCAAGCAGAGTTAATCAGAGAAAAGTTGTTTTATATCGTTAAGTATATTTTAAAGTGGTCGAGTTGTGTCAAGTGTTGTATTCACACTATTGATATTCGATAGTTAAAACACCAACTATGGAAATTTGACCAATACGATTGTTGGTATGGAAAGACCGGGATCGAATTATATTCGAATACCATTACGACCAACAAATACGTGAAGAGATCGGAAGATGATCGAGATGGAGCATTGAAGACCATAGATCTTCATTAAGCGGAAGGACCATTTACAATCTTTGATTCGCGCCAGAGATATACTGGGGTTCTGTCGTGGTTGGGATCTGTGGATTGCAAGGGCTAGCGCTACTGATCCATGGGGTGATTCCTATTTTGGATGCAGTAGGAGAGTACCTTCGGTTCATCCTGTTCCTGGATGACTTATATGGACGGATGTCTGACAGAGTATTTCCAAAAGGATTTACATGCGTTGATTTCTCCAAACATACCATAGTTGATGGCGGAGAAATAGTTATTCTCTAGCCAGATAGCTAGAGTATGTTTGTGGACGTCAATCAAGTGTGATCTGGCAGATCTGACAATGTGGCATTCAAAGTGTGTGATGACCAGATGTGTTCTGACCTCAAGCCTCATCAACCGGGAAATGACAAAAATCGGGCAGGCATCATGGCTATGTGGGTCGCTACAATGGTATCAGAGCTATTGGTTTAAAAATAACCTTGGCTCTGTGGTGTGACTCAATAGAGATGGGGTTAGCAATACCCTAGATTGAGTATGTGTGTGTGTATATATACTAGTGAACGTATTTGTAGATTTTAAAAAAATTTGTTTTATATTGTGGAGATTTATTGGTTGGGTTGTTTATGAGTTCTGGTCGATCAGTTTGATCCACTGTATCGATAGGGGTTTCTAAACACTCAAGTACGATAAACCGACGCAGTATGTTTCGAAAGAGGGTAAATGAAATAATTTTACCCAAGGTATATCTTTATATAAGGAAAAGGAATTTTTTTCTATATTACAGGGATGTGAGATGTTTATTTGTTCGTTCTGATAAATTAATTTGAAATCAAATTTGGAACATGAAATAAAATTGAATTGAGTAGGAAATCAATTCGTTGATTGAATAAAATATGAGAAATGAAACTGAGTATGGTTGAGAAAAATCAATTTAAGAATAAATTCAAGAGAGTGTATTCAAATAAATTGGTATGGATTGGGATAGGGTGGGTTGCCATTTGAGTTTTGATTTTTCTTTCTGAAGAAGTTGAGGCCCAGAGTGATAGTGTGGTCGTACCAATCGAGCCATGCAGAGGAAGTGCTAGCAGAATTTTAGAAAATTTTTAGAGTTTGAATTTATTTTGAATTTAATTCAAAGGAAACGATTTTAAAATAATTCGATTCGAAATATCCTGCGTACTTTGCAATTTCGAGGACGAAATTATTTTAAAGGGGGAAGAATGTAACGTCCCGGATTTCTCGGCCATTTAAATTCGAATATTTAAATGAGTTCATATATTATATTGGGATTATAATAGATTTTTAATCGAATAGAGTTCGAATACCTATATATAAATTAAAACGAGCTCGAAACCTTTTTACTATTATATTTATAGATACATCAAACCGTACATCCCTTGCCGCCTATATCCGAACTAGATAGTAGCATATTTTAATTTTCCTTGTATGTGCAGTGACCTAGTACAAGTTATTTACATGTACCATATTTAGTAATTTTATATTGCTTATTTGGTTATGTAACACGTATGCTTTAGTTTTGCAAGTCAGCTCTTTTGGATAAGTACTTAACTTGGTTTACAATATTTCTTACAAAATTGTTATGTCATTATACTCTTGTATAAGGAATTTATTCTAACATGAAGTGTAACGGCTGGAAATTTTCGACTCCTCGAGAGTCGAAAATTCCGAGACGTTAGTGAAAGAAAGTAGAGGGTGAGGAAGAAAAGATAGAACTAATAGAATAGAAGAAGAAGAAGAACTTACATCATCAGAGTAAACATGAATCTCACAGCGGAACGAATAAAATATAACATAGCTTTGAAATACAAATCAGTACTCGTATATACATACCATTTCAAAGTACAACACTTAACAACACAGCGGAATAATAATAGATATAATCCTGAAGTCTCCTGCTCCAAGCTCTCCAAGTGTATCTGTTAAATCCCAACTACTTGACTGCCCGTACAAATTTAGGCACCCAAGAGTTTAGGGAAAACAAACAAAATAAACTCCGGGTCAGTCATGGGACTGGTGTGAATAAAACTCCAACACTTGGTTAAATAAAGGATATCTTTCTGATATTATAATAATGTCTAAATACAAATAGATATCAATCTAGCAGAACGCTTACATCTCACGTTCCACATTCATAGTATACAAATAAAACCGTGAGAGCTTATTGGAGATTGGATTCCAACAGACAAGGTATGGGAGCACCTTCCGATCAGTGTACTCTAGAGGAGATACACTAGGGTTCAACAAGAACGTCTTGCAACCCGGCCACACATGACCGTCCACTCATTTAGCTTGAGTGTGATGAATATATTATCACCCATGGTTGGGATCAGCAACCATCCTTCCCGATAAGGGACAGCATTGAAATAGATTATAAAGAAGTACAATTGAATATTCTCTAGATGGTGATAATACACCCTGCTTGGGTATGGCCCAACTAGCCATGCTGCCTAGCCCAACTTCTGTTATTTCCCAGTGGTGAGTTTTGAGGTCACGTTTATCACTTTGACAGATTATTGCTTCAATTACTTTGAATGCCACATCGTCATACCCGCCAAATCATTATCGATTTCTCAAGGCATCACGGGTATAAAAGCTAAGAGAAACGAATTTCTCCGCCACCCAACGTAATACGTTTGAAGAGATCAACATATATGATTCGTTAAGAATACTTTGTCAGACACTCGTCCATATACGTTGTCCTAGGACTGAACAAACTGAAAGCACTATTCAGTGAATCCATCCTACCTAGGCTTTTCACAATAGCCCTTGCACTTCACTCCGTCTTCAATTATCTTCAGCGTACTTGATTCGCAACGCTTATGCTAATACGGAGTGGTTCTTCGGATAATAATCCAACCGGTCTCTCCATATTTACAACGTAAATATGGTCAAAACTTTGATAGTCTGTGATTCAACTATCAAATGAAAACATGTCGTTGTACAAACAACGATCTTATTTCCAAATGGAAATTCGATCGATCAATCATCATATACATATATATGTTCATATTTCCTTATTTCATATAATTAGAAAATATTTGTTATTAATCATTGGAAAACATTTCCATAGATTATTTTCACATCACTATTATTTCGCAACTATCAGTCCCTAACTGTAACTAGTATGAGAACAATTCTCTAAGTATCAATCCGGAAGGTCGAAACCAACATCAGATCGTCACTTAGAAAACCGTTCAACTTACACTCTCCAGTCGGTTTATGAATTTTCTTAACTCTATTTCTTAAATTCTTATCATGAAAACATTTCATTTTCTATGTTTAGAAAACATATCTGACTATATTTGGAAAACGTTTCCAAAACTCATTTACGGATTTCCAATGAACGTTGTATAAAACATCGTTACGCTTAATCCATTTATCGCTTATTACTTAACTATATTTCAAATCAACCTTTTCTATCGAACCACAACTATTCCTTTGTCAATTCTGAAGTCAATCAAGTTGGGGTATAATTACCTCTCAGACCTTAATTGAACAACGTCCTTTACTGTGAAATAGATGAAGCTCATCACTCACTTTTTCCAATCATCTATTTACGCAAATTCTCGGATTCAAGTTACGATTCCACTTCTTATATGGCAGCGTTTGATTATAACTATAACGTTATAATTCCTACTTCTGCAATATCTCCTAAATTATAACTTTATCTCCTAACTCGAATAATTTAACAGACAACTAATTTCTAAATCAATAACTAAATCTTGATCTAAACCCTGGAAAGTAAATAGTACTTTCCCGAATTTGCTATAATCGAATTCGACGTATAACTCTCTTTCGAGTAATCTCTATTTGATTAACCCTTCTTCGAATAACCTATATTCGATTATCTCTCTTCGAATAACTCATATTCGAAATCTCTCTCTTTCGAATAAACAATATTCGATCTCTTTCTTTCGAATATGCTATATTCGAAAATCTCCTTTCGATTTACTAATCGATAACTCCTTTCGATCAAACTAAAATCGATAACTCCTTTAACTCTATTCGAATAACTAATATTCGACTAACTCCTTTGGATCAACTCATTTGATTAACTCCTTCGAATAACAAATTCGAATAACTTACCTTCGAATAACCAATATTCAATTTACTCTAACTCGATTAACTTAATCCTAATCGATTTACTCCATTTCGATTCAACTTAATTCAAATCGATTAACTTAACTCAAATTGATTAACTCCTTTCGAATAACTAAATTCGATTTAACTCTTCTCGAATAACTACATTCGATTAACTCAAATTGAATAACTAATATTCAATTAACTCTTCGACTAACTCCTTTGGATTAACTAACTTCGACTAACTCCTTTGGATTAACTAAATTCGAATAACTCCTTTGGATTAACTAACTTCGAATAACTAATATTCGAAAACTACTCTTCGAATAAATAATATTCGGTAATTCTTCAAATGAATAACATTTGATTTCTCCACTCGAATAAACTATATTCGATTACTCTTTCCTCGAATACACTATATTCTATAACTCTACTTCGAATAAGTGATATTCGGCAACTCTACTTGATTAACTCCACTTGGATAACTCTAACTGGTCAACTCTAACTGGTCAACTTTAACTGGTCAACTTTAACTTGTCAACTCTAACTGTTTATCTTTAACTAGTAAACTTTAACTGGTTAACTCAAATGGTTTAACCTAACTGGTTAACTCAAATGGTTTAAGCTAACTTGATTTACTTGTCTCGATTAACTGAACTAATCCACTTAGTTTAACTTAGTTAATTCACTTTGATTAACTCTAACCGATTTACTTAGTTTAACTCAGCTAATTCACTTTGATTAACCCAACTAATTTACTCCGATTAACCAATTAGTTTAACTTGACTAATTCACTTAGTTTGACGCAACTAATTCACTTTGATTTACCAATTAGTTTAACTTAACTAATTCACTTAGTTTGACGCAACTAATTCACTTTGATTTACCAATTAGTTTAACTTAACTAATTCACTTCGATTAACCGCTTAGTTCTTAACTAATTTACTTTGGTTAACTTAACCAATTACTTTGATTAACTCGACTAACTTGCTTTGGTTAACCTAACAAATTACTTTGTTTAACTCTATTCGAATAACTAATTCGAATCACTCTAATGTGTTTAACTCTATTCAAATATCTAATTCGAATAACTCATTTCGAATAACTAAATTCGATTAACTCCTTTTATTAACGCTTATTCATTTCAACAGATTTCCTTTTTACAACGTTTATCCATTGATAAAGATTTACTTTTTACAACGTTTATCCAATTATAAAGAATTACTTTTAGTAACGGTTCTTCACTTTATAAATGTCCTTTTAATAACGTTTCTACTTCTCTATATAAGTCCAGACTTATATATTCCATTTATCAACGATAAATAATTTATTTAATTTATAAAACATTATTTATAAATTAATCTACTTCAATTTATCTATTTAAAACAGATTTCCTATTTAATATCTCATTTAAATCCATATCGTGTTATACCGTGTGCGAAGCACGTGTTTAAATCTATCCTTGTATAATTCTATTTATTTTCCGAACAAGTGTTCCTTTATTTATTCCCTAAATAAATATTCCTTTATCCCATTTATTTATAATCTAAATAAATGTTCCTTTATTTATTTCCTAAATAAATAAATGTTTTCATTTTATAAAATCCTATCGATTTTATAAATAAGATTTATTTTCAATATAAACATTGAAAATTCCCTTTTTACATTCTAGTATCACCTACGGTGTTTAACGTGTCGTATAACAATGATCGGTATCATTCAAACATATGAAATCAATAACAGATTTCATAACACATCATATATCACAATATATGAAAAACAGTAAAATAAATGTTGAGGAATCCAGTCGGATTCCTCCAACCTGTTTCCCTGCATCACAGATGTTAGACAATATAGATAACATCACTTTCAGTTCCATATGATGTATTCTGTTAAACAGAATCAATATAGAAATTTAACTAACTGACTAGCAGTTCACTCAAATAATCAACACACAGTCAAACAGACAATTTTAACAGTTCTAACAATACAACATGAAATTATAAACTGTTCAGAGTTAGTGAGATTTACTCACATTGTCGATCATCGTTAAAGAACGATAATCGATTGTCGATTCTGATCCGACAATTTATTTCGATATAAATTGTAAACAGCTCCAATCATTCCAGTATGGTTCCGTGTTGTAGCATTCGTCTGTGTGATCCTATCGGATCCCGTTTTACTTTATGATCCGGCCCAATTCCCTTTTGAAACCAGACCCGCACCACCTTTTTACCACAGCCTTCTCCTCCCTTTGTCAAACGAGCATCCCAACTCTAGAAAAAACTCAACTCCGCTGACCGACGTTTGACCGTCCCTCACCACCTTCTCCGTCCACCTTTTCCGACTGCCACCTAAAATTCAAACACAACAAATGTCCTGTTACGCTCCAACAAAACAACCGCAGCCAACTCAATTCCTTTTTCCTTCGTATATTTAAAAACCCCACCGCCTGTACAAAATCTACTACACAATGAAATCCATAGAACCCATCAAATTATCCACTAGCATCTCGTCTACATTCAAAAACTTCCAACCATTTGCCGTTCTTTCATCCACTCCTCTCCCATGCTCACGCTTCCTTCCAGTACTTCTTAACAGCCCACCCTCGCATAGCTCTGCTCCGCAAACCCCCCTAGCCTCGCTGATCTTATTTCCCCCGAACAGGAAAAGCACGGAATCGAAGAAAAAGTATATGAGGATGAAGAGAAAAGCAGCATGAATCCCAGTATATTTATCTGGGAATTTATATATTAACGTTTGATTTTAGGTTGAATTTAGGAGGATCGAACTTTTATTTGAAGAGAGGATTTGGTGGCGGCTGAACAAATGGAGACATGGCCCTTGTTTGATCAGTGAATGGAACAAATTAGGTTTTTCATTTGAGTTTATTTGATTTTAGAAAGATCGAAAATGCTTACTGAAGAAAACAAATCACTGGCGGCTTAAGAGATGTTATATACGGGTTTGATATTTCTGTGTGTGGCTCTAAACGATGATGATAATTTGTATAAGGGAAGGCTTCGGTTTTCTGTGTTAGAAAAGGGGTTGAGCATGGAGAGTTAAGCACCAGAGAAAACGAGGATATACATACTTTGATCGACGTGGATGATGGGTCTCCATGTTCGCCGAAAATAAAAGAGTCCGGCTGAGAATAATGGCAACGTGTTGTTGTTTAGGTCTAGTAAAGTTAGGATATTTTGCTTATTTTATTTATAGATAATTATTTAAACCATCATCTAATCTATAAATTTATATAGTTACGTAACGCTACAGACAGAAATAAAAACACCATCGTGATGAGCGAGGTGTCCCGACTCCAGAAATATAATAATATCGGTAGGTGGACTCATATTTTGAAACTTCAAAATATTGTTTTTAGGGTGCAAAATACTCCAAATAAAAAGTTGCTAATTAAATTAATTAAAAATTACATTAAAATTCTAAAAATTAAATTATCGCTATTTCCCAAAAGGACCTTGTCTAAATTCAAGCCCGATCTCTAATTATATCGAATAAACCGATACGGTCGATAAACGATTCTAAAGCGACTATTTCAAAATTTGATTTGGACATATCTCAAAATATACACGATGAAATCCAGATTTTTCTCTTCCACTAGAAAGGTATACTCCACCAGCTCCATACGTTTCTTGTTTCACAAAAATCCGACTTAAAATGAATCATGTACATTCAGTTGAAGTTCAAATCGCCAAATTGCGAACTGCCGCGATGTTTCAGGTTCGTTTTGGTTATAATTATAAATTATAAGTTCGAACGTTGTACTTTAAGTTATCGATATCGCCAAATCGATATATAAATCATTAAATAAATTAATTATTCGACAGCTAACAAAACGCACCATTACAGACTTCCCCCCTTAAAATAATTTCGTCCTCGAAATTGCTAAGTTAGAAAAATGCTACTAACTCTACTAACTATATTTAAAAATCCATTTTTTTATTTACCTCTAAATTTCAGTTTCGACTGGACTCATTTAATTTTAATTAATTTATTAATTCATTTTCGACCAACCAAAATTTTCAAAAATTCTAAAAATTTTCTAACACCTTAAATTTTCGAAAAAATTCGCCATAACCTCCTTTGTACGGCTCAATACGTCAAACCACAACTCGCCTCTCTAGGCCTCCTCCAATCCAAAAGGAAATCAAAATAGCCAAGCGGCTTGCCAATTCGGCTCATAAAATCCAAACTCATATATGATATAAACTTGTACCTTTTTGTTGGGCATTTAACTCTACCCCTTTCATCTGCTACCACTTCAACATATACCAATGTTATCCATTCCAACTGATCTCCAATCAGTTCATATCCAAATCGAATTTCATTCGAACTCTAATATCAAATTCCAAATTATTGACTTATCAATTTGGTTCCATTCTAGATTATCTCTAATCCAATTCAATTTTATTTAACTCGGTTCAAGTTAAATTTCAATTTATTTTTACCATCTCATTTTATTTAACTTCATTAGTTAAATTTTAATTCCAGAACTTAAGTTCCTGGGTTTCTTTCAAATCAATTTGAAATCATAATGCCAATTCAAAACCTTTGAATTTCTAAACAACTTGTTTTCTCAAAACAATTCAAAAACAAAACCTTTGGTAGAAATCCGTCACTTAGAACTCGAAAATGAACACCGATGATGTCTAGATTCATCATCAGAATCTATTTTCCAGCTATCGAAGTGAGTTCAATACTATATCATTTTAAATTTGAAAAACATTTTCAAAATCTACCAGGAACTTAAAATTTCCCTATTTTAAATTCCAAATATGATTTAAATTCATATTTAATTCAAACTATTTCATATATTACATTCATATGAATTCTGATTGGTCATTTATAACCATTTCACCCTTTTATAATCTTATTCGATTATAATAACAACCAACACAATCAATATACTATAATAATTTCAAGATATATATTTCTTCTATAAACAAATATATTTTGGGAAAAATTATTTCATTTACCCTCTTTCAAAACATACCATGACGGTTCATCGTATTCGAGTGTTTAGTAACCCTTATCGATACAGTGGATCAACTGATCGACCAGAATT
This sequence comes from Allium sativum, assembly GCA_030737875.1. Lineage (NCBI taxonomy): Eukaryota > Viridiplantae > Streptophyta > Magnoliopsida > Asparagales > Amaryllidaceae > Allium > Allium sativum. Next base: position 42,522,624 of record CM060916.1, read on the forward strand.
CATATGCCACTAAACCAATGAGTCTCCACAATATAAATCACTTTATATTAACAAATACGCACTCGTATATATACATTCAAATTCAGTCTAGGATATTACTAATCCCATCTCTACTGAATTACGCCATAGAGCCAAGGTAAATCTTAACCTAAGCTCTGATACCAACTGTAGCGGCAGGAAATTTTCGACTCCTCGAGAGTCGAAAATTCCGAGACGTTAGTGAAAGAAAGTAGAGGGTGAGGAAGAAAAGATAGAACTAATAGAATAGAAGAAGAAGAAGAAGAACTTACATCATCAGAGTAAACACGAATCTCACAGCGGAACGAATAAAATATAACATAGCTTTGAAATACAAATCAGTACTCGTATATACATACCATTTCAAAGTACAACACTTAACAACACAGCGGAATAATAATAGCTATAATCCTGAAGTCTCCTGCTTCAAGCTCTCCAAGTGTATCTGTAAAATCCCAACTACTTGACTGCCCGTACAAATTTAGGCACCCAAGAGTTTAGGGAAAAAAACAAAATAAACTCCGGGTCAGTCATGGGATTGGTGTGAATAAAACTCCAACACTTGGTTAAATAAAGGATATCTTTCTGATATTATAATAATGTCTAAATACAAATAGATATCAATCTAGCAGAACGCTTGCATCTCACGTTCCACATTCATAGTATACAAATAAAACCGTAAGCGCTTATTGGAGATTGGATTCCAACAGACAAGGTATGGGAGCACCTTCCGATCAGTGTACTCCAGAGGAGATACACTAGGGTTCAACAAGAACGTCTTGCAACCCGGCCACACATGACCGTCCACTCATTTAGCTTGAGTGTGACGAATATATTATCGCCCATGGTTGGGATCAGCCACCATCCTTCCCGATAAGGGACATCATTGAAATAGATTATAAAGAAGTACAATTGAATATTCTCTAGATGGTGATAATACACCCTGCTTGGTTATGGCCCAAATAGCCATGCTGCCTAGCCCAACTTCTATTATTTCCCAGTGGTGAGGTTTGAGGTCATGTTTATCACTTTGACAGATTATTGCTTCAATTACTTTGAATGCCACATCGTCATACCCGCCAAATCATTATCGATTTCTCAAGGCATCACGGGTATAAAAGCTAAGAGAAACGAATTTCTCCGCCACCCAACGTAATACGTTTGAAGAGATCAACATATATGATTCATTAAGAATACTTTGTCAGACACTCGTCCATATACGTTGTCCTGGGACTGAACAAACCGAAAGCACTATTCAGTGAATCCATCCTACCTAGGCTTTTCACAATAGCCCTTGCACTTCACTCCGTCTTTAATTATCTTCAGCGTACTTGATTCGCAACGCTTATGCTAATACGGAGTGGTTCTTCGGATAATAATCCAACCGGTCTCTCCATATTTACAACGTAAATATGGTCAAAACTTTGATAGTCTGTGATTCAACTATCAAATGAAAACATGTCGGTGTACAAACAACGATCTTATTTCCAAATGGAAATTCGATCGATCAATCATCATATACATATATATGTTCATATTTCCTTATTTCATATAATTAGAAAATATCTGTTATTAATCATTGGAAAGCATTTCCATAGCTTATTTTCACATCACTATTATTTCGCAACTATCAGTCCCTAACTGTAACTAGTATGAGAACAATTCTCTAAGTATCAATCCGGAAGGTCGAAACCAACATCAGATCGTCACTTAGAAAACCGTTCAACTTACCCTCTCCAGTCAGTTTCTGAATTTTCTTAACTCTATTTCTTAAATTCTTATCATGAAAACATTTCATTTTCTATGTTTAGAAAACATATCTGACTATATTTGGAAAACGTTTCCAAAACTCATTTACGGATTTCCAATGAACGTTGTATAAAACATCGTTACGCTTAATCCATTTATCGCTTATTACTTAACTATATTTCAAATCAACCTTTTCTATCGAACCACAACTATTCCTTTGTCAATTCTGAAGTCAATCAAGTTGGGGTATAATTACCTCTCAGACCATAATTGAACAACGTCCTTTACTGTGAAATAGATGATGCTCATCACTCACTTTTTCCAATCATCTATTTACGCAAATTCTCGGATTCAGGTTACGAATCCACTTCTTATGTGACAGCGTTTGATTATAACTATAACGTTATAATTCCTACTTCTGCAATATCTCCTAAATTATAACTTTTTCTCCTAACTCGAATAATTTAACAGACACCTAATTTCTAAATCAATAACTAAATCTTGATCTAAACCCTGGAAAGTAAATAGTACTTTCCCGAATTCGCTATAATCGAATTCGACGTATAACTCTCTTTCGAGTAATCTCTATTTGATTAACCCTTCTTCGAATAACCTATATTCGATTATCTCTCTTCGAATAACTCATATTCGAAATCTCTCTCTTTCGAATAAACAATATTCGATCTCTTTCTTTCGAATATGCTATATTCGAAAATCTCCTTTCGATTTACTAATCGATAACTCCTTTCGATCAAACTAAAATCGATAACTCCTTTAACTCTATTCGAATAACTAATATTCGACTAACTCCTTTTGATCAACTCATTTGATTAACTCCTTCGAATAACAAATTCGAATAACTTACCTTCGAATAACCAATATTCAATTTACTCTAACTCGATTAACTTAATCCTAATCGATTTACTCCATTTCGATTCAACTTAATTCAAATCGATTAACTTAACTCAAATTGATTAACTCCTTTCAAATAACTAAATTCGATTTAACTCTTCTCGAATAACTACATTCGATTAACTCAAATTGAATAACTAATATTCAATTAACTCTTCGACTAACTCCTTTGGATTAACTAACTTCGACTAACTCCTTTGGATTAACTAACTTCGAATAACTCCTTTGGATTAACTAACTTCGAATAACTAATATTCGAAAACTACTCTTCGAATAAATAATATTCGGTAATTCTTCAAATGAATAACATTTGATTTCTCCACTCGAATAAACAATATTCGGTTACTCTTTCCTCGAATACACTATATTCTATAACTCTACTTCGAATAAGTGATATTCAGCAACTCTACTTGATTAACTCCACTTGGATAACTCTAACTGGTCAACTCTAACTGGTCAACTTTAACTGGTCAACTCTAACTGTTTATCTTTAACTGGTTAACTCAAATGGTTTAACTTAACTGGTTAACTCAAATGGTTTAACCTAACTTGATTTACTTGTCTCGATTAACTGAACTAATCCACTTAGTTTAACTTAGTTAATTCACTTTGATTAACTCTAACCGATTTACTTAGTTTAACTCAGCTAATTCACTTTGATTAACCCAACTAATTTACTCCGATGAACCAATTAGTTTAACTTGACTAATTCACTTAGTTTGACACAACTAATTCACTTTGATTTACCAATTAGTTTAACTTAACTAAGTCACTTAGTTTGACGCAACTAATTCACTTTGATTTACCAATTAGTTTAACTTAGCTAATTCACTTCGATTAACCGCTTAGTTTATCTTAACTAATTTACTTTGGTTAACTTAACCAATTACTTTGATTAACTCGACTAACTTGCTTTGGTTAACCTAACAAATTACTTTGTTTAACTCTATTCGAATAACTAATTCGAACCACTCTAATGTGTTTAACTCTATTCAAATATCTAATTCGAATAACTCATTTCGAATAACTAAATTCGATTAACTCCTTTTATTAACGTTTGTTCATTTCAACAGATTTCCTTTTTACAACGTTTATCCATTGATAAAGATTTACTTTTTACAACGTTTATCCAATTATAAAGATTTACTTTTAGTAACAGTTCTTCACTTTATAAATGTCCTTTTAATAACGTTTCTACTTCTCTATATAAGTCCAGACTTATATATATTCCACTTATCAACGATAAATAATTTATTTAATTTATAAAACATTATTTATAAATTAATCTACTTCAATTTATCTATTTAAAACAGATTTCCTATTTAATATCTCATTTAAATCCATATCGTGTTATACCGTGTGCGAAGCACGTGTTTAAATCTATCCTTGTATAATTCTATTTATTTTCCGAACAAGTGTTCCTTTATTTATTCCCTAAATAAATATTCCTTTATCCCATTTATTTATAATCTAAATAAATGTTCGTTTATTTATTTCCTAAATAAATAAATGTTTTCATTTTATAAAATCCTATCGATTTTATAAATAAGATTTATTTTCAATATAAAGATTGAAAATTCCCTTTTTACATTCTAGTATCACCTACGGTGTTTAACGTGTCGTATAACAATGATCGGTATCATTCAAACATATGAAATCAATAACAGATTTCATAACACATCATATATCACAATATATGAAAAACGGTAAAATAAATGTTGAGGAATCCAGTCGAATTCCTCCAACCTGTTTCCCTGCATCACAGATGTTAGACAATATAGATAACATCACTTTCAGTTCCATATGATGTATTCTGTTAAACAGAATCAATATAGAAATTTAACTAACTGACTAGCAGTTCAATCAAACAATCAACACACAGTCAAACAGACAATTTTAACAGTTCTAACAATACAACATGAAATTATAAACTGTTCAGAGTTAGTGAGATTTACTCACATTGTCGATCATCGTTAAAGAACGATAATCGATTGTCGATTCTGATCCGACAATTTATTTTGATATAAATTGTAAACAGCTCCAATCATTCTAGTATGGTTCCGTGTTGTAGCATTCGTCTGTGTGATCCTATCGGATCCCGTTTTACTTTATGATCCGGCCCAATTCCCTTTTGAAACCAGACCCGCACCACCTTTTTACCACAGCCTTCTCCTCCCTTTGTCAAACGAGCATCCCAACTCCAGAAAAAACTCAACTCTGCTGACCGACGTTTAACCATCCCTCACCACCTTCTCCGTCCACCTTTTCCGACTGCCACCTAAAATTCAAACACAACAAATGTCCTGTTACGCTCCAACAAAACAATCGCAGCCAACTCAATTGCTTCTTCCTTCGTATATTTAAAAACCCCACCGCCTGTACAAAATATACTACACAATGAAATCCATAGAACCCATCAAATTATCCACTAGCATCTCGTCTACACTCAAAAACTTCCAACCATTTGCCGTTCTTTCACCCACTCCTCTCCCATGCTCACGCTTCCTTCCAGTACTTCTTAACAGCCCACCCTCGCATAGCTTTGCTCCGCAAACCCCCCTAGCCTCGCTGATCTTATTTCCCCCGAACAGGAAAAGCACGGAATCGAAGAAAAAGCATATGAGGATGAAGAGAAAAGCAGCATGAATCCCAGTATATTTATCTGGGAATTTATATATTAACGTTTGATTTTAGGTTGAATTTAGGAGGATCAAACTTTTATTTGAAGAGAGGATTTGGTGGCGGCTGAACAAATGGAGACATGGCCCTTGTTTGATCAGTGAATGGAACAAATTAGGTTTTTCATTTGAGTTTATTTGATTTTAGAAAGATCGAAAATGCTTACTGAAGAAAACAAATCACTGGCGGCTTAAGAGATGTTATATACGGGTTTGATATTTTTGTGTGTGGCTCTAAACGATGATGATAATTTGTATAAGGGAAGGCTTTGGTTTTCTGTGTTAGAAAAGGGGTTGAGCATGGAGAGTTAAGCACCAGAGAAAACAAGGATATACATACTTTGATCGACGTGGATGATGGGTCTCCATGTTCGCCGAAAATAAAAGAGTCCGGCTGAGAATAATGGCAACGTGGTGTTGTTTAGGTCTAGTAAAGTTAGGATATTTTGCTTATTTTATTTATAGATAATTATTTAAACCATCATCTAATCTATAAATTAATATAGTTACGTAACGCTACAGACAGAAATAAAAACACCATCGTGACGAGCGAGGTGTCCCGACTCCAGAAATATAATAATATCGGTAGGTGGACTCATATTTTGAAACTTCAAAATATTGTTTTTAGGGTGCAAAATACTCCAAATAAAAAGTTGCTAATTAAATTAATTAAAAATTACATTAAAATTCTAAAAATTAAATTATCGCTATTTCCCAAAAGGACCTTGTTTAAATTCAAGCCCGATCTCTAATTATATCGAATAAACCGATACGGTCGATAAACGATTCTAAAGCGACTGTTTCAAAATTTGATTTGGACATATCTCAAAATATACACGACGAAATCCAGATTTTTCTCTTCCACTAGAAAGATATACTCCACCAGCTCCGTACGTTTCTTCTTTCACAGAAATCCGGCTTAAAATGAATCATGTACATTCAGTTGAAGTTCAAATCGCCAAATTGCGAACTGCCGCGACGTTTCAGGTTCGTTTTGGTTATAATTATAAATTATAAGTTCGAACGTTGTACTTTAAGTTATCGATATCGCCAAATCGATATATAAATCATTAAATAAATTAATTATTCGACAGCTAACAAAACGCGCCATTACATGAAGAAACAACAGAACTTAATTATTTAATCAAATTACTGCAGAATCATTTATATAATTGAGCAAGTATGTACATTTTTTCATTTGACATGGCAATTGCATGATCATTGAGAATTACAGAATACGCAGGATCCGGAAAATACCTATTATATATGCACTTTTACTAAATTTACATTTATTATACAAGTCCAAGTTCTTGAGCGATACAAGTTCAAAAATATAAAGCAAAAGAAAGAAAATCAACATCAACTTCTTCATGTTTTTCCTTTCTTTGTGCCGAACCAGTGAATCCAACACGATCTGTAGTGATCTGCGGATAAGAAAAAGAAAAAAGACAAGAAACCCATTAAAAAGGGTAATTTCACAATAAGTAATAAACAGCTAGAAAAGACAATGCATAATGGAAGAAAATGAGAGTACAATGCATATGGAGAATTCACTGTCTCCATAAAAATCCGAACAGAAAATCTATAGTACAGCTACAAGAAAGAAAAAAAGAGATTGAAAATGAGACAGCTAAGAAATACACATCAAGATCAGATGAAAAGAAAATAGAAAGGAAGTAACAGATAAGAAAAATGGTTAGGGTACAGCTAAGTAAAGAAGAAAAATAAACAATACAAATGTATGTATATTTTATCAGAGCTACTAATCAAACCTACATGAGTCTAGGATATATTCAATTGTACAGCCTTCATAGATAAACAGTGAAGAAATCAAAGTCTAAGAACAGCTAGGAAGCAATCTAAGCAAATGATTTGATGGACAGCTTATCTAAATAATGTATGAACATATTTATACAATAAAATCCATAGACAATGACCAACTATATACACATGATCGAATCCAGATAAAAATACATACGGATGATTTAACAAGACAGTGGACAACATAGGGAATGATCATCGACAAGCCAAACCAATGCAGGGAAACTGATATATATCAATATACCCAAAAATCTTTATCAAGCAGTAAAGGCACATGGATGAACAGTGTTCTTTGTATATTTAAAAATCCAAACTCAAAATCTAACATACAGTTTTTGATTTAAACAACTCATGGTAGCAATACAAGATTCGATCACTATTGTACAGTCCTATACTAAAATCAACCAGATTTTTCTATTTAAATATCACGCAACCCATCGATTACCATCACCAGTAACATCAAAAAAACCCAATGCCTAAGGATTTCAGCTAGATTACCTAGTTAAGCTAATGATGGACGTTGTTCCTACCCAAACAAAAATCGCTACTATAAATAACAGTCACGGAATGGTGTTTCATACGTCCAAACCCACACAAACAAAAACAGACAACCAAAGAAGAAAAACCCAATTCGAAAATCAGAGAAAATCAAAACCCGAAATTAAATTGGGAAAAATATACTTAGCTTTCGGGTTGGGTTAATCCCTGTTGAAATCGTTCACGATGAGGTCTCGGGTTGGCTGCAGTAGAGACCCAGGGGTTGATTGCGATGCCGCAGTGGTGGATTGGAGGAGCTCGAAGGGGTGCGATGCCATGATGGTTGGAGGAATTGGGAATTTAGGGTTTCGGTTTCGATTTAATTTTTGTGGCGGCTTGAATGAATGAAGAAGGAACGATGGGTTAGGGTTTAAATGGGAAGCGGGTCGGGTCCTTTTAGTTGGGCCGGTAATCAAGAGGTAAGCCCACTTTAAAATTAAATATATAATCCATGTTTTAATTTAATTAATTTATAAAGTTCGTAATACGTTTTCTCACTCATACGACCCCGGATTCAGGCACGGTCAGTTGCGTTGGAACCGTGGAGATGGGTACTTCGAGATGGAACGGAGCAAATTCGGATCTGAAGTGACTGGAATTTCTATTCGAATTAAATGTCGGTTTAATTCGACAAAAACCAGACTGTTGACTGACAAATCAAATACAGGTGAGTTAAACTCACTCAGCCTCCTCGTTTATATTTTATATAAACTGGGTATTTTATTTTGCGTGTTCTGATTGTTAATGGTTGATTGTTAGGTATATATACTGTTGATCATCGATTGTTTAAATTTAGAAAATACCTACCGTTGGGGATGACCCATAACAAAGTAACTCCTTGGATTGATCACGTTTATAAACGTGTTTGGAAATTATTGGAATTGTTTGAATTGGATGTTAGTTGATTTGATAATTGGTAGTAAAAGGCCAAATGTGATATTTTAACGTCATTCGACTCGTCAGGTGAATTGATGTATTTTTAAAAGTTATAAATTCATTTATAACTGAATTAAAGTTTTCGAATTATTTTGTATGGGATTTTAAATTGGGAATTCACAAATAAATATTTTTAATCGAGCTAGTAAGAGAATTTAATTAAATGTTTAGATCAGTTGGGAAGCAGAACTCAAGAATTTTCCATGGATTGGCAAAAAGGAAATAATTGTTTCCAAACAATTAAAAAGTGACTTTAATTAATTTAAGAAAGGGAAATGACAATTGGAATTCAGTTAATAGTTAACTGATGTGTATGGTTGGTAAAATTCACCATTTCGAATAAAATGGACGAGGGAAATAAATATCGGTTTAGATATTCGTTAAAAGTTTAACGAATAGTGTTGGATATTAGTTAATCTTTGATTAACTATAATCTAAAGGAATAATTGAATTGGTTATTGTGAATAACCTGGATTATTATTGAGTAATCGTGTAAACATGATAATAATGCTATATTTGGTTAAGATTAAAGTTAACTATATTTTAATGTAGTAGATGTCAAAGCAAATTTACTCTTTAATTTAAAATGATTTGAAGTAGTAAAGTAAATTTAATGCCAAGTAAGAATTTTAATAAGGGGATTTGTAAATCCAAGTTTCAAACAAGATTTGATAAATGGGAATCAAATTATCAAGTGATTAACTGACGATGAGGTTTAGCCAAAGAGACGATAAGGGTTTGTTATAGAATGTCCAAGCAAATGGAATCAAATCATTCGACGAAGAATTTCCATTATAAATCAAAAAGAGTTCATAAGTGAAAGAATACCCGAAGATTAAGTGGTGTTTTAAAGGGATGTTTACTTAAATAAAGAATTAAGTAAAAGATCTTGAACGAAGTTTCAAATATAAGGAATGGTTTTAAAAACCCAGATTTGAAACCCAAAGGGGAAATGGTATTTTCATGTTAATAGGTCGAACTGGTATTATTCTGAGGTAAGAACGGGTTGACCAAGGCCTGAGAGGTAACTAAAATACCCTAACTTGGTTGGCTTCACTATTATCAAGGAATAGTATTAGTTTAGATCGAGTGAAGTGTTGAAATGGGTTTTATCCTATACTAGAATATCAAACTCTGATGCAAGGGTTTGGAAATTAAATAATAGTACGATATGGGTTCAAAAGAAATAAGCATGTTGTTTTCAAATTATAGTAACATCGGTTAGTCAATTAGAACTGATCAAATATAGTTAGAAATAGCCAAACAAAGTTATCTAGGGAAGTTTCCATTGCGTACGACTGCTAGCGTAATTCGCAGGGCTGCAGACATCCTACGGTGGTCGGATGTTTCCTGAGGGAATCAGGCGTAACAATTGTGATCGCTGCGATCTAGAGTCAAGCAAATGGAGTTAAGTCAAATATTGATGAACCGGATAAGAGTAATCACGTCAAGTTAATCGAGTTAAATAAGTCGAGTGAGTTAAGTTAACCAATCAAAGTAATTCAAGCAGAGTTAATCAGAGAAAAGTTGTTTTATATCGTTAAGTATATTTTAAAGTGATCGAGTTGTGTCAAGTGTTGTATTCACACTATTGATATTCGATAGTTAAAACACCAACTATGGAAGTTTGACCAATACGATTGTTGGTATGGAAAGACCGGGATCAAATTATATTCGAATACCATTACGACCAACAAATACGTGATGAGATCGGAAGAAGATCGAGATGGAGCATTGAAGACCATAGATCTTCATTAAGCGAAAGGACCACTTACAATCTCTGATTCGCGCCAGATATATACTGGGGTTCTGTCGTGGTTGGGATCTGTGGATTGCAAGGGCTAGCGCTACTGATCCATGGGGTGATTCCTATTTTGGATGCAGTTGGAGAGTGCCTTCGGTTCATCCTGTTCCTGGATGACTTGTATGGACGGATGTCTGACAGAGTATTTCCAAAAGGATTTACATGCATTGATTTCTCCAAACGTACCATAGTTGATGGCAGAGAAATAGTTATTCTCTAGCCAGATAGCTAGAGTATGTTTGTGGACGTCAATCAAGTGTGATCTGGCGGATCTGACAATGTGGCATTCAAAGTGTGTGATAACCAGATGTGTTCTGACCTCAAGCCTCATCAACCGGGAGATGACAAAAATCGGGCAGGCATCATGGCTATGTGGGTCGCTATAGTGGTATCAGAGCTATTGGTTTAAAGATAACCTTGGCTCTGTGGTGTGACTCAATAGAGATGGGGTTAGCAATACCCTAGATTGAGTATGTGTGTGTGTATATATACGAGTGAACGTATTTGTAGATTTTATAAAAATTTGTTTTATATTGTGGAGATTTATTGGTTGGGTTGTTTATGAGTTCTGGTCGATCAGTTTGATCCACTGTATCGATAGGGGTTTCTAAACACTCAAGTACGATAAACCGACGCAGTATGTTTTGAAAGAGGGTAAATGAAATAATTTTACCCAAGGTATGTCTTTATATAAGAAAAAGGATTTTTTCTATATTACAGTGATGTGAGATGTTTGTTCGTTCTGATAAATTAATTTGAAATCAAATTTGGAATATGAAATAAAATTGAATTGAGTAGGAAATCAATTCGTCGATTGAATAAAATATGAGAAATGAAACTGAGTATGGTTGAGAAAAATCAATTTAAGAATAAATTCAAGAGAGTGTATTCAAATAAATTGGTATGGATTGGGATAGGGTGGGTTGCCATTTGAGTTTTGATTTTTCTTTCTGAAGAAGTTGAGGCCCAGAGTGATAGTGTGGTCGTACCAATCGAGCCATGCAGAGAAAGTGCTAGCAGAATTTTAGAAAATTTTTAGGGTTCGAATTTATTTTGAATTTAATTCAAAGGAAACGATTTTAAAATAATTCGACTCGAAATTTCCTTCGTACTTTGCAATTTCGAGGACGAAATTATTTTAAGGGGGGAAGAATGTAACGTCCCGGATTTCTCGGCCATTTAAATTCGAATATTCAAATGAGTTCATATATTATATTGGGATTATAATAGATTTTTAATCGAATAGAGTTCGAATATCTATATATAAATTAAAACGAGCTCGAAACCTTTTATATTTATATATACATCAAACCGTACATCCCTTGCCGCCTATATCCGAACTAGATAGTAGCATATTTTAATTTTCCTTGCATGTGCAGTGACCTAGTACAAGTTATTTACATGTACCATATTTAGTAATTTTATATTGCTTATTTGGTTATGTAACACGTATGCTTTAGTTTTGCAAGTCAGCTCTTTTGGATAAGTAGTTAACTTGGTTTACAATATTTCTTACAAAATTTTTATGTCATTATACTCTTGTACAAGGAATTTATTCTAACATAAAGAAACAACAGAACTTAATTATTTAATCAAATTACTGCAAAAACATTTATATAATTGAGCAAGTATGTACATTTTTTTCATTTGACATGGAAATTGCATGATCATTGAGAATTACTGAATACGCAGGATCCGGAAAGTACCAATTATATATGCACTTTTACTAAATTTACATTTATTATACAAGTCCAAGTACTTGAGCGATACAAGTTCAAAAATATAAAGCAAAAGAAAGAAAATCAACATCAACTTCTTCATGTTTTTCCTTTCTTTGTGCCGAACCAGTGAATCCAACTCGATCTGTAGTGATCTGCGGATAAGAAAAAAAACCCATTAAAAAGGGTAATTACACAATAAGTAATAAACAGCTAGAAAAGACAATTCATAATGGAAGAAAATGAGAGTACAATGCATATGGAGAATTCACTGTCTCCATAAAAATCCGAACAGAAAATCTATAGTACAGCTACAAGAAAAAAAAAAGAGATTGAAAATGAGACAGCTAAGAAATACACATCAAGATCAGATGAAAAGAAAATAGAAAGGAAGTAACAGATAAGAAAAATGGTTAGGGTACAGCTAAGTAAAGAAGAAAAGAAAGAAGAAAAATAAACAATACAACTGTATGTATATTTTATCAGAGCTACTAATCAAACCTACATGAGTCTAGGATATATTCAATTGTACAGCCTTCATAGCTAAACAGTGAAGAAACCAAAGTCTAAGAACAGCTAGGAAGCAATCTAAGCAAAAGATTTGATGGACAGCTTATCTAAATAATGTATGAACATATTTATGCAATAAAATCCATAGACAATGACCAACTATATACACATGATCGAATCCAAATAAAAATACATACGGATGATTTAACAAGACAGTGGACAGCATAGGGAATAATCATCGACAAGCCAAACCAATGCAGGGAAACTGATATATATCAATATACCCAAAAATCTTTATCAAGTAGTAAAGGCACATGGATGAACAGTGTTCTTTGTATATTTAAAAATCCAAACTCAAAATTTAACATACAGTTTTTGATTTAAACAACTCATGGCAGCAATACAAGATTCGATCACTATTGTACAGTCCTAAACTAAAATCAACCAGATTTTTCTGTTTAAATACCACGCAACCCATCGATTACCACCACCAGTAACATCAAAAAAACCCAATGCCTAAGGATTTCAGCTAGATTACCTAGTTAAGCTAATGATGGACGTTGTTCCTACCCAAACAAAAATCGCTACTATAAATAAGGGTCACGGAATGGTGTTTCATACGTCCAAACCCACACAAACAAAAACAGACAACCAAAGAAGAAAAACCCAATTCGAAAATCAGAGAAAATCAAAACCCGAAATTAAATTGGGAAAAATATACTTAGCTTTCGGGTTGGGTTAATCCCTGTTGAAATCGTTCACGATGAGGTCTCGGGTTGGCTGCAGTAGAGACCCAGGGGTTGATTGCGACGCCGTAGTGGTGGATTGGAGGAGCTCGAAGGGGTGCGACGCCGTGATGGTTGGAGGAATTGGGAATTTAGGGTTTCGGTTTCGATTTAATTTTTGTGGCGGCTTGAATGAATGAAGAAGGAACGATGGGTTAGGGTTTAAATGGGAAGCGGGTCGGGTCCTTTTAGTTGGGCCGGTAATCAAGAGGTAAGCCCACTTTAAAATTAAATATATAATCCATGTTTTAATTTAATTAATTTATAAAGTTCGTAATACGTTTTCTCACTCATACGACCCCGGATTCAGGCACGGTCAGTTGCGTTGGAACAGTGGAGATGGGTACTTCGAGATGGAACGGAGCAAATTCGGATCTGAAGTGACTGGAATTTCTGTTCGAATTAAATGTCAGTTTAATTCGACAAAAACCAGACTGTTGACTGACAAATCAAATACAAGTGAGTTAAACTCACTCAGCCTCCTCGTTTATATTTTATATAAACTGGGTATTTTATTTTGCGTGTTCTGATTGTTAATGGTTGACTGTTAGTTATATATACTGTTGATCATCGATTGTTTAAATTTAGAAAATAACTACCGTTGGGGATGACCCATAACAAAGTAACTCCTTGGATTGATCACGTTTATAAACGTGTTTGGAAATTATTGGAATTGTTTGAATTGGATGTTAGTTGATTTGATAATTGGCAGTAAAAGGTCAAATGTGAGATTTTAACGTCATTCGACCCGTCAGGTGAATTGATGTATTTTTAGAAGTTATAAATTCATTTATAACTGAATTAAAGTTTTCAAATTATTTTGTATGGGATTTTAAATTGGGAATTCAAAAATAAATATTTTTAATCGAGTTAGTAACAGAATTTAATTAAATGATTTAGATTAGTTGGGAAGCAGAACTGAAGAATTTTCCATGGATTGCCAAAAAGAAAATACTTGTTTCCAAACAATTAAAAAGTGACTTTAATTAATTAAGTTAAGTAATTAATTTAAGAAAGGGGAAATGACAATTGGAATTCAGTTAATAGTTAACTGATGTGTATGGTTGGTAAAATTCACCATTTCGAGTAAAATGGACGAGGGAAATAAATATCGGTTTAGATATTCGTTAAAAGTTTAACGAATAGTGTTGGATATTAGTTATTCTTTGATTAACTATAATCTAAAGGAATAATTGAATTGGTTATTGTGAATAACCTGGATTATTATTGAGTAATCGTGTAAACATGTTAATAATGCTATATTTGGTTAAGATTAAAGTTAACTATACTTTAATGTAGTAGATGTCAAAGCAAATTTACTCTTTAATTTAAAATGATTTGAAGTAGTAAAGTCAATTTAATGCCAAGTAAGAATTTTAATAAGGGGATTTGTAAATCCAAGTTTCAAACAAGATTTGATAAATGGGAATCAAATTATCAAGTGATTAACTGATGATGAGGTTTAGCCAAAGAGACGATAAGGGTTTGTTATAGAATGTCCAAGCAAATGGAATCAAATCATTCGACGAAGAATTTCCATTATAAATCAAAAAGAGTTCATAAGTGAAAGAATACCCGAAGATTAAGTGGTGTTTTAAAGGGATGTTTACTTAAACAAAGAATTAAGTAAAAGATCTTGAATGAAGTTTCAAATATAAGGAATGGTTTTAAAAACCCAGATTTGAAACCCAAAGGGGAAATGGTATTTTCATGTTAATAGGTCGAACTGGTAATATTCTGAGGTAAGAACGGGTCGACCAAGGGCTGAGAGGTAACTAAAATACCCCAACTTGGTTGGCTTCACTATTATCAAGGAATAGTATTAGTTTAGATCGAGTGAAGTGTTGAAATGGGTTTTATCCTATACTAGAATATCAAACTCTGATGCAAGGGTTTGGAAATTAAATAATAGTACGATATGGGTTCAAAAGAAATAAGCATGTTGTTTTCAAATTATAGTAACATCGGTTAGTCAATTAGAACTAATCAAATATAGTTAGAAATAGCCAAACAAAGTTATCTAGGGAAGTTTCCATTGCGTACGACTACTAGCGTAATTCGCAGGGCGGTAGACAGCCTACGGCGGTCAGATGTTTCCTGAGGTAATCAGGCGTAACCATTGTGATCGTTGCGATCTAGAGTCGAGCAAATGGAGTTAAGTCAAATATAGATGAACCGAATAAGAGTAATCACGTCAAGTTAATCGAGTTAAATAAGTCGAGTGAGTTAAGTTAACCAATCAAAGTAATTCAAGCAGAGTTAATCAGAGAAAAGTTGTTTTATATCGTAAAGTATATTTTAAAGTGGTCGAGTTGTGTCAAGTGTTGTATTCACACTATTGATATTCGATAGTTAAAACACCAACTATGGAAGTTTGACCAATACGATTGTTGGTAGGGAAAGACCGGGATCGAATTATATTCGAATACCATTACGACCAACAAATACGTGAAGAGATCGGAAGATGATCGAGATGGAGCATTGAAGACCATAGATCTTCATTAAGCGGAAGGACCAATTACAATCTCTGATTCGCGCAAGAGATATACTGGGGTTCTGTCGTGGTTGGGATCTGTGGATTGCAAGGGCTAGCGCTACTGATCCATGGGGTGATTCCTATTTTGGATGCAGTAGGAGAGTACCTTCGGTTCATCCTATTCCTGGATGACTTGTATGGACGGATGTCTGACAGAGTATTTCCAAAAGGATTTACATGCGTTGATTTCTCCAAGCGTACCATAGTTGATGGCGGAGAAATAGTTATTCTCTAGCCAGATAGCTAGAGTACGTTTGTGGACGTCAATCAAGTGTGATCTGGTGGATCTGACAATGTGGCATTCAAAGTGTGTGATGACCAGATGTGTTCTGACCTCAAGCCTCATCAACCGGGAAATGACAAAAATCGGGCAGGCAGCATGGCTATGTGGGTCGCTACAGTGGTATCAGAGCTATTGGTTTAAAGATAACCTTGGCTCTGTGGTGTGACTCAATAGAGATGGGGTTAGCAATACCCTAGATTGAGTATGTGTGTGTGTATATATACGAGTGAACGTATTTGTAGATTTTATAAAAATTTGTTTTATATTGTGGAGATTTATTGGTTGGGTTGTTTATGAGTTCTGGTCGATCAGTTTGATCCACTGTATCGATAGGGGTTTCTAAACACTCAAGTACGATAAACCGACGCAGTATGTTTTGAAAGAGGGTAAATGAAATAATTTTACCCAAGGTATATCTTTATATAAGAAAAAGGATTTTTTTTCTATATTATAGTGATGTGAGATGTTTCTTTGTTCGTTCTGATAAATTAATTTGAAATCAAATTTGGAATATGAAATAAAATTGAATTGAGTAGGAAATCAATTCGTCGATTGAATAAAATATGAGAAATGAAACTGAGTATGGTTGAGAAAAATCAATTTAAGAATAAATTCAAGAGAGTGTATTCAAATAAATTGGTGTGGATTGGGATAGGGTGGGTTGCCATTTGAGTTTTGATTTTTCTTTCTGAAGAAGTTGAGGCCCAGAGTGATAGTGTGGTCGTACCAATCGAGCCATGCAGAGGAAGTGCTAGCAGAATTTTAGAAAATTTTTAGAGTTCGAATTTATTTTGAATTTAATTCAAAGGAAACGATTTTAAAATAATTCGATTCGAAATATCCTTCGTATTTTGCAATTTCGAGGACGAAATTATTTTAACGGGGGAAGAATGTACCGTCCCGGATTTCTCGGCAAATTTAAATTCGAATATTTAAATGAGTTCATATATTATATTGGGATTATAATAGATTTTTAATCGAATAGAGTTCGAATATCTATATATAAATTAAAACGAGCTCGAAACCTTTTTACTATTATATTTATATATACATCAAACCGTACATCCCTTGCCGCCTATATCCGAACTAGATAGTAGCATATTTTAATTTTCCTTGTATGTGCAGGGACCCAGTACAAGTTATTTACATGTACCATATTTAGTAATTTTATATTGCTTATTTGGTTATGTAACACGTATGCTTTAGTTTTGCAAGTCAGCTCTTTTGGATAAGTAGTTAACTTGGTTTACAATATTTCTTACAAAATTGTTATGTCATTATACTCTTGTACAAGGAATTTATTCTAACATAAAGAAACAACAGAACTTAATTATTTAATCAAATTACTGCAGAAACATTTATATAATTGAGCAAGTATGTACATTTTTTTCATTTGACATGGCAATTGCATGATCATTGAGAATTACAGAATACGCAGGATCCGGAAAATACCAATTATATATGCACTTTTACTAAATTTACATTTATTATACAAGTCCAAGTTCTTGAGCGATACAAGTTCAAAAATATAAAGCAAAAGAAAGAAAATCAACATCAACTTCTTCATGTTTTTCCTTTCTTTGCGCCGAACCAGTGAATCCAACTCGATCTGTAGTGATCTGCGGATAAGAAAAAAAACCCATTAAAAAGGGTAATTTCACAATAAGTAATAAACAGCTAGAAAAGACAATGCATAATGGAAGAAAATGAGAGTACAATGCATATGGAGAATTCACTGTCTCCATAAAAAATCCGAACAGAAAATCTATAGTACAGCTACAAGAAAAAAAAAGAGATTGAAAATGAGACAGCTAAGAAATACACATCAAGATCAGATGAAAAGAAAATAGAAAGGAAGTAACAGATAAGAAAAATGGTTTGGGTACAGCTAAGTAAAGAAGAAAAGAAAGAAGAAAAATAAACAATACAAATGTATGTATATTTTATCAGAGCTACTAATCAAACCTACATGAGTCTAGGATATATTCAATTGTACAGCCTTCATAGCTAAACAGTGAAGAAACCAAAGTCTAAGAACAGTTAGGAAGCAATCTAAGCAAAAGATTTGATGGACAGCTTATCTAAATAATGTATGAACATATTTATACAATAAAATCCATAGACAATGACCAACTATATACACATGATCGAATCCAGATAAAAATACATACGGATGATTTAACAAGACAGTGGACAGCATAGGGAATGATCATCGACAAGCCAAACCAATGCAGGGAAACTGATATATATCAATATACCCAAAAATCTTTATCAAGCAGTAAAGGCACATGGATGAACAGTGTTCTTTGTATATTTAAAAATCCAAACTCAAAATCTAACATACAGTTTTTGATTTAAACAACTCATGGCAGCAATACAAGATTCAATCACTATTGTACAGTCCTATACTAAAATCAACCAGATTTTTCTGTTTAAATATCACGCAACCCATCGATTACCATCACCAGTAACATCAAAAAAACCCAATGCCTAAGGATTTCAGCTAGATTACCTAGTTAAGCTAATGATGGACGTTGTTCCTACCCAAACAAAAATCGCTGCTATAAATAAGGGTCACAGAATGGTGTTTCATACGTCCAAACCCACACAAACAAAAACAGACAACCAAAGAAGAAAAACCCAATTCGAAAATCAGAGAAAATCAAAACCCGAAATTAAATTGGGAAAAATATACTTAGCTTTCGGGTTGGGTTAATCCCTGTTGAAATCGTTTACGATGAGGTCTCGGGTTGGCTGCAGTAGAGACCCAGGGGTTGATTGCGATGCCGTAGTGGTGGATTGGAGGAGCTCGAAGGGTTGCGACGCCATGATGGTTGGAGGAATTGGGAATTTAGGGTTTCGGTTTCGATTTAATTTTTGTGGCGGCTTGAATGAATGCAGAAGGAACGATGGGTTAGGGTTTAAATGGGAAGCGGGTCGGGTCCTTTTAGTTGGGCCGGTAATCAAGAGGTAAGCCCACTTTAAAATTAAATATATAATCCATGTTTTAATTTAATTAATTTATAAAGTTTGTAATACGTTTTCTCACTCATACGATCCCGGATTCAGGCACGGTCAGTTGCGTTGGAACCGTGGAGATGGGTACTTCGAGATGGAACGGAGCAAATTCGGATCTGAAGTGACTGGAATTTCTATTCGGATTAAATGTCAGTTTAATTCGGCAAAAACTAGACTGTTGACTGACAAATCAAATACAGGTGAGTTAAACTCACTCAGCCTCCTCGTTTATATTATATATAAACTAGGTATTTTATTTTGCGTGTTCTGATTGTTAATGGTTGATTGTTAGGTATATATACTGTTGATCATCGATTGTTTAAATTTAGAAAATACCTACCGTTGGGGATGACCCATAACAAAGTAACTCCTTGGATTGATCACGTTTATAAACGTGTTTGGAAATTATTGTAATTGTTTGAATTGGATGTTAGTTGATTTGATAATTGGCAGTAAAAGGCCAAATGTGAGATTTTAACGTCATTCGACCAGTTAGGTGAATTGATGTATTTTTAATAGTTATAAATTCATTTATAACTGAATTAAAGTTTTCAAATTATTTTATATGGGATTTTAAATTGGGAATTCACAAATAAATATTTTTAATCGAGTTAGTAAGAGAATTTAATTAAATGATTTAGATCAGTTGGGAAGTAGAACTCAAGAATTTTCCATGGATTGGCAAAAAGGAAATAATTGTTTCCAAACAATCAAAAAGTGACTTTAATTAATTAAGTTAAGTAATTAATTTAAGAAAGGGAAAATGACAATTGGAATTCAGTTAATAGTTAACTGATGTGTATGGTTGGTAAAATTCACCATTTCGAGTAAAATGGACGAGGGAAATAAATATCGGTTTAGATATTCGTTAAAAGTTTAACGAATAGTGTTGGATATTAGTTAATCTTTGATTAACTATAATCTAAAGGAATAATTGAATTGGTTATTGTGAATAACCTGGATTATTATTGAGTAATCGTGTAAACATGATAATAATGCTATATTTCGTTAAGATTAAAGTTAACTATATTTTAATGTAGTAGATGTCAAAGCAAATTTACTCTTTAATTTAAAATGATTTGAAGTAGTAAAGTCAATTTATTGCCAAGTAAGAATTTTAATAAGGGGATTTGTAAATCCAAGTTTCAAACAAGATTTGATAAATGGGAATCAAATTATCAAGTGATTAACTGACGATGAGGTTTAGCCAAAGAGACGATAAGGGTTTGTTATAGAATGTCCAAGCAAATGGAATCAAATCATTCGACGAAGAATTTCCATTATAAATCAAAAAGAGTTCATAAGTGAAAGAATACCCAAATATTAAGTGGTGTTTTAAAGGGATGCTTACTTAGATAAGGAATTAAGTAAAAGATCTTGAACGAAGTTTCAAATATAAGGAATGGTTTTAAAAACCCAGATTTGAAACCCAAAGGGGAAATGGTATTTTCATGTTAATAGGTCGAACTGGTATTATTCTGAGGTAAGAATGGGTCGACCAAGGTCTGAGAGGTAACTAAAATACCCCAACTTGGTTGGCTTCACTATTATCAAGGAATAGTATTAGTTTAGATCGAGTGAAGTGTTGAAATGGGTTTTATCCTATGCTAGAATATCAAACTCTGATGCAAGGGTTTGGAAATTAAATAATAGTACGATATGGGTTCAAAAGAAATAAGCATGTTGTTTTCAAATTATAGTAACATCGGTCAGTCAATTAGAACTGATCAAATATAGTTAGAAATAGCCAAACAAAGTTATCTAGGGAAGTTTCCATTGCGTACGACTGCTAGCGTAATTCGCAGGGCTGCAGACAGCCTACGGCGGTCGGATGTTTCCTGAGGGAATCAAGCGTAACCATTGTGATCGCTGCGATCTAGAGTCAAGCAAATGGAGCTAAGTCAAATATAAATGAACCTAATAAGAGTAATCACGTCAAGTTAATCGAGTTAAATAAGTCGAGTGAGTTAAGTTAACCAATCAAAGTAATTCAATCAGAGTTAATCAGAGAAAAGTTGTTTTATATCGTTAAGTATATTTTAAAGTGGTCGAGTTGTGTCAAGTGTTGTATTCACACTATTGATATTCGATAGTTAAAACACCAACTATGGAAGTTTGACCAATACGATTGTTGGTATGGAAAGACCGGGATCGAATTATATTCGAATACCATTACGACTAACAAATACGTGAAGAGATCGGAAGATGATCAAGATGGAGCATTGAAGACCATAAATCTTCATTAAGCGGATGGACCACTTACAATCTCTGATTCGTGCCAGAGATATACTGGGGTTCTGTCGTGGTTGGGATCTGTGGATTGCAAGGGCTAGCGCTACTGATCCATGGGGTGATTCCTATTTTGGATGCAGTAGGAGAGTACCTTCGGTTCATCCTGTTCCTGGATGACTTGTATGGACGGATGTCTGACAGAGTATTTCCAAAAGGATTTACATGCTTTGATTTCTCCAAACGTACCATAGTTGATGGCGGAGAAATAGTTATTCTCTAGCCAGATAGCTAGAGTATGTTTGTGGACGTCAATCAAGTGTGATCTGGCGGATCTGACAATGTGGCATTCAAAGTGTGTGATGACCAGATGTGTTCTGACCTCAAGCCTTATCAACCGGGAAATGACAAAAGTCGGGCAGGCAGCATGGCTATGTGGGTCGCTCCCATTAGGATGTATGATCACCTATCTAGAGAAATTCCTATTGCTTCTTAATCTTTGTTCGATGTTGTCCCTTATCGGGAGACGGTGGTTTGAGCCCAACCGTCGGTGATATACATTCGATACACTCAAGCGAAATGAGTGGTCGGTCATGTGAGGGCCGGGTTGCAAGACGTTCTTGTTGAACCCAGTGTATTCGCCTCTAGAGATACACGAGCGGCAGGTGGTCCCATACCTTGTCATGGTTGGAATCCAATCTCCAATAAGCACCCGCGGTTTTCGATTTTATATATACGTAGAGCGTGAGATGCAAGCGTTCTACTAGATTGATATTTACTTGTATTTAGACACTATTATAATATCAAACAAGATATTGATTTCAAAAACTGTTTGGGTTATCGTAAGGTAAAAACCGTCCGTATTTATGTGTGGATTTGGTCTTACGGTTATCTTTTATTTAGAAAGGATTTTAACTCTAAAATCAAGTTGTGTGATACCATTAATGCCATGCGAGTTTTTCTCACTCTGGTTCACCAGACTGACCCGGTGTTTTGTAAATGCTCGGGTTAGCCCGAGGTGTACAGGTTCAGGTTATCAGGTACTGCAAGGTCCAGAGACGAGCTGAAGATGTTCAGACGAATGATATTCCGCTGTGTGATTATATATATGATGACAGATTATTATAATTGTCCAGAGATGTTGATGTACTCTGCTGTTGTAAGTATTTTGAAAATTTTCAGTAAAGATTTATTTCTATATTATATTTTGTTCCGCTGCGATGTGAGGCTCTAATTCTGTGTGTTGTTCTTCTTCGTATTCTCCTATTCTAATATTTCTATCTTATCTTTCTCATCCTCCAACTTCTTTCTTCTAGCTTTCTGGAGATTCGATACTCGAGTGGGACACTATTTGTGTAAATGTCGATAATTCGAGTGTCGAATTTTCTGGGTCCCTACATTTGATTTGGACATAATTCCAAATCCAACCATTAGATTTCAAATTTCTAATATTCGTTAGAAAGCTCTTTTCGATACGAACCCAACGGTTCCGGTTTCAGGAGAATCCGACGGTCGGATCTCCCGTACTATCCGTTCGAAGTCAATGGTCGAAATTCGCGAACTACCGCGGCGCGGCGCGTTCTATTCAGGCCATTATATTATATGTATAATATATACTTCGTCGATTTCCTTTTAAAACTTATTTTATAAATCGTTTTAAATTCGTTTTTAAAACGATTTCAACTTCTTTTCAAATTCAAATCAAAATTGATCTTTTCCTTCTAAATTCATTTTAAATACATTTCAAATTGTTTTCAATTCAAATTGACTTCTAATTCAATTTCCGTTTGTTTTCAATTCAATTAGATTCAATTCGAATTCATTTTATATCCAATTCTGAAACACCCCACCTCCGTTAGGGTCACTCTCAAAGGGAATGCCCTAATTTTGGTGGAGGTTTATAAGTACAAGTCACAGATATACAAGACAGATATAAGAACACATATTTTTAAACAGCGGAAGAACAACAACAAACTTTTATTTCATAAAGTCAAATACGTGTTACAACAACATTCTTTCCAAAAACATAACACTTTCATAATCTGTCTTGAGTACATTATTTAAAGAAGCATAAATAAAACATGGATAAACTGCAAAAGCCCCATAGTGGATTGTCCAAAGCCATAGTTCAAAACAGGAAAGTCCAAGCAATACATTTCTCTTCTTCAAGCTGGATGTTGAGGTAGGTCAAGCTGCTGTGTTCCCTCCCTGAGGACCTGGGGGGAAACAGAAGAAAGAAGACGAAAGAAAAATAGAGTCAGACATAAAGCCTGAGTAAGTCTAGTACTATTTTGTCTATGAATAAAGAACTGGGTATGATAAGTAATAACAAGAAGTGGGCAAACACCATAACTTGGTTAAGTTGTCTAGGGTTGAATATACTATCGTACCCCATGTTTAATCTCTGAACCCGTATAAACTAGTTCCCAACTGGCACCCCAAAATCAGGGTGATGTGATCCATTCAATGATGATCGGCTCCTACTCGCATAGTTACATGTGTCTTACGGCCCCCGATGTTGTAGTTACCTATGCTGGTCCCACCATGGGGTGTATCAAGTCCCATGGCAGCGACCCGACACAACCTTGGAATGCACAGGTATGCTACTGGTGCCCAGTGCTTTATTTTTCTGCGCCGGAGTATGTGCACGCCCGCACCCCGTTAGAACCTACACTGCTACACCACCGCCGTCGCTTTGACCCCTTACAATCAGCCCAGTAATCGTGCCCCACCCTGCCTAGTTTCAGGGTATCCTGATACACCTTTTAGGGTTACTGCTGAAAAGGGTCCCCCGTTACTAGGTTTTCTATCTCTAGCCAACATGCTAAGTTGGTTAAGTGTTTCCTAACCTAACCCCACCAGTCAGTTTAGTTTAGCATGTTCCATTTTGATTAAGTCTTTAGTTCACTTAATCCTATCAATCCTGACTCAGCCTTAATTGTCTTATTAAGGCCCGGACCTCTCACATTAGACAGGTATTGTTGTGGCTGCCTGTTGCCGGTTGGTTCCGGGCAGTCTTACGCCACAACTCAGTCTAACCTCGGGTCCTTGCTGGGCTCCATGTTTAACCTCCCACATTGGATAGGTATTGCTGTGACTACTGGACAGCCGGGCGGTTCCGGGCAGGTTTACATCACAACTCAATCCAACCTCGGGTTAAACACATCGTATGTTCTACATTTACATATTTTGTCATTCTTCTTTGTTTCTTATATGTAAATATTTGCGGCCCATTATTAAGTTAATGGTGTAAAGGTTACACCAATCATGGGCCCAACCCATACTTGAATTTGGGCCCTTTTACTTTAGTTTTCATTCATTAAATTAATTTAGCCCAATGTTATTTACCCCCGTTTTTACACGTCCGTTTATGTATATTGGGCTTAGCCTTTTAAAGCCCAATTTAGCCATGCGAAAGGGGAGGCTTATGGCGTAATTACATACACAAAGAGGGGAAGGTGAGCGCATGAACTTGCATATGACGTTGGAAATACATACTAGAAACTGGTGTACTTGCATAGTGGTAACATAGGTGACATGAATCAAAGCATGTGAACTTGCATAGGTTTAACTGCAACATGAACCTATATTCTTATTTATGCATAATGTCAAACATAAGCATGGCATAAATATTTCTAGCATAAGCATGGCATGATGTCAAACATAAGCATGGCATAATATCAAACATAAGCATGGCATAGGTATAGTTAAATTTGTTCATGGCATAAATATAAGCAAGTCATGTTCATAAGGTTTCTACATGTTTACAAAGAGGATACTTTGTTACTAACACAAAAGCATAGTTCAACTTAATCATGATTTAAGTCTAATCACATAACGACGGTATAAACATACTTATGCATAAATATTCCTAAACATGGTGTTTGCTTTAAACTTGCAAAAAGGGATTTTTTTTGAGTCTAACCTAGCCATGTCTCACATATGTCATCATATAATTCTTTTAAACAAGATAGACTTAATCATGGATTTCAATTATGCCAAATATCATTCATAGCCTAGCCATATTCACAAGTTTTGCAAAAGCATGACTTAATACATGGATTATGGTGTCAAAATTCCAACATAGTTTCATATGAACTATAACAACCAAACTTGTCTCAATTACTTGCAAAATGATTTATGCACAAAAATAGACATCATGATGGCATAATAACAAAGCCCCAAACTTGCATGAAATTCCAATCAACTACATACATGTAGCTTCAACATAGGTCACATAATTTGCGCAATATTCCAAACGTATACTTGCATAGAACTACCGCATGTAGTTCTTTATAATGAATAACATAAATTTGCACAAATATGAATTACTTTATTATCCCAATTCAAGCATACAAATCAATACAGTTGTTTATTCATACCAAAGTAATACTCTACTTACAATGGTTGCGGCGAATTCTCTAATTAAGAGATATGATTCCCTTGTTGAATTGATTAGCTTTAGGTTGCTTGAATTGCTTTAGGCTTTAGAGCTTTCTCCCTAATCCTCTCTCTAGTTGGCGGCTACTCTTAGTCGTTCCTCAGCAACATGGCGGCTATGTTCTTAATTTGAATGAATAGATTAGGATTTAGTCTAGGGTTGTTTATATAGAGGTTAGGAATTGATTAGGACCATTGATGTTGCTAGGTTAGATCGTAGCCATTCATTAGATAGAGAGACCAATTAGAACCCGCCACCTAGCCCTAATGACAAAGCAGACCACAGAAATTCGGAGGAACACAGACCTGGCCAGCCAGGTTGACTGGGCTCGACCAGGTCGATACCCCTGTCGACAGGGCTGTCGACAGCCCTGTCGACATGGGTAGCCCAGGTCGACAGCCCAGTCGACCTGGGTGGCCCAGGCGGGTGTTCTTCCACCCTGGCCCGTTGGGCCCTACTTCGGAATATTTAATTATTTAATTCTGTTTGAATTTTAAATTTAATTCTCAAACTTCCGAAGGCCATATCTTCTTCATACGGACTCCGTTTCTCGAAAACTCGGACTCTATTTCGCGTATTTTTCCGAGATGAACGCAATGGCGTATCCCGTTTCCCTTAGTTCTTTGATTTCAGATTAATTATACTTTAATTTGTTAATTTCACAGTTATAGAATTTTCGGGGTGTTACATTCTCCCCCACTTAAAAGGATTTCGTCCCCGAAATCTTCAAGTTAGGAGGAATGTATATCCTAACATACAATCATCCATCTACTCATCCATCAAACACGAGTATCCATTGTCCTTAAAAGACTTCTAATGCTTCATGATCATATGCGAAGTGTGTGTGTTCATGAACTTATCTAATGCAAAATCAGGCGGTCTACTGATTCAGTTGACCTCCTTAATGCGAATTATGTAAGTGCCATGAATCCATTATGTATGCAAATTTTCCTATTCTTGATTCTACATGAGTGCACAATCATTCAATACAAATGCAACATCCATATGCCAACACATTACAATTCAACCATATATGAATGCAAACATATATGCATATGCAATATGAAGTGATTGAGCCGATCTAAAACCTAGATTGTGTGTGTATATGCAACCACGAGCAACCACTAGCAATCACTTGCAACCACTTGCAACCATCATCCATAACATGTTTCAACTACATGTTTCCATCCAAAGGGTTTCTACCTAAAAGATACGGTCGAGGAAATATATCTAAAAAGATAGATAAAAACGCAACTTAAGGAAAAAAAAGAAAGGTCAAGGATGTACCCTCGAACAGAAAAGGGTAGGCAGTACGTATTCTAGCTTCAGTTTCCCAAGTCGCGTCTCCCTCGGCGTCGCTCCTCTGAACCTTGACGAGCTTGACTTCGCGGTTGCGTAGCCTCTTCACTTCCGTTCCTAAGATGCGGGTTGGAACTTTTCTTATGGTTGCTTCGCGTTCCACTTCGACCTCTTCGAGGATATTTGGCTCTACCACTTCAGCAGACTCATGTAGACATTTTCGTAGATGTGAAACGTGAAAAACGTTGTGGACTCCAGCCAACTTCTCGGGTAGCTCTAATCTATAGGACATTGTTCTAAAGGTATAGTCGAATGATAGAAGCGGGTAAAAAAACTTTGTGCCCATTAGGCAATGTCAAAACTGAAAACCTATGCCTCATATATATTGATTAGGAGAAGAACTCTCTAAGCATCAGCCCCGAAGACCGAAATCAACATCAGACTGACACCCAAAGAGTCACTCAACCCAACCACCATATATTATTCTAGGAAACTAAGCATGATGGACTCCTTTTAGGTCATAAGGGAGTCCCTTCCTAAGACCAATCTGTATCCTATAAAACCCAAGACCAATCTGTATCCTATAAAACCCAAAAACTTTAGTCAAACCAATGAACACCCTCGAGCCCCAACATGTGTTACTAACAGGTGAGTCATACTCCCTATGGGGTTTGCAACGGAAATTGGATTGAGAATGGGACCGAGAGGATATACTCTTAAGAAGAGATATTATGTACGAATCTAGTCTTCAATCTTCTAAGTCGCATTTCTTGAGCTTAACTCCATTATGCTTTGTCCGTTTTTAACTTCACAATTCCGTGGCCTCTTAATTCTTGTTTCCAAAATATGAGTTGGAACCCTTGCCTCTCGTTCCTTTTTCCCTTATTCTCCTTCTAGTATACTTGGCTCAAGCATAACTGCGTACTCATGGTTCCATTCAAGCTCTCCAAAATTCATTAGTGAATCCTGGATCTTGTTCACTTACTAGAAGGTATTCCACATAGATGAATTATCTCTAGAAAATAAACAAATGTCAACTATGTTGCCAAATGTACTTACTAAGGTGATTCTCCACAACTCATTCATAAGCGAAATGAACTTTCTGCCTTAGTGGCGAACACTACTGGAGCGCCTTATTCTGAAATGCTCCTCCTAATGAACCCCTTTTCTAGAAGCTCTTTAATCTGTTTACTGAGCTCTTTTCTTTCTCGTGGAGCCATATGTCTAACGGGCAACGCAACGGGCTTTGCATTATCTACAAGATATATGCGAAAGTCTATTTCCTGCTTCGGAGGCAAGCCCTTCACCTCTTCAAAGACATCCGGATATTCCCGGACCACTCTAACTGATTTCAAATTTTCAACAGAGGCATCTAGCGATTCAAGATAACTAAGCATAACCGCATACGAGGGATTACAAGAAATTTCCAAAGTATTACCGAGCTGGGTTAGGAGCCTAACAACCCTTTTCTCACAATCAAGGATGGCCCCATTACTGGATAGCCAATCCATACCCAAAATCAAACCATACCCCGAAAAGCCCAAAACAAAGGTACTACATTGAAATTCAACACTTAGGATAGAAATTTTCAAATCCAAACAGATCATAGACAAATGAGCTGGGCCCCCAATTGGGTTTGAAACAATTAAGGGGTCCTCTGTCATACTAGTTTTTTAGGTGTAGAGATTCTACTAAAGCAGACGAGATAAAGGAGTGTGATGCGCCAGAATCAAATAAAGTGCGAACGGGGTGATCATAAAGATAAACTACACTTTCTACAGAAGTGTTTGTACCTCGCTGTTGCAAAGGTGGCGCTTCCAGCACATGGACCTGTGCCCCTGGAGTGGATCCAGACCCCTGCCCCTGTCCTCGTTTCTTTGGGCAGTCTTTAGCTCTGTGGCCTGTCTGACCGCAAGAAAAGCACCCACCATTCTCCTTGGCCTTCTTTTTCCGGCAGTCCTTTACTAAGTGCCCCACTTTGCCACAGAAATTACACGTCCTCTTCTCTTTGTTGCCTTCCCCGCCTTTCTTAAAGTCTGTCTTCTTAGGCTGCAAACCCTCTTTCTTCCCTTGAGAGCTTTCTGCCTTTGTCTCCTTCTTGCCCTTATCCTCTTCATTCAGCAACGCCATTTGCACCAATCTTTCATACGTGGCTCCCATGGGTATATGGGTCATGGCCAAACTGTGTAATGGCTCATTTAACCCCTTGACGAAACGGAGAGCCTTCTTGTGCGGGGTGTTGACTAGGTCAAGCCCAAACCTAGCCAGCTCATCAAACTGATTCACATACTCTCTAACAGTCTTGTCTCCTTGCTTAAGAAATAAGAATTTCTCCAACTGCAAACTTCTTTCCGCATCTGAGAGAAATTTGGTCTCAAACCTTTCCCTGAAGTCCTCCCATGTCTCCACTGGTCTTTCAGCATTAGTGACTTCCCACCAGTAGGAAGCCTCGCCCTTCAATAGCCACACCGCCAATTGTACTTTTTGTCTGTCCTCTACCTCAAAGATGATGAATAGATCCTCAGTTTCCTTCAGCCAATTTCTAGCTGCTACGAAGGACTCAGTTCCATGGAAATCCCTTCCTCCCATAGCTTTAAAATCCTTACATATCTTAGCAAACGCGTTTCCTCGTGGAGGAGGTGGAGGAAGAGGTGCTGCTGCAGCTGGATGATTATCGGCAGCTGGGGGAGGAGGAACGGTAGGACCTGGCTGAGTGGCTCTTGCTTCTAAGAACCGTCTAAACCAACCAGGTATTGGTACCCCTTCCGGCAAGTTAAGATCTTCGGACATGCTGAAACAAAAAGGATAGGTTCAAAACGAAGGATAAGATATAGTACCTATGGCTTTGGGGAGTGGACTTTGCCTTTAAAAATGAAATAATATTTTTATCTTTTAAAGATGCTTCTTTAAATTTCCTTTTTGAAAATAAATTTTCAAAACTTTTTATCTTATCTGGTAAACCTATGCTCTGATACCAAGTGAAACACCCCACCTCCGTTAGGGTCACTCTCAAAGGGAATGCCCTAATTTTGGTGGAGGTTTATAAGTACAAGTCACAGATATACAAGACAGATATAAGAACACATATTTTTAAACAGCGGAAGAACAACAACAAACTTTTATTTCATAAAGTCAAATACGTGTTACAACAACATTCTTTCCAAAAACATAACACTTTCATAATCTGTCTTGAGTACATTATTTAAAGAAGCATAAATAAAACATGGATAAACTGCAAAAGCCCCATAGTGGATTGTCCAAAGCCATAGTTCAAAACAGGAAAGTCCAAGCAATACATTTCTCTTCTTCAAGCTGGATGTTGAGGTAGGTCAAGCTGCTGTGTTCCCTCCCTGAGGACCTGGGGGGGGAAACGGAAGAAAGAAGACGAAAGAAAAATAGAGTCAGACATAAAGCCTGAGTAAGTCTAGTACTATTTTGTCTATGAATAAAGAACTGGGTATGATAAGTAATAACAAGAAGTGGGCAAACACCATAACTTGGTTAAGTTGGCTAGGGTCGAATATACTATCGTACCCCATGTTTAATCTCTGAACCCGTATAAACTAGTTCCCAACTGGCACCCCAAAATCAGGGTGATGTGATCCATTCAATGATGATCGGCTCCTACTCGCATAGTTACATGTGTCTTACGGCCCCCGATGTTGTAGTTACCTATGCTGGTCCCACCATGGGGTGTATCAAGTCCCATGGCAGCGACCCGACACAACCTTGGAATGCACAGGTATGCTACTGGTGCCCAGTGCTTTATTTTTCTGCGCCGGAGTATGTGCACGCCCGCACCCCGTTAGAACCTACACTGCTACACCACCGCCGTCGCTTTGACCTCTTACAATCAGCCCAGTAATCGTGCCCCACCCTGCCTAGTTTCAGGGTATCCTGATACACCTTTTAGGGTTACTGCTGAAAAGGGTCCCCCGTTACTAGGTTTTCTATCTCTAGCCAACATGCTAAGTTGGTTAAGTGTTTCCTAACCTAACCCCACCAGTCAGTTTAGTTTAGCATGTTCCATTTTGATTAAGTCTTTAGTTCACTTAATCCTATCAATCCTGACTCAGCCTTAATTGTCTTATTAAGGCCCGGACCTCTCACATTAGACAGGTATTGTTGTGGCTGCCTGTTGCCGGTTGGTTCCGGGCAGTCTTACGCCACAACTCAGTCTAACCTCGGGTCCTTGCTGGGCTCCATGTTTAACCTCCCACATTGGATAGGTATTGCTGTGACTACTGGACAGCCGGGCGGTTCCGGGCAGGTTTACATCACAACTCAATCCAACCTCGGGTTAAACACATCGTATGTTCTACATTTACATATTTTGTCATTCTTCTTTGTTTCTTATATGTAAATATTTGCGGCCCATTATTAAGTTAATGGTGTAAAGGTTACACCAATCATGGGCCCAACCCATACTTGAATTTGGGCCCTTTTACTTTAGTTTTCATTCATTAAATTAATTTAGCCCAACGTTATTTACCCCCGTTTTTACACGTCCGTTTATGTATATTGGGCTTAGCCTTTTAAAGCCCAATTTAGCCATGCGAAAGGGGAGGCTTATGGCGTAATTACATACACAAAGAGGGGAAGGTGAGCGCATGAACTTGCATATGACGTTGGAAATACATACTAGAAACTGGTGTACTTGCATAGTGGTAACATAGGTGACATGAATCAAAGCATGTGAACTTGCATAGGTTTAACTGCAACATGAACCTATATTCTTATTTATGCATAATGTCAAACATAAGCATGGCATAAATATTTCTAGCATAAGCATGGCATGATGTCAAACATAAGCATGGCATAATATCAAACATAAGCATGGCATAGGTATAGTTAAATTTGTTCATGGCATAAATATAAGCAAGTCATGTTCATAAGGTTTATACATGTTTACAAAGAGGATACTTTGTTACTAACACAAAAGCATAGTTCAACTTAATCATGATTTAAGTCTAATCACATAACGACGGTATAAACATACTTATGCATAAATATTCCTAAACATGGTGTTTGCTTTAAACTTGCAAAAAGGGATTTTTTTTGAGTCTAACCTAGCCATGTCTCACATATGTCATCATATAATTCTTTTAAACAAGATAGACTTAATCATGGATTTCAATTATGCCAAATATCATTCATAGCCTAGCCATATTCACAAGTTTTGCAAAAGCATGACTTAATACATGGATTATGGTGTCAAAATTCCAACATAGTTTCATATGAACTATAACAACCAAACTTGTCTCAATTACTTGCAAAATGATTTATGCACAAAAATAGACATCATGATGGCATAATAACAAAGCCCCAAACTTGCATGAAATTCCAATCAACTACATACATGTAGCTTCAACATAGGTCACATAATTTGCGCAATATTCCAAACGTATACTTGCATAGAACTACCGCATGTAGTTCTTTATAATGAATAACATAAATTTGCACAAATATGAATTACTTTATTATCCCAATTCAAGCATACAAATCAATACAGTTGTTTATTCATACTAAAGTAATACTCTACTTACAATGGTTGCGGCGAATTCTCTAATTAAGAGATATGATTCCCTTGTTGAATTGATTAGCTTTAGGTTGCTTGAATTGCTTTAGGCTTTAGAGCTTTCTCCCTAATCCTCTCTCTAGTTGGCGGCTACTCTTAGTCGTTCCTCAGCAACATGGCGGCTATGTTCTTAATTTGAATGAATAGATTAGGGTTTAGTCTAGGGTTGTTTATATAGAGGTTAGGAATTGATTAGGACCATTGATGTTGCTAGGTTTGATCGTAGCCATTCATTAGATAGAGAGACCAATTAGAACCCGCCACCTAGCCCTAATGACAAAGCAGACCACAGAAATTCGGAGGAACACAGACCTGGCCAGCCAGGTTGACTGGGCTCGACCAGGTCGATACCCCTGTCGACAGGGCTGTCGACAGCCCTGTCGACATGGGTAGCCCAGGTCGACAGCCCAGTCGACCTGGGTGGCCCAGGCGGGTGTTCTTCCACCCTGGCCCGTTGGGCCACACTTCGGAATATTTAATTATTTAATTCTGTTTGAATTTTAAATTTAATTCTCAAACTTCCGAAGGCCATATCTTCTTCATACGGACTCCGTTTCTCGAAAACTCGGACTCTATTTCGCGTATTTTTCCGAGACGAACGCAATGGCGTATCCCGTTTCCCTTAGTTCTTTGATTTCAGATTAATTATACTTTAATTTGTTAATTTCACAGTTATAGAATTTTCGGGGTGTTACAAATTCCATTCGAATTCACTTTATATTCAATTCAATTCGAATTCGTTTTATATTCAATTCAATCTAATTCGAATTTCAATTCTTTTCAATATAATTAAAATTTCAATTCTTTTCAATATAATTCGAATTTCAATCCTTTTCAATATAATTCGAATTTCAATCCTTTTCAATTTAATTTGAATTTCTATTGTTTTCAATTTAATTCGAATTTCAATTCTTTTCAATATAATTCGAATTTCTATTCTTTTCAATTTAATTCGAATTTCTATTCTTTTCAATTTAATTCGAATTTCAATTCTAAATATTCGATTTTGAAATCACTTTTCAATATTCATTATAAAAACGAATATAATCGATATAAATATCGTTCACGTCAAAATGGCGTAAATCTAATCAACACGGCTTCATATATTTCTATTTTCAAATATTCTATTTCAAATATTTCTTTTTCAAATATTTCTATTCAAGTATTTCTTTTTCAAAACTGGAATGAGGCCCAATCAATTACCATATAATGTTAATTATATGGATTTTCTACCATACGTATATAACAGCAACGATAAATCATCAACCATCATCCAATGTGCGTTCTACACTGTATAAGCATCAAATATAAATATTTAACGCTTATAACAGTCTGTCAATCAATTGATCGACATACAACTAATTATTAGAATTATTGTATGTCATATATCACCCCAATACCCGTGTGGGGTTTTCAAACAATCAAACACAGATTTTATTTGTGTAGTTGGGCGATTTGTAAAATTTATCGTCCCAATCAATATCAGTCAAATGTGTGTATATAAACAAATCGTCCGATTTGTTTATTTTTATTTCACTTCATATATACGTTAAAATTCTATTTTTTGAACTATAAAATATTTTTAACTATATAAATATTTTATTTCATTTCACCTCACAACACACAATCAACTACACATCAAAATCATACAAACAAGCATACAAGCCGTTCATGGTTTGTGGACGACGGGTGTCGGGTACTATTAAACACCGTCTGCATCCTAGTATATATTTTAACTAGAAATAAAGAGTTAAGGTGAGAAGTTCTCACCGTCTAGCTATTCCAAACGCCACAACTCTTCCTTTGTAGAAATCTTCGTCGTTCTCGCCTTTTGTCACTTTTGTTGCCCGTAGCAACTACGTATATAAAAATCACATTTTTATATTGTTGCTACGTATATAAAAATCACATTTTTATAATCTCTCCATATGGATAAAAATTCTATTTTTACATCGAAGTTCATATAATAAAGATTACATTTTTATCACGCTATTCTCTATATAAAGATTTCGCCTTTTTATTTCAACACTATTAAAATCACATTTTTATTTCAACGTATATATAATAAAAATCAGATTTTTATTTCGCTACATATATAAAGATGATATTTTTAATATGCCACTAGTATAAAAATTATATTTTTAACTTTCCTATATTATAAAAAAAATATTTTCTCTATTTTATAAATACCCTACCTTTCTATTTTATAAAAACCAATGCTTTTTTTCTATTTTCAAAACCAATTCTATTTTATATTTTCAATGTCAATTTCAGTTTCAAAAATAAGGTTATTTTTATTTCAAAAACATGTCAAATTTAGTTTCAAATAAAATAAACATCCAAAAGAAACTGAAATAAAAGTAAATTTTATTTACCTTTCTTTCACGGGGGAGGGTTTGATGTCGTCGTTTGAAGGGGGGAATCTGGTGATGGCGCGGGGCGGAGGAGCAATAGGGGGGCCGCGGCGCTGGGGTTAGTGGGGGTCGGAGGTGAGATGCGGTGGCTGGCGCGGGATCTTCAGGGGGGTCTCGGTTTGGGGATTCGCGGTTAGGGGGGATCGGCTAGGGCTGGAAGGGGGGTGGAGTAGAGGGGGCGGTTCGAGGTCGTGGCCGGCGGCGAGGCCTGGCGGCGGTGGCTGCGCCCCAGCCTGGTGGCGACGAGTTATTGACTTAGGTTTTTTTTCTTTTAGATCTGAAGTGAAACGTAACGGGTGGGGGGGTTTAGTATAAAAGATTTTAAATTTTATATATTTTAATTTATTATTTTCTATAAAAAGTTGACTTTTCATATGAACTCTAAACGAGGCCCATCGATTGTCGCCCCTAGCTAATTACCCCCATTCCGAACACAATGGGATATGTATCATGAGCTGATTCGATCGTTTCGATCACTTTTCTTCAAAATCAACATATAACTCTATATATTGAATTTGAACGCGTATTTCAGTTTACCAGGCCCACAAACTATCTCGAAAAATTCCCGAAAAATATTTTCTTACTTCGTATTGACGATACAGTCTTAACAAAACTAATTTCGTCGAATTCCGAGACCGTTTGAAAAATGGCCATTTTCCAGTCGATTAAAATCAACTAAAACTGGTCAAACGCGTTTTCCTTTGCCACGCTCTCAAATTGAATCAGAAAATTACGAATTTTGAAACCTAGCAATAACTTAACATCACGGATCCAACAAAAGTGGTTTCGTCAAAATCTGAGGTCGTTTGCAAAATTTCCATTTTTAAGGGCCTGAATTCCATAACGACTATTCAGAATTTTCAACTGGACATATCTTTTGATTCCCACTATGAAATTTTGATTTCCCAGATTCGTTGGAAAGATATTATCAATTAGATTCAAATATTTTTGGTTTCACTAAAATTCGGTTTATTTTGCACCCGGTATATACATTTGAATTTCCAAATCGAATTATCGAACTACCGAGCCATTTTCAATTCCTTTTATAAATATAAATAAATATTTATATTCTATCGTCGATTCAAATAAATATATACGTTCGAATTATATTCAAAATAAATTTATTATCGATATTATTTAAAATAGTTCATTTTAAATAATCAAAATTCACTAAAATTGCCAAAATAAAAATGTTAAATTGGCTCAGATTTCCGGGTTATTACAATCTCCCCCACTTAAAACTTTTCGTCCCCTAAAAGGAACGAAGCCGAAAGTTGTTTAACAAATCAACTCAACTTTTGTTATTTTCTTTACGGCTTAAGTTCTTCAACTTTTCAGTTTCTAAGAACTTTTAAAAAATTTCAAAAATTTGGCTAACACACTAAATTTTCGAAAAATTTCGCTATAACCTCCCCTGCACCGGGAGCGCCAGGAATATCTCGAAATTGCCATACAAGCCCTCTGATCTCAAAAAGAAAAAGAAAAAGCTAAGCACCTAGCCAATCGACTCATAAAATCATCATCACCCAAAAAAAATAGTAAATTATGGTAAACATGTACCTATTTGTTGGGAAAACAATTTTATTCTTCTGCTTTAGCCTCCTTGTTATGACCTGTTCAATGTAAGTACATGTATATGCAAGAAAATGCGACAAATTTTCAATACAATTCACTATTTGATCAATTTGGTTATATGGTTCAACATTTAATTAATCAAACAATAATCAAACAACACAACCATCAATCAATTAGTTGATTATCAATTCAAATTCCTAACTTTGATATATAGTCAAAAATCACATTTTTGATGCCAAATCACAACAATAAGCCCTATCTAGTTTCGGTTCTCACACCAGTCAATTAGAAATATATAGAAATCTCACTTTCGAAACTCGAAAATAAATATTGGCGATGGTGCCCCATCACCAGAATTATCCTCGGGCACTAGAGTGCGATTCTATAACTAACCAGTACATTAAAACTTCGAATACACATTTGCAAGACATATATGCAAAATCTTTATATATTGGATTGTCCAAATTCATATAAATAAATAATCAAATACGAATAATTGATTTAAATTTTCAAAAAAAACTTGTTTTCATTTTTAAAAATATTGTAATGATCCGCATTGGCAGAGGTATTATCATTAATTTATTTAATTATATAAAGAGTGATATAGTGAATTTAATGATCGTGGAATTAAATAATAGTGAATATTTAATTAAAATAATAAATTAAATAATATATTTTATTCTGAAATAATCAGAATTGGCTGAAATGGCGATATGGTGTGAACTGGATCATCTGTGATATTTAATTCAGTTTAGAACTGAATTAGAATAACGAATATATTATTTGAATGACAGTTTGAACGTATAATTATATTATAATAAAAATCGAGCTTGAAATGGTGCTGCAGTTCGTAATTTGGCGATTTGAACTTCAACTGAATGTACAAGATTCGTTTTAAGCCGGATTTCTATGAAACAAGAAACATTCAGAGCTGGTGGAGTATATCTTTCTAGTGGAAGAGAAAAATCTGGATTTCGTCGTGTAGATTTTGATTTA
This sequence comes from Allium sativum, assembly GCA_030737875.1. Lineage (NCBI taxonomy): Eukaryota > Viridiplantae > Streptophyta > Magnoliopsida > Asparagales > Amaryllidaceae > Allium > Allium sativum. The sequence continues at coordinate 42,560,461 of CM060916.1, forward strand.
TGTCCAAATCAAATATTCAGAAAAACAGCGGTATATTCGTTCATGGCCATAACGGTTATTTAAAAATATTTGAATATCGGGTTTGAATTTAGACGAGGTTCTTTTGAGACAAAATGATAATTTAATTTTTATAATTTTACTGTAATTTTTGATTATCAAACAAGTAACTTTTTTTTATTTGGAGTATTTTGCACCCTTAATCAGCGATTCTGGGGTTCCACAATATGAGTTAAACTACCGGTATTATTATATTTTTGGGATCGTGGCACATCACTTGACACGATGGTATTTTTTGTATTGTCCTTAGCAGTTCGAACGAGAGAGAGTTGTGCGGACTAATATTTGCAAACCATAAATATTACATCATTATAGCAAGTCATTCAAAACAATAATATAAAGGACATGAATCTTGTAATGTGTGAGGCAATTAAGCACATGTCCATCAGTTAGAAACTATATTCGCTCAGACCTACATTCCTTGAATAAGTTTCGAACATGCTAGCAAATTATACAAATAAATGTAACCACCTGCATGATATCTACGCATTTACAGTAATCCTATTACTTAATACCCAAGTAAACTATCTATTGTAACTAAAACTCGTAGGGGTACAAACCCATCTCTAAAGCTTTATGGCTAAGGGAAACATCGAGTGGTCTTAAATCAGAGACTTGGCGCCGAAGCAGACCTAAAACTTGGCACCGAAGTGATCACAGAAGCTATGAAGTGACACGCTTATTCCTTCCTAGCTAAGGAATTCAAAATGTGTAAATAAACACAACTCCCTGTTTATTTTTCGTTTTCCTAAATTAATTACAAACAGAAGCCAAAACTTCATCCTTGACTTCCTCGTTGAAGCCTCCACCACTCCGACAATACAGACCACCCAAACCCTCTGACAAGCTCGCAACTTGGAGGACCATTCTCGGTTACAGCATCAGGAGCGGACACTGTTCTCACCAGACATCATCCATCTCTGACGATGGAACCGCCCGGCCTTCTTGAACTCCTCGGGAAATCTTGTTTCAACTCCTTACCTCGTCCAGACCGTCGGATACCGCAGCTGTCGTTGCTGCTGAGAAAATGGCAACAAGTTACTGTCCGTACCTTATCATGATGGTGATTGTGTCGGAGCGGGTTCATGAAAGAAATAGGGGTGCTTGTCTCATCTAGTTATTTGAGTTTTATTGAGAAAGAAGAGAGAGAACGCCGGAACTAGAGTGTTCAAAACATGCACAGTAGTGCGGTTCATATTTGAGGAAGGAGCAGATGTATTATTTGGTTGTGGTGTAATGCTGAATTCCATGAAGGACTAGAGGATGGGAAGAAGGTTTATCAGCGGTGTAGGCTTTGAAGTATGGACAGGAGCAGCGTTTAATCATGGGTGTTTGAAGTGTCCGACTGTTATAGGGGGAAGGCCGCGTCAGGCATTTGAACAGTAAGGAAAGAAGAAAAGGCATGCAAAACTGTTGGAGCGGTTTCCCAAAAGAAAAGATATTAAAGTGGGCATTTGAATGAGAAGAGCAAGGTAGTACATTTTACTTGTGAATTTGGTGGAGTTCTTTGCGTTAGTATATAGAAACAGCAAATGTTTAGAAATGGTGTTACATTTGGAGATATTGGCGATGGAAATACGTGACTAGAGCTGGCGTATGATGGAAAAAGGGTTGTATACGGAAAAAGGGTTGTACGCAATCTATGTATTGTGTTCATTGATAAGGAGGGTCGGAAGCTCCACAAATGGCGTTGGAATTTAGGGAAGTTGTTGTTGTCCTATTTATGAAGAAGAATGTGCGTTGGCCAGGATTGGAGTTTTGATCGGCCACGGGATTTTTGTGTAGCCCCAACGGGTAAATTAGTGAAAAGGAAATATAGTGCTGAAGTGGGTCGATGTGGAAGGTCATGGGCCATAATAAAAGGGTGAGGCCCGAAAACAAATTATAATTTAAGTTTTAATTAATTAATTTAGTTAATGCCATATTTCACTCATACATGATCAAAATTACGAGCGGTCGGTCACGTTGGGAACGTATGGACAAACACTACATGATGGAACTGACTGGAAGTCCATTGGAGCTCGTTAAAATTTATTGCAAAATAAATTGTCCGTCTGAATCAAGCGATGGTTATCGTTATCAACGATGATCGTCCAATGTGAGTAGATCTCACTAACTCTGAACAGTTTATAATTTCATGTTGTATTTTTAGAACTGTTAGATATTGGCTGATTGACTGTGTGTTGACTGTTTAATTGAACTGCTAGTCCGTTAGTTGAATTTCTATATTGATTCTGTTTAACAGAATATATCATATGGAACTGAAAGTGATATTATCTATATTGTTTAACATATGTGATGCAGGGAAACAGGTTGGAGGAATCCAACTGGATTCCTCAACATTTATTTTACTGTTTTCATATATTGTGATATATGATGTGTTATATAATCTGTTATGGATTATGGGTGTTGGAATGATGTTGATCATTTTTATTCGATATTTTAAATATCATAAAAGACCCTGGGATGTAAAAAGAATTATTTCAATGTATATTGAAATAAAGGGAGTTTATAAAATCAACAGATTTTGTAAAAGGAAATATTTCGAAAGTAAATAAAAAGGGAAATCATTTGTAAAGTGAAGAACTGTTACTAAAAGTAAATCTTTATAAATGAATAGTTTATTCGAAAAGAACAAAGGAGTTAATCGATGTTAGTTTAATCGATTAGAGTTAAAGCAATGGAGTTAATCGATGTTAGTTTAATCAATTAGAGTTAAAGCAAAGGAGTTAATCGATGTTAGTTTAATCGATTAGAGTTAAAGAAAAGGAGTTAATCGATGTTAGTTAATCGATTAGAGTTAAAGAAAATGAGTTAATCGAATATAGTTTATTCGAATAGAAAGTAAAATGAGTTAATCGAATATAGTTATTTGAATAGAAAGTAAAATGAGTTAATCGAATATAGTTTATTCGAATAGAAAGTAAAATGAGTTAATCGAATATAGTTTATTCGAATAGAAAGTAAAATGAGTTAATCGAATATAGTTTATTCGAATAGAAAGTAAAATGAGTTAATCGAATATAGTTTATTCGAATAGAAAGTAAAATGAGTTAATCGAATATAGTTATTTGAAAAGAAAGTAAAAGGAGTTAATCGAATATAGTTTATTCGAAGAAAGAAAAAGGAGTTATCGGATAAAGTTTATTCAAAAGGAGTTAAGTGAAATGAGTAAATCAATAGCGTTAGTCAAATAGAGTTAATCCAATAGTGTAAGTCCAATAGAGTAAATTGATAAGGGTTAATCGAATAGATTTAAGTGAAAAGAGTCAATCGAATATATCTATTGGAAGGAGGGTTAAATAAGGAAGTTAGTAAAAGGAATATAAAGTGAACTTTGCCTATTTCAAGGTTAGAAATGTTGTTCAGTTAAGGTCTGAGAGGTAGTTCTACCCCAACTTGATTGGCTTCGTTTTTAACTAAGGAATAGTTAAGGTTCGGCAGTAAAGGAATGGTTTGAGTTGGCATAGCGATGTTTGTTTAAACATCTGTCTAAGTCCAATTGAGAAGCTTTGGAAATGTTTTCCAAATAAGAACCAGAAATGTTTTCTGATATAGAAAACAAGAAATGGAAATGTTTTCCATTGTTAATAAAGTATATTTTCCAAATTTAGAAAATAAGAAATATTGAATATAGGGAAACAGGAGATAAGTAAATTAATAAAGAGATAAATGTTGAATGATGTTTGTTCGATATAATTTCCATTTGAAAATAATATCGTTGTTTGCACGTCTGTTTTTCTTCGATAGTTAAATCACAGACTATCGAAGTCTTTGACCATTTTAACGTTGTTAATATGGAGAGACCGGTTGGATTATTATCCAAAGAACCACTCTGTATTGGCACAAGCATTGCGAATCATATATGCCAAAGGAAATTGAAGACGGAGTTATGCAAGGGCTATCATGTTTACAGAATAGTGCCTTCGGTTCATCTGTTTCCTGGATGACTTGTATGGACGGATGTCTGACAGAGTATTTCCAGACAATCACGTATATTGATTTCTCCAACCGTACCAAGAGTGGAAGCGGAGAAGGAAACTTCTTTTAGCTAACACATAATGTATGGTTGAGGACATCAATCGGTGATTTGATGGATTTGATGATGTGGCATTCAAAGTGAATCTGGTGTGATGATAAAGCGTAGCTTCTAGCCTCACATCCGGTAAATGACAGAAATCGGGCAGGCAGCATGGCTAAGTCGGTCGCACCGAAGTAGGGTGTATAATCACCTGATCTAGAGTTTCATTTACTTCTAAAAATCTATTGTTGATGCTGTCCCATTCGGGAAACGGTTGTTGATCCCAACCGTTGGTGATATACATTCGATACACTCAAGCGAAATGAGTGGTCGGTCATGTGTGGCCGGGTTGCAAGATGTTCTTGTTGAACCCAGTGTATTCCTCTCTAGAGGTACACTAGCGAAAGGTGGTTCCATACCTTGTCATAGATGGAAATCCATTACCCAATACCTGCTTGCGGTTTTGATTGTATAATATATATGCAGAACGTGAGATAAAAGCGTTTCTGCTAGATGATTATTATATTGTGTTGATAGACATTATTATAATATCAAAAGGTTTTGATATAAAGATATTTGGATTCTTATAAGGAAAAAACCCGTTCCGTTATACGGCGTGGTCTTATGAGATATCGATTACCTGCTTGAATTGTTTTAAACTGTTTTACTCATACCAGTCCCATGACTGACCCGGAGTTTATTTTGTTGTTTTCCCTAAACTCTTGGGTGCCTAAATTTGTACGGGCGGTCAAGTAGTCAAGATTTACAGATATACTGGAAGAGCTGGAGCAGGAGGCTTCAGGATCATATAGCTATAGCTATTCCGCTGTGTTGTAAGTGCTGTACTTTGATAATGATATGTATATTCAAGTACAGATGTATATTTCAAGTTATGTTATATATTATATGTTATTCGTTCCGCTATGAGGTTCGTGTTACTCTGATGTTGTGTTCTTCTTCTTCTATTCTAATTTTCTATCTTATCTTTCTTCACCCTCTAATTTCTTTCATTAATTACCAGGATTTTTCGATGTTTTGGTTATCGACATCGAGTTTATGTCGATAACAAAAGTCGCTAAAAATCGGGGTCATTACAAATATACTCTTCGCACTCGTTCTAGGATACTACTGATCCCATCTCTAACGAGTCATTCCCATTGGATATTACTAATCCAATATCTGATGAATTCTTTCGTATGGTTCTAATGTGTCTTGTTCTTTGAGCTTTGTAAACCAACGCTCTGATACCACGTGTAACGACCCGAACTTCCCCATTGAGGAAAGCCCAGATTGAGTCGAGAACAAGCCACATCAGTACGCAGACGGAAGAACATTTCATTGTATATTACAACAATTCATCAGAATACAAGAATAAATAGAGTATGAATAAATATTACACAACAAAAAAATATCAGAGATTACAATAAATTAAAAAGCCGCGGAAAATAATACAATACACAACTGAAGGAGATATACGGATACAAAGCTTTTTGGATATCGTTCCAGCTATAAACCAGGATCCTGTGGATATAAATCTGCAAAACCAAAACTACTAGCTGCCCGTGTCGAAATAAGGGCACCTAGAGTTTAGGTTAAAACAATAAACTCCAGGTCAGTCATGGGACTGGTGTGAGAACTAAAACAGTTATTAATCTTTATTTTTAAAGTTAGGTAAATCAAGGGACCACGCCGTATAACACGCAACGGGTTTCCTCCCAAGAATACAAGTGCATAAAACAACAGTGCAATGCTAAATAAAGAACAATGAAGCTATTATAAGACCCAGGTCCCATCACACAATGCAACGCAAGCCGGAGGATAGGGTTTTTACCTTATAATTGCCAAGATTGCTTGATACGTTTAAAACAAATCATTTGATACTATTATAAGTGCATAGTGTATAAAACAACTTCAAATCATAAGTATCAATCATAGACGGCATAAGTGCCCCATCCCACTATGTCGCCATATATAGGATTACAATCAAAACCGCACAGTCACGTATTTGGAAGTTGGATTTCCGTCATGAACCAAGGCAAAAGATAGTCCTTACCGAATTCGAGACTGCCTAGCCCGAGTCTCAGGATCAGAACGCATCGACCCTTGGATCGTCAGGGCCGGTCCACACGGAGTGGATTAAAATGCCTGAACACTACATTTCTCTGCCCTTTGGGGCGTAAGTGAGCCAACGAATGACTCCATCGGTCCCGGATCGACCGATATAACCGAGGCGCCTCGCAACAGCAACAACCACATAAGTCAAACTCGTCAGGGCGTGTAAAACCACTGACGCCACTTCTAGCTAGGAAGAAACGCAGGCCCTCCCTGAGCTACTTTCTCCCGTTTCTGGTTCATACCGGGGTGTGAGGCTCGCGATTTCACGTTATATACAAAGCTATGCCACACAGGCGCTGCTTTGATCATCACCACAAGACTTTGCTTTTCAACAGAAGCCCTGATCACTGCATCTTAGCATGCCACATAGGCAATTCACACCGTGCAACTGATGGCTATCAATCACACAGAATAAATTCCAATATCAGACACACTGTCCATTTGCAAATCCGTTCTGGGTCTGAACGAAACCGGAGGCACTATATACCTCACAAACCCATCGATCACCACGTACGTCTGGACGATCACCACTCAATATCCATATTTCGGGATGCCTCCCAATCAGGACCTTGGTTACCATCCAAACGAGGTGAAGATCTCCGGTCTTCGACCACCATCTTCATCTTCGAGTTCTTATAGTCGATTCAGTTATTCAGAATGGGATAAACCCGGTCTTTCTGAGCAACTCGCGTATATAATAAACAAGTGTTACACTAACACAACATATGCCTCATTCCAATTCATAAGTCACTAACCGTAAATTAACAAGAGAAAAATTCCCCAAATATTAACCCCTAAGGCCGAAACCAACATCATATCAATACCCAGGAAACCGTTATGCTTAGCTAACCTACAGTTAGTTTCTAAATTTCACATTCTTAGGGAAAGGTTCCCATTAATTTTATCAAAGATAAATTCCGTTAAATTTATTCTTTAATCTTCCTTTGAATATCAATTAAAACTAGTCGGGATTAATGAACCTTACCGAAGTAATCATTTATTTTAATTTCCCAATCCCAACCTATTCATCCCATGAAGTAATACTGGTAATACTTCATATCTAACACCACGGTGTTATCGGTAAATTCAATTACCATTTCACGTTCAAATCTAATTAATGACTTAACTACCGCCTGGAGTAAAACTGGTGATACTCCATTCTCGATCTTTTCAATCCAATTAATGATTCATTAAAACTCCACTTAGTTTTAATCTTTGACAGGGTTAAAGAATCAGTGTCATTTAAAACACGGTTCACGATAAACCTCAAATCACATCACAATTCAATCAGTCCCTAACCATAAATTAGCAAGTGAGCAATTCCCTAAATATTAACCCCGAAGGCCGAAACCAACATCAGATCAATACCCAAGAAACCGTTCAACTTAACTAATCTCTAGTTAGTTTCTGATTTTCTTAACTTCGTTGGGTCTAAGAACAGTATTATTGAAGATACCGTTCACGATGACCCAAAATCACATTCTATTAATTATCGGGTTAAAGAACGAGTGTTATTTAAAACACCGTTCACGATAAACCCAAGAATCAATTCGATTTCAATTCCAATTAAATATTATTTAATTGGTACACTTCATTAAATCTAAATAAAAGATTTAATCTTTTTCTCAACTGGGCTTAAGAATAGTGTTAATGAAGACACCATTCACGACAAACCCAAATCACATTTGATATTAAATACAAGGCTCTGAATAGAAATTATATCGGCTCATATTCAATATCAAACTCTACGACTAACAAATATCGTATTGGAAATAATAAATATCTTTCAAATTTCCATAACAATATTTGTATAATCACGAAATCCAACATCGAAATAATCCAAGGACAATTTCGATTCAAATCCATTCCAATTCAATTATTGGAAATTTTGGTTACTTTTAAAACCCTTTTTCAATTCAATTTATTTATTTTAAAAAATAAATAGAATTATAATTCTAGTCCAAAACTAGTTCATTTCGATAAAAATCTATTTTTATCTTTTCAAATATGGAGTTTTTCATCCCAAATCTTCACAAATCATTTCTTAGGATTTTACACAAATTATTAGTATTTTTAATAATTTTATCATGCCCACACAGTCGATTTCCATCAAGGGCCATCGAACTGCACTTACAGCGACCTTTTCCAAATTTGATATGGACATAATTCCAAATCCAACCGTTAGATTTCAAATTTCTAATATTCGTTAGAATGCTCTTTTCGATATGAACCCAACGGTTTCGGTTTCAGGAGAGTCAGACGGTCGGATCTCCCGTAATATCCGTTCGAAGTCAATGATCGAATTCGCGAACAGCCGCGGTGCAGCGCGTTCTATTCAGGCCATTATATATATAATATATATAAAATATACTTCGTCGATTTCCTTTTAAAACGTATTTTATAAATCTTTTTAAATTCGTTTTCAAAAAGTTTTCAACTTCTTTTCAAATTCAATTCCAAATTGAATTTTTCCTTCTAAATTCGTTTTAAATTCATTTCAAATTGTTTTCAATTCGAATTGACTTGTAATTCAATTTCCGTTCGTTTTCAATTCAATTCGATTCAATTCGAATTCATTTTATATCCAATTCCATTCGAATTCACTTTATATTCAATTCAATTCGAATTCGTTTTATATTCAATTCAATCTAATTCGAATTTCTTTTCTTTTCAATATAATTCGAATTTCAATTCTTTTCAATATAATTTGAATTTCAATCCTTTTCAATATAATTCGAATTTCAATCCTTTTCAATTTAATTCGAATTTCTATTCTTTTCAATTTAATTCGAATTTCAATTCTTCTCAATGTAATTCGAATTTCTATTCTTTCCAACTTAATTCGAATTTCTATTCTTTTCAATTTAATTCGAATTTATATTCTTTTCAATTTAATTTGAATTTCTGTTCTTTTCAATTAATTCGAATTTCAATTCTAAATATTAGATTTTGAAATCACTTTTCAATATTCATTATAAAAATGAATATAATCGATATAAATATCGTTCACGTCAAAATGGCGTAAATCTAATCAACACGGCTTCATATATTTCTATTTTCAAATATTCTATTTCAAATATTTCTTTTTCAAATATTTCTATTCAAGTATTTCTTTTTCAAAACTGGAATGACGCCCAATCAATTACCATATAATGTTAATTATATGGATTTTCTACCACACGTATATAACAGCAACGATAAATCATCAACCATCATCCAAAGTGCGTTCTACACTGTATAAGCATCAAATATAAATATTTAACGCTTATAACAGTCTGTCAATCAATTGATCGACATACAACTAATTATTGGGATTAGTGTATGTCATATATCACCCCAATACCCATGTGGGGTTTTCAAACAATCAAACACAGATTTTATTTGTGCAGTTGGGCGATGTGTAAAATTTAATGTCCCAATCAATATCAGTCAAATGTGTGTATATAAACAAATCGTCCGATTTGTTTATTTTTATTTCATTTCATATATACGTTAAAGTTCTATTTTCAACTATAAAATATTTTTAACTATATAAATATTTTTTTTCATTTCACATCACAACACACAATCAACTACACATCAAAATCATACAAACAAGCATACAAGTCGTCCATGGTCTGTGGACGACGGGTGTTGGGTGCTACTAAACACCGTCTGCATCCTAGTATATATTTTAACTAGAAATAAAGAGTTAAGGTGAAAAGTTCTCACCGGCTAGCTAATCCGAACGCCATGACTCTTCCTTTGTAGAAATCTTTGTCGTTCTCGCCTTTTGTCACTTTCGTTGCCCGTAGCCACTACATATATAAAAATCACATTTTTATATTGTTGCTATGTATATAAAAATCACATTTTTATAATCTCTCCATATGGATAAAAATTCTATTTTTACATCGATGTTCATATAATAAAGATTACATTTTTATCACGTTATTCTCCATATAAAGATTTCACCTTTTTATTTCAACACTATAAAAATCACATTTTTATTTCAACGTATATATAATAAAAATCAGATTTTTATTTTGCTACATATATAAAGATGATATTTTTAATATGCCACTAGTATAAAAATTATATTTTTAACTTTCCTATATTATAAAAATTATATTTTCTCTATTTTATAAATACCCTACCTTTCTATTTTATAAAAACCAATGCTTTTTTTTCTATTTTCAAAACCAATTCTATTTTATATTTTCAATGTCAATTTCAGTTTCAAAAATAAGGTTATTTTTATTTCAAAAACATGTCAAATTCAGTTTCAAATAAAATAAACATCCAAAAGAAACAGAAGTAAAAGTAAATTTCATTTACCTTTCTTTCACGGGGGAGGGTTTGCTGTCGTCGTTTGAAGGGGGGAATCTGGTGATGGCGCCGGGTGGAGGAGCAACAGGGGGCCGCGACGCTGGGGTTAGCGGGGGTCGGAGGTGAGATGCGGTGGCTGGCGCGGGAGCTTCACGGGGTGTCTCGGTTTGGGGATTCGCGGTTAGGGGGGATTAGCTAGGGCTGGAAGGGGGGTGGAGTGGAGGGGGCGGTTCGAGGTCGCGGCCGACGGCGAGGCCTGGCGGCGGTGGCTGCGCCCCAGCCTGGTGGCGACGAGTTTTTGACTTAGTTTTTTTTTCTTTTAGATCTGAAGTGAAAAGTAACGGGTGGGGGGGGGTTTAGTATAACAGATTTTAAATTTTATATATTTTAATTTATTATTTTCTATAAAAAGTTGACTTTTCATATGAACTCTAAACGAGGCCCAATGACTGTCGCCCCTAGCTAATTACCCCCATTCCGAACACAATGGGATATGTATCGTGAGCTGATTCGATCGTTTCGATCACTTTTTGTCAAAATCAACATATAACTCTATATATTGAATTTGAACGCGTATTTCAATTTACCGGGCCCACAAACTACCTCGAAAAATTCCCGAAAATATTTTCTAACTTCGTATTGATGATACAGTCTTAACAAAACTAATTTCGTCGAATTCTGAGACCGTTTGAAAAATGGCCATTTTCCGGTTGATTAAAATCAACTAAAACTGGTCAAACGCGTTTTCCTTTGCCACGCTCTCATATTGAATCAGAAAATTACGAATTTTGAAACCTAGCAATAACTTGACATCACGGATCCAACAAATGTGGTTTCGTCGAATTCTGAGGTCGTTTGCAAAATTTCCATTTTTAAGGGCCTGAATTCCATAGCGACTATTCAGAATTTTCAACTGGACATATCTTTTGATTCCCGCTATGAAATTTTGATTTCCCAGATTCGTTGGAAAGATATTCTCAATTAGAATCAAATATTTTTTGTTTCACTAAAATATGGTTTATTTTGCACTCGGTACATTCATTAGAATTTCGAAATCGAATTATCAAACTACCGCGCCATTTTCAATTCCTTTTATAAATATAAATAAATATTTATATTCTATCGTCAATTCAAACGAATATATACGTTCGAATTATATTCAAAATAAATTTATTATCAATATTATTTAAAATAATTCATTTTAAAAAATCTAAATTCACTAAAATTTCCAAAATAAAAATTTTAAATTGGCTCAGATTTCTGGGTTATTACACCACTGAAGCCCCTTCAAGGTAGTTACTCCCAACAAGGGTCTCTGTAGCGACACATCATTCGATGTGTAGATCATCGGTCTTCAACCATCGTCTTCATCTTCGACTCTTCATCGTCATAGTAATTATTCGGAATGGGTTAAACCCGGTCTTTCCGAATAACTCTCGTATATTTATAATTAAAAATCGAGTACTATAAAAACACATCCAACGCCTCATTCCAATTCAGAATATTTTTTTAAATAAAATATTTGCATTATTCTATCAAAGATAAATTCTTTAAACTACCTTTAAATCTTTTCTTTAAAGATTTATCAAAACTAAAATTAGGTTTTAAATACCAAAAATCATTATTCAACGGTTATTTGAATTTAAGAAATTATTCTTATCTTTAACTGGGATAAAGAACTAATGTCATTTAAAACATAGTTCACGGTAAACCCAAAATCGACTTCCATTAAATATGGAATCTTCACAGAAATCAAATCAATATATGATCGTTATAAATTTCTGTATCCGACCATTAATATAAATGGAATAACGACAAAGACTTTTAAATTCCATATGTAGTATCGGTTTTCTTTTACAGAAGCTTATCTTAGTTATTATTAATTCGAACTCCATTCAATTCCAATTTAATATATTAAACTGGAAAACTTTACTTTTGGAAAATTCCCATTTAAAACTTAATAAAAGATTTATAAATTCCAAATCATATTTTCGCCGTCAGTCAGATTAAAGAACACATGTCACTTAAAAACACAGTTCACAATAAACACAACTCACATTTCATCTTATTTCAATTACTAAATATCATTGAAAACTTTAATAATCTAAATTAAAAGATTATCCTTTTCATACAGGGTTTAAGAACAATGTTATTTAAGACACTATTCACGACAAAACCCAAAATCCAAATTATTTAATAAAATTTCAATTAAAAATTAAATAATTGGAAAACTTCATTAAATCTTAATTTAATGAGATACTCTAGTTAATAACTAGTTCATATCAATAAATATATTTTCTAAAATATATTCTTTTTCTAAAATGTTCTTTTTCCTAAGATATTTTCTAAAATATTCCTTTCCCAAGAATATTCTTTATTGGAATGTGACTCAATCAACAACCATATACTGCATGAAATCAACAATCATGATGAATAATTATCAAACATCCAGATAACAACCAAAGTGGATTCTACACTAAATATTGGGACTAGTGTAAGTCAAATATCATCCCAACACCTGTGTGGGGTTTCATCCGACAATCAAATAACAAATTATTTGTGCACTTGGGCGATGTGTAAAAATTATCGACCCAATCTTATAAACAAGTCGGACGACTTGTAAATGGAAGTGTAATATTCAGTTCGAATATACTAACATTATATTTGATACGTCAAACACCTCACCATCATAAACATATATTTCAATTCTCTTTACTGTGAACAAATGGCAATAGAATTCTAGTCTTTTATCTCCATTCTTTTTAAATTTGACAAATAACAATAAAGGTAATAACTCTCATTTATTGTCCAAAATGTATATTTGGTCTCATTCATTTTTAAATGACAAAATGAATATTTTACTTTTTTTTTAAATGACAAAATGTCTCATTTATTCTGATTCTTTTAAAGTGACAAAATTTGAATTTTTTTCTAGTTCCTTTTTATGTACAAAACATGAAAATTTTGTCGATTTCATTCTAATGTACAAAATATGATAATTTTGCCAAATTCAATTCTAATGTACAAAATATGACACTTTAGTCAAATTCCTTTCAATGTACAAGATATGATAAGTTTGTTTAATCTTTTCAATATAACAAATATGATAATTTTGCTTAATCTTTTCAACATAACAAAATATGATAATTTTGTCTTCATTCTTTTTAATGTATATATAAAAATATACATTTTTAACTCATTCTCCTTAATCTATAAAAAAAATACATTTTCCAATTCATTCTTTGTAATATGACAAAAATGAACCTTTTTATTTTAATTTACATTTTCTAACCAAAAGGTACACTTTTTATTTCAATTTTCATTTTCTAACAAAATGTACTCTTTTATTTCATCCTTATTAATATGACAAAAATGTTATTTTAATTTCTCATGCTAAAACAAAATGTTATTCTTCTCTAATGCAACATTTAAAAATAAAGTTGTTATTTCCTTTCCTAATGTAACATATAGATGGAAATGTAATCTCTTTCTCTAACGCAACATTTTATATGAAAATGTCAATTATAATCTAATATAACATTTTACATAAAATGAAATTTTCAATTCTAATATTACATAGAATAGTATTTTATATGTAAATATTTTCCGATGAATTCTAATGTCAAATAAATGAATATTTATTTGCAACCAATTTCTACGTTATTCGAATGACAATAAATGGTCGTTTATTCGTAATCAATTTCCTATGTTATTAATGTCACATAAATGCACATTTATTTATGAACAATTTCCTATTTATTCTAATTACAAATTTGCTACCCAAACAGTGGTTTTTATTCTATTTTTATCAATTCTAACATTTGATTCAAAATGGCAATAAAAATATAGTCTTTTATTTCAACCCTTTTACTGTATAAAGTGTATATTTTTGTTTAATCCTTTTATGTACAAAAATGTTGATTTTGTCTAATTCTCTTTTAATATACAAAAATGTTGATTTTGTCTAATTCACTTTTAATATACAAAAATGTTTAATCCTTTTTAATACACAAAAATGTTTATTTTTGTCTAATAAACAAAAATGTATATTTTTAACTAAACCTTCTAAATGATCAAAAATGTATATTTTTAACTAATCCTATTTAATTTGCAAAAATGAACATTTCCAATTCATTCCTTTAAAATGACCAAAACTGAAATTTTGTTGTCATCCTTTTAATGTAAATAAAATGTGAATCTTGTCTAATTCTTTTAAATATAAACGAAATGTAAATTTTGTTATAGTCCCTTTTATGCAAACAAAATGTGATTTTTGTTTAATCCTTTTAAATGTAAACAAAATGATTAATCCTTTTAAATGTGCAAAATGGTTCATTTTTCTATTTCACTAACATGTTCTAATTACCAAAAAATGTTAATTTTGCTTAACCAATCTAATAAACAAAAATAGAAATAAAAATGTTAACCTTGTTTAACATACCCTTATTAACAAATGTTAATTTTGTTTATCATATCCTTATTAACAAATGTTAATTTTGTTTCAATTATTTTATTTCAGCAGAAATGATTCCATTTGTTTCAACTAATTCCATTCAACAAAATGTAAATTTTGTTTGATCTATTTCTATTCTACACAAATGTAAATTTTGTTTCTATTCAACAACACAAGATATTTTGGTCTCAACCAAAATAATTCGTTCAATCAACAAATCATAACAGCATTCATCAACCCAAATCTATCGATTTTCATAACAACACAATCATAGATCAAATCATGCAAAATAAAATTCAGCAGTATAAATTTCACAACATAAATCCTAGCACAGACCACACATTATGATTCAGTACTTTTATTATATAAAATAAAATAAAAAGGAAGAGGATTTCTCACCAATGGTTCTTAATTCAGACTAATTCATATCTGAAATTTACTGAATTACCAACGTTCTTTATTTGTCTTCTAGTTGGTTCCATGGTGTAGCTCTTTCCGTCACGATCCCAACGCATTTCGTTTCACTGCATTCTGAGTTCGCTTGAATGAGATATGGTCATTTGAATATTAAACAACTAATTAAATAATTAATTTTTAGTAATTAAACCTTTAATTAGTTAATTCCTTTCTTCCCCCTCGTCTGTTTTATCTCCAGGTAACCATCGAACAGGCAAACCCAACGTCATGCCTTAGGGTTCGACTTTTGTAATAACCCGGAAATCTGGGCCAATTTAAAAATTTTATTTTGGCAATTTTAGTGAATTCTAATTATTTAAAATGAATTATTTTAAATAATAAAGACGAGAAATTTATTTCGAATAGAATTCGAACGTATATATTTATTCGGATCGTCGTTAGATTTTAAATATTTATTTGTATGTATAAAAGGAATTGAAAATGGCGCGGTAGTTCGATAATTCGATTTCAAATTTCAATTGAACATACCGGGTGCAAAATAAACCGGAATTTAGTGAAACCAAAAATATTTGAATCTAATTGATGGTATCTTTCCAACGAATCCGGAAAATTGAAATTTCATTGCGAGGATAAAAAGTTATGGCCAACTGAAATTTCAGAATAGTCGCTATGGAATTTAGGCCCTTAAAAATGGCCATTTTACAAACGACCTCGGATTTCGACGAAACCACTTTTGTTGGACCCGCGATGTCAAGTTATTGCTAGGTTTCAAATTTCATAATTTTTCGAATCAATATGTGAGCGTGGTAAAGGAAAACGCATTTGACCAATTTCAGTTGATTTTGATCGACTGGAAAAGGCCATTTTTCAAACGGTCTCGGAATTTGACGAAACTAGTTTTGTTACGACCGTAGTGTCAATACGAGGCTAGAAAATATTTTTCTGTAATTTTTCGAGTTAGTATGTGACCCCGGTAAATTGAAATGTGCGTTCAAATTCAATATATCGAGTTATATGTTGATTTTGACGAAAACTAATTGAAACGATCGAATCAGCCTACGAAACGTATCCCATTGTGTTCGGAATGGGGGTAATTAGCTAGGGGCGACAGTCGTTGGGTGTCGTTTGGAGATTGTATGAAAAGTCAACTTAAATTGAAAATAAATTAAAATAATATATAAATTAATATATAACCAACCCCCCTCTTCTTCCTTTTCTCTCTCCCCGACACTTCGAATCAGAAAAAATTTATAAAAAAACCCTAGCGCCGCCCTATTGCCATCGCGCCTCCTCTCATCGCCTCCCTCCGCCTTCGATTCGCCTCCCCCTCCTCCCCTTGAGCCGTCGCAATCCCCAAACCCCCCCTCCCCCGCAGTCAATGGTGAAACCCACAAACCGATTTAGCCCAAACTACCGTGCCCTATGCCCCACAGCCCAGCGCCGCCTGCCGCACCCCAGTACCACCCCCTGGCGCTGCGCAGCGACCTCTCCTCGCCTCCGACCGTCCCTTTGACTACTCTCCCTCTCCATTCAAAAAGTAATTTTTTTTCGTTTTATTTATTTATTTTATATATTCATTTATTTATTATATTTTCTGTGATTAGTTTTATATAAATAAATCAGCTTTAAGAGGTTATATTTTTAGTTAGAAAAAGTTTGATTTTTAAATAAGGAAGGTTGTGATTTTTAACTTGATAAAGGTAAGATTTTTATTTTAAAAAAAAGATAAGATTTTTATTTTAAAGAAAAGTTTAGATTTTTATTTTAAAGAATAGGTAAGATTTTTTACTATAAAGAAACGATTTTTATCGCTATGAAAATATGATTTTTATAAAGTAGAAGTAAAAAAAATAGGATTTTTATATAATAGAGAATATAAAAATATTATCTTGATATATGTAGCGAAATAAAAATCTGATTTTTACTATATATATGTTGAAACAAAAGACGTGATTTTTAAAAAATATAAAGACGTGATTTTGGTTGTATAAAAGAGGCGATTTTTATGCGCATGAAAGAGAAATAAAAATTTGATTTTTAATGTGAACAGCGTGAAAAGAATTGAGATGGAACGAATAGAAATCAAAAGGGAATTCAGATAATTCAGAAATGAAATGGCGGAGTGGAACCCAAAGGTGAGAACTTCTCACTTTTAATTTATTTCAAGTTGAAATATATACTAGGATGGAGACGGTGTTTAGTAGCACCCGACTCCCGTCGTCCACAGACCATGGACGGCTTGTATGCTTGTTTGTGTGATTTTGATGTGTAGTTGATTGTGTGATGTGATGTGAAATGAAATAAAATATTTTATAGTGGAAAATATTTTATAGTTAAAAATAGAATTTTTAACATGTATTTAAACTGAAATAAATATAAACAAATCGAACGATTTGTTTATATACACACATTTGACTGACATTGATTGGGACGATAAATTTTACACATCGCCCAACTACACAAATAAAATCTGTGTTTGATTGTTTGAAAACCCCACACGGGTATTGGGGTGATATATGACATACACTAATCCCAATAATTAGTTGTATGTCGATCGATTGATTGACAGACGGTTATAAGCATTGAATATTTATATTTGATGCTTATACAGTGTAGAACGCACTTTGGATGATGGTTGATGATTTATCGTTGTTGTTATATACGTGTGGTAGAAAATCCAAATAATTATCATTATATGGTAATTGATCGGGCCTCAATCCAGTTTTGAAATAAAATATTTGAATAGAAATATTTGAAGAGAAATATTTGAAATAGAACATTTGAAAATAGAAATATATGAAGCCGTGTTGATTATTGTAACGACCCGGATTTCGAGAGACTTTGGTTATCGACATACACACGATGTCGATAACCAAAACATCGAAAAATCCTGGTAATTAGTGAAAGAAATTAGAGGGTGAGGAAAGATAAGATAGAAAATTAGAATAGAAGAAGAAGAACACAACATCAGAGTAACACGAATCTCACAGCGGAACCAATAACATATAATATATGTAACATAACTTTGAAATATACATCTGTATTTGAATACACATCATTATCAAAGTACAACACTTACAACACAGCGGAAATAACTATAGCTATATGATCCTGAAGCCTCCTGCTCCAGCTCTTCAACTATATCAGTAAAATTCCGACTACTTGACTGCCCATACAAATTTAGGCACCCAAGAGTTTAGGGAAAACAACAAAGTAAACTCCGGGTCAGTCATGGGACTGGTATGAGTAAAACAGTTTAAAAACAGTACGAACAAGTAAACGATATCTCATAAGACCACGCTGCATAACGGAACGGGTTTTTCCCTTATAAGAATCCAAATTATCTTTATATCAAAAACCTTTTGATATTATAATAATGTCTATCAACCACAACTATAATAAACATCTAGTAGAAACGCTTTCATCTCACGTTCTACATATACATTATACAATCAAAACCGCAAGCACGTATTGGGTAATGGGTTTCCAACTATGACAAGGTATGGAACCACCTATCGCTCTTGTACCTCTAGAGAGGAATACACTGGGTTCAACAAGAACATCTTGCAACCCGGCCACACATGACCGACCACTCATTTCGCTTGAGCGTATCGAATGTATATCACCAACGGTTGGGATCAGCAACCGTTTCCCGAATGGGACAGCATCAACAATAGATTTTTAGAAGTAAATGAAACTCTAGATCAGGTGATTATACAGGCTACTTCGGTGCGACCGACTTAGCCATGCTGCCTGCCCGATTTCTGTCATTTACCGGATGATGAGGCTAGAAGCTACGCTTTATCATCATACCAGATTCACTTTTTGAATGCCACATCATCAAATCCATCAAATCACCGATTGACGTCCTCAACCATACATTACGGGTTAGCTAAAAGAAGTTTCCTTCTCCGCTTCCACTCTTGGTACAGTTGGAGAAATCAATATACGTGATCGTCTGGACATATTCTGTCAGACATCCGTCCATACAAGTCACCCAGGAACAGGATGAACCGAAAGCACTATTCTGTAAACAGGATAGCCCTTACATAACTCCGTCTTCAATTATCTTTGGCATATATGATTCGCAACGCTTATGCCAATACAGAGTGGTTCTTTGGATAATAATCCAACCGGTCTCTCCATATTAACAACGTTAAAATGGTCAAAACTTCGATAGTCTGCGATTTAACTATCGAATAAAAACAAGTGTGCAAACAACGATATTATTTCCAAATGGAAATTATATCGATCAAACATCATTTAACATTCATCTCCTTAGTTCATTTTTCATCTCCTGTTTCCCTATATTCAACATTTCTTATTTTCTAAATTTAGAAAATATATGTTATTACCATTGGAAAACATTTCCATTTCTTGTTTTCTTTATTAGAAAACATTTCTGGTTTCTTATTTGGAAAACATTTCCAAAGCTTCTTCATTGGACTTAGACTGATGTTTAAACAAACCATCGCGGTGCCAACTCAAACCATTTCCTTTACTGCCGAACCTTAACTATTCCTTAGTTAAAAACGAAGTCAATCAAGTTGGGGTAGAACTACCTCTCAAACCTTAACTGAACAACATTTCTAACTTTGAAATAGGTAAATTTCACTTTATATTCCTTTTACTAACTTCCTTACTTAACCCTCCTTCGAATAGCTATATTCGATTGACTCTTATCAATTAACTCTATTTGACTAACGCTATTGATTTACTCATTTCGCTTAACTCCTTTCGAATAAACTATATTCGATAATTCCTTTTACTTTCTATTCGAATAACTATATTCGATTAACTCATTTGCTTTAACTCTAATCGATTAAACTAACATCGATTAGCTCCTTTTACTTTAACACTAATCGATTAAACTAACATCGATTAACTCCTTTTACTTTAACACTAATCGATTAAACTAACATTGATTAACTCCTTTTACTTTATTCTCTAATCGATTAACTAACATCGATTAGCTCCTTTTACTTTAACTCTAATCGATTAACTAACATCGATTAACTTCTTTTACTTTAACACTAATCGATCAAACTAACATTGATTAACTCCTTTTACTTTATTCTCTAATCGATTAACTAACATCGATTAGCTCCTTTTACTTTAACTCTAATCGATTAACTAACATCGATTAACTTCTTTTACTTTATTCTCTAATCGATTTAACTAACATCGATTAGCTCCTTTTACTTTGACTCTAATCGATTAACTAACATCGATTAACTTCTTTTGATAAACTACGTTTTCCGTTACAACTATTTCCTTTTTATAACGTTTTCTTACCGTTACAAATATTTCCTATTTATAACGTTTTCTTACCGTTACAAATATTTCCTATTTATAACGTCTATTTACCGTTACAAATATTTCCTATTTATAACTTCTATTTATTTTCTAAATAAATATTCTTTTTCTATTTCTATTTATTTTCTAAATAAATATCCCTTTTATAAAACCGTGTTCGTTTTATACATATCTCCTTTTATAAAATCCTGTGATTTTATAAAATTCCTTTATTTCAATATACATTGAAATACTTCTTTTTTTACATCCCAGGGTTTCTTATGATATTTAAAATATCGAATAACAATGATCAATATCATTCCAACACCCATAATCCATAACAGATTATATAACACATCATATATCACAATATATGAAAGACAGTAAAATAAATGTTGAGGAATCCGGTCGGATTCCTCCAACTTGTTTCCCTGCATCACAGATGTTAAACAATATAATATAACATCAGTTTCAGTTCCATATGATATATTCTGTTAAACAGAATCAAATGTAGAAATTTAACTAACTGACTAGCAGTTCAATCAAACAGTCAACACACAGTCAATCAGCCAATATCTAACAGTTCTGAAAATACAACATGAAATTATAAACTGTTCAGAGTTAGTGAGATTTACTCACATTGGCGCGTTAATCATTAAATAACGGTTTGTGTTTATTTGACTGCGACGGACAATTTATTTCGCCATAAATTGTAACGAGCTCGGATTCACTCCCGGTCAGTCTCATTGTGTTGCTCCCGTCCATACGATCCCAACGCAACTTACGGTTCGTCATTCTGACTCCGTATGAACAAAATATTAAGTTTACAAGTTAGTATAACTATTTAAATTTTAAATAAAACTTTAAATCCTTTTAGAGAATTTGGGCCTCACATACCCACTTCGGCCCATTCAGGAAAACGCACCCACTATGAATAGTAACCCACCTTCCTCCCTGTAAACACCGAATCTCGCTCCTCTTTCCTTTCCACCCATTTTCGCCCATTCAAACTTCCATTCCTCTATCCTCTCTCCATAAAATCCTAAACCAATTCCACCAACCTCCATCGCTTCAAATTCTGTTCAACTCGAGACTATCATAGCTACTCTCGACTTCTCCTTCTTCCTCCTATTCAAAATACTGCTCCCTCCCTTATACTGATATGCGAAGATCACCAGTGCACGCCAAGCACTGATACCGAACTCGAGCCTCTTATTCATCGAACAAATTTCACCAGCAAATCACTCTCCTCGAACCCGACATGTTGACCACTACCACAACAATTCCGACACCCCCAGAAATTCCGATGTCCCTCCTCCAAAACATTTGACCGCCTGTTTGACCACTACTCTCCTCTACACCGGCCACCAATAAAGGTCGAAACTACCATCAAAATACTCGACACTCGAATCCGTACCTTTCAGCTACCTTAAAGTTGAACTCGACGTCATGGATAAAAACCCATTTGTTCTTCTACACTGTTCGCCATACACTTTCCAAGCTGCCGCCTCTTGGCCCTTCTGGTCAGCGACAAACGAACACCATCCACCTTGCAACGTGCTCCTCAAAGCCATCATCACCCATCCATGTTTCTGACCATTCCTCCCATAATATCCTCCATCGTCATTATTACTTATACCTGCTTGCGAAAAGACCTGTTGCTACTTCATATACACTGGACAGACACCCCATGCTTGCGGGTTTCTTGAAGTGGCGGCGTGCCCTTTTTATGGAAAATGAATTTTTGTTTTAGGTTAAAAGGGAGCTGGAGCTTAATTTATAGGGTTACATTTTAGTTTCTTTTGGTTAAGGCCATTCCACGTTTTCTTGCTTTAAGGTAGCGGCTGGAAAAGTCAAAACGTGGCTATCCCTTTGATCAAAGAAATAGATTTTTAGGTTAAGGTGAGATAAAGGAGTATTTAAAGTTTGGTTTTATTTCCAAATTACCATGTTATGTAAACTCTATTCACGTACGGACAGAAATCAAGATACCATTGTATCGAGCTCGGTTGCACGATCCCAAAAATATAATAATACCGGTAGATTAACTCATATTGTGAAATCTCACATAGTTGATTACAGGGTGCAAAATACTCCAAATAAAAAGTTGCTTATTAAATTAATTAAAAATTACTGTAAAATTCTAAAAATTAAATTATCACTATTTCTCAAAAGAACCTTGTCTAAATTCAAACCCGATCTCTTGTTATCTCGAATAAACTGTTATGGTCGATAAACGATTCTATAGCGACTATTTTAAAATTTGATTTGGACATATCTCAAAATCTATACGAAGAAATCCCGATTTTTCTCCTCCACTAGAAAGATATACTCCACCACCTCCCCACGTTTCTTGTTTCACAGAAATCCGGCTTAAAACGAATCCTGTACATTCAATTGAAGTTCGAATCGCCAATTTACGAACTACAGCGCCATTTCGAGCTCTATTTTAATTATATTATAATTATACGTTCAAACTGACGTCGACTGAATATATTCGTTATTCAAATCAAATTCTAAACTGAATTATATATCATAGATGATCTGGTTCACACCATATCGTCATTTCGGCCAATTCTGAATATTCAGAATTAAATATATTATTTAATTTATTATTTTAATTAAATATTTACCATTATTTAATTCAACGATCATTTAATTCACTAAACCACCATTTATATAATAAAATAAATTAATCATAATACCTCTGCCAATGCGGGTCATTACAATCTTCCCCACTTAAAATAATTTCGTCCTCGAAATTGCTAAAAAGTAGGGGACGACCCTATCGACTGGTTAGAACATATTTGTTCACTTCTTAACTTCAGTTTCAACTGAACCAATTTAATTTCAATTAAATTATTTATTCTTATTGTAGAAAATTTTCTAACGCCTTAACTCTTTGAAAAATTTCGCCAGCACCTCCTTTGTACTGGTCAATCGGTCAAACTCCGACTCGCCTCTCTGAACCATCTCCAACCCAAAAGAAAATCAAACAGCCAAGCGACTTGCCTATTCGGCTGATCGAAATCTCATACCATATGAAATATAAACTTGTACCTTTTGTCGGCATATCAACTCTGTCACTTCCATATGCTATCAACTCAGCATATACAAGAGTTACACCAATCACATTCAATCTGCTTTTATCCACGACCCAACCATTCACTTATATCCGAGCCAAATGTCATTTTAACTCGAGTTTCTTCTCGATTCCCAACTCTTAACTTGATTATCACATCACACTTCAAATTTGAATCTCACAATCCAATTTGTCTTGATATCATTCTAATTCAATCTTAGTTACCACTTTACTGGCTTTACTTTAATTCAAATTTTGCTTTCACAAATTTCTGTTAAATTTGTTTTTAATTCAAACAGTCTTTCCCAGGGAATTTTCAAACAGTTTACTCTTTTCAAAAATCAAAATTTCCTTTTGAATATCTCACTGAGCCCTTAATTAATATTCCATTAATTAAATCACTTCTCCATTTCTTTATCAATATTTGTTAACCAAATATTTTCAATAACCATATTGCCCTTTTATGTTATTCAGAAAACATTTCCGAATATCGCCTTCCTTTATTTTCTAAACTTTTAGAAAAAAAAATATATATGCTATTTATAATTGGAAAATATTCCAATTACTTATCTCTTTTCCGATCTCGTTTATTTCTATACTTAGGAAATATTCTTTATTATATTTCCAAGTTACACTTATTTGGGTTAAAACGGATGTTGTGTAAAACATCATTATGATAACCCAAATACTATATTCAGCTAACTCTTATTCATCATTGATCTTCGAGCCTGAAATCTTACTATTTATTTGTTAATAATGAAATTAATCAAGTTGGGGTATAACTACCTCTCAGACCTTGACTGAATATCATTTATAACGTCAAAACAGATAAGACTACTTACTCGAATAATCAATACCGTACACTACTTATTTACTTTTAAACACGTATACACTTTCTCTTTCTATTCTTACGAGATTTTATTCTTAGTCTTCCTTTTTTATTATACTATTCTATTTCTAAGTTCGTTTCCTTATCGACTTCTATATATATATCGATACGTCGATTTCTAACTATCAAATTATCTTAAAAATATTCTAACTCCTTAAATTCCCGGAAAAATTCGCCAAAACCACCTTTGTACTAGGAGCATCGGGATATTTCAAATAGCCTCCCATGGCCCTCACCAATTCAAAAGAAAAAGAAAAAACTAAGCGGCTAGCCGATACGGCGCATAAAATCTCATATATGAATTAAATACATACCTTTTTGTCGAGCATTCTATTTATATACCTTCATACCTTATCCATACCTATCTCATGTATATTTATACATTTCTAATTCATTTCAACTTAATCCAATCATTTTAACTTAGTTCGTTAAGTGATTTTCAAATTACTGGTTTGCCCATTTCACCTTCATATTTGAGTATAACATGTTCAAATATATTTTAACTTGTTTATCAACTAATTGAATTCCATTTCAATTTTATTTGAATTTCCTATATTCAAATTCCATTTCAATTCCCTTATTCAAATTATATATTTGAATTTCATTTCAAATCTCTTATTCAAATTTTATATTTGAATTTCGTTTCAATTTCCTTATTCAAATTCCATTCGATTTCTCTTATGTCAAATTTTATTCGATTTCTCATATGTCAAATTCTATTTGATTTCCCATATGTCAAATTCTATTTGATTTCTATATTCGAATTTCCTCTATTCAAATTCTATATCACTTCCATTGAATTTCATATATTCAAACTCCCTTTGAATTTCTATATTCAATTCCCATTTCAATTCCATTGAATTTCACATATTCAAACTCCCTTTGAATTTCTATATTCAATTTTTCATTATTACTCTATATGAATTCTATATTCAATTTTCCATTATTTAAATCTTCTTTATTCAAATCTCATTTGAATTTCTATATTCAAATCCCCTTTTGAATTTTCTTATTTACATTTTATGTTTGAACTTCCTTTATTCTAATTCCCTTTCAAACTTTCTTTACTCATTCTTTACATAAGTCTCGATTTCAATTCCTTTTGAAATCGATATTTCTACCTTTGGAAAATAGATTTCCCTTTCAATTTCACACTTGTATCTTTATTTCTGAATTATCCAATGACAATTCTCTTCACTTCATTTATAAACTTCGTTTATAAAAGAACTATTTATAAACTTCGTTTATAAAGGAACTTCTCATTTTATTTCTTTTAAAACAAGTTAATATTTCAAATCTATTTCAAAATCCAAATTCTATATTTTAAATCCCATTTTGAAATTCAACACACTTGTCTTTCCCAAAACAAATTTAAATCAGTATCTCTGGTAGTAATTTGTCACTTACAACTCGAAAATGAATACTGATGATGCAGCTGTCATCATCAGAATCTATTTTCCAGCGATCAAAGTGAGTTCAATACTATAAACCCATTTTTAAACATTTCCACTTTGAAATTCATTTCAAAATATAATTCACACTGCTTGTAAAACAATTTAAAATCTCCCAGAATCTTAAATTTTCCTTATTCTTAATCCCAATCCATTTACAAACACTTATCCAATTCTCCAGAGTTTCAAATTCAATTTCTGGTTAAAATTTCATATTCAACTCACCTGATTTCACATATTTCACTTATATGAATTCCGATTGGTTATTTACATAACCATTTAATTTATAATCTTACTCGATTATAATAACAACCAATATATCCAATATATTCAAAATATACGTTGGGTAAACTATTTCGTTTACCCTCTTTCAAACATACCATGATGGTTCATCGTTTTCAAGTGTTTACAAAATCCCTACCGATACAGTGGATCAAACTGATCGACCAGAACTCATAAACGACTCAACCAATGAATCTCCATAATATAAAATAAATTTTTATATCAAATAACAAGTATGTTCACCCGTATATTTACACTCAAACTCCATCTAGGGTATTACTAACCCTATCTCTACCGAGTCTCGCCACAGAGCCAAGTTAATCAATTAACCTTTTGCTCTGATACCAACTGTAACGACCCGGATTTCGAGAGACTTTGGTTATCGACATACACACGGTGTCGATAACCAAAACATCGAAAAATCCTGGTAATTAGTGAAAGAAATTAGAGGGTGAGGAAAGATAAGATAGAAAATTAGAATAGAAGAAGAAGAACACAACATCAGAGTAACACGAATCTCACAGCGGAACGAATAACATATAATATATGTAACATAACTTTGAAATATACATCTGTATTTGAATATACATCATTATCAAAGTACAGCACTTACAACACAGCGGAAATCACTATAGCTATATGATCCTGAAGCCTCCTGCTCCAGCTCTTCAACTATATCTGTAAAATCCCGACTACTTGACTGCCCATACAAATTTAGGCACACAAGAGTTTAGGGAAAACAACAAAGTAAACTCCGGGTCAGTCATGGGACTGGTACGAGTAAAACAGTTTAAAAACAGTACGAACAAGTAAACGATATCTCATAAGACCACGCCGCATAACGAAACGGGTTTTTCCCTTATGAGAATCCAAATTATCTTTATATCAAAAACCTTTTGATATTATAATAATGTCTATCAACCACAACTATAATAATCATCTAGTAGAAACGCTTTCATCTCACGTTCTACATATACATTATACAATCAAAACAGCAAGCACGTATTGGGTAATGGGTTTCCAACTATGACAAGGTATGGAACCACCTATCGCTCGTGTACCTCTAGAGAGGAATACACTGGGTTCAACAAGAACATCTTGCAACCCGGCCACACATGACCGACCACTCATTTGTCTTGAGCGTATCGAATGTATATCACCAACGGTTGGGATCAGCAACCGTTTCCCGAATGGAACAGCATCAACAATAGATTTTTAGAAGTAAATGAAACTCTAGATCAGGTGATTATACACCCTACTTCGGTGCGACCGACTTAGCCATGCTGCCTGACCGATTTCTGTCATTTACCGGATGATGAGGCTAGAAGCTACGCTTTATCATCATACCAGATTCACTTTTTGAATGCCACATCGTCAAATCCATCAAATCACCGATTGACGTCCTCAACCATACATTACGCGTTAGCTAAAAGAAGTTTCCTTCTCCGCTTCCACTCTTGGTATAGTTGGAGAAATCAATATACGTGATCGTCTGGACATATTCTGTCAGACATCCATCCATACAAGTCACCCAGGAACAGGATGAACCGAAAGCACTATTCTGTAAACAGGATAGCCCTTACATAACTCCGTCTTCAATTATCTTTGGCATATATGATTCACAACGCTTATGCCAATACAGAGTGGTTCTTTGGATAATAATCCAACCGGTCCCTCCATATTAACAACGTTAAAATGGTCAAAACTTCGATAGTCTGTGATTTAACTATCGAATAAAAACAAGTGTGCAAACAACGATATTATTTCCAAATGGAAATTATATCGATTAAACATCATTTAACATTCATCTCCTTAGTTCATTTTTCATATCCTGTTTCCCTATATTCAACATTTCTTATTTTCTAAATTTAGAAAATATATGTTATTACCATTTTAAAACGTTTCCATTTCTTGTTTTCTTTATTAGAAAACATTTCTGGTTTCTTATTTGGAAAACATTTCCAAAGCTTCTTCATTGGACTTAGACAGATGTTTAAACAAACCATCGCGGTGCCAACTCAAACCATTTCCTTTACTGCCGAACCTTAACTATTCCTTAGTTAAAAACGAAGCCAATCAAGTTGGGGTAGAACTACCTCTCAAACCTTAACTGAACAACATTTCTAACTTTGAAATAGGTAAATTTCGCTTTATATTCCTTTTACTAACTTCCTTACTTAACCCTCCTTCGAATAGCTATATTCGATTGACTCTTATCAATTAACTCTATTTGACTAACGCTATTGATTTACTCATTTCGCTTAACTCCTTTTGAATAAATTATATTCGATAATTCCTTTTACTTTCTATTCGAATAACTATATTCGATTAACTCATTTGCTTTAATTCTAATCGATTAAACTAACATCGATTAGCTCCTTTTACTTTAACACTAATCGATTAAACTAACATCGATTAACTCGTTTTACTTTAACACTAATCGATTAAACTAACACTGATTAACTCCTTTTACTTTATTCTCTAATCGATTAACTAACATCGATTAGCTCCTTTTACTTTAACTCTAATCGATTAACTAACATCGATTAACTTCTTTTACTTTAACACTAATCGATTAAACTAACATTGATTAACTCCTTTTACTTTATTCTCTAATCGATTAACTAACATCGATTAGCTCCTTTTACTTTAACTCTAATCGACTAACTAACATCGATTAACTTCTTTTACTTTATTCTCTAATCGATTAACTAACATCGATTAGCTCTTTTTACTTTAACTCTAATCGATTAACTAATATCGATTAACTTCTTTTGATAAACTACGTTTTCCGTTACAACTATTTCCTTTTTATAACGTTTTCTTACCGTTACAAATATTTCCTATTTAAAACGTTTTCTTACCGTTACAAATATTTCATATTTATAACGTCTATTTACCGTTACAAATATTTCCTATTTATAACTTCTATTTATTTTCTAAATAAATATTCTTTTTCTATTTCTATTTATTTTCTAAATAAATATCCCTTTTATAAAACCGTGTTCGTTTTATACATATCTCCTTTTATAAAATCCTGTGATTTTATAAAATTCCTTTATTTCAATATACATTGAAATACTTCTTTTTTTACATCTCAGGGTTTCTTATGATATTTAAAATATCGAATAACAATGATCAATATCATTCCAACACCCATAATCCATAACAGATTATATAACACATCATATATCACAATATATGAAAAACAGTAAAATAAATGTTGAGGAATCCGGTCGGATTCCTCCAACTTGTTTCCCTGCATCACAGATGTTAAACAATATAATATAACATCACTTTCAGTTCCATATGATATATACTGTTAAACAGAATCAAATATAGAAATTTAACTAACTGACTAGCAGTTCAATCAAACAGTCAACACACAGTCAATCAGCCAATATCTAACAGTTCTAAAAATACAACATGAAATTATAAACTGTTCAGAGTTAGTCAGATTTACTCACATTGGCGCGTTAATCGTTAAATAACGGTTTGCGTTTATTTGACTGCGACGGACAATTTATTTCGCCATAAATTGTAACGAGCTCGGATTCACTACCGGTCAGTCTTATTGTGTTGCTCCCGTCCATACGATCCCAACGCAACTTACGGTTCGTCATTCTGACTCCGTATGAACAAAATATTAAGTTTACTAGTTAGTATAACTATTTAAATTTTAAATAAAACTTTAAATCCTTTTAGAGAATTTGGGCCTCACATACCCACTTCGGCCCATTCAGGAAAACGCACCCACTATGAATAGTAACCCACCTTCCTCCCTGTAAACAACGACTCTCGCTCCTCTTTCCTTTCCACCCATTTTCGCCCGTTCAAACTTCCATTCCTCTATCCTCTCTCCACAAAATCCTAAACCAATTCCACCAACCTCCATCGCTTCAAATTCTGTTCAACTCCAGACCATCACAGCTACTCTCGACTTCTCCTTCTTCCTCCTATTCAAAATACTGCTCCCTCCCTTATACTGATATGCGAAGATCACCAGTGCTCGCCAAGCACTGATACCGAACTTGAGCCTCTTATTCATCGAACAAATTTCACCAGCAAATCACTCTCCTCGAACCCGACATGTTGACCACTACCACAACAATTCCGACACCCCCAGAAATTCCGACGTCCCTCCTCCAAAACATTTGACCGCCTGTTTGACCACTACTCTCCTCTACACCGGCAACCAATAAAGGTCGAAACTACCACCAAAATACTCGACACTCGAATCCGTACCTTTCAGCTACCTTAAAGTTGAACTCGACGTCATGGATAAAAACCAATTTGTTCTTCTACACTGTTCGCCATACACTTTCCAAGCTGCCACCTCTCGGCCCTTCTGGTCAGTGACAAACGAACACCATCCACCTTGCAACATGCTCCTCAAAGCCATCATCACCCATCCATGTTTCTGACCAGTCCTCCCATAATATCCTCCATCGTCATTATTACTTATACCTGCTCGCGAAAAGACCTGCTGCTACTTCATATACACTGGACAGACACCCCATGCTTGCGGGTTTCTTGAAGTGGCGGCGTGCCCTTTTTATGGAAAATGAATTTTTGTTTTAGGTTAAAATGGAGCTGGAGCTTAATTTATAGGGTTACATTTTAGTTTCTTTTGGTTAAGGCCATTCCACGTTTTCTTGCTTTAAGGTAGCGGCTGGAAAAGTCAAAACGTGGCTATCCCTTTGATCAAAGAAATAGATTTTTAGGTTAAGGTGAGATAAAGGAGTATTTAAAGTTTGGTTTTATTTCCAAATTACCATGTTATGTAAACTCCATTCACGTACGGACAGAAATCAAGATACTATTGTATCGAGCTCGGTTGCACGATCCCAAAAATATAATAATACCGGTAGATTAACTCATATTGTGAAATCTCACATAGTTGATTACAGGGTGCAAAATACTCCAAATAAAAAGTTGCTTATTAAATTAATTAAAAATTACAGTAAAATTATAAAAATTAAATTATCACTATTTCTCAAAAGAACCTTGTCTAAATTCAAACCCGGTCTCTTGTTATCTCGAATAAACTGTTACGGTCGATAAACGATTCTATAGCGACTATTTTAAAATTTGATTTGGACATATCTCAAAATCTATACGACGAAATCCTGATTTTTCTCCTCCACTTGAAAGATATACTCCACCACCTCCCCACGTTTCTTGTTTCACAGAAATCCGGCTTAAAACGAATCCTGTACATTCGGTTGAAGTTCGAATCGCCAATTTACGAACTACAGCGCCATTTCGAGCTCTATTTTAATTATATTATAATTATACGTTCAAACTGACGTCGACTGAATATATTCGTTATTCAAATCAAATTCTAAACTGAATTATATATCATAGATGATCTGGTTCACACCATATCGTCATTTCGGCCAATTCTGATTATTCAGATTTAAATATATTATTTAATTTATTATTTTAATTAAATATTTACCATTATTTAATTCAACGATCATTTAATTCACTAAACCACCATTTATATAATAAAATAAATTAATCATAATACTTCTGCCAATGCGGGTCATTACAATTAGATTGTCACCATTTTGACGTGAACGATATTTATATCGATTTTGTTCATTTTATAATGAATATCGGAAGTGATTTCAAAATCTGATATTTTGAAAAGAATAGAAATTCGAATTAAATTGAATAGAAATGAATTCGAATTTAAATTGAATAGAAATGAATTCAAATTTAAATTGAATAGAAATGAATTTGAATTTAAATTGAATAGAAATTAATTCGAATTGAGATTGAATTGAATTGAAAACGAACAGAAATTGAATTAAAAAACGATTTGAGTTGAAATCAATTTGAAATTAATTTAAAACGAATTTATATTGGAAAAAAATCAATTTTGATTTGAATTTGAAATGAAGTTGAAAACGTTTTTTAAATATATTTAAATAGAACGCGGCGTGCTGCGGAAGTTTGCGAATTTCGACCAATGACTTCAAATGGATATTGCGGGAGATCCGACCGTCGGATTCTCCTAAAACCGGAACTGTTGGGTTCGTATCGAAAAGAGATTTCTAAGAATATTAGAAATCTAACGGTTGGATTTGGAATTATGTCCAAATCAAATTTGGAAAAGGTCGCTATAAGTACAGCTCGATGGCCGTGGATGGAAATCGACTGTACAGGCCTTGATAAAATTATTAAAAATATTAATAATTAAAGTAAAATCATAAGAAATGATTTAGAAAGAATTGGGATGAAAAACTCCATATTTGAAAAGATAAAAATAGATTTTTATCGAAATGAACTAGTTTTGAACTAGAATTATAATTCGATTATTTTGAAAAATAAATAAATTGGATTTGAAATGGTCTTGAAAACAACCAGAATTTCCAATAATTATATTGGAATGGATTTGAATCGAAATTGCCTTCGGAATAATTCGATGTTGGATTTCGTGATGGTACAGATACTGTTATGGGAATTTGAAAGATATATTAATATCGTTATTTCCAATACGATATTTGTTGGTCGTAGAATTTGATATTGAATATAAGCTGATATATTTTCTATTCAGAGCCTTGTGTTTAACATCAAATGTGATTTGGGTTCGTCGTGAATGGTGTCTTCATTAACACTGTTCTTAAACCCCGTTGAGAAAAAGGTTAAATCTTTTTATTTAGATTTAATGAAGAGTACCAATTAAATAATATTTAATTGGAATTGAATTGGTATTGATTTTTGGGTTTATCATAAACAGTGTTTTAAGTAACACTTGTTCTTTAACCCGATAGTTAATGGAATGTGATTTTGGGTTGTCGTGAACGGTATCGTCAATAAAACAGTTCTTGGACCCAAGGGAGTTAAGAAAATCATAAATTAACTGGAGATTAGTTAAGTTGAATGGTTTCTGGGTATTGATCTGATGTTGGTTTCGGCCCTTGAGGTTAATACTTAAGGAATTGCTCACTTGCTAATTTACAGTTAGGAACTGATTGAAATGTGATGTGATTTTGGGTTTATCGTGAATCGTATTTTAAATGACACTGATTCTTTAACCCAGTCACAGATTAAAACTAAGTGGAGTTTTAATGAATCTTTAATTAGATTGAAATGATCGAGAATGGAGTATCACCAGTTTTGCTCCAGGCGATAGTTATATCTTTAATTAGATTTAAACGTGAAATGGTAATTAAATTTACCGATAACACCGTGGTGTTAGATATGAAGTAAGACCCGTTTTACTTCATTGGATGAATAGGTTGGGATTGGGAAATTAAAACAAACGATTACTTCTGTAAGGTTCGTTAATCCCGACTAGTTTGAATTGATATTCAAAAGTAGATTAAAGAATAAATTTAAAGGATTTAACTTTGATAAAATTAATGGGAACCTTTCCCTAAGAATGTGAAATTTAGAAACTAAATGTTGGTTAGCTAAGAAGAATGGTTTTCTAGATATTGATCTGATGTTGGTTTCGGCCTTCGGGGTTAATATTTGGGGAATTATTCTCTTGTTGATTTACGGTTAGTGACTGATGAATTGGAATGAGGCGTATGTTGTGTTTGTGTAACACTTTTTTATAATATACGCGAGTTATTCGGAAAGACCGGGTTTATCCCATTCTGAATAACTGATACGACGATAAGTCGAAGATGAAGACGGTGGTTGAAGACCGGAGGTCTTCACGTCGTTTGGGTGGTTATTGATGATCTTGATTGGGCCGTACACCCAAGAGGAGAGAATCAGTTGGTGGTCGTCCAGACATACTTGGAGATCGATGGATATGTAGGGTACAAGGTGCCTCCTGTTTCGTTCAGACCCAGTATGAACTTATAAATGGACTATGTGTCTGACATTGGATTTCATTCTGTGTGATTGATATCGGTTGCATAGAGTGGTTTGCATGTGTGGCATGCTAAGATGCAAATGATCAAGGCTTCTGTTGAAAAGCAGAGTCTCGTGGTTGATGATCAAAGCACGGCCTATGTGGCGTAGCTTAGTGTAACGTTGATTCGCAAGCCTCACACCCCGGTTGTGAACCAAAAACTGGAGAGGACGTCAGGGAGGGCATGCGTTTCTTTCTAGCTAGAAGTGGCATCAGTGGTTTTACATGCCCTGACGAGTTTGACTTATGTGGTTGTTGTTGATGCGAGGCGCCTCGGTTTGATCGGACGATCCTGGTCCGATGGAGTCATTCGTTGGATCATTTGCGCCCCATAGGGCGGGGAAACGCATGTTCAGGGTTTAAGTTTAATCCACATCGGTGGGCTAGCCCTGAGGATCCAAGGGACACTCGAGCTCTGTTCCTGAGACATGGTAGGCTAGATTGTCTCGAATCGGTAGAGGACTATCTTTTGCCTCGGTTCACAAATGGAAATCCAATTTACAAATACGTGGCTGTGCGATTTTGATTGTATCTTTATATTTGGCGACATAGTGGCATGGGACGCTCATGTCGTCTATGATTGATACTTATGATTTGAAGTTGTTTTATACACTATGCACTTATAATAGTATCAAATGATTTGTTTTAAACGTATCAAGCATTCTTGGCTATTATAAGGTAAAAACCCTATCCCTCGGCTTGCGTTGCAATATGTGAGAGGACCTGGGTCTTATAATAGCTTCATTTTTCTTTATTTAGCATTGCGCTATTGTTATATGCACTGGTATTCTTGGGAGAAAACCCGTTCGGTGTCATGCGGCGTAGTCCCTTGATTTACCTAACTTTAAAATAAAGATTAATAACTGTTTTAGTTCTCACACCAGTCACATGACTGACCTGGAGTTTGTTGTTTTAACCTAAACTCTGGGTGCCCTTATTTTGACACGGGCAGCTAGTAGTTTTGGTTTTGCAGATTTATATTCACAGGATCCTAGTTTATAGCTGGAATGATATCCAGAAAGCTTTGTATCCGTGCATTACTTCTAGTTGTGTATTGTATTATTTTCTACTGCTATGTATTTAAATGTAATTTAAATCTCTTATATTTCTGTGTAATATTCATTTATACTCTGTATATTCTTGTATTCTGATGGAAATTGTTGTATACACAATGAAATGTTCTTCCGTCTACGTTCTTATTGTGTTGTTCTTGAAGTATCCGCTCTTTCCTTACCGGGGAAGTTACGGGTCCTTACAACTTTGCCATGGCCTGGAGCCGCCTGAGGTCAATCAGATATCGCCATGTCGAAGGTCATCTCATGCAGCACCATTGCTTGGTCGCATGGCCAACTCGGCCTCTGCCTCCTCCTCGAAATACACCACGAACCAGCGGCCTTTGAGCCACTAAATCTCTCGATTTACCACTCCATCAATAATCACAGCCGTTGATATTATAGAGCTCGGATTATTCTTCGATTTGGTGTGTAGAAATTTGAATTTCGCTGTGTGGATTGGGAGAAAAGTGAGGAAGAAGTTTGGAGCTTTCTGGCCTTCCATCCATGAATACGGCGGCTGCATCAGACTAGGCTAGGGTTATCGTATACTACTGTATTTATACTAGTATATATAACGTATTTTATTTTATTTATTTTCTAAACTTATCTATATGTTGCTACAAAATCCAAATCAAACCCAACGAGTGTCGCCCTTAGATAATAACCCCCGTCCTGGATACAATGGAATATGTTTCGTAACCCAATTCGGTTGTTACGATATGTTTTTCTTTAAGTTAAAATATAAACCATACAAACGTATATTTTAAATTACCGGGGCCACAATCTGTCTCTAAAAATTCCAGAAAAAATATTTCTAGTTATGTTTTTGACGATACGGTTCAAACGAGACTAATTTCGTTGAATTCTGAGACCGTTTGAAAAATGGCCTTTTTCTAGTCGATTAAATTTGACTGAAACAGTCAAAACACGTTTTCCTTTGCCACGCTCACATATTAATTCGAAAAATTATGAAAATTGAAACATAGCAAAAATTTGACATTCGGGTTCAAACAAAAGTGGTTTCGTCGAAAACAGAGGTAGTTTGCAAAATAGCTATTTTTAAGGCCAATATATTATATTAAAATATATGTAAATTCTACAGCGACTTTTCTAAATTTTGAAATGGCCATAACTTTCAAACTATAAAGTGAAATTGTAGTTTTTCAGATTCGTTAGAAAGATGTGATTGAACAGATTTAAATATTTCTTATTTCGTTCAATTCCGATTTAAAATGAATCATGTACATTCAGTCAAAATTCAAATTCAAAATTTCAAACTGCAACGTTGTTTTAAACTCCTTTTATAATTAAATTGAATTTATTCGTTTTAAAATAACCTTTTAGTCGTTCCTATTGAAAATAAATTATTTTAAACATTAAAATCCATTAAAATTTCTAAAATAAAATTTTTATATTAGCCCCAAAATTTCGGGTCGTTACAATTTTATTCCAATTACTAAATAAGACTGGAAACCCTAATAACCTTAATTAAAAGATTTATAAATTTCAAAATTATATTCTATTTAATTCCAATTAAATATTAATTGGAAAACTTCATCAAATCTTATTTAAAAGATTTATTCTTTTCTAATCGGGGTTTAAGAACAATGTTATTAACGACACCATTCATGACAACCCAAAATCCAATTTATTCTCTTTAATTCCTATTAAATATTAATTAATTGGATTTTTATTCTATTTAATGACTAGTTCATTTCGATAAAATATATTTTTATCTTAATAAAATTGGAATTTTCATCCAAATTCTTTCCAAATCATTTATTTTGATTTTGTATAATTTTTCCATATTTTTAATAATTTTATCAAGGCCCGTACAGTCGGTTTCCAATAGCGGCCACCGAACTGCGTCCATAGCGACCTTTTTCAAATTTGATTTGGACATAATTCCAAATCCAACCATTAGATTTCAAACTTCTTATTTTCGTTGGAAAGCTCTTTTCAATACGAACCCAACGGTTTGAGCTTTAGGAGAATCCGACGGTCGGATCTCCCATAACATAAACATCTATATCTTTATCATATTAAAATGATAATATTTTCAAAATATTATATTTTGAAATCATTTATTTTCAATATTCATTATAAAATGAATAGAATCGCCCGATAAATGCGTTCGGGTTAAAATGGCGATTGCTACTTAATTCGACTTCATATTTTTGTGTCCATTAAAAATCGGACATCAAAATCATAATTTTAGTCTTTACTGAATATTGTTTTAAAATATTCGTTATTTTAAAATATTCTAAATTTTTAAACTATTCTTTAATTTAAAATATTCTTTATTTAGAAATATACATGACATTAAAATGTCCTTTTACATTACTTACATTAAAAATGTTCTATTACATTAAAATGGCTCCTATATATTATAATAATTCTTTTACATTATTTACATTAAAAATGTTCGATTATATTAAAATGATTCTTTTTCATTATTTACATTAAAAATGGTTCCTTTCATTAAAATGTTCTTTTATTTAAAATATTCTTTTCATTAAAATGTTTCTTTTACATGAAAATGTTTCTTTACATGAAAATGTTTCTTTACATTGAAATGTTTCTTTTACATTGAAATGATTCTTTTATTTTGTTGACAATTCTATTTCAACAAAATGAATATAAGGGTTAACTTCTTTTTGTTAACAATTCTATTTTAACAAAATGAATTAAAGTGACAACTTCATTTTATTTGTAATAATGTAATTCAACAAAATTGACATTTTAGTTTTAACACAAATCTATTTAACAAAAATATTATTTTTGTTTTAACACAAATCTATTTAACAAAAATATTATTTTTGTTTTGACTATTTCATTTCAACAAAAAAATGATATTTTGGTTTCAATTATTCGATTTCAACAAAGATGTTAATTTTAATTCTAAAATGTCCTTATAGTTCTAAAATGTTATCTTATTCTAACACGTTATTTTATTCTAAAATGTACTTTTTCATTCTAAAATGTTATTCGATTGTAAAATGTACTTTTTACATTATAATGTTATTTGATTCTAAACTGTACCTTTTACATTATAATGTTATATTTTTTCTAAAATGTACTTTTTACATTATAATGTTATTTTTTCTAAAATGTACTTTTTACATTATAACGTTATTTTATTCTAAAATATTATTTATTCTAAAATATATTTATTTTAAAATATTGCTTATTATAAAAACATTTTTTATTTCTGAATCGGAATGCAACTCAATCAATTACCATATAATTTCATTTATATGAATTGATACATCGCATGTATGCAACAATAATGATAAATAATCATCAAACAGTCCAATCACATCCAGAGTGAAATTTCCAATTGTGTGAGCATTAAAATAAATAAATAACGCTCATAACAGACTGTCAATCCATTGATTGACATACAAATATATATTGGGACTAGTGTATGTCAAATATCATCCCAATACCCATGTGTGGTTTCAAACAACAACAGTTTATTTAAATAAATTATTGGTTAAAAAATTAACAAATTTTCACTGTTTAAATTATAAATGAATATTTATAATTTAAATTTCACTATCCTATTAATATTAACATTATTTTTAATATGTTAAATATTTCACATCACAACGAACATGCAATACAGTGAATTCTAAATCTTCCATGGTTTGTGGACGAGGAAGGCGATCTAACATGCACCGTATACAATTTATAATGATTAAACTGATAAAAAATTTAAACTGGCAATCCTATACATTTTCCAATTATGAAAATAAGTAATTAACTGTGTAGAATTTTTAGTGAGGAGTTCTCACCTTTGACTTTGCTCCAGTACGCATTGTTCTTCACCGTTATCTCAACGCAATCTGTTCACACAGTTTGTATTAAAAATCATATTTATTTTATGCTGTTCCATATATATGGTAAAGATCCTATTTTTATTTATGTTATGTTTATATAAAAAATCATATTTTTGTATTGCTATTTCTGTTTTAAAAACAATGTTAATTATATTTCAAAAACAATGCAAAATTTATTTTACAAACTATGCTTTCTTTTATATTTAAAAACAATGATGTATTTTATATTAAAAATACTGCTTTCTTTTTATTAAAAAATAATATTCTTTTTATGTTACAAAACTATATTCTTTTTATATTACAAAACAATATTCTTTTTATATTACAAAACAAAGTCCTCTTTATATTCAAAACAAAGTTCTCTTTACATTCAAAACAAAGTTATCTTTACATTCAAAACAAATGCTATTTATTTATATTTTAAACAATGTTTTATTTTTATTTATAAAACAACGTATATTTTTATTTTCAAAACAATGCGATATTTATTTTAAAAACAATGCGATTTTTCTATTTAAAACAATGCAATTTTACTATTAAAAACAATGCAAATTTTTCTTTTTTTTATTTTCAAAACGATGTTCGTTTTGTTTTCAAAACAATGTTCTTTTTTCTTGAAAAACAATGTTTATTTTATTTTAGAAACAATGTTAATTTTATATTATAAAACAATGTTGAATTTCTATTCAAAACAATGTTGATTTTC
Organism: Allium sativum; assembly: GCA_030737875.1. Classification (NCBI taxonomy): domain Eukaryota; kingdom Viridiplantae; phylum Streptophyta; class Magnoliopsida; order Asparagales; family Amaryllidaceae; genus Allium; species Allium sativum. The sequence continues at coordinate 42,600,310 of CM060916.1, forward strand.
TATTCAAAACAATGTTTATTTTATATTATAAAACAATGTTGATTTTCTATTCAAAACAATGTTTATTTTATATTATAAAACAACGTTGATTTTCTATTCAAAACAATGTTTATTTTATATTATAAAACAATGTTGATTTTCTATTCAAAACAATGCTTATTTTAATTTGAAAACAATGTAAATTTTTATTTGAAACAATTCTAATTTTGTTTTGAAAACAATTCTAATTTTATTTTAGAACCATATTTTTATTTACAAAATACTACTATTTTTTTATTTACAACATTGGTTAACCAAACATGAATAACTAAATCAAATCATTGAGGGTTCAATACCCTTTCTGTTCGAACGCTGTAGGTTCCAGAAAGCAACTGTCGTGACCCTAAGTTAACCCACCGCCACCAATAGGGCCCGTCGTTCGTCGATCATCCATCTCCATGCCAAACCCCTCAAGTCGACCTCCCCCAGCCCTCAAGAACAGCCAACTCGCATGTCCCCTAAGCCCGAAAACTGACCTCGAACGCACCATCTTCGAACAGTGATTGCTCTCAAAATATTACATGAACTTCGATCTTAACCATTGAATATCTGGAGCTTACAACGCTGGAGATTTTCCCCATTGAAAGCTCTTGAAAACGATGAAAGGATTGGATAAGAATTGGGAAAGAAGGAGGGAGCACGGCTGCCATTCATTTTTGATATGGCGGAAGTTCTAAAAATGCATTGGAGATTAGGATTTCGTATCTCAACCGTATATATACATAGTATATTTAATATTATTTAATTATTTAATCCAAAAATAACTAGTTAAACCATTCGAACTCCAAAAAAGACCCAACGACTGTCGTCCCTAACCAATTACCCCCATTCTGGACACAATGGAATATGTTCGATAAGCCTATTTGACTATTTCGATCAGTTTTCCTTTAAATAAAAATATAAATCAATATATATTGAATTTAAACGTACATTTTAATTTACCGGGGTTGCATACCGACTATAAAAATTACAGAAAAATTATTTCTAGCTTTGTTTTGACGATACTGTCCTGACAAAACTAATTTCATCGAATTTGGGGACCGTTTGAAAAATGGGCATTTTCTGGTTGATCCAAATTGACTAAAACAGTCAAAACACGTTTTCTTTTGCCACGCTCACATATTAATTCCAAAAATTATGAAAATTGGAATATAGCAAAAATTTGATATTCCGGATCAAACAAAAGTGGTTTCTTCAAAAACGGAGGTCTTTTGCAAAATGTTTATTTATACGAGCTATATACTATATTAAATTCCATAGCGACTATTCTGAATATTCAACTGGCCATAACTTTTTATTCATGCTATGAAATTTCAATTTTTCATATTCGTAAGAAAGAGATTTCTGAACAGGTTTAAATATTTCTGGTTTCATTAAAATCCGATTTATTTTGAATCTGGTACATTTAATTGAAATTTGAAATTGAATTTTCAAACTACTGCGCCATTTCAGGCTCGTTTTATAGTTTTAAATAAATTTATATATTCAAACTTCGACTTAAATAAATTTTTCGTTGTTATTATTTAAAGTAAATTATTTTAAATTGCTAAAAAAAAAAAAAATTGGTTTCGATTTTCCAGGCTGTTACATCTGTAGTCACGGACGTCTGACCAAGAACTTCAGACGTCTGTGTTGAAGCTTCTTGGTCCTCTTCTCCTCATCAGCCACAATTTCTTTCTACAAGCTGCGATTTGCAAACCGTCTTCTCCGATAGGAAGCTACTTCCATCCACTTCAATTCAATCATGTAATATCACAAATTTAACAGTGAACACATGATAAAGTAACAGAAGATAATGTCATATATAATAAAAATATGAATACGGTTGGAGTCCAAGCATAGATAAACAAAATGCCAATGACATGCAGTCTAGATTCGTACATAAAATAAATGATTCAACTAACAAATGGCCTTCCAATGCATTGTCTTCTCATCAACAGTTAAATGCAATTGCAACATCAACTATTGCTACATCAGCGACAAATGATATAGAGGATTTGACTGATAAAAATGTAATGCAAACTGCCTCTGATGCCTAGAATAAAAATGTGCTAAACTCTGGTCTTATAAATTCTAGGACTGGTTGGAAGTTGCAAAAAAAAACTTCCACTAAAGCTACTATTCTGCAACACACTAATTTTGATCCTAACAAAAATGGAAGTTCAGATAATATATATTGGAATACTAAACCAACTTTGCATGCATACTGTGAAAAGTTATACTTTGAACAGCGAAAGCCATATGTGAAAAGATGGTTGTGCTTTTGTTTTCATTAATTTCCATGTGATGATTGTGTATGACAGTAGTAATGCATGAAGACTATATATATATCATACTAGCTGTTGTTTGTATTATTAAGATGGAAGGAATTGAATAAAAGCAAGTATTTAAAATTTTCCTCTTCACTTTATTTTCATAAATTAACTCAGTTTCCTTTAAACTGGTATTAGAGCTATTTATATGGCAACTTCAAGCAACCTTTACCCTCTTAAGCTTGATATTTCAGATGGTTCTTGTTTCCTTACATATAATAAGGAAACTTGTAAACTATCGCATGACATATTTGACCATCTCAACTTTACAAGCTTGAAGATGATGTCAAAAAATAAAATTGTTGAAGGCCTGCACAACATCCAGGTTTCAAGCGAAGTTTGTGATGAATGTCAATTCGGAAAGAAACATAGAAGCTCTTTTCCGTCAAAATCAAAAGGGATGCCTCACTCTCCTTTGGAACTTGTCCATATAGACTTATGCAGGCCTATTCAAGTTTCATCTCTTGGAGGTAATCAATATTTTCTCCTCTTTATTGATGATTATACTAAGAAAACATGGGTTTATTTTGTTAAATAAAAATCAAAGAATCTTCAATGTTTTAAAGACTTCAAGTCAAGTGTTGAAAACTTTTCAAACTACAAAAACAAAAATTTGAGAAGTGATCGAGGAGGAGAGTATTTATCAAATTTTTTGGAAGAATACTGTCGTGATCATGGAATCAGGCATGAGTTGACAGCGCGCTATTCTCCGCAACAAAACGGCGAAGCGGAAAGAAAAAATAGGACCGTTATGGAAATGGCGAGATGCTTAATGAAGAAGAAGAATATGCTAACTGATTTATGGGCTGAAGCCATCTCATGTGCCGTCTACCTTATTAACAAATCACCGACAAAAAGCCTGAACAACTCTACACCACATAAAGCTTGGTATTAAAGAAAGCAAAATGTCTGTCACTTTAGGACCTTTGGTTGCATTGCTTTTTCATACATCCCAGGAGCATTAAGGAGAAAGCTTGATGACAAATCTGAAAAACGCATCTTTGTTGGATATAGCGAAAGAATCAAGGCTTATAAATTATATAATCTGAAGACAAATAAGATGGTAATTAGCAGGGAAGTAAAGTTTGATGAAAAAGCTGCTTATAATTTGTCACAAGTTGCAAGTTCATTGAACTGCCAGGTTCTAAAAGTACCAGAAGGAGGTAATATTGTAGATGATGATGTAGTAGATGTAGAGAATGTTGAAGATGCTTTCCAGTAAAATGAAGATACCGAACAAACTGAAATGTCAACTGATGACTCACCATCTCCACGAAGGAAAAATACAAAAAGCCTACAAGAACTTTATGAGACAAAAAAGAAATTACAGAAGAAAATCAAGTGTTTTTTGCTTTCTTTGCAGGTGAAAGTCCTATAGCATTTGAAGAAGCAATAAGGAGGATAAATGGATCCATGTTGTGAAGGAAGAAATCAATGCAAATGAGAAAAATGACACATGGGAACTTACTGACCTTCTATCACACAAGACTTCAATTGGTGTAAAATGGGTATTTAAAACAAAAATGAATGCAGATGGCTCCATCAACAAACACAAAGCAAGATTGGTGGCAACAGGATACAAGCAAAAAAGAAAATGAAGACTACAATGACGTATTTGCTACTATCTCTAGACTTGATATAATCAGCCTCATCATCTCTCTTGCAACACAAAATGGTTGGAAGCTATTTCAAATGGACGTCAAATCCGCCTTTATGAATGGTTCTCTCCAAGAATAAATTTATGTCGACCAACCACCCAGATTTGTTATAAATAATGAAGAAAGAAAAGTTTACAAGCTCAAGAAAGCTTTATATGGGGTTGAAGCAATCTCCACGTGCTTCGTATGGAACGATTAATGATTATTTTGTGAAACATGGCTTTCTAAGGTATCCGTATGAACAAACTTTATACATAAAGTCAAGTTCTAATGGATGTTTTATTATAGTAAGTCTTATGTTGATGATCTTGTCTTTACTGGAAATAATTTGGAGATGCTAAAGGAATTTAAATTATCAATGATGAAAGAATTTGACATGACGGATTTGGGAGAGCTACATCATTTTCTAGAAATAGAAGTTCAACAATGGAGAGATGGAAGTTTTATTTCTCAAGAGAGCTATGCAAAGGAAATTATTAAAAGATTTAAAATAGAACACTGCAGTCCAGTACTTGCTCCTTGCATTGCATGGAAAATTTTAAGCAAAGAAGAAAAAGGGAAAATCATTAATCCAACTATGTTTTTTAGCTTAGTTGGAGGCTTAATGTATTTAACTACAACAAGGCCTGATATTATGTTTGTTGTAAGCCAAACCAGTAGATTCATGGAGACACCACACTCCAAACATTGGGAGGCAGCAAAAAGATTTTTAAGATATATTAAAGGAATAAATGATTATGGAATTTTCTACCCGGCAAATGTTCCTATCAAGTTGATCGGGTACACAGATAGTGACTTGGGTGGACGTATTAATGATTCTCGAAGCACTTGAGGGTATGTTTTTAATATTGGTGGTGGAGCAGTCTCATGGAGTTCGAAGAAGCAACAAGTCGTAGTGCTTTCAACCACCAAAGTAGAATTCATAGCATCATCTTCTGTAGCTTGTCAGCTCATATGGTTGAAGAATGTTTTAGAAAGCATCAAGTTTAAGTAAGAAAAACCGATGACACTCTTCTGCGATAATACATCAACCATTTATGTTTCGAAAAATCCAGTCTTACATGGGAGGACAAAGCATATTCGCATTCGATTTCATATTCTAAGAGAGCTTATTGACAGCGAAGAAGTCAACCTGGAATATTGCAGAAGTAATGAACAACTTTCTAAAATATTCACAAAGCCTATAGGAGGATATGAGTTCACAAGCAATGCTGTTGTACTAGGAATTAAAAGCAAATTTGGTTTATGGGAGGCAATGTTGGAATACTAAACCTACTTTGCAAGCATACTGTGAAAAGTTATGTTTTGAACAGTGAAAAGCCATATGTGAAAAGATGGTTGTCCTTTTGTTTTCATTAATTTCTATGTGACGATTGTGTATGACAGTAGTAATGCATGAAGACTATATATACCATACTAGCTGTTGTTTGTATTATTAAGATGGAAGGAATTGAATAAAGGCAAGTATTTAAAATTTTCCTCTTCACTTTATTTTCATAAATTAACTCAGTTTCCTTCAATATACCTATCTTAGGTTGTTCCAACTTATAAATTACTCATCGAAGTAAAAGAGAGGAAGATAATTTCATCTTCTATGTGATAGAATCGGGTGATGGAGTTATCACCAAGCTTAATACTAGCCGCGTTATCAAATTAATGAATTTTTGTTCTGGAATATGAGGGTGATGAATTTACCTACTAGAAACTTGATATTTTGGATCATGTAGACAGGTTTAAATTGTCATTTGTTACATTGTTTAAGCACAAGTTATCAAAGACTGATATGGTTGGTTTTTTAAGAGATTTCTTTCCAGACTAGTCGTATTTCATTAATGATTACTCGAATGGGAAATTTTGAATATGCATTATATGAAATGCATTGTACCAGTGATTCAATGTTATTTCCATTGATTAACAAGAGTGATAGGAACTTTGATTGACTCTACTAGTTTGAAGCTGATGTATACTGCTATTTATGGCTTGCACTCATCAGGTCAACGTCTTTCTCTTTGGGAGCATGTTCAATGTGTATCTCAAATGATGTCAGGAGATTTTGACTTGGTTATATTTGACCGTTGACACTAATAGGATTGGCCTTCAAATAGTTTAAGAAATACAGATGATTTCTTCTACCATACTAGAACTAATGTTGGGCTCATAGAAATTGAAGGTAAAGGCAATGAATTTTCATGAAGAGGTGGAAAAGATTTTTCTACACATAGGAAAATTCATCTAATTTTTTCCAACTCCAAGTTTCAAAGATTATTTGTTATTTTTTTCTATCACATTATTATAGCACTCAATTAGGTATCGTACGTTTGATTTTTGGAATGAGCGGTCCACATTCGCGTCTGCACGCGTCGACGTGGAATACACCGCTTTTTCCCCTTCCAGCCGAACGCTACAAATTGTTACTTTTAGCTTTCCCGTTCAATTTTACACCCTTTTCATTAATTTGCCCCTTTCGTGTGCCCTTTCGAGATAAAATAAAAACACGTTTCCCTTTTACCTATTATCCCATTCTCTAACACCTATCAATTATACCCCTTTCTATTGAAAAATCAAATATACATTTAGTGACCATAGCTGTATCCTAGTTCAGTTAAAGGGCATTTTTCATTTATGGCCCTATTTTTTTATCTCACTTTAAGCTTAGTTTTGCAAAAAAATTGCAAATATAGCCTCCTTTTGGCCAATTCAGCACTGAGTTGGCCAGCGCTAGCCAAAATGTACTGAAAATGCGCTGGTACACGTGTGTACTGGCACAATCCAACATTGCGCCAGTTCAAAAAAAATTTGCTTCCACCTCGGCGCAATTCGAGAATGCGCCGACATTGAATCTTATTTGATACGTACAGAATAAAGTTGAAAACAACCAACATCGGCAACAAAAACAACAAACTGCTTTTAAACATTTTTATTAACAACAAACCACTTCATCACCTCCCAGTAAAACATAAACAAACTAGGGTAGTCTCAACTCTCTTTCCAAACTTCAGTCATCTTTGAACACTTCGCTCCATACTCGTACACTTCCTTCTCCAAGCTTAGACCCCCTTCCCCCACCTACATACTCCTTACTTTGCCCTCCGGTCTCCGACGATCTGCTCTCCTTCTTCTCTGTTCCCTACCCAAACCCTTCACTTTGCTCCCAAATATAAGCACTATAATCCCTATAAACACTGCCAAAAAAGAAAACCAAAACGTCTTCCTTATATCATGAGGGCATACCGCCGTTAGGGCGAACCCAGCACACACGCCCGTCATCTTCACCCACCGGTACGATGCGAAAACCTCTACCTTCCCGCTCGGTTCCCATTCAGGACCCTTGAGTTCACCGACCGAGTTCAAGATCCCCGCTCCTAAACTTTGCACTAACACCACCGAAAATATCGGCACGTAGTGCCACTTTTCGTTCTTGAAGTAAAACCCAAAACCCATAGACGACGGGTTTTATGCACAAGCCACGGACAACATAGAGCGTTGAGCTGGTAAAAATGGATGTAGACGAGAAGGGTGATATAGCCCAAATATCTCTACAGCGTTGAGTTAATAAATGATATGAGAGAACTCTTTAGATTTCGACATATGAAACCAACATGTAATGAAATAAAGTAAGAAGGGGCAATAAATCATTAATAAGCTGATTGTGAGTCACTGGAGTGCAGATTTTGAAGGATAAATTTCATGTACATGGAACTAAAGTAACTTGTAGAAACATATGAGAAAGAGGCAAGTAAGCGTTCCTTGAAACATAGATGTGATAACAGGAACTTGCATCTTGGCATGATAATTGGAACTTGCTTGTAAGCGAGAGGAGCAAAATTTGTGGAAATGTACATAATAAATATATGAATGAAGACCTGCCATAATTTTTATCCCAAGTATAATATGCTATTATTAGATAAACACAATATAACATTTCTTATGTTATCTTTCATCGACCTTATTTTCACCCATATCCCATGATTACAGTGCATTCCTCTTTTCATACTGTAGTTAAATAAAGGATATATGCATGAAAATAAAGCTCTAATGCATAAGAAATTTCACTTGTTTATATCATAACATGGTTGATCGTATTACCCAAATAACTCTCATATGGAAGTGTTTTAAAAAAAAAATCTAACTGAATCGATTTGCTACAATGTCGAATATAGTTTAGCCTGAATATCCAGGTCTTGGAATATGGAAACCTGAAAACTCATATCCAGGCTTTGGAATATGGAAAATAGTTTAGCCTTCTTCCTTGTCTTAACCATCAACTCCAGCCCCTTCACCCATTCTTCTTCACAAAATCCTCATCCAGCAGCTCCTTCCCGGTCTTCACATCTTGATCGATCATCGGCAGCCTGCACTGCTCCGGGGTCTTGTAAATGTCATAGGCTATATGTATACAAAGAGACTAAGATGGCAAAATTTGCTCTGCATGGAAACGGGAATCTATAGATTAGAACTTGAAGAGCATTTATTCATGGGAAATTTTTTTGGAAGCTTTCGGATTTGATGAGAGGAAAAAAAGGGACTAGTAGTAGCTGGGAAGATGAAATAAACAGTAACATTGTGATTTTAATAGATACAAGAGTAGTGGTTGTTGCAATGTGGTTGTTTTCAACTTTAAAAAAGTAGGATTCAATGTTGGTGCATTCTCGAATTGTGCCCAGGTGGGAGCATTTTTTTGTTGAACTGACGTAATGCGGGATAGCGCCAGTGTACACGTGTACCGGTGCATTTTCAGATTGCTCCAGTGCATTTTGGCCAGCGCTGAGTTGGTCAAAATGGGGCTATATTTGCAATTTTTTGTAAAACAAGGCTAAAAATGAGATTAAAAAAATAGGGCCACAAACGAAAAATGCTCTCATTTAAATCATATTCTCGTACGTTATCGGCATTCAATACCATTTAGATATAATATTATATGGTCCGATACTAGCTTGTGGATATAATGACACAGTCCAGTTAGGTTTGCATGGTAATGACATTGTAGCTGCACGTCTAAACTTTTATCCAGACTAAAGAAAGTTAAATTTGCTCTTAAATCGTGGAATAAAGCATATTTAACCAAAGTGTAATGACCCGGGGAATTCGCGACCTTGGTAATCGACATAAACTAAATGTTGACTATCAAGCATCAGAAATACTGGATAGTCAATGAAAGAAGTCAGAGGGTGAGAATAGATAAGATAGAAAATTAGAATAGAAGAATGAGAAGAAAACTCACAACAATTTTAGAGTAACACGAATCTCACAGTGGAACAAATAAATATATTATGTAAAATAACATTGAAACAAAATTTGTACTTGAATATACATATAATTATCAAAGTACAGCACTTACAACACAACGCAAATAAACAATTGCTATATCATCCTGAAGACTACTACTCCAAGCTCTCAGTATATCTGTAAAATCCTGACTACTTGACTGCTCGTACAAAATTGGGCACCCAATAGTTTAGGGAAAACAAAACAAACTAAACTCTAGGTCAGTCATGGGACTGGTGTGAGTAAACAATTTAAAACAGCTTGAGAAAATAAAGATATCTTATAAGACCACGTCATATAACACGGAACGGGTTTTTCCCTCTTGAGAATCCAAAACACTTGATTCAACATTTCAAAAATCCTTTCGGAAGAACCAATAATTTTCATATCAAAACCCTTTTGATATTATAATAGTGTCCATCAACCACAATATAATAATCATCTAGCAGAACGCTTTCATCTCATGGTCCACATACATAATATATAATCAAAAACCGTGGGTGCTTATTGGTTAATGAATTCCAACTGGCAAGGTATGGGACCGCATTCCGATAGTGTATCTCTAAAGAGGAATACACCGAATTCAACAAGAATACACAAGCTAAGCTTGACCGGTCACTCAATTCGCTTGAGTGTATCGAATGTATTATCACCAACGGTTGGGATCAACAACCGTTTCCCGAAAGGGACCGCATCGAAATAGATTATAGAAGTAAATGGAATTTCTCTAGATCAGGTGACAGTACACCCTAATTGGTAGCTAATCGCTCAGCCATGCGACCTACCCAATTTTATACCATTTCCTGGTTGTGAGGCTAGAGGCCATAACATATAGATCACACCTTTATTTACTTTGAATGCCATATCGTCATACCCTCCAAATCACAAATTGATTTCCCTAAAAACACCACGGGTATACAGCTAAGAGAAATGAATTCCTCCGCCACCAAATGTAAATAGGTTTGAAGAGATCAACTTAAGCGATCTATTAAATATACTCTGTCAGACATTCTTCAATACAGGTTGTCCTGGGACTGGACAGACCGAAGATACTATTCTGTAAATCCATTTTAGCCCTTGCATAACTCCATTTTCAATTATCTACATCATATTTGATTCACAACATAAATGCCATACGAAGTGGTTTTCAGATAATATACCTGATCCCTGTCTCTCCGTATTGGCAACGGAAATGGTCAAATTCTTTGATAGTATGTGATTTAACTATCAAAGGAAAACATCTGTACAAATAACGGTCGTATTCCCAAATGGAAATCTTACCGATCAATCATCATTTCATTTCCCAATTTCCCATTTTATCGTTTCCATATATTCATAAATTCCTTTTTTCTAAAATTAGAAAATATACATTATTAACTTTGGAAAACGTTTCCATTTCTGATTCACGCATCAATATCTTCCCACCTCTATCAGTCTCTAACTGTAAACTAGTAAGAGAACAACTTCTCAAATATAAACCCCGAAGGCCGAAATCAACATCAAATCGATACCCAGAAAGCCATTCAACTCACTAATTTCTAGTTACTTTCTAACTTTAGTAATTCCATTTAAATTTCTAACTCAAACCCTAAATTATTTTATAATATTTTATTTGCAAAATATTTACTTTCATCTAATTTTTCACATAGAATATGAATAATATTTCTTTATATAATCAAAACAGTTTGATTTCGTATTTCAAAACAATATCCCAAACCCAAATTCTATTTATATTTTTATTTGTAGAATTATTCATACGAGTCTCCTTTTTATTTCTAACACTTAAATCTTATTTATAATTCCCTTAATATAATTATATTTATTCTATATAAATCCTTTTATATAATTATATTTATTTTATATAAATCCTTTTATATAATTCTATTCATTTTATATAAATCCTTTTATATAATTCTATTCATTTTATATACAAATATTTCATTTTCAATATTCACTTTGAAATTTTCCTTTTTACATTCCAGTATTTCATATCGTATTTAAAATACCAAATAACATGACCAGTGTCATCATAATCAATCATAGATTATATATCACATCATATATCACAATATATGAAAACAAACCGTATTATAAATATTATGGAATCCAGTTGGATCCCTCCAACCTGTTTCCCTGCATTCACAGATGTTAAACAATATAAATAACATCGACTTCATTTCAGTATGAAATATTTTGATAAATAGAATCAATATTTGATTGATGATTTATATATATCGTTATCTATAATTTCAACCAATAAATCAGCAATTCAACCAAACAACAATACACAGCAATCAACCATCATTTATCAATTCTAAATTATATTTATAAAAATATAAACTGGACAAAGTTAGTGAGATTTACTCACATTGGATGGTTATCGTTAAATTACGATAAATATCGGCTGATTCAGACAGATAATTTATTTCGCTATAAATTGTAATGAGCTCCAATTCCCTCCCAGTCAGTTCCATGGTGTAGACATCGTCCACATGATCCCAATAGATCAGATCATTCGAAATTCTGATAATGTATGTCCAAGATACAATAATTATAAGTTCCTATATAATTTAAATTAAATATAACTTAAATATAATTTCCTTTGGACTTTAACAATTAGAAATCTGGACCAACTCCACTAGCCTACCCGCGTGAACAGTGAACACTCTTCCTTCCTCAAAATACATCGCGTTAGCCGTGGAATTTTGAATATTTAAATTTGTTATTTGAATTATATATAGGAATTTATATGAAATTATTTAATAAAAGATATTTAAACATATAATTTATAATATTTTTTAAAATGAGCTCGTAAAGTCGCGGCAGTTCGTAATTTAACGTTTTGAACTTCAATTAGATATACAGGATTCAAAATATGTCGGATTTCTTTGAAACAAGAAACGTTCAGTTCTATTTAACTATATTTTTCTAAGGGAAGAGAAAATTCGAGATTTCGTCTTATATATTGTGAATTATGTCAAAATCAAATTTTCATAAAGTCGATGTGGAATCATATATAAGCCATAACGGTTATTTAAATATATTTAAATATCGGTCTTGAATTTAGACATGCCCTTTGAGACGTAGTGAAAATTTAATTTTTAGAATTTTACTGTAATTTTTATTTTGGAAAATAAGCTACTTTTTATTTGGAGTGTTTTACACCCTATATCAGTATTTTTGGGGTTTCACAATATAAGTTAACCTACCGATATTATTATATTTTTGGGATCATGACACCTCACTAGACACGATCGCATTCTTCTGTCCGTAGCGACTCGTACACGGGCGGAGTTTTATGTAATAGTTTACCATATTAAACTTCATTTTAAACTTAAGTAAGTACATTAAAAGGGTACATGCGTATACATAAAGTTGGTTTTGACTTTGGATGTTTCTTAGTTATTATTAACTATATACTACTCGGGTAAGTGGTACTTCAACTATCTTAGAAATAAATGTGTTTCGTTCTTCTCTTTTCATTCAAGACTCAAAAAGTAACATGCTCTCTGATGGTCCCTTATATATAGTTATATACGTGCTATCTTCATATATACAAACCGAATGTACAGATATCATAAAGCGTTGATGCCCTTTGATTACTGTTTTGTTTTTGAACCATTTTCCATCATTACAAATATATATACCAACACTACCTTACGCTAAAACTACTAACAGGTGTGCTCTTCACAATTTCTAAGCCTTCCTAGTCAAGGTACTTCAATGTCGTGCCTGCCAAGGCAATTCGCTTCGTGTGTGCCAAGCAATTAGTGTTATATATACATACCCAGCTCACCCTTTATTTCCGGATTTCACTTCCATTCCCAATTTCCCCAATTCGATTTCCTTCTGAAAAAGCCACCTCTCAAACTTTCAAACGGCCAAATCTAGTGATTCACACAGCAAACCCAACAATTGTTTTCCCATTTAGTTCATTGATATAATAGCTCCACCCTCGCACTCTTTTCACCGTGTTTATTGAGGTATTTGTTCGCTCGAAATTTCACAAGAGGAGGTCGGGTTTTCCGATAGGGAGGTTGCAGGCGTTCGAGGTAGGGAGTTTGATAGCTATGAGGTCGGCCGGGGCTAGGAATGCCTCAGGCAGTGACGTAGAGGGGTCCGGTGAAGCATGCAGTTGCATAGTTGAATCGAATGACAGTGGTGAGGCATCTTAGAAGGACGGTGATGGATAGAGGTAGTTTAAAGGTCGTACTGTCAGTTGGAGAGTATTGGTAAGAAAAGGAAGTATTTGTATATAGGGAAGGAGATGGGACAAAATGGTGAAGGGGTTTGCAGTGTTAGTATGGGTGATATACTGATGCTGATGTTAAATGCTTGGAGAAATATCAGTGAAGTAGCATGCTCAATGCCTGGTTTTGGGAAAGGGAAATTGTGGATATGCTTGGATCTGCTGAGAATCAAAGTGGAGGAGGGGAATGGAAGTTGCGGTATTTCTGGGCATGTTAGATGCATGTGTACTGTTGTTGAAATTGTTGTATGGGTGGGGAGGCACACAGTTGCGTGGTAAGTTTGGTGAAGCTGGTGATTTAATCAGTGCGGCATAGTGAATGATGTAGGGAAAATTAAGCACGGAATAGCATGCACAGGTGTCTTATTTTGAATGAGGCAAGAGATAAAAAGGAGATCGGACTGAAACCTTAAAGAAAGGATGCGTTCATGTTCAGTATTTTGGTGAGTGCGATGGTATGTTGGAGCTGGTTCGAATTATTGAGCAACCATGAACGAGACAGAAAGGTATCACTGTATCAGACCGTATATTTCCAACGTAAATTGTTAATAATAATAATATAATTGGTTAATTAACAAAGTTAATTATACTTTTGTTAGATACTGAACGCGTTGAAGACGGGGTGCAATGGTTGAACGAATGTGGGGATATTGGTATTACTGAACGAAGCTACATATAGAACTTAACTGGCCTATTAACCTTAAACAGAATTAATTAGCGTTAATAGTTTTATTTATTTAGGAATTAAATTATTTAATTTAATCATGGACTCATATAATAGTATAACTTATGCATGTATGGACAGAATCAGACCAGCAAAATTGCAGTGGGATTGATTTCACTATGAACGGAGATACCTAAACTCCATGATAAAATCAAACATTTGTTTGATTTTAAATCAAAAAAAAAGCAGAATCGTCGACCGCGAACAAGGTGAGTAAACTCACTAACTCTTCTTCATTTATATTTTTATATAAACGAGTTTTAAATAATTTTATACTGTGTGATGGTTGTTTGGCTGAATGGTTGATAAATTGGTTGAATTGGTTGATATAGTTATATCATTGATCGTTTAATAATTCTGTTCACCATGCTATTTCATATTTGTTGGAAATAAATATTGGTTATCATCTGTGGATGCAGGGAAACAGGTTGGAGGAATCCAACTGGATTCCTCGACATTTATACTATTGTTTGTTGTTTACTGTGATATATACTGTGATTGATTATGCTGTGTTACCCTGGCCCTAGAATTTTGGTATTTAAATACCTTAAAATATTCTCGAATAGAAAATGAAGTTTTGAGATTTAAAAAGTAAATATATTTTTCAAAAAAATTGAAGTGTTATTTCGAATATAGTTAAAAGGTAGAAACTTGTTTTATTAAAACAAGAAGTTGATTTTAAACGAGTATATAAATTAAGTAAATTAGTTATAGTTGGATAAATTGAAATATAAATCCAAATATGAATTTATATGTGAAAGTGGGAATGAGATTTGAAACCAATATTTGAAATAAGATTTGAACTTAGCAAATTATAAACAAAAATTTAAATGATTGGAATAAGAATGAGATTTGTATGAAAACTCTAAATAGGGGTTATAAATAGAATTTGGGTTTAAGATATTATTTTTAAGTATAAAAATCAAACTGATTTGATTATATATAAAAGGAATATATTTACGATTAAAGTGAATAATGGTTTAAAGGAAATATTTTGCAAATGAAATATCTATAAAGAAAATTTAGATGATTTGAAATATGAACCCAAACTGGAAATTGAGTAAAAAGGGAAATGGGAAATCGTTTTAAAAGAAAACGATGAGCTTAGTTCAAGATTCATAATATAAATTGTGATAACGTTTCATAGATTGGAATGGTTATAAAGGAATTGAAAGGATAAGTTCAATGGAGATTTTGAAATTTGAATTTACCTGAAATGGTAAATAAATTCTGAAGTCCAGAATGTAAATCGAATATAGAGTATTCGAATGAGAGTTATTTATTGGAATTCGATTATATCGAATTTAGGGAAGTAGTTATTTTACTTTCCATTTGAAACAAATTTAATAAGTTAATTATTTATTTAATTATTAATTTATTTATTGAAATAAATAAATACAAGTTGCATTTTGATAAACCAAATATTTTTAAATAGCGATTTTAAACGCTGCCGTTAGAATAAATGTTTTGGTAAATCTAAATGGAAATTTTAACGTTGTCGTTATAATAACTGTTTTACAGCGATCTTAATGCTATTGTTATAATAAATGTTCTAAAATTCTAGACAGCGATTGTAATGATGTTGCTAAAAATAATATTTTATAAATCAAATATTTGGAGACAGCGATTATAACGCTACCGTTATAATCAGTATTTTTCGGTAAAAGAAGTGTGTTCTTAGATTGAATTCGAAAGTCGCGCAAGCAAGATTTTGTTTAAAATTGTGAGCTTCGACTATTTCAAAGTTGAGAATGTTGTTCAATTAAGGTCTGAGAGGTAATTATACCCCCAACTTTATTGACTTCATGATTGATGGAGAAATGGTTAAGGTTTGATAGTGAAGATTGGTTAGCAATATGGTTAGTCAATAAATGATTTATAGTTTGAGTTATAATAGCCATGTTTTATAACATCGCGTTAATTTAAAGGATTTTGAAATATTTCCCAAAATTTAATAAGAAATATTTACTACGCATAGAAAATGAAATGGATTGGTCAAACAGGAATTAAGAAATGGAATATAGAAATATTTTCGGATATTAATAAAGTATATTTTCTAATATAGAAAATAAGGAATCATGAATATATATAATTGTTTTCTAACTAGAATAAGAGGTATTTTCTCGAATAAAGAAATTATAATAATTGATTTGTTTTTCCAAGAATATGAGAGACCGAACAAGTTTTATGAAATTTTAGGAAAAAATATAAGTAAATGGGAAATTGGATAAATGATAGATTTATAAGAATTAATTTATAGGGGACAGTGTTGTTTGATGGTTGATCGATAGAATCTCCATTTGAAAATAGGACCGTTGATTGTATGGATGCCTCTTTGATAGTTAAATCACCGATTATCAAAGTTTTGATTTATCTTATACCTCCGTTGTCAATACGGAGAGACCGGGATCAGATTTAATATCTGTAAACCACTCCATATTGGTATAAGCGTTATGAATCAACTTATGCTGAAGATAATTGAAGACGGAGTAAAATGCAAGGGTTGTTCTGTTAACCCTAGGTAGAAATTGCTCAAGATGGATTAATAGAACGGTTCCTTCGGTTTGTCTAGACCCAGGACAACTTATAAGGAGAAGTGTTTGACAGAGTATTTCCAAAGGGATTACGTACGTTGATTCCTTCAAATGTACGAAGTTGGTGGCAAAGAAGGGAAACTTCTCTAGCCTAACAATCTGAGTATTTATGTGGGAATCAATTAGTGATTTCCGATGGATCTGACGATGTGACATTCAAAGTGAATGGTGGCCAGATGTTCTGGAAGATAATTCAAACCTCAAGCCTCACAACTGGGAATTTACAAAAATCAGGTAGGCAGCATGGCTAGGTGGGTCGCTCCATTAGGATGTATAATCACCTATCTAGAGAAAATCCAATTGCTTCATTAATTTATCGATGCTGTCCCTTTCGGGAAACGGCTGCTCATCCCAACTGTTGGTGATTTACATTCGATACACTCAAGCGAAATGAGTGGTCGGTCATGTGTGGGCCGGGTTGCAAGACATTCTTGTTGAACCCCAGTGTATCCCTCTAAAGTACACTATCGGAAGGTGGTTCCATACCTTGTCATGTTGGAAATCCAATCTCCAATAAGCACCCTATGGTTTTTGATTTTATATTATATATGGAGCGTGAGATGCAAGCGTTCCGCTAGATTCTATTTATTTGATTTAGACACTATTATAATATCACCAGATTTTGATATAAAATGTTTTGGGTTATCGTAAAATAAAAGCCATCCGTGTTTATGTGTGGATCAGTCTTACGATTATCATTCTTTCGAAAGGATTTTGAAAATTAAACAAATGGTTGGAGTTTACTCACACCAGTCCTATGACTGACCCAGAGTTTATTTTGTTTTGTTTTCCCTAAACTCTTGGGTGCCCAAATTTGTACGGGAAGTCAAGTAGTCAGGATTTTACTGATTCACTTGGAGCGGCTTGAAGTAGGAGGCTTCACCAGTTAGCTATAGACTATCATATTTTCCGTTGTGTATTATGTTGTATTTGGAAACAGGTGTTTATAACTGTTCCAGGTAAAACTGTTGTGCTATGATGATGGTATTTATATAAAGTTACTGAATTATATTTCAAAGTTTACGTTATCTAATATATTTTATTCGTTCCGCTTTGAGTTTGTGATCTTCATTTTCTTCTATTCTATTCTTTCTTTCTATTTCTCATCCTCTAACTTCTTTCTAATAATGATTCGTATTTCTGTGCAATTTGGGTAGGACATGTGGTGTTATTAGTCGACTCAAAGGGTAGGGAAATTCGGGTCATTACATCGCGTATACTCACAGTAGCTTCTCAAAGCCATTACCGCACCTTTGAACAACTGAAACTCCCTCTCTACTCTACCGGTCAACAAACCTAGCTCACCACAATCCTCCGCTCTGCATTCTCTTCCATACCAACACAATTTTACAGAGCTCGACTCCTTCTTTTGAAACCCGTCGATAGCCCTTTATCATACCGCTGAAGAAATTCAGCAATCCCATTTCGAACAGAAACCCACGAAACTTTGCCAGCATGACCTATTCGATCCTCTCATCGCAAATCAAACCTCCCATTCATGAATCGATACCCCACCGTCCACAGAATTCAAACCCAAGCTCGCACCTCATTATTTCAGCTCGCACAAGGTTCCATCGCACACACTAGAACGGGTATAAAATTGATGATCAACAGACAAGGAATTCATCTATATAATGTTTCTAAATTATAAAAATTTATTTAAATTCTTGTGGATTTATTTGGCTCACGGTTTTGGTTTTAAGGAAGAATTCTAGCGGCCAAAAATGCTTTGCCAAGTGAACGAAAAAAACCTTAGGTTTAGAGGCAGGATTTTGGGTGTTTATAAGGAGAGGGAATTTTTTTATGTTTATTATATAATTAATTTATATCAAATTCCTATTTGTATTGTTGAATAAAAATTTCTATAATCACACACAATATCCAAAAATCATGAAAATGGACATGCAACTAGAGTTTGACATTACGGACCCAACGAAACTTGTTCCATCGAATTCCGAGTCCGTTTGCTCACACATCGTATTTTTAAAGTCAAATTATTGACTGTTTTTCAGATCAAAATTCCGTACGGCAACATATTGACTCCAAAAATCACGGAAATTGAAATCTAGCAATAATTTAATATTCTGGATTCAACAAAATTAGTTTCGTCGAAAACGGAGCTCGTTTGCAAAAGTGGCTATTTTTAAAGCTCTAAATAAATCCATTTAAATAGTAAATATATTTAAAAGTAATTAAATTAAATATTTATAAATAAATATTATCGTATATATATTCACACAGAATATAATACAGCTCCAAAATATTCCTATTTGAATTTATAACTCGACATTTCAAATCCAGATAAAATCAGTATTCAGTTTATATTAAAAATCCATTTATAATATAAATAAATCGTTATAAATTATAAAGGAATTTCACATTGACTTTTTGAAAATTTGATTTGAACATAATCAAAATCTACATGGCGAAATTTCAATTTTTCTCTTCCATTAGGAAAATATCATCCAACAGATCCGAGTGTTTCTTGTTTCATAGAAATCCAACTTAAAACGGATCCTGTACATTCAACTGAAGTTCAAATCGCCAAATTACGAACTTCCGCGACATTACGGGCTCGGCTATAATAAAATTATAATTTATACGTTCAATTGTCGTTAAAATAATATATTCGTTGTCCTAATTCAATTCTAAACTGAATTATACCTTATATATGATCCAATTCACACCGTATTGTGAATTCAGCTATTTTCGACTGTTACAGAATTATAATATATTGTTATATTATAAATATTAATTATTATTTAATTAAACAACCATTTAAATCACTAAATCACTATTTAAATAATTAAATAAATTAATTATTATACTATAAAAATACGGGTCGTTACATTCTTCCACCCTTAATATAATTTCGTCCTCGAAATTGCTAAGATAGGAAACAATCCTATTAACTGCGTTAAAAATTATTTGTTTTACTTATCAACCTCAGTTTTAACTGAACTAGTTTATTTCAATTAAAATATTAATTTATTTCTATTAACGAATATTTTCAAAAATCCTGAAAATTTTCTAACACCTGAAATTTTCGAAAAATTTCTCCAGCACCTCTTTTGTACGGCTCAATCGGTACAACTACAACTCGCCTCTCTAGACCTCTCCAACCCAAAAGAAAATCAAATAGCCAAGCGGCTTGCCAAATAGGCTAATAAATCCCATACTCATATAAAATATAAACTTGTACCTTTTTGTCAGGTATATCATTATATTTCCCGTATTTGCTTCCATTCAATATCTGCTCACCATATACCCATTCATTCCAATAGATTTCCAATCAGTTTATCCTCAACACAGCTATTCTTATATCCAAACCATAATCTCATCTCAAACTCGAGTTCCATCTTCGGTCCCCAACTCTTAACTCGATTATCCAATTACATTTCAAATCTCACGAATCCAATTTGTCTCGATATCATTCTAATCCAATTCAATTTCAGTTACCACTTAACTGACTTTATTTTAAATTCTGAATTGCATTCGTAAATTTTCTTTAAATTTGTTTTTAATTCAAAACAATCTTCCTAGGAGTTTTAAACAACTCACCCTTTTCAAACATCCAATATTACTTTTCGGAAATCAATACCATTTGTTCCTCAAAACAATTCAAAAACAATATCTTTGGTAGTAATCCGTCACGTAGAACTCGAAAATGGACACTGGTGATGTGGCCAGCATAATCAGAATTATTTCCCAGTAATCAAAGTGAGTTCAATACTATATCACTTTTCAAAACCATTTCTTAATCAATTCTATTTTGAAATTTATTTCAAAATACCATTCATAATACTCGTAAAACAATTTAAAATCTCCTAGGATTTTAAAATTCTCGTGTATTTAAACCAAATCTATTTACAAACACTTTTCCACATTTCCATAATTAAATTCCCGTCCTTATTTAAATTCAAATTTAATCCATATGATTTCATAAATTACACTTATATGAATCCTGATTGGCTATCTACATAACCATTTTACTTTTGTAATCTCATTTGATTATAATAACAACCAACACATCCTACATATGATCATTCCATTATATATACATTTCTTTTATATCAAAATATATTTTAGGTAAAAAAAATCATTTACCCCCTTTTCAAAGCACATCGTGTCGGTTCATCGTATTCGAGTGTTTAAAAACCCCTACCGATACAGTGGATCAAACTGATCGACCAGAACTCAGAAACAACTCAACCAATAAATATTCACAATATAAACCAATTTTTATATCAAATAACAAATACGCGCTCATATATATATATATACACTCAAACTCAATTTAGGGCATTATTAACTCCATCTCTACGGAGTTACTCCATAGAGCCAAGGTAATCACTTAACCTTCAACTCTGATACCACTGTAACGACCTGGGGAATTTGTGACCTTGGTAATCAACATAAACTAAATGTCGACTATCAAGAATCGGAAATACCGGATAGTCAATAAAAGAAGTTAGAGGGTGAAAATAGATAAGATAGAAAATTAGAATAGAAGAAGGAGAAGAACATCACAACAATTTCAGAGTAACACGAATCTCACAGCGGAACGAATAAATATATTATATAACATAACTTTGAAATAAAATATGTACTTGAATATACATATCATTATCAAAGTACTACACTTACAACACCGCGGAAATAAACAGTTGTTATATAATCTTGAAGCCTCCTGCTCCAAGCTCTCAGTATATCTGTAAAATCCCGACTACTTGACTGCTCGTACAAAATTGGGCACCCAAGAGTTTAGGCAAAACAAAATAAAATAAACTCCGGGTCAGTCATGGGACTGGTGTGAGTAAACAATTTAAAATAGCTTGAGAATATAAATGATATCTCATAAGACCAAGCCGTAAAACACGGAATGGGTTTTTACCTTATGAGAATCCAAAACACTTGATTCAACATTTCAAAAATCCTTTCGGAAGAACCGATAATCTTTATATCAAAACCCTTTTGATATTATAATAATTTCTATCAACCACAATTTAATAATCATCTACCAGAACTCTTTCATCTCATGTTCCACATACACAATATATAATCAAAAACCGTGGGCGCTTATTGGTTAATGAATCCAACTGGCAAGGTATGGGACCACCTTCAGACAGTGTATCTCTAGAGAGGAATACACCGGGTTCAACAAGAACATCTTGTAACCCAAGCTAAACATGACCGGTCACTCATTTTGCTTGAGTGTACCAAATGTATTATCACCAACGGTTGGGTTCAGCAACCGTTTCCCGAAAGGGACAGCATCGAAATAGAGTATAAAAGTAAATGGAATTTCTCTAGATCAGGTGATAATACACCCTAATTGGAAGCTAACAACTTAGCCATGCAACCTACCCGATTTTATACCATTTCCTGATTGTTAGGCTACAGGCCATAATGTATAGATCACACCTTTGTTTACTTTGAATGCCACATCATCATACCCGCCAAATCACAAATTGATTTCCCCAAAAATACCACGGGTATATAGCTAAGAGAAACGAATTCCTCTACCACCAAATGTAAATACGTTCGAAGAGATCAACTTACGCGATCTATTAAATATACTATGCCAGACATTCTTCTATACAGGTCGTCTTGGGACTGGAAAGACCGAAGGTACTATTCTGTAAATCCATCTTAGGCAATTTCTACATAAGATTTACTAAACGGCCCTTGCATAACTCCGTCTTCAATTATCTTCATCATATTTGATTCGCAACGTTAATGCCATATGGACTGGTTTTCGGATAATATATCTGATCCCGGTCTCTCCGTATTGACAACGGAAATGGCCAAAATCTTTGATAGTCGGTAATTTAACTATCAAAGGAAAACATGTGTACAAAAAACGGTCGTATTCACAAATGGAAATCTTACCGATCAATCATCATTTCATTTCCCAATTTCCCATTTTATCCTTTCCAAATATTCATAAATTCCTTATTTTCCAAAATTAGAAAATATACGTTATTAACTTTGGAAAATGTTTCCATTTCTGATTCACGCATCAATATATTCCCACCTCTATCAGTCTCTAACTTTAAACTAGTAAGAGAACAACTTCGCAATTATAAACCTCGAAGGCCGAAACCAACATCAGATCGATACCCAGAAAGCCATTCAACTCACTAATTTCCAGTCAGTTTCTAATTTCAGTAATTCCATTTGAATTCCTAATTCAAACCCTAAATTCTTTTATGATATTTTGTTTGCAAAATATTTTGCTTTCATCTAATTTTTCACATAGAATGTGAATAATATTTCTTTATACAATCAAAACAGTTTGATTTCGTATTTATAAACAATATCCCAAACCCAAATCCTTTTATATAATTCTATTCATTTTATATAAATACTTTTATATAAATTTATTTATTTTATATATAAATATTTCATTTTCAATATTCACTTTGAAAATTTCATTTTTACATTCCAGTATTTCATAAGGTATTTTAAATACCAAATAACATGACCAGTGTCATCATAATCAATCACAGATTATATGTCACATCGTATTTTACAATATATGAAAACAAACAGTATTATAAATATTGAGGAATCCAGTTGGATCCCTCCAACCTGTTTCCCTGCATCCACAGATGTTAAACAATATAAATAACATCGATTTCATTTCAGTATGAAATATTTTGATAAACAGAATTAATATTTGATTAACGATTTATATATATCATTATCAATAATTTCAACCAATAAATCATCAATTCAACCAGACAATAATACACAACAATCATTCGTAATTTATCAATTCTAAATTATATTTATAAAAATATAAATTGTACAAAGTTAGTGAGATTTACTCACATTAGACAGTCACCGTTAAATAACGATAACTGTCGGTTGATTCAGATAAACAATTTATTTCGCTATAAATTGTAATGAGCTCCAATTCCCTCTCAGTCAGTTCCATGGTGTAGACATCGTCCACACGATCCAAACGGATCTGACCATTTGAAATTCTGATAATGTATGTCCAAGGTACAATAATTATAAGTTCCTACATTATTTAAATTAAATATAACTTAAATATAATTTCCTTTGGGCTTTACCAATTAGAAACTTGGCCCAACTCCACTAGCCTACCCGCATGAACAATGAACACTCTTCCTTCCTCAAAATACATCGCGTATACTCACAGTAGCTTCTCAAAGCCATTACCGCACCTTTAAATAACCTAAACTCCCTCTCTACTCCACCGGTCAACAAACCGAGCTCACCAAATTGTTCCTCTCCGCATTCTCTTCCACACCAACTCAATTTTATAGAGCTTGACTCCTTTTGAAACCCGTCGATAGCCCTTTTTCACACTGTTGAAGAAAACCAGCAACCCCATTTCGAAAAGAAACCCACAAAACTTTGCCAGCATGACCTATTCGATCCTCTCATCGCAAATTAAACCTTCCATTCATGAATCGAAACCCCACCGCCAACCGATTTCAAACCCTAGCTCGCACCTCATTATTTCAGCTCGCACGAGATTCCATCGCATACACTAGAATGGGTATAAAATTGATGAGCAACAGATCCGAGCATTTCTTGTTTCATAGAAATCCGACTTAAAACGGATCATGTACATTCAATTGAAGTTCAAATCGCCAAATTACGAACTTCAGTGACGTTATGGGCTTGATTATAATAAAATTATAATTTATATGTTCAACTGTCATTAAAACAATATATTCGTTATCCTAATTCAATTCTAAACTGAATTATACCTTATATATGATCCAATTCACCTGTATTGTGAATTCAGCTATTTTCGACTATTTCGGATTTATAATATATTATTATATTATAAATATTAATTATTATTTAATTAAACAACCATTATAATCTCTAAATCACTATTTAGATAATTAAATAAATTAATTATTATACCGTAAAAATATGGGTTGTTACACAAAGTAATTAATTTTATAAGGAAGAAAAATGATTAGTTTTATTGAATTTTGAAGACCAAAAGATCTTACAACAGAATAAAGAAAAAATATTCCTGTTGGATTATTTCATACATAATGACGCTATTGAAAATAACCAAAAATACAAAGTTAAATGGCTGAGAAATGGTGATGGGTGCACACAAATTTTTTTATTCTGAAACGACAACTAGAGAAAAAAGTGTTTGCATGGTATTGTTGATGTGCAGGGAGCAGGGTCGGCCCAGAGGAAAGTCCAACAAGCCCTTAGGCTAGGGCAGCCCACTGGGCAGGGGCAACATTTGTCAGAAATACACTTCTGTTATACAATAATACGGGAATGTTTTAAACTTGGACTATAAATGAGTATGGTGCAGTGGTAAAACGAGCATGCAAACTGCATGGCAACCAGAGATTGGAACCTGCTAGAGTCAGTTTATGTTTTTTCTTGAAATTTTTTATGTATTGTTTAGCTTACTATTTATATATTAAAAAAAATGGGCTAGGGCGCAGAAATATCTGGGCCAGCACTGGTAGGGAGTTCGTAAAATTCTTCCAGATTGCGAGATATGGTTGTTTCTTGTTTTACTACATTATTTAACGTTTCTTGTAACGTCTCGGATTTTTAGCCATTTATTTTTGAACATTTAAATTTATTTTAAATGTTGAATTGAAAGTATAAATGAAATTTATATTGAATTTATAGATTTAATAAGCGATATACGATTTAATATCGAGTATATTGAATCATCGTAGTACGGGAAACAAAATATTTGAATTATGAACTGAATCAAAACAATTCAGTCGATTAATATAAATTTTGTATTGAATAAGAACGATAATAATAATTATCGAAAATTAAATTTTCTTGAAATCAAATTAATAATTTGATCGAATTTAATTTAAATCGTCAGTTTAAAATTTATATTTTCTCTATACGACCAAAGTAGGCCACGGAACCTGTTCCGTTGAATTCAGAATAATGGTATAACCCTAGGGGTGTCGGTCACTACGCTGAAAACAAAGTTCGAAATCAATGGGTATTTTAAATCAAATAAATTCATATTGATTAAAATTAAAATTAAATAAAAATAAAAATTTAGGCCGAACAAATGTTGGATATCAAGCCAACCGAAGTACAGCAGCCACCCTAAGCATTTCATTTCACAGACCTATAGTTCTCTCGAGCCAAATTTTTATGTCTTCCATTTTCGTTATCAAAGAAACACAAATTGGATGGCCATGTCCTTACTGTTCCCTCACTCACTCTATAAATGGAACCCTCGGCCGTCTTATTTTCCCAAACCAGCAAAATCGCCTGCCTTTATTTCTTTTTCCTCATCATTCAAAATCGATCACCGTTCAAAAAAGAAAAAAAAGGGATTCGAATCTAGATCCAAAACCACAACTCGAAATCGCTTGATTTCCTGGAAGCTCGACCGAACAGTGAGGGCGCTCGTGAATTGGGTTGAAGAGGGGCATCAGGGTTCGTTCGAAGTTGAGGTACGCGATGGAGACATCGCGATTTCAGGAGATGCGGTCGATACTGAGGAGGCCGACATTCGAATCAGTGATGATTGGGGTTCGATGCATCTGGATTTTTGGGGATTTCGATTTTTGAATCGTGATGGTTTAGATGATGCGAAGTCAATTGGTGGGGATGATGGCCTTATCGTGAGTTGGTTGTGTGGTGCAGGGATTGAACTGCTGTAGTAAAGGCAGTGGGTTGATTTTGGGGTCAACGGTGGAGTTTGAACTGCTTGGGGTTGAAATTATGGCACTGCAGTGATCAGATGTTGATGGAAGTAAAGCAGGCAGCGATGCTGGAGTGTGTTTGAGCAGTTTTGATAAGTTGCGTATTTGACTGCAGATGATAGAAGAGAAAATAGTTGTTGTATATAAGGTATTTGATGGAATGCCGCATTGGAGCTAAATATAGTTTTGCGACTGATCGGGAAGCGATTTTATCGATTAATCGAGGGATTGCAATAACCCAAGGTATATACATTTTTCCAAAATTTAAATACATAGAATAATTCATTTTTTTTAGTTAATATAAATAAATCATAGCTAAATCGATTGATGAAAATAAATATTCGTAGGTGCTAGGTAAATTTCATACAAGTAGATTCGTTGATGTGACATTACAGCGTTTAATTGGATATTCGACAATGGGAATTCAAGGTGAGTAAATCTCACTCACCGTTTTATATTTAAATTTATTTTTATTGTAAAAATAAATGTGTTGGTTGCTTGGGTGCATGAATGAATTGTTGAATTAGTGTGGTTATTGAATTTCCCGCAACACTATTAGCGGATGCTCGCAGTATCATTAGCGGATGACACTACGCCCACGTACATAAGTGGATCCCCTTTTATACTGCGATATCCTGCCTTGAAGCAGGATGGGTATTATCTATGTGACTAACATCTGTGGATGCAGGAAAACAGGTTGGAGGGATCCAACTGGATTCCTCAAATTTATTTAATGTTGTTCACCTATTTATATATGTATGTGATGTGTGAATTGAATGGATGATTTGTGTGTTAGATATTAGAATATCACTGGCCTAGATATTTATAATATCATAAGAAGTTACTTTTAGATTCGAGAAGGAAATTTTATTTTATTGAAATAAAATTTGAATTTCAAATAAACTAAGAAAACAATAACTTGTTTAAATAATAAAACAAGTACTGAATGTATAAATGATTTGTAAGGAAATTATCATTTGGTAATATTAGATTTTTAATTCAAGTTTGAATTTAAAGAGGTAATTTTAAATTTCGAAATAGAAATGGGATTACAAATAGGTTCGGAAATATTTACTTGTTTAAAAATAAAAACAGGTAATTGAATTTAAAAACTATGTTTATAAATGAAAAAGGAGATTATCATTTGATAAATTTTGAAACGTGAATGCAAGCGTGATTTTAAAAGGAAGTTTATCCTCCCAAAGTAGAAATGAAATTTCAAAGGGAGTTTGAAATAGAACTTGTGTTAATATTTAAAACAAGAAGTATAGTTTATAAACGATGTTTTAAATGAATGTGAAAATCATCATTTGGTACTTTATAAATTCTAAATTCAAGTATGATTTGTTTTCCGAAGTGGAAATTAGATTTCAAATGTAATTTGAATTGAAATGTGGTTTAATACTTAGAACAAGAAGTGAAATTCTAAACGATATGTTTAAACAAAGAATAATAACTAGTATTGGATTTATTTAATTTTTGATGAAATTAAAAAGTGACTTTGAATAGGTTCAAGAAGAAAACGATCAAATTTATTCCGACATTCGGAATATAATTTGAATTGAAATAAGTCTATCTGGTTTGTTTTAGAATTCGACTATGTAAAATTTACAAGTGCAAATTGTTTTCAGAAAGGGAAATTTTACTTTTCGAAATAGAAATGGTATTTCGAATAAGTTGAGAAATATTAACTTGTTTTTAAATTAAAAACAAGTTTCTGGAATTATAGACGCTGTTTATCAAGGAAAAAAAATATATTATCATTTAATAATATTAAACTCAAATTTCAAGTAAGGGATGTAAAGAAAGAAATTTATCTTTCGAAGTGGAAATTTGAATTTCAAATAGAATATGAAATACAAACTTGTTTTAAGTATTTAAAACAAGAAGAAAAATTTATAAACGATGTTTATAAATAGAAAGGGGATAATCATCATGGGATGATTTGGGTATTTAAGTTCAAATCTGAATTTAAAAAGAGATTTATACCTTGAAATCGTTTCAAGAAGGAAATGAGGAAGTTTATTCCGGTATTCGGAATGTAAACTGAATTTAAATAAATCCACATGGATTTATGATTGTAACTCGACTACGTCGAACACCTAGAATTATATTTCAAAAAAAGATATTCGAATTGTATTAAAAGTGAATTTAAGTTTTAATGTGAAAATAGATTATATAACTATAAGTGATGGCAATTAAGTATTCTCAAATAAACTAGAGAATCAAAAGAGAAATCAAATATTCCAAAATAAAAATTGAGTTTCAATAGATTATTTAAATTTAAGTTGAATCTAATAAAGCAGCGAATTTATAAACAAGGATTATAAATGTGATGAAGTAATGTTCATCGTGTAATTTGGAAATAAATTTCCAAATGTAAGAAATGGGGTAGAAGGCGAGACTTAAATCAAGTTTGTGTATTACAAGCTTTTATTCGTCTCAAGATAAGAACGTCGTCGATCAAGGTCTGAGAGGTAATTAAAATACCCCAACTTGAACGACTTCACTATTGTCAAGAGATGATATTAGTTTGTAATGGTAAAGGGATATCGAAATGAGTTTATCTTGAAGTTTGTTTAATCTTCGAAATTTGAAGTTGGATAAAGACGTTTGGTTTATATACCGATGTATTTCCAAAGAATAGAAATCTAATATAACTAGTGTGTAACCCGTGCGTTGCACACGATAATATTATAAAATATAATTTTTAAAATTTTAATGTTAAAATTGAAACATTATTATACAACATACGATGAATCAAGTAAAAAAATATAATATAAATTATTGTTGTGTTATGTAACTTATATTTTTTTGAAGTAGAACAATAATTTTATGTTCTTACTACTCTAAGCAAGTATTCTTATTGAAATTGACATGTTTTGATTACTTTAGATGAAGTAACAAATATAATTTAAATTATTTCTTTTAATATGGAACTATGTAATTTGTTAAAATATATCGACTTAAGAGTACATAATATAAATAAATTGAGAAGGATTCTATAAAAAAATTATAGAAATTTTAATATGGAGTTGTTCGAAGTTAAAAATGGATTTTTTTTTAACATCATGTATGATGAGTTTATTGTTTATGTACATAAAATGATTGTAGTTAATTTACAAATTAACTTTGTTATTATTGTTTATGTGCATTAATTTATGTATGTGATTTATATATCTATTTAATGAAACACAAATTTTTGTTGTTTTTATTAGTATATCCGTGCATACATATACGACTGATACATAGATTACTTTAGATTTGAGATTTCATAAGTAATTTAAATACATGTATCTAAACATGAAATATTAAGAAACAGTCGACGAAATTTTACATGACGAAGACAATACTGTAAAATTGATATAAATTGGAAAGGAAATCAGAAACCAAAACCAAAACAAAAGTACATGGTTGCATAATTAATTAAATCAACAGACATTTGTTACAATATCCACAATCTTTGTTGTACATATCACACATATGATTATTAGCTGCATCCCAAAGAACAGTAAGTATACCCTATACTTCACATTTTTTTTCTATTTTAGGACTTTAAAATGAAGGATATGTTGCTGCCCTATAGAAGAGTTGGGATGATAATCAATTTTTTTACACCTTTAAAAATTCAAAACTTCTCCATAATTCAAATGATGAATATTTTTATTAGGCTCTATCTAGTTGTCCTTCTCCATAATTTAAATCATGATAATTTTTATTAGGCTCTGTCTATTTGTCCTTATGCTTGAATTATAGGGTCGGACTGGCGAATACTATAGAAATAGTTCAATTGCCAAAAACTAAACATTGCATTAAGTAACAATTCAATCATTTGTAACCAAATTTCAAATCAATTATCTAATTGTACATATGCAAATATAGCTGTTGACATTGGATATGCACAATGTGAAGCCGTACATAATGCATTGTAAAAATAAAAAACGAATTATCATGTGATATACATATTTATCTATAACAGTACATCAAAGGTTTAAGGTCTATGGATGAATCCTAAATGCTAGTTCTTTAGGTGGCCATAATGGAGAATTCCATTTAAATTATGCAGCATTTAATGTATTCAAATGTTTTTACCTGGGAATTTTGAAGAAAAAAATTCGCTAACTATATGTATTGAAGTTGATACATGTTAGTAATTTATTGGATGAATTAACAAATGTTATTTAACGTAATTTTTTTCAATAAGTTAAATTTAAATTATGAAATTAATTAAGTATATAGATTTATAATAGGACGAATTGAGAAGAAATTTGTAAAAGAAGTATATAAATTTTTTGTTGAGTTATTGATGTTAAAAATGATTTTATGATATAATATATAATAAATTCTTAATATGAATTATAATTGATTTACAAATTAACTTTGATATTACTGTTGATTTACATAATTTGTATTACGCGATTTATACATCTTCATAGTTGAATGAGATAATACCATTTTTCTTAATATGAATATATATATATACATACATATATATATATATATATATTGTAAAATTGATGTATATATTTAAGACCTATTAGAAAGATGGATTAAATATTCACGAAGATTATTTAAATAATTTTAGTATATGATTTCATTAGTAGCTTAAACATAAAAAATTTAATATAAAATATGTTAAAAGAATTGAGAGAGTCCAAGAAATATGTGTACAAACATTAAATTGTAGGTATTTAAAGTTGAATTTTTTTCTCTTCGATATATATTAAATTTATTAAGATAAATAAATAATATATTAAATTTGTTATTATTGTTTACGTATATTATTTATATTTTGTGACTTATTTAACATTATATTTGTCACCATTTTTGATATGAACATGGTATATGTATTTTAGAACGTCATACTTAACGTTAATTAGATGAATTAGTAACTAATTATTCATTGAGTTTATTTGTCAAATAAAAAAATTAAATAATTAATTTAAATAAATTGACTTCACATGATTAATTTAAATGCATGTGCTTACATATATACACACCTGTCACAGTAATTTCTGTTACTCAGTTGGCAATCTAGATGTGCTAAATGCACATGCTTACATATATATAACATGGTTCATTTAGTTGCATGAGTTTGCCAACGCGCTTCATTGTTTAACCACATAAATGCATATTCTCTGCATAGTATATTTAAGCATCATGATTATATACACTTCATTTTTATAACGTGTGTGCATTTTACAACGCATTGAATGAGAAATTCATTTAACTTTTGGATCTGCTGGCAATAAATATGTTTTACGAATATAATTACATGTGGGGCCTGATCTGATGCATGTATAACCTAGCTTTCGAGATATAGAGATCTTTCGTGAGTTTATATTTTTGGCTTTCATTTTCATGCATAACCCTTTCCTTCTAAGCCTTCTTTAATTTGGCTTTCATTTTCGTGAGTATATATATAATATACGTCCAAACAAATTGAACAACTAACAACATATCGTAAATTGACAATGAATAACAACAAAAGATTTAAAACATACTTTGATAAATATATTAACAGGCCAACCGTTTTGTGGGCCAAGGGGAAGTTCAATTGTTGAAAGCATAAATCTGATTTGTATTTCATTAGAGGGAAATAAGTAAGCATAGTGAAAGGTAAACCACTTTCTTCGTATTATTGTAAGTAATATATACTGGAAAAGGGTTGCGCTATTAACATCGATTTGTCTGTTTGCTTTCCCAGCATATACAATATTAGCAAAAGAATTTTGAATAGGAAAACAACTGTGTAATTTTCAAACTGCCAAAGACTGCACCCGTTTTCAAAACATACACACTTAGTGCAAATGGAAGCTCCTAGAACGGTATAGAATTAACATTGCAAATGAAAAAAATGGAAGTAGTTAGAACAAAAACGAATGGTTACACAGCTTAGACCTGATATGTTAAGTGTCAAAACATATATATAAATGTACAATTCAATGGTCCAGAAGGTCAAGAAATTGATGTATTAAAAATAAAAATAAAAATAAAAAATCATAAAAGAAAGCTGAAGGGAAAAACAAAAAAATAAGCAAGTAATAACCAACATGTATGCTATTATGAAAATTTAATAGCATCTCAGCCCACTCTATAGAGCTCTCTTTCTCAACATCCGCTTCATATGTCTACTAACCATTTATCATGTTTCCATCATGCTCAGATATCCATTCTACCATCACGCAAGCAAACAATTTGTGTCCTGTAATGCAAAAGGTAAATGATAATAAACCTCCAAACTCAAACCCATGAACAGTAGAATCTAACTCGTTGTCCAAGGACCAAAACCAAAAAAGTGTTAGCTTCTTAGAGCATGTCCAACAGAAGGAGATTCAAAGTCTAAATTCATAATTAAAGAACGAAATCGTCTCAATAAGAGCCAATCCTGAATTGGCCCCGGAAGGTGATTTTATCAGCGCATTTTGTTGGGCATTAAATATGCACACAACGAAAATGCACTGGTTTTATTAGCACGTAAGCTAAACCGGGAGTATTTTTTTTATTCAATTTGAGCGTTGATTTAATCAGCGCCCGCCCGTAAGACACCGAATTAATTGGAGCACGCTGATTAAATCAGCGTAATCCACACATTTGTTTTGCCTGTTGGCTCCTCCACCCAGTATTACGCGTAATACTACGACGTAATACTGCTGGAGTTGCTCTTACGCTTGTAAAAGATAGGGTAAGAGAATTTAAAATGAAAAATCAAGCAAACAAAAAAGAAACTTCACTTCACATGTTACCATCAGAAATAAAAGGTAAGTTAAATGTCTACACCAGGGATGCTCTAATAATCCAATAAAAATGCTCTATATATTGGTTGCGAAATGTTTGTTCAAAACTGTACAATAAAATTCGTCATAAGTATCCAGAAAAAGAGGTTTAATCTAAATTTAGATCCGAATGAATGTTTATTATAAAAATCAATCTAAACCTTTCATTTGAACATAAAAGCAATAAATTGCATCAATAACATGGCATTACAGGGATAAAAAAAAGTAACTTTTCAGTTTAATCCCATGCAAACAAACAAAAAGTACATTATAAAATGTTGTGAGCAAGGACATGTCAATGTAACACCAAGGCTGCATCAATGAACTGTGAACAGATCCAAATGTGAGACCATAACGTTTAATCGATACCCGAAACAGTAATGCAATACATGTGGTAAAAACACTGATAAAGTATATATCAAATATTTTAGGACAAACTTTCCTTTTGTTTATGAAAAGGGAAATAAAAAAGGTAACAGAATAAAAGAAAAAAAGATTGAAAGAGAAGGAAAATGAAAAGAAATCATTTAGGTAATTGTTACTTTACATAGATGATTCAATCATCTGAATTCAAGCCATATATTTGGGTAGCAACTTGGATAAAGTTCACTGTGTTAAATGATCATTAAAGGGGGGAAGAAAATCTTTTCTAGCAAATCATGAATCTTCATTTTAAACAAATTATACATACGCAGACATAATGTTTTTATACACCAAAAAAGCCATACATCATATATATTACATGCAGCGAATAGATGCAAAAAGACCAAACAGAGTAGAAGGATAAGCAGCAAAAGGTCGCTCTAATTTATTTGAAAAAAAAAATCAACTGTTGGTACAATTTGGAAAAATAAGCTTCAAAGCTGTTTAGTTATCCTTAATTTTGCATTACTCATACAAAATATATTTCGTCAAAATTCATTATTGATCATTTACCTTGATACAGACATTGAAGCCTCCCTTCATTTATAGACCCAAGACTGGAGGGCAAGCTCGATAAACGTATGAATTTTAAACACAACCAGACTTCCCATCTTTTCCTTGAAAAATCACTTGTGGTTCTTCAAAACAATCTACATTAATTACAATAAACCAAAACATAACACACCAATTTTTTTTCATCACAATCATTATAGCATCTACTCAGCTCACCATCATATCAGTTTTCAAATCACCAGAAAAGGCAATCAGATAACAAAAATTCTTCAAATTTAGGTGATATTTCTTACCAGTAGCCGACACATTAAGCCTTTTTTGGTGGTTTGAGTTGAGTCATGGAATATGAAGAAGTACATAGTGTAAGTGATAAGCAGTAAGTAGTTTCAAAACTGGTTTCTATGATAATTTTATCATTAAAGTAGTTTGTCTCAAAATTCATCACACGCAAACACAGTAGTATATTGTTGCCCCATATACATGCAATAATATTCAGCATGCCAATGTTGACCACTTTAAACATATCATCTTACAAAATAAACCAAAAAAACATTATTAATTCTTTTTTTCTTAACCACGTACGTTATATGTTTCATGAGCTACAATAATCTATTCGGGTAAATTGGCCTAATGGTCAGCTTATCCTCTTTTACTGTCATAATAATTTAATTCATGCTTGAATATGGAAAGAATGCTAAGTATTTATTTGTCTTAAGATATGCAAATGAATTAAACAATGAACTGATCATAAAGGAGGAGATCGTTGTTATTCAATAATTGATGCATATAATAACCACTAAAATTACGATGTATTGGGTCATAAATATAACATAACCTTTTTCTGCAATACTGGTAAGAATATTGCATACAAATCCATATATGTAAACAACAGTTATAACCTTAAGGGTCAATCAAATTACCAAAAGAAATAAAGAATCGTTCATTTGTTCATTTTGCATCATAGTTGTAAATTTGAATCAGTCCAAAATTTGTGTGCATGGCTGAAAAACTACCTAACATCAAGCATAAAACTTTACCTGATGCAGTTGCCATTCAATCAAAGCATCAACTATGAATCATTGACATCCACCAATAAACTCCAAACGTGCCAAAAGCCTGATAAAAATAACCCATCATACGAATTCAAAATATGATAAATTCCCGAATGTGATCTAAAGACGAATTTGTATAATTTGAGAGAATCAATTTCCCATGCACCCTAGAAAATGGAAATTGAGGACAACTGGTACTGATAAGAAAAAAGCGTAAGCTTTAAGCAATTAGTACCAATCAAGGATGAATGTAAAATCTAGATGCACGAATCGTAAGATAGGTTGATGGAAGAAGAAAGAGAATCGATACCTGATGTTTCGATTTCACATAAATCTTTGATCAAATAGAAATCTCAATCGAGATTGAAAGCCCTCCTTTTGTTGTTCTCCGATAGTAATACAACGCAGCGTGAGGTTGCAGAACATTTCAGTATGACCGAGATCCTATTCATGGCGGCAGTTGATCAATTCTGCTACTCTCGTCCTCTTCAAATTCCAATACAAATGAACTGAAAAAATAGCGTCTAGATTCTGAAAATAATAATGGAAACTATATCTGTAAATAAAACATGAGAAATTGTAACAAACATCTGTTTGTTTTCTGAATTAGAGCTTGAAGATTAGAATGCCTTATATAATGAAAACCGCATCTTAAACAAAAAAAAATACGAAACCAAAGTATAACATTTACTAATGGAGAACGTGGATTGTAAGAGGAAAAGTGGTGATTTGTTTTGGGATAGTGGACGAAAACGGAGGTGTCATTGCTCCTACCATGTTTTTTAATCGGAAGACAAAAAGGTGCCTTGGACTATGCCCTTTTAATTCTGAATTCGCCGCATGAAATAAGGTCTATGAAATTAAAGGGTTAGTAAAAGATATTGAATTAGTAAAAGATATGTCGAGACTTTCAAGGAGAGAAAAGATAATAAAGAATTAATATAAGATACCTAGAGACTTTTAAGGAGAGAAGAGTAAATGTAGAGAATTAAGGGGAGAGCTTGAAAAGCTTCTGCTTTACTATTATTTAATAGATGTGATTTGAGTTTGAATAAATTCATAACCGAGTTATGAATATGGAATAGAATAATCGACGAATATGGATAATTCGAATTTGTGAAGGTAGATTTGGAAGATAGGCTTAATTTATTTTTAAATATTAAAAGTGGAGTTGAATTTATATAAACGAAGTTTTAGAACGTTTTTATATATATAAATATAATTAAACCGAACTCGCCGCAGCACGGTAGTTCGTAAATTGGTGATTCGAACTGCAATTGAGTTTATAGAACTCGAGATAAGTCAGAATTCGATGAAACAAGAAACGCCCAGACCTATTGAATGATAGTTTTCTAGTGGAAGAGAAAAATCTTGATTTCGTCATATAGATTTTGAGTTATGTCAAAAAATCAAATTTTCAGAAAAACAGTGCCATAATCGTTTTAAAACCATAATGGTTTATTTAATTAAATAAAAGGATTTTAAGTGAATCGACTTTTCCATTAGAAAAATCCAGACTTGAGCTATAAAATAAATACAAACTCAAGTCGAGTTAATGGATCGATTTTTGGGACAAAATCATATTTTTAATTTTCGACTGAAGTTAACTAATTTCAAACTAAATTAGTTAATAGGGGTTTTGACCAAACTTAACATGTGTTAAGTAAACTAAATTTGTAAACTGTAATTGAAAATTTTGAATATGGAACTTGAATTGGAATTTGGAAGCGAACGACGAGTTTGAGTTTGGTTCGTGTAATAATGAATATAAATATATTTGAACGTGAGACTTTTCAAAATAAAAATGGAATAAGCAAATAAGCTAATTTGAAAACAAATTAGCGAATTGAGATAAAATGATTGGACCAATTGAAATGAGTTGGAAATGGGCGTATACATGTTAAACAGATATGGGATGAAGTGAATGAAGGGTATGAAGAATATTATTAAGTGCCCGACAACAAGGTACATGTTTCAATTTCCATATGAGGTTTTATGCGCCGAATCGGCAAGCCGCTTGGCTTTTTGATTTTCTTTTTGGATGGAGAGGCCTGTGTGGCGGTTTGGGGATTTTCCCGATGCTCCCGATGCAGGGGAGGTTATGGCGATTTTTTCCGGAAATTTAAGGAGTTAGAATATTTTTAAGAAATTTTGATAATAGAAATCGATATAACGATATATGTAGAATTCACTAAGAGAATGAATTTAGTATAAGATATTAGAAAAGGGCCAGTGAGTGTGAAATTGTTTA
This sequence comes from Allium sativum, assembly GCA_030737875.1. Lineage (NCBI taxonomy): Eukaryota > Viridiplantae > Streptophyta > Magnoliopsida > Asparagales > Amaryllidaceae > Allium > Allium sativum. Next base: position 42,637,870 of record CM060916.1, read on the forward strand.
ATGGCTGTTTGACGGATGTTTATTTTTCCTTTGATAGTTAAAACACCGGCTATCAAAGGATTTTACCATCGTTGTCAATACGGAGAGACCGGTTGGATTTAATATCCGAGAACCACTCCGTATAGGCATAGGCGTTGCGAATTAGATTATACTGAAGATAATTAAAGATGGAGTAAGATTCAAAGAGCTGGTATGTTTGTCCAGTCCCAGGACAACTTGTATGGACGAATATCTGACAGAGTATTCCTAACGGTCACATAAGACGATCTTTTCAAGGTATTACGTCTGATGGCGGGGAAATTCGTTTCTCTTAGCTTTTATACCCGTAATATTTTTGGGAAGATCAACTAGTGATTTGATGGGTTTGACGATGTGACATTCAAAGTGTATGGCGGCCAGATGTTCTAAAAGATAGACGTAGCCTCAAGCTTCACAACCGGGGAATGACAAAAATCGGGCAGGCAGCATGGCTATGTGGGTCGCACCCATTAGGGTGTATAATCACCTATCTAGAGAAATTCCTTTTGTTTCTTAATCTATCGATTCTGCCCATTCGGGAAACGGTGGTTTGGGTCCAACCGTTGGTGATATACATTCGATACACTTAAGCGAAATGAGTGGTCGGTCATGTGTGGGCCGGGTTGCAAGACGTTCTTGTTGAACCCAGGTGTATTTGCCTCTAGAGATACATCATCGGAAGGTGGTCCCATACCTTGTCATAGTTGGAATCCAATCTCCAATAAGCGCCCTGCGGTTTTTGATTTTTACTATATATGTAGAGCGTGAGATGCAAGCGTTCTACTATTTGGTTATTTATTTGATTAGACATTATTATAATATCACTGGATTTTGATATCAAAAATGGTTTGGGTTATAGTAAGGTAAAAACCATCCGTATTTATGTGTGGAGTGGTCTTACTATTATCCTTTTCTTTCGAAAGATCTTTGAAGTTAAACCATATGGTTGGAGTTTACTCACACCAGTCTCATGACTGACCCAGAGTTTGTTTTGTTTTGTTTTTCCTAAACTCTTGGGTGCCCAAATTTGTACGGGCAGTCAAGTGTTTCAGGCTTTTACAGATACCCTTAAAGGAGCTGGAAGCAGGAGGCTTCACCGTTAGTTATTTTAGAGTTATTTCCGGTGTATCAAATGTTATGTTGTACTCTGATGTTGGTATGTATATATGTACAAAACAGATTTGTATTTCAAAGCTTATGTTATATAATATATTTTATTCGTTCCGCTGTGAGATTCGTGTTTACTTTGATTATGCTCAGTTGTGTTCTTCTTCTATTCTATTAGTTCTATCTTTTCTATCTCACCCTCTAATTTCTTTCTATAGATGATTCGGTATTTTCGATGTCTGAACAGTCGACGCTGGGTTTTGTGTCGATTTTCGGAGTCGAAAACCCCGTGGTCGTTACATTTCTGAAGTGTTAGATTCTTTTGAAAATATTATATGTAAAAGAATTTTGTCCACTACAGCTAGGAATCATTTGGTTTTAGAACTCACAGAAGCTGAAGTTAAAACAATAACTTATAAAATTTGCGAGGATAGAGTCCAGATTTGGATAGATTGGGATTTAAATTGTGTTAAGCAGCATTGAGAACTTGTTAAAAATGATTTAATAGAAGCTGTGATGAACAACCTGTTGTTTTGAGCTTATGATGTTGCTTTGCTAGCGAGAAGAGTTACTATTTATGTGAGATTATCCTTCACATATCATGCATCAACTATCCTTGAGGCTGACCTGTGTAATTTATGTACCCAGTCAAATTGATTTATTTCAGTTTAGTCACTCGCTATTCATTCCCGCTTTGCTTTGCTTCCACGCTACAGTATCATATCCTATTCTGATGCTAGTGCATGTTTTATATAGTCCTCTTGTTGTATGTAAAAAAAAATTTTTGCACTCATTTGTCCATATGTGGTTCATAATAATCAACAACTTAAGTAACTCTTATATGTTGTGCTTCTGTTGTATCTATACATATACGTGTTTGTTGTTCTTTGAGCTGTATTATATGATGTTGTTATATTTTTTCTGAATAGATCCTTAGCCACCATAGGTTTTGTGTTAAACCTGAATTGGATAATATGTCGATCCTCAAAAGAAGGAAAATTATAGCATCCAATTGACATTTTCAATACTCACCTAAGACAAAGCATGCAAATTGTTACTCCTAACCAGCTTTATTATATGCACTACCAGACAATATTATTTTGTAATGCTCTTATTATGGGTCTCGGGGGAGGGGGGCATCATACATGTTCTCTCTTATTCATTGAAACCAAAGACAATTAGGGTTAAGTCAGTTGTAGATGATCAAGGGAGAAGAGAGGCACTTTGATGTGATTCAATGGATGGAATCTTCTATTATCAAAGACGTGCTAACCACTAATTATTAATGCTCCACAAACAAAGACAATGATGAATGAGATGTTATAAGAGCAGATCCAATCTTTGGTAAAGATGGTTGGGCTGAAGTGGCTCATAAAATTTATTGTTTAAATGATGTTTATTTTGAATTGAAATAATCATTTAAAGCCTATAACTGAATTAAACTACATAGTATTTGATTGATTTAAATTATTTGAAATTATGATTGGTTTGAAATATATATATATATATATATATATTTGGATTAGATTAAAATGCCTATTTCAAAATTATATGCTTTAATTTCTATACGATGTTTAGGTTCTTTTTTGCATATTTAATTCAGTATTAAAGTCAGTTGGTATTCGAGTCAGTAATAGAGTCAGAGTCAATAATTAAATGAAATATTAACTTAGTATTTAGGACAGTTTATATTTAAGTCAGGGGTAGCTTTGGGGAATAGTTGTTTTTGTTGATGACATGGGTTAGAAATATAAAATATGCACAAATTACGAGGAGTTCTGGAATTTAGTGGAACTTAAGGAATATTTTATAAAAAGATCATCATCACTAAAAAGGAGAGACTGTTAGTTTCATGGATGGTAGTTTTACTTATAACAACCTCGGGTAATGATATAATATATATGTATATATATATATACACACAAGTACAGAAGACTATATATATATACACACACACATATATACATACATCATAGTATAGGTTATTAGATAGGTTTTGATAATGAAGCTTGCATCAAAATAGAAGATCCAGATTGATGCTGATGTGAAAACTGAATAGTCAAAGAATGAAGACTAGTGAATATTGAAGCATTCAAGAATTCAAGATGATCCAGATATACTAATGAGTCTTAGAATTACTGTTAGAAATCTGGTTGCACTCATTCGATATCTCTCTATCTATTCTACAAACTACTTTCAAAATGTTCCTATTTTTAAATCGTTTTACAAAGTGGTTTCAAAGTATTCCCAGTTTTAAATATTGTTAAAATGATTTTTCAATATGTTTTCAGAAAGGAATTTTTAGACTTAATATTTAAACTTTGAAACACTGATATATATATATAGGGAAATTATATTTAGACACAAAACGAGGACACAAGATTGCACACAATAAATCTCAACCTCAAGATCCTCCCATGAATTCCACTCTCCACACAAAAACAAACAAATCCAACGGTGGAGGCTTTGTGTCTCTCACTTTGTGTGCCAATATAGTTTATATTCTTTTAAGTTATTTTGATAAATCCTCATAAGATTTATTATGATTAAAATATTCATTTATTACGTTTATATAGGTTCATAAAGTTTCAAATCATTATACATAGTTTTATATTTTCAAAAAAATTTAAAACAAATAATTTTTCAAAAGCACCTCAAGTATGCCAATATAGTGTTACAGAGTATATCCACATAGTTATCGATTTATTCATGATTTGATTTGAAATATGTATTCGCCGTAATCATTTGCGAACAACCACTTCTTTTCACCTTATAAATAGTCTTCTTCCATAAACAAATTTATAATAGAATATTATAATTTTCTTCACTCCTTTTCTCTCACATTTTCTAAAAAATCTATAACTATTTGCTAATTTTCAAAAGGATATAAGTCAATTCAACTCAATTTGATTTTATATTTAACTCCCATCATTCTCTCAAAATGAAAGTGCAATTCTAAGTTATAGAAGCAATTGTAATTAAGATCTAGAATGACCTGAAGAATTGGATGCTTGAATTTCGACAATAGTACATAATCCAGTATTACATGCCAAAACCCAAGTATCGAAAACCTGGATAGTTAATAGAAAGAAATTAGAGGTTAGGAAAAGAAAGAAATATTAAAATAAAAGAAGAAGGAAACCAACAACACAGAATCAGAGTAGAATATCATCTCACAATGGAACGAATAAAATATAATATATCAACAACTTTAACTCAAAAGAAAATTGCATATATATGATTACAACACAGAGTTAACCCTAGATCAATACAACACACACGATAGGAAATAATCTATTACTAGAAAATATGGAATTATGTCTCGACTCCGGCTTCCCTCTTGAAGCTCCAAGTAACCTAACTTGGAAAATATACTCGATCTGACCCGAGCACATTTTGAAGCAAAGAAAAATCAACGTGAATCAATCTAGAATACTTTCAGTGATAAATGCATATTACAAACAACTTGCTTAACTTTAGAAAATCCTTTGAATGAATGGAATTCTCGTAAGACACGACCACACATAAACATGGTACGTGTTTTTAGCTTACGATAACCAAAATTAATCTTCCTATTAAAATCCAATGATATTATAATAATGTCTATCAATCCACAAATAAATAAGAGTCAGAGAGCTTGCATCTCACTTTCAAACATTGTTGATATACAACTAAAAGCGTACCGCTCGTATTGAATTTTGGATTTCCAATATGACAAGGTATGGGACCACCTCCCGATTAGTGTACCTCTAGAGAGCAATATCTAGAGTTCAACAAGAACATCTAGCAACCCGACCACATATGACTGGTCACTCATTCAACTTGAGTGTACCGAATATATTATCACCCACGGTTGGGATCAGCAACCGTTACCCGTAGGCATACTGAAATGACAGAAGAAGGAACAAATGAAATTTCTATAGACGTTGACAATACTCCCTGACTCACATAGCCATGTTGTCTGCCTGATTTCTGTCATTTCCCAGTTGATGAGACTTGAGGTCACGATTACCTTTCAGAGAACAACACGTTACTTTAAATGCCACATTGTCAGATCCATAAAACCACTGATTGACATCCACAAATATACTATGGGTATTAAGCTAAAAGTAGTTTCCTTCTCCACTAAACTTGGTACCAAGGTTTTAAATCTCAGATATCTGTCGCGTTTTGTCTTGGGGATTTTAGAGACTTGATTTCATATCGGGGGAAATCTCGGACGAAATGCGTCTAACTCGGGGGTTCGTCTTTGGTTTTATCTTGGGTCTGAAAGTTCATGTCAGAACAATCTCGGGGTACATGATATGTTAAAAATTGATATTCTTACAAAATGATTTTTATGAATGCTATTAAAAATATAGTAACTTAAACTCAAATTGCATAATCACGTTATTATTCTTAATTTACGAAAGATCATCATACTATGAATCGTAATATGCCTAAAAATAATATAACACATAGAAAATAGATTAGTGCTTACAACATATGATGCATCTACATGAATCATTGTTAGTCATAAAACATAAAAATGATCTAAATCATTAAAAAGTTCAGCATAATTAGCACATAAAGTACATAATTATATAGGTAACATGTATGTACAAAAAGACGAATATGAATATCATAAGCATTGCAAACATATATGAACATACAATATGACCATTTAACATGCAAAACATAAAACAGCAGGAGGTTATCATGGCTATATTTGAGTTATTTAATTATTGTTCTGGTTCAAGCACATATTGGAATTTAAACCGAAAAAACCAAGATTTCGGAAGATAATCCAGTATCTCGTCTTAGTCGATATATCGTTCAATATCGCAATATCTTGGGAGATATATGTGAAAGCAGATTTACAGTGATATTTGCTATTTCGTTTTGGAAGGACCCAAAACAAGATCTCGGAGGAGATCTCGGGCGATATTTTCGAGATCTGAAATAGTGCTTGGTACATATGCAAAAATCAACATACATGATTATTAGAAAATGCTCTGTCAGACATTCGTCCATACAAGACATCCATGAACAAGATGAACTGAAGGCACCCTCCTACCGCATCCTATATAGAAATCACCCCAAGGATCAATAACGAGAAATCCTTGTAATTTGTAGATTTCAACCAATACAGAATCACAATTTATCTCCTGGAGCGACCTAGAGATTTTAAGTGGTTCTTCCATTTTATGAAGATCTACGGTCTTTAATTCTTTTACCCTTATAACATCCCTGCAAGTTAGTTTTGAACGTCACGTCGGTTCGAATTGGTTTTGCGTCTAGTTCCCATTCTGGTCTCTTCGATCTAACATGTCAAAAGTCCAATAGGGTATTCCATTAATAGTGGGGTTTTAACTATCAATCACAATAATATTATCAAGTACATTAGCAGCTCATGCCCTTTTTTATTTAAACCATTCATTAAAACTTTATATCGATTCTTAAAAATCGATACTGTAACTTATCTCAACAAAACCTTGTTTGTTTTCTTTACTCTAAAACAATAACCATTAATTTATAGATTCAGAATAAACGTATTCTCCAAACTCCCCTCTTATTTTCTTTACTCCGAAAATATCATTATATATTCACAAAATCTCTTTCATTTCCTTTACTTTTTAAATATTGTTACATATTCACAAAAAACCATTTTAACCATTACAAACTAATATCATCCTTTGATAATCTTGAAGTCATTCAAGTTGGGATATTTTATTTACCTCTCAGACCTTGATCGACAACGTTCTTATCTTAAGATAGATAAAAGGTTGTAATTCGAAAACTGATATTTATTATCAACAAATCTCATTTAACTAATCTATTTAAAATATGGATTTACAAACTATTTCTATAATTTGAAAACTCTTCTTTATAACGTAACTATTTTACTTATTTCGTTAAGTAAATCTCTTACTAACACAAACCTTTAATTTACATTTCATTTATAATTTCAATTATAACTTGGATACCGTCTATCGAATCTGTACATAACTTCATTATGTATTCTATTTTAAATCCAATTTGGATTTATTACAACAAACCTCTTCACCCAATTCGTTAGCTAAACCCACTAAATATTGTTCAGTTACCTCCAACTTAACACGATCCAGCATAATCGCAAATAGTAGGACCTTCTTAACCTCCACCAACTCAAAACGAACCAACTTCACCATGACTGTTTCTTTTTTAAGTTTAATATTGTGAAAATTTGGGCACGTCCCTAAAAAGTTTGGAAATTAAAATGGCATACCCCTGTAACTTTACATTCAAAGGGGGTCCTTATTTTGGCACTTACGTGTTTTTCAAAGAAACTTAGGCGTTGCATGATTTTTTTTTTTAAAAAATGGCAAATATTCCCAGAAGCAACCTGAAAGAAAAAAAAAATTGTACACTTCTTGGCATTAATGCTCAATATATGCATATATTCATCCACGGTTTATAAAATCTCAGTGAGTATATGCATATATTGGTTATACTTGCTGAGATGTATGCATATAAAGATGAACTAATACACATGGACTACGAATTGTTGCTGAAATGTATGCATTAAAGTTAAAATGGAAGAAGGCTTATGAATAAGTGACAACATATATGCATTTATTGCTTATAAATGCTGAAATGTATGCATAAAAGACGTATGCTTGGAAAAAGAGGTCAAGATTGAATTAATGCATCAAACGATGCATTTATTGTAGTATTACCGCATAGATTTCTGCATTAATACTACAGTTTGATGCTTAACTGCAATTTATGCAGAAATGTATGCATAAATTGCAAATAAATGCATCGTTTGATGCAATATAATGCAGCATCATGTTTTTTTTAATGTGTTTTTTTGGTGGTTTTAACAAATGAATTTGTTGATGATTAGTTGTTATATTTAATTATGAATTTACGTTTTTTTTTTTTTTTTTTTTTTTTTGATCTTTTGATGTTTTTTTGAAAAATAGGGACCTAATTTGTAAACTTTTAAGGGAGGGATGTGACGTGAATTTTCAAACCTATAATGGCCTTTAATATTAGTGTGCGTTTGTAATCGAACTACTTTGTGCATTTTGGGTTTGTGATTTTGTAATCAATTTTTATGTATGTTGTATTTGATGTCGTTTAATGGTCGTATTTGCGTTTGATCTTATTTAATGGTAGTATTTGTGTTTGATCTTGTTTGATAACCTAGAGAATATGCTAAGTTCTTTAATTGTGAATGAGAGATGTGTAGATTCTGTTTCGGCTACAGGAATTTACACTGGTGTGTTTCGTAGTTGCGTCAGTGTAAATTAATACGGCACACTTCTGAAGTTCATCCCGTATTTTTTTTAATAAAAAAGTCAGTTTATCGTTGAGCTGGTCAAAACTAGCATATGTTGGTAAATAATTTTATAACTAGTCTATTTGTGCCGTTAGTTTGAAAAAGTAGTCTCTTTTGAAAATTTGTCCAATATGCAAATGATATGGAAAATAATAAAGGTTAGTGTTAGAATGTTTAGGGAATGACGCTTTGGGGGAATGCTGATATAAAAATAAGTGTAGAAAACATTTGCAGTGGTGATTTACTCCATGGGGATCCACTCTTTTTGTCGTCCGTGAAGAAATATTTTTAGTTTAGGGATAAACAGAAATGGGTGTGGGTACCAAGCGAAAGAGGAAGCTTAAGAAGATCGTGCACAAATGGAATTGTGCTGCAGTAAACGATATCAAATTTTATGATGATGTGGGCAAACAGTAGCAGACTTATGTCCTTCTCCATGAATGGGTTCGTGCATAAATGGTATACTAAGGAATTTAATGGGTTCATGGCGCTTTGCCCAGATTACCCCTCCTCCCTTTTGGGAAGTGCGTCAAGGACTTTCTGTAATATGTCACTGCTCCTGTTCTTCTTACGAATTCTAGTTCCAATGCTATCATCGATCAAATTCACTTGCTTCCACTATCAATCCCTACCAGTGTTTTGATAACCGGACTCGATCGGCGGTCAGACCTCGGCTGACTGTAGGCCGCCAGCCACCATGGCCGAGAGCTAGTTAAAACTGCAAATGACTTCTGACTACGATCGAACCCGAAAACCGTTGTTTTCTTACAACTTTCAAGTGAAACAAGGATGAATTTCAAGCAAAATAATGATTTAAACTCTGAAAGTATAATGTTTGAATGCTTCGGTGATGAGTTCTAGATAGAAAAAGAGAGAGAGAGAAAATGCTGGAAAAGAGAAGGATATTTCAGGGGCTAATCTAGACATATACACATGGTAAGGGGGAACTAACCCCCCTAAAACCTTAATTCACTCATATTACTTCACTCAATTTGCCTCAACTTTGACTAAAACCTTGACCCTCCTCAAACTTTGATCACCCTAAAAGAGTTAGCTAGATTCGCCCATGTCGATTAACTAGTTTCGCTGGATATTTAATTTAATATGCTCTCTACAACAATGGTCAGCTTCCCTATTTGTATTGTGTTGTGGACTTATCTTTCTTAGGGAATTGTATACGTTAGAGTGACATGATTTTATGTACTTGGTAAATATATTGATTTGATAGGTAATTAGATATAAAATCGCTATATAAGATTAATAATTATATTAGCACGGTTTTGATGGTTCAATCGGTTGAACCCTTGAAACTTTAAGTACATGAAATAGAATAAACTTAGAACTGTTTGCAACACCCGTGAAACATATAGATAATATGAAAATATGAATATGACATGATTATTCAACATTTCTTTATCAGAGATTCTTTCAGAATTCGAACTGCTCTTTAATAAAGTTACCCCATCCAGAATCAATATTTAAATGAACGCAGCATTTAGTCCAATATAAAATGACACATCACAATCATAAAGCGAATGAATATGTGCTTCTTCTCTACCCTCACAGAATAAACATCTCTCCTTAATTTTCAGTTTTTTAAGCTTTTAAAACATTCATAGCATTCAACTTCCCATGCATTATAGTCCACGTATGTATCATCTTCATAGGCCATTATGTACGGTCAATTGTTCTATCCTCATTTTCCCTGTCCTTCCGTGTTCCACCCAATTGCAACCTCTAATTTTCACGTTTTGCAGTTAAATCCCTCAATTGTTGAGAAACTTAAATACAAAAAAACGAAAATAGGGAGATTTGATTGAAAGGACACGAGAATACGGGAAATGGGAACAGAATAATTGTTCTCTTCTCTACATATTAGAAAATCCCCCAAAACTTCTACCAGAGAAATTGATAAACTATTAACATCTATGCACGTTGAAAACTTTCTTCTTAAACAAGAGCCACCCTACATCTCTTCTTCACAATTTAACCCTACATTTAAAAAGGGACAAATATGACAGTAAGTATAAAAAAGACATGCAACCATGATCAAACTAATTCCAGATTGCACACAAAGTAAATCAGCATTGGTTATAACATCAAGACACACATGATATAACATATTTTTATGTAAGAGCAACAGCTTAAGAAGAGTGATGCTCATGGTGAAGTGAAACAACATGTGATGATGAACAAAAACATTGGAACCATATTTGGGCAAAATCAACATGGAAACATTGACCACATCACTCGTATTAATGAACACAGACTATCTTTTAACATTTTGATGGACTCTTGTGAAGTACAACAAGCGAATACATTGTATTTATACATTCAAGCACCCATGGGATAGGTAGTAAAAATTACAGCACATGAAATTCCAGTCAACGCATGAAGAAAACGTATATGCATAAAATATGTCATCTTGTCGCATAAATTATACACCCTACAGTCGATGATCTACCATTTGATTAGTTTGAAGCTATTCAATTTGTCAAGCAGGAAGAAGAGTTGAAGTGTGAGTTAGAAAAGTGAAAATACTATAACATAGCAAATCTGGAAGGAGGGAAGAAGAATTATGTAAAAGACGGGGAAAATAGTAAAGGCCGGTATGTTCGAATGTATAGGGTATGAAGCTATGGGGCGTGCTGACAAAAAAATAAGAGTAGAAAAACATTTGCAATGGTGATTAACTCCATGGAGATCCATTCTTTTCGTCGTCCCTATTTGTAACTTGTAATGCTAATCATACAAATCCGGCTTTTAGTCAGAAAACATACCGCAGCCACCTTGATCTTTTATAGCGGCCACAGCCCCTTTCTCCCTCCAATCAACAAAATCAGGCAAACTTTCACCGTCTCTGACCGACCTTATACTGATTTCTCCTTAAACCCTTCCTCTCCCTCTTCGTCTTCGTTCCCAAATAAATGGATTTGAACTCCTCGTCACTTAGAGCAGAATCAACAATGGCTTGTTCAGTGACTAAACAAGCCACGAGCAACCAGGTATGGTTTGTTTACTTCCCCGTGACTAGTTTGAAACTCGTTTGTGTCCGATTGAGTGAGCAGGGGCTACTGGTTATAACGGCGAAGTGTTTGCCGTTATAAATTTATAACGGCAAAGACTTTGTCATTATAAATTTATAACGGCAAACACTTCGTCGTTATAAACTTTTAATAATAAGAAACCACGCAAATGCTGTTTGCTGTTGTGAACAGCGATAATATTGAATGAAAGGGGTGTTTGCTGTTTTATGCTATTTGTATTATATAATATATTTTTTAAGTGGTTTGTGGCTTGTTTTGTATTGTTGGTTGCTTGGTGGCTTGTTTAAATGAAAGAGAAAAGGTGAACAGAACGGATGGTTGGTTATGGTCTTAGATCCGCAAACTGATTCATATCCAACCAAAACGAATGCTCATCTCTATCCGCCGCCCGATTATGCTCCTCGATGTATTTCAAATTATTTTTAAATATTTCGAATCTCCTGTCCTTCTCTCCAAGCGCGTTATACTGCTTCCCGTGCTCCGTGATCCACTGCTCGTACATCTGCAGCATGGAATCTTCGCTTCTCTCGATGCCACGAAATCCGTGCTTTTCGTTGTAAGCGATGATCGACATGTCGGAGATGTCATCGATAGCGGCGGCCGTAGTGACGAGAAGGAGAGAGAAGACAAAGAAAGGCGACATTTTTGATTGTTTGATTTTTTTGGTGGAGGCAGTGGAGAGTTTAAATAGAGGTAGATGCAGATATTTGTAAGTTGCAATTAAAATCACCTATCCCCAAATTTCTGGTTCCAATATACCCAACCAATCAGCATCCCCTGAATTCCACCTTTTTGTAATTAAACTCTCTTTTATTTTTGGACTTAAGTGCAAAAAGATGAAAATAAGTAAATCTTATTGGTTGACTATAGGGGAACAGAGAATTTTGGAGACAGAGGATCAGCTCTCTGTAAATTAATTGATTGTTTTAGGTGTGTATAATTTAATCTTTGTCAAAGATAAACAAAATTAATTGATTAATTAATTAATTAATTAATTAATTAATTATGAACTGCACAAATCATGTAGAGTAGTAGAGGGATGTGTTAACCTAAATTTGTTAGTCTTCCTTGTATGTTCATGTATCATTAGTTCAGTAATTGACAGGGTTGTCGTGCAAATTAGATTAAATATCATAGTTTTTATATAGTGTAAATCAGTATCCCTCTCATATTTCAAACATAGTTCTTGGAAAACCTTATTACAAAACAAGTTTGTAAACTCTTCAATCAAAGTTTGCGGCAAAAACATGCATTTCAAACTGTATATATTTGCAGCTAAAACCGTAAATATTTATAGTTATAATCGCATGATATTTCATAAATAAAATTTAGTGGTTAGAGATTCAAGTGATTGGTGTTGAGCAGACCAGCTGATCTCGATATGATGATGTAGTCTCACGATCAGAGGTAGAACATTAAGTGGTTTGACTGATTTGGAGTTGTTTTTCTTTGAAGCTGATTTGGATGTGTGATTGTTAGTGAGTATAGGGGATGATGACAGTTTACTGATGGTGGTGGTCGAATGTGAAGCTCTATATTTGGGTGAAGGCGGTTGCAGTTAGAGGTCGCGATAGGATGTGGTAGGTTGCAGAACGGCTTGGTTGTGTTTTTACGGCGTCAATCCATTGATTTTTAGGATTTTTATTTTGGGAGTTATGTGACAGTTTTCTGTTTGAGTAATGGTTGAGTTTGTGTTTTGAAGAAGTAGTTGTTTTGTTTATGATTGGGAATTGTTGAAGTAGACGTTGGTCGGGGAAGTTGTAGCTGTAGTGGATAGTTGAGGAGTGTAGGGTGAGTGCATGCTAGTGGAAGAGCAGTAGATGTAGTGGATGCCTATGGTCATTTTGATAATGCTTGAAGGTTTAGGTGTTGATTTGTAGGCAATGGTTGTGTTCTGTAACGGTGGGACTGCGGCAATTTTCTGGTTGTTACATTGGAGGTTGAAGGGTTGCAGGGGTTGAACGTTGTAGGGTATGATGGTTTTGGGTGTTGGTGGGTGGAGGTTGACAACATTCTTTATGGGTTTTTTTCTGTGATAAACTTGATGTTTATTTTATGACCGTGTATAAAACTGTGTGTTAGTTGTATAGTTGTAGTATGATATTTGAATGATTTGTATTATGCCTAAAAAATAATATATTTACCTCACTATTCTCTGTTTTTGGTATTTTACAGCTCAGTCGCCTATCTTGTCATTTGATGAAATCTTTATGCATTGGAAAATATTACTTAAGATAATATACACTTATGTATGGCTTTGTGTATTGCTTTTGCAGAGAATGACACATATTTCTACCATTATCACTTCACAATACAAATTTATTGAGCTATAAATGAAGTAGATAGAACATTTGCTTGAGCATGTGGTATTTGATGGATGTGAGTTCCCAGATCAAGCGAAATGACAAAATTGTGGAAGGGGCATTTATTTCCTAGAGTTTCTTATCAAAGGTATTGCTGGAGTTGTTGATTTGCATTTGTACTTCATTACTCACATTTTACACCTAAAAGCCAAAATTTTCCTATTTCATCTCTTTCCTACTTTAAATTTTTGTGTTCCAAATATTAAGCCATAAGCTTTACTATGTATATGATTTCTATGTTTTACATGTAAGTAAAGAAACAGTTTTCTAAACAATCTTTCATAGTTTATTGCAATATTAATACTGCAATTCTTACAATTCAAGTTACGGAGTTATGATCTCTAAGACATTCTCATCGTTTCTCATGATATATTTGCTTAGGTGTCACATAAAATCGGATATTCGTTAATTTTAAATCATAAGATAGGATAATTAATCCAAGCATATCAGACTTTACACTGCTCACTCTTTAATACACACAATTTCTGAGTGCGTAGCACGGGCTACTCACTAGTCATGTTATGAAGGATGGAAACAAACTTCTTGCATGCAACCTTTATCTTTTTCTTAAGGAAAGCGACGGCCATTTGGAGATTAAAAATATGAACAAGGATTTTTCTCTTATAAACCCACACGAACCAACATACCCCTTGTTATAGTTCACGGAGCTTTGTTGTTGTCGTGATCAAAACGATGATGACCTGCCTTTCTGTCTAGTTGAAACCGATCGTTAAACCGACTTAAACTGATCAAAGACGTATCACTTCGAGTTAAAACTAATAAGGACTGAATAAAACAACTTTTTATTATCATTACAAAAACTTTTTACACAAGAGTACAATAATAAATTCAACGTATAGTGGAAATAACTATATCAGAGTATAACATGTACACAGTGGAAAACATAAACCCTCAGTGGAAGAAATAAAATGCTTGGGACACAACTCTAACTACAATCCAATACCTACTACACAAAATATCTCCAAACCAAAACTACTTGGTTACTCATGTGGAAATTATGAGCACCTAGAATTCAGGTAGAATATTAATAAGCTCTGGATCAGTCATGAGACTAGTGTAAGAACTAAAACAACAACTAACCTTTACTTTAAAGTTAGGCAAACCATAGGATGATGCGGTATAACATGGAATGAGTTTTCTCCACATGAATACCAATCATAAACTACTGACAATGCTTTTTGAAAATGAAGTTACCATCCCATCGCACAATGCAAAACAAACCAGAGTAGAGAGTTTTGCCTTATGATAACCAGATATGCTTGGTACGCGAAAGTCTCTTTTATTATTATTAATGCATAGCATGGAAATCACTTTCAAAATTAAAGGTATAAATTTTAGAAGACGTAGGTACCCATGTATTACGTCTACATACATAAAGTACAAATAAAACCGCAAAAGGTTCGTATTGGAAGTTGGGTTCCATCAATCGACCAAGACAAGGGTGACCCAGGATCAACTCAACAAATGACCCTTTAGTAACCCCTATGGTTACATCTCTTTCACCCGCAGATACACAATGGTTACGCCTGGTTTCCCCAGAAAACATCCATACCTGTAAGCCTTAGCTTTGTAGATTTCGCCGTCGACACTTGATCGCGACAAATACAATGGTTATGCCTGGTTCCCTCAAGAAACATCCATCGTCGTAGGTCTTCACATACTGTGAATTATGCTATGCAGTCGAGTCCAAACTACTCTAGAAGGAAACACATGTCCTTATCTCTACTATCCATACTCCTATTTTGTCCATTCATTGATTGTGAGGCTCTAAAGTCACGTTTCAACATAAAGCTACATTATATACCTCAGGACACATCCGTCGTCTTAGGCCTTCACAGCCCTACGAATTACGCTATGAAGTCGAGTTCAAACTACTCTAGAAGGAAACACGTGTCCTTATCTCTACTGCCCTTCATCTTGTTTCGGCCATTCACAGGTTATGAGGCTTTAAATTCATGTTTCAACACAAAGCTACGCTATATCAGCCATGCTTTGACTATCATCCACAAAGCTCTCTTTTTCAACAAAAAGTTTTGATCGACTCAGCAATTAGCATGCCACATTGTCATTTCACAACAAATAATCGGTGTTTATTAATATATAACCTTACGAGTACATAAGTCTTAAAGAAGGGTGTTAAGCTAAGAGAATAAATTATCCGCCACCAACCGATATAACATCAATAGAAACCAATTGGTTATGTTGTCAAATACAACGTCAGACATACATCTATTTGCAAGTTCGTTCTGGGTTGTGAACGAAACCGAAGGCACCTTATTCCTCGTCCAATAAAGGAGAGAGGCCCTTACAAATCCGTACAATGCGGTGACCCTCAACTCCCGTGCCACAGAAGCAAGGATAATCATTGGAATATAACACATAAACAATAACAGCAGAATAGAAATGTATCATTACACCAGATAATGTACAATAAATTACACTTGAACGAATATAATCATCAGAGTTACACATTATAACAGGATCATACTTAGTACAAAATACAGTTTCAGCTTTATATAAAATGTCTACAGCGGAATTAAACGTAATATACATAACAAAGTATGAACAGCATAATAGAAATGATAGAATCCACCTTTAGCCCTATAGCTATCCAGAATGAGCCTGCTAAAACCTGAATACAAGGCTGCCCGTATAGAAAATAGGGGCACCTAAGTTTGCATGTAAAACAAACTACGAGTCAGTCATGGGACTAGTATGAGAAATCTTACTTAACCTATTTAACAATAAGGCCAATCACAGGACCACATCGCTAACGCGGAACGGGTTTTCTCCATTGGATTGCCAGTGCTTAAAACAAGTAAATCATTTAAACATCGCAATGCTTTTTACAGAAAATGATGCCATTATAAGACTTAGGTCCCATCACATAATGCAACGCAAGCCGGAGGATAGAGTTTTACCTTATAATGGCCAAACTATGCTTGATATGTATGAATCAAAATCATTTGATATTATTACTAGTGCATATATGTTTTAAAAACAATTTCAATCATAATCTATCAATCATAGACAGCATGTGTACCATATATCATGTCGCCATATATAGGTTTATAATCAAAACCGCACATGTCATATTGGAATTTGGATTTCCATCATGAACCAAGGCAAGGGATCGTCCTTACCGAATTCATGACGCTCTAGCCCGGCCCTCAGGATACAGCCGCAACTGCACCTAGCATCATTAGGGCCGGTCCACACGAAGTAGATTAAAATGCCTGAACAATACGTTTCCCCGCCCTATGGGGCGTAAACTGGTCATATACCGACCAAACCATCCATCGGCTCCACAGAGACCAACATAACCGAGGTGCCTCGCTTTCCATCATCCACATAAGTAAAACGTCAGGGCTTGCAAAACTCTGACACTACTCCTAGCTAGAAAGAAATGCATGTCCTCCCTGAGGTCCTCTCCCGTTTCTGGTTCATAGCAAGGTGTGAGGCTCGCGAATTAACGCTATACAAAAGCTATGCTATATTAAAGCTGTGCTTTAATCATCAACCAGAGGGCTCTGCTTTTCAACAAAAGCCTTGATCACTGCATCTTAGCATGCCACGTTATCAATCTACAATGTCAGACACACATCCATTTTCAAGTCCATTCTGGCTCTCAACGAAACCGGAGGCACCATATTCCTCGTCCCGTATGTCCAATATAGGATAGAGGCCCTCGCACACCCGAACGATCAAAAAATACGTTCGGACTACCACCACTGTAATGCCTCCTGGGAGCTAACCGATCCAGGGCATCAGTAGTAATCCCTTTGATGTAAATATCATCGGTCTTGCACCGTCTTCATATCTTCGACTTTTAATCGTCGACCAATTATTTGAAATGAGAATTAAGTAGGCCTTTTTAAATAATTCACGTATACATAGAATTCATATCAATTCTTTTCCATAGTTAAATTATTCAACATTCACGCTCCATTCGATATAACAATTTCAGGTCAAATACATCTAACCATCAGAATATCCAATAAACCAAGTAAAATCAATTTATTTCTATTCTATATCGCTTATAATATTTTATAATGATTTTTCGCTATTTTTATTTATTTAAAAATATCCAATTTCCATCGAACTGCGTTTCAGGTTATTCGATGGCCCTAGCGCTGCTCTCGTCCAAATTTGAATTTAACATTTCGCAAAATCTAACCGTTGGATCTTAACGAATTTTATATCGTTGTAAAGATCTTTCCAAAGCGAACCCAATGGTTCAGTTTCGGGAAATTCGACGGTCGGATCTCTAGGTATAATCATTTGAAGTTATGATTTCAAAATGCGAAATGCACCGTCGTTATTCACTTTATTTTAATATATATATATATATATATATAATTCATTCTAGCATTGTTTTTCCTCAGATTTGATTTAAACATTTCACATAATCTAAACGTTGGATCTTAACGAATTTTATATCATTGGAAATATATTTTCAAAGCGAACCCAACGGTTTTAGTTTCGGGGAAATCCGATGGTCGGATCTCTCGGTATAATCGTTTGAAGTTACGATTTAAAACGCGAACTGCAGGGGCTCGATTTTTTTTATTTAATATATATATATAATCCATTCGACGATTTTTAAATCGTTTCTACTTCAAAAATATGGCTAATGCCTTGAAATTTCCAAAAATTTCGCCATAACCTCCTTTGTATGGGAAGGGGTTTGAAAATTTATTGGGTCGTATAAGGCACCCAATAAATCCTAAAAAGCACACACATACTATTAGTGATATAACTTTGTGTCCACAGGGGATAAATTCTCTTCACCCTATAAATAGTTCTTGTGCCTTAATGACTAGAGAGACGTGATTATTGTCAACTCCAGACCCGTGTGGGTTTTTTTTATTAATATGACAATTTACCGTTACATTTTATATAGTTCATATCTGTCTTCGGTTCAACCTGAAATATAGTCATCGCCATACAAGCCTCTCGCTTGTATGGTAAATCTTCAACCTCGTCATATAAGCTCCAAATGCTTATGTGGTATATAATAGAGTATGCTATCTTCATGCAGTATGCCATGTAGTGTAGTTCAAAATTAATTGTTATTATCCTATGGCGACGTTTATAATCTCACACAGAACAACTAGCACTCCGCATCCAATGGCATTCACAGAGGTTTATATAATAATAAAATTGCGCAGCCAACTCATTAAGGCTTACCTCTTTGTCGGGCATGCAAATAAATTCTTTACTCAACACCTAATCCAGTTTCCTGTTCAGCCTATGTATATATATGCATAACTAAGCTAAAAATAATATTTTTAGCGAACAAATATTTATTTCAACCATTCGTTATTTTTAACACTTCAAATACGTGTTAAAAATATTATTTTCAATCAAAAAATATTTATTTCAACCATTCGTTATTTTTAACACTTCAAATACATGTTAAAAATATTATTTTCAATCAACAAATATTTATTTCAGCCATTCGTTATTTTTAACACTTCAAATACATGTTAAAAATATTATTTTCAATCAACAAATATTTATTTCAATACTTCGTTATTTTTAAAGGTTCATACATACAATAAGAATATGATTTTTATTGTTAAAACATTTTATTTCAAACATGAACTTTTTTAGCGATTCATACACACAATAAAAATGTGATTTTTATTGTTTCAACAATTTATTTCTAACTTGAATATTTTATGAACTTCATATGCAAAATAAAAATGTGATTTTTATTATCTAAGAAATTTATTTCTATTATGAATAAATTATCAACGCATGAAGATATTTCAACATATGAATATAATTCTAACACAAGAATATTTCAGAAAATTTAGGTAGCATAATGGTATGGGGTTTAAAACCGGCACCGTCCCGAGTACAGCTCCTCGCACTACCTTAGGCCTCGCGACGTTCCCTAAGGGGCTTATTCTAATGATCTAAACATTTCAATTATTTTCATATCACATTGAATTTTTCCACAAACAATTCCAATTTTGTTTCAACTACAAACAACCATAATCAACCATTCGTAACATCAACCAATTTCCGTGCCAATCACAATCAATTCATATCGTCCATGGTTTGTGGATGAGGGGAGTACATATATACGTATATAAATATATTTCATTTCCATTTCAATTTCATTTCAACTCCATTTAACGCACATATGATTTATACAATGTATATATAACTTATACATCGCACATATAATTTATACAACTCTTATATGTGAGATATACAATGCTTATAAATCTTATACATCGATTATACAATTTATACATTGCAATTCCATTCAAATTTGAATTTAGAAATCACACATTGGGTTCCACTCCTCCAAAAATCGTAGAAAGCTCCAAAAATTCTCCAGTCTCTTCTAGAGTGTAGAAGACGTCGTCACGAGTCCAATGTCTCCGATTTCACTGGATTTCGACAACATATTCTAAAGATACGATTTTTATTCTATAATCAAAATTTGCAACGCTTTTAAACTGTTGTAAACAGTTTAATTAACTTACAACCATGTTCTTCAGAAAGGATTCAAAACTAGGTTTCAATTTAATTTAAAATCCGTTGTACGTGAAGCAGATCAGCTTACACCACATGGAAGAGGTCGGAATAGCGCTCCAGGCGATGGCGGTGCAGGTGAACTCGAGGCGGCTAGGAGCAGCTCCGGCGCGATGAAAGGCGCAACTTCTGGGCGTCCAATCTCGATAAATTCACAACGATAAAATACAATCCTTATATGGATTCGCAGAGGAGACCCCGATCTACAAAAACCCCAACTGGACCCTATGATTTCGTTGAGAGAATTGGTCGGAATCGAGGAAGGAAGATCGAAGCTCTTTTCCGTCACACGATTGAGGGTTATGGGGGGGTTACCGTGTTTTTTTGGGATATTTTAATTAATGAATGGAATTACGTGATTAGCTAGTTTATATATTTTTTGTAAAAATAGTGCTTTCTAATCCAGAATCCAAATCAAACCAAACGACTACCTCCCCTAGCTAAATAACCCCATTCCGGACACAATGGAATATGTTTCGTAAGCCCATTTGACTGTTTTAGTTAGTTATTTTTCAAATTAAAATATAAAACATTTAAATTTGGATTTGAACGTACATTTTAATTTGCCGAGGCCACATATTGATTCCAAAAATTCCCAAAAAATAAATCTAGCTATTTTGGGACAATACAGTCTTAACAAAATTAATTTTGTCGAATTTGGAGACTACTTGAAAAATGGACTTTTTCTGGTCGATCCAATTCAAACTAAAATTAACGAACGTGTTTTCCTTTTCCATGCTAACATATCAGCTCCAAAAATTGTGGAATTTGAAACCTAGCAATAATTTGATATTCCGGATCCAACCAAATTGTTTCGTCGAAAACGAAGGTCGTTTGCAAAATATCTATTTTTAAGGGCAATAATTATTCCATAGTGACCATTCTGAATATTCAACTGGCCATAACTTTTGATTCCCGCTATGAAATTTCGATTTTTCAGATTCTTAGAAAGATATTTTCAAACAGATTTAAATATTTTTGGTTTCACTAAAATCCGGTTTATTTTGAATCTTGTACATTCAGTCAAAGTTCAAAGTTGAATTTTCAAACTACAATGCTATTTCTAACTCTTTTTATAATTAAAATAAATATATTCATTCTAACTTTGATTTAAATAAATTTTTAATCGTTATTATTTAAAATAAATTATTTTAAATATTCTAAATTCATTAAAATAGTCAAATTAAAATTTTTAAATTGGTTCTGATTTTCTGGGTTGTTACAATCTCCCCCACTTAAAACTTTTCGTCCCCGAAAAGGAAACAACAGTAAAATATGAAACAAAATGGAAAATAGAGTATACTGTAAATGTACCTTGCACTAGGGCTAATCAGAGATGTCCACTCTGCAATTGGGATAAGCTTGCTTAATGCTCTCTTCTGTCTCCCATGTACAGTCTCTCGGATCTCCGCTCCACTGCATTTTGAATAAATGAACCTTCTTGTTCCTTAGCTCTTTAGTTTCTTTGCCAATAATCTTTATCGGCGCTCTTCTCATAGCTAATTTTGGAGTAATATCCAAATCCTATTGCGCTGCTTCTTGTACAACCAGATCTGGATCATGCACATGCTTTCGAAGCTGAGACACGTGAAATACATCATGCACTCTTGGCAACCAGTCAGGTAATTGAACCCTATAGGCAAGAGTTCTAATCCTTTCAAGTATAGGAAATGGACCTATAAATCTAGGCACCAACTTCCCTGTCTTGACAAACCTAACTACTCCTCTCATCGGAGAAACTCTCAAATATACATAGTCAGCAACAGCAAATGCAAAATCTCTTCTTCTAGAATCTGCATAACTCTTCTGTTGGCTTTGAGCTGTTTGCAGTTGCTTCTTAATGAAATCAACTTTATCTGAAGCTTCACGGATCATATCGGGTCCCAGTACCAGTCTATTGCCAAGTTCTATCCAACATGCGGGAGATCTACACTATCGACCATACAATGCTTCAAATGGTGCCATTCCCAAGCTCGTTTGGTAGCTGTTGTTGTATGAGAAATCAGCTAAATGCAAGTGGTCTTCCCATAATCAGCCAAAATCAATAATACAAGCCCGCAGTAAGTCTTCTAGTATATGATTCACCCTCTCAGTTTAGCCATCTGTTTGAGGATGATATGCGGTGCTAAGGTTTAACTTTGTTCGCAACTCTGCCTGGAATGCTTCCTAGAATTTACTAGCGAATATCAGATCACGATCACTAACAATACTACTGGGAACTCCATGTAGTCTAAAGATCTCTTTGAAGTAAATCTGCACCAGACTTTGGGCGGTTCTATTTGATCTGACAGGTATGAAATGGGTAGTCTTCATGAAACGATCTACGATCACCCATATACTGTCATTTTCTTTCCTGGTTCTGGGCAACCCATCTTTGAAATCCATGGAAATTTGCTCCCACTTCCAATTTGGAATCTCCAATGGTTATAACAATCCGACGAGTTTCTGTTGATCGCTTTTAACTCATTGACAAGTAGAACACCTGCTAACGTATAAAGAAATGCCTCTTTTCATATATCTCCAATAGAAAGTGGGTTTGATATCATTATACATTTTACTCACTCCTGGATGGATACTAAGTTTGGATTTGTGACATTGATCCAGTACTTCTCTCCCGAGCTCAGAAATGTTTGGAACACAAATTCGACCTTTTAACCTCAAAACCCCATTGTTATCAATCTGAAAACTTAAGGGTTCACCTTTCTGAATTCCCTCTCTAATCCTCTAATGAAGTGATCATCCTTCTGAACAGCAGATATTTTATCAATCAATGAAGAGATAATAATAAAACTGGCGATGATTACGTTCTTTTTGCAAAGCGCATTAGCTACAACATTGGCTTTCCCCAGAGTATACAAAATATCAAAATCGTATGCTGCAAGAAATTCTAACCAACACTGCTATCTCAGGTTCAAGTCTTTCTGGGTGAACAAATACTATAATGACTTGTGATCTATATACAATTCGAACTTCTCACCCAATAGATAATGTCTCCAGATTTTCAAAGTAAACCGATGGCTAGCAACTCAAGATCATGTGTAGCATATGTCTTCTCATGCGGTTTCAACTGACGGCTAGCATAAGCAACTACATGGCCTCTTTGCATTAATACTGCACCAGCACCTTCAATAGCAGCATCTGTATAGACTGTCAAATCTTGATTGCCATCAATGATAGTCAACACTAGAGCTGTAGTTAATCTCAATTTCAGCTCTTGGAAAGCTTCCTCACATCCTAGAGTCCAATTAAATATTGTGTGCTTCTTAGTAAGCTGTTAATGGACTAGATAGCTTCGAAAAATCCTTAATGAATTTCCGATAATAACTAGCCAATCCAAGAAAACTTTTGACTTATGTGGGTGTACTAGGCTGTTTCCAATCCTGAATAGCTGTAATCTTGCCCGGATCAACTGAAATTCCTTCCTTTGATACAATGTGACCAAGGAACTTCACTTCTTCTTGCCAAAATATAAATTTAGAAAATTTAGATTTTAAAACATTCTTTCTGAGAATTTCCAACACTTGTTCCAAATGTTTAGTGTGCTCGCTCTCTGACTTAGAAAAGATCAATATGTCATCGATGAAAACTAGTACGAATTTAATCAATACTTCTTTGAATACTCGATTCATTAGATCAACAAAATAAGCTGGAGCATTACATAAGCCGAACGACATTACTAACCACTCATATAATAAGTCTGGACCTCTGAATGCTGTCAAAGGAACACATTCTTTGGCAATTCAAAGTTGATGGAAACCTGTAGCTTGGTCCATCCTTGAAAATACATGCGCTCCATTCAAACGATCCAACAAATCATCAATTCGCGGCAATGGATATTTATTCTTTAATGTCTGCTTATTCAAGTCACGATAATTCACACATAGTCTGAGCGTACCATCTGACTTTGGGACAAACACCACTGATGCTCCCCAATTAGAGAAACTAGGCCTGATCTGAACTTTCCATAGCAATTGTCGAGTCTGGTCCACCAATTCTTCTTTCTCCTTTAAAGACATTCTCCGAATGGGGTTAACTACTGGCCTCGCATTTGGCATTAGATCGATTCTGAAATCAATTTCTCAACGCGGAGGTAAGCTATCCACTTTTTCAAACACATCCGCTGTAATAACCCGGAAATCCAAGCCAATTTAAAATTTTTATTTTGGCAATTTTATTGGATTTTGAATATTTAAAATGATTATTTTAAATAATCACGACGAAAAATTTATTTTGAATAGAATTCGAACGTACATATTTATATACGTCGTCGTTAGAATATAAATATTTATTTATAATTATAAAAGGAATTGAAAATGGCGCGGTAGTTCGATAATTCGATTTCAAATTTCAATTGAACATACTGGGTGCAAAATAAACCGGATTTTAGCGAAACCAAAAATATTTGAATCTAATAGGGAATATCTTTCCGACGAATCTGAAAAATTGAAATTTTATAGCGGGAATCAAAAGTTATGTCCAGATGAAAATTCAGAATAGTCGCTATGGAATTCTAGCCCTTAAAAATGGAAATTTTGCAAATGACCTCGGATTTCGACGAAACCAATTTTGTTGGGTCCGTGATGTCAAGTTATTGCTAGATTCCAATTTTCATAATTTTTTGAATCAATATGTGAGCGTGGCAACGGAAAATGCGTTTGACCAGTTTTAGTTGGTTTTAATCGACTGGAAAATGGATATTTTTTCAAACGGTCTTAGAATTCGACGAAACTAGTTTTGTTAGGACCGTATCGTCAGTACGAAGCTAGAAAAAAATTTATGGAATTTTTCGAGTTAGTATGTGACCCCCAACAAATTTAAATGCGCGTTCAAATTCAATATATAGAGTTATATATTAAATTAAACGGAAACTGATCGAAACGATCGAATCAGCCTACGATACATATCCCATTATGATCGGAATGGGGGTAATTAGCTAGAGACAACAGTTAGTGGGTTTGATTTCGAGTTCAAAATAAAAAGGTACCTTTTTGAAATTAAAAATTATAAAATAAATTATAATATATACTCCCCCTCTCTCTCTTACCTCACTCAGTAAAAACGAAATAAAAAAAGAGAAAAAAAACCGTTGACCCAAAATCGCCCCCTAGATCTCGTGCGTCGCCGCCTCAGGCGGAGCTTCCCTTGGCCGCCGCCCCTCCTCTTCTCTTCTCCCTCCGCCTCCGTTCGTCTCCAACCTCCCCCTCTTCTAAATCGACGCGAGCCCCGTTACCCTCCTCGAACCCCAAATTGCACAGCCTCCCTATCGCACCTTCCTCCCACTGCGCCACCTCGATCCGCCGCCCACTTCCATTCCTCACCTCCGACGCCATCTCCACCCCCCCCATTTCACTCGAACACTGTAAGTGTTTCTTTTTCTTTTATTTTGTTTCGGTTTTTTAAATGTAATCTGTTTTAAGGTAAATAAAAATCAGTTTTTAATATAAATTAACATGGTTTAAATTTAGAAAGTTTATATAGATAAGCAAGGATGTTTTTCAGTCTTTAGATATAAATGATAGGGCTTAAAAATGTGGTCTTTAAGTTAAGTTGCAATGTTTTAAAAATATGATTTTTGAAGATAAAAGCTTTGATTTTTATTTTTGAAAAGCCGTCGTTTTTTTAGTAAAGCTTTTATTTTTAACTAGATAAAGCTTTCATTTTTAATTAGTAAAGACTTCATTTTTTTATTAGTAAGAGATTTGATTTTTATTTTAAACAAAGAATTGATTTTTATAAAAGGAAAAGATTTGATTTTTATCGTTTGAATGGAATCATAAAAATACGATTTTTAATCTGTAGAAAGGTCGGATTTTTTAATCGTAGAAAGGCGATATTTTTCTAAGTAGAAAGGGGAAATTTTCATATGATGTAGAAGATAAAAATATGATTTTTTATATTTTAGAAAGAATAAAAAATAGAATTTTTATATTATAGGAAGGTTAAAAATATAATTTTTATATTATAGGAAGGTTAAAAATATAATTTTTATATTATAGGAAGGTTAAAAATATAATTTTTGTATTATAGAAAGGTTAAAAATTAGTTTTATTATATATATGAAGTGAGAGTAAAAATTCAATTTTTATATAAGTAGCGGATTGAAAATAGAATTTTTATATAACAGAGAATATAAAAATATAATTTTTATTTAGGTAGCGAAATAAAAATCTGATTTTTATTATATATATAGTGAAATAAAAATGTGATTTTTATTTATATATGAACAACATGAAAAGAAGTGAGATGGAACATATTGAAATCAAAAAGGAATTCAGACAATTCAGAGATTCAAAAATGGAATGGAGGAGTGGAACCCTCGGTGAGAACTCCTCACCTTTAATTTAATTTTTCTAGTTAAAATATATGCTAGGATGAAGACGGTGTTTAGTAGCACCCGACACCCGTCGTCCACAGAACATGGATGGCTTGTATGCTTGTTTATTTGATTTTGATGTGTAGTTGATTGTGTGATGTGATGTGAAATGAAATAAAATATTTATATAGTTAAAAATATTTTATAGTTGAAAAGAGAATTTTCTAACGTGTGTTTAAAATAAATTAATATAAACAAATCGAACGATTTGTTTATATACACACATTTTACTGATATTGATAGGGACGATAAATTTTACACATCGCCCAACTACACAAATAAAATATGTGTTTGATTGTTTGAAAACCGCACACGGGTATTGGGATGATAAATGACATACACTAGTCCCATTGATTAGCTGTATGTCGATCGATTGATTGACAGGCTGTTATAAGCGTTAAATATTTATATTTGATGCTTATACAGTGTAGAACGCACTCCGGATGATGGTTGATTATTTATCGTTGTTATTTTATACATGTGTTGTAGAAAATCCATATAATTAACGTTATATGGTAATTGATTGGGCCTCATTCCAGTTTTGAAATAGAAATATTTGGAAAAGAAATATTTGAAATAGAATATTTGAAAATAGAAATATATGAAGCCGTGTTGATTAGATTGACGCCATTTTGACGTGATCGATATTTGTATCGATTTTATTCAATTTTCAATGTATATTGAAAGTGATTTCGAAATTTGAATTATATTGAAAGTGATTTCGAAATTTGAATTATATTGAAAGTGATTTCGAAATTCGAATTATACTGAAAAGAATTGAATTCGAATTGAAATTGAAATTGAATTGAATTGAATTCAAATTGAAATTGAATAGAATTGAATTCGAATTGAAACTGAATTAAATTGAATTAAATAGAAATTCAAATTGAATTGAAAACGAAGTGAAATTGAATTAAAAATCAATTTGAATTGAAATCAATTTGAAAGGAATTCAAAACGAATTTATAAGGAAAAATTCAATTTTGATTTGAATTTGAAATGAAGTTGAAATCATTTCGAAAACGAATTTTAAAACGATTTATAAAATACGATTTGAAAGGAAATCGACGAAATATATATAATATATATTATATATATATATAATGGCCTGAATAGAACGCGCCGCGCCGCGGCAGTTCGTGAATTTCGACCATTGATTTCGAATTGATGTTGCGGGAGATCCGACCATCGGATTCTCCTAAAACCGGAACCGTTGGGTTCGTATCGAAAAGAGCTTTCTAGTGAATATTGGAAATTTGAAATATAATGGTTGGATTTGGAATCATGTCCAAATCAAATTTAGAAAAGGTCGTTGTAAGTGCAGTTCGATGGCCGTTGATGGAAATCAACTGTACGAGCCTTGATAAAATTATAAAAAATATTAATAATTAGTGTAAAATCAAAAGAAATGATTTGTGAAGAATTGGGATGAAAAATTCCATATTTAAAAAGATAAAAATAGATTTTTATCGAAATGAACTAGTTTTGAACTAGAATTACAATTCTATTTATTTTTAAAATAAATAAAGTGGATTTGAAATGGTTTTGAAAATAACCAGAATTTCCAATAATTGAATTGGAATGGATTTGAATCGAAATTGTCTTTGGAATATTTCGATGTTGGATTTCGTGATGATACAGATATTGTTAGGGGAATTTGAAAGATATATTTATATCGTTATTTCAATTATGATATTTGTTGGTCGTAGAATTTGATATTGAATATAAGCCGATATATTTACTATTCAGAGCCTTGTATTTAATATCAAATGTGATTTGGGGTTGTCGTGGATGGTGTCTGCATTAACACTGTTCTTAAACCCAATTTAGAAAAAGATTAAATCTTTTTATTTGGATTTAATGAAGTATAGCAATTAAATGGTATTTAATTGGAATTGAATTTGAATTGATTTTTGGGTTTATCGTGAACGGTGTTTTAAATAACACTTGTTCTTTAACCCGATAATTAATGAAGGTGATTTTGGGTTTATCTTGGGCCGTGTTTTAAATAACATTGGTTCTTTAACCCAGTTAAAAACAGGATATTGATTTCTGTGAAGATTAAAAACTAAGTGGGGTTTTAATGAATCTTTAATTAGATTGAAATGGTCGGGAATGGAGTATCACCAGTTTTACTCCAGGCGATAGTTAAATCTTTAATTAGATTTGAACGTGAAATGGTAATTGAATTTACCGATAACACCGTGGTGTTAGATATGAAGTATTACCAGTTTTACTTCATGGGATGAATAAGTGGGGATTGGGAAATAAAATAAATGATTACTCCAGTGTGGTTCGCTAATCCCGACTTGTTTGAATTGATATTCAAAGAAGATTAAAGAATAAATTTAAAGAATTTATCTTTGATAAAATTAATGGGAACCTTTCCCAAAGTATAAGAATATTTGAACAAAAGAATATTCTGAATTGGAATGAGGCGTATGTTGTGTTTGTGTAACACTTGTTTATTATATACACGAGTTATTCAGAAAGACCGGGTTTATCCCATTCTGAATAACTGGTTCGACATGGTGTCGAAGATGAAGACGGTGGTCGAAGACCGGAAATCTTCACATCGTTTGGGTGATTGCTGATGATCTCGATTGGGCTGTACACCTAAGAGGAGAGAAACAGTTGGAGATCATCCAGACGTACTTGGAGATCGATGGATATGCGAGGAAAGTGCCTCCGGTTTCGTTCAGACCCAAAACGAACTTGTAAATGGACTGTGTGTCTGACATTGGATTTTATTCTGTGTGGTTGATTTCTAATAAATATATATCTGTTTGGCGGCGGAGAATTTATTCTCTTGCTTAACACCCTTCTCTGAAATGCACGAGCTCAGAGGTTCTATATTGATGGATATCAAACGCATGGAGTGAATTTCCTGTGTGGCATGCCTAAGTGGAAATATGATCAAGGCTTTTGTTGAAAAGCAAAGTCTTGTGGGTGATGATCAAAGCACAGCCTGTGTGGCATAGCTTTGTGTAACGTGAATTCGCGAGCCTCACACCCCGGTGGTGGACCAAAAATGGGAGAGGACCTCAGGGAGGACATGCGTTTCCTTCTAGCTAGAAGTGGCGTCAGTGGTTTTACATGCCCTGACGAGTTTGACTTCTGTGGTTGTTGCTGTTGCGAGGCGCCTCGGTTTGATCGGACAATCCGGGTCCGATGGAGTCATTCGTTGGCTCATTTACGCCCCATAGGGCGGGGAAATGCGATGTTCAGGTATTTTAATCCACATCGGTGACCGACCCTGTCGCTCCAAGGGCCCACCTGAGTATGGGTCCTGAGACATGGGCTAGATTATCTCGAATCGGTAGAGGACGATCCTTGGCCTCGGTTCGCAGATGGACATCCAATTTCCAATATGTGACTTTGCGGTTTTGATTGTATTCCTATATATGGCGACATAGTGGAATGGGGCGCTTATGCCGCCTATGATTGATACTTATGATTGAAATTGTTTTAGCACTATACACTTATAGTAATAAATAAAGATGAAATTTAGCGTATCAAGCATGCTTTGGCTATTATAAGGTAAAACCCTATCCTCCGGCTTGCGCTGCATTGTGTGATGGGACCTAGGTCTTATAATAGCTTCATTTTTCTTTATTTAGCATTGCGCTGTTGTTTTATGCGCTGGTGTTCTTGGGAGGAAACCTGTTCCGTGTTATACAGCGTGGTCTTTTGATTTACCTAACATTAAAATAAAGATTAATAACTGCTTTTAGTTCTCACACCATTCTCATGACTGACCTGGAGTTTATTGTTTTAACCTAAACTCTGGGTGCCCTTATTTTGACACGGGCAGCTAGTAGTTTTGGTTTTGCAGATTTATATTCACAGGATCCTGGTTTACAGCTGGAACGATACTCAGAAAGCTTTGTATCCGTGTATTACTTCTAGTTGTGTATTGTACTATTTTCCACTGCTATGTAATGTATTGTAATCTCTGATATTTATCGAATGTATTTTATTCATTCATACTCTGTATATCCTTGTATTCTGATGGAATTGTTGAAATAAACAATGAAATGTTCTTCCGTCTGCGTTCTATTTTGTCGTGTTTTCAAAACAATCAGGCGTTTCGAACGGTCTTGATCGGTTTAGAGATTGATTCGGATCGAGCGAAATTCTTTTTCGTTGCATCTGCATAATTTTCGATGACAGGAATATTTACTGTGATGACAAGAATATTTTCTATTTGAGCTGGAGAAACATCAAGAGATGACCAAAAGTCCTTTCTATCTGAATTTGGACCTTCACATGGTATGGTTATGTAGCCCCCTGATTTAATCTTTACCTTAACCACTCTCTCGGCGCATTTAACCTCAGCTTCATATTTGGTTAACCAATCTAATCCTAAAATAAGATCAAATTCGGTAAAATTCATGATGATCGAGATGGTAGGGAATCGATAACGGGAAAAAGAGACAGGCACCCCACAAATCCAACTAAGATTGAGGGAATCCCCAACCGGATTATGGACAGTGATGCGTTCTTTGAGCTTTTTCAATTTTAAATCCAACTTCTTAACTGCATTACTTGCAATAAAGCTTCGCGACGCGCCTGTATCAAATAGTACTTTAACTGGAATATCTTTGACAGTGAGCGTGCCTTCTAAAACATCTGGATTTACTTGACTGGCTGTGGGTGCAGGAACTTCTGCTACTTCATTTACCTGAGCCACTTTGGTCTCTTTTAACAGCCGGTAATCTTGCTTTACATGGCCAGATTGATGGCAAAGATTGCATTCTCCGCTCTCCTGAAACTTGTTCTTGGATTTAAATTCATTCTTATTTCGTTTGTTCCAAGATTTGCAAGTTATCGCCAAATGTCCTTGCCTATTGCAGCTAGAGCATGTGACAGTCGTTATTGGTTCTTTCTCAGATTTAACCTATTCCCGATTGATTTTAGGCTTCTAACTGACCTCAGACTTCGTACTTGTCTCAGGCTGCGTACTTGTCTTTGGGTTGTTAGTTTCAAACTTCCTTTTGTTGCTAGAACTGCCTTCCTCTTCATCATCCAAAAGACCTTGCTTATCGAGATCCTCATAGTGATAAGCCATGTATATCATTTCATAAAAATGAAGATTCACATGTGCAGTTACCTAATTTTTGTACCTTCTTTGAAGACCATTAATAAACCTCAGATTCTTCCTCTTTGGATCTTCAATTAGCTCCGGGGTAAAATGAGAAAGTTTGTTGAATTTATCCTGGTACTCCTGAATGGTCATATCTCCTTGTTTCAGATAGTATAACTCATCGTATAACCGATCAGTTGCTTTTGGAGGAATAAACCTTTCATTGAAAATTTCTTTAAATCTATCCCAGGTAATATTACCTTCTGGATTATTCTTAGTAACAGTTTCCCACTAGATTAAAGCTTCGTCTTTGAGTGCCCAAGATGCCAGTAATCTTTTATGTCATCCCTCAGCTTGAAACCTTCAAAAATTCTCTCAGCAGAATGCATCCAAGCTTGAGTTTGAATAATGGATTCATTGCCCAAGAATGGTACTCCACCCAGATTCAATACTTCTTTAATAGAGCTTCTATATCTGGTCCTGGCTGTGGGAGCACAACTGGCTCATTAGATTGTCAAACCATAGTATTACTTCTTCTGCTTCTGCCACTCATTTTCTACTATGTCTGCAAATAGCAGACAAAGAATCAGGCCAACAGATAAGATATTGTAGAGCATAGAGACATATATTTAAATGTATATGCATCAATTGGTGTGTATTTCGTTCTTCTACACTCACTCTAGGATATTACTGATCCTATCTGTAATGAGTTATTCCTCAAAGAATACTACTGATTCTATTCCTGGTGAGTTCATCAATATGTTATATTCCGGAACTAAGATTAACCAAAGCTCCGATACCAAATGTGATGACCCTCAACTCCTGCGCCATGGAAGCAAGGATAATCATTGGAATATAACACATAAACAATAACAACAGAACATAAATATATCATTACACCAGATAATGTACAATAAATTACATTGGAACAAATATAATCATCAAGGTTACACAGTAACAGGATAATACTTAGTATAAAATACAGTTTCAGCTTTATATAAAATGTCTGCAGCGGAATCAAACGTAATATACATAACAAAGTCTGAACAGCATAATAGAAATGATAGAATCCATCTTCAACTCCATAGCTATCCAGAATGATCCTTCTCAAACCTGAATACAAGTCTGCCTATGTAGAAAATAGGGGCACCCGAGTTTGCAAGTGAAACAAACTACGAGTAAGTCATGGGACTGGTATGAGAAATCTTACTTAACCTATTTAGCAATAAGGCCAATCACAGGACCACATCGCTAACGCGGAACGGGTTTTCTCCATTGGATTGCCAGTGCTTAAAACAAGTAAATCATTTAAACATCGCAATTCTTTTCATAGAAAATGAAGCCATTATAAGACTCAGGTCCCATCACACAATGCAACGCAAGCTGGAGGATAGAGTTTTACTTATAATGGACAAACTATGCTTGATACGTATGAATCAAAATCATATGATATTATTACTAGTGCATATATGTTTTAAAAACAATTTCAATCATAATCTATCAATCATAGACGGCATGGGTACTATATATCATGTCGCTATATATAGGTTTACAATCAAAACCGCACATGTCGTATTGGAAGTTGGATTTCCATCATGAACCAAGGGATTGTCCTTACCGAATTCGAGACGCTCTAGCCCGCCCCTCAGGATATAGCCGCAACTGCACCTAGGATCGTCAGGGCCGGTCCACGCGAAGTGGATTAAAATGCCTGAACAATATGTTTCCCTGCCCTATGGGGCGTAAACTGGTCATTTACCAACCAAACCATCCATCGGCTCCGCAGAGACCGGCATAACCGAGGCGCCTCGCTTTTCATCATCCACAGAAGTAAAACGCCAGGCTTGCAAAACCTCGATACCACTCCTAGCTAGAAAGAAACGCATGTCCTCCCTAAGGTCCTCTCCCGTTTCTGGTTCATATCGGGGTGTGAGGCTCGCGAATTAACGCTATATACAAAGCTATGCTATATTAAAGTCGTGCATTGATCATCAACCACAAGGCTCTGCTTTTCAACAAAAGCTTTGATCACTAAATCTCAATGTGCCACGTTGTCAATCTACAACGTAAGACATGCATCCATTTACAAGTCCGTTCTGGCTCTGAACGAAACCGGAGGCACCTTATTCCACGTCTCGTATGTCTAATACAGGAGAGATGCCCTCGCACATCCGAACAATCAACAAATACGTCCGGACTACCACCACTGTAACCCCTCATGGGAGCTAACCGAGCCAGGGCATCTGTAGTAATCCATTCGATGGGAAGATCATCGGTCTTGCATCATCTTCATATCTTCGACTTTTAATCATCGATCAATCATTTAATTGAGAATTAACTCGGCCTTTTAAAATAATTCATGTATACATAGAATTCATATCAATTCTTTTCCATAGTTAAATTATTCGACATTCATGCTCCAATTCGATATAATTATTTCAGGTCAAATACATCTAACCATCAGAATATCCAATAAACCAAGTAAAACCGCTTTATTTCTATTTTATATCGCTTATAATATTTTATAACGATGTTTCGCTATTTTTATTTATTTTAAAATAGCACATTTCCATCGAACGACGTTTTAGGTCATGTTTGCAAACAAATTAATACCCCTACACTTATCATTTTATTCGTCCTCGATTAAACTAAACTAAGATATGTCACACTTTCGTAGGAAACAAGATTGCATTTAGCGTATGCAACAAGCTGTTAAACCCCTAGGTGTCCCTAGTAGGACGAGTGTTGTCTCATGAGGGTTTTCAGCGGATACTACCCACAAAATCCACAGCGTCTTGTGTACGCAGATTAATCAAACAATATATTTAATGTCTTTCATATTCCAAGGATTTCACCTGACTTCAATAATAACGGTTTAGTCCCAAATTGTCCATCCCATAATTGGTGCAAAAATGAATAAAAAATTTCAAGCTGATTCGTAATTCCTTGATAACACTGTATTTGTCTTGAAGGTTAAGAGCATGGTGTCAACCAAAGTTCTACAAATCGACAATATGCACCCAATCATTTATTCTTTTTTTTTTGAACAATTTTGCACCAGTGTAACTGTAATGTATTGGATGTGAGTTATGCATAGATGAAGGAAAATTTTGTAAGTTCTAAAAATACTATAGATAAGAGGGCAAGTGTATTAGTTGAATTTCAAGCTACAAAAGATAAAGTAATACTAAGGCACATATGGACATTTTGTTTCCTTTCGTCTCCTCAACTACAATTCTTGCTTCTAAGTACGGTATGATGGATGTGGATGGAATGGAAATGAATGCTTTATAGTCAAGAATGATGAATGACTATTTTATTCTGAGAGATTTTCTCTTCATTGCATTTTTCATTTTTTTCTTTTTTTTTCTTTTTTTTACATGATGAATGGTGAGTGGAGATGGAATGGAGTGATACCGTACATTCTTTCATTTGATTCCTCCTCTACTAAGCGAATCATAACCAACACTTCATGAAAGGGAAGTTTTGTGCCCTAGTTACTCTACTTTTATAACCCTGATTCAACACACAAGTCTAGATTGATGTTATATAAAAAGCTGAAAGGAATGATAAACAAAGTTTCGTAAGATAGATAACCCATATAAAATAAGATGAGGTATATGGTTATCTTACCTTTAAACAAGTACGGAGTGGGTAATGTGATATTGGTATAAAAGTGACGTTTTTAACCTTTTAAAATGAAAGGTTCTTAAGTATACCAATATAAGAAAAACTTGTCGAACATGAATGTAAATCGACTAAAACTTGGGTTTGAATAATGTGGGGTATCGAAGAAGAATGCCACAGTGAGTCATTTCTCCTTAATTGGGCCAAGTGGATTTAGAACTTACGATTACGAAAATTTGAGTAGAAAAGAAAATATTATGCATGACAACGAACTCAGAAAATCCAACAAATGTAAGTGCAAAATCATTATTATTTTATTTTTTTTACTTGCACATTCTAACATGTATAACAAGAGTTGACACGCTTACTCCAGAGCACGACTAACGTCTGGACAGTCTCAAGCTAGCATCTTAAAAAGACACATTACGACTCAATGAATAAATAATGTTCATTCGCATCACACAACAATTCAATTAATCAAACAAGAACCAAGGTGTTATTTATGAATTTAAGTTAATCCTTGTTCAATGAATGACCTACTTCATAAAATTTGATTGCTTAGATGTAATGTAAATTCCCCCCCACACTTCAGTGTGACTGTGTCCTCACAGTCGTTAATCAGACATATCTTATTGAAAGGGAAATAAAATAAGAGGGTCAGCACGATTTACCGAGTACACATGTAGAAAATACGCAGTCAACGAATAGATGAACCGATCCACAATGGACCAATGGATCAACCTCATTAAGATTATGAGACACAGCTTCAGCACAGAAAACCAAATCATAAAGAATTTTATATCTCGTTTCAGATTTGGAGAAACAAATTTTGTTTTTTCAAAAGTTTGAGTTGCAAATTTTAACATTTTAAGCTTACAATTGATCCTAAAATCAAATTGAATTCTGTAGCAACTAAAGAGAGGTCATCGAGCTGGGGTTCAGTAAAAGTTTCAAAAACAAAATTTGATTTGTTCAGATGATGTATAAATTGAGAGACATGGGCATCACTCTCACCCCCACACTTGTTGTGAGAAATATTGTTCACTCTTGCTTTGATATTTGAAATTTTGTTAACTAAAGGTTCATTCGTAGACCTAAAGTTAAAACCAAACAAATGAATTTTCAGTAAATTTCGAAATCTTCTTTTCTCAAAAACAGTATTATTCCAAAAGGAGTTCATATACTGCAGAAATTTATCAGTGAAAAACGAGTGATCATAGTGTGGTTCAGTTGAAATGATCAAGTCGCAAGGATTTTCAACAATTTTAAAAAAATCATCAATGTGTTTAAGAACACATTCAGCAGTTTCGTTGTTTTTCAAAATCAAGAATTTCAAAGTTTTCAAAAGTTTCATTTTCAGTTTTAGACCCAACAACATTATCGTCAATTAATTCAAGAAGTTCTCGCTCATCAATGTCGTCCTCACTCAAACAGTTGTTACCAACTTCATCATTTCGTTCAAGTTGACAATCTAAAGTTTCTAAATTTTCAAAATTTTCAGAACTTGAGAGAGGAAGATCAAATTGAAGATTGACATCTTTGTTTTCAAGGGAATTTAAATTTAAATCAATTACAGACATTTCAACAACTTCATTAAGATTTTCATCAATTTCAAAAGTTGTTAGTTGAAAATTTTCGATTTCAGTAAGAGTTGAATTTTCAGCAAAAGCATCAGTTTGAGTTTGAATTTCAGTTTCGTAGAAATCAGAGTTTTGCATCAGAGATTTTTCAAAATTTTCATTTTCATCAACAGTCATATCGTCAGAATCATCAATAATCGTTATGTACTATTGTGATGAAGTTAATGGCTGACTATTTGGTTCAAAAGAAACGTTGGCAGAAACTTGTTTGTTGCTAGATTGAGATTTATAGTTGTTGAACAAGTTTATAACTTCAGTTTGAAGAAGAGAAATTTGATAAACAATCCGATAAGAAACTTGTTCGCTATTGTCTATTCTTTGAGCCAGTTCTTCGATGTAAGTCAAGCCAAGTTTCATGGAATCCTCAAAGTCATCAACATCATTAATTCCCTCAAGTAATTGATTTACTAGATTTTTCCAAAATTCAATGGTGTATTGAGACAGTTGTTCAATGATACGCATGTTTTCGATATCTTTATTTTCAGAAGCTTGTTTTTCATCAAAAGTTCACGCCCATTCCTTGATTTCCTCGCGACAAATTCAAATTTCATGCATTAATTGATTGATTTAACTCAGGCTGCCTTCAATAAAATTGGTAGACACATCAGATTTCAAAATGTTGTTTTTTAGAGTCGTCATTTCTATGTGTTCCTCACTAGTTGACCTTAGAAATTCATCCACCTCATCTCTTAGAAGTTGTTCATTATTTAATTTCCACCACCAACATCGCCAAAAATTTAGCTTGTTCGCAACACATTTTTCATATTCGATAACCAAAATTCTACCTCCACTCATATTACAAAAAACATTTTGGTTTTCAAAATTTTCGTTGAAACCCATGTTGAAATTGTTTTGAAATTCAGCATTTTTCTTATCCATTTGCGCTAATATTCGACTTATCTCAAATAAATTCTCATTAATCCTAGAATGACAATTTTCATATTCGGGTACAATCGTTTGATGAGATTGATGGAAATTATTCGAAAAGTTTTCAGCTTGGAATTCAATCTGATTTGAATTGAAACCAAAATCATTTGAATTTTGAAAAGAATTGTAATTTTGGTTGTTCATGGGGCAAGCACGCATGTACTAGAAGAAGAGAGTTTTTCGTCGAAAATTCAGTTGCAAAACTTGTGGTTCTAAAGAAGCTCTAGAAAAATTGTTAAAATTAAAAATTTCAGATTATATGAATACAGGTCTGGACCAGGTTGGACAGGGGTTATCAGTGTGCCACGAATCACCGTAGAAACACAACTGAAGGTTTAAGTACATGTTTGAGTTCGAAGCTCTACCGTTCCTTAGACACCTCAGAGAGTATCAATCCTAATTGTCAATCTAACGAATATTTTGTCAAATGAGCTTTGGGGAATCCTCAATTTGATTTCAAAAATAATTTATTTCAAAAACAAATTTTCCATTATTCCACGTTCGTTTTAAAAGTTTCAACCACACATCAACAGGCACGATAATCAATCATAGAACAATCACAAAATAATAAATTGCAGAAATAAATTTACAAACAAGCCGCGACACCTGCAGAATTATTTTTACAAGCAATTTCTATATTTTTCTTTGCAGCAGAGCACTTGTAGTGTTTAGAAAATTTTACAGTGATCGGCAGTCTGTCCAGTGCACCTGAGTCGCGCTAGCGCGTTCACACTTCACTTGGTGTGCAACCGCTCCAACCCTGAATTGTCTGCCGCGTTCAGTTGTTGTTGCCTCCTAATTAATCGCTTGACTGCGCTGCGGCACGGGTTCCGCCGTACCTGTTTTCGAAAAAAAAAATCTCTCTTTTTAAAAAAAGAAAAGAAAATTAGAATGAAAACAAAACCAAACTAGGCTTAATTAAACAAGAGGAAGACGAGATTTTTTTTTTCTGATTTTTTTTAAGGGAAAAGAATATGAAAAAATTAAACCACAGGACAAACTAAGAAGAAATTGAAATTAACCCGAGTAACTCAATTAAAAAAGAAAGCTCAAAAGCTTCTCTCTCGCTTTTTTTTAATACTTAGGAAAAATATATGAAACAAATAAAAAGAAACATACAAAGGGGTAGAATTAAAACTTAAAAATAAAACAATTAGGCCCACAAGCCCAGTAGACACAACCCATGCCTGATTGGAATCCCACAAACCCAAATAATAAAATCTACTAAACCAGATAAGCCCCTTATCTTTGGAACGCAAAAAGAAAAATATCTGAATTAATAAAAAATCGAAAGAGGAATTCAGCAGAAAGGAGAAAGAAAAAAAATCGAAAGGGGTATTGCGATGTAGGTATGGCGATTTGGGGTTCGGTTATGAGCGCGAGGTGTTGAGAAGAGGGGATTGTGGATGGCACTCGACATTTGTACAGGGAGGTTTTGTTGGAGTTTGGTGGGTTCTTCGATTGTAGGAGGCAGATTAGTTGAGGAACGGAGTGACTCAATTTTTTTTCTTGGGAAACGAGGCTTTGAACTAGGAAGCGGTTGTCGATGAGGCTGATGTGGGGTGACGATGGTCAGAAGTGGGTTCCGAGTTCTGTCGATGGACCGATTTGGGTTGTTTTTCGAATCTGGGTGGTGAGCGGTTTGAAAGTGGGGGTGGTATTGCAGAAAGAAAGGAATTGTAAAGGAAGGTTGAATTGCGTGATTGTTTTGTGGTCTGTAGGGATTTCAAGTTAGAAGCTAGAAGAAAGTGGAAGAATTGAAGAGGTTTGTGGTGAAGAGGAGAACAGCAGAAGGAATTTGCGTGGTGATAGACGCTGGGTAGTGGTGATTGAACAGGGTTGAATTGTGTACTATCAATGGTTTGTTGGAGTGAAGCCTTGAAGGTTGTTTAGAAATTCTTGGTTTAAGGGGTGATGAAGTAAAGGGAGTCAGTGATGGTGAGGGAGATTGTTTGGCAGCGAGCAGGCTTTTTTTGTTAATGCAGTGATGACAATATTGTTTGCAGTGTGTTGGGCTTTTGAATTAGTTTCAGGTATGAAGTTTGGAGGAGCAGGCTAGTGTTTTAAAGGTATTGATTGTGACAGTGGAAAGTTGTATGGACTGGTTGGTGATGAAATAGTTGTTGAGTTTGTGAATACGGGATGAATGGTGATGCTAGATGAAGGAGTAGTGTGGCTCGCGTTGTAAGTGAGTAGATGATGGTGATTGCAGTAGATCGTGGGTGAAGAACTAATGGAGTGGAGGCGCTGCTTGGTTGAACTGTCAAGAATGAGCGGATGGAAGGCTGTTTTGATGTGTGGAGTTTGCTATGGTTGCAAGCCGTGAATGGATGCGGGGTGAGTTGCATAGCAAAGTGGTGATCAAAGAAACAAGATATTGGAGGGACAGAAAATCACCAACAGTTTATATATATATATATATATAGAAATTTGTAAAAAGGAAAGAGTTGTAGAAAATTGGAAAGAGAAGAAGTTTGTAAAACTTGAAAAGAAGAAATATGTATTGGGAAAGAACTTGAAAAGAGAAACGAATCAGAAAAGAAATGGCAAGTAATTTTTTTTGAAAAGAGAAAAAAAGGAAATGCGAGAAAATTGGAAGGAAGGTTGATATAGGGAAAGTAATCAAAGGAAATTTGGCATTTTTTTTAAGAATTGAAATAAAAGGAAAGGAATTTGTAGATGATTGGAAAGAAAGAAATGAAAGAAAAGGAGCAGATTGTATTGAAAACAGGAAAGAAATGAAAAAAAAACAAAAAGAATTATTTTTTTTGCTTATAGAAAAAGAAATGTACAGACTGGAAAATAAGAAAAAGGAAAGACATCGAAATCAGGAAAGAAATCAAACAAATTTTGCAATTTTTCTCTCTCTTAATTAGTAAATCATGGTATAAATCAGCAATACCAAATCAAAGCTAATCTAGAGAATTTTTTTTATATGAATATAAAAAGAAAACAAAAATGAGAAAAAAAAACCAACTAACAAGAATTAAATATTTTTGTGTTTTTTTAATGAGGGAAATCTAAAGAGAAAAGAAAATAAATAAATAAAAAATACAACCCGAAGGATTTATTAAAAAATTATTTTGGTCCCCGGCAACGGCGCCAAAATTTGTTTGCGAACAAATTAAACAGTTGTAAACAACTGAAAAATCCGTTCAGCTTTCCTAAACAACAAGGATTGTTGTAGAGGGTGCCGAACTCTGGGACCAAAAATATTTAAATTAGTAAATCCAATCAAGTTATTCCAGGAATTTGATTGATTGAAAATACAGAAAATAATAGCAATTAAATAAAAAAGAGAGATTTATATAATTAAAGAAAACAATTAGGGAGTGATGACATAAATTAGATTAATATTCATCAATAGCCAAACAGATTAATCAGATCTAATTCATGTTTCTGTCACAAACATGAATCAATGATAATTAGGTTTCTAGAAACAAATATGTGAATAACAACAAGTATAGCCTATGCAGGAGCTTAGCTCTTAAACAACCATAGGCTATCAGGACAGATTCACTATTTTATTTCTAAAATCCTAAAAGTTAGATCTAAATCTGATAAGCGTTAGATCGAACACGAATATACCCTGTGATGGAGCATAGCTCTTAAACTACACAGAGTATGAAGGTTCAGATCTAACCCTTGGTTCAGATCTAGATCTACATACATGAGGTTCTAATCTCTTTGGCTATGTGATTCATATTGAATCATATCTATTAGCATCATCACCCCTAATCAAAGGGGATTAGCTAGACATAGCTAAAGAAGAAGAGAAGCAGAAACTAAATAACATAAACATAAATAAAATAAAATAACAACCGAGAGAAAGGAATAAGAGTTTTATTCCAAGAAGAGGATTACAGAATAAAACTAAGTGTGTCTTACAATGAATGAGATAAAGTGTATTTATAGCTGATATGACAAAGGCTACTTGGCAAATTTCATAATGTGGGACTAAAGAATTAACCCAACTAACACATAAGCTAGTGTGAACGCAGCTGTAGAGTGAGAGGCCTTG
Organism: Allium sativum; assembly: GCA_030737875.1. NCBI lineage: Eukaryota > Viridiplantae > Streptophyta > Magnoliopsida > Asparagales > Amaryllidaceae > Allium > Allium sativum. The sequence continues at coordinate 42,679,958 of CM060916.1, forward strand.
CAAATGAGCTAATGTGAACGCGACATGAGTGAGATGCCCTGCAAATGAGCCAATGTGAACGCAATATGAGTCTTTAGTGAGCCAAATCTACCCAACTGAACTCTATTTGCAACCGTTCTCCAAGCTTTAAACTCATCAAGCTTTAGTAATTTCAACTTCTCTCTTTTTAAGCAAATTCTTCATGCTTTATCCATCAAATGCTCTTAAACCAAGCTTTTTGTCAACAATATGAAAACACAGCTATAAATACACAATATTAATTATTTTAAACAGAAAATTAGATAAATAAGTGGATAAAATATACACATTTACGTGTATATCAGGTCATTCGATGGCCCTGGCGCTGCTTCCGTCCAAATTTGAATTTAACATTTCGCAAAATCTAACCGTTGGATCTTGACGAATTTTATATTTTTGGAAAGATCTTTCCAAAGCGAACCCAACGGTTTCTATTTCGGGAAAATCCGACGGTCGTATCTCTCGGTATAATCGTTTGAAGTTACGATTTAAAAATGCGAACTACAGCGTCTTAGTTCGTTTTACTTTAATTAATATATATATATATAATTCATTTTGGTGTTGTTTTTCCTCAGATTTGATTTAAATATTTCACACAATTTAACCATTGGATCTTAACGAATTTTATATCATTGGAAAGATATTTTCAAAGCGAACCCAACAGTTTTAGTTTCAGGGAAATCCGATGGTCGGTCTCTCGGTATAATCATTTGAAGTTATGATTTGAAAACGCGAACTGTAGGGGCTCGATTCATTTTATTTAATTTATATTTATATATATAAATATAATCCATTCGACGATTTTTAAATCGTTTCTACTTCAAAAATATAACTAACGCCTTGAAATTTCCTTAAATTTCGCCATAACCTCCTTCGTACGGGAAGGGGTTTGGAAATTTATAGGGTCATGTTAGGAACCCAATAAATCCTAAAAAGCACACGTATACTTTTAGTGATATAACTTTGTGTCCACCGGGGAGTGTGTATAGATCATGACTCCAGAGAATAAATTCTCTTCACCCAATAAATAGTTCTTGTGCCTTAATAACTAGAGAGATGTGATTATTGTCAACTCCAGAGCCGTGTGGGGTTTTTATTAATCTGATAATTTACCATTACATTTTATATAGTCCATATCAGTCTTCGGTTCAACCTGAAATATAGTCATCGCCATACAAGCCTCTCGCTTATATGGTAAATCTTCAATATCGTCACATAAGCTCCAATGCTTATGTGGTATATGATAGAGTATGTTATCTTCATGCAGTATGCCATGTAGTGTAGTTCAAAATTAATTGTTACTATCCTATGGCGACGTTTATAATCTCACACAGAACAACTAGCACTTTGCATCCAATGGCATTCACAGGAGTTTATTTAATAATAAAATTGTGCAGCTAACTCATTAAGGCTTACCTCTTTGCCGGGCACGCGAATAAATTCTTTACTCAACAGCTAGTCCATTTTCTTGTTCAGCCTATGTATATATATGCATAACTAAGCTAAAAATAATATATTTAGTGAACAAATATTTATTTCAACCATTCGTTATTTATAACACTTCAAATACATGTTAAAAATATTATTTTCAATCAAAAAATATTTATTTCAACCATTCATTATTTTTAACACTTCAAATACATGTTAAAAAATATTATTTTCAATCATCAAATATTTATTTCAACCATTCGTTATTTTTAACACTTCAAATACATGTTAAAAATATTATTTTCAATCAACAAATATTTATTTCAACCATTCTTTATTTTTAACACTTCAAATACATGTTAAAAATATTATTTTCAATCAACAAATATTTATTTCAACCCTTTGTTATTTTTAAAGGTTCATACATACAATAAAAATATGATTTTTATTGTTAAAACCTTTTATTTCAAACATGAATTTTTTTAGCGATTCATATACACAATAAAAATGTGATTTTTATTGTTCCAACAATTTATTTCTAACTTGAATATTTTATCAGCTTCATATGAGAAATAAAAATGTGATTTTTATTATCTAAGCAATTTATTTCAATCATGAATAAATTATCAACGCATGAAGATATTTCAACATATGAATAGAAATCTAACACAAGAATATTTCAGAAAATTTCGGCAGCATAACGGTAGGGGGTTTAAAACCGGCACCGTCCCGAGTACGGCTCCTCGCACTACCTTAGCCCTCGCGACATTCCCTAAGGGGCTTATTCTAATGATCTAAACATTTTAATTATTTTCATATCACATTGAATATTTCCACAAACAATTCCAATTTCATTTCAACCACAAACAACCATAATCAACCATTCGTAACATCAATCAATTTCCACGCCAATCACAATCAATTCATATCGTCCATGGTTTGTGGACGAGGGGAGTATATATATACGTATATAAATATATTTCATTTCCATTTCAATTTCATTTCAACTTGATTCAATGCACATATGATTTATACAATGTATATTTAACTTATACATCGCACATATAATTTATACAACGCTTGTATGTGAGATATACAACCCTTATATACCTTATACATCGATTATCTTATTTATACATTGCTATTCCATTCAAATTTGAATTTAGAAATCTCACATTGGGTTCCACTCCTCCAAAAATCGTAGAAAGCTCCATAAATTCTCCGGTCTCTTCTAGAATGTAGAAGTCGTCGTCATGAGTCCAATGTCTCCGGTTTCACTGGATTTCTACAAAATGTGTTAAAGATATGATTTTTATTGTATAATAAAAATTTGCAACTCTTTTAAACTATTGTAAACTGTTGTAAATAGTTTAGTTAACTTACAGCCGTGTTTTTCATAAAGGATTCAAAACTAGGTTTCAGTTTAATTTCAAATCCGTTGTACATGAAGTCGATTAGCTTGCACTATGTGGAAGTGGTCGGAATGGCGCTCCAAGCGATGGCAGTGCAGGTGAACTCGACGGCTGCTAGGAGCAGCTCCGGCGCGATGAACAGCGCAGGTTTTGGGCGTCCAATCTCGATAAATTCACAACGATAAAATACAATCCTTATATGGATTCACAGAGGAGACTCCGATCTACAAAAACCCCCAACTGGACCCTATGATTTCGTTGAGAGAATTGGTCGGAATCGAGGAGGGAAGATCGGAGCTCTTTTCCATCGCACGATCAATGGTTATGGGGGATTTTCGTGTTTTTTTGGGATATTTTAATTAATGAATGGAATTTCGTGATTAGCTGGTTTATATATTTTTTCTAAAAATAGTGCTTTCTAATCCAGACTCCAAATCAAACTCAACGACTGTCGCCCCAAGCTAAATACCCCGATTCCGGACACAATGGAATATGCTTTGTAAGCCATTCGACTGTTTCAGTCAGTTATTCTTCAAATTAAAATATAAAACATTCAAATTTGGATTTGAACGTATATTTTAATTTGCTGGGGCCACATACTAATTCCAAAAATTCCCGAAAAATTAATCTAGCTATGTTGGGACGATACGGTCCTAACAAAATTAATTTCGTTGAATTTGGAGACTTTCTGAAAAATGGAATTTTTCTCTGGTCGATCCAATTCAAACTAAAATTTCCAAATGTGTTTTCCTTTGCCACGCTCACATATCAACTCCAAAAATTATGGAATTTGAAATCTAGCAATAATTTGACATTCTGGATCTAACCAAAGTGGTTTCATCGAAAACAGAGGTCGTTTGCAAAATATCTATTTTTAAGGGCTGTATTTATTTCATAGCGACCATTCTGAATATTCAACTGGCCATAACTTTTGATTCCCGCTATGAAATTTCGATTTTTCAGATTCATTAGAAAGATATTTTCAAACAGATTTAAATATTTTTGGTTTCACTAAAATCCAGTTTATTTTGAATCTTGTACATTCAGTCAAAGTTCAAAGTTGAATTTTCAAACTGCAGCGCTATTTCTAACTCCTTTTATAATTAAAATAAATATATTCATTCTAACTTCAATTTGAATAAATTTTTAGTCGTTATTATTTAAAATATTTTTTTTAAATATTCTAAATTCATTAAAATAGTCAAATTAAAAATTTTAAATTGGTTCTGATTTTCCGGGTTGTTACATACAATCTCCAAGTACATCTAGATGACTGCCCCTTATAACCTCTTCTTGGGTTGTACACCCCAATCAAGACATCAGCCATAATTTAAATGATGTGAAGTTCCCATGTCTTCAACCGTAGTCTTCAGTATCTTCAGTACTCGTCGTATAGTTAGTCAAAATGGGTCGAAACCCGGTCTTTCCGAATACCTAATGGATCTTTACAAACCATAATTGATATACAAAATATCATGAGTCTCCTTCCATTTTGGAATATTCATTTACTCAAATCATGCCTTATATTGGGAATTACTCTTTTAAACCGTACCAAAGATTGACATTCCTTAAACTCTTGTTTAAATCTTTCCTAAACTCATCTCTCATCCAAAATCGTACTTGCGATTTCTTAATCTTATCGCTTACGCTGAAGACGCTCTTCTTCTTTTAAGAAATCTTTAAAAAAAAATCCATCATTGTTTTCTAGGGAAAACTATTTCATTCAGATATTTATAATCAAAATAAATAAACATTTCTTCTTAACTAATCTTGAGAAATCATTTTCTCTTTTTACTGGATTAAAGAACATTGTTATTTAAAACATTGTTCACGATAAACCCAAAATCATTCTTCCATCAGAAATGGAATCTTCATGGAAATCGTGTCAGTTCACAATCGATATAAATTTATGTATCAGACTAATACTAAAGCGGAATAGCGACAAAGCTTTTGAATTCCGTAAATAGTAAAGATCTTCATCCAAAGAGACCCATCTCGATTATCACTAAATCGACTTCCATTAAATTCCAATTTAATTTATTAATTGGAAAACTTTACTTTGGAAAACTTTATTAAATCTTAATTAAAAGATTTATTCCATACTCTTTATCTTTTACTGGGTTAAAGAACAATGTTATTATAGACACTATTCACAAAAAACTTGTAACACCCCGTATTTCTGTTAACACTAAAATTGCTAATTCAAAAATAATAATAGATGTGTAAAGGGGAGATGTATCTAATGTGCATACAAATTTAATAATAAATGTGTAAAGGGGAGATGTATCTAATGTGCATACTAATTTAATAATAAATGTGTAAAGGGGGGATGTTTCTAATGTGCATACAAATTTAATAATAAATGTTGATAATGTACATTAAGAAAGTAATTATGACAAAATTTGAAATAGGAGTAATTTACAGCCCTTAAATTGTGAACATAATTGGCTTCTCTTTAGAACGAACGGCTTGTATTAACCTTGGCTTCATCGACGACTCAAATTAACTTGCAACTCTATATAAACAACATAGCTCTCACAACCTAATTCACACAAAAAAAAGAGAAAAAAGAAGAAGGAGCCGTCATGCTGCTGAAGAGAGACTAGGAGTAGCCGTCAAATTAAGAGACGATTAAGAGTTGATTCAAAGCTTAAAACTACAACAAATAAATCAAAACAACGTCAACCTCAAAGGATAGCATCACCAAATTCAGAATTCAGAATCCTGAATACAAGATTCATCATACGTTGTAAGTAGAGTACTATTCCGATATGAATAAAAATTGGGACTTGATTTGTGTAGAATGAAAATGGAATCGTACCTTAATTGTAACGATGCTAGTTCATAATTGTATGTTGTTCTGATTTTATTATAAATGGATTTGGGATGTTGTAGTATAATTAACATGATATTGGATTAATTGTACATTTGCAATGAAAAGTAACACCCCTTGCAAGTATACGATTCATGTTGGAAATTGACATTTATATGTTGTGGTTAATAAGAAGTTGTATATATTTTGTTACAACCAAGTTGAGACTTATGTAAACATAATTCACTTTTATGCCTACATGATTTAGATCTTTGTATATATATGCCTATGATCATTTCAAGTGTAGTTGGATCCATTTGGGTAACATGATTCATATAAGTTTATGTTGGAATAGGCCTCATAATTCAAGTTAAACTATACTTTTGTATTAGTGACAAAAGTAAGCATCTTTGTGAACATATAGTGACTTTATGGAAATGACTAGTTTATGTTTAGTGTTATGCCTAAATAAAAATCTGTTTTAGGCTTATGTTGTTATAAAAATCATATGCTAATACAAGTGACACCTAATTTAGTTAGGTTCATATTTTAAATGCAAGTTTACATGAATAGATTGAAACCCATGACTCATGTTTAGGTTTATGATTTATGTCAAAATTATATGCTATTACAATGCAAGTACACAAGCCCCTAATTTATGTTAGTAAAATCGCCATATTGCAAGTTCATGCACCACATAATTTATGTTATTTAAATCGCTATATTGCAAGTTCATACACCACATAATTTATGTTAATTAAATCGCTATATTGCAAGTTCATGCACCACTAATTTATGTTAATTAAATCGCTATATTGCAAGTTCATGCACCACATAATTTATGTTAGTTAAATCGCTATGTTGCAAGTTCATGCGTTCACACACCCCTTTTATGTTACTTAGAATATATCATGTTCTAAGCCTCTTTTTTTTAATGTTTCTAAGTTGGGCTGAAATGTTGAAGCCCAACATATGTTATAATATTGCGAAGGTACAAACGGGGAAAATAACGCTGGGTTTAATTAAAAAATATGTGTTGGCATGTTTGGCACATGCCAACGACTTGTGAAATTTAAGTGGTATAAATTATTATACCCAAGAATAACGAATTTGGATAATGTGCCACAAAACATTTACATATAAAATTGAAAAGAGACAAATATGTAAACTTAGAAAATACGATATGCTTAAACCGAGGTTGGATTGAGTTGTGATGTAAACCTGCCCAGAACCGACCGGCTGTCCAGTAATCACAACAATACATATCCAATGTGGGTGGTTAAGCATTGAGCCCAATAAAGACCCGAGGTTAGACATGTGTTGTGGGGTAAACCTTTCCACAACCGACCAGCTGTCTAGTTACAACAACAATATTTGTCTAATTTGAGTGGTTGGTGCTTTAATTAATAAATTAAGGATGAGTCGGGATTGATAGGGTTAAGTCAATTGAATTAATACTTAACCAAATTCAACATGTTAACTAAATTGGTGGGTAGGGTTAGGTTAGTCTGGACACTTAACCAATTTAATATGTTGACTATGGGAGTGTGTAAGGTTAAGCAAATGTTTAACCATTCTAACATGATTAAACTGGACTAGTGAGTGAGGTTAAGTTAATTAGAACACTTAATCATAGAAACATGTTAGTGTGACAAGTGACTGAGGTTAAATTAATTAGAACACTTAACCATAGAAACATGTTAGTGAGACAAGTGATTAAGGTTAAGTTAATTAGAACACTTAACCATAGAAACATGTTAGTGAGATAAGTGATTGAGGTTAAGTTAATTAGAACACTTAACCATAGAAACATGTTAGTGAGGCAAGTGATTGTGGTTAAGTTAATTAGAACACTTAACCGTAGAAACATGTTAGTGAGATAAGTGATTGGGGTTAAGTTAATTAGAACACTTAACCATAGAAACATGTTAGTGAGACAAGTGATTGAGGTTAAGTAAAATTAGAGCTCTTAACCATGATAACAACTTGATTTGACAAGTGGGTTAGGATTAAGTAAGTTAGAAATACTTAACCAATACAACATGAATGATTAGAGTTAAGTAACAAGAATATTTAACCAGTGTAATTTGACTTGTAGTAAAGTTAAACGTGAATGGACAACACTTAACCATTATAACCTGTTAATTAAACAAGTAGTAGGGTTAAGTTATATAAGGAGACACTTAACCGTTGTAACAGGTTAGCTAAACAGATGGTGAGGTTAAGTTAACACAAGGAGGCAACACTTAACCAGTATAATATGACAAAAGGGATGGGTTAAGTTAACTTGAATTGACTAATGACACTTAAACAACTTGATGAAGGAAAGAAACTAAGTAGTTAATCTTAGTAGAACACGAGAAGGAGCGTACGTCCGTCTGATTCTAGAAGGCTCCAACGAATTGGGTTATGAAGCCCGAGGCTTCGAGGGGACGTGAGGGTACTCTTGGTATCCCTCTGTGAGGCTGCAGATGATCCTCCTGGGCTCACAGAGGTTAAGGTCTACGTTAGAAGAACCAAGGGTATGCCTTGGTTGCAAAATATGGCAACCTAAAGACTAGGATGGACCAGCGTGATTCGACGAGAAGACGGTAGCCCTATGATAGCAACTCGTCGTCTACCTACCATCTTGAGTCAATCGAGATACGTGAAGTTGAAAGGTGGAGAACTCCAAAAGTCTATATACTTGCTATCTAGTTATGGTTGCAGATGGCCATAAGACAGTGGGGCATAGGGGGGCCTGCGCACAGTTCTCATTTTTCAAGGATGGCCTTTCATTAGTTGAGGGTGGGGTCGAGTGGGACCATGGCCACTAGAACAAAATAGACCTTAGCATCTACATCGGCGGATTTCTGAAAGCTCCCGACCGAGTTCCGTATTTCTGGAGTAGCCCTGACACGGAACTCGGGCCGCACATTACAGGACATGTGCATCTAGACAACCGATAACGATTCACGACACATACGTGGAAAAAGTCTAGGAACATATACCACTCTAGGTAGTGTGTCCTAGACTAGAGGGTATCGTTCGGAAGATAGCGTAAATCCTAGATTAGATCTAGGTCAGAAACAGTAAATGTACGCCTGAAGGCAACAAAAATTACAGGGATTGGGATCACGTTATCATTACTAGTTGGGACACTAGTTAGGTGGTGCAGAGATTAGTATGGGGTACGATAGTATATTCGGTTCAAGATAACATAACTTAGTTTAGGGTGCTTTCCCATTTCCAGCATATACTTATCATGCTCTATTTCTTATCCATAGACTGAATAGTCACTAGGCTTACTCAGGCTTTATATCTGACTCTACTTTTCTTTTGTCTTCTTTTCTTGCGTTCCCCCCCGCCCCCCAAGGTAGTCGAGGAGGGAATAGTTCAGCTCAGGTTAGGTTGGACCGCTGCTCTTCCCAAACTTGAAGATTCTTCGACAAAGTGCTTTGGACTCTCCTTTTCGCTGCTACGGCAGGCTTATGCTACATTGGGGAATATAAATGTATTTTTAGGCTTCTTTATTTTGTAAGACAGATGATACTTTGATATTGGAAAACAATTGTTGTACAAACTATCTTATCAATAAAGTAAAGTTTTATTTTCCGCTGTTTAATTTCTATCTGTCTTGTAATTTATCTGCATCTTTTACCCTAAATGCTCCACAGAACTTAGTGCATTCCCTTTGTGAGTGACACTAACGTATGTGGGGTGTTACACGTGGTATCAGAGCTGAAGGTTACTGGATCAGATAAAAGATTTGAAAATTTTTATTATTTTCAAACAGTTTTAAAAGTAGCATTTACAAATGAAAAGTTTTGTTTTAAAGGCATATTCTCCAAAAGCCATATGCACTATCTTCTGATTCTCTGTTTGAATTCTTGTCCCCTTCTTTCTTGAGTCTCTGGGCTCCTGGCTTTCTGGGAGGTAACCTCATCGAAGGGTGAAGTAGTGCCCGACTTCCATCTATAACCGTAGTAGTTTCACCTGCGGCTAGTTTTCTTTCAATCTTGGTAGGGTTTTCTGTACGATAGAGGCAGCTTTCGAGAGATTTGTCAACATGATTACACACGAAAGAGGATGAGGAGTTTGGCTAAGGAGCACAACCCAAGGATGAGGAATTCATGGATGTAGACTTGGCTCACGAAGGAGGAAGGGATTATAAAACCTAAGACAAAAGGAAGTATCTTTACTATGGCAGAATAGGGCATATAATTAAGAACAAAGGACAAGATTTTCAGAAGGGCAAGTCCATTCTTTCTCCACTAAGCATACCTAGGAGAAAGGTAGTAAAGTTCTGTTGGAAGAGTCTAGCTTTTCTGCTTGTACTCTTTCTTTTGGTTTTAGCACTTCGCATTTGTCTATATTTGCTTCCATAGTTGAGTCTCTGCACCTTAGTACTTGTATAGTAAAAGATCCCAACTAGTGCTCAAGTGTTTGGTTGTTTTTGCTTAGATCATCTCACGTAGATCGTCCAAATTCGGAGGAGACATTCCTCGGGTGCTTGTCTGATATTGGTTTAGGCCTTTGGGGCTTGTACTTGAGGGATGTCGAGTTCGACTAGGATGGTTTGCTTGAGAGATGAATAATTGTGGCAGGCGCTCTATATAGAGAAGGACTAACCTTAAGAGATGTAAAATGTACGTAGTGACCTTTTGACCCTCATAGTTATGGCATGATGGATAAGTTAAGAGGAGAGACCTCTGATCATCCTAGTATATACACTCAGTATCATGGTTGACATTTGTTTATTTTGGAAATGGAGGTCAAGAAACTTTGCAATCGTGAAGTTGAATCTGTTAAGGTACAGTTGAGTAAAGCTCAAGAAGACGTGATACAGGAGATTGAAGATAAGGCATACGCGCCTCATACCATTTTTCTTTAGGGTACATCCTTGATTCCTTTTTTTTAGGAATTCTATGCATACTAATTTCTAGCTTTTAAGGTATATCCTCTAGGACGTATCATCGATCCTTAGATAGAAACCCTTTTGGATGTAAACATGTATTTGAAACATGTTATGGTTGATGGTTGCGAATGGTTGCTAGTGGTTGCTCGTGAATGCGTATACACACGTATTAGGCACTAGATCAGCTCTGATGCCTTCATATTTCATTTACATATATGTATTTGTTTATGAATTGAACTTAATGTTTTATCATATGGATGTTGCATTTGAGTGAATGGTTGTGCACTCATATAGAAATAATATGTATCATTAGGATTTGCATACATATTGGACGCATGGCACTGACATGATTTGCATTAAGGAGGTCAACTGAATCAGTTGACTGTCTGATTTTGCATTAGATAAGGACATATACACACACTATGCATATGAACATAAAAGCATTAGAAGCCTTTAAGGACAATGGATGCATTTGTTTGATGGCTGAGTAGATGGATGATTGGATGGTAAGATATGCATTCGCCTAAACTTGAAGATTTCGGGGACGAAATCCTTTAAGGAGGGGAGAATGTAACACCCCGTATTTCTGTTGACACTAAAATTGCTAATTCAAAAATAATAATAAATGTGTAAAGGGGAGATGTATATAATGTGCATACAAATTTAATAATAAATGTGTAAAGGGGAGATGTATCTAATGTGCATACAAATTTAATAATAAATGTGTAAAGGGGGGATGTATCTAATGTGCATACAAATTTAATAATAAATGTTGATAATGTACATTAAGAAAGTAATTATGACATAATTTGAAATAGGTGTAATTTACAGCCCTTAAATTGTGAACATAATTGGCTTCTCTTTAGAACGGACGACTTGTATTAACCTTGGCTTCATCAACGACTCAAATTAACTTGCAACTCTATATAAACAACATAGCTCTCACAACCTAATTCACACAAGAAAAAAAAGAGAAAAAAAAATAAGGAGCCATCATGCTGCTGAAGAGAGACTAGGAGTAGCCGTCAAATTAAGAGACGATTAGGAGTTGATTCAAAGCTTAAAACTACAACAAATAAATCAAAACAACGTCAACCTCAAAGGATAGCATTACCAAATTCAGAATTCAGAATCCAGAATACAAGATTCGTCATACGTTATAAGTAGAGTACTATTCCGATATGAATAAAAATTGAGACTTGATTTGTGTAGAATGAAAATGGAATCGTACTTTACTTGTAACGATGCTAGTTCATAATTGTATGTTGTTCTGATTTTATTATAAATGGATTTGGGATGTTGTAGTATAATTAACATGATATTGGATTAATTGTACATTTGCAATGAAAAGTAACACCCCTTGCAAGTATACGATTCATGTTGGAAATTGACATTTGTATGTTGTGGTTAATAAGAAGTTGTATATATTTTGTTACAACCAAGTTGAGACTTATGTAAACATAATTCACTGTTATGCCTACATGATTTAGATCTTTGTATATATATGCATATGATCATTTCAAGTGTAGTTGGATCCATTTGGGTAACATGATTCATATAAGTTTATGTTGGAATATGCCTCATAATTCAAGTTAAACTATACTTTTGTATTAGTGACAAAAGTTGGCATCTTTGTGAACATATAGTGACTTTATGGAAATGACTAGTTTATGTTTAGTGTTATGCCTAAATAAAAATATGTTTTAGGCTTATGTTGTTATAAAAATCATATGCTAATACAAGTGACACCTAATTTAGTTAGGTTCATATTTTAAATGCAAGTTTACATGAATAGATTGAAACTCATGACTCATGTTTAGGTTTATGATTTATGTCAAAATTATATGCTATTATAATGCAAGTACACAAGCCCCTAATTTATGTTAGTTAAATCGCCATATTGCAAGTTCATGCACCACATAATTTATGTTAATTAAATCGCTATATTGCAAGTTCATGCACCACATAATTTATGTTAATTAAATCGCTATATTGCAAGTTCATGCACCACTAATTTGTGTTAATTAAATCGCTATATTGCAAGTTCATGCACCACTAATTTATGTTAATTAAATCGCTATATTGCAAGTTCATGCACCACATAATTTATGTTAGTTAAATCGCTATGTTGCAAGTTCATGCATTCACACACCCCTTTTATGTTACTTAGAATATATCATGTTTTAAGCCTCTTTTTTTTTATGTTTCTAAGTTGGGCTGAAATGTTGAAGCCCAACATATGTTATAATATTGCGAACGTACAAACGGGGAAAATAACGCTGGGTTTAATTAAAATATATGTGTTGGCATGTTTGGCACATGCCAACGACTTGTGAAATTTAAGTGGTATAAATTATTATACCCAAGAATAACGAATTTGGATAATGGGCCACAAAACATTTACATATAAAATTGAAAAGAGAAAAATATGTAAACTTAGAAAATACGATATGCTTAACCCGAGGTTGGATTGAGTTGTGATGTAAACCTGCCTGGAACCGACCGGCTGTCCAGTAATCACAACAATACCTATCCAATGTGGGTGGTTAAGCATTGAGCCCAATAAAGACCCGAGGTTAGACATGAGTCGTGGTGTAAACCTGCCCGGAACCGACCGGCTGTCTAGTTACCACAACAATATCTGTCTAATGTGAGTGGTTGGTGCTTTAATTAATAAATTAAGGATGAGTCAGGATTGATAGGGTTAAGTCAATTGAATTAATACTTAACCAAATTCAACATGTTAACTAAATTGGTGGGTAGGGTTAGGTTAATATGGACACTTAACCAATTTAATATGTTGACTAGGGGAGTGGGTAAGGTTAAGCAAATGTTTAACCATTCTAACATGATTAAACTGGACTAGAGAGTGAGGTTAAGTTAATTAGAACACTTAATCATAGAAACATGTTAGTGTGACAAGTGATTGAGGTTAAGTTAATTAAAACACTTAACCATAGACACATGTCAGTGAGACAAGTGATTGAGGTTAAGTTAATTAGAACACTTAACCATAGAAACATGTTAGTGAGATAAGTGATTATGGTTAAGTTAATTAGAACACTTAACCATAGAAACATGTTAGTGAGGAAAGTGATTGAGGTTAAGTTAATTAGAACACTTAACCATAGAAACATGTTAGTGAGATAAGTGATTGGGGTTAAGTTAATTAGAACACTTAACCATAGAAACATGTTAGTGAGACAAGTGATTGAGGTTAAGTAAAATTAGATCTCTTAACCATGATAACAAGTTGATTTGACAAGTGGGTTAGGATTAAGTAAGTTAGAAATACTTAACCAATATAACATGAATGATTAGAGTTAAGTAACAAGAGTACTTAACCAGTGTAATTTGACTTGTAGTAAAGTTAAACGTGAATGGACAACACTTAACCATTATAACCTGTTAATTAAACAAGTAGTAGGGTTAAGTTATATAAGGAGACACTTAACCGTTGTAACAGGTTAGTTAAATAGATGGTGAGGTTAGGTTAACACTAGGAGGCAACACTTAACCAGTATAATATGACAAAAGGGATGGGTTAAGTTAAATTGAATTGACTAATGACACTTAACCAACTTGATTAAGGAAAGAAACTAAGTAGTAAATCTTAGTAGAACACGAGAAGGAGCGTACGTCCGTCTGATTCTAGAAGGCTCCAACGAATTGGGTTACGAAGCCCGAGGCTTCGAGGGGACGTGAGGGTACTCTTGGTATCCCTCTGTGAGGCTGCAGATGATCCTCCTGGGCTCACAGAGGTTAAGGTCTGCGTTAGAAGAACCAAGGGTATGCCTTGGTTGCAAAATATGGCAACCTAAAGACTAGGATGGACCAACGTAATTCGGCGAGAAGACGGTAGCCCTGTGATAGCAACTCGTCGTCTACCTACCATGTTGAGTCAATCGAGATACGTGAAGCGGAAAGGCGGAGAACACCAAAAGACTATATACTTTCTATCTAGTTATGGTTGCGGATGGCCATAGGACAGTGGGGCATAGGGGGGCCTGCGCATAGTTATCATTTTTCAAGGATGGACTTTCATTAGTTGAGGGAGGGGTCGAGTGGGACCATAGCCACTAAAAAAAACAGACCTTAGCACCTGCTTCGGCGGATATCTGAAAGCTCCCGACCGAGTTCCGTATTTCTAGAGTAGCCCTGACACGGAACTCGGGCTGCACATTACAGGACATGTGCATCTAGACAAGCGATAACGATTCACGACACATATGTGGAAAAAGTCTAGGAACATATACACTCTAGGTAGTGTGTCCTAGACTAGAGGGCATCGTTCGGAAGATATCGTAAATCCTAGATTAGATCTAGGTCAGAAACAATAAATGTACGCCGGATGGCAACAAAAATTACAGGGATTGGGATCACGTTATCATTACTAGTTGGGACACTAGTTAGGTGGTGCAGAGATTAGTATGGGGTACGATAGTATATTCGGTTCGAGATAACATAACTTAGTTTAGGGTGCTTTCCCATTTCCAACATATACTTATCATGCTCTTTTTCTTATCCATAGACTGAATAGTCACTTGGCATACTCAGGCTTTATGTCTGATTCTACTTTTCTAGCGCCCCCCAAGTAGTTGAGGAGGGAATAGTTCATCTCAGGTTAGGTTGGACCGCTGCTCTTCCCAAGCTTAAAGATTCTTGGACAAAGTGCTTTGGACTCTCCTTTTCGCTGCTATGGCTGGCTTATGCTACATTGGGTAATATAAATGTATTTTTATGCTTCTTTATTTTGTAAGACAGATGATACTCTGATATTGGAAAACAATTGTTGTACAAACTATCTTATCAATAAAGTAAAGTTTTATTTTCCGCTGTTTAATTTCTGTCTGTCTTGTAATTTATCTGCATCTTTTACCCTAAATGCTCCACAGAACTTAGTGCATTCCCTTTGTGAGTGACACTAACGGATGTGGGGTGTTACAAAACCCCAAACCAATTGATATTAAACATAAGATTTAAACAGAGCTTACAACCTCTTATATTCAATAGAAATTCTTGTAATCAATGAATGCTATAAGTGGAATAATGATATAAACATCTTCCAAGTTCCTCAATGTAATAATGCGGAAAATCCGAGCTAATTTAAAATTTTTATTTTGGCAATTTTGATGAATTTTGAATATTTAAAATGAATTATTTTAAATAATAACGACAAGAAATGTATTTTGAATAGAATTATAAAATATATATTTATTTGAATCGTCGTTAGAATATAAATACTTACTTTTAATTATAAAAGGAATTGGAAATGGCGCGGTGGTTTGAAAATTCGATTTCAAAGTTCAAATGAATGTACATGATTCAAATAAACCGGATTTTGCGAAAAATAAATATTAGAATCTATTTGAAAATATCTTCCCAATGAATCCGAAAAATTGAAATTTCATAGCGGGAATAAAAAGTTACGTCCAGTTGAAAATTCATAATAGTCGCTATGGAATTTTGGCCCTTAAAAATGGAAATTTTGCAAACGACCTCCGTTTTCGATGAAACCACTTTTGTTGGATCCGGGATGCCGAGTTATTGCTAGATTCCAAAATTCATAATTTTTGGGGTTAATATCTGAGCACGGCGAAGGGAAATGTATTTCAGTCAATTTGAATCGACGAGAAATGGCTATTTTTCAAACGGTATCAGAATTTGACGAAATTAGTTTTGTTAGAACTGTATCGTCAATATGAAGCTAGAAAATATTTTTCGGGAATTTTTAGAGTCCGTATGTGGCCCCGAAAAATTGAAATGTGCGTTCAAATTCAATATATAGATTTATATTTTGATTTTGATGGAAACCAATCGAAACAGCCAAACTGGCTTATGAAACATATCCCATTGTGTTCGGAATGGGCTAATTAGCTAGGGGTGACAGTCGTTGGGCTTGATTCATAGATCGAATTTAAAAGTTACCTTTTTGAAAATTAAAATAATATAAAATAATATATATACACCGTTCAAACCTAATTCCCTTTCCACTTTTCAAACCATGGTCAACGGGGTTAAAACCCGCCGCCCTCTCTTTCAAATTGCTCAGCGATTTTTGCCCCCTTCTCCACGTCGACCACCGCGCTACCAGTCTAGTCAGCCAACCCCTTGCGTTGCCGCTCGCCCTGCCTTCTAACGATCCTCTCCACCCATCGCCCCTCCTTCTTCTAGCCTTAAATTGCCACGCCCGCCCATCGTGACCCCCAAATCGACCTCCTTCGGTCAGCCCACCGCCCTCTCAGCCTTGCCCCGCCCGCTGAAGTCCACCGCCCACCCACCTATGACGCCCTACAACGCCCGACACACTCCTCCCTCTTCTTTAATAAATCTGTGAGTGTTGCACTTCAGTTTTCATTTATCTTTTTTTATTCAATGTTTTAGATTATAAAACTTATGACTTACAGTTTATAAAATCATATGGGTTTTAAATATATAAATTTATGGTTTTAAACATATAAAGTTTTTATTTTTATTCATTTATATAACATATAAAATTTTGCATATATATATATATATATATATATATATATATTGGCATGATAAAAATCTGGTCTTTATATAGAAATAAGTGATTTTTAAACATGAAGTTTATATTTTATTAACATGAAGTTTATATTTTTGTTTACATAAAGTTTATATTTTTATATAATAAAGTTATGATTTTGATTATTATAAAGATATGATTTTTCATAATGAAAAAGATTAGATTTTCTTTAATAAAAATATTAGATTTTTATTAATTGATTATCGATATAAAAATTAGATTTTTACATATGGAGTAGCGGTAAAAAGATATGACCTTTCAAAATATGATTTTTATATTATATAGATAATAAAAATATGATTTTTATAATATAGGGATAATAAAAATATGATTATTATACTATAGGGATAATAAAAATATGATTTTTATATTATAGAAGGTATAAAAATATGATTTTTATATTATATAGATAATAAAAATATGATTTTTATACTATAGGGATAATAAAAATATGTTTTTTATAATATAAATAACGATATGAAAATATTATTTTTAGTTAGATAAAAATATAGATTTTATCGTATGTATGTAATAATATAAAGATTCGATTTATATATATACATATAGATTGGCGATAAAAATATAATTTTTACTTTGTAGGAATAATTATAAAAATGTGATTTTTATGAATACAAATACGATTTTTAAAATGTTTTCATTATGATAAAGATACGATCTTTATATAGAAATCTTTAAGGTAAAAATTCGATTTTTATTATATATGATGCGAAATAAAAATTCGATCTTTATATAAGAGGTAGAAATATAAAAATATAATTTTTATATAGAAATAAGTGTTGTAAAAATATATGAAGTAGAAATAAAAATATGATTTTTATTTATTGGATTGAAGTGATAAAAATATGATTTTTTATATATGAACAGCGTGGAAAAGACTACGTTTAATTTCGGGAAAATCCAAGCCATTCAGAAATGAAATGGAGGAGTGGATCCCAAAGGTGAGAACTCCTCACTTTATTTTATTTTATTTTCTAGTTAAAATATATACTAGGATGCAGATGGTGCTTAGCAGCACCCGACACCTGTCGTCCACAGACCATGGATGACATGTTTGTTTGATTGATGTTTTGTGAAAATTGATTGTGTGATGTGGAATGGAATAAAATATTTATAGTTAAAAATATAATTTTAACGTGTATATGAATAAAATAAATATTCATAAATAAATCGGACGATTTGTTTATGTACACTAATTTGACTGATATTGATTGGGACGATAAATTTTACACATCGCCCAACTACACAAATAAAACCTGTGTTTGATTGTTTGAAACCCCACACGGGTATTGGGATGATATATGACATACGCTAGTCCCAATAATTAGTTGTATGTTGATCAATTGATTGACAGACTGTTGTAAGCATTCAATATATATATTTGAAGCTTATGCAGTGTAGAATGAACTTTGGATGATGGTTGACTATGTTTGATTATTGTTGTATACATGTTGTAGAAATCCATATAATCACATTATATGGAAACTGACTGTGTCTGATTCCAGTCCAGAAAGAATGAATATTTTAAAATAATAAATATTTGAAATAATGAATATTTTAAAATAATATTCAGAAAAGAATCAAAATATGATTTTGATGTCCGATTTGGGATGGACACGAATATATTTAAATATATAAAGCTGTGTTGATTAGATTGACGCCATTTTGACGTGAACGATATTTATTTTGATTTTATTCATTTATATAATGAATATTGAAAAGAAATTGATTTCAAAATCTAATGTTTTGAAAATACTATCATATATATATCGATGATATGGAATATTCAATTTTGATTAGAAATTGAATATGAAGTTGAAATCGTTTTGAAAATGAATTTAAAATGATTTATAAAATACGTTTTGAAAGGTAATCGATGAAATATATATAATATATATTGTATATATATAATGGCCTGAATAGAACGCGTCGCGCTGCGGCAGTTAACGAATTTCGACCATTGACTTCGAATGGATATTACGGGAGATCCGACCATCGGATTCTCCTAAATCCGGAACCGTTGGGTTCGTATCGAAAAGAGCTTTCTAACGAATATTAGAAATTAGAAATCTAACGGTTGGATTTGGAATTATTTCCAAATCAATTTTGGAAAAGATCGCTATAAATGCAGTTAGATGGCCGTTTATGGAAATCGACTGTACCCGGCTTGATAAAATTATTAAAAATATCAATAATTAGTGTAAAATCATATGAAGTGATTCGAATAGAATTAGGATGAAAAATTCCATATTTGAAAAGATAAAAATAGATTTTTATCGAGATGAACCAGTTTTGTACTAGAATTATAATTCAATTATTTTTAAAATAAATAAATTGGTTTTGAAATGGTTTTAAAAATAACCAGAATTTCCAATATATAAATTGGAAATGGATTTGAATCGAAATTGCCTTCGGAATATTTCGATGTTGAATTTCGTGATTATATGGATATTGTTATGGAAATTTGAAAGATATATATATATATATATCATTATTTCCAATACGATATTTGTTGATTTCAGAATTTGATATTGAATATAAGCCGATTTATTTTCTATTCAGAGCCTTGTATTTAATATCAAATTGGATTTTGAGTTTGTCCTAAATGGTATCTTTAATAATACTGTTCTTGAACCCAATGGAGTTAAGAAAATTAGAAACTGACAGGTGATTAGTTAAGTTGAAATGTTTCACGGGTATTGATCTAATGTTGGTTTCGGCCTTCGGGGTTAACACTTAGGGAATTGTTCTCTTACTAATTCACGGTTAGAGACTGATGGAATGTGAATTGGGTTTATCATGAACTGTGTTTTAGCGACATTTGTTCTTTAACCCGATTTGTAGTGAAATGGGATTTGGAATTTATAAATCTTTTGTTAAAATTTAAAGGATATTTTCCGAAGTAAAGTTTTCTAATTTAACATATTAAATTGGAATTGAATGGAATTCGATTTGGTAATAATCAAAGTAAGCTCCTGTAGAGGAAGACAGTTAATATATATGGAATTTAAAAGGCCTTATCGTTATTCCATTTATATTATCATTTGGATATGGAAGTTTATATCAATTACATATATCGATTTGTTTTCCATGAAGATTCCATTGTTAATGGGATGAGATTTTGGGTTGTCGCGAATGGTATCTTTAATAATACTGTTCTTAGACCCAACGGAGTTAAGGAAATCAAAAACTAACTAGAGATTAGTTAAGTTGAATGGTTTCTTGGTCACTGATCTGATGTTGGTTTCAGCCTTCGGGGTTAATACTTAGGGGATTGTTCACTTGCTAATTTACGGCTAAAGGCTAATGGAATGGAATGTGATTTTGGGTTTATCTTGAACCGTGTTTTAAATGACATTGGTTCTTTAACCCAGTTAAAGGCAGGATATGATTTCCCAAGTTAACCAATCGTTAATATTGATTTTTGGGAAGATTAAAACCAAGTGGATTTTTAATGCATCTTTAATTTGGTTGATTTGGTATCTAAAGGAAGATTAAAGAATAAATTTAAAGAATTTATCTTTGATAAAATTAATGGGAACCTCTCCCAAAGTATATGAATATTTGGATGAAGAAATATTCTGGATTGGAATGAGGCGTATGTTATGTGTTTATTGCACTTGTTTATTATATACGCGAGTTATTCAGAAAGGCTGGGTTTATCCCATTCTGAATAACTGATTCGACGATGTGTCGAGGATGAAGACGGTGGTTGAAGACCGGAGGTTTTCACATCGTTTGGATGATTACTGATGTCTTGATTGGGCTGTGGACCCAAGGCAAGGTAATAAGTGGTGATCTTCTAGACGTACTTGGAGATCAACGGATATGCGAGGGCCTTTCCCCTGTATTGTACATATGGGGATGAATAAGGTGCCTCTGGTTTCTTTCAGACCTAGAACGAACTTGTAAATGGATGTGTGTCTGACATCGGATTTCATTCTGTGCGATTGATTGACGCGTGAATTGCCTGTGTGGCATGCTGAGATGCAAATGATCCAGGCTTCTGTTGAAAAGCAGAGTCTGGTGGTTGATGATCAAAGCACGGCCTTTGTGGCATAGCTTTGTGTAGCGTTAAGTTGCGAGCCTCACACCCCGGTGTGAACCAGAAATGGGAGAGAACATCAGGGAGGGCATGCGTTTCTTTCTAGTTAGGGGTGGTGTCAGCGTTTTGCACGCCCTGACATTTTACTTATGTGGATGATGGATACCGAGGTGCCTCAGTTATATCGGTCGATCAGGGGCCGATGGAGTCATTTGGCACATTTTCGCCCCATAGGACGGGGAAACGTAGTGTTTAGGCATTTTAATCCACATCGAATGGACCGACCCTGACGATCCAAGGGACGATGCGTTCTGTTCCTGAGGCTCGGGCTAGAGAGTCTCGAAGCGGTAAGGACGATCCCTTGTCTTGGTTCACAGATAGAAATCCAACTTCCAATACGTGACATTAGCGGTTTTGATTGTATAGCCTATTATTGGCAACATGATATATGGTACCCATGTCGTCTATGATTGATACTTATGATTGAAATTATTTTGACACTATGCACTTATAGTAATAGTAAAATATGAAATTTCACGTATCAAGCATTATTTGGCTATTATAAGGTAAAACCCTATCCTCCGGCTTGCGTTGCATTATGTGATGGGACCTAGGCCTTATAATAGCTTCATTGTTCTTTATTTAGCATTGTGCTGTTGTTTTATGCACTGGTATTCTAGGGAGGAAATCCGTTCCGTGTTATATGGAATGGTCCCTGGATTTACCTAACTTTAAAATAAAGATTAATAACTGTTTTAGTTCTCACACCGGTCAGATGAATGACCTGGAGATTATTGTTTTAACCTAAACTCTGGGTGCCCCTATTTTCCACACGGGTAGATAATACTTTTGGTTTTGTAGATTTATATTCACAGGATCCTAGTTGACAACTGGAATGATATTCGGAAAGCTCTGTATCCATATATTCTTTTCAGTTGTGTTTTGTATTATTTTCCGCTGCATTGTAACTTGTAAACCTCTGATATTTAGTAAATGTGTAATATTTATTCATACTCTGGTATATTCTTGTATTCTGATGGAATTATTGTAAAAAGCAATGAAATGTTCTTCTGTTCGTATTCTGATTCGTCTTGTTCTTAAAGTCAATTCGGTCTTTCCTTCACGGGGAAGTTCGGGTCGTCTCAATTTGGTATCAGAGCTTTGGTTTACAGAGCTCGGAGGACAAGACCCGTTAGAACCAAACGAAAGAATTCATCAGAGATTGGATTAGTAATATCCAATGGGAATGACTCGTTAGAGATAGGATCAGTAGTATCCTAGAATGAGTCGAAAGAGTATTTTTTAAAATGAAAACAAATTTTGGTTGGAAAATTTAAACTTTATTATTCGTATTTGGATATTTATTTTAAATTGATTTGGACAATCAAGTATATAAAGATTTTGTGTATACATCTGATCCACGGGAATTCAAAGTTTTAATATACTGGATAGATATAGAATCACACTCTAGTCGCTCGGAGATGGTTTTGTGTAACGACCCAGAAAATCTGAACCAATTAATTTTTTTTAAATTGGCTAAAATAATGGATTTTAAATATTTAAAATAAATATTTTAAATAATTGAGATGAAAAGTGAGTTTGAATCGACAATTGAAAACGAATATATTTAATTATAACTATAAACAAGGCCTGAAATGGCGCTGCAGTTTCAAAAATTGAATTCAAACTTTGTCGGACTGTACCGGGTGCAAAACAAAACGGATTTTAGTGAAACCAAAAATATTTAAATCTGTTAGTGAATACCTTTCTAACAAATCCGAAAAATTGAATTTTCATAGCGGAAAGCAAAAGTTATGGGCGAATGAATTTTCAGAACGGTCGCTATGGAATTTATATAGCCCGTGAAATTGGCCATTTTGCATACGACCTCGGAATTCGACGAAACCACTTTTGTTGGATCCGGGATGTGAAGTTATCGCTAGGTTTTAAATTTCATAATTTTTAAAGCTAGTATGTGAGCGTGGTAAAGGAAAATGTGTTTTGGTCAATTTTAGTTAAATTGGATCGACTAAAAATGGGCCTTTTTGCAAACGGTCTCAGAATTCGACGAAACTAGTTTTGTTGGGACCGTATCATCAAAACATAGCTAGATTTATTTTTCTGGAATTTTTCGAATCAGTTTGTGGCCCTGGCAAATTGAAATGTGCGTTCAAATCAAATATTGAATGTTATATATTTTAAATTGAATGAAAACTGACTGAAACAGTCGAATGGGCCTTTGAAACATATCCCATTGTTTGGGATGGGGGTAAAATGCTAGCGACGACGTTCGTTGGGTTTGATTTGGGGTTAGTATCAATAAACAAGTATGTTACCATTAAATAATATTAAAATATTTAAATAAATATTAAATAAACCCCATCCTCCCTCAAAAACCCTAGCCGCCGCTCTCTATCAAAACCGACGCCAGGAATCGCTCCGAATCAAGCCGCACCGATCTCCCTCTCTACTTTACAAAAATCAAAATCCAAACTACCTAATCGAAGGGCTAAACGCCCTCTATAATCTGAACGGGGGTGATGGTTTCTAGTAGAGTGTGCTGCGTGGAATTGGAGCTGGAAGGGCCGACGCTTGGACCTGTTTTGCACCACCGTGGGGAGCTCGAGTTCTATAACATGGGGGTGTGTGGGTAGGCGACGCGAAGGGGAACAATATGGTGGAGGTTGATCGACGTACGGTGGTCCTCTGGCGATGAAAGGCAAAACCCTAGTTTTGAAAAGGGGGAAATCGACATCGGCAGTAGATTTTAAATAGGGGAAAAGGTAGCATTTTTTAACGCTATAAATTCAATTAATTACGTTTTTAAATTGTTTGATGTTTGAAATTACATATCTTTATGCTATGTTGACGAAATTTAGTGAAACAAGAGACAGTGGACTCGTGTGGACGCCTTCTACATTCTAGAAGAGACCGCATATTTTTCTGGGCCTTCTGCTATTTTTGGTGGAGTGGAATCCAATGTGAGATTTCTGATTTAAAAACAATATGGAAAACGACGATGTATAAATTATATAGTCGATGTATGAGTTATATAAGCGTTGTACACCTCTTGTATAAGCGTTGTATAAGTTGTATGTTCGATGTATAAGTTATATATGCATTGTAAAAAGAATTATATATGTGTTGAAGTAAAAATGAATTTCTATATATAAATATATATATATATATATATATATATATATATATATATATATATACGCCCCTCGTCCACAAACCATGGACGATATTTATTGATTGTGATTGGTGTGAAAATTGATTGATAGCGAATGGTTGTTTGGGATTGTTTGTGGTTGATATTGATTGATTGTGGTTGAAAAATACCCGTTTGTGGTTGAGAAATATTTGGTTGAAACCACATAGGATTAGTTTGTGGAAATGTAATAAATATATACATGCCACCTGCGTGCGAACTAGATGCATGATCCCCATTGTCAAAAACCGTGAGGTTTTAAGGTAGAGCGAGGAGCCGTACTAGGGACGGTCCCGGTTTTAACTACCCTGCCGTTATACTGCCGAAATTTTGAATAATATTCATGTGTTTGAATTATTTTCATTTGCTAAAACTATATTTATTCGTTGAATAGAAAACCTTCATGTGCTGAATCGATATTCATTCGTTGATTAGAAATTCATGTGTTGAATGGTATTCGCGTTTTAAATATAAAAATCACATTTTTATCTATATATAGAAACTATAGAAAACCTTCATGTGTTGAATCGATATTCATTCGTTGATTAGAAATTCATGTGTTGAATGGTATTCGCGTTTTAAATATAAAAATCACATTTTTATCTATATATAGAAACTATAGAAAACCTTCATGTGTTGAATCGATATTCATTCGTTGATTAGAAATTCATGTGTTGAATGGTATTCGTGTTTTAAATATAAAAATCACATTTTTATCTATATATAGAAACTATAGAAAACCTTCATGTGTTGAATCGACATTCATTCGTTGATTAGAAATTCATGTGTTGAATGGTATTCATATTTTGAAATAAATTGTTTCATAATAAAAATCACCTTTTATCAACTATATGGAATATGAAAAATAATCTCGTTTTGAAAGAAATTGTTTTATAAGAAAAATCCTATTTTTATCACCTATATAAACTATATAGAATAATAGTGTTTTGAAATGAATTGTTTTACAATAAAAATCTCATTTTTATTATATACATGAATCATTGAAATGTGAAGTGTTAAAAATAGCCACTCGTTCAAATAAACATATATGAGTTGAAATATTCATTAATTAGCTAATGATATGATTTTTGCCTATACATGCAACATTAGAATGAATGGTGTTTTTAAACCAAATGGAAATCAAATATGAAGTTGAATAGAAAATGATAAGTGATAAGAACTATATATATGTACATGCATATTTATTGAACAGGTTATAGCGAAGGGGCTAGAGAAGAGGAATAAAATTTTGTGCCCGACAAATAGGTACACGTTTACTGTTTTGTTTGGGTGATGATTTTATGAGCCTGTTGGCTAGCCGCTTGGCTTTTCTTTTTCTTTTCGACATGAGATGCCCGTGTGGCTATTTGGGAATTTTCCCAGCCCCTCCCGTACAAAGGAGGTTATGGCGAAATTTTCCAAAATTTAAAGGCGTTAGTGAAATATTTGAAGTGAAAACAATATTGAAATTGTTGAATGAACTATATTTATATAAATATATAAATATAAATAAAATTAAAACGAAACGTGGCCGTGCAGTTCGTGTTTTGAAACCGTGATTTCAAACAACTAGTGAGGGAAATCCGACCATTGGATTTTCCCGAAACCGCAACCGTTGGGTTCGCCTTGGAAATATCTTTCCAACGGCATTAACTTTGTAAAAATCCAACGGTTGGATTGTCTGGAATGTTTAATTCAAATCTGAAGAAAAACAGCGCCAGAAACGATTATATGTATATATATAAATATAATTATATTTAATCGAATAACGACGCTGCAGTTCGTAATTTGAAATCGAAACTTCAAACGATTATACCGGGAGATTCGACCGTCGGATTTTCCCGAAACTAGAACCGTTGGATTCGTTTTGAAAAGACCTTTCTAATGATGTAAATTGCGTGAAGATCCAAAGGTTAGATTTTCAGATATGTGTAAATCAAATCTGAAGGAAAATAGCGCCACGGCCGCGTTATGGCCCGAAGCGTCGTTTTGAATAAATTGGCTATTTTAAAATAAATAAAAATAGCGATAAATCGTTATAAAATATCATAAACGATATGGAATGGAAATAAACTGAATTTGCTCGATTTATGTGGTATTTGATGGTTGAATGTGTTTGGTGTGAAAATTTCATTAAAGAACAAAATTGGTGTTGTCGAATGATTTAACCATTGAAATAAATTGATTTGAAATTCTAAATATACGTGAATTATTTGAAAAGGCTGAGTTAATTCTCATTTCAAATAATTGACCGACAATTGAAATTCGAAGATGAAGACGGTGGTCGAAGACCGGAGATCTTCGCCTCGTTTGGATGGTAACCGAGGTCCTGATTGGGGTGCATCCCGAAATATGGATAATGAGTGGTGATCGTCCAAACGTATGTGGTGATCGATGGGTTTGCGAGGTATTTAGTGCCTTCGGTTTCGTTCAGACCCAGAACGGACTTGTAAATGGACTGTGTGTCTGACATTGGATTTTATTCCGTGTTGATTGATCTCTATTAAATATACATCTGTTTGGCGGCGGAGAATTTATTCTTTTGCTTAACGCCCTTCTCTGAGACGCACAAGCTCAGAGGTTGTATATCGATGGACATCAGTCGCATGGCATGAATTGCCTGTGTGGCATGCTAAGATGCAGTGATCTGGGCTTCTGTTGAAAAGCAAAGTCTTGTGGTGATGATCAAAGCACCGCCTGTGTGGCGTAGCTTTGTGTATAACGTAAATTCGCGAGCTTCACGCCCCGGTATGAACCAGAAACGGGAGAAGAACCTCAGGGAGGGCATGCGTTTCTTTCTAGCTAGGGTGGTGTCAGTGACCTACCAGCCCTGACATTTATATACTTTTCACCTATGCGGTTGTTGCTGTTGCGAGGCGCCTCGGTATGATCGGACGATCCGGGTCTGATGGAGTCATTCGTTGGCTCGTTTACGTCCCAAAGGGCGGGGAAACGTATTGTTCAGGCATTTTAATCCACATCGGTGGACCGGCCCTGACGATCCAAAGGCTTGACCGAGTACTTGCCTGTGGCTCGGGCTAGAGAGTCACGAATTCGGTAAGGACTATCTTTTGCATTGGTTCATGACGGAAATCCAATTTCCAAATACGTGATCGTGCGGTTTCGATTGTATATATATATTTGGCGACATAGTGGCATGGGACGCTCATGTCGTCTATGATTGATAGTTATGATGTGAAATTGTTTTCAAAACATATAAACACTAGCAATAATATCAAATGCCTTTTTTTATTCGTATCAAGCATATTTTGGCCGTTATAAGTTAAAAACTCTATCCTCCGGTTTGCGTTGCATTGTGTGATGGGAACTGTAATAACCTGGAAAATCTGGGTCAGTTTAAAATTTTTATTTTGGCCATTTTAGTGAATTTTGAATATTTAAAATAGATTATTTTTAATAAAATCGATGAGAAATTTATTTTGAATATATTTAGAACGTATATATTATATAGGTCGTCGTTAGAATATATATAATTATATATAATTATAAATAGAATTGAAAATGGCGCGGTAGTTCAATAATTCGATTTCAAACTTCAATTGAATGTACCGGGTGCAAAACAATCCGGATTTTAGTGAAACCAAAAACATTAGGATCTAATCGATAATATCTTTCCAACGAACCCGAAAAATCAAAATTTCATAGCGGGAATCAAAAGATATTTCCAGTTAAAAATTCTGAATAGTCGCTATGGAATTCAGGCCCTTAAAAATGGACATTTTGCAAACGACCTCGGATTTCGACGAAACCACTTTTGTTGGGTCCGTGATGTAAAGTTATTGCTTGGTTTCAAATTTCATAAATTTTCGAATCAATATGTGAGAGTGGCATAGGAAAACGCGTTTGACCAGTTTTAGTTGATTTTAATCGACTGGAAATTGGCCATTTTTCCAACGGTCTCAGAATTCGATGAAACTAGTTTTTTTAGGACTGTATCGTCAATACGAAGCTAGAAAATATTTTTCGAGAATTTTTGGAGACAGTATGTGACCCCGGTAATTTGAAATGTACGTTTAAAATTCAATATAGTGATTTAAATGTAACTTCAACGGAAACTGATTCAAACGATCGAATCAACCTACGAAACATGTCCCATTGTGTTCGGAACGGGGGTGAAACCCTATGGACGATAAGTGGTGGGCCTCGTTTTGAGGTCGAAAATAAAAGTTGCTTTTTGCGGTGAAAAAATTAAATAAATAAAATAAAATATAAAACCTTCTTTTTGCATATACACCCCCACTCTTTCAGTTCATTTCAGAAGGAATAAAAAAAGAAGAAGAAGAAGATCGCGCTAGGCGATCGACGCACCCCCCTCAAGCGCCGGCGCCGCGACGCACCCCCCTCCCTTCTTCTTCCTCCTCCTCCCCTTCTCTTCCTCGACTGCGACGCCCGAACCCCCCTCCCTTCGCCTGCGGCCTCGAGCCCCCCCTACCCTGCTGCGCCCTAGCCTGAAACCCCTTCCCCTTACTTCCTCCACCCCCGCGCCCCCCACCATCCTCCTCCGACGCAGGAAGACCCCCCCCCCCCCCCCCCGCTGGAAGTTTAATTTTTTATTTTATTTATTTGCTTTATTTTCTTTATTGTTTATTATTTAATTTACATTCCTATGATAAACCTGCAAATTCAAGTCATAGGAAAATATGGTTTTTACTTGAAAGTTTTGATTTTCTTTTCAGTTTTATTTTTCATTTGCTTATGATTAGAAAAAAATTTGATTTTTAAATATAGGAAGTGACTGTAAAGATAGGATTTTTATGTTATAAAAATATGATTTTTACAAAGGCAAAAGATTAGATTTTTATAGTTGAAAAGACGATATTTTTATATTATAGAAAGGCTAAAAATATATTTTTTATATAGTATAGATAATAAAAATTCGATCTTTATTGTGAAAGAGATTTAAAAATATGATTTTTATATTTTTAAACTAATAAAAATATGATTTTTATATTTGTAAAGTATTAAAAATATAATCTTTACTATATAGAAGATGTAAAAATATGATTTTTGGTTAGGTAGAGAATTAAAATATAATTTTTACATGATAGGAATATTAAAAATATCATCTTTATATGTGTAGAAAAATAAAAATGTGATTTTTATAATGATAAATTTGAAAAGATGAAATCTTTAAATTTGAAAAGGCGAAGTCTATATTTTTATAAAGGCGAAATATTTATAGTTGAAAAGGCAAGACCTTTATATAGAGAATAACAAAATAGAATTTTTATCTAAATAGCGAAATAAAAATTCGATTTTTATATAGTGAACGTCAAAGTAAAAATTCGATTTTTATATATTGAATAGCGTAGTAAAAATTCGATTTTTACATATGTAGTGGCTACAGCAACGAAGATTGCAAAAATGCGATAACGAAGAAGATTTCTATCAAAGAAGAGTCAAGATGATTGGATAGCTATCGGTGAGAATTTCTCACCTTTCAATTTCATTTTCTAGTTATATATATATACTAGGATGCAGACGGTGCTTAGTAGCACCCGACACAACCGTCCATAGACAATGGACTTGTTTGTTTGATTGCAAAATTTAGTTAGATTATTTGATTGAAATTTGAATGGTTTGGTGAAATGAAATTGATACGATTGATGTGTGAATGGCGTGGGCCTTCACTAGACCGGGGATAAGGCTAGGCCTTATCCCGTTTCTAGTATCGTGCCGTTATGCCGCCGAAATTTTCTAAAATAAGTTAGAAAAATAAAAATATCATTTTATTTAAAGAATGAACTGAATAGAAATTCATATGTTAGAATAAAATATTTTATCGTTAAAAATATAATTTTTAACGTGAATATGAATATAGTGAATGTGAATAAATAAATATTCATTTACAAACCGGACGGTTTGTTTATGTACACCTATTTGAATGACATTGATTGGGTCGATAAATTTTACACATCGCCCAACTGCACAAATAAAATCTGTGTTTGTTGATTGGAAACCCCACACGGGTGTTGGGATGAAATTTGAAGTTCACTCATCCTGATTGATTAAATATGTCGATCGATTGATTGACAGGCTGTTATAAGCGTTAAATATCTATATTTGATGCTTATACAGTGTAGTGCACTTTGGTTGATGGTTGATTATTTTTCAATGCTATTGTATATGTGTGATGTATGAAAATCCATATAATTGACGTTATATGGTGATTGATTGGGCCTCATTCCAATTTAGAAAATAAAGAATATTATAAAATAAAGGTTCATGTGTTGACTGTACTCATCCGTTGAGATTAGTCATGTGTTGAACGAGATATTTTAATAATAAAATTTACATCTTTATCAATATAAAATAAAGGTTCATGTGTTGACTGTACTCATCCATTGAGATTAGTCATGTGTTGAACGAGATATTTTAATAATAAAAATTACATCTTTATCAATATAAAATAAAGGTTCATGTGTTGACTGTACTCATCCGTTGAGATTAGTCATGTGTTGAACGAAATATTTGAAATAGAATATTTGAAAATAGAAATACATTAAGCCGTGTTGATTAGATTGACGCCATTTTGACGTGAACGATATTTATATCGATTTTATTCATTTCGAAATGAATTGATTTGAAAACGATTTCGAAATGAATTGAATTGAAAACGATTTCGAAATGAATTGAATTGAAAACGATTTCGAAATGAATTGAATTGAAAACAATTTCGAAATGAATTGAATTGAAAACAATTTCGAAATGAATTGAATTGAAAACGATTTCGAAATGAATTGAAAACAATTTGAAATGAATTGAATATAAAAACGAATTTAATTTGATTTCAATAAAAACGAATTAAATTTGATTTGAATAGAAAACGAATTTGAATCGAGTAGAAAACCAGTTTGAAATGAATTGAATAGAAAACCAATTTGAATTGAATCGAATAGAAAACCAATTTGAAATGAATTGAATTGGAAACCAATTTGAATTGAATCGAATAGAAAACCAATTTGAATTGAATCGAATATACAACCAATTTGAATTGAATCGAATAGAAAACGACTTCGAAATTGTTTTTGAAACGAATTCAAAACTATTTATAAAATTCGTTTTAAATAAAAATCGACGAAATATATATTATATATATAATATAATGGCCTGAATAGAACGCGCCGCGCCGCAGCAGTTCGTGAATTTCGACCATTTATTTCAAACG
Source organism: Allium sativum (assembly GCA_030737875.1). Classification (NCBI taxonomy): domain Eukaryota; kingdom Viridiplantae; phylum Streptophyta; class Magnoliopsida; order Asparagales; family Amaryllidaceae; genus Allium; species Allium sativum. Next base: position 42,711,535 of record CM060916.1, read on the forward strand.
GACATTACGGGAGATCCGACCGTCGGATTCTCCTAAAACCAGAACCGTTGGGTTCGTATCGAAAAGAGCTTTCTAACGAATATTTGAAATCTAACGGTTGGATTTGGAGATACGTCCAAATCAAATTCAGAAAAGGTCGATGTAAGTGCAGTTCGATGGCCATTGTTGGAAATCGACTGTACGGGCCTTGATAAAATTATTAAAAATATCAATAATTTGTATAAAATCATAAGAAATGATTTGGGAAAAATTGGGATGAAAAACTCCATATTTGAAAAGATAAATATAGATTTTTATCGAAATGAACTAGTTTGAACTCAATTTAAAACCCGGGTTTTTATTTTTAAATAAATAAATTAGATTTAAAAAGGGGTTTTAAATAATCGGAATTTCTAACATATAACGATTGGATTTGAAATGGGTTTATCGTGAACTGTGTTTTAAATAACACTAGTTCTTTAACCCGATAACAAATAGAATGTGATTTTGGTTTGTCGTGAACTGTGTTTTAAATAACACCTAGTTCTTTAACCCAGTAAAAGGAGTTTTAACGAATCTGCAATTAGATTGAAATATGAATTGATAATCTAAATTATCAAATTTAGAAAATGAGTGAGAATGGAGTATTACTAGTTTTGCTCCAAAGCGATAGATAAATCTTTAATTAGATTTGAACGTGAAATGGTAATTAATTTTTCCAATAACACCGTGGTGTTAGATATGGAGTATTACCAGTTTTGCTTCATGGGATGAATAGGTTGGGATTGGGAAATAAAATGAATAATTACTTCGGTGTGGTTCGCTAATCTCGACTAGTTCAGAAAACCATAATTTGGTTTGAAATGACATCCAAAGGAAGATTAAAAGATAAATTTTAAAGAATTTGTCTTGGATAAAATTAATGGGAACCTTTCCCTATGAATATTCTGAATTGGAATGAGGCGTATGTTGAGTTTGTGTAACATTTTTTTTTAATATACGCGGGTCGTTCGGAAAGTCCGGGTTTATACCCATTCTGAATGATCGATTCGACGATAAGTCAAAGATGAAGACGGTGGTCGAAGACCGGAAGTCTTCACATCGTTTGGATAATTACTGGCGATCCTGATTGGGCTGTACACCCAAGAGGATGGAAATAGTTGGTGGTCGTCCAGACGTACCTGGAGATGGATGGATACGCGAGGAAAGTGCCTCCGGTTTCGTTCAGACCCAGAACGGACTTGTAAATGGATTGTGTGTCTGACATTGGATTTTATTCTGTATTGATTGATTTCTGTTAAATATACATCTGTTTGGCGGCGGAGAATTTATTCTTTTGCTTAACGCCCTTCTCTGAGACGTATGAGCTCAGAGGTTGTATATCGATGGACATCAGTCGCATGACATGAATTGCCTGTGTGGCACGCTAAGATGCAATGATCAAGGCTTTTGTTGAAAAGCAAAGTCTTGTGGTTGATGATCAAAGCACGCCTACGTGGCAGCTTTGTGTATAACGTGAATACGCGAGCCTCACACCTCGGTATGAGTTAAAAATGGGATACGGACTGCAGGGAGAGCACGACGTTTCTTTCTAGCTTTGGTGGTGTCAGTGACTTACCAGCCCTGACATATATATACTTTTCACCTTTGTGGTTGTTGGATGAGGCGCCTCGATTATAGGTCTGTAAGGACCGGGAAACGTGTGTTCAGGCATAACTAATCCTCTAACGTAAGTGAGGACCGGCCCTGAAGCATCTAGGGGTTGCCCAGAGTGCGTAGCCCTGGGACATTTGCTACAGTGTCTCGAACGCGGAGAGGAGCTTGCCCCTTGCCTCGACTCATGACGGAAATCCAATTTCCAATACGTGTATTGCGGCTTTATTTGTAGAGCCTAGTATGGCGACATAGTAGCATGGGATACTATGCCGTCTATGATTTATATTTATGATTGGAATTGTTTTGACACTATACACTTATTATAGTATCAAATGATTTGTTTTAAACGTACCAAGCATGTTTGGCTATTATAAGGGAAAACCCTATCCTCCGGCTTGCGTTGCATTGTGTGATGGGACCTGGGTCTTATAATAGCTTCATTTTTCGAAAAAGCATTGCGTTGTTTATTCTATGCACTGGTATTCTTGGGAGGAAACCCGTTCCGTGTTATACGGCGTGGTCCCTTGAATTACTCTCTTTTAAAATTGAATTAAATAACTGTTTTAGTTCTCACACCAGTCACATGACTGACCTGGAGTTTATTGTTTTAACCTAAACTCTGGGTGCCCCTATTTTCCGCACGGGCAGCTAGTAGTTTTATAATGGCTTATAATGGCTTCATTTTATAAACTCTGGGTGCCCCTATTTTCCGCACGGGGAAGTAACGGGTTCTTACAGGAACTGAGTCTTATAATGGCTTCATTTTATAAAAAGCATGGCGATGTTTTAAAAAAATGATTTGTTTTTAAAGCACTGGCAATCCAATGGAGTAAACCCGTTCCATGAAAGTGGCGTGGTCCTGTGATTAGCCAAATTATATATGTGTTGAGTAGATTTGTAACGACCCGGATTTTCAGCGGCTTTGGTTATCGACATAAGCACGATGTCGATAACCAAAACTTCAAAAAATCCTGGTAATTAGTGAAAGAATTTAGAGGGTGAGAAAAGATAAGATAGAAACTTAGAATAGAAGAAGAAGAAGAACACAACATCAGAGTAACACGAATCTCACAGCGGAACGAATAACATATAACAGATAACATATCTTGGAAGTAAAAGATTTATATGTATATAATAACATTATCAGAGTACATCACTTACAACACAGCGGAAATAACTATAGCTATATGATCCTGAAGCCTCCTGCTCCAGCTCTTCCAGTATATCTGTAAATCCCGACTACTTGACTGCCCATACAAATTTAGGCACCCAAGAGTTTAGGGGAAACAACAAAATAAACTCCGGGTCAGTCATGGGACTGGTATGAGTAAAACAGTTTAAAAACAGTTGAACAAGTAAATGATATCTCATAAGACCACGCTGCATAACGGAACGGGTTTTCCCTTATGAGAATCCAAAATATCTTTATATCAAAAACCTTTTGATATTATAATAATGTCTATCAACCACAGTATATATATAATCATCTAGCAGAAACGCTTTCATCTCACGTTCTACATATATAGTATACAATCAAAACCGCAAGCACGTATTGGGTAATGGATTTCCAACTATGACAAGATATGGATCCACCTTTCGCTCGTGTACCTCTAGAGAGGAATACACTGGGTTCAACAAGAACATCTTGCAACCCGGCCACACATGACCGACCACTCATTTCGCTTGAGTGTATCGAATGTATATCACCAACAGTTGGGATCAGCAACCGTTTCCCGAATGGGATAGCATCAACAATAGATTTTTAGAAGTAAATGAAACTCTAGATCAGGTGATTATACACCCTACTTCGGTGCGACCGACTTAGCCATGCTGCCTGCCCGATTTCTGTCATTTACCGGATGATGAGGCTAGAAGCTACGCTTTAACATCTCATCAGATTCACTTTGAATGCCACATTGTCAAATCCATCAAATCACCGATTGACGTCCTCAACCATACATTACGCGTTAGCTAAAAGAAGTTTCCTTCTCCGCTTCCACTCTTGGTACGGTTGGAGAAATCAATGTACGTGATCGTCTGGAAATACTCTGTCAGACATCTGTCCATACAAGTCATCCAGGAACAGGATGAACCGAAGGCACTATTCTGTATTCAGGATAGCCCTTGCATAACTCCGTCTTCAATTTCCCTTGGCATATATGATTCGCAATGCTTATGCCAATACAGAGTGGTTCTTTGGATAATAATCCAACCGGTCTCTCCATATTAACAACGTTAAAATGGTCAAAACTTCGATAGTCTGTGATTTAACTATCGAATAAAAATAGGTGTGCAAACAATGATATTATTTCCAAATGGAAATTATATCGATCAAACATCATTTAACATTCATCTCTTTATTTCATAAATCTACTTATCTCCTGTTTCCCTATATTCAATATTTCTTATTTTCTAAATTTGGAAAATATACGTCATTAACAATGGAAAACATTTCCATTTCTTGTTTTCTTTATTAGAAAACATTTCTGGTTTCTTATTTGGAAAACATTTCCAAAGCTTCTTCATTGGACTTAGACAGTTGTTTAAACAAACATCGCTATGCCAACTCAAACCATTTCCTTTACTGCCGAACCTTAACTATTCCTTAGCTAAAAACAAAGCCAATCAAGTTGGGGTAGAACTACCTCTCAGACCTTAACTGAACAACATTTCTAACTTTGAAATTAGCAAAGTTCACTTTATATTTCTTAACTAACTTCATTACTTAACTCTCGTTCGAATAAATCTCTGTTCGATTTATTCTATTTGATTTACTCTATTTGATTTACTCTATTCACTTAACCCCTTTCGAATAAACTATATTCGATTTACTAACTTTATTCGAATAAACTATATTCTATTAACTCCTTTTACTTTAACTCGAATCGATTAAACTAACATCGATTAACTCCTTTGCTTTAACTCCAATCGATTAACTAACATCGATTAACTCCTTTTCTTCTAACACTAATCGATTAACTAACATCGATTAACTCCTTTTAACTTTAACTCTAATCGATTAAACTAACATCGATTAACTCCTTTGCTTTAACTCCAATCGATTAACTAACATCGATTAACTCCTTTTCTTCTAACACTAATCGATTAACTAACATCGATTAACTCCTTTTAACTTTATCACTAATCGATTAACTAACATCGATTAACTTCTTTTAACTTTATCACTAATCGATTAACTAACATCGATTAACTCATTTTATTTTAACACTAATCGATTAACTAACATCGATTAACTTCTTTTAACTTTAACACTGATCGATTAACTAACATCAATTGACTTCTTTTAACTTTAACACTAATCGATTAACTAACATTGATTGACTTCTTTTAACTTTAACACTAATCGATTAACTAACATCGATTAACTTCTTTTAACTTTAACACTAATCGATTAACTAACATCGATTAACTCATTTTATTTCTATTCGAATAACTATATTCGATTAACTCATTTTCTTCTATTCGAATAACTATATTCGATTAACTCATTTTACTTTAATTCTAATCGTTTAAACTAACATCGATTAGCTCCTTTGCTTTAGCTCTAATCGACTAAACTAACATTGATAAAGATTTACTTTTAGTAACAGTTCTTCACTTTACAAATGATTTCCCTTTTATAAAACTCTATTCGTTTTAAAAACATTTTTCCCTTTTTATTTTCTTTCGAAATATTTCCTTTTATAAAATTTGTTGATTTTATAAAATCCCTTTATTTCAATATACATTGAAATAATTCTTTTTACATCCCAGGGTCTTTTATGATATTTAAAATATCGAATAAAAATGATCAACATCATTCCAACACCCATAATCCATAACAGATTATACAACACATCATATATCACAATATATGAAAAACAGTAAAATAAATGTTGAGGAATCCAGTTGGATTCCTCCAACCTGTTTCCCTGCATCACAGATGCTAAACAATATCGATAACTTCACTTTCAGTTCTATATGATATATTATGTTAAACAGAATCGATGTAGAAAATTTAACTAACTGACTAGCAGTTCAATCAAACAGTCAACATACAGTATCAGCCAATATCTAACAGTTCTAAAAATATAACATGAAATTATAAACTGTTCAGAATTAGTGAGATTTACTCACTTTGGCAGTTCATCGTTAAAGAACGATACACTGTTGTTAGATTTGAATCAAACAATTTAATTCGCCATAAATGGTAACGAGCTCGGATTCACTCCCAGTCAGCTCCATGGTGTAGCCACCGTCCATACAATCCCATCGGATCTTGTTTCACTGAATTTCGATCATGTATGATGAAGTTATGTTATTTAAAAGTTGGTATACTATTGAAATAAAATAAACATTGGATTAAAATTTTAATTGGGCTTAACCCTATAAACAGGCCCATACCATTTTCAACTTACCAGGCCCGCTGTTTACCCTTTTCTCCCACTTCCGATACCTCCTCTGTCGAGCTCCAGGGAAATCGAAATGACCATCGCGTAAATTTCTACTCCACGTCTTCCCTCCTCCTTTCACCTTTCTCAAAACCGCAACCACCATGGCACTTAGCGAACAACCCTCTTCGATTTCCTCCTAATCGCGTACAACCCGCACTGCTCTCGATCATCTCCACTGTCGCGATGTCCGCAGTTCCTCACGTTCACAGTTTCCACCCGTCATCTGTCCACGCGTACGACCATCATGCTCCCTGACTTCAAAGCAGCTCACTCCATACGCATGAAGCCAGTACCCTGCCCTGTCCTTCATTTTCTTCACGTCGCCATGCATAGTTTCAATCAACTGCCCCTTCCCCTTGCCGCATGCTCTCAGCTCCACTGTTCCCATAACTTCCATCGAATCAAAACAACGTGACCTCTTCTTCTCTTTACTACACCAAACAAAACATCTCATGCCATCAGCAAATTCAAAAGCCCACCCATGTTTTCCCTACCCGCTCGCTCCCTGTCACAAATAGTAACCGCATTTCTGTACACTCGAGAAAAGCAACACCCCCATATAAAAACCACCACCGTAAAAACCATACAACAAACTCTCATGGAAACAGTCCTCGAACTCCTCCTCGTTCGATACAACTACATGCGACAGTTCTCGATGTGTGTCCCCACCATACTTCGCCAACGGGTGCGGTTCTTTGTTACGAAACCCAAGCTAACATTGAGAGCATGCAAGGGTGTCTTGAACTCAAGAATATGAGGACCAAAATCCATGGCAGGTGATAAACAACGAACTGAAATGCTATGGAACCACATGAGACTCATACCAGATTGAAGAGAATGGTTCAACGATAACACATATATTGGTTTCGAGAATTTCAGTGGAGGATTTAGTTCGTTTTGCTTTTGTTGATAACAGAGATGGCGGCTATGATTTTCTCTGAAGAGAATTAGGTTTCTAAGGGGATAGGGTATTTATTTGGTCTCTTTCTCCATTTGTGGCCAAGAATTTAAGTCGCATGGCCCTTTGTTTTGACCATGGAAATAAGTTAGGCTATCTTAAATCTCATCCATTTTATTCATTTTCAAAAAAATGCATTAGCCCCTTACGAATCCATACGAGTTCTGTTACGAACAAAACTAAAGATACCGTTGAAATCAATAGTGTGCCCCGATCTCAAAAATATAATAATATCGGTAGATTAACTCATATTGTTAAACCTCAAAATCGCTGATTAAGGGTGCAAAATACTCCAAATAAAAAGTTGCTTATTTAATTAATTAAAAATTACAGTAAAATTCTAAAAATTAAATTATAACTATGTCCCAAAAGAACCTTGTTTGAATTCACACCCAATGTCTAGTTATTTTGAAATAACCTTTATGGTCGATAAACGATTCTATAGCGGCTATTTTAAAATTTGATTTGGACATATCTCGAAATCTACACGACGAAATCCTGATTTTTCTCTTCCACTAGAAAGATATACTCCACCAGCTCCACACATTTCTTGTTTCACAGAAATCCGGCTTAAAACGAATCCTGTACATTCAGTTGAAGTTTGAATCGCCAATTTACGAACTGCAGCGCCATTTCGAGTTCGATTATAATTATAATATAAACTATACGTTCAACTGTCGACGATTGAATATATTCGTTATTCAAATTCAATTCCAAGCTGAATTAAATATCGCAGATGATCTGGTTCACACCATATCGTCATTTCAGCCAATTCTGATTATTTCAGAATTAAATATATTATTTAATTTATTATTTTAGTTAAATATTCACCATTATTTAATCCCACGACCATTAAATTCACTAACCCACCATTAATATAATTAAATAAATTAATTCTAATACCTCTGCCAATGCGGGTCATTACAATCTTCCCCACTTAAAATAATTTCGTCCTCGAAATTGCTAAAAGGTAGAGGACGACCCTATCGACTGGTTAGAACATATTTGTTCACTTCTTAACTTCAGTTTCAACTGAACCAATTTAATTTCAATTAAATTATTAATTAATTCTTGTCAACGAAAATTTTCAAAAATCCTGAAAATTTTCTAACGCCTTAACTCTTCGAAAAATTTCGCCAGCACCTCCTTTGTACTGGTCAATCGGTCAAACTCCAACTCGCCTCTCTGGGCCATCTCCAACTCAAAAGAAAATCAAACAGCCAAGCGGCTTGCCAATTCAACTCATAAATCTTATATCCAATAAAAATATAAACTTGTACCTTTTGTCGGCATATCATTGTATCCTTTCCATCTGTTATCAATCCAGCGGATACAAGGGTTATCCCAATCAAATTCCAATCTGCTTTTATCCACGACACAACCATTCGCTTATATCCAAGTCAAATATCATTTCAACTCGAGTTCAACTCTTGATTTTCAATTTCTTAACTTGATTATCACATTACACTTCATACTTGAATCTCACAATCCAATTGGTCTTTATATTATTCTAATTCAATCTCAGTTACCACTTTACTGGCTTTACTTTAATTCAAATTTGCTTTCACAGATTTCTGTTCAATTTGTTTTTAATTCAAACAGCCTTTCTCTGGGAGTTTTTAAACAGTTTACTCTTTTCAAAAATCAAATTTTCCTTTTTGAAATTCAACTGAGCCCATAATCAATATTCCATTAGTTAAATCACTTCTCTATTCTTTATCAATATTTGTTAACCCAATATTTTCAATAACCATATTGGCCTTTTATGTTATTGGGAAACATTTCTGAATATCGCCTTCCTTTATTTTCTAAACTTTAGAAAATATATGCTATTTATAATTGGAAAATATTCCAATTACTTATCTCTTTTCTGATCTCGTTTATGTCTATACTTAGGAAATATTCTTTATTATATTTCCAAGCTTACTCTTATTTGGGTTAAAACGGATGTTGTGTAAAACATCGTTAGGATGACCCAAATACTATATTCAACTAAATCTTATCCAACATTGATTTTCGAGCCTGAAATCTTACTATTTATTTGTTAATAATGAAATCAATCAAGTTGGGGTATAACTACCTCTCAGACCTTGACTGAATAACATTTATAACGTCAAAACACATATGACTACTTACTCGAATAATCAATACCATACAACTACTTATTCACTTTAAACACATATACAATTTCTCTTTCTATTCTTACGAGATTTTATTCTTAGTCTTCCTTTTTGATATACTATTCTATTTCTAAGTTCGTTTCCTTATCGACTTCTATATCCATAAATCGATTCGATGATTTCTACCTATCAAATTATCTTAAAAATATTCTAGGGTGCGTTTTTTAGAGGTCCCTATTAAGTTTCAAAATATAAAAAAAACCCGGTCATAAACTTATTGTAAATTAGGTCCCTATTTTCTGAAAAGTCATCAAAAAAATATAAAAAAAATATAAAAAAATCACGTAAATTCGTATTTAAATTAAACATGTACTCGCCCAAAAATTCAGACCATAATAAAATCAAAACATGCATCAAAATCAAAAAAATACAGAAAACAACGAAAAATGCAGTAATCTGCATCAAATCATGCACATATTTGGAATACTTGCATTCATCTGTGCAAGTATTTCTCTGTTATATTTTTACATGCAATACTTGCATACATGTGTGCAAGTATTTCAAATAGTTGCATACATGTATGCAAGTTTCCGCACACATTTTATTTTCACATGTAAATACTTGCATACATGTGTGCAAGTATTTCAAATAGTTGCACACATGTATGCAAGTTTCTGCATGCATTTTCAACTAAAACAGCTTCAGAAATACTTGCATACATGTATGCAACTATTGGAAAAAGTTGCATACATGTATGCAACTATTTTGCAAGTTTTAAATTCACAATACATCACTGTAATTAATATTTTCTCTGTAAACCCGCCCCCTATTTTAGCTGCCGCCTGGAATCTTCCGCCTGTCACTTTCCATACCTCCGCCTCTTTCGTTTTCTGTCCAAATTTTCAGGCGCTATCACTTAAAAAAAAAAAAAAATTCTAAAATCTGTAAATATTCTCGGAAGTCCACAGAAAAAAAAAAAAAAGTTGCATAAATGTATGCAACTTTTACGAATAGTTGCATACATTTATGCAACTATTCGAATACACATGCATATATTTATGCACGCCTGTTTGAAAAATTGCATACATGTATGCAGTTTTTCTATATAACTGCATACATGTGTGCATATATGTCAAAATACATGCAAACGTGAATAAGTTGCACGTAGGTATGCAGTTTTTAAACAAATGCATCAGCAGATGCATGTTTTAACAATATGTGCATACATGTATGCATTTATACTGCAGTTTTGACGCAGATTTGAAATAAATGCATACAGGTATGCAACTAATCGACTTATGTGCATGTTTTGATGCAATTTACTGCATTTCGTTGATTTTCTGTATTTCATGATTTCGACGTTGTTTTTAATGTTTTTTTGATCTGATTTTTTTCACGATTAGTTTTAATTAAATACGAATTTACATGATTTTTTTAAATTTTTTTTAATTTTTTATATGTTTTTGAAAAATAGGGACTAAATTTACAATAAGTTTATGACCGGGGGTGAGCCTAATTAAGTTTCGTTTTAGGGATGTGTGCCTAATATTCACAATATTCTAACTCCCTAAATTCTCGGAAAAATTCGCCATAACCTCCTTTGTACTGGGAGCATCGGGATATTTCAAATAGCCTCCCATGGCCCTTACCAATCCAAAGGAAAAAGAAAAAGCCAAGCGGCTAGCCGATACGGCGCATAGAATCTCATATATGAATTAAATACATACCTTTTCGTCGAGCATTCTATTTATATACCTTCATACCTATCTCATGTATATTCACACCTGCCCAATCTATTTTAACTATACCTGATCGTTTTAACTCAATTCGTTAATTAATTTGTTAATTAACTCTTTAGTCGATTTCACTTTTATATTTGAACATGACACGTTCAAATATATTTTAACATGCTTATTAACTAATTTGAATCCAAATTTCAAATTTAAGTTCTATATTCGATTTGAATATCCATTCACAAATTCAATTCACCTTTCAAAGTTCAACTTCAAACTCAAAACTTGATTAACTAATTCCTCTTCGACTTAGTTAATTCTATTTCTATTCAAATTTTATATTTGAATTTCATTTCAATTTCCTTATTCAAATTCTATATTTGAATTTCATCTCAATTCTATTTGAATCTTCTATATTCAAATTTCAAATTCAATTCTATTTGAATCTACTTTATTCAAATTTCATTTTCACTTTCGATATTCAAATCCTATATTTGAATTCCATTATATTTTCTATATTCAAATTCTATATTTGAATTCCATTTGAATTTCTATATTCAAACTCTATTTCAATTTCATTGTATTTCATATATTCAAACTCCCTTTTGAATTTCTATATTCAAATCCTATTATCACTCTATATGAATTCTATATTCAATTTTCCATTATTTAAATCTTCTTTATTTAAATCTCATTTGAATTTCCATATTCAAATCCCCTTTGCATTTCCTATATTCAAATCCCCCTTGAATTCTCTTATTCAAATTCTATGTTTGAACTTCCTTTATTCAAATTCCTTTTCAAACTTTCTTTATTCATTCTCTAAATAAGTCTCGATTTCAATTTCTTTTTAAATCCATATTTCTACCTTTGGAAAATAGATTTCCCTTTAAATTTCACACTTGTATTTTTATTTCTGAATTATCCAATGATAATTCTTTTCACTTCATTTATAAACTTCGTTTATAAAGGAACTTCTCGTTTTATTTCTTTTAAAACGAGTTAATATTTCAAATCTATTTAAAAGTTCAAATTCTATATTTTAAATCCCATTTTGAAATTCAACACAACTTGTCTTTCCCAAAACAAATTCAAAATAGTATCTCTGGTAGTAATTCGTCACTTACAACTCGAAAATGAATACTGATGATGCAGCTGTCATCATCAGAATCTATTTTCCAGCGATCGAAGTGAGTTCAATACTATAAAACCATTTCTAAACATTTCCACTTTGAAATTCATTTCAAATATAATTCACACTGCTTGTAAAACAATTTAAAATCTCCCAGGATCTTAAATTTTCCTTATTTTAAATCCAAATCCATTTACAAACACTTGTCCAAATTTCCAAAGTTTTAATTCAATTTCTGGTTTAAATTTCAGATTGAACTCATCTGATTTCACGTATTTCACTTATATGAATACTGATTGGTTATTTACATAACCATTTTACTTTATAATCTTACTTGATTATAATAACAACCAATATATCCATTATATTATAATTTTGATATATATTTATTCTCTATATCAATATATCCCTTGGGTAAACTTATTTTAATTTACCATCTTTTCAAAACATACCATGACGGTTCATCGTATTCAAGCGTTTACAAAATCCCTACCGATACAGTGGATCAAACTGATCGACCAGAACTCATAAACTACTCAACCAATGAATCACCACAATATAAAACAATTTTTATATCAATAACAAATACGTTCACTTGCATATATACACTCAATCACAGTCTAGGGTATTACTAACCCTATCTCTACCGAGTCACGCCACAGAGCAAAGTGATTCTTAACTTAAGCTCTGATACCAACTGTAACGACCCGGATTTTCAGCGGCTTTGGTTATCGACATCGTGCTTATGTCGATAACCAAAGCCGCTGAAAATCCGGGTCGTTAAAAGATTTATCATACCAGTCCCATGACTGACTCGTAGTTTGTTTCACTTTCAAACTCGGGTGCCCCTTTTTCTACACGGGCAGCCTTGTATTCAGGTTTAGCTGGTTCTTTCTGGATAGTTGGAGCTGAAGATGGATTTTATCATTTATCTCTTTTTATGCTGTTCAGCTCCTATTGTACATATTTTGTTTGTTTTCCGCTGTAGACATTTATGTATAGCTGAACTGTATCTGTACTAAGTAAGACCCTGTATACTGTGTAACTCTGATGATTACTTTTATCCAGTATATTCTATTGTTCATTATCTGGTGTATTTATTTAATTTTGTTCTGCTATTATCTGTTTCTGTGTTATATTCCAAAGATAACCCTTGTCTCCGTCAGTACGGGATTTGAGGTCGTCTCATTTTGATGATCGCTATAGTACGTACATCATCAGAATTTATATTCGAGTTTCGAAAGAGGGATTTTTATATATTTCCAATTGACTGGTGTGAGAACCAAAACTAGATAGGGCTTATTGTTGTGAATTGGCATCAAAAACATGATTTTCTGTATATGTATCAAAATTATGAATTTGAAACGTTAATTCACTAATTTATTGATGGTTGTGTTGTATGATTATTTGTTAGGTAATAAAACCATTATGTGAATGAACGGTAAATATAACCAAATGGTGTCGAATGTTGAACTGAATTGAAATTTATTGCATTTGCGTATATGTACATGTGTATCCATTAAATAGGTCATTGCAAACAGGCTAGAGCAGAGGAATAAAATTGTTTGCCCGACAAATAGGTACATGTTTATTTTATTTCTTGGGGTTTTTGATGATTTTATGAGCCGATTGGCTAGCCGCTTGGCTGTTTCTTTTTCTTTTTGGATTGGAGAGGCATGTAGGCAATTTCAGGATTTTCCCCGTGCTCCCGTGCAGGGGAGGTTATGGAGAATTTTTTCGAAAATGTAGGGTGTTAGCCAAATTTTTAAAGGATTGGAAATTCTTAGAAACTGAAAAGTTGAAGAACTTAATCCATAATGAAAATAATGAAAGTTGAGTTGGTTTGTAAAACAACTTTTAGCTCCGTTCCTTTTCGAGGACGAAAAGATTTTAAGTGGGGGAGATTGTAATAACCCGGAAAATCCGAGCCAATTAATTTTTTTTATTTTGGCAATCTTGATGAATTTTTAATATTTAAAATGAATTATTTTAAATAATAAAGACGAGAAATGTATTTTGAATAGAATAATAATGTATATATTTATTTGAATTGTCGTTAGAATATAAATATTTATTTTTAATTATACAAGGAATTGGAAATGGCGCGGTAGTTTGAAAATTCGATTTCAAAGTTCAAATGAACGTACAGGATTCAAAATAAACCGGATTTTGGCGAAACTAAAAATATTAGAATATATTTGAAAATATCTTTCCAACGAATCCAAAAAATTTAAATTTCATAGCGGGAATAAAAAGTTACGTCCCGTTGAAAATTCAGAATAGTCACTATGGAATTTTGGCCCTTAAAAATGGAAATTTTGCAAACGACCTCCGTTTTCGACGAAACCACTTTTGTTGGATCCAAGATGTCGAGTTATTGCTAGATTCCAAAACGCATAATTTTTGGGTTAATATGTGAGCGTGGCGAAGGAAAACGTCTTTTCATAGTTTCAATCAATTTGAATCAACCAGAAAATTGCCATTTTTCAAATGGTCTTAGAATTTGAAGAAATTAGTTTTGTTAGAACTGTATCATCAATACAAAGCTAGAAAATATTTTTTAGGAATTTTTAGAGTCCGTATGTGGCCCTGGTAAATTAAAATGTGCGTTCCAATTCAATATATAGATTTATATTTTGATTTTGACGGAAACCGATCGAAATAGCCAAACTTGCTTACGAAACATATCCCATTGTGTTCAGAATGGGTACGGGCAATAGTCGTTTGGCTCGATTCAGAGTTCGAATTGAAAAGTTACCTTTCTGAAAATTAAAATAATATAAAATAATATATATACCATTCAAACCTAATTCCCTTTCCACTTTTCAAACCGTGGTCAACGGGGTTAAGACCCACCGCCCTCTGTTTTAAATTGCTCAGCAATTTCCATCCCCTTCTCCATGTTGACCGCCGCGCCACCAGTCTGGTCAGCCAACCCCTCGCGCTACCGCTCGCCCTGCCTTCTGACGATCCTCCCCACTCGTCGCCCCGCCTTCTTCTAGCCCTTAATCGCCTTGCCCGCCCATCGTGACCCCCAAATCAACCTCCTCCGGTCAGCCCACCGCCCTTTCAACCTTGCGCCGCCCCCTGAAGTCCGCCGGTCACCCACCTGTGATGCCCTACAGCGCCCGATACACTCCTCCCTCTTCTTTCACAAATCTGTGAGTGTTGCACTTCGGTTTTTATTTATCTTTATTTATACAATATTTTAGATTATTAAAATTATGATTTACAATTTATAAAATCATATGGGTTTTAAATATATAAATTTATGGTTTTAAACATATAAAGTTTTGATTTTTTATTCATTTATATAACATATAAAAATTTGCATATATATATATATATATATATATTGGCACGATGAAAATGTGATCTTCATATAGAAAGAAGTGATTTTTAAACATGAAGTTTATATTTTTATTAACATGAAGTTTATATTTTTATTTACATAAAGTTTATATTTTTATATAATAAAGTTATGATTTTGATTATTATAAAGAAATGATTTTTCATAACGAAAAAGATTAGATTTTCTTTAATAAAAAGATTAGATTTTTATTAAATGATCAGCGATATAAAAATTAGATTTTTACATATGGAGTAGCGGTAAAAAGATACGACCTTTGAAAATATGATTTTTGTATTATATAGATAATAAAAATATGATTTTTATACTGTAGGGATAATAAAAATATGATTTTTATACTATAGGGATATGAAAATGCTATTTTTATTTAGATAAAAATATAAATTTTATCGTATGTATGTAATAATATAAAGAATCGATTTTTATATATGTAGAATGGCGATAAAAATATAATTTTTTACTTTGTAGGAATAATTATAAAAATTAGATTTTTGTAAATAAAAATACGATTTTTATAATGTTTTCATTATGATAAAGATACGATCTTTATATAGAAACCATTAAGGTAAAAATTCGATTTTTATTATATATGAAGCAAAATAAAAATTCGATCTTTATATAAGAGGTAGAAATATAAAAATATAATTTTTATATAGAAAGAAACATTGTAAAAATAAATGAAGTAGAAATAAAAATATGATTTTTATCTATTGGAATCAAGCGATAAAAATATGATATTTTATATATGCACAGCGTGGAAAAGACTAAGTTGAATTTCGGGCAAATCCAAGTCATTCAGAAATTCAGAAATGAAATGTAGGAGTGGACTCAAAGGTGAGAACTCCTCACTTTAGTTTATTTTATTTTCTAGTTAAAATTTATACTAGGATGTAGACCGTGCTTAGCAGCACCCGACACCCGTCGTCCACAGACCATGGATGACATGTTTGTTTGATTGATGTGTTGTGAAAATTGATTGTGTGATGTGGAATTGAATAAAATATTTTATAGTTAAAAATATAATTTTAACGTGTATATGAATAAAATAAATATTCATAACTAAATCGGATGATTTTTTTACGTACACTGATTTGACTGATATTGATTGGGACGATAAATTTTACACATCGCCCAACAGCACAAATAAAACCTGTGTTTGATTGTTTGAAACCCCACAAGAGTATTGGGATGATATATGACATACACTAGTCCCAACAATTAGCTGTATGTTAATCGATTGATTTATAGGCTATTGTAAGCGTTAAATATTCATATTTGATGCTTATGCAGTTTAGAATGAACTTTGGATGATGGTTGACTGTGTTTGATTGCTGATGTATACATGTTGTATGAAATCCATATAATCACATTATATGGAAATTAATTGTGTCTGATTCCAGTCCATAAAGAATGAATATTTTAAAATAATGAATAATTTGAAATAATGAATATTTTGAAATAATATTCGAAAAAGAATCAAAATATGATTTTGATATCCGATTTGATATGGATACGAATATATTTAAATATATAAAGTCGTGTTGATTAGATTGACGCCATTTTGACGTGAACGATATTTACATCAATTTTATTCATTTACATAATAAATATCAAAAATAAATTGATTTCAAAATCTAATGTTTTGAAAATACTATCATTTACATATCGATGATATGGAATTTTCAATTTTTATTAGAAATTGAATATGAAGTTGAAATCGGTTTGAAAATGAATTTAAAACGATTTATGAAAAATGTTTTGAAAGGTAATCGACGAATTATATATAATATATATATATATATATATAATCTCTTGTATAGAAAGCGTCGTGCTGTGGTAGTTCGTGAATTTCGACCATTGACTTCGAATGGATATTACGTGTGATCCGACCGTCGGATTCTTCTAAAACCAGAACCGTTGGGTTCGTATCGAAAAGAGATTTCTAATGAATATTAGAAATTAGAAATCTAACGGTTGGATTTGGAATTATGTCCAAATAAAATTTGGAAAAGGTCGTTGTAAGTGCAGTTCGATGGCCGTTTATGGAAATCGACTGTACGCGCGTTGATGAAATTATTAAAATTATCAATAATTAGTGTAAAATCATAAGAAGTGATTTGAAAAGAATTGGGATAAAAAATTCCATATTTGAAAAGATAAAAATAGATTTTTATCGAGATGAACCAGTTTTGAACTAGAATTATAATTCAATTATTTTTAAAATAAATAAATTGGTTTTGTAATGGTTTTAAAAATAACCAGAATTTCCAATATATAAATTGGAAATGGATTTGAATCGAAATTATCTTCGGAATATTTCGATGTTGAATTTCATGATTATACAGATATTGTTATGGAAATTTGAAAGATATATATATATATATCGTTATTTCCAATACGATGTTTGTTGATTTCAGAATTTGATATTGAATATAAGCCGATTTATTTTCTATTCAGAGCCTTGTATTTAATATCAAATTGGATTTTGGGTTTGTCGGAATGGTATCTTTAATAATACTGTTCTTGAACCCAATGGAGTTAAGAAAATTAGAATTTGACTGGAGATTGGTTAAGTTGAACAATTTTCTAGGTATTGATCTGATGTTGGTTTCGGCCTTCGGGGTTAACACTTAGGGAATTGTTCTCTTTCTAATTCATTGTTAGAGACTGATCGAATATGAATTGGGTTTATCGTGAACTGTGTTTTAGCGACATTCGTTCTTTAACCCGATTTACAGTGAAATGGGATTTGGAATTTACAAATCTTTTGTTAAGAATTAAAGGAGATTTTCCAAACTAAAGTTTTCCAATTTAACATATTAAATTGGAGATGAATGGAATTCAATTTGGTAATAATTGAAGTAAGCTCCTGTGGAGGAAGATGGTTAATATATATGGAATTTAAAAGGCCTTATCGTTATTCCACTTATGTTATCGGTTGGATATGGAAGTTTATATCGATTACATATATCGATTTGTTTTCCATGAAGATTTCATTGTTAATGGGATGAGATTCTGGGTTGTCATGAATGGTATCTTTAATAATACTTTTCTTAGACCAAACGAAGCTATGGAAATCAGAAGCTAACCGGAGATTAGTCAAGTTGAATGGTTTCTCGGGTATTGATCTGATGTTGGTTTCGACCTTAGGGGTTAATACTTAGGGGATTGTTCACTTGCTAATTTACGGCTAAAGGCTGATGGAATGGAATGTGATTTTGGGTTTATCGTGAATCATGTTTTAAATGACATTGGTTCTTTAACCTAGTTAAAGGTAGGATATGATTTCCCAATTTAACCAATCGTTAATACTGATTTCTAGGAAGATTAACACCAAGTGGAGTTTTTATGCATCTTTAATTAGATTGATTTGATATCCAAAGGAAGATTAAAGAATAAATTTAAATTATTTATCTTTGATAAAATTAATGGGAATTCCCAAAGTATATGAATAAAGAAATATTTTGGATTGGAATGAGGCGTATGTTGTGTTTTTATAGCACTTGTTTATTATATACGCGAGTTATTTAGAAAGGTTTGGTTTATCCCATTCTGAATAACCGATTCGACGATGTGTCGAGGATGAAGACGGTGGTTGATGTAACACCCCATAATTCTGTAACACTAAGATTTACAAATCAAGGCAGAATTAAAATTTAAAATCAAAATCAAGGGAAACGGGCTGCGCCGTTGCGTTCGTCTCGGGGAAAATACGCGAAATAGAGTCCGAGTTTTCGAAAATCGGAGTCCGTATGACCAAGATATGGACGAACGAAGTTAGGCAGAAAAACCGGAAACAGACCAGAATGCACTGGCGCAAGTGCGCCAGTACAAAAATGCACTGGCGCACCTGCCAAGTGGGCCCATACTAATCCAGCACCGAATTCTGGAGTGTTCTGTGCTGACATGTCTTCTTCTGAGTGGTTGGATGATGTGTATTCGACCTGTGCGATTATGATGGCTTCTACGATGATCTAAGGGCCATAAAACACTCTCTACACCTATAAAAGAATGCCGAGACCTAAGGGTTCCTCCAGACAAATTCTCTAAGGCATCTACATACTGCTTCTCTCTACTCTAGCCTCCACCATTAAAATAAATCTAATTCTCCACTAAAACAAGTTATAGTTCTTCTTCTAATTGAAGATTCAAATCAAAGTGATGAATTCAAAGGCTAAATCAACAAACCTCGAGCAACGACATACGAATCTTAGCATCGCCGTTCTTCTATTCTAGATCTAATTTCTGTAAGTTGGTTATTTCTAGACTTGAACGTTTTATTTTTATTTGTGACATGAAATTAAAAGGATATAAGAAAAATGCCTAATCTCTTCACTTGGATCTGTGTTTATTTAAGTTTTTAGATCTAATTCTTGACTATGGCCCAGAACATACTATGACTTTGATTGACGGCCTATGACTATTGAACAAAGAGGATATGCCTATGCCTATGATCATGATTATGAGAACTATGACCATGAACCTATTGCCTTTGAATTACGAACATGAACCTTGATTTGGGACATACAACATATGACTATGACATTGCCTATGACAATGACTTATGACTATGGAAATTATTTTCCCTTTTGGACTATGAACATTGCCTATAACTATGAACTTTGCCTATGATTCATAATTAGGAAAATTGTTGCTTAAGTTTTGTGGCTATGAAATTGGGTCTAAACCCGATTATCTATTTTATCTGTTCCTTGTTTTTCTTTGGTTTTAGACTGTGGGAATTTACCTATTCAGTTAGGTCTACCCATGTTCTTGGACCTATTCTATCTATTGGTTTTAGACCGTGGGAATTTACCTATTAAGTTAGGTCTACCCATATTCTTGAACCTACGTCGTTATCCAAACCTTTTATGCCAGTTATTATCCCTTTTCATAGCATCTTTGGTTCATTCCTGTTTTCTACGAATCTAGATTTATTTACAATCTAGGTTAAATCACGATTATACGAACGGTGGGAATGCAATTTGGGGAAAATATGAAAATGAACATGAATGTAGTTATAAGCTTGGAAATTGGCTTAAATTGGGAATATGTATTATGGCATGCAAATTGGATAAGTTTGACATATTAAATTTAGTATTAGCAAGTAAGCTAAATTTTAGGCATGAAATGTAAACTAGAATAATAAATCTAGTCTTACCATAAACTGTGAATTAGGAATGTTAAATCAAAATTGTGTTAATTAAAGATTTGGAATAAGTATATTAGCACAATTTTGAATTTAGCCATAATTGTGAGAAATTATCATGTTTACAATAAATTATGGTTAGTGACACTTAATTTGGTATAATTTACATACCAAAAAGTATAAATATGATAAATAAGAGGGAACGGGCCATAATAATAAATGTGACAATGTACATTAAAAGTGTAATAATGAAATAAGTAAATTAGTAGTAAATTTACTTATAGAATTTGTCATAAATGATAAATTGTTCATGTAACTTACATGTAGGTAAAGTTTTGGTCATAAATTCTAAACTAGGATATTTAACCTAGTTTTGGCAATGAAGTAGGAAATGGCCTGAACTGCAAATTGGGTTAGGACTTGGGCCTAGAATATAAGTATACTAGTGGGCAGGACAAAATGAAAATGGTATAGGCCAAGTTTATTTAAAAAGGGAAAATGGACTTTGAAGATAAATTGTTGATAATTTATATTTGGAGAAAAGAAAGGTTTTCTCTTTGGATAACACATACACCAGAAAGTTCTAGGGTGACAGAGAGGATAGTGTCTAGGCTTGAGTTTGGAAAATACAAGTTTCCTGCTCTCCCTGGCTATCCCTAACTGATCCGACGGACGAGATGGTTACTTTCAAAACCTGATTTGAAATTTTTTCAAAACCCTTTGAACTAGAAAATACGAATAGGCCTAACCCGAGGTTAGACTGAGTTGCGATGTAAACCTGCCCGGAACCAACCGACACATCCAGGCAACAATATCTGTCTAATGTGAGTGCTCATGGCTTTAATTTATTTAGTTAAAGCTAGAACAAGAATGCTAGGGTTAAGTTAACTAAGACACTTAACCAACTTAACATGATAACAAGACTGGTAGGTGGGGTTAGGTTCGCACAGTTAAGCTAGAATGGGAGGGCTAAATCCATAGAGACACTTAACCAAACTCAAGGTAGCAAAACGAGACTTGTAGGGGTTATGTAAAGTTAATACACTTAGCCAAATTTACATGTTAACTAGGCTAGAGGTTGGGGTTAAGTAAGATTTAATACACTTAGCCAATTTGATATGTTAGGTGGGCTAGACCGTAGGGTTAAGTAAACTTAAACACTTAACCATCAGATTTTGATAAAGGAATAGGGTTAAGTCTAAAACATGAAGGGATAATACTTAACTGTTAATAACAGGTTAGATAAAACAGACGGGCAAGGTTAAGTTAAAAAGGAACACCTAACCAATACAGGGTGAATGGGTAGGGTTAAGTAATAAGAAGTACTTAACCAATATAACTTGGTCTGTGGTGGGGTTAAGTCAACATGAATTACCAATAACACTTAACCAGTATAACAGGATGAATGAAGAGGGTTAAATTGGCTTGAATTGACTAATGACACTTAAACAATCCAAATTGACGGGAAAGGGAACTAAGTAGTAAACCTTAGAAAACAACGATTCTAGAAACTAAGTGGTAAATCTTAGTTAGTAAAACTAAGTAGTAATTCTTAGTCTAACACGGGAAGGAGCAAATGTCCGTCTGAATAGGGAGAAGGCTCAAACGAATTGGGTTACGAAGTCCGAGGCTTCGAGGGGACGTGACGGTACTCTTGGTATAC
This sequence comes from Allium sativum, assembly GCA_030737875.1. Taxonomy (NCBI): domain Eukaryota; kingdom Viridiplantae; phylum Streptophyta; class Magnoliopsida; order Asparagales; family Amaryllidaceae; genus Allium; species Allium sativum. The sequence goes on from CM060916.1 coordinate 42,733,749, forward strand.
CTCTGTGAGGCTGCAGATGATCCGCCTGGGCCCACAGAGGTTAAGGTCTGCGTAGAAGAACCAGGGTTATGCCTTGGTTGCAATACATGGCAACCTAAAGACTAGGATGGACCCACGTGATTCGACGAGCAAACGGTAGCCCTGTGATAGCAACTCGTCGTCTACCATCCATCTTCAGTCAATCGAGATACGTGAAGCGGAAAGGCGGAGAACTCCAAAAGACCATATACTTGCTATCTAGGTATGGTTGCGGATGGCTATATGATAGTGGGGCACCGGGGGACGGCGTATAGTTCTCATTTTACAAGGTGTGCCTTTCATAAGTTGAGGGAGGGGTCAAGTGGGACCATAGCCACTGGAATAAAAACAGACCTTAGCATCTGCATCGGCAGATATCTGAAAGCTCCCGACCGAGTTCTGTATTCCTTGATTTTCCCTGACACAGGACTCGGACCGCACATTATGGGACATGTGCATCTAGACAAGCGATAACGATTCACGATTCATGCGTGGGGAAGTATAGGAACATATACCACTCTAGGTAGTGTGTCCTAGACTTGGGGGCATCGTTCGACATGTAGCATAATTCCTAGCTGAACTAGGTGGCATAAATCCTGAATCCGAGAAGCATTCAGCAGTTAGCGTAAACTTTAGAGGAATCTAGAAAGTACTTGGTAGAACCCTAGATTAAATCTAGGTAACAAATAAATAAATGGATGCCTGAAGGCGATGGAAAATACAGGGATTGGGATCACGTTATCGTTACTAGTTGAGACACTAGTTAGGCGGTGCAGAGATATAGAAACCAGTATAACAAGGAAATAGCGAAGCGGCGAAAGTATTAGAGCATATCCAGTTTATCTTAGTTTAGCATAACTTGTGTCAATCTTATCTAATCTTGCCAACCCTATCATCATGGTGTAATCTTGTATTCAGTTAATTCATGTCGTTTTGTTTCTCCCTTGTTCACAGGCTAGAAGTTAATGAACTTACTCAGGCTTTATGTCCGAGTCTGTTTTTCTTTCGTCTTCTTTTCTTCCGTTCCCCCCCCCCAGGTAGTAGAGGAGGGAATAGTATAGCTCAGGTTAAGTTGGAATGTCACTCTTTCCCAGCTTGAAGATTTGTCGAAGTTTGCTTGGATTCTCTTTTCGGATGCTATGGCTGGCTCTTGCTAAAATTGGGGAATATAAATATTGTTTTATGCTTCTTTATTTTGTAAGACAGATGATACTCTGATATTGTAAAGAAATCTTTGTACAAACTATTTTATCAATAAAGCAAAGTTTTATTTTCCGCTGTTTAATTTCTGTCTGTCTTGTAATTTATCTGCATCTTTTACCCTAAATACTCCACAGAACTTAGTGCATTCCCTTGGTGAGTGACACTAACGGACGTGGTATGTTACACGTGGTATCAGAGCTGAAGGTTACCAGATCAGATAAAGGATTTGAAAAATTATTTTCAAAACGGTTTTTAAAGAAGCATTTTCAAAAGAAAAGATTTGTTCAAAAGCATATTCCCCAAAAGCCATACGCACTATCTTCTCATCCTCTATTTAAATTCTTGTCTCCTTCTTTCTTGAGTCTCTGGGGCTCCTGGCTTTCTGGGAGGTAACCTCATCGAAGGGCAAAGTAGTGCCCGACTTCCATACATAGCCGTAGTTGTTTCATTTACGAGCAGTTTTCTTTCAAAGTTTATAAGGTTTTCCGGACAACGGAGGCAGTTTTTGAGAGATTTGTCAACATTACTACACACGGAAGGGGATGAGGAGTTTGGCTAGGGAGCACAACCCTAGGATGAGGAATTCATGGATGCAGATTTAGCTCACAAAGGAGGAAGGAATTATAAAACCTATGACAAGAGGAAGTATCTTTATTAGGGTATGATAGGTCATATACTTAAGGACAAGGGAAAGAACGAGGACGAGATTTTCAGAAGGACAAGTATATGCTTTCGCCACCAAGCGTACCTAGGAGAAAGGAAGTCCGGTTGGAAGAGTCTAGTTTTCTGTTCGTACTATTTCCTTATGTTCTAGCGCTTCTCATTTGTTCATACCCACTTCCATAGTTGGGTCTCTGCACCATAGTACTTGTATAGTAGAAAGATCCCACTAGAATCTCAAATCCCATTTGGTGGTCCGACCAGTTTATTTTTGGTTAGTAGGGATTTGAGGATAGCTATCGAGTTTGCTTATATCATCTCACGAGGATCGTCTAAATTCGGAGGCGATATTCCTTGGGTGTTTGTCTGATATTGGTTTAGGCCTTTGGGGCTTGTACTTGAGGAATGTCGAGTTCGACTAGGATGGTTTGCGTGAGAGAGGAATAGTTGTGGCAGGTACTCTAAAAAGCACGTAGTAACCTTTCGACCTCTATAGTTTTGGCATGGCGGATAAGAGGGAGACCTCTAATCATCTTAGTACAAATACTTGGTACCGTGATTGACATCTGTTTATTTTGGAATTGGAGGTCAAAAACTTCATAATCATTAAGTTAAATTAGTTAAGATACAGTGGAGTAAAGCTCAAGAAGCCTAGATACAAGTGTCATACCGTTTTTCTTAAGGTTGCATCCTTGATTTCTTTGTGTAGGAGCTTTACGCATAATTGTTTCTCTCTTTCCAAACTATATACTCTAGGTCGTATCTTCGATCCTTAGGTAGAAGCCAATGGATGTAAACATGTATTTGAAACATGTTATGGTTGATGGTTGCAAGTGGCTGCTAATGGTTGCTCGTGGATGCATATGTATACGTATTAGGCACTAGAACAAGTTCGGATGCTTGCATATTGCATTTACAAATATGTATTTGTTTGTAAGTTGAACTTGATATGTTATCATATGGATGTTGCATATGGATGAGTGGCTGTGCACGCATGTAGTATTTACGTAACTAGGGATGCTTGCATACATGATTGGACGCATGGAACCGACATGATTCGCATTAAGGAGGTCAACTGAATCAGTAGACCGCCTGATCTTGCATTAGATAAAGACATGTACACACACTATACATACGAACATGAAAGCATTAGAAATCTTTTAAGGACAATGAATGCCTGTGGCTGAATGGTTGAGTAGATGGGTGATTGGATGGTAGGACACATTCTTCCTAACTTGAAGATTTCGGGGACAAAATCCTTTTAAGTGGGGGAGAATGTAACACCCCGTAATTCTGTAACACTAAGATTTACAAATAAAGGCAGAATTAAAAGTTAAATTCAAAATCAAGGGAAACGGGCTACGCCATTGCATTCGTCTCGGAAAAATACGCGAAATAGAGTCCGAGTTTTCGAAAATCGGAGTCCGTATGACCAAGATATGGACGAACGAAGTTAGACAGAAAAACCGGAAACAGACCAGAATGCACTGGCGCACTTGTGAAGTGCGCCAGTACAAAAATGCACTGGCGCACCTGCCAAGTGCGCCCATACTAATCCAGCACCGAATTCTGGAGTGTTTGGTGCTGACGTGTCACCTTTTGAGTGGTTGGATGATGTGTATTCGACCTATGCGATTCTGATGGCTTCTATGATGATCTAAGGGCCCTAAAACACTCTCTAAACCTATAAAAGAATGCCTAGACCTAAGGGTTCCTCCACACAAATTCTCTAAGGCATCCACATACTGCTTCTCTCTACTCTAGCCTCCACCATTAAAATAAATCTAATTCTCCACTAAAACAAGTTATAGTTCTTCTTCTAATTGAAGATTCAAATCAAAGTGAAGAATTCAAAGGCTAAATCAACAAACCTCGAGCAACGACATACAAATCTTAGCATCGCCGTTCTTCTATTCTAGATCTAATTTCTGTAAGTTGGTTATTTCTAGACTTGAACGTTTTATTTTTATTTGTGACATGAAATTAAAAGGATATAAGAAAAATGCCTAATCTCTTCACTTGGATCTGTGTTTATTTAAGTTTTTGGATCTAATTCTTGACTATGGCCCAGAACATACTATGACTTTGATTGACGGCCTATGACTATTGAACAAAGAGGATATGCCTATGCCTATGATCATGATTATGAGAACTATGACCATGAACCTATTGCCTTTGAATTACGAACATGAACCTTGATTTGGGACATACAACATATGACTATGACATTGCCTATGACAATGACTTATGACTATGGAAATTATTTTCCCTTTTGGACTATGAACATTGCCTATAACTATGAACTTTGCCTATGATTCATAATTAGGAAAATTGTTGCTTAAGTTTTGTGGCTATGAAATTGGGTCTAAACCCGATTATCTATTTTACCTGTTCCTTGTTTTTCTTTGGTTTTAGACTGTGGGAATTTACCTATTCAGTTAGGTCTACCCATGTTCTTGGACCTATTCTATCTATTGGTTTTAGACCGTGGGAATTTACCTATTAAGTTAGGTCTACCCATATTCTTGAACCTACGTCGTTATCCAAACCTTTTATGCCAGTTATTATCCCTTTTCATAACATCTTTGGTTCACTCCTATTTTCTACGAATCTAGATTTATTTACAATCTACGTTAAATCACGATTATACGAACGGTGGGAATGCAATTTGGGGAAAATATGAAAATGAACATAAATGTAGTTATAAGCTTGGAAATTGGCTTAAATTAGGAATATGTATTATGGCATGCAAATTGGATAAGTTTGACATATTAAATTTAGTATTAGCAAGTAAGCTAAATTTTAGGCATGAAATGTAAACTAGAATAATAAATCTAGTCTTACCATAAACTTTGAATTAGGTATGTTAAATCAAAATTGTGTTAATTAAAGATTTGGAATAAGTATATTAGCACAATTTTGAATTTAGCCATAATTGTGAGAAATTGTCATGTTTAGAATAAATTATGGTTAGTGACACTTAATTTGGTATAATTTACATACCAAAAAGTATAAATATGATAAATAAGAGGGAACGGGCCATAATAATAAATGTGACAATGTACATTAAAAGTGTAATAATGAAATAAGTAAATTAGTAGTAAATTTACTTATAGAATTTGTCATAAATGATAAATTGTTCATGTAACTTATATGTAGGTAAAGTTTTGGCCATAAATTATAAACTAGGATATTTAATCTAGTTTTGGCAATGAAGTAGGAAATGGCCTGAACTGCAAGTTGGGTTAGGACATGGGCCTAGAATATAAGTATACTAGTGGGCAGGACAAAATGAAAATGGTATAGGCCAAGTTTATTTAAAAAGGGAAAATGGACTTTGAAGATAAATTGTTGATAATTTATATATGGAAAAAAGAAAGGTTTTCTCTTTGGATAACACATACACCAGAAAGTTCTAGGGTGACAGAGAGGATAGTGTCTAGGCTTGAGTTTGGAAAATACAAGTTTCCTACTCTCCCTGGCTATCCCTAACTGATCCAACGGACGGGATGGTTACTTTCAAAACCTGATTTGAAAATTTATCAAAACCCTTTGAGCTAGAAAACACGAATAGGCCTAACCCGAGGTTAGACTGAGTTGCGATGTAAACCTTCCCGGAACCAACCGGCACATCCAGTAATCGCAACAATATCTGTCTAATGTGAGTGCTCATGGCTTTAATTTATTTAGTTAAAGCTAGAACAAGAATGCTAGGGTTAAGTTAACTAAGACACTTAACCAACTTAACATGATTACAAGACTGGTAGGTGGGGTTAGGTTCACACAGTTAAGCTAGAATGGGAGGGCTAAGTCCATAGAGACACTTGACCAAACTCAAGGTAGCAAAACGAGACTTGTAGGGGTTAAGTAAAGTTAATACACTTAGCCAAATTTACATGTTAACTAGGCTAGAGGTTGGGGTTAAGTAAGATTTAATACACCTACCCAAATTGATATGTTAGCTGGGCTAGACCGTAGGGTTAAGTAAACTTAAACACTTAACCATCAGATTTTGATAAAGGAATAGGGTTAAGTCTAAAACATGAAGGGATAATACTTAACCGTTAATAATAGGTTAGTTAAAACAGACGGGCAAGGTTAATTTAAAAAGGAACACTTAACCAATACAGGGTGAATGGGTAGGGTTAAGTAATAAGAAGTACTTAACCAATATAACTTGGTCTGTGGTGGGGTTAAGTCAACATGAATTACCAATAATACTTAACCAGTATAACAGGATGAATGAAGAGGGTTAAGTTGGCTTGAATTGACTAATGACACTTAACCAATCCAAATTGACGGGAAAGGGAACTAAGTGATAACAACTGTGATAGCAACTCGTCGTCTACCATCCATCTTCAGTCAATCGAGATACGTGAAGCGGAAAGGCGGAGAACTCCAAAAGACCATATACTTGCTATCTAGTTATGGTTGCGGATGGCTATAGGATAGTGGGGCACCGGGGGACGGCGTATAGTTCTCATTTTACAAGGTGTGCCTTTCATTAGTTGAGGGAGGGGTCAAGTAGGACCATAGCCACTAGAATAAAAACAGACCTTAGCATCTGCATCGGCAGATATCTGAAAGCTCCCGATCGAGTTCTGTATTCCTTGATTTGCCCTGACACAGGACTCGGACCGCACATTATGGGACATGTGGATCTAGACAAGCGATAACGATTCGCGATTCATGCGTGGGGAAGTATAGGAACATATACCACTCTAGGTAGTGTGTCCTAGACTTGGGGGCATCGTTCGACAGGTAGCATAATTCCTAGTTGAACTAGGTGGCATAAATCTTGAATCCGAGAAGCATTCAGTAGATAGCGTAAACTTTAGAGGAATCTAGAAAGTACTTGGTAGGAAACCCTAGATTAAATCTAGGTAACAAATAAATAAATGGATGCCTAAAGGCGATGGAAAATACAGGGATTAGGATCACGTTATCGTTACTAGTTGAGACACTAGTTAGGCGGTGCAGAGATATAGAAAACAGTATAACAAGGAAATAGCGAAGCGGCGAAAGTATTAGAGCATATTCAGTTTATCTTAGTTTAGCATATCTTGTGTTAATCTTATCTAATCTTGCCAACCCTATCATCATGGTGTAATCTTGTATTCAGTTAATTCATGTCGTTTTGTTTTTCCCTTGTTCACATGCTAGAAGTTACTGAACTTACTCAGGCTTTATGTCTGACTCTATTTTTCATTCGTCTTCTTTTCTTCCGTTTCCCCCCCCCCAAGGTAGTAAAGGAGGGAATAGTATAGCTCAGGTTAAGTTGGAATGTTACTCTTTCCCAGCTTGAAGATTTGTCGAAGTTTGCTTGGATTCTCTTTTTGGATGCTATGGCTGGCTCTTGCTAAAATTGGGGAATATAAATATTGTTTTATGCTTCTTTCTTTTGTAAGACAGATGATACTCTGATATTGTAAAGAAATCTTTGTACAAACTATTTTATCAATAAATCAAAGTTTTATTTTCCGCTGTTTAATTTCTGTCTGTCTTGTAATTTATCTGCATCTTTTACCCTAAATACTCCACAGAACTTAGTGCATTCCCTTTGTGAGTGACACTAACGGACGGGGGGTTTTACAGTTGAAGACCGGAGGTTTTCACATCGTTTGGATGATTACTGATGTCTTGATTGGGCTGTACACCCAAGGCAAGGTAATAAGTGGTGATCGTCTAGACGTACTTGGAGATCAACGGATATGCGAGGGCCTCTCTCCTGTATTGGACATAATGGGGAGGAATAAGGTACCTTCGGTTTCGTTCAGACCCAGAACGAACTTGTAAATGGATGTGTGTCTGATATTGGATTTCATTCTGTGTGATTGATTGACATTGGTTGCATAGCGTGAATTGCCTGTATGGCATGCTGAGATGCAAATGATCCAGGCTTCTGTTGAAAAGAAGAGTCTGGTGGTTGATGATCAAAGCACGACCATTGTGGCATAGCTTTGTGTAGCGTTAATTCGCGAGCCTCACACCCCGGTGTGAACCAAAAACAGGAGAGGACATCAGGGAGGGCATGCGTTTCTTTCTAGTTAGGAGTGGTGTCAGCGTTTTGCACGCCCTGACATTTTACTTATGTGGATGATGGATAGCGAGGCGCCTCAGTTATATCGGTCAATCCGGGGACGATGGAGTCATTTGGCTCATTTTCGCCCCATAGGGCGGGGAAACGTAGTGCTCAGGCATTAATCCACATCGAATGGACTGGCCCTGGCGATCCAAGGGACGATGCGTTCTACTCCTGAGGCTCGGGCTAGAGAGTCTCGAAGCGGTAAGGGCGATCCCTTGCTTTGGTTCACAGATGGAAATCCAACTTCCACTATGTAACATTTGCGGTTTTGATTGTATAGCCTAGTATTGGCGACATGATATATGGTACCCTTGCCGTCTATCACTAATACTTATGATTGAAATTGTTTTGACACTATGCACTTATAGTAATAGTAAAATATGAAATTTCACGTATCAAGCATTATTTGGATATTATAAGGTAAAATCCTATCCTCCGGCTTGCATTGCATTGTGTGATGGGACCTAGGTCTTATAATAGCTTCACTGTTCTTTATTTAGCATTGCGCTGCTGTTTTATGCATTGGTATTCTAGGGAGGAAACTCGTTCCGTGTTATACGGCGTAGTCCCTGGATTTACCTAACTTTAAAATAAAGATTAATAACTTTTTTAGTTCTCACACCACTCACATGACTGACCTGGAGTTTATTGTTTTAACCTAAACTCTGGGTGTCCCTATTTTTCGCACGGGCAGGTAGTAGTTTTGGATTTTCAGATTTATATTCACAGGATACTGGTTTACAAATGGAATGATATTCGGAAAGCTTTGTATCTGTATATTCTTTTCAGTTGTGTTTTGTATTATTTTCCACTGTATTGTAACTTGTAAATATCTGATATTTAGTAAATGTGCAATATTTATTCATACTCTAGTATATTCTTGTATTCTGATTAAATTATTGTAATAAGCAATGAAATATTCTTCTGTTTGTGTTCTGATTCGTCTTATTCTCAAAGTCAATCCGGTCTTTCCCTCACGTGGATGTTCGGGTCGTCTCACTCAAATTGTAAATGTCTACACAATGGTAATCAATACTAAATATCCGAAGACCACTTATATCCAAATCCATATTCCAATTAATCTTGATAAAAATATTTCTCAAAACTCGTTTTTCAAATCCAATAAACTAATATTTTGAAATCTTTAGTTCATACAACTTAAATTCCCAAAACATCGTTTAACCGATATCAATCAATTAGGCTGAAAACACGAATATCCAAAATGTTGTTCTAAACTTCATATTTCTTTTCTAAATCACTTTGAAATCACTTATTATGATTGATCATAAATTTTCCATATTTTTAATAATTTTTATACAACCATTTGGAACGATTTCCCATTACGGTCATCGAACTGCATTTACATCGACCTTATCAAAAAAAAAATATTTAAATGCAACTTGAAATCTAAGTTGAAATTCTAAAATTCCTCTTTAATTTGAAAAAAATTATCAATGGAAAACAAGCATTTCCAATTTTAGGGAAATCCGATTTAAACTGCATTAGTTATTCTAATTTGAAGTTCGTGGTTGAAATTCTTGAACTGTCACAGGATGCCTCATCTTATTCAGACCATACTTTTGTTTAAAATAAAACTCGTCAATTTTGTTTAAACGTAATTTATAAAATATTTATAAACTCGTTTAAAAAAATGATTCTGCTCTCAAATTCAATTTTAAATCAAAATTGAATATTCTATATTATTATAATATTAAAATAATAATATTTTTCAAAATATTATATTTTGAAATTCAAACTTTTCTGAAATTCATTATAAAAATAAATAAGATCATTGGAACAATCTATTCGAGTTAAAAACGCCGTTTATATATCTAACTCGAATTCACTTTTTAATTTACTATTCAAATTCTATTATAAATTAGAACAAGTCATTTCCAATTCAATTTTCTTTAAGATTAATTTCAACCTTTTCAATAGTTTTTTGAAATCATACCGATTCCATTTCCAAATCATATCGAATATAAAAATCCAAATTTCATTTGTATGCCTTATTTTGTTTAAATGAATATATAGTTCATTTATAATTCCAATGGAACTCGACTCAATCAATTCCGAACATTTTCGTATTTATGGTGTGAATTGTGTGAACAATTATAATAGCAACCAAAACAGTTCATCATCCATCAAACAACAGTCATAAGATAAGAGTTATAATTGTTAATGCTTAAATGTACACAAACAGTAAATAAATAACTGTAATAAACATCCATCACCCACGAAACAACCATAACAACCACAAGAAACCAATATATAATCGAGCCAAAATTCCACCGCCACAGCCATCCATTGCCACCACCACCGACTGACGCGTCGCCTCACCCCCTTCTTTTCCCTTGTTGACCACTTCACCTATCAACGCCCGCAGCTACCATAAATCACCAAAATCCATTCCCCACTCCAAATATTTGGACACCTTCGATCATCTTGATTTTTTCGCCTCTACAACCACTTTAAGGCCGATGGACCAACTACAAAGTTGAATTCCTCTCTTCCCTCTCCAACTTCCTAGTTTACACCGTCGGCTAGCTCTCCAACAATTTCACGCAATTTGAGATAAATCAGAAATTCCTCCCTTCGCTGTCGTGGTGACTTTTGGCCACCTTTGACACCCATTCGCCTCCAAATTTTGTTAGTAGATAGCCCTCAATGTACACTACAACATTCCAGTTGGTGACTTTCACCAATTCTTCACCATTTGGAAGATAAAAATTAAAATGAGGAGGAGGACTTAATTGCAAAAGTGACAGATGAAAATTTAGGGTTAGGGATTGGTAAAGTTAAGGGGTATTTATATAGTAGGATTTAGCTTATAGCTGAAGCTTCGTATATTATTTTATATTGCTATGTGCCTATCGCTTTCTCCATTCATCATTGAAAAATTCGCATGGGCACATACGAACTCTGTTCATGGTGAAAATTGATATGTAGATATAGTTTGTCGTTACGGTCCTAATGAAACTTTGTTTCATCGAAATCCGAGTCCATTTGCTCAAATAGTGCTAGTTCGAGCTTAAATTTTTTATATATGTATTTGTTAAAACAGAAAATCGATTTCAATACCAAAGGTGCTTTGTAAGCACTTCACCAAATGGTTAGATTAGAATATGGAACCACGTAATTATAAAATAAAGAGCATAAAATGAAGACAAGGAATTTTTATAGTGGTTCGATCCAGAATAGTTCTTCGTCCATTTTTGAATCACTTCTCATTATGATAGTTTGTTTTACGACATACAGGAATTCTTTGATATTGTTCATTTCTCGCTTTTCTCTCTTTCTAGGATCTAAATTGCACTAGAATTGGCAGTGGAATTGGAGAGACCTCTTGCATTGTGATGGTGGATGTATGAATCTTCAATCACTTTAGCAATTGAATTATCTTCATGGATTCCATAGCGATTTCGGGTTAGATCTAGGCTTTAGAGAGGTTTAGCGAAGATTAGAAATCATTTGAATTGAGTTTGTGTAAAGACCCGCTATTTTTAAAGGTCCAAAATCAATTATAAACGTTATCGAACACACTTACAACTAATTTTAGATATTAAAAATAGTGGACCTTAAGTATATAAGATTTAAAAAAAATCTAGAAACAATGTATAATACTGAAGATCTCATGATAGAATAATTTATGTAATTAAATCATCATAATGCATTTTATTACATCAAACGTCCATAGGACAAAACATCAGCAATACATAAGAAACGAATTTCAAAATAAACAACTTGTGGATCCAACATGCAAGCTAAGCTCCCCTCTGCCTATTCTTTTGTCTTCTTTCTGTAATATCCCATCATCTAACAAATTTTATACAAGGAGAAAAAAAAGTTTCGACTATATTTGGACTACGCCAAACCATATACACCCCAGCCCAACCTAAGGGGTTCGATGGCTATTGGGACTGCCCACCCCGCACTAGCCGACATTTCTAATGAAAATGTGTTATGCCAATGCCCAACTAGCAGGGGACGGTCGCCAAAGAAAGGGAAAGGAAGGAATTTGAACTAACAAGGAACCTGTAGAATGTCTCACAGCGCATGGGATAAAATATAATAATAACATAACTTTGACATAAAACAGGCGAGACAGTGCATAAGCTGAAAACTAAACCATCATAGCAGCGGAAAATCCGAAATACAGCTTATCATCCAAACCAACATTTTTACAACTTTGAAATACTGTCTCTAAAGCAAAAGAAAGAGGTACACTACAAATTCCTAAAGTAATGACCAGCAACAGCACAAGGAGATTATATATATACATATATCATACGTGGAAGCCTCCTGCTCGTCACTGGTACAGCTACTCGTTCATAATCACCTGACCTTTCTCTAGTCTGTCCATTTAAGAGTACCCAGAGTAATAAGAAGAGACATAAAATTCTGGGTCAGACAAAAGTCTGGTACGAGCGATAAGCAGCAAAACAGAACAATAACAGGTATACATAACCAAACCTGAACCTGCAACCAAAGAGTTAGCACAACGGGATGTACAATACTCTAAGGTGAAACTAACAGATGGTGTGAAAATAATGGGGAGGGGGTGTGCATGTCATGGTGAAAGCAAAACATCAAACATAGCAATCATCCTCACATCTCTCACTCAGTGCGTAAAGCATAGGATATCTACCGCTTTGATCACCTAATTCTTTGTTACGATCACTCTGCCCCAGGGAGTCATGACGGCTCCACTGCACTGATCCATAACCACTAATACTTTGCTTTGTCCACTCTGCACCATGGAGTCAAAATAACTCCACTGCACTGGCTCATAGCCCTGCTACGATCACTTTTCCCCATGGAGTCATAACAACCCCACTACACTGATCCATAGCCACTAATCCGTCTCTCAGCTGTGAGTCAAAGCTATAGACATTGATAACCCCTTTGCACACTTCCTTCCGCAAAGTCCAATTCATGAAGTTAACTCGTTGGTTCCCATCAGGATCCTGAGTTCTACTTCCTATTTGGACTTCCTTTGCATCTTGGGTTTTGGTCGGTTTGGAGTTGGTCATCAGAAGAGTCGCCGCGTAGAAGTAAAAGTATACATCTGTTCGGTTCGGTACTCCTTACCCGGTTCGGTTCGGTGATCATAGCCTATGCCTTGGTTTAGTTTGAATATGCGTAGTGCTCAACTCCTCATTGGTTCGGTTCAGTCACCCTTGCTTGGTTCGGTTCGGATGGTGCTCCTGCCTCGGTTCGGTTCGTATGGTACCCCATCTCCGTGTTTCGATCCGGCTCACTCCTCCATCTCCGATCCGATCCGCAGCTTCCCGATCTGATCCCATCTTATTTCATATGGCCTTCCTTGTTGCATTGCTTTTCCTCCTGTGCTTGGTTCCGATCCGTTTCGGTTTCTCTGCTCAGTTCTCCGATCCGACCCGATCCCTATAATCCGATCCGATTTGAAACCCTGCACATTTTCCAGTGAGCATATATCGTCCATATTCGCCATACGACAGCATTTTCAACCATTATAAATTTCCTAATCTATCATAAAACATCACAAACAACAGTAACAACATATAAGATCAATCAACAAGGCCAAAATATCAAGCATATAGGTCATTTAAGATCAGACATACCCCAAGAGCATGATTTTCCCCATAATCCCCTTAAGCATGTTTTAACAATAGGATTAGCAAAATTAATCAAACTTAACTCAAATTTTTATCATTGTCAAAAAATAATATTTCAGAATTTTTCCAGATTTTTCTGAGCCATAATTTCGCTAATTATCACTAATCACCCCTAATTAGCCGTAATTAGTGAAAAACAATGCAAATCACTCACCTTAGCCACAAATAAAACTTTAGATCTATAGCTCTATTGTTTTGTGGCATTTTCCTATGAAACACAGCATCTCCAACTCTGATTTGGTGTTAATTTGCCTTGATTTGATGTAGATCTTCTTAATTAGTGATCAGAAGGTGATTTGGGATGATTTTAGAAGGTGGAGGCCATTATTAGGGTTTGAGAAATGTTTTTGGCGGTTGAGAAAATGAAATAAAATCATTTCCTAACTGATTTCAGTTTCCCCATAACCCTAATCCCGAAATGGGTTATGGGACTAGCTGTTAATCACCCTAATTAGGTCCGGTTAAGCTATTTTTCACCTTTCAAACCTTATTTCGGCCATATCTCCCAAACGATAAGTCCGTTTGATCAATGTGACCATCCTACGGAAAGTTAAAACATCATCCGAATCCAATGAAAGTGGTTTCAAGTCAAAAATCCTTATCAATCAAAAGTTATAGGCGAAACAAAATTTGCTAGGGGAAAAATGGTCATTTAAAAATCGGCAAAAATCATGAACATGGAAAATGACCCCAATAGTCGTTCCCCAAAGTTACATGACCATAAGACCTCATATGAAAAAGAAATAAATATTATACGATCCTTCGATACGAAGAATGTGGGTCGTTACACTCTCCCCCCTTAAGAAATTTCGCCCTCGAAATTCCTAAACCAAAAACATACAAAGGTGTTCTGCATGCCTATCAGTCATTCACAAACAATCAAACATACACAACAAGCACAAGAAGCTTACCCTAGCATGCGGTTCAATAACAAGGGAAGAAACTATCACTATAAAAATCTTACCAGGCAAAGAGTTCTTGATTCGATTCTCTTATGCTCTCCTCTGTTTCCCAAGTACAATCACTCTCATTCTCGCCCCACTGAACCTTGACCAGTTTCACCGCCTTCCTTCGAACTTGCTTCGTATCGCTCTCGACAATACGGATCGGCTTGCGGTTCCCAACCGCCTCGGGTTCTACTTCGATGTCATCAACTGATCTGGTGAAATAGTCGTAGCGGGGTCATACACGGACTTCCTTAACTGAGAAACATGAAACACTTTATGAACTCCCACCATCTTTTTTGGAAACTCAACTTTATATGCCAAATTCCCAACTTGCTCGAGAACTGGGAATGGACCAACAAATCTTGGTGCTAACTTGCCTCTCCTACCAAATCGAATCACGCTCTTTAACGGATAAATTTTGACAAACACCAAGTCGCTAATGGAGAATTTTAGATCTCTTCTCCTTTTATCAGCATAACTCTTCTGCCTATCTTGAGCAGCCTTCATTCGCTCTTTGATAACCCTGATTTTGTCTAAAGTTTCTCTTATCACATCTGGCCCAAGAACAAACTTCTCACCGGTTTCTAACCAAAATGATGGTGAGTTGCACGGTATTTCGTACAAAGCTTCAAATGGAGCCATACCAATACTGGATTGATAACTATTACTATATGCGTACTCCATTAAATGCAAATCGTCATCCCAAGACCCTCCAAAATCCAATATACCAGCTCTCAAGATATCCTCCAATATACGATTCACCCTCTCTGTCTGACCGTCGGTTTGAGGATGGTACGCAGTACTGAGATGTAATTCTGATCCTAAAGCCTCTTGTAAGGTCTTCCAAAATCCACTAGTGAACAATGGATCTCATTCACTTACAATGCCTTTGGGGTACTCCATGAAATCTCACTACCCACTTCATATACAGTTCTGCTAACTTAGTTGTTGTTCAATTCGACTTGACGGGTATAAATCTTGCACTCTTGGTCAATCAGTCCACAATCACCCAAATGCTATCATGGCCCGATCTAGTCCTTGGTAACACATCAATGAAATCCATTGAGACTTGTTCCCCTTTCCATTCTGGAATTTCTAATGGTTGCAACAAACCACTAGGTTTCTTTTGCTCAGCTTTAACTAGCTGGCAGTTCATGCATTTGGATATAAACTTCCCAACGTCTCTTTTCATCCCTTCCCAGTAGCAGGTCTGCTTCATGTCTCGATACATTTTATTACTACCAGGATGTATAGTCAGTTTTGAGTGATGACATTCTCTAAGCACTTCATCTCTCAATCCATTGACATTGGGTACAACCAGTTTACCATTCTTTCGAAGCCATCCTTCTAGACCAAGCCTATACTTGTTCATCTCCTCACCGTCGATACCCATTTCTAATTTGGATATGATTTCTAGTAGGTTAGGATCGTCCCTCTGATTGGAACCAATCCGCTCAATCAAAGCGGGTCTGATCGTCAAACTTGTTAACATCTCTGGATCCAATTCGCACTTAGGTCTGAAATCATACCCTACGATATACTCCAGTTGCTTCCTCTCAAGAAACATAGCCCCTAAACTGGCATGTCTTCTACTAAATGCATTAGCTACCGCATTGCCCTTTCCTGGTGTATATGCGATTTTGAAATCATAGGAAGCCAAGAATTCTAACCATCTTTGCTGTCGGAGATTTAGATCCTTCTGAGAGAAGAGATACTTTAACGATTTATGATCGGTAAACAACCCGAATCTTTCTCCCAAGAGATAATGTCTCCACATCTTCAACGCGAACACGATCGCTACCAATTCCAAATCGTGGGTAGGGTATCTTTTCTCATGCGGTTTCAGTTGTCGACTTGCATAAGCTACAACCCTACATCCTTGCATCAATACATCACCTAGTCCGGTACCACATGCATCCATGTATACTATCATATCTTCATTCCCTTTAGGAATGACTAACACTGGTGCACATTTCAACTTTTCCTTTAGGCTCATGAATGCGTTTTCACACCTTTCATCCCAAATGAAAGCTTGATTCTTCTTGGTAAACTGAGTTAATGGTGCCGCAATCTTAGAGAAGTCTTGGATAAACTTACGATAATTTCCAACTAATCCAAAGAAACTTCTTATGTATTTTGCATTCTTTGGTGTAGACCAATCTTGTACCGTAGCCACCTTCGCAGGATCCACGACAATACCATTCTATGAAGCAACATGGCCCAAGAATCTCACTTCCCTCCTCCAGAAGTGAAACATAGAAAACTTCACTTTCAATTGGTTTTTTCTCAACACCTCCATCACTATCCTCAAATTTTCCTTGTGTTCTTCCTCCGTCCTCGAGTAAACCAAGATATCATCTACAAACACAAGAAAAAACTTATTCAATTGATCCATGAATACCATATTCATAAGATCCACAAAATATGCTGGTGCATTGATTAACCCGAATGGCATGACCAACCACTCATAGAAATCCAGACGGCGTCCGAAATGCCGTTTAGGGAATATTCTCAGCTGCTACTCGAAGCTGATGAAATCCTGTTGCGAGGTCCAATTAGGAGAACACCCTTTCTCCCTCCAGTTGATCAAACAAATCATCTATCCACAGAAAAGGATACCGACTCTTCCTACTCACTTTATTCAACTCGCGATAGTCCACACATAAACAAAGGGAACCATCTGCCTTGGTAGAAAATACAACTGGTGTTCCCCACTCGGAGACACTTCTTCTGATTAATCCCTCCTTCAAAAGATCGCTTACTTGCACCCCAAGCTCTCTCTGCTCCATTGGTGCCATACGATGAAGTGGCATTACTATAGGTCTGGCATCTTTCACTAAATCAATTCATAACTCAATCTCTCAGTGTGGTGGAAGTCCGGTCACTTCCTCAAAGATATCCGGATACTGTCCAGCAATGGGAACCCCTGATAACTCGTCCTGCGGAATGTCGAGGGAATTTAGAAAACTAGCCATCACCTCATCATTAGGTAGGCCACCAAACACTACCCTCCGCCCATCATCCGCCCTAATAGTCACCGAAAATCCCTTACAATCTACCACCACCCCATATCTTTGGAGCAAATCGACTCCCAAAATAATGCCAAACCCAGTAAAGCCCAAAACAAAGCAATCACAAGCAAACATACATCCATGAGTCGATAAGACCACATTACGACAAATCATACTAAGGCTAGTCAAACCACTAATCGGGTTTATCACCACTAAAGGTCTATCGACTATCTCGGGTTCCAATCCCACCCTATCTACCAGGTCACTAGATATAAAGGAACGGGAAGCCCCAATATCAAACAGTACTCGAACAGCAACATCATAATACAGAAAGCATACCTTGAATGACAACATTCTTTCCTTTCTCCGCCGTAGTTGGGGCATTCGATGAAGAAGGAACAACATTAATAGCATATGCTTTCACAGTCTGCTTCTCTTTGGGGGGTTGCAGACATTTATCCTTGTGATGTCCTACTTGGCCGCAGTTGAAGCACTTTCTGTCCATTGGCTTTGCTTGACATTCTTTAGCATAATGGCCCTTCTTGCCACAGCTAAAGCACTCTACATCTTTCCTGTCTTTCTTTTTCTTACCATCCTTAGTCTGACTCTGCTTCCTTTTATTCTGAGAATTATTCTTGCCTCCACCGCTTGCCTCTGGCTTTGGCCCCTCTGCAGATGCAACAACAACTTCAGTCTTGGGTTAAGGATAAAGGCTCGCTGACCTCAATGCTTTCCCAACAATTGATTCAAAAGTCTCATCAATATGGTTTATAAGCCTTTACCCCAAGTACTGATCTAAGCCTATTACAAACTTCTCATTCTTGTTCTCGGGAGTGTCAATAAGGGATAATCCATACTTTGATAAAGTATCGAACTCAGCAATATATTCCGAGAATGCCCTACCATTTTGTTTAAGCTCCAAGAACTTCCTAAACAACTCTGACTTCTGGGCAGCTAGGATAAATTTATCAATGAAGCGAGCTTTAAATTGATTCCATGTAACTTGATCCTCAGGAGTAGCTACCTTAATAGCATTCCACCAATTCATAGCCCGTCCTTACAGCTGACGAGATGCTAGCTTCCTCTTCATCGCGTCTTCGATTCCTAGATCCTCGAAGATACACTCACAACTATCAAGCCAATCCCGAACTTCTGTAGCAGATTCCATTCCGTGGAACAACTTCTCACAATGACTAGTGTAGTCCTTACAGAGCTTGGAGAAATCGGCCCTAGGCGCCTGCATCGCTGCATCACCACCATTTGCAGCATTAGGAGCTGCCCTCTGAACGTCCCTAAGCATCTCACTCATGAAGTCAGTGAACATCGTCCTCATCTCAGGAGCATTCCTATTATTGGCACCTAAACCAGTATTCCTCGTATATCGGCTCATCGTCCTGTCTATAAGGAAAAAACGATTAACCATCTCTTCAGTGGTGCCGGTGCAGTGTGACTTCATCCTTAGATATACTAATAGTATATATATATATAACTTTTGAAAACCCAAAATATAACAAATACGGGCTCTCATATACATACTATCTCTCCCTGGTGTCTTTCCCTAGGTTAACTATGCAACCTAGAGCTTTGATACCCAGTGTGACAGCCTGCCCCGCACCATCCGACATTTGCAATGAAAGTGCGTTGTGCCAATGCCCGGCTAGCACGGGACGGTCGCCAAAGAAAGGAAAAGGAAGGAATTTGAACTAAAAGGAACCGGTAAAATGCCTCACAGCGCATGGGATAAAATATAATAATAACATAACTTTGACATAAAACAGACGAGACAGTGCATAAGCTGAAAACAAAACCATCGATTATAATAACAACCAGTATATCCAATATATTATAATTCCAATATATATATATATATATTCTCTAGATCAAAATATACTTTGGGTAAAATTATTTTCATTTACCCTCTTTTCAAAACATACCGTGTCGACCCATCATATTCAAGTGTTTAGAAACTCCTACCGATACAGTGGATCAAACTAATCGACCAGAACCCATAAACAACTCAACCAATAAATCTACTCAATATAAAACAATTTTTATATCAAATAACAAATATGTTCACTCGTATATATACACTCAACTCAATCTTGGGTATTACTAACCCCGTCTCCACTGAGTCACGCCACAGAGCGAAGGTAATTACTTAACCTTAGGCTCTAATACCACTGTAACGACCTGGGGATTTCACGATCCTAGATATTGGCATACAACACTGTGTCGACTATTCAAGCATCGGAAACACCAGATAGTCCATGAAAGAAATTAGAGGGTGAGGATAGATAAGATAGAAACTTAGAATAGAAGAAGAACATACAACATCAGAGTAACACGAATCTCACAGCAGAATGAATAATATATAATAGATACATAACTTTGAAATAAAACTAGTATATGTATACAATAACATTATTAGAGTACAACAATTACAACACAACGGAAATAAACAATAGCCATAAAAACGTTGTTGAAGCCTCCTGCTCCTGCTCCTTCCAGTGCATCTGTAAATCCCGACTACTTGACTGCTCATACAAATTTGAGCACCAAAGAGTTTAGGAAAAACAAAACAAAACAAACTCTGGGTCAGTCATGGGACTGGTATGAGTAAACAATTTAAAACAGTTTGGGAAAACAACGATATCTCATAAGACCACGCCGTATAATGGTATGGGTTTTTCCCTTATGAGAATCCGAATCAATTTGATTTAACTTTCAAATCAAATTGATTCAAACAATGATTTTTATATCAAAACTCTTTTGATATTATAATAGTGTCTATCAAACACAATATAATAATCATCTTGCAGAACGCTTTCATCTCACGTTCCACATGTTTAGTATACAATAAACCGCGAGCACTTATTGGGTAATGGATTTCCAACTATGACAAGGTATGGAACCACCTTCCGATAGTGTACCTCTAGAGAGGAATACACTGGGTTCAACAAGAACATCTTACAACCTAGCCACACATGACCGACCACTCATTTCGCTTGAGTGTGTCGAATGTATATCACCAACGAATAGGATCAGCAACCGTTTCCCGAATGGGACAACATCAAATAGATTAAAGAATGAAATGAATATTTCTAGATAGGTGATAATACACCCTAATGGAAGCAACCCACATAGCCATACTTCCTGCCCGATTTTTGTCATTTCCCAGTTGTGAGGCTAGAGGCCACGCTTATCTCTGACAGATCACACAATTATTCACTTTGAATGTCACATCGTCATACCCGCCAAATCACAAATAGATTTCCCAAAAAATACAACGGGTATATAGCTAAGAGAAACGAATTCCTCTGCCACCAAACATACATACGTATGAACAAATCAACTTACATAATCCGTTAAATATACTCTGTCAGACATTCTTCCATACTGGTTGTCCTGGGACTGGACAAACCAAGGGTACTATTCTGTAAACATGACAACCCTTTCATAACTCCGTCTTTAATTATCTTCATCGTATTTGATTGCAACGCAAACGTCCATACAGAGTGGCTTTCTAATAATTAATCTAATCTTGGTCTCTCTGTATTGACGACGGAAAAATGGTCAAAAACTTCGATAGTCGGTGAGTTAACTATCAAAGAAAAACACGCGTGCAAACAATGATATTATTTCTAGATGGAAATTATATCAATCAATCATCATTTAACATTATCTCTTTAGTTCATAAATTTATTTATTTCTTGTTTCCATATATTCGACATTCCTTATTTTCTAAATTTAGAAAATATACGTTATTAATCATTAGAAAATATTTCCATCTTTTTTTCGCGTATCACTATCATTTCAGTATTCTTTATCATCAAACATTTCATTTTCTATGATTAGAAAATATCTCTGATTATATTTGGAAAACGTTTCCAAAACTCATTCATCGGATTTAAACAGATGTTTAAATAAAACATCGCTATGCCACTCAAACCATTTCCTTCAATAACTAAATTCACTTAACCAACCTTTACTATCGAACCTTTACCATTCCTTAGTTAAAAATGGAGTCAATCAAGTTGGGGTATAACTAACTCTCAGACGTTAACTGAACAACATTTCTAACTTCGAAAATAGACAAAGTTCACCTTCTAAATATTTAACAAACTTCCTTACGTAACTCTTGGATTCTATTTACGAATCCACTTCTTTATTGAAAAACATTGATTATAACTATAGCTTTATAATTTCCAACATCTGAAATATCTAACTCCAAAAAATAACTTCATTAACTCAAATCAGTTAACCCTAACTCCATTAACTTTAAATCGATTAACTTTAATTCATTAACTCTTATCACTTAACTCCTTTCCGATAAACTATATTCGATTACTCCTTTTGAATAAACTATATTCGATAATTCCTTTAACTCAAGTCGAATAAACTATATTTGATTAACTCCTTTAACTCTGTTCGACTACACTTTATTAGATTAACTCTTATTTGATTAACTAATATTCGACTAACTCTTATACGAATAACTAATATTCGATTAACTCTCTTCGAATAACTAATATTCCATTAACTCTCTTCGAATAACTAATATTCAATTAACTCTCTTCGAATAACCAATATTCAATTAAATCTTTTCGAATAACCAATATTCGATAACTCTCTTCCCAATAACCAATATTCAATAACCCTTTTTCGAATAACCAATATTAGATAACTCTTTTCGAATAAACTATATTCGATTAATTCCTTTCAAATAAACTATATTCGATAACTCCTTTCGAATAAACCATATTCGATAACTCCTTTTGAATAACTATAACTTCTTTTCTTCGAATAACTAATATTCGACTAAGTCCTTCCAAATAAACTATATTTGGTTAACTCCTTTCGAATAACTATATTCGATGACTCCTTTCGAATAAACTATATTCGATAACTCCTTTCGAATAAACTACATTCGATAACTCCTTTCAATTAACTCTAACTCTAATCAATTAACTCTAACTCTAATCGATTAGCTCTAATTCGATTAACTCTAACTCTAATCGATTAACTCTAACTCTAAGCGATTAACTATGATTCGATTAACTCCCCTAACTCATTTTGATTAACACATTTTGATTAACTCCTTTGATTAATTCTACATCCATATTCAGTTTTAAATATCGATGTTGAAATCGATTCTTACTTCTTTATATAAGTTTTGACTTATGTATCCTATTTATCCAATGATAAATATTTTATTTTATTTATAAAATATTATTTATAAATTAATTTTGTCAATCTATCGGTTAGAATAGATTCTATTTAAAATCTTTGCTTTAAATCCATATCATGTTATACCCATGCGCGAAGCACGGGTCTAAACCTTTCAAATATAAAATTCTCTTTTTATACTATTCTATTCATTTTTCATATATTTCCTTTTATAATCTATTTATTTACCAAATAAATCACTTTTGATAATTGTATTTATTTTATAAAATATTTCCTTTTCAATTCTATTTATTTAACAAATAAATATTTCCTTTTCAATTCTATTTATTTAACAAATAAATTTTTCCTTCTCAATCCTATTTGTAAATGTTTTACAAATATTTCCCTTTCTATTTTATTTGTAAATGTTTTACAAATATTTCCATTTATATTTTATTTGTTTGACAAATAAATATTTAACTCCTTTGATTTTATAAGTATTTTCTTTTATAAAATCCTTTTCCTTTTATATATAAAATCCATTGATTTTATATAAATAATTTGTTTTCAAAATACACTTTGAAAATCCCCTTTTCTACATCCTAGTATTTCTTATGGTATTTAAAATACCACACACAATGATCGATATCATTCAAACACAGATAATCAACAACAGATTCTATATCACATCATATATCACCTTATATGAAAAATAGCAAAATAATCGTTGATGAATCCAGTTTGATTCCTCCGACCTGTTTCCTTGCATCCACAGATGTTAAACAATATAATTAACATCAACTTCATTTCAATATGAAATATTCTAATAACAGAATCAATATATATATATATATAACCAGATCTATAATTTCAACCAATTACTTAGCAGTTCAACCAAACAGTCAATACACATCAATCAATCATCATTTATTAGTTCTAAATATACGTTATAAAAATATGAACTGGTGGAGTTGGTGAGTTTTACTCACATTAGACGATCATCGTAAAATAACGATTAACGATCATTGATTTGGATCCGACAATTTATTTATGTGAAATTCCAGTATCTCAGATTTCAGTCGCATCAATTCCCAACCGACGGTCTCCTCGTTACGGTCCCAATGGTTTCAGTCGCATCTGATTCTGATATCATATGCGATAGTTATCAATTTTACAAGCTATATGCAATTCAATTTGTTTAAACTTAAATCAAATGAAACTTTAGGCTCACACACCTTTCTCCATTGGCCCCTTACCCAGTAAAGCTCAACCCCGCCTCAAATCCCAAATCCTTCTTCCACGATAATATCTTCCATCTCCAGTAAACCCAAAAACACCATTGCCGTGACTTTAGACTCCAACCGCACCTCTCTTTCCTCAACAAATTCCAAAACAACCAATACCATTGCGCTCACCTTGGATCACTCTATAAAATCATCACTACAAAATAGAACTCGACAACTTCTTTCTTCCTCTTCTCTGTACCGTAACCTCAAGCCATTAGGAGAACTTCAACTCTACACCACTCCTTCTCTGATTAACGAACTTACCACTGGTTTCCACCATCGAACTCCTCCTTCCAAGCTCTGTCATCTCCTCCTATTCATACGCAACTCGATCCTCTTCGTCTTCATTGCGTCGAGCTGCCAACTGCAGTGACCAGCGTCACTTATTATCACTGAATACCACCAAAAATTCTCACAAACAACTACCTTTCCTCCTCAATCCAAATCTAAGGTTGAAACAAACCCAAGCTCATCATATTTCGAGAATTTCCGAACCCTAATCGATGCGCTCTAAAAGCACTGATCCATATTTCAATCGAACTCTACAATGCATACCCCAAATCGAAGAGGAACTTCCCTAGATCTCTAATCTATATGTCATTGGATTTATAAGATTTTATTTGAATTGTTTTTTATTTTTAAGAGGTGTTTTCTCCATTTCCTACTGTGTTGGTGGCGGCACAATTTTTTGACCAGAGAATGAGATTTAAATTAGGTTTAGAATTGAATGGTGAGGGTATTTATAGAGAAATATATTATTTTTATATTCGATTTTATATTCCATTTTAATCGATCGTTGCTAGTACCTGTCTTCTAAAAATTCCTATAATTACATATGATATCTAAAAATTATGAAAATTGATATGCAACTACAGTTTGACATTATGGACCCAACGAAACTGGTTTCGTCGAATTCCGACTCCGTTTGCTCACACAACGTATTTTTAACTATAAAAATATCGATTGTTTTTCACATTACAAATCCGTACGGCCACATACTGACTAAAAAATCACGAAACTGTAAATCTAATAATAGTTTAATATTAAGGATCCAAAAAATTAGTTTCATCGAAAATGGAGTTCATTTGCAAAACTGGCTATTTTTAGAGCTCCAAATAACCCTTTTAAATGTATAAATATATTTAAAAATAATTAAATTAAATATTAATAAAATAATAATATTTTATGTATTAACATTAGAATAGCATACAGCTCCAATTGGATTTATAACTCGATATTCAAATCCCAGTTGAATCGATATTCAATTTATATTGAAAATTTTCATTTAAAATATAAATAAATCGTTATAAATTATAAAGGGATTCCATTGCGACTTTTTGAAAATTTGATTTGACATAAATCAAAATCTACACGATGAAATCCTGATTTTTCTCTTCCACTAGAAAAATATACTTCACCAACTTCGAACGTTTCTTGTTTCACAGAAATCCGATTTAAAACGGATTCTATATATTCATTTAAAGTTCGAATTGCCAAACAGCGAACTGCCGCGCCATTTCGAGCTCGATTATAATTATAATATAAATTATACGTTCAACTGTTGTTCAAATAATATATTTGTTATTCAAATTCAAATTCTAAGCTGAATTATATATTTTGAATTGTCCAGTTCACATTATATCGTCAATTCACTATTTCTGACTATTTCAAAATTAAATATATTATTCTATTATTTATATTAATTAAATATTCAATATTATTTAATCTATCAACCATTTAATTCTCTGAATCACTATTTAAATAATTAAATAAATTAATTATAATATCATAAAAATATGGGACATTACATTCTTCCCCCCATAAAATAATTTCGTCCTCGAAATTGCTTAGGTAGAAAACTAACCCTATTGACTAGTTAAAAATATTTGTTTACTTCTTAACTTCAATTTCAATTGAACTAATTGATTTCAATTGAAATATTAATTCATTTCAATTAATGAAATTTTCCAAAAATCCTGAAAATTTTCTAACACCTTAAAATTTCGAATTTTTTTGCCAGCACCTCCTTTGTACTGGTCAATCGGTACAACTACGACTCGCCTCTCTAGGCCTTCTCTAACCCAAAAGAAAATCAAACAGCCAAGCGGCTTGCCAATTCGGCTCATCAAAATCTCAAACCTATATATAATATAAACTGGTACCATTTTGTCGGGCATATCAATATATCCTTTCCATCAGTTACTAATTCTGCATATACCAATGTCATCCTAATTATTCGGTTATACCCAAGCCGAATTCTGTTCTTAACTCAGATTCCATTTTTTATTTCAACTTTTAACTTACCAGTCCAATTCCATTTCGGATTGTCTCTAATCAAATCTAATTCGATATTTTCTATCTCAATTCATTTACCACTTAACTGGTTTCAATTCAATTTCTATTTGCTTTTACAAATTCTAATTTAATTTGTTTTAATTCAAATAATATGTTTCTTGGAGTTTTTAAACAGTTTAGCCTTTTCCAAAAATCAAAATATTCATTTGGAATATCAAAACAACTTGTTTTCTCAAAACAATTCAAAAACAAAATCTTTGGCAGTAATCCGTCACTCAGAAATTTGAAAATTAATACCGAGATGCAGCTGTCATCATCGAAATCTATTTTCCAGCGATCGAAGTGAGTTCAATACTATAACACTTTCAAAACCATTTCTAAACATTTCCACTTTGAAATATATTTCAAAATATCATTCACAATGCTTGTAAAATAATTTAAAAATCTCCTAGTAATTTAAAATTCTCATATATTAATTCAAAATCCATCTACAAACACTTTTCCAAATTTCCAGGGTTTTAATTTCAATTCTGATTTAAATTCAGATTTAATTCATCTGATTCCATATATTACACTTATATGAATTCTAATTGGTTATTTACATAACCATTTAATTTAGAATCTTACTCGATTATAATAACAACCAATATATCCAATATATTATATTTCCAATATATATATATATATCTTCTATATATCAAAATATACTTTGGGTAAACTTATTTTCATTTACCCTCTTTTCAAAATATATCATGTCGACCCATCGTATTTAAGTGTTTAGAAACTCCTACCGATACAATGGATCAAACTAATTGACCAGAACCCATAAACAACTCAATCAATAAATCTACTCAATATAAAACCATTTTTATATCAAATAACAACTACGTTCACTCGTATATATACACTCAACACAATCTAGGGTATTACTAACCCCATCTCTACTGAGTCATGCCACAGAACTAAGGTAATTACTTAACCTTAAGCTCTGATACCACTATAATGACCCGGGGATTTCGCGAGCTTGGATATCGGCATACAACACTATGTCGACTATTCAAGCATCAGAAACACCAGATAGTCCATGAAAGAAATTAGAGGCTGAGAATAGATAAGATAGAAACATAGAATAGAAGAAGAAAAACATACAACATCAGAGTAACACGAATCTCACAGCGGAATGAACAATATATAATAGATACATAACTTTGAAATAAAACTAGTATTGTATACAGTAACATTATTAGAGTACAACACTTACAACACAGCAGAAATAAACAATAGTTATAAAAACGTTGCTGAAGACTCCTGCTCCAGCCCCTTCTAGTGCATATGTAAATCCCAACTACTTGACTGCTCGTACAAATTTGAGCACCCAAGAGTTTAGGGAAAACAAAACAAAACAAACTCTGGGTCAGTCATGGGACTGGTATGAGTAAACAATTTAAAACAGTTTGGGAAAATAACGATATCATATAAGACCATGCCGTATAACGGAACAGGTTATTCCCTTATGAGAATCCGAAACAATTTGATTTAAATTCAAATCATTTTGAAAGAAACAATGATCTTTTATATCAAAACTCTTTTGATATTATAATAGTGTCGATAAACCATAATATAATAATCATCATGTAGAACGCTTTCATCTCACGTTCCACATATATAGTATACAATCAAAACCACGAGCACTTATTGGGTAATGGATTTCCAACTATGACAAGGTATGGAACCACCTTCCGATAGTGTACCTCTAGAGAGGAATACACTAGGTTCAACAAGAACATCTTGCAACCCAGCCACACATGACCGACCACTCATTTCGCTTGAGTGTATCTAATGTATATCACCAACGGTTGGGATCGGCAACCGTTTCCCGAATGGGACAGCATCAAATAGATTAAAGAATGAAATGAATATCTCTAGATAGGTGATAATACACCCTAATGGAAGCAACCTACATAGCCATGTTGCTTGCTCGATTTTTGTCATTTCCCGGTTGTGAGGCTAGAGGCCATGCTTGTCTCTGATAGATCACACAATTATTCACTTTGAACGTCACATCGTCATTCCCGCCAAATTACAAATTGATTTCTCCAAAAATACAATAGGTATACAGCTAAGAGAAACGAATTCCTCCACCACCAAACGTACATACGTTTGAAAAGATCAACTTACGTGATCCGTTAAATATACCCTGTCAGATATTCTTCCATACTGGTTGTCCTGGGACTGGACAAACCAAAGGTACAATTCTTTAAACGGGACAGCCCTTGCATAACTCCGTCTTCAATTATCTTCATCATATTTGATCGCAATGCTAACGTCCATACATAGTGGTTTTCAGATAACGAATCTGATCCCGGTCTCTCCTTGTTGACGACAGAAAAATAGTCAAAAACTTCGATAGTCGGTGAGTTAACTATCAAAGAAAAACACGTGTGCAAACAATGATATTATTTCCAGATGGAAATTATATCAATCAATCATCATTTAACATTATATCTTTAGTTCATATATTTATTTATTTCCTTTTTCCATTTATTTAACATTCCTCATTTTCTGAATTTGGAAAATATATATTATTAATCATTAGAAAAAAATTTCCATCTCTTTTTCACATATCACCGTCATTCCAGTATTCTTTATCATCAAACATTTCATTTTCTATGATTAGAAAATATCTCTGATTATATTTGGAAAATGTTTACGAAACTCATTCATTGGATTTAAACAGAAGTTTAAATAAAACATCGTTGTGCCACTCAAACCATTTCCTTCATTAACTAAATTCACTTAACCAACCTTTACTATCGAACCTGTAACACCCCGTATTTTCTATGAACATTAAAGTCACAAATTAAAGTATACTTAATTTTTAAGAGAAGAATTAAGGGAAAAGGGTTACGCCATTGCGTTCGTCTCGTAATTCTGCTAGAGATAGAGTCCGAGTTTGCGTAAATCGGACTCTGTATGAAGAAGTAACGACCTTCAGAAGTTTCAGGGGTTTGAATAAAATAAAACAGCTCAGCTCGAAATTCAAATTCAACATCCAAAACACACTCCCGAGCAGGGCGGGAAATTTCCCGCCTAAGACCCAGGCCGACATGGGGGTCGACCTAGGTCACACAGGTTGGCCATGGGGTAGACCTCCCCCCTTTTCCAGATCCATGGACATATTCGTTTTTCTGCATTTAGACGCCTGTTCTGACCAGATTCGTTACTCCTAAGCTATTTAAACACCCCAAACCTCACCTTCGCTCCATACAACTTCATTTTGCCTATACTCTACATTAATTCATATCAAAATAAATCTAAGACGGGGTTATGCTGCTCAAGTCCTTCGTAGAAATCAAGTTTAGAATTCTAGTAGGGATTCAAAGGCCAATTCAACGATTTCAACAACTATTTCTAAGAATCAAATCAAATCCAAATTAGAAGAACAAATAGTCTACTTCAAGGGAGAGATATTCAGTTTCAGAATACAGATTGCAGAATTCAAGACCCTACTGTTATTTATAAGTATACGTTACTTTCAGAAATAGAAGTTAATTGTGATTCTGACATTGTAATAAATCTGGATATGAGATTATGCTTGTCTTTCTATATCCTTTGGATCTATCTCATTAATAATATTACATCCATTCTTTGTCTCTTCTTTCCTTCTTCCCTTTTTGTTTTATAGCCCGGCTACTGCGAGCCTGAGCCAGATCTCATAAGAATGAACGTACGTTGGAAATAAAATGGACATAAATTATGATATGGACATGACCAACACTAAAATTTGGGAAAAGTATTAAATTGTGTATAATTGGGCATAATTGAGTTGTAACCGATTTGAGGACATAACACATTCAAATACATAAAGTATTGGATATATGACTTGAGATTTGAGGCATAGAATATTGGACATATGACTTGAGATTTGAGGCATAAAATATTGGACATATGACCTGAGATTTGAGGTATAAAATATATTGGACATATAACCTGGGATTCGGGCTATAAATTGAACCGTAAACATGTAAGTTCAAGTTATTTCAGATTTAAACACCTAATAATGATTTTGGCATGTAATGGAATGGATCTAAGTCCATGCTTGATGATAAGACAAATCTTTTAGGTTAATTCCTACCTTTCTATTGAATCAATGATTTACATGCCTAGGAAGCTATTATTCAATCATGCCTGCCTTTGTTGGACATCTGATATATAATCCCTTTTAGGTTCATGATGTTATTTATATCAGATCTATCTTTATTATACCCGAACTCTAACAGATCTGCAATCCTCTTAGGTCCAAAATATTATATTTGACAGATCTACCATTTTAATGCCTGCTTTATTCCTACTCTCGTTTATGTTCCTCTTTCATCTCGTCTATTTTATGAATCTAGTTTAACCTCGAATCTAGACCGAAACTTATTATACGCGCGATTGGAATGCGGGGGTAATGGGGAATAGTCTGTTTGGTAATGGTGGAACATAATTTTGTAACTTATGATTTGGGGCATAATTTGTCTTTGTTGCGAACTTCGGGTTAATTGGAATATTAATCTAAATTGGGTGCAAAACTGTAAATTAAATCTAGATTGGGCACAACCATTGGTTAATATGCCAAGCATAATGTATATTGGGATAGAGGGGCATGACTTGTATTGTAAACCGGGGAAGATTAGATGTAGCCTAATTTGAGTAATAACTCGAAATTGAATTTGGGGCCCTAACTTGCAATTAGCTTTGTTGGGCATAACTTGAGAATTAGAATATGACTGGTTGGGATAATTAGCATATAAATCTAGACTTGGACATTTATGGAAAATGTGGCATAATCTGAAATTGACAACAATTGTGAATAATTTACATATAATCTGTAAATATGTAAATTAGTGAAAAGATGAATATGCCTAACCCGAGGTTAGATTGAGTTGTGGTATAAAACTGCCCGGAACCACCCGACACATCCAGTACCACAACAACACCAATCTAATGTGAGAGGCTAGTGCATCATGCCAAAGAAAAACCCGAGGTTGATTGAGTTGTGGTATAAAACTGCCCAGAACCGCCCAACACATCTCATAACCGCAACAACACATATCTAATGTGAGAGGTTGGTGCATTAATAAAACAATTAATGCTAATGAACGAGATGAATGAGCAGGGTTAAGTTCATAGGAACACTTAACCAATATAACATGGATGACTAGGGTTAAGTAATGAGAAATACTTAACCAATATGACAAGATTGATGACTAGGGTTAAGTTAATAGGAAACACTTAGCCAGTATAACATGATGAATGGGTAGGGTTAAGTAACAAGAAACACTTAACCAATATAACTTAATTGTGGGAAGGTTAAGTTAAAACAAGAGGGCAACACTTAACCAATATAACTTGATTTGTGGTAGGGTTAAGTTAACACAAGAAGGCAACACTTAACCAAAGTAATATGACAAGTAGGTGGGTTAAGTTAACTTGAATTGATTGAAGACACTTAACCAATACAACGTGATGAACACATGGGGTTAAGTTAACAAGAAAACACTTAACCAATATAACTTGATGAACGGACGGGGTTAAGTAAATAAGGAACACTTAACCAACATGACACGATAAATGGGTGGGTTAAGTTAACATGAATGGACAACACTTAACCAATATGACATAATTTGCCGGAGGGTTAAGTACATATCGGGTTGGTGGGTAATATTAGTAAATATAGGCCCATAAAACTTAACCGTTTAATAAACAGGCTTGAATCGATGGGAGGGTTAAGTACATCTCATGTTGGTGGGTAATATTAGTACATATAGGCCCACAAACTTAACCGTTAAATAAACAGGCTTGAATCAGTAGGAGTGTTAAGTACATATCGGGTTGGTGGGTAATATTAGTAAATATAGGCCTACAAACTTAACCAATAAGGAAACCCTAGTAACGGGGTCCCATTTCAGCAGTAACCCACATAGATGTATCATGGTACCCTGAAACTAGGCAGGGTGGGGCACAGTTACTGGGCTGATTGTAAGCGTTTAAAGCAGCGGCAGAGGGTACGTCAGTGTAGGTTCCGATGGTTTACGGGCGTGCACGTACTCCGGAGTGGGAAAAAGCAGGCACTGGGCACCAGTAGTTATTGTGACGATCCCAAAATCCGAGGGGCGGTATTAAGGATAATCATTGGAATATAACACATCAATCATCATAGCAGAGTACAGATAATAGCAAAAACAATAAATAGAATAGTTTTTTCATGGATATGACAGCGGAATCGCAACATGTAACAATGTCAGAATAGCACAGCGTAGGATATAACTTAGTAAATAAAAAGGGAAGTGATCAGTCATCATCGCCAGAGGCGGAATACATACATGCAGTGAGACATAATAAGGGTATCAGTCTACATCGCCGGAGGCGGTACATATACATACGATAATAAGTACTAAAAGTAAATCAGTCTGCATCGCTAGTGGCGGAATCATAATATAAGTACAATAATGGCGGAAAATGTCAAAGTCATCTCTGTGGAGTCAGCCTCGCCATGAGCCAAAATGCACTCTATGCAATAGTGCAGAGCCAAAACAACCTGTCACCTATGAACTAGGCTGCCCGTGTGAAAATAAGGGCACCCACCTTTGCAAAGTGAAGCAAACAACGAGTCAGTCATGGGGACTGGTATGAGGAATCTATTAAACAGTTAAACAACAGTAATAAGCAAATCATAGGACCACGCCACTTTCGCGGAACGGGTTTACTCCAGTGATTGCTAGTGCATTTAAAACAAAGTAAATTCTTTTAAAACAACGCAATGCTTTTAAAAAGAATGAAGCCATTATAAGACTCAGGTCCCATCATACAATGTAACGCAAGCCGGAGGATAGAGTTTTACCTTATAATGGCCAAATATGCTTGATACGTGTAAAGAAAAAATCATTTGATATTATTACTAGTGCATATATGTTTCAAAAATGAATAGCATCATAAATATCAATCATAGGCGACATGAGCGTCCCATGCCACTATGTCGCCATATATAAGTTACAATCGAATCTGTTATCACGTATTGGGAATTGGATTTCCGTCATGAGTCGAGGCAAGGGGCAAGCTCCTCTCCGCTTCGAGACATTATAGCAAATGCCTCAGCACTACACACTCTAGGTAACCCTGGATGCTCCAGGGCCAGTCCTCTCTTACGTTTGAGGATTAATTATGCCTGAACACACGTTTCCCGGTCCTTACAGACCTATAATCGAGACGCCTCGCATTCCAACAACCACATAGGTGAAAAATAGATATAAATGTCAGGGCTGGTAAGTCACTGACACCACCATAGCTAGAAAGAAACGCCGTGCTCTCCCTGCAGTCCGTATCCCGTTTTTAACTCATACCGGGGTGTGAGGCTCGCGAATCCACGCTATACACAAAGCCAGGCCACGCAGACCGTGCTTTGATCATCATCCACAAGACTTTGCTTTGCAACAGAAGCCTTGATCACCGCATCTTGGCATGCCGCATAGGCAATCCACTCCAAACGATTGATTTCTATCAATATATAACCTCTGAGCTCGTACGTCTAAGAGAAAGGCGTTAAGTAAAAGAATAAATTCTCCGCCGCCAACATATATATATTTAACAGAGATTAATCAGCATAGAACAAAATCCACTGTCAGACACACAGTCCATTTACAAGTCCGTTCTAGGTCTGAACGAAACCGAAGGCGTCAAATTCCTCGTATATCCGTCCAATCAACACATACGTTCAAACGGCTACTACTTCCATTCCTTCACGGTAGCTACTCCGGTCAGGAACCTCAGCAGCGCCCATCCAACCGATACGAAGATCGTCGGTCTTGAATCATCCTTGTATTTTCCAATTCGAATCGCTCGATAAATTATTTGAAATGAGGGTTAGCTCGGCCTTTTCAAATAATTCACGTAATGAGAATATAAATCAATTCTTTTCATGGTTATATTATTCGACATCCATATTTCAGTTCTTTAGTGTTATTTTCGTGTCAAACACATACAACCATTAAATATCAAACAATTCAAGCCCAATTAATTTATTTGCAATTTATGTTGCTTATAATATTTTATAATGATTTTTCGCCATTTTTATTTATTTAAAAATGGCCATATTTAATTAAACGACGTTTCAAGTCGTGCCGTGGCACTGGCGCTGTTTTCCCCTAATTTGTTTTACACATATCGGGAAATCTAACCGTTGGATTTCTACAAAGTCTATATCAGTGGGAAGTTTTTCCCAAAGCGAACCCAACGGTTCCAGTTTCGTGAGAATCCGACGGTCGGATCTTCCACACTAGTTGTTTGAAGTTACGTTTTAAAAATTCGAACTTCAGCGTCGTTATTCGATTTAATTTAATTATATTTATATTTATATATAAATATAAACGACTCTGGCGCTGTTTTTCTTTCAGATTTGAATTAAACATTCCGGACAATCCAACCGTTGGATTTTTACAAGGTTGGTGTCGTTGGAAAGATATTTCCAAGGCGAACCCAGCGGTTGCGGTTTCGGGAAAATCCGATGGTCGGATTTCTCGTACTAATCGTTTCAAATTACGATTCCGAAACACGAACTGCACGGCTTCTATTCCTTTTAATTATATTTATATTTATATATATAAATATAGTTCATTCTATAATTCCAACTATAGTTCATTCTATATTTTCAACTTCGTTTTCACTTAAAATATTTTACTAACGCCTTAATATTTCGAAAAATTTCGCCATAACCTCCTTTGTACGGGGAGGGGTTTGGAAATTTATTGGGCCGTGTTAGGTACCCAATAAATCCTAAAAAGCATCCACATATTTATAGTGATATATTCTGGTGTTTACGGGGGAGCATGTATAGATAATCACTCCAGAGAATAAATTCTCGTCACCTCGTTTCCGTGTGGAAATAAATAGTCCATGTGCTGTATCTAATAACTAGAGAGACGTGATTATTGTCAACTCCAGACCCGTGTAGGGTTTTTATTAATCTGGCGATTTATCATTATATTTTATATAGTCCATATCAGTCATCAGTTCAACCTGTAGTATATAGTCATCGCCATACAAGCCTCTCGCTCGTATGGTAAATCTTCCACCTCGTCACACAAGCTCTAATTGCTTATGTGGAATATGATGAACTATGCCTATTGTCAAGAAGTATGCCATGTAGTGTAGTTCAAAATTAATTGTTACTATCCTATGGCGATATTTATTATTTCACATAGAATAACCAACACTCCGCATCCAATGGCATTCACAGGAGTTGATATAAAAATAAAATTGCGCAGCCAACTCATCAAGGCTTACCTATTTGTCGGGCACGACAATAATTTCTTTACTCTACAGCTAATCCATTTTTCCTGTTCAACACATGTATATATATGCAGAAAAAGCCAATAATAATATTTCTAGCAAACTATTATTTATTTCAACATGTGTGTATTTTTATCAAAGCGTATATATGATAAAAGAAATATTTTTATCACCAAAAATATTCATTCAACACGTGAATGTTTTTAACACTTCATATTCACAATAAAAATGTAGTTTTTATTGTCTATTCATTTTATTTTAAAGTACGATAACATTCAACACATGAATCTCAACTCGACGAACGAATTTCAATTCAACACATGAATATCCTATATAGTTTGTGTATATATATATATATATAAATAAAATGTGATTTTTATCACTAAAGCTATTTGTTTAAATTCAAATAATATTCAACACATGAATTTCAACTCAACGAATGAATTGCAACTCAGCATATGAATATTCTCTATAGTTTGTGTATATATATATATATAAAATGTGATTTTTATCTCTAAAGCTATTTGTTTAAATTCAAATAATATTCAACACATGAATTTCAACTCAATGAATGAATTGCAACTCAACACATGAATATTCTCTATATATGTAATTTATTTCAACGAATGAAAATTATTCTAACACAAGAATATTTCAGAAAATTTCGGCAGCATAACGGCAGGGTAGTTGAAACCGGGACCGTCCCTAGTACGGCTCCTCGCTCTACCTTAAAACCTCGCGGTTTTTGACAATGGGGATCATGCATCTAGTTCGCACGCAGGCGGCATGTTTTATTTTCATTTCCACAATCCTATTCTAATTTGTTTCAACCACAAGAGGGTATTTTTCAACCACAAAGGTATTTTTCAGCCACAATATCAAACACAAACAATTATTTCCAACCATTCGTCATACCATATAATACCACGTCAATCACAAGCAATAAATATCGTCCATGGTCTGTGGATGAGGGGAGTATATATATATATATATTATATTGTAATTCGCTTGCATTCCATCACAATTCAAAGAATATATGTTTCATTCAACGCTTGTATAATTTATACATCGCTAATATAACTTATACAACACATGTAGATGAGGTATACAATGCGTATATAATTTACACTTCGCTTATATAATTTATACAGCGCGATTCCATTCACACAGTTTAGTTTAGATTCCTCACATTGGTTTTTGCAGTGCTAAAAATCCTAACGAGATCAGAAAAATCCGGGGACTCTTCTAGAATGTAGAGAGCCTCCTTGCGGTCAAAATTTTTCTTGTTTCATCGAATTTCGTCAACACATGAAAAAGATATTATTTTTCAAAGTTTTGCAACGCTTAAAAGTGTTATTTTCATTTCAGAAAAACAAGGCCGTACCTTTATTTGAAGGTTCAAAACTAGGTTTGCCAAATTCGTGAAATCCGTAGATCGTTGCTTCGATCAGGTAGTGCCAAGCCCTAGGGCTTGGAGAGGCGCGCCTGCGCCTAGGAGTGGGGTCAGTTCGGTGGCCGGAGGAAGGCTGGGCGGCATCGGAAAGATGTCGACTTCGTGGGGGTGGTTAAGGCGATACAGGCGATGGTGGAGGGTGGGGTTTGGTCGGATGTGAAGAGGAGACGAAGGCGAGTGGAGTGGTGGTGGTGGCGCGACCTATAGTTGGCGGTGGTGGCGGGAAAATCGAGGGGAAGTTTCGAGCAACCTGGATCGTCGATATCGCCTGGCGGCTAGGGTTTCTCGAGAATTTTTTTAAAGAAAAAATCCTATTGGTCGAGGCTTTATAGGAAATTTTAAATAGTGTTTTTACAAACGAACTCGAAATCAAACCCAACGACTGTCGCCCCTAGCTAAATACCCCCATTCCGGACACAATGGTATATGTTTCGTTGGCAAATTCGACTGTTACAGTCAGTTATTTTTCAAATTAAAATATAAAACATTCAATATTTGATTTGAACGTATATTACAATTTACCAGGGCCACAAACTGAATCGAAAAATTCTAGAAAAATAAATCTAGCCTTTATTTGACGATACGGTCCTAACAAAACCAGTTTCGTCTAATTCTGAGCTCGTTTGAAAAACGGCCATTTTTAGGTTCACCCATTTTAACAGAAATTGACCAATCACATTTTCTTTTGCCCCGCTCACATACTAGCTTCAAAAATTATGAAATTTGAAACTTAGCAATAATTTGACATCCCAGACCCAACAAAAGTGGTTTCGTCAAATTCCGAGGTCGTATGCAAAATATCTATTTTCAAGGGCTATATATGCTATATAGCGACCTTTCTGAAAATTCAATCGGCCATAACTTTTGATTCCCGTTATGAAACTTAGATTTTTCAGATTCGTTAGAAAGGTATTCATAAACAGATTTAAATATATTCAGTTTCGCAAAAATCCTTTATATTTTCCACCCGGTGCAGTCAGACAAAGTTTGTATTCAAAATTTCAAACTGCCTTACTATACCCAATTCTTTATTTTATTAAAATATGTTATTTCAATTATTCAAATTCTTTGGTATTTACCAATTTTAAAATTTTAAAATTGGTTCACATTTTCCGGGTTATTAAAGTTATACACTGTGCATCTTGAATCATGTCGGGTCGCTATCATAAGGATTGATACACCTTATGGTGGGACCAACACAAGGTATCTACACGCAAGATAGGGCCGATTAACACAGACACAAGAGAAATGAATACAAGTAGGAAGCCTATTGATAGGGTAGTAAGGGTACATCTAGCATGTTCATTGCAATTAGGCAGATTGAGGTGGAATCCTCACGATAGATGTACACCTGAAGGCTACCACCATTACGGGGATTGGGATCACGTTATCATTTTATACAGATTACTAATTAAGACACTAGTTAGGTGGTGCAGAGATAGATATAGAAATTAGAACAACAAAGTAGTAGCGAAGCAAAGAAAGAGTAGAAGCGCATTCAATTTATCTTTCCTTATCATACCTTATGTTTATCCTATGTTATCTTGTTATCCCTGTTATCATGGTATTGTCTTATATTCAATTTATTCATGTCATGATACTTTTGCCTATTTATATGCTGAAAGTCACTGGACTTGCCAAACTTATGACTGACCTAGTTTTGTTTCTCCTCTTTTCTTCCATTACCCCCCAAGGTTCACAGGGAGGAAATGTTATCACTTATCTCAGTTTTCTTTCGAAGCTCGAAGATAGTAAATGTATTGCTTTGGACTCCTTTTTCCATTGCTATGGCTGGTTCATGCTTTATTTGGGGAATATCATTGTTATGTTTATGCTTCTTTTATATTTGGAAGTTTTTCGATCAAGACAGAATTTCTATGTATTACTTTTAAGTATGATTTAGACAACCATTATAAAAGCTTGATTGAACCATATTATTTATAAAATGACTTTATTTTTCGCTGCTTTATTTGTTCGTCTAGTAATTTATCTACATCTTTTACCTAAAAAGGAGGGAGGGAGCAGGAGGAGGAGGGAAGAGTATCACCAGTTTTGCTCTAGGAGATAGTTAAATCTTTAATTAGATTTGAACGTGAAATGTTAATTGAATTTACCGATAACACTGTGGTGTTAGATATGAAGTATTACCAGTTTTACTTCATAGGATGAATAGATTGGGATTGTGAAATTTAAAACAAATGATTACTTCGGTATGGTTCGTTAATCCTGACTAGTTTGGATAAACCATAAGTTGGTTTGAATTGAAATCCAAAAGAAGATTAAAGAATAAATTTAAGGAATTTATCTTTGATAAAATTAATGGGAACCTTTCCCTAAGAACGTGAATATTTGAATAAAGAATATTCTGAATTGGAATGAGGCGTATGTTGTGTTTGTGTAACACTTGTTTATTATATAAGCGAGCTATTTAGAAAGACCTGGTTTATCCCATTCTGAATAACTGATTCGACGATGTGTCGAGGATGAAGACGGTGGTCGAAGACCGGAGGTCTTCACGTCGTTTGGATAATTACTGATGATCTTGATTGGGCCGTACATCCAAGAGGAGGGAATCAGTTAGTGATCGTCCAGACGTACTTGGAGATCGATGGATATGCGAGGTACAAGGTGCCTCCGATTTTGTTCAGACCCAGAACGAACTTGTAAACTGACTGTGTGTCTAACATTGGATATCATTCTGTGTGATTGATGGATATCGGTTGCATGGAGTGGTCTGCCTGTGTGGCATGCTAAGATGCAAATGATCAAGGCTTCTGTTGAAAATCAGAGTCTTGTGGTTGATGATCAAAGCACAACCTGTGTGGCACAGCTTTGTTTCGCGTTAATTCGCGAGCCTCACACCCCGGTGTGAACCAGAAACGGTAGAAGGACCTCAGGGAGGACATGTGTTTCTTTCTAGCTAGAAGTGGCGTTAGTGGTTATACACGCCCAAACGAGTTCGACTTATGTAGTTGTTGGATTGCGAGGCGCCTCGGATATATTGGTGACTACGTGGAGCCGATGGAGTCATTGGACTCATTGACACCCCATAGGGTGGGGAAATGTAGTGTTCAGGCATTATAATCCACATCGAGTGGACCCGCCCTGACAATCCAAGGTGCAGTTGGGGCTGTTCCCGAGACACGGGCTATGTAATGACCCGGATCCTTATGGGTTAATTTTAAATATTTAATATGGATTTAAATATTGGGGAGGATAATATAAATGGAATTTTATATTATGTTATTAGTTAAATAATCAATTTCGATTTATTTTCGAATATATTTAATAATCAGAATACGAAAATGGATTTAGTTGAATTCAAATTTGAATTTGAATTAAAATACAGTTCAAATAATTTATGGGAAATTTTATTTGAATTTATAACGATAATAACATTTATTTATTATCGAGGAAATAAATTGTTTTGAATTTAATTTTTATTGGTTTGAACTAATATCTTCTACAGATGATCAAATTGGACTTCGTGACCTATCCTAGTGGGTTCAGAATAGGGGTATTACCCTAGAATTGACAAATTGTTGGGTACAGAAAGGAGCTCAGAATCATGTGATAATTTAAATTAAAGGACACGGGTTTTAAATAAATAAAGTATCATTGTTTGTGGACCATAACTAAAACAATAAGGCAAGAAGAAATTGGCATTGCTGTTATCTTCTAAAACCGCACCCTCTCTACCGGTTTAAAACGAATCCACGTTTTAATGTCTTTCCCCTACTTAAACAAACCAAAGCCGCCCCTTTTCTCTAATTCACAAAATCGAAAACCGAACAGAAGTAAATTAAGTGAAGCCAAGATTTTTTGTTGGAACGGGAGTATCAGCGCGTCTGCTGGTCGAAGTCAAAATCGTCTCGTGACATTGGGAATCGCGAGGCCAGTATCAACACCAAGAGAAAGCGCCGAGGTCAGTAGAGTTTGGAAGAGGTCTCTGTTCGATCTTAGTTGGTGATCGAGATGACGGTCTTGATGTGGAAGCTGGAGCTGGCGGACTGGTACTCGATGGATTTAGGGTTGCAAAGTCGTAGCTTGCCATGGCACTGGAAGGACCTTCGGTGGTCACAAAGTATCGATGTTGTGAATGGTAAGACGTAACCTGTACTGGTCACCGCAATCTGAAAGAGGTCGTGACAATGGCAAAGTGGATCGAGTTCGACTGGTTTATGAAACCTGCGTGTGGACCAGGATACGAAAATTGTTAGGTAAGTGGATGCTGGTAGTCAGATTTTGAAGGTGGAACCGAATGTTGATTGCGACGACAATTGGAAAGGGGTCGACATTTTCAAAGAGGAAGGAGATGACAGTGTTAAGGGATATTAAAAAGGTAGTTAATTTAATTTAACAATTTTATTTTATTTTATTTTCATTTAAATTGTTCGATAAATAATGAATGTCATTAAAATATATACAAGATCCTATCGGATAGAGTCCGTCAAGCAATGCATAGCTGTGAATTGTTTAAGCTGGAATTAGAAATTGATGAATGGAATAAATCAATGTACAAGGGTGAATTAATCAAGCTGTATGGACTTTTGGAGTTGAGATATCTTTGCTAAGGAATCGAAATGGAAATGAATAGCAAATAAAACCCTGGTGAGTAAATCTCACCTTTTATTTAGAAATTATTTTTATATAGTTAAAATAATTGTTTATGCTTGTTTGAATGCTGTCTGATTGTTTTAAAATATATATAGTTATTTAGGATTGGTTGACTATTATATATATATATATATATTGGGTTGATGATTGGTTGGATTCCCGCAGTACCATTAGTGGATGCCCGCGGTTTCATTAGCGGATGAATACCCTATACGCCCCACGCTATGATTAGTGGATGACCTTCTATACCACGATATCCTGCCACGAAGCAGGATGGGTATTACTATGTTGACTAACGTCTGTGGATGCAGGAAAACAGGTTGGAGGAATCCAACTGGATTCCTCAAAAATATATTATATGTTTGTTGTTTGGTTGATTTCATATATATTCATATATAATGTGTTAAAAATCAAATGATTGAAAATTGGTTGATTTGATTGTTTAAATATCACTGGGGCTTGGGATATTGATTTATAAAATACCCTGAAAGTGTATTTGAGATTTAAAAAGGGAATTCTATTTTTAAATAGAATTTGAATTTTTAATGAACTATAGGAAATATTTACTTGTTTGAAGATATATAAAACGAGTATTGAATTTATAAACTTTGTTTATAAAGGGAAAGACGGGATTTGAATGGAATTTATAAACTCTGTTTATAAATGAAAAGATGGAATTTGAATTGAAATTATAAACTTTATTTATAAATGAAAAGATGGGATTTGATTTGAAGTTATAAACGTTGTTTATAAATAATGCAGAGATATTCAAATAGACTTTGAATATATAATTCAAATGGACTTTAAACTATAGAATTTGAATATAGAATTCAAATGGAGTTTAAATATAGGGATTCAAAGGAATTAAATGAAGTTTAAATAAAGAGAATTCAAATAGAATTGGATTGGAATTTGGAATAAGAAGTCGATAAGGAAACGAGAGTATGAGTATAATTAGAATTTGTTAATATGCAGTTAAAATATATTTGAACATGTCATGTTCAAATATGAAGGTGAAATAGACTGAAAAGTTATGTAACAGATTTTATTAACAAATTGAGTTAAAACAATTGGTATAGTTAAAATAGATTGGACAGGTATAAATATACAGGAGACAGGTGGAATAAAGTGTTAGAAGTGAAATAAATAGTGTAACGACCCGGATTTTTCGAATAGTATTTTAAATATTTAGTATCGTTTAAATATTGAGTTAACCATATAAAAGAATTTTTATAATGAATTATCGATCAAATAATCGATACACGATTTAAATTTTTCATATATATACAGAATTATCGTGATACGATAATAATCAAATTAGCAGTTAAAACTAAATTGAAACGTTTCAGTCGATTAATATAAACTCTATGTGAATTAGAACAATAATTATTATTTATTCATTGAAATCGATTCAGATTTTAAACCAAA
The DNA here is from genome assembly GCA_030737875.1 of Allium sativum. NCBI lineage: Eukaryota > Viridiplantae > Streptophyta > Magnoliopsida > Asparagales > Amaryllidaceae > Allium > Allium sativum. The sequence continues at coordinate 42,776,905 of CM060916.1, forward strand.
TTTAATTTGAATTGTTATCTCCCATATGTAGTCAAATAAAATTTCGGAGTATTGTATAAACGTGGAAGCATATGTCGTTACGTTAAAATATTGGTTCAGGATTTCGAATTTAAGGACCAATAGATATTTTAAATTATTTAATATAAATAATTTCAAATCAATGTTTATATAAAAGAGGAGAAGAGCCGACCTATATTTTTAAACGTTGAGCCTACTCTTAGCTTCAGCTCTTTTCATTTCGCAGACCTATATACTCCCCTCGAGCTGTAGAAAATGTCTCTAACCCTTAGTATCAAGGAGACAGCAGATTACTGGCAACGTACTTACTGTTTCCTCTCGCTCGTTCTATAAATTAATCCCTCACCTCCGTCCATTTCGATTCTTAAATCCTTATCTCATTTTTTTCGTTCTTCCTAGTCTTTCAAAAATCGATTCAGCAAATAGAAAAAAAAAGAAGAAGAAGAAGGGGAAATCGATTAAAAAGGAATCACGGTAGATCAATGTATCGCGAGACTCCTGATGGAAAAACGGCAATAAGTCGCGTTCGATTTGAGGTCGCGATGAGTTCTTGGACCTGGTCAACGTCGACGGGCATAGGAGGAGGCGTGCTGTGAAGTTGTTGGGCATTCGAAGGTGAAGGCGGACATAGGTTTGTTCAAAATAAGGACCGTAGGTTGCGATTTGGATTTTTGGGATTTTTCTGAAGCTCGACAGCGAGACTGAGGTGGAACTGTGGGATCGCGATGGTATTAGAGGGGGTCATGAGGCGCTCGCACATGGGGAATTGGGTTGCTGATCGATTCGTTGCCTCGATAAGGGGTTCTGACCTAGATGAAGGGTTCGACAGAGGATTCGATGGTGAACTGGGGATCCATTTCTTCGAAGGGGTCGGTCTGGGTATTAGCGCGATGGGATGGGAAGGGGTTTTTGGCGATGTCGAGTGTTGGAAATCGATGGAGGGAGTTCAATCTAAAAGACTGAGCTGAGGTTGTGCTAAAAGATTTAAGCAGTAATGGGGTTTGGTGAAATGCCGGAAAGAAAGAAAAAGAAAAAAATAGAGGGATTAAGGTGCGAATTCATTCGAGGAGATTCGTAGTCAATGATCTGAAATTAAACAGGATATTCAGCAATGGAAATCACGGTGAGTAAATCTCACTCACCTTTAGAATTATTTTTATTTCATTAAAAATAATTGTCTGTTGCTTGTGTGAATGCTTTATGGTTGATTTATATATATTAGTTATTTAGGCTATTATATATATATTGGGTTGATTGATTGGTTGGATTCCCGCAGTCTCATTAGCGGATGCCCGCAGTTTCATAGCGGATGATTACCCTATACGCCCCACGCTATGATTAGTGGATGACCTTCTATACCGCGATATTCTGCCACGAAGCAGAATGGGTATTATTTATGTGCTAACATCTGTGGATGCAGGAAAACAGGTTGGAGGAATCCAACTGGATTCCTCAAAAATATATTATCTGTTTGTTTATTTGTTTGCATATATATTGTTATATATGATGTGTTAGAAAAATAAATAATTCGTTGCTTTGTGTGTTTAAATATCACTGGGCTTAAGTAATGATATTTAAAAATATCGTAAAAAGGATATTGGAGATTTAAAAAGGGAAATTCTATTTTTAAATAGAACTTGAATTTTAAATGGGAATAAAAATATAAACTTGTTTTTTGAAAAATAAAACAAGTAGTTTCTTTTTAAACGAAGTTATAAATAGTTCTTTTATAACGAAGTTATAAATGAAGTGAAAAGAATTATCAATTTGATAATTCAGAAATAGAAATACAAGTGTGAAATTGGAATTCGAAATGAAATTTCAAATTAGGATTTGAAATGGAATTTTTAAATATATAACTCAAATGGAATTTGAGTATAACATTTGAATTTTAAAGGGAGTTTGAATGTTTGAATTTTAAAAGGAGATTGAATATTAGAAATTCAAATAAGAGTTCAAATAGAATTTGAATAGACGAAATTTGAATGAAAAATAGAATTTGAATTCAAGAAATTTAAATAAAATCTGAAATCAAAGGAATTCGAATAAAGAAATTCAAATAGAGATTTCAATGTAGAAATTCAAAATAGAATTTGAAATATAGTATTTCAAAGAAGAATTCAAATGTGAAATTTGAATAGAGATTTGAATGGAATTTAAATATGAAATTTGAATTGAGATTTGAAATAGGAATTCAAGTATTGAATTTGAATAGGGAATTCAAATAGAAATTCAAGTATTGAATTTGAATATCAAATAGAAAAGGAATTGGAATTTGAATATAGAATTCAAACAAAGGTGAGATTGGAATTCGAATCAAGGAATTCAAATGAAGTAGAATTCATTTTAAAGAAGTTAAGAAGTTTATATAAATATAATTAAAACGAACTCGCCGCAGCGCTGCAGTTCGTAAAATAGCGATTCGAACTTCAATCAAGTATACAGGACTCAATTGAAGTCGAAATTCTTCGAAACAAGAAACGTCAGGACCGGTTTGATAATAGTTTTCTAATGAAGGAGAAAAATCTGAATTTCGTCGTATAGATTTTGAGTTATGTCAAAATCAAATTTTCAGAAAAGCAGCGCCAGAACCATTATAAAACCATAACGGTTTATTTAATTATATTAAAGGATTTTAAGCAAATAAAAATCGGAATTTCTATTTAGAAAAATCCAGATTTGAGTAAAAAAATTATATGTGGACTTCAGTGGAGTAATGAGTTGATTTTTGAAACAGAAATCAGATTTTTGATTTATTGAATAGAGTTAACTAATGCGAATAGAAATTAGTTAATGAGATTTCGAATTAATATTGGGCTTTGAATAAGCGAATTCGATTTGAAAATTTATATTCGAAATAGAAAGGAGAACTAGGATTGAAATTGAAATTCAATTTGGTTATGAGCAAGCTAATTAAATATTTTGTTTGAACATGTTATGTTCAACAAAGAAGTGAAATAGGCAAAATGACTAATTAAAGAATAAATGGCGAAACTGAATTCAAACGATTGAATGGTATTGAATTGAAAACAGATGAACAGGTGTAAGCAGGTTTGATATGAAGTATATGAAGATTTAAATTTATGTGCTCGACAAAAAGGTACATGTTTAAATTCATATATGAGTTTTATGCGCCGTATCGGCAAGCCGCTTGGCTTCTTCTTTTTCTTTTTGAGATTAGAAGGTACCGGGAAGCTATTTGAAATTTCCCGATGCTCCCGATACAGGGGAGGTTATGGCGAATTTTTCCGGAAATTTAAGGAGTTAGAATATTTTTAAGATATTTTGATAATTTGAAATCATTGTATCGACGTATTGAATTCGATAGTAAAGTGAATATAAAAATCGAATGTTGTAAACAAAAGGGGATAGAGATAAATAATTGAAATTGTTTTCAATTGCAAATAGAGATTTTTCTAATATATAGAAAATAAAAGAAGTTAATATTTGGAAACGTTTTCCAAATGGCATAAGAGGCCGAGATGGTTATTGAAGATATTTGGTTAACAAATATTGATAGAGAAAATGGAGAAGTGATTTAATTAATGAATATTAATTAAAGAGCCCAGTGATTTGTTTGATATGTTTGGATGAACACTTGTTTTATTCGATAGTTAAATCACAGACTATCGAAGTTTTGACCATCGTTGTCAATATGGAGAGACCGGTTGGATTATTATCCGAAGAACCACTCCGTATCGGCATAAGCGTTGCGAACCAAGTATGCTGAATATATTGAAGACGGAGTGAAGTGCAAGGGCTTTTCTATTTATAGAAATAGTGCCTTCGGTTTCGTTCAATCCCAGAACGAACGTAAATGGACGAATGTCTGACAGAGTATTTCCAATGATCAATTGGGTTGGTCTGTATGAATATATATGGTTGCAACGGATTTATCCCTTAGCATAATATCCAGAATATTTGTGCAAACTCAACTAGTGATTAACGGATCTGACAATGTGGCATTAAAAGTGAATTGTGTTATCAAGGAATGGTAAGTATGCGTAGCCTCAGGCCTCAACAACCGGGAAAGGACAAAAATCGGGCAGGCAGCATGGCTATGTGGGTCGCACCCATTAGGGTGTATAATCACCTATCTAGAGAAATTCCTTTTGTTCTAAATCTATCGATTCTGCCCATTCGGGAAACGGTGGTTTGAGTCCAACCGTTGGTGATATACATTCGATACACTCAAGCGAAATGAGTGGTCGGTCATGTGTGGGCCGGGTTGCAAGATGTTCTTGTTGAACCCAGGTGTATTTGCCTCTAGAGATACATCATCGGAAGGTGGTCCCATACCTTGTCAGGTTGGAAATCCAATCTCCAATAAGCGCCATGCGGTTTTTGATTATATACTATATATGTAGAGCGTGAGATGCAAGCGTTCTGCTATTTGGTTATTTATTTGATGTAGACATTATTATAATATCACTGGATTTTCGTATCAAAGTGTTTTGGGTTATAGTAAGGTAAAAACCGTCCATGTTTATGTGTGGGCTGGTCTTACTATTACTTTTTCTTTCGAAAAGGATTTTAAGAGTTAAACAAGTGGTTGGAGTTTACTCACACCAGTCCCATGACTGACCCAAAGTTTATTTGTTTTCCCTAAACTCTTGGGTGCCCAAATTTGTACGGGCAGTCAAGTGTTTCAGGCTTTTACAGATACACTTGGAGGAGCTTGAAGCAGAAGGCTTCAACGTTAGTTATTTAGAGTTACTTCCGCTGGATCAAATGTTATGTGTACTCTGATGATGGTATGTATGTATGTACAAACAGATTTTGTATTTCGAAGCTTATGTTATATAATATATTTTATTCATTCCGCTGTGAGTTTGTGATCTTCGTTTTCTTCTATTCTAATATTTCTTTCTTTCTATTTCTCATCCTCTAACTTCTTTCTAATAATGAGTCGTATTTCTGTGTTATTTGGGTTGGACGTGTGGTGTATTTAGTCAACTCAGGTAGCACGGATTTGCGGGCCATTACAGTGGTATCAGAGCTTAGGTTGAGCGAACACCTAGGCTTGTGTGGCATGTGCTCATTAGAGATAGGGTCAGTAGTACCCTAGAATGAGTTGATCGTATATATACGAGAGAGCGTATTTGTTAGTTGATATAAAAGTTGTTTTATATTGTGTTGGCTTGTCTGTTGAGTAGTTATGAATTCTGGTCGAATCGTGGGGCGCCACGAAGTCGATAGGGATTTCTAAAAACTTGAACAGAAAATACAACATGGTATTGTTTCCAAGTGGGTAAATGAAATAATTTTACCCAAAATTTCTATTTTGATATAGAAAGAATAATTTTCTAGAATTATTATTATATGGATGTGTTGGATGTTGATTTTATAATGAGATTATAAATTTAGAATGGTTATTTATAACCAAAATAGAATTTGTATAGGAATTAAATATACAAATGAGATGAATTAGAATTAAATTCAAACCAGAATTAAGAATTCAAAATCCTGGGAAGTTGAAAAATATTTTTCAAAGTATATTAAAATAATATAGATTTGTTTTAAAGGATTTGAAAGAAAATCATTTTAGAGGGATTTTGAAATAATAAAGCACTGAACTCACTTCAGTGGCTGGGAAATTATTCTGATGATGATTGCAACATCATCAGTGTTCATTTCCGAGTTCTAAGTGATGAATTGCTACCTTAGAAAAAAAGTTTTGATGGAATTTGTTTGAAAGGAAAACAAGTGGTTTGGAAATTCAAATGTTTTGAATTTGAAATGGAAATAAATATACATGTATATATTTATGGGATTTCAAAAGAATTTGAAATGAAAATCCTGGGAATTGAATTCTGGAATTTAAATTTAACTTAAGCAAGTTAAATGAGTTGAAGTAAATGAATTGATTAAAATCAATTTGAATTGGTTTAATAGAATATAGATTGGATATAAATGGATTGATCGTAGATCATTCGAATTTAATGTGTGAAGACCAAAAGTTTTGGTTGGAGCTAATTTGTTGAAATAGGAGGAGTGGAGTTTCAACATAAGTGAGGTTTTGAAAAGTAATGGATTTGTACCATTTTCCTATCTTAGCAATTTCGAGGACGAAATTATTTTAAGGGGGAAAGAATGTAACGACCCGGATTTTTCGAATAGTATTTTAAATATTTAGTATCGTTTAAATATTGAGTTAACCATATAAAAGAATTTTTATAATGAATTATCGATCAAATAATCGATACACGATTTAAATTTTTCATATATATACAGAATTATCGTGATACGATAATAATCAAATTAGCAGTTAAAACTAAATTGAAACGTTTCAGTCGATTAATATAAACTCTATGTGAATTAGAACAATAATTATTATTTATTCATTGAAATCGATTCAGATTTTAAACCAAATTTAATTTGAATTGTTATCTCCCATATGTAGTCAAATAAAATTTCGGAGTATTGTATAAACGTGGAAGCATATGTCGTTACGTTAAAATATTGGTTCAGGATTTCGAATTTAAGGACCAATAGATATTTTAAATTATTTAATATAAATAATTTCAAATCAATGTTTATATAAAAGAGGAGAAGAGCCGACCTATATTTTTAAACGTTGAGCCTACTCTTAGCTTCAGCTCTTTTCATTTCGCAGACCTATATACTCCCCTCGAGCTGTAGAAAATGTCTCTAACCCTTAGTATCAAGGAGACAGCAGATTACTGGCAACGTACTTACTGTTTCCTCTCGCTCGTTCTATAAATTAATCCCTCACCTCCGTCCATTTCGATTCTTAAATCCTTATCTCATTTTTTTCGTTCTTCCTAGTCTTTCAAAAATCGATTCAGCAAATAGAAAAAAAAAAGAAGAAGAAGGGGAAATCGATTAAAAAGGAATCACGGTAGATCAATGTATCGCGAGACTCCTGATGGAAAAACGGCAATAAGTCGCGTTCGATTTGAGGTCGCGATGAGTTCTTGGACCTGGTCAACGTCGACGGGCATAGGAGGAGGCGTGCTGTGAAGTTGTTGGGCATTCGAAGGTGAAGGCGGACATAGGTTTGTTCAAAATAAGGACCGTAGGTTGCGATTTGGATTTTTGGGATTTTTCTGAAGCTCGACAGCGAGACTGAGGTGGAACTGTGGGATCGCGATGGTATTAGAGGGGGTCATGAGGCGCTCGCACATGGGGAATTGGGTTGCTGATCGATTCGTTGCCTCGATAAGGGGTTCTGACCTAGATGAAGGGTTCGACAGAGGATTCGATGGTGAACTGGGGATCCATTTCTTCGAAGGGGTCGGTCTGGGTATTAGCGCGATGGGATGGGAAGGGGTTTTTGGCGATGTCGAGTGTTGGAAATCGATGGAGGGAGTTCAATCTAAAAGACTGAGCTGAGGTTGTGCTAAAAGATTTAAGCAGTAATGGGGTTTGGTGAAATGCCGGAAAGAAAGAAAAAGAAAAAAATAGAGGGATTAAGGTGCGAATTCATTCGAGGAGATTCGTAGTCAATGATCTGAAATTAAACAGGATATTCAGCAATGGAAATCACGGTGAGTAAATCTCACTCACCTTTAGAATTATTTTTATTTCATTAAAAATAATTGTCTGTTGCTTGTGTGAATGCTTTATGGTTGATTTATATATATTAGTTATTTAGGCTATTATATATATATTGGGTTGATTGATTGGTTGGATTCCCGCAGTCTCATTAGCGGATGCCCGCAGTTTCATAGCGGATGATTACCCTATACGCCCCACGCTATGATTAGTGGATGACCTTCTATACCGCGATATTCTGCCACGAAGCAGAATGGGTATTATTTATGTGCTAACATCTGTGGATGCAGGAAAACAGGTTGGAGGAATCCAACTGGATTCCTCAAAAATATATTATCTGTTTGTTTATTTGTTTGCATATATATTGTTATATATGATGTGTTAGAAAAATAAATAATTCGTTGCTTTGTGTGTTTAAATATCACTGGGCTTAAGTAATGATATTTAAAAATATCGTAAAAAGGATATTGGAGATTTAAAAAGGGAAATTCTATTTTTAAATAGAACTTGAATTTTAAATGGGAATAAAAATATAAACTTGTTTTTTGAAAAATAAAACAAGTAGTTTCTTTTTAAACGAAGTTATAAATAGTTCTTTTATAACGAAGTTATAAATGAAGTGAAAAGAATTATCAATTTGATAATTCAGAAATAGAAATACAAGTGTGAAATTGGAATTCGAAATGAAATTTCAAATTAGGATTTGAAATGGAATTTTTAAATATATAACTCAAATGGAATTTGAGTATAACATTTGAATTTTAAAGGGAGTTTGAATGTTTGAATTTTAAAAGGAGATTGAATATTAGAAATTCAAATAAGAGTTCAAATAGAATTTGAATAGACGAAATTTGAATGAAAAATAGAATTTGAATTCAAGAAATTTAAATAAAATCTGAAATCAAAGGAATTCGAATAAAGAAATTCAAATAGAGATTTCAATGTAGAAATTCAAAATAGAATTTGAAATATAGTATTTCAAAGAAGAATTCAAATGTGAAATTTGAATAGAGATTTGAATGGAATTTAAATATGAAATTTGAATTGAGATTTGAAATAGGAATTCAAGTATTGAATTTGAATAGGGAATTCAAATAGAAATTCAAGTATTGAATTTGAATATCAAATAGAAAAGGAATTGGAATTTGAATATAGAATTCAAACAAAGGTGAGATTGGAATTCGAATCAAGGAATTCAAATGAAGTAGAATTCATTTTAAAGAAGTTAAGAAGTTTATATAAATATAATTAAAACGAACTCGCCGCAGCGCTGCAGTTCGTAAAATAGCGATTCGAACTTCAATCAAGTATACAGGACTCAATTGAAGTCGAAATTCTTCGAAACAAGAAACGTCAGGACCGGTTTGATAATAGTTTTCTAATGAAGGAGAAAAATCTGAATTTCGTCGTATAGATTTTGAGTTATGTCAAAATCAAATTTTCAGAAAAGCAGCGCCAGAACCATTATAAAACCATAACGGTTTATTTAATTATATTAAAGGATTTTAAGCAAATAAAAATCGGAATTTCTATTTAGAAAAATCCAGATTTGAGTAAAAAAATTATATGTGGACTTCAGTGGAGTAATGAGTTGATTTTTGAAACAGAAATCAGATTTTTGATTTATTGAATAGAGTTAACTAATGCGAATAGAAATTAGTTAATGAGATTTCGAATTAATATTGGGCTTTGAATAAGCGAATTCGATTTGAAAATTTATATTCGAAATAGAAAGGAGAACTAGGATTGAAATTGAAATTCAATTTGGTTATGAGCAAGCTAATTAAATATTTTGTTTGAACATGTTATGTTCAACAAAGAAGTGAAATAGGCAAAATGACTAATTAAAGAATAAATGGCGAAACTGAATTCAAACGATTGAATGGTATTGAATTGAAAACAGATGAACAGGTGTAAGCAGGTTTGATATGAAGTATATGAAGATTTAAATTTATGTGCTCGACAAAAAGGTACATGTTTAAATTCATATATGAGTTTTATGCGCCGTATCGGCAAGCCGCTTGGCTTCTTCTTTTTCTTTTTGAGATTAGAAGGTACCGGGAAGCTATTTGAAATTTCCCGATGCTCCCGATACAGGGGAGGTTATGGCGAATTTTTCCGGAAATTTAAGGAGTTAGAATATTTTTAAGATATTTTGATAATTTGAAATCATTGTATCGACGTATTGAATTCGATAGTAAAGTGAATATAAAAATCGAATGTTGTAAACAAAAGGGGATAGAGATAAATAATTGAAATTGTTTTCAATTGCAAATAGAGATTTTTCTAATATATAGAAAATAAAAGAAGTTAATATTTGGAAACGTTTTCCAAATGGCATAAGAGGCCGAGATGGTTATTGAAGATATTTGGTTAACAAATATTGATAGAGAAAATGGAGAAGTGATTTAATTAATGAATATTAATTAAAGAGCCCAGTGATTTGTTTGATATGTTTGGATGAACACTTGTTTTATTCGATAGTTAAATCACAGACTATCGAAGTTTTGACCATCGTTGTCAATATGGAGAGACCGGTTGGATTATTATCCGAAGAACCACTCCGTATCGGCATAAGCGTTGCGAACCAAGTATGCTGAATATATTGAAGACGGAGTGAAGTGCAAGGGCTTTTCTATTTATAGAAATAGTGCCTTCGGTTTCGTTCAATCCCAGAACGAACGTAAATGGACGAATGTCTGACAGAGTATTTCCAATGATCAATTGGGTTGGTCTGTATGAATATATATGGTTGCAACGGATTTATCCCTTAGCATAATATCCAGAATATTTGTGCAAACTCAACTAGTGATTAACGGATCTGACAATGTGGCATTAAAAGTGAATTGTGTTATCAAGGAATGGTAAGTATGCGTAGCCTCAGGCCTCAACAACCGGGAAAGGACAAAAATCGGGCAGGCAGCATGGCTATGTGGGTCGCACCCATTAGGGTGTATAATCACCTATCTAGAGAAATTCCTTTTGTTCTAAATCTATCGATTCTGCCCATTCGGGAAACGGTGGTTTGAGTCCAACCGTTGGTGATATACATTCGATACACTCAAGCGAAATGAGTGGTCGGTCATGTGTGGGCCGGGTTGCAAGATGTTCTTGTTGAACCCAGGTGTATTTGCCTCTAGAGATACATCATCGGAAGGTGGTCCCATACCTTGTCAGGTTGGAAATCCAATCTCCAATAAGCGCCATGCGGTTTTTGATTATATACTATATATGTAGAGCGTGAGATGCAAGCGTTCTGCTATTTGGTTATTTATTTGATGTAGACATTATTATAATATCACTGGATTTTCGTATCAAAGTGTTTTGGGTTATAGTAAGGTAAAAACCGTCCATGTTTATGTGTGGGCTGGTCTTACTATTACTTTTTCTTTCGAAAAGGATTTTAAGAGTTAAACAAGTGGTTGGAGTTTACTCACACCAGTCCCATGACTGACCCAAAGTTTATTTGTTTTCCCTAAACTCTTGGGTGCCCAAATTTGTACGGGCAGTCAAGTGTTTCAGGCTTTTACAGATACACTTGGAGGAGCTTGAAGCAGAAGGCTTCAACGTTAGTTATTTAGAGTTACTTCCGCTGGATCAAATGTTATGTGTACTCTGATGATGGTATGTATGTATGTACAAACAGATTTTGTATTTCGAAGCTTATGTTATATAATATATTTTATTCATTCCGCTGTGAGTTTGTGATCTTCGTTTTCTTCTATTCTAATATTTCTTTCTTTCTATTTCTCATCCTCTAACTTCTTTCTAATAATGAGTCGTATTTCTGTGTTATTTGGGTTGGACGTGTGGTGTATTTAGTCAACTCAGGTAGCACAGATTTGCGGGCCATTACAGTGGTATCAGAGCTTAGGTTGAGCGAACACCTAGGCTTGTGTGGCATGTGCTCATTAGAGATAGGGTCAGTAGTACCCTAGAATGAGTTGATCGTATATATACGAGAGAGCGTATTTGTTAGTTGATATAAAAGTTGTTTTATATTGTGTTGGCTTGTCTGTTGAGTAGTTATGAATTCTGGTCGAATCGTGGGGCGCCACGAAGTCGATAGGGATTTCTAAAAACTTGAACAGAAAATACAACATGGTATTGTTTCCAAGTGGGTAAATGAAATAATTTTACCCAAAATTTCTATTTTGATATAGAAAGAATAATTTTCTAGAATTATTATTATATGGATGTGTTGGATGTTGATTTTATAATGAGATTATAAATTTAGAATGGTTATTTATAACCAAAATAGAATTTGTATAGGAATTAAATATACAAATGAGATGAATTAGAATTAAATTCAAACCGGAATTAAGAATTCAAAATCCTGGGAAGTTGAAAAATATTTTTCAAAGTATATTAAAATAATATAGATTTGTTTTAAAGGATTTGAAAGAAAATCATTTTAGAGGGATTTTGAAATAATAAAGCACTGAACTCACTTCAGTGGCTGGGAAATTATTCTGATGATGATTGCAACATCATCAGTGTTCATTTCCGAGTTCTAAGTGATGAATTGCTACCTTAGAAAAAAAGTTTTGATGGAATTTGTTTGAAAGGAAAACAAGTGGTTTGGAAATTCAAATGTTTTGAATTTGAAATGGAAATAAATATACATGTATATATTTATGGGATTTCAAAAGAATTTGAAATGAAAATCCTGGGAATTGAATTCTGGAATTTAAATTTAACTTAAGCAAGTTAAATGAGTTGAAGTAAATGAATTGATTAAAATCAATTTGAATTGGTTTAATAGAATATAGATTGGATATAAATGGATTGATCGTAGATCATTCGAATTTAATGTGTGAAGACCAAAAGTTTTGGTTGGAGCTAATTTGTTGAAATAGGAGGAGTGGAGTTTCAACATAAGTGAGGTTTTGAAAAGTAATGGATTTGTACCATTTTCCTATCTTAGCAATTTCGAGGACGAAATTATTTTAAGGGGGAAAGAATGTAACGACCCGGATTTTTCGAATAGTATTTTAAATATTTAGTATCGTTTAAATATTGAGTTAACCATATAAAAGAATTTTTATAATGAATTATCGATCAAATAATCGATACACGATTTAAATTTTTCATATATATACAGAATTATCGTGATACGATAATAATCAAATTAGCAGTTAAAACTAAATTGAAACGTTTCAGTCGATTAATATAAACTCTATGTGAATTAGAACAATAATTATTATTTATTCATTGAAATCGATTCAGATTTTAAACCAAATTTAATTTGAATTGTTATCTCCCATATGTAGTCAAATAAAATTTCGGAGTATTGTATAAACGTGGAAGCATATGTCGTTACGTTAAAATATTGGTTCAGGATTTCGAATTTAAGGACCAATAGATATTTTAAATTATTTAATATAAATAATTTCAAATCAATGTTTATATAAAAGAGGAGAAGAGCCGACCTATATTTTTAAACGTTGAGCCTACTCTTAGCTTCAGCTCTTTTCATTTCGCAGACCTATATACTCCCCTCGAGCTGTAGAAAATGTCTCTAACCCTTAGTATCAAGGAGACAGCAGATTACTGGCAACGTACTTACTGTTTCCTCTCGCTCGTTCTATAAATTAATCCCTCACCTCCGTCCATTTCGATTCTTAAATCCTTATCTCATTTTTTTCGTTCTTCCTAGTCTTTCAAAAATCGATTCAGCAAATAGAAAAAAAAAAAAAAGAAGAAGGGGAAATCGATTAAAAAGGAATCACGGTAGATCAATGTATCGCGAGACTCCTGATGGAAAAACGGCAATAAGTCGCGTTCGATTTGAGGTCGCGATGAGTTCTTGGACCTGGTCAACGTCGACGGGCATAGGAGGAGGCGTGCTGTGAAGTTGTTGGGCATTCGAAGGTGAAGGCGGACATAGGTTTGTTCAAAATAAGGACCGTAGGTTGCGATTTGGATTTTTGGGATTTTTCTGAAGCTCGACAGCGAGACTGAGGTGGAACTGTGGGATCGCGATGGTATTAGAGGGGGTCATGAGGCGCTCGCACATGGGGAATTGGGTTGCTGATCGATTCGTTGCCTCGATAAGGGGTTCTGACCTAGATGAAGGGTTCGACAGAGGATTCGATGGTGAACTGGGGATCCATTTCTTCGAAGGGGTCGGTCTGGGTATTAGCGCGATGGGATGGGAAGGGGTTTTTGGCGATGTCGAGTGTTGGAAATCGATGGAGGGAGTTCAATCTAAAAGACTGAGCTGAGGTTGTGCTAAAAGATTTAAGCAGTAATGGGGTTTGGTGAAATGCCGGAAAGAAAGAAAAAGAAAAAAATAGAGGGATTAAGGTGCGAATTCATTCGAGGAGATTCGTAGTCAATGATCTGAAATTAAACAGGATATTCAGCAATGGAAATCACGGTGAGTAAATCTCACTCACCTTTAGAATTATTTTTATTTCATTAAAAATAATTGTCTGTTGCTTGTGTGAATGCTTTATGGTTGATTTATATATATTAGTTATTTAGGCTATTATATATATATTGGGTTGATTGATTGGTTGGATTCCCGCAGTCTCATTAGCGGATGCCCGCAGTTTCAAGCGGATGATTACCCTATACGCCCCACGCTATGATTAGTGGATGACCTTCTATACCGCGATATTCTGCCACGAAGCAGAATGGGTATTATTTATGTGCTAACATCTGTGGATGCAGGAAAACAGGTTGGAGGAATCCAACTGGATTCCTCAAAAATATATTATCTGTTTGTTTATTTGTTTGCATATATATTGTTATATATGATGTGTTAGAAAAATAAATAATTCGTTGCTTTGTGTGTTTAAATATCACTGGGCTTAAGTAATGATATTTAAAAATATCGTAAAAAGGATATTGGAGATTTAAAAAGGGAAATTCTATTTTTAAATAGAACTTGAATTTTAAATGGGAATAAAAATATAAACTTGTTTTTTGAAAAATAAAACAAGTAGTTTCTTTTTAAACGAAGTTATAAATAGTTCTTTTATAACGAAGTTATAAATGAAGTGAAAAGAATTATCAATTTGATAATTCAGAAATAGAAATACAAGTGTGAAATTGGAATTCGAAATGAAATTTCAAATTAGGATTTGAAATGGAATTTTTAAATATATAACTCAAATGGAATTTGAGTATAACATTTGAATTTTAAAGGGAGTTTGAATGTTTGAATTTTAAAAGGAGATTGAATATTAGAAATTCAAATAAGAGTTCAAATAGAATTTGAATAGACGAAATTTGAATGAAAAATAGAATTTGAATTCAAGAAATTTAAATAAAATCTGAAATCAAAGGAATTCGAATAAAGAAATTCAAATAGAGATTTCAATGTAGAAATTCAAAATAGAATTTGAAATATAGTATTTCAAAGAAGAATTCAAATGTGAAATTTGAATAGAGATTTGAATGGAATTTAAATATGAAATTTGAATTGAGATTTGAAATAGGAATTCAAGTATTGAATTTGAATAGGGAATTCAAATAGAAATTCAAGTATTGAATTTGAATATCAAATAGAAAAGGAATTGGAATTTGAATATAGAATTCAAACAAAGGTGAGATTGGAATTCGAATCAAGGAATTCAAATGAAGTAGAATTCATTTTAAAGAAGTTAAGAAGTTTATATAAATATAATTAAAACGAACTCGCCGCAGCGCTGCAGTTCGTAAAATAGCGATTCGAACTTCAATCAAGTATACAGGACTCAATTGAAGTCGAAATTCTTCGAAACAAGAAACGTCAGGACCGGTTTGATAATAGTTTTCTAATGAAGGAGAAAAATCTGAATTTCGTCGTATAGATTTTGAGTTATGTCAAAATCAAATTTTCAGAAAAGCAGCGCCAGAACCATTATAAAACCATAACGGTTTATTTAATTATATTAAAGGATTTTAAGCAAATAAAAATCGGAATTTCTATTTAGAAAAATCCAGATTTGAGTAAAAAAATTATATGTGGACTTCAGTGGAGTAATGAGTTGATTTTTGAAACAGAAATCAGATTTTTGATTTATTGAATAGAGTTAACTAATGCGAATAGAAATTAGTTAATGAGATTTCGAATTAATATTGGGCTTTGAATAAGCGAATTCGATTTGAAAATTTATATTCGAAATAGAAAGGAGAACTAGGATTGAAATTGAAATTCAATTTGGTTATGAGCAAGCTAATTAAATATTTTGTTTGAACATGTTATGTTCAACAAAGAAGTGAAATAGGCAAAATGACTAATTAAAGAATAAATGGCGAAACTGAATTCAAACGATTGAATGGTATTGAATTGAAAACAGATGAACAGGTGTAAGCAGGTTTGATATGAAGTATATGAAGATTTAAATTTATGTGCTCGACAAAAAGGTACATGTTTAAATTCATATATGAGTTTTATGCGCCGTATCGGCAAGTCGCTTGGCTTCTTCTTTTTCTTTTTGAGATTAGAAGGTACCGGGAAGCTATTTGAAATTTCCCGATGCTCCCGATACAGGGGAGGTTATGGCGAATTTTTCCGGAAATTTAAGGAGTTAGAATATTTTTAAGATATTTTGATAATTTGAAATCATTGTATCGACGTATTGAATTCGATAGTAAAGTGAATATAAAAATCGAATGTTGTAAACAAAAGGGGATAGAGATAAATAATTGAAATTGTTTTCAATTGCAAATAGAGATTTTTCTAATATATAGAAAATAAAAGAAGTTAATATTTGGAAACGTTTTCCAAATGGCATAAGAGGCCGAGATGGTTATTGAAGATATTTGGTTAACAAATATTGATAGAGAAAATGGAGAAGTGATTTAATTAATGAATATTAATTAAAGAGCCCAGTGATTTGTTTGATATGTTTGGATGAACACTTGTTTTATTCGATAGTTAAATCACAGACTATCGAAGTTTTGACCATCGTTGTCAATATGGAGAGACCGGTTGGATTATTATCCGAAGAACCACTCCGTATCGGCATAAGCGTTGCGAACCAAGTATGCTGAATATATTGAAGACGGAGTGAAGTGCAAGGGCTTTTCTATTTATAGAAATAGTGCCTTCGGTTTCGTTCAATCCCAGAACGAACGTAAATGGACGAATGTCTGACAGAGTATTTCCAATGATCAATTGGGTTGGTCTGTATGAATATATATGGTTGCAACGGATTTATCCCTTAGCATAATATCCAGAATATTTGTGCAAACTCAACTAGTGATTAACGGATCTGACAATGTGGCATTAAAAGTGAATTGTGTTATCAAGGAATGGTAAGTATGCGTAGCCTCAGGCCTCAACAACCGGGAAAGGACAAAAATCGGGCAGGCAGCATGGCTATGTGGGTCGCACCCATTAGGGTGTATAATCACCTATCTAGAGAAATTCCTTTTGTTCTAAATCTATCGATTCTGCCCATTCGGGAAACGGTGGTTTGAGTCCAACCGTTGGTGATATACATTCGATACACTCAAGCGAAATGAGTGGTCGGTCATGTGTGGGCCGGGTTGCAAGATGTTCTTGTTGAACCCAGGTGTATTTGCCTCTAGAGATACATCATCGGAAGGTGGTCCCATACCTTGTCAGGTTGGAAATCCAATCTCCAATAAGCGCCATGCGGTTTTTGATTATATACTATATATGTAGAGCGTGAGATGCAAGCGTTCTGCTATTTGGTTATTTATTTGATGTAGACATTATTATAATATCACTGGATTTTCGTATCAAAGTGTTTTGGGTTATAGTAAGGTAAAAACCGTCCATGTTTATGTGTGGGCTGGTCTTACTATTACTTTTTCTTTCGAAAAGGATTTTAAGAGTTAAACAAGTGGTTGGAGTTTACTCACACCAGTCCCATGACTGACCCAGAGTTTATTTGTTTTCCCTAAACTCTTGGGTGCCCAAATTTGTACGGGCAGTCAAGTGTTTCAGGCTTTTACAGATACACTTGGAGGAGCTTGAAGCAGAAGGCTTCAACGTTAGTTATTTAGAGTTACTTCCGCTGGATCAAATGTTATGTGTACTCTGATGATGGTATGTATGTATGTACAAACAGATTTTGTATTTCGAAGCTTATGTTATATAATATATTTTATTCATTCCGCTGTGAGTTTGTGATCTTCGTTTTCTTCTATTCTAATATTTCTTTCTTTCTATTTCTCATCCTCTAACTTCTTTCTAATAATGAGTCGTATTTCTGTGTTATTTGGGTTGGACGTGTGGTGTATTTAGTCAACTCAGGTAGCACGGATTTGCGGGCCATTACAAATAGAGTGCCCGACAAAAAGGTACGTAGTTAATTCATATATGATTTTATGCACCGTATCGGCAAGCTGCTTGGCTTTTTCTTTTTCTTTTTGAGATGAGAAGGACCGGGAAAGCTATTTGAAATTTCCCGATGCTCCCGGTACAAAGGAGGTTATGGCGAATTTTTCCGGGAAGTTAAGGAGTTAGAATATTTTTAAGATAATTTGATAGTTAGAAATCAACGTATCAACATACATAGAAGTTGATAAGGAAATGAACTTAGAAATAGAATAGTATAATCAAAAAGGAAGTATAAGAATAAAATCTAGTAAGAATAGAAAGAGAAAATATATATGTTTTTAAAAGTGAAGAAGTAGTTGTATGGTATTGATTATTAGAGTAAGTAGTCATATCTGTTTTGACGTTATAAATGTTATTCAGTCAAGGTCTGAGAGGTAGTTATACCCCAACTTGATTGATTGCATTTTTAACAAATAAATAGTAAGATTTTTGGATCGAAGATCAATGTTGGATAAGATTTAGTATATATAGTATTTGGGTTGTCGTAACGATGTTTTACACAACATCCGTTTTAACCCAAATGAAATGTAAGCTTGGAAATAGAATATAGAATATTTCCTAAGTATAGAAATAAACGAGACTGGAAAAGAGATAAGTAATTGGAATATTTTCCAATTATAAATGGCATATGTTTTCTAAAGTTTAGAAAATAAAGGAAGGCGATATTCGGAAATGTTTTCCAATTAACGTAAAAGGCCAATATGGTTGTTGAAAATATTTGGTTAACAAATATTGATAAGAAATAGAGAAGAGATTTAATTAATGGAATATTAATTAAAGGCTCAGTGATTGTTGGATGTTTGGATGAACACTTGTTTTCTTCGATATTTAAATAATCGACTATCGAAACACTTGTTTTTATTCGATAGTTAAATCACAGACTATCGAAGTTTTGACCATCGTTGTCAATATGGAGAGACCGGTTGGATTATTATCCGAAGAACCACTCCATATTTGCAGTCGCGTGCGAATCAGATTATATAAAGATAATCGAAGACGGAGTAGAGTGCAAGGACTTTTTCTATTAATAGAAATAGTGCCTTCAGTTCATCCTGTTCCTGGGTGACTTGTATGGACGGATGTCTGACAGAATATGTCCAGACGATCACGTATATTGATTTCTCCAACTGTACCAAGAGTGGAAGCGGAGAAGGAAACTTCTTTCAGCTAACGCGTAATGTATGGTTGAGGACGTCAATCGGTGATTTGATGGATTTAACGATGTGGCATTCAAAGTGAATCTGGTATGATGATAAAGCGTAGCTTCTAGCCTCATCATCCGGTAAATGACAGAAATCGGGCAAGCAACATGGCTATGTAGGTCGCACCTATTAGGGTGTATAATCACCTGATCTAGAGTTTCATTTAGTTCTAAAAATCTATTGTCGATGTTGTCCCATTCGGGAAACGGTTGCTGATCCCAATCGTTGGTGATATACATTCGATACACTCAAGCGAAATGAGTGGTCGGTCATTTGTGGCTGAGTTGCAAGATGTTCTTGTTGAACTCGGTGTATTCTCCTGTAGAGATATACCAGCAGAAGGTGGTTCCATACCTTGTCATAGTTGGAAAACCAAATACCCAATATGTGCTTGCGGTTTTGATTATATATGATATAGGTGGAACGTGAGATAAAAACGTTCCACTAGATTGTTATTTACTTGATTTAGACATTATTATAATATCAAAAGAGTTTTGATATAAAGATAAGTCAAGTATTTGGATTTTCATAAGGGAAAAACCCGTTCCGTGTTATACAGCGTGGTCTTATGAGATATCATTTAGTTTCTGAAACTGTTTACTCATACCAGTCCCATGACTGACCCGGAGTTTATTTTGTTTTGTTCTACCTAAACTCTTGGGTGCCTAAATTTGTATGGGCAGTCAAGTAGTTCAGGATTTTTCAGATCTATCTAAAGGAGCTTGGAGCAGGAGGCTTCAGCGTTATCTAGTTATAGTGTTGTTTCGCTATGTTGTAAGTGTTGTACTCTGATAAGTGTATGTTATACAGTGAAGATTTTGTATTTCAAAGATATGATATATTATATTTTGTTCCGCTGCGATGTGAGATTCTGTGTTGTTATTTATGTTCTTCTTCTATCTCTTTCTTCTAAAAAAAATGTTCCGTATTTTCACGATATTTGGGTTGGATGTATGATGTATATAGTCAACTCTGATGTTGTGGATTTGCGGGTCATTACACTTGGTATCAGAGCTTAGGTTGAGCGAATACCTAGGCTTGTTGGAATGTGCTCATTAGAGATAGGGTCAGTAGTACCCTAGAATGAGTGTATATATATATACGAGAGAGCGTAATTGTATTTGATATAAAAACTGTTTTATATTGTGTTGACTAGTCTGTTGAGTGAATTATGAATTCTGATCGAATCGTGGGACGCCACGAAGTCGATAGGAGTTTATAAACACTTGAACAGAAAATTGGACACGATACTGTTTTTAAATAGTTAAGTTGATTGTTAGGATTATAATCAAATTAGATTATAAAAAAGAAATAGATGTATAACCAATTGAATTTGTATATGAAATCAAATATACAAATGTGATAAATTGAAATTGAATTCCAACCAGAATTCAGAATATAAAATCCTGGGAGTTTGGAAAATATTTTTTCTAAATGGATTTTGAAAGAAATATAGTACTGGACTCATTCAGTAGCTGGGAAATAATTCTGATGATGGTCGCAACATCATCAGTGTTCATTTTCGAGTTTCTAAGTGATGAATTGCTGCCTTAGAAAAGTTTTTGATGGAAATTTGTTTGAAAGGAAAACAAGCTGTTTGAAAATTCAAATGTTTTGAATTTGAAATAGATGTAAATAAATGTATATATTTATATTACTTCAGAGGAACTTTTAAATGGGAATTGAAATATAGATTTCAAATAGAAGTTGAAATAGAATTTGAATAGAAGAAAATTCAAATAGAAATTCAAATGGGAATTGAAGATAAGAAATTCAAATGGGAATTGAAGAGAAGAAAATTCAAATAGAAATTGTATAAGAAAAATTGAAATGGAATTTGAATTCAAAGGAATTCAAATGGATTTGAATAAAGAAAAGTCAAATAGAGATTTGAATATTAGAATTCAAATGGAAATTGGTTAAATAGAATTTCAAAGAAAATATAAAGTGGAGGTTGAATATTAGAATTCAAGAAAATATAAAGTTTGAAATAGAATTTGAATTCAAAAGAGTTAAAATAGAATTTAAATTCAAAGGATTTTAAATAGAAATTGAACAAAGGAATTTAAATAGAAATTGAATAAAGGATTTCAATTAGGAATTGAAGATAAGGATTTCAAATAGGAATTGAAGATAAGGATTTCAAATAGAAATTGAAGATAAGAAATTCAAATAGAATTTGAAGATAAGGAATTGAAATAGAATTTGAATAGAAGAAATTCAAATAGAAATTGAATAAAAGGAAATTCAAATATAGAGTTTGAATAAAGAAATTCAAATGGAATTTGAATATTGTAAATATATAGGATTTGAATATTTGAAGTAAAATAGATTGGGAATATTATGTGAAATGGATTGGATATATATTAAAAATATATCAAAATGGAGTTGAATTTATTATAAACAAAGTCAAAACGTTTATATTTATAAATATAATTAAAACGAGCTCGCCATAGCGCGGCAGTTCATAAATTGGCGATTCGAACTTCAATTTAGTATACAGAACTCAATCGAAGTCGGAATTCTTTGAAACAAGAATCGTCGGGACCGGTTGAATAATAGTTTTCTAATGAAAGAGAAAAATCTGGATTTCGTCGTATAGATTTTGTGTTATGTCAAAATCAGATTTTTAGAAAAACAGCGCCAGAACCATTATAAAACCATAACGGTTTAATTAAATAAATAAAAGGATTTTTAGGAAATAAAATCCAAATTGGCATTAGAAAATCCAAACTGGAGATATAAAATAAATATGAACTCCAGTGAAGTAAGTGAAATGATTTTTAAGTCAAAAATCATATTTTAAATGGTTAAATAGAATTAACTGAATTGGAGAATAATTAGTTAAAGGAAATTTGAATCGAAATTGGGTTTTTGGATAAGTGAAAGAGATTGAGAATTTATATTCGAAATCGAATATATAACTCGAGTTGAAAATATAATTAGATTAGTTTATAATTAAGTTGACATATATTTGAACAAGTTATATTCAAATAAAAAGGATGAAATAGGCAAAACGGTTAATTAGCAACAAGTTAATGGGAATTTGAATGATTGAAAATAAATTTAACTTAAGTAAGTTAAATGGATCAAAATGAATAAATTGAGTAAAACCAATGTGAATGAAATATGAATTGGGTGTGAATAAAGGAAAAACCAAAAGAGATAAAAGAAAATATATTTGTAAAACAAATATAAAGGAAATATATTTGTAAAACAAATGCAAAGGAAGTTATGTGCAAATAAATAGAATTTAAAAGGGGAATATTTGTAAAACATTTACAAATAGATTAAATGGAAATATTTATTTATAGAAAATAAATAGAATGTTATAGATGAGATATTTATTTGTTAAATAAATAGAATTTAATCAAAGGAATATTTAGAAGATGAATAGAAAAAGGAAATCTGTTTTTAACAGATAAATAAAAAAGATTTATTTATAAATAACAGTTTATAAATTAAATTAAATATTTATCATTTGATAAATGGAATATATAAGTCTTTACTTATATAGAGAAGAGATATTGGTTTTCAACACCGATAGTTTTGAATAGAGGGGGTACACAACACTTGTATAAGTGAAGTAACGCTAATAAAGAGAACATTTATAAAGTGAAGAACCGTTACTAAAAGTATATCTTTATAAATGAATAAATGTTATCCAATAGGAGTTATTCGAATAGGAGAAGTCGATTAGAGTTAGAATAAATCGATTAGGATAAGAATTAACCAGTTAGAGTTAATCAGTTAGGGTTAATCCGTAGAGTTAATTGAATATTAGTTATTCAATTAGAATTTATCGAATATTTGTTATTCAAATTAAAAGTTAACTAGATAGAGTTAATTGAACATAGTTAATCGAATTAGAATTTAATTGAATGTTAGTTATTCAATTAAAGTTAATCGAATATAGTTATTGAGATAGAGTTAGTCAAACATAGTCACTCAGGATAAGTTGCCATTTCGTACGACTGCTAGCGTAATTCGCAGGGCTGCAGATAGCCTAGGGCGGTCGGATGTTTCCTGGGGGAATCAGGCGTAACCATTGTGATCGCTGTGATCTAGAGTCAAGCAAATGGAGTTAAATCAAATATTAGTTTATTTGAAAGGAGTTATCGATTATTAGTTAATCGAATGAGTTATCGATTATTAGTTAATCGAAAGGAGTTATTGATTATTAGTAAATCAAAGGAGTTATCGATTATTTGTTAATCGAAATAAGTTATCGATTATAGTTTAATCGAAAAGAGTTATCGATTAGTTTAATCGAAGTGAGTTATAGAATATTGGTTATTCGGAAGGAATTATCGATTATTAGTTAATCGAAGGAGTTATCGATTATTAGTTAATTGAAGGAGATAATCGAATATAGTTTATTCAAATAGAGTTAAAAGAGTTATCGAATATAGCTTATTCGGAAGGAGTTAGGTGAAAAGAGCTAATCAAATAGGGTTAATCGATAAGAGTTAAATCCAATATAGTTAATTGATAAAGGTAAATGGAATAGAGTAAATCGAATATAGTTTATTCGAAGAAGGGTTTTCGAATCTAGTTATTCGATAGAGAGATAATCGAATATAGTTATTCGAAGGGAGGAGTTATCGAATAGGGATTTATTTGAAAGAGAGACGTAAGGAAGTTTGAAATGTTGAGTATCAACATAAATAAGTTTTGAAAAGAAAATGGGTTGGTAGCACTTTTCCTATCTTAGCAATTTCGAGGACGAAATTATTTTAAGTGGGGAAGATTGTAGTGAACCGGATCCTTATGGGTTAATTTTAAATATTTAATATGGATTTAAATATTGGGGAGGATAATATAAATGGAATTTTATATTATGTTATTAGTTAAATAATCAATTTCGATTTATTTTCGAATATATTTAATAATCAGAATACAAAAATGGATTTAGTTGAATTCAAATTTGAATTTGAATTAAATACAATTCAAATAATTTATGGGAAATTTTATTTGAATTTATAACGATAATAATATTTATTTATTATCGAGGAAATAAATTGTTTCGAATTTAATTTTTATTGGTTTAAACTAATATCTTCTACAGATGATCAAATTGGACTTCGTGACCTATCCTAGTGGGTTCGGAATAGGGGTATTACCCTAGAATTGACAAATTGTTGGGTACAGAAAGGAGTTCAGAATCGTGTGATAATTTAAATTAAAGGACACGGGTTTTAAATAAATAAAGTATCATTGTTTGTGGACCATAACTAAAACAACAAGGCAAGAAGAAATTGGCATTGCTGTTATCTTCTAAAACCGCACCCTCTCTACCGGATTAAAACGAATCCACGTTTTAATGTCTTTCCCCTACTTAAACAAACCAAAGCCGCCCCTTTTCTCTAATTCACAAAATTGAAAACCGAACAGAAGTAAATTAAGTGAAGCAAAGAATTTTTGTTGGAGAGGAAGTATCAGCGCGTTGCTGGTCGAAGTCAAAATTGTCTCGTGACATCGGGAATCGCGAGGCCAGTATCAACACCAAGAGAAAGCGCCGAGGTCAGTAGGGTTTTGAAGAGGTCTCTGTTAGATCTCAGTTGGTGATCGAGATGACGGTCTTTATGTGGATGCTGGAGCTGGCGCACTGGTACTCGATGGATTTAGGGTTGCAAAGCCGTAGCTTGCCATGGCAGTGGAAGGACCTTCGGTGGTCACAGGGTATCGATGTTGTGAATGGTAAGACGTAACCTGTACTGGTCAGCGTAATCTGAAAGAGGTCGTGACAATGGCAAAGTGGATCGAGTTCGACTGGTTTATGAAACCTGCGTGTGGACCAGGATACAAAAATTGTTAGGCAAGTGGATGCTGGTAGTCACATTTTGAAGGTGGAATCGAATGTTGATTGCGGCGACAATTTCAAAGAGGAAGGAGATGACAGTGTTAAGGGATATTAAAAAGGTAGTTAATTTAATTTAACAATTTTATTTTATTTTATTTTCATTTAAATTGTTCGATAAATAATGAATGTCATTAAAATATATACAAGATCCTATCGGATAGAGTCCATCAAGCAATGCATAGCTGTGAACTGTTTAAGCTGGAATTAGAAATTGATGAATGGAATAAATCAATGTACAAGGGTGAATTAATCAAGCTGTATGGACTTTTGGAGTTGAGATATCTTTGCTAAGGAATCGAAATGGAAATGAATAGCAAATAAAACCCTGGTGAGTAAATCTCACCTTTTATTTAGAAATTATTTTTATATAGTTAAAATAATTGTCTTTGCTTGTTTGAATGCTGTCTGATTGTTTTAAAATATATATAGTTATTTAGGATTGGTTGACTATTATATATATATATTGGGTTGATGATTGGTTGGATTCCCGCAGTACCATTAGCGGATGCCCGCGGTTTCATTAGCGGATGATTACCCTATACGCCCCACGCTATGATTAGTGGATGACCTTCTATACCGCGATATCCTGCCATGAAGCAGGATGGGTATTACTATGTTGACTAACGTCTGTGGATGCAGGAAAACAGGTTGGTGGAATCCAACTGGATTCCTCAAAAATATATTATCTGTTTGTTGTTTGGTTTATTTCATATATATTTATACATGATGTGTTAAAAATCAAATGATTGAAAATTGGTTGATTTGAATGTTTAAATATCACTGGGGCTTGGGATATTGATTTATAAAATACCCTGAAAGGGTATTTGAAATTTAAAAAGGGAATTCTATTTTTAAATAGAATTTGAATTTTTAATGAACTATAGGAAATATTTACTTGTTTGAAGATATATAAAACGAGTATTGAATTTATAAACTTTGTTTATAAAGGGAAAGACGGGATTTGAATGGAATTTATAAACTCTGTTTATAAATGAAAAGATGGAATTTGAATTGAAATTATAAACTTTATTAATAAATGAAAAGATGGGATTTGAATTGAAGTTATAAACGTTGTTTATAAATAATGCAGAGATATTCAAATAGAATTTGAATATAGAATTTGAATATATAATTCAAATGGACTTTAAACTATAGAATTTGAATATAGAATTCAAATGGAGTTTAAATATAGGGATTCAAAGGAATTCAAATGAAGTTTAAATAAAGAGAATTCAAATAGAATTGAATTGGAATTTGGAATAAGAAGTCGATAAGGAAACGAGAGTATGAGTATAATTAGAATTTGTTAATATGCAGCTAAAATATATTTGAACATGTCATGTTCAAATATGAAGGTGAAATAGACTGAAAAGTTAAGTAACAGATTTAATTAACAAATTGAGTTAAAACGATTGGTATAGTTAAAATAGATTGGACAGGTATAAATATACAGGAGACATGTGGAATAAAGTGTTAGAAGTGAAATAAATAGAGTGCCCGACAAAAAGGTACGTAGTTAATTCATATATGAGATTTTATGCGCCGTATCGGCAAGCCGCTTGGCTTTTTCTTTTTCTTTTTGAGAGGAGAAGGACCAGGAAAGCTATTTGAAATTTTCCAATGCTCCCGGTACAAAGGAGGTTATGGCGAATTTTTCAGGGAATTTAAGGAGTTAGAATATTTTTAAGACAATTTGATAGTTAGAAATCAACGTATCAACATATATAGAAGTTGATAAGGAAACGAACTTAGAAATAGAATAGTATAATCAAAAAGGAAGTATAAGAATAAAATCTAGTAAGAATAGAAAGAGAAAATATATATGTGTTTAAAAGTGAAGAAGTAGTTGTATGGTATTGATTATTCGAGTAAGTAGTCATATCTGTTTTGACGTTATAAATGTTATTCAGTCAAGGTCTGAGAGTTAGTTATACCCCAACTAGATTGATTGCATTTTTAACAAATAAATAGTAAGATTTTAGGCTCGAAGATCAATGTTGGATAAGATTTAATATATATAGTATTTGGGTTGTCGTAACGATGTTTTACAAAACATCCGTTTTAACCCAAATGAAATGTAAGCTTGGAAATAGAATATAGAATATTTCCTAAGTATAGAAATAAACGAGATTGGAAAAGAGATAAGTTATTGGAATATTTTCCAATTATAAATAGCATATGTTTTCTAAAGTTTAGAAAATAAAGGAAGGCGATATTCGGAAATGTTTTCCAATTAACGTAAAAGGCCAATATGGTTATTGAAAATATTTGGTTAACAAATATTGATAAGAAATAGAGAAGAGATTTAATTAATGGAATATTAATTAAAGGCTTAGTGATTGTTGGATGTTTGGATGAACACTTGTTTTCTTCGATAGTTAAATCATCGACTATCGAAACACTTGTTTTTATTCGATAGTTAAATCACAGACTATCGAAGTTTTGACCATCGTTGTCAATATGGAGAGGCCGGTTGGATTATTATCCGAAGAACCACTCCATATTGGCAGTAGCGTGCGAATCAGATTATATAAAGATAATCGAAGACGGAGTAGAGTGCAAGGACTTTTTCTATTAATAGAAATAGTGCCTTCAGTTCATCCTGTTCCTGGGTGACTTGTATGGACGAATGTCTGACAGAATATGTCCAGACGATCACGTATATTGATTTCTCCAACTGTACCAAGAGTGGAAGCGGAGAAGGAAACTTCTTTCAGCTAACGCATAATGTATGGTTGAGGACGTCAATTGGTGATTTGATGGATTTAACGATGTGGCATTCAAAGTGAATCTGGTATGATGATAAAGCGTAGCTTCTAGCCTCATCATCCGGTAAATGACAGAAATCGGGCAAGCAACATGGCTATGTAGGTGTGACGAACAGGAATTTCGCTCGGTCCGAACCAGTCGCTAAACCAATCCAGGCCGTTCGAAACGCCCTATCGTTTGAGAACAAGACAAAACAACACGCATACCAAAGAACGCTTCATTGTATATATTACAACAATGCATCAGATTACAAGAATATACAGAGTATGAATAAATATTACACAAAAATATCAGAGATTTAAATAACATTTAAATACATGGCAGCGGAAAATAATACAATACACAACTAGAAGAGATATACGGATACAAAGCTTTCCGGATATCGTTCCAGCTGTAAACCAGGATCCTGTGAATATAAATCTGCAAAACCAAAACTACTAGCTGCCCGTGTCAAAATAAGGGCACCCAGAGTTTAGGTTAAAACAATAAACTCCAGGTCAGTCATGTGACTGGTGTGAGAACTAAAACAGTTATTAATCTTTATTTTAAATCATTAGGTAAATCAAGGGACCACGCCGTATAACACGGAACGGGTTTCCTCCCAAGAATACCAGTGCATAAAACAAACAGCGCAATGCTAAATAAGGAAAAATGAAGCTGTTATAAGACCCAGGTCCCATCACACAATGCTACGCAGCCGAGGATAGGGTTTTCCCTTATAACAGCCAAAGAATGCTTGATACGTTTAAAACAAATCATTTGATACTATTATAAGTGCATAGTGTATAAAACAACTTCAAATCATAAGTATCAATCATAGGCGGCATGAGCGCCCCATCCCACTATGTCACTATACTAGGCTCTACAAATAAAACCACAAATGTCACGTATTTGGAAATTGGATTTCCGTCTATGAACCGAGGCAAAAGATAGTCCTCACCGACTTCGAGACTGTCTAGCCCGAGCCTCAGGGTCAGAGCGCATCGACCCTTGGATCCTCAGGGGCGATCCACCGATGTGGATTAAACTTAAACCCTGAACATGCGTCTCCCCACCCTATGGGGTGTAAGTCTGGTCCGTCTGCCGACCAGAATGCATCGGCCGAAACCGATATAACCGAGGCGCCTCGCAACAACAACAACCACATAAGTCAAACTCGTCAGGGCGTGTAAAACCACTGACGCCACTTCTAGCTAGAAAGAAACGCATGCCCTCCCTGACGTCCGTCTCCCGTTTTGGTTCACAACCGGGGTGTGAGGCTCGCGAATTCACGTTACACAAAGCTGTGCCACACAGGCTGTGCTTTGATCATCACCACGAGACTTTGCTTTTCAACAGAAGCCTCGATCAATTGCCACTCAGGCATGCCACACAGGCAATTCACTCCATGCGTTTGATATCCATCAATATATAACCCCTGAGCTCGTACGTCTCAGAGAAGGGCGTTAAGCAAGAGAATAAATTCTCCGCCGCCAAACAGATATATATTTAATAGAGATCAATCACACAGACTAAAATCCAATGTCAGACACACAGTCCATTTACAAGTCCGTTCTGGGTCTGAACGAAACCGGAGGCACCTAGTACCTCGCATATCCATCGATCTCCAAGTACGTCTGGACGATCACAAACTGTTTCCATCTTCTTGGGTGTACAGCCCAATCAAGATCATCAGTAATCACCCAAACGACGTGAAGACTTCCGGTCTTCGACCACCGTCTTCATCTTCGACACCACGTCGAATCAGTTATTCAGAATGGGATAAACCCGGTCTTTCTGAATAACTCGCGTATATATTATAAAAGTGTTACACAAACACAACATACGCCTCATTCCAATTCAGAATATTCTTTTATTCAAATATTCCTATACTTTGGGAAAAAGTTCCCATTAATTTTATCCAAGATAAATTCTTTAAATTTATCCTTTAATCTCCTTTGAATATCAATTCAAACTAGTCGGGATTAGCGAACCACACCGAAGTAATCATTTATTTTATTTCCCAATCCCAACCTATTCATCCCATGAAGTAAAACTGGTAGTACTTCATATCTAACACCACAGTGTTATCGGTAATTCAATTACCATTTCACGTTCAAATCTAATTAAAGATTTAACTATCGCTTGGAGTAAAACTGGTGATACTCCATTCTCGATCTTTTCAATCTAATTAAAGATTCATTAAAACTCCACTTAGTTTTAATCTTTAACTGGGTTAAAGAATCAGTGTCATTTAAAAACACGATTCACGATAAACCCAAAATCACATTCCATTAATTATCGGGTTAAAGAACAAGTGTTATTTAAAACACTGTTCACGATAAACCCCAAAATCAATACCAATTCAATTCCAATTAAATATCATTTAATTGGTACACTCCATTAAATCTAAATAAAAAGATTTAATCTTTTCACAACTGGGTTCAAGAACAGTGTTAGTGAAGACACCATTCACGACAAACCCAAATCACATTTGATATTCAATACAAGGCTCTGAATAGAAAATATATCGGCTTATATTCAATATCAAATTCTACGACTAACAAATGTCGTATTGGAAATAACGATATAAATATATATCTTTCAAATTTCCATATCAACATCCGTATAATCACGAATTCCAACATCGAAATATTCCGAAGACAATTTCGATTCAATTCCACTCCAATGCAATCATTGGATATTCTGGTTATTTTTAAAACCATTTTCAAATTCAATTTATTTATTTAAAAATAAATAGAATTATAATTCTAGTTCAAAACTAGTTCATTTCGATAAAAATCTATTTTTATCTTTTCAAATACGGAGTTTTTCATCCCAAATCTTCACAAATCATTTCTTATGATTTTACACAAATTATTACTATTTTTAATAATTTTATCAAGGCCCGTACAGTCGATTTCCATCAATGGCCATCGAACTGCACTTACAGCGACCTTTTTCAAATTTGATTTGGACATAATTCCAAATCCAACCGTTAGATTTCAAATTTCTAACATTCGTTAGAAAGCTCTTTTCGATACGAACCCAACGGTTCCGGTTTTAGGAGAATCCGACGGTCGGATCTCCCGTAACGTCCATTTGAAATCAATGGTCGAAATTCGCGAACTGCCGCGGCGCGGCGCGTTCTATTCAGGCCATTATATTATATATATAATATATATAATATATACTTCGTCGATTTCTATTTAAAACGAATTATATAAATAGTTTTAAAATTCGTTTCAAAATCTATTTCAACTTCCATCTCAATTCAAAGCAAAATTGAATTCTTCTCTATAAATTCGTTTTAAAATTCATTTCTATTCAATTCAAATTTCAATTCAATTTGAATTCATTTTCAATTCAATTCATTTCGAAATCGTTTTCAATTCAATTCATTTCGAAATCACTTTCAATTCAATTCACTTCGAAATCACTTTCAATTCAATTCACTTTGAATTCGTTTTCAATTCAATTCACTTTGAATTCGTTTTCAATTCAATTCACTTTGAATTCGTTTTCAATTCAATTCATTTTGAATTCGTTTTCAATTCAATTCACTTTGAATTCGTTTTCAATTCAATTCACTTTGAATTCGTTTTCAATTCAATTCATTTTGAATTCGTTTTCAATTCAATTCATTTCGAAATCACTTTCAATTCAATTCATATAAATATCGTTCACGTCAAAATGGCGTCAATCTAATCAACACGGCTTCATAAATTTCTATTTTCAAATATTCTATTTCAAATATTTCTATTTCAAATATTTCTATTTCTAAACTGGAATGAGGCCCAATAAATTACCATATAAAATTAATTATATGGATTTTCATACAACACATGTATATAATAGCATTGAAAAATAATCAACCATCAACCAAAGTGCACTACACTGTATAAGCATCCAATAAAGATATCTAACGCTTATAACAGCATGTCAATCAATCGATCGACATATTTAATCAATCAGGATGAGTGAACTTCAAATTTCATCCTAACACCCGTGTGGGGTTTCAAACAATCAAACACATACTTTATTTGTGCAGTTGGGCGATGTGTAAAATTTATCGACCCAATCAACGTCATTCAAATAGGTGTACATAAACAAACCGTCCGGTTTGTAAATGAATATTTTATTTATTCACATTCACTATATTCATATTCACGTTAAAAATTATATTTTTAACGATAAAACATTTTATTCCAACATATGAATTTCTATTATTCATTTACACAATAAAATGATATTTTTATTTTCTAACATATTTTAGAAAATTTCGGCGGCATAACGGCACGATACTAGAAACGGGACGAGGCCTAGCCTTATCCCCGGTCTAGTGAAGGCCCACGCCATTCACACATCAATCAAATCAATTTCATTTCACCACACAATTCAATTTCAATCAAATAATCCAACTAATCTATGCAACCAAACAAACAAGTCCATGGTCTGTGGACGATTGTGTCGGGTGCTACTAAGCACCGTCTGCATCCTAGTATATATATATAACTAGAAAAGAAATTGAAAGGTGAGAAATTCTCACCAATAGCTATCCAACTACACGATTCTTCCTTTATAGAAATCTTTGCCTTTTGTCGCTTTCACCCGTATTCTCTACATATGTAAAAATAGAATTTTTTACTATGCTATGCAATATATAAAAATCGAATTTTGACTTCGCTATTCAATATATAAAAATATGATTTTTACTTCGACTTTCAACATATAAAAATATGATTTTTACTTCGACTTTCAACATATAAAAATATGATTTTTACTTCGACTTTCAACATATAAAAATATGATTTTTACTTTTTAAAGAAATCAGTTTTCATTTTTAAAACAAATCAGTTTTTATTTTATTTTAAAAACAAAATCAGTTTTCTACTTTTCTAAAAGAAATCAGTTTTAATTTCTTTTTAAAATCAGTTTTAATTTCTTTTTAAAATCAGTTTTAATTTCTTTTTAAAATCAGTTTTAATTTCTTTTTAAAATCAGTTTTAATTTCTTTTTAAAATCAGTTTTAATTTCTTTTTTAAAATATCAGTTTTAAAATTCCTTAAAAGAAATCAGTTTAAAAATTCTTTTATAAAAACAGTTCTATACTTTTAAAAAAAAACAGTTTTTACTTTATTTATAAAATCCAGTTTTCAGTTTCTTTTTTTTTTTAAAAAAAAACACAGTTTTTAAAATCTTTTATAAAATCTGTTTTTAAAATCTCTTTAAATCAGTTTTAATCCTTATAAAAAAAACTGTTTTAAACCCTTATAAAAAATCTGTTTTTATACCCAAAATCGAAATTATTTTTAATGAATTAAAATAAAAATAAAATACCATAAAATACTTACAGTATTTAGAAGAAGGGGGGGTGGATTTCTCTGGTGGCGTTCGGAGGTTCGCAGCAGGGTTCCAGGCTTCGACGGGGCTGCTTCGTCGGCGACTTCGAGATTGCGTTCGTCGGTGGTTCAGGGAGGTGTCGCGTCGAGGTTCGGAGGGAGGAGGCGCTGCTTCGATGGAAGGAGGAGGTCGTGCGGTGGGGGTTCGGCGAAGGGTTCGTCGGCGGCTCGAGGGTCAGGCGGCGCGATTAGGTTTTTCTTTTTTTTTTATTTTCTGGTAAGTGAATGAAGAATCGGGGGGGGGGGGGCAAGCAGAAGAGAAAAGGGGAAATAGATTTTTTTTTTTATTATTATTATATTTTATTTTATTATTTAATTATTTAAATTTGCACAAGGGTTGACTTTTATATCCGACCTCGAAACGAGGCCCACCGCCTTTCGTCCATACCGTTTTACCCCCATTCCGAACACAATGGGATATGTATCGTAAGCTGGTTTGATCGTTACAATCAGTTTCCGTTGAAATTACATTTTAAATCCTTATATTGAATTTTAAACGTACATTTCAAATTACCGGGGTCACATACTAACTAGAAAAATTCCAGAAAAATATTTTCTAGTTTCGTATTGACGATACGGTCCTAACAAAACTAGTTTCGTCGAATTCTGAGACCGTTTGGAAAAATGGCCAATTTCCAGTCGATTAAAATCAACTGAAACTGGTCAAACGCGTTTTCCTTTGCCACGCTCACATATTGATTCGAAAAATTATGAAATTTGGAATTTAGCAATAATTCAACCTCACGGACCCAACAAAACTGGTTTCGTCGAAATCCGAGGTCGTTTGCAAAATGTCCATTTTTAAGGGCCTTATATATATAAAAATATATATAAATTCCACAGCGACTATTTCTAATTTTAAACTGGACATATCTTACCATTTCTAAGATGAAATCCCAGTTTGTTAACTTCGTTACAAAGATATAGTTATACAGATTCAAATATTTCTTGTTTCGTTCAATTCTGACTTATATTGAATTCTGTATATTCATTTGAAATTAGAAATCGAATTTTCAAACTACCGCGCCATTTTCAATTCCTTTTATAATTATATATAATTATTTATATTCTAACGACGACGTGTATAACTATATATGTTCGAATTATATTCAAAATAAATTTCTCGTCGATATTATTTAAAATAATTCATTTTAAATAATCGAAATTCGCTAAAATTGCCAAAATAAAAATTTTAAACTGGCCCGGATTTTCGGGTTATTACAATCTCCCCCACTTAAAACTTTTCGTCCCCGAAAAGGAACAAAGTCGAAAGTGGTTTGATTAATCAACACTACGCTCGATCTGGCTTCCATTCTCCAACTTTTCAGTTTCTGAGAATTTTCAAAATTTCAAAAATTTGGCTAACACCCTAAATTTTCGAAAAATTTCGCCATAACCTCCCCTGCACCGGGAGCATCGGGGAATTTCAAATAGCTTCCCCGGTCCTTCAGATCTCAAAAAGAAAAAGAAAAAGCCAAGCGGCTAGCCAATAGGCTCACAAAATCATCATCACCCAAACAAAACAGGAAATTATGTAGTAAACATGTACCTATTTGTCGGGCAAACAAATTTTATTCTTCGGCTCTAGCCTCCTTGCTATGACCTGTTCAATGATATACATGTATATGCAAGCAAATGCGACCAATTTTCAATACAGTTCAATATTTGATTTAATTAGGCTAAATGGCTAAAAATTATCAAACAAATAAACATACAACACAAACATCAATCAATTAGTGAATTAGAGTTTCAAATTCATAATTTTGATACATATACAAAAATCAGGTTTTTGATGCCAATTCACAACAATAAATCTATCTATATTAGTTTTGGTTCTCACACCAGTCAAATGGAAATATATAGATATCACACCTTCGTCACTCGAATATAAACACTGATGATGAGGCCTCATCATCTGAATCATCTCCGGGCGACTAGAGTGTGATTCTATATCTATCCAATATATTAAAACTTTGAATACACGCGGATCAGACGTATACGCAAAATCTATATATACTGGATTGTCCACATCAATATAAATAAATAATCAAATACGAATGATTGATTTAAATTTTCAAAACAAAAAATTGTTTTCACTTTAAAAATATACTCTTCACACTCGTTCTAGGATACTACTGATCCCATCTCTAACGAGTCATTCTCATTGGATATTACTAACCCAATATCTGATGAATTCTTTCGTATGGTTCTAATGTGCCTTGTTCTCTGCTTTGTAAACCAAAGCTCTGATACCACATGTGACGAACAGGAATTTCGCTCGGTCCGAACCAGTCGCTAAACCAATCCAGGCCGTTCGAAACGTCCTATCGTTTGAGAACAAGACAAAACAGCACGCATACCAAAGAACGCTTCATTGTATATATTACAACAATGCATCAGATTACAAGAATATACAGAGTATGAATAAATATTACACAAAAATATCAGAGATTTAAATAACATTTAAATACATGGCAGCGGAAAATAATACAATACACAACTAGAAGAGATATACGGATACAAAGCTTTCCGGATATCGTTCCAGCTGTAAACCAGGATCCTGTGAATATAAATCTGCAAAACCAAAACTACTAGCTGCCCGTGTCAAAATAAGGGCACCCAGAGTTTAGGTTAAAACAATAAACTCCAGGTCAGTCATGTGACTGGTGTGAGAACTAAAACAGTTATTAATCTTTATTTTAAATCATTAGGTAAATCAAGGGACCACGACGTATAACACGGAACGGGTTTCCTCCCAAGAATACCAGTGCATAAAACAAACAGCGCAATGCTAAATAAGGAAAAATGAAGCTGTTATAAGACCCAGGTCCCATCACACAATGCAACGCAGCCGAGGATAGGGTTTTCCCTTATAACAGCCAAAGAATGCTTGATACGTTTAAAACAAATCATTTGATACTATTATAAGTGCATAGTGTATAAAACAACTTCAAATCATAAGTATCAATCATAGGCGGCATGAGCGCCCCATCCCACTATGTCACCATACTAGGCTCTACAAATAAAACCGCAAATGTCACGTATTTGGAAATTGGATTTCCGTCTATGAACCGAGGCAAAAGATAGTCCTCACCGACTTCGAGACTGTCTAGCCCGAGCCTCAGGGTCAGAGCGCATCGACCCTTGGATCCTCAGGGCCGGTCCACCGATGTGGATTAAACTTAAACCCTGAACATGCGTCTCCCCACCCTATGGGGTGTAAGTCTGGTCCGTCTGCCGACCAGAATGCATCGGCCGAAACCGATATAACCGAGGCGCCTCGCAACAGCAACAACCACATAAGTCAAACTCGTCAGGGCGTGTAAAACCACTGACGCCACTTCTAGCTAGAAAGAAACGCATGCCCTCCCTGACGTCCGTCTCCCGTTTTGGTTCACAACCGGGGTGTGAGGCTCGCGAATTCACGTTACACAAAGTTGTGCCACACAGGCTGTGCTTTGATCATCACCACGAGACTTTGCTTTTCAACAGAAGCCTCGATCAATTACCACTCAGGCATGCCACACAGGCAATTCACTCCATGCGTTTGATATCCATCAATATATAACCCCTGAGCTCGTACGTCTCAGAGAAGGGCGTTAAGCAAGAGAATAAATTCTCCGCCGCCAAACAGATATATATTTAATAGAGATCAATCACACAGACTAAAATCCAATGTCAGACACACAGTCCATTTACAAGTCCGTTCTGGGTCTGAACGAAACCGGAGGCACCTAGTACCTCGCATATCCATCGATCTCCAAGTACGTCTGGACGATCACAAACTGTTTCCATCTTCTTGGGTGTACAACCCAATCAAGATCATCAGTAATCACCCAAACGACGTGAAGACTTCCGGTCTTCGACCACCGTCTTCATCTTCGACACCACGTCGAATCAGTTATTCAGAATGGGATAAACCCGGTCTTTCTGAATAACTCGCGTATATATTATAAAAGTGTTACACAAACACAACATACGCCTCATTCCAATTCAGAATATTCTTTTATTCAAATATTCCTATACTTTGGGAAAAAGTTCCCATTAATTTTATCCAAGATAAATTCTTTAAATTTATCCTTTAATCTCCTTTGAATATCAATTCAAACTAGTCGGGATTAGCGAACCACACCGAAGTAATCATTTATTTTATTTCCCAATCCCAACCTATTCATCCCATGAAGTAAAACTGGTAGTACTTCATATCTAACACCACAGTGTTATCGGTAATTCAATTACCATTTCACGTTCAAATCTAATTAAAGATTTAACTATCGCTTGGAGTAAAACTGGTGATACTCCATTCTCGATCTTTTCAATCTAATTAAAGATTCATTAAAACTCCACTTAGTTTTAATCTTTAACTGGGTTAAAGAATCAGTGTCATTTAAAAACACGATTCACGATAAACCCAAAATCACATTCCATTAATTATCGGGTTAAAGAACAAGTGTTATTTAAAACACTGTTCACGATAAACCCAAAAATCAATACCAATTCAATTCCAATTAAATATCATTTAATTGGTACACTCCATTAAATCTAAATAAAAAGATTTAATCTTTTCACAACTGGGTTCAAGAACAGTGTTAGTGAAGACACCATTCACGACAAACCCAAATCACATTTGATATTCAATACAAGGCTCTGAATAGAAAATATATCGGCTTATATTCAATATCAAATTCTACGACTAACAAATGTCGTATTGGAAATAACGATATAAATATATATCTTTCAAATTTCCATATCAACATCCGTATAATCACGAATTCCAACATCGAAATATTCCGAAGACAATTTCGATTCAATTCCACTCCAATGCAATCATTGGATATTCTGGTTATTTTTAAAACCATTTTCAAATTCAATTTATTTATTTAAAAATAAATAGAATTATAATTCTAGTTCAAAACTAGTTCATTTCGATAAAAATCTATTTTTATCTTTTCAAATACGGAGTTTTTCATCCCAAATCTTCACAAATCATTTCTTATGATTTTACACAAATTATTACTATTTTTAATAATTTTATCAAGGCCCGTACAGTCGATTTCCATCAATGGCCATCGAACTGCACTTACAGCGACCTTTTTCAAATTTGATTTGGACATAATTCCAAATCCAACCGTTAGATTTCAAATTTCTAACATTCGTTAGAAAGCTCTTTTCGATACGAACCCAACGGTTCCGGTTTTAGGAGAATCCGACGGTCGGATCTCCCGTAACGTCCATTTGAAATCAATGGTCGAAATTCGCGAACTGCCGCGGCGCGGCGCGTTCTATTCAGGCCATTATATTATATATATAATATATATAATATATACTTCGTCGATTTCTATTTAAAACGAATTATATAAATAGTTTTAAAATTCGTTTCAAAATCTATTTCAACTTCCATCTCAATTCAAAGCAAAATTGAATTCTTCTCTATAAATTCGTTTTAAAATTCATTTCTATTCAATTCAAATTTCAATTCAATTTGAATTCATTTTCAATTCAATTCATTTCGAAATCGTTTTCAATTCAATTCATTTCGAAATCACTTTCAATTCAATTCACTTCGAAATCACTTTCAATTCAATTCACTTTGAATTCGTTTTCAATTCAATTCACTTTGAATTCGTTTTCAATTCAATTCACTTTGAATTCGTTTTCAATTCAATTCATTTTGAATTCGTTTTCAATTCAATTCACTTTGAATTCGTTTTCAATTCAATTCACTTTGAATTCGTTTTCAATTCAATTCATTTTGAATTCGTTTTCAATTCAATTCATTTCGAAATCACTTTCAATTCAATTCATATAAATATCGTTCACGTCAAAATGGCGTCAATCTAATCAACACGGCTTCATAAATTTCTATTTTCAAATATTCTATTTCAAATATTTCTATTTCAATATTTCTATTTCTAAACTGGAATGAGGCCCAATCAATTACCATATAAAATTAATTATATGGATTTTCATACAACACATGTATATAATAGCATTGAAAAATAATCAACCATCAACCAAAGTGCACTACACTGTATAAGCATCCAATAAAGATATCTAACGCTTATAACAGCATGTCAATCAATCGATCGACATATTTAATCAATCAGGATGAGTGAACTTCAAATTTCATCCTAACACCCGTGTGGGGTTTCAAACAATCAAACACATACTTTATTTGTGCAGTTGGGCGATGTGTAAAATTTATCGACCCAATCAACGTCATTCAAATAGGTGTACATAAACAAACCGTCCGGTTTGTAAATGAATATTTTATTTATTCACATTCACTATATTCATATTCACGTTAAAAATTATATTTTTAACGATAAAACATTTTATTCCAACATATGAATTTCTATTATTCATTTACACAATAAAATGATATTTTTATTTTCTAACATATTTTAGAAAATTTCGGCGGCATAACGGCACGATACTAGAAACGGGACGAGGCCTAGCCTTATCCCCGGTCTAGTGAAGGCCCACGCCATTCACACATCAATCAAATCAATTTCATTTCACCACACAATTCAATTTCAATCAAATAATCCAACTAATCTATGCAACCAAACAAACAAGTCCATGGTCTGTGGACGATTGTGTCGGGTGCTACTAAGCACCGTCTGCATCCTAGTATATATATATAACTAGAAAAGAAATTGAAAGGTGAGAAATTCTCACCAATAGCTATCCAACTACACGATTCTTCCTTTATAGAAATCTTCGCCTTTTGTCGCTTTCACCCGTATTCTCTACATATGTAAAAATAGAATTTTTTACTGTGCTATGCAATATATAAAAATCGAATTTTGACTTCGCTATTCAATATATAAAAATATGATTTTTACTTCGACTTTCAACATATAAAAATATGATTTTTACTTCGACTTTCAACATATAAAAATATGATTTTTACTTCGACTTTCAACATATAAAAATATGATTTTTACTTTTTAAAGAAATCAGTTTTCATTTTTAAAACAAATCAGTTTTTATTTTATTTTAAAAACAAAATCAGTTTTCTACTTTTCTAAAAGAAATCAGTTTTAATTTCTTTTTAAAATCAGTTTTAATTTCTTTTTAAAATCAGTTTTAATTTCTTTTTAAAATCAGTTTTAATTTCTTTTTTAAAATATCAGTTTTAAAATTCCTTAAAAGAAATCAGTTTAAAAATTCTTTTATAAAAACAGTTCTATACTTTTAAAAAAAAACAGTTTTTACTTTATTTATAAAATCCAGTTTTCAGTTTCTTTTTTTTTTTAAAAAAAACACAGTTTTTAAAATCTTTTATAAAATCTGTTTTTAAAATCTCTTTAAATCAGTTTTAATCCTTATAAAAAAAAACTGTTTTAAACCCTTATAAAAAATCTGTTTTTATACCCAAAATCGAAATTATTTTTAATGAATTAAAATAAAAATAAAATACCATAAAATACTTACAGTATTTAGAAGAAGGGGGGGGGTGGATTTCTCTGGTGGCGTTCGGAGGTTCGCAGCAGGGTTCCAGGCTTCGACGGGGCTACTTCGTCGGCGACTTCGAGATTGCGTTCGTCGGTGGTTCAGGGAGGTGTCGCGTCGAGGTTCGGAGGGAGGAGGCGCTGCTTCGATGGAAGGAGGAGGTCGTGCGGTGGGGGTTCGGCGAAGGGTTCGTCGGCGGCTCGAGGGTCAGGCGGCGCGATTAGGTTTTTCTTTTTTTTTTATTTTCTGGTAAGTGAATGAAGAATCGGGGGGGGGGCAAGCAGAAGAGAAAAGGGGAAATAGATTTTTTTTTTATTATATTTTATTTTATTATTTAATTATTTAAATTTGCACAAGGGTTGACTTTTATATCCGACCTCGAAACGAGGCCCACCGCCTGTCGTCCATAGCGTTTTACCCCCATTCCGAACACAATGGGATATGTATCGTAAGCTGGTTTGATCGTTACAATCAGTTTCCGTTGAAATTACATTTTAAATTCTTATATTGAATTTTAAACGTACATTTCAAATTACCGGGGTCACATACTAACTAGAAAAATTCCAGAAAAATATTTTCTAGTTTCGTATTGACGATACGGTCCTAACAAAACTAGTTTCGTCGAATTCTGAGACCGTTTGAAAAATGGCCAATTTC
Source organism: Allium sativum (assembly GCA_030737875.1). Classification (NCBI taxonomy): domain Eukaryota; kingdom Viridiplantae; phylum Streptophyta; class Magnoliopsida; order Asparagales; family Amaryllidaceae; genus Allium; species Allium sativum. The sequence goes on from CM060916.1 coordinate 42,818,077, forward strand.
CAGTCGATTAAAATCAACTGAAACTGGTCAAACGCGTTTTCCTTTGCCACGCTCACATATTGATTCGAAAAATTATGAAATTTGGAATCTAGCAATAATTCAACCTCACGGACCCAACAAAACTGGTTTCGTCGAAATCCGAGGTCGTTTGCAAAATGTCCATTTTTAAGGGCCTTATATATATAAAAATATATATAAATTCCACAGCGACTATTTCTAATTTTAAACTGGACATATCTTACCATTTCTAAGATGAAATCCCAGTTTGTTAACTTCGTTACAAAGATATAGTTATACAGATTCAAATATTTCTTGTTTCGTTCAATTCTGACTTATATTGAATTCTGTATATTCATTTGAAATTAGAAATCGAATTTTCAAACTACCGCGCCATTTTCAATTCCTTTTATAATTATATATAATTATTTATATTCTAACGACGACGTGTATAACTATATATGTTCGAATTATATTCAAAATAAATTTCTCGTCGATATTATTTAAAATAATTCATTTTAAATAATCGAAATTCGCTAAAATTGCCAAAATAAAAATTTTAAACTGGCCCGGATTTTCGGGTTATTACAGTAGGTCGCACCTATTAGGGTGTATAATCACCTAATCTAGAGTTTCATTTACTTCTAAAAATCTATTGTCGATGCTGTCCCATTCGGGAAACGGTTGCTGATCCCAATCGTTGGTGATATACATTCGATACACTCAAGCGAAATGAGTGGTCGGTCATGTGTGGCTGAGTTGCAAGATGTTCTTGTTGAACTCGGTATATTCTCCTCTAGAGATATACCAGCGGAAGGTGGTTCCATACCTTGTCATAGTTGGAAAACCAAATACCCAATACGTGCTTGCGGTTTTGATTATATATGATATAGGTGGAACGTGAGATGAAAACGTTCCACTAGATTGTTATTTACTTGATTTAGACATTATTATAATATCAAAAGAGTTTTGATATAAAGATAAGTCAAGTATTTGGATTTTCATAAGGGAAAAACACGTTCCGTGTTATACGGCGTGGTCTTATGAGATATCATTTAGTTTCTGAAACTGTTTACTCATACTAGTCCCTTGACCGACCCGGAGTTTATTTTGTTTTGTTCTACCTAAACTCTTGGGTGCCTAAATTTGTACGGGCAGTCAAGTAGTTCAGGATTTTTCAGATCTATCTAAAGGAGCTTGGAGCAGGAGGCTTCAGCGTTATCTAGTTATAGTGTTGTTCCGCTATGTTGTAAGTGTTGTACTCTGATAAGTGTATGTTATACAGTGAAGATTTTGTATTTCAAAGATATGATATATTATATTTTGTTCCGCTACGATGTGAGATTCTGTGTTGTTATTTATGTTCTTCTTCTATCTCTTTCTTCTAAAAAAAAATGTTCCGTATTTTCGTGATATTTGGGTTGGACGTATGATGTATATAGTCAACTCTGATGTTGTGGATTTGCGGGTCATTACAGGCTAGAGCGTCTCGAATTCGGTAAGGAAGATCCCTTGCCTTGGTTCACAGATGGAATCCAACATCCAATATGAGACATTTGCGGTTTTGATTGTACAGCTTAGTATTGGCGACATGATATAAGGTACCCATGCGGTCTATGATTGATACTTATGATTGAAATTGTTTTGACTATTCACTTATAGTAATAATAAAAGATTAAATTTAGCGTATCAAGCATTCTTTGGCTATAATAACGTAGAACCCTATCCTCCGGCTTGTGTTGCATTGTGTGATGGGACCTGGGTCTTATAATAGCTTCATTGTTCTTTTTTTGGCATTGTGCTGTTGTTTTATGCACTGGTATCCTTGGGAGGAAACCCATTCCGTGTTATATGGCGTGGTCCCTGGATTTACCTAACTTTAAAATAAAGATTAATAACTGTTTTAGTTCTCACACCAGTCACATGACTGACCTGGAGCTTATTGTTTTAACCTAAACTCTGGATGCCCCTATTTTCCGCACGGGCAGCTAGTAATTTTGGTTTTGCAGATTTATATTCACAGGATCCTGAATTACAGCTGGAACGATATCCGGAAATCTCTGTATCCGTATATCTCTTTCTGTTGTGTTTTGTATTATTTTCCACTGCTATGTAATGTATTGTAATCTCTGATATTTTGTGATGTATATTATTTATTCATACTCTGTATATTCTTGTATTCTGATGTAGTTGTTGTAATAAGAAATGAAATGTTCTTCTGTTTGTTTCCTGATTCGTCTTGTCCTCAGTACAATCCATGATTTCCCGTAAGGGGGATTTTGGTTCATTCCAGCTTACTATAAGAACCCGTAACTTCCACGATAAGGAAAGAACGGATTGCTTTGAGGACAAGGAAAATCAGAACAAAAACAGAAGAACTTTTCATTGCTTATTACAACAATTCCATCAGAATATAGGAATAGACAAAGTATGGATAAATGTTATACAACAGAGAATATCAGAGATTTAAATTACATTTAAATTCATAGCAGTGGAAGAAATAATACAACACACAACTGAAAGAAATACATGGATACAGGGCTTTCCGAGTATCGTTCCAACTGTAAACCAGGATCCTGTGAATATAAATCTGCAAAACCCAACTACTAGCTGCCCGTGTCGAAAACAAGGGCACCCAGAGTTTAGGTTAAAACAATAAACTCCAGGCCAGTCATGTGACTGGTGTGAGAACTAAAAAAGTTATTAATCTTTATTTTTAAAGTTAGGTAAATCAAGGGACCACATCGTATAACATGGAACGGGTTTCCTCCCAAGAATACCAGTGCATAAAACAAACAACGCAATGCTAAATAAAGAAAAATGAAGCTATTATAAGATCTAGGTCCCATCACAAATGCAACGCAAGCTGGAGTATAGGGTTTTACCTTATAATAGACAAAGAATGCTTGATACGTTTAAAAACAGATTATTTTGATATTACTATAAGTATATAGTGTCAAAACAATTTCAATCATAAGTATCAATCATAGGCGGCATGGGTACCATATTTCATGTCGCCATACTAGTTCTACAATTAAAACCTCAAAGGTCGTATAGGAAATTAGGTTTCTGTCATGAGTCGAGGCAAGGGGCAAGCTCCTCTCCATTCGAGACACTCTAGCAAATGTCTCAGGACCACACACAGCGATCCTGGATCTTCAGGGCCTGTCCTCTCTTACTTTTGAGGATTGGCAACTCCTGAACACACATTTCCCGGTCCTAACAGACCTATATCCGAGGCGCCTCACATCCAACAACCACACAGGTAAAGAGTATATAAATGTCAGGGCTAGCAGCTCACTGACATCACCCATAGCTATAAAGAAACATCGTGCTCTCCCTGTAGTCTCTATCCCGTTTTTGACTCATACCGAGGTGTGAGGCTCGCGAATTAACGATATACACAAAGCTATGCCACACAGGCCGTGCTTTGTTCATCAACCACAAGAATTTGCTTTTCAACAAAAGCCTGGATCATTTGCCACTTAGGCATGCCACACAGGCAATTCACTCCATGTGACTGATGTCCATCGATATACAACCTCTGAGCTCGTACGTCTCATTGAAGGGCATTAAGCAAGAGAATAAATTCTTCGCCGCCAAACAGATGTATATTTAATAGAGATCAATCAACACAGAATAAAATCCAATGTCAGACACACAGTCCATTTACAAGTTCGTTCTGGGTCTAAACGAAACCGGAGGAACCTTATTCCTCGCATTCCATCGATCTCCAAGTACGTCTGGACGATCACCAACTGATTCCCTCCTCTTGGGTGTACAGCCCAATCAAGATCATCAGTGATCACCCAAATGATGTGAAGGCCTGAGGTCTTGAGACGACCCGAAATCCCGTTCTCACGGAGACCTGGGTTTTCTTTTGGAATATAACACAGAAACAGATAATAGCAGAACAAAATTATATAAATACACCAGATAATGAACAATAGAATATACTGGATAAAAGTAATCATCAGAGTTACACAGTATACAGGTTCTTACTTAGTACAATTACAGTTCAGCTATACATAAATGTCTACAGCGGAAATAAACAAAATATGTACAATAGGAGCTGAACAGCATAAAAAGAAATAAATGATAGAATCCGTCTTCAGCTCCAGCTATCCAGAAAGAACCAGCTAAACCTGAATACAAGGCTGCCCGTGTAGAAAAAGGGGCACCCGAGTTTGAGAGTGAAACAAACTACGAGTCAGTCATTGGACTGGTATGAGAAATCCACTCAACACATATATATAATTTGGCTAATCACAGGACCACGCCACTTTCGTGGAACGGGTTTACTCCATTGTATTGCCAGTGCATTAAAACAACTCTTTCTTTTAAACATCGCTATGCTTTTTATAAAAATGAAGCCGTTATAAGACTCAGTTCCCATCACACAATGCAACGCAAACCGGAGGATATAGTTTTTACCATATAACGGCCAAGAGATGCTTGATACGAATAAAACAAAGGCATTTGATATTATTGCTAGTGTTTATATGTTTTGAAAACAATTTCGAATCATAACTATCAATCATAGACGGCATTAATGCCCCATACCACTATGTCGCCATATATAGGTATACAATCAAAACCGCACGATGTCGTATTTGGAAATTGGATTTCCGTCATGAACCAAGGCAAAAGATAGTCCTTACCGAGTTCGTGACTCTCTAGCCCGAGCCACCGGAACAGCCGCATCTGCCCCTTGGATCGTCAGGGCCGGTCCACCGATGTGGATTATAGTGCCTGAACAATACGTTTCCCCGCCCTTTGGGGCGTAAATGAGCCAATGAATGACCCCATCGGACCCGGATCGTCCGATCAAACCGAGGCGCCTCGCAACAGCAACAACCACACAGGTGAAAAGTATATAAATGTCAGGGCTGGTAGGTCACTGACACCACCCTAGCTAGAAAGAAACGCAAGCCCTCCCTGATGTCCTCTCCCGTTTCTGGTTCATACCGGGGTGTGAGGTTCGCGAATTCACGTTATACACAAAGCTACGCCACACAGGCGGTGCTTTGATCATCACCACAAGACTTTGCTTTTCAACAGAAGCCCTGATCAATGCATCTTAGCATGCCACACAGGCAATTCATGCCATGCGACTGATGTCCATCGATATACAACCTCTGAGCTCGTGCGTCTCAGAGAAGGGCGTTAAGCAAAAGAATAAATTCTCCGCCGCCAAACAGATGTATATTTAATACAGATCAATCAACACAGAACAAACTCCAATGTCAGACACACAGTCCATTTACAAGTCCGTTCTGGGTCTGAACGAAACCGGAGGCACTAAATACCTCGCAAACCCTTCGATCAACACGTACGTGTGAACGATCACCACTCATTATCCATATTTCGGGATGCCTCCCAATCAGGACCTCGGTTACCATCCAAACGAGGTGAAGATCTCCGGTCTTCGACCGTCGTCTTCATCTTCAAATTTCAATCGTCGGTCAATCATTTGAAATGAGAATTAACTCGGCCTTTTCAAACGATTCATGTATATTTAGAATTTCAAATCGATTTATTTCAATGGTTAAATTATTCGACAACACCAATTGTGTTCTTTAATGTAATTTTCACACCAAACACATTCAACCACCAAAAACCACATAAATCGAACAAATTCAGTTTATTTCTATTCCATATCGCTTATGATGTTTTACAACTATTTATCGCTATTTTTATTTATTTTAAAATAGCTATTTTATTCAAAACGACGCTTCGGGCCATAAAGCGGCCGTGGCGCTGTTTTTCTTCAGATTTGATTTACACATATCTGAAAATCTAACCGTTGGATCTTCACAAAATTTACATCATTAGGAAGGTCTTTTCAAAACGAGTCCAACGGTTCCAGTTTCGGGAAAATCCGACGGTCGGATCTCCAGGTACAATCGTTTGAAGTTTCGATTTCAAAATACGAACTGCAGCGTCGTTATTCGATTAAATATAATTATATTTATATATATAAAAATATAATCGTTTCTGGCGCTGTTTTTCTTCAGATTTGAATTAAACTTTCCAGACAATCCAACCGTTGGATTTTTACAAGGTTGGTGCCGTTGGGAAGATATTTCCAAGGTGTACCCGACGGTTGAGGTTTCGGGAAACTTTAATGGTCGGATTTCCCGTACTAGTTGTTTGAAATCATGATTTCAAAATACGAACTGCACGGCTTCGTTTCGTTTTAATTTTATTTATATTTATATATTTATATAAATATAGTTCATTCAATGATTTCCATATCGTTTTTACTTCAAATATTTTTCTAACTCCTTAAAATTTTGGAAAATTTCGCCATAACCTCCCCTGCACCGGGAGCATCGGGAAATCGCAACTTGCTTTCCCGGTCCTTCTAATCCCAAAAAGAAAAAGAAAAAGCCGAGCGGCTAGCCAACAGGCTCATAAAATCATCACCCAAACAAAGCAGTAAATGTGTACCTATTTGTCGGGCACAAAATTTTATTCCTCTTCTCTAGCCCCTTTGCTATAACCTGTTCAATAAATATGCATGTACATATATATACAGTTCTTATCATTTATCATTTTCTGTTCAACTTCATATTTGATTTCTGTTTGGTTTAAAGACACCATTTATTCTAATGTTACATACATAGGTGCAAATCATTTCATTAGCTAATTAATGAATATTTCATCTCATATATGTTTATTTTGAACAAGTGGCTATTTTTAACACTTCACATTTCAACGATTTATGCATACAATAAAAATGTGATTTTTATTGTAAACCAATTCATTTCAAAACACTATCTTTCTATATAGTTCAAGTTGGTGATAAAAATGGGATTTTTATCATAAAACAATTTCTTTTAAAACGAGGTTATTTTACACAGTTCATATAGTCGATAAAAGGTGATTTTTATTATCAAACGATTTATTTCAAAATATGAATACCATTCAACACATGAATTTCTAATCAACGAATGAATATCAATTCAACTCATGAATGTTTTCTATAGTTTCTATATATAGATAAAAATGTGATTTTTATTATCGAACAATTTATTTCAAAATATGAATACCATTCAACACATGAATTTCTAATCAACGAATGAATATCAATTCAACACATGAATGTTTTCTATAGTTTTTATATATAGATAAAAATGTGATTTTTATTATCGAACAATTTATTTCAAAATATGAATAACATTCAACACATGAATTTCTAATCAACGAATGAATATCAATTCAACACATGAATGTTTTCTATAGTTTTTATATATAGATAAAAATGTGATTTTTATTATCGAACAATTTATTTCAAAATATGAATACCATTCAACACATGACTTTCTAATCAACGAATGAATATCAATTCAACACATGAATGTTTTCTATTCAATGAGTAAATATAGTTTAAGCATATGAAAATAATTCAAACACACGAATATTATTCAAAATTTCGGCCGCATAACGGCAGGGTAGTTAAACCGGGACCGTCCCTAGTACGGCTCCTCGCTCTACCTTAAAACCTCGCGGTTTTTGACAATGGGGATCATGCATCTAGTTCGCACGCAGGCGGCATGTATATATTTATTTCATTTCCACAAACTAATCCTATGTGGTTTCAACTAAATATTTCTCAACCACAAATGGGTATTTTTCAACCACAATCAACCAATATCAATCACAAACAATCCCAAACAATCATTCGCTATCAATCAATTTTCACAACAATTCCAATCAATAAATATCGTCCATGGTTTGTGGACGAGGGGCGTATATATATATATATATTTATATATAGCAATTCACTTTCATTTCACACACATATATATATTTTTAAATCAGAAATCTCACCAATAGCTATCCAATACTACGACTCTTCCTTTAGAGAAATCTTCGCCAATCTCGCCTTTTTGTCGCTTTCACCCGTATTCTCTACATATGTAAAAATCGAATTTTTACTATGTTATTCAATATATAAAAATCGAATTTTGACTTCGCTATTCAATATATAAAGATTTGATTTTTATTTCGACTTTCAATATATAAAAATCTGATTTTTACTTCGATTTTCAATATATAAAGATTTGATTTTTATTTCGACTTTCAATATATAAAAATCTGATTTTTACTTCGATTTTCAATATATAAAAAATCTGATTTTTACTTTTTAAAGTTAAAACCTTTTTCTATTTAAAGTTCAAACCTTTTTCTATTTAAAGTTCAAACCTTTTTCTATTTAAAGTTTAAGTCCTTTTCTATTTAAAATCTTAAAATAAAATCAGTTTTTAAAACCTTTTCAAAATCAGTTTTTAAATGTTTTATAAAATCAGATTTAAATCATTTTAAAATCAAAATTTAAAAACATAAAAATCAGTTTTATAACTTTTTTTTATCAGTTTTTCCTTAAAATCGAAATTAGTTTTAAGCTTAAAAATAAAAATAAAAATAAAAATAAAATAAAACACTCACCATAATCTGCGAAGGGGGGGGGGGGGAGAACTGCTGCTGCTCTTGGCGGCGTCGGGGAGGTCGCCAGGGCGGAGCTTCGGTGGAGGCGTCGTGATACTTCAGGGGCTCGCGAATTCACGTCGCGATGGTTTCGAGGGGGGGTTTTGGGCTCGTCTCGGGTTCGACGAACGAGGGGAGGGGGTGCGGTGATGGGCGGCGGTGGCGTTCGCTTCAGGGGGGGCGGCCGTCGATAGGTTTTTAGGGTTTTTTTCTTCTTCTTTTCGTTTGAAATTAAAATGAACGGGGGGTGGGGGCCAGAAAGGAAGATAAAGGGGGAAATTAAAATTTATTTTTATTATTTTATTTTTCAAAAAAAGTTGACTTTTACATACGACCTCGAAACGAGGCCTACCGCCAGTCGTCCATAGCATTTTACCCCCATTCCGAACACAATGGGATATGTATCGCAAGCTGATTTGATCGTTACAATCAGTTTCCTTTTGAATTTTCATTTAAATCACTATATTGAATTTTAAACGCACATTTCAAATTACCGGGGTCACGTACTAACTAAAAAAATTCCAGAAAAATATTTTCTAGCTTCGTATTGACGATACGATCCTAACAAAACTAGTTTCGTCGAATTCTGAGACCGTTTGAAAAATGGCCAATTTCCAGTCGATTAAATTCAACAAAAACTGGTCAAATGCGTTTTCCTTTGCCATGCTCACATATTGATTCGAAAAATTATGAAATTTGAAACCTAGCAATAACTTGACACTGCGGATCCAACAAAAGTGGTTTCGTCGAAATCCGAGGTCTTTTGCAAAATGTCCATTTTTAAGGGCCTGAATTCCATAGCGACTATTCAGAATTTTCAACTGGACATATCTTTTGATTCCTACTATCAAATTTCGATTGGTCGGATTCGTTAGAAAGATATTCACTAACAGATTTAAATATTTTTGGTTTCACTAAAATCCGGATTGTTTTGCACCCGGTACAGTCCGACAAAGTTTTAATTCAATTTTTGAAACTGCCACGCCATTTCAGGCCTTGTTTATAATTATAATTAATTATATTCGTTTTCAATTGTCGATTCAAACTCAGTTTTCATCGCCATTATTTAAAATATTTATTTTAAATATTTAAAAGCCATTATTTCAGCCAATTTAAAAATTTTAAATTGGTTCAGATTTTCTGGGTCGTTACAGGTCTTCAACCAACGTCTTCATCTTCGACTTATCGTCAAATTGGTTATTCAGAATGGATATAAACCCAGCTTTTCCAAATAACTCGCGTATATAATAAACAAGTGTTACACAAACACAACATACGCCTCATTCCAATTCAGAATATTCTTTATTCAAATATTCACATTCTTAGGGAAAGGTTCCCATTAATTTTATCAAAGACAAATTCTTTTAAATTTATTCTTTAATCTTCCTTTGGATATCATTTCAAACCATGTTAAGGTTTTCCAAACTAGTTGGGATTAGCGAACCATACCGAAGTAATTATTTATTTTATTTCCCAATCCCAACATATTTATCCCATGGAGCAAAACTAGTAATACTCCATATCTAACACCACGGTGTTATCGGTAAATATTAATTACCATTTCACATTCAAATCTAATTAAAGATTTAACTATCGCTTTGGAGCAAAACTGGTGATACTCCATTCTCGATCATTTCAATCTAATTTAAGATTCATTAACACTACACTTAGTTTTAATCTTCCCACAAATCAATATCCTGTCTTTAACTGGGTTGAAGAACCAATGTCATCTAAAACACGGTTCACGATAAACCCAAAATCACATTCCTTTGTTAATTGGGTTAAAGAACTGGTGTTATTCAAAACACCGCTCACGATAAACCCCAAAAACCAATTTAAACTCAATTCCAATTGAATACTAATTAACTGGACAATTCCACTAAATCTTAATTAAAAGATTTATACTTTTCTAACTTGGGTTCAAGAACAGTGTTATTTAAGACACCATTCACGACGAACCCAAAATCTCATTTGATATTAAATACAAGGCTCTGAATAGAAAATATATCTGCCTATATTCAATATCAAATTCTGAAACCAACAAATATCGTATTGGAAATAATGATATAAATATATCTTTCAAATTTCAACAACCATATCTGTATGATCACGAAATCCAACATCGAAAAATTCCGAAGATAATTTCGATTCAAATCCATTCCAATTCGTGTATTGGAAATTCTGATTATTTTCAAAACCATTTCAAATCTAGTTCAAAACTAATTCATTTTTATAAAAATATATTTTTATCCTTTCAAATATGAGATTTTTCACCCCAATTCTTTCTAAATCATTTATTATGATTTTACAAAAATTATTGATATTTTTAATAATTTTCTCAAGGCCCGTTCAGTCGATTTCCAATAACGGTCGTCGAACTGCACTTACAGCAACCTTTTCCAAATTTGATTTGGACATAATTCCAAATACAACCGTTAGATTTCAAATTTCTAATATTCATTGGAAAGCTCTTTCCGATACGAACCCAATGGTTCCGGTTTCAGGAGATTCCGACGGTCGAAAATCCCGCAACGTCAATTCAAAGTCAATGGTCAAAATTCATGAACTGCCGCGGCGCAGCACGTTCTATTCAAGCCATTTAATATATATAAGGGTTCGTTTTTTAGAGGTCCCTATTAAGTTTCAAAATATAAAAAAAACCTGGTCATAAACTTATTATAAATTAGGTCCCTATTTTCTGAAAATTCATCAAAAAAATATAAAAAAATCACATAAATTCATATTTAAAAAAAACATGTAAACGCTAAAAAATTCAGTACAAAAAACCATCAAACAAGGTGTCAAAAATCAAAAAAAAAAAAAAAAAAAAAAAAAAACCAAATTTGCAGTTAAATGCACAATAGTATGCAGATATATCATTTTCCTGCATACATCCGTGCTTATTTTTCACTACATTCATCTTCGCTGATTTTTATTCATGCAAATACATGCTTACATGTGTGCAAATATTTCAAATACTTGCACACATTTGTGCAAGTTTATTTTCAGATTTCCAAACCGAACACAGCTTACGGAAAAGTTGCAAACATATATGCAATTATCTGTAATAATTGCATAAATGTATGCAACTATTTTTTTATTTCCGTGGAATCCTGAAATTATTTCCAGATTTTAGAATTTTTTTTATATGAAGTACCGCACATTTTTTTTAAAAAAAGGCGGAACTCAAAAAATAGGGGGCGGGTTTTAATTTTAAATTTCTTTTTTTTTTATTATTATAAATTAGGTCCCAACTTTTAGCTAACGTGTTATCCTATAAAAATGTTGCACACATGTGTGCATGTTTTCTGAGATATTTGCACATTTGGATGCAAATGAAAATGAACTGAAATATGCAGTTAAATCTAGGCACTGTAAGAACTGTAATAATTGCACATATGCATGCAATAAACTCAAAAAGGTGCATAATATTATGCATTTAACTGCAGTTTTTTCTTTTTTTTTTTGCTGTTTTCTTTTTTCTGACATGATTTTTGTTGTTTTTTGAACTTAATTTTTTGTATAATGCATAATTTATTTTATTACTAATTTACGATTTTTTTTTTTAATTTTTTGATTTATTCTTTAATAAGTTTTAAAAATAGGGACCTAATTTATAATAAGTTTATGACCGGATGTGAGCCTAATTAAGTTTCAAAATAGGGACCTAATTAAGTTTCAAAGGTGCATAATTTTATTACTAATTAAGCCTAATATTCACTATATATAATATATATTATATATATTTCGTCGATTTCAATTCAAAATGTATTTTATAATTCGTTTTCAAAACAATTTCAACTTCATATTCAATTTTAAATCAAAATTGAATATTCCATATCATTAATATATAAATTATAATATTTTCAAAACGTTATATTTTGAAATCGCTTCTTTTTCTATATTCATTATAAAAATGAGTATAATCGATATAAATATCGTTCACGTCAAAATGGCGCATATCTAATCAACACAGCTTTATATATTTCAATAACTTTGTTATTCTATTCAACAAATGAATATTTTCATCAACACATGAATATATATTTCTTTCAACACATGAATATTTTCAACACATGAGTATCGTCAACACATGACTATTTTTGTTATTTAATATATTTTATAAAATTATGATTTATATCGTTTAATTCTTAATCAGACTCTAACCGTAAATTAGTAAGAGAACGATTCCCTAAATATTAACCCCGAAGGACGAAACCAACATCAGATCAATACCCAGGAAACCACTCATCTTAAATAGTTTCCAACTAGTTTCTAATTTTATATATGATAAAGATGTAAATTTTATTGTTAAAATATTTCGTTCAACACATGATATTTTCAACACGTGCCAAGTTATAATGACCCGAAAAATTATTTCTAGCTTCGTATTGACGATACGATCCTAACAAAACTAATTTAGTCGAATTCTGAGACCATTTGAAAATGGTCATTTTCTGGTCGATCGAAATTGACTGAAACTGTTAAAACACGTTTTACTTCGCCACGCTCACATATTGATTCAGAAAATTATGAATTTTGAAACCTAGTAATAATTTGACAACTGGATCCAACTAAAGTGGTTTCGTCGAAAAAAGAGGTCGTTTGCAAAATTTGTATTTTTAAGGGTCGGGATTCCACAGCGACTATTTTGAATTTTCAACTGGACATAACTTTTTATTCCCGCTATGAAATTTCAATTTTTCGGATACGTTGGAAAGATATTCTCAATTAGATTCAAATATTTTTGTTTTCGCTAAATTCCGATTTATTTTGAATCTTGTACAATCATTAGAAATTTGAAATAGAATTTTCGAACTACCATGCTATTTTCAATTCCTTTTAAATTTAAAAATAATTATTTATATTCTAACGACGATTCAAATAAATATATAGTGCTAATTCTATTCAAAATAAATTTTTCATCGTTATTATTTAAAATAATTCATTTTAAATATTCAAAATTCATCAAAATTGCCAAAATAAAAATTTTAAATTGGCTCAGATTTCCGGGTTATTACAATCTCCCCCACTTAAAACTTTTCGTCCCCGAAAAGGAACGAAGCTGAAAGTTGTTTTATGAATCAACTCAACTTTCATTCTTTTCATCATGGCTTAAATTCTTCAACTTTTCAGTTTCTAAGAAATTTTCAAATTCTTCAAAAATTTAGCTAACACCCTAAATTTTCGAAAAATTTCGCCATTACCTCCCCTGCACCGGGAGCTTCAGGATATTTCAAATAGCCTCCCATGGCCCTCACCAATCCAAAAAGGAAAAGAAACAGCCAAGCGGCTAGCCAATCGGCTCATAAAATCATCAAATACCCAAGAAATACAATAAACATGTACCTATTTGACGAGCAAACAATTTTATTCTTCTGCTCTAACCTCCTTGCTATGGCTTGCTAAATGTAAGTACATGTATATGTATGCAAATGCGACAAAATTCCAATACAATTCACTTTTTGGTTCAGTTTGGCTAAAGGTTCAACATTTAGTTAATCAAATAATTGATTGCTGGTTGTGTTGTTTGATTGTTGTTTGATCTATAAGAACCCGTAACCTCCCCGATAAGGAAAGTACGGATTGCTTTGAGGACAAGGCAAATCAGAACACAAACAGAAGAACTTTTCATTGCTTATTACAACAATTCCATCAGAATACAAGAATATACATAGTATGGATAAATATTATACCACACAGAATATCAGAGGTTTAATTACATTTAAATACATAGCAGCGGAAAAAATAATGCAAAACACAACGGAAAGAAATACATGGATACAGAGCTTTTCGAGTATCGTTCTAGCTGTAAACCAGGATCCTATGAATATAAATCTGCTAAACCCAACTACTAGCCGCCCGTGGCGAAAATAAGGGCACCGAGAGTTTAGGTTAAAACAATAAACTCCAGGTCAATCATGTGACTGGTGTGAGAACTAAAACAGTTATTAAACTTTATTTTTAAAGTCTAGTAAATCAAGGGACCACGTCGTATAACACGGAACAGGTTTCCTCCCAAGAATACCGGTGCATAAAACAAACAGTGCAACACTAAATAAAGAAAAATGAAGCTATTATAAGACCCAATCTGCCTATGATTGATACTTATGATTGAAATTGTTTTGACACTATACACTTTTAGTAATAATAAAAGATGAAATTTTAGGTATCAAGCATTCTTTGGCTATTATAAGGTAAAAACCCTATCCTCCGGCTTGCGTTGCATTGTGTGATTGGACCTGGGTCTTATAATAGCTTCATTGTTCTTTATTTAGCATTGTGCTGTTGTTTTAAGCATTGGTATTCTTGGGAGAAAACCCGTTCCGTGTAGTACGGCGTGGTCCCTTGATTTACCTAACTTTAAAAATAAAGATCAATAACTGTTTTAGTTCTCACACCAGTCACATGGCTGACCTGGAGTTTATTGTTTTAACCTAAACTCTGGGTGCCCTTATTTTGACACAGGAAGCTAGTAATTTTGGTTTGGCAGATTTATATTCACAGGAACCCGGTTTACAGCAGAAGAGAGAAGTGAGCGAGTGGGGGGTCGAGGTGGAGGCGCCAGTCTTGGGAGGACGGCGGCGATGCCAGAGGTGGGCGGCGGTGGCGTAGTCGACGTAGAGGGGCTGAATCGAAGAACATCAGGTTGTTTTTTTCCTTCTAAAACTGATTCTAATGGGGGGTAGGGTAAAGAAAGAGAGGGCCTAGGGTTTTTTATAAATTATTTAATTATTATATTCAATTATCCCAAAAGCAACTTTAATTTTCGAACTCTCAACGAGACCCAACGACTGTTGCCCCTAGCGTAATACCCCCATTCCGAATACAATGGGATATGTTTCACAAGCCAGTTCGGCTGTTTCAATCAGTTTTCACTGAAATTAAAGTATAAATCATTATATTGAATTTTAAACATACATTTCAATTTATCGAGGCAACATACGGGCTCTAAAAATTCTCGAAAAATATTTTGTAGCTTCGTATTGACGATTCGGTCCTAACAAAACTAATTTCATCAAATTATGAGACCGTTTGAAAAATGGCTATTTTCCAGTCGATTAAAATCAACTAAAACTGGTCAAACGCGTTTTACTTCGCCACGCTCACATATTGCTTTCAAAAATTATGAATTTTGGAATCCATAAATAATTTGACATCCTGGATCCAACAAAAGTGGTTTCATCGAAAATAGAGGTCGTTTGCAAAATTTCCATTTTTAAGGAACAGAATTCCATAGCGACTATTCTGAATTTTCAACTAGGCGTAACTTTTTATTCCCGCTATGAAATTTTGATTTTTCGTATTCGTTGCAAAGATATTTTCAATTAGATTCTAATATTTTTGGTTTCTCTAAAATCCGGTTTATTTTGAATCCTGTACAATCATTTGAAATTTGAAATCGAATTTTCAAACTAACGCGCAATTTTCAATTCCTTTTATAATTAAAAATAAATATTTATACTCTAACAACGATTTAAATAAATATATATGTTCTAATTATATTCAAAATAAATTTCTCGTCATTATTATTTAAAATAATTCATTTTAATTATTCAAAATTAACTAAAATTGCCAAAATAAAAATTTTAATTGGCTCAGATTTCCGGGTTATTACACATTCCCTTTGAGTGTGACCTTAATGGAGGTGGGATGTTTCACTTGGTATCCGAGCTGAAGGTTACCGGATCAGATAAAAGAATTGAAAAATTATTTTCAAAACGGTTTTAAAAGAAGCATTTTCTAAAAAAAGCTTTGTTTTAAAGGCATATTCCCCAAAGCCATATGCACTTTCTTTTGATCCTCTGTTTGAATCCTCGTTTCCTTCTTTCCTGAGTCTCCAGTGCTCCTGGCTTTCCGGGAGGTAACCTCATCGCGGCATGGTTCCATAGGCTTGATGAGACTACAACACTTGTCAAAGGGCAAATAAGCGCCCAACTTCCATCTATAGCCGCAGTAGTTTCACCTATGGCTAATTTTCTTTCGTGCTTTGTAGGATTTTCCATGTGATGGAGGCAGCATTTCCAGAGGCCTGTCAACAAGTTACACAAGGATGACAAAGATAAGAATGAGGGAGTTTGGCTAAGGAGCACAACCCAAGGATGAAGAACTCATGGATATAGACTTGGGTCACAAAGGAGGGGAGGGAAGAATAGTAAAACCTAAAACAAGAGGAAGTTTCTTTATTATGGTATAGTGGGTCGTATAATTAAGGGCAAGGGCAAGAACAAATGACAGGATTTACAGAAGGGAAAATGCATGCTCTCACCGCCAGCATAACTGAGAGTGGTAGTAAAGTTTCTATTGAAAAAGTCTAGTTTTTCTTTTGATCATCCTGTTAGTACTCTTTTGATTTTAGCGCTTCACATTCATTTATGTTTGCTTCCATAGTTAAGTCTTTGCACCCTAGAGCTTATATAGTAGAGGATCCCATTATTGTCTCAAGTCCAATTTGTGGTTCGGTTCATTTATCTATGGTTTCTAAGGATTTGAGATACTTATGTTTTTACTTTCATGGGCTATGGTTTGATTCTAGGAATGGATGGGTTAGCTAGTAATTGTGAAGTTAGACTTTCGAATTTCCTTGGGAATACCCTCGAAATTTCGTGCAATCCTAAGGGACCAGTTTGTCTTAGCTACCTAAAATCACTTTATGTATTTATCGACGATTTTCGATCTGTTGGAGTAGTCCATGAGTAAGCAGATGTTTTTGATTAAGGTTAGGAGTTTGTCCCCTAAAACGTGAGGTACACTTCCACATATATCTAGTTGGCAATGCAAAGCAAGTTATACGATCAACCATAGTTTTGGAGAAAGATTGGCGAGGATAGTCAGAGTCGGTTAAGTGCTAAATTATTTGGTTGTTTTGCTAGTATCATCTCACATAAATCGTCCAAATTCGGAGGAGGTATTCCTTAGGTGCTTGTCTGATATTGGTTTAGGCCTTTGGGGCTTATACTTGAGGGATGTCAAGTTCGACTAGGATGGTTTGCGTGAGAGATATCGACCCTCAGATTTGTGACATGATGGATAAGCTAAGTAGAAGAGAGACCTCTAATCAACTTAATATCATGGTTAATATCTGTTTATCTTGGAAAGATAGTTCGACTACATTGGATACCCTATAGCATAGTAAGTGATCGAGGTCCTATCTTTACTAGTGGGTTTTAGAAGCTACACAATCATGAAGTTAAATTAGTTAAGGTACAGTGGAGTGAAGCTCAAGAAGATGCGACTTAGAAGACTAGATACGCGCATCATACCCTTTTTAAGGGTCTACCCTTGATTCCTCTTTTTCTGTAACGTTTATTTGCATGTTAGTCTTTATCTTTTAAGTATATCCTCTCGGTCCTATCCTCGATCCTTAGGTAGAAGCCAATGGATGTAAACATGTGTTTGAGACATGTTATGTTTGGTGGATGCAAGTGGTTGCAAATGTTTGCTAGTAATTGCTCGTGGATGCATATACACACATTAGGCACTAGATCGGCTCAATTACTTTCATATTGAATATGCATATGAATGAATTTGTATATGAATTGAAACTTGATGTGTTGTCATATGGATGAGTGAAGATGCACACATATAGTATTTACATGATTAGGGATATTTGCATACATGTTGGACGCATGACACTCTCACGATTCGCATTAAGGGGGTCAACTGGATTAGTACACTGCCTAATTTTGCATTAGATAAGAGACATATAAACACACTCTGCATATTTTCATATGACATTAGAAACCATTTAAGGACAATGGATGTCCGTGATTGAATGGTTGAGTAGATGGATGTTGGATGTTAGGATATACGCTGAAGATTTCGGGGACGAAATCCTTTAAGGAGGGGAGAATGTAACACCCCGTATTTTCTGTGAACATTAAAGTCACAAATTAAAGTATACTTAATTTTTAAGAGAAGAATTAAGGGAAATGGGTTACGCCATTGCGTTCGTCTTGGAATTCTGCTTGAGATAGATTTCAAGTTTGCGTAAATCTGACTCCGTATGAAGAAGTTATAACCTTCAGAAGTTTCAGGTGTTTGAATAAAATAAAATAGCTCAGCTCGAAATTCAAATTCGAAATTCAAAAAATAAACCCGGGCTGGGCAAGAAATTTCCCGCCTAGGACCCAGGTCGACCGGGGGGTCGACCTGGGTCACACAGGTCGAACATGGCGTCGACCTCCCCCCTTTTCCAGATCCATGGACATATTCATTTTTCTGCATTTAGACGTCCATTCTGACCAGATTCGTTGCTCTTAAGCTATTTAAACACCCCCAAACCCCACCTTCGCTCCACACAACTTCATTTTTCCTATATTCTACCCTAATTCATATCAGAATAAATCTAAGATGGGGTTATGCTGCTCAAGCCCTTCGTAGAAATCTAGTTTAGAATTTTAGTAGAGATTCAAAGTCCAATTCAACGATTTCAATAACTATTTCTAAGAATCAAATCAAATCTAAATTAGAAGAACAAATAGTCTACTTCAAGGGAGAGCTATTCAGTTTTATAATACAGATCCCAGAATTCAAGACCCTTCTGTAATTTTGAAGTCCACGTTACTTTCAGAAATAAAAATTAATTGTGATTCTGACATTGTAATAAATCTGGATCTGAGATTATACCTATCTTTCTATATCCTTTGGATCTATCTCATTAACAATATTATGTCCACTCTTTGTCTCTTCTTTCCTTCTTCCCTTTTTGTTTTATAGCCAGGCTACTTCGAGCCTGAGCTAGTGTGACGGCCCGCCCCGCACCAACCGACATTTACTCCAAGTGTGCGCTGTACACATGTCCAGTTAGCACGGAACGGTCGCCAGAAGGAAAAGGAAGAAGAAGATGAACATACAAAGAACCTGTAGAATGTCTCACAGCGCATAGAACAAGATATAATAATAACATACTTGACATAAAGCAGGAGAGACAGTGCATAAGCTGAAAATCAGAACTAAACATCATAGCAGCGGAAATCCAAAATACAGCTTATTACAACTTCCAAACTGTCTCAAAGCAAAAGCAAGATAAATGAGGCACACTACTAATACCCAAGTAGTGACCACCAACGACACAGGGAGAATGTGTATATATATATATCATACGTGGAAGCCTCCTGCCCGCCTCCGAGTCAGCTACTCGCGCATCACCAGCTAACCTGTCTCTAGTCTGCTCGTGTGAGCACCCAGAGTAATAAGAGGAGACATAAAACTCTGGGTCAGACATAAAGCCTGGTATGAGCGATAAGCATCTAAAGTGAACAATAACAGGTAGACTAAAACATACCTGAACCTGGACCTGCAACCAAAGAATTAGCACTACATACTGTACAACACTCTAAGGTATCATATCAAACATTGTAAAGATACGGAGGTGGGGGAGGTGTGCATATCATAATGATGGCAAACAATCAAACATAGCATCCATCCTCACATCTCTCACTCAGTGCGTAAAGCATACGATATTCACCACTTCGATCACCCAACATTCCTTGCTACGATCACTTTGCCCCATGAAGTCATAAATGGCTTCACTGCACTTGTAACGTAGCCACTAATTCCTCGCTATGTCCACTTGTCCCATGGGGTTATTCACCCCATCTGCGCTGGCTCATAGCCTTACTAATCCTTACTATGTCCACTTGCCCCATGGAGTTATTCACCCCATCTGCGCTGGCTCATAGTCTTACTAATCCTTACTATGTCCACTTGCCCCATGGAGTTATTCACCCCATCTGCGCTGGCTCATAGTCTTACTACGCATCACCTTGCCCCTCAGGTCATAATGACCCTACTGCACTGATAACGTAGTCTTGCTACCATCACTTTGCCCCCTCAGGTCATAATGACCCTACTGCACTGATAAGTAGCCCATCATTCCTTTTTAGTGGTGAATCAAAGTTATGAACATTGACAACTCCTTAGCACACGTCCCGCAGCAAAGTCCAACCATGAAGTGAACTCATTGGTTCCCAACTGGTTCCGGGATCCTGAGCTCTAACTTCCATTTGGACTACCTTTGCATCTCGGGTTATTGGTCATCACAATCGAATCGGATCGGATCAGCCTTCTCATTCTTCAGCGGATCGGATCAGCCTCTACATTCGGATCGGGTCGCGCTTCTTGCATCAGATCGGGTCGTGGTCCTCCAGCTCGTGGCTCCTCTTCCTGATTCGGATCGACGTCACCACTTCGGATCAGATCGGGTTGCTTCGTCCGGGTCGGGTCGTGTCTTCTGATCGGGTCGGATCGTCTCGCCTAGTGCCCATCGACTCGTGAGCTCCTGAAGTGGATCGAGTCGTGCTCCTCCCTTCGGATCGTGGCGCCTCATCAAGTTGGATCAGATCGTGGAGAGGATTCACGATCGGGGTGGCCATACGGATCGTTGTCCTCGAATAGGATCGCCCCTATGCTTACCGATCCGGTCGGTTCGGGCAGATTCCTGCAGTTCTCCCAGCGAGCAGTTTACGCCCCTCGACGGCGTTTTTGACCATTCTAACTATTCTAACCAATCACAAAACATTTCATACAGTCATAGAAACAGGCATAATCAACCATAAACATCATTCACATCAATATGATAGGTAAAAATAGATCAAACATACCTAAGACCCCATATTTTCCCCTAAGCATGTTTAGGTGAAACTAATGATAGGATTATCAAATCTTAACCAAACTAACCCAAATTCATATCGGAGGTTTAAAACATCATTTTGAATTTTATAGACATTTTTCCAGAATTTTATCATGTTTAAATTCGCTAATTAACACTAATCAACCCTAATTAGCCATAATTAGTGCAAAACTAAGCAAATCACTCACCTTAGCCACAAAATAAACTAAGATCTGAAATGATTCTCTGATTTGATGAGAATTTCAATACCAAACAGCAGCTCCTTTGTTGATTCGGTGAAGATCCTTCTTGGTTAGGGGTTGCTAAGCCAAATCCTTAACCTAAAGGTGATTTGGAGGTGATTTAAAGGTTGGAGGCCATTTTTAGGGTTCCTTAGTGATATATGGATGCTAGAAAACTGAAATGGAATGATTCTCCATCTCATTTCAGCCCTCCCATAACCCTAATACCGAAATGGGTTATGGGCCTACTCACTAATCACCCGATTTGGCCCGGTTAAGCATTTTTTCACACTCCAAACCTTGTTTCAGCCATATCTCCCAAACGGTAAGTCTGTTTGGCTATTATGACCACTCTACGGAAAGAGAAACCATCAAACGAATCAAATGGAAGTGGTTTCAGGTCAAAATTCCTTTCCAATCAAAAGTTATGGCCAAAACAGTACCAACTAGGGGCAAAATGGTCATTTAAAAATCGACAAAAATCATAAGCATGGGAAATGACTCTAATAGATGTTTCCCAAAGTTACATGACCATACGACTTCACATGGAAAAGAAATAAATATTCTACGATCCTATGATGTGTAGAATACGGGTCATTACAGCTAGATCTCATAAGAGATGAACATACGTTGGAAATAAAATTGGGCATAAATTATGATTTGGACATGACCAGCGCTAAAATTTGGGAAAAGTATTAAATTGTGTATAATTGGGCATAATTGAGTTGTAACCGATATGAGGACATAACACATTCAAAAACATAAAGTATTGGATATATGACTTGATATTTGAGGCATAGAATATTGGACATATGACTTGAGATTTGAGGCATAAAATATGGGGCATATGACTTGAGATTTGAGGTATAAAATATATTGGACATATAACTTGGGATTTGGGCCGTAAATTGAACCGTAAACATGTAAGTTAATGTTATTTCAGATTTAAACACCTAATAGTGATTTTGGCATGTAATGGAATGGATCTAAGTCCATGCTTGATGATAAGACAAATCGTTTAGGTTAATTCCTACCATTCTATCGAATCAATGATTTACATGCCTAGGAAGTTATTATTCAATCATGTCTGTCTTTTTAGGACATCTGATTTATAATCTCTTTTAGGTTCATGATGTTATTTATATCAGATCTATCTTTGTTATACCCCAACTCTAACAGATCTGCAATCCTCTTAGGTCCAAAATATTATATTTGACAGATCTACCATTTTAATGCCTGTTTTATGCTTACTCTCGTTGATGTTCCTCTTTCGTCCCATCTATTTTATGAATCTAGATTAACCTCGAATCTAGACCTAAACTTATTATACGTGCGATTGGAATGTGGTGGTAATGGGGAATATTCTGTTTGGTAATGGTGGAACATAATTTTGTAACTTATGATTTGGGGCATAATTTGTCTTTGTTGCGAACTTAGGGTAAATTGGAATATTAATCTAGATTGGGCACAAAACTATAAATTAAATCTAGATTTGGCATAACCATTGGTTAAGACGCCAAGCATAATGTATATTGGGATAAAGGGGCATGACTTTTATTGTAAACTGTGGAAGATTAGATGTAGCCTAATTTGAGTAATAACTCGAAATTGAATTTGGGGGCCATAACTTGCAATTAGCTTTGTTGGGTATAACTTGAGAATTGGAATATGATTGGTTGAAATAATTAGAATATAAATCTAGACTTGGACATTTATGGAAAATGTAGCATAATCTGAAATTGAAAACAATTGTGAATAATTTACATATAATCTGTAAATATGTAAATTAGTGAAAAGATGAATATGCCTAACCCGAGGTTAGATTTAGTTGTGGTGTAAAACTGCCCGGAACCGCCCGGCACATCCGGTAACCACAACAACACCTATCTAATGTGAGAGGTTAGTGCATCATGCCCCAGAAAAACCTGAGGTCAGATCGGGTTGTGGTATAAAACATCCTGGAACCGCCCGGCACATCCAGTAACCGCAACAACACATATCTAATGTGAGAGGTTTGTGCATTAATAAAACAATTAATGCTAATGAACAAGATGAATGAGAAGGGTTAAGTTCATAGGAACACTTAACCAATATAACTTGGATGACTAGGGTTAAGTAATGAGAAACACTTAACCAATATGACAAGATGGATGACTAGGGTTAAGTAAATAGGAAACACTTAACCAGTATAGTATGATGAATGGGTAGGGTTAAGTAACAAGAAACACTTAACCAGTATTACTTGATTTGTGGTAAGGTTAAGTTAAAACAAGAGGGCAACACTTAACCAATATAACTTGATTTGTGGTAGGGTTAAGTTAACACAAGAAGGCAACACTTAACCAAAGAAATATGACAAGTAGGTGGGTTAAGTTAACTTGAATTGATTGAAGACACTTAACCAATACAACATGATGAACACGTGGGGTTAAGTTAACGAGAAAACACTTAACCAATATAACTTGATGAACGGACGGGGTTAAGTAAATAAGGAACACTTAACCAACATGACACGATAAATGGGTGGGTTATGTTAACATGAATGGACAACACTTAACCAATATGACATAATGTGTAGCAGCGGCAAAGGGCACGTTTGTGTAGTTTCCGACGGTTTACGTGCATGTACGTACTCCGGAGTGGGAAATAGCAGGCATTGGGTACCAGTAGTTATACACCGCGCATCTTGAATCGTGTCGGGTCGCTATCATAAGGATTGATACTGTGACGGCCCTACCCTATACTAGCCGACATTTCCTCCGAAAGTGCGCTGTACACATGTCTAACTAGCACGGAACGGTCGTCGGAAAGAAAGAAAGAAGGTGAAGAACTAACACAGAACTTGTAGAATGTCTCACAGCGCATGGAATAAAATATAATAATCACATAACTTTGACATAAAACAGGCGAGACAGTGCATAAGCTGAAAAACTAAATCATGTCTAACATGGCAGCGGAAATCCAAAATACAGCTTATGATCCAACATCCTTATTACAACTTCAAAAATACTGTCTCTAAACAAAAGAAAGGAAAGGTACACTACTAATGCCCAAGCAGTGACCATCGATAACACAGGGAGATAATACATAAATATCATACGTGGAAGCCTCCTGCTCGTCTCCAGTACAGCTACCCGTGCATCCACCTAACCTGTTTCTAGTCTGCTCGTGTGAGCACCCAGAGTAATAAGAAGAGACATAAAACTCTGGGTCAGACATAAAGCCTGGTGTGAGCGATAAGCAGCTAAACAAAACAGAACAATAACAGGTATAATCCAATCATACCTGAACCTGGACCTGCAACCAAAGAGTTAGCACTACATACCGTACAATACTCTAAGGTGCCACTAACATATGGTGTAAAGAATACGGGGGTGGGGTGTGTATGTCATAGTGATGTCAAACAATCAAGCATAGCAACCATCCTCACTTCTCTCACTCAGTGCGTAAAGCATACGATATCCACTACTTTGGTCACCTAATACTTTGGGCCATGGCGGAATCCAATCCCGTGTAACTATCACTACAAGCCCACTATCCATCTCTCAGTGGTGAACCAAAGTTATGAATACTGACAACTCCTTAGCACACGTCCCGCAGCAAAGCCCAACCATGAAGTGAACTCATTGGTTCCCAACTGGATCCTAAGCTCAAACTTCCCATATTGGACTACCTTTGCGTCTCGGGTTATTGGTCAATACTGGGTCGGGTCGGGTTCCTTCTCAAGCCATCGGTTCGGGTCGGGTGTCCTTCATCTGTTCGGGTTGGGTCTTCTCCTGGTGCGGTTCGGGTCGGTTGTCCTCCATCGGTTCGGTTCGGTTCGGGTGCTTTACCTCGGGTCGGGTCGGGTGTCATCTCCCCTCCAGCTCGTGCCTTCATTCCGATCCGTCCTCCTCGATCCGATTCGTCCTCCTTGATCCGATCCGTCCTCCTCGATCCGATCCGTCCTCCTCGATCCGATCTGATCCCAGTTCAGCTAGCGTGGCCTTCCTTTTTGCCATTTTCCCCTAAGTGTTGGGTTCCGATCCGATCGGATTCTTTGCTCAGTTCAACATATCCGATCCGAGCCCTATGTCCGATCTGATCCGAACCCTGCACTGTTTTCTGAGACTGTTCCATCAAGTGTTTACGCCATTCGACGACGTTTTCGACCATTCTAACTATTGAAATCAATCACAAAGTATTTCATACAGTCATAGCAATATGCACTAGCAACCACAACAGCAAACAATCACTCAAATGAATCAAAATGGATCAAAAAGTGGCCAAAGCTCCTTATTTTCCCTTAAACATGTTTAAGTAAAACTGATCATAGGGTTACCAAAACTTAATTAAATCGAACCAAATTTCTAACAGAGGTCTAAAACAATATTTATGAATTTCTGAATATTTTTCCAGAATTTTATCACGCTTAATTTCGCTAATTAACACTAATCACCCCTTAATCCCCTAAAGCTTGGTCTAACCATACTATTAGCAAAACATGTCCAAATTAACCCAAATTTTTATCAGAGCCGTAAATTATTATTTTAGAATTTTAGGAATTTTTCTAGATTTTTCTGAGCCATAATTTCGCTAATCTTCGCTAATTACCCTAATTAGCCGTAATTAGTGAAAAACAATGCAAATCACTCACCTTTGGCACAATTAAACTTTCAGAACTGAAACTCCTCTGTTATAGATCCAATCTCTATGTGTTCCAGCAACCCTCTCTCTGATTTGGTGCTAATCCCCTTTGGTTTGATGTAGTTTTGCTTAATCTTTGATTAGAAAGTGATTAGAGGTGATTTGGAGTGAAATTAGAAGGTGGAGGCCATGGCTATACTTGAAGGAATGTCTTAGGCGGCTGGAAAATGAAGTAAAAACCGAAATCATAACCCTAGCAGCCCCTAAGTACCACTAATCCCGAAATCCCCCTTTGGGCCTAGCTGCTAATTACCCGGTTAAGCCCAATTAGCTGAAAATAACCCTTTAAACCTTAATTTAGTCATATCTCCCAAACGGTAAGTCCGTTTGGCTATTATGACCACTCTACGGAAAGAGAAACCATCATCCGGAGCTAATGGAAGTGGTTTCAGGTCAAAATTCCTTTCCAATCAAAAGTTATGGACGAAACAAGATCAACTAGGGGCAAAACGATCATTTAAAAATTGGCAAAAATCATGAACATGGGAAATGACCCCACTAGTCGTTTCCCAAAAGTACACGACCATACGACTTACCTAGAAAAAGAAATAAATATTCTACGATCCTAGATGCGTAGAATGTGGGTTGTTACATTCTCCCCCCCTTAAGAAATTTCGCCCCCGAAATTCCTTAACTAAGAAACAACAATGGGTCCCGCATGCCTATCAACCAATTTCAAACAATCAAACATACATGATAGTACAACAAGCATATCCTAGCATGCGGTTTTCTAACAAAGGAAGAACCATCGCCCCTTGGACCTTCACTAATTTCGCCGTCTCCCTTCGTAGTTGCTTCGTATCATCCTCGACAATGCGAATTGGTCTCGCGGTTCCCAACTGCCTTGGGTTCTATTTCGATATCGTCCAACCGGTCTGGCGAAATAACTAAATCAAAATCATGCTTAAACTTCCTTAACTGAGAAACATGAAATATGTCATGTACTCCCGTCATCTTTTTAGGTAATCCAACCCTATATGTTAAATTACCAACTACATTCCAAATGTCCTTTCGAGTCTAACCCGAATCTTACCTACATCCACACTGTACGTCAAACGTATATTCACCTCCTAGAGGCAAACTAGATCCATCCAATGACCCTAGGCACTACACCTATATCCGTACTGTACGTCTAACGCACATTCACCTTCTAAAGGTGAACTAGATCCATCCAATGAATCTTGGTACCCTACCCATATTCGTACTGCACGTCCAACGTACATTCACCTTCCAAAGGTGAACTAGACTCATCCAATGAATCTAGGTACTCTACCTATATCCGTACTGCACGTCCAACGTACATCCACCTTCCAAAGGTGAACTAGACTCATCCAATGAATCTAGGTACCCTACCTATGAGTCCAAGTCCAACTTGAAGCTCCAATATCCGCTGAATCTCCAAAATCAACGGACACTCCACAATGCCCAAACATACTTCAAGTCTAACGTAAAGTATCTTACACCCGTCATACCACCATGATCAACGAACTTATCCTATTTCTCATTCAACGGGATCCTACAGGTGATAGTCTACCTAAGAAAAGAAAGATAGGAACAAACATAGCAACCATAGCATCCATCAAACAAATTCTACCCATCACCTGCTAAAGCCATGAATACGTCTGTTCTTGTATATCTGGTCTAACCAACATCAATAACTAATGGAAGCCCAGCCTCCAAACGGACTACCGTACGTCCAACGCACGTTTATCCTCCAAGGATAACTAGATCACGTCCAACGGATCCAAGGTAACGGGCGTCCCCAGATACCCCTGCTTTTAGTCCGCCTGAAACACTCGAGTCCCACCCAAGCCTATCCATTATCTTGCTGCCCTCTCGAGTCTAACTCGAGCCAATCCAATCCCTTGCAGCCTCCTCGAGTCCAACTCGAGTCAATCTATTACCCATAACTCAGACCCAGTCTTGAGTATCCATTGCCTACAAACTCTAGTCCAACGTGAGTCGTCTCCCTATTCGTTGCATCTCTAAGATCAATCGAACATCTATTTTATTTTACGAATTCAAGTCCAACTTGAATCGTCCTAACCTTCGTTGCACCTTCCTTGACCAACGAACACATCCTATTATTTCAAAAAGAACATTAACATATGGTCCTAAACAATTCATTACTTTGCATCTTTCTTGAGTCCCACTCAAGTCATCTCATAACCCTATCGAGTCTAACTCGGGAAATCTATACCATCGAACATTCCTACCATGTTACAAGCTGCACATCACTCCCCGAGTGCACCAAGATATCATCCAATGAGAATCACAACAACCACTTATCTCTCACGCAAACCATCCTAGTCGACCTCGACATTCCCCAAGCACAAGCCCCAAAGGCCTAAACCAATATCAGACAAGCACCCAAGGAACATCTCCTCCGAGTTCAGACAATCTACGTGAGATGATATGAGCAAAACATCCGAACACTCAAGCATCCATAACTGACTTTGGCTATCCTCGCCGATCTTGCTTGAAACTATCGTCGATCGCATGACCAAGTCCTGACCAAGCTACTGTACATCCAACGTACATTTGCTTCTCTAACTCCCGTTATCATCTTCATCATAAGGTAGGCGATCCAATACCACCTTTCGTCTATCATCCGCTCTAATGGTCATCAAAGGCTCTTCACAATCTACTATCACTCTATACTTTTGGATTCAATCAACTCCCAAAATCAAGCCAAACCTAGTAAAGCTCAAAATAAAGCAATCACAACAAACATACATCCATGACTCGATAAGACCAAATTACGACAAATCCTACAAAGGCTAGTCAAACCACCTATCGGGTTTGTCACTACTAAAGGTCTATCGACTACCTCGGGTTCCAATTCCAACCTATCTACCAGGTCACTAGGTACGAAGGAATGGGAAACCTTGTTATTAAAAAAAAAAACTCGAACAGAAACATCTTAAATAGAAAGCATACCTCGAATAACGACTCCTTTTTCCTTCTGCGCCGCAGTTGGGGCATTCGACGAAGAAGGAATAGCGTTAATAGCATATGCTTTCACGATCTGCTTCTCCCTAGGAGATTGTGGACATTCATTCTTGTGATGTCCTGCTTGGCCGCAATTAAAGCACTTCCTTTCCCCAGGCTTTTCTCGACAATCTATGGCATAGTGGCCCTTCTTGCCACAGCTAAAGCACTCGCCATCTTTCTTATTCTTCTTACTCTGACCATCCATGGTTTGGTCTTGTTTCCTCTTAGTCTGGGAATTATTCTTGCCTCCGCCGCCTGCTTGCGGCTTTGGCTCCTTTGCAGATGCATTAGCGACCTCAGTCTTAGGCTTAGGGTAAAGACTTTCTGACCTTAATGCCTTTCCTACAATCGATTCAAACGTCTCATCGATGTGGTTTATAAGCCTTTCCCCCAAGTACCCATCTAAACCAGTTATGAACTTCTCGTTCTTCTTCTCGGTAGTGTCGATAAGAGATAACCCATATTTCGATAAAGTATCGAACTCAGCAACATACTCTGAAACTGCCCTTCCATTCTGCTTAAGCTCCAGAAACTTTCTAAACAATTCTGACTTCTGAGCAGCTGGTATAAACTTATCGCAAAAACGAGCCTTAAACTGATCCCATGTAATCTGATCCTCTGGAGTTGCTGCCTTAATAGCATTCCACCAATTCATTGCTCGTCCTTGAAGCTGACGGGATGCTAGCTTCCTCTTCATGGCATCTTCAATACCCAAGTCTTCAAAGATACGCTCGCAGCTGTCCAACCAATCCTGAACAACCGTAGCCGACTCCGTTCCGTGGAACGGCTTCCCACCAAGACTAGTATAATCCTTGTTAAGCTTGGCGAAATCGGCCCTAGGCGCCTGCACTGCTGCACCACCACCGTTAGCAACATTAGGAGCTGCCCTCTGAACATCCCTAAGCATTTCTCTCATGAGGTCAGTAAACATCGTCCTCATCTCAGCAGCATTCCCATTATTGGCTCCTCTACCAGTACCTCTCACGTATCGGCTCATCGTTCAATCTGTACAGAGAAAACGATTAACTATCTTCTTTGTGGTGTCAGTGCAGTGCGACTTCATCCTTAACTATACTAATAGTATATATATATATCTATATAGCTTTGAAAACCAGTTTTGAAAAATCAAAATAATCACAAATACGCGCTCTCATATACGTATAATATCTCTCCCTGATGACTTTCCCCAGGTTAACTACGCAACCTAGAGCTCTGATACCAAATGTGACGGCCCTACCCTATACTAGCCGACATTTCCTCCGAAAGTGCGCTGTACACATGTCTAACTAGCACGGAACGGTCGTCGGAAAGAAAGAAAGAAGGTGAAGAACTAACACAGAACTTGTAGAATGTCTCACAGCGCATGGAATAAAATATAATAATCACATAACTTTGACATAAAACAGGCGAGACAGTGCATAAGCTGAAAAACTAAATCATGTCTAACATGGCAGCGGAAATCCAAAATACAGCTTATGATCCAACATCCTTATTACAACTTCAAAAATACTGTCTCTAAACAAAAGAAAGGAAAGGTACACTACTAATGCCCAAGCAGTGACCATCGATAACACAGGGAGATAATACATAAATATCATACGTGGAAGCCTCCTGCTCGTCTCCAGTACAGCTACCCGTGCATCCACCTAACCTGTTTCTAGTCTGCTCGTGTGAGCACCCAGAGTAATAAGAAGAGACATAAAACTCTGGGTCAGACATAAAGCCTGGTGTGAGCGATAAGCAGCTAAACAAAACAGAACAATAACAGGTATAATCCAATCATACCTGAACCTGGACCTGCAACCAAAGAGTTAGCACTACATACCGTACAATACTCTAAGGTGCCACTAACATATGGTGTAAAGAATACGGGGGTGGGGTGTGTATGTCATAGTGATGTCAAACAATCAAGCATAGCAACCATCCTCACTTCTCTCACTCAGTGCGTAAAGCATACGATATCCACTACTTTGGTCACCTAATACTTTGGGCCATGGCGGAATCCAATCCCGTGTAACTATCACTACAAGCCCACTATCCATCTCTCAGTGGTGAACCAAAGTTATGAATACTGACAACTCCTTAGCACACGTCCCGCAGCAAAGCCCAACCATGAAGTGAACTCATTGGTTCCCAACTGGATCCTAAGCTCAAACTTCCCATATTGGACTACCTTTGCGTCTCGGGTTATTGGTCAATACTGGGTCGGGTCGGGTTCCTTCTCAAGCCATCGGTTCGGGTCGGGTGTCCTTCATCTGTTCGGGTTGGGTCTTCTCCTGGTGCGGTTCGGGTCGGTTGTCCTCCATCGGTTCGGTTCGGTTCGGGTGCTTTACCTCGGGTCGGGTCGGGTGTCATCTCCCCTCCAGCTCGTGCCTTCATTCCGATCCGTCCTCCTCGATCCGATTCGTCCTCCTCGATCCGATCCGTCCTCCTCGATCCGATCCGTCCTCCTCGATCCGATCTGATCCCAGTTCAGCTAGCGTGGCCTTCCTTTTTGCCATTTTCCCCTAAGTGTTGGGTTCCGATCCGATCGGATTCTTTGCTCAGTTCAACATATCCGATCCGAGCCCTATGTCCGATCCGATCCGAACCCTGCACTGTTTTCTGAGACTGTTCCATCAAGTGTTTACGCCATTCGACGACGTTTTCGACCATTCTAACTATTGAAATCAATCACAAAGCATTTCATACAGTCATAGCAACATGCACTAGCAACCACAACAGCAAACAATCACTCAAATGAATCAAAATGGATCAAAAAGTGGCCAAAGCTCCTTATTTTCCCTTAAACATGTTTAAGTAAAACTGATCATAGGGTTACCAAAACTTAATTAAATCGAACCAAATTTCTAACAGAGGTCTAAAACAATATTTATGAATTTCTGAATATTTTTCCAGAATTTTATCACGCTTAATTTCGCTAATTAACACTAATCACCCCTTAATCCCCTAAAGCTTGGTCTAACCATACTATTAGCAAAACATGTCCAAATTAACCCAAATTTTTATCAGAGCCGTAAATTATTATTTTAGAATTTTAGGAATTTTTCTAGATTTTTCTGAGCCATAATTTCGCTAATCTTCGCTAATTACCCTAATTAGCCGTAATTAGTGAAAAACAATGCAAATCACTCACCTTTGGCACAATTAAACTTTCAGAACTGAAACTCCTCTGTTATAGATCCAATCTCTATGTGTTCCAGCAACCCTCTCTCTGATTTGGTGCTAATCCCCTTTGGTTTGATGTAGTTTTGCTTAATCTTTGATTAGAAAGTGATTAGAGGTGATTTGGAGTGAAATTAGAAGGTGGAGGCCATGGCTATACTTGAAGGAATGTCTTAGGCGGCTGGAAAATGAAGTAAAAACCGAAATCATAACCCTAGCAGCCCCTAAGTACCACTAATCCCGAAATCCCCCTTTGGGCCTAGCTGCTAATTACCCGGTTAAGCCCAATTAGCTGAAAATAACCCTTTAAACCTTAATTTAGTCATATCTCCCAAACGGTAAGTCCGTTTGGCTATTATGACCACTCTACGGAAAGAGAAACCATCATCCGGAGCTAATGGAAGTGGTTTCAGGTCAAAATTCCTTTCCAATCAAAAGTTATGGACGAAACAAGATCAACTAGGGGCAAAACGATCATTTAAAAATTGGCAAAAATCATGAACATGGGAAATGACCCCACTAGTCGTTTCCCAAAAGTACACGACCATACGACTTACCTAGAAAAAGAAATAAATATTCTACGATCCTAGATGCGTAGAATGTGGGTTGTTACAGATACACCTTATGGTGGGACCTGCACAGGGTATCTACACGCAAGAGAGGGCTGATTGACACAGACACAAGAGAAATGAATACAAGTAGGGAGCCGATCGATAGGGTAGTAAGGGTACATCTAGCATGTTCACGGCAATTAGGCAGATTGAGGTGGAATCCTCACGATAGATGTACACCTGAAGGCTACCACAATTACGGGGATTGGGATCACGTTATCATTTTATACAGATTATAGTTGAGACACTAGTTAGGTGGTGCAGAGATAGATATAGAAATCAGAACTACAAAGTAGTAGCGAAGCAAAGAAAGAGTAGAAGCGCATTCAGTTTATCTTGCCTTATCATACCTTATGTTTGTCTTATGTTATCTTGTTATCCCTATTATCATGGTATTGTCTTATATTCAGTTTATTCATGTCATGATACGTTTTCCTATTTATATGCTGAAAGTCACTGGACTTACCAGACTTATGTCTGACCTAGTTTTGTTTCGCCTCTTTTCTTCCATTCCTCATCCCCCCAGTTCACTCGGAGGAAATGTTATCACTTAGCTTAGTTTTCTTTCCAAGCTCGAAGATAGTCGATGTATTGCTTTGGACTCCTTTTTCCACTGCTACGGCTGGTTCATGCTTTATTTGGGGAATATCATTGTTGTTTTTATGCTTCTTTTATATTTGGAAGTTTTTAGATCAAGATATAAGTTCTATGTATTACTTTTAAGTATGATTGAGACAACCGTTGTAAAAGCTTGACTGAACCATATTGTTTATAAAATGACTTTATTTTCTGCTGCTTTATTTGTCTGTCTTGTAATTTATCTGCATCTTTTACCTAAAATGCTCCACCAAAGTTAAGGCATTCCCATTGTGAGTGACCTTAACGGAGGTGGGGTGTTTCAGAACCTTAACCATTCCTTAGTTAAAAATGGTGTCAATCAAGTTGGTGTACAACTACCTCTCAAACCTTAACTGAACAACATTTCTAACTTCGAAAATAGACAAAGTTCACCTTCTAAATCTTTAACAAACTTCCTTACGTAACTCTAGGATTCTATTTACAAATCCACTTCTTTATTGAAGATCATTGATTATAACTATAGCGTTAAAATCCCTACTTCTGAAATATCTAACTCCGAAATATAACTCGACTAACTCAAATCAATTAACCCTAACCCCATTAACTTTAACTCGGTTAACTTTAATTCATTAACCCTTTTCACTTAAC
Source organism: Allium sativum (assembly GCA_030737875.1). Classification (NCBI taxonomy): domain Eukaryota; kingdom Viridiplantae; phylum Streptophyta; class Magnoliopsida; order Asparagales; family Amaryllidaceae; genus Allium; species Allium sativum. Next base: position 42,852,105 of record CM060916.1, read on the forward strand.
TCCTTTCGAATAAACTATATTCGATTACTCGTTTCGAATAAACTATATTCGATAACTCATTTAACACTATTCGAATAAACTATATTCGATTAACTCCTTTAACTCTATTCGAATAAACTCTATTCGATTAACTCTTATTCAGTTAACTAATATACGACTAACTCTTATTCGAATAACTAATATTCGATTAACTCTCTTCGAATACCTAATATTCTATTAACTCTCTTTGAATAACTAATATTCGATTAACTCTCTTTCGAATAACCAATATTCGATAACTCTCTTTCGAATAACCAAAATTCGATTACTCTCTTTTGAATAACCAATATTTGATAACTCTTTTTCGAATAACCAATATTCGATAACTCTTTTCGAATAAACTATATTCGATTAAGTCCTTTCAAATAAACTATATTAGATAACTCCTTTCGAATAAACTATATTCGGTATCTCCTTTCGAATAACTATATTCGATGACTCCTTTTCTTCGAATAACTAATATTCAACCAACTCCTTTCGAATAAACTATATTCGATTAACTCCTTTCAAATAACTATATTCGATGACTCCTTTCGAATAAACTATATTCGATAACTCCTTTCGAATAAACTATATTCGATAACTCCTTTCAATTAACTCTAACTCTAATCAATTAACTCTAACTCTAATCGATTAACTCTAATTCGATTAACTCTAACTTTAATCGATTAACTCTAACTCTAATCGATTAACTATGATTCGATTAACTCCCCTAACTCATTTTGATTGACACATTTTGATTAAATCCTTTGATTAACTCTACGTCCATATTCAGTTTCAAATATCGATGTTGAAATCGATTCTTACTTCTCTATATAAGTCATGACTTATATATCCTATTTATCCAATGATAAATATTTTAATTAATTTATAAAATATTATTTATAAATTAATCTTCTCAATCTATCGGTTATAACAGATTCTATTTAAAATCTTTGCTTTAAATCCATATTATGTTATACCCGTGCACGAAGCACGGGTCTAAACCTTTCTAATATAAATTTCTCTTTTTATACAATTCTATTCATTTTTCAAGTATTTCCTTTTATAATCTATTTATTTACCAAATAATCCCTTTTAATAATTCTATTTATTTTATAAAATATTTCCTTTTCAATTCTATTTATTTAACAAATAAACATTTCCTTTTCAATTCTATTTATTTAACAAATAAATATTTCCTTTTCAATCCTATTTGAAAATGTTTTACAAATATTTCCCTTTCTATTTTATTTGTAAAAGTTTGACAAATATTTCCCTTTCTATTTTATTTGTTTGACAAATAAATATTCCTTTTATAACTCCTTTGATTTTATAATTATTTTCTTTTATAAAATCCTTTTCCTTTTCTATATAAAATCTATTGATCTTTTATAAATAATTTATTTTCAAAATAAACTTTGAAAAACCCCTTTTCTACATCCTAGTATTTCTTACGGTATTTAAAATACCACACAACAATGGTTGATATCATTCAAACATACATAATCAACAACAGATTCTATATCACATCATATATCACCATATATGAAAAACAGTAAAATAAAAGTTGAGGACTCCAGTTGGATTCCTCCGACCTGTATCTCTGCATCCACAGATGTTAAACAATATAATTAACATCAACTTCATTTCCATATGAAATATTCTGATAACAGAACCAATTTTTTTTTATATATATATATATATTTATATATATAACCAGATCTATAATTTCAACCAATTACTTAGCTGTTCAACCAAACAGTCTATACACAGCAATCAATCATCATTTATCAGATCTAAATATACGTTATAAAAATATGAACTGGTAGAGTTGGTGAGTTTTACTCACATTGGAAAATCATCATTAAATAACGATTAACGATCATTGATTTGGATCCGACAATTTTTTTCTACGAAATTCCAGTATCTCAGATTTTAGTCGCATCAATTCCCAACCGACGGTCTCCTCGTTACGGTCCCAATGGTTTCAGTTGCGTCTAATTCTGATATTGTACGCAATAATTATCAATTTTACAAGCTATATGCAATTCCATTTGTTTAAACTTAAATCAAATAAAACTTTGGGCTCACACACCTTTCTTCATTGGCTCGTTACCCAGTAAAGCTCAACCCCACCTCAAATCCCAAATCCTTCTTCCACGATAATATCTTCCATCTCCAGTAAACCCAAAAACACCATTGTCGTGACTTTAGACTCCAACCGCACCTCCCTTTCCTCAATAAATTCCAAAAAAAACCAATACCATTGCGCTCAACTTGGATCCCTCTATGAAATCATCACTATAAAATAGAACTCGACAGCTTCTTTCTTCCTCTTCTCTATACCGTAACCTCGAGCCATTAGGCGAACTTCATCTCTACACGACTCCTTCTCTAATTAACGAACTTACCACTGGTTTCCACCATCGAACTCCTCCTTCCAATCTCTGTCATCTCCTCCTATTCATACACAACTCGATCCTCTTCCTCTTCATTGCGTCGAGCTGCCAACTACATCGACCAGCGTCACTTATTATCACTGAATACCACCAAAAAATCACACAAACAACTACCTTTCCTCCTCAATCCAAATCTAAAGTTGAAACAAACCCAAGCTCATCATATTGCGAGAATTTCCGAACCCTAACCGATGCTGCTCTAAAAGCACCGACCCATATTTCAATTAAACTCTCCAATTCTTACCCCAAATCGAAGAGGAACTTCCCTGGTTCTCGAATCTATATGTCATTGGATTTATAAGGTACTATTTGAATTGTTTTCGATTTTTAAGAGATGAGTTTTCTCCATTTCCTACTGTGTTGGTGGCGGCACAATTTGTTGACTAGAGAATGAGATTGAAATTAGGTTTAGAATTGAATGGTGAGGGTATTTATAGAGAAATATATTATTTTTGTACTCGAATTTATAGTCCATTTTAATCGATCGTTGCTAGTACTTGCCTTCTAAAAAATCCTATAATCACATATGATATCTAATAAATATGAAAATTTATATGCAACTACAGTTTGACATTACGGACCTAACGAAACTGGTTTCGTCGAATTCCGACTCCGTTTGCTAACACAGCGTGTTTTTAACTGTCAAAATATCAATTGTTTTTCTCATTACAAATTCGTACGACCACATACTGATTCCAAAAATCACGAAATTGGAAGCCCAATAATAATTTAATATTACGGATCCAACAAAATTAGTTTCGTCGAAAACGGAGTTCGTTTGCAAAACTGGCTATTTTTTAAAGCTTTAAATAATCATTTTAAATATATAAATATATTTAAAAATTATTAAATTAAATATTAATAAATTAATATTATTGTATATATTCACAATAAAATATCATACAGCTCCAATTGGATTTTTAACTCGATATTCAAATCCCGGTTGAATCGATATTCAATTTATATTGAAAATTTTCATTTAAAATATAAATAAATCATTATAAATTATAAAGGAATTCCATAGTGACTTTTCAAAAATTTATTTGGACATAAATCAAAATCTACACAATGAAATCCCAATTTTTCTCTTCCAATAGAAAAATATACTTCACTAGCTCCGAACGTTTCTTGGTTCACAGAAATACGATTTAAATTGGATTCTGTTTATTCATTTAAAGTTCGAATCGCCAAATAGCGAACTACCGTGCCATTTTGAGCTCAATTATAATTATATTATAAATTATACGTTCAACTATTGTTCAAATAATATATTCGTTATTCTAATTCAAATTTTAAGCTGAATTATATATTTTGAATTGTCCAGTTCACATTATATTATCAATTCTCTATTTCTGACTATTTCAAAATTAAATATATTATTCTATTATTTAAATTAATTAAATATTCAATATTATTTAATATATCGACCATTTAATTCTCTGAATCACTATTTAAATAATTAAATAAATTAATTATAATATCATAAAAATACAGGACATTACAGTAATAAGAGGAGACATAAAACTCTGGGTCAGACAAAAGTCTGGTATGAGAGATAAGCAGCAAAATAGTACAATAACATGTATACATAACCCTACTTGAACCTGGACCTGCAACCAAAGAGATAGCACAATGGGATGTACAATACTCTAAGGTGACACTAACACATGGTGTGAAATAATGGGGAGGGGGTGTGCATGTCATGGTGATAGCAAAACATCAAACATAGTAATCATCCTCACATCTCTCACTTAGTGCGTAAAACATACGATATATACCACTTTGATTACCCAATTAGTTGTTACGATCACTCTGCCCCATGGAGTCATGATGGCTCCACTGCACTGATCCGTAACCACTAATACTTTGCTATTTCCATTCTGCCAAATGGAGTCATAACAACTCCACTACACTGGCTCATAGCCCTGCTATGATCACTTTGCCTCATGGAGTCATAACAACCCCACTGTACTGATCCATAGCCAATAATCCGCCTCTTAGTGGTGAGTCTAAGCTATAGACATTGATAACCCCTTTGCATACGTCCCGCAGCAAAGTCCAATTCATGAAGTTAACTCATTGGTTCCCATCTGGATCCTGAGTTCTACTTCCAATTTGGACTTCCTTTGCATCTCGAGTTTTGGTCGTAATAGAAGTAAAAGTATACATCTGGTTCGGTTCGGTACTCCTTACGCAGTTCGGTTCGGTGGTCATAGCCAACGCCTTGGTTTGGTTTGAATATGCATAGTGCTCCAGTCCTCAATGTTCGGTTCAGTCACCATTGCTCGGTTCAGTTCGGATGGTGCTCCTGGCGCGGTTCGGTTCGTATTGTACCCCATCTCCAGGTTTCGATCTGGTTCCCTCCTCAGTCTCCGATCCGCAGCTTACCGATCTGATCCTGTCTTAGTTCATATGGCCTTCATTGTTGCCATGCTTTTCCTCTTGTGCTAGGTTCCGATCCGGTTTGGTTTCTCTGCTCATTTCTCCGATCCGACCCGAGCCCCATAACCCTATCCGATCCGAAACCCTGCACATTTTCCAAAGAGCATATATCATCCATATTCGCCATACGATGGCATTTTCAACCATTCTAACTTTTCTAATTAATCATAAAACATCACAAACAGCAGTAACAATATATAAGATCAATCAACAAGGTCAAAACATCAAGTATGTAGGTCATTTAAGATCAAATATACCCCAAAAGCATGATTTTCCCCTTAATCCCCTTAAGCATGTTTTAACAATAGGATTATCAAATTTAATCAAAATTAACTAAAATTTATATCATTGTCAAAAAATAATATTTCAGAATTTTTCAATTTTTTCCTGATTTTTCTGAGCCATAAGTTCGCTAATTATTGCTAATCACCCCTAATTAGCCGTAATTAGTGAAAAACAATGCAAATCACTCACCTTAGCCACAAATAAAACTTTAGATCTGAAACTCTACTATATTGGAGCGTTTTCCTATGCAACATAGCAGCTCCAACTCTGATTTGGTTTTGATTTGCCTTGATTTGATGTGGATCTTCTTAATTAGTGATCAGTAGGTGATTTGGGATGCTTTTAGAAGGTGGAGGCCATTGTTAGGGTTAGAGAAATGTTTTAGGCGGCTGAGAAAATGAAATAAAGTCGTTTCCTAACTGATTTCAGCCTCCCCATAACCCTAATCCCGAAATGGGTTATGGGCCTAGCTATTAATCACCCTAATTATGCCCGATTAAGTTGTTTTTCACCTTACAAACCTTATTTCAGCCATATCTCCCAAACGGTAAGTCCGTTTGATCAACGTGACCAATCTACAGAAAGGTAAACCATCATCCAAAACTAATGGAAGTAGTTTCAAGTCAAAACCCCTTATCAATCAAAAATTATAGGTAAAACAAAATTCTCCAAGGGCAAAATGGTCATTTAAAAATCGACAAAAATCGTGAACATGGAAAATGACCCCAATAGTCGTTCCCCAAAGTTACACGACCGTACGACCTCATATGATAAAGAAATAAATATTTTATGATCCTTCGATACGTAGAATGCGGGTCGTTACAACTATTACATAGGAAAAGACTGCTTACGTACCCCTTTTGAGGGATCAAGCTCACGTAGTTCTATGTACTTCTCTTCTCCTGCATCCAAATACTCATTAGTACAGTAAAACCATTTAATTATTTCATCCATTCAACCATTGCAATCAATATGGTTCAATAAAATCAATGCAAATTTGAAATAATGCAATCAGTATAATTAAAACAATCACTACACTAGTAATCAAATAAGAGCAGAAAATAGTATCTTACTCATCTATCACAATATGTCACCAAATGAAGTAAGCAAAACAAAATTAACATGCAGTCTTCAAAAATAAACAACATCCAATTGCAGTTCCAGGTTATGAAATAAAAGGTAACCACATTAATATATTTACATAATTATTATTTATCAATCAATAATTGTACACAATCAATGTAAATATAAACCTTTTTGTATATACTAATCATTTAAAAAAAGAGTAGCATAGTCATCAAAGCATAGTAATCCAATCAATAATGATATGGCAACATTCACTAATAAATAACCATAATTAACTACACATCAATTTGTAGTAATCAATGGTAAAAAATCGCATAAACATCCTTATTGTGATCCATCATCAAGAAACAACACATATAATAAATCAATTATCGATCATATATTTTAACCACTCAATCATACTATAATTTCTATTTGATTTCTTACCCCTTCTTTTTGCTTACTATTTAAGACTATTTTTTTTCTTTTATACTTTCCATTTATATGGTGGTCTTATTTAATTTTCATCCAGTCTACCTTTGGAATTTACTACCTTTTAATATACTAGAACATCTTTTTTTTTACATAACATATATTTTGTGCAGTATTTGTAACTACAAGGAATTTCTATTCTTTTCTGTGCATTCCTTGTTACCCTAAACATTACACTTTTTTTTTCATCTTCACAATATGCGGAAATTATAACATTTCATGTTCTAATACATTAAAATATTAGGAAAACCCAAAAATCTATATACTCTCTCATTTTCATCATTTTTCTATGTTAAACCAAAACAAGTTTATAATTCTTATGCAATTACAAAATGATAAGCTAAAAATTCACAAGTCAAATATAACATTCTCCCTCATTCTACATACATAAAAATATAATATTCATTTCATCGATTTTAAACCAATTCATAATGTTTAGATCTAAGATAGAAATATATGATTTATGTTTATGATATTTACATCAAATAAATTAGCTTTCATATGTTTATGATATTTACATCTAGGAGTAAACTTAGATGAAAGAGTTCATTTATCCAACAAGTAAATGTACAAAGTTCTAGCATGTTTAGATCTAAGATAAAATCATAGTATTTATTTGCAAAGATATAATTTGAGAATAAAATATTTCTTAAAAAGTCTTATCCCAAAAAATCTCTTATAAGTGGACAGAAATCAGTAGACATAAAATTACACTCACATTTGCCTGCAATGACAGATCAGATAAACCTTTCTAGATTAAAACTGGAAAAATCATCCAAATGAGTTCCTTCCTCCCTAAAACTATAGATCTTTCCGCTCTAGGTTTAGACTTTGAATTACCTTCTTTCTAGTTGATTTAGAAGTTGAATAATTATGTTTAAAGAATGTTCAAGAGGAAAAATGAAAGATAAAAGGTAAAATATCCCCGTTAAAGAGTTAGATTTGGCTCTCTTATATAGTGGCTAGAAATTGATTTATTCCATTAGATTAACCACTTGAAAAGGGTAATAAATGAATATATTTTAAAGCCTATTAGAAACTGATTACCTTTTATACAAAATAATTAATTCCGAAATTTTTAGGAAACATTCGTCTATCAAAATATATTAATGACCTATTTGTCAACTAATGTTTTAATTTTACAACATGCCACATTACAACTTTCCTGTAAATAAAATTATAATACTTTCATATATACATATATAGGATAATTCAACTCCATACCGGTTAATTACAAGAATATGAAAGTAACTTTCCCTCTATAATATATGAAGTCAACAAAAATAGAAATCAATCAATATTAAATATAGTATATGGACATTTAATGCATAATTGATTGCAAATCTATCCAATTATTTCCTATAAACGGAAACATTAAATACATATTTTGAATCTTATTTGCTAGTTACTCATAACATATAAAATCAATGCATAATTAATTGCATATGTGTGTGTATATAAACCTAATATTTGCGAAACATGACAATCATTATGCAACTAATTTGTAATATATGGAATCATGGCACAATTAACTCGCAATATATAAATCAATACATTACAACAGTATGCACTATATGCAAATGCATACATTTTGTTTTCCTATAGTACATTTTTACCATATCTATGTCTCATTTATGTATGCATATGCAGAAGATCACACTTACTACTTGGAACATGTAATTTGTTGATTGTTCTATCTTAAAACTTAAAAATATATCATCAATGAGTATCGAACCCATGACTCATAAAAAAAATATTCCTCTTCCTTAACAACTAGACTAAGGATACCTTTGTATTCAAAACTAGTACACTAGAAATTAATGGTATCATGTGCGTAACCTTCATTTAAAAAAAACTAATATTTTGTAAATCATAATTCCAAATATATTAAAATGATATATCAAACTGATTGTTTCAGAAAGACCTTCGCAATGATTATGGATACAACATCCGATTTGTGACAAAGTGCAAATCAGTACTTAATTACTTAAGTTTTAGAACTATAAAAGTTGCAGGATGTTACATTCTTCCCCCATCAAAAGAATTCCGCCCCCGCAATTCCCTCAATATAAAACCCACTCAAAATAATAAATCTTTCTTATGAGTTTAATGACAAAATGTATGAAAATTCACCAATCATAAGTTGTCTTTACATAAAATGGTATGTAATGATAACTACATTTTCTCATCATTCTCAATACGCGACAATTCATTCTCTACAGTGAATTAAATTTTCTATAAAAATGTGATGAAATTCCTTAATGCCTCCATGGTGGAGTCCCTTACCTTCCTTGTACCAACCTCTCAAGGATGCACCAAAGCCAAGAACACCAACTGCCCCTTTGCAAACATCCTGCAGCAAAGGCCAAATTTGGAAGTTGACACATTAGTTCCTGCTTGAACCCTTGGTTCCCACTTGAACCCCATGATTCCTTCTTGAATCCCTTGGTCCCCACTTGGACCTTTAAAGACAACTTCCTACTTGAGCTACCTTTGCATCTCGAATTTTAATCGATTGGAGTTTATCTTCAAAAGAGTTCTCCGTCGTTGTGTTGGAGTAGTGAAAATTCAATCAACATTAGCTTACTATCTAATCATACAATTAACATGAATAACAAAAAAACAAATAACATACAAGTTGTGACAACCCCAAACCCCGATAAGACGGTAGCAAGGGTAATCTTTGGAATATAACACATAAACAGATAATAACAGAAACAAGAAAATACACCAGATAATGTACAATAGAATACACTGGATAAACATAATCATCAGAGTTACACAGTATACAGGATAATACTTAGTTCAAAATACAGTTCAGCTATACATAAATGTCTACAGCGGAAAACAAACATAATATGTACAATAGGAACTGAACATCATAAAAAGAGATAAATCATAGAATCCACCTTTAGCTCCAGCTATCCAGAAAGAGCCTGCTAAAACCTGAATACAAGGCTGTCTGTAACAACCCGTATATTCTATAACAGTGAAATTCACAAAATAAAGTATAACTAATTTCAAATCAAAGAATTAAGGGAAAAGGATACGCCATTGCGTTCGTCTCGGAATTCTGCTTGAGATAGAGTCCGAGTTTGCGTAAAACGGACTCCGTAAGAGGGAGATATGGCCTCCGGAAGTTTCAGAATTCAGTTTCAATTCAAACTGACAAAAACAGCTCAGAAAACAAATTCAAATTTAAAAAATCGGGCCAGATTGGCCAGGGCGGGAATTTTCCTGCCCAAGGCACCCAGGTCGACTGGGTAGTCGACCTAGGCTACCCAGGTCGATTGGGTAGTCGACCTGGGGCACCCAGGTCGACTACCAAGTCGACAAGGGGGTCGACTGCGGAGTTGACCTAGCCCCTGAGCCACGTCGAACTCAGCCCCCCTGGCTGGCCTGGTCTGTGCTTGGTCGAATCTCTGAGCCTTGCCTTGTCACTAGGGCTATGTGTCAGCTCCTGATTGGTCTCTCCTTCAAACGAACGGCTAATATTAATCCAAGCTCCATCGACAGTCCTAATCAATTCACAAACTCTATAAAAAGGACCTAAGACTCCACCTAATTCATACAAATAAAAATGAGAATGAGATCGTCATGCTGCTGAGGAAAGACAAGGAGTAGCCGTCAAAACTGAGAGACGATTAGGAGACAATTCAAAAGCTTAAAGCAACGACAACTAAATCAAAACAACGCCTACAACAAAGGATAGCATCTCCAAATTCAGAATTCAGAAACCTTAATTGAAGATTCGTCATACGTTGTAAGTAGAGTGTTATTCCGATGTGAATGAATAATTGTGTTTTGATTTGTGTAAAATGAGAAATGGAATTGTACTTAATTTGTGGTGATAATAATTGTACGTTGCTATGATTCTAATTACGAATCGATTTGGGATATTGTGGTATAATGATGCTAGGCCTATTGGATATTTGCAAGTATGTGATTCATGTTGAAAGTTAACAACTATATGTTTGTGGTAGTTTATTTCAACACCTATTGGATAATTGCAAGTATACGATTCATGTTAACGACTATATGTTTGTGGTAGTTTATTTGAGATTCATGCAAGTATATGATTCACTATTATGCCAACATGATGTACATTTTTTTATGATCACTTTTAGTGTGTAGTTAGATTCAATTAAGTATTATGCTTTATATGAATTTATGTTGGAATTAGCATCATGGTTCAAATGTAAAAACCATACTTTTGTATTAGTGACAAAAGCGAACATCTTTGTGAACTTGTATTAATTCTATAAACATGACTAAACTATGTTTGGTGTTGTGCCTAATTTAAAACATGTTTTAGGCCCATGTTGTTATCAAAATCATATGATAATATATGTGACACATAATTAAGTTAGATTTACATTCCACTTGCAAGTCTACATGAATATATTAAAAACCATGATTAATGTTTAGGTATGTTTATGCCATGATTCTATGAATAGATTAAAAACCATGATTCATGTTTAGGTATGTTTATGCCATGATTATATGCTATTACAATGCAAGTTCACAAGTGCCTAATTTATGTTAATTAGTTCGCTATGTTGCAAGTTTATGCGTTCACCCTCCCCTTTTGATGTTACTTCGAATATATAAACACCATGGTCTAAGCCTCCCCTTTTTCATGTCGCTAAGTTGGGTTTAAATGTTAAACCCAACATATATTATATTATAGCGAACGTAGAAAATGGGGGTATTGATGTTGGGGTAAAAATATAAAATATATGTGTTGGCATGTCTGTCGCATGCTAACGACCTTGAGAACATTTAAGTGGTATAAATTAATTTTACCCAATAAAGATGAATTTGAATAATAGGCCGCAAATATTTACATATAAAAAGAAAAGAGACAAAATATGTAAATTTAGAAAATACGATGTGTTTAACCCGAGGTTGGACTGAGTTGTGATGTAAACCTGCCCGGAACCGCCCGGCTGTCCAGTAGTCACAACAATACCTATCCAATGTGGGTGGTTAAACACGGAGCCCAATAAAGACCCGAGGTTAGACTGAGTTGTGGCGTAAGACTGCCTGGACCCAACCGGCAACAGGCAGCCACAACAATATCTGTCTAATGTGAGAGGTCGAGGCTTTAATAAGACAATTAAGGCTGAGTCAGGATTGATAGGATTAAGTAAATTGAATTTATACTTAATCAAATTGAATATGCTAAACTGTACAGACTAATTGGGGGTTAGGTTTATAGAACACTTAACCAACTTAGCATGTTGGCTAGAAATAGAAAACCTAGTAGTGGGGACCCTTTTCAGCAGTAACCCTACAAGGTGTATCAGGATACCCTGAACTAGGCAGGGTGGGGCACGATTACTGGGTTGACTGTAAGAGGTCAAATCGATGGCGGTGGTGCAGCAGTGTAGGTTCTAACGGGGTGCGGGCGTTCACACACTCTGGCGCAGAAAAATAAGGCACTGGATACCAGTAGTATACCTGTGCATTCTAGAATTGTGTCGGGCCGCCACCATGGGACTTGATACACCCCATGGTGGGACTAGCATAGGTAACTACAACAACGGGGGGGCCGTAAGACACATGTAACTATGCGAGTAGGAGCCGATCATCAGAAATGGATCACTTCACCCTGATTATGGGGTGCCCATTGGGAACTAGTTTATATGGGTATAGAGATTAATATGGGGTACGATAGTATATTCGACTCTAGACAACTTAACTTAGTTTATGGTGCTTCCCCATTTCCAGTTTATACTTGTCATGCTCATTTCTTTATTCATAGACTGAATAGTCCTAGACTTACTCAGGCTTTATGTCTGACTCTACTTTTATTTCGTCTTCTTTTCTTCCGTTCCCCCCCCCCAGGTCCACAGGGAGGGAATACCACAGCTTGACCAGTTTTCACATCCAGCTTGAAGAGAAAGAACGTATTTCTTGGATCTCTTTCGTTTTGGACTATGGCTTTGGATAGCAATTATGGGGACTTATGCAGTTTACTTATGTTTTTATGCTTCTTTAAGTTATGTAATCAAGACAGTTATGAAAATGTAATGTTTTTGGAAGTATTGTAAGACAATTATGACATGGTTTGTGTAACACGTATTTTGATGAAATAAAAGTTGCTGTTGTTTTCCGCTATTCAAAAATATGTGTTCTTATATCTGTCTTGTGTATCCGTGACTTATACTTATAAACCTCCACCAAAATTAGGGCATTCCCTTTGAGAGTGACCCTAACGGAGGTGGGGTGTTTCACTGCCCATGTAGAAAAAGGGGCACCCGAGTTTGCAAGTGAAACAAACTACGAGTCATTCATGGGACTGGTATGAGAAATCTACTTAACACATTTTACAATAAGGCTAATCACAGGACCACGCCACTTTCGCGGAACGGGTTTACTCCATTGGATTGCCAGTGCTTTAAAACAAATAAATCCTTTAAACATTGCAATGCTTTTTATAAAAATGAAGCCACTATAAGACTCAGTTCCCATCACACAATGCAACACAAACCAGAGGATAGTGTTTTACCTTATAATGCCCAAAATATGCTTGATACGAGCAAAACAAATCATTTGATATTATTGTTAGTGTATATATGTTTCAAAAACAATTTCAATCATAACTATCAACCATAGACGGCATGTTACCATATATCATGTCGCCATATATATATATACAATCAAAACCGCACGGTGTCGTATTTGGAAATTGAATTTCTATCATGAACCAAGGCAAAAGATAGTCCTTACCGATTTGAGACTGTCTAGCCCGAGCCTCAGGAAAAACCGCAACTGCACCTTGGATTGTCAGGGCCGGTCCACCGATGTGGATTAAAATGTCTAAACACTGCGTTTCCCCGCCCTTTGGGGCGTAAATGAGCCCAATGACTCCATCAGTCCCGGATCGACCGATATATCCGAGGCGCCTCGCAACAGCAACAACCACACATGTGAAAATGATATAAATGTCAGGGCTGGTAGGTCACTGACACCACCCTAGCTAGAAAGAAATGCATGCCCTCCCTGATGTCCTCTCCCGTTTTTGGTTCATACCGGGGTGTGAGGCTCGCGAATTCACGTTATACACAAAGCTACGCCACACAGGCCGTGCTTTGATCATCAACCACAAGACTTTGCTTTTCAACAGAAGCCTTGATTATCTGCCACTTAGGCATGACACACAGGCAATTCACTCCATGCGACTGATTTCTATCGATATATAACCTTTGAGCTCATACGTCTCAGAGAAGGGCGTTAAGCAAGAGAATAAATTCTCCGCCGCTGAACATATATATATTCAATAGAGGTCAATCAACACAAGTCAAAATCCGATGTCAGACACACTGTCCATTTAAAAGTTCGTTCTGGGTCTGAACGAAACCGGAGGCACTCAATACCTCGCATATCCGTATAATCAACAAGTACATCCGGACGGCTACTACTTCAGCCCCATCAAGGTAGCTACTCCCATCATAAGCATCAGTAGCACCCCTCCATCCGAAGTGAAGATCCCCGGTCTTGCACCGTATTCATATCTTCGACTTTCACTCGTCGATCAATTATTTGAAATTAGAATTAACTCGGCCTTTTCAAATAATTCACGTATATTTAGAATTTCAAATCAATTCAGTTCAATGGTTAAATTGTCCGATATCACTAATTCTATTCTTTAATGTAATTTTCACGCCAACCACATTCAACCATCAAATATCACATAAATCGAGCAATTTCAGTTTATTTCCATTCCATATCGTTTATAATATTTTATCACGATTTATCGCTATTTTTATTTATTTAAAAATAGCCAATTCATTCAAAACAACGCTTCAGGCCATAACGCGATCGTGGCGATGTTTTTCTTCAGATTTGATTTACACATTTCTGAAAATCTAACCGTTGGATCTTCACAAATTTTATATCATTAGAAAGATCTTTTCAAAACGAATCCAACTGTTTCAGTTTCGGGAAAAGCCGACGGTCGGATCTCCCGCACTAATCGTTTGAAGTCATGATTTCAAAATACGAACTGCTGCGTCGTTATTCGATTTAATTTAATTATATATATATATATATATATATATATATATATATATATATATTATCGACTCTGGCACTGTTTTTCTTCAGATTTGAATTAAACATTCTAGACAATCCAACCATTGGATCTTCACACAGTGGGTGTCGTTGGAAAGATATTTCCAAAGCGAACCCAACGGTTGTAGTTTCGGGAAAATCCGATGGTCGGATCTCCCTCACTAATTGTTTGAAATCACGGTTTCAAAACACGAACTGAAGAGTCGTTATTCGATTTAATTTAAATATATATATATATATATAATTCATTCTTTGATTTCAAAACTATACTCACTTCTTATATTTGACAAAAATGTTATTTTTATCCAACAGATATTTATTTCAACACATCACTATTTTTAACACCTCATATTTCGCATAAAAATGATATTTTTTGCGAACCGTCCACATGATAAAAATGATTTTTTTTATCATTAAAAATATTTATTCAACACATGATATTTTTAACACTTCATATTCACAATAAAAATGTAGATTTTATTGTTCAGTCTATATATTCAACACATGAACGTTTTCGACTTCAAACATATGATAAAAATGATATTTTTATCGTTCTAGTCCCTTATTCAACACATGAATATTTCTACAGTTTATATATATAATAAAAATGTGATTTTTATTGTAAAACAATTTATTTCAAAACACGATTATTTTATATAGTCTATACATAAGGTAAAAATGTTATTTTTGGTGTTAAAACTATTTATTTAAAATACTAATATTTTATATATTCTATATATAATAAAAATGTGATTTTTATCTTTTAAATAATTTATTCAACACATGAACTTCATCCAACACATGAATTCCTATTCAACACACGAATATAGTTTCAACACATGAAAATAATTCTAACACATGAATATTATTGAAAATTTCGGCAGGGTAGTTAAAACCGGCACCGTCCCTAGTACGGCTCCTCGCTCTACCATAAAACCTCGCGGTTTTTTACAATGGGGATTTTCAATATCTAGTTTGCACGGAGGCGAATTTTCCCATATACTATTCCTATTGGGATTTCAATCACAATCAATCATTTCAATTCAACCATTCATGATATTCACCAAATTTCACATCAACCAATAATCCAAACAATATCACAGCCAATATATATCGTCCATGGTCTGTGGACGAGGGGAGTATGTATATATATATATATACGTAGATAAATATATTTCAATTCACTTTAATTCAATTTATTTTATTTCAACACATACATTATTTTTACAATGCATATATAACTTATACACCGAACATACAACTTATACAACGCTTATACATGAGGTGTACAACGCTTATATAACTCATACATCGACTACATAATTTATACATCGTTGTTTTCTGTATTGTTTATAAATTAGAAATCTCACATTGGGTTCCACTCCACCAAA
Source organism: Allium sativum (assembly GCA_030737875.1). Lineage (NCBI taxonomy): Eukaryota > Viridiplantae > Streptophyta > Magnoliopsida > Asparagales > Amaryllidaceae > Allium > Allium sativum. The sequence continues at coordinate 42,868,339 of CM060916.1, forward strand.
AATAGCAGAAGGCTCAGAAAAATATGCGATCTCTTCTAGAATGTAGAAGACGTCCACTCGAATCCATTGTCTCTTGTTTCACTGGATTTCGACAAGAAATGAAAAAGATATGATTTTTATTGTGGAATCAAAAACCAAAGCGTTTTAAAGTGCTATAATCAGTTGAAAATTAAAACGGCCATTACCTCTCAATATCGTTCAAAACTAGGTTTAGGTTTTTCTCTCACCACACCCCACTTCGTCACGATCCGACTTATCCACACGGAAGAGCTACGAGAGGGCTTCCTCCCGCTACTCAAAACACGCAGCTCGACGGTCCCTAGGGTGGTGAAAACAAGGGCGAGCGGAGGGATTTCTGGAGCTCGATTCTCGAAGAATACAGAACGTTGGGGGGCGAAACCGGGGTCGATGTGAGGGGCGAGAGAAATACTACAAAACCCTAACAGGACCTTGTGATTATGTTGCGAGATCGAAGAGGAAAAGAGGAGAGAAGGAAGAAAGGGGGACCGCCGTCGGTTGAAGGTATATCGGGGAGAGAGAAGGAATGAACGGGCCAATAGGAATTTTTTTATATTTATATATTTTTAAATTTCTAAAATACCCCTTATCTCCTACGAACTCCAATCCAAACCCAACGACTGTCGTCCCGAGCTAAATACCCCCATTGCGAACACAATGGGATATGTTTCGTAGGCCCATTCGACTGTTTCAGTCGGTTTTCCTTCAAATTATAATATAAAACATTCAATATTCGATTTGAACGTACATTTCAATTTGTTTGGGCCGCATACTAATTCTAAAAATTCCAGAAAAAATAAATCTAGCTATGTTTTGACGATACGGTCCCAACAAAACTAGTTTCGTCGAATTTTGAGACCGTTTGAAAAATGGCCATTTTCTGGTTGATCCAATTTAACAGAAATTCACCAAACACATTTTCTTTTTCCACGCTCACATATTAACTTCAAAAATAATGAAATTCGAAACCTAGCAATAAGTTGACATTCCGGATCCAACAAAAGTGGTTTCGTCGAATTCTGAGGTCGTTTGCAAAAAATCAATTTTCACGGGCTATATAAATTATATAGCGTCCTTTCTGAAAATTCATTTGGCCATAACTTTTGACTTACACTATGAATCTTCGATTTTTCAGATTCGTTAGAAAGATATTTACTAACAGATTTAAATATTTTTGGTTTCACTAAAATCCGTTTTATTTTGCACCCGGTACAGTCAGTCAAAGTTTGAAATGAAATTTTTGAAACTACCGCGCCATTTCAGGCCATGTTTATAATTTAAAATATTTATATTTATTTTTAAACATCGATTCAAACACACTTTTCATCGTTTTATTTAAAATATTTTATTTTAAATATCTAAAATCCACTAAAATAGCCAGATTAAAATTTTTAAACTGGCTCAGATTTTCCGGGTTGTTACACAAGTAAACGAAACATATCAAATAAGAAAACAATAATCAATTCAATTAAAAGAATAAATGCAAACAATAAAACATTGCAATCATCTTCACATCTCTCACTCAGTGCGCAAAGCATACGATTATCCACTGCTTTGATCACCAAATCTATTGGGGCCATCATGGCAACTTCGTACAACTATTGCCACGTCCACTTTTCCCTTTGGGCCCATGACGGCAACTCCGTGCAAATATTACTCTGACCCCACTGCATTGGTCCATAGTCAATAAACCTAACGGGCCAACCAGTCCATACTTCCCTGACTTTGGTTCGTCTACATGCCCACTCTCTCAACGGTGAACCAATGTTACACTTATCGATAACCCCTTTATACCCGTACCACAGCAAAGCCCAACTCTAGAAGTTGACTTATTGGTTCCCATCTAGATCCTCAGTAATAACTTCCTATTTTGACTTCCATTGCATCTCGGTTTTTGGTCGAGTTGGAGTTGGGTTGGTCTTTAGAAGATTTCACGATCGTTGCCGCTTTGTCACCTCAGTTCGGTCATCCTAGGTATGGTTCGGTTGTATAGTATTCAAGTCCTCATTCGGTTCGGTTTGGTCACCATTCCACAGTTCAGCTCGGTTCGGTCTTCCGGCTCAACTTGCCATCTCCAGTTCGGTTCGGTTGCCTCGAACCGATCCCATCCTCCACTCCTTCCTATGCCAACTCGATCCAAACCGGGCCTTCCTTGTTGCCCTTGCATTTGTATTCCTCTGAAGATGCCAAGTTCTAGTTCGAAACATACCAAACAGTCCGATTCGATCCCATATGTCTGATCCTATCCCATCGGTCCGATCCAATCAATTCGAACCGAAAACCTGCATCTTTTCCAGCGAGCCTGTTTCGTCCATTCTCGCCATACGACGGCGTTTTCAACCATTCTAACTTTTCTATGCAATCATAAAACATACCAAACAGCGATAACAACATATGGTTCAATCCAAAAGATCAAAGCAACATTCATGTTCATATAATGTGACTAATTATCCCTAATTACTCTTAATCCCCTAAATTATGGGATTAACAAAACATATCCAAATCAATCCAATATGTGACATAATTAGTGTATTAAACATGTAAATTGTAAAAAAAAAGCTTATTAACTTAAATATCAAAATAGGTAGTCCCCTTATCACATCCCCTTCTCCATGGAGGAAGGAAATAGCTAGACATCCCCACAATTCACAAGAGGGAAAGTTGCACATAGAGGTCATATGCTAACTTCATTATTAGTGTGAAGTGTAAACCGAAAACTTGTCTACCCTACAATCTTGAACTTTATAAACAATATCTAGTTCAAGCACATCAAAGGGTTGGTCTTTTATCCCTTCTAATCATCCTTGTTTTTTAGTAATATATTTTCTTAATGTATTACAATAAAATATCTTTCAAATTAGCCCCTTTTTAGACTTTTCTTAATAGTAATATTCTTGGATAAGCACATTTCAGTAAAATATTCCTTTCTTTAGAATAGGGGTTTTCATCAGATTTTGAAATAACCATCCCGTTCGTTGGATCAATTAGGGATAGTCAAGGAAAGAAGAAAACTGTATTTTCCAAACCCAAGCCTTGGACACTATCCTCTCTGTCACCCTAGAACGTTCTGGTATATATATATATATATATATATATGTGTGTGTGTGTGTGTGTGTGTGTTTTTGTGTGTGTTTTCGATAATGGTTCAAAACATAAATTGTCCAATCCTTTTATATTCATGATTAAAGTTCCATTATTTGATTGAAATCGTAATTTCAAATTTTTTCTATTGTTTACATCTTTACATATGTCTTTTACTGAAATCACTTCATTTGTCAAAGAATGTTTCCAAAATAATCAAATTTAGGTACATCACCATTACCTAATTTTATTCATTTTTGACCTTTCGAAAATACCATCATGAAAAGGATCAATTTTTTTTCAAATGTAGTACATTGTTCGCATCAAAAGGTAATTAAATCATTCAAAAATGACCATTTTCAACTAACTAATGACATAGCTTTAAAATAAGGGAACAACATTAATTCCAAACCATTATTGTTCTCCTAAAATCAAAATGATTCTATCTTTACAAAAGTTGGGTTTCAGTTCCAACCTAATAATCGTGTGTATGTCATTTCGGTTATAACCAAACTCATAACTCACCCCGTAATTGTGCATCTGGTCTCACTGTTGTTTTCTTTATCCTCCACAAAAGGTTTCTCATAAATAAACAACGTTGTAGAGTGAGGTAACAATGATCAAACAATTCATACACATAAAACATGTAATCAAAACATTTCTCTCATATTTTAACCAATCATAAGGTGTAATCATTATAACATAACAGTCAAACCTACCAAAGGCTCTAGTAATTGCTAAACCTAAGTTCTGATACCAAATGTAAAGACCATCTATTTTTAAAGGTACAAAATCAATTATAAACGTTGTCAAACACACTTACAACTAATTTTAGATATTAAAAGTAGTGGACCTTAAGTATATAAGATTTTAAAAAATGCTAGAAACAATGTATAATATGGAAGATCTCATGACGGAGTAATTTACATAATTAAATCATCATAATGCATTTTATTACATCAAACATCCATAGGACAAAACAACAACAATACATAAGAAACGAGTTTTAAAATAAACAACCTATGTATCCAACATGCAGGCTAAGCTCCCTTCTGCCTATTCTTTTGTCTTTTTTCTGCAATCTCCCATCAACTAACTTTACAAATTATATACAAAGAGAAAAAAACTTTCAACTATATTTGGACTGCGCCTAACTCTATACACCCCAACCCAATCTAAGGGATCCGGTGGCTATTGTATAGGAAAAGACTACCTATATAACCCTTTGAAGAATCAAGCCCACGTAGTTCTATTTCTTACTCTTCTCCTGCATCCAAATACTCATTAGTACATTAAAAACATTTAATTATTTCATCCATTCACCCATTGCAACCAATATGGTTCAATACAATCAATGAAAATTTTGAAATAAATGCAATCAGTATAATTAAAAAAATCACTAAACTAGTAATCAAATAAAAGAAGAAAATAGTATCTTACTCATCTATCACAACTTATCACCAAATGAAGTAAGCAAAATAAAATTAACATGCAATCTTCAAAAATAAACAACATCCAATTGCAATTCCAAGTTATGAAATAAAAACCTTTTTGCATATACTAATCATTTACAAAAATAGTACCACAGTCATCAAATCATAGTAATCCAATCAATATTGGTATGACAACATTCACCAACAATAACCCATAATTAACTACACATCAGTTTGTAGTAATCAGTGGTTAAAAAAATCGCATAAACATCCTTATTGCGATCCATCATCAAGAAACAACACATATAATAAACCAATTATTAATCATATATTTTAACCATTCAATCATACTATAATTTCTATTTGATTTCTTACTCCTTCCTTTTGTCCACTATTTAAGACTAAATTTTTTCTTTAATAGTTTCCATTAATGTGGTGGTCTTATTTATTTTTCATCCATTCTACCTTTGGAATTTACTACCTTTTAACATACTAGAATGTAACACCCCGTATGTTGAATAACTTGTTATAATATAAATCAGGGCAGAATTAAATTTTAAGATCTGAATCAGGGGAAAAGGGCTATGCTATTGCGTTCGGCTTGAAAAAATACGCGAAATAGAGTCCTAGTTTTCGAAAATCGGAGTCCTTATGACCCAATTAAGGCCCGAAGAAGTTTTCAGAAAATTCAAATTTCGAAAAACAGATTTCAAATGCAGAAGGAGGGGCTAGGCGGGAAAATTCCCGCCAGCACCAGGTCGACCCCCATGTCGACTGGGGAGTCGACACACAGGGGGGTGTGTGGACAGTAGTGTCGACACCCCAGTCGACACCGGTGGCTCGGCCAGTTTGGCTGGGTGCACTGTTTTGGCTGTTGGGCTGTGTTTAGGGCTTGTGACGAAATCTGACGGCTCTAACCTAATCTAGGGTTAATCTAAGGGCCTAAACTACATCCTAAATCTATAAATACACCCTAAGACTACCCTAATTCATACTAAAAATAGTTACAACGTCGTCATGCCGTCAAAATGCAACTTGAAGGAGCCTCCATCAAATTGTAGAAGGAGATAGCTTCTCAAATCAACTTCTAATCAACTCTAGCAACTTAATCTTCTTCGTAGGAGTGCTAATCAACAAGTTGTGAGTTTCAATGCCTTTAGCAAGCAATTGCTAAACTAATTATGATAGGATATAATGAGGTTATGGATATGTATGTGGATCAATGCAAGTTATGTTATCATATACTATGTGTTCATGATGCTAGTTATGCAAGTTTTATGCTATATGTTCATGATGCTAGTTATGCAAGTTTTATGCTATGTGTTCATGAAGCTAGTTATGTAAATCACTATGATAAACATTGATCCATTATGACACCATGTTATGCAAGTTTGGTGTTTGATTATATGCAAGTTCATATATGGCATGTTATGCAAGTTTGGTGTTTGATTATATGCAAGTTCATATATGACATGTTATGCAAGTTTGGTGTTTGATTATATGCAAGTTCATATATGACATGTTACGCAAGTTTGGTGTTTGATTATATGCAAGTTCATATTATGACATGTTACGCAAGTTTGGTGTTTGATTACATGCAAGTAACATGTGCAAGTTTACACCTTTGTATGATATGCATACATATGAAAGTTAACCCCTTTGTATGTCATACATACATATGCAAGTTTACCCCTTTGTATGACATAAGTAACTATGCAAGTTACCCGCTTTATGACATATGTGATTCATGCAAGTTTGGGTTGGTTATTTATGCTAGTTGGGTTTGATGCTATGGTCATATATGCAAGTTGACACGTTTAAAACCCATGTTGATCATAATGTTATGCTAAGTAGAACCCATTGTATTTGTGATGAATCTTCCCTTTTAAGTATGTATTGTTAGCGTATTACGTGGGGAACGATGGGGTTGATATTCATGTTAACAAAATTGTGGTGAAATTGGTATGATGTGGCATACCATAAGTGGATGGACATAATTGAGTCAATTATGTACATCATTAAATTGGAATTAATTAGGGAAAATTAATTCAAGATATGGGGGTGATTAATTAGGTGTAATTAATTGACTAAGACACGAGGTTGGACCCTTTTGTAGCATAAACTGCCCGGACCCGACCGACAAATCCAGCGGCTACAAATGATTGGCCCAATGTGAGAGGTCTTAGGCATAAACTAAATACGTGACAAGTGTAAAGACACGAGGTTAGACTCGGTTATGGCGTAAGGCTACCCGGACCCGACCGGCAAATCCAGCTGCCATAAAAGATAGTCTAATGTGAGAGGTCTTTACAAAGGTTACGTTCTTAATCAATTAAGAAACACTTAACCAAATAAGCATGTAGTGGGGCATGAGGGGTTAAGTGGGTGCCTTGGGTGGCATGTGGAAATCAAGTAAGTGCCTTGGGTGGCATGTGGAAATCTAGTGGGTTGCCTTGGGTGGCAATAGAAAATACGATTAGAATACTTAACCAAGTGGAAACATGTAATTAAACATGATTAAAGGTTTAAGTGGGATGCACTAGAAAAGGGACAAGCTTAGGTGGGTAGATTGTGGGGGCCCATTTCAACCAGTAACCAAAAACGTATCTTTGTTGGCTCGACCCATGTCGAGGACGGGACACGCGTACTGGGCTTGACTATAAGAGGCCAAAACGGGTTAGCGGTGCCAACGCAAGTCCAACGGGTTTCATATGCGTGTGTGGGCCCGGGCTGGTAGGTAAGACGTTGTTGCATCATGTAGGTATAAGCCATGCACCGTTGGTTGTATCGGGTTGCCACTTTGGGGAGTGATACACCCCACTGTGGGGCCAGCACGGGTATCTACGTTAGGGAGCCAATCACTTGGGGAGTAGTGGGTACACCTAGTGGAGATAGGGGCAGACGGCACCTATGTGGTCAGCTAGGGGTACACGAAACTACTAGTTAAATTTTCTAAGTCCTTGGGGGGGATCAACCTTTAAGTAGGAATGACTGGTGTGGTGCAGTGTAGTAATTACCCTTGGGTGGGTGGATGCGTCTTTACCGATATCTTAGTTCATCCTATGTCTAGTTGGCTGCTTAGTGTAGTCATTTATCCCCAGTCATTACCGTACCAAGTTTATATCATACCCTAATTACTTTAATGATTGTATTGTTAAAGTTATAGGACTCGCTCAGACTTATGTCTAACCCCGTTGTTTTTATCTTTTTCCCCCTCAAGTCCTTAGTTTGGGCCTAGCACTAGTGGGCTTTGATCAGATTTCTTTATCTATCCTTTGGAGCTTGGACCGTTGATGTAAAGCTCAACTTATCTTTCCTTTTATGGCTATTAGTTATGTAGTGGAATTATGTACTCATGTTTTTATCAGGATGGATATTTAGTACTTGACTCTTGTTTTAGTTGGTTTCGGTATTGTAACCAAACATGTTTATCTTCTGCTGCAATGAAATGATGTTTTATATTTTCGGTATAGCAGAAGGCTCAGAAAAATATGCGATCTCTTCTAGAATGTAGAAGACGTCCACTCGAATCCATTGTCTCTTGTTTCACTGGATTTCGACAAGAAATGAAAAAGATATGATTTTTATTGTGGAATCAAAAACCAAAGCGTTTTAAAGTGCTATAATCAGTTGAAAATTAAAACGGCCATTACCTCTCAATATCGTTCAAAACTAGGTTTAGGTTTTTCTCTCACCACACCCCACTTCATCACGATCCGACTTATCCACACGGAAGAGCTACGAGAGGGCTTCCTCCCGCTACTCAAAACACGCAGCTCGACGGTCCCTAGGGTGGTGAAAACGAGGGCGAGTGGAGGGATTTCTAGAGCTCGATTCTCGAAGAATACAGAACGTTGGGGGGGCGAAACCGGGGTCGATGTGAGGGGCGAGAGAAATACTACAAAAACCCTAACAGGACCTTGTGATTATGTTGCGAGATCGAAGAGGAAAAGAGGAGAGAAGGAAGAAAGGGGGACCGCCGTCGGTTGAAGGTATATCGGGGAGAGAGAAGGAATGAACGGGCCAATAGGAATTTTTTTATATTTTTATATTTTTAAATTTCTAAAATACCCCTTATCTCCTACGAACTCCAATCCAAACCCAACGACTGTCGTCCCGAGCTAAATACCCCCATTGCGAACACAATGGGATATGTTTCGTAGGCCCATTCGACTGTTTCAGTCGGTTTTCCTTCAAATTATAATATAAAACATTCAATATTCGATTTGAACGTACATTTCAATTTGTTTGGGCCACATACTAATTCTAAAAATTCCAGAAAAAATAAATCTAGCTATGTTTTGACGATACGGTCCCAACAAAACTAGTTTCGTCGAATTTTGAGACCGTTTGAAAAATGGCCATTTTCTGGTTGATCCAATTTAACAGAAATTCACCAAACACATTTTCTTTTTCCACGCTCACATATTAACTTCAAAAATAATGAAATTTGAAACCTAGCAATAAGTTGACATTCCGGATCCAACAAAAGTGGTTTCGTCGAATTCTGAGGTCATTTGCAAAAAATCAATTTTCACGGGCTATATAAATTATATAGCGTCCTTTCTGAAAATTCATTTGGCCATAACTTTTGACTTACACTATGAATCTTCGATTTTTCAGATTCGTTAGAAAGATATTTACTAACAGATTTAAATATTTTTGGTTTCACTAAAATCCGTTTTATTTTGCACCCGGTACAGTCAGTCAAAGTTTGAAATGAAATTTTTGAAACTACCGCGCCATTTCAGGCCATGTTTATAATTTAAAATAATTATATTTATTTTTAAACATCGATTCAAACAGACTTTTCATCGTTTTATTTAAAATATTTTATTTTAAATATCTAAAATCCACTAAAATAGCCAGATTAAAAATTTTAAACTGGCTCAGATTTTCCGGGTTGTTACACAAGTAAACGAAACATATCAAATAAGAAAACAATAATCAATTCAATTAAAAGAATAAATGCAAACAATAAAACATTGCAATCATCTTCACATCTCTCACTCAGTGCGCAAAGCATACGATTATCCACTGCTTTGATCACCAAATCTATTGGGGCCATCATGGCAACTTCGTACAACTATTGCCACGTCCACTTTTCCCTTTGGGCCCATGACGGCAACTCCGTGCAAATATTACTCTGACCCCACTGCATTGGTCCATAGTCAATAAACCTAACGGGCCAACCAGTCCATACTTCCCTGACTTTGGTTCGTCTACATGCCCACTCTCTCAACGGTGAACCAATGTTACACTTATCGATAACCCCTTTATACCCGTACCACAGCAAAGCCCAACTCTAGAAGTTGACTTATTGGTTCCCATCTAGATCCTCAGTAATAACTTCCTATTTTGACTTCCATTGCATCTCGGTTTTTGGTCGAGTTGGAGTTGGGTTGGTCTTTAGAAGATTTCACGATCGTTGCCGCTTTGTCACCTCAGTTCGGTCATCCTAGGTATGGTTCGGTTGTATAGTATTCAAGTCCTCATTCGGTTCGGTTTGGTCACCATTCCACAGTTCAGCTCGGTTCGGTCTTCCGGCTCAACTTGCCATCTCCAGTTCGGTTCGGTTGCCTCGAACCGATCCCATCCTCCACTCCTTCCTATGCCAACTCGATCCAAACCGGGCCTTCCTTGTTGCCCTTGCATTTGTATTCCTCTGAAGATGCCAAGTTCTAGTTCGAAACATACCAAACAGTCCGATTCGATCCCATATGTCTGATCCTATCCCATCGGTCCGATCCAATCAATTCGAACCGAAAACCTGCATCTTTTCCAGCGAGCCTGTTTCGTCCATTCTCGCCATACGACGGCGTTTTCAACCATTCTAACTTTTCTATGCAATCATAAAACATACCAAACAGCGATAACAACATATGGTTCAATCCAAAAGATCAAAGCAACATTCATGTTCATATAATGTGACTAATTATCCCTAATTACTCTTAATCCCCTAAATTATGGGATTAACAAAACATATCCAAATCAATCCAATATGTGACATAATTAGTGTATTAAACATGTAAATTGTAAAAAAAAGCTTATTAACTTAAATATCAAAATAGGTAGTCCCCTTATCACATCCCCTTCTCCATGGAGGAAGGAAATAGCTAGACATCCCCACAATTCACAAGAGGGAAAGTTGCACATAGAGGTCATATGCTAACTTCATTATTAGTGTGAAGTGTAAACCGAAAACTTGTCTACCCTACAATCTTGAACTTTATAAACAATATCTAGTTCAAGCACATCAAAGGGTTGGTCTTTTATCCCTTCTAATCATCCTTGTTTTTTAGTAATATATTTTCTTAATGTATTACAATAAAATATCTTTCAAATTAGCCCCTTTTTAGACTTTTCTTAATAGTAATATTCTTGGATAAGCACATTTCAGTAAAATATTCCTTTCTTTAGAATAGGGGTTTTCATCAGATTTTGAAATAACCATCCCGTTCGTTGGATCAATTAGGGATAGTCAAGGAAAGAAGAAAACTGTATTTTCCAAACCCAAGCCTTGGACACTATCCTCTCTGCCACCCTAGAACGTTCTGGTATATATATATATATGTGTGTGTGTGTGTGTGTGTGTGTTTGTGTGTGTGTTTTCGATAATGGTTCAAAACATAAATTGTCCAATCCTTTTATATTCATGATTAAAGTTCCATTATTTGATTGAAATCGTAATTTCAAATTTTTTCTATTGTTTACATCTTTACATATGTCTTTTACTGAAATCACTTCATTTGTCAAAGAATGTTTCCAAAACAATCAAATTTAGGTACATCACCATTACCTAATTTTATTCATTTTTGACCTTTCGAAAATACCATCATGAAAAGGATCAATTTTTTTTCAAATGTAGTACATTGTTCGCATCAAAAGGTGATTAAATCATTCAAAAATGACCATTTTCAACTAACTAATGACATAGCTTTAAAATAAGGGAACAACATTAATTCCAAACCATTATTGTTCTCCTAAAATCAAAATGATTCTATCTTTACAAAAGTTGGGTTTCAGTTCCAACCTAATAATCATGTGTATGTCATTTCGGTTATAACCAAACTCATAACTCACCCTGTAATTGTGCATCTGGTCTCACTATTGTTTTCGTTATCCTCCACAAAAGGTTTCTCATAAATAAACAACGTTGTAGAGTGAGGTAACAATGATCAAACAATTCATACACATAAAACATGTAATCAAAACATTTCTCTCATATTTTAACCAATCATAAGGTGTAATCATTATAACATAACAGTCAAACCTACCAAAGGCTCTAGTAATTGCTAAACCTAAGTTCTGATACCAAATGTAAAGACCATCTATTTTTAAAGGTACAAAATCAATTATAAACGTTGTGAAACACACTTACAACTAATTTTAGATATTAAAAGTAGTGGACCTTAAGTATATAAGATTTTAAAAAATGCTAGAAACAATGTATAATATGGAAGATCTCATGACGGAGTAATTTACATAATTAAATCATCATAATGCATTTTATTACATCAAACATCCATAGGACAAAACAACAACAATACATAAGAAACGAGTTTTAAAATAAACAACCTATGTATCCAACATGCAGGCTAAGCTCCCTTCTGCCTATTCTTTTGTCTTTTTTCTGCAATCTCCCATCAACTAACTTTACCAATTCTATACAAAGAGAAAAAAACTTTCAACTATATTTGGACTGCGCCTAACTCTATACACCCCAACCCAATCTAAGGGATCCGGTGGCTATTGTATAGGAAAAGACTACCTATATAACCCTTTGAAGAATCAAGCCCACGTAGTTCTATTTCTTACTCTTCTCCTGCATCCAAATACTCATTAGTACATTAAAACCATTTAATTATTTCATCCATTCACCCATTGCAACCAATATGGTTCAATACAATCAATGAAAATTTTGAAATAAATGCAATCAGTATAATTAAAAAAAATCACTAAACTAGTAATCAAATAAAAGAAGAAAATAGTATCTTACTCATCTATCACAACTTATCACCAAATGAAGTAAGCAAAATAAAATTAACATGCAATCTTCAAAAATAAACAACATCCAATTGCAATTCCAAGTTATGAAATAAAAACCTTTTTGCATATACTAATCATTTACAAAAATAGTACCACAGTCATCAAATCATAGTAATCCAATCAATATTGGTATGACAACATTCACCAACAATAACCCATAATTAACTACACATCAGTTTGTAGTAATCAGTGGTTAAAAAAATCGCATAAACATCCTTATTGCGATCCATCATCAAGAAACAACACATATAATAAACCAATTATTAATCATATATTTTAACCATTCAATCATACTATAATTTCTATTTGATTTCTTACTCCTTCCTTTTGTCCACTATTTAAGACTAAATTTTTTCTTTAATAGTTTCCATTAATGTGGTGGTCTTATTTATTTTTCATCCATTCTACCTTTGGAATTTACTACCTTTTAACATACTAGAATGTAACACCCCGTATGTTGAATAACTTGTTATAATATAAATCAGGGCAGAATTAAATTTTAAGATCTGAATCAGGGGAAAAGGGCTATGCCATTGCGTTCGGCTTGAAAAAATACGCGAAATAGAGTCCGAGTTTTCGAAAATCGGAGTCCTTATGACCCAATTAAGGCCCGAAGAAGTTTTCAGAAAATTCAAATTTCGAAAAACAGATTTCAAATGCAGAAGGAGGGGCTAGGCGGGAAAATTCCCGCCAGCACCAGGTCGACCCCCATGTCGACTGGGGAGTCGACACACAGGGGGGTGTGTGGACAGTAGTGTCGACACCCCTGTCGACACCGGTGGCTCGGCCAGTTTGGCTGGGTGCACTGTTTTGGCTGTTGGGCTGTGTTTAGGGCTTGTGACGAAATCTGACGGCTCTAACCTAATCTAGGGTTAATCTAAGGGCCTAAACTACATCCTAAATCTATAAATACACCCTAAGACTACCCTAATTCATACTAAAAATAGTTACAACGTCGTCATGCCGTCAAAATGCAACTTGAAGGAGCCTCCATCAAATTGTAGAAGGAGATAGCTTCTCAAATCAACTTCTAATCAACTCTAGCAACTTAATCTTCTTCGTAGGAGTGCTAATCAAGAAGTTGTGAGTTTCAATGCCTTTAGCAAGCAATTGCTAAACTAATTATGATAGGATATAATGAGGTTATGGATATGTATGTGGATCAATGCAAGTTATGTTATCATATACTATGTGTTCATGATGCTAGTTATGCAAGTTTTATGCTATATGTTCATGATGCTAGTTATGCAAGTTTTATGCTATGTGTTCATGAAGCTAGTTATGTAAATCACTATGATAAACATTGATCCATTATGACACCATGTTATGCAAGTTTGGTGTTTGATTATATGCAAGTTCATATATGGCATGTTATGCAAGTTTGGTGTTTGATTATATGCAAGTTCATATATGACATGTTATGCAAGTTTGGTGTTTGATTATATGCAAGTTCATATATGACATGTTACGCAAGTTTGGTGTTTGATTATATGCAAGTTCATATATGACATGTTACGCAAGTTTGGTGTTTGATTACATGCAAGTAACATGTGCAAGTTTACACCTTTGTATGATATGCATACATATGCAAGTTAACACCTTTGTATGTCATACATACATATGCAAGTTTACCCCTTTGTATGACATAAGTAACTATGCAAGTTACCCGCTTTATGACATATGTGATTAATGCAAGTTTGGGTTGGTTATTTATGCTAGTTGGGTTTGATGCTATGGTCTTATATGCAAGTTGAGACGTTTAAAACCCATGTTGATCATAATGTTATGCTAAGTAGAACCCATTGTATTTGTGATGAATCTTCCCTTTTAAGTATGTATTGTTAGCGTATTACGTGGGGAACGATGGGGTTGATATTCATGTTAACAAAATTGTGGTGAAATTGGTACGATGTGGCATACCATAAGTGGATGGACATAATTGAGTCAATTATGTACATCATTAAATTGGAATTAATTAGGGAAAATTAATTCAAGATATGTGGGTGATTAATTAGGTGTAATTAATTGACTAAGACACGAGGTTGGACCCTTTTGTAGCATAAACTGCCCGGACCCGACCGACAAATCCAGCGGCTACAAATGATTGGCCCAATGTGAGAGGTCTTAGGCATAAACTAAATACATGACAAGTGTAAAGACACGAGGTTAGACTCGGTTATGGCGTAAGGCTACCCGGACCCGACCGGCAAATCCAGCTGCCATAAAAGATAGTCTAATGTGAGAGGTCTTTACAAAGGTTACGTTCTTAATCAATTAAGAAACACTTAACCAAATAAGCATGTAGTGGGGCATGAGGGGTTAAGTGGGTGCCTTGGGTGGCATGTGGAAATCAAGTAAGTGCCTTGGGTGGCATGTGGAAATCTAGTGGGTTGCCTTGGGTGGCAATAGAAAATACGATTAGAATACTTAACCAAGTGGAAACATGTAATTAAACATGATTAAAGGTTTAAGTGGGATGCACTAGAAAAGGGACAAGCTTAGGTGGGTAGATTGTGGGGGCCCATTTCAACCAGTAACCAAAAACGTATCTTTGTTGGCTCGACCCATGTCGAGGACGGGACACGCGTACTGGGCTTGACTATAAGAGGCCAAAACGGGTTAGCGGTGCCAACGCAAGTCCAACGGGTTTCATATGCGTGTGTGGGCCCGGGCTGGTAGGTAAGACGTTGTTGCATCATGTAGGTATAAGCCATGCACCGTTGGTTGTATCGGGTTGCCACTTTGGGGAGTGATACACCCCACTGTGGGGCCAGCACGGGTATCTACGTTAGGGAGCCAATCACTTAGGGAGTAGTGGGTACACCTAGTGGAGATAGGGGCAGACGGCACCTATGTGGTCAGCTAGGGGTACACGAAACTACTAGTTAAATTTTCTAAGTCCTTGGGTGGGATCAACCTTTAAGTAGGAATGACTGGTGTGGTGGAGTGTAGTAATTACCCTTGGGTGGGTGGATGCGTCTTTACCGATATCTTAGTTCATCCTATGTCTAGTTGGCTGCTTAGTGTAGTCATTTATCCCCAGTCATTACCGTACCAAGTTTATATCATACCCTAATTACTTTAATGATTGTTTTGTTAAAGTTATAGGACTCGCTCAGACTTATGTCTAACCCCGTTGTTTTTATCTTTTTCCCCCTCAAGTCCTTAGTTTGGGCCTAGCACTAGTGGGCTTTGATCAGATTTCTTTATCTATCCTTTGGAGCTTGGACCGTTGATGTAAAGCTCAACTTATCTTTCCTTTTATGGCTATTAGTTATGTAGTGGAATTATGTACTCATGTTTTTATCAGGATGGATATTTAGTACTTGACTCTTGTTTTAGTTGGTTTCGGTATTGTAACCAAACATGTTTATCTTCTGCTGCAATGAAATGATGTTTTATATTTTCAAGTATTATTTATATCTGTCTTGTTGTAATTTTTCTGTTCTATATTCACTTAAAATACTCCACCGAAGTTAAGGCATTCCCTTTGTGAGTGACCTTAGCGGGTGTGGGGCGTTACACGTGGTATCAGAGCTGAAGGTTACCAGAACAGATAATTTTTTTAGAAAAACTATTTTTCTAAAAACATTTTTGGAAGAAGTATTTTCAAAAACATGTCTTTTAAGAGAAAAGTTTTTGAAAGAAAAGCATAATCCCCAATAGCCATATCTTTATCTTTCGAATTCTCCATTTTGAATCTTTCCTTTTCGTTTCAGCATGGCTGAAGATCTTAACTTTCCGGAGGGTGTAGCGATACCAGTATGGTATAGGAGATTGATGGAGGCTAGGGCCACCGCTGCGGGTCCAGCAAATGTTCCTCCACCACCAGTTGCACCCGATCTTCCTCCCCCCCTCCTCCTCGAGCGGATACTTTTGCTAAGACTTGCAAGGAATTTAAGGCTATGGGAGGGAAACCTTTTCAAGGATCAGAAACTTTTGTGGAAACTAGGGATTGGCTTAAGGAGGTGGAAGAGTTGATAGATATCTTTGAGATGGAAGAAGGAAAGAAAGTCAAGTTAGCTGCTAGGTTAATGAAGGGAGAGGCCTCGTTCTGGTGGGAGGTCACTAATGGAGAGCACCCTATTGACTCTTGGGCGGATTTCAGACAAAGGTTTGTGGCAAAGTTTCTCTCAAGGGCGGAAGAAAATCTGTATATGGAAAGGTTCTTGACTCTAAAGCAAGGAAACTATCAGTGAAGGAATATGTCAACAAGTTTAATCAGTTGGCAAGGTTTGGCATAGACATGGTGAATACACCGGAGAATAAGGCTTTGAGGTTCGTTAAGGGCTTGAATGAACCGATGCATGGATTGGCTATGACTCACATCCCTATGGGGGCCACTTTTGAGAAGCTAGTAGACATGGCACTTATGAATGAGGAAGAGAAGGGTCCCAATGCTAATAAGGCAGCCGAGAAGAAAGGAGATCAGAAGAGACCTCAACAGCAACAGCAAAACAAGGGTGGGAAAGGCAACAGTGGCAAGGGAAAGAAGAAGTGCTTTAATTGCGGGACACCAGGCCACCTAAGCAAAGATTGTCGGAAGAAGAAGAAGACTGACTGCTTCCACTATGGCGAAGCAGGGCATCTAGTGAAGGACTGCCTAAGAAGGGGCAGAGGACGGGATCTACCTCAGGGGGACAGGTGCAAGCTCTTATGGCACCAGGTCAGGCAAGGGGGCAAGTACAAGCTCTCGCGGTTCCACCGATTCAGGAAAGAGGTAGAGCTATTCCCATTGAAAGTATGGTTTTTCTGTTTGATCATCCCGTCCGTACTTTATTCGACTCTGGCGCATCGCATTCGTTTATCTCATCATCATTAGTTGAGTCACTGCACTTAGACACCAGTCTAGTAGATGATCCCTTGGTTGTTTCAAACCCAATTGGGGGCTCCACTTATTTGTCCATGATATGTTTGGGTTTGAAGATTTCTATACTTAGCGTTGAGTTTAGATGTGATGCTTTTGTTTTGGGCTTCACGGGCTATGGGTTGATTTTGGGCATGGACTAGTTATCCAGTAATGGTGCCGTTCTTGATTGCGAAAGGAGAGTTGTTAGGCTCATGACCCGCTTGGGGAACACTCTCGAGATCTCTTGTAATCCCATGGATTCTGTTATGCTAAGTTATCTTGAATTGATTGACGCTTCGGTCGAGAGTTTGCGATCTGTTAGAGTGGTCCGGGAATACTCGGATGTGTTTGATGAGGTGAAGGGCTTACCTACGAAGCGGGAGATAGACTTCCAAATATATCTGGTGGATAATGCTAAGCCAGTATCTTTGCCAGTGCGCCACATGGCTCCTCGTGAGAGGAGGGAACTCCATAAGCAAGTAGGGGAGTTGCTTGAGAAAGGGTTCATAAGACGAAGTATATCGGAGTGGGGTGCTCCAGTAGTTTTTGCCACGAAGGCGGATGAGTCCCTAAGACTTTGTGTAGACTATAGAGAACTCAACAAGCTCACAAAGAAGAATAGACACCCATTGCCGAGGATTGATGATCTCTTTGATCAGTTGGTTGGCGCCTCAGTGTTTTCACAGTTGGACTTAGCCACGGGGTTTCATCAGTTGAGAGTGGCTGAGGATAGCATAGACAAGACTGCCTTTAGGACTCCGGATGGTTTCTACGAGTGGCTGGTGATGCCATTTGGTTTGACGAACGCCCCTGCATACTTTGTTGATTTGATGAGTAGGGTGTTCAGGGAGTACCTTAATAAGTTCGTGGTGGTCTTTGTGGATGACATCTTAGTCTTTTCTAAGAGTGAAGAAGAGCATGCCCTACATCTTAGGGAAGTGTTGGAGACTCTTCGAGCGCATAGCCTTAAGGCTAAATTCTCTAAATGTCACTTTTGGAGGAAGGAAGTACGGTTCTTAGGGCACCTGGTCTCTAAGGAAGGGATAGCTGTGGATCCCGCGAAGGTAGTGTCCATCCAAGATTGGAAGGTTCCGATGAATACTACCGAGGTGAGGAGTTTCTTAGGGTTGGCTGGCAACTATAGGAAGTTTATCAAGGACTTCGCGAAGATATCAGCCCCATTAACTCGCTTGACAAAGAGGAATCTAGTCTTCACATGGGACGTAGATTGTGATGATGCGTTCCAACGGTTAAAGAGAGCTTTAACCACAGCTCCAGTCTTAGTGTTGCCAGATGGGAGTAAGCCATTTGTTGTTTATACCGATGCTTATGGGACAGGACTAGGCGCGGTCTTAATGCAAGAGGGAAGGGTAATAGCCTATGGGGGAAGGCAGTTGAGAAAGCATGAGAAAAATTACCCTACCCATTATCTAGAGTTGGCCGCTATTGTTTTTGCGCTTAAGTCTTGGCGCCATTATCTTCTTGGCGAAAGGTTCGAATTGTTCACCGACCATAAATCTTTGAAAGACTTGTTTTCTCAGAAAGATTTGAACTTGAGACAGCAAAGGTGGATGGAGTTCTTAGCATCCTATGATTTTGAGATAGCGTATACCCCTGGCAAGGGTAACGTGGTGGCGGACGCCTTAAGCTGAAAATGGTTGTCCTTAAGTCCGTTGTTCGTGGAACGACGAAGCTTGGAATTTATCTCGATGTTCGATTTCAGACCTTCCGTTGACTTTATACCCGGTTTGCTAGCATCCTTAGAGGTCAGACCTACTCTTTTGGGACGGGTTGGTGAGTCACAGCGGGATGACCCACAGTTGGTTGAGTTAGTAGAGAAGCTCATAAGGGGGTAGTCGTCCAGCCATTTGAGTAGGTATACCCTAGACGATAGGGGGTGGTTGCATAGAGACGGTAGACTTTGTGTACCGCAAGACGAGGGTTTGAAGAAGGTTGTTCTTGATGATGCACATCGTTCGAAGATGACCATTCATCCCGGTGGGGACAAAACGTACCAAGACATGAAGCGAGTTTTCTTCTGGGACGGTATGAAGAAAGGTGTGGCCGAGTATGTCGCTAGATGCTTGGTGTGCCAACAAGTGAAAGCGGAGCAAAAGAAACCCGGTGGGTTGCTTCACCCATTGGAGGTTCCGCAATGGAAGTGGGATAGCGTCTCGATGGATTTTATCGATGGCTTACCGAGATCGAGGAATGGTAATAC
Organism: Allium sativum; assembly: GCA_030737875.1. Lineage (NCBI taxonomy): Eukaryota > Viridiplantae > Streptophyta > Magnoliopsida > Asparagales > Amaryllidaceae > Allium > Allium sativum. Next base: position 42,887,990 of record CM060916.1, read on the forward strand.
AGGAATTTGGGTTGTGGTAGACAGACTTACTAAGAGCGCCCATTTCATACCCGTGAAGAGTAAGAGGACTGCTCCATGGCTAGCTTCAGTTTACCTTCGAGAGATAGTTCGGTTGCATGGTATACCTTCTAGCATAGTGAGTGATCGAGATCCCATCTTCACTAGCGAGTTTTGGAAGAGTTTGCAAGAGGCGGTAGGGACTCAGTTGTGTTTGAGCACCGCATATCATCCTCAGACAGACGGTCAGACCGAGAGGGTGAATCGTGTTCTAGAAGACCTTTTGAGGCTATGTATCTTAGATTTTGGAGGTACATGGGAAGAGCATCTTCCATTGGTGGAGTTCGCGTATAATAACAGCTTTCAATCTAGTATTTGTATGGCTCCTTTTGAAGCTCTTTATGGAAGGCCTTGTTGATCACCTACATGTTGGTGGGAATCTACGGATAAGATCTTGCTTGGGCCCGATACGGTTAGAGAGACTTCGGAAAAGATTGATTTGATTCGAAGAAGGATGAAAGCAGCGCAAGATAGGCAGAAATCTTACGCGGATAAGAGGAGGACGGATATTGAGTTTGATGTTGGGGACATCGTTTTTGTTAAAGTATCTCCCTTACGGAATGTTGTTCGCTTTGGGTCCATTGGAAAGTTAGCACCAAGGTTTGTAGGGCCGTTTCCTATTAAGGAAAGGATTGGATGGATGGCATATAGAGTGGATTTACCCGAGAGACTTAGTGGGGTACATGATGTATTCCATGTGACACATTTGAGGAAGTGCCTACATGAGACCGCAGAGGTGGTGGAGCCGAGCTTGCTTAGAGAAGTGGAGGTAGAGCGTGATGCAACGATTCGACGAGCTCCTACTCGCATCCATGGGTCAGAGACTAGGAAGTTGAGAAACAGAGAGGTTCAACTAGTCAAAGTGCAATGGGGAGATGATGAGAGCAAAGCTACTTGGGAGACAGAAGCGAAGATGCGTTCACTGTACCCATTCCTTTTTGAGGGTATGTCTTTTAACTTCTCCTTTATCGTTTGTCTAGTGCTTATCTTATCTTTAGTATGTCCTCTCATTAGTACCTCTGACCTTTAGATAGGGTAAACCTATGGTTGAAACATGCGTTTGAGACATGTTATGATTGATGGATGCGTGTGGATGCAAGTGTTTGCTAGTGGTTGCTCGTGGATGCATATACACACACTTTAGACACTAGATCGGCTCAGTCACTTCATATTGCATATTGCATATAATTGTGTGTAGGTAGCTATATTAATGAATGTATAATGGTTGTGTTATCATATGGATGATGCATTTTGGTGTATGGTTGTGCACACATGTAGAAATAGTATGTGTCGATAGGGTTCTTTCGCATACATATTAGATGCATGGCACTATCATAGTTTGCATTAAGGAGGTCAACTGAATCAGTAGACCACCTGATTTGGCATTAGACAGGGAACATATACACACACTTTTTGCATATGTTCATACAGCATTAGAAACTTTAAGGACAATGGATGCCAGTGGTTGATGGTTTAGTAGATGGTTGTTTGGATGGTAGGATACGTTCTTCTTGACTTATAGATTTCGGGGACGAAATACTTTAAGTAAGGGAGAATGTAACACCCCGTATGTTGAATAACTTGTTATAATATAAATCAGGGCAGAATTAAATTTTAAGATCTGAATCAGGGGAAATGGGCTATACCATTGCGCTCGTCTCGGAAAAATACGCGAAATAGAGTCCGAGTTTTCGAAAATCGGAGTCCGTCTGACCCAATTAAGGCCTGAAGAAGTTTTCAGAAAATTCAAATGCAGAAGGGGGGCTAGGCGGAAATATTCCCGCCAGCACCAGGTCGACCCCCGTGTTGACTGGGGAGTCGACACACAGGGGGGGTGTGTCGATAGTAGTGTCGACACCCCTGTCGACACAGGTGGCTCGGCCAGTCTGGCTGGGTGCACTGTTTTGGCTTTTGGGCTGTGTTTAGGGCTTGTGACGAAATCTGACGGCTCTAACCTAATCTAGGGTTGATCTAAGGGCCTAAACTACATCCTAAATCTATAAATACACCCTAAGACTACATTAATTCATACTAAAAATAGTTACAACGTCGTCATGCCGTCAAAATGCAACTTGAAGTAGCCTCCATCAAATTATAGAAGAAGATAGCTTCTCAAATCAACTTCTAATCAACTCTAGCAACTTAATCTTCTTCATAGGAGTGCTAATCAACAAGTTGTGAGTTTCTATGCCTTTAGCAAGAAATTTCTAAACTAATTATGATAGGATATAATGAGGTTATGGTTATGTATGTGGATCAATGCAAGTTATGTTATCATATGCTATGTGTTCATGATGCTAGTTATGCAAGTTTTATGCTATATGTTCATGATGCTAGTTATGCAAGTTTTATGCTATGTGTTCATGAAGCTAGTTATGTAAATCACTATGATAAACATTGATCCATTATGACACCATGTTATGCAAGTTTGGCGTTTGATTATATGCAAGTTCATATATGGCATGTTATGCAAGTTTGGTGTTTGATTATATGCAAGTTCATATATGGCATGTGATGCAAGTTTGGTGTTTGATTATATGCAAGTTCATATATGACATGTTATGCAAGTTTGGTGTTTGATTATATGCAAGTTCATATATGACATGTTATGCAAGTTCGGAGTTTGATTATATGCAAGTTCATATATGACATGTTATGCAAGTTTGGTGTTTGATTACATGCAAGTAACATGTGCAAGTTTACACCTTTGTATGATATGCATACATATGCAAGTTAACCCCTTTGTATGTCATACATACATATGCAAATTTACCCCTTTGTATGACATAAGTAACTATTCAAGTTACCCTCTTTATGACATATGTGATTCATGCAAGTTTGGGTTGGTTATTTATGCTAGTTGGGTTTGATGCTATGGTCATATATGCAAGTTGACACCTTTAAAACCCATGTTGATGCTAATGTTATGCTAAGTAGAACCCATTGTATTTGTGATGAATCTTCCCTTTTAAGTATGTCATGTTAGCGTATTACGTGGGGAACGATGGGGTTAATATTCATGTTAACAAAATTGTGGTGAAATTGGTATGATGTGGCATACCATAAGTGGATGGACATAATTGAGTCAATTATGTACATCATTAAATTGGAATTAATTATGGAAAATTAATTCAAGATATGGGGGTGATTAATTAGGTGTAATTAATTGACTAAGACACGAGGTTGGACCCTTTTGTAGCATAAGACTGCCCGGACCCGATCGGAAAATCCAGCGGCTACAAATGATTGGCCCAATGTGAGAGGTCTTAGGCATAAACTAAATACGTGACAAGCGTAAAGACACGAGGTTAGACTCGCTTATGGCGTAAGGCTGCCCGGACCCGACCGACAAATCCAGCTGCCATAAAAGATAGTCTAATGTGAGAGGTCTTTACAAAGGTTACGTTCTTAATCAATTAAGAAACACTTAACCAAATAAGCATGTAGTGGGGCATGAGGGGTTAAGTGTGTGCCTTGGGTGGCATGTGGAAATCAAGTAAGTGCCTCGGGTGGCATGTGGAAATCTAGTGGGTTGCCTTGGGTGGCAATAGAAAATACGATTAGAATACTTAACCAAGTGGAAACATGTAATTAAACATGATTAAAGGGTTAAGTGGGATGCACTAGAAAAGGGACAAGCTTAGGTGGGTAGCTTGTGGGGGCCCATTTCGACCAGTAACCCAAAACGTATCTTTGTGGGCTCGACCCATGTCGAGGATGGGACACGCGTACTGGGCTTGACTATAAGAGGCCAAAACGGGTTAGCGGTGGCAACGCAAGTCCAACGGGTTTCATATGCGTGTGTGGGCCCGGGCTGGTAGGTAAGACGTTGTTGCATCGTGTAGGTATAAGCTATGCACCGTTGGTTGTATCGGGTTGCCACTTTGGGGAGTGATACACCCCACTGTGGGGCCAACACGGGTATCTACGTTAGGGAGCCGATCACTTGGGGAGTAGTGGGTACACCTAGTAGAGATAAGGGCAGACGGCACCTATGTGGTCAGCTAGGGGTACACGAAACTACTAGTTAAATTTTCTAAGTCCTTGGGTGGGATCAACCTTTAAGTAGGAATGACTGGTGTGGTGCAGTGTAGTAATTACCCTTGGGTGGGTAGATGCGTCTTTACCGATATCTTAGTTCATCCTATGTCTAGTTGGCTGCTTAGTGTAGTCATTTATCCCCAGTCATTACCGTACCAAGTTTATATCATACCCTAATTACTTTAATGATTGTATTGTTAAAGTTATAGGACTCGCTCAGACTTATGTCTGACCCCGTTGTTTTTATCTTTTTCCCCCTCAGGTCCTCAGGTTGGGCCTAGCACTAGTGGGATTTGATCAGATTTCTTTATCTATCCTTTGGAGCTTGGACCGTTGATGTAAATCTCAGCTTATCTTTCCTTTTATGGCTATTAGTTATATAGTGGGATTATGTACTCATGTTTTTATCAGGATGGATATTTAGTACTTGACTCTTGTTTTAGTTGGTTTCGGTATTGTAACCAAACATGTTTATTTTCTACTGCAATGAAATGATGTTTTAGATTTTCAAGTATTATTTATATCTGTCTTGTTGTAATTTTTCTGTTCTATATTCACTTAAAATACTCCACCGAAGTTAAGGCATTCCCTTTGTGAGTGACCTTAGCGGGTGTGGGGCGTTACATAGAACATCTTTTATTTTATTTTACTTAACATATATTTTGTGCAGTGTTTTTAACTACAAGGAATTTCTATTCTTTTCTGTGCATTCTTTTTTATCCTAAACATTACATTTCTATTTGTTTTCATCTTCACGATATGTGGAAATTATAACATTTCATGTTTTTATACATTAAAATATCAGGAAAACCCAAAGACGTACATACTTCCTCATTTTCATCATTTTTGTATGTTAAACAAAAACAAGTTTGTAATTCTTATGCAATTACAAAATGATTAGTTAGAAATTCACAAGTCATATATAACATTCTCCATTATTCTACATACATAAAAATATAATACTTAGTTCATCGATTTTAAACCAATTCAGAATGTTTAGATCTAAGATTGAAATACATAATTTATGTGAAAAAAATGCATACATCAAATCAATCAGCTTTCATACGTTTATGATATTTACATCTAATAGTAAATTTAGATGAAAGAGTTCATCTATCCAACAAATTAATGTACAAAGTTCTAGTATGCTTTGATCTAAGATAAAATCTTAGGATTTATTTGCAAAGATATAATTTCGGAATAAAATGTTTCTTAAAAATCCTTAACCCAAAAGAGCTCTTATATGTAGACAGAAATAAGTATACATAAAAGTATACTCCCATTTGCCTACAATGATAGATCAGAAAAATCTTTCTAGATCAAAAATGGAACAATCATCAAAATGAGTTCCTTCCTCCCTAAAACTATAGATCTTCCCTCTCTAGGTTTAGAATTTGAATTACCTTCTTTCTAGTTGATTTAGAAATTGAATAATTATGTTTAAAGAATATTCAAGAGGAAAAATAAAAGCTCAAAGGTAAAATGTCCCCGTTAAAGAGTTAGATTTGGCTCTCTTATATAGTGGCTAGAAATTGATTTATTCCATTAGATTAACCATTTGAAAAGGGTAATAAATGAATATATTTTAAACCTATTAGAAACCGATCACTATTTACGTCAAAAGTTGGTCATTAGTGACAGTAAACCCCCAATCGTGCGATCAACACACGAATAAAGATTATAAAATGTAGTAAAAGTAAAAAGAATGGGAAGCACACACAGAGTTTTTATAGTGGTTCGGTAAAGACGTTGCCTACGTCCACTTTATATATTATTTCTCTTTTTTGGTTAAATACAATGTGTTTTCTGTTTGAAGAAGAAAGAGAAGTCGGCTATTTTCCCTTCTACTTTATGAGAGAGATTGAGAGAAGTAAGAAGAGGTCTGACAGAAGTCTAAAAGAAACTCTCTCTGAAGTCCTTTTTTCAAAGTCCATTTCCTCTTTAAGCTTGGAGGTATGTATAGGTAGAGAATGCAGCTTGGGATGTTGCGATATGGTCTGGACATTCCTGGAAAGCCTGGACACGTGGAACCCATCATTTGGTTTGAATAGTATCCTTGGAAGTTGTGGCTGATGTAGCATCCATGGAGAGGTATATCAAAAGTAGAGCTTTGTCCGGATATGGTTTGACCGCTTTTATTGCCTTGGAAGTCGGGATATATGGTGGAACGGCTCTGTAGAAGATTTCCATTCTGGCCCGAGATAATCGGTCGACGCACCTTTTACGGAAGCGAGATACTCGGTCGATTGGGAGAGAGATTCTTCCGGAGTGAGCTGTCAATTGACTAAGCTGGACTTGGGTCGATGTTTGATTGCTTCGGACCGTGCATCTACTAGGCTTCATGAAGCGTGGCTTATATCCATTCGCACGTTTGGGCATTCTCTGGCTCGTTGAGACTCTTGCCAAAAAGAGGGTTAACTCTTTTCCCCTCAGAATGCATATTCATTCATAGAGGGAGGTGTGTTCTGAAATTTGAACCAAAGCACAAACTCTTAAGTAGCTATGGTCATGCCGGACCATATTAAGGCCAGAAAACTGACGGTTCCGATGTTGTATTAAGGCCAGAAATCCGACGACCATACCAGGTAGTATTAAGGCCGGAAAACCGACAATAATCTGGAACCATATTAAGGCCGAGATGACGATCGCTATTTGTATGAGAGTTGGTTCCTGCAAATACAAAACAAACCATTCTCGTTTTGGAGAGGGCTGATGGGTCGAGCATTTAATTTCACTTAGCTTTGAAGGGTGGCGAGCGCTAACCTTGCTCGGCTTAGTGCCGAACGCTAACCAGGCTCGTCATAGTGGCAAATGCTAACCAGGTTCGGCTTAATGGCAAATGCTAATCAGGTTCGGCTTAATGGCGAACACTAACCAGGTTCGGCTTAGAGAGGTGGCGAGTATTAATCATACTCGCCTTATGGCAAGTGTTTTTTTATGCTCGACTCATGTTAAGTTAGTTTGTCCAGGAAGCTATGAACGCTCGTGGTGTAAAAAGAAAAGAGGGAGTTTGATCTATACTTCGTATTTAAAAGACATGACCTCACTCGATTAAAGGAGTATGTGTTTTTAGAAAAAAGGTTTGTGGGCTTTCGCGCTTACCACATAAAACAGGGGGCGAGCATTATTTATGCCCGGCTTAGAGGTGTTCAAACATGATTTATGTTTGCAAAATAAAATTCATAACTGCTAAATAACTATTACAAAGAAAAGAAATTCTATGTGGGGACAACAGTTGATTCCAGAGCACGCCTAGGAGCTAAATCCTAACCCCATACATGTGTACATCAAGGTGTCCTTACTATTGAAAGAAATACATCAAAAGAAAAGAAATCTAATTAATGATAATGCCGCGAGTGCTAATCTCAGGGTCCTTTTTGTTTCTAGGAGCTCGAGGACCAACCTGAGGAGCTTGGGCAGAAGGTTGCGGCGGCATGGCCGGGGCACGATCTTTGACATATTCGGGAAGCTCTCCTTTTCGGACTCGTCCTTCAATGAAATCGCGCAGATGTCAGTATTCATTTGTATTATGTTCAGCTTTGTTGTGGAATATACAATGCTTGCCAGAATCAGGTTCCATCTTGGTTGGCTCTCGTCGAGGTGGTCTCGGAGTGGGCAAGGACCCATGTATGTCGAGATAGATATTGAGCAAAGAGGAATTGAGCTCGGTGTACTGGTCGTATTTATTTTCCTTTTGGGATCGCACATTGCGTTCTCTCTTCTCCGAGGCCTTTCCTTTTCCTTTATCCTAGCCGTTACCATTGAATGGACCTTGTTATTTGGCTACTAAAACCTCGAGGCTCTCCATTTCAAGGCTGGCATCCTCTTGTCGGAGGAATAGCTCGGCCTTCGAGTAAAAGTCGTCTATATCCTTAGGAGATCTCTGGTTAGAGAGATTGAGAATTATGAGCGATTTTGAACTCTTGCGATGGTTGCCATGAGCACCATCGATGGCTCGAGCCAACCGACCGATGCTACAGCCGCGTTGAATCTTTCAAGGAAGGACCTGCGCATTTCTCCGGATCACTACTTGATGGTAGATAAGGATGTAACACTTTTCGGTTGGGAGATGTGTACTTGAAACTGTTCAATGAAGCGGGTGACCAGAGTGTTCCAACTGCTGATTGACTCTGTTGTAAACTGTCGAAACCACATGCTAGCTATGTCTGTGAGAAAAAGCGGGAAGCACTTGGCCATGCCGTTGTTCGATGCGCCAAGTACCCCCATATGTCGCATGTATCGCATGAGGTGAATGGTCGGGTCAGTGCAACCGTTGTATAGCTCGACAGCTGGGAACTTGAAGTCCAGAGGGTTTCGAGAATTTCTGATCTCCCTTGTGAAGGGACTGCGATTGATATTATCTATGTCTTGCTGTGAAGAGTTTCCCCGAGTAAAACGTCGGATGATGCTCGCAAGATGACTCCCATCTCCGAGGAGTCATTGCCATGAATTTAGCTCCGCATTCTAAGAAGGTTCCGCACGGGGATTTGGCAAAAGCATGCTCCAAAAGGCGGCGGTTGATTGAGCTCGTCCTCCAAAAGTTGAGTGAAAATGTGATGGAAGGTGAGCCATTGTAGGTGGTTTTGGGAAAAATGGCCCCTCTGGAACCTGATGAGTTGTGGGTCGAGCCACACCCATAACAAATGGCCTAGGCTGATCCAGCATAGCATGTGATGTTCGGAGCTCGGGGCTGCCCCCGTTTGGGGCGAAGTTAGGAGGGTCTACTGTAGCGTTTTATTCCACCACGGTGAGCACTAGTACAGTAGGGTGGCCTTCCTCGTTCGAAGGGAAGGATGCACCAGCTATTCGTTGAAAGTGAAGAGTGGTTAGACTGGTCTGTGGTATGATTTCGGATTGTAATGGGAATGGCGTTGATTCTGATGGACCCGGAGGCTGCTCGACTGGTTCGATAGGTAGACCTTCTCCCAAGAGTGGGGGTAAAGTGTTCGACCGAGCTAGATCATGAACTTAAACCTCCTTAGTTTCTGCTGCTACAGCTGTGCTAGTTGCTGGAAGTGATACTCCCAGTTATGAAGGATTGGTTGGTGGGACCAAACTAGGATGAAATAAAGGTGTAGCCCGATCGGTGGCCTGATTCTATGCAGACCGAAGATCAGTTGTTGCCCCAGTCTCGACCAATGGAGGAATTGATGTTGAAGCATTCAATCCTGTCTCCAGTCGACCGAGAAGGTGATCCATCAACTATTGCTGTTATTCGAGGAGTTTACCCTGAGATGCCATTTGTTCCCTGAATTTGACCATCTTCTTATTCGTATCATCCCGAGTAACGTGTCGAGATACATCTTCATGAGAGGAAGCATCGAGACTTGCTTCTGTAGCATTGTTATCACCAGCATCAGTAGTTGTAGGGCGAGAAGATGTTGCATCCTTCTTTCGTTTGTTCGCCATAAGTAGAAGTGAGCAGAGGCTCTAACGGAATATAATTACTCAGCCCCCTACCTGGCGCGCCAAAGTGTTGACATCAAAAGTTGGACATTAGTGACAGTCAACCCCCAACCATGCGATCAACACACTAATAAAGATTATAAAATGTAGTAAAAGTTAAAAGAACGGGAAGCACACACAGAGTTTTTATAGTGATTCGTCAAAGACGGTGCCTACGTCCACTTTATATATTATTTCTCTTTTTTGGTTAAAAATACAATGCTTTTTCTGTTTGAAGAAGAAAGAGAAGTTGGCTATTTTCTCTTCTTCTTTTTGAGAGAGATTGAGAGAATAAGAAGAGGTCTAATAGAAGTCTAAAAGAAACACTCTCCAAAGTCCATTTTTCAAAGTCCCTTTCCTCTTTAAGCTTGGAGGTATTTATAGGTAGAGAATGCAGCTTGGGCTGTGATATGGTCCGGCCACTCCGGGAAAGCCTAGACACGTGGAACCCATCAGTTGGTTAGAATAGCGGCTGGAGACTGATTCCATTGTTCATAAATAGTATCATCGGAAGTTGTGGCTGATGTGGCATCCATGGAGAGGTATATCAAAAGTAGAACTTTGTCCGGATATGGTTTGACCACTTTTATTGCCTTGGAAGTCGAGATATATGGTGGAATGGCTTTGTATAAGATTTCCACACTGGCTTGAGATAATCGGTCGACGCGCCTTTTACGAAGCGAGATACTCGGTCGATTGGGAGAGCGATTCTTCCGGAGTGAGCTGTCAATTGACTAAGCTGGACTTGGGTTGATATATGACTGCTTCGGACCGTGCATCTTCTGGGCTTCCCAAAGCGCGGCTTATATCCATTCGCGCATTGGTCTTTGGTCTGGCTTGTTGAGACTCTTACCGAAAAGAGGGTAACAATTACGTTTTATACAAAATAATTAATTCCTAAATTTGTAGGAAACATTCGTCTATTAAAATATATTAATGACCTATTTGTCAACCAATGTTTTAATTTTACAACATGCCACATTACACCTTTCCTGTACATAAAATTATAATACTTTCATATATACATATATACGATAATTCAACTCCATACAGGTTAATTACAGGAATATGAAATTAATTTTCACTATTTAATATATGAAGTCAACAAAAATAGAAATCAATCAATATTAAATAGAATATATGGACAGTTAATGCATAAGTGATTGCAAATCTATCCAATTATTTCTTATAAATGGAAACATTAAATACATATTTTGAATCTTATTTGCTAGTTTCTCATAACATATAAAATCAATGCATAATTAATTGCATATGTGTGTGTATATGAACCCAATATTTGCGAAACATGACAATCAATATGCAATTAATTCATAATATATGGAATCATGGCATAATTAACTCACAATATATAGATCAATACATTACAACAGCATGCACTATATGCAAATGCATACATTTTATTTTTCTATAGTACATTTTTACCATATCTATTTCTCATTTATGTATGCATATGCAGACGCTCCCACTTACTACTTAGAACATGTAACTTTTTGATTGTTCTGTCTTAAAACTTAAAAATATATCATTAATGAATATCAAACACATGACTCTCATAAAAAAAAGTCCTCTTCCTTAACAACTAGACTAAGCATAACATTGTATTTAAAATTAGTACACTAGAAATTAATGGTATTATGTGCGTGACCTTCATTCTTAAAAAAATCCGATATTTTGTGAACTATAATTCCAAATATATCAAAACAGTATATCACATTGCATGTTTAAGAAAGATATTCACAATGGTTAAGGATACAACATCCGATTTATGACAAAATACAAATTAATTCATAATTACTTAAGTTTTAGAACTATAAAAGTTGCGGGATGTTACAATTAGAGTGATTTTCCATGGCATGTGAAAGAGATTAGAGGAGCTTTGATTGAATTTGAGAGAACTCTAATGTTGATTTGAATATATTTGATCAATTTGATGTTGGAGAGAAGTTGTTTGATCCTTGGAAGTCGTTAATGAAGTTAGAAGAGAGCTTTAAATTTAGCGGCACTTCATGGTAGTAGTGAAATTTGGTCCTCTTTCAAGTGTATGGTATGGGGGTATTTATAGGAGTGTTTTAGGGGTAGTGGAGCACTTGCGAATAAGGGTGTACAGCTGGACATCATAATTACAACTATAATCAACAATTCAGACATTGCGACATGTCTTGAACATAAAATGAGCGGTATGAGTTTTGCGGCTTGGTTCCATGTCGTTATGACGGCATATTATACTCAACGGCATGACTCATATCATCTATATGTTCAACCTTTTTTTATTCATCCATGCCACGCAACGCTCTTCAGTTGGCCCATTCTCTTTATAGTTGGCATCTGCTCGTAACTTGCACCTTTGTTCTTTTTACATGCAATTGTAAAAGTCCCAAACCGATCCATGTGTTCCTCAGTTGTACAAATGTTGACGACATGATTTAGAAGCTTCACAATTGGCTTTGTTCTGTTCTGACGACATTGCTCAAATCTGTTTCGTGAGCTGGATGTCTCCTTTTTTATATTTATACGACATGATGCAATTACATGTCTGCTGCTTGGATGTTCCACGTGGTGAGATACCCATGTCGCCATTTCTTTGTTCAGCATGGTTTGTTTCATGCATTCCTGCTGACGTGCTATGTCTTTTGTAGTATATACCAATCCACATCGCTTTACTAATCTTTGTATTATTTATTCATGACCATAATATGAATTAATATTGACATGATGAATGACTTGGCATGTGCTTATGACTTGATTTCCACTGCATTTTATGTAATCCGCGTCATGGTTGATTTCGACGACTTATGGTTTGTTCAGTAGCGATATGCAGCATGATTAAAGACAAATGTGTCTAGCTCAAGATCCCCGCTTTACACCTATCAAGAAACGACATGCTTTAAGTTCTCTCATGCAACTTGGTGGCCTTCCATGGTCTTAACTAAGCGGTACGACATGTTTGTGTCGTTCACTCGATATGGTAGTGATCCAGCATGTCTTGCGGTATGAATGCCTACAACGGCTTGCGGCTTGATTCATACAACTTTAGCTTGTTGCGGCTCATTGTTTCCGTTTAACTGCGATATGACTCACGTATTCGTGAACGACTTAAATGAAGCGGACGATATGAATTGGGCTGATGACTTGGCTTTATGTCGCGCCGACGACTTGATACGCCTAAACGAATCGATTAATGTCATTTGGTACAGTAAGAATTACTGAACGGTATGCTTTCTGTATTGCCCACTGTCCTTTTGCCTTCGCAGTATAAGTCATGTCGTATACCATCGACTTAGTCTGAGCGGGTTATCTTGTCCGACATGGATTCGGGTCGTGTTAGCGACTTGGTTGCATGTCGTATTGACGATTCAATAACATGAACAATTCACTTCTTAAACCATAATTAACCCATAGTACTTTGATGTCAATTATTTGAACCACGTTGAACTAACGGGGTTAACATTTGCCCCTCGAAGCCTGCATTTTTTGCTTGCGAGAAATACGAGCTTCGAAATGAGCCCCATTTGTGCTGAGTCCCAGTTGTAGCTTTTGTTTTCTATGTCAAAGCACACTTTGAACTTATATGCTTTATGCCACCTATTTTGTAATTAAAACGAGCACTTGCACGATTTTGGACTTATACTTCACCATAAACCATCCATATCGATAGTGGATTAGTTAAATCATTAGAAATGCGAATTTTATTTTGAATTGAATGAAGTGTTTGCACAGAAATATTTTATTCAACTATTTATAACTCGTCGAATATTAATTGCACAAACACGATATTCTAATTCGAAGTCGCGTTAACGCTTAAAATCAACCAATCGACTAGAGCCGACTGTAGATTTCAAAAATCATTGTTTTAAAAATTTATATGAAGTTATACGACATTTATCATTTAGGAAATACGTATCTGTGATTTATTTTATGCTTCCTCTTTGAGAAGCTTTGATATTCATGCCTCTTGTTTAGGAGGTCGTTATTAGTCCTTGCTATGGGGAGTTCTTTAGATTTCATGCCCCTGCTTGGGCTAAAATCTAACACTTGTCGTGTCTGAGATTTTCAGACACTACGCAAGTTAATCGGTTAATGTTCGAACTTCGTCTATAGTCCGGCTTGGTGGATTCAAGTATTGGAGACTTTTGTCACTCAATTATACTGATTAATCCAAGCATCGGTAGATTCAGAAGGAGTGCCCCCAGAGAGGACTTTGGTTTCAATCCCAATGTTTGTCGTAGTCAGATCAGGTACTTCCTAATATTGATGATCAATTGGGTGCCCCAGGAGAGGTCTTTGGTTTTAATCTCATTGTTTGTCATTATCGGATCAGGTGCTTCCTGATATTGACGATCAATTGGGTACCCTTGGATAGCTCTTTGGTTTTGTTCCCAATGTTTGTCATTATTGGATCATGTGCTTCTTGATACTTACGATCAATTGGGTGCCCCCGAAGAGGTCTTTGGCTTGAGTTGGTCCTTCCAACTCATTCGCCGGTCCTTCCGGCCTGATGTCGGTACTTCCGATCACCAGGTTTGTCGGTCCTTCCGACACAGTACTGGTCCTTCCAGCGTGTTTTCCGGTCCTTCCATCCCTATGTCTGTCCTTCCGATCACCGGGATTGTCGGTCCTTCTGAAACGGTGCTAGTCCTTCCAGCGTGTTTGTCGATCCTTCCTGCCTAACGTCACTACTTCCGATCACCAGGTTTGTTGGTCATTCCGACATGGTGCTGGTCCTTCCAGCGTGTTTTCCGGTCCTTCCGGCCTGATATCGGTACTTCCAGTCACCAGGATTTTCGGTCGTTCCGACACGGTAGTGGTCATTGCATTGTGTTTACCGGTCCTTCTGGCCTGATGTCGGTACTTCCGATCTCCAGGTTTGTGTTTGCCAGTCCTTTAGGCTTAGAGTGGACTCCAATTCCTTTATCAGACGCTTGACTTGGAGGGCTATCTCAAAATAGGAACTAGATCTTTGAAACTCGCACTTAGGAATGTGCCGCTTCGATGAAAGTTACAGCACTCTTGCTTATTTGTTGTGACACTTGTTCATTTTTTGAATCTTCATGACTCCTCCTATTCGCTTCTCAAGAAGATGCCTTTCTATTTTTGCATTTGTGCATGTTGACATTTACAGCATTTGGCACTTGAACTAGCGTTGTTGGGGTCGTAATGTTTACAGGGACAAGCGCTCGACAGATGGCCTGCAATATGAAATCCTCCTTTAAATAAGTTTTGATTTGAAACTTAATTTTTCAAGATAGAAATTCATTCAAACAAAAATGCTCATAGTCGTAGAGCTAATGTTCAGTGCATTACTTGTAGATAATTACCGACTGTTTACAAGAAGTTTTGAATATAATAGAAAGTAAAGCATAAAGTAATGCATAAAAAATAAAGCATTGGCGATGATGATCACTTATTCTAAGCCATTGAAATTGGAGCACAATCAACGATTAATAGTTGATGATCAGCACTGGAATGTTTTGAACAAGAGCTTTATTGCTTGTTGCCCCTTGGCCCTAGGGAATTGGAACAATGTTTAAGGATTGTGGATTTTTCGCATATTGTTGCAGAATGTTCTTCCTAATTAGCTCTTTGATCAGTGACCTTAGATGCCTACACTCGTTGGTATTGTGGCCTGGCTGATTATGGAACCGAAAGAACTTTCCAGAGTTTTCTTGTTTGCCACTTACTTTCTAAGGTTTTGGTATTAGATAATCATCGGTGTTTTTATTTGCAACAAAGATGTTTCTGGAGTGTCATCTAAGGGCGTTAGGTCTGATGGGTTGGAAAAGCAAAACTTTTTGCCGTCACGATTGTCCTTCCCGTTGCTTCCTCAGTTCTGACCTCCGAGTTTTTTCTGACAGTACTGGGTAGCAGCGTTTTTGGGAGCTTCAAGAGGTTGGTTAGCATCAATAATCTGGAGAGGCACAAGATTATTGTCCAATCTCATGTATTCATCAGCCCTTTTACAGAATTTATCAAGCATTCTTGGATCCTTCATTTTAATCCATTTACCAAATTTTCTCTTCTCATCTACGGCACTGATTAGTGACATTAAGATCACGCGGGGATCGGGATTCCCTATTTCAGATACAGCAGCATTGAATCTTTTTAGGAATGCTTTGATAGATTCTCCTCGATTCTGCTTCATTGATGTAAGGGAAATAACATCCTTAGCCTTCGTAGTTTGCAACCTGAACTGTTCTTTGAATTTCAGAATCAAATCGGTCGAAGGATTTGGGTGGAAGCCTTGTAAACCATAGCGATGCGACACCTTCTGGATAGGGAGGGTAGCACAAGCATTTGATCTCATCTGTTGCTTTGGCTGCATTCATATACCATTCATATCTATATAAGAAGTGATTTGGATCAGAAGTCCCATTGTACGGAGGCAGAGTAGGATGAGTAATCTTCTTAGAGAACTCAACTTTGTAGATCCTCTTCGTGAATGGATTTTTACCGAGGGAGAAGTCCCATTCCCTCTCACTATCTTTGCGAGGCATATTATCTTTCATGATTTGCTTTACCATATCCGTGATATACTCCTTCGAGTTATGTCATTCTTAGGAGCGGACTTCGATCTCTTTTTTGGATGCTCGTCGTGGCGAACGATCATGGCTAGAGGATCTAAGTCTTTTTATTTCATTATGGGAAGGTGCCCCTGTAACGGGACTTACAATTCGTTGGGTATTTCGATCAAAATTGTTTTTAGCTTTCATTTTTGAGTCTTCGATATTAGTATTGCTTTTGTCAACAAATCCTTCTGTGTTGTCATTATGATGATCGGAGGGTGATGAATTTGCATTCTCTTCAAGGTTGACATGGATTTTCCAAGGATAAGCGGGATTCACTTGAGTGTTTAGGAGAGCACTCAATTTATCCATTAAAGCTTGATTAGCATCCAACTGAGTTTTATTAGCAATGATTAAAGCTTTGTTGGAAGTTCCCATTCGTTGAATCAAGTTAGCTACGCCGACATCTGATTCAGCCTTGGTTACTCTGGCTCCACTCATTGAATTTTATCCAACTTTAAAGTGGTTGGTAAGTGGAGTAGTCTCATTATTAGCAACGTTGTCATTTTCTTCAATGGCTTTACTAGTGGTCTTCTTAGATTTTGCCATGATTTCGGACAAGGCTTTGAATTTGGAAGAGAGTTCGTCGATTGGCCTAGATCTTACACTTGTATAATCTATGGTAGAAGTATGCTTATAACTTCAATGGCAGGCTCTTAATATTGAGAGAAGTGCGAACGTGGCCCCATGGTGGGCGCCAAATGTTAAAACCGAAAATCAATTTCAACACCAATGGTGCTTTATAAGCACTTCACTAAATGGTTAGATTAGAATATGGAACCACATAATCACAAAATAAAGAGCATAAAATGAAGACAAGGAATTTTTATAATGGTTCAATCTAGAATAGATCTACGTCCACTTTTGTAACACCTCGTAATTTTAACAACGCTAAAGAGGAGAAAATAAAGAATAATTAATTTAACATTCAGAATTAAGGGAAACGGACTGCGCCATTGCGTTCGTCTTAGAATTCTAGTCAAAATTAACCTCGTGTCCATAGTAATTAGAAACTGTAACTACGCTTAGACACGAGGTTAAATTACGCTTGTGGTGGAAGTCTTCCTGGAACTGCCCGGCATAACCAGCAACCACAAGTGGTGAATCTAATGTTGGTGGTCTAAGTGCATAAACATGAGACATTCTATGACACAAGGTTAAACCCGACCTTTGGAAGAAGTCTTTCCGGAGCCGCCCGGCATAACCCGCATCCGCAAGTTGTAGGTTTAATGTGGGAGGACTAGTACACTGTAACCATAACTGGATATGGTAATGAATTGGAATAATTAACCTAGTGGAATCCATAGGGGTTAAGTAGACTTGTACGAACAGTGGGTGGGTTAAGTAAATCTGTGGAGGGTGGGTAATACTTATATATATAGGCCCACAAACTTAACCGTTGGGGTTATGTAATTAAAGGCGACATTTGGTAAACATAACCTATGGAAATCCTAGTGGGGATGCAAGACAAAAGGGAGAGCTTGCATCATCTTATGTATGGGACCCATTTCAGTCAGTAACCCATATATAGGTATCAAACAAGTACTCTAAGCTAGGCCGGAGTCGGGGAACGCTTACTGGGCTGATTGTAAGAGATCCAAATGTGGCGGACGGTGTGGGCGGCGCAAACCGACCGGGTCATTTGCATGCATGGTCTGGGAAGAGGGGATGAGATGACCGTGACACCTGTAGATACGGTTGTGCACATCCGAAAAATGAAGGGTTGCCACTATAGGGAGTGATACACCCTACTATGGGGCCAGCACGGGGTATCTACGGAGTAGGGAGCCAATCAATTAGGGTAGTAATTAGGGTACACTTAGACTCCGGTATGTTTAGGAGCCCGTTATTATCCATGGGGGTAACTCCAGAACTGTAATGACCCGCATTTTCTACGATATATAATTAATTTATTTAATTATATAATTGGTGATTTAGAGAAGTTAATGATCGTTTAATTAAATAATATTAAATATTTAATAAATAATTATAATATAATAATATATTTTAATGTCGAAATAGCCGGAAATAGTGAAATTCACAATATCATGTGAATTGAATAGCACACGAGATTTGGTGGAGTTTCAATTCGAAATATAATAACGATTATATTGAATCGACGATGGCTTGAACGTAGAATTATAATATAAATATAATCGAGCTCGAAATGGCGCTGCAGTTCGCTATTTGGCGATTTGAACTTCAACTGAATGTACAGGATTCGTTTTAAGCCGGATTTCTGTGAAACAAGAAACGTGTGGAGCTGGTGGAGTATATCTTTCTAGTGGAAGAGAAAAATCAGGATTTCGTCATGTAGACTTTGATGTACGTCCAAATCAAATTTCAGAAAAGTCGCTGTGGAATTCCTTTATAATTTATAAAGGAATTCTTTATATTTTTAAAAAGGAATTTCAACATAAATCGAATATCGATTTAATCGGGATTTGAAATATCAAGTTATAAATGCCAATAGAGTTGTATGGTATGCCACTGTGAATATAGACGATAATATTTATTTTTAAATATTAAATTTAATTATATTTATATATTTAAATGGGTCATCCAGAGCTTTAAAAATAGCCAGTTTTGCAAACGAAGTCGGAATTCGACAAAACTAATTTTGTTGGATCCGCAATGTCAAATTATTGCCAGATGTCAAGTTTCGTGATTTTTAGAGTCACTGTGTGGCCTTACGAATTTTTAGAGTGAAAAACAGTCAGTATTTCGACGGTTAAAAATACACTGTGTGAGCAAACGGAGTCGGAATTCGACGAAACCAGTTTCATTCGGACCGTAATGTCGAACTATAGGTGCAAGTCTATTTCCGTGATTTTTGGGTATCGTATGTGATCACACGAATTTTAGAAAGCAAATATCGAATATTTAAAGTAAAATATCTCAACAAAATATCTAACTCATACCCCTATGAATACCCTCTCCATACCCTTATGACCTAATTAGTCTTCCCACTTCTGGAAAACATTTCATCGACCGCCACCAAGAATTAAAAACGCAAGGCAAACTCTTCTTCTAAAATCAAAAGAAAACCAAAGGAAAATCTATAAATCGGAATACTTATATATTCATACTCCTGCTGATCTACTCTTCAATTTCATGTATGTATCTCGTTGTTCGAAACACCTTCAGTACGGTGTCTAGCGAAAACCGTGAACCTAGGGTTGAACTTTTCTGGAGTTTGGTGTAGCGATTCCTGAATCCAAGTCTATATTCGAACTTGTGGTAGGAAGTAGCTTCAGTTGTGAATTTTTGGTGGAGAACAGTTGCATTTCGTGTCATGCGATGTACTGTATGTCAGCGTGGAGACCAACGACGCATGTTTGAAGGGGGTATCGAGTTCCTCCTTTTTGTGGTGGTGTTTAAGAGGGTCAGACGAGGAGCATTTTGGTAATATTAGTTTTTGGATTCGATGTTGAAATGGTGGGGATAAGGAGGTATGATGGTGTGGCAAATAGCCATGATTTGGGGAGCACGGGTTCTGTTCAGCATTTGGGAAGAAGGGTTTTTGCGGTTTGGGCTTTAAGGGTGTGAGTGGGACTTAGTTTAGATGGTGAGGCCTTTTGATGATAAGTTAAGCCCTTTTCTTTTATTTAAATTTGTATATGTTAAATTTTGAGTTGATAACTGATGTTTGGATCATGAAACAATGAAGGAATTGTCGGGTTGGAGTTCAGAAGGAGGAAGGAGAAGGAGGAGTGCGATTGGGTTGAGATTGGGCCGGTTAATGAAAGTCGAAACAAGATCCGACAGGACCGTATGGACGAGAGCTTCACAATGAAGATGACTGGAAGTGGATTGGGGTTCGTTACGATTTATGGTGAAATAAATTGTCCGTCGAAACCAAATAACGCAAACCGTTATTTAACGGTTAATGCGCAAATGTGAGTAAATCTCACCAACTCTGAACAGTTTATAATTTCATGTTGTATTTTTAGAACTGTTAGAAATTGTCTGTTTGATTGTGTGTTGACTGTTTGATTGAACTGTTAGTCAGTAAATGAAAATATTATATATATATATATATATTAATATATATATAATATAAATAGTTAGATAGTTATATATTGATTCTGTTTATCAGAATAATTCATATTGAACTGAAAGTGATTACAATCATGTTGTGTAACATCTGTGGATGCAGGGAAACAGGTTGGAGGAATCCGACTGGATTCCTCAACAGTTATTTTATTGTTTTTCATATATTTTAATATATGATGTGAATTATAACCTGTTGTTGATTGTGTGTGTATGGACGAGATTAGAAATCGTAATTTGATATGTTAAAATACCACAACATGCCGGAATGTTGATAGGGGAATTTTCAAATTGATACTGAAAACAGAATTTTTATAAATTGGAATATTTATAAATAAGAGATATTTATAAATTTAAATATTTATAAATAAGGAATATTTATAAATTGGGATATTTATAAATAGGAGATATTTTAAAAAGGAAAATAAATTCAAAACATTTCTTTTTGAATGGAAAGGCCTGTGTGGCGAGTTTGGGGATTTTCCCGATGCTCCCGATACAAAGGAGGTTATGGCGAATTTTCCCGGGAATTTAAGGAGTTAGAATATTTTTAGGAATAAATTTGAAAAGGGAATATTTGCGAACCATTTGCAAATAGAATAAAATAGAGAAAAGAAATATTTGTAAACCATTTACAAATAGAATTGAAAGGGGAATATTTAGAAAATAAATAGAGGTAATAAAAAGGAAATTGGTTTATAAAGGAAACCGTTATAAAAAAAGGAAAACGTTATTAAAAGGACATTTATAAAGTGAAGAACCGTTACTAATAGTAAATCTTTAGAAATGAATAAACGTGTTAAAAAGGGGATCTTTTTAAAATGGATAAACGTTATAAAAAGGAGAAATCGAATATGGTGTTCGAAGTTAGTAATCGATTATGGTATTCGAAGTTAGTTAATCGAATATAGACATTCGAAAGGAGTTAATCGAATATGGTATTCGAAGTTAGTTAATCGAGTATGGTATTCGAAGTTAGTTAATCGAATATGGTATTCGAAAGGAGAAATCGAATATGGTATTCGAAGTTAGTTAATCGAATATAGACATTCGAAAGGAGTTAATCGAATATGGCATTCGAAGTTAGTTAATCGAATATGGTATACGAAAGTTAGTTAATCGAATATGTTATTCGAAAGGGGTTAGTCGAGTCGAGTTAGTCAAATAGAGTTAACCAGTTAGAGTAATCAGTTAGAGTTAACCAGTTAGAGTTAATCAGTTAGAGTTAACCAGTTGGAGTTAATTAGTTAGAGTTAATCGATTAGAGTTAAAACGAACTAGAGTAAATCTAGTGTAGTTATTTGAGATAGAGTTAATCAAACATAGTTATTCAGGATAAGTTGCCATCTCGTACGACTGCTAGCGTAATTCGCAGGGCAGTAAATAGCCTACGGCAGTCGGATGTTTCCTGAGGGAATCAGGCGTAACCATTGTGATCGCTGCGATCTAGAGTCAAGCGAATGGAAGTAAATCGAATATTAGTTATTCGATAGGAGTTAATCCAGTTGAGTTAAGTAGGGTTAAATAAGTCAAGTTAACCAGTTGAGTTAGGTAAGTCAAGTAAACCAGTAGGGTTAAGTAAGTAGGGTTAATCGAGTGGAGTTATCGAATATCACTTATTCAAAGTAGATTTATCGAATATAGTGTACTCGAAGAGAAGAGTAACCGAATATAGTTTATTCCAATAGAGTTAAAGGAGTTATCGATGTTAGTTTCATCGAAAGGAGTTATCGATGTTAGTTTCATCGAAAGGAGTTATCGATGTTAGTTTCATCGAAGGGAGTTATCGATTATAGTTTAATCGAAGTGAGATTTTCAAATATGAGATATTTGAAAAGGAAGAGTTATCGATTATTGGTTATTCGAAGAGAGATTATCGAATATCATTTGTTCGAGAAGGAGTAATCAAATATAGTATATTCGAAAGGAAGGAGTTGATCGAATTTAGGTTATTTGAAGAAGAGTTAATCAAATAGAGATTTTTCGAAGAGAGCTAATCGGCAAATTCGATTATATCGAATTCGGGAAAGTACTTATACTTTCCAGTGTTTAAATAGAGATTTATTTATTTATAAATAAATAAGTGTTAGGTTAATTATTCACTAATAAAAATAGAAGTTATAATTAAAGTTAGATAATTCGAAAGGAGGGATTATAACGTTACCGTTATAACAAATGTTTTAAATATAGAAGTGGAGTAGTAAAATTGGATCCGAGAAAGGCGTAAAGAAGTTGTTAAAGATTAAAAGATAAACTTTGACCATTTCGAAGTTATAACGTTGTTCTGTTAAGGTCTGAGAGGTAATTATACCCCAACTTGAGTGACTTCCTTCTTAACTAAGAAATGGTAAGGTTTGATCATAAAGAAGTTTTGGAAATGTATTCCAAACGAGAATCAGAAATGTTTTCTGATAAAAGAAAAATAAGAATTTAGAATATAGGGAAACAGGAGATAAGTAAATAAATGAACTGAAGAGATTTATGTTAAATGATGTTTGTTCGATATAATTTCCATTTAGAAATAATATCGTTGTTTGCACACTTGTTTTTCTTTGATAGTTAACTCACTGACTATCGAAGTTTTGACCATTTTAACGTTGTTATTATGGAGACACCGGTTGGATTATTATCCATAGAACCACTCTGTATTGGCATAAGCGTCGCAAATCATATATGCCAAAGATAATTGAAGACGGAGTAAAATTCAAGGGCTGTTGTATAAGTCTTAGATAACAGTGACTAAGATGGATATACAGAATAGTGCCTTCGGTTTGTCCAGTCCCAGGACAACTTGTATGGACGAAGGTCTGACAGAGTATATCCAATGGATCGCGTAAGTTGATCTGTTCAAACGTATTCACGTTTGGTGGCGGAGGAATTCGTTTCTCTTAGCTGTATACCCATGTTATTTTTGGATAAGTCAATCTGTGATTTGGAGGGTATGACGATGTGACATTCTAAGTGAATGAGGATGACTTGTGTTGATGGATGTCTGACAGAGTATTTCTAGAAAGGTCACGTACATTGATTTCTTCAACCGTACCAAGAGTGGAAGCGGAGAAGGAAACTTCTTTTAGCTGACACGTAATGTACTGTTGTAAACGTCAATTAGTGATTTCGATGGATTTGACAAAGTAGCATTCGAAGTGAATCTGATGTAATGATAAAGCGTAGCTTCTAGCCTCATCAACCAGTAAATGACAGAAATCGGGCAGGCAGCATGGCTAAGTCGGTCGCACCGAAGTAGGGTGTATAATCACCTGTCTAGAGAATATTCATTTGTTTCTTAAATCTATCAATGCTGTCCCATATATATACACAGGAACGGTTGCTGATCCCAACCGTTGGTGATGTACATTCAATACACTCAAGCTAAATGAGTGGTCGGTCATGTGTGGCTGAGTTACAAGATGTTCTTGTTGAACTCCAGTGTATCGTTCCTAGAGTACACTGATCGGAAGGTGGTTCCATACCTTGTCATAATTGGAAATCCATTATCCAATACGTGCTTGCGATTTTGATTGTATACTATATATGTAGAACGTGAGATGAAAGCGTTTCTGCTAGTTGATATCTATTTGTACATAGACATTATTATAATATCAAAAGGTTTTTGATATAAAGATATTTTGGATTCTCATAAGGGAAAAACCCGTTCCGTTCTGCGGCGTGGTCTTATGAGATATCGTTTACTTATTCATATACCTGTTTAAACTGTTTTACTCATACCAGTCCCATGACTGACCCGGAGTTTACTTTGTTGTTTTTCCCTAAACTCTTGGGTGCCTAATTTTGTACGGGCAGTCAAGTAGTCAGGAATTTACAGATATACTGGAAGAGCGTGGAGCAGGAGGCTTCAAGATCATATAGCTATAGTTATTTCCGCTGTGTTGTAAGTGTTGTACTCTGATAAGTGCTATTGTATACATAACTATTATATTTCAAAGTTATGTTATCTATTATATGTTATTCGTTCCGCTGTGAGGTTCGTGTTACTCTGATGTTGTGTTCTTCTTTTTCTTCTATTCTAAGTTTCTATCTTATCTATTCTCACCTTCTAATTTCTTTCATTAATTACCGGGATTTTTCGATGTTTTGGTTATCGACATCGAGCTTATGTCGATAACCAAAGTCGCTCAAAATCCGGGTCGTTACAGTTGGTATCGGAGCTTAAGTTAAGAATTACTTGGCTCTGTGGCGTGACTCTGTAGAGATAGGGTTAGTAATAACCTAGATTGAGTTTGAGTGTATATATACGAGTGCGTATTTGTATTTGATATAAAAATGGTTTTATATTGTGGAGATTCATTGGCTGAGTTGTTTATGAGTTCTGGTCTGATCCACTGTATCGGTAGGAGTAAATAAATACTTGAATACGATGGACCGACACAGTATGGATATGTAATATATTATCATATATTAGATATATTGGTTGTAATTATAATCGAGTAAGATTATAGTTGAAATGGTTATGTAAATAACCAACCAAAATTCATGTAAGTAAAATACGTGGAATCAGATGAGTTAAATCGAAAATTTAAATCAGAATTAATTGGAATTTAAATCCCATAAATTGGAAAAGTGTTTGTAAATGGATTTGAATTAAAAATAAGGAAAATTTAAGATCCTGGGAGATTTTAAATTGTTTAAAGCATTGTGAAGGATATTTGAGATGTTTTCAATATGGAAGTATTTAGTAATGATTTTGAAAATGATATAGTATTGAAATCACTTGGGTCGCTGGAAAGTAATTCCGATGACGACTGCGCAGTATCATTGGTGTGATTTTCGTGTTCTAAGTGGTGGATTACTACCAGAGATTTTGATTTGAATTGTTTTGAGAAAACATGTTGTTTAGAAAATTCAAGGGTTTTGAATTGGTATTATGATTTCAAATTTGGTTTGAAATAAAACCGGGAATTTAAGTTCTTGAAATTAAAATTGAACTTGTGAAGTTAATTCGAATGGGATGGTAAAAGTAAATAATAAACCATAATTTAACTTGAGATGATAGGTTAAGAAAAACTGGAAGTGGTTAGAAAATAATCTGGATTTGGATTTGAAATGATAAGTTGAGAGTTTGGAATTTAAAACTCGAATTTGAAATTGAATTCGGCTTGAATAAGCGAATGGTTGTGTTAAGAATAACTTGGTTGGAGTTGATTGGGATGGCATTTGTATATGCCGAGTTGATAACAGATGGTAGGGATATAATGATATGCCCAACAAAAAGGTACAAGTTTATATTTTATATGAGTTTGGGATTTATGAGCCGAATTGGCAAGCCGCTAGGCTGTTTGATTTTCTTTTTGGTTGAAGGAGGCCCAGAGAGGCGAGTTGTGATTTGACGTATATGCTGGTACAAAGGAGACGCTGGCGAAATTTTCCGAAAATTTAAAGTGTTAGAAAATTTTCAGAATTTTTGAAAATTTTAGTTAGTCGGAATGAATAAATATTTTAGTCGATATTAATTGGTTCAGTTGAAATCAGAAAAAAGGCGTAAACAAATCTTAGGAATTCCAATAAGTAGGGTCGTCCTCTAACTTAGCAATTTCGAGGACGAAATTATTTTAAGTGGGGAAGAATGTAATGACCCGCATTTTCTGCGATTTATAATTAATTTATTTAATTATATAATTGGTGATTTAGAGAAGTTAATGATCCTTTAATTAAATAATATTGAATATTTAATAAATAATTATAATATAATAATATATTTTAATGTCGAAATAGTCGGAAATAGTGAAATTCACAATATCGTGTGAATTGAATAGCATACGAGATTTGGTGGAGTTTCAATTCGAAATATAATAACGATTATATTGAATCGACGACGGTTTGAACATAGAATTATAATATAAATATAATCGAGCTCGAAATGGCGCTGCAGTTCGCTATTTGGCGATTTGAACTTCAACTGAATGTACAGGATTCGTTTTAAGCCGGATTTCTGTGAAACAAGAAACGTGTGGAGCTGGTGGAGTATATCTTTCTAGTGGAAGAGAAAAATCGGGATTTCGTCGTATAGATTTTGATGTACGTCCAAATCAAATTTCAGAAAAGTCGCTGTGGAATTCCTTTATAATTTATAAAGGAATTATTTATATTTTTAAAAAGGAATTTCATTATAAATCGAATATCGATTTAATCGGGATTTGAAATATCAAGTTATAAATGCCAGTAGAGTTGTATGGTATGCCACTGTGAATATAGACGATAATATTTATTTTTAAATATTAAATTTAATTATATTTAAATATATTTATATATTTAAATGGGTTATCCAAAGCTTTAAAAATAGCCAGTTTTGCAAACGAAGTCGGAATTCGACAAAACTAATTTTGTTGGATCCGCAATGTCAAATTATTGCTAGATGTCAAGTTTCGTGATTTTTAGAGTCATTGTGTGGCCGTACGAATTTTTAGTGTGAAAAACAGTCAGTATTTCGATGGTTGAAAATACGCTGTGTGAGCAAACGGAGTCGGAATTCGACGAAACCAGTTTCATTGGGACCATAATGTCGAACTGTAGCTGCAAGTCTATTTCCGTGATTTTTGGGTATTGTGTGTGATCACACGAATTTTAGAAAGCAAAAATCGAATATTTAAAATAAAATATCTCAACAAAATATCTAACTCATACCCCTATAAATACCCTCTCCATACCCTTATGACCTAATTAGTCTTCCCACTTCTGGAAAACATTTCATCGGCCGCCACCAAGAAATAAAAACGCAAGGCAAACTCTTCTTCTAAAATCAAAATAAAACCAAAGGAAAATCTATATATCGGAATACTTATATATTCATACTCCTGCTGATCTACTCTTCAATTTCATGTATGTATCTCGTTGTTCGAAACACCTTCAGTACGCTGTCTAGCGAAAACCGTGAACCTAGGGTTGAACTTTTCTGGAGTTTGGTGTAGCGATTCTTGAATCCAAGTGTATATTCGAACTTGTGGTAGAAAGTAGCTTCAGTTGTGAATTTTTGGTGGAGTACAGTAGCATTTTGTGTCATGCGATGTACTGTATGTCAGCGTGGAGACCAACGACGCATGTTTGAAGGGGGTATCAAGTTCCTCCTTTTTGTGGTGGTGTTTAAGAGGGTCAGACGAGGAGCATTTTGGTAATATTAGTTTTTGGATTCGATGTTGAAATGGTGGGGGTAAGGAGGTATGATGGTGCGGCAAATAGCCATGATTTGGGGAGCACGGGTTCTGTTCAGCATTTGGGAAGAAGGGTTTTTGCGGTTTGGGCTTTAAGGGTGTGAGTGGGCCTTAGTTTAGATGGTGAGGCCTTTTGATGATAAGTTAAGCCCTTTTCTTTTATTTAAATTTGTATATGTTAAATTTTTAGTTGATAACGGGTGTTTGGATCATGAAACAATGAAGGAATTTTCGGGTTGGAGTTCAGAAGGAGGAAGGAGAAGGAGGAGTGCGATAGGTTTGAGATTGGGCCGGCTAATGAAAGTCGAAACAAGATCCGACAGGACCTTATGGACGAGAGCTTCATAATGAAGCTGACTGGAAGTGGATTGGGGTTCGTTACGATTTATGGTGAAATAAATTGTCCGTCGAAACCAAATAACGCAAACCGTTATTTAACGGTTAATGCGCAAATGTGAGTAAATCTCACCAACTCTGAACAGTTTATAATTTCATGTTGTATTTTTAGAACTGTTAGAAATTGTCTGTTTGATTGTGTGTTGACTGTTTGATTGAACTGTTAGTCAGTAAATGAAAATATTATATATATATATATATTAATATATATATAATATAAATAGTTAGATAGTTATATATTGATTCTGTTTATCAGAATAATTCATATTGAACTGAAAGTGATGACAATCATGTTGTGTAACATCTGTGGATGCAGGGAAACAGGTTGGAGGAATCCGACTGGATTCCTCAACAGTTATTTTATTGTTTTTCATATATTTTAATATATGATGTGAATTATAACCTGTTGTTGATTGTGTGTGTATGGACGAGATTAGACATCGTAATTTGATATGTTAAAATACCATAACATGCCGGAATGTTGATAGGGGAATTTTCAAAGTGATATTGAAAACAGAATATTTATAAATTGGAATATTTATAAATAAGAGATATTTATAAATTTAAA
Source organism: Allium sativum (assembly GCA_030737875.1). Classification (NCBI taxonomy): domain Eukaryota; kingdom Viridiplantae; phylum Streptophyta; class Magnoliopsida; order Asparagales; family Amaryllidaceae; genus Allium; species Allium sativum. Next base: position 42,916,297 of record CM060916.1, read on the forward strand.
TATTTATAAATAAGGAATATTTATAAATTGGGATATTTATAAATAGGAGATATTTTAAAAAGGAAAATAAATTCAGAACATTTCTTTTTGAATGGAAAGGCCTGTGTGGCGAGTTTGGGGATTTTCCCAATGTTCCCGATACAAAGGAGGTTATGGCGAATTTTCCCGGGAATTTAAGGAGTTAGATTATTTTTAGGAATAAATTTGAAAAGGGAATATTTGCAAACCATTTGCAAATAGAATAAAATAGAGAAAAGAAATATTTGTAAACCATTTACAAATAGAATTGAAAGGGGAATATTTAGAAAATAAATAGAGTTAATAAAAAGGAAATTGGTTTATAAAGGAAACCGTTATAAAAAAAAGGAAAACGTTATTAAAAGGACATTTATAAAGTGAAGAACCGTTACTAATAGTAAATCTTTAGAAATGAATAAACGTGTTAAAAAGGGGATCTTTTTAAAATGGATAAACGTTATAAAAAGGAGAAATCGAATATGGTGTTCGAAGTTAGTAATCGAATATGGTATTCGAAGTTAGTTAATCGAATATAGACATTCGAAAGGAGTTAATCGAATATGGTATTCGAATTTAGTTAATCGAATATGGTATTCGAAGTTAGTTAATCGAATATGGTATTCGAAGTTAGTTAATCGAATATGGTATTCGAAAGGAGAAATCGAATATGGTATTCGAAGTTAGTTAATCGAATATAGACATTAGAAAGGAGTTAATCGAATATGGTATTCGAAGTTAGTTAATCGAATATTGTATTCGAAAGTTAGTTAATCGAATATGTTATTCGAAAGGGGTTAGTCGAGTCGAGTTAGTCAAATAGAGTTAACCAGTTAGAGTAATCAGTTAGAGTTAACCAGTTAGAGTTAATCAGTTAGAGTTAACCAGTTGGAGTTAATTAGTTAGAGTTAATCGGTTAGAGTTAAAACGAACTAGAGTAAATCAAGTGTAGTTATTTGAAATAGAGTTAATCAAACATAGTTATTCAGGATAAGTTGCCATCTCGTACGACTGCTAGCGTAATTCGCAGGGCTGTAAATAGCCTACGGCGGTCGGATGTTTCCTGAGGGAATCAGGCGTAACCATTGTGATCGCTGCGATCTAGAGTCAAGCGAATGGAAGTAAATCGAATATTAGTTATTCGATAGGAGTTAATCCAGTTGAGTTAAGTAGGGTTAAATAAGTCAAGTTAACCAGTTGAGTTAGGTAAGTCAAGTAAACCAGTAGGGTTAGTAAGTAGGGTTAATCGAGTGGAGTTATCGAATATCACTTATTCAAAGTAGATTTATCGAATATAGTGTACTCGAAGAGAAGAGTAATCGAATATAGTTTATTCGAATAGAGTTAAAGGAGTTATCGATGTTAGTTTCATCGAAAGGAGTTATCGATGTTAGTTTCATCGAAAGGAGTTATCGATGTTAGTTTCATCGAAGGGAGTTATCGATTATAGTTTAATCGAAGTGAGATTTTCAAATATGAGATATTGAAAGGAAGAGTTATCGAATATTAGTTATTCGAAGAGAGATTATCGAATATCGTTTATTCGAGAAGGAGTAATCAAATATAGTATATTCGAAAGGAAGGAGTTAATCGAATATAGGTTATTTGAAGAAGAGTTAATCAAATAGAGATTTTTCGAAGAGAGCTAATCGGCAAATTCGATTATATCGAATTCGGGAAAGTACTTATACTTTCCAGTGTTTAAATAGAGATTTATTTATTTATAAATAAATAAGTGTTAGGTTAATTATTCACTAATAAAAATAGAAGTTATAATTAAAGTTAGATAATTCGAAAGGAGGGATTATAACATTACCGTTATAACCAATGTTTTAAATATAGAAGTGGATTAGTAAAATTGGATCCGAGAAAGGCGTAAAGAAGTTGTTAAAGATTAAAAGATAAACTTTGACCATTTCGAAGTTATAACGTTGTTAAGTTAAGGTCTGAGAGGTAATTATACCCCAACTTGAGTGACTTCCTTCTTAACTAAGAAATGGTAAGGTTTGATCGTAAAGAAGTTTTGGAAATGTTTTCCAAACGAGAATCAGAAATGTTTTCTGATAAAAGAAAAATAAGAATTTAGAATATAGGGAAACAGGAGATAAGTAAATAAATGAACTGAAGAGATTTATGTTAAATGATGTTTGTTCGATATTATTTCCATTTGGAAATAATATAGTTGTTTGCACACTTGTTTTTCTTTGATAGTTAACTCACCGACTATCGAAGTTTTGACCATTTTAACGTTGTTATTATGGAGAGACCGGTTGGATTATTATCCATAGAACCACTCTGTATTGGCATAAGCGTCGCGAATCATATATGCCAAAGATAATTGAAGACGAAGTAAAATGCAAGGGCTGTTGTATAAGTCTTAGATAACAGTGACTAAGATGGATATACGGAATAGTGCCTTCAGTTTGTCCAGTCCCAGGATAACTTGTATGGACGAAGGTCTGACAGAGTATATCCAATGGATCGCGTAAGTTGATCTGTTCAAACGTATTCACGTTTGGTGGCAGAGGAATTCGTTTCTCTTAGCTGTATACCCGTGTTATTTTTGGATAAGTCAATTTGTGATTTGGCGGGTATGACGATGTGACATTCTAAGTGAATGAGGATGACTTGTGTTGTTGGATGTCTGACAGAGTATTTCCAGAAAGGTCACGTACATTGATTTCTTCAACCGTACCAAGAGTGGAAGCGGAGAAGGAAACTTCTTTTAGCTGACACGTAATGTACTGTTGTAAACGTCAATTAGTGATTTCGATGGATTTGACAATATAGCATTCGAAGTGAATCTGATGTAATGATAAAGCGTAGCTTCTAGCCTCATCAACCAGTAAATGACAGAAATCGGGCAGGCAGCATAGCTAAGTCTGTCGCACCGAAGTAGGGTGTATAATCACCTTTCTAGAGAATATTCATTTGTTTCTTAAATCTATCAATGCTGTCCCATATATATATATACGGGAACGGTTGCTGATCCCAACCGTTGGTGATGTACATTCGATACACTCAAACGAAATGAGTGGTCGGTCATGTGTGGCTGAGTTACAAGATGTTCTTGTTGAACTCCAGTGTATCGTTCCTAGAGTACACTGATCGGAAGGTGGTTCGATACCTTGTCATAATTGGAAATCCATTATCCAACACGTGCTTGCGATTTTGATTGTATACTATATATGTAGAACGTGAGATGAAAGTGTTTCTGCTAGTTGATATCTATTTGTACATAGACATTATTATAATATCAAAAGGTTTTTGATATAAAGATATTTTGGATTCTCATAAGGGAAAAACCCGTTCCGTTCTGCGGCGTGGTCTTATGAGATATCGTTTACTTATTCATATACCTGTTTAAACTGTTTTACTCATACCAGTCCCATGACTGACCCGGAGTTTACTTTGTTGTTTTCCCCTAAACTCTTGGGTGCCTAATTTTGTACAGGGAGTCAAGTAGTCAGAAATTTACAAATATACTGGAAGAGCGTGGGGCAGGACGCTTCAAGATCATATAGCTATAGTTATTTCCGCTGTGTTGTAAGTGCTCTACTCTGATAAGTGCTATTGTATACATAACTGTTATATTTCAAAGTTATGTTATCTATTATATGTTATTCGTTCCGCTGTGAGGTTCGTGTTACTCTGATGTTGTGTTCTTCTTCTTCTTCTTCTATTCTAAGTTTCTATCTTATCTATTCTCACCTTCTAATTTCTTTCATTAATTACCGGGATTTTTCGATGTTTTGGTTATCGACATCGTGCTTATGTCGATAACCAAAGTCGCTCAAAATCCGGGTCGTTACAGTTGGTATCAGAGCTTAAGTTAAGAATTACTTGGCTCTGTGGTGTGACTCGGTAGAGATAGGGTTAGTAATACCCTAGATTGAGTTTGAGTGTATATATACGAGTGCATATTTGTATTTGATACAAAAATGGTTTTATATTGTGGAGATTCATTGGCTGAGTTGTTTATGAGTTCTGGTCTGATCCACTGTATCGGTAGGAGTAAATAAATACTTGAATACGATGGACCGACACAGTATGGATATGTAATATATTATCATATATTAGATATGTTGGTTGTAATTATAATCGAGTAAGATTATAGTTGAAATGGTTATGTAAATAACCAACCAAAATTCATGTAAGTAAAAAACGTGGAATCAGATGAGTTAAATCGGAAATTTAAATCAGAATTAATTGGAATTTTAAATCCCAGAAATTGGAAAAGTGTTTGTAAATGGATTTGAATTAAAAATAAGCAAAATTTAAGATCCTGGGAGATTTTAAATTGTTTAAAGCATTGTGAAGGATATTTTGAGATGTTTTCAAAATGGAAGTATTTAGTAATGATTTTGAAAATGATATAGTATTGAAATCACTTGGGTCGCTGGAAAGTAATTCCGATGATGACTACGCAGTATCATCGGTGTGATTTTCGAGTTCTAAGTGGTGGATTACTAACAGAGATTTTGATTTGAATTGTTTTGAGAAAACAAGTTGTTTAGAAAATTCAAGGGTTTTGAATTGGTATTATGATTTCAAATTTGGTTTGAAATAAAACCGGGAATTTAAGTTCTTGAAATTAAAATTTAACTTGTGAAGTCAATTAGAATGGGATGGTAAAAGTAAATAATAAACCAGAATTTAACTTGAGATGATAGGTTAAGAAAAACTGGTAGTGGTTAGAAAATAATATGGATTTGGATTTGAAATGATAAGTTGAGAGTTTGGAATTTAAAACTCGAATTTGAAATTGAATTTGGCTTGAATAAGTGAATGGTTGTGTTAAGAATAACTTGGTTGGAGTTGATTGGGATGGAATTTGTATATGCCGAGTTGATAACAGATGGTAGGGATATAATGATATGCCCAACAAAAAGGTACAAGTTTATATTTTATATGAATTTGGGATTTATGAGCCGAATTGGCAAGCCGCTTGGCTGTTTGATTTTCTTTTTGGTTGAAGGAGGCCTAGAGAGGCGAGTTGTGATTTGACGTATATGCCGGTACAATGGAGACGCTGGCGAAATTTTCTGAAAATTTAAAGTATTAGAAAATTTTCAGAATTTTTGAAAATTTTAGTTAGTCGGAATGAATAAATATTTTAGTCGATATTAATTGGTTCAGTTGAAATCAGAAAAAAGGGGTAAACAAATCTTAGGAATTACAATACGTAGGGTCGTCCTCTAAATTAGCAATTTCGAGGACGAAATTATTTTAAGTGGGGAAGAATGTAATGACCCGCATTTTCTGCGATTTATACTTAATTTATTTAATTATATAATTAGTGATTTAGAGAAGTTAATGATCGTTTAATTAAATAATATTGAATATTTAATAAATAATTATAATATAATAAGATTTTTTAATGTAGAAATAGTCGGAAATAGTGAAATTCACAATATCGTGTGAATTGAATAGCATACGAGATTTGGTGGAGTTTCAATTCGAAATATAATAACGATTATATTGAATCGACGACGGTTTGAACGTAGAATTATAATATAAATATAATCGAGCTCGAAATGGCGCTGCAGTTCGCTATTTGGCGATTTGAACTTCAACTGAATGTACAGGATTCGTTTTAAGCCGGATTTCTGTGAAACAAGAAACGTGTGGAGCTGGTGGAGTATATCTTTCTAGTGGAAGAGAAAAATCGGGATTTCGTCGTATAGATTTTGATGTACGTACAAATCAAATTTCAGAAAAGTCGCTGTGGAATTCCTTTATAATTTATAAAGGAATTATTTATATTTTTAAAAAGGAATTTCAATATAAATCGAGTATCGATTTAATCGGGATTTGAAATATCAAGTTATAAATGCCAGTAGAGTTGTATGGTATGCCACTGTGAATATAGACGATAATATTTATTTTAAAATATTAAATTTAATTATATTTAAATATATTTATATATTTAAATGGGTTATCCAAAGCTTTAAAAATAGCCAGTTTTGCAAACGAAGTCGGAATTCGACAAAACTAATTTTGTTGGATCCGCAATGTCAAATTATTGCTAGATGTCAAGTTTCGTGATTTTTAGAGTCATTGTGTGGCCGTACGAATTTTTAGCGTGAAAAACAGTTAGTATTTCGATGGTTAAAAATACGCTGTGTGAGCAAACGGAGTCGGAATTCGAGGAAACCAGTTTCATTGGGACCATAATGTCGAACTGTAGCTGCAAGTCAATTTCCGTGATTTTTGGGTATTGTGTGTGATCACACGAATTTTAGAAAGCAAAAATCGAATATTTAAAATAAAATATCTCAACAAAATATCTAACTCATACCCCTATAAATACCCTATCCATACCCTTATGACCTAATTAGTCTTCCCACTTCTGGAAAACATTTCATCGGCCGCCACCAAGAAATAAAAACGCAAGGCAAACTCTTCTTCTAAAATCAAAAGAAAACCAAAGGAAAATCTATATATCGGAATACTTATATATTCATACTCCTGCTGATCCACTCTTCAATTTCATGTATGTATCTCGTTGTTCGAAACACCTTCAGTACGCTGTCTAGCGAAAACCGTGAACCTAGGGTTGAACTTTTCTGGGGTTCGGTGTAGCGATTCTTGAATCCAAGTGTATATTCGAACTTGTGGTAGAAAGTAGCTTCAGTTGTGAATTTTTGGTGGAGTACAGTAGCATTTTGTGTCATGCGATGTACTGTATGTCAGCGTGGAGACCAACGACGCATGTTTGAAGGGGGTATCAAGTTCCTCCTTTTTGTGGTGGTGTTTAAGAGGGTCAGACGAGGAGCATTTTGGTAATATTAGTTTTTGGATTCGATGTTGAAATGGTGGGGGTAAGGAGGTATGATGGTGCGGCAAATAGCCATGATTTGGGGAGCACGGGTTCTGTTCAGCATTTGGGAAGAATGGTTTTTGCGGTTTGGGCTTTAAGGGTGTGAGTGGGCCTTAGTTTAGATGGTGAGGCCTTTTGATGATAAGTTAAGCCCTTTTCTTTTATTTAAATTTGTATATGTTAAATTTTGAGTTGATAACGGGTGTTTGGATCATGAAACAATGAAAGAATTTTCGGGTTGGAGTTCAGAAGGAGGAAGGAGAAGGAGGAGTGCGATAGGGTTGAGATTGGGCCGGCTAATGAAAGTCGAAACAAGATCCGACAGGACCGTATGGATGAGAGCTTCACAATGAAGCTGACTGGAAGTGGATTGGGGTTCGTTACGATTTATGGTGAAATAAATTGTCCGTCGAAACCAAATAACGCAAACCGTTATTTAATGGTTAATTCGCAAATGTGAGTAAATCTCACCAACTCTGAACAGTTTATAATTTCATGTTGTATTTTTAGAACTGTTAGAAATTGTCTGTTTGATTGTGTGTTGACTGTTTGATTGAACTGTTAGTCAGTAAATGAAAATATTATATATATATATATTAATATATATATAATATAAATAGTTAGATAGTTAGATATTGATTCTGTTTATCAGAATAATTCATATTGAACTGAAAGTGATGACAATCATGTTGTGTAACATCTGTGGATGCAGGGAAACAGGTTGGAGGAATCCGACTGGATTCCTCAACAGTTATTTTATTGTTTTTCATATATTTTAATATATGATGTGAATTATAACCTGTTGTTGATTGTGTGTGTATGGACGAGATTAGACATCGTAATTTGATATGTTAAAATACCATAACATGCCGGAATGTTGATATGGGAAATTTCAAAGTGATATTGAAAACATAATATTTATAAATTGGAATATTTATAAATAAGAGATATTTATAAATTTAAATATTTATAAATAAGGAATATTTATAAATTGGGATATTTATAAATAGGAGATATTTTAAAAAGGAAAATAAATTCAGAACATTTCTTTTTGAATGGAAAGGCCTGTGTGGCGAGTTTGGGGATTTTCCCAATGTTCCCGATACAAAGGAGGTTATGGCGAATTTTCCCGGGAATTTAAGGAGTTAGATTATTTTTTAGGAATAAATTTGAAAAGGGAATATTTGCAAACCATTTGCAAATAGAATAAAATAGAGAAAAGAAATATCTGTAAACCATTTACAAATAGAATTGAAAGGGGAATATTTAGAAAATAAATAGAGTTAATAAAAAGGAAATTGGTTTATAAAGGAAACCGTTATAAAAAAAAGGAAAACGTTATTAAAAGGACATTTATAAAGTGAAGAACCGTTACTAATAGTAAATCTTTAGAAATGAATAAACGTGTTAAAAAGGGGATCTTTTTAAAATGGATAAACGTTATAAAAAGGAGAAATCGAATATGGTGTTCGAAGTTAGTAATCGAATATGGTATTCGAAGTTAGTTAATCGAATATAGACATTCGAAAGGAGTTAATCGAATATGGTATTCGAATTTAGTTAATCGAATATGGTATTCGAAGTTAGTTAATCGAATATGGTATTCGAAGTTAGTTAATCGAATATGGTATTCGAAAGGAGAAATCGAATATGGTATTCGAAGTTAGTTAATCGAATATAGACATTCGAAAGGAGTTAATGGAATATGGTATTCGAAGTTAGTTAATCGAATATGGTATTCGAAAGTTAGTTAATCGAATATGTTATTCGAAAGGGGTTAGTCGAGTCGAGTTAGTCAAATAGAGTTAACCAGTTAGAGTAATCAGTTAGAGTTAACCAGTTAGAGTTAATCAGTTAGAGTTAACCATTTGGAGTTAATTAGTTAGAGTTAATCGGTTAGAGTTAAAACGAACTAGAGTAAATCAAGTGTAGTTATTTGAGATAGAGTTAATCAAACATAGTTATTCAGGATAAGTTGCCATCTCGTACGACTGCTAGCGTAATTCGCAGGGCTGTAAATAGCCTACGGCGGTCGGATGTTTCCTGAGGGAATCAGGCGTAACCATTGTGATCGCTGCGATCTAGAGTCAAGCGAATGGAAATAAATCGAATATTAGTTATTCGATAGGAGTTAATCCAGTTGAGTTAAGTAGGGTTAAATAAGTCAAGTTAACCAGTTGAGTTAGGTAAGTCAAGTAAACCAGTAGGGTTAGTAAGTAGGGTTAATCGAGTGGAGTTATCGAATATCACTTATTCAAAGTAGATTTATCGAATATAGTGTACTCGAAGAGAAGAGTAATCGAATATAGTTTATTCGAATAGAGTTAAAGGAGTTATCGATGTTAGTTTCATCGAAAGGAGTTATCGATGTTAGTTTCATCGAAAGGAGTTATCGATGTTAGTTTCATCGAAGGGAGTTATCGATTATAGTTTAATCGAAGTGAGATTTTCAAATATGAGATATTGAAAGGAAGAGTTATCGAATATTAGTTATTCGAAGAGAGATTATCGAATATCGTTTATTCGAGAAGGAGTAATCAAATATAGTATATTTGAAAGGAAGGAGTTAATCGAATATAGGTTATTTGAAGAAGAGTTAATCAAATAGAGATTTTTCGAAGAGAGCTAATCGGCAAATTCGATTATATCGAATTCGGGAAAGTACTTATACTTTCCAGTGTTTAAATAGAGATTTATTTATTTATAAATAAATAAGTGTTAGGTTAATTATTCACTAATAAAAATAGAAGTTATAATTAAAGTTAGATAATTCGAAAGGAGGGATTATAACATTACCGTTATAACCAATGTTTTAAATATAGAAGTGGATTAGTAAAATTGGATCCGAGAAAGGCGTAAAGAAGTTATTAAAGATTAAAAGATAAACTTTGACCATTTCGAAGTTATAACGTTGTTAAGTTAAGGTCTGAGAGGTAATTATACCCCAACTTGAGTGACTTCCTTCTTAACTAAGAAATGGTAAGGTTTGATCGTAAAGAAGTTTTGGAAATGTTTTCCAAACGAGAATCAGAAATGTTTTCTGATAAAAGAAAAATAAGAATTTAGAATATAGGGAAACAGGAGATAAGTAAATAAATGAACTGAAGAGATTTATGTTAACTGATGTTTGTTCGATATTATTTCCATTTGGAAATAATATAGTTGTTTGCACACTTGTTTTTCTTTGATAGTTAACTCACCGACTATCGAAGTTTTGACCATTTCAACGTTGTTATTATGGAGAGACCGGTTGGATTATTATCCATAGAACCACTCTGTATTGGCATAAGCGTCGCGAATCATATATGCCAAAGATAATTGAAGACGAAGTAAAATGCAAGGGCTGTTGTATAAGTCTTAGATAACAGTGACTAAGATGGATATACGGAATAGTGCCTTCAGTTTGTCCAGTCCCAGGATAACTTGTATGGACGAAGGTCTGACAGAGTATATCCAATGGATCGCGTAAGTTGATCTGTTCAAACGTATTCACGTTTGGTGGCGGAGGAATTCGTTTCTCTTAGCTGTATACCCGTGTTATTTTTGGATAAGTCAATTTGTGATTTGGCGGGTATGACGATGTGACATTCTAAGTGAATGAGGATGACTTGTGTTGTTGGATGTCTGACAGAGTATTTCCAGAAAGGTCACGTACATTGATTTCTTCAACCGTACCAAGAGTGGAAGCGGAGAAGGAAACTTCTTTTAGCTGACACGTAATGTACTGTTGTAAACGTCAATTAGTGATTTCGATGGATTTGACAAATGTAGCATTCGAAGTGAATCTGATGTAATGATAAAGCGTAGCTTCTAGCCTCATCAACCAGTAAATGACAGAAATCGGGCAGGTAGCATAGCTAAGTCGGTCGCACCGAAGTAGGGTGTATAATCACCTTTCTAGAGAATATTCATTTGTTTCTTAAATCTATCAATGTTGTCCCATATATATATATAAGGGAACAGTTGCTGATCCCAACCGTTGGTGATGTACATTCGATACACTCAAACGAAATGAGTGGTCGGTCATGTGTGGCTGAGTTACAAGATGTTCTTGTTGAACTCCAGTGTATCGTTCCTAGAGTACACTGATCGGAAGGTGGTTCGATACCTTGTCATAATTGGAAATCCATTATCCAACACGTGCTTGTGATTTTGATTGTATACTATATATGTAGAACGTGAGATTAAAGTGTTTCTGCTAGTTGATATCTATTTGTACATAGACATTATTATAATATCAAAAGGTTTTTGATATAAAGATATTTTGGATTCTCATAAGGGAAAAACCCGTTCCGTTCTGCGGCGTGGTCTTATGAGATATCGTTTACTTATTCATATACCTGTTTAAACTGTTTTACTCATACCAGTCCCATGACTGACCCGGAGTTTACTTTGTTGTTTTTCCCTAAACTCTTGGGTGCCTAATTTTGTACAGGGAGTCAAGTAGTCAGGAATTTACAAATATACTGGAAGAGCGTGGGGCAGGACGCTTCAAGATCATATAGCTATAGTTATTTCCGCTGTGTTGTAAGTGCTCTACTCTGATAAGTGCTATTGTATACATAACTGTTATATTTCAAAGTTATGTTATCTATTATATGTTATTCGTTCCGCTGTGAGGTTCGTGTTACTCTGATGTTGTGTTCTTCTTCTTCTTCTTCTATTCTAAGTTTCTATCTTATCTATTCTCACCTTCTAATTTCTTTCATTAATTACCGGGATTTTTCGATGTTTTGGTTATCGACATCGTGCTTATGTCGATAACCAAAGTCGCTCAAAATCCGGGTCGTTACAGTTGGTATCAGAGCTTAAGTTAAGAATTACTTGGCTCTGTGGCGTGACTCGGTAGAGATAGGGTTAGTAATACCCTAGATTGAGTTTGAGTGTATATATACGAGTGAATATTTGTATTTGATATAAAAATGGTTTTATATTGTGGAGATTCATTGGCTGAGTTGTTTATGAGTTCTTGTCTGATCCACTGTATCGGTAGGAGTAAATAAATACTTGAATACGATGGACCGACACAGTATGGATATGTAATATATTATCATATATTAGATATGTTGGTTGTAATTATAATCGAGTAAGATTATAGTTGAAATGGTTATGTAAATAACCAACCAAAATTCATGTAAGTAAAATACGTGGAATCAGATGAGTTAAATCGGAAATTTAAATCAGAATTAATTGGAATTTTAAATCCCAGAAATTGGAAAAGTGTTTGTAAATGGATTTGAATTAAAAATAAGGAAAATTTAAGATCCTGGGAGATTTTAAATTGTTTAAAGCATTGTGAAGGATATTTTGAGATGTTTTCAAAATGGAAGTATTTAGTAATGATTTTGAAAATGATATAGTATTGAAATCACTTGGGTCGCTGGAAAGTAATTCCGATGATGACTACGCAGTATCATCGGTGTGATTTTCGAGTTCTAAGTGGTGGATTACTAACAGAGATTTTGATTTGAATTGTTTTGAGAAAACAAGTTGTTTAGAAAATTCAAGGGTTTTGAATTGGTATTATGATTTCAAATTTGGTTTGAAATAAAACCGGGAATTTAAGTTCTTGAAATTAAAATTTAACTTGTGAAGTCAATTAGAATGGGATGGTAAAAGTAAATAATAAACCAGAATTTAACTTGAGATGATAGGTTAAGAAAAACTGGAAGTGGTTAGAAAATAATATGGATTTGGATTTGAAATGATAAGTTGAGAGTTTGGAATTTAAAACTCGAATTTGAAATTGAATTCGGCTTGAATAAGTGAATGGTTGTGTTAAGAATAACTTGGTTGGAGTTGATTGGGATGGAATTTTTATATGCCGAGTTGATAACAGATGGTAGGGATATAATGATATGCCCAACAAAAAGGTACAAGTTTATATTTTATATGAATTTGGGATTTATGAGCCGAATTGGCAAGCCGCTTGGCTGTTTGATTTTCTTTTTGGTTGAAGGAGGCCTAGAGAGGCGAGTTGTGATTTGACGCATATGCCGGTACAAAGGAGACGCTGGCGAAATTTTCCGAAAATTTAAAGTGTTAGAAAATTTTCAGAATTTTAGAAAATTTTAGTTAGTCGGAATGAATAAATATTTTAGTCGATATTAATTGGTTCAGTTGAAATCAGAAAAAAGGGGTAAACAAATCTTAGGAATTCCAATAAGTAGGGTCGTCCTCTAAATTAGCAATTTCGAGGACGAAATTATTTTAAGTGGGGAAGAATGTAATGACCCGCATTTTCTGCGATTTATACTTAATTTATTTAATTATATAATTAGTGATTTAGAGAAGTTAATGATCGTTTAATTAAATAATATTGAATATTTAATAAATAATTATAATATAATAATATATTTTAATGTAGAAATAGTTGGAAATAGTGAAATTCACAATATCGTGTGAATTGAATAGCATACGAGATTTGGTGGAGTTTCAATTCGAAATATAATAACGATTATATTGAATCGACGACGGTTTGAACGTAGAATTATAATATAAATATAATCGAGCTCGAAATGGCGCTGTAGTTCGCTACTTGGCGATTTGAACTTCAACTGAATGTACAGGATTCGTTTTAGGCCGGATTTCTGTGAAACAAGAAATGTGTGGAGCTGGTGGAGTATATCTTTCTAGTGGAAGAGAAAAATCAGGATTTCGTCGTGTAGATTTTGATGTACGTCCAAATCAAATTTCAGAAAAGTCGCTGTGGAATTCCTTTATAATTTATAAAGGAATTATTTATATTTTTAAAAAGGAATTTCAATATAAATCGAATATCGATTTAATCGGGACTTGAAATATCAAGTTATAAATGCCAGTAGAGTTGTATGGTATGCCACTGTGAATATAGACGATAATATTTATTTTTAAATATTAAATTTAATTATATTTAAATATATTTATATATTTAAATGGGTCATCCAGAGCTTTAAAAATAGCCAGTTTTGCAAACAAAGTCGGAATTCGACAAAACTAATTTTGTTGGATCCGCAATGTCAAATTATTGCTAGGTGTCAAGTTTCGTGATTTTTAGAGTCACTGTGTGGCCGTACCAATTTTTAGAGTGAAAAACAGTCAGTATTTCGATGGTTAAAAATACGCTGTGTGAGCAAACGGAGTCGGAATTCGACGAAACCAGTTTCATTGGGACCGTAATGTCGAACTGTAGCTGCAAGTCTATTTCCTTGATTTATGGGTATCGTGTGTGATCACACGAATTTTAGAAAGAAAAAATCGAATATTTAAAATAAAATATCTCAACAAAATATCTAACTCATACCCCTATAAATACCCTCTCCGTACCCTTATGACCTAATTAGTCTTCCCACTTCTGGAAAACATTTCATCGGCCGCCACCAAGAAATAAAAACGCAAGGCAAACTCTTCTTCTAAAATCAAAAGAAAACCAAAGGAAAATCTATAAATCGGAATACTTATATATTCATACTCCTGCTGATCTACTCTTCAATTTCATGTATGTATCTCGTTGTTCGAAACACCTTCAGTACGTTGTCTAGCAAAAACCGTGAACCTAGGGTTGAACTTTTCTGGAGTTTGGTGTAGCGATTCTTGAATCCAAGTGTATATTCGAACTTGTGGTAGGAAGTAGTTTCAGGTGTGAATTTTTGGTGGAGTACAATAGCATTTTGTGTCATGCAATGTACGGTATGTCAGCGTGGAGACCAACGACGCATGTTTTAAGGGGGTATCGAGTTCCTCCTTTTTGTGGTGTTGTTTAAGAGGGTCAGACGAGGAGCATTTTGGTAATATTAGTTTTTGGATTCGATGTTGAAATGGTGGGGGTAAGGAGGTATGATGGTGCGGCAAATAGCCATGATTTGGGGAGCACGGGTTCTATTCAGCATTTGGGAAGAAGGGTTTTTGCGGTTTGGGCTTTAAGGGTGTGAGTGGGCCTTAGTTTAGATGGTGAGGCGTTTTGATGATAAGTTAAGCCCTTTTCTTTTATTTAAATTTGTATATGTTAAATTTTGAGTTGATAACGGGTGTTTGGATCATGAAACAATGAAGGAATTGTCGGGTTGGAGTTCAGAAGGAGGAAGGAGAAGGAGGAGTGCGATTGGGTTGAGATTGGGCCGGCTAATGAAAGTCGAAACAAGATCCGACAGGACCGTATGGACGAGATCTTTAGAATGAAGCTGACTGGAAGTGGATTAGGGTTCGTTACGATTTATGGTGAAATAAATTGTCCGTCGAAACCAAATAACGCAAACCGTTATTTAACGGCTAACGCGCAAATGTGAGTAAATCTCACCAACTCTGAACATTTTATAATTTCATGTTGTATTTTTAGAACTGTTAGAAATTGTCTGTTTGGTTGTGTGTTGACAGTTTGATTGAACTGCTAGTCAGTAAATGAAAATATTATATATATATATTAATATATATAATATATAAACAGTTAGATAGTTATATATTGATTCTTTTTATCATAATAATTCATATTGAACTGAGAGTGATGACAATCATGTTGTGTAACATCTGTGGATGCAGGGAAACAGGTTGGAGGAATCCGACTGGATTCCTCAACATTTATTTTATTGTTTTTCATATATTTTAATATATGATGTGAATTATAACCTGTTGTTTATTGTGTGTGTATGGACGAGATTAGACATCGTAATTTGATATGTTAAAATACCATAACATGCCGGTATGTTGATAGGGGAATTTTCAAAGTGATATTGAAAACATAATATTTATAAATTGGAATATTTATAAATAAGAGATATTTATAAATTTAAATATTTATAAATAAGGATTATTTATAAATTGGGATATTTATAAATAGGAGATATTTTAAAAAGGAAAATAAATTCAAAACATTTCTTTTTGAATGGAAAGGCCTGTGTGGCGAGTTTGGGGATTTTCCCGATGCTCCCGATACAAAGGAGGTTATGGCGAATTTTCCCGAGAATTTAAGGAGTTAGAATATTTTTAGGAATAAATTTGAAATGGGAATATTTGCAAACCATTTGCAAATAGAATAAAATAGAGAAAAGAAATATTTGTAAACCATTTACAAATAGAATTGAAAGGGGAATATTTAGAAAATAAATAGAGTTAATAAAAAGGAAATTGGTTTATAAAGGAAACCGTTATAAAAAAAGGTAAACGTTATTAAAAGAACATTTATAAAGTGAAGAACCGTTACTAATAGTAAATCTCTAGAAATGAATAAACGTGTTAAAAAGGGGATCTTTTTAAAATGGATAAACGTTATAAAAAGGAGAAATCGAATATGGTGTTCGAAGTTAGTAGTCGAATATGGTATTCGAAGTTAGTTAATCGAATATAGACATTCGAAAGGAGTTAATCGAATATGGTATTCGAAGTTAGTTAATTGAATATGGTATAGGAAGTTAGTTAATCGAATATGGTATTCGAAAGGAGAAATCGAATATGGTATTCGAAGTTAGTTAATCGAATATAGACATTCGAAAGGAGTTAATCGAATATGATATTCGAAGTTAGTTAATCGAATATGGTATTCGAAAGTTAGTTAATCGAATATGCTATTCGAAAGTGGTTAGTCGAGTCGAGTTAGTCAAATAGAGTTAACCAGTTAGAGTAATCTGTAACGACCCGGGAAAAAGACGACCTTGATTATCCGATATACAACACATATCGAACATCAAGGGTCGACAATTACCAAATAGTTAATGAAAGAATTTAGAGGGTGAGGATAGATAAGATAGAAAATTAGAATAGAAGAAGAAAAAGAAGAACACAACATCAGAGTAACACGAATCTCACAGCGGAACGAATAAAATATAATATATCACATAACTTGAAATCAAAAGCTGTATATGCAAACAATACCATTATCAGAGTACAACCCTTGCATCACAGCGGAAATAAACAATAGCTATATAAGTCCTGAAGCCTCCTGCTCCAAGCTCTCCAAGTCTATCTGTAAAATCCTGACTACTTGACTGCCCGTACAAATTTGGGCACCCAAGAGTTTAGGGAAAACAAAACAAAATAAAACTCTGGGTCAGTCATGGGACTGGTGTGAGTAAACTCCAATCATTTGGTTTTAACTTTTCAAAATCCTTTTCAAAAGAAAAGATAATCGTAAGACCAATCCACTCATAAATACGGATGGCTTTTACCTTACGATAACCCAAAACACTTTGGAAATCATATATTATCTGATATTATAATAATGTCTAATCACAAGTAATTAAAATCTGGTAGAACGCTTGCATCTCACACTCTACATATATAATATACAATCAAACTCGCAGGCACTTATTGGAGATTGGATTCCAACTTGACAAGGTATGGGACCACCTTCCGAACGTGTATCTCTAGAGGCAAATACACTGGGTTCAACAAGAACATCTTGCAACCCGGCCCACACAAGACCGACCACTCATTTCGCTTGAGTGTATCGATTGTATATCACCAACGATTGGGATCAGCAACCGTCTCCCGATAAGGGACAACATCGATAGATTTAAGAACAAAAGGAATTTCTCTAGATAGGTGATCATACATCCTAATGGGTGCGACCCACATAGCCATGCTGCCTGCCCGATTTTTGTCATTTCCCGGTGGATGAGGCTTGAGGTCATAACGTATCTTTTGACAGATCCCACCTCCATTACTTTGAATGCCACATCGTCATACCCGCCAAATCACAAATTGATTTCACCAAAAATACCACGGGTATACAGCTAAGAGAAACGAATTCCTCCACCACCAAACGTAAGTACGTTTGAAGAGATCAACTTACGCGATCTTTTGAATATACTCTGTCAGACATTCTTCCATATACGTTTGTCCTGGGACTGGACAAACCGAAGGCACTATTCTGTAAACAGGATAGCCCTTGCACTTTACTCCGTCTTCAATATATTCAGCATACTTTATTCGCAACGCTTATGCCAATACGGAGTGGTTCTGTGGATAATAATCCAACCGGTCTCTCCATATTAACAGCGTAAAATGGTCAAAAACTTTGATAGTCGGTGATTTAACTATCAAATGAAAATATGTCTGTGTGCAAACAACGATATTATTTCCAAATGGAAATTCTATCGAACAATCATCATTTCATTCATTCGTCCATTTCCCTATTCCTGTTGTTTAATGTTTCTTATTCACTATATTTAGAAAATATATATCATTATCATTGGAAAACATTTCCATCTCTTGTTTCTAAATTCAGAAAACAATTCTGCTTCTCATTTGGAAAACATTTCCAAATCTCTTTCATTTGATTAAACAGATGTTTGAATAAACATCACTATGCCAAATCTCCTTCATTTGGTTTCCACTTAACCACTTTTCACCATCGAATCTTAACTATTTCTTAGTTAAAAACGAAGTCAATCAAGTTGGGGTATAATTACCTCTCAGACCTTAACTGAACGACATTTCTAACTTTGAAATAGACAAAGTTCATCTCTTTAAAACATTAACACTTCATTACGACATTTTCAGATTCTACTTACGAGTCCGCTTCTCGTACAATAAGCACTTGATTATAACAGTAGTGTTATAATTCCCTGCATCCGAAATATAATAACTTTATATGGCTTTTATTTTCTAACTCGAATAAATAAACGAATATATAATTTATTAACTCCTATTCAGTTAACACTAATCTATAACCCTTATTCTATTAACTCTTACTGGATTAACTCTTATTCGGATAACTCGGTTTTGATTAACTCCTCTTGATTTAACTCAATCTGACCAACTTACTTGATCAACTCAACTTGACTAACTTAACTTAATTAACTCGACTTATTTAACTCAACTTGACAAACTCGACTTAATTACTTTTGTTAATTAACTAATATTTGATTTAACACCATTCGCTCGACTCTAGATCGCAGCGATCACAATGGTTACGCCTGATTCCCTCAGGAAACATCCGACCACCTTAGGCTATCTGCAGCCCTGCGAATTTCGCTAGCAGTCGTTCTAAATGGCAATTCATTTGGATTAACACATATTCGAATAACTTATATTCGATTTACTCTATTCGATTAACTTAACTCAAATAACTAATATTCGATAAACTCTTTCTCGAATAACTCTTATTTGATTACTATATTTGAATAACTCTAGTTTGATTTGACTCAAATCGATTAACTTTAACTGTTTAACTCTAATCGATTAAATCTAACTGTTTAACTCTAACTGGTTTATTCTAACTGATTTACTCTAACCTTCTAACTGATTAACTATAACTGTTTAACTCTAACTGTTTACCTTAATAGTTTAACTCCAACTGGTTAACTATAACTGTTTAATTCTAACAGATTAACTCTATCAATTTATTCTATTGGATTAACTCCTTTTTCGAATAAGCTGATATCCGATAACTTTACCTTGAATAACTCTTGTTCGATAAATTCTCTTTCGAATGACTCTATTTGGTTACTTTACTCAAGTAACCCATATTCGATAACTCCTTTTGATCAACTCTACGTCCTTTTTCAGTTTCAAATATCGATGTTGAAATCGATTCTCATTGCGCTATATAAGTCCTGACTTATATATGTCCTATTTATCCACTGATAAATATTTACTTAATTTATAAATATCATTTATAAATTAATATGCTCCATCCACCTGTTCACTTCTTTATATATATAAGTTCAGACTTATATATATATATATATATTTATCAAAAGATAAATGATCCCTTTATAATCTATTTGATTTTAAACAAATATTTCCTTTGTAATCTATTTGTTTTCCAAACAAACATTTCCTTTTTATTCTATTTGCAAATAGTTTGCAAATATCTCCTTTTCACATTTTACTTTGATTTTATACTAATTCCATTTCTAAATATCTCTTGTTTATTTAACAATATAAATAATCCCTTTTAATTCTATTTATTTCATAAGTAAATATCTCCTTTTCAGTTCTAATTATACATGTTTCCTTTTTAATTCTTGTTTCTGCAAATATTTTCTTTTACATTTGTTTCCACAAATATTTTCCTTTCCTAAATTTCTTGGACTTCTATAATTATTTTCTTTATGAAACTCTTTCCTTTCCATATATAAAATCCATAGATTTTATATAAATAATTTATTTTCAAAATATACTTTGAAAATCTCCTTTTCACTTCCTGGTATCACTTATGGTATAAAAATACCAAATCAAAAAGTTCGATCATCATCCAAACACACAGGGTCAACAATAGATGATATAACACATCATATATCATCATATATGAAAAACGGTAAAATAAATGTTGAGGAATCCAGTTGGATCCCTCCGACCTGTTTCCCTGCATCCACAGATGTTACACAATATAATTCACATCAATTTCATTTCAATATGAGGTATTCTGATAAACAAAATCAACATCGGTTAACAATATATATAACTATATCGGTATTTTCAATCAATTGACTAGCAGTTCAACCAAACAATCAACACTCAGCAATTCAACCAATAATTATCAGTTCTAAAAATACTTTATAAAAATATAAAGTGTTCAGAGTTAGTGAGATTTACTCACCTTGGACGGTTTATCGTTGAATAACGATAATCGGTCATTGATTTGGTTCAAACGTTAAATTTCACCATAAATCCAAACGAGCTCCAATCCACTTGCGGTCAGTTCCATTGCGTAGTGCTCGTCCATACGATCCCAACGGATCCTGTTTCGTTAAATTTCGTTAATGTATGCAAAAGTTATGCTATTTACAATATTTACCTAATTTAAATGAATATATATTTAATTAAATTAATTAAATTATTTTTATCTTAATTAATTTCTAATTGCTTTATTAGCCAAATTACCTTCCCTGCCCTTCTAAAAAATCATACTTTCCCATCTCTAGCCATATCCAATTTTTTTTAAAATTGAAAAAACCATTTTAATATTAATTAAATTTAATTTTCAAATAAAATATCTAAAAATATTCATTTAATTATAACTTAAAATTTTTAACCCGGATCAAAAATCTGCTTCCACTCATTTTAAAGTATTTTCCGATAAGAATCCAACGGTCCTTGTTTCGTGGAAATCCGACTTGTTTTGAAAAAGTTATAAGCTTTTAAAGTTTATGGTTAAAAATTACGAAAATGCCACGGGTCTGTTTTAAATTCAAATTAAATTCAAATTAAATTTTTAATTTAAATTTAAATTAATCATCCCATCCGTCGGATCAGTTAGGGATAGCCAGGGAGAGCAGGAAACTATATTTTCCAAACTCAAGCCTTAGACACTATCCTCTCTGTCACCCTTAGAACGTTCTGATATTTATTTTTACAAATTCTATTTTAATTATAATATATATATATATATATATATATATATATTGCACAAATAAATAAATAAATATTATTTAAAAACTTACCCCGCGAAGCCCAAGCCTCTGCCTAAGAGTCCCTAGCTCCCCGTCTTGCCCTCCTTTCTCCCTTCCTTCCCTTTTCCCTATTTCCTAATATTTTATTATTATTTCTGCCATTGCCAAAGCTTGAAAAAAGAGGAGGAGGAGTGAGTTTAAAATGAAGGGCGGGGGGCTATTTATAGCCGAAGGAGTCACATGTATTGCTGAGGCGCGAATCCAACGGTCGAAAATGGATGGCTAGGATTAATCCTTAAATTTATTAAATTATAAATAAATTTAATAATATATGAATAGTAAAGTGTGTTTTCTCAACCATATTCGGACGTTAATTTGACTTACTTATTGATACCTTATCCAAAATCTTTTTCAACCATGTTGTTCAATTTTTCTTGCTCTTCAATAATATATAAAAATATTTAAATTTTGAATTCGTTTGAACTTTCAAATAATTTAAATTCAAATTCAAAATAGTGTTTTGTGTTAGTTTCAACACCTTCCGGTCTCATGTTGGAGTATCAAACGATAACGGTTTTCAGAAATTCTTCCACCATCTTGTCCGGTTTTTAACGTACTTCAATCCTATGTATTCAAATCAAAAATCGGAGTTTGTTTAGATTTTCAAATAATTTATTTAAATTTTGTTTCCTTAATAACTTTCTCTATCCGTTATAGGATTTTCCCAGATTTCATATATAGCTAATATCCTATGTTTAGAATTTTCCTGGATAGGTCTCAGGTTCCAGTTTTGCCGTTAGCATTAGCAAATTCCAATTACCGTCAAAATTTAGTTCAAATTTTGGCCTTTTATTTTTTTCTTTTCCACATACGGATGCCATTTCTGACGTAACTTGGTTGGTTACCTAATTTCATCATTTCAGATTTAATGAAACTGATTTCATCGAAATCCGAGTTCGTTAGCTACTACTTCCTTTGTAAACGTACTATTTTTAATTAAAAATTTATCCTTTTACACTGCCAGTTCACATTATATTGCAGATCCACTAAATTTCTACCATTTCGGAATAACATAAAATATTCAAAATTATTGAAATTAAACCATTTAAACTTCCAAAACAATAAAAAAACATTTTTAAATAATAACTAAATGGTCAAAAAATCTGGGCCGTTACATAATCAGTTAGAGTTAACCAGTTAGAGTTAATCAGTTGGAGTTAACCAGTTGGAGTTAATTATTTAGAGTTAATCGATTAGAGTTAAAACGAACTAGAGTAAATCAAGTGTAGTTATTTGAGATAGAGTTAATCAAACAAAGTTATTCAGGATAAGTTGCCATCTCGTACGACTGCTAGCGTAATTCGCAGGGCTGTAAATAGCCTACGGCGGTCGGATGTTTCCTTAGGGAATCAGGCATAACCATTGTGATCACTGCGATCTAGAGTCAAGCGAATGGAAGTAAATCGAATATTAGTTATTCGATAGGAGTTAATCCAGTTGAGTTAAGTAGGGTTAAATAATTCAAGTTAACCAGTTGAGTTAGGTTTGTCAAGTAAACCAGTAGGGTTAAGTAAGTAGGGTTAATCGAGTGGAGTTATCGAATATCACTTAGTCAAAGTAGATTTATCGAATATAGTGTACTCGAAAAGAAGAGTAATCGAATATAGTTTATTCGAATAGAGTTAAAGGAGTTATCGATGTTAGTTTCATCGATAGGAGTTATCGATGTTAGTTTCATCGAAAGGAGTTATCGATGTAAGTTTCATCGAAGGGAGTTATCAATTATAGTTTAATCGAAGTGAGATTTTCAAATATGAGATATTTGAAAAGGAAGAGTTATCGAATATTAGTTATTCGAAGAGAGATTATCGAATATCGTTTATTCGAGAAGGAGTAATCAAATATAGTATATTCGAAAGGAAGGAGTTAATCGAATATAGGTTATTTGAAGAAGAGTTAATCAAATAGAGATTTTTCAAAGAGAGCTAATCGACAAATTCGATTATATCGAATTCGGGAAAGTACTTATACTTTCCAGTGTTTAAATAGAGATTTATTTATTTATAAATAAATAAGTGTTAGGTTAATTATTCAAAAATAAAAATAGAAGTTATAATTAAAGTTAGATAATTCGAAAGGAGGGATTATAACGTTACCGTTATAAGCAATGTTTTAAATATAGAAGTGGATTAGTAAAATTGGATCCGAGAAAGGCGTAAAGAAGTTGTTAAAGATTAAAAGATAAACTTTGACCATTTCGAAGTTATAACGTTGTTCAGTTAAGGTCTGAGAGGTAATTATACCCCAACTTGAGTGACTTCCTTCTTAACTAAGAAATGGTAAGGTTTGATCGTAAAGAAGTTTTGGAAATGTTTTCCAAACGAGAATCAGAAATGTTTTCTGATAAAAGAAAAATAAGAATTTAGAATATAGGGAAACAGGAGATAAGTAAATAAATGAACTGAAGAGATTTATATTAAATGATGTTTGTTCGATATTATTTCCATTTGGAAATAATATCGTTGTTTGCACACTTGTTTTTCTTTGATAGTTAACTCATCGACTATCGAAGTTTTGACCATTTTAACGTTGTTATTATGGAGAGATCGGTTGGATTATTATCCATAGAACCACTCTGTATTGGCATAAGCGTCGCGAATCATATATGCCAAAGATAATTGAAGACGGAGTAAAATGCAAGGGCTGTTGTATAAGACTTAGATAACAGTGACTAAGATGGATATACGGAATAGTGCCTTCGGTTTGTCCAGTCCCAGGATAACTTGTATGGACGAAGGTCTGACAGAGTATATCCAATGGATCGCGTAAGTTGATCTGTTCAAACGTATTCACGTTTGGTGGCGGAGCAATTCGTTTCTCTTAGCTGTATACCCGTGTTATTTTTGAATAAGTCAATTTGTGATTTGGCGGGTATGACGATGTGACGTTCTAAGTGAATGAGGATGACTTGTGTTGATGGATGTCTGACAGAGTATTTCCAGAAAGGTCACGTACATTGATTTCTTCAACCGTACCAAGAGTGGAAGCGGAGAAGGAAACTTCTTTTAGCTGACACGTAATGTACTGTTGTAAACGTCAATTAGTGATTTCGATGGATTTGACAATGTAGCATTCGAAGTGAATTTGATGTAATGATAAAGCGTAGCTTCTAGCCTCATCAACCAGTAAATGACAGAAATCAGGCAGGCAGCATGGCTAAGTCGGTCACACCGAAGTAGGGTGTATAATCACCTATCTAGAGAATATTCATTTGTTTCTTAAATCTATCAATGCTGTCCCATATATATACACAGGAACGGTTGCTGATCCCAACCGTTGGTGATGTACATTCGATACACTCAAGCGAAATGAGTGGTCGGTCATGTGTGGCTGAGTTACAAGATGTTCTTGTTGAACTCCAGTGTATCGTTCCTTGAGTACACTGATCGGAAGGTAGTTCCATACCTTGTCATAATTGGAAATCCATTATCCAATATGTGCTTGCGATTTTGATTGTATACTATATATGTAGAACGTGAGATGAAAGCGTTTCTGCTAGTTGATATCTAT
Source organism: Allium sativum (assembly GCA_030737875.1). Classification (NCBI taxonomy): domain Eukaryota; kingdom Viridiplantae; phylum Streptophyta; class Magnoliopsida; order Asparagales; family Amaryllidaceae; genus Allium; species Allium sativum. The sequence goes on from CM060916.1 coordinate 42,941,014, forward strand.
TTGTACATAGACATTATTATAATATCAAAAGGTTTTTGATATAAAGATATTTTGGATTCTCATAAGGGAAAAACTCGTTCCGTTCTGCGTCGTGGTCTTATGAGATACCGTTTACTTATTCATATACCTGTTTAAACTGTTTTACTCATACCAGTCCCATGACTGACCCGGAGTTTACTTTGTTGTTTTTCCCTAAACTCTTGGGTGCCTAATTTTGTACGGGCATTCAAGTAGTCAGGAATTTATAGATATACTGGAAGAGCGTGGAGCAGGAGGTTTCAAGATCATATAGCTATAGTTATTTCCGCTGTGTTGTAAGTGTTGTACTCTGATAAGGGCTATTGTATACATAACTGTTATATTTCAAAGTTATGTTATCTATTATATGTTATTCGTTCCGCTGTGAGGTTCGTGTTACTCTGATGTTGTTTTCTTTTTCTTCTTCTTCTTCTATTCTAAGTTTCTATCTTATCTATTCTCACCTTCTAATTTCTTTCATTAATTACTGGGATTTTTCAACGTTTTGGTTATCGACATCGAGCTTATGTCGATAACCAAAGTCGCTCAAAATCCGGGTCGTTACAAGAACGTTGGGCTGCCTATTGATAGTATGGTGTGAAACCTCTCACTAGAAGTACGCCTAAGTCTACCATCTTATAGTTGTTGGGATCATCTCATTCAGGTTATATTAGTATCGGTGTAGAGTAATCATTAGAGAAGCATATACACTCTATCATATTCACCTTATCAAACCTGCCTTTTTGGATATTTTCTTTCTCACCCACTTTATATGCCTGTCATCATACTTTTACTTGTTTACTTGCTAAAAGTAATTGAACTCGCCAGACTTTATGTCTGACTCTTTTTGTTTCCTCTTCTTTCTTTCGTTTCCCCCCAGGTTCTCATGGTGGGAATACACAAGCTTGACCAGGATTCTGCTATCATTTTGCTGGAGCTGCATAGATGTATTGCTCAAGATCCTATCTTTGCTACTGTGGCGCTATTTTTATTCGGGGATTATGCTTCTTTTATTTTGTACTCTGATGTTTTAAGTGCAAGACAAAAGTTTTGATGATGTACTGGGTTTATGTATTTTCAAACATGTGATGTTTTGAACCACGATGTCTTATGGTCAATAAAGTTCTTTTTTTTATTCCGTTGGTATTTTATATCTGTCTTGTAATGTTTCTGCTTCTGTTTACCTATAATGCTTTACGAAACCTAGAGCATTCTCTTAATGAGTGACATTAATGGACGTGGGGTGTCACAACTTTTGAATCACTTCTCATTATGATTGTTTTTTTACAACACACATGAATTATTTCATATTGTTCATTTCTCGTTTTTCTCTCTTTCTAAGATCTAAATTGCACTTGAATTGGCAAAGGAATTGGAGAGACCTCTTCTTTTATGATGGTGGATGTATGAATCTTCAATCACTTTAGCAATCGAATGATCTTCATGGATTACACAGCGATTTAGTGTTAGATCTAGGCTTTAGAGAGGTTTGGCGAAAATTAGAGATCATCTGAATTGAGTTAGAGTGATTTTCCATGGCATGTGAAAGAGATTAGAGGAGCTTTGATTCAATTTGAGAGAACTCTAATGTTGATTGGAATAGATTTGATCCATTTGATGTTGTAGAGAAGTTATTTGATTCTTGGAAGCCATTAATGAAGTTAGAAGTGAGCTTCAAATTTGGAGACACTTCGTGGTAGGAATGAAATTCAGTCCCCTTTCAAGGGTATGGTATAGGGTACTTGTAGGTATGTTTTAGGAATAGAGGAACACTTTTGAATAAAGGTGTACATCTGGACATCAAACTTTACAGCTGTAATCAACCATTCAGGCGTTTCCATATGCCTTGAACATAAAATGAGCAGCATGAGTCTTGCGGCTTGGTTCTGTGTCGTTATGACCGCACATTATACTCAACGGCATGACTAATATCATCTATATGTTCAACCATATTTTATTCATCCATGCCACGCAATGCTCTTTAGTTGGCCCATTCTCTTTACAGCTGGCATCCGCTTGTAACTTGCACCTTTGTTCTTTTTACATGCAATTTTAAACGTCCCAAACTGATCCATGTGTTCCTCATTTGTACAAATGTTGACGACATGATTTAGCAGCTTCACAAATGACTTTGTTTTGTTCTGATGACATGGTTCAAATCCGTATCGCGAGCTGGATGTTCCTTTTTTTTATATTTATACAATATGATGAAATTACATGTCTGCTGCTTGGATGCTCCACATGGTGAGAGACCCATGTCTCCATTTCTTTGTTCAGCACGATTTGTTTCATGCATTCCTACTGACGTGCTATGTCTTTTGTAGTATATACCAACCCACATAGCTTTACTAATTTTTGTATTATTAATTCATGACCGTGACATGAATTAATATTGACATGATGAATGATCTGACATATGCTTATGACTTGAATGCCATTGTGTTTGTATGTATTTCGTGTCGTAGCTGATTTTGACGACATATGGTTTGTACAATAGCGATATGCGGCATGATTAAAGACAACTGTGTATAGCTCACGATCCCCACTTTACAACTATCAAGAAACGACGTGCTTTAAGTTCTCTCATGCGACTTAGTGGCCTTCCATGGTCTTAACTAAGCAGTACGACATGTTTATGTCGTTAACTCGATAGGTGGTGAACCAACATGTGTTGCAACATGAATGCCTTCAACGGCTTGCGGCTTGATGCGTATGACTTTAGTTTGTTGCGGCTCATTGTTTCTGTTTAACTACGGTATAACTCATGTAGTCGTGAACGACTTAAATGAAGCAGACGATATAAATTGGGCAGATGACTTGCTAAGCCTAAACTACTCGGTTAATGTTGTTTGGTATGTTATGAATTACTGAATGTTATGCTTTCAATATATCCCACTATCCTTTTGCCTTCGCGATATAAGTCATGTCGTACCATCGAGTTAGTCTGAGCGGATTATCTTGTCCGACATGGATTCGGGTCATGTTAGCAACTTGGTTGCATGCCGTATTGACGATTCAATAACAGGAACAGTTCACTTCTTAAACCATAATTAACCCATAGTCCTTTGATTTTAATTATTTGAACCACATTGAACTAACGGGGTTAGCAGTATTTACATTAAACGTTTATATCACGAACGTCCACATATTAACTCCGACTGACCCAAAATTTGAAGTCTTACTATAATTTACTATTATGGATCCGATAAAATAGGTTTCGTTGAAATCCAAGATCATTTGCCAAATGACATTTTTTCCATATTCAATTTAATCGATAAAATATAATTCAAACTCAAAATAAATAATTTTTTTGAAAAACAAATTATAATTATCGTATATATCCAAATAAAACTTCATATAATTTCAAAATAAACATACTTGGGTTTATAACTCGATACTTCCATTTCAAGTTAAACTGATGTTCAATTAATAATAAAAATCTTTTTATTTTATTAAATAAAACGTTATGGTTTGTAAACGATTCCATAGCAACTTTTTGGATATTTTATCTGGACTTAACTTAAGTCTACACTATGAAATCTTAGTTTATCACTTTCATTAGAAAACTCTTATTCAATAGATTTGAAGGTTTCCTGATTCAACGAATTCTAACTTATATTGGATCCGATACATTCATTTAAAGTCAAAACGTAATATTACGAACTACCGCACCGTTGCGTGCTCGTTTTTAATCAAATTATAAATTTTATGTTCAAACCTTAAATTAAATAAATTTTGAGTCATTAATTGTTAAAATAAACCATTTTAAATATTCAATATTCATTAAATACTTGTTAATAAAATCTAGGTCATTGCAATCTCCCCGACTTAAAAAGATTTCGTCATTGAAATCGAAAACAGAACTGAAGGGCGTTTATTGACCAACAGAGCCTCTATTCAAACTGACTTAAGCTCTCCATCTTTCTAGTTTCTTAAAACTTCCCAATTCTCAAAATTTGGCTAACGCCTTAAATTTTTGAAAAATTTAGCCATTTCCTCCATTGTACGGACCTATTGCTACAACTCGCTTGTCTAGACCCTCATCCATCAAAAGAAAATCCAAAAGCCAAGCGGCTTGACAATCAGTTTATAAAATCATCAAGCCTAATCAATATAGTAAATATTTACCTTTGTGTCGGACATTCAATTTTATTATTCTTCTTAGCTTCCATTTAATAATCTGTTTAATATATATATGTCCAATTCCAACTAATTTTCAATTCAACATTAACATTAAATTTGACTCATCTCAACTTATTTTCCATTCTTATATTGGTTTTATCATTCCTATTTTTATTCAACTTCTCTTAAGTTAATTTTTAATTTTTTTGATTTACCTTTATCCTTTCAATCTATTTAACTTGTACTGGTTATATTTAAAAATCATATCATCTTAATGGGTCTAAGCATATCTTGATGTTTCAATTGGAAACATATAGTTATCTCACTTTAGAAACTCGAAAATAAACACCAGTGATGTCATGACCATCTCCGAATCATCCCCAAGCGACTAGACTGTGATTCTATACGTTTCTAGTATATTTAAGACTTCGTATATACGTTTGCAAGGCATATATCCAAAATCTTCTTATACTCTCAAGAGTCCAACCTCAACATCAAATAAAATACTCAAACTCTTATTATAAGATAATAAGGTAGGTTATCCATATATAATTTCTCAAAATCCAATTCATTTTCTATATATACGCGAATTAGTAATCTTCTATATATAATACTCTTAAACTCATTGTAAGGATTACTAATCCTATCTCTAATGAGTCACACTTATAGGATATTACTAATCCTATCTGTGATGAGTCTTTTCCTTATGTTAAAATGATTCGTACCCCAAAGCTTTGTATAAACAAAAGCTCTAATACCAATTATGATGACCTGCCTTTTTACCTGGTTCAAACCAATCATTAAACCGACTTAAACTGATCAACAAGACATATCGCTTGGGTCGCAACTAATAAGAACTAAACGAAACAACTTTTCATTGACATTACCACGACTTTTACATCAGAATACAATAACAAATACAACGCACAACAGAAATAACTATATCAGAGTATAACATGTACACAACGGAAAATACAAACTCTCAGCGGAAGAAATAAAATGCTCTAGACAGTGCTCTAACTTCAATACAACACCTGATCCATAAAATATTTGCAAACCAAAACTACTAGGCTATCTGTATGGAAAATAAGGGCATCCATAGTTTAGGTGGAACAATTATAAACTCCGAATCAGTCATGGGACAATTGTAAGAAGTAAAAAAGTTATTAACCTTTATTTTAAAGTTAGGTAACTCATAGGACCATGTCGTATAACATGGAACGAGTTTTCTCGACACGAATACCCATCATAAAACAACTGCAATGCTTTTTGAAAATGAAACTACCATGAGACTCGCATCCCATCACATAATGCAACACACACCAGAGGAGTGAGTTTTGCCTTATGAAAATCAAATAGCTTGGTACGTGAAAGTCTTTTTTATTATTACTAGGGCATGGTGTGGAAATCACATTCAAAAGTAAATGTATAAATCTTAGAAGAGGTAGATGCCTATGTATTATGTCTACATGTATAAAGTAGAATTAAAACCATAAAAGGTTTGTATAGGAAGTTGGGTTCCATCAGTTAACCAAGACAAGGATCTTCCTTAACCGTTCGGAACACCTTTAGTGGGGTGTCCCAAGATCAACTCAACAAACGATCCTTTAGTAACTCCTATAGTTATATCTCTTACACCCAGAGATACACAATGGTTACATATGGTCCCCTCAGGAAACTTCCGTACATGTAAACCTTCTAAGCTTTGCGGATTTCTTTATCGACCCTAGATCACTGCAGACACAATTGTTAAGCCTGATTCCCCAAGGAAGCATCCATTTTCATAGGCCTTCTCAACCGTGCGAATTACGCTATGTAGTCAAGTTCAAACTACTCTAGAAGGAAACATATGTCCTTATCACAATTGTCCATCATCCTGTTTCGTCAATTCATGGTTTATGAAGATCTAAAGTCATGTTCAAACACAAAGCTACACTATCTATGCCATGCTTTGATCATCATCCACAAAGCTTTGCTTTTCAACAAAAATCTTTGATTGACTCAATGCTTAGCATGCCACATTGTCAACTCACAACATATAATCACTATCTATTAACATATACCCCTCTAAGTACATAAGTCTTAGAGGAGGGTGTTTAGCTAAGAGAATAAATTTTCTACCACCAACTGATATAAAATCAATAGAAACCAATTGGTCATGTTGTAAGACACAACATCAGACACACATCCATTTACAATTTAGCTCTGGGTTGTGAACGAAACCGAGGGCACCTTATTCCTCGTCTAATAAAGGAGAGAGGCTTTTGTACATCCGGACAATCTCAAAGTACGCCTGGACGACTGCCACTTATAACCTCGTCTTGTGTTGGACACCCCAATCAGCAATAATCTAAACGATGTGAAGTTCCCCGGTCTTTAAACATCGTCTTCAACATCTTCAATACTTATCCTATGGTTATTCAGAATGGGTCAAAACCCAGACTTTCCGAATGGCTAGCATATCTTTACAAACCATAATTGTTATACAAAATATCATGAGTCTCATTCCATTTTGGAATATTCATTTACTCAAATCATTCTTTACATTGGGAATTACTCCCTTAAATTTTATCAAAGATTTATATTCATTAAACTCTTGTTTAAATCTTTCCTTAATCTCAACTCTCGCCCAAAATGTACTTATGATTTCTTTGTCTTATCGCTTATGTGAAAACATGTTTATCTTCTTTTAAGCGATCATTAAAGTTGTTTTCATTATCGTTGTTAGGGAAAACTCTTTCATTCAAATCTTTGTATTCAAATTAAATAAAGATTTCATTTCAACTAATCTTGAGAATCATTTTCTCCTTATACTAGGTTAAAGAACATTGAATGTAATGTCCCATAAATTCCGACAACTGAATACGGAATTAACTAAAGAATTTATTATTTATAATCAATTTTATATTGATATTTGAGTTAATAATCGAATATCTAGTCTTGGGTGTAAATTGAATTCAATATTTAATTTATTATGGTTGGTTTAGAATCAAATATTTACTGTTGAATATTTGGATTGAATTTGGTTGGATATTCGAATTGAATTTGAAATTCGATTGAAAATACAAGTTGAAGTTGAAAATAAAACGTAACTACTTGAGAATTTTATATCATAGAAATGTAGAGATACGTCATATTTCGTTGAAATTGGAGGTTGTGTTGATGGTACAAATATTTAGCGTTCAAGGATAATTTACTTTATAGTTAAATATTAATTTAACATATATATAAAATGCACGATTAAATATCATATGTATAATTAACTGTCGGATTCCATTAATAGAATATCGTATGCCTTGATGAAAAAAAACATATAGACATCTTATTAAGTAAAACATGCACCAATAGAAAATTTATTTTACCAAATATTAATAAGAACATTTTCCGACAGGACCTAAAATGCTTTATCATCATATTTCAACCTGAGATATATTTGACCTGAAATACAAACATTTGTAACTGAATACAAAACACATAATTTAAATAAATAATAAAATAGAGTACACTTATAATTATGGGATATCATATATCATGAAATACAAAACCCATCTTAGGTCTGATAAGTATGTATCAGCAAGATTGGGTTATGTTAAATTATGTTAATGGAGTGGAGCATAAACTAAATATATTGTTAATAAGAAAATAGGTGACAACTCCGTATTAGTTAGTACTAGATCGTACAGACCTACCACCGCTACCCTAATCCCTATGAGATTTAACGTGGTTTTATACCTATCCATCTGCTTTTTCGGTAAGCTTCTCTACCCCTTTATGTTCCATCGCATTCTCATTTTTCAGGCAAGTAAAAATCGTCTCTTTCTTCTCCAAATCAAAATACCTCTTTCACATATTCGAACAAATTTATGGCCTCCTTACATTGAAATTAAAATCCTTCCCAAATTTATCGATAGTGGCTTCCCTTGAAATCAGAAGCTCCCCTCCTTCTCGATCAAATCCATAGCCTCCTCAAATCGGAAATCGAATCTGTCGTCAAAGCATCGCATCACCATCAGTGCCGGTGTAAGCTGAAATCTTTAACAACTCACTCCACGATCAAAGCCACCATCTCGTCGTCGCTAAAGCCCCTTCTCCCTCGACTGAGTCTCTAATTGATTTCACTGCTTCGCTATTACCTTTAGGTGAGTACCATCTCACTCACGATTAAGTTTATTTCAAGTTTCAATTTCAACACTACAGGAATATAGTAGTTAAGACTTAAATTTGGCTACTTTGTGGTGATTAAAGTGTCATGTGGTGTGTTTGTTGCTGTCCCTTGCTATCCCTGAGTTATCACTAGCCGATCTGATTTGATTTGATCATTTTGGTCATGTTTTGGACTGCACTTGGTATTTGAAATTCTGTAGCCAGTGATTTTGTGTTGGCCAAGCACAGATCTCGGGTTACAACTTAAAATCGAACATGTATTGCAAAAGCATGTAAACTTCAGTTATGTAAAGTAGTTTTAAAACATAATGTGACTCAACCAATGGAAATCAAACGTGAATTGCTAAATTTATGATTGACTATTCTTAATACTGGTCTATCGCATTAGTATTAAAAAAGGTAGTGAACCGATATAAGCATATTCCATAACTTTGGAAAGCATATTAATTTTTGTAATGGCCTTTTGGAGTTGAGATTAAAAACTTTGAAAATGAACGGCAGTAAAATATAACAGTTGAAACAATGGGAATGTAGCCATTTTGAACTGGCTATTTATGACACGCCAAAGGATCATCAGAAGGCACATTATTCATGACATTGCGAACTATTGGTAAAGGTTTACAATGTCATATTCTGTGAAGCAAAAGGAACTTTTGGGCTTAGTGAACAACAGTTGGCTATGAGATATAATTCTAATGAAATAAAGGAACACTTCTTATTTTTTTTGTAATGATTTCGGACCATGTTGCCGACCTTGTTTACCAAACTCATTCCTGTAGTGTATCATTAATATGGAAAGTTATATACTTACTTGCAAAATTTATCGTGGTATTATACTCTAGCAGAAACTGCATTATGTTTTTGGACCGACATATATTCGTTTGGGTATTATATACGTAGGGCATGGATAGTGATATTTTATTTCTGGTGATATTCATGAGATCAGATCTTTTTGTTTCCTGTAATATAATATACGTATCACCATAATCTGACTACCATGGTAGTCCCACTGCATCACATAAAGAGTGGATGATTTTGAGACTGAAAAAAATCAGTTTAGCCTATGGCGACAATAAATTAGCGTAATATTAAATTAGTATCCAGTTAGCATTATTAGACTAATTCCTTAGCTTTAAATTACACTAAATGGAAAAAGGGTACTGTCATAGGTCCTTCTGTTCAAGTTCTTTTAGATGCTTGAATTTAAGTAATTAAAGTTATCTTAAATTTTAGGTAAAACAAACTTGAATATTTCATATTAAGTCTTGCATTGTTACATGGTTTGCATACATATTATACTTTTAAAACTTGTTGCGATATAATTTGCCAACTAGAAACATGTATATTCTAACATGTGTACCTTATTCTATGACCACGCAAGTTCCATCTTGTTGTAAACTTAATCATTCGTGAGTAATATGCGTGTTGCTGTCATTATTTATATTTTGTGTTGACTGATGAACCTATTTTGGAGCTGATATGCACGCAGTAATATAGTTCTCGCATGCATTTGTTATAACAGTACTACACCAGATCATGGTACCACATTGCTTACTTTTCATTTCCGGTCATAATGTATGCTTGTTGTAGGGTCTTTAAGGGTGTCTTATTATTATCATGCGAACAAGGCCATGTTGCATATATTTATATTGACTACCCACTCATGTATAGAATCTGAATGCATTATTCAAAATCTTTATATACCTACCTTGGTAACACAAGTTGCATTGATTTCAGCTTCAGTGTTACCATGGTCTTCTTGTTATATATCGGCATTAAGTTCTTGCATTAATTTTTCTTTGCTAACCAAGTTGTATACCCTGACTTGATTTCTATAAGTTGGAATTTGGTATATACGTGGTGGCCGATGCACACATGTGTATATAAGTACTATCGTACGTGTATACATATGTCATTGGCATACGTACATGCGTAAATATCTATGTTGCCTGACTCGTTCTATTCCCAGTTGTTATGGTCCTGAAAGTTATATCTGGGCAGTTTTCTCTTGAATTTAATGCATTTGAAGTTAAACAATCTATTTCGGTTTCTGTTGAAATTGTTTTCTTGAACAATGATTTAATCCTGACTCGAGTGTTTTACGTTTTTGCATGGGATGCTCGGGTCATACCCGAGCAGTATAGAGAAAATTTTTGTATTTAAAATTGTAAATATTTCTTTTGCATTTAAAATTGTATATTTCATTCTACTGTATAGAGAAAATTTTTGTATCAAAAATTCTGATATATATATAAAGGTTTATCTCGCTACTCAAATACTGTGTATTTATTTATTTTGTGATTTTTTCCTGTGTTTATTCTGCATTTTAAACTCTGTTAGCTAAATAACAATCCTTCGATTTGAACATTTTAAGTTGGTTAAATCACCTATTTGAAGCAGTCAAAAAGGCATGACGTTACAAGTGGTATCAGAGAGCTTTGCTTTATTCAAAGCCAAGCTTATCGAGTTTAAAATAAATAGGATCGACACTAGAAAAAACGAATTTTGAAAATAAAAATAGTTCAAGATACAGTTTTGAAAGTATAAATAATTTTAAGCTAAATTTTGGAAGGTGGAATATTTTGGAAATATTACATATTTTTGAAAATTAGTATTTTGGAATATTAAGTTAAATTAGTTTATTGTCAATTAATATATTGAAATTGCTTAACGAATATTTGTTTAAATTTTAATAGGAGTTTAATAAGAAATTTACTATTTATTTTAGTTAATGAAGAAGTTAACTACTTCTTTGATGGTTACTGATGGAGTAAATTATTATTTTAATCAATAATAATTTAAGTAATTACTCCTTAAATGAAATACATTTAAGTAAGTAGCCAATTTTGGAATGGAATATGGTCGAGTTTTGAAAAGAGTTTATGAACCCAAGTTTTATAACAAAGTTATAAAAGAGATTTGAGAGAATACGATAGCTTAAAATAAATGTTTACTTAATATTTAAGTAAAAGAAATCGAGATAAAAAAGGTTTATATAAAACCTGAATTTATAAATACAGTTTATAAAAGGGATGTGAAGTTAAAATGTTTATTTTGAATTGGCAATACTTAATAACGGAATTAAGTTAAATATATGGAATTCAAATGAGATTTTCAGAGAGAAAAATGGATTGGTACTAGGGAATTGTAATTGGGTTTGGTAAAAGGAGATGGTAATAGGATTTTGTAATAAAAATTTGGTTTAGGAAACAAATTATTTAAATAAGTTAAAAGTTAAGAAGGTGATGGTTGGTAAGCAATTATTTAATCGACGAATTAAGTAATATTAGTTATATTAAAAAAAGGAGACTTTTGAAAAGATAAGAAGGGTTATCAAACTATAATTTTTAATAAAATAGTTAAATGGGATATGTTTTGATATTAGAATGAATATCGTCCTTGTAACCCACCCGGAATAGTCTTAAATTTTGACCCAGAAAAGGCCCATGGAAACTTAGAGCCATTCTAAATGGGTCGCTAGTTCCCATAAGGATTACATTTGCTTAGATAACAATAAACATATACTTCGAATGGAAATAGCACACAGCGGAAAGAGGAAATATAATATTCAAATAAGATGTACCATTATTTAAAAAATCTCAGAAATAGACAGTCGCGGTTACATTTATTCAATAGGTACATCAAATAGTTCAATCTCATAAGATTCCAAAAGAAGCAAAGCAATAAAAGCTAATAATATCATAATAACTTCATCTTCTCCGTCATCTTTAATCAGGACTTCATCCATGGCTTTACCCCATCCACTGACCTGTTTGGATGTTAGGGGGGGTCAAACATAAAGTTCTGTGTGATTAAAATATAGTATTCCTTAATGTCCATACCCTATATTTTTAGCAGGTTACATATCTCAAGATATGTCTATGCTGCACACAAGATTTCACACAAACATAAGTATCAAACCAATGGGGTGGATATCCAAGTTAGCCACCCATTAGTATTTTTAGGATAAAGACCCAACAAGGTGGCATTCTCGGTCACTTTTGGCCCTATTAAAGGTGGATTCTTACAATCTCTTATGACCCAGAGGGGGACCCCTAGCCCTTAAAGAACTCCATCCTAGTACTTTAGCGTTCTTAGGTCTATTCTCTCATTTGTAATATGAGATGTTGTATTGCGAACGTTACTACTTAACTGATATTACCCGGTAGGACACCTAAGTCACTTAAGACTACCCTTAGACAGTTGGTGAGCATTCAATAGCCATATATTCTTTCAATTACCAATTTGTCCCTAGTTAAGCCCTTACAAGTTTTTAGAGGAAGTGGACATCCATGTGAACTACCCTGCTTCGTTAACTGTTTTATGCCTAACCACTTTTAAAGAAGGAGGACCCAAAGACTTACCTTAATACTAATAAGGATGGTTCTCATGACTTGGGTTCCTCTCCAAGGAATAAACCTTCGGAGGGATCCTAGTCAAACCACTTAAGACTCGAATTAGATAAAGAGGTGTGTCAGCCAATTAAAACCTTCTAAAGGCATGGTAAGAATATTTGTTTTCACACATCAATTTATATATATAGTTATATATACACACACACACTAGACCTCTCACATTAACCCATATACTTGTAGATGCTAGATATGTCGGTCGGTCCCAGGCAGGCTTCTACTACAAGTCGGTTTAACCTCCTGTCTAGTGTACTAATTTTATGAATGGATCGTAAACCTAGACATATCACATTATTTGGGACTACCTGTGGTTGCTGGATATGCCGGTCGGTTCTGGACAGGCTTCTACCACAAATGGAAACTTTCCTCGTGTCTATATGTCATTTATTTATAAATATATTTGAACCATTCTATATATACGCATACACACAAGTAAAAAAATATATATGTATATTTGTTAAGGGGACATTTCAAATTTGAACTTTAATCTAATCGCATTTATTACGCTAATATAACATTAATTACGTTAAAATAAATAATATATTAATAGCACCTAGTTAACGTAACATTCGTATAAACAGGGAAACGTTCTAATCGGGATAGCAATTGTCATTTATCCAAATTAAGACATACAAGTTTAGGCACTCTTTCCATAATTTAATGCTACAATACAACATGATGGCATAATGAACATATGGCGAATAGCAGTAACGGAAAACATATAGATACATAACAATTACAACTTGTATCCTAGGCATGTATAAATTGTTTCAATATTAAATTAAAAGTAGAGTATTTCATATACTCACACACCTATGTTTACAATCTATATTCCGCCCAATTTGCCCTTTTTGTTGTGCTATGCACCCAAAAATGTTTACATTTGACTCATTCCGATTTATGAATGTGTTTATACCCAAATTAGGATCCAAAACCAGTTCAACTATGAAACAAGTTCAAATCCAAACCTTTTTAGACCAAATCAAATGATAATAATGGTGAATTGCATAAAATATAAATAATAATATAATACTCGTGTTTACCTTTAATCCAATACAAAAATCAAAATTCAACAAAACAAATTCACATGACAATTTCTACATGATTACAAAATAGAAGATTTGGGTTTTTTTCATGTTATATTATCGCATAACCAAATCTTCATAGGAATAACAATTCATATAGCAAATTGATAATAATATGATTATGCCTTTAAGAAAAACTAGATTCCACTCATAAATTAAGTGGAGATGTGATAGAAATCTCAAAATCTCTGACGGTTCTCAATGTTCAAGTGAGCTCTTATTGATCTCCTAACAATATAAATGTAAGAAACATATAATTAGATTCTTATGTATAATGTTCGTGCTAAATTCCAACTTCGTAAACTTATATAAATTGAAATAGAGAGATATCGTAACACCCTGAATTTTCTGTGTCTATTAAAAGAACGAATTAAAGAACACTTAATTTTTAAAGTGATAATTAAGGGAAACGGGATACGCCATTGCGTTCGTCTCGAAATTCTTTTTGGAATAGACTCCAAGTTTTCGTAAATTGGACTTCGTATGAGGAACTTATGGCCCTCAGAAGTTTCAAAAATTTATGTAAATTAAAAACAATTCAAGGTCAAAATTCAAAATTCAAACGAAAGACGAAGAAGTGGGCTAGGCGGGAAATTTCCCGCCCAGGCCAGGTCGACCAGGGGGTCGACCTCCCCTACAGAGGTCGACCAGGGGATCGACCTACCCCCCTTGCCCAGATCAAAAAATGTGACGATTCTGACTAGTTACTGAGTCCTTTCTGACCTGTTACTGAGTCACTAGGGCTTAGATGGCAATTCTGGATAAGTCTATCTAGTCTGGACGATTGTGATTGCTCCTAAAATGATCCAACGGCTCACATAAAATTAAACTTCTATAAAAGCAACCCTAATTCTAAAACCCTAAATCACACAAATTCATTCCAAGGAGCCACCATGTTCTCCATGACTGTTCTAGCCTATCCACCATTTCTTCTTCAACTAGAAAGCGAGTCAAAAGCTTCAAATCAAAAACTAACTTAGAGAATTGATAGTCTTCTTCAAGGGATTGCTTTTAAAATTCAGAAAATAGATCCTAGAAAACAAGACTTTCTTTTCTTTGTAAATCCTGCTATTATTTAGATGTGAACGATTGAAAGTTATGATTTGTAATAAAATGAAAACTAGCATTATTCCTAGCTGTAAGATAATGATGATGTTGATTCATTCCTATTCTTGTAACGATTCTATCGTATATGCTTATGAGACTATTGTGGTTATTATGTTGGTATTAAACAAATCATGTATTATGTAAAATTGGTGACTTAATCATGTTAGGTTACATGCAAGTTGTTAGGCTATGTGGTTATTTTGTTGATGTAAACCAATCATGTAAAATTGGTGACTTATTCATGTTATGTTACATGCAAGTTATCAGGCCAAGACATGTATTATGTTTAGATTTACATTTAGATCTATGAAAATTGGATCCAAAATTAAAGTTCATATTTACATGCCTTGTTAAACTTGTGTAAAACCATATGCTTAAGATTCATGTTTGTTGGATCCAAAATAAAAGTTCATATTTACATGCCTTGTTAAAATTGTGTAATTCCATATGTTTAAGATTCATGATTATTGGATCCAAATTAAATGTTCACATTCACAAGTCTAGTTGAACTTATGTAATTCTGTATGCTTAAGGTTTATGTTTATTGGACCCAAAATAAAAGTTTACATTTACATGCCTAGTTGGATTTGAGTAATTTCATATGCTTAAAGACTCAAGATAGTTGGATCCAAAAATGCAAGTTCATTATATTATGCAACGTTTACATGACACATGTTTAATTAGATCCTTATTATTTTATATTGTGTGTGTAACACCCCACACCCGCTATGGTTACTCTCTAAGGGAGTGCCATAACATCGGTGGAGTATTTTAAGTGAATATAGAACAGAAAAATTACAACAAGACAGATATAAGTAATACTTGAGAATTTAAAACATCATTTCATTGCAGCGGAAAGTTAAACATGTTTGGTTACACCAAAACCATAAACAAGAGTCAAGTACATAATATCCATCCTGATAAAACAAAAGTACATAATCCCACTACATAACTTAATAGCCATAATAGAAAAGATAAACTGAGCTTTACATCCACGGTCCAAGCTCCAAAAGATAGATAAAGCAGTCTGATCAAAGCCCACTAATGGTAGGCCCACTCTGATAACCTGAGGGTTGGAAAAAGATAAAAACAACGGGGTCAGACATAAGTCTGAGTGAGTCCTATAACCCTAACAATACAATCATTAAAGTAATTAGGGTATGATATAAACAAGGTATGGTACCTCTGGGGATAATGACTACACTAAGTAGCCAACTAAACACAGGATATACTAAGATAACCGAAAAGACGCATTTATCCACCCAAGGATAATTACTAGATTGCACCACCCCAGATCTACCCACCCAAGGGTAATTCCTGCACTGCACCACACCAGTTCTACCCACCCAAGGGTAATTCCTACTTAAAGGTTGATCCCACTAAGTGTATTTAGTAATTCTACCCAGTAGTTCCTTGTCCCCCTAGCTGACTAAATAGGTGCCGTCTGCCCCTATCTCCACTAGGTGTACCCACTACCCCCAAGCGATCGGCTCCCTACCGTAGATACCCGTGCTGGCCCCACAGTGGGGTGTATCACTCCCCAAAGTGGCAACCCGATAATCAATGGTGCACGGCTTATACCTACACGATGCAACAACGTCTTACCTACCAGCCCGGGTCCACACACGCATATGAAACCCGTTGGACTTGCGTTGCCACCGCTACCCCGTTTTGGCCTCTTATAGTCAAGCCCAATATGCGTGTCCCGTCCTCGACCTGGGTCGAGCCCACAAAGATACGTTTGGGATATTGGTTGAAATGGGTCCCCACAAGCTACTACCTAAGCTTGCCATTTTATCTAGTGAATCCCACTTAACCCGTTAACCATGTCCACCTACATGTTACAAATCTTTGGTTAAGTCTTTTAATCATATTTTAATTGCCACTTAAGGCCCCCACAAGCTACTACTTAAGCTTGTCATTTAATCTATATTTCAATTGCGACTTAAGGCCCCCACAAGCTACTACTTAAGCTTGTCATTTAATTATATTTCAATTGCCACTTAAGGCCCCCACAAGCTACTACTTAAGCTTGTCATTTAATTATATTTCAATTGCCACTTAAGGCCCCCACTAGATTTCCACATGCCACCCAAGGCACTTACTTGATTCCCACATGCCACCCAAGGCACTTACTTAACCCTTTAATCATGTTTAATTACATGTTCCACTTTGGTTAAGTATTCTAATCGTATTTTCTATTGCCACCCAAGGCAACCCACTAGTTTCCTCATGCCACCCAAGGCACCCCCACTAGTTACTACATGCCACCCAAGGCACCCACTTAACCCCTCATGCCCCACTACATGCTAATTTGGTTAAGTGTTTCTTAGTTAATTAAGATCGTAACCTTTGAAAAGACCTCTCACATTAGACTGTCTTTTATGGCAGCTGGATAAGCCGGTTGGTTCCAGGCAGCCTTACACCATAACAGAGTCTAACCTCGTGTCTTTACACTTGTCACGTATTTAGTTTATGACTAAGACCTCTCACATTGGGCCAATCATTTGTAGCCGCTGGATTTGCCGGTCGGTTCCGGGCAGTCTTATGCTACAAAAGGGTCCAACCTCGTGTCTTAGTAGATTAATTACACCTAATTAATCACCCCCATAATTTGTATTAATTATCCCTAATTAATTACAAATATTTAAGAATATGGGTAGACCTAACTCAACAGGTAAATTCCCAATTCCATAATATGGGTAGACCTAACTTAATAGGTAAATTCCCAATTATGTCCATCCACTTTACGGTATGTTTAATTATACCCACTTCACACAATTTTATGTGTTCATTAATTTTTACCCCATCGTCCCCACGTAAATACGTTAACATGACATACTTCAAAAGAGAAGATTCATCATACACACAATGGGTTCAACTTAGCATATCATTAGCATTACCATGGGTTTAAAAGGTGTCAACTTGTATATATGACCACAAACCCAACTTGCATAAATAACCAACCCAAACATGCATGAATCACATATGTCATGAAGATGGTAACTTGCTTAAATGTTCATGTTATAGACCTATCATAAAGGTGTCAACTTGCATACAAGTCATAGGTCTAAAAGGGACGAACTCGCACATGTACTTATGTCATACATAAAGGCCAACTTGCATATGAACTTGCATCATAACTTGCATATGAACTTGCATCACAACTTGCATATGAACTTGCATCATAACTTGCATATGAACCTGCATCATAACTTGCATATGAACTTGCATCATAACTTGCATATGACCAAACACTTAGCATGCATAAACCAAAATACTTAGCATGCATAAACAAAATACTTAGCATGCATAAAACCAAATACTTAGCATGCATAAAACCAAATACTTAGCATGCATAAAACCAAATACATAGCATGCATAAAACCAATTACATAGCATGCATAAAACCAAATGCATAACTTGCATATCATGTTACATATAACTTGCATATACTCTCACATATAGTTTGCATAACATGTTACATATGCATAAATGTTCAACATAGTGTTTTGCATCATAAAACATGGCATTAAACTTGCATATAGCATAAAACTTGCAAAACACATAACATACACTATACTAAACTTGCATAAACACATTTATCCACAAACATAGCCATCTCTTATCATATCCTACCATAATCAATTTAACAATTGATTATTAAAGCTATAGGAACTCACCACTAAGCTCCCATAAGCAAACCCTTGCCACAAATTACCCAAAAACTCTAGCCTTGGACATAAAGCTTGCAACTTGATGATGAATGCAAGCTAATGATTGCTTAAACAACTCAAAGATGCTTGTATGAACATGAAAGCCTTCATAGAAATAGTTTCATAAGAGGATGGAGGCTAGGGTTTTGGGTGGAGGCCATGATCATAGAAAATTTTGGCATAGTTTAGTTAGGAGATAGGATTATGATCATTTAGGGCTAGCCTAGGGTCTTATTTATAGGATTAGGCAAGTGTTTTAGGCCCTCAGATCAACCCTAGGTTAGATTAGGACCATCAGATCCCGGAAGCTTCCAGAAACCAGCCCCAAAATACAGCCCACACACTAAAATGGTGCACCAGGCCATACTGGCCGGGCACCCCCTGTCGACACCCAAGTCGATAGGGCTGTCGACTTGGTCTATCCAAGTCGACTGCCCAGTCGACAGGGCTGTCGACTTGGGTAGCCAGGCGGGAATTTTCCCCGCCTGCGCCCAATGGCCCATTTTCAAAATTTGAACCTAAATTTTAAATCTGTTTTAAACTTTGAATTTTCTACAAACTTCATTGGGCCATAACTGGGCCATACGGACTCCGATTCTCGAAAACTCGGACTCTGTTTCGCGTATTTTTCCGAGACGAACACAATGACACAGCCCGTTTCCCCCAATTCTCACACCTGAGATTATTTGTTCTGTAATTAGTGAATTTTAACATTAACCGAAATTCGGGTGTTACATTCTCCCCTCCTTAAAGGATTTCGTCCCCGAAATCTCTAAGCTAAGGAGAATGCATATCGTACCATCCAAACAACCATCTACTCAATCCATCAAACACGGGCATCCATTGTCCTTAAAACAATTTCTAATTATGTATGAGCATATGCAAAAAGTGTGTGTATATGTTCCTTATCTAATGTATGAACATATGCAAACCATGATAGTGCCATGCATCCATTATGTATGCGAGAGAACCCTATCGACACATACAATATCTACATGAGTGCACAATCATTCACCAAAATGCATCATCCATGTGATAACGCAACCATTATACATCCATTAATATAGTTACCTACACACAATTTTATGCAATATGCAATATGAAGTGATTGAGCCGATCTAGTGTCTAGAGTGTGTGTATATGCATCCACGAGCAACCACTAGCAAACACTTGCATCCACATGCATCCATCAATCATAACATGTCTCAAACACATGTTTCAGCCATAGGTTTACCCTATCTAAAGGTCAAAGATACTAATGAGAGGACATACTAAAGATAAGATAAGCACTAGACAAACGATAAAGGAGACGTTTAAAGGACATACCCTCAAAAAGGAATGGGTATTACGAACGCATCTTCGCTTCTGTCTCCCAAGTAGTATTGCTCTCTCCTT
This sequence comes from Allium sativum, assembly GCA_030737875.1. Taxonomy (NCBI): domain Eukaryota; kingdom Viridiplantae; phylum Streptophyta; class Magnoliopsida; order Asparagales; family Amaryllidaceae; genus Allium; species Allium sativum. The sequence continues at coordinate 42,961,033 of CM060916.1, forward strand.
CTCCCCTTTTCACTTTGACCAGTCGAACCTCTCTGTTTCTCAACTTCCTAATCTCTGACCCAAGGATGCGAGTAGGAGCTCGTCGAATAATCACATCATGCTCTACCTTTATTTCTTTAAGCATGCTCGGCTCTACCGCCTCTGCGGTCTCATGTAGGCACTTCCTCACATGGAATACATCATGTACACCACTAAGTCTGTCGGGCAACTCCTCCAATGGAAGATGCTCTTCCCATGTACCTCCAAAATCCAAGATACATAGCCTCAAAAGGTCTTCTAAAATACGATTCACCCTCTCGGTCTGGCCGTCCTTCTGAGGATGATATGCGGTACTCAAACACAACTGAGTCCCTACCGCCTCTTGCAAACTTTTCCAAAATTCTCTAAGATAGGATCTCGATCGCTCACTATACTGGAAGGTACACCATGCAATCTAATAATCTCTTGAATGTAAACTGAAGCTAGCCATGGAGTAGTTCTCTTCCTCTTCACGGGTATACAGTGGGCGCTCTTAGTAAGTCTGTCTACTACCACCCAAATTCCCGTATTACCCTTCCTCGATCTTGGTAATCCATCGAGACACTATCCCACTTCCTTAGCGGAACCTCCAATGGGTGAAGCAACCCACCGGGTTTCTTCTGCTCCGCTTTCATTTGCTAGCACACCAAGCATTTAGCGACATACTCGGCCACATCTTTCTTCATACCGACCCAAAAGAAAACTCGCTTCATGTCTTGGTACATCTTGTCCCCACCGGGATGAATGGTCATCTTCGACCGTTGTGCATCATCAAGCATAGCCTTCCTCAAACCCTCGTCTTGCGGTACACAAAGTCTACCGTCTCTATGCAACCACCCCTTACCATCTAGGGTGTACCTACTCAAATGGCTGGACGACCCCCTCCTCGTGAGCTTCTCTACTAACTCATCCAACTGTGGGTCGTCTCGCTGTGTCTCGCCAATTCATCCCAAAAGAGTAGGCCTAACCTCCAAGGAGGCTAGCAAACCGGGTACAAAGTCAACGGAAGGTCTAAAGTCAAACATAGAAATAAACTCTAAGCTCCGTCGTTCAACGAACCATGAACTCGAGGACAACCTTTTTCTACTTAAGGCGTCCGCTACCACGTTACCCTTGCTAGGGATATACGCTATCTCAAGCTCATAGGATGCTAAAAATTCCATCCACCTTTGTTGTCTTAAGACAATGCGCTCAAAGTGTTTCCAACACTTCCCTAAGATGTAGGGCATGCTTTTCTCCACTTCTAGAGAAAATCAGGATATTCTCCCATGCAAAATCATCACAACTATCCATCTCTCACGCAGACCTCCTTAGTCGAACTCGACATTCCCCAAATGCAAGCCCCAAAGGCCTGAACCAATATCAGACAAACACCCAAGGGATGCCTCCTTCGAATTCAGACGACCTACGTGAGATGATACTAGTAAAAACAGCTAAATAACTAAGCCCTTGTCCAACTCTGGATGTCTTTGCCGGTCTCGGTCCAAAACCACCGTTTATCCCATAACTGGCTTTGCGCAACCTATTGAGCTCATACGAAAACTTATTTCGCTCCTAGGAAAGACCAAGATGTCATTTACAAAGACCATCACGTACTTATTTTGGTACTCCCTGAACACCCTTCTCATCAAGTCACTAAAGTATGCAGCGGCGTTCGTCAAACCAAATGGCATCACCAGCCACTCATAAAAACCATCCGGAGTCCTAAAGGTAGTCTTCTCTATACTATCCTCAGCCACTCTCAACTGATGGAACTCCGTGGCTGAGTCCACCGCGAAAACACTGAGGCGCCAACCAACTGATCAAAAAGATCATTAATCCTCGGCAATGGGTGTCTATTCTTCTTTGTTATCTTGTTAAACTCCATATAACCTATACAAAGTCTGAGGGACCCATCCGCCTTCATAGCAAAAACTACTGGAGCACCCCACTCCGATATACTTCGTCTTATGAACCCCTTCTCAAGCAAATCGCCTACTTGCTTATGGAGTTCCCTCCTCTCACGAGGAGCCATGTGGCACCCTGGCCAAGATACTGGTTTGGCATTGTCTACCAGATATATTCGGAAGTCATTCTCCCGCTCCGGAGGTAAGCCCTTTACCTCCTCCAACACATCCGAGTATTCCCGGACCACTCTAACAGACCACAAACTCTTGATCAACGTGTCAAGCGATAACTTAGCATAACAGATTCCATGGGATTACAAGAGATCTCGAGAGTGTTACCCAAGCGGGTCATAAGCCTAACAATTCTCCCTTCAAAATCAAGAACGGCACCCCTACTGGATAACCAGTCCATGCCCAAAACTAACCCATAGCCCGTGAAGCCCAAAAAGCATCACATCGAAACTCAACGCTAAGTATGGCAACTTTCAAACCCAAACACATCATGGAGCCCCAATTGGGTTTGAAACAACTAAGGGATCATCTACTAACTGGTGTCTAAGTGCAGTGACTCAACTAACAATGATGAGGTAAACGAACTTGATGCGTCAGAATCAAATAAAGTCTGAATCGGATACTAAAGAAATCCAAATTCCAACCTAGACGGTCCTATCCCCATCTCGTACCCTAGTCGTGAGGGAATACAACCACCCTCCAGGAGATTCCGTACCTTGCCCTTGCCTCTTTGGACAATCCTAATAAGATGTCCTATTCCTCCAAAAGGATAACTACTAGCCCTCTTCTTCCCATTCTCCACTCGTAACCTCCCACCAAAATGAGGTTTCGTCCTTCATTAAACATCAACTATTTGAGCCTTCCTCCCATCGTCTATCCAATAGGTACCAACAAGTCCTCCTCCTTCTTGAACCAACTTCTAGTCCGACTAATGTCCAAGTTCCTTGAAGTGGTTTTCCATTCTTATCTATCTTAGAAAGATCATCTATACGTGGAGGGGAAACTCAAAACGAAAGAGGAAGAGATTCAAAACGGAGAACTCGAAAGATAAAGATATGGCTATCGGGGATTATGCTTTTCTTTCAAAAACCTTTCTCTTAAAAGACATGTTTTTGAAAATACTCCTTTCAAAAATATTCTTAGAAAATAGTTTTTCTAAAAAATTTATCTGTTCTGGTAACCTGGCTCTGATACCACGTGTAACACCCCACACCCGCTACGGTCACTCTCTAAGGGAATGCCATAACATCGGTGGAGTATTTTAAGTGAATATAGAACAGAAAAATTACAACAAGACAGATATAAGTAATACTTGAGAATTTAAAACATCATTTCATTGCAGCGGAAAGTTAAACATGTTTGGTTACACCAAAACCATAAACAAGAGTCAAGTACATAATATCTATCCTGATAAAACAAAAGTACATAATCCCACTACATAACTTAATAGCCATAATAGAAAAGATAAACTGAGCTTTACATCCACGGTCCAAGCTCCAAAAGATAGATAAAGCAGTCTGATCAAAGCCCACTAATGGTAGGCCCACTCCGATAACCTGAGGGTTGGAAAAAGATAAAAACAACGGGGTCAGACATAAGTCTGAGTGAGTCCTATAACCCTAACAATACAATCATTAAAGTAATTAGGGTATGATATAAACAAGGTACGGTACCTCTGGAGATAATGACTACACTAAGTAGCCAACTAAACACAGGATAAACTAAGATAACCAAAAAGACGCATTTATCCACCCAAGGATAATTACTAGATTGCACCACCCAAGATCTACCCACCCAAGGGTAATTCCTACACTGCACCACACCAGTTCTACCCACCCAAGGGTAATTCCTACTTAAAGGTTGATCCCACTAAGTGTATTTAGTAATTCTACCCAGTAGTTCCTTGTCCCCCTAGCTGACTAAATAGGTGCCGTCTGCCCCTATCTCCACTAGGTGTACCCACTACCCCCAAGCGATCGGCTCCCTACCTTAGATACCTGTGCTGGCCCCACAGTGGGGTGTATCACTCCCCAAAGTGGCAACCCGATAATCAATGGTGCACGGCTTATACCTACACGATGCAACAACGTCTTACCTACCAACCCGGTTCCACACATGCATATGAAACCCGTTGGACTCGCGTTGCCACCGCTACCCCGTTTTGGCCTCTTATAGTCAAGCCCAATATGCGTGTCCCGTCCTCGACCTAGGTCGAGCCCACAAAGATACGTTTGGGATATTGGTTGAAATGGGCCCCCACAAGCTACTACCCAAGCTTGCCATTTTATCTAGTGAATCCCACTTAACCCGTTAACCATGTCCACCTACATGTTACAAATCTTTGGTTAAGTCTTTTAATCATATTTTAATTGGCACTTAAGGCCCCCACAAGCTACTACTTAAGCTTGTCATTTAATTATATTTCAATTGCCACTTAAGGCCCCCACAAACTACTACTTAACTTGTCATTTAATTATATTTCAATTGCCACTTAAGGCCCCCACAAGCTACTACTTAAGCTTGTCATTTAATTATATTTCAATTGCCACTTAAGGCCCCCACTAGATTTCCACATGCCACCCAAGGCACTTACTTGATTCCCACATGCCACCCAAGGCACTTACTTAACCCTTTAATCATGTTTAATTACATGTTCCACTTTGGTTAAGTATTCTAATCGTATTTTCTATTGCCACCCAAGGCAACCCACTAGTTTCCTCATGCCACCCAAGGCACCCCCACTAGTTACTACATGCCACCCATGGCACCCACTTAACCCCTCATGCCCCACTACATGCTAATTTGGTTAAGTGTTTCTTAGTTAATTAAGATCGTAACCTTTGTAAAGACCTCTCACATTAGACTGTCTTTTATGGCAGCTGGATAAGCCAGTTGGTTCTAGGCAGCCTTACACCATAACAGAGTCTAACCTCGTATCTTTACACTTGTCACGTATTTAGTTTATGACTAAGACCTCTCACATTGGGCCAATCATTTGTAGCCGCTGGATTTGCCGGTCGGTTCCGGGCAGTCTTATGCTACAAAAGGGTCCAACCTCGTGTCTTAGTAGATTAATTACACCTAATTAATCACCCCCATAATTTGTATTAATTATCCCTAATTAATTACAAATATTTAAGAATATGGGTAGACCTAACTCAATAGGTAAATTCCCAATTCCATAATATGGGTAGACCAAACTTAATAGGTAAATTCCCAATTATGTCCATCCACTTTACGGTATGTTTAATTATACCCACTTCACACAATTTTATGTGTTCATTAATTTTTACCCCATCGTCCCCACGTAAATACGTTAACATGACATACTTCAAAAGAGAAGATTCATCATACACACAATGGGTTCAACTTAGCATATCATTAGCATTACCATGGGTTTAAAAGGTGTTAACTTGTATATATGACCACAAACCCAACTTGCATAAATAACCAACCCAAACTTGCATGAATCACGTATGTCATTAAGATGGTAACTTGCTTAAATGTTCATGTTATAGACCTATCATAAAGGTGTCAACTTGCATACAAGTCATAGGTCTAAAGGGACGAACTCGCACATGTACCTATGTCATACATAAAGGCCAACATGCATATGAACTTGCATCATAACTTGCATATGAACTTGCATCATAACTTGCATATGAACTTGCATCATAACTTGCATATGACCAAACAATTAGCATGCATAAACCAAAATACTTAGCATGCATAAACAAAATACTTAGCATGCATAAAACCAAATACTTAGCATGCATAAAACCAAATACTTAGCATGCATAAAACCAAATACATAGCATGCATAAAACCAATTACATAGCATGCATAAAACCAAATGCATAACTTGCATATCATGTTACATATAACTTGCATATACTCTCACATATAGTTTGCATAACATGTTACATATGCATAAATGTTCAACATAGTGTTTTGCATCATAAAACATGGCACTAAACTTGCATATAGCATAAAACTTGCAAAACACATAACATACACTATACTAAACTTGCATAAACACATTTATCCACAAACATAGCCATCTCTTATCATATCCTACCATAATCAATTTAACAATTGATTATTAAAGCTATAGGAACTCACCACTAAGCTCCCATAAGCAAACCCTTGCCACAAATTACCCAAAAACTCTAGCCTTCGACATAAAGCTTGCAACTTGATTGTGAATGCAAGCTAATGATTGCTTAAACAACTCAAAGATGCTTGTATGAACATGAAAGCCTTCATAGAAATAGTTTCATAAGAGGATGGAGGCTAGGGTTTTGGGTGGAGGCCATGATCATAGAAAATTTTGGCATAGTTTAGTTAGGAGATAGGATTATGATCATTTAGGGCTAGCTTAGGGTCTTATTTATAGGATTAGGCAAGTGTTTTAGGCCCTTAGATCAACCCTAGGTTAGATTAGGACCATCAGATCCCGGAAGCTTCCAGAAACCAGCCCCAAAACACAGCCCACAAACTAAAATGGTGCACTAGGCCATACTGGCCGGGCACCCCCTGTCGACACCCAAGTCGACAGGGCTGTCGACTTGGTCTATCCAAGTCGACTGCCCAGTCGATAGAGCTGTCGACTTGGGTAGCCAGGCGGGAATTTTCCCCTCCTGCGCCCAATGGCCCATTTTCAAAATTTGAACCTAAATTTTAAATCTGTTTTAAACTTTGAATTTTCTGCAAACTTCATTGGGCCATAACTGGGCCATACGGACTCCGATTCTCGAAAACTCGGACTCTATTTCGCGTATTTTTCCGAGACGAACACAACGACGCAGCCCGTTTCCCCCAATTCTCACACCTGAGATTATTTGGTCTGTAATTAGTGAATTTTAACATTAACCGAAATTCGGGGTGTTACAGTGTGAATGATACATGCTCCCTTCTTTCCCCTTTTGTATATAAGTTAGGCTAAGTTACGAGCCTAATAATCTATGTGAATTTTGGCGAACGTATGACGGGGGTAACTTTGGGAAAACCTTAGAAATTATTATTATTGGCATAATTTGGCCCATAAATAAATGTATGGTTAGTGGCATAAAAATGGTATAAATTTATATACCAAAAATTGAAAATATGATTTAGAGGGTAAATGGGGCATGACTTGGATGGCAAATAATTTACATATAAATTTGAAAAAATAAATATGCAAATTAAGAAAAAGACGAATATGCCTAACCCAAGGTTAGATTGAGTTACGGTGTAAGACAGCCCGGAACCACCCGGCACATCCAGCAATCGTAACAATATATATCTAATGTGAGAGGTTAGTGAATCAAGCCTAAAAGGACCCGAGGTTAGATTGAGTTGCGGTGTAAGACTTCCCGGAACCGACCGGCAAATCAAGCAACTGCAACAATACATATCTAATGTGAGTGGTTGGTGCTTTAATGAATGAATTAAAGCTAAGACAAGAATGGTAGGGTTAAGTTAATTATGGCAACGTTTAACCAATTCAACATGTTAACTAAACTGATGGGTGAGGTTAGGTTAATTTATACACTTAACCATTTTAACATGTTGATTAGGAAACCCTAGTAACGGGGACCCCATTTCAGTAGTAACCCACATAGATGTATCATGGTACCTGAACTAGGCATGGTGGGGCACGATTACTGGGCTGATTATAAGCGGTCAAAACAATAGCGGGTGGTGCGTAAGTGTAGGTTTCGACAGAGTGCGGTCACGCACGTACTCCAGAGTGGAAAAAGCAGGCACTGGGCATTAGTAGTTATACTCTGTGCAAATTGAATTGTATCGGGTTGTCGCCACAGGATTTGATACACCCCATGGTGGGACCAGCATAGGTATCTACAATCATGTGGGGCCGAATGACACAAGTGGTAAACGTATGCGAGTAGGAGCTGATCGATAAAAAGGGGATCGACTATCTTGAACACATGATGCTAGTTAAAACACTTGTAAGGGGGTGCAGAGAAGTAGAAATGAGTGCAATAGCATATTTAGCCTTATTATCTTATTTCTCAGTTTATTCATGTCATAACCCTTTTCTTGTTTACATACTAAATAGTCAGTGGACTTACCAGACTCATGTCTGGCCCATTTACTTTCGTCTTCTTTTCTTCCGTTCCCCCCCCCTCATTTCCGTAGGGCGGGAATACTTCAGCATAGATCGGATCATTTCCAGCTTGAAGAAAGTAGATGTATTGCTTGGAATCTTTTTTCATGGGCTATGGCTTTGGATACTCTCTTATTGGGGATTTATGCTACCTTACTGTTGTTTTAATGCTTCTTTATGTTTTAATTCAAGATAGAGTTTTTGTTGTAATAATGTGGAAGTTGGTCTGAGACAGTTGTTGTAATTGTTTTATCTGAACCACGTACTTATGAAATAAATTTTGTTTTTCCGCTGTTTATATGTCTGTCTTGTAATTATCTGTATCTTTTACCTATAATGCTCCACCAAAGTTAAGGCATTCCCTTTGTGAGTGACCTTAACGGAGGTGGGGTGTTTCACTTGGTATTAGAGCTGATGGTTGCCAGATTAGATAAAATTATTGGAGACTAATTTTCAAAAAGAAGTTTAAAGAAGTATTTTCAAGAAAAAGTGTTGTTTTTAAGAGGCATAATCCCCCAAAGCCATATGCACTATCTTCATATCCTTTATTTGAATCTTTTCTTTTCCGTTTCAGCCTGTCTGGGGATCTTAACCTTCCAGAGGGTGTACAGGTACCTGGCTGGTTCAGAAGGTACCTAGAGGCTAGGGCTAATGATGCAGGCCCAACAGACGCTACTCCACCCCCAGTTACAGCTGTTCCTCCTCCTCACCTCGTGCGAATGCCTTCTCCAAGATATGCATGGATTTTCGAGCCATGGGTGGAAAGAACTTTAATGGGACTGAGTCATTTGTAGAAACAAGAAACTGGCTCAAAGAAACTGAGGATCTGTTTGTTATCTTCGAAGTGGACGATAGGCAGAAGATACAGTTGGCCGTGTGGTTGCTTAACGACGAACCTTCTTATTGGTCGGAAGTTACTAATGTTGAGAGACCAGTTGAAACTTGGGAGGATTTCAAAATGAGGTTTGAAATGAAATTCCTCTCACAAGCTGAACATAGCCTACAGATAGAAAATTTCTTAGCTCTCAAACAGGGAAGTATATCGGTCAAGGAATACGTCAACCAATTCAACTAGCTAGCTAGACTCGGACTGGAGTTAGTGAACACTCCCCATAAGAAGGATCTCATTTTTGTTAAAGGGTTGAATGAGCCACTACACAGCCTTGCTATGTCCCATATACCTATGGGTGCAACTTATGAGAGACTGGTGGACATGGCACTGCTACAGGAGGAAGACAAGGATGCCAAGAAAGAGGAAAAGTTGGAAGCATCTCAAAATAAGAAAGTGGGGGGATCCTATAATAAGAAGACAGACTCAAAGAAGGGAGGGAAGAACAACAAACCCCGTGACAAGAGGAAGTGTAATTTTTGTGGCATTCCTGGACATCTGATCAAGGACTGCAGAAAGAAAAAAAGGAAGATGGGTGGTTGTTTTCACTGCGGCGAGATAGGACACATAGCTAAGGACTACCCAAGAAAGCAAGGGCAAGGGCAGAGGACTGGATCTACCATTGGAGGGCAGGTTCATGCTCTCATGGCACCTCCACAAGAACGAGGTAGAAATATTTCTGTTGAGAGTTTGGTTTATCTTTTTGATCATCCTATTTGTACACTCTTTGATTCTGGCGCATCGCACTCCTTTATATCCACTGCTTTAGTTGAATCTCTACACCTAGACACCAGTTTAGTAGAGGAACCCTTGGTTGTTTCAAATCCAATTGGGGGCTCAGCCTATTTATCTATGATTTGTTTGGATTTGGAAATTTCTATACTAAGCGTTGGGTTTAGATGTAATGCCTATGTTTTGGGCTTCACCGGCTATGGGTTGATTCTAGGGATGGATTGGTTATCCAGTAATGGTGCCATCCTCGTTTGTGAAAAGAGAGTGATTAGACTTATGACTTGCCTCGGTAACACTTTCGAAATCTCTTGTAATCCCATACACTCTGTTATGCTTAGCTACCTAGAATCTCTTGACATGTCTATTGAAAACTTGCAGTCTGTTAGAGTAGGCCGGGAGTAGTCAGATGCATTCAAAGAGGTGAAGGGCTTACCTCTGAATCGGGAGATACACTTCCGCATATACCTTGTTGATAATGCAAAACCCGTAGCTCTACCCATTAGACACATGGCTCCAAGGGAAAGAAAAGGGCTCGACAAGCAAGTCAAAGAGATGCTCGAAAAAAGGTCTATAAGGCAGAGTATTTCTGAATGGGTGCTCAAGTAGTATTCGCAACCAAACGGATGGTTCACTTTGCCTATGCGTTGATTATAAGGAGCTAAACAAGATGACCAAGAAGAATAGACACCCACTTCCAAAAATAGACGACTTGTTTGATCAGCTTGTAGGTGCGTCAGTTTTCTCCTAACTAGATCTGGCTACTGGGTTTCATCAGCTAAAAGTAGCTGAAGACAGCATTGATAAGACCGCGTTCAGAACCCCGGATGGTTTCTTTGAATGGCTTGTTATCCCTTTCGGTTTGACAAACACACCCGCTTATTTCGTTGACTTGATGAGCAGGGTGTTCAGGGAGTTCCTTAATAAGTTTGTGGTGGTCTTCGTAGACGATATTTTGATTTTCTCGAAGAATGAAGAAGAGCATGCTTTGTATTTGAGGGAAGTCATGGATACTCTTCGTGCACATCAGCTGAAAGCCAAATTCTCCAAATGTCATTTCTGGAGAGAAGAAGTGAGGTTTCTTGGACATGTGGTGTCCAAGGAGGGGATAGCTGTGGACCCCGCAAAAGTAGTTGCGATGCAAGATTGGAAGGTTCCCCGGAATGCAACCGAAGTCCGAAGCTTTCTCGGGCTAGCGGGCTTTTACCGAAAGTTCATTAAAGACTTTGCGAAAATCTAAGCTCCACTCACAAGATTGATGAAGAAGAACCTAACTTTCGCTTGGGATTTGGATTGCGATATTGCTTTCCAACAGTTGAAAAGAGCTCTAACAACAGCCCCAGTTCTGACATTGCCTGGTGGGAGCAAAATGTTTGCCGTATACATAGAAGCATGCGGTACTGGATTGGACGCTGTCTTGATGCAAGAAGGCAAGGTAGTTTGTTATGGGGGAAAGGCAATTGAAGGTACGTGAGAAGAACTACCCAACTCATGATTTGGAGCTCGTTGCCATTGTTTTTGCTCTAAAGTCATGGCGTCATTACCTCCTAGGAGAAAAGTTTGAATTGTTTACTGACCATAAATCATTAATGTACCTTTTCTCACAGAAATATCTTAACTTAAGACAACAAAGGTGAATGGAATTTCTAGCCTCATATGATTTTGAGATTTCGTATACACCTGGCAAGGGCAATGTGGTAGCAGACGCCTTAAGTAGAAAGAAGCTGACCCTAAGTGCTCTCTTTGTAGAAAGGAAAGCTTGGAGTACATAGCAAACTTTAACTTTAGACCCTCCTCTGAAATTGTACCTGGACTGTTAGCATCGCTAGAAGTGTGGCCTACTCTTTTGGACTCAATAGGAACCGCGCAACGTGAAAACCCTCAGCTAGTTGATACGATGGATAAGCTAAGTAGGGGTGAGACTTCTAGTCACCTCAATAGATACTCCATCGATGATAAGGGTTGGTTGAGACGGGATGGAAGGCTATGCGTCTCATAAGCAAGGGATTTGGTGAAGACGGTTCTCGAGGAAGCACACCATTCTAAGCTGACCATACACCCCGGCGGAGATAAAATGTATAAAAACATAAAAAGGTTTTTCTTTTGGAATAGCATGAAGAGGGATGTAGCTGAATTCATCGCTAAGTGCTTGATATGCCTGCAAGTCAAAGCGGAGCAGAAGAAGCCTGGTGGTCTTCTCCATCCTCTAGAAGTCCTATAGTGGAAATGGGATAGCATTTCGATGGACTTTGTTGATGGGTTGCCTAGGTCAAGAAGGGGCAATACCAGTATTTGAGTAATAGTGGATAGGCTCACTGAAAGCGCCCACTTTATACCTGTTAAGAGTGGAAGGACTGCCTCGTCCCTAGTATCCGTTTATCTCAAAGAGATAGTTCAACTCCATGGGATACCCTCCAGCATTGTCAGAGATCTAGATACTATATTTACGAGCGAGTTTTGGAAGAATTTGTAGGAGGCTGTAGGCACACAATTATTCTTAAGCACGGCCTATCGCCCCCAAACCGATGGTCAAACGGAACGGGTGAACAGAGTATTGGAAGACCTGTTGAGATTGTGCATTATCGACTTTGAAGGAACATGGGAAGATCATCTTCCGTTGGTGGAATTCGCTTACAACAATAGCTACCAAGCCACCAGAAGCATGGCACCCTTCGAAGCTTTATATGGAAGAATATGCTGATCACCAACTTGTTGGTGGGAGTCTGCAGACAAGCTCGTACTTGGGCCAGACATGATTAGAGAAACCTCATAAAAGGTGGACTTGATAAGAAGACGGATGAAGGATGCACAAGATAGATAGAAGTCCTATGTAGACAAAAGATGGACCAACCTTGAGTTTGAGGTTGGAGATAGGGTGTTCCTTAAAGTATCTCCTTTGAGGAATGTCATTCGCTTTGGGTCCGTAGGAAAGTTAGCACCAAGATTTTTAGGACCATTTCCTATCATTGAAAGGATTGGGATGATGGCTTACAGAGTAGAGCTACTCAAAAGACTGGTCGGAGTTCATAATGTTTTTCATGTTTCTCAACAACAAAAGTGCTTACGTGAGCCTGTGGAAGTTGTGGAGCCAATATACTAGAGGAAGTAGAAGTGGAATAAGAAGCGACTGTGAGAAGAGTTCCAACTCGTATCTTGGGTACGAAAGTCAAAAAGCTACGCAACCGTGAAGTCAAGCTTGTTAAAGTTCAATGGAGTGACGCAGAGGAAGATGCAACTTGGGAAACTGAGAGGAAAATACGCGCAGCCTACCCTTTTCTTTTTGAGGGTACCTCCTTGATCTCTTTTTCCACAAGTTTATTCATGCTTATATCTATCTTTTAAGTATATCTCCTCGATCATATTCTTTATCCTTAGGTAGAAACCAATGGATGTAAACATGTATTTGAAACATGTTATGATTGATGGTTGCGAGTCGTTGCAAGTGGTTTCTCGTGGATGCATACACACACACATTAGGTACTAGATCGGCTCAGTCACTTTCATATCGCATACGCATATATGTATTTGTATATGGATTGGAACTTGATGTGTTATCATATGGACGTTGCATTTGTATGAATGATTGCGCATACATGTAGAAAGTATGATTAGGAATAATTGCATGCATAATGGACTCATGGCACCAACATAATTTGCATTAAGGAGGTCAAGTGAATCAGTAGATCGCCTGATTTTGCATTAGACAAGGACATGTACACACACTATGCATATGATCGTGAAAGAATTAGAAGTCTTTTAAGGACAATGGACGCCTGTGTTTTATGGTTGAGTAGATGGACGATTAGATGGTAGGATATACATTCTTCTTGACTTGAAGATTTCGGGGACGAACTCCTTTAAGGAGGGGAGAATGTAACACCCTGAATTTTCCGTGTCTATTAAAAGAACGAATTAAATAACACTTAATTATTAAAGTGAGAATTAATGGAAACAGGTTAAGCAATTGAGTTTCGCTCGAAATTCTGCTTGGAATAGAGTCCAAGTTTTCGTAAATCGGACTTTGTATGAGGTAGCTATGGCCCTCGGAAGTTTCATGAAATTTATATAAATTAAAAACAGTTCAGAGTCAAAATTCAAAATTCAAATGAAAGACGAAGAAGCGAGATGGCCAGGAAATTTCCTGCCCTAGGCCAGGTCGACCAGGGGGTCGACCTCCCCTACACAGGTCGACCAGAGGGTCGACCTGGGGGTCGACCTACCCCCCTCGCCCAGATCCAAAAATGTGACGATTCTGACTAGTTGCTGAGTCCTTTCTGACCTGTTGTTGAGTCATTAGGGCTTAGGTTGAAATTCTGTATAACTCTATCTACTCTGGACGGTTGTGATTGCTCCTAAAATGATCTAACGGCTCACATAAGATTAAACTTCTATAAAAAAAACCTAATCCTCAAACCCTAAATCACACAAATTCATTCCAAGGAGACACCATGCTGTCCATGACTGTTCTAGCCTAGCCACCATTTCTTCTTCAATTAGAAAACGAGTAAAAAACATCAAATCAAAAACTAACTTAGAGAATTGATAGTCTTCTTCAAGGGATTGCTTTTCAAATTCAGAAAACAGATCCCAGAAAATAAGACTTTCTTTTCTTTGTAAGTCCTGTTATTATTTAGATGTGAACGACTGAAAGTTATTATTTGTAATAAAATGAAAACTAGCGTTATTCCTAGTTGTAAGATAATGATGATGTTGATTCATGCCTATTCTTGCAGTGATTCTATCGTATATGCTTATGAGACTACTGTGGTTATTATGTTGGTAATAAACCAATCATGTATTATGTAAAATTGGTGACTTAATCATGTTAGGTTACATGCAAGTTGTTAGGCTATGTAGTCATTATGTTGATGTAAACCAATCATGTAAAATTGGTGACTTATTCATGTTATGTTACATGCAAGTTATTAGGCCAAGACATGTATTATGTTCAAATTTACATTTAGATCTATGAAAATTGGATCCAAGATTAAAGTTCATATTTACATGCCTTGTTAAACTCGTGTAAAACCATATGCTTAAGATTCATGTTTGTTGGATACAAAATAAAAGTTCATATTTACATGCCTTGTTAAACTTGTGTAATTCCATATGTTTAAGATTCATGATTATTGGATCCAAATTAAAAGTTCACATTCACATGTCTAGTTGAACTTGTGTAATTCTATATGCTTAAGGTTTATGTTTATTGGACCAAAAATAAAAGTTTACATTTACATGCCTAGTTGGATTTGGGTAATTTCATATGCATAAAGACTCATGTTAGTTGGATATAAAAATTCAAGTTCATTATATTATGCCACATTTACGTGACACATGTTTAGTTAGATCCTTATTATTTTATGTTGTGTGAATGATACATGCCCTTCTTTCCCCTTTTGTATATAAGTTATGCTAAGTTACAAGCCTAATATTCTATGTGAATTCTGGTGAACGTATGACGGGGGTAACGTTGGGAAAACCTTAGAAATTATTATTATTGGCATAATTTGGCCCATAAATAAATGTATGGTTAGTGGCATAAAAATGGTATAAATTTATATACCAAAAATTGAAAATATGATTTAGAGGGTAAATGGGGCATGACTTGAATGGCAAATAATTTACATATAAATTTGAAAAGATCAATATGCAAATTAAGAAAAAGAAGAATACGCCTAACCCGAGGTTAGATTGAGTTACGATGTAAGACTGCCCGGAACCGCCCGGCACATCTAGCAACCGTAACAATATATATCTAATGTGAGAGGTTAGTGCATCAAGCCCAAAAGAACACGAGATTTGATTGAGTTGCGGTGTAAGACTGCTCGGAACCGACCGGCACATCCAGCAACCGCAACAATACATATCTAATGTGAGTGCTTGGAGCTCTAATGAACGTATTAAAGCTAAGACAAGAATGGTAGGGTTAAGTTAATCAAGGCAACACTTAACCGATTCAAAATGTTAACTAAACTGATGGGTGGGGTTAGGTTAATTTAAACACTTAACCATTTTACATGTTGATTAGGAAACCCTAGTAATGGGGACCCATTTCAGTAGTAACCCACATAGATGTATCATGATACCCTGAACTAGGCAGGGTGGGGCACGATTACTCGACTAATTATAAGCGGTCAAAACAATGGCGGGTGGTGCGTCAGTGTAGGTTCCGACGTCGTGCAGTGGAAAAATAATACATAATCACAACTGTAATGAACTCATGGATACAAAGCGTTCCGAATATCGAGGCAGCTGTAAATCCAGGATCTTGGAAAAGAAAAATCTGCCAAACCAAAAACTACTAGCTGCCCGTGTGGAAAATAGAGGCACCCAAAGTTTAGGTTAAAGCAATAAACTCTAGGTCAGTCATGTGACTGGTGTGAGAACTAAACTAGTTATTTAAAACTTTTACTTTAAAAGTAAATCAAGGGACCATGCCGTATAACACGGAACGTGTTTCCTCCCAAGAATACCAGTGCATATAACAAACAGCGCAATGCTTTTTGAAAAAAAAAAAATTGAAGCTATTATAAGACCTAGGTCCCATCACACAATGCAATGCAAGCCGGAGGATAGGGTTTTCCCTTATAATAGCCAAACATGCTTGGTACATTTAAAACAAATCATTTGATACTATTATAAGTGCATTGTGTATAAACCAACTTCAAATATAAATGTATCAAATATAGACGGCATGGGTACCGTATATTATGTTGCCAATACTAGGCTCTACAATCAAAACCGAAATGTCACGTATTGGAAATTGGATTTCCTTCGTGAGTCGAGGCAAGGAATGTACTCCTTGCCAGCTTTGAGACACTCTTGCAAATGCCTTAGGATCTCCCGTAGAAGACCCCTGGATCCTCCCAGGCCGGTCCTCTCTTACGTTTGATGATTGGCAATTCCTGAACACACTTTTCCCAGTCCTATAGGACCTATATCCATCGGCTCCGTAGTAACCGATATGTAATGACCCGAAAATCCGATCCAATTTGAGCTGACCAAAAACACAAGTTCAACCCCAATTATACTGGAAAATTAGAACACTAATAGAAAGAAAACAGAGGGCGAGAAAAGATAAGATAGAAACATAGAATAAAAGAAGAAGAAGAAGAACACAACATCAGAGTAACACGAACCTCACAGCAGAACGAATAACATATAATATATATAACATAACTTGAAATATACATATGTATTTGAATATACATCATTATCAAAGTACAGCACTTACAACACAGCGGAAATAAACTATAACTATATGATCCTGAAGCCTCCTACTCTAGCTCTTCAGGTATATCTGCAAATCCCGACTACTTGACTGCCCATACAAAATTGGGCACCCAAGAGTTTAGGGAAAACAAAACAAAATAAACTCCAGGTCAGTAATGGGACTGGTATGAGTATAATAGTTTAAAACAGTTCAAGCAGGTAAATGATATCTCATAAGACCACGTCGTTTAACGGAACGGGTTTTACTCCTATGAGAATCCAAATTATCTTTATATCAAAACCTTTTGATATTATAATAATGTCTATCAACCACAATATATTAATCATCTAGCAGAACGCTTTCATCTAACGTTCTACATATACGGTATACAATCAAAACCGCAAGCACATATTGGGTAATTGATTTCCAACTATGATAAGGTAGGGAGCCACCTTTCGCTAGTGTACCTCTAGAAAGGAATACACTGGGTTCTATAAGAACATCTTGCAACCCGGCCACACATGACCAACCACTCATTTCGCTTGAGTGTATCGAATGTATATCACCAACGGTTGGGATCAACAACCATTTCCTAAATGGGATAGCATCAACAATAGATTTTTATAAGTAAATGAAACTCTAGATCAGGTGATTATACACCCTACTTCGGAGCGACCGACTTAGCCATGCTGCCTGCCTGATTTCGGTCATTTACCGGTTGATGAGGCTAGAAGCTACGCTTTATCATCACATCAGATTCACTTCGAATGTCACATCGTCAAATCCATCAAATCACCGATTGACATCCACAACCATACATTACGTGTCAACTAAAAGAAGTTTCCTTCTCCGCTTCCACTCTTGGTACGGTTGAAGAAATCAATGTACATGACCTTTCTGGAAATACTCTGTCAGACATTCATCTTAGGCACCATTATCTAAGACTTATACACAGTCCTTGTACTTTACTCTGTCTTCAATTATCTTTGGCATATATGATTCGCAACGCTTATGCCAATAAAGAGTGGTTCTTTGGATAATAATCCAACATGTCTCTCCATATTAACAATGTTAAAATGGTCAAAAACTTCGATAGTCGGTGAGTTAACTATCAAAGAAAAACACGTTTGCAGACAACGATATTATTTCCAGATGGAAATTTATATCGATCAAACATCATTTACCATTTATCTCCTTATTTCATTAATTTACCTATCTCCTGTTTCCCTATATTCAACAATTCTTATTTTCTAAATTTAGAAAATATATGTTATTACCATTGGAAAACATTTCCATTTCTTGTTTTCTATATCAGAAAACATTTTTGGTTCTTATTTGGAAAACATTTCCAAAACTCCTTCATTGGACTTAGACAGATGTTTAAACAAGCCATCACGATTTCCAATTCAAACCATTACACTTATTAACTAAATTTCTTTAACCCACCTTCACTATCGAACCTTAACCATTCCTTAGTTAAAAATGAAGTCAATCAAGTTGGGGTAATACTACCTCTCAGACCTTAACTGAACAACGTTTCTAACCTTGAAATAGACAAATTTCACCTTTTAATTCTTTAACAAACTTCCTTACGTAACTCTCTTTCGAATCATCTCTATTCGGTAATTCTTTCCTTCGATAAGGCATATTCGATAACTCTATTCAATTTACTCTATTCGATTAACCCTTATCAATTAACTCTATTGGACTAACGCTATTGGATTAACTCTATTGGACTAACGCTATTGGATTAACTCTATTCGATTTAACTCTAATCGATTTACTCGTTTCACTTAATCCTTTCGAATAAACTATATTCGATAACTCCATTAACTCTATTCGAATAAACTATATTCAATTAACTCCTTTTATCTCCATTTAACTCTATTCGAATAACTAATATTTGATAAATCTATCTAACTCTTATTCAAATAACTAATATTCGATAACTCCTTATCCTTTATTCGAATCACTAATATTCGATTAACTCAATTGATTCTATTCGAATAAACTATATTCGATTAACTCCTTTTATTCTATTCAAATAAACAATATTCGATTTACTCCAACTGATTAACTCTTTTTACTTAACTCTCTCGGCTAACCCCTTTCGAATAACATATTCGATTTACTAATTTTCGAATACCATATTCGATTGACTAACTTTCGAATACCATATTCGATTAACTCCCTTCGAATAACTAAATTCGATTAATCCCTTTTCGAATAAACTATTCATTTATAAAGATTTACTTTTAGTAACGGTTCTTCACTTTACAAATGATTTCCTTTTTAGTAACGTTTTCCTTTTTATAACGTTTTCCTTTTTATAACTCTATTTGTAAATGGTTTTACAAATACCTCCTTTTCGATTTCATTTTTAAAGGTTTTACAAATACTCCCCTTTCGATTCCATTTGTAAATGGTTTACAAACATTTCTCTTTCTATTTGTTTGACAAATATTTCCTTTATTTTTGATTTCATGAATATATCTCCCCTATGTTTGTTTTACAAATATAATTCCTCTATAAATGTTTAACAAATATATTTCTTTTGATTTTCAAATTAATTCCGTTGATGAAATCCTCTTTCTTTTACATATAAAATCCAGTGATTTTATATAAATAACCTATTTTCAAAATCCACTTTAAAAATCCCCTTCCCACATCCAGTATTTATTATGGTATTTAACATACCATATAACAATGACAAATAACGTCCAAACACACATAATCAACAACAGATTATATATCACATCATATAATACAATATATGAATCACAGTAAAATAAATGTTAAGGAATCCAGTTCGATTCCTCCAACCTGTTTCCCTGCATCTGCATCACAGATGTTAAACAATATAGATAACATCACTTTCAGTTCCATATGATATATTCTGTTAAACAGAATCAATATAGAAATTCAACTAACTGACTAGAAGTTCAATCAAACAGTCAACACACAGTCAATCAACCAATATTTAACAGTTCTAAAAATACAACATGAAATTATAAACTGTTCAGAGTTAGTGAAATTTACTTACTTTGGCAGTTCATCGTTAAAGAATGATAAATTGTTTGTTTGATTTGAATCAAACAATTATTTCGCCATAAATTCAAACTAGCACCAATCCACTCCGAGTTAGTTCCATTGGGTAGTGTCCATCCATACGATCCCAAATCAACTTACGGTTCGTCAATCTGATACTGTATGATCAAGTTATTGGATTAACAAGTTTTAACTATTTAAATTAAATTTAAACTCCATTAAATTCGGGCTTAAACATTTAATCCACGGCCCACTTCACATTCCAAAGCCCACAGACCCGTTTGAAGTCCTTCTTCCTCCAAAGATACTCACGGTACCTGCTCCTCAACATCTCTCCATTACCGAAATCTTTGATACTTCCTATCTCCTCCTTCTTCTACTGTTATGCCAAATTAACAATACCAATTAACTTCTCATCTGAGTCTCTCTCCTCTCCACCCCTTAATGCCACACTCGACGTCCTCCTTTATGTCCGTCGTCCCCACAGTACCAGTACAACACCGAACCAAAAAGGGACCGAACTTGCTCAAAACATTACACCAGATGCGGCATCTCTTCTTGATCCCAAAACCAGCCTCAAAAACTCAAATTGATTCATGTATTTTCCCAAAATCACGAACCCTAAACTCACGGCAACTCGCTGGAAAACTTCCGCAAACCCAAACAGCAACCAAACCAAATGAAACCAGTACTAGATCGAAGATGGTTAACTCAGGAATCCATATCCACAACTCTTTTGATTTTAGGATTTTTGTTTGTTTTGATTTTGATTTCCAAAGTGGAGTTCATCACATTTTTTATTTATTTTGGAAGCGGCGGATAATTTGTTGACTGCTGAATGAGGGATTTAGGGTTAGGGATAGTTAAGGGTATTATATAGGTAGGTTAGATATTTTTCTTTTGATTATTATATTAATTTATAATCAACCGTTGTATGTATATGTTCTTTTAGAATTCCCGTGATCACATATGATACCAAAAAATCACGAAACTGGACATGTTGCTAGAGTTCGACATCACGGACCCAACGAAACTGGTTTCGTCGAATTCCGACTCCGTTTGCTCACACAGCGTATTTTTAACTGTCAAAATACTGACTGTTTCTCACTCTAAAAATCCTTATGGTAACACAGTGACTCTAAAATTCGTGAAACTTGGAATCTAGCAATAATTTGATGTTGTGGATCTAACAAAATTAGTTTCGTCGAATTCCGACTTCATTTGCAAAATTGGCTATTTTTAAAGCTCTGGATGACCCATTTAAATATATAAATATATTTAAATATAATTAAATTTAATATTTAAAAATAAATATTATCGTATATATCCATAGTGGAATATCATACAGCTCTACTGGGATTTATAACTTGATATTTCAAATCCCGATTAAATCGGTATTCGATTTAAAATGAAATTCCTTTTTAAAATATAAATAATTCCATTATAAATTATAAAGGAATTCCACAGCTAGTTTTCTAAAATTTGATTTGGACATATCTCAAAATCTACACGACGAAATCCCGATTTTTCTCTTCCACTAGAAAGATATACTTCACCAGCTCCATACATTTCTTGTTTCACAGAAATTCGGCTTAAAACGAATCATGTACATTCAGTTGAAGTTCAAATCGCCAAATTACGAACTACAGCACCATTTCAAGCTCGATTTTAATTATAATATAATTTTATGCTCAAACTATCGTTCAAATAATATATTCGTTATTCAAATTCAATTCCAAGCTGAATTAAATATCACAGATGATCCAGTTCACACCATATCGCCATTTCAGCCAATTCTGATTATTTCAGAATTAAATATATTATTTTAATTAAATATTCACCATTATTTAATTCCACGGCCATTTAATTCACTATATGACTATTTATATAATTAAATAAATTAATAATAATACCTCTGCCAATGCGGGTCATTACAGTCTTTCCCACTTAAATTAATTTCGTCCTCGAAATTGCTAAGGTAGAGAACGACCCTATCGACTGGTTAGAACATATTTGTTCACTTCTTAACTTCAATTTCAACTGAACCAAATTAATTTCAATTAAAATATTAATTAATTCTTGTCAACGAAAATTTTCAAAAATCTTGAAAAATTTCTAACACCTTAGCTTTTCGAATTTTTTTGCCATAACCTCCTTTGTACAGCCCTATCAGTAAAACCCTAACTCGCCTCTCTAGGCCATCTCCTACCCAAAAGAAAACCAAACAGCCAAGTGGCTTGCCAATTCGGCTCATAAACCTTATATCCAATAGAAATATAAACTTGTACCTTTTGTCGGCATATCATTATATCCTTTCCACTTGTTATCAATTCCGCGGATACATGGGTCATCCCAATCAAATTCCAATCTGCTTTAATACACAACACAAACATTCGCTTATATCCGAGCCAAATATCATTCAACTCGAGTTTCTTCTCGATTCCCAACTCCTAACTTGATTATCACATTACACTTCAAATTTTGAATCTCGCAATCCAATTTGTCTTGATATCATTCAAATTCAATCTCAGTTACCACTTTACTGGCTTTAATTTAATTCAAATTTGCTTCCACAAATTTCTGTTAAATTTGTTTTTAATTCAAACAGTCTTTCCCTGGGAGTTTTTAAACAGTTTACTCTTTTCGAAAACCAAATTTTACTTTTGAACATGTCACTGAGCCCTTAATTAATATTCCATTAGTTAAATCACTTCTCTAATTCTTTATCAATATTTGTTAACCAAATATTTTCAATAACCATATTAGCCTTTTATATTATTTGGAAAACATTTCCGAATATCGCCTTCCTTTATTTTCTAAACTATAGAAAATATATGCTATTTATAATTGGAAAATATTCCAATTACTTATCTCTTTTCCGATCTCGTTTATTTCTATACTTAGGAAATATTCTTTATTATATTTCCAAGCTTACACTTATTTGTGTTAAAACGGATGTTGTATAAAACATCGCTACGACAACCCAAATACTATATTTAACTAACTCTTATTCAACATTGATCTTCGAGCCTGAAATCTTACTATTCATTTACAAACAATGAAATCAATCAAGATGGGGTGTAACTACCTCTCAGACCTTCACTGAATAACATTTATAACGTCAAAACAGATATGACTACTTACTCGAATAATCAATACAATATAACTACTTATTCACTTTTAAACACGTATACGCTTCCTCTTTCTATTCTTACTAGATTTTATTCTTAGTCTTCCTTTTGGATTTTACTATTCAATTTCTAAGTTCGTTCCCTTATCGACTTCTATATATATATATATATATATATATATATCGATACGTTGATTTCTAACTATCAAATTATCTTAAAAATATTCTAACTCCTAAAATTCCAAGAAAAATTCGCCATAACCTCATTTGTACCAGGAGCATCAGGATATTTCAAATAGCCTCCCATGGCCCTCACTAATCCAAAAGAAAATGAAAAAGCCAAGCGGCTAGCCAATACGGCGCATAAAATCTCATATATTAATTAAATACATAACTTTTCGTCAAGCATTCTATTTATATACCTTCATAACTTATCCATACCTGTAACAACCCGGAAATTCTGAGCCAGTTTAAAATTTTTATTTTGGCAATTTTAACGAATTTTGAAGATTTAAAATGAGTTATTTTAAATGATATCATCGAGAAATATATTTTGAATATAATTCGAACGTATATATTATACACGTCGTAGTTAGAATATAAATATTTATATATAGTTATAAATAGAATTGAAAATGGCGCGGTAGTTCGATAATTCGATTTCAAACTTCAATTGAATGTACCGGGTGCAAAACAATCCGGATTTTAGTGAAACCAAAAACATTAGGATCTAATTGATAATATCTTTCCAACGAATCCAAAAAATCGAAATTTCATAGCGGGAATAAAAAGATATGTCCAGTTGAAAATTCTGAATAGTCGCTATGGAATTCAGGCCCTTAAAATTGGGAATTTTGCAAATGACCTCGGATTTCGACGAAACTAGTTTGGTTGGGTCCGTGATGTCAAGTTATTGCTAGATTCCAAATTTCATAATTTTTCGAAACAATATGTGAGCGTGGCAAAGGAAAACGCATTTGACTAGTTTCAGTTGATTTTAATCGACTGAAAATTGGCCATTTTTCAAACGGTCTCAGAATTCGACAAAACTAGTTTTGTTAGGACCGTATCATCAATACGAAGCTAGAAAATATTTTTATGGAATTTTTTAGAGTTAGTATGTGACCCCGGTAATATGAAATGTATGTTTAAAATTCAATATAGTGATTTAAATGTAAATTCAATGGAAACTGATCGAAATAGTCGAATCAGCTTACGATACATATCCCATTGTGTTCGGAATGGGGGTGAAACGCTATGGGCGACAGGCGGTGGGCCTCGTTTAGAGGTCGAAAATAAAAGTCAACTTTTTGCAAAATAAAATAATAAAAAAATTAAAATCCTTTATCTTCCTTCCTTTCCTATACGTTCTGCCCCCCCCCCCCCCCCTTCTTATTTTCAAAACCCGATTCAGTAAAATAAAAAAATAAAAAAAAAGAGAAGAAGGAGGCGACGAGGCGGAGAGGAGCTGCCACCCACCCACCGCCTCCGGCGCCGGACTTCGGCGAGACCCCCCCCAGTGTCGTCCCTTCCTTCCCCGCCTCCTCTCTCTCTCCCTTTCTTCCCCATTTCCCCCAAGTCGCTGTTGACCGCACCCCCACAGCCAACCGCCGCTCCATCCACCTCCCCTCACGATGCTCTCGCCTCCGAGCCGTCATCCTCCCCAAAGCCGCGACCCCCTGAAGTCGACGCCAGCCACCGCTCCACCAATCCGCTGTCTGAGCGTCTCCGACACCCCCAATCCGCCGCATGAGCACCCGTACCCCCTTAGAACTGTAAGTATTTATTTTTACGTTTAAAAACTGATTTTTTTATATGTTTAAAAACTGAAATTTTATATGTTAAAAATAGAAATTAGTTTATGTTTAAAAATTGAAATTTGTTTGATTTTAAAAAACCGAAATTAGAATTGTTTTTGGAAAATATATATGCATCGTATTAAAAGATTTGATTTTTAAGTGCGAAAGGATATGATTTTTATGTTGCTAAAAATGTAATTTTTGTTCATGGAAAAAGTAAGGATTTTATTTTATGAAAAGTTAGAAAAGAAAGTATAGTCATTGTATGAAATGTTAGAGAAGATAAAGAAGTAAAAATACAATTTTTCCAAATAGAAAAGAGAAGTAAAATACGATTTTTCCAAATGGAAAAGTGAAGTAAAAATTCGATTTTTAAATGTAGGAAGCGATTATAAAAATATGATTTTTATATTTTTAAAGTAGTAAAAATATGATTTTTATATTTTTAAAGTATTAAAAATATAATTTTTACATGATAGGAATATTAAAAATATCATCTTTTTATATGTAGCAAAATAAAAACCTGATTTTTATTTTATATACGTTGAAATAAAGTGATGATTTTTATAATGATGAAATCTATATTTTTGAAAAGGCGAAATCTTTTTTTTATATAGTAGTGGAATAAAAATTCGATTTTTATATATTGAATAGCATAATAAAAATTCGATTTTTATATATTGAATAGCGAAGTAAAAATTCGATTTTTATATATGGAATAGAGAAATAAAAATGTGATTTTTATATATATAGTGACTACGGGCAACGAAGATGACAAGGATGCGATAACGATGAAGATTTCTATCGAAGAAGAGTCAAGATGATTGGATAGCTATCAGTGAGAATTTCTCACCTTTCAATTTCATTTTCTAGTTATATATATATACTAGGATGCAGACGGTGCTTAGTAGCACCCGACACAATCGTCCACAGACCATGGACTTGTTTGTTTGATTGCAAAAATTAGTTAGATTATATGACTGGATTGAATTGTTTGGTGAAATGAAATTGATTTGATTGATGTTTGAATGGCGTGGGCCTTCACTAGACCGGGGATAAGGCTAGGCCTTGTCCCGTTTCTAGTATCGTGTCGTTATGCCGCCGAAATTTTCTAAAATAAGTTAGAAAAATAAAAATATCATTTTATTTAAAGAATGAACTGAATAGAAATTCATATGTTAAGATAAAATGTTTTATCGTTAAAAATATAATTTTTAACGTGAATATGAATATACGTGAAAGTGAATAAATAAATAATTATAAACAAATCGATCGATTTGTTTATATACACTGATTTGATTGACATTGATTGAGACGATAAATTTTACACATCGCCCAACGGCACAAATAAAATCTGTGTTTGACTGTTTGAAACCCCACACGGGTGTTAGGATGAAATATGAAGTTCACTCATCCTGATTGATTAAATATGTCGATCGATTGATTGACAGGCTGTTATAAGCGTTAGATGTCTATATTTGATGCTTATACAGTGTAGTGCACTTTGGTTGATGGTTGATTATCTTTCGATGCTATTATATACGTGTGATGTATGAAAATCCATATAATTAACATTATATGGTGATTGATTGGGCCTCATTCCAATTTAGAAAATAAGAATATTATAAAATAAAGGTTCATGTGTTGACAGTACTCATCCGTTGAGATTAGTCATGTGTTGAACGAAATATTTTTATAATAAAATTTACATCTTTATCAATATAAAATAAAGGTTCATGTGTTGACAGTACTCATCCGTTGAGATTAGTCATGTGTTGAACGAAATATTTCAATAATAAAATTTACATCTTTATCAATATAAAATAAAGGTTCATGTGTTGACAGTACTCATCCGTTGAGATTAGTCATGTGTTGAACGAAATATTTTGATAATAACAAATATTTTGATAATAGGAAATATTTGAAATAGAATATTTGAAAATAGAAATATATGAAGCCGTGTTGATTAGATTGACGCCATTTTGACGTGAACGATATTTATATCGATTTTATTCATTTTGAAATGAATTGAATATAAAACGATTTCGAAATGAATTGAATATAAAACGATTTCGAAATGAATTGAATATAAATCGATTTCGAAATGAATTGAATATAAAACGATTTCGAAATGAATTGAATATAAAACGATTTCGAAATGAATTGAATATAAAACGATTTCGAAATGAATTGAATATAAATCGATTTCTAAATGAATTGAATATAAAACGATTTCGAAATGAATTGAATATAAAACGATTTCGAAATGAATTTAATATAAAACGATTTCGAAATGAATTGAATAGAAAACGAATTTGATTTCAATTGAATCTATAACCAATTTGAATTGAATCGAATAGAAAACCAATTTGAATTGAATCGAACAGAAAACCAATTTGAATTGAATCGAATAGAAAACCAATTTGAATTGAATCGAATAGAAAACGACTTTGGAATTGAATTGAATTGAAAACGATTTCGAAATGAATTGAATAGATAACGAATTTGATTTCAATTGAATATATAACGAATTTGATTCGAATAGAAAACCAATTTGAATTGAATCGAATAGAAAACCAATTTGAATTGAATCGAATAGAAAACGACTTTGGAATTGAATTGAATTGAAAACGATTTCGAAATGAATTGAATAGATAACGAATTTGATTTCAATTGAATATATAACGAATTTGATTCGAATAGAAAACCAATTTGAATTGAATCGAATAGAAAACCAATTTGAATTGAATCGAATAGAAAACGACTTTGGAATTGAATTGAATTGAAAACGAATTCAAATTGAATTGAAAGCGAATTGAAATGAATTCAAATTGAACTGAAATTTGAATTGAATAGAAATGAATTTTAAAACGAATTTATAAAGAAGAATTCAATTTTGATTTGAATTGAAATGGAAGTTGAAAATGTTTTTGAAACGAATTCAAAACTATTTATATAATTCGTTTTAAATAGTAATCGACGAAATATATATTATATACATATTATAATGGCCTGAATAGAACGCGCCACGCCGCGGCAGTTCGCGAATTTCGACCATTTAATTCAAACGGACATTACGGGAGATCCGACCGTCGGATTCTCCTAAAACTGGAACCATTGGGTTCGTATCAAAAAGAGCTTTCTAACGAATATTTGAAATTCAAAATCTAACGGTTGGATTTGGAGATACGTCCAAATCAAATATGAAAAAGGTCGCTGTAAGTGCAGTTCGATGGCCGTTGTTGGAAATCGACTGTACGGGCCTTGATAAAATTATTAAAAATATCAATAATTTGTGTAAAATCATAAGAAATGATTTGGGAAAAATTGGGGTGAAAAAATCCATATTTGAAAAGATAAAAATGGATTTTTATCGAAATGAACTAGTTTTGAACTAAATTTAAAACCCAATTATTTTTAAATAAATAAATTAGATTTAAAAAGGGGTTTTAAATAATCGAAATTTCTAATATATTTGATTGGATTAGAAATGGGTTTATCGTGAACGGTGTTTCAAATAACACTAGTTCTTTAACCCGATAATAAATAGAATGTGATTTGGGTTTGTCGTGAACTGTGTTTTGAATAACACCTAGTTCTTTAACCCAGTAAAAGGAGTTTTAACGAATCTGCAATTAGATTGAAATTCGGATTGATAATCTAGATTATCAAATTTGACAAATAAGCGAGGATGGAGTATCACCAGTTTTGCTCCGAAGCGATAGTTAAATCTTTAATTAGATTTGAATGTGAGATGGTAATTAATTTTACCGATAACACTGTGGTGTTAGATATGGAGTATTACCAGTTTTGCTTCATGGGATGAATAGGTTGGGATTGGAAAATAAAATAAATAATTACTTCGTTACGGTTCGCTAATCTCGACTAGTTTAGAAAACTATAATTTGGTTTGAACGACATCCAAAGGAAGATTAAAGTATAAATTTTAAAGAATTTATCTTGGATAAAATTAATGGGAACCTTTCCCTAAAAATGTCATTTTGTGAATAAAAGAATATTCTCAATTGAAATGAGGCGTATGTTGTGTTTGTGTAACATTTGTTTTCAATATGCGCGGGTTGTTCGGAAAGTCCGGGTATATACCCATTCTGAATAACCGATTCGACGATATGTCGAAGATGAAGATGGTAGTTGAAGACCGGAAGTCTTCACATCTTTTGGATAACTACTGACGATCCTGATTGGGCATTACACCCAAGAGGATGGAAATAGTTGGTGGTCGTCCAGACGTACCTGGAGATGGATGGATATGCGAGGAAAGTGCCTCCGGTTTCGTTCAGACCCAGAACGGACTTGTAAATGGATTGTGTGTCTGACATTGGATTTTATTCTATGTTGATTGACTTCTATTAAATATACATCTGTTTAGCGGCGGAGAATTTATTCTTTTGCTTAACGCCCTTCTCTGAGACGTACGAGCTCAGAGGTTGTATATCGATGGACATCAGTCGCATGGCATGAATTGCTTGTGTAGCACGCTAAGATGCAATGATCAAGGCTTCTGTTGAAAAGCAAAGTCTTGTGATTGATGATTAAAGCACGCCTAGGTGGCAGCTTTGTGTATAACGTGAATTCGCGAGCCCCACACCTCGGTATGAGTTAAAAACGGGATACGGGCCGTTGGGAGAACACGACGTTTCTTTCTAGCTTTGGTGGTGTCAGTGACTTACCAGCCCTGACATTTATATACTTTTCACCTTTGTGGTTGTTGGAATGAGGCGCCTCGATTATAGGTCTGTAAGGACCGGGAAACGTGTGTTCAGGCATAACTAATCCTCTAACGTAAGTGAGGACCGGCCCAACTGATCCAAGTGGCTGCCCAGAGTGTGTAGTCCTGAGCATTTGCTAGAATGTCTCGAACGCGGAGAGGAGCTTGCCCCTTGCCTCGACTCATGATGGAATCAAATTTCCAATACGTGTAATTCGTCTTTATTTGTAGAACTAGTATGGCGACATAGTAGATGGTAGCTATGCCGCCTATGATTTATATTTATGATTGAAAATGTTTTGACACTATACACTTATTATAGTATCAAATGATTTGTTTTAAACGTATCAATCAAGCTTTGGCTGTTATAAGGGAAAACCCTATCCTTCGGCTTGCGTTGCATTGTGTGATGGGACCTGGGTCTTATAACAGCTTCATTTTTCTTTATTTAGCATTGCGTTGTTTGTTCTATGCACTGGTATTCTTGGGAGGAAACCCGTTCCATGTTATACGGCGTGGTCCCTTGATTTACCTAACTTTAAAATCAATATTAATAACTGTTTTAGTTCTCACACCAGTCACATGACTGACCTGAAGTTTATTGTTTTAACCTAAACTCTGGGTGCCCCTATTTTCGACACGGGCAGCTAGTAGTTTTGGTTTTGCAGATTTATATTCACAGGATCCTGGTTTACAGCTGGAATGGTATCCGGAAAGCTCTGTATCCGTATATCACCTTCAGTTGTGCTTTGTATTTCTTTTTCCGCTGCTAAGTAATTTACTGTAATCTCTGATATTTATCGAATGTAATTTATTCATTTATACTCTGTATATTCTTGTATCTGATGGAATTGTTGTAATAAAAATGAAATGTTCTTCTGTTTGTGTTCTAATTTGTCCTGTTCTCAAACGATCAGGGGTTTCGAACGGTCTAGATCGGTTTAACGACTGATTCGGATCGAGCGAATTTCCTTGCCGTCACAATACCTATCTCATGTATATTTATACCTGCCCAATCTATTTTAACTATACCTGATCGTTTTAACTCATTTCGTTAATTAATTTGTTAATTAACTCTATAGTCTATTTCACTTTTATATTTGAACATGACATGTTCAAATATATTTTAGCTTGCTTATTAACTAATTTGAATCCAAATTTCAAATTTAAGTTCTACATTCGATTTCGAATATCCATTTACAAATCCAATTCACCTTTCAAAGTTCAACTTCAAATTCAAAACTCGATTAACTAATTCCTCTTCGACTTAGTTAATTCTATTCAATTTCTATTCAAATTTTATGTCACTTCTATTATTCAAATTCTATATTATAAATCCCATTTGAATTTCAACACAACTTGTCTTTCCCAAAACAAATTCAAAACAGTATCTCTGGTAGTAGTTCGTCACTTACAACTCGAAAATGAATACTGATGATGCAGCTGTCATCATCAGAATCTATTTTCCAGCGATCGAAGTGAGTTCAATACTATAAAACCATTTCTAAACATTTCCACTTTGAAATTCAATTCAAAATATAATTCACACTGCTTGTAAAACAATTTAAAATCTCCCAGGATGTTAAATTTTCCTTATTCTTAATCCAAATCCATTTACAAACACTAATCCAATTTTCCAGAATTTTAATTCAATTTCTGGCTTAAATTCCAGATTTAACTCATCTGATTTCACGTATTTCACTTATATGAATTCTGATTGATTATTTACATAATCATTTAATTTATAATCTTACTCGATTATAATAACAACCAATATATCCACTATATTAAAATTTTGATATATGTATATCTTCTGTATATAAAGATATACCTTGGGTAAACTAATTTTAATTTACCCTCTTGTCAAAACATATCGTGTCGACCCATCGTATTCGAGTGTTTAGTAACTCCTACTGATACAGTGGACCAACTGATCGACCAGAACTCGTAAACGACTCAACCAATAAATCTCCACAGTATAAAACAAATTTTTATATCAATAACAAATACGTTCACTCGTATATATACAATCAACTCAATCTAGGGTATTACTAACCCCATCTCTACTGAGTCACGCCACAGAGCCAAAGTAATACTTAACCTGGCTCTGATACCAACTGTAATGACCTGAAAATCCGGTCTAATTTGAGCTGAACAAAAACACAAGTCCAACCCCAATTATACCGGAAAATTAGAACACTAATAGAAAGAAAATAGAGGGTGAGGAAAGATAAGATAGAAACTTAGAATAGAAGAAGAAGAATAACACAACATTAGAGTAACACAAACCTCACAACGGAACGAATAACATATAATATATATAACATAACTTGAAATTTACATCTGTATTTGAATATACATCATTATCAAAGTACAGCACTTAAAACACAGTGGAAATAAACAATAACTATATGATCCTGAAGCCTACTGCTCCAGCTCTTCAGGTATATCTGCAAATCCCGAATACTTGACTGGCCGTACAAAATTGGGCACCCAAGAGTTTAGGGAAAACTAAACAAAATAAACTCCGGGTCAGTCATGGGACTGGTATGAGTAAAATAGTTTAAAACAGTTCAAGCAGGTAAATGATATCTCATAAGACCACGCCGTATAACGGAACGGTTTTTACTCTTATGAGAATCCAAATTATCTTTATATCAAAACCTTTTGATATTATAATAATGTCTATCAATCACAATATATTAATCATCTAGCAGAACGCTTTCATCTCACGTTCTACATATATGGTATACAATCAAAACCGCAAGCACGTATTGGGTAATGGATTTCCAACTATGACAAGGTATGGAACCACCTTTCGCTAGTGTACCTCTAGAAAGGAATACACTGGGTTCAACAAGAACATCTTGCAACCCGGCCACACATGACCGACCACTCATTTCGCTTGAATGTATCAAATGTATATCACCAACGGTTGGGATCAGCAACCATTTCCTGAATGGGACAGCATCAACAATTGATTTTTAGAAGTAAATGAAACTCTAGATCTGGTGATTATACACCCAACTTCGGAGCGACCGACTTAGCCATGCTGCCTGCCCGATTTCTGTCATTTACCGGATGATGAGGCTAGAAGCTACGCTTTATCATCACATCAGATTCACTTCAAATGTCACATCGTCAAATCCATCAAATCATCGATTGACATTTACATCCATACATTACGTGTCAGCTAAAAGAAGTTTCCTTCTCCTCTTCCACTCTTGGTACGGTTGAAGAAATCAATGTACGTGACCTTTATCGAAATACTCTGTCATACATTCATCCGTACAAGTCATCCAGGAATAGGATGAATCGAAGGTACTATTCAGTATATCCATCTTAGGCACCGTTATCTAAGACTTATACCATGGCCCTTGTACTTTACTCTGTCTTCAATTATCTTTGGCATATATGATTCGCAACGCTTATGTCAATACAGAGTGGTTCTTTGGATAATAATCCAACAGGTCTCTCCATATTAACAACGTAAAATGGTCAAAAACTTCGATAGTCGGTGAGTTAACTACCAAAGAAAAACGCGTGTGCAAACAACGATATTATTTCCAGATGGAAATTTATATCGACCAAACATCATTTCACATTTATCTCCTTATTTGACTAATTTACTTATCTCCTGTTTCCCTATATTCAACATTTCTTATTTTCTAAATTTAGAAAATATATGTTATTACCATTGGAAAACATTTCCATTTCTTGTTTTCTATATCAGAAAACATTTCTGGTTCTTATTTGGAAAACATTTCCTAAACTCCTTCATTGGACTTAGACAGATGTTTAAACAAACCATCGTGATTTCCAACTCAAACCATTACGCTTATTAACAAAATTCCTTTAACCCACCTTCACTATCGAACCTTAACCATTCCTTAGTTAAAAATGATCAAGTTGGGGTAAAACTACCTCTCAGACCTTAACTGAACAACGTTTCTAACCTTGAAATAGACAAAGTTCACCTTTTAATTCTTTAACAAACTTCCTTACGTAACTCTCTTTCGAATCATCTCTATTCGATAATTCTTTCCTTCGAT
Organism: Allium sativum; assembly: GCA_030737875.1. Lineage (NCBI taxonomy): Eukaryota > Viridiplantae > Streptophyta > Magnoliopsida > Asparagales > Amaryllidaceae > Allium > Allium sativum. The sequence continues at coordinate 42,994,647 of CM060916.1, forward strand.
AAGGTATATTTGATAACTCTATTCAATTTACTCTATTCGATTAACCCTTATCAATTAACTCTATTGGACTAGCGCTATTGGATTAACTCTATTGGACTAACGCTATTGGAATAACTCTATTTGATTTAACTCTAATCGATTTACTCATTTCACTTGACTCCTTTCGAATATACTATATTCGATAACTCCTTTAACTCTATTCGAATAAACTATATTCGATTAACTCCTTTTATCTCCATTTAACTCTATTCGAATAACTAATATTTGATAACACTATCTAACTCTTATTCGAATAACTAATATTCGATAATTCCTTTTCATTTATTCGAATCACTAATATTCGATTAACTCAATTGATTCTATTCGAATAAACTATATTCGATTAACTCCTTTTATTCTATTGGAATAAACTATATTCGATTTACTCCAACTGATTAACTCTTTTTACTTAACTCCTTTCGACTAACCCCTTTCGAATAACATATTTGATTTACTAATTTTCGAATACCATATTCGATTGACTAACTTTCGAATACCATATTCAATTAACTCCCTTCGAATAACTAAATTCGATTAATCCCTTTTCGAATAAACTATTCATTTATAAAGATTTACTTTTAGTAATGGTTCTTCACTTAACAAATGATTTCCTTTTTAGTAACGTTTTCCTTTTTATAACTTTATTTGTAAATGGTTTTACAAATACCTCCTTTTCGATTTCATTTTTAAAGGTTTTACAAATATTCCCCTTTCGATTCCATTTGAAAATGGTTTACAAACATTTCTCTTTCTATTTGTTTGACAAATATTTCCTTTATTTTTGATTTCACGAATATATCTCCCCTATGTTTGTTTTACAAATATAATTCCTCTATAAATGTTTAACAAATATATTTCTTTTGATTTTCAAATTAATTCCTTTGATGAAATCCTCTTTCTTTTACATATAAAATCCAGTGATTTTATATAAATAACCTATTTTCAAAATCCACTTTGAAAATCCCCTTCCCACATCCAGTATTTCTTATGGTATTTAACATACCATATAAAAACGATAAATATAGTCCAAACACACATAGTCAACAACAGATTATATATCACATCATATATTACAATATATGAATCACAGTAAAATAAATGTTGAGGAATCTAGTTCGATTCCTTCAACTTGTTTCCCTGCATCTGCTTCACAGATGTTAAACAATATAGATAACATCACTTTTAGTTCCATATGATATATTCTGTTAAACATAATCAATATAGAAATTCAACTAACTGACTAGCAGTTCAATCAAACAATCAACACACAGTCAATCAGCCAATATTTAACAGTTCTAAAAATACAACATGGAATTATAAACTGTTCAGAGTTAGTGAGATTTACTCACTTTGGCAGTACATCGTTAAAGAATGATAAACTGTTTGTTTGATTCGAATCAAACAATTTATTTCGCCATAAATTCAAACTAGCACCAATCCATTCCCAGTCAGTTCCATTAGGTAGTGTCCGTCCATACGATCCCAACTCAACTTACGCTTCGTCAATCTGATATCGTATGATCAAGTTATTGGATTAACAAGTTTTAACTATTTAAATTAAATTTAAACTCAATTAAATTCGGGCTTAACCTTTTAATCCACGGCCCACTTCACATTCCAAAGCCCACCAACCCGTTTGAAGTCCTTCTTCCTCCAACGATACTCACGGTACCTGCTCCTCAACATCTCTCCATTACCGAAATCTTTGATACTTCCTATCTCCTCCTTCTTCTACTGTTATGCCAAATTAACAATACCAATGAACTTCTCATCTGAGTCTCTCTCCTCTCCACCCATTAGTGCCACACTCGACGTCCTCCTTTACGTCCATCGTCCCCACAGTACCAGTACAACACTGAACCAAAAAGGGACCGAACTTACTCAAAACGTTACACCAGATGCGGCATCTCTTCTTGATCCCAAAACCAACCTCAAAAACTCAAATTGATTCATGTATTTTCCCAAAATCACGAACTCTAAACTCACGGCAACTCGCTGGAAAACTTCCGCTAACCCAAACAGCAACTGAACCATATGAAACCAGTACTAGATCGAAGATGGTTAACTCAGGAATCCGTATCTACCACTCTTTTGATTTTAGGATTTTTGTTTGTTTTGATTTTGATTTCCAAAGTGGAGTTCATCACGTTTTTTTTTTATTTTGGTAGCGGCGGATTATTTGTTGACTGCTGAATGAGGGGTTTAGGGATAGTTAAGGGTATTATATAGGTAGGTTAGATATTTTTCTTTTGATTATTATATTAATTTATAATCAACCGTTGTATGTATATGTTCTTTTAAAATTCCCGTGATCACATATGATACCCAAAAATCATGAAACTGGACATATACTAGAGTTCGACATCACGGACCCAAGGAAACTGGTTTCGTCGAATTCCGACTCGGTTTGCTCACACAACGTATTTTTAACTGTCAAAATACTGACTGTTTCTCACTCTAAAAATCCTTACGGTCACACAGTGACTCTAAAAATCACGAAACTTAGAATCAAGCAATAATTTGATGTTGCTGATCCAACAAAATTAGTTTCGTCGAATTCCGACTTCGTTTGCAAAACTGGCTATTTTTAAAGCTCTAGATGACCCATTTAAATATATAAATATAATTAAATTTAATTAAATTTAATATTTAAAAATAAATATTATTGTATATATCCACAGTGGAATATCATACAGCTCTACTGGGATTTATAACTTGATATTTCAAATCCCGATTAAATCGATATTCGATTTAAAATGAAATTCCTTTTTAAAATATAAATAATTCCTTTATAAATTATAAAGGAATTCCACACCGACTTTTCTAAAATTTGATTTGGACATATCTCAAAATCTACACGACGGAATCCCGATTTTTCTCTTTCACTAGAAAGATATACTTCACCAGCTGCATACGTTTCTTGTTTCACAGAAATCCGGCTTAAAACGAATCCTGTACATTCAGTTGAAGTTCAAATCGCCAAATTACGAACTGCAGCGCCATTTCAAGCTCGATTTTAATTATAATACAATTTTATGTTCAAACTGTCGTTCAAATAATATATTCGTTATTCAAATTCAATTCCAAGCGGAATTAAATATCACAGATGATCCAGTTCACACCATATCGCCATTTCAACCAATTCTGATTATTTCAGATTTAAATATATTATTTAGTTTATTATTTTAATTAAATATTCACCATTATTTAATTCCACGACCATTTAATTCAGTATATCACTATTTATATAATTAAATAAATTTATTATAATACCTCTGCCAATGCGGGTCATTACACGATATATCTGTGGCGCCTCGCAATCCATCATCCACATAGGTAAAAATATAATAAATGTCTGGGCTCCATACCATGACACCACCCATAGCTAGAAAGAAACGTCATGTCCTCCTTGGTTCCCTTATCCCGTTTTTGACTCATACTGAGGTGTGAGGCTCACGAATTAACGTTATACACAAAGTTATGCTATGATAAAGTCGTGCTTTGATCATCAACCACAAGACTCAGCTTTTCAACAGAAGCCTTGATTATTTGCATCTCAGCATGCCGCATAGGCAATTCACGCCACGCGACTCATGTCTATCGATATATAACCTCGGAGCTCATACGTCTTAGAGAAGGGTGTTAAGCAAGATAATAAATTCTCTACCGCCAAACATACATATACTTAATAGAGATCAATCAACACAGAAAAAATCCAATGTCAAACACCATCCATTTACAAGTCCTTTCTGGGTCTGAACGAAACCGGAGGCACCTTATTCCTTGTCCAATATGTCCAATATAGAAGAGAGGTCCTCGCATATTCGGTCGATCTCTAAGTACGTCTGGACGATCACCACTTATTACCTCGTCTTGGGTGTACAACCCAATCAAGACATTAGTAATAATACAAACGATGTGAAGACCTCCGTTCTTCAACCATCATCAGCATCGTCGATTTATCGTCGAATCAGTTATTTAGAATGTGTATAAACCCGGCCTTTCCGAATAACTCGCGTATATAATAAACAAGTGCTATAAAAACACAACATACGCCTCATTCCAATCCAGAATATTCCTTTATTCAAATATTATTATACTTTTGGAAAGGTTACCATTAATTTTATCAAAGATAAATTCTTTAAATTTATTCTTTAATCTTCCTTTGGATATTAATTCAAACCAAATTAAGGTTTATCCAAACTAGTCGGGATTAACGCACCTTACCGATGTAATCATCTCTTTTATTTCCCAATCCCAACCTATTCTTCCCATGGAGCAAAACTGGTAATACTCCATATCTAACACCGTGGTGTTATTGGTAAATTCATTTACCAATTCACGTTCAAATCTAGTTAAAGATTTAACTATCGCTTGGAGTAAAATTGGTGGTACTCCGTATCTCGATCATTTCCCAAATTTAATAATTTAAACTATCACATTCACATTTCAATCTAATTAAAGATTCATTAAAACCCCTTTAGTTTTAATCATCCCAAAAATCAATATTAATGATTATCTAACTTTGGCAAATCAAACATGTCGCATCGACAATCTACACTGTACTATTGATTTCTGCCGACATATAACTCTAAGCATTTACGTCTCAGAGAAGGGTGTTAAACAAGAGAATAAATTCTCCGCCATCAGACAAATATACATTTAGCAGAGATCAACCATACAATTTGAAATATAATGTTAGACATGTAATCCTGTCTTTAATTGGGTTAAAGAACAAGTGTCATTTAAAACACAGTTCACCGTAAACCCAAAATCCCATTCCATTAATTATGGAATCTTCACGAAAAACAGATCAATGGATATCAATTTCATCCGACTAATAATATAAATGGAATAATGACAAAGCCTTTTAAATTCCATATATATTAACAGTCTTCCTCCACAGGAACTAACTTCGATTTTTACCAAATCGAATTCCATTCAATTCCAATTAATTTTGTTAAATTGGAAAACTTTACTTTGAAAAATTCCCGTTAAATCTTAATAAAAAGAATTATAAATTCCAAATCACTTTTCACTGTAAATCGGGTTAAAGAACAAATGTACACAGTTCACAATAAACCTGATTCACATTCCATTTTATTCCAATTATTAAATATAATTGGAAACTCTAATAATCTTGTTTAAAAGATTTATTCCTCTCATACGAGGTTTAAGAGCAATGTTATTTAAGACAACATTAACGATAAACCTAATTTCCAATTATTTTATTTAATTCCAATTAAATATTAATTAATTGGTAAATTTCTCTAAATCTTTATAAAAAGATTTATTCTTTCCACAAGGGGTTTAAGAACAATGTTAATGAAGACACCATTCACGACAAACCCAAAATCCAATTTGATATTAAATACAAGGCTCTAAATAGAAATTATATCGGCTTATATTCAATATCAAATTCTGAAACCAACAAATATGGTATTGGAAATAACGATATAAAATATATCTTCCAAATTTCCATAACAATATCCGTATAATCATGAAATCCAATATCGAAATATTCCGAAGATTATTTCCATTCCAAATCCATTCCAATTTCATTCCAATTTGGTCGTTGGAAATTTCTGGTTATATTAAAACCATTCACATATCCAATTTATTTTATTAAAAAATTATTGGATTTCAAATCTAGTTAATAACAAGCTCATTCTGATAAAAATATATTTTATCTTTTCAAATATGAAATTTTTCATCCCAATTCTTTCCAAATCATTTATTGTGATTTTACACAAATTATCAATATTTTTAATAATTTTATCAAGGGCCGTGCAGTCGATTTCCGTAAACGGTCATCGAACTACACTTACAACGACCTTTTCCAAATTTGATTTGGACATAATTCCAAGTCCAACCAATAGATTTCAAATCTCTTATATTTTTGGAAATCTCTTTTCAATACGAACCCAATGGTTCCGGTTTTAGGAGAATCCGACGGTCGGATCTCCCGTAATGTCAATTCAAAGTCAATGGTCGAAATTCGCGAACTACCGCAGCGCGTTCTATTCAGGCCATTAAATATATATAATATATATATTATATATATTTCATCAATTTCCATTTAAAACGTATTTTATAAATCGTTTATAAATTCATTTTAAAACGATTCCAACTTCATTTTCAATTTTAAATCAAAACTGAATTTTCATTATCATTATAATATATAAATGATAATAATTTCATAATATCAGATTTTGAAATCATTTCCTTTCCGATATTCATTATAAAAATGAATAAAATCGATAGATATATCGTGTACGTCAAAATGGCGTTAATTTAATCAACATGGCTTTATATATTTAATTATTTTCGTGTCCATCCCAAATCGGACAACAAAATCATATTTTGATCCATTACTGAATATTATTTTAAAATATTAGTTATTTTAAAATATTCATTATTCGTCATTTTAAAATATTCGTTAATTTAAAATATTCATTCTTTCCGAATTAGAATCAGACACAGTCATTTACCATATAATTTTATTTGTATGGATTTCATACACACATGTACACAACAATAATCAAACACAGTTAACCATCATCCATAGAGCATTACACAACTGTGTAAGCATTAAATATAAATAATTAACGCTTACAACAGCCTGTCAACCAATCGATTGACATACAACTAAACAATTAGGATTAGTGTATGTCAAATATCTTCCTAATACCCGTGTCAGGTTTCAATCAACACACACCGATTTTATTTGTGCAGTTGGGCGATGTGTAAAATATGTCGTCCCAACCAATATCAGTCAATGAGTGTACATAAACAAATCATCTGATTTATAAATGAATATTTATTTTTGTAACGTCCCGCATTTTGTTGGTTCGTATTTGAATATTTAAAACAGTTTAAATATTGAATTCAGAATATAAGTGGATTTATATTTTAATTAAAATGAAGTTGAACATATAAAAATATATATTAAATATAATCGAGCCCGTAATATCGCAGCAGTTTGTAAATTAACGTTCTGAACTTCAACTGAGTATATCAGACTCGTTTTGAATCGGATTTCTTCGAAACGAGAAACGTTAGAATCTATTGAACCATATCTTTCTAACAGAAGCAAAAAACCAAGATTTCGTGTTACAGAGTGGAAGTTATGTCCAAATCAAATATTCAAAAAGTCGTTGTAGAAGCGTATATCGACCGTAACGGTTATTTGAATATAACCTGATATCGGTTGCAAATCGTGACAAGGTTCTTTTGAGGGGCAGTGATAATTTAATTTTTAGAATTTTACTGTAATTTTTAATTAATTAAATATGCAACTTTTTATTTGGAGTATTGTGCACCCTGTATCGGTATTTCGGGATTTCAAAATATGAGTCAATCTACCGGTATTATTATATTTTTGGGATCGTGACACCTCGTTGAGCATGACTGTACTCTTACTTCTGTCCGTGCATAAGCGTAATTTTGGAAACTGAGACAACTACCCTAACAAAGGAAAGACATGCGCATTCAATTGGTTTATCCCTAGAAACTAGGGTAGCTACTGTATGTACTTCATAAGACCATACTCACGCATGCTCAGTATAATCAAAACCCATCACCCTAAGCTAAAACGAGGTACCTACACCTAAATTATGCTACACCATACGCCTATATTAATATATGTACCTATTCCTATTCAGTATGACTACCCATACTTCACGAAGACCAAAGTTTAAAACCATACTCTACACCATACCACTCAAACCTAATTACTTAACTGCGAAGGAGTAGCAGCTACACCTTGAAAATATAACCTACCTATATGCCGAATGCTTCTATGCGAAGGAACCCATACTATAAATAAGCAGCCAACCTCTTTGATATTTGTTTTTGTTTTTAGCAAGCTTCAAACCAAATACAATGGCCTCAACAACGAAAAAAACAAAGAAAACAATGGCGTTCGGATTTAAAATAAAATATATATACATGAGGTTCTGGATTTCAAGTGCTACATGATGACGATGGTGATTGCGTCGAGAGGGAGAAAGGGAGTGTGCGTGAAAGCTTTCCACAATGATGATGGTTGTGATGAGAGAACGAAGAGGGAGTTTCTCTGGTAAAAGGCAGTTGTACGGCATGAAGTGAAAAACAAGCAGCGTAGAAGGAACACTTGCGGGCATTGGTGAGTTTTGTTTTAGTATTCGGTGATATGTATGTTGCGATGAACTGGGGGTATACGGGTTTTATACTGTATATATGGTGAGGGCGTGTGGCATGTTGTGAACGTTGGTGCTCATGCAAGAGTTTAGAGGCTGCAAAGGTATGTTGTACGGCAAGGTGGAAGGGCACATGTGAGTAGTCGGATTCCTGCTGATGGAGTAACAAAGATGGGAAGTTCATGTCAGAGTGGGGGTGCCTGATGCGGAGCTGCTGTGTTGTAGTAATGAGGAGACGAGATGAGGTCTGGAGAAGGGTATGTACATAAAGAATGTAGAGGAGAAGTTTGTAAGTGGTTCATTGTTTTGGTAATGGGGAGAAGTGGATTTTGTTTAACTGTGATGATCTAGAGCGGGGCATGAATGCATGAGGGGGCTGGCATCACGTTGGCATCACGGGGGGAGGTATATGAGCTGGGAGATAAATATGCCACTGAAGCATCTGAAGTGGGCCACGTGGAAGAATTTAGTGCTCGTTTAAACTAAAAGGAGTTGTTAACGGAGGACATTATTGCATGGGGTATGTATTTAAATAAAGGGGGAGCGCATGCGAGTTTGGAGAAGTCCCTCTGGAGCATGCTCCTATGTGTAAACTGATGATGGAACACGGAAGCCACCGTGATGGGGGGAACGCGAGGCATGAACAGGTGCCAGGACATTAGGGTCATGACGTATGACGAGTTGGTCTGTTGTTTGTTTGGAAAATAGAAATAAAAACAAAGAAAGGTGGTGATCGGTGAAGTTGGCCAAGTCATAAAATAATGGTAATCAAATGTCAGAAGCGTGTTTGGTAAGGGGAAGGATGAACATTGCTATCGGGTTGGCAACAGTGCGTGAATTATATATTTGGTACTGTAAAGAAGGGAAGGCTAGTGGTACGTTTGAAATGGGTTTTTTCCGATGGAGTTTCTTTTCAGATATAAAAGGTAGCGAGGAGAAGATTTTGAGGTGGACTTCAACATGGGCTTTCGGCCTTAAACAAAGATATATTTTCATAAATGTATGAATATGGGGAGTAAAGCACGGATGGCCTATGAAGCTACCGATGGGTTAAACCTCAAACTGGAAAAGAAGGGAGCGGCTGTATGTGTATGTGCGATCGTTAAATAGTGGAGATCGCGAATCATTTTATTTAAGTGGATCGGGTTCGTATCGAGTTGAACGGGATCCGAAACATTGAAATCTTAAGGAAGCTGGCTACCCAATGAAGTTGGTTTGGAATGATCGTAGAGCTCGTGAGAATTTATGGAACCGCTTGATACAGATCAACTGACACAAATCGTTATCTAACGGTTAACGCGCGAAGGTGAGTAAAATCACTAACTCTGATCTATTTTTATAATTATATTTTAATGTTGTTTGAATGATGTGTGATGGTCGATTAGGTAGATTACAAGTAATTTGGTTGAATATTATATACCGTTACATATGTACATATCATCGGTTGGACACTAATTCCATCGATTTGAATATCCCCTAGTATAGAGTTAGTGTAAATTGTGCTGACTGACATCTGTGGATGCGAAAAACCGGTTGGAGGAATCCGACCGGATTCCTCGATATTTATATGGACTGTTTTTTTGTATGCACTGTTCGAACCCGAATTACATTTAAAGCCTCGTGTGAATAATTGGCGTTGAATGAAAATTCAGCATTTTCTTTGATAAATAAATAAACGATACCGATTAAGAAGGTGGTAACAGTCGACCGTAAACCCATCGTTTTGTTAAGAAGTTGATTGGCCGTCAGGCAAATCAACGAAGTTAATTATAAAAATTATATTTTTATAATTAAAGTGAAGTTTTAAATTATAATAAAAGTTCTATTATAAACCAGTATTTTAGAGTTCGTTTTTATAAAGAAATTAAAACGATTGTTGACATTTAAATAAGTTGTAAAGCGGGAATTATGATATGAGTAAATATTTGAATAATTATTAGATTAAATATATTAATCTAATGGTAAGAAGTAATTAAAATCAGTTAACGCATGAAGTTGATTTAATCAACTGTTATTTGGGAAAATGATTATTAGATTAATTGGTCTTTAATTAATCTAATGAAAACAGTTTAGAAATAAATTTGTCAAAGTTTATGAGATTTAATTTCCTTTTAGTTTAAGAAGTTATAAATAGAGCTGTGGAATGTAGAAAGCAAAGGGTTAATGTTTAATACAAATAATCATAAACAACCGAGATTTCAAAGTAAGAATATGGTGTTATAAAACCATAGATAAATTAAACAAGAAAATACGGTCTGATAGATATTATAAGTAATAAGGGATTAGAGTATAGACTTGTATCGGTTCTAAGGTAAGAGCGTTGTCGATCAAGGTCTGAGAGGTAAATAGAATACTCCAACTTGAACGGCTTCGCTATTATCGAGGAATGATATCAGTTTATAACGGAAAAAGATGTCAAAATTAGTTACAAAAAGAATACGGCAGTGTATTGCAAGTCTTAAAACTATAGCGATGTAATAACGCTGTTGACTAGAGTTAAGCGTGACTGTTATGTTGAGATTAGTATAAAGGGAATACGTCAGCGTATTTCAAGTCTTAGAACTATAGCGATAATATAAATGCTGTTGACTAGACTTAAGCGTGACTGTTATGTCAAGATAAGTTATAAAGGAAAATATTACAGCATATGACAAGTTTTGAACTGTAACGATAAATTAACGCTATTAACCAAATTTAAGCGTATTTTTATATATAGCAGCACTTCCTAGGAAATGAAAACAGTTTGGTTTGAAATCCACTGATTCTAGAGTGATAAATAACGACGTTTGTTCAAAGAAATATAAGAATGAGTTAGAAAAAGAACTGGAGAATCGTGTTAGAAAGCGATGACAGCATTTCGATGTTCGAAATGCGATTAGAATTAAACCATTAGGATTTGGAACTAGAATTCGACGATGTCGAATGTATTAAAAGTAAATTACTTTTAGGAATTATAATCTGATAGGATAATTAACATTTAGTTTAAACAAACAAATGTTAATAGGATAGGAATCAGTATTTAGTTATAACTTGATATTGATTTATAAGAAGTTGACTTAGAAACAGAGTTTATAAAGTGGAATAGGAATATAAAAGTATGAGGGTCACTCACAAAGGGAATGCCCTAGTTTTGGAGAGGTATTATCGAGATAACATCACAGAATTATCACAAGACAGAACATAAATAAATAATTAAGTAAACAGCGGAAGAATTTCTGAGCAAAACAGAACTTCATTTCATTCCAAATTAAACCATGTCTTTTACAAACATTTCAAGTAACTTCATTACAACTGTCTTGTAATAATAGCCAAAGAAGCAGTAATTTAAAAACAGTAAAACAGCTTATTCCCCAAGTGCAGTCAAAAGAAGCAGCCATAGCAAACCGTACATGCTGAGCCAAAGCAAGTGATATCCAAGCTAAGAGCTAGTTATTCCTCCCTGAGAACCTTGGGGGGGGGAACGAAAGAAAAAGAGGCGAAAGGAAAAGGGTCAGTCATAAAGACTGAGTAAGTTCTAGTGACTTTCAGTGTAAAAACGGTTAAAACAACCTGTCATGAATGAACTGGAACTAAACTTAAGAATAGTGTCAAGGTGGACAAGATAGACTATGGTGATCAGGATAAGTCAAGACAAGTCAAGTAAAGCATCACATGTTCGAGATCCGTTGCATCGACTTCACTAGTATACTAAGCCCGTGCCACAAGTTAATCACGAAATAAATCCCACGGCCCAATATCATGAAATGACCCTGAAACGGGGTCTGACCCAAGTACGGGGTCCTACGGAGCGATTATCTAGTCGATCGGCTCCCTACAAGTTCTAGCTCGTCAAGTGTCCGTGTCATACGGCTAATCACGAATGTAGTCACCTGTGCTGGGTCCACCTTCGGGTGTATCAGCCCTAGGGTGTCAACCCCTGACACGATTCAAGATGCACAGATAAATCTACGAATACCCAGTGTCTGCCCCGGATACGTGCACGATCGTAGTCCGCCGAACCTACACTGGCGTACCCCACTGCCGTCGTTCACCTCTTACAATCAGCCCAGTAATCGTGCCCCCACCCGGCCTAGCCCCAGGGTACCTTGATACATCTAGAGGGTTACTGCTGAAAGGGGTCGTGTCTAGGGTTTCGCCTAATAGATTAGGTCATGTAATTCGTGACCTATCCCGCCTAACAGATCAAGTCATGTAATTCGTGACTCAATCCCTTTCTAGTCTAGTCATGTCAAGATGGTTAAGCATGTCATTTCAGTTCACGACTTAACCCGCCTACGTGTCATGTCAAGTTGGCTAAGTGTTGTCGTTTTCAAGTTCATGACTTAGCCCTACAAATCATGTTCAAGTCGGTTAAGTTGTCTTTTCATGTTCATGACTTAACCCTAATTGGCATTAGTTGATTCGTTAATGCACCGAACCACTCACATTGGATCCTGTTGTTCGTAGCCACTGGATTTGCCGGGCGGTTCCGGGCAGGTTTACGCTACGAACTCAACCCAACCTCGGGTCTCAAGCGTGATGTGACCAACTACCCACATTGGATCCTATTGTTTGTAGCAACTGGATTTGCCGGGCGGTTCCGTGCAGATTTACACTACAAACTCAACCCAACCTCGAGTTGGCCACCTTCTTGTTTTCTAAAGTCATGCCCATGTTCTTATCATGTTCATATGTCAACTTCGTGCCCAACTAAGGCATGTTTAAAGTCAAGTTATGGCATGTTCAAGTCAAGTTTTTCGTGCCATATTTCATGTTCTACTTATGCCAAATTTCACAGTTTATTCCTATAATTAATTCAAGTTTTGCCTATTCTACCCAATCGTATCCCCAACGTATATAAACGTACTTCGTTCACAAGTATAAACAATTCAAGAGATAAAAGGGGAATAACACCAGACATATGATAGGCATATGTGACAGTTACAACATTACTTGCATAATAAACAGGCTATAACATATCACATAGTTGCAATACTAGTATGATGATAACTTGGCATAGTAATGATTCCAACTTAATTTAACATGATGATTTCAACTTTGCATCATAGGCATAATAATCATTGCGGCATCATAATAATTTTATTATAAACATGAAACATTAAAGGCATAGTAATCCTAATAGGCATAGTGAATTCCAATTTAGCATTTTAACATAATAATTCTCATAGACATAATAATTCCAATTTATCATAATGATTCTTATCTAATATTATAAACATAATGGTTCCAACTTAGCATTTTTCACATGATTAACATGATAGACATAATGATTCCTATTTAGCGTTTTTAACATAATGATTCTCAATTAACAAGATAGACATAATGATCCCAATTTAGCGTTTTTAACATAATTAACATGATAGACATAATGATTCCTATTTAGCGTTTTTAACATAATGATTCTCAATTAACAAGATAGACATAATGATCCCAATTTAGCGTTTTTAACATAATTAACATGACAGACATAATGATTTCTATTTAGCGTTTTTAACATAATGATTCTCAATTAACAAGATAGACATAATGATCCCAATTTTTCATTAATCATGATGGGTATATTAACATCACAGGCATAATTCCATCAATAGTCATAGCCATGGTTTAATTAGCACCATAGGCATGGTTTAATCAACATAAAGATTTCATAGCGATTTCCATGGACATGAATTAGTCCAACTTGCCAAACAATTAAGCCCAAATGATTCATAACAACATCAAAATCATGACAAGTTTAACTTGCAACGTTACCATAGCAATATCCCCAAATTATAATTCAACGATAAATAATATAAACAATGGATTAGCAATAGTTCATAAATTCGGTTTCAATTCATCGCATGTCCATATTGTTTTAGCGTTTTTGCCTAAATAGTAACATAGAACTTACAATATGAAGCAAATAACTCAAATAAAATAGTCCCAAATTCGTTGTCTAAAGCGTCGTAGTTGTTGTAGCTTCTAGTTGTAGCCTTCAAGAATCATCCTCCATCTTCTATAATCTTATTCTTTGTATTTTTAATTTAGAGCTCTAGGTTTAATGGCGGCGGCCTGAGGCTAAAATGAAATAGTATGATTTAGGCTAGGTCTTAGGTCCTTTTTATAATGTTTGTGAGTTGTTTTAGACCGTCGATGGAGCTTGATTCAACAATAGCTGTTCATTTGAAGGAGAGGCCAATCCGGTGCTGCCACCTAGCCCTAGTGATAAAGCAGCCCTCTGAAAATCGACCAAACATAGACCAGGGCAGCCAGGGTGGGCTGGGTTCGACCTGGCTCTGGACCAGGTCGACAGGCCTGTCGACAGCCCTGTCGACATGGCTAGCCCAGGTCGACAGCCCAGTCGACCTGGGTGCCTTAGGCGGGAATTTTCCCGCCTTGGCCAATTGGGCCCGATTTTGAATTTTGAATTGCTTTTCTGAGCTGTTTTCTTATGTTCGAATTTTAAACTTAATTCAGAAACTTCCGGAGGCCATATCTTCTTCATACGGACTCCGTTTTTCGAAAACTCTCACCCTATTTCGCATATTTTTCCGAGACGAACACAATGGCGTATCCCGTTTCCCTTAATTCTTTGATTTGAAATTAATTATACTTTAATTTGCGAATTTCACTATTATAGAATTCACAGGGTGTTACATTTCGGTAAACGAGATAAGGGAAAGTATTTCGTGAATAAAGAGTTATATGATAAAGGTGTTCAGATTTTCTATAATAAGGGAGGGTATTCACATTTCAAAGTGAATAATGTTTTAAAAGTGAATGTGGGGCCGATTAAAGGGTAAAAGGAAATTGGAAATATTTTCCAATATAAATAGGGTAGATTATCTAATTATAGAAATAAAGAATGTGAAATTAATGGAAATATTTCGAACTTTGATAACATATATTTTTCTAGAACATGAAAGAGAGTTTATAATAACTGGAAATGTTTTCCAAGAAGTGTAAAAAGGCTAAAATGGGATTTGAGAAATATCTGATAAGATATGCGAATTCGAATAATAAAACGAATGTTAAATAAAAGTGACCATGGTTGTGTGTGTTTAGTTGATCATTTAAATGGATGTTATTTTTACTTCGATAGTTAAATAACCGACTATCGAAGTGTTTGACCATTGTTGTCAATACGGGGAGACCGGTTGGATATGTTATCTGAAAACCACCCCGTATAGGCATAAGCGTGCGATTAGATATGGTGAAGATAATTGAAGACGAAGTTAAATACAAGGGTCGTCCAGCTCCAGAATGATGCGTTCTGTTTGTCCAGTCCAGGACAACTTGTATGGACGAGTGTCTGACAGAGTATTTCCAATGGTCATGCCATTGATTTTACGAATATACCAAGTTGGTGGGGAGAAGGTAACTTCTCTTTATTCTACACCCAGTGTGCATTTGTGTAATCAATGTGTGATTACAGATTTGACGATGTGACATTCAAAAGGGATGGTGATCTGATGTTCTGAAGATATACGTAGCCTCTAGCCTCTCAACCTGAAGTAACAAAAGTTGGGCTAGGCAGCATGACTAGTTGGGTCATCCCCAAGCAGGGTGTACTGTCACCGATCTAGAGAAAATTCATATTTATACTTCTTTTCGATTATGTATCTTCGGATGATGGTTGGATGGCCTACAACCGTAGTGGCAATATATTCGCGACACTCAAGCTAAATGAGTGAGCGGTCATGTGTGGCCGGGTTGCAAGACGTTCTTGTTGAACCCTTATTGTATCCCCTCTAGAGTACACTGTTCGGAAGGTGCCCCCATACCTTGTCTGTTGAAATCCAATCTCCAATAAGCGCCCTGTGGTTTATGATTTTATACTACATACATGTGGAACGTGAGATGCAAGCGTTCTGCTACTTGGATATTTATTTGATTAGACATTAGTATAATATCGTTGAAGTTTGATATAAAAATATGTTGGATAATAGTAAGGTAAAAACCGTCCATGTTTATGTGTGGGCTGGTCTTACTATTATATTCTTGTTTGAAAAGGATTTTCAAATTAAACAGTATGGTTGGAATTTACTCACACCAGTCCCATGACTGACCCAGAGTTTATTTTGTTTGTTTTACCTAAACTCTTGGGTGCCCAAATTTGTACGGGCAGTCAAGTGTTTCAGGATTTTACAGATTCACTTGGAGGAGCTCAAAAGCAGGAAGCTTCACCATTAGTTATGTAGAGTTATTTCCGCTGTGATATGTCATGTATTATACTCTGATATGATATGTAAGTACAAATTCAGATTTTGTATTTCAAAGTTATGTTATAATACAATTTATTCATTCCGCTGTGAGTTTCGTGTTTACTCTGATTCTGTTCAGTCGTAATCTTCTTCTTATTCTATTCTATTAGTTCTATCTTATCTATCTCACCCTCTAAATTCTTCTATAAATGATCTGAATTTTCGTACACTTTGAGTTGAATGTGTAGGATATTAGTCAGCTCAAATTGGGACGGATTTTCGCGCCGTTACATTTGGTATCAGAGCTGAAGGTTAAGTGATTACCTTGGCTCTGTGGAAAAACTCAATAGAGATGGAGTAAGTAATACTCTAGATTGAGTTTGAGTGTATATATACGAGTGAACGTATTTGCAGATTTATATAAAAACTTTTTTATATTGTGTTGACTAGTCAGTCGAGTGGTTTATGAATTCTGGTCGAAACAGTAATGCAAAATGCGTCGATAGGTGTTTCTAAACTCTTGAACAGAGAGTAATTCGACATAGTATGTTTTGAAAAGAGGGTAAATGAAATAATTTTACCCAAAATATATTTTGATAAAAAGAATGCATATATATTAGAATTATCTAATATATATTGAATGTGTTGGTTGAAATTATGATCAAATAAGATTATAATTGAGTTGGTTATATAAATTACCAATCGAAATATTATATAAGTATTGAAACACCCCACCTCCGGTAGGGTCACTCTCAAAGGGAATGCCCTAATTTTGGTGGAGGTTTAAAAGTATAAGTCACAGATATACAAGACAGATATAATAACACATATTTTTGAACAGCGGAAAACAACAACTTTTATTTCTTCAAAATACGTGTTACACAAATCATGCCATAATACTTCCCAAAATCATAACTGTCTTGATTACATTATTTAAAGAAGCATGAAGAAAACATAAATAAACTGCAAAAGTCCCCTAATTGCTGTCTAAAGCCATAGACCAAAACGGAAAAGATCCAAGCAATACATTCTTTCTCTTCAAGCTGGATGTGAAAACTGATCAAGCTGCGGTATTCCCTCCCTGAGAAACTAGGGGGGAAACGAAAGAAAAAGAGGCGAAAGGAAAAGGGTCAGTCATAAAGACTGAGTAAGTTCTAGTGACTTTCAGTGTAGAAACGGTTAAAACAACCTGTCATGTATGAACTGGAACTAAACTTAAGAATGGTGCCAAGGTGAACAAGATAGACTAAGGTGATCAGGATAAGTCAAGACAAGTCAAGTAAAGCATCACATGTTCGAGTTTCGTTGCATCGACTGTACTAGTATACTAAGCCCATATCACAAGTTAATCACGAAATAAATCCCACGGCCCAATATCATGAAATGACCCTGAAACGGGGTCTAACCCAAGTACGGGGTCCTATGGAGCGATTATCTAGTCGATCGGCTCCCTATATTTTCTAGCTCGTCAAGTGTCCGTGTCATACGGCTAATCACGAATGCAGTCACCTGTGCTGGGTCCACCTTCGGGTGTATCAGCCCTAGCGTGTCAACCCCTGACACGATTCAAGATGCACAGATAAATCTACGGATACCCAGTGTCTGCCCCGGATACGTGCACGATCGTAGTCCACCGAACCTTCAATGGCGTACCCCACTGCCGTCGTTCACCTCTTACAATCAGCCCAGCAATCGTGCCCCACCCGGCCTAGCCCCAGGGTACCTTGATACATCTAGAGGGTTACTGCTGAAAGGGGTCGTGTCTAGGGTTTCGCCTAATAGATTAGGTCATGTAATTCGTGACCTAACCTGCCTAACAGATTAAGTCATGTAATTCGTGACTTAATCCTTTTCTAGTCTAGTCATGTCAAGATGGTTAAGTATGTCATTTCAGTTCACGACTTGACCCGCCTACGTGTCATGTCAAGTTGGCTAAGTGTTGTCGTTTTCAAGTTCATGACTTAGCCCTAATAATCGTGTTCAAGTTGGTTAAGTTGTCTTCTCATGTTCATGACTTAACCCTAATTGGCATAAATTGATTCGTTAATGCACCGAACCACTCACATTGGATCCTATTGTTCGTAGCCACTGGATTTGCCGGGCGGTTCCGGGCAGGTTTACGCTACGAACTCAACCCAACCTCGGGTTTCAAGCGCGATGTGACCAACTACCCACATTGGATCCTATTGTTTGTAGCAACTGGATTTGCTGGGCGGTTCCGGGCAGATTTACACTACAAACTCAACCCAACCTCGAGTTGGCCACCTTCTTGTTTTCTAAAGTCATGCCCATGTTCTTATCAGATTTTGCTATTTCCACATCATGTTCATATGTCAACTTCGTGCCCAACTAAGGCATGTTTAAAGTCAAGTTATGGCATGTTCAAGTCAAGTTTTCGTGCCATATTTCATGTTCTACTTATGCCAAATTTCACAGTTTATGCTTATAATTAATTCAAGTTTTGCCTATTCTACACAATCGTATCCCCAACGTATATAAACGTACTTCGTTCACAAGCATAAACAATTCAAGAGATAAAGGGGAATAACACCAAACATGTGATAGGCATATGTGACAATTCCAACATCACTTGCATAATAAACAGGCTATAACATATCACATGGTTGCAATACTAGTATGATGATAACTTGGCAGAGTAATGATTCCAACTTAATTTAACATGATGATTTCAACTTTACATCATAGGCATAATAATCATTGCGGGCATAATAATAATTTTATTATAAACATGAAACATTAAAGGCATAGTAATCCTAATAGGCATAGTGGATTCCAATTTAGCATTTTTAACATAATAATTCTCATAGACATAATGATTCCAATTTATCATAATGATTCTCATCTAATATTATAAACATAATGGTTCCAACTTAGCATTTTTAACATAATGATCTCAACTAACATTATAGACATAATGATTCCAATTTAGCGTTTTTAACATAATGATTCTCAACTAACATTATAAGCATAATGGTTCCAATTTAGCATTTTTAACATAATGATTCTCAACTAACATTATAGACATAATGATTCCAATTTAGCGTTTTTAACATAATGATTCTCAACTAACATTATAGACATAATGATTCCAATTTAGCATTTTTAACATAATGATTCTCAACTAACATTATAGACATAATGATTCCAATTTAGCGTTTTTAACATAATGATTCTCAACTAACATTATAGACATAATGATCCCAATTTAGCATTTTTAACATATCTAACATTATAAACATAATAATTCCAATTTTTCATCATAACCTAGCAATACCCAATTTTTCATTAATCATGATGGGTATATTAACATGACAGGCATAATTCCATCAATAGTCATAGCCATGGTTTAATTAGCATCATAGGCATGGTTTAATCAACATAAAGATTTCAATAAACATAGTGATTCCATGGACATGTATTAGTCCAACTTGCCAAACAATTAAGCCCAAGTGATTCATAACAACATCAAAATCATGACAAGTTTAACTTGCAACGTTGCCATAGCAGTATCCAAATTATAATTCAAAGATAAACAATATAAACAATGGATTAACAATTGTTCCTAAATTCGTTTTCAATTCATGGCATGTCCATATTGATTTAGCGTTTTTGCCTAAAAAGTAACATAGAACTTACAATATGAAGCAAATAACCCAAATAAAAATCCCAAATCAATTACTCCTAAATTCGTTGTCTAGAGCTTCGTAGTTGTTGTAGCTTCTAGTTGTAGCCTTCAAGAATCATTCTCCATCTTCTATAATTTTATTCTTTGTATTTTTAATTCAGAGTTCTAGGTTTAATGGCGGCGGCCTGAGGCCAAAATGAGATGGTAAGATTTAGGCTAGGTCTTAGGTCCTTTTTATAATGTTTGTGAGTTGTTTTAGACCGTCGATGGAGCTTGATTCAATAATAGTCGTTCGTTTGAAGGAGAGGCCAATCCGGAGTGGACACCTAGCCCTAGTGACAAGGCAAGACTCAGAAAATCGACCAAACACAGATCAGGCCAGCCAGGGTGGGCTGGGTTTGACCTGGCTCTGGGGCCAGGTCGACAGCCCAGTCGACACCGTGTCGACCTGGCAGTCGACACGGGTTACCCAGGTCGACAGCGCTGTCGACCTGGCTAGCCCAGGTCGACTGCCAAGTCGACCTGGGTGCCTTAGGCGGGAATTTTCCCGCCCTGGCCAATTGGGCCTGATTTTGAATTTTAAACTTGTTTTTCTGAGCTGTTTTCGTCTGTTTGAATTTTAACCTGAATTCTGAAACTTCCGGAGGCCATATCTTCTTCATACGGACTCCGTTTTTCAAAAACTCGGACTCTATTTTGCGTATTTTTCCGAGACGAACACAATGGCTTATCCCGTTTCCCTTAATTCTTTGATTTGAAATTAATTATACTTTAATTTGTGAATTTCACTGTTATAGAGTACACGGGGTGTTACATTCTCCCCGACTTAAAAGGATTTCGTCCCCGAAATCTTCAAGTTTAGGAAAAATATATATCCTAACATCCAAACATCCATCTACTCATCCATCAAACACGAGTATCCATTGTCCTTAAAAGACTTCTAATGCTTTATGATCATATGCGAAGTGTGTGTGTATATGTTCCTTAGCTAATGCTAATGATCAGGCCTGATTGATCTTCTAAATGCAAATATATTTAGTGAAATGAATCCAATATGTATGAAAATTTTTCCTATTATAATTCATAATTTCTACATGAGTGCTCGAACATTCAATCATATGCAACAACCAAATGATAGCACAACTAAGTTTCCAAAATAAACACTCATGCATATGCAACATGAAAGTGTGTCTGAGCCGATCTAGTGCCTAATGTGTATTCATGCATCCACGAGCAACCACTTGTGACCACTTGCAACCATTTCGCAATCATAACATGTTTCAATTACATGTTTACATCCAAAAAGATTCTAACTATGGTTCTCAAGATAGGATCGAGGAGAGAAATAAGATAAAACAAAGCATCTAGAATTGGTTAACGATGTACCGCCAGAAGGTCCGGTCTGCTTCTCAGGGCAGTCTTTGCTGATGTGTCCAGTCTTCCCACAATGAAAACATTCACCTTGCTTTCTCTTCCTCTTTCTACAATCCTTGGCTATGTGCCCTTCCGTACCACAGTAATTGCATTTCCTTTTATCGCGTGAGTTGTTGTTCTTGCCTCCTTTCTCGGAGTCTACCTTCTTATTCTTAGAATCGTTGGGCTTGACCTCTTTCTTCCCTTGAGAGTTTTCTGCCTCTGTCTCCTTCTTGCCCTTATCTTCCTCGTTCAGCAATGCCATCTGCACCAACCTTTCGTACGTAGCTCCAATGGGTATATGGGTCATGGCCAAACTGTGTAATGGCTCATTCAACCCTTTGACAAAGCGGAGAGCCTTCTTGTGCGGGATGTTGACTAGGTCCAGTCCGAACCTAGCCAGCTCATCGAATTGATTTACATACTCTTTGACTTTCATATTCCCTTGCTTAAGAAATAAGAATTTTTCCAATTGAAGACTCCTTTCAGCTTCTGAGAGAAATTTAGCCTCAAACCTTGCCCTAAAGTCCTCCCATGTTTCCACTGGTCTTTCTGCATTAGTGACTTCCCACCAGTAGGAAGCCTCACCTTTTAGTAGCCATACTGCCAGTTGTACCTTCTGCCTATCTTCTACCTCAAAGATGACGAATAAGTCCTCGGTTTCCTTTAACCAATTCCTAGCTGCCACGAAGGACTCAGTTCCATGAAAGTCCTTCCCTCCCATAGCCTTAAAATCTTTACATATCTTAGCAAAAGTGTTTCCCCGTGGAGGAGGTGGAGGAAGAGGTGCTGCTGCAGCTGGATGATTTCCTGCAGCTGGGGGAGGACGAACGGCAGGACCTGGCTGGGTGGCCCTTGCTTCTAAGAATCGTCTAAACCAACCAGGTATTGGTACACCCTCTGGCAAGTTAAGTTCTTCGGACAAGCTTAAACAAGAAGGATAGATTCAAAACGAAGGATAAGAGATAGTACCTATGGCTTTGGGGGACTTTGCCTTTTTAAAATAAAATAATATTTTATCTTTTAAAAATGCTTCTTTAAATTTTCTTTTGAAAATAAATTTTCAAAACTTTTTATCTTATCTGGTAAACCTATGCTTTGATACCAAGTGAAACACCCCACCTCCGTTAGGGTCACTCTCAAAGGGAATGCCCTAATTTTGGTGGAGGTTTATAAGTATAAGTCACAAATATACAAGACAGATATAATAACACATATTTTTGAACAACGGAAAACAACAACTTTTATTTCTTCAAAATACGTGTTACACAAACCATGCCATAATACTTCCCAAAATCATAACTGTCTTGATTACATTATTTAAAGAAGCATGAAGAAAACATAAATAAACTGCAAAAGTCCCCTAATTGTTGTCCAAAGCCATAGTCCAAAACGGAAAAGATCCAAGCAATACATTCTTTCTCTTTAAGCTGGATGTGAAAACTGATCAAGCTGCGGTATTCCCTCCCTGAGAACCTGGGGGGGGGGAAACGAAAGAAAAAGAGGCGAAAGGAAAAGGGTCAGTCATAAAGACTGAGTAAGTTCTAGTGACTTTCAGTGTAGAAACGGTTAAAACAACCTGTCATGTATGAACTGGAACTAAACTTAAGAATGGTGTCAAGGTGAACAAGATAGACTAAGGTGATCAGGATAAGTCAAGACAAGTCAAGTAAAGCATCACATGTTCGAGTTTCGTTGCATCGACTGCACTAGTATACTAAGCCCATATCACAAGTTAATCACGAAATAAATCCCACGGCACAATATCATGAAATGACCCTGAAACGGGGTCTGACCCAAGTACGGGGTCCTACGGAGCGATTATCTAGTCGATCGGCTCCCTACAAGTTCTAGCTCGTCAAGTGTCCGTGTCATACGGCTAATCACGAATGTAGTCACCTGTGTTGGGTCCACCTTCGGGTGTATCAGCCCTAGGGTGTCAACCCCTGACACGATTCAAGATGCACAGATAAATCTACGGATACCCAGTGTCTGCCCCGGATACGTGCACGATCGTAGTCCACCGAACCTACACTGGCGTACCCCACTGCCGTTGTTCACCTCTTACAATCAGCCCAGTAATCGTGCCCCACCCGGCCTAGCCCCAGGGTACCTTGATACATCTAGAGGGTTACTGCTGAAAGGGGTCATGTCTAGGGTTTCGCCTAATAGATTAGGTCATGTAATTCGTGACCTAACCTGCCTAACAGATTAAGTCATGTAATTCGTGACTTAATCCTTTTCTAGTCTAGTTATGTCAAGATGGTTAAGTATGTCATTTCAGTTCACGACTTAACCCGCCTACGTGTCATGTCAAGTTGGCTAAGTGTTGTCATTTTCAAGTTCATGACTTAGCCCTACTAATCGTGTTCAAGTTGGTTAAGTTGTCTTTTCATGTTCATGACTTAACCCTAATTGGCATTAATTGATTCGTTAATGCACCGAACCACTCACATTGGATCCTATTGTTCGTAGCCACTGGATTTGCCGGGCGGTTCCGGGCAGGTTTACGCTACGAACTCAACCCAACCTCGGGTTTCAAGCGTGATGTGACCAACTACCCACATGGGATCCTATTGTTTGTAGCAACTGGATTTGCCGGGCGGTTCCGGGCAGATTTACACTACAAACTCAACCCAACCTCGAGTTGGCCACCTTCTTGTTTTCTAAAGTCATGCCCATGTTCTTATCAGATTTTGCTATTTCCACATCATGTTCATATGTCAACTTTGTGCCCAACTAAGGCATGTTTAAAGTCAAGTTATGGCATGTTCAAGTCAAGTTTTCGTGCCATATTTCATGTTCTACTTATGCCAAATTTCACAGTTTATGCTTATAATTAATTCAAGTTTTGCCTATTCTACCCAATCGTATCCCCAACGTATATAAACGTACTTCGTTCACAAGCATAAACAATTCAAGAGATAAAGGGGAATAACACCAAACATGTGATAGGCATATGTGACAATTCCAACATCACTTGCATAATAAACAGGCTATAACGTATCACATGGTTGCAATACTAGTATGATGATAACTTGGCATAGTAATGATTCCAACTTAATTTAACATGATGATTTCAACTTTACATCATAGGCATAATAATCATTGCGGGCATAATAATAATTTTATTATAAACATGAAACATTAAAGGCATAGTAAACCTAATAGGCATAGTGGATTCCAATTTAGCATTTTTAACATAATAATTCTCATAGACATAATGATTCCAATTTATCATAATGATTCTCATCTAATATTATAAACATAATGGTTCCAACTTAGCATTTTTAACATAATGATTCTCAACTAACATTATAGACATAATGATTCAATTTAGCGTTTTTAACATAATGATTCTCAACTAACATTATAAACATAATGGTTCCAATTTAGCATTTTTAACATAATGATTCTCAACTAACATTATAGACATAATGATTCCAATTTAGCGTTTTTAACATAATGATTCTCAACTAACATTATAGACATAATGATTCCAATTTAGCATTTTTAACATAATGATTCTCAACTAACATTATAGACATAATGATTTCAATTTAGCGTTTTTAACATAATGATTCTCAACTAACATTATAGACATAATGATCCCAATTTAGCATTTTTAACATATCTAACATTTTAAACATAATAATTCCAATTTTTCATCATAACCTAGCAATACCCAATTTTTCATTAATCATGATGGGTATATTAACATCACAGGCATAATTCCATCAATAGTCATAGCTATGGTTTAATTAGCATCATAGGCATGGTTTAATCAACATAAAGATTTCAATAAACATAGTGATTCCATGGACATGTATTAGTCCAACTTGCCAAACAATTAAGCCCAAGTGATTCATAACAACATCAAAATCATGACAAGTTTAACTTGCAACGTTGCCATAGCAATATCCAAATTATAATTCAAAGATAAACAATATAAACAATGGATTAACAATAGTTCCTAAATCCATTTTCAATTCATGGCATGTCCATATTGCTTTAGCGTTTTTGCCTAAAAAGTAACATAGAACTTACAATATGAAGCAAATAACCCAAATAAAAATCCCAAATCAATTAGTCCCAAATTCGTTGTCTAAAGCGTCGTAGTTTTTGTAGCTTCTAGTTGTAGCCTTCAAGAATCGTTCTCCATCTTCTATAATTTTATTCTTTGTATTTTTAATTCAGAGTTCTAGGTTTAATGGCTGCGGCCTGAGGCCAAAATGAGATGGTAAGATTTAGGCTAGGTCTTAGGTCCTTTTTATAATGTTTGTGAGTTGTTTTAGACCGTCGATGGAGTTTGATTCAATAATAGCCGTTCGTTTGAAGGAGAGGCCAATCCGGAGCTGACACCTAGCCCTAGTGACAAGGCAAGACTCAGAAAATCGACCAAACACAAATCAGGCCAGCCAGGGTGGGCTGGGTTCGACCTGGCTCTGGGGCCAGGTCGACAGCCCAGTCGACACCGTGTCGACTTGGCAGTCGACACGGGTTACCCAGGTCGACAGCCCTGTCGACCTGGCTAGCCCAGGTCGACTGCCAAGTCGACCTGGGTGCCTTAGGCGGGAATTTTCCCGCCCTGGCCAATTGGGCCCGATTTTGAATTCTAAACTTGTTTTTCTGAGCTGTTTTCGTCTGTTTGAATTTTAACCTGAATTCTGAAACTTCCGGAGGCCATATCTTCTTCATACGGACTCCGTTTTTCGAAAACTCGGACTCTATTTTGTGTATTTTTCCGAGTAGAACACAATGGAGTATCCCGTTTCCCTTAATTCTTTTATTTGAAATTAATTATACTTAATTTGTGAATTTCACTGTTATAGAATACACAGGGTGTTACAAGTATGATATGAAAAATCAGATGAGCTGAATCTGAATTAAAAACCAGAATTGAAATAAAACTCTAGAAACTTGGGGAAAGAATTGAAATTGAATTTGAATTAAACATAAGGGAATTTTAAAATCCTGGGAGATTTGAAAATTTGTTTCCAAGTAATGTGAAAGAATATTTTGATGTAATTTCAAAATAAAGTGTTTAAAAATGGGTTTTGAAAGTTATATAGTATTGAACTCACTTCGATGGTTGGAAAATAAATTCCGATAATGATCGCGACATTATCTGTGTTCATTTTCGAGCTGGTAAGTGACGGATTACTACCAAAGATTTTGTTTTGTATTGTTTTGAGAAACAAGTTGTCTGAAATTCAAATGTTTTGAATAGTACATGATTTCAAACTGATTTGAAATAAATCCCAGGAATTTGAATTCTGAAATAAAAATTTAACTTATGGAGTTAAAATAGGAAAAGTGGAATGATCCCGAACGGAAGTAGTAAAAGAGAAATATTGGAAATACGAGTTATTAAATGAATTGATTCTTGGAGAATAAGAATCAAGATTTTGAATCTGGAAATGAATATAACTGATTTGAGAAAGTAATCGGTGAATGGAATTAGAGTTGAAATGGGAATTTGGCTTGGAATAAGCAAATGATTGGATTGAAGAATAAATTGATTGGAGATCAGTTGGAAATGTTTGGATATATGCTGGTTTGATAGCAGATGGCAGAGATGAAGTTGAAATGCCCAACAAAAAGGTATACGTTTACATTATATTGGATATGAGATTTTTATGAGTCGGTTTGAGCAAGCCGTTTGGCTGTTTGATTTTCTTTTGGATTGGAGAAGGCCCAGAGTGGCTAGTTGTTGTAGTATTGAGTGAGCCGTGCAAAGGAGATGCTGGCAAGATTCTCTGAAAATTTAAGCTGTTAGGAAATTTTCAGAATTTTCGAAATTATTCGATAATAAGAAGAAATTAATATTTTAATTGGAATTAATCAGTTCAGTTGAAACTGAAATTATGAAGTAAACCAAAAAGATTTTTAACCTGTTTATAACAGAGATTGTAGCGTTTTCCCTATCTTAGCAATTTCGAGGACGAAATTATTTTAAGGGGGAAGGACTGTAACGTCCCGCATTTTGTCGGTTCTTATTTGAATATTTAAAACAGTTTAAATATTGAATTCAGAATATAAGTGGATTTATATTTTAATTAAAACGAAGTTGAGCATATAAAAATATATATTAAATATAATCGAGCCCGTAATATCGCAGCAGTTTGTAAATTAACGTTCTGAACTTCAACTGAGTATATCGGACTCGTTTTGAATCGGATTTCTTCGAAACGAGAAACGTTGGAATCTGTTGAAACATTTCTTTCTAACAGAAGCAAAAAACCAAGATTTCGTGTTACAGAGTGGAAGTTATGTCCAAATCAAATATTCAAAAGGTCGTTGTGGAAGCGTATATCGACCGTAACGGTTATTTGAATATAACCTGATATCGGATGCAAATCGTGACAAGGTTCTTTTCAGGCGTAGCGATAATTTAATTTCTAGAATTTTACTGTAATTTATTATTAATTAAATATGCAACTTTTTATTTGGAGTATTGTGCACCCTGTATCGGTATTTCGGGATTTCAAAATATGAGTCAATCTACCGGTATTATTATATTTTTGGGATCGTGACACCTCGTTGAGCATGACTGTACTCTTACTTCTGTCCATGCATAAGCGTAATTTTGGAAACTGAGACGACTACCCTAACAAAGGAAAGACACGCGCATTCAATGGGTTTATCCCTAGAAACTAGGGTAGCTACTGTATGTACTTCATAAGACCATACTCACGCATGCTCAGTATAATCAAAACCCATCACCCTAAGCTAAAACGAGGTACCTACACCTAAATTAAGCTACACCATACGCCTATATTAATATATGTACCTATTCCTATTCAGTATGACTACCCATACTTCACGAAGACCAAAGTTTAAACCCATACTCTACACCATACCCCTCAAACCTAATTACTTAACTGCGAAGGAGTAGCACCTACACCTTGAAAATATAACCTACCTATATGCCGAATGCTTCTATGCGAAGGAACCCATACTATAAATAAGCAGCCAGCCTCTTTGATATTTGTTTTTGTTTTTAGCAAGCTTCAAACCAAATACAATGGCCTCAACAACGAAAAAAAACAAAGAAAACAATGGTGTTCAGATCTAAAAATAAAATATATATATACGTGAGGCTTTGGAGTTCAAGTGCTACATGATGACGATGGTGATTGCATCGAGAGGGAGAAAGGGAGTGTGCGTGAAAGATTTCCACACTGATGATGGTTGTGATGAGAGAACGAAGAGGGAGTTTCTCTGGTAAAAGGCAGTTGTACGGCATGAAGTGAAAAACAAGCAGCGTAGAAGGAACACTTGCGGGCATTGGTGAGTTTTGTTTTAGTATTCGGTGATATGTATGTTGTGATGAACTGGGGGTATACGGGTTTTATACTGTATATATGGTGAGGGCGTGTGGCATGCTGTGAACGTTGGTGCTCATGCAAGAGTTTAGAGGCTGCAAAGGTATGTTGTACGGCAAGGTGGAAGGGAACGTGTGAGTAGTCGGATTGCTGCTGATGGAGTAACAAAGATGGGAAGTTCATGTCAGAGTGGGGGTGCCTGATGCGGAGCTGCTGTGTTGTAGTAATGAGGAGACGGGATGAGGTCTGGAGAAGGGTATGTACATAAAGAATGTAGAGGAGAAGTTTGTACGTGGTTCATTGTTTTGGTAATGGGGAGAAGTGGATTTTGTTTAACTGTGATGATCTAGAGCGGGGCATGAATGCATGAGGGGGCTGGCATCACGTTGGCATCACGGGGGGAGGTATATGTGCGGGGAGATGAAGATGCCACTGAAGCATTTGAAGTGGGCCATGTGGAAGAATTTAGTGCTCGTTTAAACTAAAAGGAGTTGTTAATGGAGGACCTTATTGCATGGGGTATGTATTTAAATAAAGGGGGAGCGCATGCGAGTTTGGAGAAGTCCCTCTGGAGCATGCTCCTACGTGTAAACTGATGATGGAACGCGGAAGCCACCGTTATGGGGGGAACGCGAGGCATGAACAGGTGCCAGGACAGTAGGGTCATGACGTATGACGAGTTGGTCTGTTGTTTGTTCGGAAAATAGAAATAAAAACAAAGAAAGGTGGTGATCGGTGAAGTTGGCAAAGTCATAACATAATGGTAATCAAATGTCAGAAGCATGTTTGGTAAGGGGAAGGATGAACATTGCTATCGGGTTGGCAACAGTGCGTGAATTATATATTTGGTACTATAAAGAAGGGAAGGCTTGCGGTACGTTTGAAATGGGTTTTTTCGGATGGAGTTTCTTTTCAGATATAAAAGGTGGCGAGGAGAAGATTTTGAGGTGGACTTCAGCATGGGCTTTGGGCATTAAACAAAGATATATTTTCATAAATGTATGAATATGGGGAGTAAAGCACGGATGGCCTATGAAGCTACCGATGGGTTAAACCTCAAACTGGAAAAGAAGGGAGCGGTTGTATGTGTATGTGCGATCATTAAATAGTGGAGATCGCGAGTCATTTTATTTAAGTGGATCGGGTTCGTATCGAGTTGAACGGGATCCGAAACATTGAAATTTTAAGGAAGCTGGCTACCCAATGAAGTTGGTTTGGAACGATCGTAGAGCTCGTGAGAATTTATGGAACCGCTTGATACAAATCAACTGACGCAAATCGTTATCTAACGGTTAACGCGCGAAGGTGAGTAAAATCACTAACTCTAATCTATTTTTATAATTATATTTTAATGTTGTTTGAATGATGTGTGATGGTCGATTAGGTAGATTACAAGTAATTTGGTTGAATATTATATACCGTTACATATGTACAAATCATCGGTTGGACACTAATTCCATCGATTTGAATATCCCCTAGTATAGAGTTAGTGTAAATTGTGCTGACTGACATCTGTGGATGCGAAAAAATGGTTGGAGGAATCCGACCGGATTCCTCGATATTTATATGGACTGTTTGTTTGTATGCACTATTCGAACCCGAATTACATTTAAAGCCTCGTGTGAATAATTGGCGTTGAATGAAAATTTAGCATTTTCTTTGATAAATAAATAAACGATACCGATTAAGAAGGTGGTAACAGTCGACCGTAAACCCATCGTTTTGTTAAGAAGTTGATTGGCCGTCAGTCAAATCAACGAAGTTAATTATAAAAATTATATTTTTATAATTAAAGCGAAGTTTTAAATTATAATAAAAGTTCTATTATAAACCAGTATTTTAGAGTTCGTTTTTATAAAGAAATAAAAACGATTGTTGACATTTAAATAAGGTGTAAAGCGGGAATTATCGTATGAGTAAATATTTGAATAATTATTAGATTAAATATATTAATCTAATGGTAAGAAGTAATTAAAATAAGTTAACGCATGAAGTTGATTTAATCAACTGTTATTTGGGAAAATGAATATTAGATTAATTGGTCTTTAATTAATCTAATGAAAACAGTTTAGAAATAAATTTGTCAAAGTTTATGAGATTTAATTTCCTTTTAGTTTAAGAAGTTATAAATAGAGCTGTGGAATGGAGAAAGCAAAGGGTTAATGTTTAATATAAATAACCGAGATTTCAAAGTAAGAATATGGTATTATAAAACCATAGTTAAATTAAACAAGAAAATACGGTCTGATAGATATTATAAATAATAAGGGATTAGAGTACAGACTTGTATCGGTTCTAAGGTAAGAACGTTGTCGATCAAGGTCTGAGAGGTAAATAGAATACCCCAACTTGAACGGCTTCACTATTGTCGAGGAATGATATCAGTTTGTAACGGAAAAAGATGTCAAAATTAGTTACAAAAAGAATACGGCAGCGTATTGCAAGTCTTAGAACTATAGCGATGTAATAACGTTGTTGACTAGGGTTAAGCGTGACTGTTATGTTGGGATTAGTATAAAGGGAATACGTCAGCGTATTTCAAGTCTTAGAACTATAGCGTTAATATAAATGCTGTTGACTAGACTTAAGCGTGACTGTTATGTCAAGATAAGTTATAAAGGAAAATATTACAGCATATGACAAGTTTTGTACTGTAACGATAAATTAACGCTATTAACCAAATTTAAGCGTGATTTTTATATATAGCAGCACTTCCTAGGAAATGAAAACAGTTTGGTTTGAAATCCACTGATTCTAGAGTAACAAATAACGACGTTTGTTCAAAGAAATATAAGAATGAGTTAGAAAAAGAACTGGAGAATTGTGTTAGAAAACGATGACCGCATTTCGATGTTCGAAATGCGATTAGAATTAAACCATTAGGATTTGGAACTAGAATTCGACGACGTCGAATGTATTAAAAGTAAATTACTTTTGGAATTATAATCTGATAGGATAATTAACATTTAGTTTAAACAAATAAATGTTAATAGGATAGGAATCAGTATTTAGTTATAACTTAATATTGATTTATAAGAAGTTGACTTATAAACTGAGTTTATAAAGTGGAATAGGAATATAAAAGTATGAAAAAGATTTCGGTAAACGAGATAAGGGAAAGTATTTCGTGAATAAAGAGTTATATGATAAAGGTGTTCAGATTTTCTATAATAAGGGAGGGTATTCACATTTCAAAGTGAATAGTGTTTTAAAAGTGAATGTGGGGTCGATTAAAGGGTAAAAGGAAATTGGAAATATTTTCCAATATAAATAGGGTAGATTATCCAATTATAGAAATAAAGAATGTGAAATTAATGGAAATATTTCGAACTTTGATGTAACAACCCGTATTTTCAATAACCTATTATAACGTACATCGAGGCAGAATTTAATTCTAAAATCTGAATCAAGGGAAACGGGCTATGCCATTGCGTTCGTCTCGGAAAAATACGCGAAATAGAGTCCGAGTTTTCGAAAATCGGAGTCCGTATGACCCGATTAGGGCCCAACGAAGTTTTCAGAAAATTTCTAAGTAAAAACAGATTTCAAATTCAAACTTGAATTTGGAAAATTGGGCCAGTTGGGCCAGGCGGGAAAAATTCCCGCCACAGTACCCAAGTCGACAGCCCTGTCGACTTGGGAGTCGACTTGGTCTGACCAGGTCGACAGCCCTGTCGACTTGGCTGTCGACTTGGCTCAGACGAGCAGTCCTGCCTGGTGCACCATTTTGAGAATGTGTTGAGCTTGGGGGCCAGATTCGGTTTAGAGGGCTGAGATTGGAACTAGGGTTTAATCCTATGGCCTAAATCACTTGCCTAATCTATAAATAAGACCCTAACCTACCCTAAATCATCATTATTCATTCTAGCAACTAAACTATGGCAAAATCAATCCTCTCATGGCCTCCACTCTCTTCATAAATTCCTAAGTAAATTTCTAAGTGATTTTCCATGCATACAAGTGTTTTTAGACTTGTATGATCATCATTAGCTTGCATTCAAGTCAAGTTCTTCTATTTGCACCACAAAGAAAGAGTTTTGATCAAGTTTGCTTGCATTTTTGGGGTTTAATTGGTTGCATAAGGGTTTTCTTACATTTGCTATACTCATTTGAGTCCGCATAAGCATTGTAAGCCCTATTCCTTTCATACTTAAACTTTAAAGTTAAATGTATGATATGCAAGTTGTGTTATGCAAGTTTGATATGCAAGTTGTCACATGATATGCAAGTTATGCTATGCAAGTTTGATATGGAAGTTGTCACATGATATGCAAGTTATGCTATGCAAGTTTGATATGCAAGTTGTCACATGATATGCAAGTTATGCTATGCAAGTTTCATATGCAAGTTGTCATATGATATGCAAGTTAAACTATGCAAGTTTGATATGTAAGTTGTCACATGATATGCAAGTTATGCTATGCAAGTTTGATATGCAAGTTGTCACATGATATGCAAGTTATGCTATGCAAGTTTGATATGCAAGTTGTCATATGATATGCAAGTTATGCATGCTTTTTGAGGCCTAATGCAAGTATTTGAACATGTGTATATTTCATATGCCACCATGTTGAACTTGTGGCTTCAACACTTTTATGTCATGATTATGCCAAGTTCCCTCTTTCTATCCTTTATGCGCTATTGCGATATGTAACTGATGGGATTGCGTTTGGGGTTGGGTAAACTTAAAAGACATAAAAACATAAGCTTGGGAATTTACCTATTAAGTTAGGTCTACCCATTGGGAATTTACCTATTAAGTTAGATCTACCCAATTGCTTGAAAATTGTAACATGTTTTGGAAACATGGTGGACATGACACTTAGAAAAGATAAGTGTGGCCAACTCGAGGTTGGGTTGAGTTTGTAGCGTAAACCTACCCGGAACCGACCGGCTTAACTAGTAACCACAACAAAGTCTAATGTGAGAGGTTAAGGTGCATTAATTAATTAATTAATGCCTCATGATTAGGGTTAAGTCATGGACCATCTAATACTTAACCAATTTGGGCTCGGTAGATTAACCGGGGTTAAGTCGTGAACTCACCATTACACTTAACCAAGTCAATCCATGATTAGTGAAGGGGTTAAACCGTACTTAACCCACTAGAAAAATCCTAGCAATGGGGGTCCACTCCACAGTAATCCCAAGTTTGTATCATTAAGGCCCTAGGGACTAGGCTAGGTAGGGGGCACGATTACTGGGCTGGTGGTAAGCGGCCAAAAGCGACGACAGGGTGGTACGCCGGTGTAGTTCCGGGCGGACTCTGGTCGTGCACATAGTCCGTAGCCGGAGAAAACAAGCACGGGTACCGGTAGATCGAGACTGTGCACTCATGTTTATGGTGTCCAGGGGTTGACACCATAGGGCTTGATACACCCGACGGGTGGACCCGGCAGTGTTCGACTAAATTCATGTTTGGGCCGTATTGACACCAACACGTGACGAGTTAGGCTAAGGGAGCCGATCGACTAGACCGTTTGGGTTTGACCTCGTGGTAGGGTCACTTCATGTTATTGGACCTCGTATAAGGGTCACTTCATGTTATTGGGCCAAAGCTTGGGCCATGGGATCAATACTTGTTTATTCAAGTCATGTTAGTCTGCTAGTACACCGGTGGTGCAAAACCTTAATCCTGATTATGCGATGACACCTTTATCTACCTTGACAGTTAATCATCATGCTAGTATGTTGTTATCCTTATGTTCATCCCCGCTGCTCATACCAGTTAGCTTTATCAGTTTACATTGATTGTAGTAGGGCTTACTCAGTCTTTTTGACTGACCTGTTTTCTTTCGCCTCTTTTCTTCCGTCCCCCCCCCCGGTTCTCAGGGAGGGAATACAAGAGCTTAGCTTGGATTTTGGATTGCTTCCTTGTGGGATTTCAGCTCATGTACGCTTTCTACATGAAGCTAGCTATGGTTCTCACGTATTTTGGGGATAGCGTTTATGTATTTCAGTTTGACAGTTGATGTTGTTTTATACAGACTTGTTTATTTGGAAAATTGATATTATGTTGTACCAGACTTGATTTGACATGGTTTAAAATCTTCCGCTGTTTTATCTATGTGACTTACTCCTTTTACATATATACATATGTTCTTGTTCTGCCTTGATATATCATTATGCATGTTTACCTGATTCAAACGCCCCTCCAAAGTCAGTGCCCTTGCAAGAGTGGTACTGGCGGAGGTGGGGTGTTACAATTTGGTATCAGAGCATATGGTTTACGAGAAGGAACAAAAAGGTTTTTAGAAAACTTTTGGAAAACTATTTTCAAAATCAAGTATAAAGTATTTTCCAAAGAAAAGTCTAGTTTATTTTAAAGGCTATTCCCCAAAAAGCCATCAGCAAAATCCCTTCGTTTTTCTCCATTCTGAATCAGTCTTTTTCTTTTTCAGTATGGCCGATAACTTTGCTATTCCAGAGGGAGTGCACGTACCTGTTTGGTATAGGAGACTTTTGGAGGCTAGGGCGACCGAAGCCGGCCCTGCAGATGTTCCTCCTCCTCCTCCAGTAGTTAATATTCCTCCTCCTCCAGTGGCAAATATTCCTCCTCCTCCCGTCACTAATGTTCCTCCTCCACCTGTTGCTGAGGTTCCTCTTCCTTCTCCCCCTCAGCATCCTCAGGCTGACTTCGCCAAGATTTGCAAAGATTTCAAAGCAATGGGTGGCAAGAACTTCCAAGGCACTGAGACTTTTGTGGAGGCCAGAAATTGGTTGAAAGAGACCGAGGATTTGTTTGCTATCTTTGGGATAGACGATCAGAGGAAGATCTTGTTGGCGGTTTGGCTTATGAAGGATGAAGCCGCTTATTGGTGGGAAGTCACCAATGGTACTAGGCCTGTTGAGAATTGGGCCGATTTCAGGGCAAGGTTCATGCTTAAGTTTCTATCTTCCGCTGAGGAGAATCTACAAATGGAGAGATTCATAACTTTGAAGCAAGGAGATATGTCTGTCAAAGAATATGTGAACAAGTTCAATCAGCTAGCTCGTTTTGGCTTGGATATGGTGAATACTCCTCAGAAGAAGGCTCTTCGTTTTGCTAGAGGATTGAATGAGCCGTTGCAGGGATTGGCTATGTCACATATTCCACATGGGGCCACGTTTGAGAGCTTGGTTGATACGGCGTTACTTCAGGGAGATGTCAAGAAGAATGATACTCAAGTCAAGAAGACTGATTCCCAGGGAAAGGGAAATCAGGGTAATACTAGTGGCCAAAGCAGTCAAGGCAATCAGAACAAGAACAAGAGCCAAGGCAACAAGGAGAACAACAACAAGGGCAAAAACACCAAGGGGAAGTGCCATTACTGCGGTTCAGCTGGGCATCTTATCAAGGATTGTAAGAAGAGAAAAAGGAATAATGGTGAATGCTTTTTATGTGGTAAGACTGGACATTTCAGCAAGGATTGCCCGAAGAAACAGGGACAAGGCCAGGGTCAGACTCAGCGTGCTGGACCTTCAGGAGGGCAAGTTCATGCTCTCATTACCGCTCCAGTTCCCGATCGAGGTAGTATTTCTGTTGAGAGCCTTGTATATATTTCTGATTTTCCAGTTCGTACTTTGTTTGATTCTGGTGCATCGCATAGCTTTATCTCATCTGATCTTGTTGATAGTTTGCACCTTAGTACTAGCTTGGTAGAGGATCCCGTCTGTGTCTCAAATCCTATTGGGGGTTCCACCCATTTGTCTTTGATATGTGGGGATTTGAGGATCTCTATACTGAGTGTAGAGTTCTTGTGCAGTGCTTATGTTCTTGGTTTCAGGGGATACGGATTGATATTGGGCATGGATTGGCTGTCCAGATATGGAGCCATTCTTGATTGTGAGCATAGGGTTGTGAGGCTCGTGACTCGCCTCGGGAACACCCTAGAGATTTCTTGTGATCCGAGAGGTCCCGTCATGTTGTGCTATCTTGAATCACTCGACTCGTCAGTGGAGACTCTTCAGTCTGTGAGAGTGGTTCGAGATTATCCGGATGTTTTTGATGAAGTTAGGGGGTTGCCCCCTAAGCGAGAGATTGATTTCCGCATTTATCTGGTGGATAATGCAAAGCCGGTTTCTTTGCCCGTTCGGCACATGGCTCCGCGTGAAAGGCGGGAGCTAAGCAAGCAAGTGAAAGAGTTGCTTGAAAAGAACTTCATTAGATGAAGTATATCTGAGTGGGGAGCGCCTGTGGTATTTGCTACCAAGGCAGATGGTTCTCTCCGACTTTGTGTTGACTATCGAGAGTTGAATAAGCTGACGAAGAAGAACAGACACCCGTTACCGAGGATTGATGATCTCTTTGACCAGCTTGTCGGTGCTTCTGTTTTCTCTCAGCTTGATCTTGCTACTGGATTCCATCAGCTCAGGGTAGCTGAGGATAGTATAGACAAGACTGCGTTCAGGACTCCAGATGGATTCTTCGAATGGCTTGTCATGCCGTTCGGCTTGACGAATGCACCCGCATATTTCGTGGACTTGTTGAGTAGGGTGTCCCGGGAGTTCTTGAACAAGTTTGTCATGGTCTTCGTAGATGATATTCTGATCTTCTCTAAGGATGAGGAAGAGCACGCAAGGCACCTCGTGGAGGTGATGGATACGCTTAGAGCGCATCAGTTGAAGGCCAAGTTCTCCAAGTGTCACTTTTGGAGAAGGGAAGTTAGATTCCTTGGGCATATAGTGTCTAAGCAAGGCTTAGCGGTGGATCCCGCTAAGGTGGTTGCAGTTCAGGATTGGAAGACTCCAAGGAATGCAACCGAAGTGAGAAGTTTTCTAGGTGTTGCGGGTTTTTATCGGAAGTTCATCAAGGACTTCGCGAAGATTTCTGCTCCTCTCACTAAATTGACGAAGAAGAATATAGTTATTGCTTGGAGCATAGAATGCGAGCTTGCTTTTCAGAAGCTCAAGAGAGCCCTTACATCAGCACTTGTTCTAGCTTTGCCCGATGGAGGGAAGTTATTTACAGTATACACCGATGCGTGTGGCACGGGGTTGGGAGCTGTTCTGATGCAAGAAGGAAGAGTGATATGCTTTGGCGGTAGACAACTCAAGGTGCATGAGAAGAACTATCCCACTCATGACTTAGAGTTGGCAGCAATAGTATATGCACTCAAGGCTTGGCGCCATTATCTTCTGGGAGAAAGATTTGAGCTTTATATCGATCACAAGTCATTGAAGTATCTCTTTTCTCAGAAGGATCTGAATCTGAGGCAACAAAGATGGATGGAATTCTTGGCATCCTATGATTTTGAGATAGCTTATACCCCTGGCAAGGGGAATGTGGTAGCTGATGCATTGAGTAGAAGAAGGTTGACCCTAAGTCCTCTATTCGTTGAGATGAAGAATTTAGAGTATGTGGCAACCTTTGATTTCTCTTTGGCGATTGAGTCAATGACCGATTCTTTAGCATCTCTGGAACTCAGACCTACCCTTCTTGATCAAGTTGGGGCTTCGCAGAGAGAAGACCCTCAGATAGTTGAGATTATGGATAAGCTGATTCGAGGAGAGGCGTCTAGTCATCTCGCTCGATATTCTATTGATGACAAGGGTTGGCTGAGAAGAGACGGAAGGTTATGTGTTCCCAGGGTAGAAGACTTAGTAAGAAAAGTTCTTGAGGAAGCGCATCGCTCTAAGTTGACTATACATCCAGGCGGGGATAAGATGTATAAAGATATGAAGCGTATTTTCTTTTGGCCTGGGATGAAGAAGGATGTGGCTGAGTTTGTCTCTAGATGTATCGTTTGACAGCAAGTTAAGGCCGAGTCAAAGAAGCCCGGTGGGCTATTGCATCCTCTAGACGTTCCACTTTGGAAGTGGGGGAGAGTATTTCCATGGATTTTATCGATGGGCTACCAAGGTCGAGAAAAGGAAATACGAGCATTTGGGTTATCGTCGATAGACTTACGAAGAGTGCTCATTTCATTCCGGTGAAGAGCAAGAGGACCGCATCTTGGCTAGCGTCTGTATATCTTCGTGAGATTGTGAGACTTCATGGAGTCCCTTCTAGTATTGTCAGTGACCGTGACCCAATCTTTACAAGTCAGTTCTTGAATAGCTTGCAAGAGGCTATGGGCACGAGGTCGAATCTAAGTACTGCTTATCACCCACAGACAGACGGTCAAACCGAAAGGGTGAATAGGGTACTCGAGGATCTGTTGAGGCTTTGTATTCTGGATTTTGGTGGTACTTGGGAAGACCATCTTCCTCTTGTTGAGCTTGCATATAATAACAGTTATCAGGCAAGCATAGGGATGGCACCATTTGAAGCTTTATATGGGAGGCCGTGCAAGTCGCCTACATGTTGGTGGGAGACTACAGATAAGCTTATACTTGGGCCTGATATGATCAGAGATACATCCGAGAAGATCGAGTTGATTCGGAAACGGATGAAAGCGGCCCAAGACCGACAGAAATCCTATGCTGATAAGCGAAGGACTGATTTGGAGTTTGATGTTGGGGATATGGTTTTCGTAAAGGTTTCTCCTTTGCGGAATGTGGTCCGATTTGGAGCCGTTGGGAAGTTAGCACCAAGGTTTGTTGGACCATTCCCTATTATAGAGAGGATCAGGCAGATGGCTTATAGAGTGAAGTTGCCCGAGAAGCTTACCGGAGTGCACGATGTTTTTCATGTCTCGCATCTCCGGAAGTGTTTACATGAATCAACAGAGGTGGTAGAGCCATGTGTTTTGGAAGATGTGGAAGTGGAGAAAGAGGCTACCTTGAGGAGAGCTCCGATTCGTATCTTGGGGACAGAGACCAAGAAGCTAAGGAATCGAGAGGTCAAGTTAGTGAAGGTTCAATGGGGTGAAGCCGAAGAAGACGCAACTTGGGAAACCGAGGAGAAGATGCGTGGGCTTTATCCATTCCTTTTTGAGGGTACACTCTCAATCTCTTTTCGTTGTTAGTATATCTTTCTCTTTGATAACCATGTTTATCTAGTTTATCGTGTTAATCTTGTCATGAGAACCTTAGGTAGAAACCCTTTGGATGAAACATGTGTTTGAAACATGTTATGCTTGATGGTTGCAAGTGGTT
Organism: Allium sativum; assembly: GCA_030737875.1. NCBI lineage: Eukaryota > Viridiplantae > Streptophyta > Magnoliopsida > Asparagales > Amaryllidaceae > Allium > Allium sativum. The sequence continues at coordinate 43,034,455 of CM060916.1, forward strand.
GCAAGTGGTTGCAAGTGGTTGCTCGTGGATGCATTATACACGATTAGGCACTGGATCGGCTCACACACTCCTCATATTGCATATGCATGAGTGTTTATGCTTATTCATGGATGAAAATTTTTGTGTTATCACATGGACGTTGCATATGGATGTATGTTATGTGCACACATATAGATGTTATGCATTATGTTAGGGATTGCATACATATGGATTCATTACACTAACATAATTTGGATTGATGATATTTGCATTAGATAAGGACATATACACACACCTTTGCATATGTTCATACAACATTTAGAATCTTGTAAGGACAATGATTGCTCGTGGATGATGTTTTGAGTAGATGGATGATTGGATGGTAGGATACGTTCTTCCTAACTTGAAGATTTCGGGGACGAAATCCTTTAAGGAGGGGAGAATGTAACAACCCGTATTTTCAATAACCTGTTATAACGTACATCGAGGCAGAATTTAATTCTAAAATCTGAATCAAGGGAAACGGGCTACGCCATTGCGTTCGTCTCGGAAAAATACGCGAAATAGAGTCCGAGTTTTCGAAAATCGGAGTCCATATGACCCGATTAGGGCCCAACGAAGTTTTCAGAAAATTTCTAAGTAAAAACAGTTTTCAAATTCAAACTTGAATTTGGAAAATTGGGCCAGTTGGGCTAGGCGGGAAAAATTCCCGCCCCAGTACCCAAGTCGACAGCCCTGTCGACTTGGCTGTCGACTTGGCGCAGACGAGCAGTCCTGCCTGGTGCACCATTTTGAGAATGTGTTGAGCTTGGGGGCCAGATTCGGTGTAACACCCCACGTCCGCTAAGGTCACTCATACCAGGGGAATGCCTTAGTTTCGGTGAAGTATTTTGAGTGAATATAGAACAGTAAAATTACAGCAAGACAGATATAAGTAATACTTGAAAATTTAAATCATCATTTCATTGCAACGGAAAGTAATACATGTTTGGTTACATCACAAAACCATAAACCAGAGTCAAGTACATAATATCCATCTTGATAAAATAGAAGTACATAATCCCACTACATAACTAATAGCCATAAAAGGAAAGATAAGCTCGGCTTCACTTCAGAGGTCCAAGCTCCATAGGATAGATACAGCAATCAGATCAAAGCCCACTAGCACCAGGCCCACTCTAATAACCTGGGGTTGGGGGAAAAAGATAAAAACAACGGGGTCAGACATAAGTCTGAGTGAGTCCTATAACCCTAACAATACAATCATTAAAATAACCAGAGAAGACATAAGTTGATATACGGTAACGACTGGGGATGAATGGCTACACTAAGCAGCTTGGTAAACTTAGGATAAACTAAGATCACCGTAAAGACGCATTTACCCACCCAAGGATAATTACTAAATTACACCGCCCCAGACCTACTCAAAGATAATTCCTACACTGCACCACACCAGTTTTACCTACCTAAGATTAATTCCTACTTAAAGGTTGATCCCACTAAATGTACTTAGTAATTTTTACCCAGTAGTTTCTAGTACCCCTACATAGGTGCCGTCTGCCCCTATCATTACTAGGTGTACCCACTACTCCCAAGCGATCGGCTCCCTAACGTAGATACCCGTGCCGGTCCCACAATGGGGTGTATCATTTCCCCAAAGTGGCAACCTGATAATATCAACGGTGCACGGCTTTATATCTACACGATGTAACAACGATTTACTAACCAGCCCGGGTCCACACACGCATATGAAACCCGTTGGTCCTACGTTGCCACCGCTAACCCGTTTTTGGCCTCTTATAGTCAAGCCCAATATGCGTGTCCCGTCACTCGACTTGGGTCGAGCCCACAAAGATACGTTTGGGATATTGGTTGAGATGGGCCCCCACAAGCTACCACTTAAGCTTGTTATTTTGTCTAGTGTATCCCACTTAACCGCTTTAACCATGTTCACTTACATGTTATAAATACTTTGGTTAAGTCATTAATCATATTTTAATTACCACTCAAGGCACCCACTAGATTTCCACATGACACCCAAGTCCTTTACTTAATTCCCACATGCCACCCGAGGCACTTACTTAACCCCTTAATCATGTTTAATTACATGTTCCACTTTGGTTAAGTATTCTAATCGTGTTTTCTATTGCCACCCAAGGCAACCCACTAGTTTTCTCATGCCACCCAAGGCACCCACTTAACCCTCATGCCCCACTACATGCTTATATGGTTAAGTGTTTCTTAATTAATTAAGACCGTGATCCTCATAAAGACCTCTCACATTAGACTATCTTTTATGACCGCTGGTTAAGCCGGTTGGGTCCGGGCAGCCTTATGTCATAACCGAGTCTAACCTCGTGTCTTTACATTAATCACGTATTTAGTTTGTGCCTAAGACCTCTCACATTGGGCTAACATTTGTAGCAACTGGTTAAGCCGGTTGGGTCCGGGCAGTTTTACGCTACAACTGAGTCCAACCTCGTGTCTTAGTCAATTAATTACACCTAATTAATCACCCTCATAATTTAAATTAATTATCCCTAATTAATATTAAGCTTTTCATAACATGGGTAGACCTAACTCAATAGGTAAATTCCCATGGGGTAGACCTAACTCAATAGGTAAATTCCCAACACATAGTATGGGTACACCTAACTTAATAGGCAAATTCCCATACTATGTTCCTTTATTTTATGTTATGCATAATCATATTAATTTCACACAATCTTATTAACTTATGCATTTAATTAACCCCATCGTTCCCACGTAATTTCGTTCTCATGACATAATACATATAAAAGGTGCCAACTTGCATATGAATGAACATGTTTCAAAGGTGCCATCTTGCATATTAACAAACACATAACTTGCATATGAACTTGCATAATATGTCACATAACTTGCATATAATCTTGTATAACATGTCACATAACTTGCATATAATATGTCACATAACTTACATATTCACTTGCATAATATACTTGCATATTAACCCATAGACTTGCATAATGTGTCATCATGAACTTGCATATTAACAAACATGTAACTTGCATAGCATATCTTGCATATTAACATACATGTAACTTGCATATTAACAAACATGTAACTTGCATAGCATATCTTGCATATTAACATACATGTAACTTGCATATTAACAAACATGTAACTTGCATAGCATATCTTGCATATTAACATACATGTAACTTGCATATTAACAAACATGTAACTTGCATATTAACAAACATGTAACTTGCATATTAACAAACATGTAACTTGCATAGCATATCTTGCATATTAACATACATGTAACTTGCATATTAACAAACATGTAACTTGCATAGCATATCTTGCATATTAACATACATGTAACTTGCATATTAACAAACATGTAACTTGCATAGCATATCTTGCATATTAACATACATGTAACTTGCATATTAACAAACATGTAACTTGCATAGCATATCTTGCATATTAACATACATGTAACTTGCATAGCATATCACCATGAACTTGCATAACATGCATATGATTACATAGCCCACAACTTGCATATTTAGCATCATGCAAACATAACATACATCATATTAAACTTGCATAAACTTACATACTCAACATGCATAAACATAAGATTAATGCTAACATCATATCATATGATTCAAGACTCATTAATCCACATACAAAACCATAAATCTCATCATATCTCATCTACTTAGTTTAACAAAAGATCATCAAAGTGATAGAAACTCACTACTAGCAATTTTGAACACCAAATGAAGAAGATTAAGATGCTAAGAAGGGATTAGAAGTTGATTAGAGAGTGATTAGTATGCAACCCTCTTCATAAAATTAGTGGAGGCCATGAGAGCTAGCATTTTGCCATAGTTTAGTCACTAGGTTTAATTATGAATGAATTAGGGTAGGTTAGGGTCTTATTTATAGATTAGGCAAGTGTTTTAGGCCATAGGATTAACCCTAGATTCAATCCAAGCCATCAAAGCATGTCTTGGGGAAGAAGTCAAGTGTAGGAACCATCTAGGGCCTTTAGATTAAAGATGGACCATGAGAGCCATTCAAATGCAAAATCTGCACTTGAGCGAATCGGCCCACGGGTTGACAGCCAAACACCCTGGATTAACCCCTAGTCGACCCAGCGGGCTCGGGTCGACTTCAAAAATCGGCCGGTTCGGTTATTCCCCTCTCCCAATTCGCTGTTTTGAGCATTTTTGCATATTTATTTATTAAATTTTCAATTATATATATATATATATATATATATCAATATATATATATATATATATATATATATCTACACAACCCATTTCACTTAATTAAGTATACTTTAATTTGGGAATTTTCGTGAAACTTCGCGAGGCCATATCTTGGTCATACGGACTCCGATTTTCGAAAACTCGGACTCTATTTCGCGTATTTTTCCGAGACGAACGCAATGGCATAGCCCGTTTCCCTTGATTCCCATTTTAGAATTAAATTCTGCCTCGATTTATGTTATTACAGGTTATTGAAAATACGGGTTGTTACATTCTCCCCTCCTTAAAGGATTTCGTCCCCGAAATCTTCAAGTTAGGAAGAACGTATCCTACCATCCAATCATCCATCTACTCAAAGCATCATCCACGAGCAATCATTGTCCTTACAAGATTCTAAATGCTGGATGGATATATGCAAAAGTGTGTGTATATGTACTTACCTAATGCGAAAATCAGGCGGTTACTGATACAGTAAACCTCCTTAATGCAAACCATGATAGTGCCATGCATCCAATATGTATGCGAAACCCTATTGACACATACAAATTTCTACATGCGTGCACAACCATACACAAAAATGCATCACCCATATGATAACACAGCCATGATACATCCATCAATCTAACTACCACATCCATTTATGCGATATGCAACATGAAGTGACTGAGCCGATCTAGTGCCTAATGTGTGTATATATGCATCCACGAGCAACCACTAGCAAACACTTGCATCCACTTGCATCCATCAACCATAACATGTCTCAAACACATGTTTCAACCATAGGTTTTCCCTATCTAAAGGTCAAACAGGACTAACGAGAGGACCTACTAAAGATAAGATAAGTACTAGGCAAGCGATAAAGGAGAAGTTAAAAGACATACTCTCCAAAAGAAATGGATACAAAGAACGCATCTTCGCTTCCGTCTCCCAAGTAGCATTCTAACTAGCTGAACTTCTCTGTTCCTCAACTTCCTAGTCTCTGGCCCAATGATGCGAGTAGGAGCTCGTCGAATCGTCTCATCGTGCTCTAACTCTACTTCTTTAAGCAAACTCGGCTCTACCACCTCAGCGGTCTCAAGTAAGCACTTCCTCAAATGGGACACATGAAATACATCCGGTACACCACTAAGTCTGTCAGGCAACTCCACTCTATATGCCATCCGTCCAATTCTTTCCTTAATGGGAAATGGCCCTACAAACCTTGGTACTTACTTCCTAACAGATCCAAAGTGAACCACATTCCGTAACGGAGACACCTTGATAAAAAGCATGTCCTAATATCAAACTCAAGCTCTGTTCTCCTCTTGTCCGCATAAGATTCCGCCGCTTTCATCCTTCTTCGAATCCAACCCATCTTCTCTGAAGTCTCTTTAACCATATCTGGCCCAAGCAAGATCTTATCCGTAGATTCCCACCAACATGTAGGAGATCGACAAGGCCTTCCATAAAGAGCTTTGAAATGAGCCATACCAATACTGGACTGAAAGCTGCTATTATATGCGAACTCCACCAACGGAAGATGCTCTTCCCATGTACCTCCAAAATCCAAAATACATAACCTCAAAAGATGTTCTAGATACGGTTCACCCTCTTGGTCTGACCGTCCGTCTGAGGATGAGATGCAGTGCTCAAACACAACTGAGTCCCTACCGCCCTCTTGCAAAATCTTCCAAAACTCACTAGTGAAGATAGGATCTTGATCACTCACAATGCTGGAAGGTACACCATGAAATCTAATAATCCCTTGAAGGTAAACTGAAGCTAGACATGGAATAGTCCTCTTGCTCTTCACGGGTATGAAATGGGCACACTTAGTAAGTCTATCTACCATAAGCCCAATCCCCGTATTACCCTTCCTTGATTTCGGTTATCCAACGAGGCACTATCCTACTTCCTATTTCGGAACTTCCAACGGGTGAAGCAACCCTCCGGGTTTCTTCTGTTCCACTTTCACTTGTTAGCATACCAAGCATCTAGCGACATACTTGGCCGCATCTTTCTTCAGATTGGCAAAAAGGAAAACTCGCTTTATGTCTTGGTACATCTTGTCCCTACCGGGATGAATGGTCATCTTCGACCGATGTGTATCATCAAGTATAGCCTTCCTCAAACCCTCGTCTTGCGGTACACAAAGTCTACCGTCTCTACGCAACCACCCCTTACTATCTAGGGTGTACCTACTCAAATGGCTGGACGACTCCTCCCCCTTATGAGCTTCTCTCATAGCTCAACCTACTGTGGGTCGTCTTGCTGTGCCTCGCCACCCCGTCCCAAAAGAGTAGGCCTAACCTCCAAGGAGGCTAGCAAACCGGGTACAAAGTCAACGGAAGGTCTAAAGTCAAACATAGAAATAAACCCTAAGCTCCGTCGTTTAATCGATCAATGAACTCAAGGACAACCTTTTTCTTCTTAAGGCGTCTGCTACCATGCTTCCCTTGTTAGGGGTATACGCTATCTCAACTCATAAGATGCTAAGAATCCTATCCAAAATCGTCACAACTGTCCATCTCTCACGCAGACCACCCTAGTCGAATTCGACATCCCCCAAATGCAAGCCCCAAAGGCCGAAACCAATATCAGACAAACACCCAAGGGATATCTCCTTCGAGTTCAGGCAACCTACGTGAGATGATACTAAAAATAATAATAATAATGGCTAAACAATTAAGCCTTTGACCAACTTTGGATGTCCTTGCCAGTCTCGCTCCAAAACCACTGTTTTATCCCATAACTGGCTTTGCTCAACCTATTGAGCACATATGAAAACTTATTTCGCTCCTAGAAAAGACCAAGATGTCATCCACAAAGACCATCACAAACTTATTTAGGTACTCTCTGAACACCCTTCTCTTCCAATCAACAAAGTATGCGGGGGCGTTCGTCAAACCAAATAGCATCACCAGCCACTCATAAAACCATCCGGAGTCCTAAAGGCAATCTTCTCTATACTATCGTCAGCCACTCTCAACTGACGAAACCATGTGGCTTAGTCCAACTGCGAAAATACTGAGGCGCCAACCAACTGATCAAAGAGATCATCAATCTTTGGCAATGGGTGTCTATTCTTCTTTGTGAGTTTATTTAGTTCTCTTTAGCCTAAACAAAGTCTGAGGGACCCATCCGCCTTCATGGCAAAAACTAATGGAGCGCCCCACTCCGATATACTTCTTCTTATGAACCCCTTCTCAAGCAATCGCCTACTTACTTATGGAGTTCCCTCCTCTCACGAGGAGCCTTGTGGCACACTGGCCAAGTCACTGGTTTGGCATTGTTTACCGGATATATTCGGAAGTCAATCTCCCGCTCCGGAGGTAAGCCCTTCACCTTCTCAAACACATCCGAGTATTCCCGGACCACTTCTAACAGATCGCAAACTCTCGACCGACGTGTCCAGCGATTCTAGATAACTTAGCATAACAGTCTCTATGGGATTACAAGAGATCTCGAGAGTGTTACCCAAGCGGGTCATAAGCCTAACAACTCTCTTTTCAAAATCAAGAATGGCATCCCTACTGGATAACCAGTCCATGCCCAAACTAACCCATAGCTCGTGAAGCCCAACAAGCATCACATCCAAACTCAATGCTAAGTATAGAAACTTTCAAACCCAAACACATCATGGAGCCCAATTGGGTTTGAAACAACTAAGGGATCATCTACTAAACTGGTGTCTAAGTGCAGTGACTCACTAACAATGATGAGATAAACGAACTTAATGCATCCAAATCAAATAAAGTTCGAATCGGATAATAAAGAAATCCAAATTCCAACCTAGACGGTCTTATCCCCCTACGGCACCCTAGTCGTGAGGGAATACAACTACCCTCCAGAAGATTCCATACCTTGTCCTTGCTTCTTTGGTCAATCCTAATAAGGTGTCCTATTCCTCCCAAAAGGATAACTACTAGCCTTCTCCTTCCCATTCTCCACTCGTAACCTCCCATCAATGAGGCTTCGTCCTTTATTAACCAAACAACTATTAGAGCCTTCCTCCCATCGTCCATCCAATAAGTACTTACAAGTCCTCCTCCTTCTTGAACCAACTTCTAATCTGATTTACGTCTAATTCCCTTGAAGCGGTTTTCCATTCTTATCTATCTTAGAAAGATCATCTACACATGGAGGGGAAACTCAAAACGAGAGAGAAAGAGATTCAAACGGAGAATTCGAAAGATAAAGATATGGCTATCGGGGATTATGCTTTTCTCAAAAACTTTTCTCTTAAAAGACATGTTTTTGAAAACATTCCTTCAAAAATTTTCTTAGAAAAATAGTTTTTCTAAAAATTTTATCTGTTCTGGTAACCTTAAGCTCTGATACCACGTGTAACACCCCACGTCCGCTAAGGTCACTCATACCAGGGGAATGCCTTAGTTTCGGTGAAGTATTTTGAGTGAATATAGAACAGTAAAATTACAGCAAGACAGATATAAGTAATACTTGAAAATTTAAATCATCATTTCATTGCAACGGAAAGTAATACATGTTTGGTTACATCACAAAACCATAAACCAGAGTCAAGTACATAATATCCATCTTGATAAAATAGAAGTACATAATCCCACTACATAACTAATAGCCATAAAAGGAAAGATAAGCTCGGCTTCACTTCAGAGGTCCAAGCTCCATAGGATAGATACAGCAATCAGATCAAAGCCCACTAGCACCAGGCCCACTCTAATAACCTGGGGTTGGGGGAAAAAGATAAAAACAACGGGGTCAGACATAAGTCTGAGTGAGTCCTATAACCCTAACAATACAATCATTAAAATAACCAGAGAAGACATAAGTTGATATACGGTAACGACTGGGGATGAATGGCTACACTAAGCAGCTTGGTAAACTTAGGATAAACTAAGATCACCGTAAAGACGCATTTACCCACCCAAGGATAATTACTAAATTACACCGCCCCAGACCTACTCAAAGATAATTCCTACACTGCACCACACCAGTTTTACCTACCTAAGATTAATTCCTACTTAAAGGTTGATCCCACTAAATGTACTTAGTAATTTTTACCCAGTAGTTTCTAGTACCCCTACATAGGTGCCGTCTGCCCCTATCATTACTAGGTGTACCCACTACTCCCAAGCGATCGGCTCCCTAACGTAGATACCCGTGCCGGTCCCACAATGGGGTGTATCATTTCCCCAAAGTGGCAACCTGATAATATCAACGGTGCACGGCTTTATATCTACACGATGTAACAACGATTTACTAACCAGCCCGGGTCCACACACGCATATGAAACCCGTTGGTCCTACGTTGCCACCGCTAACCCGTTTTTGGCCTCTTATAGTCAAGCCCAATATGCGTGTCCCGTCACTCGACTTGGGTCGAGCCCACAAAGATACGTTTGGGATATTGGTTGAGATGGGCCCCCACAAGCTACCACTTAAGCTTGTTATTTTGTCTAGTGTATCCCACTTAACCGCTTTAACCATGTTCACTTACATGTTATAAATACTTTGGTTAAGTCATTAATCATATTTTAATTACCACTCAAGGCACCCACTAGATTTCCACATGACACCCAAGTCCTTTACTTAATTCCCACATGCCACCCGAGGCACTTACTTAACCCCTTAATCATGTTTAATTACATGTTCCACTTTGGTTAAGTATTCTAATCGTGTTTTCTATTGCCACCCAAGGCAACCCACTAGTTTTCTCATGCCACCCAAGGCACCCACTTAACCCTCATGCCCCACTACATGCTTATATGGTTAAGTGTTTCTTAATTAATTAAGACCGTGATCCTCATAAAGACCTCTCACATTAGACTATCTTTTATGACCGCTGGTTAAGCCGGTTGGGTCCGGGCAGCCTTATGTCATAACCGAGTCTAACCTCGTGTCTTTACATTAATCACGTATTTAGTTTGTGCCTAAGACCTCTCACATTGGGCTAACATTTGTAGCAACTGGTTAAGCCGGTTGGGTCCGGGCAGTTTTACGCTACAACTGAGTCCAACCTCGTGTCTTAGTCAATTAATTACACCTAATTAATCACCCTCATAATTTAAATTAATTATCCCTAATTAATATTAAGCTTTTCATAACATGGGTAGACCTAACTCAATAGGTAAATTCCCATGGGGTAGACCTAACTCAATAGGTAAATTCCCAACACATAGTATGGGTACACCTAACTTAATAGGCAAATTCCCATACTATGTTCCTTTATTTTATGTTATGCATAATCATATTAATTTCACACAATCTTATTAACTTATGCATTTAATTAACCCCATCGTTCCCACGTAATTTCGTTCTCATGACATAATACATATAAAAGGTGCCAACTTGCATATGAATGAACATGTTTCAAAGGTGCCATCTTGCATATTAACAAACACATAACTTGCATATGAACTTGCATAATATGTCACATAACTTGCATATAATCTTGTATAACATGTCACATAACTTGCATATAATATGTCACATAACTTACATATTCACTTGCATAATATACTTGCATATTAACCCATAGACTTGCATAATGTGTCATCATGAACTTGCATATTAACAAACATGTAACTTGCATAGCATATCTTGCATATTAACATACATGTAACTTGCATATTAACAAACATGTAACTTGCATAGCATATCTTGCATATTAACATACATGTAACTTGCATATTAACAAACATGTAACTTGCATAGCATATCTTGCATATTAACATACATGTAACTTGCATATTAACAAACATGTAACTTGCATATTAACAAACATGTAACTTGCATATTAACAAACATGTAACTTGCATAGCATATCTTGCATATTAACATACATGTAACTTGCATATTAACAAACATGTAACTTGCATAGCATATCTTGCATATTAACATACATGTAACTTGCATATTAACAAACATGTAACTTGCATAGCATATCTTGCATATTAACATACATGTAACTTGCATATTAACAAACATGTAACTTGCATAGCATATCTTGCATATTAACATACATGTAACTTGCATAGCATATCACCATGAACTTGCATAACATGCATATGATTACATAGCCCACAACTTGCATATTTAGCATCATGCAAACATAACATACATCATATTAAACTTGCATAAACTTACATACTCAACATGCATAAACATAAGATTAATGCTAACATCATATCATATGATTCAAGACTCATTAATCCACATACAAAACCATAAATCTCATCATATCTCATCTACTTAGTTTAACAAAAGATCATCAAAGTGATAGAAACTCACTACTAGCAATTTTGAACACCAAATGAAGAAGATTAAGATGCTAAGAAGGGATTAGAAGTTGATTAGAGAGTGATTAGTATGCAACCCTCTTCATAAAATTAGTGGAGGCCATGAGAGCTAGCATTTTGCCATAGTTTAGTCACTAGGTTTAATTATGAATGAATTAGGGTAGGTTAGGGTCTTATTTATAGATTAGGCAAGTGTTTTAGGCCATAGGATTAACCCTAGATTCAATCCAAGCCATCAAAGCATGTCTTGGGGAAGAAGTCAAGTGTAGGAACCATCTAGGGCCTTTAGATTAAAGATGGACCATGAGAGCCATTCAAATGCAAAATCTGCACTTGAGCGAATCGGCCCACGGGTTGACAGCCAAACACCCTGGATTAACCCCTAGTCGACCCAGCGGGCTCGGGTCGACTTCAAAAATCGGCCGGTTCGGTTATTCCCCTCTCCCAATTCGCTGTTTTGAGCATTTTTGCATATTTATTTATTAAATTTTCAATTATATATATATATATATATATATATCAATATATATATATATATATATATATCTACACAACCCATTTCACTTAATTAAGTATACTTTAATTTGGGAATTTTCGTGAAACTTCGCGAGGCCATATCTTGGTCATACGGACTCCGATTTTCGAAAACTCGGACTCTATTTCGCGTATTTTTCCGAGACGAACGCAATGGCATAGCCCGTTTCCCTTGATTCCCATTTTAGAATTAAATTCTGCCTCGATTTATGTTATTACAGGTTATTGAAAATACGGGTTGTTACATTCGGTTTAGAGGGCTGAGATTGGAACTAGGGTTTAATCCTATGGCCTAAATCACTTGCCTAATCTATAAATAAGACCCTAACCTACCCTAAATCATCATTATTCATTCTAGCAACTAAACTATGGAAAAATCAATCCTCTCATGGCCTCCACTCTCTTCATAAATTCCTAAGTAAATTTCTAAGTGATTTTCCATGCATACAAGTGTTTTTAGACTTGTATGATCATCATTAGCTTGCATTCAAGTCAAGTTCTTCTATTTGCACCACAAAGAAAGAGTTTTGATCAAGTTTGCTTGCATTTTTGGGGTTTAATTGGTTGCATAAGGGTTTTCTTACATTTGCTATACTCATTTGAGTCCGCATAAGCATTGTAAGCCCTATTCCTTTCATACTTAAACTTTAAAGTTAAATGTATGATATGCAAGTTGTGTTATGCAAGTTTGATATGCAAGTTGTCACATGATATGCAAGTTATGCTATGCAAGTTTGATATGCAAGTTGTCACATGATATGCAAGTTATGCTATGCAAGTTCGATATGCAAGTTGTCACATGATATGCAAGTTATGCTATGCAAGTTTCATATGCAAGTTGTCATATGATATGCAAGTTAAACTATGCAAGTTTGATATGTAAGTTGTCACATGATATGCAAGTTATGCTATGCAAGTTTGATATGCAAGTTGTCACATGATATGCAAGTTATGCTATGCAAGTTTGATATGCAAGTTGTCATATGATATGCAAGTTATGCATGCTTTTTGAGGCCTAATGCAAATATTTGAACATGTGTATATTTCATATGCCACCATGTTGAACTTGTGGCTTCAACACTTTTATGTCATGATTATGCCAAGTTCCCTCTTTCTATCCTTTATGCGCTATTGCGATATGTAAGCGATGGGATTGCGTTTGGGGTTGGGTAAACTTAAAAGACATAAAAACATAAGCTTGGGAATTTACCTATTAAGTTAGGTCTACCCATTGGGAATTTACCTATTAAGTTAGGTCTACCCAATTGCTTGAAAATTGTAACATGTTTTGGAAACATGGTGGACATGACACTTAGAAAAGATAAGTGTGGCCAACTCGAGGTTGGGTGGAGTTTGTAGCATAAACCTACCCAGAACCGACCGGCTTAACTAGTAACCACAACAAAGTCTAATGTGAGAGGTTAAGGTGCATTAATTAATTAATTAATTAGTGCCTCATGATTAGGGTTAAGTCATTGACCATCTAATACTTAACCAATTTGGGCTCGGTAGATTAACCGGGGTTAAGTCGTGAACTCACCGTTACACTTAACCAAGTTAATCCATGATTAGTGAAGGGGTTAAACCGTACTTAACCCACTAGAAAAATCCTAGAAATGGGGATCCACTCTGCAGTAATCCCAAGTTTGTATCATTAAGGCCCTAGGGACTTGGCTAGGGAGGGGGCACGATTACTGGGCTGGAGGTAAGCGGCCAAAAGCGACGGCAGGGTGGTACGCCGGTGTAGTTCCGGGCGGACTCTGGTCGTGCACATAGTCCGTAGCCGGAGAAAACAAGCACGGGTACCGGTAGATCGAGACTGTGCACTCAAGTTTATGGTGTCCAGGGGTTGACACCCTAGGGCTTGATACACCCGACGGGTTGACCCGGAACAGTTCGACTACATTCATGTTTGGGCCGTATTAACACTAACACGTGACGAGTTAGGCTAAGGGAGCCGATCGACTAGACCGTTTGGGTTGGACCTCGTGGTAGGGTCACTTCATGTTATTGGACCTCGTATGAGGGTCACTTCATGTTATTGGGCCAAAGCTTGGGCCATGGGATCAATACTTGTTTATTCAAGTCATGTTAGTCTGCTAGTACACCGGTGGTGCAAAACCTTAATCCTGATTATGCGATGACACCTTTATCTACCTTGACAGTTAATCATCATGCTAGTATGTTGTTACCCTTATGTTCATCCCCGCTGCTCATACCAGTTAGCTTTATCAGTTTACATTGATTGTAGTAGGGCTTACTTAGTCTTTTTGACTGACCTGTTTTCTTTCGCCTCTTTTCTTCCGTTCCCCCCCTAGGTTCTCAGGGAGGGAATACAGGAGCTTAGCTTGGATTTTGGATTGCTTGCTTGTGGGATTTCAGCTTATGTACGCTTTCTACATGAAGCTAGCTATGGTTCTCACGTATTTTGGGGATAGCATTTATGTATTTCAGTTTGACAGTTGATGTTGTTTTATCCAGACTTGTTTATTTGGAAAATTGATATTATGTTGTACCAGACTTGATTTGACATGGTTTAAAATCTTCCGCTGTTTTATCTATGTTACTTACTCTGTTTACATATATACATATGTTCTTGTTCTGCCTTGATTTATCATTATGCATGTTTACCTGATTCAAACGCCCCTCCAAAGTCAGTGCCCTTGCAAGAGTGGTACTGGCGGAGGTGGGGTGTTACATTTGATAACGTATATTTTTCTAGAACATGAAAGAGAGTTTATAATAAATGGAAATGTTTTCCAAGAAGTGTAAAAAGGCTAAAATGGGATTTGAGAAATATCTGGTAAGATATGCGAATTCGAATAATAAAACGAATGTTAAATAAAAGTGACCATGGTTGTGTGTGTTTAGTTGATCATTTAAATGGATGTTATTTTTACTTCGATAGTTAAATAACCGACTATCGAAGTGTCTTACCATTGTTGTCAATACGGGGAGACCGGTTGGATATGTTATCTGAAAACCACCCCATATAGGCATAAGCGTGCGATTAGATATGCTGAAGATAATTGAAGACGAAGTTAAATACAAGGGTCGTCCAGCTCCAGAATGATGCGTTCTGTTTGTCCAGTCCCAGGATAACATGTATGGACGAGTGTCTGACAGAGTATTTCCAACGGTCATGCCGTTGATTTTACGAATATACCAAGTTGGTCGGGAGAAGGTAACTTCTCTTTATTCTACACTAAGTGTGCATTTGTGTAATCAATGTGTGATTACGGATTTGATGATGTGACATTCAACAGGAATGGTGATCAGATGTTATGAAGATAGACGTAGCCTCTAGCCTCACAACTTGAAGTAACAAAAGTTGGGCTAGGCAGCATGACTAGTTGGGTCATCCCCAAGCAGGGTGTATTGTCACCGATCTAGAGAAATTTCATATTTATACTTCTTTTCGACTCTGTATCTTCGGATGACGGTTGGATGGCCTACAACCATGGTGGAAATATATTCGCGACAATCAAGCTAAATGAGTGAGCGGTCATGTGTGGCCGGGTTGTAAGACGTTCTTGTTGAACCCTGAGTGTATCCCCTCTAGAGTACACTGTTCGGAAGGTGCTCCCATACCTTGTCTGTTGAAATCCAATCTCCAATAAGCGCCCTACGGTTTATGATTTTATACTATATATATGTGGAACGTGAGATGCAAGCGTTCTGCTACTTGGATATTTATTTGATTAGACATTAGTATAATATCATTGAAGTTTGATATAAAAATATGTTGGATAATAGTAAGGTAAAAACCATCCATGTTTATGTGTGGGCTGGTCTTACTATTATTTTCTTGTTTGAAAAGGATTTTCAAAGTAAACAGTATGGTTGGAATTTACTCACACCAGTCCCATGACTGACCCAGAGTTTATTTTGTTTGTTTTACCTAAACTCTTGGGTGCCCAAATTTGTACGGCAGTCAAGTGTTTTAGGATTTTACAGATTCACTTGGAGGAGCTCAAAAGCAGGAAGCTTCACTTTCAGTTATGTAGAGTTATTTCCGCTGTGATATGTCATGTATTATACTCTGATCTGATATGTAAGTACAAATTCAGATTTTGTATTTCAAAGTTATGTTATAATACCAATTATTCATTCCGCTGTGAGTTTCGTGTATACTCTGATTCTGTTCAGTTGTAATCTTCTTCTTCTTCTATTCTATTAGTTCTATCTTATCTATCTCACCCTCTAAATTCTTCTATAAATGATCTGAATTTTCGTACACTTTGAGTTGAATGTGTAGGATATTAGTCAGCTCAAATTGGTACGGATTTTCGCGCCGTTACAATTTTCATTCATATACTCGTTAAAAATTATTTTTTTTAACGATAAAATATTTATTTCAACACATGAACATTTTATACAGTTCATTTATACAATAAAAATGATATTTTTATTGTTCTATCATTTTTAGAAAATTTCGGCAGCATAACGGCGCGATACAAGAACCAGAATAATGTCTAGCCTTATCCCTCGCCTAATACTGGCTCGCGCCATACACATACCAATTCTAATCAATTCAATTCACATCCCAAACCAAATTCAAACAAAAAAAACAATCAAAGCAAACAACCAAACAACCATGTTTTCAAACAAAGGTGTCGGGTGCTACTAAGCACCGTTTGCATCTTACTATATTTATTTAACTAGAAAATAAAGTTAGAGTGAGAAGTTCTCACCTTTGGGATCCATTCCTCCATTCTATATTTCTGAACGGTTTAGATTTGGATTTGTTTTGAACCAGTTCCATCGCAATCTATTTCACGTGGTTTATATTAAATATCACGTTTTTAATAACGCTATATTATGTAAAAATCACGTCTTTACAATGTCGTGTGTACATTAAAAATCGTATCTTTACAATGCTATTATATATAAAAATCATATTTTTATATTGTTATTCATATAATAAAAACCATATTTTTAATCCGCTATTATATTATAAAAATGATATTTTTATAATGCTACTTCATATATACAAAAAAATTATACTTTAATAGCGCTACTTCGTATATAAAAATCATATTTTTAACGCTACTACATATAGATAAAAATCATATATATTTAAAAATCAAATTTTTATTCAAAGCAATATATATTTAAAATCAAATTTTTATATAGAGCTATTCCTATAATAAAAATCATATTTTATTTTGCTTCATATATAATAAAAATCGAATTTTCATTTCGCTTCATATATAATAAAAATCAAATTTTTATTTCTACTACATATATAAAAATCATATCTTTATATTATAAAAATCATATCTTTATATTATTAAAAATCTTATCTTTATATTATTAAAAATCATATCTTTTAATTGTTTAAAAGTCAGATATTTTAATGTTTAAAAAATCAAACCCTTTATTGTTTAAAAATTCAAATCTTTCATTGTTTAAAAATTAAATCTGTTACTGTTTAAAAATCAAATCGTTTATTGTTTAAAAAATCAAATCTTTTATTGTTTAAAAAAATTAAATATTTTATTGTTTAAAAAATCAAATCTTTTATTGTTTAAAAAAATCAAATCTTTTATTTGCATACACAAAATATAAATATAAATAAATAAATACACTTACCGATGTAATTTGGGGATGGGGGGATGACGCGCCGGAGGATATGCTACGGTCTGGTGGCTCTAGCGGGTGGCGCACTGGACTTGGGTGCGGTTCAGGTGGGGGTGTCGGAGTCGATGGGGTGTTGGAAGTTTTATGTGTCGAGGAAGGAGAAAAGGGGGTTTCTGGTTCGAAGTCGATCGGGGGGGGTTCAGAATTGCGGCGATGGAGGAAGGGGGTCTGACGATCGACGCGGCGGTGGGCGATGGAGGGGCGACAGGTGATGGTGATTGGAGGAAGAGGCGCGATGTCAAGGATTTTCTTTTTCTTTTTTAATCTCGATTTCTGATTTGGAAATAATGAAAGGGGAGAATATGTTTTGTAATATATATATATACATACATACATATATATATATATATATATATATTATTTTTCTCCATAAAGTTGACTTTACATTTGAACTCCAAATCTAACCCAACAACTGTCGCCGCTAGCTAATTACCCCCGTTCCGAACACAATAGGATATGTATCGTAAGCCAATTCGGCTGTTTAGATCACTTTTCGTCAAAATTAAAATATAAATCAATACATATTTAATTCAAATGTACATTTTAATTTACCAGGGCCACATACAGACTCCAAAAAATTTCGAAAAATAAATCCAGCTGTGTTTTGACGATACGGTCCTAACAAAACTAATTTCGTCGAATTTGGAGACCGTCTGAAAAAGGGTCAATTTCCAGTCGACTAAATTCAAACTGAAATTATTAAACACGTTTAAATCCGCCACGCTCACATATTGTTTCCAAAAATTATGAAAATTGGAATCTAGCAATAATTTGACATTCCGGGTCCAACAATAGTGGTCTCATCGAAAACAGAGGTCATTTGCAAAATCACTATTTTTAAGGGCTATATATTATATAAAATTCCATAGCGACTATTCTGAATTTTCAACTGGGCATAACTTTTTATTCCCGTTATGAAATCTGGATTTTTCACATTCGTTGGAAAGATATTTTCAAATAGATTCTAATAATTCTAGTTTTACAGAAATCCGATTTATTTTGAATCTTGTACATTCAATTGAAATTTGAAATTGAATTCTGAAACTACCGCGCCATTTCAAGCTCGTTATATAATTAAAATAAAATTATTCATTATAACTTCAATTTAAATAAATTATAAATAGTTATTATTTAAATTATATCATTTTAAATATTCAAAATTCATTTAAATTGCCAAAATAAAAAATTTAAATTGGCTCTGATTTTCCGGGTTGTTACATTCCCTTTGCCTGGGATATATTGAATCATAAAATCAAATGAGGCAATATATTCCATCCATCTTTGTTGTCTCAAATTTAGGTCACATTGAGAAATTAAATACTTAAGTGACTTATGGTCAGTAAACATGTAATGACCCGGATTCTTATGGGTTAATTCTAATATATTTAATATGGATTTAAATATTGAGTTAAGTAAATAAATCAATTTTTATAGGGGGTTATCAATTTAAAAATCAATTTCAATTTAATATTGGAAATATTAAATTATCAGAGTACGAAAATGGATTTAGTTGAATTCAAATTTTAATTTGAATTGAAAATAGTTCAAATGATTAATATAAAATTTTAACGGTAATAATATTTATTTATTATCGAGTAGAATAAATAGTGTGAAATTTAAATTATATCAATTTAAATTAATATCTTCAACAGAGGATCGAATTGGACCTCGTGACCTATCCCAGTGTGTCCGGAATAGGAGTATTACCCTAGGATTGACAGTCGTTGGGTTCAGAAAGGAGTTCGAAATCAGGGTGTATTCTAATTAAAGGATACGAGTTTTAAATTATTTTAAATTAAAAATAAAATCAGTGTTGGTGGACCAAAACGAGACAACAGTGGCTTCTTCCTTACCATAGAAAAAAACATCCCGTGCTCTCTTCCACTCCACTTAGTAAAGGGCATCGCTGTTCAATGGTTAAGCCGCACCCTTCTTCTATAAATCACGCATACTTCTTTCTCCCTTCCATTTTCTTCCTGAACAAATGAAATCAACGCCATACTCTCCTCAAAACTTTCCACAATCAAACCGAAAACTTTTTCCCCCTTTTGAAATCAGAAATCGCGACTTAGGGCGTGAGTCCCTGAAGCTCGCGAGAGGTTCAGATGAGTCCCTATAGGGCTCGGGTTTGTAATTGAACGCTGGAAACAGTCGCGAGTTGATGGAGGAGTTCGATGTCGCGATGCAGTGTAGAAGGGGGGTTCAACGTCGTTCTTGGCTACTGAGTTTTGGAAGTCGCGATGTGAAGAGGCGTGGTGGGTTTTCTGGAACATCGACATGAGAGGAACTCAACAACAGTATGGAGGTACTCACGATCTTCTTGGAAGAGGGGGTGTTGTCGGTATTGTTTGCTAGGGTGATGCCGACGCTCTTGTTCGGTGATTTGAAGGGATTGGCCACTGCAATGTCAATGAAGGCCGACACTATTATAGGAGCGATTGCAGTTCGATGATGTTGGGGTGAAAACGGTTGAGCTAAGTGCAGCAGGTGATTTGGTTCAACTCGACATTTTGCTTGGGTGTGAGAAAAATCATGGCGTTCAGTGTTGAAAACAGCGAGAAAACAATGGATTTTTAAGGTAATAATTTAAATATTGTAATTACTTAGGAATGCTAATTACCATATATATATGTATATAAACTAGTTAAAAATTTAGATGGTTAAGTATGAAATTATTTCAAGATAAGTGATTAACTAAAATATTGGTATGAAATAATTATAAATAATATATGGAAATTATTTATAATTGGTAATAGATTTAAAAGTAAATTAATTCACATAAAGGAAGTTAGTTAGTAAAGAATAATTTTTTTGGAGAATAATCATTTGAGTAAGATTTATGTTTAAATTAGAATAAATTTACACATGGTAATTATTTAAATTGAATCCGTAAAATTTAAATAACTGGAATTATATTAATTATTTCTTAACAGTGGAAAACAGACGTATGGAGGAATCGCTATAAAATTTATATAATATCCTTCGGTGGATATTCAGCGCAGTTAAAGTCACGGTGAGTAAATCTCACCTTTTATTTAGAAATATTTTTTTATAGTTAAAAATAATTGTCTGTGCTTGTTTGAATGCTGTCTGATTGTTTTAAAATATATATTAGTTATTTAGGATATATATATATATATTGGGTTGATGATTGGTTGGATTCCCGCAGTTTCATTAGCGGATGCCCGCGGTACCATAGCGGATGATTACCCTATACACCCCCACGCTATGATAGTGGATGACCTTCATACCGCGATATCCTGCCACGAAGCAGGATGGGTATTACTATGTTGACTAACATCTGTGGATGCAGGAAAACAGGTTGGAGGAATCCAACTGGATTCCTCAAAAATATATTATCTGTTTGTTGTTTGTTTGATCTCACATATATTCATATATGATGTGTTAAAAATCAAATGATTGAAAATTGGTTGATTTGGTTGGTTAAAATATCCCTGAGGCTTGAATATTGATTTATAAAAATATCATGAAAAAGGATATTTGAGATTTAGAAAGAAAATTCTATTTTTTTTCTAAAATAGAATTTGAAATTTGAATATATAAGATTCAAATAATAACATCTATTACAATTGGTATATATAATGTTAAAAGGAATGGCGTCTGTATCTAACCCTAGTTCTGGCAATGCTCAAAATTCAGGATCTAAAAGCCTTGATGATAATCAGGGAGAAACTAAGGAATCGGATGAAGGCTGGCAAGATGTACGTAGGAGACGCAAAACTTTTCTACAGGCGGCAACTCAGGGAGTGAATAAAAATATCAGATCCACGCGAGGAAATGGAAAACCCCAACAACGATCCAATCCTACTTTCAGATCTGGAGTTAGATCATGGGCTGATGCGGTTGCGGGTAACACAAAAATTGATGGAGGAGTCACTAATTTTGCAAACTTGGCGGATGACGACGGAGAATATGCAGATCTGTACGACCTTATTTTTGATGAAGCAAAGAACATGTGGAGGAACTCTATCTACATATATTTAGTTGGTAGAAGGCCATATTATGTTCATCTCAATGCGTACATTAGAAGAGAATGGAATCCAAGGGGTGCGTGGGATGTTTTTGCACGAGAAAATGGTTTCTATTTGATAAAATTTGAACTAGAAGAGGACTGTCATAAAGTGCTGAATAAAGGTCCATTTTTCATGGACAGTAAGCTGATATTCATCAACGTTGGGAACCAAATTTAAGGCTGGAAAGAGATATGCTTGAATCTCACCCAGTGTGGGTTAGATTGTTGAATCTAGACTTATCACTGTGGAATGCTAGAGGAATATGTAAATTAGCCAGTTTGATTGGTACCCCGTCGGCCATGGATGATCTCACTAAACATGTCAAACGCTTAAACTATGCTAGAGTTCTTGTAGACATTAAAGCGAACACAGAAATGAAAAAGCAAATTAGGGGTAAAGACAAACAAGGTAACATATATATACAACAAGTAGAATATGAACACTTTCCCCCTACTTGCATTAACTGCAAATGTTTTGGCCACACTACTGATCAATGTGCCATTGTAGCGAAGCCTGTTAGTCAGGTCTGGGTTAGGAAAGACCCGAGTGATAACCCTAAAGAGGATGCCCAGCAGCCCAAAAACTCTGTTGATGAGGCCCAACAGCACATATTCACTGAGATCATCAGTGACAAAACAGCTGTACCCAGCTCCCCCTTAACTGTACAAACCAAAACGAGTCTGATAATGAAGTAGATGAGGTCACTCAGGTTGTGGATGCAACACCGGATCAGGTGGCACAGGTTGAGACATCTGGAGTAGTTGATCTAGTTCATTCGTCCCCTGCTCGCCCACCGCAACAGGCACTTCAAGCTCTTGTCCCTGAAACAGTAGAGAAATTGAAAGACTTAAACATTAGTCTTGAGGACAAAGAAGAAGACAAAGAGTATGAGGTTAATAGCAAGTGTGAGAACTATACAAAATCAAACCCACAATATACTCAACAGTTTTGCATTCAGCAGAGTAACGAAGACGCTAATAGTAGGCGTGGAATTCCTCCTTGGGATTTGAGGAGTAAATTCCACAATTCTAAATGTCGTTAATTAGTTGGAATGTGAGAGGTCTAAATAATGATACCCGACTTTTAGACCTCTACAATCTTCGAAGGAATTTTCTTCCTTCCTTTTTGGGTATCTTGGAAAACAAGCTTAATGAAGATAATTTATGTTTTTTGAGCGATCAGATGGGAAGTGAATGGGATCTAATTAATAACAATGAATTCACTGATAAAGGCAGGATCCTTGTAGCTTGGTGTAATTCAGTTTGGAATTGCGTCATCATTGACAAGGATGATCAACAAATAACTGTCACAATAAACAACGCAGGAGGACTTAAATTGTGCGTAACTGTTGTCTATGCTAGTAATAATGTGAGTGAAAGAACTAAGCTATGGGACAAGATAAAACTGGTGGCTCAAAGCATGGATGGTCCCTGGATAGTTATGGGGGACTTTAATGCTATACTTAAACCAAGCGAAAAACAAGGGGGTGTTACCGTAAGAGTTTCCCAGTTATCGGAGTTCAACAGTTGCATTGTTGCGTCTGGATTGGTTGAACCAGTCCACTGTGACCTACAATACACATGGCGAAGTGGTGAAAATCGGAAAATTTCATGCAAACTTGACAGAGTACTTATTAATACTGATTGTATGAATAAATTCTCTGATCTGAAAGTTAATGTGTTGCCAGCATCAACCAGTGATCACTGCCCTATCCACGTTTGCTTGGTTGAACGTGAAAATGATGTCAAAGGAAAACCGTTTCGATACGCTAATCATTGGAGTGCTATACAAGGGTATTACTCTACAGTAGACAGTCAAAGCTTTGAGGTGTCTACAGATAATCACATGCATCACTTCCTACGGTTTCTCAAGAATACTAAAATCAAACTCAAAGAATGGAATAAAACTCGACCTAAAGAGGATGTCCATATCAAAGATCTTGAAAAACGCAATGCTGAACTTCTGCAACAAATAGATGATGGGGATGATAGCAATGAAACGTGGAGGCAGTATCAAAAGTGTAGAACTGAGCTAACAGATGCATTAAAAATTAAGGCAGTAGAGCTAAAACAAAAAGCCGAGGAGAAATGGATAACAGATGGGGATGAATGCACAAAAATTTTTTACACTAAAATGTCAGTTAGACGTAATACTAACTTTAATTTTCAACTTCTTGATCAGGTTGGCAATGCTATAACAGACTTGAAGAAATTTGAGGATGAAGCAATAAAATACTTTACAGAACTATATAATGGTGAATGTGAGACAATCTTACCCAACATCAACCCCCGCAAGCTGTTGAATGTCAGAGGGCGCAGAATGCTGTGCAGGCGCATAACCGAGGAGGAGCTGAAGGAAGCCACCTGGTCCATTGGTGTTGACTCCGCCCCCGGGCCCGACGGGTTCGGGTCCAGCTTCTTCCACACCCACTGGGTTGACCTGAAAGATAATTTGATGTCAGTTGTGCAAGAAGCCTTCAACTCAGGTAAAATTATTAAAAAAATTAACCACACGTTCCTATGCCTTATACCAAAAAATGAGAAACCTTCCAGGGTTGCTGACTACAGACCTATTGCATGTTGCAATGTGCTTTATAAAATTTTAAGCAAAATCATATGCAATAGAATTAAGGTGGTTTTACCGGATTTGATCGCTGAATGCCAAAGTGCTTTTATTAAAGGCAGAAGTATATCTGTTAATTCCCTCCTAGCTCATGACTTATTAGAAATTTCAATAAAAAAGGAGCAGACAAATTTTGTTTAAAAGTTGATTTGCAAAAAGCATATGATAAAGTCAACAGACAGTTCATTATTCATATGTTATTGGCGATGGGCTGCCCTGTGAAAATTACTAGATTAATTTCAGAATGTATACAATCCCCTACTTTTTCTATTCTAATCAACGGAGTGCCAAAAGGATTTATTACAAGCATCAGAGGTATAAGACAAGGGGATCCTCTTTCCCCTTATTTGTTTGTTATTGCTATGGAGTATTTTACACTGCAGATGGAGTTAGCGGAGTTTGCTAAAGAGATACAACCAATTCATAATTTCCGACCGTCCATTAGCCACTTGTTGTATGCTGACGACCTGATAATATGTGTCAAGTCAAATGTTAAAGCAGCGAATTCGATCACTTTGATTTTTGACAATTTGGGGAAATATGCTGGGCTCAAGCTGAATGAGCAAAAGACTAAATGTTACTTCAACAAGTTTTGTGTGAACAAGGAAAGGGTGCTTAACATTTTGGGGGTTAAAGAGGGTGAACTACCTGCAAAATATCTAGGAGTCCCTCTCTCTTCAAATAAAATAACTGATAGAGAGTGTGCAGTGCTTATCACCAAGATCAGAGAAAGACTACAGGGGTGGAACTCTAGATTATTATCTTTTGCTGGAAGAATTGAACTTGTCCACACAGTAATTCAAGCAAAAATCAATTTTTGGTTACAGACATTTCAGATTCCTGAGACTTCTATTAGCAAAATTGAAAGTGTGTGTGCAGATTTTATTTGGAAGGGAGGTCTACATAAAATAAAATATGATGATCTATGCAGGCCAAAAGAAGAAGGGGGTGTTGGATTGAGGAGAATTAGAGACATGAGAGAGGCTTTTACTCTAAAGCAAGCATCGAAAATCATAAATGCTAATGGATTATGGGCTAGATGGACGAGGAAAAGATATGTCAGGACTAATTTCTGGACTATGGAAATAGATAATAATGCATCTGCTACGTGGAAAGCTATTCTCAGAGTTAGAAACAAGCTAGCTGTGAATTGTGAAAGAGTTTTTGCAAATGGAAATGAAACTGATTTGTGGCATGACCCTTGGATCAAAGGTAAATCTTTAATCAACACTCTGGGGTGGGACACTTATTCAGCTTATGGGTGCCCGAATCAAACTGTTAACCACATTATTCAAGACGGAAGATGGAACTGTGATGGTATTCCTTGTAATTTTGTGATGAAGAAGGAAATCGAATTCATGCCTTTATATTTTGATAGAGATTTTGATATATGGAAATGGTCATCATGCACTGTCTTCAAATTAAAAGAAGCATGGAACGCAAGCAGAATATCTGAACCTAAGGTGGAGTGGCACAAAGTGATTTGGGATAAATTATTTCCCCCCAAAAGTGTCACACACTGCATACAAAGTTATGCTAAATCGTCTTCCCACTAGAGACAGACTGTTTAATTGGGGTATTATTCCTATCAATAGCTGCGCCCTATGTGATAATCATGTAGAGACTCATCAACACTTATTTTTCCAGTGTAACTTTGCATGTGAAATTCTTGGATTCATCAAACAGAAATACACTACAAACACACAAGATGAAAGCTTTCAGAGCATAATTACTCACCTGAGCTTGAATTGGGAGGACATAGACGCAAAAGTAAAAGAGTACGGCATTTGCGTAGTTACTGCTTGTTGGTGGATATGGAAGGAGAGTAATAGGCGCATTTTTCAAAACAAAAAGAAATCAGCGACTGAGATTACAAAGCTAATCGAATTTGAAGTCAATTTGATTCTACGCACAAGGGGAAGAAGACTTACAACATCTGCGGTAACACTACTACCTCGTATTGGAGTAGAGGATCGAGTGGATGCGCTAGAACCACGGTCAGCAGCTCAAAACATAAAGCCGCCATGAACTGCTCGTTGAAGACGAAGCTGGCCGCCATCCCTAATTTGGAAAGTTGCGGTTAAAGTAAAATAATGTATTTAAAGATTTCGTTTACCACGTCTGTATAATCATTGCTACTGTGCGTTGTCGAATGTAGACACGCATCTCTTTTGGGCTGGAATAGGCCTTAATAATATTTACCCAATTTCAAAAAATATAAGATTCAAATAGAATAGAATTTGAAACTCGAATAGAATGAAAATATTTACTTGTTTTGAATATATATGAACGAATATTGAATTTATAAACTTTGTTTATAAATGAAAATATGGGATTTGAATCGAATTTATAAACTTTGTTTATAAATGAAATATGGGATTTGAATCAAATTTATAAACTTTGTTTATAAATGAAATATGGGATTTGAATCGAATTTATAAACTTTGTTTATAAATGAAAATATGGGATTTGAATCGAATTTATAAACTCTGTTTATAAATGAAAATATGGGATTTGAATTGAATTTATAAACTCTGTTTATAAATAGAAAATATGGGATTTGAATCGAATTTATAAACTTTGTTAATAAATGAAATATGGGATTTGAATTGAATTTATAAACTCTGTTTATAAATAGAAAAGATGGGATTTGAATCGAATTTATAAACTTTGTTTATAAATGAAATATGGGATTTGAATCGAATTTATAAACTTTGTTTATAAATGAAAATATGGGATTTGAATTGAATTTATAAACTTTGTTTATAAATATATATATAGGGGGATTTTAAGTAAAGTTATAAACGCTGTTTATAAATAATGCAGAGAATTCAAATAGACTTTGAATATAGAATTTGAATATAGAATTCAAATGGACTTTAAACTATAGAATTTGAATATAGAATTCAAATGGACTTTGAATATAGAATTTGAATATAGAATTCAAATGGACTTTAAACTATAGAATTTGAATATAGAATTCAAATGGACTTTAAACAATAAAATTTGAATATAGAATTCAAATGGACTTTATACAATAGAATTTGAATATAGAATTCAAATGGACTTTAAACTATAGAATTTGAATATAGAATTCAAATGGACTTTAAACTATAGAATTTGAAAATAGAATTCAAATGAAGTTTAAATAAAGAGAATTCAAATAGAATTGAATTGGAATTTGAATGAGAAGTCGATAAGGAAACGAGAGTATGAGTATAATTAGAATTTGTTATTTTGCAAGTTAAAATATATTTGAACATGTCATGTTCAAATATGAAGGTGAAATAGACTGAAGAGTTAATTAACAAATTAATTAACGAATTTAGTTAAAACGATTTGTATAGTTAAAATAGATTGGACAGGTATAAATATACAGGAGACGGGTTTGGAATAAAGTGTTAGAAGGTATATAGATAGAATGCCCGACAAAAAGGTATGTATTTAATTCATATATGAGATTTTATGCGCCGTATCGGCTAGCCGCTTGGGTTTTCTTTTTCTTTTTGATTGGAAAAGGCCTATGTGGCAGTTTGGGAATTTTCCCGATGCTCCCGGTACAAAGGAGGTTATGGCGAATTTTTCCGAGAATTTAAGGAGATAGAATATTTTTAAGATAATTTGATAGTTAGAAATCAACGTATCGATATATATAGAAGTCGATAAGAAAACGAACTTAGAAATAGAATAGTATAATCAAAAAGGAAGACTAGGGATAAAATCTATTAAGAATAGAAAGAGGAAGAGTATACGTGTTTAAAAGTGAAACAGTAGTTGTATGGTATTGATTATTCGAGTAAGTAGTCATATCTGTTTTGACGTTATAAATGTTATTCAGTCAAGGTCTGAGAGGTAGTTATACCCCAACTTGATTATTGCATTATTAACAAATAAATAATAAGATTCCAGGCTCGAAGATCAATGTTGAATAAGAGTTAGTTGAATATAGTATTTGGGTTGTCATAACGATGTTTTACACATCATCCGTTTTAACCCAAATAAATGTAAGCTTGGAAATAGAATAATGAATATTTCCTAGTATAGAAAATAAAGGAAGGCGATATTCGGAAATGTTTTCCAATTAACGTAAAAGGCCAATATGGTTATTGAAAATATTTGGTTAACAAATATTGATAAAGAAATAGAGAAGAGATTTAACTAATGGAATATTAATTAAAGGATCAGTGATTGTTGGATGATTGGATGAACACTTGTTTTCTTCGATAGTAAATCATCGACTATCGAAACACTTGTTTTTATTCGATAGTTAAATCACAGACTATCGAAGTTTTGACCATCGTTGTCAATATGGAGAGACTGGTTGGATTATTATCCGAAGAACCACTCCATATCGGCAGTAGCGTGCGAATCAGATTATATAAAGATAATCGAAGACAGAGTAGAGTGCAAGGACTTTTTCTATTAATAGAAATAGTGACTTCAGTTCATCCTGTTCCTGGGTGACTTGTATGGATGAATGTCTGGCAGAGTATTTCCAGAAAGGTCACGTACATTGATTTCTTCAACTGTACCAAGAGTGGAAGCGGGGGAGGGAACTTCTTTTAGCTGACACGTAATGTACTGTTGTAGACGTCAATTAGTGATTTTCGATGGATCTGACGATGTGACATTCGAAGTGAATCTGGTGTGATGATAAAGCGTAGCTTCAAGCCTCATCAACCGGTAAATGACAGAAATCAGGCAGGCGGCATGGCTATGTAGGTCGCACCTATTAGGCTGTATAATCACCTGATTTAGAGTTTCATTTACTTCTAAAAATCTATTGTCGATGTTGTCCCATTCAGGAAACGGTTGCTGATCCCAACCGTTGGTGATATACATTCGATACACTGAAGCGAAATGAGTGGTCGGTCATGTGTGGCTGAGTTGCAAGATGTTCTTGTTGAACTCGGTGTATTCTCCTCTAGAGATATACCAGCGGAAGGTGGTTCCATACCTTGTCATAGTTAGAAAACCAAATACCCAATACGTGCTTGCGGTTTTGATTGTATATTATATAGGTGGAACGTGAGATAAAAACGTTCCACTAGATTGTTATTTACTTGATTTAGACATTATTATAATATCAAAAGAGTTTTGATATAAAGATAAGTCAAGTGTTTGGATTGTCATAAGGGAAAAACCCGTTCCGTGTTATACGGCGTGGTCTTATGAGGTATCATTTAGTTTCTGAAACTGTTTTAAACTGTTTACTCATACCAGTCCCATGACTGACCTGGAGTTTGTTTTGTTTTGTTCTACCTAAACTCTTGGGTGCCGAAATTTGTACGGGCAGTCAAGCAGTTCAGGATTTTTCAGATATATCTAAAGGAGCTTGGAGCAGGAGGCTTCAGCGTTATCCAATTATAGTTGTTCCGTTGTGTTGTAAGTGTTGTACTCTGATAAGTGTATGTAATACAGTGAAGATTTTGTATTTCAAAGACATGATATATTATATTTTATTCCGCTGCGATGTGAGATTCTGTGTTGTTATTTATGTTCTTCTTCTATCTCTTTCTTCTAAAAAAAAAATGTTCCGTATTTTCGTGATATTTGGGTTGGACGTATGATGTATATAGTCAACTCCGATGTTACGGAAATCTGGGTCATTACACTTGGTATCAGAGCTTAGGTTGAGCGAATACCTAGGCTTGTTGGAATGTGCTCATTAGAGATAGGATCAATAGTATCCTAGAATGAGTTGAGTGTATATATATACGAGAGAGCGTATTTGTTATTTGATATAAAAACTGTTTTATATTGTGTTGACTAGTCTGTTGAGTGAATTATAAATTTTGGTCGAATCGTGGGACGCCACGATATCGATAGGAGTTTATAAACACTTGAACAGAAGATTGGACATGATATTATTTTTAAATGGTTAATTTGATTGTTAGGATTATAATCAAATTTGATTGTAAAACTGAAATAGTTATATATATAACCAATGGAATTTGTATATGAAGTCAAATATACAAATGTGATAAATTGAAATTGAATTCCAACCATAATTCAAAATTTAAAATCCTGGGAGTTTGGAAAATATTTTTCTAAATGGAGTTTGAAAGAAATATAGCACTGAACTCATTCAGTAGTTGGGAAATAATTCTGATGATGGTCGCAACATCATCAGTGTTCATTCTCGAGTTTCTAAGTGATGAATTGCTGCCTTAGAAAAGTTTTTGATGGAAATTTGTTTGAAAGGGAAACAAGTTGTTTGAAAATTCAAATGATTTGAATTTGAGATAGATAAATATATGTATATATTTATATAACTTCAAAGGAATTTTGAAATGGGAATTGGAATATAGATTTCAAATTGAAGTAAAATAAAGGAATTTGAATATATATATATATATATATATAATTCAAATAGAAGTGAAATAGAATTTGAATTCAAAGGAATTCTTGAATAAAGAAAATTCAAATAGAAATTGTATAAGAAAAATTGAAATGGAATTTGTGTAACGACCACGAGATTTTCGACTCCGAAAATCGACACAAAACCCAACGTCGACTGTTTAGACATCGAAATTACCGTATCATTAATAGAAGAATTTAGAGGGTGAGATAGAAAAGATAGAACTAATAGAATAGAAGAAGAAGAACACAACTAAGCATAATCAAAGTAAACACGAATCTCACAGCGGAACGAATAAAATATATTATATAACATAACTTTTGAAATACAAATCAGTAACTTTATATACATACCATCATCAGAGCACAACAGTCATTTCTGGAACAGTTATAAACACCTGTTTCCAGATACAAACAAGGTCCACAACGGAATATATGATAGCCTATAGCTAACCGGTGAAGCCTCCTGCTTCCAGCTCCTTCAAATAAATCTGTGAAATCCCGACTACTTGACTGCCCGTACAAATTTGGGCACCCAAGAGTTTAGGGAAAACAAAACAAAATAAACTCTGGGTCAGTCATGGGACTGGTGTAAGTAAACTCCAACCACTTGTTTAACTTTAAAAATCCTTTCAAAAGAAAAGGTAATAGTAAGACCAGCCCACACATAAATACGGACGGTTTTTACCTTACTATAACCCAAAACACTTTGATACGAAAATCCAGCGATATTATAATAATGTCTACATCAAGTAAATAACCAAATAGCAGAACGCTTGCATCTCACGCTCTACATATATAGTATAAAATCAAAAACCGCATGGCGCTTATTGGAGATTGGATTTCCAACATGACAAGGTATGGAACCACCTTCCGCTAGTGTATCTCTAGAGAGGAATACACTGGGTT
This sequence comes from Allium sativum, assembly GCA_030737875.1. Classification (NCBI taxonomy): domain Eukaryota; kingdom Viridiplantae; phylum Streptophyta; class Magnoliopsida; order Asparagales; family Amaryllidaceae; genus Allium; species Allium sativum. The sequence continues at coordinate 43,066,065 of CM060916.1, forward strand.
CAACAAGAACATCTTGTAACCCGGCCCACACATGACCGACCACTCATTTCGCTTGAGTGTATCGAATGTATATCACCAACGGTTGGGATCAGCAACCGTCTCCCGAATGGGACAACATCGAATAGAATAAGAAATTAAATGAACCTCTAGATAGGTGATTATACACCCTAATGGGTGCGACCCACATAGCCATGCTGCCTGCCCGATTTTTGTCCTTTCCCGGTTGTTGAGGCCTGAGGCTACGAATACTTACCATTCATTGATAGCACAATCACTTTGAATGCCACATTGTCAGATCCATTAATCACTAGTTGAGTTTGCACAAATCTTCTGGATGTTATGCTAAGGGAATACATCCGTTGCAACCATATATATTTATACAGACCAACCCATTTGATCATTGGAAATACTTTGTCAGACATTCGTCCATTTACGTTCGTTCTGGGATTGAACGAAACCGAAGGCACTATTTCTATTTAATAGAAAGAGTCCTTGCACTTTACTCCGTCTTCAATATATTCAGCATACTTGGTTCGCAACGCTTATGCCGATACGGAGTGGTTCTTCGGATAATAATCCAACCGGTCTCTCCATATTGACAACGATGGTCAAAAACTTCGATAGTCTGTGATTTAACTATCGAATAAAAACAAGTGTTCATCCAAACATATCAACAAATCACTGGGCTCTTTAATTAATATTTCATTAATTAAATCTCTTCTACATTCTCTTATCAATATTTGTTAACCAAATATTTTCAATAATCATCTTGGCCTCTCATGCCATTTGGAAAACGTTTCCAAATATCAACTTCTTTTATTTTCTATATATTAGAAAATATCTTTATTTGCAATTGGAAACAATTCCAATCACTTATCTCTATCCCGACTATTGTAATTATATTCAGGAAATATTTACTTGTTATATTTCCAAAATTCCATCACTTGGGTTTAAAACGAATGTTGTGTAAAACATCGTTACAACAACCCAAAATATTTTATTCAACTAACTCTTTTTCAAACACTTCTCTTCGAGACTGGATCTTGCTATTTATCCATTAAAAATGAAATCAATCAAGTTGGGGTAAAATTACCTCTCAGACCTTAACTGAAAACATCCTCAACTTCAAAACGGCAAAACCACTTACCTCGAACAAACACACTATACAATCCAATTGCTCATTTTTAAACCATGTATAAAGTTTGCTTTCTATTTCTAATTTATAGATTTCCCTTTTTGTTTACAATGTTCAATTTTTGTATTCATTTACCTATCGAATTCTATATGTCGATACAATGATTTCTAACTATCAAAATATCTTAAAAATATTCTAACTCCTTAAATTTCTGGAAAATTTCGCCATAACCTCCCCTGTATCGGGAGCATCGGGAAATTTCAAATAGCTTCCCGGTAACTTCTCATCTCAAAAAGAAAAAGAAAAAGCCAAGCGGCTTGCCGATACGGCGCATAAAATCTCATATATGAATTAAACATGTATGTAACAACCTGTAATTTTAATAACCTGTTAAGATATAAATGAGGAAGAATTTAATTTAAAAATCTGAATAAAGGGGAACGGGCTATGCCATTGCGTTCGTCTCGGAAAAATACGCGAAATAGAGTCCGAGTTTTCGAAAATCGGAGTCCGTATGACTCAGTTAAGGCCCATGGAAGTTTTCAGAAATTTCCATAATTAAAAACAGATTTAAAATTTAAGATTAAAAAGAAGGATTGGGCACAGCTGGCGTCAGCGGGAAAAATTCCCGCCAAGACCCCCAAGTCGACAGGCATGTCGACAGGGGTCTAGGGGAGTCGACAGCCCTGTCGACAGGGGTTAGCCAGGCATAATTGCCTGGTGCACCATTTTGGTTTGGGCTTGGTTGTGTGGCCTGGTTCTAGAGCATTCCGAAATCTGACGGGCCAAAACTAACCTAGGGTTAATCCTAGGGCTTAAAACACTCTAATTCCCTATAAATATACCCCTAATCCTACCCTAAAGCCTCATTAATCAATCTTGCAACTAAACTATGTCAATTTGAATCCTCAAATAGCCTCCACCTAAAAACCCTAGCCTCCACCTTCCTCAAAGTTTAATCCTATGAAGATATGATGATCATACAACCTTTTCTATGTTGTATGAATGCTTAATAACTTGCATACTTCATTAAGTTGCAAGTTTGGTTTGCTAAGTTTGTGTTTTTGGGATTTTGCAAAAGAGTTTTCTTATTTAAAGCTTTGTTTTGGGTTTTCAAAGGGCTTCTTCATCTTATTTGGTGGATTTGTGACTTGTTTATATTTGTAAGCCCTCTTACCTTCACTTTACAAACTCTAAAGTTAATATGTGGTGAAAGTTGAGATTTATGTGAGTTTATTTGATTATGCATGCTTATGCGAACTCACTATGCCATGTTTTACATGTTTCATAAGTTATGTAGGCTTATGCGAGATTACTATGCCATGTTCTACATGTTTTATGGGTTATGCATGTTTATGCGAGTTCACCTTACCATGTTATGCAAGTTTTATGGGTTATGCATGTTTATGCGAGTTCACCTTACCATGTTATGCAAGTTTTATGGGTTATGCATGTTTATGCGAGTTCACCTTACCATGTTATGCAAGTTTTATGGGTTATGCATGTTTATGTGAGTTCACCTTACCATGTTATGCAAGTTTTATGGGTTATGCATGTTTATGCGAGTTCACTATGACATGGTTTGCAAGTTTAACATGTTATGCATCATTATTATGATATGTGAAGTTCATCATGTATGTTATGCCAAGTTACCTTTTATACCCTTATGCGTTATGACGAATATGTAAGCGATATAATGACGTTGGGGGGGTTTGGGTAAACTTAAAAATACATGAAACTAAAAGGTTGGGAATTTACCTATTAAGTTAGGTCTACCCCTTGGGAATTTACCTATTAAGTTAGGTCTACCCAAGTATATGTTAACTTGTAAATATGTTTTAAAGTGGACATGACATTAGATAACATGTAATGGCCAACTCGAGGTTAGACCTAGTTGTGGTGTAAATCTTCCTAGGTAACCACAACGTGGGGTCTAATGTGGGTAGTTGGTCATGTGGCACCATAAGACCCGAGGTTAGACCTAGACGTGGTGTAAATCTTCCCAGGTAACCACGGATGTCTAATGTGAGAGGTTGGGTGCATTAATAAATTAATGCCTCATGATTAGGGTTAAGTCATGGCCCACTAATACTTAACCAATAATGGGGATGCGAGGATTAGATGGGGTTGAGTGGTTACACTTAACTAATTTAATCCATGATTAGTGAGGGGTTAAACCACACTTAACCCTCTTAGAAACCCTAGCAACGTGGTCTGTTCCAGCAGTAATCCCAGTTTGGTATCACCACAACCCTACAGCTAGGTGAGGGCGGGGCACGATTACTGGACGGATGTAAGCGACCAAAGCGACGGCTGAGTGGTACAGCGGTGCGGGTCCGGCGGGCTACGGACGTGCACGTAGTCTGATATTGGACAAACTCGAGGCACGGGTACCAGTACGTTTAGACTGTGCATTATTGCTTAGGTGTCTGGGGTTGGCACCCGAGGGCTTGATACACCCAAAGGTGGACCCAGCGCAGTCTGACTACATCCATGTGGGCCGTATGGACACCAACACTGGACGTGTTAGGTTTATAGGGAGCCGATCGACTAGACCGTTGGGCTGGACCTTATACTTAGGTCACTTCATGTTATTGGGCCAAAGTTTGGGCTAAGGGATCAAGATCTGTTTTGTGGGTTTGCTAGTACACTGTGGTGCAAAGTTTAATCTCATCTATGTGATGTCACCTTTATCTATTGCCAGTATGTTCATCTCAGTTTCCATCATGCTGTTAACTTTATTAGTTTATAGATTGATCGTAGTAGGGCTTACCAGTCTTTTGACTAACCTGTTTTCTTTCGCTTCTTTTCTTCCGTTTCCCCCCCCCCCCACAGGTTCTCAGGGAGGGGCTACATCTGCTTAGTGGATCTTTGGCTTGCTTGTTGGATAGCTCATGTATGGATCTGAGCTAGCTGTGGCTTATCTTTTATTTCTGGGGATTAGTACTGATGTTTTACCATGTATTTTGTTATCACGTATCTAGACTCATGTTGTATTTTGGATCATGACATTTTGATATTATGTACTTGACTATGTTGGTTTTCTGAAATGGTGATGATGGGTTTTTATCTACTACCGCTGCTTTATTTATATTTATTTTCATATATTCTGTCTTGCGATATCTCTGTGCATGTTTACCCTCACAATAACGCCCCTCCAAAGCTAGTACATTCTAAGGAGTGATCCTAGTGGAGGCGGGGTGTTACATTTGGTATCAGAGCACAAGGTTAACAAGATTGAACAAAATTTTTGAAAAAAAAAAAAAACCCTTTTCGAAAAACTATTTTCAAAAACCTACTAAGTATTTTCCAAAATAAAGTCTAGATTATTTTAAGGCTAATCCCCAAAAGCCATTAGCGTTATCCTTCGTTCCCTTGACCTAATCTTATCTTATCTTTCGTTTCAGTATGGCTGAAAATCTTGCCATCTCGGAGGGAGTAAACGTACCACTCTGGTATAGGAGGCTTTTAGAAGCTAGGGCAGTAGCTGGCCCCGCAAACCCTACTCCCACTCCTCCTCCTGTGGATGAGAATCCTCCCCCTAATGTCCCTCCTCCGGTAGTTCCTGCTCCTCCTCCTCCAGTTGCTGAGGCTCCTCTTCCTCCTCCTCCCCCTCAGCATCCTCAGGTTGAGTTCACGAAGGTTTGTAAAGACTTCAAGGCTATGGGAGGCAAGAATTTCCTAGGCACGGAATCTTTTGTTGAAGCTAGGAATTGGCTGAAAGATACGGAGGACTTGTTTGCTATTTTCAGGATTGATGACGAGAGGAAAATCTTATTAACAGTGTGGCTTTTGAAGGACGAAGCAGCCTATTGGTGGGAGGTCACCAATGGGACAAGGCCCGTCGAGACTTGGGCCGATTTGAGGGCTAGATTTGTGGCCAAGTTCCTATCCTCCGCCGAGGCGAATTTACAGATGGAGAAATTCATTGCATTGAAGCAAGATGATATGACTGTCAAGGAGTATGTTAACAAGTTTAATCAGCTGGCCCGTTTTGGTTTGGACTTAGTAAACACTCCTGAGAAGAAAGCTCTCCGATTTGCTAGAGGGTTAAATGAACCACTGCAGGGTTTGGCGATGTCGCATATTCCGCATGGAGCTACTTTCGAGAGTTTAGTCGATATGGCTCTACTTCAGGGAGAGGGAAAGAAAGAGGTCAAGTCAGGTGATACCCATGCAAAGAAAACTGATTCTCAGGGAAAAGGCAATCAAGGTGGTCAAAGCAGTCAGGGGAATCAGAGCAAAAACAAGAAGGGCAACAATAACAAAGGCAAGGGAAAGTGCAATTACTGTGGCATAGCTGGGCACTTTGCTAAGGATTGCAGGAAAAAGAAAAGGAAGCTTAGTGGTGGATGCTTTTCTTGTGGAGAGGCTGGGCACTTTAGCAAGGAATGCCCGAAGAAGAAAGGGCAGGGTCAGACTCAGCGTGCTGGACCTTCAGGAGGGCAAGTTCATGCTCTCAATGTCGCTTCAGTTCCCGAGCGAGGAAGTATTTCTGTTGAGAACCTTGTTTATATCTCTGATCTTCCAGTACGTACCTTGTTTGATTCTGGTGCTTCACATAGCTTTATTTCATCTGATCTTGTTGATAGCTTGCACCTTAGTACTAGCTTAGTGGATAATCCCGTTTGTGTTTCGAATCCCATTGGGGGTTCTGCTCATCTATCTATGATATGTGAGGATCTGAGGATCTCTATACTCAGCGTAGAGTTCTTGTGTAGTGCGTATGTTCTTGGTTTCAGGGGATACGGATTGATCTTGGGCATGGATTGGCTGTCTAGATATGGAGCCATTCTGGATTGTGAGCATAGGGTTGTAAGGCTTGTTACTCGCCTGGGCAACACCTTAGAAATTTCATGCAATCCGAAGAACCCCGTCATGTTGTGTTATCTAGAATCTCTCGACTCATCAGAAGAAGCCCTTCAGTCTGTAAGGGTGGTCCGAGATTATCCAGATGTTTTTGAAGAAGTCAAGGGGTTGCCCCCTAAACGAGAGATTGACTTTCGCATCTATCTGGTAGATAATGCTAAGCCCGTTTCTTTACCCGTTCGGCATATGGCTCCACGTGAGAGACGGGAGCTGAGCAAGCAAGTGAAAGAATTGCTTGAGAAGAACTTCATCAGAAGGAGTATATCCGAATGGGGAGCGCCTGTGGTGTTTGCAACTAAGGCAGATGGTTCTCTTCGGCTCTGTGTGGATTATAGAGAATTGAATAAGCTGACTAAGAAGAACAGACACCCGTTACCGAGGATCGATGATCTCTTTGATCAGCTTGTTGGTGCTTCTGTTTTCTCCCAGCTTGATCTTGCTACGGGTTTTCATCAGCTCAGAGTGGCTGAAGATAGTATAGACAAGACTGCATTCAGAACTCCAGACGGGTTCTTTGAATGGCTTGTTATGCCGTTCGGTTTGACGAATGCACCCGCGTATTTTGTGGATTTGATGAGTAGGGTGTTTCGGGAGTTCTTGAATAAGTTTGTCGTGGTCTTTGTGGATGATATTCTGGTCTTCTCCAAGGATGAGGAAGAGCACGCGAGGCATCTTGTGGAGGTGATGGATACGCTCAGAGCGCATCAGTTAAAGGCCAAGTTCTCCAAGTGCCATTTTTGGAGAAGGGAAGTCAGATTCCTTGGGCATATCGTATCCAAGCAAGGCTTAGCGGTGGATCCCGCTAAGGTGGTTGCGGTTCAGGATTGGAAGACTCCAAGGAATGCAACCGAAGTGAGAAGTTTTCTGGGTCTTGCAGGGTTCTACCGGAAGTTCATCAAGGACTTCACGAAGATATCCGCTCCTCTCACTAAGTTGACGAAAAGAACTTGGTCTTCGCTTGGGATATGGACTGTGAGCTTGCTTTTCAAAGACTCAAGAGAGCCCTTACCTCTGCACCCGTTCTAGCCTTACCCGATGGTGGTAAGATATTTACCGTGTACACTGATGCTTGTGGCACGGGATTGGGCGCCGTTCTGATGCAAGAGGGCAGAGTTATATGTTTTGGTGGGAGGCAACTTAAGGTGCATGAGAGGAATTACCCCACTCATGATCTAGAGCTGGCAGCGATTGTATATGCACTCAAGGCTTGGCGCCATTATCTTCTGGGAGAGAGATTTGAGCTGTATACCGATCATAAGTCTTTGAAGTATCTCTTTTCGCAGAAGGATCTGAACTTGAGGCAGCAGAGATGGATGGAGTTTTTGGCGTCTTATGATTTTGAGATATCCTATACCCCTGGCAAGGGGAATGTGGTAGCAGATGCGTTGAGTAGAAAAAGGTTGACACTAAGTCCTCTATTTGTTGAGATGAAGAATTTAGAGTTCTTGGCAACCTTTGATTTTTCCTTGACAGTTGAGACGATGACCGGTTCTTTGGCATCTCTAGAGCTCAGGCCTACCCTTCTGGATCAAGTCGGGGCTTCACAGAAAGAAGACCCTCAGATAACTGAGATCATGGACAAACTGGTTCGAGGGGAGACATCTAGTCACCTTGCTCGATATTCTATAGATGATAAGGGTTGGCTGAGGAGAGATGGAAGGCTTTGTGTTCCGATGGTGGAAGATTTGGTGAGGAAAGTTCTTGATGAAGCACATCGCTCCAAGTTGACTATACATCCGGGGGGAGACAAGATGTATAAGGATATGAAGCGCATTTTCTTCTGGCCTGGAATGAAGAAGGATGTGGCGGAGTTTGTCTCGAGATGTGTTATTTGTCAGAGAGTAAAAGCTGAGTCGAAGAAGCCCGGTGGGCTATTACATCCGCTAGAAGTCCCGCTATGGAAGTGGGAGAGCATTTCTATGGACTTTATTGATGGGCTTCCAAGGTCAAGGAGAGGGAATACCAGCATATGGGTCATTGTAGATAGGCTTACGAAGAGTGCTCATTTTATCCCAGTGAAGAGCAAAAGGACCGCATCTGGACTAGCATCAGTATATCTTCGAGAGATAGTACGACTACATGGAGTCCCTTCCAGCATAGTCAGTGACCGAGACCCCATCTTTACTAGTCAGTTCTGGAACAGTTTGCAGGAAGCTATGGGCACAAGGTTAAATCTGAGTACAGCTTATCACCCACAGACGGATGGCCAGACCGAAAGGGTGAATCGAGTGCTTGAGGACATGTTGAGACTTTGCATTTTGGATTTTGGTGGTACTTGGGAGGACCACCTTCCTCTTGTAGAATTTGCATATAATAACAGTTATCAGGCGAGCATTGGTATGGCACCGTTTGAGGCTTTATATGGGAGACCATGCAAGTCACCTACATGTTGGTGGGAGACTACAGACAAGCTTATACTTGGACCGGACATGATTAGAGATACATCCGAGAAGGTCGAGTTGATCAGAAGACGAATGAAGGCAGCCCAAGTGTAACACCCCGAAAATTCTATAACTGTGAAATTCATGAATTAAAGTATAATCAAATTCAAATCAAAGAACTAAGGGAAACGGGATACGCCATTGCGTTCGCCTCGGAAAAATACGCGAAATAGAGTCCGAGTTTTCGAAAAACGGAGTCCGTATGAAGAAGATATGGCCTTTGGAAGTTTTGAATTAAATTTAAAATTCAAACAGAATAAAATAATAATTTGAAATGGGGCCCAACGGGCCAGGCGGATAAAACACCCGCCTAGCCACCCAGGTCGACTGGGCTGTCGACCTGGGCTACCCATGTCGACAGGGCTGTCGACAGCCCTGTCGACAGGGGTGTCGACCTGGTCGAGCCCAGTCAACCTGGCTGGCCAGGTCTGTGTTTGGTCGAATTTCAGTGGTCTGCTTTGTCATTAGGGCTAGGTGGCGGGTTTTTATTGGTCTCTCTTCCTAATGAATGGCTATGATCTAACCTAGCAACATCAATGGTCCTAATCAATTCCTAACCTCTATATAAACAACCCTAGACTAAACCCTAATCTATTCATTCAAAATAAGATTATAGCCGCCATGTTGCTGAGGAACGACAAAGAGTAGCCGCCAACTAAAGAGAGGATTAGGGAGAAAGTTCTAAGGCCTAAAGCAATTCAAGCAACCTAAAGCTAATCAATTCAACAAAGGAATCGTGTCTCTTAATTAGAGAATTCGCCGCAACCATTGTAAGTAGAGTATTACTTTGGTATTAATAAACAACTGTGTTGATGTGTATGCTTGAATTGTGGCAATGGAAGTAATTCATATTTGTGCAAAATTATGTTATTCATTATAAAGAACTACATGCGGTAGTTCTATGCAAATAAACGTTTGGAATATTGCGCAAATTGTGTAATCTATATTGAAGCTACATGTATGAAGTTAATTGAAATTCATGCAAATTTGAGGCTTTGTTATTATGCCATTATGATGTATATTTTGTGCATAAATCGTTTTGCAAGTAATTGAAACAAGTTTGGTTATTATAGTTCATATGAAACTATGTAGAATTTTGACACCATAATCCATGCATTAAGTCATGCTTTTACAAACTTATGAATATGGCTAGGAATGATATTTGGCATAATTGAAATCCGTTATTAAGTCTATCTTGTTTTAAAGGATTATATGATGACATGGCTAGGTTAGACTCAAAAATCCTTTTTTTGCAAGTTTAAAGCAAACACCATGTTTAGGGATATTTATGCATAAGTATGTTTATACCACCGTTATGTGATTAGGCTTAAATCATGATTAAGTTGAATTATGCTATGTTCATGCTAGAAGTATTTTATGCCATGCTTATGTTTGACAATATGCCATGTTTATGCTAGAAGTATTTAGGCCATGCTTATGTTTGACATTATGCCTAAATAAGAATATAGGTTCATGTTGTAGTTAAACCTATGCAAGTTTACATGCCTTGATTTATGTCACCTATGTTTTATGACCAAAATACATGTCACCACTATGCAAGTACACCAATTTCTATTATGTATTTTCCAACGTCATATGCAAGTTCATGCGCTCACTTTCCCCTCTTGGTGTATACGCCATAAGCCTCCCCTTTCGCATGGCTAAATTGGGCTTTAAAAGGCTGAGCCCAATATATATGAACGGACGTGTAAAACGGGGAAAAATAACGTTGGGTTAAAATTAATTAATGAATGAAAATATAAAATAGAAGGGCCCAAATTCAAGTATGGGTTGGGCCCATGGTTGGTGTAACCTTTACACCATTAACATAATAATGGGCCGCAAATATTTACATATAAGAAATAAAGAAGAATGACAAAATATGTTAATGTAGAAAAGACGATGTGTTTAACCCGAGGTTGGATTGAGTTGTGATGTAAACCTGCCTGGAACCGCCCGGCTGTCCAGTAGTCACAACAATACCTATCCAATGTGGGAGGTTAAACATGGAGCCCAGCAAGGACCCGAGGTTAGACTGAGTTGTGGCGTAAGACTGCCCGGAACCAACCGGCAACAGGCAGCCACAACAATACCTGTCTAATGTGAGAGGTCAGGGCCTTAATAAGACAATTAAGGCTGAGTCAGGATTGTTAGGATTAAGTAAACTAAAGACTTAATCAAAATGGAACATGCTAACTAAACGGACTGGTGGGGTTAGGTTAGGAAACACTTAACCAACTTAGCATGTTGGCTAGAGATAGAAAACCTAGTAACGGGGGACCCTTTTCAGCAGTAACCCTAGAAGGTGTATCAGGATACCCTGAAACTAGGCAGGGTGGGGCACGATTACTGGGCTGATTGTAAGAGGTCAAATCGACGGCGGTGGTGTAGCAGTGTAGGTTCTAACGGTGTGCGGGCGTGCACGCACTCCGGCGCAGAAAAATAAAGCACTGGACACCAGTAGCATACCTTTGCACTCTAAGGTTGTGTCGGGTTGCCACTATGGGACTTGATACACCCCATGGTGGGACCAGCATAGGTAACTACAGACATCGGGGGCCGTAAGACACATGTAACTATGCGAGTAGGAGCCGATCATCGTAGAATGGATCACATCACCCTGATTTTGGGATGCAAATTGGAAACTAGTTTATATGGGTTCAGAGATTAACATGGGGTACGATAGTATATTCGACCCTAGATAACTTAACCAAGTTTATAATGTTGCCCACTTCCTGTTTTACTTATCATACCCAGTTCTTTATTCATAGACAAAGTAGTACTAGACTTACTCAGGCTTTATGTCTGACTCTATTTTCTTTCGTCTTCTTTCTTCCGTTTCCCCCCCAGGTCCTCAGGGAGGGAACACAGCGGCTTGACCTACCTCAACATCCAGCTTGAAGAAGAGAAATGTATTGCTTGGACTTTCCTGTTTTGAACTATGGCTTTGGACAATCCACTATGGGGCTTTTGCAGTTATCTATGTTTTATTTATGCTTCTTTAAAAATAATGTACTCAAGACAGATTATGAAAGTGTTATGTTATGTTTTGAAAGGATGTTGTTGTAACACGTATTTGACTTGATGAAATAAAGTTTGTTGTTCTTCCGCTGTTTACAAATATGTGTTCTTATATCTGTCTTGTATATCTGTGACTTGTACTTATAAACCTCCACCAAAATTAGGGCATTCCCTTTGAGAGTGACCCTAAACGGAGGTGGGGTGTTTCACCAAGACAGACAGAAATCTTATGCTGATAAGCGGAGGTCTGATTTGGAGTTTGAGGTTGGGGATATGGTTTTCGTGAAGGTTTCTCCTTTGCGAAATGTGGTTCGGTTTGGAGCCGTGGGGAAGTTAGCACCGAGGTTTGTTGGACCGTTTCCAGTCATAGAGAGGATCGGGCAGATGGCTTATAGAGTAAAGTTGCCCGAGAAGCTTGCTGGAGTGCATAATGTCTTTCATGTTTCGCATCTCCGGAAGTGCTTGCATGAGTCAGCAGAGGTGGTTGAGCCAAGTGTTCTAGAAGATGTGGAAGTAGAGAAAGAGGCTACCTTGAGGAAAGCTCCGATTCGTATATTAGGGACAGAGATCAAGAAGCTAAGGAATCGTGAGGTCCAGTTGGTGAAAGTTCAATGGGGTGAAGCCGAGGAAGACGCGACTTGGGAGACTGAAGAGAAGATGCGTAGGCTTTATCCATTTCTTTTTGAGGGTACACTCTCAATCTCTTTCTTTTGCTATCCATGTCTATCTAGTTTATCTAGTTCATCGTGTCTATCTTATCATGAAAACCTTAGGTAGAATCCTTTGGATGAAACATGTGTTTGAGACATGTTATGATTGATGGATGCAAATGGTTGCAAGTGTTTGCAAGTGGTTACTCGTGGATGCATGATACACAGTAGGCACTAGATCGGCTCACACACTTCTCATATTGCATGTGCATGGGTGTTTATGCTTATTCATGGATGGAATTTTGTATGCTATCACATGGATGTTGCATATGGACGTATGATTGAGCACACATGTAGATATTATACATTATGTTAGGGATTTGCATACATATGGATACATTTCACTAACATATTTTGCATTGATCTTTGCATTAGATAAGTACATATACACACACTCTTGCATATGTTCATACAGCATTTAGAACCTTTTAAGGACAATGGTTGCTCGTGGGTGATGTTTTGAGTAGATAAATGATTGGATGGTAGGATATATTCTTCCTAACTTGAAGATTTCGGGGACGAAATCCTTTAAGGAGGGGAGAATGTAACAACCTGTAATTTTAATAACCTGTTAAGATATAAATGAGGCAGAATTTAATTTAAAAATCTGAATAAAGGGGAACGGGCTATTCCATTGCGTTCGTCTCGGAAAAATACGCGAAATAGAGTCCGAGTTTTCGAAAATCGGAGTCTGTATGACCCAGTTAAGGCCCATGGAAGTTTTCATAAATTTCCATAATTAAAAACAGATTTAAAATTTAAGATTAAAAAGAAGGATTGGGCACAGCTGGCGTCAGCGGGAAAAATTCCCGCCAAGACCCCCAAGTCGACAGGCATGTCGACAGGGGTCTAGGGGAGTCGACTGCCCTGTCGACAGCCCTGTCGACAGGGGGTAGCCAGGCATAATTGCCTGGTGCACCATTTTGGTTTGGGCTTGGTTGTGTGGCCTGGTTCTAGAGCATTCCGAAATCTGACGGGCCAAAACTAACCTAGGGTTAATCCTAGGGCTTAAAACACTCTAATTCCCTATAAATATACCCCTAATCCTACCCTAAAGCCTCATTAATCAATCTTGCAACTAAACTATGTCAATTTGAATCCTCAAATAGCCTCCACCTAAAAACCCTAGCCTCCACCTTCCTCAAAGTTTAATCCTATGAAGATATGATGATCATACAACCTTTTCTATGTTGTATGAATGCTTAATAACTTGCATACTTCATTAAGTTGCAAGTTTGGTTTGCTAAGTTTGTGTTTTTGGGATTTTGCAAAAGAGTTTTCTTATTTAAAGCTTTGTTTTGGGTTTTCAAAGGGCTTCTTCATCTTATTTGGTGGATTTGTGACTTGTTTATATTTGTAAGCCCTCTTACCTTCACTTTACAAACTCTAAAGTTAATATGTGGTGAAAGTTGAGATTTATGTGAGTTTATTTGATTATGCATGCTTATGCGAACTCACTATGCCATGTTTTACATGTTTCATAAGTTATGTAGGCTTATGCGAGATTACTATGCCATGTTCTACATGTTTTATGGGTTATGCATGTTTATGCGAGTTCACCTTACCATGTTATGCAAGTTTTATGGGTTATGCATGTTTATGCGAGTTCACCTTACCATGTTATGCAAGTTTTATGGGTTATGCATGTTTATGCGAGTTCACCTTACCATGTTATGCAAGTTTTATGGGTTATGCATGTTTATGCGAGTTCACCTTACCATGTTATGCAAGTTTTATGGGTTATGCATGTTTATGCGAGTTCACTATGACATGGTTTGCAAGTTTAACATGTTATGCATCATTATTATGATATGTGAAGTTCATCATGTATGTTATGCCAAGTTACCTTTTATACCCTTATGCGTTATGACGAATATGTAAGCGATATAATGACGTTGGGGGGGTTTGGGTAAACTTAAAAATACATGAAACTAAAAGGTTGGGAATTTACCTATTAAGTTAGGTCTACCCCTTGGGAATTTACCTATTAAGTTAGGTCTACCCAAGTATATGTTAACTTGTAAATATGTTTTAAAGTGGACATGACATTAGATAACATGTAATGGCCAACTAGAGGTTAGACCTGGTTGTGGTGTAAATCTTCCCAGGTAACCACAACGTGGGGTCTAATGTGGGTAGTTGGTCATGTGGCACCATAAGACCCGAGGTTAGACCTAGACGTGGTGTAAATCTTCCCAGGTAACCACGGATGTCTAATGTGAGAGGTTGGGTGCATTAATAAATTAATGCCTCATGATTAGGGTTAAGTCATGGCCCACTAATACTTAACCAATAATGGGGATGCGAGGATTAGATGGGGTTGAGTGGTTACACTTAACTAATTTAATCCATGATTAGTGAGGGGTTAAACCACACTTAACCCTCTTAGAAACCCTAGCAACGTGGTCTGTTCCAGCAGTAATCCCAGTTTGGTATCACCACCACCCTACAGCTAGGTTAGGGCGGGGCACGATTACTGGACGGATGTAAGCGACCAAAGCGACGGCTGAGTGGTACAGCGGTGCGGGTCCGGCGGGCTACGGACGTGCACGTAGTCCGATATTGGACAAACTCGAGGCACGGGTACCAGTAGGTTTAGACTGTGCATTATTGCTTAGGTGTCTGGGGTTGGCACCCGAGGGCTTGATACACCCAAAGGTGGACCCAGCGCAGTCTGACTACATCCATGTGGGTTGTATGGACACCAACACTGGACGTGTTAGGTTTATAGGGAGCCGATCGACTAGACCGTTGGGCTGGACCTTATACTTAGGTCACTTCATGTTATTGGGCCAAAGTTTGGGCTAAGGGATCAAGATCTGTTTTGTGGGTTTGCTAGTACACTGTGGTGCAAAGTTTAATCTCATCTATGTGATGTCACCTTTATCTATTGCCAGTATGTTCATCTCAGTTTCCATCATGCTGTTAACTTTATTAGTTTATAGATTGATCGTAGTAGGGCTTACCAGTCTTTTGACTGACCTGTTTTCTTTCGCTTCTTTTCTTCCGTTTCCCCCCCCCCACAGGTTCTCAGGGAGGGGCTACATCTGCTTAGTGGATCTTTGGCTTGCTTGTTGGATAGCTCATGTATGGATCTGAGCTAGCTGTGGCTTATCTTTTATTTCTGGGGATTAGTACTGATGTTTTACCATGTATTTTGTTATCACGTATCTAGACTCATGTTGTATTTTGGATCATGACATTTTGATATTATGTACTTGACTATGTTGGTTTTCTGAAATGGTGATGATGGGTTTTTATCTACTCCCGCTGCTTTATTTATATTTATTTTCATATATTCTGTCTTGCGATATCTCTGTGCATGTTTACCCTCACAATAACGCCCCTCCAAAGCTAGTACATTCTAAGGAGTGATCCTAGTGGAGGCGGGGTGTTACAATGTACCTTTTTGTCGAGCACATAAATTTAAATCTTCATATACTTCATATCAAACCTGCTTACACATGTTCACCTGTTTTCAATTCAATTCAATACCATCTAATCGTTTGAATTCAGTTTCGCCCATTTATTCTTTAATTAGTCATTTTGCCTATTTCACTTCTTTGTTGAACATAACATGTTCAAACAAAATATTTAACTCGTTCATAACCAAATTGAATTTCAATTTCAATTCTAGTTCTCTTTTCTATTTCGAATATAAATTTTCAAATCGAATTCACTTATTTAAGGCCCAATATCAATTCAACATCTCATTTACTAATTACTATTCGAATTAGTTAATTCTATTCAGTAATCAAAAATCTGATTTCTGTTTCAAAAATCAATTCATTACTCCACCTGAGTTCACATATATTTTATAACTCAAATTTGAAATTTTCTAAATAGAAATTCGGATTTTATTCGCTTAAAATCCTTTTTTAAAATGAATTAAACCGTTATGGTTTTTAAATAGTTCTGGCGCTGTTTTTCTGAAAATTTGATTTTGACATAACTCAAAATCTATACGACGAAATTCATATTTTTCTCTTTCATTAGAAAACTATTATCAAACCGGTCCTGTCGTTTCTTGTTTCAAAGAGATCCGACTCCAATTGAGTCCTGTATACTCGATTTAAGTTCGAATCGCTATTTTACGAACTGCAGCGCTGCGGCGAGTTCGTTTTAATTATATTTATATATATAAACCTTTAAACTTCTTTAAAATGAATTCAACTCCATTTTAACTCTATTTGAATTTCTTGATTCAAATTCCAATCTCACTTTTATTTGAATTCTATATTTAAATTCCAATTCCTTTTCTATTTGATATTCAAATTCAATACTTGAATTTCTATTTGAATTCCATATTCAAATTCAATACTTGAATTCATTTGAATTCTCTTATTCAAACTCTATATTTAAATTCCATTTGAACTTCTATATTCCAATTTCTATATTTGAATTCTATTGAAATTCAAATATTCAAACTCCTTTTTAAATTCTATATTCAAAATTCCATAGTTTAAAACCCATTTGAATTTCATATTCAAATCCCATAGATTAAATCCTATTTGAATTCCATTTGAATCTCTTATATTCAAATTTCATTTTCCATTTCCATTTGAATTCTAATATTCAAATTCATTTCCAACCCCATTTGAATTCTAATATTCAAACTCATTTTTAACACCATTTGACTTCTAATATTCAAATTTAATTCTCTTGAATTCACATACCATATTTTATTTCCTTGATTTCAAATACCACATTTTAATCTCCTTGAATTCAAATACCAGATTAATTTATATAATCAACTCCCTTTTGAATTGTTATATTTGAAATTCATACTTGAATTTAAATAATCAAACTCCATTTTGAATTTCTATTTTAAATTCAAATATCCAAAACTCCATTCTAATACTATTTGAATTTCAAATACCACCTTTTAATTCTCTTTGAATTCCTCTTATTCAAATCCTTTTTGGATTCTATTTGAATCCTATATTTAAATCCCATTTGAATTTCTTCACTCAAATCCATTTGAATTTCCTTGAATTCAAATTCCATTTCAAAACCATTTGGATTTCCTATTTTGAAATCCTATTTGAAATTCGATTTCCAATTCTACTTTGAAAATCCTATTTTCAAAGTTTATTTCAAATTCTATTTTGAAATTCTACATTCAAATCTCTATTTGAATTTCTTTATTCGAATTCCTTTGAATTCAAATTTTATTTTAATTCCTTTGAATTCAAATATTCAAATTTCATACTAATTTCTCATATTTAAATTCTATCTGTATTATTTAATTTATAAACAACGTTTATAACTTCCCTTAAATTTTCACATTATAAACTTATAAATAAGGTTTATAAATCCAATTCAAATCCCGTATTTTAATTTATAAACCAAGTTTATAAATTCCCTTGTTTTATATATTTAAACAGTTAATATTTTCTATACCTCATTAAAATTCAAATTCTATTTATAAAAATAGAATTCCATTTTCAAATCTCTATTATCCTTTTTCGATATTTTTATAAATCAATATTCGAGCCCCAGTGATATTTAAACACCCCAAGACAATCAGTTATCCAATCACAGGATTTTTTTAACACATCATATATGAGAATATATATGAAACCGACAAACAAACAGATAATATATTTTTGAGGAATCCAGTTGGATTCCTCCAACCTGTTTACCTGCATCCACAGATGTTAGCACATAAATAATACCCATTCTGCTTCGTGGCAGAATATCGTGGTATAGAAGGTCATCCACTAATCATAGCGTGGGGCGTATAGGGTAATCATCCGCTATGAAACTGCGGGCATCCGCTAATGAGACTGCGGGAATCCAACCAATCAATCAACCCAATATATATATAATAGCCTAAATAACTAATATATATAAAACAAGCAGAAAAATCCAAACAATCAACAACAATTATTTTTACGAAGTAAAAATAATTATAGATAAAAGGTGAGTGAGATTTACTCACCGAGATTTTAAATTTGCCCTTGCACCAGTTTCAATCTCTGTTCATTGATTTCCGAGTCTTTGAACTCCATACAAATGATTTTATTTGATTTGTCCTTGCCTAAGGAAATCCCGAATTTTATAAATTAGCTACTGAATCTCCTTAACGAGGTTTTCTACTAAAGATAGACTAATTCAATTCTAGCCGATATACCAATAAAATTCTAACCATTATACTAATTAAATTCTAACCCTTTTTACTAATTAAATTCTAACCCTTTTTACTAATTTAATCGACTTACCAAATGAATTTAGAGTTCAAATTTCAGTTTTTGTTTGACTTCGTTATTTAAATAAATTAACTACTTAACGAATAAATTTTCCATATATTTTTAATATGACATTTATTATTAAATCTATCGAAATAAAAATTAAATCACCTTTTCTAATTCTGCTTTAAACCAACCATATCAGTCAGCATCTTTGATCACACCACCGCACCTCCCAAGGTCAGCGTCGACCTCAATTTTCCCAACCTCTGCCTGAATCATCGAACCCCTAAAACATGCTGTCGGAAAACCCAAACTCCTTTGAACATCGCACGCCTAAAGTTCGAACTTCACCTTCCCATATTGCAGTCGTACCATCCCCCCCTTCGAACTGAAATCGATTCTAACCACAGAACCCTCTCTGAAAATCGCGACTTCTTCCAATCACTCCCATTAACCATCGAACCCCCATCCCACTGCGCAAATCCCATTGTCGAACCAAAATACGTCAGTTCGAACTTGCTGATTGATCATTCGAGCTTCATCTTCGCTCCAGGTTGTTATCGCGGTTCCGTAATCGCGATTAAATCCTCGCGATATTCCTCGAACTGACATGATTTCGGAATTTAGATGGAAAGGGTTTTCGATTGTAGAAAAGGAACGAAAGGGAAATACTGGGGATTCGTTTCGGTTTCATCTGAGGATGGAAAAATATAACGAGGTCGATGGTTTATATAAGGGCAAGAGGAGGCAATAGGTACACAGGCCATTAAAATCGTGTTTCCTTGATAACGAGAGCAGGAGACAGTTTTATGGCTCAAGGGAACTAGGTTTCCATAGGAAGTAAATTAGGTCGGCTGATAAAACATTTGATATGAATTTATTTAATTAGATAACTAAAATATCTTGTGGTACCCTTATTCGAAAATCAGAACCGCTATTTTAACGCAACCATTGTTATTTCAATAGTTTAACACATTCTGAACTAACCGAATATATTTTATATTTAATTTAAATGTATATAGAATAATCATTTTAAATAGATATAAAATAATTTAAATTTATAAACAAATAAATTTCTCGATAATATATCATTACCATTATCGATTACGTTCACATAGAATTTATATTTATTATCTGAACTGTTTTGATTCAATTCTAACTTCGAATTCAATATATCCCGTATTACGGTAATTAGATCTATAACTCAATATGAAAATCGATTTATATTATCAGCTCTATATTTAAAATAATATTAAATATTCAAAATAAACCGACCAGAAAAATCTGGGTCGTTACATTCTTCCCCCCTTAAAATAATTTCGTCCTCGAAATTGCTAAGGTAGGAAAAATGGTACAAATCCATTACTTTTCAAAATCTCACTTATGTTGAAACTCAACTCCTCATATTTAATTTCACCAAAACTTTTAGTCTTCCTTTCATATGCATTCCAATTCATTCAACTTGATTCTAATTCAATTTATTCCCTTCAATTCATTTAACTTGCTTATGTTAAATTTAAATTCCAAAGGTCAAATTCCCGGGTTTTTATTTCAAATTCTTTTGAAATCCCATAAATATATACATATATTTATTTCCATCACAAATTCAAAACATTTCAATATTCAAACCAATTGTTTTCTTTCAAAACATATTCCCATCAAAACTTTTCTAAGGTAGCAATTCATCACTTAGAACTCGAAAATGAACACTAATGGTGTTGCAATCATCATCGGAATTATTTCCCAGCCACTGAAGTGAATTTAGTGCTTTATCACTTCAAAAATCCATTCAAAAATGGTATTTATTCAAATCCTTTACCAAAACAAAGCTATATTATTTAATATACTTTGAAAATATTTTCCAAATTCCCAGGATTAAAATTCCAAATTCTGGTTTGAATTAAATTCTAATTCATCTCATTTGTATATTTAATTCCTATACAAATTCTATTTGGTTATAAATAACCATTCTAATTTTATAATCTCACTTGATTATAAAATTAACATCCAACACATCCATATAATAATAATTCTAGAAAATTATTCTTTCTATATCAAAATAGAAATTTTGGGTAAAATTATTTCATTTACCTTCTTTAAAACAATACTGTGTCAAATTTCTCTGTTTAAGTGTTTAGAAATTCCTATCGACTTCGTGGCGTCCCACGATTCGATCAGAATTCATAAACCACTCAACAGACAAGCCAACACAATATAAAACAAATTTTATATCAATTAACAAATACGCTCTCTCGTATATATAGACACTCAACTCATTCTAGGGTACTACTAACCCTATCTCTAATGAGCACATGCCACACAAGCCTAGGTGTTCGCTCAACCTAAGCTCTGATACCACTGTAACGACCACGAGATTTTCGACTCCGAAAATCGACACAAAACCCAACGTCGACTGTTCAGACATCGAAAATACCGTATCATTAATAGAAGAATTTAGAGGGTGAGATAGAAAAGATAGAACTAATAGAATAGAAGAAGAAGAACACAACTGAGCATAATCAAAGTAAACACGAATCTCACAGCGGAACGAATAAAATATATTATATAACATAACTTTTGAAATACAAATCAGTAACTTTATATACATACCATCATCAGAGCACAACAGTCATTTCTGGAACAGTTATAAACACCTGTTTCCAGATACAAACAAGGTCCACAGCGGAATATATGATAGCCTATAGCTAACCGGTGAAGCCTCCTGCTTCCAGCTCCTTCAAATAAATCTGTGAAATCCCGACTACTTGACTGCCCGTACAAATTTGGGCACCCAAGAGTTTAGGGAAAACAAAACAAAATAAACTCTGGGTCAGTCATGGGACTGGTGTGAGTAAACTCCAACCACTTGTTTAACTTTAAAAATCCTTTCAAAAGAAAAGGTAATAGTAAGACCAGCCCACACATAAATACGGACGGTTTTTACCTTACTATAACCCAAAACACTTTGATACGAAAATCCAGTGATATTATAATAATGTCTACATCAAGTAAATAACCAAACAGCAGAACGCTTGCATCTCACGCTCTACATATATAGTATAAAATCAAAAACCGCATGGCGCTTATTGGAGATTGGATTTCCAACATGACAAGGTATGGAACCACCTTCCGCTAGTGTATCTCTAGAGAGGAATACACTGGGTTCAACAAGAACATCTTGTAACCCGGCCCACACATGACCGACCACTCATTTCGCTTGAGTGTATCGAATGTATATCACCAACGGTTGGGATCAGCAACCGTCTCCCGAATGGGACAGCATCGAATAGAATAAGAAATTAAATGAACCTCTAGATAGGTGATTATACACCCTAATGGGTGCGACCCACATAGCCATGTTGCCTGCCCGATTTTTGTCCTTTGCCGGTTGTTGAGGCCTGAGGCTACGAATACTTACCATTCATTGATAGCACAATCACTTTGAATGCCACATTGTCAGATCCGTTAATCACTAGTTGAGTTTGCACAAATCTTCTGGATGTTATGCTAAGGGAATACATCCGTTGCAGCCATATATATTTATACAGACCAACCCATTTGATCATTGGAAATACTTTGTCAGACATTCGTCCATTTACGTTCGTTCTGGGATTGAACGAAACCGAAGGCACTATTTCTATTTAATAGAAAGAGTCCTTGCACTTTACTCCGTCTTCAATATATTCAGCATACTTGGTTCGCAACGCTTATGCCGATACGGAGTGGTTCTTCGGATAATAATCCAACCGGTCTCTCCATATTGACAACGATGGTCAAAAACTTCGATAGTCTGTGATTTAACTATCGAATAAAAACAAGTGTTCATCCAAACATATCAACAAATCACTGGGCTCTTTAATTAATATTTCATTAATTAAATCTCTTCTACATTCTCTTATCAATATTTGTTAACCAAATATTTTCAATAATCATCTTGGCCTCTCATGCCATTTGGAAAACGTTTCCAAATATCAACTTCTTTTATTTTCTATAGATTAGAAAATATCTTTATTTGCAATTGGAAACAATTCCAATCACTTATCTCTATCCCGACTATTGTAATTATATTCAGGAAATATTTACTTGTTATATTTCCAAAATTCCATCACTTGGGTTTAAAACGAATGTTGTGTAAAACATCGTTACAACAACCCAAAATATTTTATTCAACTAACTCTTTTTCAAACACTTCTCTTCGAGACTGGATCTTGCTATTTATCCATTAAAAATGAAATCAATCAAGTTGGGGTAAAATTACCTCTCAGACCTTAACTGAAAACATCCTCAACTTCAAAACGGCAAAACCACTTACCTCGAATAAACACACTATACAATCCAATTGCTCATTTTTAAACCATGTATAAAGTTTTCTTTCTATTTCTAATTTATAGATTTCCCTTTTTGTTTACAATGTTCAATTTTTGTATTCATTTACCTATCGAATTCTATATGTCGATACAATGATTTCTAACTATCAAAATATCTTAAAAATATTCTAACTCCTTAAATTTCTGGAAAATTTCGCCATAACCTCCCCTGTATCGGGAGCATCGGGAAATTTCAAATAGCTTCCCGGTAACTTCTCATCTCAAAAAGAAAAAGAAAAAGCCAAGCGGCTTGCCGATACGGCGCATAAAATCTCATATATGAATTAAACATGTACCTTTTTGTCGAGCACATAAATTTAAATCTTCATATACTTCATATCAAACCTGCTTACACATGTTCACCTGTTTTCAATTCAATTCAATACCATCTAATCGTTTGAATTCAGTTTCGCCCATTTATTCTTTAATTAGTCATTTTGCCTATTTCACTTCTTTGTTGAACATAACATGTTCAAACAAAATATTTAACTCGTTCATAACCAAATTGAATTTCAATTTCAATTATAGTTCTCTTTTCTATTTCGAATATAAATTTTCAAATCGAATTCACTTATTTAAGGCCCAATATCAATTCAACATCTCATTTACTAATTACTATTCGAATTAGTTAATTCTATTCAGTAATCAAAAATCTGATTTCTGTTTCAAAAATCAATTCATTACTCCACCCGAGTTCACATATATTTTATAACTCAAATTTGAAATTTTCTAAATAGAAATTCGGATTTTATTCGCTTAAAATCCTTTTATAAAATGAATTAAACCGTTATGGTTTTTAAATAGTTCTGGCGCTGTTTTTCTGAAAATTTGATTTTGACATAACTCAAAATCTATACGACGAAATTCATATTTTTCTCTTTCATTAGAAAACTATTATCAAACCGGTCCTGTAGTTTCTTGTTTCAAAGAGATCCGACTCCAATTGAGTCCTGTATACTCGATTTAAGTTCAAATCGCTATTTTACGAACTGCAGCGCTGCGGCGAGTTCGTTTTAATTATATTTATATATATAAACCTTTAAACTTCTTTAAAATTAATTCAACTCCATTTTAACTCTATTTGAATTTCTTGATTCAAATTCCAATCTCACTTTTATTTGAATTCTATATTTAAATTCCAATTCCTTTTCTATTTGATATTCAAATTCAATACTTGAATTTCTATTTGAATTCCATATTCAAATTCAATACTTGAATTCATTTGAATTCTCTTATTCAAACTCTATATTTAAATTCCATTTGAACTTCTATATTCCAATTTCTATATTTGAATTCTATTGAAATTCAAATATTCAAACTCCTTTTTAAATTCTATATTCAAAATTCCATAGTTTAAAACCCATTTGAATTTCATATTCAAATCCCATAGATTAAATCCTATTTGAATTCAATTTGAATCTCTTATATTCAAATTTCATTTTCCATTTCCATTTGAATTCTAATATTCAAATTCATTTCCAACCCCATTTGAATTCTAATATTCAAACTCATTTTTAACACCATTTGACTTCTAATATTCAAATTTAATTCTCTTGAATTCACATACCATATTTTATTTCCTTGATTTCAAATACCACATTTTAATCTCCTTGAATTCAAATACCAGATTAATTTATATAATCAACTCCCTTTTGAATTGTTATATTTGAAATTCATACTTGAATTTAAATAATCAAACTCCATTTTGAATTTCTATTTTAAATTCAAATATCCAAAACTCCTTTCTAATACTATTTGAATTTCAAATACCACCTTTTAATTCTCTTTGAATTCCTCTTATTCAAATCCTTTTTGGATTCTATTTGAATCCTATATTTAAATCCCATTTGAATTTCTTCACTCAAATCCATTTGAATTTCCTTGAATTCAAATTCCATTTCAAAACCATTTGGATTTCCTATTTTGAAATCCTATTTGAAATTCTATTTCCAATTCTACTTTGAAAATCCTATTTTCAAAGTTTATTTCAAATTCTATTTTGAAATTCTACATTCAAATCTCTATTTGAATTTCTTTATTCGAATTCCTTTGAATTCAAATTTTATTTTAATTCCTTTGAATTCAAATATTCAAATTTCATTCTAATTTCTCATATTCAAATTCTATTTGTATTATTTAATTTATAAACAACGTTTATAACTTCCCTTAAATTTTCACATTATAAACTTATAAATAAGGTTTATAAATCCCATTCAAATCCCGTATTTTAATTTATAAACCAAGTTTATAAATTCCCTTGTTTTATATATTTAAACAGTTAATATTTTCTATACCTCATTAAAATTCAAATTCTATTTATAAAAATAGAATTCTATTTTCAAATCTCTATTATCCTTTTCCGATATTTTTATAAATCAATATTCGAGCCCCAGTGATATTTAAACACCCCAAGACAATCAGTTATCCAATCACAGGATTTTTTTAACACATCATATATGAGAATATATATGAAACCGACAAACAAACAGATAATATATTTTTGAGGAATCCAGTTGGATTCCTCCAACCTGTTTACCTGCATCCACAGATGTTAGCACATAAATAATACCCATTCTGCTTCGTGGCAGAATATCGTGGTATAGAAGGTCATCCACTAATCATAGCGTGGGGCGTATAGGGTAATCATCCGCTATGAAACTGCGGGCATCCGCTAATGAGACTGCGGGAATCAAACCAATCAATCAACCCAATATATATAATAGCCTAAATAACTAATATATATAAAACAAGCAGAAAAATCCAAACAATCAACAACAATTATTTTTACGAAGTAAAAATAACTATAGATAAAAGGTGAGTGAGATTTACTCACCGAGATTTTAAATTTGCACTTGCACCAGTTTCAATCTCTGTTCATTGATTTCCGAGTCTTTGAACTCCATACAAATGATTTTATTTGATTTGTCCTTGCCTAAGGAAATCCCGAATTTTATAAATTAGCTACTGAATCTCCTTAACGAGGTTTTCTACTAAAGATAGACTAATTCAATTCTAGCCGATATACCAATAAAATTCTAACCATTATACTAATTAAATTCTAACCCTTTTTACTAATTAAATTCTAACCCTTTTTACTAATTTAATCGACTTACCAAATGAATTTAGAGTTCAAATTTCAGTTTTTGTTTGACTTCATTATTTAAATAAATTAACTACTTAACGAATAAATTTTCCATATATTTTTAATATGACATTTATTATTAAATCTATCGAAATAAAAATTAAATCACCTTTTCTAATTCTGCTTTAAACCAACCATATCAGTCAGCATCTTTGATCACACCACCGCACCTCCCAAGGTCAGCGTCGACCTCAATTTTCCCAACCTCTGCCTGAATCATCGAACCCCTAAAACATGCTGTCGGAAAACCCAAACTCCTTTGAACATCGCACGCCTACAGTTCGAACTTCACCTTCCCATATTGCAGTCGTACCATCCCCCCTTCGAACTGAAATCGATTCTAACCACAAAACCCTCTCTGAAAATCTCGACTTCTTCCAATCACTCCCATTAACCATCGAACCCCCATCCCACTGCGCAAATCCCACTGTCGAACCAAAATACGTCAGTTCGAACTTGCTGATTGATCATTCGAGCTTCATCTTCGCTCCAGGTTGTTATCGCGGTTCCGTAATCACGATTAAATCCTCGCGATATTCCTCGAACTGACATGATTTCGGAATTTAGATGGAAAGGGTTTTCGATTGTAGAAAAGGAACGAAAGGGAAATACTGGGGATTCGTTTCGGTTTTTCATCTAAGGATGGAAAAATATAACGAGGTCGATGGTTTATATAAGGGCGAGAGGAGGCAAGAGGTACACAGGCCATTAAAATCGTGTTTCCTTGATAACGAGAGCAGGAGACAGTTTTGTGGCTCAATGGA
This sequence comes from Allium sativum, assembly GCA_030737875.1. Classification (NCBI taxonomy): domain Eukaryota; kingdom Viridiplantae; phylum Streptophyta; class Magnoliopsida; order Asparagales; family Amaryllidaceae; genus Allium; species Allium sativum. The sequence continues at coordinate 43,092,708 of CM060916.1, forward strand.
ACTAGGTTTCCATAGGAAGTAAATTAGGTCGGCTGATAAAACATTTGATATGAATTTATTTAATTAGACAACTAAAATATCTTGTGGTACCCTTATTCGAAAATCAGAACCGCTATTTTAACGCAACCATTGTTATTTCAATAGTTTAACACATTCTGAACTAACCGAATATATTTTATATTTAATTTAAATGTATATAGAATAATCATTTTAAATAGATATAAAATAATTTAAATTTATAAACAAATAAATTTCTCGATAATATATCATTACCATTATCGATTACATTCACATAGAATTTATATTTATTATCTGAACTGTTTTGATTCAATTCTAACTTCGAATTCAATATATCCCGTATTACGGTAATTAGATCTATAACTCAATATGAAAATCGATTTATATTATCAGCTCTATATTTAAAATAATATTAAATATTCAAAATAAACCGACCAGAAAAATCTGGGTCGTTACAATTTGAATTCAAAGGAATTCAAATGGATTTGAATAAAGAAAAGTCAAATAGAGATTTGAATATTAGAATTCAAATGGAATTTGGTTAAATAGAATTTCAAAGAGAATATAAAGTGGAGGATGAATATTAGAATTCAAAGAAAATAAAAGGAGTTTAAATAGAATTTGAATTCAAAGTGAAATTTAAATAGGATTTGAATTCAAAGGAGTTAAATAGAATTTAAATTCAAAGAAATTCAAATAGAAATTGAACAAAGGAATTTAAATAGAAATGGAATAAAGGATTTCAAATGGAATTTGAATAAGGGATTTGAAATGGGGTTTTGAATGAAGGATTTCAAATCGAAATTGAAGATAAGAAATTCAAATAGAATTTGAAGATAAGGATTTGAAATAGAATTTGAATAGAAGAAAATTCAATTAGAAATTGAATAGAAGGAAATTCAAATATAGAGTTTGAATAAAGAGATTCAAATGGAATTTGAATGTTGTAAATATATAAGATTTGAATATTAGGAGTGAAATAGATCGGAAATATTATGTTGAAATGGAAAAATGGATTGGATATATATTAAAAATATATCAGAATGGAGTTGAATTTATTATAAACAAAGTTAAAACGTTTATATTTATAAATATAATTAAAACGAGCTCGCCGTAGCGCAGCAGTTCGTAAATTGGCGATTCGAACTTCAATTTAATATACAGAACTCAATTGAAGTCGGAATTCGTTGAAACAAGAATCGTCAGGACCGGTTAAATAATAGTTTTCTAATGAAAGATAAAAATCTAGATTTCGTCGTATAGATTTTGAGTTATGTCAAAATCGAATTTTTAGAAAAACAGCGTCGGAACTATTAGAAAACCATAACGGTTTAATTAAATAAATAGAAGGATTTTTAGGAAATAAAATCCGAATTGGCATTAGAAAAATCCAGACTGGAGATATAAAATAAGTATGAACTCCAGTGAAGTAAGTGAAATGATTTTTAAGACAAAAATCATATTTTAAAGGGTTAAATAGAATTAACTAAACTGGAGAATAATTAGTTAAAAGAAATTTGAATCGAAATTGGGTTTTTGGATAAGTGAAAGAGATTGAGAATTTATATTCGAAATCGAATATATAACTCGAGTTGAAAATATAATTAGATTGGTTTATAATTAAGTTGACATATATTTGAATAAGTTATATTCAAATAAAAAGGGTGAAATAGGCAAAACGATTAATTAGCAACTAGTTAATGGGAATTTGAATGATTGAAATTAAATTAACTTAAGTAAGTTGGATCGAAATGGATAAACTGAGTAAAATTAATGTGAATGAAATATGAACTGGGAATGAATAAATGAAAACCCAAAAGAGTTAAAAAGAAAATATATTTGTAAAACGAATATAAAAGGAAATATATTTGTAACATGAATACAAAGGAAGTTATGTGCAAACGAATAAAAGGAGAAATATTTGTAAAAACACTTACAAATAGAATTTAAAAGGGAATATTTGTAAAAACATTTACAAATAGATTGAATGGAAATATTTATTTATAGAAAATAAATAGAATGTTATAAATGAGATATTTATTTGTTAAATAAATAGAATTTAATCAAAGAAATATTCAAAAGATGAATAGAAAATGGAAATCTGTTTTTAACAGATAAATAGAAAAGATTAATTTATAAATAACAGTTTATAAATTAAATTAAATATTTATCATTCGATAAAATGGAATATATAAGTCTGAACTTATATAGAGAAGGAATATTGGTTTTTAACGCCGATAGTTTTAAATAGAAGGGGTACACAACACTTGTGTAAGTGAAGTAACGTTATTAAAGAGAACATTTATAAAGTGAAGAACTGTTACTAAAAGTAAATCTTTATAAATGAATAAACGTTATCCAAAAGGAGTTATTCGAATAAAGTTAAAAGGAGTTAATCGAATATTGGTTATTCAGATAGAATTAAAGGAGTTATCGAATATAGTTTATTCGAAAGGAATTATCGAATTTGGTTATTAAAGGAGTTATCGAATATAGCTTATTCGGAAGGAGTTAAGTGAAAAGAGCTAATCCAATAGAGTAAATTGATAAGAGTAAATTAAATAGAGTAAATCGAATATAGTTATTCGAAGAAAGGTTTTCGAATCTAGTTATTCGAAAGAGAGATTATCGAATATAGTCATTCGAAGGGAGGAGTTATCGAATAGGGATTTATTCGAAAGAGAGTACGTAAGGAAGTTTGAAATGTTGAGTATCAACGTAAATAAGTTTTGAAAAGTTAATGGGTGTAGCACTTTTTCTACCTTAGCAATTTCGAGGACGAAATTATTTTAAGTGGGGAAGATTGTAATGACCCGGATTCTTATGGGTTAATTCTAAAATATTTAATATGGATTTAAATATTGAGTTAAGTAAATAAATCAATTTTTATAGGGAGTTATCAATTTAAAAATCAATTTCAATTTAATATTAAAAATATTAAATTATCAAAGTACGAAAATGGATTTAGTTGAATTCAATTTTTAATTTGAATTGAAAACAGTTCAAATGATTAATATAAAATTTTAACGGTAATAATATTTATTTATTATCGAGTAGAATAACTAGTTTGAAATTTAAATTATATCAACTTAAATTAATATCTTCAACAGAGGATCGAATTGGACCTCGTGACCTATCCCAGTGTGTCCGGAATAGGAGTATTACCCTAGGATTGACAGTCATTGGGTTCAGAAAGGAGTTCGAAATCAGGGTGTATTCTAATTAAAGGATACGAGTTTTAAATTATTTTAAATTAAAAATAAAATCAGTGTTGGTGAACCAAAACGAGACAACAGTGGCTTCTTCCTTACCACAGAAATAAACATCCCGTGCTCTCTTCCACTCCACTTAGTAAAGGGCATCGCTGTTCAACGGTTAAGCCACACCCTTCTTCTATAAATCACGCATACGTCTTTCTCCCTTCCATTTTCTTCCTGAACAAATGAAATCAACGCCATACTCTCCTCAAAACTTTCCACAATCAAACCGAAAACTTTTCCCCCTTTTGAAATCATAAATCGCGACTTAGGGCGTGAATCCCTGAAGCTCGCGAGTGGTTCAGATGAGTCCCTATAGTGCTCGGGTTTGAAATTGAACGCTGGAAACGGTCGCGAGTTGATGGAGGAGTTCGATGTCGCGATGCAGTGTAGAAGGGGGGTTCAATGTTGTTCTTGGCTACTGAGTTTTGGAAGTCACGATGTGAAGAGGCGTGGTGGGTTTTTTGGAACATCGACATGAGAGGAACTCGACAACAGTATGGAGGTACTCACGATCTTCTTGGAAGAGGGGGTGTTGTTGGCATGGTTTGCTGGGGTGATGCCGACGCTCTTGTTCGGCGATTTGAAGGGATTGGCCACTGCAATGTCAATGAAGGCCGACACTATTATGGGAGCGATTGCAGTTCGATGATGTTGGGGTGAAAACGGTTGAGCTAAGTGCAGCAGGTGATTTGGTTCAACTCGACATTTTGCTTGGGTGTGAGAAAAATCATGGCGTTCAGTGTTGAAAACAGCGAGAAAACAATGGATTTTTAAGGTAATAATCTAATTATTGTAATTACTTAGGAATGCTAATTACCATATATATATGTATATAAACTAGTTAAAAATTTAGATGGTTAAGTTATGAAATTATTTCAAGATAAGTGATTAACTAAAATATTGGTATGAAATAATTATAAATAATATATGGAAATTATTTATAATTGGTAATAGATTTAAAAGTAAATTAATTCACATAAAGGAAGTTAGTTAGTAAAGAATAATTTTTTTGGAGAATAATCATTTGAGTAAGATTTATGTTTAAATTAGAATAAATTTACACATGGTAATTATTTAAATTGAATCCGTAAAATTTAAATAATTGGAATTTTATTAATTATTTCTTTACAGTGGAAAACAGACGTATGGAGGAAAAATTTATATAATATCCTTCAGTGTTCAGCGCAGTTAAAGTCACGGTGAGTAAATCTCACCTTTTATTTAGAAATATTTTTATATAGTTAAAAATAATTGTCTGTGCTTGTTTGAATGTTGTCTGATTGTTTTAAAATATATATTAGTTATTTAGGATATATATATATATTGGGTTGATGATTGGTTGGATTCCCGCAGTTTCATTAGCGGATGCCCGCGGTACCATAGCGGATGATTACCCTATACGCCCCACGCTATGATAGTGGATGACCTTCATACCGCGATATCCTGCCACGAAGTAGGATGGGTATTACTATGTTGACTAACATCTGTGGATGCAGGAAAACAGGTTGGAGGAATCCAACTGGATTCCTCAAAAATATATCATCTGTTTGTTGTTTGTTTGATCTCACATATATTCATATATGATGTGTTAAAAATCAAATGACTGAAAATTGGTTGATTTGATTGGTTAAAATATCCCTGAGTCTTGAATATTGATTTATAAAAATATCATGAAAAAGGATATTTGAGATTTAGAAAGAAAATTCTATTTTTTTTCTAAAATTGAATTTGAAATTTGAATATATAAGATTCAAATAGAATAGAATTTGAAACTCGAATAGAATGAAAATATTTACTTGTTTTGAATATATATGAACGAATATTGAATTTATAAACTTTGTTTACAAATGAAAATATGGGATTTGAATCGAATTTATAAACTTTGTTTATAAATGAAATATGGGATTTGAATCGAATTTATAAACTTTGTTTATAAATGAAAATATGGGATTTGAATTGAATTTATAAACTCTGTTTATAAATAGAAAATAAGGTATTTGAATCGAATTTATAAACTTTGTTTATAAATGAAAATATGGGATTTGAATCGAATTTATAAACTTTGTTTATAAATGAAATATGGGATTTGAATTGAATTTATAAACTCTGTTTATAAATAGAAAAGATGGGATTTGAATCGAATTTATAAACTTTGTTTATAAATGAAATATGGGATTTGAATCGAATTTATAAACTTTGTTTATAAATGAAAATATGGGATTTGAATTGAATTTATAAACTTCGTTTATAAATATATATATTGGGGGATTTTAAGTAAAGTTATAAACGTTGTTTATAAATAATGCAGAGAATTCAAATAGACTTTGAATATAGAATTTGAATATAGAATTCAAATGGACTTTAAACTATAGAATTTGAATATAGAATTCAAATAGACTTTGAATATAGAATTTGAATATAGAATTCAAATGGACTTTAAACTATAGAATTTGAATATAGAATTCAAATGGACTTTAAACTATAGAATTTGAATATAGAATTCAAATGGACTTTAAACAATAGAATTTGAATATAGAATTCAAATGGACTTTAAACTATAGAATTTGAATATAGAATTCAAATGGACTTTAAACTATAGAATTTGAAAATAGAATTCAAAGGAAGTTTAAATAAAGAGAATTCAAATAGAATTGAATTGGAATTTGAATGAGAAGTCGATAAGGAAACCAGAGTATGAGTATAATTAGAATTTGTTATTTTGCAAGTTAAAATATATTTGAACATGTCATGTTCAAATATGAAGGTGAAATAGACTGAAGAGTTAATTAACAAATTAATTAACGAATTTAGTTAAAACGATTTGTATAGTTAAAATAGATTGGACAGGTATAAATATACAGGAGACGGGTTTGGAATAAAGTGTTAGAAGTTATATAGATAGAATGCCCGACAAAAAGGTATGTATTTAATTCATATATGACATTTTATGCGCCGTATCGGCTAGCCGCTTGTCTTTTCTTTTTCTTTTTGATTGGAAAAGGCTTGTGTGGCAGTTTGGGGATTTTCCCGATGCTCCCGGTACAAAGGAGGTTATGGCGAATTTTTCTGGGAATTTAAGGAGATAGAATATTTTTAAGATAATTTGATAGTTAGAAATCAACGTATCGATATATATAGAAGTCGATAAGAAAACGAACTTATAAATAGAATAGTATAATCAAAAAGGAAGACTAGGCATAAAATCTAGTAAGAATAGAAAGAGGAAGAGTATACGTGTTTAAAAGTGAATCAGTAGTTGTATGGTATTGATTATTCGAGTAAGTAGTCATATCTTTTTTGATGTTATAAATGTTATTCAGTCAAGGTCTGAGAGGTAGTTATACTCCAACTTGATTGATTGCATTATTAACAAATAAATAGTAAGATTCCAGGCTCGAAGATCAATGTTGAATAAGAGTTAGTTGAATATAGTATTTGGGTTGTCGTAACGATGTTTTACACATTATCCGTTTTAACCCAAATAAATGTAAGCTTGTAAATAGAATAATGAATATTTCCTAATATAGAAAATAAAGGAAGGCGATATTCGGAAATGTTTTCCAATTAACGTAAAAGGCCAATATGGTTTTTGAAAATATTTGGTTAACAAATAGTGATAAAGAAATAGAGAAGAGATTTAATTAATGGAATATTAATTAAAGGCTCGGTGATTGTTGGATGTTTGGATGAACACTTGTTTTCTTCGATAGTTCGACTATCGAAACACTTGTTTTTATTCGATAATTAAATCGCAGACTATCGAAGTTTTGACCATCGTTGTCGATATGGAGAGACCGGTTGGATTATTATCCGAAGAACCACTCCATATCGGCAGTAGCGTGCGAATCAGATTGTATAAAGATAATCGAAGACAGAGTAGAGTGCAAGGACTTTTTCTATTAATAGAAATAGTGACTTCAGTTCATCCTGTTCCTGGGTGACTTGTATGGATGAATGTCTGACAGAGTATTTCCAGAAAGGTCACGTACATTGATTTCTTCAACTGTACCAAGAGCGGAAGCGGAGGAGGGAACTTCTTTTAGCTGACACGTAATGTACTGTTGTAGACGTCAATTAGTGATTTTCGATGGATCTGACGATGTGACATTCGAAGTGAATCTGGTGTGATGATAAAGCGTAGCTTCAAGCCTCATCAACCGGTAAATGACAGAAATCGGGCAGGCAGCATGGCTATGTAGGTCGCACCTATTAGGCTGTATAATCACCTGATCTTGAGTTTCATTTACTTCTAAAAATCTATTGTCGATGCTGTCCCATTCGGGAAACGGTTGCTGATCCCAACCGTTGGTGATATACATTCGATACACTCAAGCGAAATGAGTGGTCGGTCATGTGTGGCTGAGTTGCAAGATGTTCTTGTTGAACTCGATGTATTCTCCTCTAGAGATATGCCAGCGGAAGGTGGTTCCATACCTTGTCATAGTTGGAAAACCAAATACCCAATACGTGCTTGCGGTTTTGATTGTATATTATATAGGTGGAACGTGAGATGAAAACGTTCCACTAGATTGTTATTTACTTGATTTAGACATTATTATAATATCAAAAGAGTTTTGATATAAAGATAAGTCAAGTGTTTGGATTCTCATAAGGGAAAAACCCATTCCGTGTTATACGGCGTGGTCTTATGAGGTATGTAACACCCCGTATTTTCTGTGAACTTAATAATTACAAATCTGAGTATAATTAAAATATAAAATCAGAATCAAGGGAAACGGGCTGTGCCATTGCGTTCGTCTCGGAAAAATGCGCGAAATAGAGTCCGAAATTTCGTAAATCGGAGTCCAAATGACCAGGTTATGGCCTTCCAAAGTTCAGAAAAAAATTAAACAGCACAGACCAGGTCGACTGGGGAGTCGACCCTAGAGTCGACCTGCCCCCAGGGGGTCGACCCTAGAGTCGACCCTAGAGTCGACCTGCCCCCAGGGGGTCGACCCTAGAGTCGACCCTAGTGTCGACCTGAGGGTCGACCTGCCTCCCGAATCTGCTTTTCTGCCTGGGTGCGTTCTGATGTATCTGGTCTCGTTTTCTGTCTAGATTCGTCTGCCTAAACCTATTTAAACAGCCCCAAACCCAGCCTTCTCTACACACAATTCTATTCTGCTTCTTCTCTGCCTCTGTTCTAATAAAAATAAAAATGGCGTCGCTACTCTGCTGGAATCAAAACTAGAAGCTAATCAACATCAACCTAAGCAACTCAATTCAAATTAGAGATTAAAGCTTCTGCAACAATTCTGCAACAACTAAAGTTCTTTCTTTAATCCAACCAAGGCAAGTACATTTATTCTCCGCTATAAACATTAATTCTGATTGTGACATGAATTACAAATCTGAATCCGAGGTTATATCTGTTCTGTTTGGATCTATCTTATTTTGTATCTCTTTCCTCTTTCTGTTCTATAGCCAGGCTACCACGGGCCTGAGCCAATCTCATAAGAGATCAACATACGCTAAAATGTTTGGGACAATCAAATGAATGTGCATAAATTGGGCATGACCGATATGTGATTGATTTGAGGAAAGAACATAGGTTGGACTTGGAACTTAGAACATAAATCTAAGGCATAATTGGACTGATCTGTGACTGATTTGAGTATATAAACTAGATCTAGATCTGTGCATATATGACTGTTTGGGATTATCATATGATAATACATAACTTGCAAATCTGGAATATTAAGATCTGAACTAAAACACATATCATATGTTAGATCTAGATCCTTGGGCATATTTTATAACGGATTATAACTTAGGTGTGAAGATCCATATTAAGATTTGATAACTATCAAGTGTGAATAGCACATAAGTAGGAGATTTTTGAATATATGACATGCATTGAAATAGATGGCTATAGTTGGTATAATTTATATGTGAATCTTTTGTACTAGGAAAGTGGAACTAAATTGGGACATGTAAATTATGACCATAATCTGTGACATGCAAATTCAATGCAAACGTAGGGTATATGATCCTAGTGTGAATCATGACCACTATTTAGGCATGCAAATTTAGGCCAAATTTATAATTAGGCAAGATATGTGAAACTTTAAGGAATGATGAAAATCAGTTAAAATTGCGTAATTTGCTAGTTCTGCTATATTTGCCTAATCTGATAGTTTTATTATATCGCCTAATCTGCTAGTTCTGTTATATTGCTTAATCTGCTAGTTCTGCTCTACTGCCTAGTTTACTAGATCTATTCATCTGCTGGATCTGTCATCCGCTAAGTCTGTTGAAAATGCCTAAATCTGTTAAATTTATTTGTTTAAATGCCTAACCTGTTATATGCCAAAATCTGCTAAGTTGCTAAATCTGTTAAATCCGTTAAGTCATATAATCTGGAAAATCTGTTATCTGGTGTGTTGATATAATCATCCTGTTATCGATAAAATCTGAATTGGCATATATATTGGGCGTGCGCATAAACGGTAAATTATTAATTAATTGGCCGCAAAGATAAACGTGACTAACTCGAGGTTAGAATGAGTTTGCGGCGTAATTCTGCCCGGAACCGCCCGGCACATCCAGTGGCCGCAAACAATAGGTTCTAATGTGAGAAGTTAGTCATAACCTGCTTAAGACACGAGGTTAGGTCTGGCTTGTGGCAGAAGTCTGCCCGGAACCGCCCGGCCCATCCAGCGGCCACAAGCTAGCGACCTAATGTGAGAGGTCTGGGCATTAATAATTAATTAATGCAAATCTATGATAAGAATGACGTCTAAAACGTATTGGGGAAAAATAGAGTTAAACCAACTGGATTAATAGGTGTAGTAAACCCGTCCAGGAATCTGTAGGCCCAATACAAAGTTAGACAAATCTGAAAAATTCTGTACATCTGATCTGTTAGTCCGAAAACTTGTTAACTTAATCTATGAACTAGTAAATCTGAATTCTGTATGTCTGAACTTGTAAACAAGTTAATCTGAAATCTGTTAGTCTGGGGACACAAGGTTAGGAGGGGAATTACTTGTGTCATCTGTTGTTTGGGACCCATATTAGTCAGTAACCCTTTCTGGTATCAAAACTTTGACCCAACAGTAGGTAGGGTCCGGGCACGCTTACTGAACTAATTATAAGTGGTTCATTCTGATAATGGCGAGGGGTGTTGATGGTGCGTTCCAACCGGGTCATGTGCGTGCATGGATCCCGGTCTGCCTCTGAGGATGTAAGACGCCGTGACATCTGTAAATAGGTCTGTGCCAATTGGTTGTCACTTTAGGGAGTGATACACCCTACTGTGGGGCCGACACAGGATATTTATGTATTAGGGAGCCGATTGCTTGGGGTAGGGTTTTAGGTACACTTAGTTCTGTCGGTTTCTGTTGGTACCGTCTGTTTCTGTTGGGTGGTAACACCTGTCTGTTTCTGCGTGGTACCGTCTGTTCGGGTGGTAAAGGCCTATTACTAGTGTACGCATAATTCTACATTCTGTTTCCATAGGGATTAATCTGTTTTTGCTTCTGTCTGTTTCTGATCGGGTAGTAAAGGCCCATTATTAGCATTCTGTTAAATTATTCTGTACCCGTTCCTATTTCAGTTTAGACATAAGGGTGACACCTAATTTTGTTATACTAGTATTAGTGCAGAGAAGTGTAAAGCAATAGTTTATGTCATTCTGTTCTTCTGTTATATCTGCTACACCTGTTACAGTTATCTCTCATCCAGTTTTATGTTCATGTCATATTATTATTATCTGTTCATATGCTGAAAGTCACTGGACTTACCATACTTTTTGTCTGACCCTTGTTGTTTCGCCTCCTCTCTTCCGTACCCCCCAGGTTATCCAAGGAGGGAATACTTTAGCTTGATCTGGATTTCTCTTTACTTGAAGTGCTTAAAGTATGGCTTGGCTCTATATAGCTTCCGTTCTATGGGGATTATGATTTTAAACCATGCATTTTGAAGGCTTTTGTACAAGACTGATATTTTGTACTTGAATTCTGAGATTTGAAAGGATGTAACCATATTGATTTCTGTTTCTGCTGTAATAAAGTTAAAAAATTTCAAGTACTATTTTATCTATCTTGTAAGTTTCTGTTCTGTTTACTAAAATGCTCCACTAAAGTTAAGGCATTCCCTTTGTGAGTGACCTTAACGGAGGTGGGGTGTTACACTTGGTATCAGAGCTGAAGGTTACCAGATTTTATAAAAAGTTTTGAAAGCTATTTTCAAAAAGGTTTTGAAAGGAAGTATTTTCAAAAATAAAGCTTATTTTGAAAAACATAATCCCCAAGAGCCATATATCTTTCTTTCAGTCCTTTTTGTATTGAACCTTTCCTTTTTCGTTTCAGCATGTCTGAAGCATCTGAGATACCCGAGGGTGTTCATGTACCCGGTTGGTTTCGTCAATATCTTGAGGCTAGGACCGCCGCTGCAGGTCCAGCAAATGATCCCCCTTCCCCACCTCTTCCTCGTGCAATCGCTTTCTCAAAGATCTGTAGAGATTTTAGGGCCATGGGTGGGAAGGATTTCAAAGGAACTGAATCATTCGTAGAAGCGAGGAATTGGCTCAAAGAAACTGAGGATCTATTCGTTATCTTCAAGGTGGATGATAGGCAGAAGGTACAGTTGGTGGTATGGCTGCTCAAAGACGAAGCTTCCTACTGGTGGGAAGTCACTAACGCCGAGAGGCTGGTTGAGACATGGATGGATTTCAGAACAAGGTTTGAGACAAAATTTCTCTCGTAAGCTGAACGGAGTTTACAACTGGAGAAGTTCTTATCTCTTAAGCAAGGAAGTATGACGGTCAAGGAATACGTCAACCAGTTCAACCAACTAGCTAGGTTCAGATTGGATTTAGTCAACACTCAATATAAAAAGGCTCTCCGCTTTGTTAAAGGATTGAACAAGCCACTGCACAGCCTAGCCATGACCCATGTACCCATGGGAGCGACTTACGAGAAATTGGTGGACATGGCACTACTGCACGAGGAAGACAAGGGCCTGAAAGAGACAAAGAAGGAAGAACCACAGAATAAGAAAGCGGGGCCCAAAAAGGAAACACAAAAGAAGGATGAAAAGACTGAAGATAAGAAGGGGAAAAAGTGCTTTACTTGTGGAAGCTCGACTCATCTGAACAAGGATTGCATAAAAAGGAAAGGCACTTGCTTCAACTGTGGAGAGATGGGACACTTCACTAGGGACTGCCCGAAGAGACGAGGGCAAGGAGGGCAGGCATACACTCTCGAAGCTAGTGGCTAGGATAGAAATAGAAAAATTTCTATAGTAGGTTTAATTTCTTTATCTGATTATGGAGTTTAGACTTTTTCTGATTCTGGTATTTTTATTTTGTAATCGATACTCTGCACTTTAATACTAGTATTATTTCTGAATTCCGCTGTAGACTCAGACCCATAAGGGTTATGGCTCATCTGCTTGAGATTGGGGTTTGAGGGGATATTTGTGTTAGACGTCAAGTATGACGCATACATTCTGAGTTTTTGTGGGATATGATTTTTAACATGCTTAGCTTCCTAAGAATCATTAGGGAGTCTGATCTGTACCAGTAGTCTGTAAATATTTGAATAATTCTGCTTTCCAGTTTTGACATAGGCTAAAGGAGGTGATCCTCTGGGTGTCAATCTGATGTTTATTTCGTTCATCGGGGTTGATACTTAGGGGAATTATTTTCTCAACCAATGTCTAATGGGAACCAAGTCTTTGACTTATCTGTACTCGCTTCCATCATTCGACTGTATCCTATCGATCGAATCTTCGAACTTTAGGTAGAAACTAACGGGTGTAAAAATGTGTTTGAGACATGTTATGTTTGATGGTTGCAAGTGGATGCAAGTGGTTGCTAGTGGTTGCTTGTGGACGCATATACACACACTAGGCACTAGATCGGCTCAAAAACACTCTCATACTGCATATGGAAGTGTGAGCATTTTAAATTTTTATGGATGCAAAATGGTTGAATCAGCACATGGATGTTGCATATGAGTGGATGGTTGTGCACTCATATAGAAATGATATGTATCAAATAGGAAAATTGCATACATATTGGACTCATGGCACTAACATTTTTCGCATTAAGGAGGTCAACTGAATCAGTAGACCGCCTGATCTTTGCATTAGATAAGGAACATATACACACACTTTTGCAGATGTTCTTACAGCACTAGAAATTTCTAAGGACAATGGATGCTTGTGGATGATGACTGAGTAGATGAGTGATTGGATGGTAGGACACATTCTTCTTAACTTGAAGATTTCGGGGATGAAATCCTTTAAGGAGGGGAGAATGTAACACCCCGTATTTTCTGTGAACTTAATAATTACAAATATGAGTATAATTAAAATATAAATTCAGAATCAAGGGAATCGGGCTGTGCCATTGCGTTCGTCTCGGAAAAATACGCGAAATAGAGTCCGAAATTTCGTAAATCGGAGTCCATATGACCAAGTTATGGCCTTCCAAAGTTCAGAAAAAAATTAAACAACACAGGCCAGGTCGACCCTAGAGTCGACCTGCCCCCAGGGGGTCGACCCTAGAGTCGACCTGCCCCCAGGGGGTCGACCCTAGAGTCGACCCTAGTGTCGACCTGGGGGTCGACCTGCCTCCCGAATCTGCTTTTCTGCCTGGGTGCGTTCTGATGTATCTGGTCTCGTTTTCTGTCTGGATTCGTCTGCCTAAACCTATTTAAACAGCCCCAAACCCAGCCTTCTCTACACACAATTCTATTCTGCTTCTTCTCTGCCACTGTTCTAATAAAAATAAAAATGGCGTCGCTACTCTGCTGGAATCAAAACTAGAAGCTAATCAACATCAACCTAAGCAACTCAATTCAGATTAGATATTAAAGCTTTTGCAACAATTCTGCAACAACTAAAGTTCTTTCTTTAATCCAACCAAGGCAAGTACAGTTATTCTCCGCTATAAACGTTAATTCTGATTGTGACATGAATTACAAATCTGAATCTGAGGTTATATCTGTTCTGTTTGGATCTATCTTATTTTGTATCTCTTTCCTCTTTCTGTTCTATAGCCAGGCTACCACGGGCCTGAGCCAATCTCATAAGAGATCAACATACGCTAAAATGTTTGGGACAATCAAATGAATGTGCATAAATTGGGCATGACCGATATGTGATTGATTTGAGGAAAGAACATAGGTTGGACTTGGAACTTAGAACATAAATCTAAGGCATAATTGGACTGATCTATGACTGGTTTGAGTATATAAACTAGATCTAGATCTGTGCATATATGACTGTTTGGGATTATCATATGATAATACATAACTTGCAAATCTGGAATATTAAGATCTGAACTAAAACACATATCATATGTTAGATCTAGATCCTTGGGCATATTTTATAACGGATTATAACTTAGGTGTGAAGATCCATATTAAGATTTGATAACTATCAAGTGTGAATAGCACATAAGTAGGAGATTTTTGAATATTTGACATGCATTGAAATAGATGGCTATAGTTGGTATAATTTATATGTGAATCATTTGTACTAGGCAAGTGGAACTAAATTGGGACATGTAAATTATGACCATAATCTGTGACATGCAAATTCAATGCAAACGTAGGGTATATGATCCTAGTGTGAATCATGACCACTATTTAGGCATGCAAATTTAGGCCATATTTATAATTAGGCAAGATATGTGAAACTTTAAGGAATGATGAAAATCAGTTAAAATTGCGTAATTTGCTAGTTCTGCTATATTTGCCTAATCTGATAGTTTTATTATATCGCCTAATCTGCTAGTTCTGTTATATTGCTTAATCTGCTAGTTCTGCTCTACTGCCTAGTTTACTAGATCTATTCATCTGCTGGATCTGTCATCCGCTAAGTCTGTTGAAAATGCCTAAATCGGTTAAATTTATTTGTTTAAATGCCTAACCTGTTATATGCCAAAATCTGCTAAGTTGCTAAATCTGTTAAATCCGTTAAGTCATATAATCTGGAAAATCTGTTATCTGCTAAAATCTGTTATCTGCTGTGTTGATATAATCATCCTGTTATTGATATAATCTGAATTGGCATATATATTGGGCGTGCGCATAAACGTTAAATTATTAATTAATTGGCCGCAAAGATAAACGTGACTAACTCGAGGTTAGAATGAGTTTGCGGCGTAATTCTGCCCGGAACCGCCCGGAACATCCAGTGGCCGCAAACAATAGTTTCTAATGTGAGAAGTTAGTCATAACCTGCTTAAGACACGAGGTTAGGTCTGGCTTGTGGCAGAAGTCTGCCCGGAACCGCCCGGCCCATCCAGCGGCCCCAAGCTAGCAACCTAATGTGAGAGGTCTGGGCATTAATAATTAATTAATGCAAATATAAGATAAGAATGACGTCTAAAACGTATTGGGGGAAAATAGGGTTAAACCAACTGGATTAATAGGTGTAGTAAACCCGTCCAGGAATCTGTAGGCCCAATACAAAGTTAGACAAATCTGAAAAATTCTGTACATCTGATCTGTTAGTCTGAAAACTTGTTAACTTAATCTATGAACTAGTAAATCTGAATTCTGTATGTCTGAACTTGTAAACAAGTTAATCTGAAATCTGTTAGTCTGGGGACACAAGGTTAGGAGGGGAATTACTTGTGTCATCTGTTGTTTGGGACCCATATTAGTCAGTAACCCTTTCTGGTATCAAAACTTTGACCCAACAGTAGGTAGGGTCTGGGCACGCTTACTGAACTAATTATAAGTGGTTCATTCTGATAATGGCGAGGGGTGTTGATGGTGCGTTCCAACCGGGTCATGTGCGTGCATGGATCCCGGTCTGCCTCTGAGGATGTAAGACGCCGTGACATCTGTAAATAGGTCTGTTCCAATTGGTTGTCACTTTAGGGAGTGATACACCCTACTGTGGGGTCGACACAGGATATTTATGTATTAGGGAGCCGATCGCTTGGGGTAGGGTTTTAGGGTACACTTAGTTCTATCGGTTTCTGTTGGTACCGTCTGTTTCTGTTGGGTGGTAACACCTGTCTGTTTCTGCGTGGTACCGTCTGTTCGGGTGGTAAAGGCCCATTACTAGTGTACACCTAATTTTACATTCTGTTTCCGTAGGGATTAATCTGTTTCTGCTTCTGTCTGTTTCTGATCGGGTAGTAAAGGCCCATTATTAGCATTCTGTTAAATTATTCTGTACCCGTTCATGTTTCAGTTTAGACATTAGGGTGACACCTAATTCTGTTATACTAGTGTTAGTGTAGAGAAGTGTAAAGCAATAGTTTATGTCATTTTGTTCTTCTGTTATATCTGCTACACCTGTTACAGTTATCTCTCATCCAGTTTTATGTTCATGTCATATTATTATTATCTGTTCATATGCTGAAAGTCACTGGACTTCCCAGACTTTTTGTCTGACCCTTGTTGTTTCGCCTCCTCTCTTCCGTTTCCCCCCAGTTTATCCAAGGAGGGAATACTTTAGCTTGATCTGGATTTCTCTTTGCTTGAAGTGCTTAAAGTATGGCTTGGCTCTATATAGCTTCCGTTATATGGAGATTATGATTTTAAACCATGCATTTTGAAGGCTTTTGTACAAGACTTATATTTTGTACTTGAATTCTGAGATTTGAAAGGATGTAACCATATTGATTTTTGTTTCCGCTGTAATAAAGTTAAAAAATTTAAAGTACTGTTTTATCTGTCTTGTAAGTTTCTGTTCTGTTTACCAAAATGCTCCACCAAAGTTAAGGCATTCCCTTTGTGAGTGACCTTAACGGAGGTGGGGTGTTACAAGGTATCATTTAGTTTCTGGAACTGTTTTAAACTGTTTACTCATTCCATTCCCATGACTGACCCGGAGTTTATTTTGTTTTGTTCTACCTAAACTCTTGAGTGCCTAAATTTGTACGGGCAGTCAAGTAGTTCAGGATTTTTCAGATATATCTAAAGGAGCTTGGAGCAGGAGGCTTCAGCGTTATCCAGTTATAGTTGTTCCATTGTGTTGTAAGTGTTGTACTCTGATAAGTGTATGTTATACAGTGAAGATTTTGTATTTCAAAGATATGATATATTATATTTTATTCCGCTACGATGTGAGATTCTGTGTTGTTATTTATGTTCTTCTTCTATCTCTTTCTTCTAAAAAAAATGTTCTGTATTTTCGTGATATTTGGGTTGGACGTATGATGTATATAGTCAACTCCGATGTTACGGAAATCTGGGTCATTACAAAACAATTCAGACTTCTCCCCTAAGAGATAATGTCTCCACATCTTAAGGGCTAACACTACTGCGGCTAATTCAAGGTCATGCATTGGATATCTTTTCTCGGGATCCTTGAGTTGTCGCAACTACTCTTCCTTCTTGCATTAGGACTACTCCTAAACCGGTCCCACGTGCGTTAGTGTAAATGGTAAATGATTTTGAACCGATGGGTATAATTAGGACTGGTGTGCTAGTTAATGCTCCTTTTAATTTTTTAAAGGCTATTTCACATTTATTACTCCAAGTGAACACCAAATTCTTTTTTGCAAATTGGGTTAATGGAGTAGCAATCTTTGCGAAGTGTTTAATGAATTTCCAATAATACCCAGCCAGTCCAAGGAAATTTCTTAACTCTGTAGCATTAGGAGGTATCCTCTATTCCTTGATTGCCTCGTTCTTCGCGGGGTCTATGGCCAAGCCTTTACTCGACACAATATGTCCTAAAAATCTTACTTCTTCCCTCCAAAACTGGAACTTTGAGATTTTTTTTTCTTTCATTTGGTTCTTTCTTAATATCCCTAACACTTGTCTCAAGTGTTTTTCATGCTCTTCACGATCTTTCGAAAATATAAGGATACCATCTACGAAGACTACAACGATTTTATTTAGAATGCCCTTAAACACTATACTTATGAGATCTACAAAGAAGGCTGGTGCATTCGTTAATCCGAAGGGCATAACTTCCCATTGGAACAATCTATCCGACGTCCTAAATGTAGTTTTGTCCTTGCTATCCTCCGTAATTATCAATTGGTGAAATCAAGTAGCAAGGTCTAGTTGCGAAAATACTCAAGCTCCTCCCAAGTGGTCAAAAAGGTAATCGATTCGTGGTAAAGGGTACATGTTCTTTTTGGTCAATTTATTAAGTTCTTTATAGTCCACACAAAGTCTCAAAGATCCATCTGCTTTGGTGGCAAATACAATAGGGGCACCCCATTCTGAGGTATTTCGACGAATAAAACCTTTTTGCAACAACTCTAAAATGTGCTTATCTAACTCCCTTCTTTCCTTGGGCGCCATATTCCTCAAGGTTAGTGCTATAGGTCTAGCGCCCATCTCTAAGTCAATGCGAAAGGAGATTTCTCTATGGGGCAGAAGCCCCGTAACTTCCTCAAAAACGTCCAAGAACTCACAAACTATAGGGACTGAAGATGATCATTCAAAATTAGGAGACAAGGAATACAAAAAGGCTTTGTCCTTGTTTCTAACATTACAAGGAATATTTAGGCTGCGTCCACCTCGACTCCTAAGACGAACGAGTCTCTTATCGCAATCTAAGACGGCCCCATAAAACGTAGCCAGTCCATACCTAGGATAAGGTCATACCCGATAAAATCCAAGGCATACGCTTCGCAATGGAACTCGACATTATTGACCTCCAATACTAGGTCTTTACACAGCAAATCAAGATACGTAGATCCTCTAATAGGGTTGGCCACCTCAATCGAACTATCCGAGATAGATATGGAAAGGTTCAATAGATTTACTAATATCTTGGAGATAAAAGAATGGGGCTCTCCAGAATCAAACAAGGTGTACACTGAATTTCATAAAATATAGATTATAACTTCAAATGCGTTCTTCCTTTGGTCTCTAGGGGGTCGGCTTTGAATTGGGGTTGCTTTAATTGCACAGTTCTGGACATTTTTGGAAGCTTTTGGCTTTAGGCAGTCTTTGGACATGTGTCCTTCTTCATGGCAGGTGTAATCCCTCGAACTCCTTTTTTGCCAATGAGACCCTACAATCCTTGGCCTCATGGACCTTGTGTTTGCACCTCGTGCAAGTCTTTGCATCCTTCTTGAAGTTCTTCTTCTTATTTATCCACCATTCTTTCCTCTTGTTCTTGTTGGAGTTTTCTCCTTTCTCACCCTCT
This sequence comes from Allium sativum, assembly GCA_030737875.1. Taxonomy (NCBI): domain Eukaryota; kingdom Viridiplantae; phylum Streptophyta; class Magnoliopsida; order Asparagales; family Amaryllidaceae; genus Allium; species Allium sativum. Next base: position 43,112,069 of record CM060916.1, read on the forward strand.
TATCCTCCTTGTAGCATTCAGCCATGCAAAGGGCAGCTATCTCAACTAGAGTCTGAAAAGCCGCCCAAACTGCTACTTGGGCTAGTAAGGTTTCCTTCAACGGGGAGTTCAGTCCTATCACAAATCTAAGGGCTTTGTTTATGGGGGTGTCTACCAATCCTCTACCAAACTTACATAACCCAGTAAATTTGAATACGCATTTTTGCAGACTCAAGCTTCCTTGCTTGAGGTGGATGAATTTCTCTAGCTGAATAGTCATTTCTTCCCTTGGCAAAAATTTCACTTCAAAACGGGTCTTGAATTCAGCCCATGTGAAGATCCGACCCTCATTCTCCATTGATATTAAGATCCACCACTCTAAGGCTTCATCCTTCAAATGCCATGCCGTTATCCTTCTTCTTATTTCATTGGGATAAGCAATGGCCTCAAAGATTCTTTCACAGTTCATAACCCAAGATTGGGCACTAGAAAAGCCTTCCTTCCCAGAAAATGGTTTCTCTCCAAAATTCGTAAAGACCTTACATAAGAGAGAAAAATCAAAGCAGGAGCTATGGTGGCCGTCGGGCAGGACTAGCTATAGGGACCTACTCCACAGTACGGAGGTTCAACTGGAACCATTCTGGCAAGTTGCGAGGTCTTTCCTGGTTGCCCTGCTCATTAGGATTTTCATTCATTCTATTATCTGAAAAGAAAAGGAAGAATCCCTTAGAGGATGCTATTGAGATAGTATTTAAGCTGAAAAAAGGAAGAAACGTTAAAGGTTCCTAGTATAAATGCATATGCTTATTGGGGTTAAATATGTGTTATATATATAGTTTGATTTTTTTAGTCAAATCTCAAATATGCCTCACATTTGTGTACTTCCCTTATAATCGGGTAACCTATGCTCTAATACCAAATGTAATAATCCGCCCGGAATGGGCCTAAATTTCGACCTAGAAAAGGCCCATCAAAACTTAAAGCCATTTTAAACGGGTCATTAGTTCTTGTAAGGATTACATTTTCATAGATAACAATAAACATATACTTTGAATGGAAATCGCAAACAGCAAAAAGAGAAAATATAATATTCAATTAAGATGTACCATTATTACAAAAATCTCAAAAATACACGGTCGTAGTTACACTTATTCAAGAGGCACATCAGATAGTTCAATTCATAGGATTCTAAAAGAAGCATAGCAATAACATCTAATAATATCATAATAGCTTCATCTTCTCCATCGTCTTCAATCAGGACTTCATCCAAGGCTTTGCCCTATCTACTGACCTGTTTGGATGTTAAGGAGAGGGGGTCAGAACAAACAGTTCCGTTTAACTGAAATATAGTATTACTTAATGTCCATACCCAATATTTTTAACAAGTTACATATGTCAAGGTATATCTGCACAACACACAAGATTTCACACAAACACAAGTATCTAAACAATGGGGTGGATATCCAAGTCAATCTCCTATTAGTGTTTTTAGGGTAAAGACCCAATAAGGTGGCATTCTCGGTCACTTATGGCCCTATTAAAGATGGATTCTTACAATCTCTTATGACCCAAAGGGGGACCCTTAGCCCTTTAAGAACCCCATCCTAGTACGTTAATGTTCTTAAGTCTATTCTCTCATTTGTAATATAAGAAGTAGTATTGCGGACGTTACTACTTAACTGATATTACCCGGTAGGACACCTAAGTCACTTAAGACTTCCCTTAGACAGTTGGTGAGCATGCAATGGCCATATATTCCTTCAGTTACCAATTTGTCCCTAGTTAAGCCCTTACAAGATTCTTAAGGAAGTGGACATCCCCATGAACTACCCTACTTCGGTAACCATTTTATTTGACCCAAAGACATAACTTAATACTAATATGGGTGGGTCCCTTAACTTGGGTTCCTCTCCAAGGAATAAACCATCGGAGGGATCCTAGTCCTAACCATTTAAGACCCGAATTAGATAAAGAGATGAGTCGTCCACTTAAGACCTTCTGAAGGCGTAGTAAGCCTATTTTTTTCACACATCAACTTATATATATATATACACACACACACACACACATACACACACACACTAGACCTCTCACATTAACTCATATACTTGTGGATGTTGTGTGACGGCCTGGAATTTCGCTCAGTCCGAACCAGTCGTTAAACCGATCTAGACCGTTCGAAACCCCTGAACGTTGAGAACAGGACAAATCAGAACAGAAACAGAAGAACATTTCATTGCTATTACAACAATTCCATCAGATACAAGAATATACAGAGTATAGAAGAATAAATTACATTCGATAAATATCAGAGATTACAGTAAATTACATAGCAGCGGAAAATAATACAAAGCACAACTGAAGGTGATATACGGATACAGAGCTTTCCGGATATCATTCCAGCTGTAAACCAGGATCCTGTGAATATAAATCTGCAAAACCAAAACTACTAGCTGCCCGTGCGGAAAATAGGGGCACCCAGAGTTTAGGTTAAAACAATAAACTCCAGGTCAGTCATGTGACTGGTGTGAGAACGAAAACGGTTATTTAAAGCTTTACTTTAAAAGAGAGTAATTCAAGGGACCACGCCGTATAACACGGAATGGGTTTCCTCCCAAGAATACCAGTGCATAGAATAAACAACGCAATGCTTTTTCGAAAAATGAAGCTATTATAAGACCCAGGTCCCATCACACAATGCAACGCAAGCCGGAGGATAGGGTTTTCCCTTATAATAGCCAAACATGCTTGGTACGTTTAAAACAAATCATTTGATACTATAGTATGTGTATAGTGTCAAAACATTTCAATCATAAATATAAATCATAGACGGCATGAGTGCCCCATCCCACTATGTCGCCATACTAGGCTCTACAAATAAAGCCGAAATACACGTATTGGAAATTGGATTTCCGTCATGAGTCGAGGCAAGGGGCAAGCTCCTCTCCGCGTTCGAGACACTCTAGCAAATGCTCAGGACTACGCACACTGGGTAACCCTTGGATCGGTTGGGCCAGTCCTCACTTACGTTAGAGGATTATTTATGCCTGAACACACGTTTCCCGGTCCTTACAGACCTATAATCGAGGCGCCTCATTCCAACAACCACAAAGGTGAAAAGTATATATATGTCAGGGCTGGTAAGTCACTGACACCACCAAAGCTAGAAAGAAATGTCGTGTTCTCCCAACGGTCTGTATCCCGTTTTTAACTCATACCGAGGTGTGAGGCTCGCGAATTCACGCTAAACACAAAGCTACGCCACAAAGGCCATGCTTTGATCATCAACCACAAGACTTTGCTTTTCAACAGAAGCCTTGATCATTGCATCTTAGCGTGCCACACAGGCAATTCATGCCATGCGACTGATGTCCATCGATATACAACCTCTGAGCTCGTACGTCTTAGAGAAGGGCGTTAAGCAACAGAATAAATTCTCCGCCGCCAAACAGATGTATATTTAATAGAAATCAATCAACACAGAATAAAATCCAATGTCAGACACACAATCGATTTACAAGTCCGTTCTGGGTCTGAACGAAACCGGAAGCACTTTCCTCGCATATCCATCCATCTCCAAGTACGTCTGGACGACCACCAACTATTTCCATCCTCTTGGGTGTACAGCCCAATCAGGATCGTCAGTAATTATCCAAACGATGTGAAGACTTCCGGTCTTCGACCACCGTCTTCATCTTCGACATATCGTCGAATCGGTTATTCAGAATGGGTGCAAACCCGGACTTTCCGAACAACCCGCGTATATTAAAAACAAATGTTACGCAAACACAACATACGCCTCATTCCAATTCATTAGTCACTAACTGCAAATTAGCAAGAGAACAATTTCCCAAACATTAACCCCGAAGGCCGAAACCAACATCAGATCAATATCCAGGAAATCATTCTTCTTAGCCAACCTACAGCTAGTTTCTAAATTCCACATTCTTAGGGAAAGGTTCCCATTAATTTTATCCAAGATAAATTCTTTAAAATTTATCCTGTAATCTTCCTTTGGATGTCATTTAAAACCAAATTATGGTTTTTCCAACTAGTCGAGATTAGCGAACCGTAACGAAGTAGTTATTTATTTTATTTCCCAATCCCAACCTATTCATCCCATGAAGCAAAACTGGTGATACTCCATATCTAACACCGTGGTGTTATCGGTAAAACTAAATTCCATTTCACGTTCAAATCTAATTAAAGATTTAACTATCGCTTTGGAGCAAAACTGGCGATACTCCATTCTCGTTCATTTTCTAAATTTGGGAATTTAGATTACAAATTCACATTCCAATCTAATTTCAGATTCGTTAAAACTCCTTTTACTGGGTTAAAGAACTAGGTGTTATTTAAAACACAGTTCACGACAAACCCAAATCACATTCTATTTGTTATCGGGTTAAAGAACTAGTGTTGTTTAAAACACAGTTCACGATAAACCCATTTCATATATATTAGAAATTCCGATTATTTAAAACCCCTTTTTCAATCTAATTTATTTATTTAAAAAGAAATCGGGTTTTAAATTTAGTTCAATCTAGTTCATTTCGATAAAAATCTATTTTTATCTTTTCAAACATGGAGTTTTTCATCCCAAATTTTCCCAAATCATTTCTAATGATTTTACACAAATTATTACTATTTTTAATAATTTTATCAAGGCCCGTACAGTCGATTTCCAACAATGGCTATCGAACTGCACTTACAGCGACCTTTTTCAAATTTGATTTGGACGTAACTCCAAATCCAACCGTTAGATTTCAAATTTCGAATATTCGTTAGAAAGCTCTTTTTGATACGAACCCAACGGTTCCGGTTTTAGGAGAATCCGACGGTCGGATCTCCCGTAATGTCCGTTTGAAATAAATGGTCAAAATTTACGAACTGCCGCGGCGCGGCGCGTTCTATTCAGGCCATTATATATATAATATATATATATTATATATACTTCGTCGATTTCTATTTAAAAACGAATTATATAAATAGTTTTAAAATTCATTTCAAAAGCAATTTCAACTTCCATTTCAATTAAAATCAAAATTGAATTCTTCTTTATAAATTCGTTTTAAAATTCATCTCTATTCAATTCAAATTTCAATTCAATTTCAATTCAATTTGAATTCAATTCAATTCGTTTTCAATTCAATTTGAATTCGTTTTCAATTCAATTTGAATTCGTTTTCAATTCAATCTGATTTCAAAGTCGTTTTCTATTTGATTCAATTCAAATTGGTTTTCTATTCGATTCAAATCCATTTTCTATTCGATTCAAATTCATTTTCTATTCGATTCAAATTCATTTTCTATTCGATTCAAATTCATTTTCTATTCGATTCAAATTCATTTTTTATTCGATTCAAATTCATTTCGTTTTCTATTTGAATTCAATTCATTATATATTCAATTGAAATCAAATTGGTTTTCTATTTCATTCAATTCGAAATCGTTTTATATTCAATTCATTTCGAAATATTATATATTCAATTCATTTCAAAATATTATATATTCAATTCATTTCGAAATCGATATATATTCAATTCATTTCGAAATATTTGATTTCGAAATCACTTTTCAATATTCATTTTAAAATGAATAAAATCGATATAAATATCGTTCACGTCAAAATGGCGCATCACTAATCAACACGGCTTTATATATTCTATTTCAAATATTTCTTTTTGTCAACACACGACTAATCTCAACGAATGAGTACCGTCCACGTGTGACTATTTTTGTAAAAATATTTCGTTCAACACATGGCTATTCTCAATGGATGAGTATAGTCAACACATGAACCTTTATTATATATTGATAAAGATATAAATTTTTATTATAAAAATATTTCGTTCAACACATGACTAATATCAACGGATGAATATAGTCAACACATGAACCTTTATTTTATATTGATAAAGATATAAATTTTTATTATAAAAATATTTCGTTCAACACATGACTAATATCAACGGATGAGTATAGTCAACACATGAACCTTTATTATATATTATTCTTTATTTTTCAAATTGGAATGAGGCCCAATCAATTACCATATAAAGTTAATTATATGGATTTTCATACAACACATGTATATAATAGCATTGAAAAATAATCAACCATCAACCAAAGTGCACTACACTGTATAAGCATCAAATATAGATATCTAACGCTTATAACAGCCTGTCAATCAATCGATCGACATATTTAATTAATCAGGATGAGTGGACTTCAAATTTCATCCCAACACCCGTGTGGGGTTTCAAACAATCAAACACAGATTTTATTTGTGCAGTTGGGCGATGTGTAAAATTTATCGACCCAATCAATGTCCTTCAAATATGTGTGCATAAACAAACCGTCCGATTTGTAAATGAATATTTTATTTATTCACTTTCACGTTAAAACTATATTTTTAACGATAAAATATTTTATTTTAACATATGAATTTCTATTCAGTTCATTTATTCAATAAAATGATATTTTTATTTTCTAACTTATTTTAGAAAATTTCGGCGGCATAACGGCACGATACTAGAAACGGGACAAGGCCTAGCCTTATCCCCGGTCTAGTGAAGGCCCACGCCATTCACACATCAATCAAATCCATTTCAATTCACCAAACAATTCAATTCAATTCAATCAAATATTCTAACTAACTACTCAACCAAACAAACAAGTCCATGGTCTGTGGACGGGTGTCGGGTGCTACTAAGCACCGTCTGCATCCAAGTATATATATATATATATAACTAGCAAAAGAGAAATTTTGAGTGAGAAGTTCTCACCGAAAGCTATCCAATACCACGACTCTTCTTTTGATAGAAATCTTCATCTTCATCGCATCTTCGTCATCTTCGTTGCCCGTAGTCACTATATATATAAAAATCACATTTTTATATTTTCTATTATACAAAAATCATATTTTTATCACTTACTTCATATTGTGAAAATAGAATTTTCATCGCTATTTCATATTTGTAAAAATAGAATTTTCACTTCGTTATACTTTATATAAAAATTGAATCTTTACTATGTTATTCAATATATAAAAATCGAATTTTTACTTCGCTATTCAATATATAAAAATCGAATTTTTACTTTGTTATTCAATATATAAACATCGAATTTTTACTTTGTTATTCAATATATAAACATCGAATTTTTACTTTGTTATTCAATATATAAACATCGAATTTTTACTTTGTTATTTAATATATAAACATCGAATTTTTACTTTGTTATTCAATATATAAACATCGAATTTTTACTTTGTTATTCAATATATAAACATCGAATTTTTTACTTTGTTATATAGATAAAAATTATATTTTTATCACGCTATTATTTATATAAAGATTTTGTCTTTTCTAAAATAAATGTTTCGCCTTTTCATTCTTAAAGATCTTGCCTTTTCATATTTAAAAATATCGCCTTTTCTTATTTAAAAATATCGCCTTTTCTAATTTAAAGATTTCACCTTTTCTTATTTAAAAATATCGCCTTTTCTTATTTAAAAATATCGCCTTTTCTTATTTAAAAATATCGCCTTTTCTAATTTAAAGATTTCACCTTTATAAAAAATCTCATTATAAAAATCACATTTTTATTTTTCTACACATATAAAGATGCTATTTTTAATATTCTTAAAATGTAAAAATTATATTTTTAACTCTCTACCTAACCAAAAATCATATTTTTAATACCGTCTATATAGTAAAGACTATATTTTTAATATTTTAAAAATATAAAAATCATATTTTTATTCCTTTTTAAAAATATAAAAATCATATTTTTATACGGTTCTTTTCAAAACAAAGATAAAAATCAAATCTTTTGAATATTAAAACTCAAATCCTTTTTCCTATCAAAAATCTTAGCTTTTCCTGAACTAAAATCTGCACCCTTATGAACTAAAAAAAAAAATTGAATCTTTTCCTATAAAATTCAGCTTTTAATAACGCTCAATATATATATAATAAAACACATTTTAAAACAAGCTTTTCATAAAAAAAATTCATTTTTATTTCAATGTTATATATAAAAAAAAAGAAAAGAAAGAAAATGCAATGCAATGTTCAATAAAACAAAACAGAAAATAAAATGTAAGGGTTTTCTTTTACCTTTTTTTTCTACAGGAGGCGGTTTTCGGTCGAGGCTGAGGAGGACGATGGGGGGGGTGTCGGCGCAAGGCAGAAGGGGGGGGGTTCGCCAGAGTCACGGACGGCGGTGGAATGGGGTGCGGCGGGAGGCTTGATGTGGCAGCGGGTGGGGCTCGTCGATCGAAAGGGGTGGCTGAGGGAGAAGAAGGAGGTGCGGGGGAGAAGAGGAGGAGACAGGCGCGAGGGGCGGCGCTGGGGGGGGGGAAGCTGCGTCGGGTGGCAATCGCCAGGGGGCGGCGGTTGCGCCCTAGGATTTCTCCTTTTTTTTATTTTTTTTTGAATGAACGGTAGAGATATTTAGGAAGGGGGGGTATATGCAAATATAATTATTTATATTTTATTTTATTTCCTCTTCTAAAAAGTAACTTTTTATTTCGAAGCCGAAATCAAACTCACTGCCTGTCGTCCATAGCGTTTTACCCCCATTCCGAACACAATGGGATATGTATCGCAAGCTGATTTGATCGTTTGAATCAGTTTCCGTTGAATTTACATTTAAATCGCTATATTTAATTTTAAACGTACATTTCAAATTACCGGGGTCACATACTAGCTCTAAAAATTCCAGAAAAATATTTCCTAGCTTCGTATTGACGATTCGGTCCTAACAAAACTAGTTTCGTCGAATTCTGAGACCGTTTGAAAAATGGCCAATTTCCAGTTGATTAAAATCAACTGAAACTGGTCAAACGTGTTTTCCTTTGCCACGCTCACATATTGATTCGAAAAATTATGAAATTTTGAATCTAGCAATAACTCGACATCACAGACCCAACAAAACTGGTTTCATCGAAATCCAAAGTCGTTTGCAAAATGTCCATTTTTAAGGGCCTGAATTCCATAGCGACTATTCAGAATTTTCAACTGGACATATCTTTTGATTCCCGCTATGAAATCTTGATTTGTCGGATTCGTTGGAAAGATATCATCAATTAGATCCTATGATTTTTGGTTTCACTAAAATCCGGATTGTTTTGCACCCGGTACATTCAATTGAAGTTTGAAATCGAATTATCGAACTACCGCGCCATTTTCAATTCTATTTATAATTATATATAATTATATATATTCTAACGACGGCGTATATAATATATACGTTCTATTTATATTCAAAAATAAATTTTCGTCGATATTATTTAAAATAATCTATTTTAAATATTCAAAATTCGCTAAAATTGCCAAAATAAAAATTTTAAACTGGCCCAGATTTTCCGGGTTATTACAATCTCCCCCACTTAAAACTTTTCGTCCCCGAAAAGGAACAAAGTCGAAAGTGGTTTGATTAATCAGCTCTACGCTCAATTTGGCTTCCATTCTCTAACTTTTTAGTTTCTGAGAATTTTCAAAATTTCAAAAATTTGGCTAACACCCTAAATTTTCGAAAAATTTCGCCATAACCTCCCCTGCACCGGGAGCATCGGGGAATTTCAAATAGCTTCCCCGGTCCTTCAGATCTCAAAAAGAAAAAGAAAAAGCCAAGCGGCTAGCCAATAGGCTCATAAAATCATCATCACCCAAACAAAACAGGAAATTATGTAGTAAACATGTACCTATTTGTCGGGCAAACAAATTTTATTCTCTGCTCTAGCCTCCTTGCTATGACCTGTTCAATGTAAGTATATGTATATGCAAGCAAATGCGACCAATTTTCAATATAATTCAATATTTGATGCTAATAGGCATAAATGGTTAAAAATTAGCAAACAAATAAACAAACAACACAATCATCAATCAATTAGTGGATTAGAGTTTCAAATTCATAAATTTTGATACATATACAAAAATCATGTTTTTGATGCCAATTCACAACAAAGTGTTCTAGCTATATAAGTTATGGTTCTCACACCAGTCTAATGGAAATATATAGATACCACACCTTCGTTACTCGAACATGAATACTAATGACGACTAGTCAATCATCAGAATCATCTTCGGGCCACTAGAGTATGATTCTATATCTATCCAGTATATTAAAACTTCGAATATACGTTCATGACGCGTATATACAAAACCTTTATATAGTGGATTGTCCATATTCAAAGTAAATAAGTATTCAAATACGTATAAAACGATTAAATTTTCAAAACAAAAATTGTTTTCATTTGAAAAATATACTCTTCACACTCGTTCTAGGATACTACTGATCCCATCTCTAACGAGTCATTCTAATTGGATATTACTAATCCAATATCTGATGAATTCTTTCGTATGGTTCTAATGTGTCTTGTTCTCGAGCTCTGTAAACCAAAGCTCTGATACCAAATGTGACGGCCTGGAATTTCGCTCAGTCCGAACCAGTCGTTAAACCGATCTAGACCGTTCGAAACCCCAGAACGTTGAGAACAGGACAAATCAGAACACAAACAGAAGAACATTTCATTGCTATTACAACAATTCCATCAGATACAAGAATATACAGAGTATAAAAGAATAAATTACATTCGATAAATATCAGAGATTACAGTAAATTACATAGCAGCGGAAAATAATACAAAGCACAACTGAAGGTGATATACGGATACAGAGCTTTCCGGATATCATTCCAGCTGTAAACCAGGATCCTGTGAATATAAATCTGCAAAACCAAAACTACTAGCTGCCCGTGCGGAAAATAGGGGCACCCAGAGTTTAGGTTAAAACAATAAACTCCAGGTCAGTCATGTGACTGGTGTGAGAACGAAAACGGTTATTTAAAGCTTTACTTTAAAAGAGAGTAATTCAAGGGACCACGCCGTATAACACGGAAGGGGTTTCCTCCCAAGAATACCAGTGCATAGAATAAACAACGCAATGCTTTTTCGAAAAATGAAGCTATTATAAGACCCAGGTCCCATCACACAATGCAACGCAAGCCGGAGGATAGGGTTTTCCCTTATAATAGCCAAACATGCTTGGTACGTTTAAAACAAATCATTTGATACTATAGTATGTGTATAGTGTCAAAACATTTCAATCATAAATATAAATCATAGACGGCATGAGTGCCCCATCCCACTATGTCGCCATACTAGGCTCTACAAATAAAGCCGAAATACACGTATTGGAAATTGGATTTCCGTCATGAGTCGAGGCAAGGGGCAAGCTCCTCTCCGCGTTCGAGACACTCTAGCAAATGCTCAGGACTACGCACACTGGGTAACCCTTGGATCGGTTGGGCCGGTCCTCACTTACGTTAGAGGATTATTTATGCCTGAACACACGTTTCCCGGTCCTTACAGACCTATAATCGAGGCGCCTCATTCCAACAACCACAAAGGTGAAAAGTATATATATGTCAGGGCTGGTAAGTCACTGACACCACCAAAGCTAGAAAGAAACGTCGTGTTCTCCCAACGGTCCGTATCCCGTTTTTAACTCATACCGAGGTGTGAGGCTCGCGAATTCACGCTAAACACAAAGCTACGCCACAAAGGCCATGCTTTGATCATCAACCACAAGACTTTGCTTTTCAACAGAAGCCTTGATCATTGCATCTTAGCGTGCCACACAGGCAATTCATGCCATGCGACATATGTCCATCGATATACAACCTTTGAGCTCGTACGTCTTAGAGAAGGGCGTTAAGCAAAAGAATAAATTCTCCGCCGCCAAACAGATGTATATTTAATAGAAATCAATCAACACAGAATAAAATCCAATGTCAGACACACAATCGATTTACAAGTCCGTTCTGGGTCTGAACGAAACCGGAGGCACTTTCCTCGCATATCCATCCATCTCCAAGTACGTCTGGACGACCACCAACTATTTCCATCCTCTTGGGTGTACAGCCCAATCAGGATCGTCAGTAATTATCCAAACGATGTGAAGACTTCCGGTCTTCGACCACCGTCTTCATCTTCGACATATCGTCGAATCGGTTATTCAGAATGGGTGTAAACCCGGACTTTCCGAACAACCCGCGTATATTAAAAACAAATGTTACGCAAACACAACATACGCCTCATTCCAATTCATTAGTCACTAACCGCAAATTAGCAAGAGAACAATTTCCCAAACATTAACCCCGAAGGCCGAAACCAACATCAGATCAATATCCAGGAAACCATTCTTCTTAGCCAACCTACAGCTAGTTTCTAAATTCCACATTCTTAGGGAAAGGTTCCCATTAATTTTATCCAAGATAAATTCTTTAAAATTTATCCTGTAATCTTCCTTTGGATGTCATTTAAAACCAAATTATGGTTTTTCCAACTAGTCGAGATTAGCGAACCGTAACGAAGTAGTTATTTATTTTATTTCCCAATCCCAACTTATTCATCCCATGAAGCAAAACTGGTGATACTCCATATCTAACACCGTGGTGTTATCGGTAAAACTAAATTCCATTTCACGTTCAAATCTAATTAAAGATTTAACTATCGCTTTGGAGCAAAACTGGCGATACTCCATTCTCGTTCATTTTCTAAATTTGGGAATTTAGATTACAAATTCACATTCCAATCTAATTTCAGATTCGTTAAAACTCCTTTTACTGGGTTAAAGAACTAGGTGTTATTTAAAACACAGTTCACGACAAACCCAAATCACATTCTATTTGTTATCGGGTTAAAGAACTAGTGTTGTTTAAAACACAGTTCGCGATAAACCCATTTCAAATATATTAGAAATTCCGATTATTTAAAACCCCTTTTTCAATCTAATTTATTTATTTAAAAAGAAATCGGGTTTTAAATTTAGTTCAATCTAGTTCATTTTGATAAAAATCTATTTTTATCTTTTCAAACATGGAGTTTTTCATCCCAAATTTTCCCAAATCATTTCTAATGATTTTACACAAATTATTACTATTTTTAATAATTTTATCAAGGCCCGTACAGTCGATTTCCAACAATGGCTATCGAACTGCACTTACAGCGACCTTTTTCAAATTTGATTTGGACGTAACTCCAAATCCAACCATTAGATTTCAAATTTCTAATATTCGTTAGAAAGCTCTATTCGATACGAACCCAACGGTTCCGGTTTTAGGAGAATCCGATGGTCGGATCTCCCGTAATGTCCGTTTGAAATAAATGGACGAAATTTACGAACTGCCGCGGCGTGGCGCGTTCTATTCAGGCCATTATATATATAATATATATATATTATATATACTTCGTCGATTTCTATTTAAAAACGAATTATATAAATAGTTTTAAAATTCGTTTCAAAAGCAATTTCAACTTCCATTTCAATTAAAATCAAAATTGAATTCTTCTTTATAAATTCGTTTTAAAATTCATCTCTATTCAATTCAAATTTCAATTCAATTTCAATTCAATTTGAATTCAATTCAATTCGTTTTCAATTCAATTTGAATTCGTTTTCAATTCAATTTGAATTCGTTTTCAATTCAATCTGATTTCAAAGTCGTTTTCTATTTGATTCAATTCAAATTGGTTTTCTATTCGATTCAAATCCATTTTCTATTCGATTCAAATTCATTTTCTATTCGATTCAAATTCATTTTCTATTCGATTCAAATTCATTTTTTATTCGATTCAAATTCATTTCATTTTCTAGTTGAATTCAATTCATTATATATTCAATTGAAATCAAATTGGTTTTCTATTTCATTCAATTCGAAATCGTTTTATATTCAATTCATTTCGAAATATTATATATTCAATTCATTTCGAAATATTATATATTCAATTCATTTCGAAATCGTTATATATTCAATTCATTTCGAAATATTTGATTTCGAAATCACTTTTCAATATTCATTTTAAAATGAATAAAATCGATATAAATATCGTTCACGTCAAAATGGCGCATCACTAATCAACACGGCTTTATATATTCTATTTCAAATATTTCTTTTTGTCAACACACGACTAATCTCAACGAATGAGTACCGTCCACGTGTGACTATTTTTGTAAAAATATTTCGTTCAACACATGGCTATTCTCAACGGACGAGTATAGTCAACACATGAACCTTTATTATATATTAATAAAGATATAAATTTTTATTATAAAAATATTTCGTTCAACACATGACTAATATCAACGGATGAATATAGTCAACACATGAACCTTTATTTTATATTGATAAAGATATAAATTTTTATTATAAAAATATTTCGTTCAACACATGACTAATATCAACGGATGAGTATAGTCAACACATGAACCTTTATTATATATTATTCTTTATTTTTCAAATTGGAATGAGGCCCAATCAATTACCATATAAAGTTAATTATATGGATTTTCATACAACACATGTATATAATAGCATTGAAAAATAATCAACCATCAACCAAAGTGCACTACACTGTATAAGCATCAAATATAGATATCTAACGCTTATAACAGCCTGTCAATCAATCGATCGACATATTTAATTAATCAGGATGAGTGGACTTCAAATTTCATCCCAACACCCGTGTGGGGTTTCAAACAATCAAACACAGATTTTATTTGTGCAGTTGGGCGATGTGTAAAATTTATCGACCCAATCAATGTCCTTCAAATATGTGTGCATAAACAAACCGTCCGATTTGTAAATGAATATTTTATTTATTCACTTTCACGTTAATACTATATTTTTAACGATAAAATATTTTATTTTAACATATGAATTTCTATTCAGTTCATTTATTCAATAAAATGATATTTTTATTTTCTAACTTATTTTAGAAAATTTCGGCGGCATAACGGCACGATACTAGAAACGGGACAAGGCCTAGCCTTATCCCCGGTCTAGTGAAGGCCCACGCCATTCACACATCAATCAAATCCATTTCAATTCACCAAACAATTCAATTCAATCAAATATTCTAACTAACTACTCAACCAAACAAACAAGTCCATGGTCTGTGGACGGGTGTCGGGTGCTACTAAGCACCGTCTGCATCCTAGTATATATATATATAACTAGCAAAAGAGAAATTTTGAGTGAGAAGTTCTCACCGAAAGCTATCCAATACCACGACTCTTCTTTTGATAGAAATCTTCATCTTCATCGCATCTTCGTCATCTTCGTTGCCCGTAGTCACTATATATATAAAAATCACATTTTTATATTTTCTATTATACAAAAATCATATTTTTATCGCTTACTTCATATTGTGAAAATAGAATTTTCATCGCTATTTCATATTTGTAAAAATAGAATTTTCACTTCGTTATACTTTATATAAAAATTGAATCTTTACTATGTTATTCAATATATAAAAATCGAATTTTTACTTCGCTATTCAATATATAAAAATCGAATTTTTACTTTGTTATTCAATATATAAACATCGAATTTTTACTTTGTTATTCAATATATAAACATCGAATTTTTACTTTGTTATTCGATATATAAACATCGAATTTTTACTTTGTTATTTAATATATAAACATCGAATTTTTACTTTGTTATTCAATATATAAACATCGAATTTTTACTTTGTTATTCAATATATAAACATCGAATTTTTTACTTTGTTATATAGATAAAAATTATATTTTTATCACGCTATTATTTATATAAAGATTTTTTCTTTTCTAAAATAAATGTTTCGCCTTTTCATTCTTAAAGATCTTGCCTTTTCATATTTAAAAATATCGCCTTTTCTTATTTAAAAATATCGCCTTTTCTAATTTAAAGATTTCACCTTTTCTTATTTAAAAATATCGCCTTTTCTTATTTAATAATATCGCCTTTTCTTATTTAAAAATATCGCCTTTTCTAATTTAAAGATTTCACCTTTATAAAAAATCTCATTATAAAAATCACATTTTTATTTTTCTACACATATAAAGATGCTATTTTTAATATTCTTAAAATGTAAAAATTATATTTTTAACTCTCTACCTAACCAAAAATCATATTTTTAATACCGTCTATATAGTAAAGACTATATTTTTAATATTTTAAAAATATAAAAATCATATTTTTATTCCTTTTTAAAAATATAAAAATCATATTTTTATACGGTTCTTTTCAAAACAAAGATAAAAATCAAATCTTTTGAATATTAAAACTCAAATCCTTTTTCCTATCAAAAATCTTAGCTTTTCCTGAACTAAAATCTGTACCCTTATGAACTAAAAAAAAAATTGAATATTTTCCTATAAAATTCAGCTTTTAATAACGCTCAATATATATATAATAAAACACATTTTAAAACAAGCTTTTCATAAAAAAAATTCATTTTTATTTCAATGTTATATATAAAAAAAAAGAAAAGAAAGAAAATGCAATGCAATGTTCAATAAAACAAAACAGAAAATAAAATGTAAGGGTTTTCTTTTACCTTTTTTTTTCTACAGGAGGCGGTTTTCGGTCGAGGCTGAGGAGGACGATGGGGGGGGGTCGGCGCAAGGCAGAAGGGGGGGGGGGTTCGCCAGAGTCACGGACGGCGGTGGAATGGGGTGCGGCGGGAGGCTTGATGTGGCAGCGGGTGGGGCTCGTAGATCGAAAGGGGTGGCTGAGGGAGAAGAAGGAGGTGCGGGGGAGAAGAGGAGGAGACAGGCGCGAGGGGCGGCGCTGGGGGGGGGAGGGGGAAGCTGCGTAGGGTGGCAATCGCCAGGGGGCGGCGGTTGCGCCCTAGGGTTTCTCCTTTTTTTTATTTTTTTTTGAATGAACGGTAGAGATATTTAGGAAGGGGGGGTATATGCAAATATAATTATTTATATTTTATTTTATTTCCTCTTCTAAAAAGTAACTTTTTATTTCGAAGCCGAAATCAAACCCACTGCCTGTCGTCCATAGCGTTTTACCCCCATTCCGAACACAATGGGATATGTATCGCAAGCTGATTTGATCGTTTGAATCAGTTTCCGTTGAATTTACATTTAAATCGCTATATTGAATTTTAAACGTACATTTCAAATTACCGGGGTCACATACTAGCTCTAAAAATTCCAGAAAAATATTTTCTAGCTTCGTATTGACGATACGGTCCTAACAAAACTAGTTTCGTCGAATTCTGAGACCGTTTGAAAAATGGCCAATTTCCAGTCGATTAAAATCAACTGAAACTGGTCAAACGTGTTTTCCTTTGCCACGCTCACATATTGATTCGAAAAATTATGAAATTTTGAATCTAGCAATAACTCGACATCACGGACCCAACAAAACTGGTTTCGTCGAAATCCGAAGTCGTTTGCAAAATGTCCATTTTTAAGGGCCTGAATTCCATAGCGACTATTCAGAATTTTCAACTGGACATATCTTTTGATTCCCGCTATGAAATCTTGATTTGTCGGATTCGTTGGAAAGATATCATCAATTAGATCCTATGATTTTTGGTTTCACTAAAATCCGGATTGTTTTGCACCCGGTACATTCAATTGAAGTTTGAAATCGAATTATCGAACTACCGCGCCATTTTCAATTCTATTTATAATTATATATAATTATATATATTCTAACGACGGCGTATATAATATATACGTTCTATTTATATTCAAAAATAAATTTTCGTCGATATTATTTAAAATAATCTATTTTAAATATTCAAAATTCGCTAAAATTGCCAAAATAAAAATTTTAAACTGGCCCAGATTTTCCGGGTTATTACATGTTGGATATGCCAGTTGGTCCTAGGTAGGCTTCTACTACAAGTTAGTTTAACCTCCTATCTAGTGTACTAATTTTAAGAATGGCCATGGCACCTAGACATCTCACAATAGCTGGGCCTACCCGTGGTCGCTGGATATGCCGGTCGGTTCTGGGCAGGCCTCTACCACAAATGGAAAATAACCTCGTGTCTACGTGTCATTTATTTATAAATATATTTAATCCATTCTACATATATGCACACACAAGCAAACAAATATATGTGTATATTTGTTAAGGGGACATTTCAAATTCAAACTCTAACCTAATCGCATTTATTGTGCTAATATAACATTATTTATGTTTAAATAAATAATATAATAATAATGTCTAATTAACGTAACATTCATATAAACGGGGAAAGATTCTAATCAGATGGCAAATGTCATTTATCCAGATTAAGGCATACAAGTTTTGGTCTTTCCATATTTTACCGCTATAACATAACATAATGGAATAATGAACATATAGCGAATAACATTAATGGAAAACATACACATACATAACAATTACAACTTATATCGAAGGCATGTAGAAAAGGTTTCAATATTAAACTAAAAGTAGAGTATTTCATGCATTCACACATATATGTTTACGATCTATATTTGTAATGCCCCGCAAATCCATACTATTTGAGCTGACCAATACAACCCACGTCCAACCCAAATAATACGGAAATAAGAGTCATTAGGGTAAAGAAATAGAACAGATAGAAAAAGAACAGAAATAACAATACAGAATCTCACAGCGGAACGAATAAAATATGTTATATAACATAACTTTGGAATACCAATCTGTATTGTATATACATACCATATCAGAGTACAACACAAAATTTGATACTGCAGAAATAACTGTAAATAACTAACAGTGAAGCCTCATGCTTCAAGCTCCTCCAAGTGTATCTGTAAAATCCTAAACACTTAACTGCCCGTACAAATTTAGGCACCCAAGAGTTTAGGAAAACACAAAAAAAAATAAACTCTGGGTCAGTCATGGGACTAGTGTGAGTAAACTCCAACCATATTGTTTAAATTTAAAAAAAAAATCTTTTGAAAGAATGGGTAACAGTAAGACCAGCCCACACATAAACATGGAATGGTTTTTACCTTACTATAACCAAACCATTTTGATATCAAAATCTAGTGATATTATAATAATGTCTAATCAAATAAATAACCAAATAGTAGAATGCTTGAATCTCACGCTCTACATATATAGTATAAAATCAAAAACCGCAAGGCGCTTATTGGAGATTGGATTCCGACTATGACAAGGTAAGGGACCACCTCCCGATCAGTGTACTCTAGAGGGGATACACAGGGGTTCAACAAGAACATCTTGCAACACGGCCCACACATGACCGAACACTCATTTAGCTTGAGCGTATCGAATATATTGTCACCCACGGTTGTCGGCTTTCCAACCATAATCCATAAGATACAGAATCGAAAGAAGAATAAATAATGAATTTTCTCTAGATTGGTGACAAATATACCCTGGTTGGGAATGACCCACCTAGCCATTGAAGTGACCCGAACTTCCTCGGTCTCCGAGGAGATGAGAAAGAATGAATTACTGTGAGGACAAGACAAATCAGAACGCAGACGGAAGAACATTTCATTGCTATTACAACAATTCAATCAGAATACAAGAATATACAGAGTATAAATGAATATTATACAACAAAAAAATATCAGTGATTACAATAAATTACATAGCAGCGGAAAATAATATAAAGCACAACTGAAGGTGATATATGGATACAGAGCTTTTCGGATATCATTCCAGCTGTAAACCAGGATCCTGTGAATATAAGTCTGCAAACCAAAACTACTAGCTGCCCGTGTGAAAAATAGGGGCACCCAGAGTTTAGGTTAAAACAATAAACTCCAGGTCAGTCATGTGACTGGTGTGAGAACTAAAACAGTTATTTAAAGCTTTACTTTAAAAGAGAGAAATTCAAGGGACCACGCCGTATAACACAGAATGGGTTTCCTCCCAAGAATACCAGTGCATAGAATAAACAACGCAATGCTTTTTCAAAAAATGGAGCTATTATAAGACCTAGGTCCCATCACACAATGTAACGCAAGCCGGAGGATAGGGTTTTCCCTTATAATAGCCAAACATGCTTGATACGTTTAAAACAAATCATTTGATACTACAATAAGTGTATAGTGTCAAAACAATTTCAATCATAAATATAAATCATAGACGACATAAGCGCCCCATCCCACTATGTCGCCATACTAGGCTCTACAAATAAAGCCAAAATACACGTATTGGAAATTGGATTTCCGTCATGAGTCGAGGCAAGGGGCAAGATCCTCTCCGCTTCGAGACACTCAAGCAAATGCTCAGGACTACACACTCTGGGCAGCCACTTGGATCGGTTGGGCCGGTCCTCTCTTACGTTTGAGGATTAGTTATTCCTGAATACACGTTTCCCTGTCCTAACAGACCTAAAATCGAGGCGCCTCATTCCAACAACCACATAGGTGAAAAGTATATAAATGTCAGGGCAGGTAAGTCACTAACACCACCAAAGCTAGAAAGAAACACCGTGTTCTCCCAACGGTCCATATCCCGTTTTTGACTCACACCGAGGTATGAGGCTCGCGAATCCACGCTATACACAAAGCTGCTACGTAGGCCGTGCTTTGATCATCAACCACAGGACTCTGCTTTTCAACAAAAGCCTTGATCATTGCATCTCAGCGTGCCACATAGGCAGTTCATGCCATGCGACTGATATCTATCGATATATAACCTCTGAGCTCGTACGTCTCAGAGAAGGGCGTTAAGCAAGAGAATAAATTCTCCACCGCCAAACAGATATATATTTAACAGAAATCAATCAACACAGAATAAAATCCAATGTCAGACACGCAATCCATTTACAAGTTCGTTCTGGGTCTGAACGAAACCGGAGGCACTTTCCTCGCATATCCATCGATCTCCAGGTACGTTTGGATGACCACCAACTGAATCCCTCATCTTGGGTGTACAGCCCAATCAAGATCATCAGTAATCACCCAAACGATGTGAAGACTTCCGGTCCTCAACCACCGTCTTCATCTTCGACATATCGTCGAATCGGTTATTCAGAATGGGTATAAACTCGGCCTTTCCGAACAACCCGCGTATATTAAAAACAAATGTTACACAAACACAACATACGCCTCATTCCAATTCATTAGTCACTAACCGTAAATAAATAAGAGAGCAATTCCCCAAATATTAACCCCGAAGGCCGAAACCAACATCAGATCAATACCCAGGAAACCATTCTTCTTAACTAACCTACAGCTAGTTTCTAAATTTCACATTCTTAAGGAAAGGTTCCCATTAATGTTATCCAAGATAAATTCTTTAAAATTTATTCTTTATTCTTCCATTGGATGTCGTATCAAACCAAATTATGGTTTTTCCAAACTAGTCGAGATTAGCGAACCACACCGAAGTAATTATTTATTTTATTTCCCAATCCCAACCTGTTCATCCCATGAAGCAAAACTGGTAATACTCCATATCTAACACCATAGTGTTGTCGGTAAAATTAATTACCATCCCACGTTCAAATCTAATCAAAGATTTAACTATCTCTTTGGAGAAAAACTGGTGATACTCCATTCTCGCTCATTTTCCAAATTTGATAGTTTAAATTATCAATTCACATTTCAATCTAATTTCAGATTCCTTAAAACTCCTTTTACTGGGTTAAAGAACTAATGTCATTTAAAACACAGTTCATGATAAACCCAAATCACATTCTATTTATTATCGGGTTAAAGAACTAGTGTTATTTAAAACACCGTTCCCGATAAACCCACAAATCAATTCTATTTAAAACCCATTTCAAATCCTATTTATTTATTTAAAATAAATGGGTTGTTACTTTAGTTCAAAACTAGTTCATTTCGATAAAAATCTATTTTTATCTTTTCAAATATGGAGTTTTTCATCCCAATTTTCCCCAAATCATTTCTTATGATTCTACACAATATATTGCTATTTTTAATAATTTTATCAAGGCCCGTACAGTCGATTTCCATCAATGGCCATCGAACTGCACTTACAGCGACCTTTTCCAAATTTGATTTGGACGTATCTCGAAATCCAACCGTTAGATTTCAAATTTCTAATATTCGTTAGAAAGCTCTTTTCAATACGAACCCAACGGTTCTGGTTTTTAGGAGAATCCAACGGTCGGATCTCCCGTAATGTCCGTTCGAAATCAATGGTCGAAATTCATGAACTGCCGCGGCGTGGCGCGTTCTATTTAGGCCATTATATTGTATATATAATATATATAATATATATTTCGTCGATTTCTATTTAAAACGAATTTTATAAATAGTTTTAAATTCGTTTCAAAAACATTTCAACTTCCATTTCCAATTCAATTCAAATCTCAATTCATTCCATATTCAATTCAATTCGAAATTGTTATATATTCAATTCAATTCGAAATTGCTTTTCTATTCAATTCAATTCTATAAAAACGAATATAATCGATACAAATATCGTTCGCGTCAAAATAGCGCATCTCTAATCAACACGGCTTTATATATTTCAATAATTCCGTTATTTTATTCAACAAATGAATATTTATTCTATTCAATACGTGAATCTATATTTTTGTCAACACATGACTAATCTCAACGAATGAGTACTGTCCACGTGTGACTATTTTTGTCATTCAATATATTTTATAAAAATTATGGTATCTATCGTTTGATTTAAATTAGACTCCAACCGTAAATTAGTAAGAGAACGATTCCCTAAATATTAACCCCGAAGGCCGAAACCAACATTAGATCAACATCCAGGAGACCACTCATCTCATCTATTTTCCAATTAGTTTCTAATTTTATACATGATAAAGATGTAAATTATATTGTTAAAATATTTCGTTCAACACATGACTAATCTCAACGGATGAGTACTGTCAACACATGAACCTTTATTTTATAATATAAAGATGTAAATTTTATTGTTAAAATATTTCGTTCAACACATGACTAATCTCAACGAATGAGTACTGTCAACACATGAACCTTTATTTTATAAATATTCTTTATTTTCCCAATTGGAATGAGGCCCAATCAATTACCATATAAAGTTAATTATATGGATTCCATACAACACATGTATATAATAGCAATGATAAATAATCAACCATCATCCAAAGTGCACTACACTGTATAAGCATCAAATATGGATATCTAACGCTTATAACAGCCTGTCGATCCATCGACTGACATAGAACTAATTATTGGGATTAGTGTATGCCGTATTTTATCCCAATACCCGTGTGGGGTTTCAAACAATCAAACACAGATTTTATTTGTGCAGTTGGGCGATGTGTAAAATTTATCGTCCCAATCAATGTCAGTCAAATCAGTGTACATAAACAAATCGTTCGATTTGTAAATGAATATTTATTTGTTCTCATTCACATTAAAAATTATATTTTTAACGATAAAACATTTTATTTCAACACCTGAATTTCTATTCAGTTCATTTATTAAATAAAATGATATCTTTATTTTTCTAACTTATTTTAGAAAATTTCGGCGGCATAACGGCACGATACTAGAAACGGGACAAGGCCTAGCCTTATCCCCGGTCGAGTGATGGCCCACGCCATACACATATCAATCAATTCGATTTCAATTCACCAAACAACCAAATTCAAATCAAATAATCTAACCAACTACACAACCAAACAAACAACTCCATGGTCTGTGGACGATGGTGTCGGGTGCTACTAAACACCGTCTGCATCCTAGTATATATTTATATAACTAGAAAAGAAAAATTAAATTGAGAAATTCTCACCGAAGCTATCCTAATCCCACGACACTTCAAATGTAGGGAATCATCGCTGTTCTCGCGTTTTGTCACTTTCACTGTCCGTAGCCACTACATATATAAAAATCACATTTTTATATTGTTGCTATGTATATAAAAATCACATTTTTATTATCACTCTATATGGATAAAATTCTATTTTTACACTGCTACTATATAGATAAAAATTCTATTTTTACATCGTTACTATATAAATAAAAATTCTATTTTTACATCGTTACTATATAGATAAAAATTCTATTTTTACATCGTTACTATATAGATAAAAATTCTAATTTTACATCGATGTTCATATAATAAAGATTATATTTTTACTTCTTCTACATAATAAAAATTATATTTTTATACCTCTTACATAATAAAGATTGTATTTTTATTATCTATATAATATAAAAATCCTATTTTTATTATCACCACTATATAAAAATCATATTTTTATCACGTTATTCTCTATATAAAGATTTCGCCTTTTCAAATATAAAGATCAAATCTTTTCATTTCATCATTATAAAAATCATTTCTTCCTTTCTTTCGATAAAAATCATAGCTTTATGCTACTAAAAATCCGATCTTTAACTTTAAAAAACAAATCTTTTATATTTTTTTAAAAATCGAAGCTTTCATATATTAAAAACCCCGTCTTTCCTTTGTTAAAGTTTTTTGCCTTTTCCTATATAAAATTCCTAGCTTTTTAAATATAAAATTCCTATCTATACGATTTAAAATCATAATTCTTTTTATAAAATAAAATAGCATAAATCCAGATAGGAAAAAGGGGCTTACATCGTTCGGAAACGGAGGGGGTTTGCTCACCATGGTGTGTGGCTCTTCGGATCTGACGGAGGGCGCCTGGCGTCGGTGGGGGAAAGCGGCGCAGGAGGCGGGGTCTGCGATCCAAGGGGGTGGCGCCGTCTGCTGTGCTTCGCGGTGGTTGTCAGGGCGTGGGGTTGAGGGCTGCATCGGGTTCAAATCGAGTTGGGGGGGCTCGAGTGGTTCGATCAGGAGAGGGGGACGATGCGAAGAAGGGGGAGAGGAGTGTCGGCCTCCGGCGATCGTGGCAAGTGGAGCGATGGGCTGGTGGTCCACCTGGAGCGCCATCGCGATTTTCTTTTTAGGGTTTTTTTTTATTTTGTATTGAAATGAACGGCAAAGAAGAAGGGGGCTAAGGAGATAAAAGGGTTTTTATATAATTAATTATTTTTAAATTTCAAAAAGGTAACTTTTATTTTCGAACTCGGATTCGAACCCACCGACTATCATCCCTAGCATCTTACCCCCATTTCGAACACAATGGGATATGTATCGCAGGCCAATTCGACCGTTACGATCAGTTTCCGTTGAATTTAAAATATAACTCTATATATTGAATTTGAACGCACATTTCAATTTACCGGGGTCACATACTAACTAGAAAAATTCCAGAAAAATATTTTCTAGCTTCGTATTGACGATACGGTCCTAACAAAACTAGTTTCGTCGAATTGCGAGACCGTTGGAAAAATGGCCATTTTCCAGTCGATTAAAATCAACTGAAACTGGTCAAACGCGTTTTCCATTGCCACGCTCACATATTGATTCGAAAAATTATGAAATTTGGAATCTAGCAATAATTTAACATCGCGGATCCAACAAAAGTGGTTTCGTTAAAATCCGAGGTCATTTGCAAAATTTCCATTTTTAAGGGCCTGAATTCCATAGCGACTATTCAGAATTTTCAACTGGACATATCTTTTGATCCCCGCTATGAAATTTTGTTTTTTCGGACTCGTTGGAAAGATATTCTCAATTAGATCCTATTATTTTTGGTTTCACTAAAATCCGGTTTAATTTGCACCCGGTACATTCAATTGAAATTTGAAATCGAATTATCGAACTACCGCGCCATTTTCAATTCCTTTTATAATTATATATAATTATTTATATTCTAACGACGGCGTATATAATATATACGTTCTAAATATATTCAAAATAAATTTCTCATCTATATTATTTAAAATAATCCATTTTAAATCTTCAAAATTCGTCGAAGTTGCCATGACAAAAAATTTAAACTGGCTCAGAATTTCCGGGTTATTACAGCCATGTTGCTTGCCCAATTTTTGTCATTTCCTGGTTGTGAGTCTTGAGGCTACGTTAATCTTTTTAGAACATTTGGTCACCATTTAATTTGATTGCCACATTTTCAAACCCATTAAATCACTAGTTGATATTCACAAAATATTACGGGTATAAAAAGCTAAGAGAAACGAATTCCTCCGCCACCAACGTAATACCCTGAAAAGATCGTCTTATGTGATTCATTAGGAATACTCTGTCAGACATTCGTCCATACAAGTTGACTTGGGTCTAGACAAACAAAACAACCCTTGCATTTTTTACTTCGCCTTCAATTTCTTCAGCATAATCTAACTCGTAACGCCTATGCCTATACGGAGTGATTTTCGGATATTAAATCCAACCTGTCTCTACGTATTAACAACGATGTTAAAAATCTTTGATAGCCGGTGATTTAACTATCAAAGAAAAATAAACATCCACTAAAAAATCAACAAACACTGGCACCATTTTATTAATACTCATTTATTAACTATATTTCCAATTTGCTTATCGAATTCTATATATTTCGATATATTGATTTTTATTTTCAAAATTTCTTTAGAATATTCTAACTCAAATTTCTGGAAAATTTCGCCAGCACCTCCCCTCTACCGGTCAATCGTTCAAACCCCAACTCGCCTCTCTAGACCCTTTCCATTCAAAAAAAAAAGCCAAGAGGCTTGCCAATTCGGCGCATAAAACATCATATGAAAATTTAAACATGTACCTTTTGTCGGGCACTTAATATATAGTCTTCACTCTCTTCATTCCATTCCTGTTTAACATACACACGCCCATTTCCAATTTATTTCAATCATTTCAATCATTTTTACTTTAATCTTTCACATTCGCTAATTAATTTTCCAATTTGCTTCTTTGCTTAATTTGGACATATCATGTTCAAATACGTTTGTACTCGCTTATACCCAATCCAAACTCAATCTCCCTGCTCACTTCCAATTTCTAATACAAGTTTTACATTCTAATTCCCAATCTCGATTAACGAATCCAATTCATTTAAACTAAGTTAAATTTGAATCAAACTTTATTAATTAATCCCTTTTGAAGTTAGTTATTCAATAAATAAAAACCTGATTTTTATTCCAAAAGTAACTTCTTCTATCCTAGTTGAGTTCATATTTAATTTATGACACAAATATGGATTTTACTATTGGAAATAAGGATTTTATCTACTCAAATCCCTTTTATTTTATTTTATAAAACATTATGGTTTAAAACGATTATGGCGCTGTTTTTCTGAAATTTTGATTTTGACATAACTCAAAATCTATAAAACGAAATCCAGTTTTCTCTCTTTCATTTGAAAACTATCATTGAATAGGTCCGGACTTTTCTTGTTTCATTGGATTCCGACTTATATTGAGCTTCGTATACTCAAATGAAGTTTGAAAATTCAAAGTGCGAACTACCACGCCGCGGCGAGTTTGTTTTAATTAAAATTAAATTATAAACATTAACTTTGTTTATAAAATAAATTTTAACTCCATTTTCAATATTTAAAATAACAGAAGCTCGTTATCCAAATTTAATCTTAATAATTCTACTTATCCAAACTCGTTGATTATTTCATTTCCCAGTCATAACTCCGTTATGAAGTTATTCAAAACTCGAATCTCTATATTATGTCTAATTCACACGGAATTAGATTACTTTTAAAAAAAATCAATATCATTGATTCTCATTTATAAATTACCTTGATGCAAATAATAAATAAATCCAACATCCCTTACCATTTACAAATTGATATCATCTCTTGATATTAGTGAAGTCGTTCAAGTTGGGTTATTTTATTTACCTCTCAGACCTTGATCGATAACGTTCTTACCTTGAGATGGATAAGAGTTTGTAATACAAAACCGCCATTACTTTTCAAAAAAATCTACCATTTTACCTCATTTTAAAATATGCTTTTTAAATGTCAGTTCTTATATTTGGAATAAATCTATTTCCAACCTACCCAAAGAAAAATTATAAACATAGTCTGTAAATCGCTTTCTTATTTTATATTTAACAAGCTTCCATTTAAAATTCCATTTAAAACTCGATTTCCTTATTCGAAATATGTTATTATTACAACTATATATATAAGCATAAAATCTATTTCCATATTAAAATTTTAAATTCAATTCAATACAGTTCCAATATCCTTTGGAAATAAATTTATTTCTATAAATTTGACATACTCGAATTCCAGCTATAAATCCAAATAGATTTATTTCAATTCGACTACATTCCGAAAATCGGAAATAAATTTCATTTTTTCTTTTCAAAACAATTCTATTTACTCTTTTAACTCACACTTGAATTTAAATTTATAAATTATCTAATGATAATTTTCACATACATTTCAAAATGTCGTTTATAAATCTCACTTCTTGGTTTAAATATTAGAACAAGTTTCTCTTTCAAATTCCATTTGAAAACCTACTTTGGAAAATGAATTCTCCTTTTTAAATTCATGCTTGAATCTACATTTCTAAATTACTCGACGATAATAATCTTTTTCTTTTATTCCCTTAAAAACATCGTTTATACATTCCACTTCTTGTTTTAAATTATTTAAACCAAGTTCTTATTTCAAATCTTATTTGAAATCTAATTCTCATTCTGGAAAATAAATTTTCCTTTTTAAATTCAAACATGTATTTAAATCTAATATTATCAAACGATAATTTTTTCTTCCATTTGTAAACATCGTTTACTTGTTTTTATTACTGGAACTAAGTTAATATGTCTACCTCCGACGAAATTCAATTTCTATCCCAAAAAATAAAATTTCCTTTTTAAAACATAAAAATCCCATTTTACGATATTTTTATATATCGATATCTAGGGCCATTGATATTCAAACATCCAAACACACAAAAATCAATTCAATTCAACACATCACACATATATGAATATGTATAAACAATAAATAAATTTGAGGAATCCAGTTGGATCCCTCCAATCTGTTACCCTGCATCCACAGATGTTAGTCAACATAAATAATAATACCAATCCTGCTTCAAGGCAGGATATCACGGTATGAAGGTCATCCACTATATATATTATGGGGCGCATAGGGAAATCGTCCGCTAATGATACTACGGGCATCCGCTAATGGTACTGCGGGAAATTTCCAATCACCAATACTATATATATTCAACCATCACCTAAATAACTAATATATATGCAACCAAAATAATTCAATAATTCATGCATGCATCCAAACAACCAACAATTTATTTTTAAAATAAAACTGTGACAGAGATTTACTCACCTTGATTTCATTTGTGTTGAATATTAAGATGAAGCCTATTATATAGATTTCGTGGTGATTCTTCCATACGCCTGTTTTTCAATGTAAAAAAATATTAATAAATTTCAGTTTTCAAATTTTACTAATTTAATTTAATAAACTACACTTGTGCAAACCTATCCGAAATAAACCTAAATTTCATACTCAACGGTTAGTGTAAAATTTATATTTCTATACTGACTAATTTTCCTTCATATAAACTAGTTTTATAAGCTAATTTACTTGCATTTAAGTTAAACTATTTCACCCTAATAAAAATATTTAAATTGATTACCTATCTTAAGATAAATTCACACCTCAATTATCTAACTAACTTTGCTCTTCTCTGTTCCACTATTCCGCTCAAAAAACATTAATGCATCATCTTCCTCCATGCAATAACCTAGCATCCTTGTTGTACTTCTAATAGCATGTCTGAAGCATTCCTCACCATCAAACACCTTGCTGCTCTGTACAAAAGTTCCACCACAGTCCACTTAGTTTCTCAGCAAATTCGAACACACATGGTGGACCTGGAAATGAAGCCAGCACCAGTGTCACCCTCTATTGAAATCACAATAGCGCAGTATCTTGTGTGAACTAAGAAAATACCCGAACCCCTTAAATAAATCGTGGCTTCCCTTAAGACTGTCGAACTCCACCGTATCCAATAACAAGGTCGTCACTCCATCACATCTATTTTCTCACTCGAACTCCTCAACATCACCAGACCTAATTTCATCAATCTGCAGCACTTCAGATAAGCATATCGAACGCCACATAAACCCTTCGAACCATTCAGACCTCGACTTCCTCAACTTCCCAAATCGTGAGCTTCATACAGACACACCCCCAAAATCAATCACTCCAACTTCCACAAAATCACATACTGTCGAACTACAATACATCCCGTTCACGCCTTTCTTTTCGGTCATGCTTGAGCATCAGCTACCCAAAATCAGACTGCACTCGCACCCCTCTAAATCTCACCCTAGTTTGGCCTCAACGCTCGACACAACTTCCAGTAGAAGAAAACTCGTCGCACCTTTAGTTCATCCCAGAAAGTCGCAATTCAGCCCAATCCCACTTCATACTCATTTAGCTGCTCCACTCACCTCGTTCATCAGTAAATCACAATAGCACCCATCTTGCCAAAATTGAAACTCCCAAGAACCCCAAACTCGTAGCCCTAACATCGATGGGTTTGAGTTCGAACCTCTCAGTGAGCATCGCACACGAGTTCATCCAAATACACGGATTCGAAATCAAATTTTAATTCCATTCCCTTTTTTTTGTTCGGAGACCAGAATCGATTCTTTTTTTGAACAGGGAAAACAGAAGTTCATAATCCGTTAAATGGACGAACGAAAATAAAATAGAGGAAGAGAAAGAAAATTAAAGGAAAGAAAGCGGGAATCGTGGTTTTATTTGATTTTAGAAACTTAGGATTGAATTGATTTTTAAAGAATGAAATGGGAAAATATAAAAGGTGATGTCGCGATGTATTTATACACGAACTAGAGGGAGAAGAAGTACAAAATCCATTAAATTGTTGTTTCATAGATATCAAAGATAGGAGGCATTTCTTACTGCTCGAGGAAGAACAGCTATGTGATTTTCAGATTTAGGTTGGCTGATCAGAACATGATCGGCAAGGAATAATTTTTATATTAATTTTATTAGATTTCGATTTTATTTTAATAATAAAATGTACCAAAATATCTTATGACCCCTAATTTGTAATCTTGAGCCACTATTCAACCGTAACGACCAATGTTCTCAAATTATACGTTATTATGACCACAGAACTGATTCTAAAATTTAATTGGACTGTATAGAAAAGGTAACAATTTAAATTAACGAATCAAACTAAATTCCGATTTAAATATATAAATCGTTTTCACACAATTAAATATATCGATAATAAATTATTATTATCATTCTAATTCAATACAGAATTTATATTGACTATTTAAATCATTTCGATTCACTTTCAAATTCAATTACTTATCATTTCCAAATTACGATAATTCGATATATTTGAAATTAAATCATATATGAATTATTTAATATAAAAATTCATTTGTAATTCCAATTAAGCATTTAAATATTCAAAGTAAACTGACAACAATCCGGGATGTTACCTTCCTTCCCCCTTAAAAGAATTTCGACCTCGAAATTACTAAGATAGAAGAAATTCTACAGACCCATTAACTTTTCAAATTCTCTCTTTGTTATAATGCAGTTTTTATATTCTATACATATGCACCCAAATTTATTCAAATTGATTCAACATCATTTATCTATTTTGTTTATGTCAACGAAAATTTTTCTATGTATATTAGATCTTATCGGGTTACTATAATAACCCTTTATATCTTCTGACTAATTTTAATTGATTTTAAATCACTTCTTCAGCTTCACTTTCACCAATTCAATTTATTCCGATCCATCTTGCTCAAGCTAAATTCAGATTCAAGAATTCAAATACCCGATATTTATTTCAAATTCGTTTATAATCACATAAATATAAAGAAATTATAAAATATATACATAGATATATTTATAATCACCACAAATTCAAAACAGTTTGCTTTTCTCAAATAATTTCCTTTGAAAATCTCACTATGGTAGCAATTCATCACTTAGAAACTCAAAAATGAACACTGATGATGTCGCGATCATCATAAGAATTATTTTCCAGTGTCCCAAGTGAATTCAGTGCTTTAAAATCCATTTAAACTGATTTTTATTCAAAAATCCTTTCAAAACAAAGCTATATTGTTTAATATACTTTAGAAAAATATTTTCTAATCTATCGGGATTTAAATTCCAATTCTGGCTTGAATCCAATTTAATTCATCTCATTTGTATATATTGTTCGTATACGAATTCTATTTGATTATATATAACCATTTTAATTATATAATCTCTACAAATTCATTCATATATAAATAATTCTAGAAAATTATTCACTTTTATATCAAAATAAAATTTTTGGGTAAATTATTTCATTTACCCACTTTAAATAATATTATCTTAATTCTTCTGTTCAAGTGTTTAGAAACTCCTATCAACGTCGTGGCGTCCCACGATTCGATTAGAATTAAAAAACTACTCAACAGACAAGCCAACACAATATGAAACAATTTTTATATCAACATACAAATACGCTCTCTCATATATACACTCACTCATTCTAGGGTACTACTAACCCTATCTCTAATGAGTAAACCCCCACCAAAGCATAGGTGTTCGCTCAACATAATCTTTGATACCAACTGTAATGTCCCGCAAATCCATACTATTTGAGCAAACTAATACAACCCATGTCCAACCCAAATAATACAGAAATATGAGTCTTTAGGGTAAAGAAATAGAACAGATAGAAGAAGAACAGAAATAACAATACAGAATCTTAAAGTGGAACGAATAAAATATATTATATAACATAACTTTGGAATACCAATTTGTATTGTATATACATACCATATCAGAGTACAACACAATATTTGATACAGTAGAAATAACTCTAAATAACTAACGGTGAAGCCTCCTGCTTCAGGCTCCTCTAAGTGTATCTGTAAAATCCTAAACACTTAATTGCCCGTACAAATT
This sequence comes from Allium sativum, assembly GCA_030737875.1. Taxonomy (NCBI): domain Eukaryota; kingdom Viridiplantae; phylum Streptophyta; class Magnoliopsida; order Asparagales; family Amaryllidaceae; genus Allium; species Allium sativum. The sequence continues at coordinate 43,144,647 of CM060916.1, forward strand.
TGGGCACCCAAGAGTTTAGGAAAACACAAACAAAATAAACTCTGGGTCAGTTATGGGACTGGTGTGAGTAAACTCCAACCATATTGTTTAACTTTAAAAGAAAATCTTTCGAAAGAAAGGGTAATAGTAAGACCAGCCCACACATAAACATGGAACGATTTTTACCTTACTATAACCAAACCATTTTGATATCAAAATCTTGTGATATTATAATAATTTCTAATCAAATAAATCACCAAATAGTAAAACGCTTGCATCTCACGCTCTACATATATAGTGTAAAATCAAAAACCGTAGGGTGCTTATTGGAGATTGGATTCCGAATATGACAAGGTATGCGACCACCTCTCGATCAGTGTACTCTAGAGCGGATACACTAGGTTTCAACAAGAACATCTTGCAACCCAGCCCACACATGACCAACCACTCATTTAGCTTGAGTGTATCGAATATATTGCCATCCACGGATGTTGGCCCTCCAACTGTAATCCGTAAGATACAGAATCGAAAGAAGAATAAATAATGAATTTTCTCTAGATTGGTGACAAATATACCCTGCTTGGGAATGACCCACCTAGCCATGTTGCTTGTCCGATTTTTGTCATTTCCTGGTTGTGAGGCTTGAGGCTACGTTAATCTTTTTAGAACATCTGGTCGCTATTTACTTTGAATGCCACATCTTCAAACCCGTCAAATCACTAGTTGATATTCACGAAATATTATGGGTATAAAAAGTTAAGAGAAACGAATTCCTCCGCCACCAACGTAATGCCCTGAAAAGATCATTTTATGTGATTCGTCAGGAATACTTTGTCAGACATTCGTCCATACAAGTTGTCCTGGGTCTGGACAAACAAAACAACCCTTGCATTTTTATTTCGTCTTCAATTTCTTCAGCATAATCTAATTCGCAATGCTTATGCCTATACCGAGTGATTTTCGGATATTAAATCCAACCTGTCCCTCTGTATTGACAATGATGTTAAAATCTTTGATAGCCGGTGATTTAACTATCAAAGAAAAATAAACAACCATTAAACAATCAACAATCACTGGCCCCTTTTAATTAGTACTCATTTATTAACTATATTTCCAATTTCCTTATCGAATTCTATATATTTCGATATATTGATTTTTATTTTCAAAATTTCTTCAAAATATTCTAACTCAAATTTCCGGAAAATTTCGCCAGCACCTCCCTTGTACCAGTCAATCGTTCAAACCCTAACTCGCCTCTCTAGGCCTTTCCATTCAAAAAGAAAATCAAAAAGGCAAGCGGCTTGCCGATTCGGCGCATAAAACCTCATATGAAAATTTAAACATGTACCTTTTGTCGGGCACTTAATATATAGTCTTCATTCTCTTTATTCCATTCCTGTTGAACATACACATGCCCGTTTCGAATTTATTTCAATCAATCCAATCTTTTTTACTTTAATCATTCCCATTCGCTAATTAATTTTCCAATTTGCTTCTTTGCTTAATTTGAACATATCACGTTGAAATACGTTTGTACTCGCTTATACCCAATCCAAACACAATCTCCTTGCTCAGTTCCAATTTCTAATCCAAGTTTTACATTCGAATTATCAATCTCGATTAACGAATCCAATTCATTTAAACTGAGTTAAATTCGAATCAAACTTTATTAACTAATTCCTTTTGAAGTTAGTTAGTCGATAAATAAAAATCTAATTTTTGTTCCAAAAGTCACTTCATCTATCCCAGTTGAGTACATATTTAATTTATGACTCAAATCTAGATTTTACTATTGGAAATACGGATTTTATCTACTCAAATCCCTTTAATTTATTTTATAAAACAATATGGTTTAAAACGATTATGGCGCTGTTTTTCTGAAATTTTTATTTTTACATAATTCAAAATCTGTAAAACGAAATCCAGTTTTTTCTCTTTCATTTGAAAACTATCATTAAATAGGTCCGAGCTTTCTTGTTTCATCGGATTCCGACTTATATTGAGCTTCTTATACTCAAATGAGGTTCAAAACGTCAAACTACGAACTACCATGCCGCGGCGAGTTTGTTTTAATTAAAATTAAATTATAAAAGTTAACTTTGTTTATAATATAAATTTTAACTCCATTTTCAATATTTAAAATAACACAAGCTCCTTATCCAAATTTAGTCTTAATAATTCAAGTTATCCAAACTCGTTGATTATTTCATTTCCCAGTCATAACTCCGCTATGAAGTTAATCAAAACTCAAATCTCTATATAAAGTCCAATTCACACGGAATTATATTATTTTCTAAAAAAAAAAATCAATATCGTCGAATTCTCATTTATAAATTAACTTGATGCAAATAATAAATAAATCCAACATCATTTACCATTTACAAACTGATATCATCTCTTAATAATAGTGAAGTCGTTCAAGTTGGGGTATTTTATTTACCTCTCAGACCTTGATCGACAACGTTCTTACCTTGAGATGGATAAGAGTTTGTAATACAAAACCGCTAATACTTTTCAACAAAATCTCCTATTTTATCTAATTTTAAAATATGCTTTTTAAATGTCAGTTCTTATATTTGGAATAAATCTATTTCCAATCTACCCAAAGAAAATTTATAAACAAAGTTTATAAATCGCTTTCTGTAACAACCCGGAAAATCTGGGCCAGTTTAAAATTTTTATTTTGGCAATTTTAGCGAATTTTGAATATTTAAAAATAGATTATTTTAAATAATATTATCGAGAAATTTACTTTGAATATAATTCGAACGTATATATTATACGCGTCGTCGTTAGAATATAAATATTTATATATAATTATAAATAGAATAGAATATGGCGCGGTAGTTCGATAATTCGATTTCAAACTTCAATTGAATGTACCGGGTGCAAAACAATCCGGATTTTAGTGAAACCAAAAACATTAGGATCTAATTGATAATATCTTTCCAACGAATCCGAAAAATCAAAATTTCGTAGCGGGAATCAAAAGATATGTCCAGTTGAAAATTCTGAATAGTCGCTATGGAATTCAGGCCCTTAAAAATGGAAATTTTGCAAACGACCTCGGATTTCGACGAAACCAGTTTTGTTGGGTCCGTGATGTCGAATTATTGCTAGGTTTCAAATTTCATAATTTTTCGAATCAATATGTGAGCGTGGTAAAGGAAAACGTGTTTTGACCATTTCAGTTGATTTTAATCGACTGGAAATTGGCCATTTTTCTAACGGTCTCAGAATTCGACGAAACTAGTTTTGTTAGGACCGTATCATCAATACGAAGCTAGAAAATATTTTTCGAGAATTTTTAGAGTTGGTATGCGATCCCGGTAATTTGAAATGTACGTTTAAAATTCAATATAGTAATTTAAATGTAAATTTAACGGAAACTGATTGTAACAGCCGAATCAGCTTGCGTGGTATATCCCATTGTGTTCGGAATGGGGGTAAAACGCTAGGGGTGACAGTCGGTGGGTTCGATTCTGAGTTCAAATGAAAAGTCAACAATTAGGGTTTGGAAAAATATAAAATAATAAAATAAATAATTAAATATAAAAGCCCCACTCCCTTTTCTCTCTCTCCCTCACTTCCTTCACCGTCGGCCTCTGGAAAAAGAAAAAAAACGCTGATCCTCAAATCGCCATAGCCAGTCCCCATCGCCCTACCCCCGTCCACCGCGAGCGCCACCCTTCCCCTCCTCCATCTCCCATCCCTTTTCCACTTTCGTTCGAAGGTCGAAGCACCCGCGCCCTAGCCTCGAATTAGCCCCTCCGACCACCGAATCGCCCACCAACGCCGATGGAGCTTCTTGCCACCACTTGCAAGATTGACGGCGCAACCCCCCCCCCCCCCAAAACCCCTTCGCCCTCTTCCAAGATATCGCGGCGGCGACGAAAACGAACCCTAGCTTGTGAGGGTTAATCGGCGGTTCCTGGTTTAAGTAAAAAGAAGACTGTGAGTTCTTTTTTTTCTCTCATATTTATTTTAGTTTAACTGATTTTAAATTTTAAATAACTTTATTTTTATTTTCAGTTTTAAAAAAATAAATAACAACGATTTTATTTTCAGTTTTTATAAGGTAAATAACATAGGTTAAGAATGTAATTTTTAATCAAATATCGATTTTAAAAAGAATATGATTTTTATATATTGAACTTCGAAAGAAAAATAGGATTTTTATATACTGAACTTCGATAGAAAAATAGGATTTTTATATATAGAACTTCGAAAGAAAAAATTCGATTTTTATATATTGAATAGCAAAGAAAAAATTCGATTTTTATATATTGAATAGCAAAGAAAAAATTCGATTTTTATATATTGAACTTTCAAGTAAAAATTCGATTTTTATATATTGAACTTTGAAGTAAAAATTCGATTTTTATATATTGAACTTTGAAGTAAAAATTCGATTTTTATATATTGAACTTTGAAGTAAAAATTCGATTTTTATATATTGAACTTTGAAGTAAAAATTCGATTTTTATATATTGAATAGCGAACTAAAAATTCGATTTTTATATATTGAATAGCGAACTAAAAATTCGATTTTTATATATTGAATAGCGAACTAAAAATTCGATTTTTATATATTGAATAGCGAACTAAAAATTCGATTTTTATATATTGAATAGCGAACTAAAAATTCGATTTTTATATATTGAATAGCGAACTAAAAATTAGTTTTTTTATATATTGAATAACGAAGTCAAAATTCGATTTTACATATGTAGAGGATCCGGGCAACGAAGGTGACAAAGATGCGATAGCGATGAAGATTTCTATCAATGAAGTGTCGTGGAGCTAGGATAGCTATCTGTGAGAATTTCTCACCTTTCAATTTATTTTCTAGTTATATATATATATACTAGGATGCAGACGGTGCTTAGTAGCACCCGACACAATCGTCCACAGACCATGGACTTGTTTGTTTGGTTGCATAGATTAGTTTGATGATTTGATTTGAAATTGGTTGTTTGGTGAATTTGATTGATGTGTGAATGGCGTGGGCCTTCACTAGACCGGGGATAAGGCTAGGCCTTGTCCCGTTTCTAGTATCGTGCCGTTATGCCGCCGAAATTTTCTAAAATAGGTTAGAAAAATAAAAATATCATTTTATTGAATAAATGAATTGAATAGAAATTCATAAGTTGGAATAAAATGTTTTATCGTTAAAAATATAATTTTTAACGTGAAGTGAATAAATAAATATTCATTTACAAACCAGACGGTTTGTTTATGTACACTTATTTGAAGGACATTGATTGGGTCGATAAACTTTACACATCGCCCAACTGCACAAATAAAATATGCGTTTGATTATTTGAAACCCCACACGGTTGTTGGGATGAAATTTGAAGTTCACTCATCCTGATTGATTAAATATGTCGATCGATTGATTGACAGGCTGTTATAAGCGTTGAATATCTATATTTGATGCTTATACAGTGTAGTGCACTTTGGTTGATGGTTGATTATTTTCAATGCTATTATATACATGTGTTGTATGAAAATCCATATAATTAACGTTATATGGTAATTGATTGGGCCTCATTCCAATTTGAAAATTAAAGGATATTATAAAATAAACGTTCATGTGTTGACAGTTTCATCCATTGAGATTGGTCATGTGTTGAACGAAATATTTTAGTAATAAAATTTACATCTTTGCCAATATAAAATAAACGTTCATGTGTTGACAGTTTCATCCATTGAGATTGGTCATGTGTTGAACGAAATATTTTAGTAATAAAATTTACATCTTTGCCAATATAAAATAAACGTTCATGTGTTGACAGTTTCATCCATTGAGATTGGTCATGTGTTGAACGAAATATTTTAATAATAAAATTTACATCTTTATCGATATAAAATAAAGTTCATGTGTTGACAGTACTCATTCATTGAGATTGGTCATGTGTTGAACGAAATATTTTGATAATAACAACTATTTTGAAAAAGAAATATTTGAAAATAGAAACTTATGAAGCCGTGTCGATTAGATTGACGCCATTTTTACGTGAACGATATTCATATCGATTCATTCATTTTGAAATGAATATTGAAAAGTGGAATCGAAATCGAATATTTTGAAATGAATTGAATTGAAAACGATTTCGAAATGAATTGAATTGAAATTTGAATTGAATAGAAATGAATTTTAAAACTAATTTATAAAGAAGAATTCAATTTTGCTTTGAATTGAAATGGAAGTTGAAATAGATTTTGAAACGAATTTTAAAACTATTTATATAATTCATTTTAAATATAAATCGACGAAATATATATTATATATATTATATATATAATATAATGGCCTGAATAGAACGCGCCGCGCCGCGGCAGTTCGTGAATTTCGACCATTTATTTCAAACGGACATTACGGGAGATCCGACCGTCGGATTCTCCTAAAACCGGAACCGTTGGGTTCGTATCGAAAAGAGCTTTCTAACGAATATTAGAAATTCAAAATCTAACGGTTGGATTTGGAGTTACGTCCAAATCAAATTTGAAAAAGGTCGCTGTAAGTGCAGTTCGATGACCGTTGATGGAAATCGACTGTACAGGCCTCGATAAAATTATTAAAAATAGTAATAATTTGTGTAAAATCATAAGAAATGATTTAGAAAGATTTGGGATGAAAAACTCCATATTTGAAAGGATAAAAATAGATTTTTATCGAAATGAACTAGTTTTGAACTAGAATTATAATTCTATTTATTTTTAAATAAATAAATTGAATATTGAAATGGTTTTGAAAATAACCAAAATGTCCAATGATTGCATTGGAGTGGATTTGAATCGAAATTGTCTTCGGAATATTTCGATGTTGGAATTCGTGATTATACAGATGTTGTTATGGAAATTTGAAAGATATATATTTATATCGTTATTTCCAGTACGACATTTGTTAATCGTAGAATTTGATATTGAATATAAGCCGGGATATTTTCTATTCAGAGTCTTGTATTTAATATCAAATGTGATTTGGGTTTGTCGTGAATGGTGTCTTCACTAACACTGTTCTTGAACCCAGTTGAGAAAAGATTAAATCTTTTTATTTAGATTTAATGAAGTGTACCAATTAAATAATATTTAATTGGAATTGAATCGATATTGATTTTTGGGTTTATCGTGGACAGTGTTTTAAATAACACTCGTTCTTTAACCCGATCATTGATGAAATGTGATTTTGGGTTGTCGTGAACGGTATCTTCAATAATACAGTTCTTAGACCTAAAGGAGTTAAGAAAATCAGAAACTAACTGGAGATTAGTTAAGTTGAATAGTTTCCGAGGTATTGATCTGATGTTGGTTTCGGCCTTCGGGATTCATACTTAGGGAATTGCTCACTTGCTAATTTACAATTAGGGACTGATTGAAATGTGATGTGATTTTGGGTTTACCGTGAACCGTGTTTTAAATGACACTGATTCTTTAACCCAGTCACAGATTAAAACTAAGTGGAGTTTTAATGAATCTTTAATTAGATTGAAATAATCGAAATGGAGTATCACCAGTTTTACTCCAGGCGATAGTTAAATCTTTAATTAGATTTGAACGTGAAATGGTAATTGAATTTACCGATAACACCGTGGTGTTAGATATGAAGTATTACCAGTTTTACTTCATGGGATGAATAGGTTGGGATTGGGAAATTAAAACAAATGATTACTTCGGTAAGGTTCGCTAATCCCGACTAGTTTGAATTGAGATTCAAAAATAGAATAAAGAATAAATTCAAGGAATTTATCTTTGATAAAATTTATGGGAACCTTTCCCTATGAACGTGAAATTTAGAAACTAACTGTCGGTTAGCCAAGCAGAATGGTTTTCTGGATATTGATCTGATGTTGGTTTCGGCCTTCGGGGTTAATGTTTGGGGAATTATTCTCTTGATTAATTTACGGTTAGTGACTAACGAATTGGAATGAGGCGTATGTTGTGTTTGTGTAACACTTATTTAAAATATACGCGAGTTATTCGGAAAGACCGGGTTTATCCCATTCTGAATAACTGATACGACGATAAGTTGAAGATGAAGACGATGGTCGAAGACCGGAGGTCTTCACGTCGTTTGGGTAATTACTGATGATCTTGATTGGGCTGTACACCCAAGAAGATGGAAACAGTTAGTGATCGTCCAGACGTACTTGGAGATCGATGGATATGCGGGGTACTAGGTGCCTCCGGTTTCGTTCAGACCCAGAACGGACTTGTAAATGGACTGTGTGTCTGACATCGGATTTCATTCTGTGTGACTGATATCGGTTGCATAGGATGGTTTGCCTGTGTGGCATGCTAAGATGCAAATGATCAAGGCTTCTGTTGAAAAGCAAAGTCTTGTAGTTGATGATCAAAGCACGGCCTTGGTGGCGTAGCTTTGTGTAGCGTTGATTCGCGAGCCTCGCACCCCGGTATGAACCAGAAACGGGAGAAAGGACCTCAGGGAGGGCCTACGTTTCCTCCTAGCTAAAAGTGGCGTCAGTGGTTTTACACGCCCTGACGAGTTTGACTTATGTGGTTGTTGCTGTTGCGAGGCGCCTCGGTTAGATCGGACGATCCGGGTCCGATGGAGTCATTCGTTGGCTCGCTTACGCCCCAAAGGGCGGCGAAACGTAGTGCTCAGGCATTTTTAATCCACTCCGTGTGGACCGGCCCTGACGATCCAAGGGTCGATGCGTTCTGATCCTGAGACTCGGGCTAGGCAGTCTCGAATCGGTTGAGGACTATCTTTTGCCTCGGTTCATAGATGGAAATCCAATTTCCAAATACGTGACATTTGCGGTTTTATTTGTAAACCTATATATGGCGACATGATATATGGTACCCATGCCGCCTATGATTAATACTTATGATTTGAAGTTGTTTTATACACTATGCACTTATAGTAGTATCAAATGATTTGTTTTAAAACGTATCAAGCATTCTTTGGCTGTTATAAGGGAAAACCCTATCCCCCGTCTTGCGTTGCATTGTGTGATAGGACCTGGGTCTTATAACGGCTTCATTTTTCTTTATTTAGCATTGCGTTGTTTGTTTTATGCACTGGTATTCTTGGGAGGAAACCCGTTCCGTGTTATACGGCGTGGTCCCTTGATTTACCTAATGATTCAAAATAAAGATTAATAACTGTTTTAGTTCTCACACCAGTCCCATGACTGACCTGGAGTTTATTGTTTTAACCTAAACTCTGGGTGCCCCTATTTCGACACGGGCAGCTAGTAGTTTTGGTTTTGCAGATTTATATTCACAGGATCCTGGTTTACAGCTGGAACGATATCCGGAAGGCTTTGTATCCGTATATCTCATTCTAGTTGTGTATTGTATTATTTTCCGCTGCTATGTATTTAAATGTAATTTAAATCTCTGATATTTCTGTGTAATATTCATCTATACTCTGTATATTCTTGTAATCTGATGCATTGTTGTAATAACAATGAAATGTTCTTCTGTATGTGTTCTGCTGTGGTTTGTTCTCGAACTATCCGACGCTTTCCTTTACGGGGAAGTTACGGGTTTTTACAGTTGGTATCAGAGCTTTGGTTTACAAAGCTAGAGAACAAGACACATTAGAACCATACAAAAGGATTCATCATATATTGGATTAGTAATATCCAATTAAAATGACTCGTTAGAGATGGGATCAGTAGTATCCTAGAACGAGTGTGAAGGGTATATCTTTCAAATGAAAACATTTTTGTTTTGAAATTTAAACCATTTTAAAACGTATTTGATTATTTATTTTGAATATGGACAATCCAATATATAAAGGTTTTGTATATACGCGTCATGAACGTATATTCGAAGTTTTAATATACTGGATAGATATAGGATTACACTCTAGTCGCCCGGAGATGATATTGATGATAGCGATCGCATCATCAACATTTATGTTCGAGTTTCGAAGGTGAGATTCCTATATATTTCCATTAGACTGGTGTGAGAACCAAAATTAGATAGGGCTTATTGTTGTGATTTGGCATCAAAAATCTGATTTTTGACTATGTATCAAAGTTATGAATTTGAAAAGCCAATCAACTAATTGATTGATGGTTGTGTTGATTGATTATAGTTTGTTAGTTGAAATTTTAACCACATAGCCTATTTAATCAAATATTGAATTATATTGAAAATTGGTCGCATTTGCTTGCATATACATATACTTATATTGAACAGGTCATAGCAAGGAGGCTAGAGCAGAGAATAAAATTTGTTTGCCCGACAAATAGGTACATGTTTACTATATAATTTACTGTTTTGTTTGGGTGATGATGATTTTATGAGCCTATTGGCTAGCCGCTTGGCTTTTTCTTTTTCTTTTTGAGATCTGAAGGACCGGGGAAGCTATTTGAAATTCCCTGATGCTCCCGGTGCAGGGGAGGTTATGGCGAAATTTTTCAAAAATTTAGGGTGTTAGCCAAATTTTTGAAATTTTGAAAATTCTCAGAAACTAAAGAGTTGGAGAATAGAAGCCTGATCGATCGTAGAGCTAATCAAACCACTTTCGACTTTGTTCCTTTTCGGGGACGAAAAGTTTTAAGTGGGGGAGATTGTAACAACCCGGAAAATCTGGGCCAGTTTAAAATTTTTATTTTGGCAATTTTAGCGAATTTTGAATATTTAAAAATAGATTATTTTAAATAATATTATCGAGAAATTTACTTTGAATATAATTCGAACGTATATATTATACGCGTCGTCGTTAGAATATAAATATTTATATATAATTATAGATAGAATAGAATATGGCGCGGTAGCTCGATAATTCGATTTCAAACTTCAATTGAATGTACCGGGTGCAAAACAATCCGGATTTTAGTGAAACCAAAAACATTAGGATCTAATTGATAATATCTTTCCAACGAATCCGAAAAATCAAAATTTCATAGCGGGAATCAAAAGATATGTCCAGTTGAAAATTCTGAATAGTCGCTATGGAATTCAGGCCCTTAAAAATGGACATTTTGCAAACGACCTCGGATTTCGACGAAACCAGTTTTGTTGGGTCCGTGATGTCGAATTATTGCTAGGTTTCAAATTTCATAATTTTTCGAATCAATATGTGAGCGTGGTAAAGGAAAACGTGTTTTGACCATTTCAGTTGATTTTAATCGACTGGAAATTGGCCATTTTTCTAACGGTCTCAGAATTCGACGAAACTAGTTTTGTTAGGACCGTATCGTCAATACGAAGCTAGAAAATATTTTTCGAGAATTTTTAGAGTTGGTATGCGATCCCGGTAATTTGAAATGTACGTTTAAAATTCAATATAGTAATTTAAATGTAAATTTAACGGAAACTGATTGTAACAGCCGAATCAGCTTGCGTGGTATATCCCATTGTGTTCGGAATGGGGGTAAAACGCTAGGGGTGACAGTCGGTGGGTTCGATTCTGAGTTCAAATGAAAAGTCAACAATTAGGGTTTGGAAAAATATAAAATAATAAAATAAATAATTAAATATAAAAGCCCCACTCCCTTTTCTCTCTCTCCCTCACTTCCTTCACCGTCGGCCTCTGGAAAAAGAAAAAAAAACGCTGCTCCTCAAATCGCCACAGCCAGTCCCCATCGCCCTACCCCCGTCCACCGCGAGCGCCACCCTTCCCCTCCTCCATCTCCCATCCCTTTTCCACTTTCGTTCGAAGGTCGAAGCACCCGCGCCCTAGCCTCGAATTAGCCCCTCCGACCACCGAATCGCCCACCAACGCCGATGGAGCTTCTTGCCACCACTTGCAAGATTGACGGCGCAACCCCCCCCCCCCCCCCCGAAACCCCTTCGCCCTCTTCTAGGATATCGCGGCGGCGACAAAAACGAACCCTAGCTCGTGAGGGTTAATCGGCGGTTCCTGGTTTAAGTAAAAAGGAGACTGTGAGTTCTTTTTTTTCTCTCATATTTATTTTAGTTTAACTGATTTTAAATTTTAAATAACTTTATTTTTATTTTCAGTTTTAAAAAAATAAATAACAACGATTTTATTTTCAGTTTTTATAAGGTAAATAACATAGGTTAAGAATGTAATTTTTAATCAAATATCGATTTTAAAAAGAATATGATTTTTATATATTGAACTTCGAAAGAAAAATAGGATTTTTATATATTGAACTTCGATAGAAAAATAGGATTTTTATATATAGAACTTCGAAAGAAAAAATTCGATTTTTATATATTGAATAGCAAAGAAAAAATTTGATTTTTATATATTGAATAGCAAAGAAAAAATTCGATTTTTATATATTGAACTTTGAAGTAAAAATTCGATTTTTATATATTGAACTTTGAAGTAAAAATTCGATTTTTATATATTGAACTTTGAAGTAAAAATTCGATTTTTATATATTGAACTTTGAAGTAAAAATTCGATTTTTATATATTGAACTTTGAAGTAAAAATTCGATTTTTATATATTGAATAGCGAACTAAAAATTCGATTTTTATATATTGAATAGCGAACTAAAAATTCGATTTTTATATATTGAATAGCGAACTAAAAATTCGATTTTTATATATTGAATAGCGAACTAAAAATTCGATTTTTATATATTGAATAGCGAACTAAAAATTCGATTTTTATATATTGAATAGCGAACTAAAAATTAGTTTTTTTATATATTGAATAACGAAGTCAAAATTCGATTTTTACATATGTAGAGGATCCGGGCAACGAAGGTGACAAAGATGCGATAGCGATGAAGATTTCTATCAATGAAGTGCCGTGGAGCTAGGATAGCTATCTGTGAGAATTTCTCACCTTTCAATTTATTTTCTAGTTATATATATATATATATATATACTAGGATGCAGACGGTGCTTAGTAGCACCCGACACAATCGTCCACAGACCATGGACTTGTTTGTTTGGTTGCATAGATTAGTTTGATGATTTGATTTGAAATTGGTTGTTTGGTGAATTTGATTGATGTGTGAATGGCGTGGGCCTTCACTAGACCGGGGATAAGGCTAGGCCTTGTCCCGTTTCTAGTATCGTGCCGTTATGCCGTCGAAATTTTCTAAAATAGGTTAGAAAAATAAAAATATCATTTTATTGAATAAATGAATTGAATAGAAATTCATAAGTTGGAATAAAATGTTTTATCGTTAAAAATATAATTTTTAATGTGAAGTGAATAAATAAATATTCATTTACAAACCAGACGGTTTGTTTATGTACACTTATTTGAAGGACATTGATTGGGTCGATAAACTTTACACATCGCCCAACTGCACAAATAAAATATGCGTTTGATTGTTTGAAACCCCACACGGGTGTTGGGATGAAATTTGAAGTTCACTCATCCTGATTGATTAAATATGTCGATCGATTGATTGACAGGCTGTTATAAGCGTTGAATATCTATATTTGATGCTTATACAGTGTAGTGCACTTTGGTTGATGGTTGATTATTTTCAATGCTATTATATACATGTGTTGTATGAAAATCCATATAATTAACGTTATATGGTAATTGATTGGGCCTCATTCCAATTTGAAAATTAAAGGATATTATAAAATAAACGTTCATGTGTTGACAGTTTCATCCATTGAGATTGGTCATGTGTTGAACGAAATATTTTAGTAATAAAATTTACATCTTTGCCAATATAAAATAAACGTTCATGTGTTGACAGTTTCATCCATTGAGATTGGTCATGTGTTGAACGAAATATTTTAGTAATAAAATTTACATCTTTGCCAATATAAAATAAACGTTCATGTGTTGACAGTTTCATCCATTGAGATTGGTCATGTGTTGAACGAAATATTTTAATAATAAAATTTACATCTTTATCGATATAAAATAAAGTTCATGTGTTGACAGTACTCATTCATTGAGATTGGTCATGTGTTGAACGAAATATTTTGATAATAACAACTATTTTGAAAAAGAAATATTTGAAAATAGAAACTTATGAAGCCGTGTCGATTAGATTGACGCCATTTTTACGTGAACGATATTCATATCGATTCATTCATTTTGAAATGAATATTGAAAAGTGGAATCGAAATCGAATATTTTGAAATGAATTGAATTGAAAACGATTTCGAAATGAATTGAATTGAAATTTGAATTGAATAGAAATGAACTTTAAAACGAATTTATAAAGAAGAATTCAATTTTGCTTTGAATTGAAATGGAAGTTGAAATAGATTTTGAAACGAATTTTAAAACTATTTATATAATTCGTTTTAAATATAAATCGACGAAATATATATTATATATATTATATATATAATATAATGGCCTGAATAGAACGCGCCGCGCCGCGGTAGTTCGTGAATTTCGACCATTTATTTCAAACGGACATTACGGGAGATCCGACCGTCGGATTCTCCTAAAACCGGAACCGTTGGGTTCGTATCGAAAAGAGCTTTCTAACGAATATTAGAAATTCAAAATCTAACGGTTGGATTTGGAGTTACGTCCAAATCAAATTTGAAAAAGGTCGCTGTAAGTGCAGTTCGATGACCGTTGATGGAAATCGACTGTACAGGCCTCGATAAAATTATTAAAAATAGTAATAATTTGTGTAAAATAATAAGAAATGATTTAGAAAGATTTGGGATGAAAAACTCCATATTTGAAAGGATAAAAATAGATTTTTATCGAAATGAACTAGTTTTGAACTAGAATTATAATTCTATTTATTTTTAAATAAATAAATTGAATATTGAAATGGTTTTGAAAATAACCAAAATGTCCAATGATTGCATTGGAGTGGATTTGAATCGAAATTGTCTTCGGAATATTTCGATGTTGGAATTCGTGATTATACAGATGTTGTTATGGAAATTTGAAAGATATATATTTATATCGTTATTTCCAATACGACATTTGTTAATCGTAGAATTTGATATTGAATATAAGTCGGGATATTTTCTATTCAGAGTCTTGTATTTAATATCAAATGTGATTTGGGTTTGTCGTGAATGGTGTCTTCACTAACACTGTTCTTGAACCCAGTTGAGAAAAGATTAAATCTTTTTATTTAGATTTAATGAAGTGTACCAATTAAATAATATTTAATTGGAATTGAATCGATATTGATTTTTGGGTTTATCGTGGACAGTGTTTTAAATAACACTCGTTCTTTAACCCGATCATTGATGAAATGTGATTTTGGGTTGTCGTGAACGGTATCTTCAATAATACAGTTCTTAGACCTAAAGGAGTTAAGAAAATCAGAAACTAACTGGAGATTAGTTAAGTTGAATAGTTTCCGAGGTATTGATCTGATGTTGGTTTCGGCCTTCGGGATTCATACTTAGGGAATTGCTCACTTGCTAATTTACAATTAGGGACTGATTGAAATGTGATGTGATTTTGGGTTTACCGTTAACCGTGTTTTAAATGACACTGATTCTTTAACCCAGTCACAGATTAAAACTAAGTGGAGTTTTAATGAATCTTTAATTAGATTGAAATAATCGAAATGGAGTATCACCAGTTTTACTCCAGGCGATAGTTAAATCTTTAATTAGATTTGAACGTGAAATGGTAATTGAATTTACCGATAACACCGTGGTGTTAGATATGAAGTATTACCAGTTTTACTTCATGGGACGAATAGGTTGGGATTGGGAAATTAAAACAAATGATTACTTCGGTAAGGTTCGCTAATCCCGACTAGTTTGAATTGAGATTCAAAAATAGAATAAAGAATAAATTCAAGGAATTTATCTTTGATAAAATTTATGGGAACCTTTCCCTATGAACGTGAAATTTAGAAACTAACTGTCGTTTAGCCAAGCAGAATGGTTTTCTGGATATTGATCTGATGTTGGTTTCGGCCTTCGGGGTTAATGTTTGGGGAATTATTCTCTTGATTAATTTACGGTTAGTGACTAACGAATTGGAATGAGGCGTATGTTGTGTTTGTGTAACACTTATTTAAAATATACGCGAGTTATTCGGAAAGACCGGGTTTATCCCATTCTGAATAACTGATAAGACGATAAGTCGAAGATGAAGACGATGGTCGAAGACCGGAGGTCTTCACGTCGTTTGGGTAATTACTGATGATCTTGATTGGGCTGTACACCCAAGAAGATGGAAACAGTTAGTGATCGTCCAGACGTACTTGGAGATCAATGGATATGCGGGGTACTAGGTGCCTCCGGTTTCGTTCAGACCCAGAACGGACATGTAAATGGACTGTGTGTCTGACATCGGATTTCATTCTGTGTGACTGATATCGGTTGCATAGGATGGTTTGCCTGTGTGGCTTGCTAAGATGCAAATGATCAAGGCTTCTGTTGAAAAGCAAAGTCTTGTAGTTGATGATCAAAGCACGGCCTTGGTGGCGTAGCTTTGTGTAGCGTTGATTCGCGAGCCTCGCACCCCGGTATGAACCAGAAACGGGAGAAAGGACCTCAGGGAGGGCCTACGTTTCCTCCTAGCTAAAAGTGGCGTCAGTGGTTTTACACGCCCTGACGAGTTTGACTTATGTGGTTGTTGCTGTTGCGAGGCGCCTCGGTTAGATCGGACGATCCGGGTCCGATGGAGTCATTCGTTGGCTCGCTTACGCCCCAAAGGGCGGCGAAACGTAGTGCTCAGGCATTTTTAATCCACTCCGTGTGGACCGGCCCTGACGATCCAAGGGTCGATGCGTTCTGATCGTGAGACTCGGGCTAGGCAGTCTCGAATCGGTTGAGGACTATCTTTTGCCTCGGTTCATAGATGGAAATCCAATTTCCAAATACGTGACATTTGCGGTTTTATTTGTAAACCTATATATGGCGACATGATATATGGTACCCACGCCGCCTATGATTGATACTTATGATTTGAAGTTGTTTTATACACTATGCACTTATAGTAGTATCAAATGATTTGTTTTAAAACGTATCAAGCATTCTTTGGCTGTTATAAGGGAAAACCCTATCCCCCGGCTTGCGTTGCATTGTGTGATAGGACCTGGGTCTTATAACGGCTTCATTTTTCTTTATTTAGCATTGCATTGTTTGTTTTATGCACTGGTATTCTTGGGAGGAAACCCGTTCCGTGTTATACGGCGTGGTCCCTTGATTTACCTAATGATTCTAAATAAAGATTAATAACTGTTTTAGTTCTCACACCAGTCCCATGACTGACCTGGAGTTTATTGTTTTAACCTAAACTCTGGGTGCCCCTATTTCGACACGGGCAGCTAGTAGTTTTGGTTTTGCAGATTTATATTCACAGGATCCTGGTTTACAGCTGGAACGATATCCGGAAAGCTTTGTATCCGTATATCTCATTCTAGTTGTGTATTGTATTATTTTCCGCTGCTATGTATTTAAATGTAATTTAAATCTCTGATATTTCTGTGTAATATTCATCTATACTCTGTATATTCTTGTAATCTGATGCATTGTTGTAATAACAATGAAATGTTCTTCTGTATGTGTTCTGCTGTGGTTTGTTCTCGAACTATCCGACGCTTTCCTTTACGGGGAAGTTACGGGTTTTTACACTTTCTTATTTTATATTTAACAAGCTTCTATTTAAAATTCCATTTAAAACTCGATTTCCTTGTTTGAAATATGTTATTATTATAACTATATATATAAGCATAAAATATGTTTCCATATTAAAATTCTAAATTTCAATTCAATACAGTTCCACTATCCATTGGAAATAAATTTATTTCCATAAATTTGACATACTCGAATTCCAGCTATAAATCCAAATAGATTTATTTCAATTCGATTACATTCCGAACATCGGAAATAAATTTTAATTATTTCTTTTCAAACAATTCTATTTACTCTTTTAACTCACACTTGAATTTAAATTTATAAATTATCTAATGATAATTTTCACATTCATTTTAAAACGTGATTTATAAATCTCACTTCTTGGTTTAAATATTAGAACAAGTTTCTCTTTCAAATTCCATTTGAAAACCTACTTTCGAAAATGAATTCTCCTTTTTAAATTCATGCTTGAATCTACATTTCTAAATTACTCGATGATAATAATCTTTTTCTTTTATTTGCTGATAAACATCGTTTATACATTCCACTTCTTGTTTGAAATTATTTAAAACAAGTTCTTATTTAAAATCTTATTTGAAATCTAATTCTCAATCTGTGGAATAAATTTTCCTTTTTAAATTCAAACATGTATTTAAATCTAATATTATCAAACGATAATTTTTTCTTCCATTTGTAAACATCGTTTACTTGATTTTATTACTTGAACTATGTTAATATGTCTACCTCCTTCGAAATTCAATTTCTATTCCAAAAAAAAATTCCTTTTTAAAACATAAAAATACCTTTTTACGATATTTTTATATATCGATATCTAGGGCCTGTGATATTCAAACATCCAAACACACAAACATCAATTCAATTCAATACATCACACATATATTAATATGTATAAAATAATAAATGAATTTGAGAAATCCAGTTGGATCCCTCCAACCTGTTACCCTGCATCCACAGATGTTTGTCAACAACAATAATAATACCTGTAACACCCCACGTCTGTTAATGTCACTCACAAAGGGAATGCATTAAGTTTCATAGAGCATTATAAGTAAACAGAACAGAATATTTCAAGATAGAAAAAAGAAGTACTTGAAAATTTTGTAATTTTATTGCAGCGGAAATAGAGATAAGTTTGATTACATTTCCGAATACCAAAATCAAGTATATAATATTAGTCTTATGCAAAACCTTTAGAGTGCACAATTTTAAAGCCATAGTCCCCAACAGAAAAATGCCCTATGCAGAATCAAAGCCAAGCAATACACCTTTCAACTTCAAGCTAGAAGAAAGAGAAATCTGAACTAAGCTTGAGTATTTCCTCCCTAAGAACCTGGGGAGGAAATGGAAGAAAAGAGGCAAAACAAACTAGGTCATACATAAGTCTGGTGAGTCCAGTGACTTTAACAATATAATCATTAAAGTAACAGGATAAGAACATAAACTGGAAAGCAAGAAATGATTGTAGAATAAACAGGCATACAAAGCCGGCAAGATGAACAAGATATAACGTTAATTGCGCTTCTAATCACTACAGGATAATTACTACACTGCACCAATGCTAGTAACACCGTATCATTACTATTTACACCGCTCCCTTACTTGTCCCATACTAAAAGTTGACCCCTCTTACTAATTATGATAATGGTAGTTTCGTGTACTCCTAGCTGCTATCGTAGGTGCCCCTTTTTTCTCCTACCCCCACGCGTTGTACCCACTACCTTCCTCGTTCGATCAGCTCCCTAACTCGCATGTATTTATTACTTGTGTCATTCGACCTCGCTTGTATGTATTCATTACTTGTGTCATTCGACCTCGCTTGTTTGTATTCATTACTTGTGTCATTCAGCCCCGCTTGTATGTAGATACCAATACTGGCCCCATCATGGGGTGTATCAATTCCCATGATGGCAACCCGACACGATTCAAGATGTATAGTGTATACTACTGATGACCAGTGCCTTCTTTTTCCACTCCGGAGCACGTGCACGCCCATACTCCGTCGGAACCTACACCGCTGCACCACCCGCCGCTATTTTGACTGCTTATAATCAGCCCAGTAATCGTGCCCCACCCTGCCTAGCTCAGGGTACCATGATACATCTATGTGGGTTACTACTGAAATGGGTCCCCATTACTAGGGTTTCCTATTCAATATGTTATAATGGTTAAGTGTCCTACATTTAACTTAACCCCACCATTTGCTTAATTAACATGTTGTACTGGTTAAGTGTTGCCTATTCATATGTTATTTAACCTTATGACTAATTCACGCATGTTTATTTAACGGTTAAGTTTGTGGGCCTATATATACTTATATTACCCACTTACCCAAGATTTACTTAACCCTTCCCCTTATCAAGTCCATATGTATCATTGGTTAAGCTTGCCTTAACCCTATCCACTTTGTTCATGTAATACTGGTTAAGTTGTCTTCTTGTCCATGTTAACTTAACCCACCCACCTAACATGTTGTATTGGTTAAGTGTCGCCTGTTCATATGTTACTTAACCTTTCCATTCTTAGCATGTCTGTTCCTTAGCTTTAATTTATTCATTAAAGCACCAGCCTCTCACATTAGAACTGTTGTTTGTGGTTTCTGGATGTGCCCCGGGCGTTTCCGGGCAGACTTCTACCGCAAACTCATTTTAACCTTGGATTTTGGGCTTAATGCGCTAACCTCTCACATTAGATCTATGTTGTTGCGGTCGTTGGATGTGTCGGGCGGTTCCGGGCAGTCTTACACCGCAACTCAATCTAACCTCAGGTTAGGCACATTCATCTTTTATCCAATTTACATATTTACCATTCATGTCCAAGTTTATATATAAATTATCCATAAGTATGGTCAATTCAAGTTATGCAACATTTTCTAGTTATGCCCAAAATTAATTATATGATTACAACCCCTTTTTATGCCAATTACATAATATTCAACCTTTATTTAAACTTTTCCCAAACGTTCCCACGTCGTTCGTATGTATAGTTCATGTGATACGTTAGGCTCACAATTAGCCCAACTCATAAAGAAAGGAAAAAGGGAAGAAACACATGACATCATAACTGGAATAAACAATATAGATCTAAGACAGCATAAATCTAGTAAATATATAAAAATAGATCCAATCAACATATTGAGTGCGAGTTAGCATGGATCTAAACATAAACTTGCATGGATTTGAACACATAAACATATAGTTCTATACATTTGGACTGATATGGATCTAATCATATAAACATGTAGATCTAAACATATGAACATATAGTTCTAAACATATGGACTAATACGGATCTTGTAACACCCCACGTCCATCAATGAATTCTGACTTATATTGGATCTTATACATTCACTTAAAGTTCAAAACATAATATTACGAACTACTTCACCCTGCGAGCTCGTTTTTAATTATATTATAAATTCTACATTCAAATATCAAATTAAATAATTTCAAATCATTAATAATAAAAAATATCATTTTAAATATTTAATATTCATTAAATATTTCTTAATTAAATCTGGGTCATTACAAAATCCCTTGATCGAAAAATGTATTTGAATTTAAAATTTGCAAAAGCGAATTTGGGGATTTTGGAAATCTTAGTTTCGTTAACACATAAAATAGATTTAGCAGATTGTGATAAGTGCTTTATTTAATTTCAAAATATGGGTGATTGTATTAAACATTTTATGTATACTAAGTAAAAAAAAAACATGTATATGATTTTAACAATTTTTTTGTTTTAAAATAAGTACTTTGTGATGCATGAATAAAATTAACCTTAGATAAAAAGTCATGTATGTAAAACTTGTCCAAATTTTAGACCTATATAAGGTAGTCTATGGTGTATTAATAGAATTCTTCATAGAAAGAAGTTGAGGTAGACAAGCACTAGTGTACAAATGGTTAAGACACTCTGTCGTGGTGCGATATGTCATGCGTTTAACTCCCGCTTTGTGAGATTTAATCCACAACCCATATAGTATGTTATATACTACTTAGACTAATATATAAAGTACCGAATTTAAAAAAGATGAAGTATAAAACAGATTTTTCTTGGTTTATTTCCTTTTTTAGCAATGCTCGGTTAATAAGATTAAGGCATTGTTATTGACACACAAAATATTGTTAAGGAGGGACCAATTTGTTTTTCTTTAAAAGTTGTTAAAGGGAGTACCAGTGAGGAAAGTAGCCCCTTAACAAATAAAAGTAATTTTACCTTATTACCTGTTAACGGCCTTTTGGTCCTGTTCCCAAAAGTATACATGACATGCTCAACTCAGCCCATCGCATGGAGTCAAGGCCAGGAGGATGTCCAGGAGCAAAGGAAACAGGTTGAAGAGGGATCGCGCCAACAAATGACCTCGCGGTCCGAGCCGTAAACCTAAACCGCGAGCCATCGGAGCGCCTATGCCCATGGCCTTCACACCCCCCATAAGGCGAACTTCATACCGTTAAGGGTGCGAATTTCGCACCCCTTAGGGTTGCGAAATTTGCACCCTGTAGGGTGCAAAACACGCACCCCGTCAGGTGCGGAATTCGCACCCAGCAGGGTGCGGAGTTCGTACCCTGCAGGGGTGCGGAAATCGTACCCTAAGGTGCGAATTTCACACCTCTGGAGGCCAGACTTTCGCACCCCCTAGGAGGTACGAATTTCTCACCCTATGAGGTGCAAAAATCTGGCATGCATGTGAGCCAGGTGCGAATTTCTAGGTGTGGGGGTTCATTTTCAAATACTCCAACCTACTCCCACCTACTCCTACCTAATCCTTGTTCTATAAATACCCCATAGCCTCACACTTCATGAGAGCTCTATTAATGTCTTCTCCACTTTGAGGAAGAAGGGGAAAAGTGTGTTTTTCCTTTATTCCACAATATAGGCCAACTATGACATCATATATGATAATGATGACGTAACCTAGCCTACATGAAAGTGTAATGAGATATCATATGATGTGCTCAACCTTGTAATATTTTGTGATCAATAATATTCCAACAATGCTTCAAAGTGGACGTAGGCCCCTCATGAGAACCACTATAAATCTCTTATGTTATTTACCGCTTTCCGCTCTTGATAATATGACCGAATTAATTATTCCTAGTAATTGGAATCTTTGGTGTTTACGACATTTTTTGCCGTTAACATTTGGCGCTTTCATTGAGAAAACTCGAATTTTGCGCCTTTGTCGCATGTTGTCATCTCGACCTCCAACGAGCTTGAGGTTCCTTGCTAAACCTGTTGTCAAGTCCTCTTATGATGGCAAAGCGACCAAAGAATGCAATGGTCAGCTCTTCAGCTGCAGCCGAGGCCGGTATGTCCCAACAACCTCAACTGACGGACATCCCGGCCACTAATGAGACCGTCCAACCTACTATGGACCCCGAAGGGCCCGCAACACAAACTCAAATCCGTGCACTTGATGAAAAATATGAGAACAAGGCGGTCGAGCATAATCAGGCATTAAGGAATAACATTGAACTTTTGCGACAACTTCAAGAAAGTCAGCGCATCGTCGCTCGACATCAACTAACTCGGAACAATGCTCGACCCCGACCAAATATATCAGAAACTTCCTCTTCCGAGTGGAGGGGCCCACATCAAAGGAGGAGGTTTAGCCTTCAACAACTTCGCCGCCCGCACCAATTCCCTTGAAAACAGTAATGGCAACGGCTACGCCAACGACAACGGGAATGACGACCGAACCACAGTCACATATAGCGAGGGGGAGTAGTACCGGGATCGCCCTCGCTTGATCATCAATGACAGACCATGTGCTATAAACCAACTTCTTCCTCGACACAACCCGACGGTGGATAATTAGGATGATGGTCCCGCTATTCCAATGGCTCGCGTTCCTCCAGAACAGGAACCACATCACCCTGCTCCACCTCACCGTCCACACCAAGACTTAATCATAGATGTCGAGGACATGGAGGAAGACGATCCGGACGTCCATCATAGAAGGCACCCTCGCAACAGAACTCCAGAAACTCGCCAAAACCCATGGGTCCCGATGATGGACCCCCATCCAACTTACCTGCCCGACATGGTTTGAAGAATCATGAGGGAAATGTGAGGAAATGTGCACGATTCATGGGAATCTCACATTAGGTGCAACCCCTTCACAAGAAGGGTAAACGAAGCTGAATGGCCGTGACGCTTCAACATGCCGCAAATGCCACTCTACGACGACACCACTGACCCTTGTGCCTTCCTAAATCAATATAAATGGAAAATGGACTCGAGCCAGGGCAATGATCCGGTCAAATGCAAGTGTTTCCCAGTCTTCTTATCAGGAACTGCTTTGTTATGGTTCTCTCGCATCCCACTTGATTCCATTAACAATTTCGGCAAGTTAGCGATACAATTGATCAAGCAATTCAGAATGCATATACCGACTCCAAAGAATGCCCTCACCCTCTCCAACTTGTACCAAGGGCCCGCTGAGTCACTCAAAAGCAACCTCTCCAAGTTTAGTTTTTCCTCGCTGAGGCCGAGGATCCAGATCCTCGCACCATACTATTTAAATTAGCCAAAGGTGTCCTCCCTACTTCCAAATTCGGGGCATGGATCGATCGGAAGCAGCCGAAAAGCATCGACGCCTTCTGTGATAAGGCGGATCAATACTTATGCCAAGAGGAGGCAAGGCGCAACCAACTCTCAGCCACTAGTCACCCTAATGGCTCTCAAGCAGGCACTACAAATAACAACCTCAGAAGAAAACAAGAAGGAGAGCCCTTTGATCAGAACAAGGGGGAAGGTCCTAACAGGAAACGACCGAAAAACGTTAGGAAAGATGGACGGAACAACGATCATGCCCCAACTGAGCCAAGGAAGCCCGACCCTTACCAAGCCTTCGAGACATACACCCCGCTAAACGAGGATCCAGAAACAATTTACTTGGAGACATGCAACCCTTTTCCATACAAGAAGCCGTGCACCAAGGAATCAACAGACCTTGAGAAATTTTTTGGGAGGTATTGTCGATACCATCACGTGTACGGCCACAACACCAACGAATGTCACTAGCTCAGGGATGCAATTGAGAAGCTTATCCACAAAAAGTGACTTGAGCAATATGTCCGAGAACCTTTTCCTCCCGAAGAAAATCCAAAGCCTCAGGCACCAGCACCTCAACCAACCGCCAAGGCAACTGCAGGTCCATCTAACTCAAGACGCGGGATCGTAATCAACACCATATGTGATGGACCTTATCCCACACATGAAAGCTTCCGAAAAATGGAAGAGTATGCGAGTTCCATAAAACATACTACTTATGAAGCTTGCTCTGCACCTAATGAATCTGTCCTAGCCACCGATCCACTAATTATCACAACTCAGATTGGTGCCGCTTCCGTCCGAAAAGTGTTAATCAATTCTGGAAGCTCAGTCAACATCATTTTCAAAGCTACTTACGACCATATGAGGTTAGAAACAAATAACTTAAAGCCATGCCATGCCACGATCCACGGCTTCAATGGGGCTTCTAGTTCCCAGTGGGAATAATCGATCTACCTATGGAGCTAGGCGAGGAGGATCAGAGCTAGGTCCGAATCCTCACTTTAGTGGTTATAGACATCAACTCCCCCTACAATGCTTTCTTTGGATTCCCTTTTCTCATAGAGTTCCGAGTCTGCATGTCACCATATTCTCTCCTAATGAAGTTTCCTATAGAAAACGGGATTGGAACAGTCAGAGGAAACTAAGTAAGAGCCAGAGAGTGTTATGCAATAGAATGGAAGAATTGACGCAACAAGGACAAGGGAAAAGCAGTGCCCACGCCTTCTTGCGCCAAGACTATTTCGGCATAGCAATCAGCACCGTCTGGGCCTTGGCTCAAGCGTCACTGTTGTCTTTTCGAAGACCTCGACCCACGGAAGGACGAAGTGCCCGAGTACGAGAGGGCCCCGGTCGAATCTAAGTGGATATTCTCGTTAATCCCAATGATCTATCAAGGGTGCTGAAGATAGGATCGCAACTCCATCCCGCAATCAAATAAGATCTTGTGGATTTCCTGAAGGGTAACCTAGACGTGTTTGCGTGGACTCATTCTGATATGAAAGGCATCGACCCTGTGATCACTTGCCATTGTATAAGTATCGATCCAACAACAATTCCAGTCAAGAAGAAGCACCACTTCTTGGGACCCGAGTGGTCCAAAGCACTTGAGGAAGAGGTAGACCGTCTACTCAACAAAAATTTCATCCGCAAAGTCGATTACCCCAAATGGGTCTCCAATCCAGTTTTGGTCAAGAAGGCCAACAGTAAATTGCGAATGTGCATCGACTTCTCCAACATAAACAAGGCGTGTCCAAAAAACAGATATCCTCTCCCGAAGATCACCGACCTGTCGCCGCCGGATACCATCCGCTATCTTTCATGGATGCCTATTCAGGCTACAATCAGATCACAATGAACCTTCCCGACCAGGATCATACATCTTTCATCACAGTCCTTGGACTTTACTTATATCGCATCATGCCCTTCGGCCTCAAGAATGTCGACACTACCTATCAGCGAATGGTTAATCGACTCTTTAAAATCCATTTCGGAAAGTCCATGGAGGTGTACGTGGATGACATGTTTGGTAAAATCCGAAGTATCAAGCGGTCACGTCCATGACCTCTTTGAAATGATCGATATGCTCCGCTAGTACGACATGAAACTCAATCCCTTGAAATGCTCTTTCAGAGTCGCTTCAGGGAAATTCTTGGGTTTCATTGTCAACTCCCGAGGAATCAAAGTCAATTCAGAAAAAATACAAGCTATTCGGGACATCCAAATTCCCAAGAACATCAGGGATGTCCACAGTTTAAACGGAAAGGTCGCCGCTTTAAGTCGGTTCATATCCAAGGCCACCGAGAAGTGCATTCCTTTTTCTGATTTACTTCTAAAAGGGAAGTGCAATTTCGAGTGGACCCCAGAATTCATTTCCGCAGTCAAAGAACTTCTGGATCACCTTAAGCGACCACCTATCCTATCTAATCTAACCCCGTAGACCATGAGGACTTATACATTTATTTGGTTGTTTCTACGCAGGCAATTAGCTCGGCGTTAATCTGCTCAAGGACCGTATTTAATTGCCTATCTACTAGATAAGCAAACGACTAACAGAGGCAGAGAAGAATTACTCGAAGCTGGAAAAGCTAGCATTCTGCTTGCTCATTTCCTCTCGGAAACTTCGACCATACTTCCAGTCTCATCCCATAAAAGTTTTCACCGATCATCCACTAAAACCTGTCCTGCAACAACCCGAAGCGTCGGGACGACTATTGAAGTGGAGTATGGAGCTGAGACAATTTGAGATAACATTTATTCCCCACTGAGCCATCCTCGGTCAAGCTCTCGCTGACTTCTTTATTACCCCCGAGCAGAGGAACACCCAATATGCTATGCACTAAAACTAAATTTCCCTCTACCAATAACGACACATAATATGAGGTCTTGATAGCCGGACTTTGAATCGCGATCGAGCTCAAACTAAAGTCAATCCAAATCTTCTCCGATTCACAACTCATCGTGCGTCAAGTACAAGGGGAATATCAAGTTAAGGGGGAACGACTCGCCCTATACTTAACCAAGGTTCTAGAATTACTCACTCACCTTGATCACTTCATCATCACTCACATAACCCAGGTACAGAATGAAAAGGCAAATTAGCTATCCAAACTAGAGAGCTCCGAGGATCCACAACTTTGGGGATTCGCCCCCGTCGAAGTGCTCAACTCCCTTAGTATTAAGCAAAATCAAACTGAGGCGGTTATGAACACCGAACCCGAACCTGAATCTTGATGACATCAATCAAGAATTACCTACAGCACGTGACCCTTCCGAAGAGCTACGAGGAAAGACGAGTGCTCACCCGACAATCGGCTCGCTATCTTCTTATAGATGGGATGCTATATTGTAGAGGTTTCTCCGTCCCACTGCTTAGATGTGTAGCCCATCATGATATCATCAATGTCTTAACCGATGGACATGAAGGGGAGTGCGGCGTCCATACTGGAGGGCAAACCCTGGCCAGAAAAATACATAGACATGGTTATTACTGGCCCACGCTCGATCAAGATGCCACAGACTATGCTCGCAAGTGCGAAAAGTGCCGGTGCTTCTCAAAGATCCCTAGAGCCCCGCCTACAGATCTAATACAAATGGTCAACCTATGGTCGTTCACCATGTGGGGAATCAACATCATTGGAACTCTTCCAATGGTCAGAGGTGGGGCACGATACGTCATCGTCACAGTTGATTATTTTACCAAAGGGGCAGAGGCCGAAGCTCCCGCCATGATTACCACAAAGAAATGATCAACTTCGTTGTACGCAACACCGTTACTCGATATGGGGTCCCTTAAGCCATCATTTCTGACAATGGCACCCGATTCAAGAGCGCTGAATTCAAAACCTTCTGCCAGCGGCACATCATCGAAAAGAGATTCTCAGCAGTGGCTCATCATTAAGCCAATGGGTAGGTCGAAGCAGTCAACAAATTCATTAAGTCCGTCATCATAAAGCACCTAGAAAAGGCTGGGGGCATGTGGGCAGATGAACTCCCTCTAGTCCTTTGGGCATACTGAACCACCCACAAGACGACCATCAGACATACTCCTTTCGCCCTGGCTTACGGATCAGAAGTCGTCATTCCTATTGAACTCAAACTTCCATCACATCGAGTCACCTATTTTGATCCAAGGACAAACCAAGATTTACTTTAGGATCACTTGACTTGCTGGAAGAGAAAAGAAATGAAGCTGATCTCCAAACTGCGGCCCAACGACAACGAGTCGCCTGATACTTCAATTCCAGGGTCCGTCATAAGGACCTCAACGTCGGTGACCTCATCTTAAAACGGATCTTCCATCCACCGACGGGCCTCGCCCCTCATTGGGAAGGTCCATACTCCATACAACAGAAGCTCAGCAATGGATCTTTCAAACTCGCAATCATGGACGGAGCTGAACTCCGAAGGGCATGGAACAATGAACATCTCTGTTGTTACTTCACATAACTAAGCATATGGTTATTTATGCTTTTCAACAATGTTTTGTTTTCTAACGATTCAATGCATTGTAAAGGCTATGACTGCCAAAGTTATTAGTGGAAATGATGCTCAACTTCCCCTCTCTTCCTGTCTATGCTTACTCCGCGCATGACGCATTTGATTAATCTTGACAATCATCTTTCGTTCAAACAGTCGGATGCCGTACCAGCCCCTAAGCATGGGAATTGGTACCACCACCCAAGCCTTGAGCCAACCTCGAGGCCAAGACACATAGCTACGATCGGCACCCCGAGCACAGGAGCCGGCAACGCTACTCGAGTCGTCGGCCCACGGCGCCACCGAGTATGAATAACCACGAACTCGAATTTCAGTCCGATGTCGAGACCGAGGATAAATCGTTCTGTGCCCAAGTCCCAAGCGACTTGGGGCCACCCAATAGCCAGGCGGAGTGATGTAAACCCCTCCCTCGGCTAAGGGTACTGGTCGAATCTTGGCACAACACAGAGACCGACCCTTAAATTGTTTCTTCCCCGAAGCTCTCAAGGCTAAGGGGTAGCCCATGGCCACTATCGGACCCTACAGGCTGATGATCCAGGCTTCTCTTCTTAGGTGAATAAATGACACATGTGGCTAGCCTCAACCTGATGAACAATGGGAGAGCCACACACCAGAAGGACCGTACAACGCGACGTCACATGCTTTCGCTACACTTGGGATTAACCCCGGGCAACACAAAAACAACTGGTGCTCAGTCTGGCTTCACAAACTAAGGGTTTCCCAAGCTGAGAGAAACTTACTAGAAGCCTGCGCTCTATCACACCCCTCTAGAAAAACTGACCCAGAGCGTGGTACACAATCACACCCCTCTGTAATAATCGACCCAAAGCACGGTACACAATCGCTTTTTTGTTAAGTGTAATGATAAGTATGTTATGCAAGTATGGGACACCAGAAAACATAAGAAGAACATCCAAACACTTGACACAAATCGCGATCTTTACTAATTCATAGTCCATTTCAACACACACATTAAAAACAGAATACATATCTAAGATCTTTCTTTCTAATGATAGGGTGTATATGAGAACCACACCGTGTCTTGAAAAACCAAAAGTGAGGCTCATACTCGCGTAAACTATCGGCCTACACTATCAAAATAAACGGTATCTCCTACTTAGGTTGCTAACACTAATCATGTTTCTTCCTCTTGTGCTCGTGCTTGTTTTTTTTTTGCAGATTCAATGCTCAACGGTTCATCCTTTGCACCGGGCCTCTTCTTCCTGGACCCGCTCCTTCCACCTCGGCCCTTCCAAGAAGTGGTCGATTCATGAGAAGCCGAGAGACGTCTCTCGCCCGTCCCATCGCCACTAGAGGCCTCGGTAATATCAAGAAGGGTGGCATGCATCATAGGCTTGGGGGCACTTCCAGCAGCGAGGCCAACCGCAGCATCGCTCGTCTCCGGGACAACCTTGCCTTCCCGCTCAGCTTTCTCCTTGGCTCTTCAGAAG
The DNA here is from genome assembly GCA_030737875.1 of Allium sativum. Lineage (NCBI taxonomy): Eukaryota > Viridiplantae > Streptophyta > Magnoliopsida > Asparagales > Amaryllidaceae > Allium > Allium sativum. The sequence continues at coordinate 43,174,610 of CM060916.1, forward strand.
CCCGTCGTGCAACGAGCTTCTGGGACCTATGCGACATGACATCACCAGCCTTGCTTTTCTCGAGGGATTCAGTAGTCCTCCACTTCTTTGCTTTTAGACACCATTTTGTCTTTCTAAGCTTCCACCATAGCCGCCATCGAAGTCATGCCGGCCTCCACCAGACCTCTGGCACGAAAACTCTATTCGTCAACCGTCTCCCCTTCATCCATCAGACCTTGATAAAGATTGGCTGTTATCCGTATTGTAGTAACCCGGATTTCGAGCGACTTTGGTTATCGACGTAAGCTCGACGTCAATAACCAAAACATCGAAAAATCCCGGTAATTAATGAAAGAAATTAGAAGGTGAGAATAGATAAGATAGAACTTATAGAATAGAAGAAGAACATCATCATCAGAGTAAACACGAATCTCACAGCGGAACGAATAAAATATAACATAACATATCTTTGAAATAACATCAGTATATGTATACAATAACACTTATCAGAGTACAACACTTACAACAACCGCAGAAATAATAATAGCTATAGAATCCTGAAGCCTCCTGCTCCAAGCTCTCCAAGTGTATCTGTAAAATCCCGACTACTTGACTGCCCGTACAAATTTAGGCACCCAAGAGTTTAGGGAAAACAACAAAATAAACTCCGGGTCAGTCATGGGACTGGTGTGAATAAACTCAAATCATTTAAACAGGTATATGAACAAGTAAACGATATCTCATAAGACCACGCCGCAGAACGGAACGGGTTTTTCTCTTATGTGAATCCAAGTAACTTTTCAAAGCAATATCATTATGATATTATAATAATGTCTAAGTACAAATAGATATCAATCTAGCAGAAACGCTTGCATCTCACGTTACTACATATATAGTATACAATCAAAATCGCAAGCACGTATTGGATGGTTGGATTTCCAACTATGACAAGGTATGGAACCACCTTCCGATCAGTGTACTCTAGGAACGATACACTGGAGTTCAACAAGAACATCTTGTAACTCAGCCACACATGACCAACCACTCATTTCGCTTGAGTGTATCGAATGTACATCACCAACGGTTGGGATCAGCAACCGTTCCCGTATATATATGGGACAGCATTGATAGACTTAAGAAACAAATGAATATTCACTAGATAGCTGATTATACACCCTACTTCGGTGCGACCGACTTAGCCATGCTACCTGCCCGATTTCTGTCATTTACCGGTTGATGAGGCTAGAAGCTACGCTATATCATTACATCAGATTCACTTCGAATGCTACATTGTCAAATCCATCGAAATCACTAATTGACGCCTACAACCATACATTACGTGTCAGCTAAAAGAAGTTTCCTTCTCCGCTTCCACTCTTGGTATAGTTGAAGAAATCAATGTACGTGACTGTCTGGAAATACTATGTCAGACATCCATCTTCATTCACTTAGAAATGTCACATCGTCATACCCGCCAAATCACCAATTGACTTATCCAAAAATAACACGGGTATACAGCTAAGAGAAACGAATTCCTCCGCCACCAAACATGAATACGTTTGAACAGATCAACTTACGCGATCCATTGGATACACTCTGTTAGACCTTCGTCCATACAAGTTGTCCTGGGACTGGACAAACCGAAGGCACTATTCTGTAAACAGGATAGCCCTTGCATTTTACTCCGTCTTCAATTATCTTTGGCATATATGATTCGCGATGCTTATGCCAATACAGAGTGGTTCTTTGGATAATAATCCAACCGGTCTCTCCATATTAACAACGTTAAAATGGTCAAAACTTCGATAGTCTGTGATTTAACCATCAAAGAAAAACAAGTGTGCAAACAACGATATTATTCCCAGATGGAAATTATATCGAACAAACATCTTTTAACATTAATCTCTTTAGTTCCTTTATTTACTTATCTCCTGTTTCCCTATATTCTAAATTTTTATTTTTCTTTTATCAGAAAACATTTCTGATTCTCGTTTGGAAAACATTTCCAAAACTCCTTTACGATCAAACCTTACCATTTCTTAGTTAAGAAGGAAGTCACTCAAGTTGGGGTATAATTACCTCTCAGACCTTAACTGAACAACGTTATAACTTCGAAATGGTCAAAGTTTATCTTTAATCTTTAACAAATTCCTTACGCCTTTCTCGAATTCAATTTTACTAATCCACTTCTATATTTAAAACATTGGTTATAACGATAACGTTATAATCCCTACTTTCGAATTATCTAACTTTAATTATAACTTCTATTCTTATTAGAGAACAATTAACCTAACACTTATTTATTTATAAATAAATAAATCTCTATTTAAACACTGGAAAAGTATAAGTACTTTCCCGAATTCGATATAATCGAATTTGCCGATTAACTCTCTTCGAGAAATCTCTATTTGATTAACTCTTCTTCGAATAACCTATATTCGACTAATTCCTTCTCGAATAAACGATATTCGATAATCTCTCTTCGAATAACTAATATTTGATAACTCTTCCTTTTCAAATATCTCATATTTGAAAATCTCACTTCGATTAAACTATAATCGATAACTCCCTTCGAAAAAACTAACATCGATAACTCCATTCGATGAAACTAACATCGATAACTCCTTTCGATGAAACTAACATCGATAACTCCTTTCGATGAAACTAACATCGATTTATTTAACTCGACGAACTTAACTCGACTAACTTAACTTGACTCGACTAACTCGACTTACTTGGTTCGACCGACCAGTTTTGACTAACCTGACCCATTTGGTTTGACCACTGGGCTTGACTACTTGGTTCGACCACTTGGTTTGACCATTTGGTTCGAATACCATATTCGACTAACTCCTCTCGATTCATTAAAACCGATTAACTCATCTCGATTGACTAAATCAATTCTCTCCTATCGATTAAATAAATCGATAAACTCCTTCCGATTAACTAAGTTTGATTTACTCGACTCGACTGACCAGGTTCGACTAACTTGACCAGCTTGGTTGTACTGACCAGGTTCGACTAACTTGACCAGCTTGACTCGATTGGTTCGACTCGACCAACTCGACTCGGTTGGTTTGACTCGACCATCTTGACTCGATTGGTTCGACTCGACCATTTGGCTCGATTTGGTTCGACTCGACCATTTTGACTCGGTTGGGTTCGACTAGCTTGACTAGTTTGGTTCGACTAGCTTGGTTTGACCACTTAACTAACTTGATTCGAATATTTATATCCGACTAACTAACTTTCCTTTTATTTCTATTTATTTTAACTTTTATTTATTTCCTAAATAGATTTCCTTTTGTATAATCTATTTATTTTCCTAAATAGATTTTCCTTTATAACTCTAATTATTTAATCCCTTATTACATATCCTTTATTCTATTTATTTAATCTAAATAAACATTCCTTTATTTTATTTATTCATTTCTAAATAAATATCCTATTATAAAATCCTTCGACTTTATAAATAGATTCATTTTCAATATAAATATTGAAAATCCCCTTTTCTACATTTTCAATGTTTTCTATTGTTTTTAAACAACCAACTGTCAATGATCAATATCATCCAAACATATATAATCAACAAAAGATTATATATCACAGTATATATCACAATATACAAATAACAGTAAAATAAATGTTGAGGAATCCAGTCGGATTCCTCCAACCTGTTTCCCTGCATCCACCGATGTTAAACAACATATATAAAATCACTTGCATTTCTAATGAAATATACTGATAACAAAATCACCGTTTAATAACGATATATATATATATATGTAGATATATATATATATATATCCATACTGTTTTCAATCAATCATTTAACAGTCCAATCTACAGTCCAATTTAACAATACAACTTAATAGTCCAAATTAACAGTACATAACTAGCAGTCGAATACAGAAATAAAATACAATTTATATAAAAATATAAATTGAGGAGAGTTAGTGAGTTTTTACTCACAATTGCGCGTTAACCGAAAAATATCGGTTTACGTTCGATGATTTGAATCGGACAATTTATTTTGCCATAAATTGTAACGAGCTCTGATGGACTCCAGTCAGCTTCATTGTGAAGCTCTCGTCCATACGGTCCTGTCGGATCTTGTTTCGCTGATTTTCGTCCACGTATGATAAAGTTATACCGATTAGAAGTTTATACATTTATAAATAAATTAAAACTAAATATCATTTCCTAATTGGGCTTACATTTGAATAAGGCCCAAAACCCCCTTTAAAAATCCTGACCCGCTCCACTTTATATCCATTCTTCCCCAAAACCATCGTCAGATCCAGAAAGAAAATCCCCCCGTTGACTCCTCCTTTGACCCATAACCACCATCTCTCCTGCCATCTATTTCCTCCTTCCAGCACCTTCTTCTTCTTTTATTTCTGCAAATTCTTGTTCAAACTCCATCCTTCTACCCTTTACATTTCTAAACACGTCTGTTCCCTCTTTAAACACAGCATAAAAATGATTCCTCACAAAGCCATCAGCTCACGCCACTCCTTGAACCATCAACTCACGCCTCCCCCTTCCTGTACAAATCTTTCCCAGTTCGAAACCCATATAAGCCAAAACAAACGGCTTCACTTGCTCCACTTCCAACTCGCTGGTGGCGACCGGACCACATCTATTCCCAGCGCCTCCTTCTTCTCTTCCATCCCACTTTAAACACCATAGCCCGACATCCCTTATCTCGTCGCCAATGGCCAGTCCTAGCCGGCGCTTAAGAATTCCAAGCTCAAGTAAAGGTCCATCGCACCGGACTTCAAGACCATGAGGTCAAAACCGGAGTTCAGTGAATTAAAACATTTCATTTTGATTTGTTGAGGATTTTACAAAGGCTCGAGATTTTGTTGAAAAGAAAATTTGTCACTGGCGGCCGGTTTTTAGTGGATGGAAATTAGGTTATAACGATGGGTTATTTATAGGGAAATCGGATAGGATTTATAAATAAATAATAAATCGGTACTTAACCGTGAAGCTTCTTGTGAAAACAAATCCATACGATCACTGTTTTTTTGGCAAACTAAGCTATTCCTAGCATAGAAAAATATTCCGGATCCAATGGGACAGGTTTCGTCGAATTCCGACACCGTTTGCGAAAATCTCTTAGAAAATATCGATGAAAAACACCGAGCATTTATTCCTTAAAATTACAGAAAAAATCTTACAAATATGAGGCCTTGACGTTTCACTAGACCTCTTCCTAAGGTTTCGTATGAAACTTGTTTCGTTGAATTCTGAGTCCGTTTGACCAGCTAACCATTAGTTTAGTTTGTTTTAAGTTAAAAATATAGCGTACCCCACTATGAAATATTCTGTTCACGTAGGGACTGTTATGGACAGAAACAAAAATACCATTTAAATGAGTGACGTGCTCTGGTCCCAAAAATGAAATAATACCGGTAGATGGACTCATATTGTGAAACCCCGAAATGTCGATACAGGGAGCCAAATACTCCGAATAAAAAGTTGCTTATTTAATTAATTAAAAATTACAGTAAAATTCTAAAAATTAAATTATCACTATTTCCCAAAAGAACCTTGTCTAAATTCAAACCCGATCTCTAGTTATAACGAATAAACCGATACGGTCGATAAACGATTCTTTAGCGACTATTTTAATATTTGATTTTGACATATCTCAAAATCTACACGACGGAATCCTGATTTTTTCTCTTCCACTAGAAAGATATACTTCACCAGCTCCACACGTTTCTTGTTTCATAGAAATCCGGCTTAAAATGAATCCTGTACATTCAGTTGAAGTCTGAATCGCCAAATAGCGAACTGCCACGTCGTTTCAAGCTCTATTTTTTTATATTATAATTATTAATTAAATATTCAATATTATTTAATTCACGTTCTCGATATCGATAAATCAATATTTAATAATTAAATAAATAAATTATTCAACAGCTAAAATGCGGGTTACTACAATCTTCCCCCCTTAATAAAATTTCGTTCTCGAAATTGCTAAGCTAGGGGACGACCCTATCTACTGGGTAAAAATTTATCTGTTTACCTCTTATCTCCGGTTTCAACTAAACCAATTAATATCGACTAAAATATTAATTTACTCTGACTAACTAAATTTTCAAAAGTTTTGAAAATTTTCTAACACCTTAACCTTTCGAAAATTTTAGCCAGCACCTCCTTTGTACTGGTCAATATCTCAAACTCCAACTCGCCTTTCTGGGCCTTCTTTAACCCAAAAGAAAATCAAACAGCCAAGCGGCTTGCCAATTCGGCTCATAAATCTCATATCCATATATAATATAAACTGGTACCTTTTTGTCGGGAATATCAACTCTATCACTTCCATATGCTATCAACTCAGCATATACCAGTGTTATTTCCATCAAATTCCAATCAGTTCATATCCTCAAATCCAAATCGAATTTCATTCGAACTCGAATATCAAAATTCCAAATTATTGACTTATCAATTTGGTTCCATTCTAGATTATCTCTAATCCAATTCAGTTTCATTTAACTCAGTTCAAGTTAATATTTCAATTTATTTCTACTATCTTATTCTATTTAACTTCATAAGTTAAAATTAAATTCCGAAACTTAATTTCCTGGGTCTATTTCAAATCAATTTGAGATCATAATTCCAATTTAAAACATTTGAATTTCTAAACCACTTGTTTTCTCAAAACAATTCAAAAACAAAACCTTTGGTAGTAGTCCGTCACTTAGAACTCGAAAATGAACACTGATGATGTCGCGATTCATCATCAGAATCTATTTTCCAGCTATCGAAGTGAGTTCAATACTATATCACCTTTAGTTTGAAAAACGTTTTCAAAATCTCCCAGGAACTTAAAATTTCCTTATTTTAATTCCAATCTGATTTAAATTCAGATTTTTCTTCATTTTATTTCATATACTTTACTTATATGAATTATGATTATTCATTTATAATCATTTTACCTTTTATAATCTTATTCAATTATAGTCACAACCTATATATGATAATATATCACATATCCATACTGTGTCGGTCCATCGTATTCAAGTGTTTATTTACTCCTACCGATACAGTGGATCAAACTGATCGACCAGAACTTATAAACAACTCAGCCAATGAATCTCCACAATAAAAAACCATTTTTATATCAAATACAAATACGCACTCATATATATACACTCAAACTCAGTCTAGGATATTACTAATCCTATCTCTACTGAATCACGCCACAGAGCCAAGGTAATACCTAAACTTAAGCTCTGATACCAACTGTAGTAACCAGGATTTCGAGCGACTTTGGTTATCAACGTAAGCTCGACGTCGATAACCAAAACATCGAAAAATCCCGGTAATTAATGAAAGAAATTAGAAGGTGAGAATAGATAAGATAGAACTTATAGAATAGAAGAAGAAGAAGAACATCATCATCAGAGTAAACACGAATCTCACAGCGGAACGAATAAAATATAACATAACATATCTTTGAAATAACATCAGTATATGTATACAATAACACTTATCAGAGTACAACACTTACAACAACCGTGGAAATAATAATAGCTATAGAATCCTGAAGCCTCCTGCTCCAAGCTCTCCAAGTGTATCTGTAAAATCCCGACTACTTGACTGCCCGTACATATTTAGGCACCCAAGAGTTTAGGGAAAACAACAAAATAAACTCCGGGTCAGTCATGGGACTGGTGTGAATAAACTCAAATCATTTAAACAGGTATATGAACAAGTAAACGATATCTCATAAGACCACGCCGCAGAACGGAACGGGTTTTTCTCTTATGTGAATCCAAATAACTTTTCAAAGCAATATCATTCTGATATTATAATAATGTCTAAGTACAAATAGATATCAATCTAGCAGAAACGCTTGCATCTCACGTTACTACATATATAGTATACAATCAAAATCGCAAGCACTTATTGGATGGTTGGATTTCCAACTATGACAGGGTATGGAACCACCTTCCGATCAGTGTACTCTAGGAACGATACACTGGAGTTCAACAAGAACATCTTGTAACCCAGCCACACATGACCGACCACTCATTTCGCTTGAGTGTATCGAATGTACATCACCAACGGTTGGGATCAGCAACTGTTCCCGTATATATATAGGACAGCATTGATAGATTTAAGAAACAAATGAATATTCACTAGATAGGTGATTATACACCCTACTTTGGTGCGACCGACTTAGCCATGCTACCTGCCCGATTTCTGTCATTTACCGGTTGATGAGGCTAGAAGCTACGCTTTATCATTACATCAGATTCACTTCGAATGCTACATTGTCAAATCCATCGAAATCACTAATTGACGCCTACAACCATATATTACGTATCAGCTAAAAGAAGTTTCCTTCTCCGCTTCCACTCTTGGTATAGTTAAAGAAATCAATGTACGTGACTGTCTGGAAATACTATGTCAGACATCCATCTTCATTCACATAGAAATGTCACATCGTCATACCCGCCAAATCACCAATTGACTTATCCAAAAATAACACGGGTATACAGCTAAGAGAAACGAATTCCTCCGCCACCAAACGTGAATACGTTTGAACAGATCAACTTACACGATCCATTGGATACACTCTGTCAGACCTTCGTCCATACAAGTTGTCCTGGGACTGGACAAACCGAAGGTACTATTCTGTAAACAGGATAGCCCTTGCATTTTACTCCGTCTTCAATTATCTTTGGCATATATGATTCGCGACGCTTATGCCAATACAGAGTGGTTCTTTGGATAATAATCCAACCGGTCTCTCCATATTAACAACGTTAAAATGGTCAAAACTTCGATAGTCTGTGATTTAACCATCAAAGAAAAACAAGTGTGCAAACAACGATATTATTCCCAGATGGAAATTATATCTAACAAACATCTTTTAACATTAATCTCTTTAGTTCCTTTATTTACTTATCTCCTATTTCCCTATATTCTAAATTTTTATTTTTATTTTATCAGAAAACATTTCTGATTCTCGTTTGGAAAACATTTCCAAAACTCCTTTACGATCAAACCTTACCATTTCTTAGTTAAGAAGGAAGTCACTCAAGTTGGGGTATAATTACCTCTTAGACCTTAACTGAACAACGTTATAACTTCGAAATGGTCAAAGTTTATCTTTAATCTTTAACAACTTCCTTACGCCTTTCTCGAATTCAATTTTACTAATCCACTTCTATATTTAAAACATTGGTTATAAAGATAACGTTATAATCCCTACTTTCGAATTATCTAACTTTAATTATAACTTCTATTCTTATTAGTGAATAATTAACCTAACACTTATTTATTTATAAATAAATAAATCTCCATTTAAACACTGGAAAAGTATAAGTACTTTCCCGAATTCGATATAATCGAATTTGCCGATTAACTCTCTTCGAGAAATCTCTATTTGATTAACTCTTCTTCGAATAACCTATATTCGACTAATTCCTTCTCGAATAAACGATATTCGATAATCTCTCTTCGAATAACTAATATTCGATAACTCTTCCTTTTCAAATATCTCATATTTGAAAATCTCACTTCGATTAAACTATAATCGATAACTCCCTTCGATGAAACTAACATCGATAACTCCATTCGATGAAACTAACATCGATAACTCCTTTCGATGAAACTAACATCGATAACTCCTTTCGATGAAACTAACATCGATTTATTTAACTCGACGAACTTAACTCCACTAACTTAACTTGACTCGACTAACTCGACTTACTTGGTTCGACCGACCAGTTTTGACTAACCTGACCCATTTGGTTTGACCACTGGGCTTGACTACTTGGTTCGACCACTTGGTTTGACCATTTGGTTCGAATACCATATTCGAATAACTCCTCTCAATTAATTAAAACCGATTAACTCATCTCGATTGACTAAATCAATTCTCTCCTATCGATTAACTAAATCGATAAACTCCTTCCGATTAACTAAGTTTGATTTACTCGACTCGACTGACCAGGTTCGACTAACTTGACCAGCTTGGTTGTACTGACCAGGTTCGACTAACTTGATCAGCTTGACTCGATTGGTTCGACTCGACCAACTCGACTCGGTTCGTTTGACTCGACCATCTTGACTTGATTGGTTCGACTCGACCATTTGGCTCGATTTGGTTCGACTCGACCATTTTGACTCGGTTGGGTTCGACTAGCTTGACTAGTTTGGTTCGACTAGCTTGGTTTGACCACTTAACTAACTTGATTCGAATATTTATATCCGACTAACTAACTTTCCTTTTATTTCTATTTATTTTAACTTCTATTTATTTCCTAAATAGATTTCCTTTTGTATAATCTATTTATTTTCCTAAATAGATTTTCCTTTATAACTCTAATTATTTAATCCCTAATTAAATATCCTTTATTCTATTTATTTAATCTAAATAAACATTCCTTTATTTTGTTTATTTATTTCTAAATAAATATCCTTTTATAAAATCCTTCGATTTTATAAATAGATTCATTTTCAATATAAATATTGAAAATCCCCTTTTCTACATTTTCAATGTTTTCTATTGTTTTTAAACAACCAACTGTCAATGATCAATATCATCCAAACATATATAATCAACAACAGATTATATATCACAGTATATATCACAATATACAAATAACAGTAAAATAAATGTTGAGGAATCCAGTCGGATTCCTCCAACCTGTTTCCCAGCATCCACCGATGTTAAACAACGTATATAACATCACTTGCATTTCTAATGAAATATACTGATAACAAAATCACCGTTTAATAACGATATATATATATATATATATGTAGATATATATATATATCCATACTGTTTTCAATCAATTATTTAACAGTCCAATCTACAGTCCAATTTAACAATACAACTTAACAGTCCAAATTAACAGTACATAACTAGCAGTCGAATACAGAAATAAAATACAATTTATATAAAAATATAAATTGAGGAGAGTTAGTGAGTTTTTACTCACAGTTGCGCATTAACCGAAAAATATCGGTTTACGTTCGATGATTTGAATCGGACAATTTATTTTGCCATAAATTGTAACGAGCTCTGATGGACTCCAGTCAGCTTCATTGTGAAGCTCTCGTCCATACGGTCCTGTCGGATCTTGTTTCACTGATTTTCGTCCACGTATGATCAAGTTATACCGATTAGAAGTTTATACATTTATAAATAAATTAAAACTAAATATCATTTCCTAATTGGGCTTACATTTGAATAAGGCCCAAAACCCCCTTTAAAAATCCTGACCCGCTCCACTTTATATCCATTCTTCCCCAAAACCATCGTCAGATCCAGAAAGAAAATCCCCCCGTTGACTCCTCCTTTGACCCATAACCACCATCTCTCCTGCCATCTATTTCCTCCTTCCAGCACCTTCTACTTCTTTTATTTCCGCAAATTCTTGTTCAAACTCCATCCTTCTACCCTTTACATTTCTAAACACGTCTGTTCCCTCTTTAAACACAGCATAAAAATGATTCCTCACAAAGCCATCAGCTCACGCCACTCCTTGAACCCATCAACTCACGCCTCCCCCTTCCTGTACAAATCTTTCCCAGTTCGAAACCCATATAAGCCAAAACAAACGGCTTCACTTGCTCCACTTCCAACTCGCTGGTGGCGACCGGACCACATCTATTCCCAGCGCCTCCTTCTTCTCTTCCATCCCACTTTAAATACCATAGCCCGACATCCCTTATCTCGTCGCCAATGGCCAGTCCTAGCCGGCGCTTAAGAATTCCGAGCTCAAGTAAAGGTCCATCGCACCGGACTTCAAGACCATGAGGTCAAAACCGGAGTTCAGTGAATTAAAACATTTCATTTTGATTTGTTGAGGATTTTATAAAGGCTCGAGATTTTGTTGAAAAGAAAATTTGTCACTGGCGGCCGGTTTTTAGTGGATGGAAATTAGGTTATAACGATGGGTTATTTATAGGGAAATCGGATAGGATTTATAAATAAATAATAAATTGGTACTTAACCGTGAAGCTTCTTGTGAAAACAAATCCATACGACCACTGTTTTTTTGGCAAACTAAGCTATTCCTAGCATAGAAAAATATTCCGGATCCAATGGGACAGGTTTCGTCGAATTCCGACACCGTTTGCGAAAATCTCTTAGAAAATAGCGATGAAAAACACCGAGCATTTATTCCTTAACATTACAGAAAAAATCTTACAAATATGAGGCCTTGACGTTTCACTAGACCTCTTCCTAAGGTTTCGTATGAAACTTGTTTCGTTGAACTCTGAGTCCGTTTGACCAGCTAACCATTAGTTTAGTTTGTTTTAAGTTAAAAACATAGCGTACCCCACTATGAAATATTCTGTTCACGTAGGGACTGTTATGGACAGAAACAAAAATACCATTTAAATGAGTGACGTGCTCTGGTCCCAAAAATGAAATAATACCGGTAGATGGACTCATATTGTGAAACCCCGAAATGTCGATACAGGGTGCCAAATACTCCGAATAAAAAGTTGCTTATTTAATTAATTGAAAATTACAGTAAAATTTTAAAAATTAAATTATCACTATTTCCCAAAAGAACCTTGTCTAAATTCAAACCCGATCTCTAGTTATAACGAATAAACCGATAAGGTCGATAAACGATTCTTTAGCGACTATTTTAAAATTGAATTTCGACATATCTCAAAATCTACAAGACGGAATCCTGATTTTTTCTCTTCCACTAGAAAGATATACTTCACCAGCTCCACACGTTTCTTGTTTCACAGAAATCCGGCTTAAAATGAATCTTGTACATTCAGTTGAAGTCTGAATCGCCAAATAGCGAACTGCCACGTCGTTTCAAGCTCTATTTTTTTATATTATAATTATTAATTAAATATTCAATATTATTTAATTCACGTTCTCGATATCGATAAATCGATATTTAATAATTAAATAAATAAATTATTCAACAACTAAAATGCGGGTTACTACACGTATATTCGAGAAGGTATCGAGATGATCACCACCTTCTCTGAACTACGCTCCCGCAGGCTCTTTCCCAGACTCGGTTACTTGTGAGACCACGGGGGCAGGGCCCGATGTCATGGTCAGTGTATGAAGGGCTGCATGGTAAAAAAAAATACAACTGTTTAGTCCATGAATTCGGTAATCACGTCATCCTCTCGGATGCATTGTAAAGGGAATTTACCTCCGGTCAGGGATGGCATGGTAAGATTAGAAGGGGCTTTCAGTACCGTAGGCAATGTGAATCCGGTCTCTCCTAGCCCCGGGTGATCAGAGTCATACTCGGTCGAAGCCCAAATTGAAGCTTCAGGGTCACTCACCATACCCAATTCAGGGGCCAGTGGTCGATAGGATCTTGCTTCTGCGAATGTCTCCGCAATCACAACACTCTCGGTCATAATGCCCTTCCCTTTCTCAATAGTGAGCTTCTCCGGCCTGCCTCCCTCGGCATCCTCAAGCAACAGTCTCCTACCCTCCTCTAGCTTCTCGTGCTCCTCGACCGTTTGGAGATCAATTGTGAGCTGGCATTAATCTAAAGTCCCCACAGCCACTTGGCGCATAAAGGCTTCGTACGGAACCAATCTCTCCCAAGTCCGAGCTAGTTCCTGCGGATAATCGTCAACCCACGAGAGTCCATGGAACCTCAGGACCTTAACATACATGTTTCGGATATCCTCCTCCATAGACGATTGCACTCGAAACTCTGTATTCTCCAGCTCCTCTCTCTCTCTCTCAATTGTTCTGCCACTCTTAGGTGTGCCTCTCTCTCTCTCTCAATTGTTCTGCCACTCTTAGGCCACTCTTAGGAGGCCTCTCCGTCCTCCTTGGCCTTTTTCATCTCCTCAAGTTGTCATTTCAGGCTGTCATTTTCTGCTCTCAGAGATTGGTTGTCAGTTTGGAGATCAAAGACTAGTGCATTTTCCCTTTCCAGATTGGTGCATATTTTATCCACCTCGGCCTTGTCCCTCTATATGGCCATGTTCTGGGTAGATAGGTCGGCTATAGTTTCCATGAAAACAGCGCGGGAGTGATCGGTCTCCCTCTTGAGCGCTTCATACCCTCACCTCATCACAGCTGAAAACAACGAGATCCGTGAATTAGCGTTCAAAGATACAGGAACAAGTAAAGGAAATTTTCCAATACAATAGATAGACTTACCTATCTCATTTTCTAAATTACCAACGGTGGTCTTCTCACAATCAATAGTTAATTGTTGATTAATTAACTCTAGGTTTTTCTTCTTGATCAACTCCGACAGATGAAAAGAGTACTTGGTAAGTTCGTTAGTCAAGTGATACGCAACCTTCATGTGCATCCATATTACCCCGGACTCCCTAGATGGGGCATGGCGGAGATCGGGGCGAAGCTTCAGCTCATCAAAGTAATGATGAGGGAAGTAATGTTTCAAGAACACTCCCCGCTCCTTTGTAGGAAGTGCTAAAACCTGAACCTCTGTCAGATCTCCCATCTCTATCACAATTGCCTCATCCGACCTTGGCCGAGCAAGCGATGGCTACTTCCCCTTAGTGGGATGAACAGGAGCCTCAAGAATGATACAAGGAGTTGTTGATGACATGCGCCTTGATCCCCCTAAGTCAAGTCGGGAATCACCTGCAGACACTCGGATTGGAGGAGGGGGAGGAGGAGACAAAGGCAATTGGGGTCTATCGGGTTGACGGCTCTCGCTGCCATGGTCCTGTGCAGGTGGGGCCTCACTGTACAAGCTAGCCGCTCTCCTAAAGGCACCGAGCAAAGCACTCTAAGGTCGTCGCCGGTCTCTAGGTCCGTGACTTCGTCCTCCATGTCCTCTAGCCATATCACCTGTTAAGAGACAGAAATAAGACCAGTCAAGTCGCATAATCAGAAGAATCGCTACGTTATTCAGTGACTATAAGTGTATTCCTAAGTGTTCTCTCAACAAACCAGATTGTGTTCCACTCGAAGGAGTTAACTCCCTCGCGACAAGAGCTAAGTCTTCCGTGCCAGCCAGAGTCGGCCACCGGGATATGTCCAGGTCAAGTTTATTTAAGCCATCAAATTGGCGCTCATCTTCAAGTGGGGTCGCGTCTCCGGGAGCAGTAATTGGAGACAATGGCCTGATTAACACCCCTCCCCCCTGCCCCCACGCCAGAGGCGGGACGTGAACATTCATCGAGCCCTTATCCCCAGACACGACCTCCTCACCGCGAGCCCCACCTTCACCTACATCTCCCTGGAACTTTACCATCTTTTTTGGCTTGGCCCTCGCAGCGGGTAACTTCCTCTTCTGACCAAGAGTCGCAAGGCCTTCCGCCACGACCACTTTTGGCAAATTGCGGGCCTAATTATAGCCTGATCATCCGGGAGCAGCCCAAAGCGGCAAAGGCGCTATTGGCTTGTCACGGTATCTGTTTTGCGAAACTATTCGGGGGTTGCTCGTAGATCATTAAGACGTTGCTAGTACTCCTCACCAGTAGGTGCCTCTGGATTTCCTACCGCAATCAAAAAATAATGAGACACGAGATCTAATAGTTTTATAGCAGGGAACGGAGTTCGAAGATACTTACTCCCTCCTATCCATCTCCTTGCGAATCTAGGAGGACAACGCACGAAGAACCAATCATACTTAATCACTGACGACCTGGGCCACTTCCCGATAAAGAATTTGGTGGCGGCTGGCGCTTCCAAGAACCATTGAGAGGGTGACCCGCTAGACGTTCTCCTCAGGCTGAAAAAATACCGAATGTCCTCTCCGGTAGGTTCCATGTGCAAATATTCTCGGTATAGAATGTACGTGCCTAGGAGCGAGGAATAAGCATTCGGTTGCAGTTGCGAAGGTGCAAGGCAAAAGTAGGAAAGCATGTCCCGAATAAAGTCAATGGTTGGTGGCACACATCCCACAAAACAGGCTTGTTTATTCCAAGGAATCAAACCCTTAGGCGATGCGTGAGATCTGTCACCCTCACCTGGTGTGTGGACATCGCCCACTGGTATATTGAACTGCTGCGCCGTTTCCATGACTGTTGTAGCATCCAGACATGATGGTACCGAGTCCTTCGGTTTTTCCAAGATAACAGTGTTAGGAAACATATCCGGAGCTACCGGAGCCGCCGGTACATCTCCACCCATAATATCCACATTCCCAATCTCTTCACGTATGACCGAAGAGTATAGCCTCTCAATTTGTTCCTTATGATCAGATACTTCAAGTGAACTGGCTGATAGAGAAGGAACGGATCCTTCGGTAGTCTCAAGCTCGCTGCCACTCGAGCTACTACTGTTGGTAGAGTTAGAGGTATGTGATGACGAGGGGGAAGCCTCGGCCTCCAAGGTCTTCCCAGTCTTTGATCTTGTTGGCATCGCTAGCTATACTTTAATACACTAGTATTAGACATCGTAAGAGAAAAACCTGTACCCTTCGTGTTGGTGAAAACTAACAAGTGCGTGCGATGCCATGCAAAGTCAAGATGAGAAGAGAAAACTTAAACAGGCCAACAGTTCGGTCACAGTTCGAGTATATGTGCTATCCGATGTGAAAGGTCCAACTCCCTAACTGCACAGTTAATTGCATGTGCACTAGGTGCAGTCATGCATGCAAATAAGCAGTATACAAAACTAAGGGCAGGGAGTTAGGAGATCAAAGTTCTGTAAAAGAGAAGAAACACCCCGCCAAGGGGCAACGTGAAGCAACCGTCTCAGGCAAACCTAGAGGGAGAATCAATCCCACCGTAGGGTTCGAAAACTTGAACCTCCGTCAGGATTCGAGAATCGAACATCCCAGGGTTCGGAAATTCGAACCCCGGAGGTTCGAAAATTCGAACCCCATCAGGGTTCGAAAATTCAAAACTCATGAGGGTTCAAAAATTCAAACCCCAAGGTTCGGATATTCGAACCCCATCACGGTTCGAAAATTAAAATCCCAAGGTTTGGGAATTCAAACCTCAGAGGTTCGGATATTCGAACCCCTTCAGGGTTTGAGGATTCAAACCCCAAGTTCGAAAATTCGAGCCCCCCGAGGGTTCGAAAATTCGAGCCTCCTAGGGGGTCGGTTTTTTGAGACTCCTTTAGAACCCGGCCCTTCAACCTCCCTCCTCCGGCTCTCCTTCGACCCGTTCATTACCTAGGTTCGGTTACAAGTGTTGAGTTCTGATGCTTTAACAATAATGACGGCAAAGGAAGGAAATAATGGAAGAAAGGAAATGAGGAGGGGGTTATAAATAATAGAAAGGGAAAAAACCCTTGGTCTTACCCAAATTTCAAACCTATGCGTTCGAAATTTCGAACCCACGGGTCTTGAAATTTCGACCCACTGGGGTTTCAAAATTTCGAGCCCTTAGGGTTCAGAATTTCGAAACTGCAGGGTTCAGAATTTCGAACCTGCAGGGTTCGAAATTTCGAGCACCCAGGGTTTGGAATTTCGAACTGCAGGGTTCAAGATTCCGATCATCCATGGTTTAGGGGTTCAAAAAAAAGGGAGAGAAAAATTTGCCTCGTATCTCTAGGCTTAAAGTACCGCACCACGCTCTCACGTACACGTATTCCGTGCATATACCGACCGGCGCAAAAACACGGAGGCGACGCATTACAAATACTTAGCAACATAGACCCATGGCCGAACCAACACCAACTCGCTCGCAAGTCCGCAGCGTACGAGCCCTACAACTAACATATGTTCCTCTTTAATAGGACAAGTCGACAACCCGACCGCTCTCTTAACCAACTCAAAGCATATCATGTCAAGACAAGACGTACTTTGGGGGGTAAATGTTAACCAGCTTTTTGGTCCAGTTCCCAAGAGTACACAGGACATGATCAACTCAGCCCATCGCGTAGAGTCAAGGCCAAGAGGACGTCCAAGAGAAAAGGAAACAGGTTCAAGGGGATCGCGCCAACAAACGACACTGTAGTCCGAGCTGTAAACCTGAACCGCGAGCCATCAGAGCGCCTATGCCTAGAGCCTTCACACCCACCCATAAGGCGACCTTCGTACCCATCACGGGGCGATTTTCGCACCCCTAAGGGGTGCGAAATTGGCACCCTGCCGGGTGAAAAACACGCACCTCGCCGGGTGATAAATTTGCCCCCAGCAAGGTGCGGAATTCTCAACTAGCAGGGTGCTGAATTCACACCCAGCTGAGTGCGAAATTTGCACCTCGCAGGGGTGTGAATTTCGCACCCCTATAGGCCAGACTTTTGCAAACCCCATGGGGTGCGAAATTCGCACACTATGAGGTGTGAAATTCGCACCCTGGGGGCGGGATGCGAAAATCTGGCACGCGTGTGAGCCAGGTGCAGATTTTTGGGTGTAGGGGTTCATTTTCACCTACTTCTACCTACTTCCACCTACTCCTACCTAATCCTCATCCTATAAATACCTCATAGCCTCACACTTCAAAGGGTTGGATTTTGTGACCTTGAGACTTCTTGAGAGCTCCATTAATGGCATCTTTACTTTGAGGAAGAAGAAGGGAAAAAGTGTATTTTTCCTATGTTCCGCGATATAGGCCAATTATGACATTATATCTGATAATGATGACATCACCTAGCCTATAAGCAAGTGTAATGAGATGTCATATGATGGGCTCAACCTTGTAATCTTTTGTGATCAATAATATTCCAACAACCCTTCAAAGTTGACGTAGGCACCTCACGAGGCCGAACCGCTATAAAACTCTTGTGTTATTTACCGCTTTCCGCTCTTGTCTATACGAACGAATTAATTATTCCTAGTAATTGCAATCTTTGGTGTTTACGATATTTTTTGCCATCAACATTACCCATTTAGCCCCTTAACAAATAAAGGTCAGTATACCTTAACAAATATTCAAGGGCCATAGTAAAAAAAATTCGATTCGCACATATCGATTTTTTAAACCATGAAGGATAAGCGTTTTCGGTGGAATAGGATCGAACTATTTTTTTTGATATAAGTACGCCGAATTTTATAATTATAAAGGCAATGCACCGAAATGATTATTAATTTTCGACATATCACTTTCAAATACATATATAATTGATTACATGTTGCATTTGGTGCAGTGGTGACGAACTGCTTATTTTAATTTGGTTTCCCTTATCGAATAAGTTTTTTTTTATTCTTTAAAGGGGCAATCCAGGAATACTGAGTAGTATGAAATAATATGTTTGTGTAACCCCTTAGCAATTTTTCCAAGAGTGGTGTGTTTTTAAAAAATGACCCCCCCCCCAACTATAGTTGGAGTGTCAATAACAACACCCCAGAATTAAGTGACAACCTATAAATCTATTAACTAAATATCATTAAAAGGAAAGGAATTTCTTATTTCTATGAGTTTTTAGTTCTCCCCTTAATCTCCTAAGATAACCCATTTTCACGTCGCTATATTATTTATTATAATTATTATTATTATACTATTCAACTAATTCTTTATCTTATCATTTTGAATTTAAATACCAATATTTACAATTTTTTATGATTATTTACAAAATTCATACAATTTTCTCCTATTTTGACATTAAAGTCCTCTTGTCTTCCTATTAGACATCTCTAATTCTCTTGATATTTCTAAATTCAAACTCATCAAATTTCTTTCTTTTTGAAAATTATAGAGAAACATATACATAATATTTTTTTTCCAAGGATGTTATTTTATTAAAAACATATACTCAATTTTCCTTTTAAACATTAATATATTGTTAGAAACATATACATTAATGTTTTCTTTGCCATTATTGGTTTGTAAAAGGGTTTTTATCATTGACAAATTTTATGTTATGAAAGCATTAGAATTGATAATAGGTGAGGAATATTATTTATTTATACATTAAAAAATAATTATATTTTTAGATAAAATATTTTGGGAAAACGTTAAATCTTACTTATTTCTTTTTGTATTTTACATTAATCAACAGATTATAAGTACACCATATATTGATTAAAGTTTTTCTTTTATGTATTTTGTTATTTTTTAAGATAAAGGTTGATTCTTCAAAAAACAAAGTACTATAAAATTAATTTATTGACGTATGGAATGTAGATTAAAAATAAAATTATTAATTTTATATAAATAAAAATGTGACTTGTTGCGTCCCGTCTCTTACTTCTAGTTAACTTTTTTTAATCTTTTTTAGTAGGTATCTTGTTTATCACTGCAATGGCATCATATACTTTTCCTTGATATATACTATAAGAACTACAAAGGCATTGAAATTTATTAATCAACACCCCTAATACATTCAATTTTACCATTCCCTGATGTAATATTTGAAATCAATTAATGTATCATTTAAATTTTAACGAAATATACTATATGTTAATTACCAAGCTAATAATCTATTTATATCAGCATTAACATATTGAAACTATGAACAAACTAATTAATATTAATTAAGAATAATAACATCCATTTAATTGCTTAATAAATATAAATCCTAAAAACTAAAAAGTTAGTACATAACTCATTTTTAGTTGGACAATCGTAAAATTAACTTTTATTCAAAGTATAATAACACATTAATCACATGTAAAAAATTACATTTTTAATTTTTTTAATAGTGCATAACTCGTTTATTTATGAAAATTCACCATATCATGTAGAATAAATCTTCGTTTTCAAAAATATTTAGAAAACTAATTTTGTATTGGTATAGATCGTAGGCTGTAGGCAAGGGTTACACACTTGTTTTAAACATAAAGTTGAAATGTCATGAATTGAAAACGGAAAGTGGGTAATAAGCAGTAGGAGTTTGCACATATTATTTGAGAAAGTGTGTGCAAAACTCCTTTCCATTGGTGGTAGTCATAGAAGCGCCCTGAATTCCACCAGGTCCCCACTGTCTACCACTAATGGGGATATATAGTTTTGTTCACCTCAACAAAAGTGAGGTGAACAAGCTCTCTTTTAAGATTTGAATAATCATTGATGTGAGATATAATTGCAATGGAATGAGATATTTGTGATTAGAATTGAAATTTAAGCAATGTGAATCGTTTTATAATGGTATATCAATATTAATTCATATTAATTGGAAAAAAAGGAAAATATTCAAGCTCATATTAATTGAGGTGAAATGACTTCTAAGACAAGATAAACAACAATATAAATATAACAAATCGGGTGGATCCAAATTAGGGAAAGTGTGATGACCCCAAACCCCGTTCCACGGTGGTAAGGTAATCTTTGGAATATAACACATAAACAAATAACAGCAAAACAGAAATAAATAAATACACCAGACAATGTACAACAGAGTACACTAGATAAATATAAACATCAGAGTTACAAAGTATACAGGATCATAATTAGTACAAATACAGTCCGACTTTACATAAAATGTCTACAGCGGAATCAAAACATAATATGTACAATAGGAGCTGAACAGCATAAAAAGAAAGAAATGATAGAATCCTTCTTCATCTCCAGCTATCCAGAAAGATCCTACTAAAATCTTAATACAAGGCTGTTCGTGTAGAAAAAGGGGCACCCGAGTTTGCAAGTGAAACAAACTACGAGTCAGTCATGGGACTGGTATGAGAAATCTACTCAACTTAATTTATAATATGGCCAATCACAGGACCATGCCGCTAATGCGGAACGGGTTTTCTCCATTGGATTGCCAATGCTTTAAACAAGTAAATCTTTTAAACATCGCAATGCATTTTACAAAAATGAAGCCATTATAAGACTCAGTTCCCATCACACAATGCAACGCAAACCGGAGGATAGAGTTTAATCTTATAATGGCCAAAATATGCTTGATACGAATAAAAAAAAGCATTTTATATTATTACTAGTGTTTATATGTTTCAAAAACAATTTTAAATCATAAGTATCAATCATAGATGGCATGGGTACCATATAACATGTCGCAATATATAAGTTTACAATCAAAACCACACGGTATCGTATTTGGAAATTGGATTTCCGTCATGAACCAAGGCAAGAGATCGTCCTTACCGCTTCGAGACAATTTAGCCTACCATGTCTTGAATTCAAAGCTCAAGTGACCCTTAGATCGTCAGGGTCGGTCACTCGATGTAGATTAAAATGACTGAACACTGCGTTTCCCCACCCTATGGGGCATAAACTGGTCATATCCCGACTAGACCATCGGCTCCGAGGAGACCGAACTTCCCGAGGCGCCTCGCTATCCATCATCCACATAAGTAAAATGCCCGGGCGTGCCAAACCCAAAACACCACTCCTAGCTAGAAAGAAATACAGGTCCTCCCTGATGACCTCTCCCGTTTCTAGCTCATACCGGGGTGTGAGGCTCGCGAAACAACGCTAAACACAAAACTAGCTATTCAAAGCCGTGCTTTGATCATCAACCACAAAGCTCTTCTTTTCAACTAAAGCTTTGATCACATCATCTCTGCATGCTACGTTGTCCATATACAACGTCAGACACACATCCTTTTACAATTCTGTTCTGGGTCTGAATGAAACCGGAGGCACTTTATACCTCGCACATCCGTACAATCAACAAGTACGTCCGCACGGCTACCACTTTAGCCCCTTTCAAGGTAGCTACTCCCATCGTGAGCATCAGTAGCACCCATCCATTCGATGTGAAGATCGTCGGTCTTGCACCGTCTTCATATCTTCGACTTCAAACCATCGATCAATTATTTGAAATGAGAATTAACTCGGCCTTTTCAAATAATTCACGTATATTTAGAATTCAAATCAATTCATTTCAATGGTTAAATTATTCGACATCAATAATTCAGTTCATTAATGTAAATTTCACGTCAAACACATTCAACTATCAAATATCCAATAAACCGAGTAAATTCAGTTTATTTCCATTCCATATCGTTTATAATGTTTTATATCGATTTATTGCTATTTTTATTTATTTAAAAATAGCCAATTCATTCAAACAACGCTTCAGGCCATAACACGGCCATGGCGCTGTTTTTCTTCAGATTTGATTTACACATATCTGAAAATCCAATCGTTGGATCTTTACAAATTTTATATCATTAGAAAGATCTTTTCAAAATGAATCCAACGGTTCCAGTTTTGGGAAAATCCGACGGTCGGATCTCCCGGTACAATCGTTTGAAGTTACGATTTCAAAATACGAAATACAACACCGTTATTCGATTTATTTTAATTATATATATATAATCGATTCTAGCGCTGTTTTTCTTCAGATTTGAATTAAACATTCCAGACAATCCAACCGTTGGATCGTTACAAAGTTGGTGTCGTTGGAAAGATATTTCCAAAGCAAACCCAACGGTTTCGGTTTCGGGAAAATCCGATGGTCGGATCTCCTGCAATAATCGTTTGAAATCACTGTTTCAAAATACGAACTGCAGCTTCGTTATTCGATTTATTTTAATTATATTTTTATATATATATATATATATATATAAATATAATCCATTCTTCGATTTCAAAACCATATTCACTTCTTATTTTGATAAAAATGATATTTTTACCGAACAGATATTTATTTCAACACATCACTATTTTTAACAATTTATATATATAATAAAAATGTGATTTTTATTATAAAACAATTTATTTCAAAATACGATTATTTTATATAGTTCATACATAAGGTGAAAATGTTATTTTTATCTTTCAAAGAATTTATTCAACACATGAATTTCTATTCAACACGTGAATATTGTTTCAACACATGAATGTTTTCTATAGTTTATATATATAATAAAAATGTGATTTTTATTGCTAAAACAATTTATTTAAAACACGAATAATTTATATAGTCTATATATGTGATAAAATGTTATTTTTATCTTTCAAAGAATTTATTCAACACATGAATTTCTATTCAACACATGAATATGGTTTCAAGACATGAAAAATAATTCTAACACGTGAATATTATTGAAAATTTCGGCAGCATAACGGCAGGGTAGTTAAAACCGGCACCGTCCCGATTACGGCTCCTCGCTCTATCTTAAAGCCTCGCAGCTTTTGACATTGGGGATTTCAATATCTAGTTCGTACGCAGATGAATTTTCCCATATACTAGTCCTATAGGGATTTCAACCACAAACAATCATTTCCAATCAACCATTCATGATATTCACCAAATTTCACATCAACCAATAATTCAAACAATATCACAACCAATATATATCGTCCATGGTCTATGGACGAGGGAAGTATATATATATATATATATATATATATATATATATATATATATATATACACGTATATAACTATATTTCGATTTCATTTCAATTCATTTCTATGCATATATCATTTTTACAACGCATATATAACTTATACATCGAACATACAACTTATACAACACTTATACATGAGGTGTACAACGCTTATACAACTCATACATCGACTATATAATTTATACATTGTTATTTCCATATCGTTTATAATTCAGAAATCTCACATTGGGTTCCACTCCAACAAAAATTATAGAAGGCTCAGAAAAATATCCGGTCTCTTCTAGAATGTAGAAGACGTCCACACGAGTCCATTGTCTCTTGTTTCACTGGATTTCGACAACATATGAAACAGATATGATTTTTATTGTAAAATCTTAAACCGTAACACTTTAAAGTGCTATAGTACAGTTTAAAATATATAAAGTTGTTACCTTTCTATTCGGTTCGAAACTAGGGTTCAACCTAGCACGCAATACGAGGCACGAGGTGATGATCGGCTGGTACCATGACGAAGAGCTTGGAGAGAGCTTCCAGTCCCTGGTGAAGGCGTGCAAATCGACGGCTCCTCCAGTGCTCGGCGGCAGCTTGAAGTCCATCACTTCGGGGACGCAGATCTCACGAAATACACCACTATATGGGGCAAATCTGGTATAAATTAAAAGCTATCGATGAGATCTTCAAAAGTTCAACTAGGTCGAGGGGTAATTTTGCGTGTGGAGGGAGAAATCAAGGAGGGAAGGTTCGAATAGGTTTCCGCCGTCGAGGTCTGGTGCAAGGAGAGAGAAAAGGGTTATATTTTATTTTATTTTTTCGAATGAATTTTTCTGATTGGTCCGCTTTATTTATTCTTCAAAAATATTCCTTTCTCCAAACGAACTCCAATCCAAACCCAACGACTGTCGCCCATAGCTAATTACCCCCTTTCCGAACACAATGGGATATGTTTCGTAAGCCATTTCGACCGTTACAGCCAGTTATTCTTCAAATTAGAGTATAAAACATTCGATTTTCGATTCGAACGTACATTTCAATTTGCTGGGGACACATATTGATCCCAAAAATTCCAGAAAAATAAATCTAGCTATGTTTTGACGATACGGTCCCAACAAAACTAGTTTCGTCGAATTCTAAGACCGTTTGAAAAATGGCCTTTTCTGGTTGATCCAATTTAATTGAAATCAACCAAACACATTTTCCTTCGCCACGCCCACATACTAACTTCAAAAATTATGGAATTTGATACCTAGCAATAATTTGACATCCCGGATCCAACAAAAGTGGTTTCGTCGAAAACAGAGGCCATTTGCAAAATGTCTATTTTCAAGGGCTATATATTCCCTATAGCGACCTTTCTAAAAATTCATTTGGCCATAACTTTTGATTCCCGCTATGAAATTTCGATTTTTCAGATTCGTTAGAAAGATATTCATAAACAGATTTAAATATTTTTGGTTTCACTAAAATTCGTTTTATTTCACACATGATACAGTCAGTCAAAGTTCGATTTCAAATTTTTAAACTGCCGCGCCATTTCATGCCTTGTTTATAATTAAAAATAATTATATTTATTTTCGAACGTTGATTCAAACATACTTTTCGTCGTTATTGTTTAAAATAATTTATTTTAAATATTTTAAATCCACTAAAATAGCCAAATTAAAATTTTAAAACTAGTTCAGATTTTCCGGGTTGTTACAATCTCCCCCACTTAAAACTTTTCATCCCCGAAAAGGAACGAAGTCGAAAATTGTTTAATTAAACAAATCAACTTTCATTCTGGCTTTCATTCTTCAACTTTTCAGTTTCTAAGAATTTTCTAATTCTTCAAAAATTTGTCTAACACCCTAAATTTTCGAAAAATTTCGCCATAACCTCCTTTGTACGGGGAGGGGTTTGGAAATTTATTGGGCCATATTAGGTACCCAATAAATCCTAATAAGCATGCACATATTTATAGTGATATATTCCGGTGTCCATAGAGGAGTGTGTATAGATCATAACTCCAGAGAATAAATTCTCGTCGCCCTATAAATGGTTTTTGTGCCTTAATGACCAGGGAGACGTGTTTATTATCATTTCCAGACCCATGTGGGGTTTTTATTAATCTGGCAATTTATCGTTACATTTTATATGGTCCATATTAGTCATTAGTTCAGCCTATAATATATAGTCCATATCTTTCATCAGTTCAACCTGTAATATATAGTCATCGCCATACAAGCCTCTCGCTCGTATGGTAAATCTTCAATCTCGTCACACAAGCTCCAAATTCTTATGTGGTATATGATGAAGTATGTTATCTTCAAGAAGTATGCCATGTAGTGTAGTTAAAAATTAATTGTTACTATCCTATGGCGACGTTTATTATTACACACAGAACAACCAGCACTCCACATCCGACGACATTCACAGGAGTTGATATAATAACAAAATTGCGCATCCAACTCATTAAGGTTTACCTATTTGTCGGGCACGCAAATAAATTCTTTACTCAACAGCTAATCCATTTACCTGTTCAGACATATATAATGTACATGCATATATTTCTATCTATTCTCTAATCGGTTCAATGTGTGATTTAATCGAATAAATTCTACCATTCGTTATCTTATTGATTAAATTAACTATCATTCCAAAATTTAATTAATCAAATTCTCAGCCACACAACACCTACATTGTAACACCCCGTGTATTTTATAACAGTGAAATTCACAAATTAAAGTATAATAAATTTCAGGTCAAAATATTAAGGGAAATGGGATATTCCATTGCATTCGTCTCGGAAAAATACGCGAAATAGAGTCTGAGTTTTCGAAAAACGGAGCCCGTATGACCAAATTATGGCCCGATGAAGTTTCAAAAAATTCAAATTTCGAAAACATATTTGAATTTCAGCCCAATCAGAGTAGGCGGGAAAAGTTCCCGCCCAACCCACCAGGTCGACCTGGAGGTCGACCTGGGGGTCGACCCTAGGGTCGACCTGGGAGTCGACCTATGGGTCGACCTGCCCCAGGCAGGTCGACCCTAGAGTCGACCTGGGGGTCGACCTGCCCCAGGCAGGTCGACTCTAGAGTCGACCTGGGCGTCAACTGGGGAGTCGACCTGGCCCCTGAGCCAGGTCGAACCCAGCCCACCCTGGCTGGCCTGGTCTGTGTTTGGTCGATTTCCTGAGCCTTGCCTTGTCACTAGGGCTAGGTGTCAGCTCCTGGTTGGTCTCTCCTTTGAACGAACGGCTATTATTGAACCAAGCTTCATCGACGGTCTAAATCAACTCACAAACTCTATAAAAAGGACCTAAGACTAACCCTAATTCACACAAACCAAAATGGAGATGAGACCGTCATGCTGCTGAGGAAAGACTAAGGATAGCCGTCAGAAATAGAGAGACAATTAGGAGATAAATCAAAAGCTTAAAGCAACGTTAATTGAATCAAAGCAACGCCTACAACAAAGGATAGCATCTCCAAATTCAGAACTCGGATTCCTGAATTGAAGATTCATCATACGTTGTAAGTAGAGTGCTATTCCGATGTGAATTAAATAATTGTGTTGATTTGTGTAAAGTAAGAAATGGAATTGTGGCGATAATAATCTATATTTGTATGTTGCTTTGATGCTAAACGATTTGGGAATATTATGGTATACGATTGGATATTTGCAAGTACGTGATTTGCGTTGGAAGTTAACAACGAAATGGAATTGTGGCGATAATAGTCTATATTTGTATGTTATTTTGATTCTAAACGATTTGGCAATGCTATGTTGTACGATTGGATTCATGCAAGTATATGATTTACTGTTATGCCAAAATGAGGTATAATTCTATGGTCATCTTTAGTGAAATTTGATCCAATTGAGTATTATGATTCATATGAAGTCATGTTGGAATTGGCATCATAGTTCAAGTATAAAAATCGTGCTTTTGTGATAGTGACAAAAGCAAGCATCTTTGTGAACTTGTATTAATTTTATGAACATGACTAAACTGTGTTTGTTATTATGCCCAATTGAAAAACATGTTTTTAGGCTTATGTTGTTATCATAATCATATGATACTATATTTGACACATAAGTTACATTAGAATTACAATAGAATTACATTCCACTTGCAAGTTTACATAGATAGAATAAAAACCATGATTTAAGTTTAGGTATGTTTATGCTATAATTCTATGAATAGAATAAAAACCATGATTTAAGTTTAGGTATGTTTATGCTATAATTCTATGAATAGAATAAAAACCATGATTTAAGTTTAGGTATGTTTATGCTATAATTCTATAAATGGATTAAAAACCATGATTCATATAAGAATTAGGTTGGGATAATTCTAGTTGAACCATACTTTTGTATTAGTGACAAAAGTAAGTACCTTTTTGTTAGCGTGTAGTGATTTTATGAACATGATTAGTTTATATTATGCCTAAATAAAAATATAGGCTTATATTTCTAGTCAAGACCATGTGCCAGTAATAATGATATCTAATTTAGTTAGATTCTTAATTTCAAGTTTACATGGTTAGTTGAACCTATGATTCATGTTTAAGTATTGTTTATGCCATAATCATATGAATAGAATGATTCATGCTTAGGTATTGTTTATGCAATAATCATATGAATAGAATAATTCATGTTTAAGTATTGTTTATGCCATAATCATATGAATAGAATAATTCATGTTTAAGTATTGTTTATGCCATAATCATATAGAATGATTCATGTTTAAGTATTGTTTATGCCATAGTCATATGAATAGGATGATTCATGTTTAAGTACTGTTTATGCCATAATCATATGAATAGAATGATTCATGTCTAAGTATTGTCTATGCCATAATCATATGAATAGAATAATTCATGTTTAAGTATTGTTTATGCCATAATCATATGAATAGAATGATTCATGTTTAAGTATTGTTTATGCCATGATTATATGAATAAAACGATTCATGTTTAAGTATTGTTATGCCATGATGTTACAATTGCAAGTTCACATTTGCCTACTTTATGTTAATTGAATCGTTCGTTGCAAGTTCATGCGTTCACACTCCCCTTTTTCATGTTATCTTATAAACAACAGGTTATAAGCCTCCCCTTTTCATTTGGCTAAATTGGGTTTAAGTATTAAACCCAACACACCTTACATTGGAACGAATGTGTAAAACGGGGGTAATGACGTTTGGGCTAAAATATAGAACATATGTGTTGGCATGTTCGACGCATGCCAACAATCTTGAAAAGCAATTAAGTGGCATAAATAAATTTTAATCAATAAAGATGAATTTGAATAATGGGCCGCAAATATTTACATATAAAAAGAAAAGAGACAAAATATGTAAATGTAGAAAATACGATGTGTTTAACCCGAGGTTGGATTGAGTTGTGATGTAAACCTGCCCGGAACCGCCCGGCTGTCCAGTAGTCACAACAATACCTATTCAATGTGGGTGGATAAACACGGAGCCCAATAAGGACCCGAGGTTAGACTGAGTTGTGGCGTAAGACTGCCCGGACCCAACCGGCAACAGGCAGCCACAACAATACCTGTCTAATGTGAGAGGTCGAGGCTTTAATAAGACAGTTGAGGCTGAGTCAGGATTGATAGGATTAAGTAAATTATATTAATACTTAATCAAAATAGAACATGCTAAACTAAACAGACTGATTGGAGGTTAGGTTTATAAAACACTTAACCAACTTAGCATGTTGGCTAGAAATAGAAAACCTAGTAGCGGGGGACCCTTTTCAGCAGTAACTCTACAAGGTATCATGATACCCTGAAACTAAGCAGGGTGGGGCACGATTACTGGGCTGATTGTAAGTGGTCAAATCGACGGTGGTGGTGCAGCAGTGTAGGTTCTAACGGGGTGCGGGCGTGCACACACTCCGGCGCAGAAAAATAAGGCACTGGGCACCAGTAGCATACCTGTGCATTCTAGGATTGTGTCGGGCCGCCACCATGGGACTTGATACACCCCATGGTGGGACCAGCATAGGTAAGTACAACATCGGGGGCCGTAAGACACATGTAACTATGCAAGTAGGAGCCGATCATCTTAAGAAATGGATCACTTCACCCTAATTATGGGGTGCATGTTGGGAACTAGTTTATATGGGTACAGAGATTAATATGGGGTACGATAGTATTCGACCCTAGCCCACTTAACTTAGTTTATAATGCTCTCCCATTTCTAGTTATGCTTATCATACCCAGTTCTTTATTCATAGACTGAATAGTCCTAGACTGACTTAGGCTTTATGTCTGACTCTACTTTTCTTTCGTTCCCCCCCCCCCCCCCCCCCCAGGTCCATAGGGAGGGAATACTGCAGCTTGACCAGTTTTCGCATCTAGCTTGAAGAGAAGAATGTATTGCTTGGATCTTTTCCGTTTTGGGGCTATGGCTTTGGACATCAATTATGGGACTTTTGCAGTTTATTTATGTTTCTTTAAATAATGTAATCAAGACAGTTATGAAGATGTTATGTTTTTGAACGTATTGTAAGACAATTATGGCATGGCTTGTGTAACACGTATTTTAATGAAATAAAAGTTGTTGTTGGTTTCCGCTGTTCAAAAATATGTGTTCTTATATCTGTCTTGTATATCTGTGACTCATACTTATAAACCTCCACCAAAATTAGGGCATTCCCTTTGAGAGTGACCCTAACGGAGGTGGGGTGTTTCACTTGGTATCAGAGCATAGGTTTACCAGATAAGATAAAAAGTTTTGAAAAATTATTTTCAAAAAGGAAATTTAAAGAAGCATTTTTAAAAGATAAAATATTATTTTATTTTAAAAAGGCAAAGTCCCACAAAGCCATAGGTACTGTCTTCTATCCTTCGTTTTGAATCTATCCTTTCTGTTTCAGCATGTCTGGAGACCTTACTCCCCGGCTGCTGACGCTTTCACTCCTCCTCCTCCACGTGAACCAGCAAGCGGAAGAGTCCCAGAGCAGGAAGATGAATAATAGTCAAACAAGAAAGGATCGTAACAGTAATAACAAGAAACGTGAAAAAAGGAAATGCAATTTTTGTGGTACGGAAGGGAACACAGCCAAGGATTGTAGAAAGAGGAAAAGAAAGCAAGGAGAATGTTTTCATTGTGGGGAGACTGGACACATCAGCAAAGACTGCCCTGAGAAGACAGACTTTAATAAGGGAGGGAAAGACAACAAGTCCCAAGAGAAGAGGAAGTGTAAATTATGTGGCAAAGTGGGGCACTTAGTGAAAGATTGCCTAAAAAAGAAGGCCAAGATGAACGGCGGGTGCTTTTCTGGCGGTGAGACAGGCCACATGGCTAAGGACTGGCCAAAGAAACGAGGACAGGGGCAGAGGGCTGGATCCACCACAAGGGCACAGGTTCATGTGCTAGAAGCACCACCTCTGCAACAGCGAGGTATAAGTACTTCTGTAGAAAGTGTAGTTTATCTTTATGATCACCCCGTTCGCACTTTATTTGATTCCAGCGCATCACACTCCTTTATCTCGTCTGCTTTAGTAGAATCTCTGCACCTAAAAAACTAGTATGGTAGAGGACCCCTTAACTGTTTCAAACCCAATTAGGGGCTCGGCTCATTTGTCTATGATCTGTGTGGGATTGAAAATTTCTATTCTAAGCGTAGAGTTTAAATGTAGTGCCTTTGTTTTGGGCCATTGGTTGATTCTAGCGATGGAGTGGTTATCCAGTAAGGGTGACCATCTCGGTTTCGAAAAGAGGGTAGTTAGACTCTTGACTTGCCTCGGTAATACCCTCGAAGTCGCAGGTAACTTTTAGGGTTCTATCATGATTTTTTTCCTAGAATCTCTTGACACATTTATTGGTAATTTGTAATCCGATCAGGTAGTGTTCGCCACTAAGGCAGAAGGTTCATTTCGCTTATGCATGAGTTGTGGAGAATCACCTTAGTAAGTACATTTGGCAACATGGTTGGCATTTATTTCCAAGAGATAGTTCTTCTACGCGGAATACCTATAGTAAGTGGACGAGATCCAAGATTCACTAGTGAATTTTGGAGAGCTTGCATGAAACCATGAGTACGCCGTTATGTTTGAGCCGAGTATACTAGAAGTAGAGTAAGTGAAAGAGGAACGAGAGGCAACAGTGAAATAGGTTCCAACTCATATTTCGGAAACAAGAATTAAGAAGCTACGAAATTGTGAAGTTAAAGACGGACAAAGCATAATGGAGTTAAGCTCAAGGAAATGCAACTTAGAAGATTGAAGACTAGATTCGTGCATCATATCTCTTCTTAAGAGTATATCCTTGATCCCTCTCTTCCTGTAGAGCTTACTTGCATGCTATCTTTTGTGTATATCCTCTCGGTCCCGTTCTCAATCCAATTTTTGTTGCAGACCCCATAGGGAGTATGACTCATCTGTTAGTAACACATGTTGGGGCTTGAGGGTGTTCGTTGGTTTGACTAAACTTTTTTTTTGTGTATTATAGGATATGGGTTGGTCTTAGGAAGGGACTCCCTTGTGACCTAAAAGGAGTCCATCATGCTTAGTTTCCTAGAAACATATACAGTAGTTGGGTTGAGTAATTCTTTGGGTGTCAGTGTGATGTTGATTTCGGTCTTCGGGGCTGATGCTTAGAGGGTTCTTCTCTTAATCAATATATATGTGGCATAGATTTCCAGTTTTGACATCGCCTAATGGGCACAAAGTTTTTACTTGCTTCTATCGTTCGACTATACCTTTAGATAGGAACAATTAGGTGTAAACATGTGTTTGAGACATGTTATGATTGATGATTGCAAGTGGTTGCAAGTGATTGCTAGTGGTTGCTCGTGGTTGCATATACACACACAATCTAGGTTTTAGATCGGCTCAATCACTTCATATTGCATATGCATATATGTTTGCATTCGTATATGGTTGAACTTTAATGTGTTGTCATATGGATGTTGCATTTGTATGAATGATTGTGCACTCATGTAGAATCATGAATAGGAGGATTTGCATACATAATGGATTCATGGCACTTACATAATTCGCATTAAGGAGGTCAACTGAATCAGTAGACCGCCTGATTTTGCATTAGATAAGTACATGTACACACACACTTCGCATATTATCACGAAGCATTAGAAGTCTTTTAAGGACAATGGATGCCCGTGTTTGGTGGATGAGTAGATGGGTGTTTGGATGTTAGGATGTACATTCTTCCTGAACTTGAAGATTTCGGGGCGAAATCCTTTTAAGTGGGGGAGAATGTAACACCCCGTGTATTTTATAACATTGAAATTCACAAATTAAAGTATAATAAATTTCACGTCAAAGTATTAAGGGAAACAGGATATGCCATTGCGTTCGTCTCGGAAAAATACGCGAAATAGAGTCCGAGTTTTCGAAAAACGGAGCCCGTATGACCAAATTATGGCCCGATGAAGTTTCAGAAAATTCAAATTTCGAAAACAGATTTGAATTTCAGCCCAATCAGAGTAGGCGGGAAAAGTTCCCGCCCGACCCACCAGGTCGACCTGGGGTCGACCCTAGGGTCGACCTGCCAGGCCAGGTCGACCTGGGTGTCGACCTATGGGTCGACCTGCCCCAGGCAGGTCGACTCTAGAGTCGACCTGGGGGTCGACCTGCCCTAGGCAGGTCGACTCTAGAGTCGACCTGGCCCCTGAGCCAGGTCGAACCCAGCCCACCCTGGCTGGCCTGGTCTATGTTTGGTCGATTTCCTGAGCCTTGCCTTGTCACTAGGGCTAGGTGTCAGCTCCTGGTTGGTCTCTCCTTTGAACGAACGGCTATTATTGAACCAAGCTTCATCGACGGTCTAAATCAACTCACAAACTCTATAAAAAGGACCTAAGACTAACCCTAATTCACACAAACTAAAATGGAGATGAGACCGTCATGCTGCTGAGGAAAGACTAAGGATAGCCGTCAGAAATAGAGAGACAATTAGGAGATAAATCAAAAGCTTAAAGCAACGTTAATTGAATCAAAGCAACGCCTACAACAAAGGATAGCATCTCCAAATTCAGAACTCGGATTCCTGAATTGAAGATTCATCATACGTTGTAAGTAGAGTGCTATTCCGATGTGAATTAAATAATTGTGTTGATTTGTGTAAAGTAAGAAATGGAATTGTGGCGATAATAATCTATATTTGTATGTTGCTTTGATGCTAAACGATTTGGGAATATTATGGTATACGATTGGATATTTGCAAGTACGTGATTTGCGTTGGAAGTTAACAACGAAATGGAATTGTGGCGATAATAGTCTATATTTGTATGTTATTTTGATTCTAAACGATTTGGCAATGCTATGGTGTACGATTGGATTCATGCAAGTATATGATTTACTGTTATGCCAAAATGAGGTATAATTCTATGGTCATCTTTAGTGAAATTTGATCCAATTGAGTATTATGATTCATATGAAGTCATGTTGGAATTGGCATCATAGTTCAAGTATAAAAATCATGCTTTTGTGATATTGACAAAAGCAAGCATCTTTGTGAACTTGTATTAATTTTATGAACATGACTAAACTATGTTTGTTATTATGCCCAATTGAAAAACATGTTTTTAGGCTTATGTTGTTATCATAATCATATGATACTATATGTGACACATAAGTTACATTAGAATTACATTAGAATTACATTCCACTTGCAAGTTTACATAGATAGAATAAAAACCATGATTTAAGTTTAGGTATGTTTATGCTATAATTCTATGAATAGAATAAAAACCATGATTTAAGTTTAGGTATGTTTATGCTATAATTCTATAAATGGATTAAAAACCATGATTCATATAAGAATTAGGTTGGGATAATTCTAGTTGAACCATACTTTTGTATTAGTGACGAACATGATTAGTTTATATTATGCCTAAATAAAAATATAGGCTTATATTTCTAGTCAAGACCATATGCCTATAATAATGATATCTAATTTAGTTATATTCTTAATTTCAAGTTTACATGGTTAGTTGAACCTATGATTCATGTTTAAGTATTTTTTATGCCATAATCATATGAATAAAATGATTC
This sequence comes from Allium sativum, assembly GCA_030737875.1. Classification (NCBI taxonomy): domain Eukaryota; kingdom Viridiplantae; phylum Streptophyta; class Magnoliopsida; order Asparagales; family Amaryllidaceae; genus Allium; species Allium sativum. Next base: position 43,209,721 of record CM060916.1, read on the forward strand.
ATGCTTAGGTATTGTTTATGCCATAATCATATGAATAGAATAATTCATGTTTAAGTATTGTTTATGCCATAATCATATGAATAGAATAATTCATGTTTAAGTATTGTTTATGTCATAATCATATAGAATGATTCATGTTTAAGTATTGTTTATGCCATAGTTATATGAATAGGATGATTCATGTTTAAGTACTGTTTATGCCATAATCATATGAATAGAATGATTCATGTCTAAGTATTGTCTATGCCATAATCATATGAATAGAATAATTCATGTTTAAGTATTGTTTATGCCATAATCATATGAATAGAATGATTCATGTTTAAGTATTGTTTATGCCATGATTATATGAATAAAACGATTCATGTTTAAGTATTGTTATGCCATGATGTTACAATTGCAAGTTCACATTTGCCTACTTTATGTTAATTGAATCGTTCGTTGCAAGTTCATGCGTTCACCCTCCCCTTTTTCATGTTATCTTATAAACACATGTTATAAGCCTCCCCTTTTCATTTGGCTAAATTGGGTTTAAGTATTAAACCCAACACACCTTACATTGGAACGAACGTGTAAAACGGGAGAAATGACGTTTGGGCTAAAATATAGAACATATGTGTTGGCATGTTCGACGCATGCCAACAATCATGAAAAGCAATTAAGTGGCATAAATAAATTTTAATCAATAAAGATGAATTTGAATAATGGACCGCAAATATTTACATTTAAAAAGAAAAGAGTCAAAATATGTAAATGTAGAAAATACGATGTGTTTAACCCGAGGTTGGATTGAGTTGTGATGTAAACCTGCCCGGAACCGCCCGGCTGTCCAGTGGTCACAACAATACCTATCCAATGTGGGTGGTTAAACACGGAGCCCAATAAGGACCCGAGGTTAGACTGAGTTGTGGCGTAAGACTACCCGGACCCAACCGGCAACAGGCAGCCACAACAATACCTGTCTAATGTGAGAGGTCGAGGCTTTAATAAGACAGTTGAGGCCGAGTCAGGATTGATAGGATTAAGTAAATTATATTAATACTTCATCAAAATAGAACATGCTAAACTAAACAAACTGATTGGAGGTTAGGTTTATAAAACACTTAACCAACTTAGCATGTTGGCTAGAAATAGAAAACCTAGTAGCGGGGGACCCTTTTCAGCAGTAACCCTACAAGGTATCATGATACCCTGAAACTAGGCAGGGTGGGGCACGATTACTGGGCTGATTGTAAGCGGTCAAATCGACGGCGGTGGTGCAGCAGTGTAGGTTCTAACGGGGTGCGGGCATGCACACACTCCGGCGCAGAAAAATAAGGCACTGGGCACCAGTAGCATACCTGTGCATTCTAGGATTGTGTCGGGCCGCCACCATGGACTTGATACTCCCCATGGTGGGACCAGCATAGGTAACTACAACATCGGGGGTCGTAAGACACATGTAACTATGCGAGTAGGAGCCGATCATCATAAGAAATGGATCACTTCACCCTAATTATGGGGTGCCTGTTGGGAACTAGTTTATATGGGTACAGAGATTAATATGGGGTACGATAGTATTCGACCCTAGACCACTTAACTTAGTTTATAATGCTCTCCCATTTCTAGTTATGCTTATCATACCCAGTTCTTTGTTCATAGACTGAATAGTCCTAGACTTACTCAGGCTTTATGTCTGACTCTACTTTTCTTTCACCTTCTTTTCTTTCGTTCCCCACCCCAGGTCCACAGGGAGGGAATACTGCAGCTTGACCAGTTTTCGCATCCAGCTTAAAGAGAAGTATGTATTGCTTGGATCTTTTCCGTTTTGGGGCTATGGCTTTGGACATCAATTATGGGACTTTTGCAGTTTATTTATGTTTTCTTTATGCTTCTTTAAATAATGTAATCAAGACAGTTATGAAGATGTTATGTTTTTGGACGTATTGTAAGACAATTATGGCATGGCTTGTGTAACACGTATTTTAATGAAATAAAAGTTGTTGTTGGTTTCCGCTGTTCAAAAATATGTGTTCTTATATCTGTCTTGTATATCTGTGACTCATACTTATAAACCTCCACCAAAATTAGGGCATTCCCTTTGAGAGTGACCCTAACGGAGGTGGGGTGTTTCATACATCAATCAATTTATTTTTAACTTTTCAAAAATATACAAATTAATTCATATACTGTTTCTAAAATCATTCAGACTATATGATTAAAATTTACATCCATGAAAAGAAAACAACAACAAAGTAGAGAACGTAATGGAAATTGCAAAATATGGTAAATGTACCTTGCACAAAAGTCAATCAGAGATATCCACCCTGCACTTAGGATAGGCTTTCTTAATGCTTTCCTCAGTTTCCCAAGTACAATCTCGCGGATCTCCACTCCATTGCACTTTGACTAAGTGAACCTTCTTGTTCCTTAGCTCTTTGGTTTCTTTGCCAATAATCTTGATCGGCTCTCTCCTTGCAGCCAATTCTGGAGTAATTTCTATATCCCATTGCGCTGCTTCTTCCACGATCAAGTCTGGATCATGTACATGCTTTCGAAGTTGAGATACATGAAACATATTATGTACTCCAGGCAACCAATCAGGTAACTGAACCTTATAAGCGAGAGTTCCAATCCGTTCAAGAATAGGAAACGGGCCAATGAATTTGGGTGCCAATTTCCCTGTTTTACCAAATCGGATCACTCCTCTCATCGGAGATACCTTCAAATATACATAGTCGCTAACAGCAAATGATATATCTCTTCTTCTCTTATCTGCATAGCTCTTTTGTTGGATTTGAGCGGCTAGTAATCGTTTCTTAACGAAATCGACTTTGTCCGCAGCTTTGCAAATCATATCTGGTCCCAATACAAGTCTATTACCAGATTCTACCCAACAAGCAGAAGATCGGCACGGTCTACCATACAGTGCTTCGAATGGTGACATTGTCAGGCTCGCTTGGTAGCTGTTGTTGTATGAGATCTCAGCCAAATGCAAATGGTCTTCCCATGATCCGCCAAAATCAATAACACAAGCCCGCAATAAATCTTCAAGAATACGATTCACCATCTTAGTTTGGCCATCTGTTTGAGGATGATAAGCTGTGCTCAAGTTCAGTTTCATTCCCAATTCTGCTTGGATTGCTTCCTAGAATTTACTAGCATAAATGGGTCACGATCGCTAACGATACTCATGGGAACCCCATGAAGTTTAACAATTTCTCTAAAACAAATCTGCGCCAGACTCTGAGCAGTTCTATTCGATCTAACATGTATGAAATGGAACGGTCTTCGTGAGACGATCTACGATCACCCAAATACTATCATATCCCTTCCTGTTTCTGGGCAAACCATCTATGAAATCCATAGAAATCTGTTCCCACTTCCTACCTGGAATTTCCAACGGTTGCAACAATCCAGCGAGTTTCTGCTGATCGCTTTTGACTTGTTGACAAGTAGGACACCGACTAACATATAAAGAAATGTCACGTTTTATCGATCTCCACCAGAAAGTGCGTTTGATATCATTATACATTTTGCTCACTCCTGGATGGATACTAAGCTTGGCTTTGTGACACTCATCCAATACTTCTCTCCGGAGTTCAGGATTGTTTGGCACACATATTCGGCCTTTCAACCTTAGAATCCCCTCGTTGTCAATCTGAAAGCTCGAGGGCTCGCCTTTCTGAATCCTCTCTCTGATCTTATGAATGAAGTGATCATCCTTTTGAAGAGCAGGTATGTTATCAATCAATGAAGGCGTGATGATAATACTAGCGATAATTACATTCTTTCTGCTGAGCGCATCAGCCTCAACATTGGCTTTCCCCGGAGTATATAAAATATCAAGATCATATGCCGTGAGAAATTCTAATCAACGCTGCTGTCTCATATTCAGATCCTTCTGGGTGAATAAATACTTTAATGATTGATGATCAGTATATAGTTCGAACTTCTAACCCAATAGATAATGCCTCCAGATTTTCATAGCTAACACGATGGCCAACAACTCAAGATCGTTAGTCGCATAATTCTTTTCATCCGGCTTCAATTGACGGCTAGCATAAGCTACTACCTGGCCTCTTTGCATTAACATTGCACCAAGACCTTCTTTATAAGCATCGGTCCAGACCTCTAAATCCTGATTGCTATCAATAAGCGTGAGCACCAGAGCAGTCATCAATTTTAACTTCAGCTCTTGGAAAGCTGACTCATATTCTGGAGTCTAATTGAATCTCGAATGTTTCTTAGTAAGCTTTGTTAAGGAACTAGATGTCTTCGCAAAATCCTTAACGAATTTCCGATAATAACTGTCCAATCCGAGAAAACTTCGGACTTCTGTGGGTGTACGAGGCTGTTTCCAATTCTGAATAGCAGTGATTTTACTGGGATCCATAGAAATTCCTTGCTTTGACACGACGTGACCTAGGAATTTGACTTCTTCTTACCAGAATATACATTTTGAAAACTTTGCTTTTAAAACTTTCTTTCTAAGAATTTCTAACACTTGTTCCAAATGTTTTTCATGCTCGCTCTCTGACTTGGAGAAGATCAATATGTCATCAATGAAAACCAGAACAAATTTATTCAATACTTCTCTGAATACCCGGTTCATTAGATCGACGAAATAAGATGGAGCGTTACATAAGCCGAACATCATTACTAACCACTCGTAGAATAAATCTGGGCCTATGAATGCTGTCAAAGGAACACACTCTTCGGCAATACGAAGTTGATGGAAACCTGTAGCTAGGTCCATTCGGGAAAATACTTGTGCGCCATTCAATCGATCCAACAAATCATCAATCTGCGGTAATGGATATTTGTTTTTCAATGTCTGCTTATTCAAGTCACGATAATCCACACATAGTCTGAGAGTACCGTCAGACTTTGAGACAAATACCACTACTGCTCCCCAATCAGAGAAACTAGGTCTAATCAGACCCTTCCATACAAGCTGTCGAGTTTGACTGTCTAACTCTTCTTTCTCCTTCAAGGTCATTCTTCGAATAGCGTGAACTACTGGCCTTGCATTTAGAACTAAAGAGATTTTGAAATCAATTTCTCTATGCGGAGGTAAGCTAACAACTTCTTCGAACACATCCGCATAGTTCTTGACAACAGGAATATTTTCAATGTCGACCGGAATATTCTCCGGAACGATAGGAACATGGTCTAATTGAGCAAGAGAGACATCCAAAGCGGACCAAAAATCTTTTCAATCAGAATTCGGGCCCTCACATGGAATGGTTATACAATTCCCTGATTTAGCCTTTGACTTTACAACTCTCTCAGCACATTTAACCTCGGCTTCATACTTGGTTAACCAATCCAATCCCAGAATAAGATCAAATTCGGTAAAATTCATGACGATCGCGATAGTAGGGAATCGATAGCAGGAAAAGGAAACAGGCACCCTAAGGGACCCAACTAAGATCGAGGGAACCCCCAACCGGATTATGGACAGTCATGGGTGTTTTGAGCTTTTTCGAATTCAAATCCAGTTCCTTAACCACATTCTTTGCAATAAAATTTCGCGACGCGTCTATATCAAATAATACTTTGACTGGTATATTTTTGACAGTAAGCATGCCTTCTAAAACATCTGGCCTTCCCTGACTAGCTGAGGTTTCAGAAGTTTCTGCTACTTCATTTACATGCACTGCTTCGGATTTCCTGAATAGCTGGCAAGCCTTTGAAAGATGACCAGCCTGGTGACATTGACTGCATTTTCTATTCTCTTGAAACTTGTTCTTGGATTTAGATCCATTATTCTTTCTTCCGTTCGAAGATTCACAGTTCCTCATCGAATGCCCTTGCTGATTACACTTTAAACATACGACTGCTTTAACCTTTTTCTAAATGGCCCTTAGCCTCTTATTGCCTTCAGACTTTGTACGTACCTCAGGCTGCGTACTAGCCTCTGGCTGTGTACTTGTCTCTGGGCTATCAGTTTTGAATTTCCTTTTGTTGCTAGAACTGACTTCCTCTTCATCGACAAAAAGGCCTCGCTTATCTAGACTTCATATTGATAAGCCATGTATATCATTTCAGAAAAAGGAAGCGTCAAAGATCCCATTACACTACCTTGGTACTTTCTTTGGAGACCGTTAATAAACCTCAAATTCTTCCTCTTCGGATTTTGAATTAGATGAGGGGAAAAATGAGAAATTTCATTGAATTTCTTATTATATTCCGAAATGGTCATATCTCCTTGTATCAGATAGTAGAATTCATCACATAACCGCTCAGTTGCTTCTGGAGGAGCAAATCTTTCTATGAAAATCTCTTTAAATCTATCCCAGGTAATATTACCTTCTGGATTATCCTTAATAACCGTTTCCCACCAGATTAAAGCTTCATCTTTGAGTGCCCAAGATGCCACTAATCTTTTCTGATCATCTCTCAGTTGGAAACGTCCAAAAATTCTTTCGGCAAAACTCATCCAAGCTTGAGTTTAAATAATGGATTCATTGCAAGAGAATTCCACTCCACCCAGATTTCGATATCTTTTCAATAGAGCTTCTATATCCGATCCTGGCTGAGGGAGCACACCTGGCTCATTAGATTGTTGAACCATAGAATTTCTTCTTCTTTTTCTACCACATATTTTTTTCTATGTCTGCAAATGGCAGACAAAGTGTCAGGTCAACAGAAAAGATAATATTAAAACATAGAGACATATACTTGAATGTAAATGTGTCTATCAGGGTGTATCTCATTTTGCTTCGCCCATTTAGGATACTACTAATTCTATCTGAAATGAGTGATCCGTCTTAGAACACTACTGGTTCTATTTCTGACGAGTTCGTTAATATGTTATATTCCAGAACTAAGCTTAACCAAAGCTCTGATACCACATTTGTGATGACCCCAAACCCTATTCCATGGTAGCAAGGGTAATCTTTGGAATATAACACATAAACAAATAACAACAGAACAGAAATAAATAAATACACCAGATAATGTACAACAGAGTACACTGGATAAATATAAACATCAGAGTTGCACAGTATACAGGATCATACTTAGTACAAATACAGTCCGACTTTACATAAAATGTCTACAGCGGAATCAAAACATAATATGTACAATAGGAGCTGAACAGCATAAAAAGAAAGAAATGATAGAATCCATCTTCAGCTCCAGCTATCCAGAAAGAGCCTACTAAGACCTGAATACAGGGCTGCCCATGCAGAAAAAGGGGCACCCGAGTTTGCAAGTGAAACAAACTACGAGTCAGTCATGGGACTGGTATGAGAAATCTACTCAACTTACTTTATAATATGGCCAATCACAGGACCATGCCGCTAACGTGGTACGGGTTTTCTCCATTGGATTGCCAGTGCTTAAAACAAGTAAATCTTTGAAACAAGCAATGCTTTTTATAAAAATGAAGCCATTATAAGACTCAGTTCCCATCACACAATGCAACGCAAAACGGAGGATAAAGTTTTACCTTATAATGGCCAAAATATGTTTGATACGAAAAAAAAAAGCATTTGATATTATTACTAGTGTTTATATGTTTCAAAAACAATTTCAAATCATAAGTATCTACCATAGACGGCATGTGTACCATATATCATGTCGCCAATATATATAAGTATACAATCAAAACTGCATGGTATCGTATTTGGAAATTGATTTCCGTCATGAACCAAGGCAAGGGATCGTCCTTACCGCTTCGAGGCAATCTAGCCTACCATGTCTTAGGATCAGAGTTCGAGCAACCCTTGGATCGTCAAGGCCGGTCCACTTGATGTGGATTAAAATGCCTGAACATTGCGTTTCCCCACCCTAGGGGGCGTAAACTGGTCATATCCCGACCAGACCATCAGCTCCGAAGAGACCGAACTAACCGAGGTGCCTCACTATCCATCATCCACATAAGTAAAACGCCTGGGCATGTCAAACCCAAAACACCACTCCTTGCTAGAAAGAAACGCAGGTCCTCCCTGATCTCCTCTCCCGTTTCTAGCTCATACCGGGGTGTGAGGCACGTGAAACAACGCTAAACACAAAGCTAGCTATTCAAAGCCGTGCTTAGATCATTAACCACAAATCTCTGCTTTTCAACAAAAGCTTTGATCACAGCATCTCCGCATGCCACGTTGTCCATATACAACGTCAGACACACATCCTTTTACATATCTGTTCTGGGTCTGAACGAAACCGGAGGCACTTTATACCTCGCACATCCGTACAATCAACAAGTACGTCCAGACAGCTACCACTTTAGCCCCCTTCAAGGTAGCTACTCCCATCGTAAGCATCAATAACACCCATCCATTCGATGTGAAGATCGTCGGTCTTGCACCGTCTTCATATCTTCGACTTCTAACCGTCGATCAATTATTTGAAATGAGAATTAACTCGGCCTTTTAAAATAATTCACGTATATTTAGAATTCAAATCAATTCATTTCAATGGTTAAATTATTCGACATCAATAATTCAATTCATTAATGTAAATTTCACATCAAACACATTCAACCATCAAATATCCAATAAACCAAGTAAATTCAGTTTATTTCCATTCCATATCGTTTATAATGTTTTATAACGATTTATCGCTATTTTTATTTATTTAAAAATAGCCAATTCATTCAAACAACGCTTCAGGCCATAACGCGGCCATGGCGCTGTTTTTCTTCAGATTTGATTTACATATATCTGAAAATCCAACCATTCGATCTTTACAAATTATATACCACTAGAAAGATCTTTTCAAAACGAATCCAATGGTTCCAGTTTTGGGAAAATCCAACGGTCGGATCTCCCGGTACAATCGTTTGAAGTTATGATTTCAAAATACGAACTGCAGTGTCGTTATTCGATTTATTTTAATTATATATATATAAATAAAATCGATTCTGGCTCTGTTTTTCTTCAGATTTGAATTAAACATTCGATACCATCCAACCATTGGATCTTTACAAAGTTGGTGTCGTTGGAAAGATGTTTCCAAAGTGAACCCAACGGTTTCAGTTTAGGGAAAATCCGATGGTCGGATCTCCTGCAATAATCGTTTGAAATCACGGTTTCAAAATACGAACCGCAGCTTCGTTATTCGATTTATTTTAATTATATATATATATATATAATCCATTCTTCGATTTCAAAACCATATTCACTTCATATATTTGATAAAAATGACATTTTTATCCAATAGATGTTTATTTCAACACATCACTATTTTTAACAATTCATATATATAATAAAAATGTGATTTTTATTGTAAAACAATTTATTTCAAAATACGATTATTTTATATAGTTCATACATAGGGTAAAAATGTTATTTTTATCTTTCAAAGAATTTATTCAACACATGAATTTCTATTCAAGACATGAATATGGTTTCAACACATGAATGTTTTCTATAGTTTATATATATAATAAAAATGTGATTTTTATTGCTAAAACAATTTATTTAAAACACGAATAATTATATAGTCTATATATGTGATAAAATGTTATTTTTATCTTTCAAAGAATTTATTCAGCACATAAATTTCTATTCAACACATGAATATGGTTTCAACACGTGAAAATAATTCTAACACGTGAATATTAGTGAAAATTTCAGTAGCATAACGGCAGGGTAGTTAAAACCGGCATCGTCCCGAGTACGACTCCTCGCACTACCTTAAAGCCTCGCAAATTTTGACAATGGGGATTTCAATACCTAGTTCGTACGTAGACGAGTTTTCCCATATACTAATCCTATTGGGATTTCAACCACAAACAATCATTTCCAATCAACCATTCATGATATTCACCAAATTTCACATCAACCAATAATCCAAACAATATCACAACCAATATATATCGTCCATGGTCTGTGGACGAGGGGAGTATATATATATATATATATATATATATATATATATACGTATATAACTATATTTTGATTTCATTTCAATATTACTTCAATTCATTTCTACGCATATATCTGTTTTACAGCACATATAAAACTTATATATCGAACATACAACTTATACAACGCTTATACATGAGGTGTACAACGTTTATATATAACTCATACGTCGACCATATAATTTATACATCGTTATTTCCATATCGTTTATAATTCAGAAATCTCACATTGGGTTCCACTCCTCCAAAAATTGTAGAAGGCTCAGAAAAATATCCGGTCTCTTCTAGAATGAAGAAGACGTCCACATGAGTCCACTGTCTCTTGTTTCACTGGATTTCGACAACATACAAAACAGATAGGATTTTTATTGTAAAACCATAAACCGTAGCGCTTTAAAGTGCTATAGAATAGTTTAAAATATATAAAGCCATTACCTTTCTGTTCGGTTCGAAACTAGGGTTCAACCTAGCACGCAATATGAGGCACGAGGTGATGACCGGCTGGTACCACGACGAAGAGCTTGGAGAGAGCTTCCAGTCGCTTGTGAAGGCGAGCAGATCGACGACTCCTCCAGTGCTTGGCGGCGGCTTGAACTCCGTCAGTTCGGTGATACGGATCTCACAAAATACACCACTATATGGGGGCAAATCTGGTATAGATTTAAAGCTCTCAATGAGATCTTCAAAAGATTCAACTAGGTCGAGGTGTAATTTTGCGTTGGAGGGAGAAATCAAGGAGGGAAGGTTCAAATAGGTTTCCGCCGTCGAGGTCTGGAGCGGGTAGAGAAAAAAGGGTTTATTTTATTTTATTTTATTTTTTCGAATGAATTTTTCTGATTGGTCCGCTCTATTTATTCTTTAAAAATATTCCTTTCTCCAAACGAACTCCAATCCAAACCCAACGACTATCGCCCCTAGCTAACTACCTCCTTTCGGAACACAATGGGATATGTTTCGTAAGACATTTCGACCGTTACAGTCAGTTATTCTTCAAATTAAAGTATAAAACATTCGATTTTCGATTCGAATGTACATTTCAATTTGCTGGGGCCACATACTGATCCCAAAAATTCCAGAAAAATAAATCTAGCTATGTTTTGACAATATGGTCCCAACAAAACTAGTTTCGTCGAATTCTGAGACTGTCAGAAAAATGGCCTTTTTCTGGTCGATCCAATTTAACTAAAATCAACCAAACACATTTTCCTTCGCCACGCCCACATACTAACTTCAAAAATAATGGAATTTGAAACCTAGTAATAATTTGACATCCCGGATCCAACAAAAGTGGTTTCTTCAAAAAAACAGAGGTCGTTTGCAAAATGTCTATTTTCAAGGGCTATATATTCTCTATAGCGATCTTTCTGAAAATTCATTTGGCCATAACGTTTGATTCTGTAACGACCTGCATTCTACGCATCACAGGATCGTAGAATATTTATTTCTTTCACATGCGAAGTCGTATAGTCATGTAACTTTGGGAGACGACTATTGGGGTCATTTCCCATGTTCGTGATTTTTCCCGATTTTTAAATGACTATTTTACCCCTAGTTGGTACTGTTTTGGCCATAACTTTTGACTGGAAAGGAATTTTGACCTGAAACCACTTCCATTAGCTCCGGATGATGGTTTCTCTTTCCGTAGAGTGGTCATAATAGCCAAACGGACTCACCGTTTGGGAGATATGGCTGAAACAAGTTTCAGATGGCGAAAAACTGCTTAATTGGGCTTAACCGGGTGATTAGCAGCTAGGCCCAGAGGGGAATTTCGGGTTTATAGGTATAGGAGGGCTAATTAGGGTTAGGAAATCACTTTCATTTCAGTTTTGAGCCGCCACAAACCTTCTTGAGACCCTAGTAATGGCTTCCATCCTCTAAAACCACTCCAAAGCACATTTTTAGTGAAGATTAAGCCTAAACTACATCAAAACAAGGCCAAATAGCATCAGAGCAAGGTTGGAGCTGCCTCTATACATAGGGATTCGACTCAAACAGAGAGTATTTCAGATTTGGTGTCTTATTTTGTGGCAAAGGTGAGTGATTTGCATGCTTTCTCACTAATTACGGTTGATTAAGGAGTAATTAGTGTTAATTAACGAATTTATACACAAATAAAATCTGGAAAAATGTTTAGCAATTCTTAAATAATGTTTTATGCTTCTGTTGGAAATTTGGTTCGATTTGATTAAGTTTCGTTAACCCTACGATTAGTTTTACTTTAAAATGCTTAAGGGAAAATAAGGAGTTTTGGCCACTTTCGATCCATTTTGCTTCATTTGAATTGTTGTTTGGTGTTTGTGGTTGCTATTACATGTTGCTATGACTCTATGGTGTGTTTTATGATTGATTAGAAGTGTTAGATTTGTCAAAAACGCTGTCGAATGGCGTAAATTGCTTGCTGGAAGAACTGCAGGAAGTCAACCCGAACTGGACCAGATCGGTGGAAGTAAGGGCGATCCGATCCGATGGCGCGACCCGATCCTCCGATGCTTGAATACCACGATCCGATGATGCAATCCGATCCGAGCCTCTCACCACGAACCAATCTGAAGCAACGCACTGGAACTTTAAACCTGAAGGACGATCCAAACCGAAGGGAGTCACACGATCCGACCCGGAGCTCGTAGGGCGACCCGATCCGGTGCACTTGAAGTGATGGCCGATCTGATCCGATGGGGTTTCTACGACTCGATCCGCGTAGGTCATTCCGATCCGATCCGGTGAGGGATGATGAGAGCCGATCCGAACTGATGCAGCGCCGCGATCTGATGCTGCGAGACATGCACGACCCGAACCCAGTGGGCGATCGCGATCCGACCCGAATGATGGAGACCGATCCGGATGAAGATGATGACCAAACCCGAGATGCAAAGGAAGTCCAAATGAGAAGTTAGAGCTCAAGATTCAGATGGGAATCAACGAGTTCGCTTCATGATTGGGCTTTGCTGCGGGACGCGTGTTAAGGGGTTATCGATGTCTATAGCTTTGGACCACTATGGTAGGTGGTACGAAGGCGGATTCAGGGCCATTATGGAATTGGTAGGACCAAGGGCTACGACCAATGTGGTGGGTCATTGAAATGTTTGATCATGACTCCATGTGTTTAGCTTGGTCACAGTAGGGTTCTACAAGTCGGGATTCGTCGTTACCTCAATTTGTCTAGTGTTCCAAAGTGGTGGATATCATATGCTTTACGCACTGAGTGAGAGGTGTGAGGATGGTTGTTATGGTTGATTTGTTTGCTATCATTATGACATGCACACCCCACCCCCGTAATCTTACACTATTTGCTAAGTCACCTTAGAGTACTGTACGGTATGTGGTACTAACTCTTTGGTTGCAGGTCCAGGTTCAGGTATGGTTTAGTATACCTGTTATTATTCTGTTTAGATGCTTATCGCTCATACCAGGCTTTATGTCTGACCCAGAGTTTTATGTCTCCTCTTATTACTCTGGGTGCTCACACGAGCAGACTAGAGACAGGTTAGCTGGTGATGCACGGGTAGATGATCCGGAGACGAGCAGGAGGCTTCCACGTAATATATAGTATTCTCCCTGTGTTGTTGAAAATCACTGCTTGGGCATTGGTGGTGTATCTTCTATTTTAGCTTCCTTTGTTTAGAGACAGTAAATTTGGAAAGTTGTAATAAGCTGTATTTGGATTTCCGCTGCTCTGATGTTGATATTGATTGTTAGTTATCAGCTTATGCACTGTCTCACCTGTTTTATGTCAAGTATGTTATTATTATATTTTATTCCATGCGCTGTGAGACATTCTACAGGTTCCTTGATTAGTTCATTCTCTTCTTTCTTTTCCTTCTGGCGACCGTCCCGTGCTAACTGGACATGTGTACAGCGCACTTTTGGAGTAAATGTCGGTTGGTGCGGGGCGGGCCGTCACACTTGGTATCAGAGCTCTAGGTTGCGTAGTTAACCTAGGGAAGTTATCAGGGAGAGATAATATACGTATACGAGAGAGCGTATTTGTGATTACTTTGGTTTTTAAAAGCTATATATATATATATACTATTACTAGTATAAGGATAAAGTCGTACTGCACTAGCACCCCTATGGAGTCGTTAATCGTTTCCTTTTTCAGATTGACGATGAGCCGAGATACTAGAGGTGTTGGTAGGGGAGCCAATAATGGGAATGCTGCTGACATGAGGACGATGTTTACTGACCTCATGAGAGAGATGCTTAGAGATGTACAGAGGGCAGCTCCCCATGGTGGAAATGGTGGTGGTCCAATAGTGCAGGCGCCAAGGGTCGACTTCGCCAAGCTGAATAAGGACTATACTAGCCTTGGTGGGAAGCCGTTCCACGGAACGGAGTCGGCCACGGATGTTCAGGATTGGTTGGATAGTTGCGAACGTATCTTCTAGGATTTGGGTATCGAGGATGCAATGAAGTAAAGGCTAGCGTCCCGTCAGCTGCAAGGGTGGGCAATGAATTGGTGGAATGCTATAAAGGCAGCTACTCCCGAAGATCAGATTACTTGGGAGCAGTTTAAAGCTCGTTTTAGCGAGAAGTTCATTCCATCTGCTCAGAAGTCAGCGTTGTTTAAGAAATTCTTGGAGCTCAAGCAGAATGGCAGAGCTGTCTCGGAGTATATTGCTGAATTCGACACTTTGTCGAAGTATGGGTTATCTCTTATTGATACTGCCAAGAAGAAGAATGAGAAATTCATAACTGGTTTGGATCAGTACTTGGGGGAAAGGCTTATTAACCACATCGATGAGACGTTTGAGTCGATTGTGGGAAAAGCATTGAGGTCGGAGAGTCTCTACCCTAAGCCAAAGACTGAGGTTGCATCCGCAGATGAGCCAAAGCCACAAGCAAGTGGTGGAGGCAAGGGTGGTTCCCAAAATAAGAGAAAGCAGAATCAGACTAAAGATGGCCAGAAGAAAAAGAATAAGCAAGATGTTGAGTGCTTCAGCTGTGGTAAGAAGGGCCATTATGCTAGTAATTGTCGGGCCAAGCCAGCGGATAGGAAGTGTTTCAACTGTGGCCAAATGGGACATCACAAGGACAAGTGTCCGCAGCCCCCTAAAGAAAAGCAAATGGTGAAAGCATATGCTCTTAATGTTATTCCTTCTTCGTCGAATGCCCCAACTGCGGCAGAGAAAGGAAAGAATGTCGTCATCCAAGGTATGCTTTCTGTTTACGATGTTCCTGTTAGAGTTTTGTTTAATACCGGAGCTTCCAGTTCTTTCATATCTAGTGACCTGGTAGATAGGCTAGGATTGGAGCCCGAGATCGTCGATAGACCTTTAGTAGTGACGAACCCGATTGGTGGTTCGACTAGCCTTAGCATGATTTGTCGTAATGTGGTCTTATTGAGTTATGAATGCATGTTCGTTTTTGATTGCTTTGTTTTGGGCTTTACTGGGTTTGGCATTATTTTGGGAGTAGATTGGCTCCGAAGATACGGGGTGGTGGTAGACTATGAGGGCTTTTTGGTGACAGCTAGAGCGGATGATGGGCGGAGGATATTGTTTGGTGGTCTACCCAGTAAGGGGGTATTGGCTAGTTTTCTAAACTCCCTTGACATTCCGCATAGTGAGTTGTCAGGTTTGCCCGTGGTTGGCCAGTATCCGGATGTTTTCAAAGAAGTGACCGGACTTCCACCGCACCGAGAGATTGAGTTCCGTATTGATTTGGTAAAAGATGCCAGGCCCATAGTGATGCCACTTCGTCGTATGGCACCAAGGGAGCAGCGAGAGCTCGAGGTGCAAGTCAGCGATCTTTTGAAGAAGGGATTTATCAGAAGGAGCGTTTCTGAATGTGGAGCACCTGTTGTGTTTGCTACCAAGGCGGATGGTTCCCTTCGTTTGTGTGTAGACTACCGCGAGTTGAATAAAGTAACGAGGAAGAACAAGTATCCCCTACCGCGGATAGATGATCTGTTTGATCAGTTGAGTGGCGCGAGAGTATTTTCTCAGTTAGATCTCGCGACAGGTTTTCATCAGCTTAGAGTGGAAGCTGAGAGTGTAGCTAAAACGGCATTTCGGACGCCGTCTGGATTTTTTGAGTGGTTGGTCATGCCATTCGGGCTGACCAATGCCCCAGCATATTTTGTGGATCTTATGAATAGGGTATTCAGAGATCAGTTGAATAAGTTTGTCCTTGTGTTCGTTGATGATATTTTGGTCTATTCGAGGACATAGGAAGAACACAAGGAACATTTAAGAGTAGTGATGGAGGTGTTGAGAAAACACCAATTGAAAGCAAAGTTTTCTCAGTGTCACTTCTGGAAGAGGGAAGTGAGGTTCTTGGGCCATGTTGTATCAGAGAATGGTATTGCGGTGGACCCGGCAAAGGTGGCTACGGTACAGGATTGGCCTACGCCCAAGAATGCAACAGATGTAAGAAGTTTCTTGGGGTTAGCTGGATATTATCGTAAGTTTATCCAAGGTTTCTCCAAGATAGCAGCACCATTGACCCAGTTGACCAAGAAGAATCAAGCTTTTGTCTGGGATGAAAGGTGTGAGAATGCATTCAAGAGTCTAAAGGACAAGTTGACAAGCGCACCAGTGTTAGTCATTCCTAGGGGGAATGAAGAGATGACGGTATACACGGATGCCTGTGGTACCGGACTGGGTGCTGTATTGATGCAAGGCGGTAGGGTTGTAGCTTATGCAAGTCAGCAATTGAAACCACACGAGAAAAGATACCCTACCCATGACTTGGAATTGGCAGCGATCGTGTTCGCGTTAAAGATTTGGTGACACTATCTCTTGGGAGAAAGATTTGAACTGTTTACAGATCATAAGTCGTTAAAGAATCTCTTCTCCCAGAAGGATCTAAATCTCCGGCAACAAAGGTGGTTAGAATTCTTGGCTTCCTATGATTTTGACATTGCATATACACCGGGAAAGGGCAATGCGGTGGCTGATGCATTGAGTAGGAGACATGCCGGTTTAGGGGCTATGTTTCTAGAATGGAAGCAACTGGAGTATATCGCGGGGTTTAATTTCAGACCAAAGTGCGAATTGGATCCAGAAATGTTAGCAAGTTTGACGATCAGACCCACTTTGATTGAACGAATCGGATCTAGTCAGAGGGATGATCCTAACCTATGGGAGATCATCTCCAAGTTAGAGATGGGTATCGATGAGGAGATGAACAAGTATAGGCTTGATCAAGATGGATGGCTTAGAAAGAATGGAAAGCTCGTTGTACCCAATGTCAATGGAATGAGAGATGAAGTGCTTAGAGAATGTCATCACTCAAAACTGACTATACACCCCGGTGGTAATAAAATGTATCGAGACATGAGACAGACTTACTACTGGGAAGGGATGAAAAGAGACGTTGGAGAGTTTATATCCAAATGCATGAATTGCCAGCTAGTTAAAGCCGAGCAAAAGAAGCCTAGTGGGTTGTTACAGCCATTAGAAATTCCCGAATGGAAATGGGTGCAAGTCTCGATGGATTTCATCGATGGTTTACCAAGGACTAGATCAGGACATGATAGCATTTGGGTGATTGTGGACCGATTGACCAAAAGTGCAAGATTTATACCAGTCAGATCGACCAGAACGGCAGCTAAGTTAGCAGAATTATATATGAAGTGGGTGGTGAGATTCCATGGGGTACCTAAAAGCATTGTGAGTGACCGAGACCCGTTGTTCACTAGTGGGTTTTGGAAGAGCTTACAAGAAGCTCTAGGGTCAGAGTTACATCTCAGTACCGCATATCATCCTCAGAGCGACGGTCAGACGGAGAGGGTGAATCGTATTTTGGAAGATCTCTTGAGAGCATGTATATTGGATTTTGGTGGATCATGGGATGACCATTTGCATCTAGTAGAGTTTGCATATAATAATAGCTACCAATCCAGTATCGGTATGACTCCGTTTGAAGCTTTGTACGGAAGACCATGCAACTCACCATCATGTTGGATAGAGACTGGCGAGAAATTTATGCTTGGACCAGATGTGGTGAGGGAAACTGTAACACCCCACCTCCGCCAATGCCACTCTTACAAGGACATTAGCTTTGGAGGGGCGTTAAACAAGGTAAACATGCATGCAGATCTCACAAGACAGAACATATAAGTAAAACAGAGTAGTAAAGCAGCGGATAAAACTTAGCATTTCAAAACCATAGTCATGTTACAACAAAGTACTTGGTCATTATTTTCCAACAACAAAGTCTAGATAAAAGCATAAACTGAAAAACTGAAATACATAAAGTACTATCCCCAAAATGAAGTGATAAACCATAGCTAGCTCAATGTCCAAAACCGTACATGAGCAAATCCAGTAAGCAAGCTGTAAAGATCCAAGCTAAGCTCCAATGTTCCCACCCTGAGAACCTGAGGGGGGGGGGGGAAACGGAAGAAAAGAGGCGAAAGAAAACAGGTCAGTCAAAAAGACTGGTAAGCCCTACTACTATCTGTCTATGAACTAGTAAAGTTAGCTGGCATGAGAAGCTGAGATGAACATAAGGATAACAACATACTGGCATGATGATTAACTAACAAGATAGATAAAGGTGTCATCGCATAATCAAGGTTAAGTTTTGCACCACGGGTGTACTAGCATTCTAACATGTCAAGTAAAAACAAGAATTGATCCCTTGGCACAAGCTTGGCCCAACATCATGAGGTGACCTAAATCAAGGTCCAACTACTCGGTCTAGTCGATCGGCTCCCTATTAGCCTAACTCGTCAAGTGTCGGTGTCATGCGGCCTAATCATGTAATGTAGTTGACTGTGCAGGGTCCACCCTAGGGTGTATCAGGCCCTATGGTGTAACCCTCTGACCCCATACCATGATGCACAATCCAAACCTACCGGTGCCCGTGTTCAACTCCGGACTTAATGTGCACGACCAAGGTCCGCCAGAACAACCGGGGCATCATTCAGCCGTCTCTTTTGGTCTCTTACAATCAGCCTAGTAATTGTGCCCCACCTTAGCCTAGTCCTAGGGTTTTATGATACTACCAAGGGGGTTACTGCTGAAAAGGACCACGCAACTAGGGTTTCTTAACGGGTTAAATGTGGTTAACCTGATCCACACGTGGATTAAATTGGTTAAGAGTACCCAAGGCTCCTGACTTAACCTCGATTAATCCATCAAGCCCAAATTAGTTAAGTATTAAGTGGACCATGACTTAACCCTAATCAGGAGGCATTCATTAACTTAACGTGCTTTAACCTCTCACATTAGACCTTGTTGTGGTTACTAGTTAAGCCGGGCGGGTCCGGGTAGCTTTACACCACAACATGGTCTAACCTCGGGTTCGTGCACAACATGACCAACTTCTCACATTGGGTCCTTATTGTTTGTAGCCACTAGTTAAGCCGGGCGGGTCCGGGTAGATTTATGCTACAAACTCCACACTCATATTTTCTAAGTGTCATGTCCATTATGTTTCCAAAACATAATTACAAGTTAACATATCACGTTATGTTATAAAAACCATGTTCATGTCATTATGTTACCCCACCCCAACGTAATCCCATCGTTTACATAATCGCAACAACGCATAAAGGATAAAATAGGGAACTTGGCATAATCATGACAAAAAGGTGTTGAAGCCACAAGTTTAACATGGTGGCATATGAGATGTACATATGTTCATATACTTGCATATTGCATTATTAGGCTTCAAAAGCATGCATAAAACCAAACTTAGCATATGAGTGAGACATGGTGATAAATAACATGTAGAAGTTGCTAGAAGTTCGCATTTGGCCTCACATGCAAGTTATCATAAGGGATATGATAACTTTCATGTTGCCAAAATGCAACCTTTAACATAAAGCTTGAAGCTTTAAGGTCATAAACTCAAGTTTAACTCGCATAACATGATAACATGATCAACCCAAACTTGCATAACATGATAACATGATCAACCCAAACTTGCATAACATGATAACATGATCAACCCAAACTTGCATAACATGATGACATGATCAACCCAAACTTGCATAATATGGCAACATGTGTCATACATAACTTGCATAATGATCAACCAAACTTGCATATAATGATCAACCTAACTTGCACATAATGATCAACCAAACTTGCATATAATGATCAACCAAACTTGCATCATTCATTTAACTTTAGAGTTCAATAAAAAGAAAGTAGAAAAGGGCTTACAATGCTATGAAGACACAAATAATTATTTATTATAAAGATTGAGACGAAGCCCTTATGCAAGCACCAAAAACCCAAATATGAAAGCTCCAAATGAAAATCCTTGAGCCAAATCAATAAAAATCCTTGCTTTGAATTAGAAATGTTGCAACTTGACTTGAATGCAAACTAAGAACACTCATACAAGTTTGAAAGCACTTGTATGAACTCACAATCTCTCAAAGAAATAGGCTTAGGAATTTTAGCATGAGAGTGGAGGCCATGAGAGGAACAAATTTGACATAGTTTAGTTGTAGGAATGAATAATGATGATTTATGTAACACCCCGAATTTTCTATTAACACTAAAGTTGCTAAAATATTAATAAGTGTGTAAGAGAGGGGATGTATCTAATATGAATATAAAAATATTAATAAGTGTGTAAGAGAGGGGATGTATCTAATATGAATATAAAAGTGTGTAAGAGAGGGGATGTATCTAATATGAATATAAAAATATTAATAAGTGTGTAAGAGAGGGGATGTATCTAATATGAATATAAAAATATTAATAAGTGTGTAAGAGAGGGGATGTATCTAATATGTATATAAAAACAATAATAAGTGTGTAAAAGGGGGGATGTATCTAATGTGTACATTGTAGAATATATATATATATATATATATATATGGGCAGTTAATGCAAACATGAATAGAAGTTTATTAATTTGCTGAGTGTTTGCTGAGTCACTTCTGACTCATTGCTGAGTCAACAAGATAAACCCCATCTTGTCTGAACGGCTGCGGTTATTTCTAGGTTAAATCTAATGGCCTAAATGAATTCTAAAATCTATAAATAAGTGGGTAGACCCTAGACCTAAATCACTTGTAAAATTAGAGAAGCTACCGTCATGCTGCTGCCATGGAGTTCAGCATAGCCGTCACAAACTAAGAAGAGGAAGCCTAATCATCTACAACTAAATCTACACAAATCAAATCAAAAGATCTCTCTTTCTCTAATTCTTTTCTTTTGTTGGTGAGTATGATGATTCTCACAAGACTATTACAAACTAATTTGACTCAGTTATGAATGGATCACAAGAAAGTGATGTGATTTGTAATTGTAAATTCTATATATTGTGGATCTCTTATTATGTTATTATGTTGTCGTATGATGTAAATTATATATGCTATGTCATGCTATGTTGTAAATTCTCTTATGCTATGTCGTGCTATGTTGAGAATCATGTCAAGCTATGTTATACTATCATACTATGCCATGTTATAAATCATGCTATATTATGTTGAAAAATCATGATGTTGTTGGATCATGCTTAAAGTTATGTTTTTTTTTCTTAATTTAAATGGATCTTGTTTATGGGAATTTGCCTATTAGGTTAGGTGTACCCATAAACTTGAAACTATAGTTAAATAAAACTTGATTATGGGAATTTGCCTATTGAGTTAGGTGTACCCATATAAAACCATGTTGTTAAAAAATTAGATGATGTTGATTCACACATGTTCATATGTAAGTTTATGAAAATTGATTGAGATCATATTAGGTGAATTTTGAACAAGTTGACACCTTTAGATCCATGACATGTATAATCTATGCAAGTTGGACATATGCAAGTTTCACCCCTTATTATGATTCATTTGGTCACATATACATGTTGTTATTATGATAATCTCTTTTATGCTATGAGTTAGGCTATTCGAGTCTAACATATATTTTGCGAATAAACGTTCAAACGTGGGGTAGGGGTAATATTAGGAATTAATAAATTGGGTGCAATTTTGTAAGATGTTGCATACCATGAATGAATGTCCATAATTGAGTCAATTATGGACATTGTTAAAAATTGGAAGTAATTAATAATTCAAGTAGGGAATTATTAAAATTGGGGGAAAGTGGATTATTATTAATAATCAATGCTTAGGACACGAGGTTGGACCCGTTTGTGATGTAAACCTGCCCGGACCCGCCCGGCAAATCCAGTAGTCACAAATGTCGGCCCAATGTGAGAGGTCCTAGGCCCAAACTAAAGCATAACAGTTGTAAAGACACGAGGTTAGACTCTTTTATGGTGTAAGACTACCCGGACCCGCCCGGCAAATCCAGCTGCCATAAATGCCAGTCTAATGTGAGAGGTCTTTATGAGGTTATGGCCTTAATGAACTAAGAAATACTTAACCATATAATCATGTAAGGTGGGACATGGGGGTTAAGTAGGTGCCTTGGGTGGCATGAGGAATCTGGTGGTTGCCTTTAGAGGCATTTGAAATACGATTAGACTTAACCAAACACACATGTAAATGAACATGACTAAGTGGGTTAAGTGGGATGGACAAATGGGGACAAGCTTAGGTGGAATGCTTGTGGTAAATAGTGGGGGCCCATTTCAACCAGTATCCCAAAACGTATCTTTGTGGGCTCGACCCAAGTCGAGGACGGGACACGCATACTGGGTTTGACTATAAGAGGCCAAAACAGGGAGCGGTGGCAACGCAAGTCCAACGGGTTTCATATGCGTGTGTGGACCCGGGCTGGTAGGTAAGACGTTGTTGCATCGTGTAGGTATAAGCCGTGCATGTCCGTTGTATCAGGTTGCCACTTTAGGGGAGTGATACACCCCACTGTGGGGCCAGCACGTGTATCTACGAGTTAGGGAGCCGATCGAATAATGGGAAGTAGGGTACACCTAGTGGAGATAGGGGCAGGAGGCACCTATGTAGTCAGCTAGGGGTACGTAAAGCCATTGGGAAAGTTTCTAAGTGAAGCTAAGCGGGATGAATCTTTAGGGTGACTGGTGTAGTGCAGTAAAGTGTTTATCCTTTAGTAATTAGGAGCGCCTATAACGTTGCCTTTAGCGATTGTCTATGTCCTTAATCTGCTCTTCATAGACATTTTCTTGTTTTCCATCTTATGCCTTAGTCCAGTTATTTTGGTAATAGTATTGTAGAATTATCATATTCACCAGACTTTATGTCTGACCCCCTCTTTTCCATCCTTTTTCTCCCTTCAGGTCCGCAGGTTGGGCCAAGTTCTAGTGGAGTCTAGTTGGATCGCTTATCTTCTGGAAAGCTTGGACTGCTGAAGTAAAGTCCAGCTTGTTATCTTTCTTTTTAATGGCTATTCATGTAATGGGATTATGTACTTGTTTTATCAAGATAGATATTGTACTTGACATTGAATATGGTGTTATGATGTAATCAAACATGTTTTGACTTCTGCTACAATGAAATAAAGTTTTTGAATTTCCAAGTACTATTTTATATCTATCTTGTTGTAATTTTACTGTTCTATATTCACTTAAAACCTCCATGGAAGTTAATGCATTCCCTTTGTGAGTGACATTAATGGACGTGGGGTGTTACACGTGGTATCAGAGCATAAGGTTACCAGAACAGATAAAAAAAAAATTTAGAAAAATATTTTTTTTCTAAAGTATTTTTGGAAGAAGTGCTTTCAAAAAAAAACATGTTATTTAAAGAGAGTTTTTATGAAAAACATAATCCCAAATAGCCATATCCTTATCTTTATCTTTCGAATTCTCCATTTTGAATCTTTCCTTTTTCGTTTCAGCACGGCTGAAGATCTTAATCTCCCAGAAGGTGTGACGATTCCAGGGTGGTTTAGGAGATACTTGGAGGCTAGGGCCACCACTGCAGGCCCAGCGGATACTCCTCCACCCCTAGTTGCACCCATTCCTCCTCCTCCTCCTCCTCCTCGTGTTGACACTTTTGCAAAGACGTGCAAGGAATTCAAGGCTATGGGAGGAAAAACTTTTCAAGGGACTGAGACGTTTGTGGAGGCCAGAGATTGGCTTAAGGAGACTGAGGAATTGTTGGATATCTTTGAAGTGGAAGATGGGAGGAAAGTCCGTTTAGCTGCTTGGTTAATGAAGGGAGAGGCCTCGTTTTGGTGGGAGGTCACTAACGGGGAACGTCCAGTTGATTCATGGGCGGATTTCAGACGAAGGTTTGAGGCAAAGTTTCTTTCAAGGGCAGAGGAGAACTTAAATATGGAAAAATTCCTGGCACTAAAGCAAGGGAGCTCATCAGTAAAGGAATATGTCAATAAATTTAATCAGTTAGCAAGGTTTGGCTTGGAGTTGGTGAACACGCCAGAGAAGAAAGCTTTGAGGTTCGTTAGAGGCTTGAATGAACCGTTGCAAGGGTTGGCTATGACCCACATCCCTATGGGAGCCACCTTTGAAAAGCTAGTAGAAATGGCACTTATGCATGAGGATAAGGCAGTTGAAAAGAAAGGGGATCAGAAGAAACCCCAACAGCAAAATAAGAAGGGTGGTAAAAACAATAATGGCAAAGGGAAGAAGAAATGCTTCAATTGTGGGACGCCTGGCCATCTCAGCAAAGATTGTAGAAAGAAAAAGAAGACTGGTTGTTTTCATTGTGGAGATGCGGGACATTTAGCGAAGGACTATCCAAAGAAGGGGCAGAGGGCATGGTCTACCTCGGGAGGACAGGTGCAGGCTCTTATGGCACCAGGGCAGGCAAGGGGGCAAGTTCAGGCTATTGCGGCCCCACCGCTGCAAGAAAGAGGTAGAACAATTTATGTTGAAAGCTTAGTTTTTCTGTTTGATCATCCTGTCCGTACCTTATTCGATTCTGGCGCATCTCATTCGTTTATCTCTGCATCATTAGTTGAATCACTGCACTTGAACACCAGTTTAGTAGAGGATCCCTTGGTCGTTTCAAATCCAATTGGGGGTTCGGCTCATTTGACCATGATATGTTTGGATTTGAAAATCTCTATACTTAGCGTTGAATTTAGATGTGATGCTTATGTATTGGGCTTCACGGGCTATGGGCTAATTTTAGGAATGGATTGGTTGTCTAGAAATAGGGCCATTCTTGATTGTGAAAGGAGAGTAGTTAGGCTTGTGACTCGCCTTGGTAATGCTCTCGACATCTTTTGTAATCCCATAAATTCCGTTATGCTAAGTTATCTTGAATCGCTTGACGCGTCTGTAGAGAACCTGCGATCGGTAGAAGTGGTCCGGGAATATCCGGATGTGTTTGAGGAGGTGAAGGGCTTACCTCCAAAGCGGGAGATAGACTTTCGAATTTATCTTGTGGATAATGCTAAACCCGTATCTTTGCCAGTGCGCCACATGGCTCCTCGTGAAAGGAGGGAACTCAATAAGCAAGTAAAGGAGTTGCTTGAGAAGGGGTTCATAAGACGTAGTATATCGGAGTGGGGTGCTCCAGTAGTTTTTGCCACAAAGGCGGATGGGTCTCTTAGACTTTGTATGGACTATAGAGAACTAAACAAGCTTGCTAAAAAGAACCGACACCCACTGCCGAGGATTGACGATCTCTTTGATCAGTTAGTTGGCGCCTCAGTGTTTTCGCAGTTGGACTTAGCCACTGGCTTTCATCAACTGAGAGTGGCTGAGGATAGTATAGATAAGACTGCTTTTAGGACTCCTGACGGATTCTATGAATTGCTAGTGATGCCCTTTGGTTTGACAAACGCCCCTGCATATTTTGTTGATTTGATGAGTAGGGTGTTTAAGGAATACCTTAACAAATTCGTGGTAGTCTTTGTGGATGACATCTTAGTCTTTTCTAAGAATAAAGAAGAGCACTCCATACATCTTAGGGAAGTGTTGGAAACCCTTCGAGCGCATAACCTTAAGGCAAAATTTTCTAAGTGTCACTTCTGGAGGAAGGAAGTACGGTTCTTAGGGCACGTGGTTTCCAAAGAAGGGATAGCAGTGGATCCCGTAAAGGTGGTGGTCATCCAAGATTGGAAGGTCCCTAAAAATGCAACCGAAGTAAGAAGTTTCTTGGGGTTGGCTGGCTATTATAGGAAGTTTATCAAAGACTTCGCAAAAATATCAACTCCATTAACACGGTTAACGAAGAAGAACCTGGTTTTTACGTGGGACAAAGATTGTGATGATGCGTTCCAACGTTTAAAGAGAGCCTTAACTTCAGCCCCAGTCTTAGTGCTGCCAGACGGGAATAAACCGTTTACCATCTATACTGATGCTTGTGGGACGGGACTTGGCGCGGTCCTCATGCAAGAGGGAAGAGTAATAGCCTATGGTGGAAGGCAGTTGAGGGTTCATGAAAAGAATTACCCCACGCATGACTTAGAGCTAGCCGCAATTGTTTTCGCGCTTAAGTCTTGGCGTCACTATCTTCTTGGTGAGAAATTCGAACTGTTCACTGACCACAAATCATTAAAATACTTATTCTCTCAGAAGGATTTGAATTTAAGGCAGCAACGGTGGATGGAATTCTTAGCCTCCTACGATTTTGAAATAGCATATAGCTCGGGCAAGGGTAACGTGGTGGCAGACGCCTTAAGTAGGAAAAGGTTGTCCTTGAGTCCGTTGTTTGTTGAACGACAAAGCTTAGAATTCATCTCTATGTTTGACTTTAGAACCTCCGTTGACTTAGTACCCGGTCTGTTAGCATCCTTGGAGGTTAGACCTACACTTCTAGGACGGGTTGGTGAGGCACAGCGAGACGACCCACAGTTGGTTGAGATAGTAGAAAAGCTCAAAGGGGGGGAGTCGTCAAGCCATCTTCGTAGGTATATCCTAGACGATAAGGGTTGGTTACGAAGGGATAATAGACTTTGTGTACCACAAGACGAAGACTTAAGGAAGGCCATTCTTGATGATGCTCATCGCTCAAAAATGACCATTCATCCCGGCGGGGATAAGATGTACAAAGATATGAAGCGGGTTTTCTTTTGGGCCGGTATGAAAAAGGATGTGGCCGAGTACGTCGCTAGATGCTTGGTGTGCCAACGAGTTAAAACAAAACAAAAGAAACCCGGTGGGTTGCTTCACCCATTAGAAGTTCCACTATGGAAATGGGAAAGCATCTCAATGGATTTTGTGGATGGATTACCAAGATCGAGGAAGGGTAACACGGGGATTTGGGTTATAGTAGATAGACTTACTAAAAGCGCCCATTTTATTCCCGTGAAAAGTAAGAGGACTGCTCCGTGGTTGGCTTCTGTATACATTAAGGAGATAGTTCGTTTGCACGGTATTCCTTCTAGTATAGTAAGCGACCGTGACCCCATCTTTACTAGCGAATTTTGGAAGAGTTTACAAGAGGTGGTAGGGACTCAGCTATGTTTGAGCACCGCATATCATCCTCAGACAGACGGCCAGATCGAGAGGGTGAATCGCATTCTAGAGGATCTTTCAAGGCTTTGTATCCTAGACTTTGGGGGTACATGGGAAGAGCACCTTCCGTTAGTAGAATTCGCATATAATAATAGCTTTCAGTCTAGTATTGGCATGGCACCTTTCGAAGCTCTTTATGGAAGGCCTTGCCGTTCGCCTACATGTTGGTGGGAATCTACCGATAAAATCCTACTTGGGCCCGATATGGTTAGGGAAACCTCGGAGAAGATTGAGTTGATTCGAAGGAGGATGAAAGCAGCACAAGATAGGCAAAAATCGTATGCTGATAAGAGGAGGACAGATCTTGAGTTTGACATTGGGGACATGGTTTTTATCAAAGTATCTCCGTTACAGAATGTTGTTCGCTTTGGGTCCGTGGGGAAATTAGCACCAAGGTTTGTAGGGCCGTTTCCTGTAAAAAACAGGATTGGGAAGATGGCATATAGGGTGGAGTTGCCTGAGAAACTTAGTGGAGTACACGACGTATTCCATGTATCACATTTGAGGAAGTGTTTGCACAAGACCGCGGAGGTGGTAGAGCCGAGCTTGCTTAAAGAGGTGGAAATAGAGCGTGATGCAACAATTAGACGAGCTCCTACATGCATTCTTGGGTCGGAGATCAAAAAGTTGAGGAATCGAGAGGTCAGACTGGTTAAAGTGCAATGGGGAGATGATGAGAGCAACGCAACTTGGGAGACAGAAGAGAAGATGCGTTCGTTGTACCCTTTTCTTTTTGAGGGTATGTCTTTTAATTTCTCCTTTATCGCTTAGCTTATCTTATCTTATCTTTAGTATGTCCTCTCATTAGTATCTTTGACCTTTAGTTAGGATAATCCTATGGTTGAAACATGTGTTTGAGACATGTTATGTATGATGGATGCAAAATGGATGCAAGTGTTTGCTAGTGGTTGCTCGTGGATGCATATATACACACACTTTAGGCACTAGATCGGCTCAGTCACTTCATATTGCATATTGCATATATATGGATGTATTTAGTATAATGGATGTATAATGGTTGTACCATCATATGGATGCTGCATTCGGTTGAATGGGTGTGCACGCATATAGAAGTAGTATGTAAGCAATTAGGATCTTTTGCATACATAATGGATTCATGACACTTACATAATTTGCATTAAGGAGGTCAACTGAATCAGTAGACCGCCTGATTTCGCATTAGGTAAGGACATGTACACACACTTGCATATGATCATAAAGCATTAGAAGTCTTTTAAGGACAATGGATGCCTGTGTATGATGGATGAGTAGATGGACGTTTGGATGGTAGGATATACATTCTTCCAGACTTGAAGATTTCGGGGACGAAATCCTAAAAGGAGGGGAGAATGTAACACCCCGAATTTTCTATTAACACTAAAGTTGCTAAAATATTAATAAGTGTGTAAGAGAGGGGATGTATCTAATATGAATATAAAAATATTAATAAGTGTGTAAGAGAGGGGATGTATCTAATATGAATATAAAAGTGTGTAAGAGAGGGGATGTATCTAATATGAATATAAAAATATTAATAAGTGTGTAAGAGAGGGGATGTATCTAATATGAATATAAAAATATTAATAAGTGTGTAAGAGAGGGGATGTATCTAATATGTATATAAAAACAATAATAAGTGTGTAAAAGGGGGGATGTATCTAATGTGTACATTGTAGAATATATATATATATAGGCAGTTAATGCAAACATGAATAGAAGTTTATTAATTTGCTGAGTGTTTGCTGAGTCACTTCTGACTCATTGCTGAGTCAACAAGATAAACCCCATCTTGTCTGAACGGCTGCGGTTATTTCTAGGTTAAATCTAATGGCCTAAATGAATTCTAAAATCTATAAATAAGTGGGTAGACCCTAGACCTAAATCACTTGTAAAATTAGAGAAGCTACCGTCATGCTGCTGCCATGGAGTTCAGCATAGCCGTCACAAACTAAGAAGAGGAAGCCTAATCATCTACAACTAAATCTACACAAATCAAGTCAAAAGATCTCTCTTTCTCTAATTCTTTTCTTTTGTTGGTGAGTATGATGATTCTCACAAGACTATTACAAACTAATTTGACTCAGTTATGAATGGATCACAAGAAAGTGATGTGATTTGTAATTGTAAATTCTATATATTGTGGATCTCTTATTATGTTATTATGTTGTCGTATGATGTAAATTATATATGCTATGTCATGCTATGTTATAAATTCTCTTATGCTATGTCGTGCTATGTTGAGAATCATGTCAAGCTATGTTATACTATCATACTATGCCATGTTATAAATCATGCTATATTATGTTGAAAAATCATGATGTTGTTGGATCATGCTTAAAGTTATGTTTTTTTTTTCTTAATTTAAATGGATCTTGTTTATGGGAATTTGCCTATTAGGTTAGGTGTACCCATAAACTTGAAACTATAATTAAATAAAACTTGATTATGGGAATTTGCCTATTGAGTTAGGTGTACCCATATAAAACCATGTTGTTAAAAAATTAGATGATGTTGATTCACACATGTTCATATGTAAGTTTATGAAAATTGATTGAGATCATATTAGGTGAATTTTGAACAAGTTGACACCTTTAGATCCATGACATGTATAATCTATGCAAGTTGGACATATGCAAGTTTCACCCCTTATTATGATTCATTTGGTCACATATACATGTTGTTATTATGATAATCTCTTTTATGCTATGAGTTAGGCTATTCGAGTCTAACATATATTTTGCGAATAAACGTTCAAACGTGGGGTAGGGGTAATATTAGGAATTAATAAATTGGGTGCAATTTTGTAAGATGTTGCATACCATGAATGAATGTCCATAATTGAGTCAATTATGGACATTGTTAAAAATTGGAAGTAATTAATAATTCAAGTAGGGAATTATTAAAATTGGGGGAAAGTGGATTATTATTAATAATCAATGCTTAGGACACGAGGTTGGACCCGTTTGTGATGTAAACCTGCCCGGACCCGCCCGGCAAATCCAGTAGTCACAAATGTCGGCCCAATGTGAGAGGTCCTAGGCCCAAACTAAAGCATAACAGTTGTAAAGACACGAGGTTAGACTCTTTTATGGTGTAAGACTGCCCGGACCCGCCTGGCAAATCCAGCTGCCATAAATGCCAGTCTAATGTGAGAGGTCTTTATGAGGTTATGGCCTTAATGAACTAAGAAATACTTAACCATATAATCATGTAAGGTGGGACATGGGGGTTAAGTAGGTTCCTTGGGTGGCATGAGGAATCTGGTGGTTGCCTTTAGAGGCATTTGACATACGATTAGACTTAACCAAACACACATGTAAATGAACATGACTAAGTGGGTTAAGTGGGATGGACAAATGGGGACAAGCTTAGGTGGAATGCTTGTGGAAAATAGTGGGGGCCCATTTCAACCAGTATCCCAAAACGTATCTTTGTGGGCTCGACCCAAGTCGAGGACGGGACACGCATACTGGGTTTGACTATAAGAGGCCAAAACAGGGAGCGGTGGCAACGCAAGTCCAACGGGTTTCATATGCGTGTGTGGACCCGGGCTGGTAGGTAAGACGTTGTTGCATCGTGTAGGTATAAGCCGTGCATGTCCGTTGTATCAGGTTGCCACTTTAGGGGAGTGATACACCCCACTGTGGGGCCAGCACGGGTATCTACGAGTTAGGGAGCCGATCGAATAATGGGAAGTAGGGTACACCTAGTGGAGATAGGGGCAGGCGGCACCTATGTAGTCAGCTAGGGGTACGTAAAGCCATTGGGAAAGTTTCTAAGTGAAGCTAAGTGAGATGAATCTTTAGGGTGACTGGTGTAGTGCAGTAAAGTGTTTATCCTTTAGTAATTAGGAGCGCCTATAACGTTGCCTTTAGCGATTGTCTATGTCCTTAATCTGCTCTTCATAGACATTTTCTTGTTTTCCAGCTTATGCCTTAGTCCGGTTATTTTGGTAATAGTATTGTAGAATTATCATATTCACCAGACTTTATGTTTGACCCCCTCTTTTCCATCCTTTTTCTCCCTTCAGGTCCGCAGGTTGGGCCAAGTTCTAGTGGAGTCTAGTTGGATCGCTTATCTTCTGGAAAGCTTGGACTGCTGAAGTAAAGTCCAGCTTGTTATCTTTCTTTTTAATGGCTATTCATGTAATGGGATTATGTACTTGTTTTATCAAGATAGATATTGTACTTGACATTGAATATGGTGTTATGATGTAATCAAACATGTTTTGACTTCTGCTACAATGAAATAAAGTTTTTGAATTTCCAAGTACTATTTTATATCTGTCTTGTTGTAATTTTACTGTTCTATATTCACTTAAAACCTCCATGGAAGTTAATGCATTCCCTTTGTGAGTGACATTAATGGATGTGGGGTGTTACAATTTAGGCTAGGTGTTAGGTCCTTTTTATAGAGGATTAGGATAGTATTAGCCATAGGATTAACCCTAGATTCAATCCAAGCCACCAAAGCATGTCTTGGGGAAGAAGTCAAGTGTAGGAACCATCTAGGGCCTTTAGATTAAAGCTGAACCATGAGAACCATTCAAATGCAAAATCTGCATTTGAGCGAATCGGCCCACGGGTTGACAGCCAAACACCCTGGATTAACCCCTAGTCGACCTAGCGGGCTGGGGTCGACCTCAAAAATCGGCCGGTTCGGTTATTCCCCTCTCCCAATTCGCTGTTTTGAACATTTTTGCATATTTATTTATTTAATTTTCAATTGTATATATATATATATATCAATATATATATTTCTTTGCGCAACCCATTTCACTTAATTAAGTATACTTTAATTTGTGAATTTTTCGTGAAACTTCGCGAGGCCATATCTTGGTCATACGGACTCCGATTTTCGAAAACTCAGACTCTATTTCGCGTATTTTTCCGAGACGAACGCAATGGCACAGCCCATTTCCCTTGATTCAGATTTTACAGTTTAATTCTGCCTCCATTTATGTTATAACATGTTATTCAAAAATACGGGTTGTTACATTCTCCCCTCCTTAAAGGATTTCGTCCCCGAAATCTCCAAGTTAGGAAGAATGTATCCTACCATCCATCATCCATCTACTCAAAACATCATCCACGAGCAATCATTGTCCTTAAAAGGTTCTAAATGTTGTATGATCATATGCAAAGGTGTGTGTATATGTACTTATCTAATGCGAAAATCAGGAGGTTACTGATTCAGTAAACCCCCTTAATGCAAAATATGTTAGTGAAATGAGTCCATATGTATGCAAATTCCTAACATAATTTATATTCTCTACATGAGTGCACATAACATTCATCCATATGCAACATCCACGTGATAGCATAACAAGTTTTCATCCATGAATAAGCATAAACACTCATGCATATGCGGTATGAAAGTGTGTGAGCCGATCTTAGTGCCTAACGTGTATTATGCATCCATGAGTATCCACTTGCAAACACTTGCAACCACTTGCAAACATCAAACATAACATGTTTCAACCAAGGGTTTCTACCTAAGGTTCTCATGACAAGATTTACGAAACAAGATAAACTAGATAAGCATGGATAGCAAAGGGAAGATATACCAATCTAGGAAAAGAGATTGAAAATGTATCCTCCAAGAGAAATGGATAAAGCACGCGCCTCTTCTCCTTGGTTTCCCAAGTTGCGTCTCCCTCTGTTTCACTCCATTGCGCCTTAACAAGCTTAACTTTTTTGCTTCTTAGCTTCTTTGTCTTCATTTCCATGATACGAATCGGAGCTCGTCTCAGGGTTGCTTCATCCTCTACCTCCATGTCTTCAAGAATACTTGGTTCAACCACTTTGGCGGGTCTGTGCAAACACTTCCGGAGATGCGAGACATGAAAGACATTATGCACTCCGGCCAGCTTCTCGGCAATTCCACCTTATAAGTCATCTTCCCGACTCTTTCTATAGTAGGGAAGGGTCCTACGATCCTTGGTGTCAGCGAACCATATTTCGCAAAGGAGAAATCTTCACAAAGACCATATCTCTAATTTTAAATTCCAAGTCTGTCCTTCGCTTGTCTGCATAGGATTTCTGTCTGTCTTGGGCCGTTCTTATCCATCTTCGAATCAATTCAACCCTCTCGGATGTGTCCCTTATCATGTCGGGCTCAATTATAAGCTTATCCGTCGTCTTCCCACCAACATGTTGGTGGCTTGCACGGCCTCCCATACGAAGCTTCAAATGGTTCCATCCCTATGCTGGCTTGATAGTTATTATTATAAGCAAACTCTACAAGAGGAAGGTTGTCTTCCCAAGTACCACCGAAGTCGAGAACACAAAACCTCAAAAGATCTTCTAGCACTCTATTCACCCTTTTGATTTGGCCATCCGTCCGGGGGTGATAGGCTGTACTCAGATTCAATCGCGTACCCATTGCTTCTTGCAAACTGTTCCAGAACTGGCTAGTGAAAATTGGGTCACGATCGCTAACTATGCTAGAAGGAACTCCATGCACCCTTACTATCTTTTGAAGATAAACAGATGCTAGCCGCGATACGGTCCTCTTGCTTTTCACCGGAATAAAATGGGCTCTCTTTGTAAATCTATCAATTATTACCCATATCGCATAAAGCCCAAATAGTTTGGTGGCAAACTTCTTCACCCCAACCATATATCACAAATAGGCTAGCCATACTCCTTAGGGTGTTTGTAACAGAACTAAGATTGAGGATAGGACTGAGAGGATATACTTAAAAGGTAGCATGCGAGTAAGCTATACGAAACAATAGGGATCAAGGATATACTCTTAGAAAGAGATTAAATGCGCGTATCTAGACTTCAATCTTCTAAGCCGCATTTTCTTGTGCTTAATCCCATCGTGCCCTGACCGTCTTTTATCTTCGCAATTCCGTAGTTCTTAATTCTTGTTCCCAAAGTATGAGTTAGAACTCATTTCACCGTTGCTTCTCGTTCCACTTCCACTTATTCTTTGCCTAAAATACTTGGCTTAAACATAACTGCGTGCTCATGGTTCATGCAAGCTTTCCAAGATTTGTTAGTGAATCTTGGATCTCATTTACATACTATACGGTATCCCATGCAGAAAACTATCTCTTGAAAACAGTGCCAATCCACATTGCCAAACTGGAGCTGAGGTAAGGGCTCTCTTGAGCCTTTGAAAAGCAAGCTCACACTCCAAGTCCCATGCACAGACTAAGTTCTTCTTCGTCAACTTAGTAAGAGGGGCTGAAATCTTAGCGAAGTCCCTGAAGAACTTCCTATAGTAGCCTGCCAAACCGAGAAAGCTTCTTACTTCGGTTGCACTCCTAGGAGTCTTCCACAACCACTTTCGCGGGATTCACCGCTATGCCTTGCTTAGAAACTATATGTCCAAGAAACCGAACTTCCCTTCTCCAGAAATGACATTTGGAGAACTTGGCTTTCAACTGATGCGCTCTAAGCGTATTCATCACTTCCTTGAGATGCCTAGCATGCTCTACCTCATCCTTTGAGAAGATCATAATATCATCCACGAAGACAACAACAAACTTGTTAAGGATTTCCCTGAACAACCTACTCATCAAATCTACGAAGTAGGCGGGTGCATTAGTCAAACTGAATGGCATGACAAGCCATTCAAAGAATCCATCTGGAGTCCTAAATGCAGTTTTATCAATGCTATCCTCAGCCACTCTAAGTTGATGGAATCCGGTGGCTAGATCGAGCTGATAGAAAACAGAAGCACCTACAAGCTGGTCAAAGAGATCATCAATTCTCGGTAACGGGTGACTATTCTTCTTTATCAGCTTGTTCAACTCTCGATAATCAACACATAGACGAAGCGAACCATCCGCCTTAGTAGCGAATACCACCGGAGCACCCCATTCAGAAATGCTTCGCCTAATAAAATTCTTCTCAAGCAACTCCTTGACTTGCTTATTGAGCTCCCTTCTTTCACGAGGGGCCATGTGCCTAACGGGCAATGATACTGGCTTGGCATTATCAACTAGATAAATGCGGAAATTTATCTCTTGTTTAGGGGGTAACCCCTTAACTTCGTCAAAGACATCGGGATAGTCTCGGACCACCCTTACAGATTGCAGATCATCGATGGACGAGTCGAGAGATTCAAGATAACATAACATGATGGGACCTCTAGGGTTATAAGAAATTTCTAGGGTGTTACCGAGGCGAGTCATGAGCCTCTCCACCCTATGCTCACAATCGAGGATGGCTCCATAACTGGACAACCAATCCATGCCCAAGACCAACCCATATCCCGTGACCCCGAGAACATAAGCACTACACGTGAATTCTACGGCCAAGATAGAAATTTTCAAATCCACACAAATCATAGACAGATGGGCGGAACCCCCAATTAGATTTAAAACACAAACGGGATCCTTAACTAAGCTAGTACTTAGGTGCAAACTTTCAACAATATTAGAAGAGATAAAACTATGCGATGCGCCAGAATCAAATAAGGTGCGAACAGGAAAATCAGAAATGTAAACATGAATTTTTATAAAAACTCTACCTCGATCAAAAGCTGGAAGAGCGAGGAGAGCCTGCAATTGCCCTCCAGAGGGTCCTGCATGCTGATTCTGCCCTTGCCCTTGTCCTTGCTTCTTTGGGCAATCCTTGCTATTGTTGTTGTTCTTATCTCTTTTCTCGGTATCTTCCTTCTTGCCTTGGGACTCATTTGCCTTGACCTCCTTCTTGCCACTCTTATCTTCCTCTTGAAGTAGGGCCATATTCACCAAACTCTCGATGGTCGCCCCCAGGGGTATATGAGATATGGCCAAACCGCGCAAGGGCTCATTTAATCCTAGAGCAAAGCGTAGGGCCTTCTTCCGAGTGGTGTTAACCCATTCTAGACCATACTGAGCAAGTTGATTAAACTTATCCACGTATTCTCTAACGGTCATGTCCCCTTGCTTTAGTGATAGGAACCTCTCTAGCTGAAGGTTCTCTTCTGTCGATGATAGAAACTTTAGTCCAAACCTTCTCCTAAAGTCATCCCAAGTCTCAATGGGTCTAGTAGTGGTGGTGACTACCCACCAATAAGCAGCTTCCCCTTTCAATAGCCATACCGCCAACAGAACTTTCCTACGATCTTCCACATCAAAGATAGCAAAGAGGTCTTCAGTTTCCTTTAACCAGTTTCTTGCCTCCACGGGAGTCTCCGTTCCGACAAAATTCTTGCAACCCATCGCCTTAAAGTCTTTGCAAAGCTCCGCTAAATTCACTTGTGTATGCTGAGGGGGAGGAGGAACCTCAGCTACGGGAGGAGGAGAGATGTTAGCGACGGGGGAAGGAGGAGGAATGTTTGCGGGGCCGGCTTCATTCGCCCTTGCCTCCATAAATCTCCGGAACCAGACGGGTACTTGTACGTCTTCCGGGATGTTAAAGCGATCGGCCATACTGAAACGAAGAAAAAGATAGATAGATTCAGAACGAAGGATAGTGCTATGGCTTTTGGGGAATAGCCTTTTTTAAATTAACTAGACTTTTCTTGGAAAATACTTAATTGGTTTTGAAAATAGTTTTTCAAAAGGTAAGTTTTAAAAACCTTTTGCTCGAATCTTGTTAACCTTATGCTCTGATACCAAATGTAACACCCCACCTCCGCCAATGCCACTCTTGCAAGGACATTAGCTTTGGAGGGGCGTTAAACAAGGTAAACATGCATGCAGATCTCACAAGACAGAACATATAAGTAAAACAAAGTAGTAAAGCAGCGGATAAAACTTAGCATTTCAAAACCATAGTCATGTTACAACAAAGTACTTGGTCATTATTTTCCAACAACAAAGTCTAGATAAAAGCATAAACTGAAAAACTGAAATACATAAAGTACTAACCCCAAAATGAAGTGATAAACCATAGCTAGCTCAATGTCCAAAACCGTACATGAGCAAATCCAGTAAGCAAGCTGTAAAGATCCAAGCTAAGCTCCAATGTTCCCACCCTGAGAACCTGAGGGGGGGGGGGGAAACGGAAGAAAAGAGGCGAAAGAAAACAGGTCAGTCAAAAAGACTGGTAAGCCCTACTACTATCTGTCTATGAACTAGTAAAGTTAGCTGGCATGAGAAGCTGAGATGAACATAAGGATAACTACATACTGGCATGATGATTAACTAACAAGATAGATAAAGGTGTTATCGCATAATCAAGGTTAAGTTTTGCACCACGGGTGTACTAGCATTCTAACATGTCAAGTAAAAACAAGAATTGATCCCTTGGCCCAAGCTTGGCCCAACATCATGAGGTGACCTAAATCAAGGTCAAACTACTCGGTCTAGTCGATCGGCTCCCTATAAGCCTAACTCGTCAAGTGTCGGTGTCATGCGGCCTAATCATGTAATGTAGTTGACTGTGCAGGGTCCACCCTAGGGTGTATCAGGCCCTATGGTGTAACCCTCTGACACCATACCATGATGCACAGTCCAAACCTACCGGTGCCCGTGTTCAACTCCGGACTTAATGTGCACGACCAAGGTCCGCCTGAACAACCGGGGCATCATTCAGCCGTCTCTTTTGGTCTCTTACAATCAGCCTAGTAATCGTGCCCCACCCTAGCCTAGTCCTAGGGTCTTATGATACTACCAAGGAGGTTACTGCTGAAAAGGACCACGCAACTAGGGTTTCTTAACGGGTTAAATGTGGTTAACCCGATCCACACGTGGATTAAATTGGTTAAGAGTACCCAAGGCTCCTGACTTAACCTCGATTAATCCATCAAGCCCAAATTAGTTAAGTATTAAGTGGACCATGACTTAACCCTAATCAGGAGGCATTCATTAACTTAATGTGCTTTAACCTCTCACATTAGACCTTGTTGTCGTTACTAGTTAAGCCGGGCGGGTCCGGGTAGCTTTACACCACAACCTGGTCTAACCTCGGGTTCGTGCACAACATGACCAACTTCTCACATTGGGTCCTTATTGTTTGTAGCCACTAGTTAAGCCGGGCGGGTCCGGGTAGATTTACGCTACAAACCCAACCCAACCTCGAGTTGGCCACACTCATATTTTCTAAGTGTCATGTCCATTATGTTTCCAAAACATAATTACAAGTTAACATATCACGTTATGTTATAAAAACCATGTTCATGTCATTATGTTACCCAACCCCAACGTAATCACATCGTTTACATAATCGCAACAACGCATAAAGGATAAAATAGGGAACTTGGCATAATCATGACAAAAAGGTGTTGAAGCCACAAGTTTAACATGGTGGCATATGAGATGTACATATGTTCATATACTTGCATATTGCATTATTAGGCTTCAAAAGCATGCATAAAACCAAACTTAGCATATGAGTGATACATGGTGATAAATAACATGTAGAAGTTGCTAGAAGTTCGCATTTGGCCTCACATGCAAGTTATCATAAGGGATATGATAACTTTCATGTTGCCAAAATGCAACCTTTAACATAAAGCTTGAAGCTTTAAGGTCATAAACTCAAGTTTAACTCGCATAACATGATAACATGATCAACCCAAACTTGCATAACATGATAACATGATCAACCCAAACTTGCAAAACATGATAACATGATCAACCCAAACTTGCATAACATGATAACATGATCAACCCAAACTTGCATAACATGATGACATGATCAACCCAAACTTGCATAACATGGCAACATGTGTCATACATAACTTGCATAATGATCAACCAAACTTGCATATAATGATCAACCTAACTTGCACATAATGATCAACCAAACTTGCATATAATGATCAACTAAACTTGCATCATTCATTTAACTTTAGAGTTCAATAAAAAGAAAGTAGAAAAAGGCTTACAATGCTATGAAGACACAAATAATTATTTATTATAAAGATTGAGACGAAGCCCTTATGCAAGCACCAAAAACCCAAATATGCAAGCTCCAAATGAAAACCCTTGAGCCAAATCAATAAAAATCCTTGCTTTGAAATAGAAATGTTGCAACTTGACTTGAATGCAAACTAAGAACACTCATACAAGTTTGAAAGCACTTGTATGAACTCACAATCTCTCATAGAAATAGGCTTAGGAATTTTAGCATGAGAGTGGAGGCCATGAGAGGAACAAATTTGACATAGTTTAGTTGTAGGAATGAATAATGATGATTTAGGCTAGGTGTTAGGTCCTTTTTATAGAGGATTAGGATAGTATTAGCCATAGGATTAACCCTAGATTCAATCCAAGCCACCAAAGCATGTCATGGGGAAGAAGTCAAGTGTAGGAACCATCTAGGGCCTTTAGATTAAAGTTGAACCATGAGAACCATTCAAATGCAAAATCTGCATTTGCGCGAATCAGCCCACGGGTTGACAGCCAAACACCCTGGATTAACCCCTAGTCGACCCAGCGAGCTCGGGTCGACCTCAAAAATCGGCCGGTTCGGTTATTCCCCTCTCCCAATTCGCTGTTTTGAACATTTTTGCATATTTATTTATTTAATTTTCAATTATATATATATATATCAATATATATATATATTTCTCTGCGCAACCCATTTCACTTAATAAAGTATACTTTAATTTGTGAATTTTTCGTGAAACTTCGCGAGGCCGTATCTTGGTCATACGGACTCCGATTTTCGAAAACTCGGACTCTATTTCGCGTATTTTTCCGAGATGAACGCAATGGCACAGCCCGTTTCCCTTGATTCAGATTTTACAGTTTAATTCTGCCTCCATTTATGTTATAACATGTTATTCAAAAATACGGGTTGTTACAGAAACTTCAGATAAAATCAAGACCATTCAACAACGAATGAAGGCTGCCCAAGATAGGCAGAAGAGTTATGCTGATAAGAGGAGAAGAGACTTAAAATTCTCCGTTGGCGACTTGGTGTTTGTCAAGATTTCTCCGTTGAAGAGCGTAATACGATTTGGCAGGAGAGGCAAATTAGCACCAAGATTTGTCGGCCCATTCCCTGTTCTTGAATTAGTCGGGAATTTGGCATA
This sequence comes from Allium sativum, assembly GCA_030737875.1. Classification (NCBI taxonomy): domain Eukaryota; kingdom Viridiplantae; phylum Streptophyta; class Magnoliopsida; order Asparagales; family Amaryllidaceae; genus Allium; species Allium sativum. The sequence goes on from CM060916.1 coordinate 43,249,781, forward strand.
TAAAGTTGACTTACCAGAGAAGATGGCGGGGGTTCACAACGTATTTCATGTTTCCCAACTAAGGAAGTTCGTTCACGACCCGGATATGACTATTTCACCTGATCAGTTGGAGGACTTCGAAGTAGAAACTGAGGCGGTTGGGAACCGCAAGCCGGCCCGTATTGTCGAGCACGACATGAAGCAACTTCGAAGGGAGGCGGTGAAGCTAGTCAAGGTTCAGTGGGGCGAGGACGAGAATGATTGTACTTGGGAGACATAGGAGAACATTAGGAAGAGACACCCAGAACTCTTTGCCTGGTAAGATTTTGACTTCGATTTAGTTTTCCGCATGCTAGGATAGGCTTGTTTGCTTGTTTTGCATGTTTGATTGTAGTATGTGGTTGTTAGGCATGCGGGATTCTTTGTATATTTTGGGTTAAGGAATTTCGGGGGCGAAATTTCTTAAGGGGGGAGAGTGTAACGACCCGCATTCTACGCATCACAGGATCGTAGAATATTTATTTCTTTCACATGCAAAGTCGTATAGTCATGTAACTTTGGGAGACGACTATTGGGGTCATTTCCCATGTTCATGATTTTTCCCGATTTTTAAATGACCATTTTACCCCTAGTTGGTACTGTATTGGCCTTAACTTTTGACTGGAAAGGAATTTTGATCTAAAACCACTTCCATTAGCTCCGGATGATGGTTTCTCTTTCCGTAGAGTGGTCATAATAGCCAAACGGACTCACCGTTTGGGAGATATGGCTGAAACAAGTTTCAGATGGCGAAAAACTGCTTAATTGGGCTTAACCGGGTGATTAGCAGCTAGGCCCAGAGGGGAATTTCGGGTTTTGAGGTATAGGAGGACTGATTAGGGTTAGGAAATCACTTTCATTTCAGTTTTGAGCCGCCACAAACCTTCTTGAGACCCTAGTAATGGCTTCCATCCTCTAAAACCACTCCAAAGCACATTTTTAGTGAAGATTAAGCCTAAACTACATCAAAACAAGGCCAAATAGCATCATAGCAAGGTTGGAGCTACTGCTATACATAGGGATTCGACTCAAACAGAGAGTATTTCAGATTCGGTGTCTTATTTTGTGGCAAAGGTGAGTGATTTGCATGATTTCTCACTAATTACGGTTGATTAAGGAGTAATTAGTGTTAATTAGCGAATTTATACACAAATAAAATCTGGAAAAATATTTAGAAATTCTTAAATAATGTTTTATGCTTCTGTTGGAAATTTGGTTCGATTTGATTAAGTTTCGTTAACCCTACGATTAGTTTTACTTAAACATGCTTAAGGGAAAATAAGGAGTTTTGGCCACTTTCGATCCATTTTTCTTCATTTGAATTGTTTTTTGGTGTTTTTGGTTGCTATTACATGTTGCTATGACTCTATGGTGTGTTTTATGATTGATTAGAAGTGTTAGATTTATCAAAAACGCCGTCGAATGGCGTAAACTGCTTGTTGGAAGAACTGCAGGAAGTCAACCCGAACTGGACCGGATCGGTGGAAGTAAGGGCGATCCGATCCGATGGCGCGACCCGATCCGTCGATGCTTGAAGACCACGATCCGATGATGCAATCCGATCCGAGCCTCTCACCACGAACCTATCTGAAGCAACGCACTGGAACTTGAATCCTGAAGGACGATCCGAACCGAAGGGAGTCACACGATCCGACCCAGAGCTCGTAGGGCGACCCGATCCGGTGCACTTGAAGTGATGGCCGATCTGATCCAATGGGGTTTCTACGACTCGATCCGCGTAGGTCATTCCGATCCGATCCAGTGAGGGATGATGAGAGCCGATCTGAACTGATGCAGCGCCGCGATCTGATGCTGCGAGACATGCACGACCCGAACCCAGTGGGCGATCACGATCCGACCCGAATGATGGAGACCGATCCGGATGAAGATGATGACCAAACCCGAGATGCAAAGGAAGTCCAAATGAGAAGTTAGAGCTCAAGATTCAGATGGGAATCAACGAGTTCGCTTCATGATTGGGCTTTGCTGCGGGACGCGTGTTAAGGGGTTATCGATGTCTATAGCTTTGGACCACTATGGTAGGAGGTACGAAGGCGGATTCAGGGCCATTATGGCATTGGTAGGACCAAGAGCTACGACCAATGTGGTGGGTCATTGAAATGTTTGATCATGACTCCATGTGTTTAGCTTGGTCACAGTAGGGTTCTACAAGTCGGGATTCGTCGTTATCTCAATTTGTCTAGTGTTCCAAAGTGGTGGATATCGTATGCTTTACGCACTGAGTGAGATGTGTGAGGATGATTGTTATGGTTGATTTGTTTGCTATCATTATGACATGCACACCCCACCCCCGTAATCTTACACTATTTGCTATGGCACCTTAGAGTACTGTACGGTATGTGGTACTAACTCTTTGGTTGCAGGTCCAGGTTCAGGTATGGTTTAGTATACCTGTTATTATTCTGTTTAGATGCTTATCGCTCATACCAGGCTTTATGTCTGACCCAGAGTTTTATGTCTCCTCTTATTACTCTGGGTGCTCACACGAGCAGACTAGAGACAGGTTAGCTGGTGATGCACGGGTAGATGATCCGGAGACGAGCAGGAGGCTTCCACGTAATATATAGTATTCTCCCTGTGTTGTTGATGATCACTTCTTGGGCATTGTTGGTGTATCTTCTATTTTAGCTTCCTTTGTTTAGAGACAGTAAATTTGGAAAGTTGTAATAAGCTGTATTTGGATTTCCGCTGCTCTGATGTTGATATTGATTGTTAGTTATCAGCTTATGCACTGTCTCACCTATTTTATGTCAAGTATGTTATTATTATATTTTATTCCATGCGCTGTGAGACATTCTACAGGTTCCTTGATTAGTTCATTCTCTTCTTTCTTTTCCTTCTGGCGACCGTCCCGTGCTAACTGGACATGTGTACATCGCACTTTTGGAGTAAATGTCGGTTGGTGCGGGGCGGGCCGTCACAGATTCCCACTATGAAATTTCGATTTTTCAGATCCGTTAGAAAGATATTCATAAACAGATTTAAATATTTTTGGTTTCACTAAAATCCGTTTTATTTTGCACCCGGTACAGTCAGTCAAAGTTGGAATTCAAATTTTGAAACTGCCACGCCATTTCAGGCCTTGTTTATAATTAAAAATAATTATATTTATTTTCAAACATCGAGTCAAACATACTTTTCGTCGTTATTATTTAAAATAATTTATTTTAAATATTTAAAATCCACTAAAATAGCCAAATTAAAATTTTAAACTGGTTCAGATTTTCCGGGTTGTTACAGAAAGGGAAAGTTTTTGGAGTTTGAGGTAAATTATTTTGTTTGGTTTGCAAAAGCTGGGTTGGAATCCGTATAATATGGAGAGGACAATGGTTGAAGTTATACAAAGGTAAAGCCAGCAGGATATGTGAATGAGTGAAATCAGAGATATAGGAACTTAAAGCAATTTGAGTATCGGAGAGTTTTAGATCAAAGAATTCAAGAATAATATTAGATAACAAAGCTATATAGATAAGATCGATTTTGATTCAAGGATTCATGTGAATTTACAGTAATATAATTGTTACAATTGTTGTTGAAAAGATTCGACTGAAAAAAAATGGATGTCACTTTTAAGGAGTCAAAGAACTCTTCACGAAGAGAGATATTTGTTCAGAAAATGGCAGCTGTAAGAACTTCAATCAACAGATCATTCATGGCATGTCGATTGAGTTCAAGTATTGTGCATGTGTACATGTTTAAAGAAGTGTCAATCGACTGAATAGGTTACTTAGTTGACTGATTCTAGGTTCTATGAAAAATCTTACTTTTTGAAGTTAAAATATATTTTAAATAAAAGCATGAGAGGATGTGATTTACTTGAGGATAGATTTAACATGAATTAACAATTACTAAGACTCTGATACGTACATGTATACTTGTACTGACTTGAAAATTTAGTGTCTTTGAATCTCCTCTTTTTAAGCGAGGATTTTCAAATATCATTGCAGAGCTTGGTTGTCATTGTGATCAAAAATTTTGATCCAAAAAAGTATTTGAATTGAATTTTACAAAAGCAAATTTGGGGATTTTGGAAATCTTAGTTTTGTTTGCACATAAAATAGATTTAGCAGAATGAGATAAGTGCTTTATTTAATTTTAAAATATGGGTGATTATATTATACATTTTATGTATACTAAGCTAAAAACTATGTGTATGATTTTAGTAAAAAATTTAGTTTAAAATAAGTACATTGTGATGTGTGAATATAATTAACCTTAGATAAAAAATAATGTATGTAAAACTTGTCCAAATTTTAGACCTATATAAGGTAGTATATGGTGTTTTAATAGAATTCTTCATGGAAAGAAGTTGAGGTAGACAAACACTAGTGTCCAAGTGGTTAAGACACTGTCATAGTGCAAGAAGTCTTTGGTTTGAATCCCGTTTGTGGGATTTAACCCAAAAGCCATGTAGTACGTTATATACTGCTTAGACTTAATTATATATAAAGTACTCAATTAAAAAAAAATTGAGGTATATAATTGATTTTTCTTGGTTTATTTGCTTTTTTTAGCAATGCTTATTTAACACCAATAAATGGAAACCTATAAATCTACTAACTAAATACCATTAAAGCAAAGGAATTTCTTTCATTCCTGATAATTCTAAGAGTTTTTCGCTCTCTCCTTAATCTCCTAAGATAATCCATTTTCAAGTCGCTATATATTTATTATTATAATGTTTAACTAATTCTTTATCTTATCATTTTGCATTTAAATACAAATATTTACAAATTTCTATTATTATTCACAAAATTCGTCCAATTTTTCTCCTTTTTTGACATTTAATTTTCTGTGTCTTCCAGTTATCTCTGATTCTCTTAATAATTATAAATTCAAACTCATCAAACTTCTTTCTTTTTGAAACTTATAAAGAACCATATACATAATATTTTTTTCCTTCCAAGGATGTTATTTTATTAAAAACAATGTTATTTTATTAAAAAACATATACTCAATTTTCTTTTTAAACATTGATATAGTGTTAGAAACATAAACAATGCTTTCTTCACCCTTATTGGTGTGTAAAAGGGTTTCTTAACACTGACAAGATTTGTGTTAAGAAAGCATTAGAATAAATAATAAGTGACGAATATTATTTACTTTGTACATTTTATTTTTAGCTAAAATATTTTGGTAAAATGTTAAATCTTAATTATTTATTTTTCATGCTTTACATTAACCAATAGATTATAAATATATTGTATTTTGATTAAAGTTTTTTTCTGTATTTAATTGTTTTTAATATAGAGGCTGATTCTTCACATAAAGTATTATATAATAAATTTATCGACATATGGAATGTAGATTAAAAATAAAATTATTAATTTTATATAAATAAAAATGTGATTTGTTGCATTCCGTCTCTTACTTTCAGTTAACCTTTTTTTATTTTTTTTGGGTATGTATTTTGTTTATCACTTCGGTGGCATCATATACTTTTTCTTAATATATACTATAAGAAGTGTAAATGCATTGAATTTATTAATCAATACCCCAATACATTCAATTTTTCCATTCCCTGATGTAATATTTGAAATCAATTAACATATTTTTAAATTTTAATAAAATATACTATATGTTAATTACCAAACTAAAAATCTATGTATATAAACATTAACAGTTTAAACGGTGTGGTAACGGTAAATTTACCATTCTAAACGATAAGTTATCGGTAACTTTTCTTCAATACCAGCAATAACATTAATTTTACCAATCAATTGAAAACTTATGTATATTCATCTGACATGCTTTATAACTTGTATTTAGAACCAAATAAATCATTAAATTTAGTTTAATGATAAGGTGAAATAATTCCAAATGCACCTTTTTTTTTCTTATTTAATTTATGTTTTTTATTAACTAACTTTGCATATAGTATAATAAAGATATATTGTGTACATAAAACATATCAAGATACGAATTTGATGGACAAACGGTAATTTACCATTATCAGTGTAACATTTACCAGATTATCGGTATATCAGTCATCGATATACCAGTTGATCGATAATGATAACCATAAGTAATTTTGACTTATCAGTAAAAACGGTACGGTAACTGTATTTGTCAAACGGCAATGGTAACCAGTACCATAACACCCCCAATAATAACATCCATTCAATTGCTTAATAAATATAAATTCTAAAAACTAATAAATTAGTATATTACTTATTTTTATTTGGATAAACATAAATTTAACTTTTACCCAAAGTATAATAACACATTAATCACATATAAAAAAATTCACATATTTAATTTTTTTAATGCATAACTCATTTATTTACGAAAATTCACCACATTATGCAGAATAAATCTATGTTTTAAAAATTATTTAGAAAACTATTTTCGTATCGGTAAAGCATGCAGGTTGTAGGGCAGGGGTTACACGTTAGTTTAAACATAAAGTTGAAATGTCATGAATTGAAACAGGAAAGGGGGTAAGCATGAGCATTGATTAATTTTAAGATTTGAATGATCACTGATGTGAGATATAATTACAATTGTGAATTGTATGACAAATTTGCGGTTCGAATTGACATTTAAACTATGTAAACAAAGTTCATTCTATAATGGTATATCAATATTAATTCATATGAATTGGGGAAAAAAAGAAAAATAGTCAAGGTCATATTAATTAAGGTGAAATGACTTCTGAGAGAAGATAAACAGCAATATATAAATATAATAAATTGGACGGATCTAAATTAGGAAAAGGGAAAGCTTTTGGCTTTTGAAGTAAATTATTTTGTTTGGGTTTGCAAAGGCTGACTTGGAATCCGTATAATTTTGAGAGGACAATGGTTGAAGTTATACAAAGGTAAAGTCAGCAGGATATGTGTGGGGTTTATTTTACAACAGAGAATGGGAGTAGAAAATATATGTTATTATTGGGTAGTGCTAGAAATGCGTGAATCTTAATACTGACAGCTTAAGGTGCTCTAATTTCGTGTAAACACGATTAATGACGATGTTAATGTAAATAATAAATAGTCAGTAAAATAGGAAATGAGTTATATGTATAAAAGTGTGAATGTTTAAGGAGGCATAGAGATTATTCCATTTTTTATTTGGTAAATCATCAAATTCATTCCTATAAATACTACTCTAAAACATTATATATAGGTCCCTAACAAACACCTTCATACACCCACATCAGACTTAAGAAGATACAATGAAGGCATTCAACTTGTTATTTTCTCTGGTATCTTTCATCCTTCTTGTTCCACAGCAAAATGATGCGAAAAACCAAGCAGATGTACTAAGAAAGTTCATGAAAGAATCCAGAGAGTCACTGAGTATCACTTCCCATGGTGATTATCAATATGATACACCATCAATCTTGTGCAACAGTAAACAAGAAGGTTTAATGAAGGCGGATAAGATCGACAAATTGCCTGGACAGCCGGAAGTTCATTTCGATCAATATGGTGGTTATGTAACTGTAGACGAGAAGAATGGCAGAGCATTGTATTATTACTTTGTTGAGTCTCCTCATAATTCTTCAGAGAAGCCACTTGTTTTATGGCTTAATGGAGGTACATAATAGATAATACTATTTCAGTTCAAACTATTTAATGTAGCCATTGTTCCTTTATCTCTGTGTGTATAACCTTGATTCTGAAACTACTAACATTTTACTGCCAAATTAATTTTACAGACGTTGAACCTAAACAATAAGTAGCTTTGGACATTTTTCTTCACATTGTTAAAATATAGTACAGTTAGACAGATTTGATCTTGGAACCAGCTCTGTAGTTTCTCTTGATGAAATCTCCCTTACCATATTTTGACATGTCACGCTATAAACTTCTCTTTAATTCTGGGTACTTACATGTAAGTGAATTATTTGCGTGTGTGTGTATGAGCATGCGCGGCCATCTGAAGAAAATGTTGGATCTTTTTAAAATATATATACACACACTCACACGCATATACATACACACATATGATATAGATAATCGGCGTTAGTATTGACATAACATTGGAAAGTTGTTATTAAGATTTTAAATGATTACTGGCTAGGACCTGGATGCTCATCCCTGGGCTTTGGAGCCATGGAGGAAATTGGACCCTTTAGAGTTAACAAAGACGGCAAAACTCTATCTTTAAATCCTTATGCATGGAATAATGGTACGTATTCATCTTTAAAGCCCATTTGAAGACTATACGTATTTTGCTTAAGAAGAAACAGACTGGAAATTAAGGTTGCACTTATCTAACATGTTAAATTCTGAAGAATCGCTTGTGTTTTTTTGCGTTCCAAAATAACTGGGAAATGTGTTTTAAGTTTGCAGGATTACCCGTCTGTATTAATCTGTCATCTAAAAGATGGTATCAAAAGAAGGAATCCGAAAGTTTACAATTTAAAATTTGTATATTCTGAATTAAGAATTTTTTTTACTACTAGAGAGTATTTGATTTAAATAAATTTTGTTTTGACAGATCAGCTATTATCAGAAGTTCATTTTGTAAATATCTATTGTTCAAAGTTAAAACTTTAAGATCTAATTAATAAGCTCATTTATTTATTTTATTTTCAAGTTTTTAATCATAAAACAAAAAATAAAAATAAAAATCAATTAATCATCTTTGCACGTTTTAGACTTAAAATTTTGAACTCAAAATTTTCAAAGTTGGATTACAATTTTAAAATTGTGAATTGTTAAAATATCATTAAAACTTTGGAAATTTAATTTTTCCAAATTTTAAACTACAGAGGTTAATATTAATTTTGTTGGTTTTATATTTCATTTTTGTGCACATTTTCAGTTGCCAATGTGCTGTTTCTGGAGTCACCAGCAGGAGTTGGATTTTCATATTCGAACACTACATCGGATTATATGACAAGCGATGATGAAAAAACAAAAGTCGACACGTACACGTTTTTAATAAACTGGTTGGAAAGATTCCCTCAATACAAAACTCGTGATTTTTTCATAACTGGGGAGAGTTATGCTGGGCACTATATACCTGATCTTGCTCAATACATATTCAGCAAATTTTATACAAATAGTAATCTTATCAATCTTCGTGGCATTGCTGTAAGTGCATGTTTTGACAGAATTTTTAAGATATTATCGCTAGTCATATATATATATATATATATATATATATATATATATATATATATATATATATATATATATATATATATATATGTATATGTGTGTGTGTGTATATATATATATATACACACACACATATACATACATACATATATACATACATATATATATATATATATATATATATATATATATATATATATATATATATATATATATATCACATTGACTTCTTTGTGTTTGTAGATTGGGAATGCTTATATTGATAACTTGTCAAATACAAAAGGAGTTTACGAGTTCAACTGGGCTCATGCTTTACTTTCAGACGATACTTACGCAGCCGTCAAGCAAAACTGTGATTTTAAAACTGGGAAGTTTAACCAGAAATGCATTGATGCAATGACTTTGGCACATGATGAAACTGGAGATATTGATCCTTATAATATCTATGCTCCAAAATGCGGTAGCACAAATACAAAATCTGGTATCGATGTGAGTAAATTATAAGCATTTACCATAATGTTTATCATTCCAGGCTAGCACTGAATTGTTATTTATTGTTTATACTTCTTTTATTTTTTCAGATGGCGGATTTCGATCCATGTTCAGACAAGTATGTTTATGCTTATCTGAATACGCCTGCAGTTCAAACGGCTCTTCATGCAAATGTCACAAAATTGTCTCACGTCTGGGAATCATGCAGGCAAATATACTATATTCAACAAGTTCATATGTTTTTGTTAATTTACCATTGTCATATATCTTAACTAACTCGAGTATGTATAAATTCAGTAACTTGATAAACTATACCGAGGCACGTCAAACTATGTATCCGCTCATCAAAGATCTTGCTGGCAGTGGATTAAACTTTTGGTTATACAGGTATTTCAAACATATTCCAGGCTGATTATTTGTGCATGATAAATAATGACAAAATATGGGTTTAAAAAGCATCACACAAATATTGAGCTAATTAACAAACTCAATGCATGTAGTGGGGATGTTGACGCTGTTGTCCCAATAACAACGACAAGGGACTCTATCAAAGCGCTTGGTTTGCCAATCAAGAAGACCTGGAGAGCCTGGTATCATAATAAGGAGGTAATGCTTTTATGTACTACAATGCTATATCTCTATGTTGACTGCTTGCAGTTTGTAAGTTAGTTATATTCTAACTGCAAAAAGATTAAATGATCAAATAGGTTGGAGGTTATGTTGAAGAGTACAAAGGACTGACACTAGTTACAGTTAGAGGTTCGGGTCATACTGTTCCAAGTTATCAACCAGAAAGAGCTCTAGCAATGATAACTTATTTTCTCCATGGGAAAGTTCCATGACTACCCAATGAATGAAATAAATCTTCGTGGTCTTTGTATTCACACTACCATATTGTTTGAATAGTTCTGTGGTGTAAATTTGAATATTGTTATGTTTGGAGTGGCTAATAAAATTTCATTTATGTCAAGTTTAATGTTGAGGAAGAAGACTTAATTCCTTGCTTTTTAGTATATATCATGGTTTAAAATTCTGGTTTTCCTTTCTGTTCCGTTCATCGAAATAAAATAAAATTGCTGTTTCGTTTCGGACATTTTGGAAATTCAGATTTATTTCCGGTTCGCAAGTTCTGGTGTTTTTTTATGTAAATACGCTAATAAATATGAAAATTGTATATTTAAATTTATCTAAGAAAAAAATTGAATAGCTTATGTTATATAGTTGATTTGGAGGGTGCTTCCTCTTTCCAACGTCAATTTGACCTTAGCTTCAGCCAGAAGTTTCATCAACCTGACATTCTACATTTTCTTCTCGAATTTTTACAGCATATCTTCTTTAATTGAGTTCCGGAACCATAATTTTTACATATTTCGGTCCGGTCAATGCGACAACCGAAACGGAATGGTCGGAGTTTCGGCGGACCGGCTGTAATCTTGAACCTTGGTCTATATAATAAATATGTTCGGTTTTATCATTGGAAAAGCCTGCTTAAACACAAAATTTTGACACAAATTGAGGGACACACCCTTGATTTCCACCCCCATATAAAGACAAATTGAACCAACGGTTAAGATTTTATGTCCCTTGATTTGTGTTCAAATAGCTGCTCTCTTTATCAAAATAATTATATATATATATATATATATATATATATATATATATATATATATATATGTAAGTGTGTGTATATACCTATGCTCAATGGCACCCAAAAATGGAGCATTCTTTTAGCCTCCTTTTCTCCACCTTTCATTTATAGTTAAATAAGATAGTGGAGGGAGAGAGAAACTGATTGTGTTGTGGAAAACAAAGGGGTCATTGAGGTGCTAGTACTGTTTGGGGTGCCATTTAAAGCTCACTATATATATATATATATATATATATATGTGTGTGTGTGTGTGTGTGTGTGTGTGTGTGTGTGTGTGTTTGTATTCATTGCATTTCAAATAGTGCAGCATGCGTACATACTTTGCGATTTTCGTCATGTAATCCATTTATCTCTCTTCCATTGCATTTTTATTTAAAAATACACCAATGGTTGATTCCGGTGCAAATGGGATGCTCCGAAACAAGGGAGTTACAAAATTCTTGAGGACTGTACTTACCAAACAACGATGTTGACTTTAAAATTTAAAGATTCTTTATATCAAGCAATAATGTTAATTATAAAATTTAAAGATTATAAAGCTACATCCCGTGAACCACAATAGAATCGTGTTTCTAAAATGTGTCGCAAATACATGGTAGGAACTGAATTCGGCTTGTATAATGGACTTTTTCATCTCTCTTTTTGGTTTCTTTGCATTCCACACTACCTCGGAATAGAATAGTTGTTTGCCCACTTTGATTCTCTTATATAAATCATCTAATGAAACTATTTAAATCCTAAAATAGATCATTGTAAATTCGAACCTTTAGATGCTTTCTTACCCTTGGCTTAATCCATATAGTCAACATAATATATATTGTACACAATACCATATGTTTTTTTTGGTCACTCAAAAAAATATAAGTGCTTGTGTATGTCACAAGAAATGCACAACACTTTTTTTTTTGCTACTAAGTACAACTTGTTTTTTCTCTTACACATTAATAAAGTACCATAGAATATTACGTCATACTCTTATCAATATTCGATCTTTTAAGAGGATACCAAATGCACTACTATTATTATTTTTTGCACGTAGAAGAACCACTAACCCACATCGTTTTACTTGACGATTAACCATCGAATAATTGTTGTTCGGTGACTGATCTGTTGGAGGAAATTTTAAATGAAAGGAGGAAGAAGGGGGCAAAATCGTTTAGTCTCACATCAGGGAAAACTAATGCCTTTGCCACTATATATGAAAAGGCATTATGTATTATGTTAAAAAGGAAAGGGGAGATGCAAAGAGAAGAGACAATGGCATGAAGCAAGAGCATATCCATGGCCATTAATATTTAAAATATCAAAAGATGGGCCTTGGGCCTCTTAGGTTCTCATGATCAGATGGGCCTCGAAATGCCAGTGGGCTAGCGCAGATCTCTAGAGATTTTGCACGCGCGGATTTAAAATTTGTAACGCTTCAGAACCGTTGCAAATGAATGGACGCGTCTGTTCATCATTCAAATTTGCGACACTTTTGAACTATTGCAAATCAATAGGTGCGACTGTTTGAATTCAAACAGACATAACCGTTGGAAAACGGTTGCATCTCTTCACTGTCTATAAAAAGGCTTCCCCGAATTCAGTTAGATACAACTCGAATTCCTCTTCTTCTCCTTCCTTTTCTTCTTTTCTACCATTAAAATAATCTCGAGGCTCTGCCGAATTCTTGAGTAAATTGTATGGGTTACAGTTCTGCAGGCTATAACTCCATCATCTTGTCACTGCAGCGATCAAATCCAAGATAGTGAATCGCCGTGTCAGTGCAAACATGCCGATTAAAAGATATTCGACATCTGCTCCATTGTATCTTCTAACAGATTTGTCATTACTCGTGCACAAAATTAAGAGGGCAAATACTGTTTTAGGATAGCGATCACTACATCGTGTCTCAGAGATTTGTGTATTCAGAGATCATAAACTTCAGCGACGAATTCGACATACAACAACCTAAAACAGTATTTCTGCAATAGCTCCTCACAGTCTCAAATGAGTTCGCCGCTGATTTCGCAAAATAAGAACGCTTTGATGGTGTCAATTTCCTACGCTGGCAGAAGAAGATGCATTTCTTATTGAAGGGTATGAAAGTTGTTTATATTTTGACTATGCCAAAGCCGGTGGAGACAGAAGATGAAACCATTACACAGAGACGAGATCGAATCAAATGGGAACAGGATGATTATATTTGCAAAGGCCATATCTGTAATGCGATGACGGACACACTTTTTGATATGAACTACAACAAGGCAACTGCAAAGGATGTTTGGGATGCATTAGAGGCGACGTATCTGATGGAAGACGCAACAAGTAAGAAATTTCTAGCCACCAAAATTTTTAATTACAAAATGGCTTATGATCGTTCAGTAATAAAGCAATTCAATGATATCATACACATACTTAACCAATTCAGTCAACATAAGTTAAATATGGATGAGGAAATTAAGGTTTTCTCGATAATAGACAAATCACCCCCTTCTTGGAAAGATTAGAGGAAACTACTGAAACACAAGAAGGAGGATATGAGTCTAGATAGCCTTGCACAATATTTGCAAGTTGAACAACAACTGAGGCAAAAAGATGCCCAAGATGAAAAGTTGTTGATACATCAAAGGTCCATATGGTGGTAGAAAAGCAAGCAAATAATGCTTCGAATAATTCTTCTAATAAAAAGAGGAAAGGGCAGAACAACAATAATTCCCAAAAGCAGAACAAGAAAGGCAAAAATGTTGGTTGCTACTTTTGTGGTAAATCGGGACATTTGAAAAGGGATTGCCACTTTTGGAAAAAGAAGCAGCAATCTGAAGAAAAAAAAAGTTTGTCGCAGTCATATCAGAAGTGAATATGATTGAACAAAACAATTCTTAGTGGATCGATTCTGGCGCTACTAAGCATGTCTGCATTGACAAGAATCAATTCAAGAAACTAGAACCAACTGAAGATGAAGATTACCTTTATATGGGAAATTCAACAAAGGCAGCGGTCAAAGTGAAGGGGACTGTAGATTTGGAACTCACGTCCGGAAAAGTTCTGACATTAAATGATGTATATTGTGTACCTGAAATTAGGAAGAACCTTGTATCGGGAAGTCTTGTTAATAAATTTGGATTTAAACAAGTCTTTGAGTCTGACAAATATGTGTTGACCGAAGGCGGTGTATTTGTGGGAAAAGGGTACATGTGTGATGGTATTTTTAAACTGAATGTTGATATTAATAAAAGTATGAATTATGCTTGTATTGTTGATTCATTTTCATTATAGCACAATAGATTAGGACATGTTAATCATAAACGCATGCTTGATATGATATCTTTGAATCTAATTCCCAAACACCAAAATGATATGTTAGATAAGTGTAGGATATGTTCATTAACTAAGATCAATAGAAAACCATTTCCTTATAAACCGGAAAGTACAACAAAATTGTTACAATTTATTCATAGTGATGTATGTGATATACACGATACTCCTACTGGAGGAGGAAAAGATATTTTGTCACATTTATAGATGATTACTCTAAATATCGTTACGTCTATCTTATGCATGCTAAAATTGAAGTGTTAAATTCATTCATTACTTATAAAACCAAAGTAGAAAACCAATGTGATGTCAAAATAAAATCACTTAGGTCTGATAGGGGTGGTGAGTATCAATTTCCTGAATATTGTGAATCGGTAGGAATTATACATGATACATCTATTGCTTACACTCCACAACAAAATGGAGTGGTTCAAAGGAAAAACAGAACTCTTACCAAAATGGTAAATGCAATGTTGTGTAATTCTAGTCTTAATACTAGTTTCTGGGGAGAAGCCTTACTTACCGCATGTTATATTCTAAATAGAATACCTCACAAGGAAAGAAAAGTTACTCATTATGAACTTTGGAAGAAACGGAAACCAAATCTTGATTATTATCGAGTCTGGGTTGTAGTGAGATTGTTCGATTACCTAAACCAAAAATCAGGAAATTAGGACAAAAGGCTATCGAGTGAATATTCTTAGGATATGATCAACATAGAAAAGGACATAGGTTTCTAGTAATAGAACCTAATAGCTCTATTGATGTAAATGCAGTAATAGAATCAAGGGACGCGGTGTTTTATGAGAATAGATTTACATCTATATAGAATAAACCGATTCATGAAACGGTGGAGGTCAATACACCTATTAATGAAATGGTGGAGGTTAATGAACGAACTATTAAACCTATGGAAAACACTGATGGAAATATCGACGAAAATGGTGATTCTCTTAGGAGAAGTAAACGAAGAAGGATAGAAAAATCCTTTAGACAAGAGTTCGTCATATATTTGGTTGTCGAATCTAGAAATGATGTAGATCGTCAATTAATGATATCTACAAATATAGAATCTGACCCTTTAACATATGCTGAGGCAATGAAATTTCAAGTTTCATCATTTTGGAAAGAAGCCGTAAATGATGAAATGGATTCTATTATGGAAAATAAAACATGGAAACTAGTAGATTTACCTCCTGGTTATAAACCAATAGGATGTAAATGGATATTTAAGAAAAAGTTAAAGGCAGATGGAACAATCAAAATTTTTAAAGCTAGATTAGTTGCCAAAGGATTCATACAGAAAGAAGGAATATAATATTTTGATATGTATGCCCCAGTAGCAAGAATTTCAACTATTAGGATTTTAATTGCGTTAGCTTTTATCTATAATTTCAAATGGACATCAAGACAACATTTTGAAATGGTGAAATTGACGAAGAGATATATTGTGACGATCCCAAAATCCGTGTGACGGTATTAAGGATAATCATTGGAATATAACACATCAATCATCATAGCAGAGAACAGATAATAGCAGAACAGTAAATAGAATAATTTTACATGGGTATGACAGCGGATTCATAACATGTAACAACATCATAATAGCACAACGTAGGATATAACTTAGTAAAAATAAAAGGGAAATGATCAGTCACCATCGCCGAAGGCGGTACATACACATATGATAATAAGTACTGAAAGTAATGCAGTCTGCATCGCCCGTGGCGGAATCATAATATAAGTACAATAATGGCGGAAAATGTCAAAGTCATCTCGGTGAAGTCAGCCTCGCCATGAACCAAAAATGCACTCCATACTACAGTGCTGAGCCAAAAACAAGCTGTCACCTGTGAACTAGGCTGCCCGTGTGAAAATAAGGGCACCCGCGTTTGCAAAGTGAAACAAACAACGAGTCAGTCATGGGGACTGGTATGAGAAATCTATTTAACAATTTAAACAACAGTAATAAGCAAATCATAGGACCACGCCACTTTCGCGGAACGGGTTTACTCCAGTGATTACTGGTGCATTTAAAACAAAGTAAATTCTTTGAACACAACGCAATGCTTTTAAAAAGAATGAAGCCACTATAAGACTCAAGTCCCATCATACAATGCAACGCAAACCGGAAGATAGAGTTTTACCTTATAATGGCTAAATATGCTTGATACGTGTAAAGCAAAATCATTTGATATTATTACTAGTGCATATATGTTTCAAAAACGAATAGTATCATAAATATCAATCATAGGCGGCATAGCTACCATCTACTATGTCGCAATACTAGTTCTACATTCGAATCCGTTATTTCGTATTGGAAATTGGATTTCCGTCATGAGTCGAGGCAAGGGGCAAGCTCCTCTCCGCTTCGAGACACTCTACCTCAGGACTACACACTCTGAGTAACCCTTGGATCTTCAGGGCCGGTCCTCTCTTACGTTTGAGGATTAGTATTCCTGAACACATGTTTCCCGGTCCTTACAGACCTATAATCGAGGCGCCTCGCATTCCAATAACCACATAGGTGAAAAGTAGATATAAATGTCAGGACTGGTAGGTCACTGACACCACCATAGCTAGAAAGAAACGTCGTGCTCTCCCCGCAGTCCTTATCCCGTTTTTAACTCATACTGAGGTGTGAGGCTCGCGAATCCACGCTATACACAAAGCCAGGCTACGCAGGCTATGCTTTGATCATCAAACACAAGACTTTGCTCAGCAACAGAAGCCTTGATCATAGCATCTTGGCAAGCCACATAGGCAGTCCACTCCATACGACTGATTTCCATCGATATATAACCTTTGAGCTCGTACGTCTCAGAGAAGGGCGTTAAGCAAAAGAATAAATTCTCCGCTGCCAAACAGATATATATTTAACAGAGATCAATCTGTATAGAACAAAATCCAATGTCAGACACACAGTCTATTTACAATTCCGTTCTGGGTCTGAACGAAACCAGAGGCGTCAAATTCCTCGTATATCCGTACAATCAACACATACGTTCAGACGGCTACTACTTCCGTTCCTTCACGGTAACTACTCCAATCAGGAACCTCCGCAGTGCCCATCCAACCGATACGAAGATCGTCGGTCTTGAATCGTCTTTGTATTTTCCAATTCGAATCGCTCGATCAATTAGTTGAAATGAGGGTTAGCTCGGCCTTTTCAAATAATTCACGTAATTAGAATTCAAATCAATTCTTTCCATGGTTATATTATTCGACAATCACATTTCAGTTCTTTAGTATAATTTTCGTGTCAAACACATACAACCATCAAATATCAAACAGATCAAGCCAAATTGGTTTATTTCCAATCTATGTTTCTTATAATATTTTATAACGATTTTTCGCCATTTTTATTTATTTAAAAATGGCCATATTCAGTTAAACGACGTTTCAGGTCGTGCCGTGGCACTGGCGCTGTTTTTCCCCTAATTTGTTTTACACATATCGGAAAATCTAACCGTTGGATTTCTACAAATTCTATATCAGTGGGAAGATATTCCCAAAGCGAACCCAACGGTTCCAATTTCGTGAAAATCCGACGGTCGGATCTTCCACACTAGTCGATTGAAGTTACGATTTCAAAATTCAAACTCCAGCGTCGTTATTCGATTTAATTTAATTATATTTATATTTATATTTATATATAAATATAAACGATTCTGGCGCTGTTTTTCTTCAGATTTGAATTAAACATTCCAGACAATCCAACCGTTGGATTTTTACAAAGTTGGTGCCGTTGGAAAGATATTTCCAAGGCGAACCCAGCGGTTGCGGTTTCGGGAAAATTCGATGGTCGGATTTCTCGTACTAATCGTTTCAAATTACGATTCCGAAACACGAACTGCACGACTTCGATTCCTTTCAATTCTATATATATATATATATAGTTCATTCCTTTATTTCAAATATAGTTCATTCATTTATTTCGACATCGTTCATTCATTTATTTCGACATCGTTCATTCATTTATTTCAACATCGTTCATTCATTTAATTCTACATCGTTCATTCATTTATTTCAACATCGTTTTCACTTCAAATATTTCAACATCGTTTTAACTTCAAATATTTCACTAATGCCTTAATATTTCGAAAAATTTCGCCATAACCTCCTTTGTACGGGAAGGGGTTTGGAAATTTATTGGGCTGTGTTAGGTACCCAATAAATCCTATAAAGCATCCACATATTTATAGTGATATATTCTGGTGTTTACAGGGGAGCGTGTATAGATAATAACTCCAGAGAATAAATTCTCGTCACCCTGTCAAGCCTGAGGGAGCGTGTATTTTTAATTACTCCAGAGGATAAATCCTCGTCACCTCGTCCCGTGTGGGAATAAATAGTCCATGTGCCGTATCTAATGACTAGAGAGACATGATTATTGTCAACTCCAGACCCGTGTTGGGTTTTTTTTATTAATCTGGCAATTTATCGTTATATTTTATATAGTCCATATCAGTCATCAGTTCAACCTGTAGTACATAATCATCTCCATGCAAGCCTCTCGCTTGTATGGTAAATCTTCCACCTCGTCACACAAGCTCCAAATGCTTATGTGGAATATGATGAAGTACGCCTATCGTCAAGGAGTATGCCATGTAGTGCAGTTCAAAATTAATTGTTACTATCCTATGGCGATGTTTATTATTTCACACAGAATAACCAGCACTCCACATCCAATGGCATTCACAGGAGTTGATATAAAAATAAAATTGCTCAGCCAACTCATCAAGGCTTACCTATTTGTCGGGCATGCAAATAATTTCTTTACTCTACAGCTAATCCATTTTCCTGTTCGACACATGTATATATATGCAGAACAAAGCTAATAATAACATTTCTAGCAACTAATATTTATTTCAGTACGTGTGTATTTTTATCAAAGCGTATACATGATAAAAGAAATATTTTTATCATCAAAAATATTTATTCAACATGTGAATGTTTTTAACACTTCATACTCACAATAAAAATGTAGTTTTTATTGTCTATTCATTTATTTTAAAATTCGAATAATATTCAACACATGAATTTCAACTCGACGAACGAATTTTAATTCAACACATGAATATTCTCTATAGTTTGTATATATATATAAATGTGATTTTTATCGCTAAATCTATTTGTTTAAAATTCGAATAATATTCAACACATGAATTTCGATTCAACGAATGAATTTCAACTCAACACATGAATATCCTCTATAGTTTGTATATACATAAAAATGTGATTTTTATCGTTAATTCTATTTGTTTAAAATTCGAATAATATTCAACACATGAATTTCAACTCGACGAACGAGTTTTAATTCAACACATGAATATTCTCTATAGTTTGTATATATATAAAAATGTGATTTTTATCACTAAATCTATTTGTTTAAAATTCGAATAATATTCAACACATGAATTTCGATTCAATGAATGAATTTCAACTCAACACATGAATATTCTCTATAGTTTGTATATATATAAAAATATGATTTTTATCGCTAAATCTATTTGTTTAAAATTCGAATAATATTCAACACATGAATTTTGATTCAACGAATGAATTTCAACTCAACACATGAATATTCTCTATAGTTTGTATATATATATAAATGTGATTTTTATCGCTAATGCTATTTGTTTAAAATTCGAATAATATTCAACACATGAATTTCAACTCGACGAACGAATTTTAATTCAACACATGAATATTCTCTATTGTTTGTATATATATATATAAATGTGTTTTTTATCGCTAAAGCTATTTGTTTAAAATTCGAATAATATTCAACACATGAATTTGAACTCGACGAACGAATTTTAATTCAACACATGAATATTCTCTATAGTTTGTATATATATAAAAATGTGATTTTTATCGCTAAAGCTATTTGTTTAAAATTCGAATATTATTCAACACATGAATTTCAACTCGACGAACGAATTTCAACTCAACACATGAATATTGGTTTCAACATATGTAATTAATTTCAATAAATGAAAATTATTCTAACACATGAATATTTCAGAAAATTTCGGCAGCATAACGAAAGGGTAGTTAAAATTGGGACCGTCCATAGTACGGCTCCTCGCTCTACCTTAAAACCTCGCGGTTTTTGACAATGGGGATCATGCATCTAGTTCGCACGCAGGCAGCATGTTTTATTTTCATTTCCACAATCCTATTCTAATTTGTTTCAACCACAAGAGGGTATTTTTCAACCATAAAGGTATTTTTCAACCACAATATCAACCACAAACAGTTATTTCCAACCATTCGTCATATCATATAATATCATGCCAATCACAAGCAATAAATATCGTCCATGGTCTGTGGACGAGGGGAGTATATATATATATATATTATTTCCATAATTCACTTGCATTTCATCACAATTCAAAGCATATATATTTCATACAACGCTTGTATAAATTATACATCGCTAATACAACTTATACAACACATGTACATGAGGTGTACAATGCGTATATAATTTACACTTCGCTTATATAATTTATACAACACGATTCCATTCACACAATTTAATTTAGATTCCTCACATTGGTTTTTGAAGTGCTAAAAATCGTAGGAAGATCAGAAAATTCCACGGCTTCTGCTAGATGGTAGAGAGCCTCCCTGCGGTCCCGATGTTTCCTGTTTCATCGAATTTCGTTAACACACTAAAAAGATATGTTTTTTCAAAGTTTTGCAACACTTAAAAGTGTTATTTTCAATTCAAAAATTTCAAAGCAGATGTTTTACAAACCTTCAAAACTAGGTTTTTGATTCTCGAACAATCCGTGTTGTTTCGTCTCGATCAGACCATACGACGTCGAAGAGCTACGAACAGGCTTCCTATCGACGGTGGTGGCAGCGAACCCGGTGGCTCCAGCGACGAGCAGCGGTGGCGAAAAGATGTGAACTTCCTCGACGAAATTCGACGTCGATCGGTGATGGTTTCTGACGAGGCTGGGTTTGATTTGAAGAGGGGAGGAAGGCGATCGGAATTGTCAACTGGAGGCGGCAGCGAAATTGACTGTGGCGGTGGCGATCGAGGTGGAAAGGTTTGAACGATTATCGTCATTCGTTTCCGAGGGGTTGACCAGATTTTTGATGTGAGAGAAAATGGTAGATATTTTCTAATATATTATATTTTTAAATTCCTATAATATCCTTTCTGGCCAACGTACACCAATTTCAACCCAGCGACTGTTGCTCCTAGCTAAATACCCCATTCCAGACACAATGGGATATGTTTCGTTGGCCAATTCGACTGTTACAGTAAGTTATTTTTCAAATTAAAGTATAAAACATTTTATATTCAATTTGAACGTACATTTTAATTTTCCAGGGCCACAAACTGAATCGAAAAATTCCAAAAAAATAAATCTAGCTTTGTTTTGACGATACGTTCCCAACAAAACCAGTTTCATTGAATTCTGAGCTCGTATGCAAAATGTCCATTTTCAGGTCGACCCATTTTAACAGAAATTGACCAATCACATTTTCTTTTGCCCCGCTCACATACTAGCTTCAAAAATTATGAAATTTTAAACCTAGAAATAGTTTGACATCCCGGATCCAAAAAAAGTGGTTTCGTCAAATTCCGAGGTCGTATGCAAAATATCTATTTTCAAGGGCTATATATGCTATATAGCTACCTTTTCGAAAATTCATTTGGCCATAACTTTTGATTCCCGTTATGAAACTTTGATTTTTCAGATTCGTTAGAAAGATATTCATAAACAGATTTAAATATTTTTAGTTTCGCTAAAATCTGATGTATTTTCCACCCGGTACAATCAGACAAAGTTTGTATTCAAATTTTCAAACTGCCTTACTATTCCCAATTCATTATTTTATTGAAATATGCTATTTCAATTATTCAAATTATTTGACAATAACCAATTTTAAAAATTTTAAATTGGTTCACATTTTCTGCGTTATTACAATCTTCCCCACTTAAAACTTTTCGTCCTCGAAAAGGAAATAACAGCAATGTAGGAAACAAAATGTTAATGCAAAGTATTGTAAAGGTACCTTGCACTGGAGTTAGTCAGAGATGTCCACTCTGCATTTGGGGTAGGCTTGTTTAATGCTTTCCTCAGTCTCCCAAGTACAGTCTCTAGGATTACTACTCCACTGCACTTTAACTAAATGAATCTTTTTGCTCCTTAGCTCTCTAGTTTCTTTGCCAACGATCTTTAATGGCTCTCTTCTGACTGCTAATTCTGGAGTTATGTCTATAACCTGTTGCGCTGCTTCCTCAACAACAAGATCCGGATCATGCACATGTTTTCTGAGTTGAGACACGTGGAACACGTCATGCACACCAGGCAACCAATCAGGTAAGAATTGATAACTTTCATAAATGATAAAGCAGGGGAACATAAGGAAAGGTAATGATGTACTGATCAAATTGTTTTGCTAATCTGCTTAGCTCATTCTAGGACATCGCTAATCCTATCTCCAATGAGCTACCCGCCTTAGAACACTACTGATTTTATTCTGACGAGGTGTTTAACGTGTTAGACTCCAGAACTAAGGTTAACCAAAGCTCTGATACCAACTGTGACGATCCCAAAATCGGTGTGACGGTATTAAGGATAATCATTGGAATATAACACATAAATCATCATAGCAGAGAACAGATAATAACAGAACAGTAAATAGAATAATTTTACATGGGTATGAAAGCGGATTCATAACATGTAACAACATCAGAATAGCACAACGAAGGATATAACTTAGTAAAAATAAAAGGGAAATGATCAGTCACCATCGCCGAAGGCGGTACATATACATATGACAATAAGTACTGAAAGTAAAGCAGTCTGCATCGCCCATGGCGGAATCATAATATAAGTACAATAATGGCGGAAAATGTCAAAGTCATCTTGGTGAAGTTAGCCTCGCCATGAGCCAAAAACGCACTCCATACTACAGTGCTTAGCCAAAAACAACCTGTCACCTGTGAACTAGGCTGCTCGTTTGAAAATAAGGGCACCCGCGTTTGCAAAGTGAAACAAACAACGAGTCAGTCATGAGGACTGGTATGAGAAATCTATTTAACAGTTTAAACAACAGTAATAAGCAAATCATAGGACCACGCCACTTTCGTGGAACGGGTTTACTCCAGTGATTGCTGGTGCATTTAAAACAAAGTAAATTCTTTGAAAACAACGCAATGCCTTTAAAAAGAATGAAGCCACTATAAGACTCAAGTCCCATCATACAATGCAACGCAAGCCGGAGGATAGAGTTTTACCTTATAATGGCCAAATATGCTTGATACGTGTAAAGCAAAATCATTTTATATTATTACTAGTGCATATATGTTTCAAAAACGAATAACATCATAAATATCAATCATAGGCGGCATAGCTACCATCTACTATGTCGCCATACTAGTTCTACAATCGAATCGTTATTTCGTATTGGAAATTGGATTTCCGTCATGAGTCGAGGCAAGGGGCAAGCTCCTCTCCGCTTCGAGACACTCTAGCAAATGCCTCAGGACTACACACTCTGGGTAACCCCTGGATCTTCAGGGCCGGTCCTCTCTTACGTTTGAGGATTAGTATTCCTGAACACACGTTTCCCGGTCCTTACAGACCTATAATCGAGGCGCCTTGCATTACAACAACCACATAGGTGAAAAGTAGATATAAATGTCAGGGCTGGTAGGTCACTGACATCACCATAGCTAGAAAGAAACGTCGTCTTTTCCCGCAGTCCTTATCTCGTTTTTAACTCATACCGAGGTGTGAGGCTCGCGAATCCACGCTATACACAAAGCCAGGCTACGCAGGCCGTGCCTTGATCATCAAACACAAGACTTTGCTTTGCAACAGAAGCCTTGATCATAGCATCTTGGCATGCCACATAGGCAGTCCACACCATACGACTGATTTCCATCGATATATAACCTCTGAGCTCGTACGTCTCAGAGAAGGGCGTTAAACAAAAGAATAAATTCTCCACCGCCAAACAGATATATATTTAACAAAGATCAATCAGTATAGAATAAAATCCAATGTCAGACACACAGTCCATTTACAAGTCCGTTCTGGGTCTGAACGAAACCGGAGGCGTCAAATTCCTCGTATATCCGTACAATCAACACATACGTTTGGACGGCTACTACTTCTGTTCCTTCATGGTAGCTGCTCCAATCAGGAACCTCCGCAGCGCCCATCCAACCGATACGAAGATCGTCGGTCTTGAATCGTCATTGTATTTTCCAATTCGAATCGCTCGATCTATTATTTGAAATGAGGGTTAGCTCGGCCTTTTCGAATAATTCACGTAATTAGAATTCAAATCAATTCTTTCCATGGTTATATTATTCGACAATCACAATTCAGTTCTTTAGTATAATTTTCGTGTCAAACACATACAACCATCAAATATCAAACAGATCAAGCCAAATTGGTTAATTTACAATCTATGTTGCTTATAATATTTTATAACTATTTTTCGCCGTTTTTATTTATTTAAAAATTGCCATATTCAATTAAACGACGTTTCAGGTCGTGCCGTGGCACTGGCGCTGTTTTTCCCCTAATTTGTTATACACATATCGGAAAATCTAACCGTTGGATTTTTACCAAGTCTATATCAGTGGGAAGATATTCCCAAAGCGAACCCAACGGTTCCAGTTTCGTGAAAATCCGACGGTCGGATCTTCCACACTAGTCGATTGAAGTTATGGTTTCAAAATTCGAACTACAGCATCGTTATTCGATTTAATTTAATTATATTTATATTTATATATAAATATAAATGATTCTGGCGCTGTTTTTCTTCAGATTTGAATTAAACATTCCAGACAATCCAACTGTTGGATTTTTACAAAGTTGGTGCCGTTGGAAAGATATTTCCAAGGAGAACCCAGTGGTTGCGGTTTCGGGAAAATCCTATGGTCGGATTTCTCATACTAATCGTTTCAAATTACGATTCCAAAACACGAACTGCACGGCTTCGATTCCTTTCAATTCTATTTATATTTATATATATATATATAAAAATATAGTTCATTCCTTTATTTCAAATATAGTTCATTCATTTATTTCGACATCGTTCATTCATTTATTTCGACATCGTTCATTCATTTATTTCAACATCGTTTTCACTTCAAATATTTCAACATCGTTTTCACTTCAAATACTTCACTAACACCTTAATATTTCGAAAAATTTCGCCATAACCTCCTTTGTACGGGAAGGGCTTTAGAAATTTATTGGGCCATGTTAGGTACCCAATAAATCCTATAAAGCATCCACATATTTATAGTGATATATTCTGGTGTTAACAGGGGAGCGTGTATAGATAATAACTCCAGAGAATAAATTCTCGTCACCCTGTCAAGCCTGAGGGAGCGTGTATTTTTAATTACTCCAGAGGATAAATCCTCGTCACCTCGTCCCGTGTGGGAATAAATAGTCCATGTGCCGTATCTAATGACTAGAGAGACATGATTATTGTCAACTCCAGACCCGTGTGTTTTTTTTTTTATTAATCTGGCAATTTATCGTTATATTTTATATAGTCCATATCAGTCATCAGTTCAACCTGTAGTACATAATCATCTCCATGCAAGCCTCTCGCTCGTATGGTAAATCTTCCACCTCGTCACACAAGCTCCAAATGCTTATGTGGAATATGATGAAGTACGCCTATCGTCAAGGAGTATGCCATGTAGTGCAGTTCAAAATTAATTGTTACTATCCTATGGCGATGTTTATTATTTCACACAGAATAACCAGCACTCCGCATCCAATGGCATTCACATGAGTTGATATAAAAATAAAATTGCGCAGCCAACTCATCAAGGCTTACCTATTTGTCGGGCACGCAAATAATTTCTTTACTCTATAGCTAATCCTTTTTCCTGTTCGACACATGTATATATATGCAGAACAAAGCTAATAATAACATTTCTAGCAACTAATATTTATTTCAACACGTGTGTATTTTTATCTAAGCGTATACATGATAAAAGAAATATTTTTATCATCAAAAATATTTATTCAACACGTGAATGTTTTTAACACTTAATATTCACAATAAAAATGTAGTTTTATTGTCTGTTCATTTTATTTTAAAATTCGAATAATATTCAACACATGAATTTCAACTCGACGAACGAATTTTAATTCAACACATGAATATTCTCTATAGTTTGTATATATATAAAAATGTGATTTTTATCACTAAATCTATTTGTTTAAAATTAGAATAATATTCAACACATGAATTTCGATTCAACGAATGAATTTCAACTCAACACATGAATATTCTCTATAGTTTGTATATATATAAAAATGTGATTTTTATCGTTAAATCTATTTGTTTAAAATTCGAATAATATTCAACACATGAATTTCGACTTAACGAACGAATTTTAATTCAACACATGAATATTCTCTATAGTTTGTATATATAGAAAAATGTGATTTTTATTGCTAAATCTATTTGTTTAAAATTCAAATAATATTCAACACATGAATTTCGATTCAACGAATGAATTTCAACTCAACACATGAATATTCTCTATAGTTTGTATATATAGAAAAATGTGATTTTTATCGCTAAATCTATTTGTTTAAAATTCGAATAATATTCAACACATGAATTTCGATTCAACGAATGAATTTCAACTCAACACATGAATTTTCTCTATAGTTTGTATATATATATAAATGTGATTTTTATCGCTAAATCTATTTGTTTAAAATTTGAATAATATTCAACACATGAATTTCGATTCAACAAATGAATTTCAACTCAACACATGAATATTCTCTATAGTTTGTATATATATAAAAATGTGATTTTTATCGCTAAAGCTATTTGTTTAAAATTCGAATAATATTCAACACATGAATTTCAACTCGACGAACGAATTTTAATTCAACACATGAATATTCTTTATAGTTTGTATATACATATAAAAATGTGATTTTTATCGCTAAAGCTATTTGTTTAAAATTCGAATAATATTCAACACATGAATTTCAACTCGACGAACGAATTTCAACTCAACACATGAATATTGGTTTCAACATATGTAATTAATTTCAACAAATGAAAATTATTCTAACACATGAATATTTCAGAAAATTTCGGCAGCATAACGGCAGGGTAGTTAAAACCGGGACCGTCCCTAGTACGGCTCCTCGCTCTACCATAAAACCTCGCGGTTTTTGACAATGGGGATCATGCATCTAGTTCACACGCAGGCGGCATGTTTTATTTTCATTTCCACAATCCTATTCTAATTTTTTTCAACCACAAGAGGGTATTTTTCAACCACAAAGGTATTTTTCAACCACAAAATCAACCACAAACAATTATTTCCAACCATTCGTCATACCATATAATATCACGCCAATCACAAGCAATAAATATCGTCCATGGTCTGTGGACGAGGGGAGTATATATATATATATATATATATATATATATATATCTGTGTGTGTGTGTGTACGTATGTATGTATTATTTCTATAATTCACTTGCATTTCATCACAATTCAAAGCATATATGTTTCATACAACGCTTGTATAAATTATACATCGCTAATATAACTTATACAACACATGTACATGAGGTATACAATGCGTATATAATTTACATTTCGCTTATATAATTTATACAACACGATTCCATTCAAACAATTTAATTTAGATTCCTCACATTGTTTTTTGAAGTGTTAAAAATCGTAGGAAGATCAGAAAAATCCGCGGCTTCTGCTAGATGTAGAGAGCCTCCCTGCGGTCCCGATGTTTCCTGTTTCATCGAATTTCGTTAACACACTAAAAAAATATGATTTTTTTCAAAGTTTTGCAACACTTAAAAGTGTTTCCTGATTCTCGAACAATCCGTGCTGTTTCGTCTTGATCAGACCATACGACGTCGAAGAGCTACGAACAGGCTTCCTATCGACGGTGGTGGCAGCGAACTCGGTGGCTCCAGCGACGATCGGCGGCGGCGGAAAGATGTGAACTTCCTCGACGAAATTCGATGTCGATCGGTGATGGTTTCTGACGAGGTTGGGTTTGATTTGAAGAGGGGAGGAAGGCGATCGGAATTGTCATCTGGAGGCGGCGGCTAAATTGACTGTGGTGGCGGCGATCGAGGTGGAGAGGTTTGAACGATTTTCGTCATTCGTTTCTGAGGGGTTGACCATATTTTTGATGTGAGAGAAAATGGTAGATATTTTCTAATATATTATATTTTTAAATTCCTATAATATCCTTTCTAGCCAACGTACACCAATTTCAACCCAACGACTGTCGCCCCTAGCTAAATACCCCCATTCCGGACCCAATGGGATATGTTTCGTTGGCCAATTTGACTGTTACAGTCAGTTATTTTTCAAATTAAAGTATAAAACATTTTATATTCAATTTGAACGAACATTTCAATTTGCCAGGGCCACAAACTGAATCGAAAAATTCCAGAAAAATAAATCTAGCTTTGTTTTGACGATACGGTCCCAACAAAACTAGTTTCGTCGAATTCTGAGCTCGTATGCAAAATGTCCATTTTCAGGTCGACCCATTTTAACAGAAATTGACCAATCACATTTTCTTTTGTCTCGCTCACATACTAGCTTCAAAAATTATGAAATTTGAAACCTAGCAATAGTTTGACATCCCGGATCCAACAAAAGTGGTTTCGTTGAATTCCGAGGTCGTATGCAAAATATCTATTTTCAAGGGCTATATATGCTATATAGTTACCTTTCTGAAAGTTCATTTGGCCATAACTTTTGATTCCCGTCATGAAACTTCGATTTTTCTGATTCGTTAGAAAGGTATTCATAAACAGATTTAAATATTTTCAGTTTCGCTAAAATCTGTTGTATTTTCCACCCGGTACAGTCAGACAAAGTTTGTATTCAAATTTTCAAACTGCCTCACTATTCCCAATTCATTATTTTATTGAAATATGCTATTTCAATTATTCAAATTCTTTGACAATAGCCGATTTTAAAAATTTTAAATTGGTTCACATTTCCCGGGTTATTACATATATATGTCTCAACCAAAAGGTTTTGTGATGCCTGGACAAGAACGTAAAGTATGTAAACTTATCAAATCACTTTACGGTCTTAAACAAGCACCAAAGCAATGGCATGAAAAGTCTGATAAAACTATTATTTCTAATGGCTTTAGGATTTTTGAATCTGACAAATGTGTCTACAGAAAGTTTCATTCAGGCAAAGGTGTAATTAGATTCCTTTACGTGGATGATATGCTTATATTTGGAACAGAAACTTCGAGTATTAAAGAAACTAAAGGATATTTATCTTCATGCTTTGACATGAAAGATATGGGAGTAGCTGAAATGATTCTGGGAATAAGAATCATAAAAACAAAAGATGGGCTATCAATTACCCAGTCTCATTACATTGAGAAATTTTTGAAAAGGTTCAATCTATTCGATTGTAAACCTATGTCTACTCCGTTTGATCCAAATATGGAGTTATACACCAATACTGGAAGAGTTATAGAGCAACTGGAATATTCTAGAGTTATTGGAAGTTTGATGTATGCTATGACATGCACACAACCAGATATTGCCTATGATGTTGGCAAAATGAGTAGATATACTAGTTACCCTAGTCATATCCATTGGAATGCAATACACAGAATTTTAAAGTATCTAAAAGGTACCATAAATTATGGTATACATTACAAGGTTATCCGAGTGTAATAGAAGGATACACAGATGTTAGTTGGAACACTGGAAGTGAAGATAACAAATCATCTAGTGGACGGATATTCGCTCTTGGTGGGGGAGCAATATCCTGGGCCTCAAAGAAATAAATATGTATTTCTGATTCAACCATGGCTACTAAGTTTATAGCACAGGCTTCTGGTAGGAAAGAACTGGAATGGTTAAGGAATCTATTATTAGAAATTCCTGTGTGGCCAAAACCTATGCCACCAATATCTGTGCATTGTAATAGTCAATCAACCTTATCACAAGCTTACAACCAAGTTTATAACGGTAAATCTAGACATATTGGTCTAAGGCACGGTTTGGTTAGGAAAATGCTCGCTGAAAGTGTAATTACCATAGATTTTGTGAGATCTAGCCATAATTTGGCAGATCCATTTACTAAAGGACTTGCAAGGAACCTAGTGATAAAGACATCACAGGGACTGGGTTTAAAGCCTATACAATACAATCGCCAATGAAAGAAAATCAACTCAACATAATATCTTGAGTTCAAAGAGTAAAAGTACTTCACATGTTTGTGGTTGGAAGCACTATAATATTTAGTATGAAAAACTATGTATTATCATACATTCCAAGGAAAAGTGCTTGGTACTTATAATGATAAAGAGAGGATGTTCTACTTAGAACTTAATAGGTTTATAACAGGTATACTATTGAGGTGTGTGTTATAAGGCACTTCTGATAAACCCACCTATATGAATGCAACGAAGGTGGTGCCGCCTTTTACAGATTTTGGCTTGATCTCTAAGGGCATTTCATTAAAGAAGATATTGACCCTAGGCCAATCCACGGGTCGGGCAAACTACTATTTGGAAAATATGAAAATGAGCGTGTGATAATCACATCCGGTAGATCATATAGGATCGATGGTACAATTCTTAGTCAACCACACCATCCTGATATACTTTGATGGGTTTTCACTACGTATAGATTCAAGTCGGTAAGACATCTATACTTATGCACAAATTTTCCTGTATATAAATGACAAGAGGATTTTATTTAAAATTTGGTGGAGGGTTGTTGGAGGAAATTTTAAATGAAAGGAGGAAGAAGGGGGTAAAATAGTTTAGTCGCACATCAGGGAAAACTAATGCCTTTGCCACTATAGATGAAAAGGCATTATGTATTATGTTAAAAAGGAAAGGGGAGATGGAAAGAGAAGAGACAATGGCATGAAGCAAGAGCATATCCATGGACATTAATATTTAAAATGTCAAAAGATGGGCCTTGGGGCTCTTGGGGTCTCATGATCAGATGTGCCTCGAAATGCCAGTAGGCTTGCACAGATCTGTTGAGTTTTTGCGCCCACGGATTTAAAATTTGTAACGCTTCAGAACCATTGAAAATGAATGGATGCGTCTGTTCATCATTCAAATTTGCGACGCTTCTGAACTGTTGCAAATCAATAAGTGCGACTGTTTGAATTCAAATAGACATAACCGTTGGAAAATGGTTACATCTCTTTGCTGTATATAAAAAGGCTGCCCCGAATTCAGTAAGATACAACTCGAGTTCCACTTCTTCTCCTTCCTTTTATTCTTTTCTATCATTAAATAATCTCGAGTCTCCGCCAAATTCTTGAGTAAATTGTATGGGTTATAGTTCTGTAGGCTATAACTCCATCATCTTGTCACTACAGCAATCAAATCCAAGATAGTGAATCACCGTGTCTGTGCAAACACGCCGATTAAAAGATATTCGACATCTACTCCGTTGTATCTTCGAACAGATTTTCCATTACTCGTGCACATAATTAAAAGGGAAAATACTATTTTAAGATAGCGATCACCACATCGTGCCTCGGAGATTTGTGTGTCCAGAGATTAGAAAGTCCAGCGACGAATTCAACATACAACAAATGATCATTGCAAAAAAATATATTGACTAACAACTGTTCACTGTGAAAAATGACTTTACACGGTGGTTGATTGTTGTATGAAATATCTTCGTATTAGAAAGTACACAAAATTTAATGTGATCACTAATTTTATCCATAGTACTAGAAAGAAGAAACCAATTTTTTTCAAAAAACATGCCTTTTATAAGTCATGTCATAGCCGAATCAAATTGTCCTTCACTTTCCCTACACCTATCGAAGTTGCAAGGTCATTCTTCTGGATCAACATAGTTAAATCCTACAGCAGCTATTGTTTGTCTGCCTTATTTAATTAAGAAAATTCTTCGATGAAAATGATTAACAAGCTCATGCATATGAAACATGGTTCATACTATTTATCTCCAAGAACTCAACCTATCATTATTAATTCATCTTTATCTCAACCACTACAAGAAAGGACAACCGTTGCTAGTGATAAAGAACATATAAAAAGTAGAAATAAAAATAATGAGCAAATAATTTGGTTTTTGTTAACATGTTTTATATGTTAGCTACAATGTTTAATGAATGAATTAATAACGAGAACCTAGTGAGAGATAGGGTTTTATATGTTATATTATAGTTTATATATACATTTTGATTAGTCATTAACTGAATTGTGTTTCACATACAAATTGGTTACTTGAGTAGACATTTAACCACTAATTAACTCAAAATTTCAACAAAATTACACACTGTCATCATCAAAAAAGGGAGGATCGTTAGAAACTCACCTCTTGGATTTCATCGACAATAACTATACAATCATCCATTATCAAGTTATACTACTATTTGGTCCGCAACAGTAGCCCAACGGTTAAGTGAAAAGAGTGCTAGAGTAGGATTGAGTAATATGGATTGATATGAATGTGCAAAAGCTTAGATAATGTGAATTGTTAACCCCATTAAAATGCGTTTACAAAATGGTGGGTCACATTGTTCAAATCTTAAGCGCCAGGAAAAGATGATGGATCGATCACCAAAAAGCTATGGGTCGGTCTCAATGGATGTTGACATCAATTGGGTCGGTCGTCCTCAAAGTAAACTGTTGGTCGGTCGACCTCAATGAAAACTATCGGTCGGTCGGGCTCAGCCTATGGATCAGTCGGAGACATTCATACGGGTCGGTCACTAAAACAATGTACATGGGATGGCATGCAACATAAGGACGTATGCAATCAATTTTGTATGATTCGACAATCGTTTGCATGGACCATTAATAAGGATTATAATATGGTTAACATTAAAGAACATTTGCATGTTTTAAGCACCATGTTCATATACCCTCTTTGTTTAAAATGTGGAGAACGTTGGGTCAGTATTGGTTGGCAAATGCATAGAAGATGGAGGCTCTAGGTAATGAAAGGACCAGACATTATAATATCACTGAAGTGGCAAATACTATATATTGACCGTCATCATATACAAAGCCATGCTAAGACATGAATTAGTAGGTACGTTAAGCACTGGAAGGCAGGTTATATGTTGATTGATTGACTTGTATCTTTATACAAGTATAAAGGTTAGATCAACATATAGAAAGCACATACGCATAAAATGGACACGTAGCACCTACATGCAACAGATCACTAGATCTTGCAAAATGATATGGCATCAGGAAAACACAAGTTAGAAACATGCATGGGTCGTTGTAGTTGAATTCAGGTATGGGTCGGTTTTCTCTTGCCACGTGGGCCGGCCGGTCTGCAAATTATCGAACATGGATCGGTGCTTTATAAAAGGTCAACAGCCGTGTAGAAAATAACGTGAAACTATTTCATGTAATTATGTGTATGAAACAATATGCAAACATAATGTCATGGCGTGATAATACGGGTCAGCTCCAGTTATTGTGTACGTGCAAACAGTATACGTGGCAGGCAAGCAGAAGGGGCGGCAGCAAAGTAAAGCAGTAGCAAAGTAAAAAGTGGATCGGTACTGAAATGTATACGAGTCAATATCAAATTCTCTGAAGGGTCGGTAGTAAAGAATCAATATGGGTCGGCTATGTACAACTGGATACAGTTGGATGGATCAGCCATGGACCAGTGGCATTTTCGTAAATAAATTTCTAACCGATCCAAAACGTGCACACCATATTTTCAGCTTTGCCACTATCTCCAAACTACATTTATAAATACCTCACTTCTCAACCATTTAAGGTACCGATTTTTTGGACCCCAAAGGGATGTCCAAATCATTTCTCCACAACTCTCACGCACTCCAAGCTCCATTAATGGCTTTTGAAGCTCAATCCATCTTCCTCCAACAACAAATCGACCAAATCTTCACCAAACTCCATTAGAAATCTCTCAAACTCGATTCAAGTGATCTCTAATCGCTATTAATCCTCTCTAAAGCTTAGATCCAACACAAATTCTCCATGGAGCTATCCAAAAACAATCAAGTGTCCGAGAGATTGAAGATCTACACCAATACTCCTTGGACGTAGAGAAATTGAGCAAATTCCTTGGTGGATTCAAGTGAAATCTAGAGCAAAAGAGAGAGAAAATAGAGGGGACCGTTATGAAAAATGGAAATGAGAGATATGGGTGAATTCATGCACTTTGTAAATCCAAAAGTGATAATGAAAGTTCTTCATATGGTGGACGTAGGTCTAAATTGACCGAACCACTCTAAAATTCTTGTGTTCTTACTTGTTTTTATATTTCGTGGCTCCATTTTTCTATCTCATAACTTTTGGTGAAGTGTTCTAAAGACACCTTTGGTGTTGATGTCATCTTTTGATTTCAACATATATATGTACATATATATTTATATAACTTATACTATAGTTATGTAAGTAAAAATTTAATAAACTAAATATAACGATATCACAGTAAGTAAAGTAAATGACACCAAAAATTTTTATACTGCTTCGGAGCACCGTCAGAACGTCCAATCATAGAATTCTTTTGGTTTTTCACTAGCAACACCCTAACTTCATCCGGAGGAGCAGGTTAACAGCACACCCGAGCAACCGAACGGGATTTCACTCCTGAGCAAACCGAACATGACTTCAACAACACGCCTGAACAACCGAACATGACTTCATTAATACAACAAGTGTTTTGACTTTAATACGTGTTCTCAGCAACATGAATTAGTCACAGATTAATTACACCCTTCCTATAATCTTATCCTCAGATATTTGATATGTATGTGTAGATCTGAAGGAAGTATATTTCGTTTTGAATCAAGAAGTATGAAATAGATTTAGCGATTCAAATGATAAGTATGAAATTGGAAGTCTTTAGAATGCAAGAGTATACAGGAAATAAGATCAGAAATTAAAGTAAGAATTGGTGATTTGGAAATGTAGTTTTTGATGTATAATAGTAGTTTAAGAGTGATAAACGTTCATGAAAAGTTATGATGAAGATAAGCACTCATTTCTATTCAGAAATGAATAGAAAACTTTTCACGAAAGAAGATGTCTTTCAGAAATATGGCTGTTATATTCGGATCAGTCGACTGGTAAAAAATGACCAGTAACCTGGTATTCAAAAATGTATATATTTTAAATACGTTGGCGCATAGAATGCACTGAACTATGCAAACTAGTGTACACCAGTCGACTGGTGGAAAATCCACCATTCGTCTGGTCTGTGCCAGGAGGCAAAATCCAGTGGCTTGTGTGTCATTTCTTTATATATATATATTGAAAATTTTATATTTACATATGTATATATATATATTTATATATGTATATATATTTATATTTATATATGTGTGTATATATATATAATCGTGATTTTTGTGCTTGATTATGTAATATATGAGGATAGATTTTTACGGGATCTAACACACCAAAACAAAAATAAATTATCATACTCAATCACTCTTCCTTTGATCTCTTTTTCTTTGTTGTCTTGAATCAAATATCTCATGAATCGACATTCTCCCCCTTTTTTGATTGATAACAACTCGTGCAATCTCTTGTAGAAAATTTATTTCTTCCCTGAATGTATGTAGTATATGAATTTATCTCCTCTTGAATGTATGGCTATATTTCTCCTACAATAATTTGTTTGTGCACTTACCTTTCAAAGCATTCTCCCCCTTTGTCCTCAATTAAAATGAACAAGTAATATAATAACTAACTTGATATTCATCACACACTGGAGTTCATAAGCGCATACTAGATAACATTCACAAGCAAAATATAATAATGTTCGAAGTGCAAGAGAGACTATTTAGTACAAGTCTCTTTGAAGTTCATAGAATTATATAAATTAACATACTACCATACTTAGACGACCCAAACTGACCCTTACGGGAAAGCCCAGATTGAATTGGGAACACGACAAATCAGAATACAAACAGAAGAACATTTCATTGCTATTTACAACAACTTACATTAGAGTACAAGAATATTCAGAGCATGAATAAATATTACATAGAAAAATATCAGAGATTAAAATACAAAGCAGCGGAAATACATTAACAAATACAACCGAAAGAAATACATGGATACAGAGCGTTCTGGATATAACTCCAGCTGTAAATCCAGGATACTGTATAAATAAATCGGCAAAACCCAAACTACTAGCTGCCCGTGTGGAAAATAGGGGCACCCAGAGTAGGTTAAAACAATAAACTCCAGGTCATTTATGGGGCCGGGATGAGAACTAAAACAGTTATTTAAAACTTTACTTTAAAATAAGGTAAATCACGAGACCATGCCGTATAACACAGAACGGGTTTACCCCTAAGAATACCAGTGCCTAAAACAAACAACACAATGCTAAATAAAGAAAAATAAAGCTATAATAAGACTCAGGTCCCATCACACAATGAACGCAGTCGAGGATAGAGTTTTACCTTATAATAGCCAAATAAGCTTGGTATGTTTTAAAAAAAATCTTTTATTAGTTCTATAAGTGAAGAAATCAACTTCAAATATAAATGTATTAATCATAGACGGCATGAGCACCCCATCCCACTATGTCGCCATATATAGTATACAATCTAAACGAAAAAATGTCATATTCGAAGTTTGGATTTCCATACTGATGGCTCCTGATCCGAAAGATCTATCGCATAGTGCAATTCCCAACGGTTTACGTTGCAGGCATACGAAAGCACCGTAATGCACATCCGCACTATCCAGGAAACAAGTTACCGTGGCTTACGTCCAAGCATTGGAAAACACCGCTAACTCTATCCATCTGGGAATCGGGGTGGTGTGCCCTACCCCTACTGGTGTGGGGCGACCACACCCAGTATCACCTTGGTCGACTGAATCCATGACAACCCGTAGGATGTCTATCATCATTTCTAAAGCATACTGATCTAACCATTAGTTTGCCACCATACTGGTGTGTGAGCCTCGCAAATTAACGCAACACAAAGCTGTGCTATTTAAAGTTGTGCTTTGATCATCATCCACCAAGATTTGCTTTTCAACAACAGCTTGGATCACTGCATCTCAGCATGCCACATTATCAATCCATATTGTACCACTAATTTCTGCGGATATATAACCTCTGAGCTCGTACGTCTCAAAGAAGGGTGTTAAGCAAGAGAATAAATTCTCTGCCACCAAACAAATATATATTTAGCAGAGATCAAAGAATACAATATAAAGGAGTACAACGTCAGACATACCATCCATTTACAAGTTCGTTCTAGGTCCGAACGAAACCGGAGGCACCTTATTCCTCATCTCATATGTCCAATACGGGAGATAGGCCCTCGCATATCTGAACAATCAACAAGTACGTCCAGACGGCTACCACTATAACCCCTTCAAGGTAGCTACTCCAATCATGGGCATCAGTAGCAATCCATCCATTCGATGTGAAGATCGTCGGTCTTGCACCGTCTTCATTCTCTTCGACTTTTCGTCGTATCAGTTATTCAGAATGGGATAAACCCGGTCTTTCCAAATAACTCGCATATCGTATAATCAAGTGTTATAACAACACATCATACGCCTCATTCCAATCCAAAATATACTTTTATTCAAATATTCTTTTCACAATTTAAACCAAATTAAGGTTTTCCAAACTGGTCGGGATTAGAGAACCTTACTGAAGTAAAATTTATTTATTTCCCAATCCCAACCTATTCATCCCATGGAGCAAAACTGGTAATACTCCATATCTAACACCACGGTGTTGTTGGTAAAAATTAATTACCATTTCACGTTCAAATCTAATTAAAGATTTAACTATCGCTTGGAGCAAAACTGGTGATACTCCATTCTCGGTCATTTTCTTGAATTGATAATTTTAATTATCACATTCACTTTTCAATCTAATTAAAGATTCATTAAAACTCCACTTAGTTTTAATCTTCCCAAAAATCAATATTAATGATTATTTAACTTTGGGAAATCAAACATGTCGCATCGACAACCTACACCGTACCATTGATTTCTATCGATATATAACCTTTGAGCTCGTACATCTAAGTGAAGGGTGATAAGCAAGAGAATAAATTCTATGCCACCGAAAAGATATATATTTAGCAGAGATCAACGAACACAGTATTGAAAACAATGTTAGACATGTAATCCTGTCTTTATCTAGGTTAAAGAACCAATGTCATTTCAAACACAGCTCACGATAAACCCAAAAATCACATTCCACTAATTATGGAATATTCACGAAAAAATAGATCAATATATAATCAATATCAATTTCCATATCCGACTAATAATATAAATGGGGTAACCCAAAGCGTTTTAAATTCCATATGTATTAACAGTCTTCCTCCATAGAAACTCACTTCGATTATTACCAAATCGAATTCCATTCAATTCAAATTTAATATATTAAATTGGAAATCTTTACTTTGGAAAATTACATTAATCTTAATTAAAAGTTTATAAATTCCAAATCATATTCTGCACTGTAAATTGGGTTAAAGAACAAGTGTTATTTAAAACACCGTTCGCGATCAACCCAAAAATCCAATTCTTTTATTCGATTCTAATTAAATATTAATTAATTGGAAAACTTCACTAAATCTTAGTTTAAAGGTTTATTCCTTTCTAAACTGGGATTAAGAACAGTGCTAATGAAGACACGGTTCACGATAAACCCAAAATCGAAATTTTATATCAAATACATGGCTCTGAGTAGAAATTATATCGGCTTATATTCAATATCAATTTCTGAAACCAACCAATATCGTATTGGGAATAACGATATATATATATCTTCCAAATTCCTCAACAATATCCGTATAATCACGGAACCCAATATCGAAATACTCCAAATATTATTTCCACTCAAATCCATTCCAATTTATTCTTTGGAAATTTCTAGTTATTTTAAAACCATTTTCATGTCCAATTTATTTATTTAAAAATAGTTGGATTATTATTCTAGTTCATTTCGATAAAAAAATATTTATCTTTTCAAAACTGTAATTTTTCATCCAAAATCTTTCCAAATCATTTATTATGATTTTACATAATTTTTCCATATTTTTACTAATTTTATTATCGTCCGTACAGTCGGTTTCCAATAACGGCCACCGAACTGCATCCATAGCGACCTTTCCTGAAATTGATTTGGACATATCTACAAATATAACCGTTAGATTTAGAATCTATTATATTCATTGGAAAGCTATTTTCGATACAAACCCAAAGGTTCTGGTTTTAGGAGAATCCGACGGTCGGATCTCCCATAACATCAATTTGAAGTTAATGGTCGAAATTCATGAACCGCCGCTGCGCGGCGCGTTCCATTCAGGCCATTATAATGTATATAATATATATTATATATATTTCATCAATTTCCATTTAAAAAGAATTTTATAAATCGTTTTAAATTCGTTTTAAAAACGATTTCCACTTCCATTTCAATTTTAAATCAAAATTGAATATTCCATTATAAGTTCGTTTTAAATTCATTTTAAAATGATTTCAATTTGATTTTCAAATTTAAATCCAAATTGAATATTTATATATTAATTCATTTTAAAATGATTTCAATTTCATTTTCATTTTCAAATTTAAATCAAAATTGAATATTCCTATATAAATTTGTTTTACATTCATTTTAAAACGAGTTCAATTTCATTTTCAAATTTAAATCAAATTGAATATTCCATTATAAATTCGTTTTAAATTCATTTTAAAATGATTTCAAATTCATTTTCAAAATTGAATATTCCTATTTAAATTCATTTTAAAACGATTTCAACTTTGTTTTCAAATTCAAATCAAAATTGAGTATTCCATTATCATTTCAATATTAAAATGATAATATTTTCAAAATATCTGATTTTGAAATCACTTTTCAATATTCATTATAAAATGAATAAAATCGACAAACAATCCCATTCATGTGTAAAATGGCGTTTAACTACTTAACACGGCTTCACATTTCAATATTCGCTGATTATTATTTTAAAATATTCGTTAGTTTTGAACTGGAATCAGACTCAATCAATTACAATATAATTTCAGTTATATGGATTGCATACATCGCATGTGTACAACTATAACAATAAACAATCACTAAAAATTCATACAACATCCAGAGTGCGTTCTACAACTGTATAAGCATTAATAATAAATAAATAACGCTTATAAAGTCTGTCAACCCATCGATTGACATACCACTAATTATTGGGATCAATGTATGTTAAATATTATCCCAATACCCGTGTGGGGTTTTCAAACAACAAATACTATTTGTGTAGTTGGGCGATGTATGAAAATTATCGTCCCAATCAATATCAGATAAATAAGTGTACATAAACAAAATGTCCGGTTTGTAAATGAATATTTATTTTATTTTCATTATAATTTATATGTATATTTTATATAAATAATTTTTATATTCAACAATATCAATACGTGACAATCCAATCACAGTCCAAACAAACAATCAACTAGTATGTACAATAAATAGTGTCGGGGATTCAAAGCCCTGTCTGCAACCTAGTATATAATGACTCTAAATTAAATTGAGCATGAGAGAAATCTCACGTTCATTTCCACTGCGTCAGTTTTAATTTCTGAATTTTTTAACTATTCAGATTTTAATTTGTCGTAAATTCTGATTTGCTCCAAATTTGACCCGGTTAGTCTTATTGTGAAGCTCTCGTCCCCACGATTGCAACAGATCCTGTTTCATGCGATTTGGAGTTCATATGAGAAAAATATGATTTTTCATTCGTTAATGACATTTATGAGATAATTAATAAATTAATTAATTAAAATAAGCCACCTTCTTCCCCTTCAGATTAAAACCGCCGACGTCAGTTTTTGAAGTCCAAAACTAGGGTTCGTATTGAAAGTGATCCACGGCGCCAGAGGGAGATTAGGGGGGACCACGAAGCTCGCCTTCACGGCGCCTCCCTACGGTGGCGGCGGCTCACAGCTCGAGACGGCGAGGTTGCTAGAAAAGACCTGCGAACTTGGCTCCTTCGAGACAGGAATTCAGGCCCTATTAGCCACTAATTCGGATCAAACTGGTATTGGATTAGAGATCCTAGAAAGATCTATGATTTACGTTCAGAAATGGGACTAAAATTCTAAACGATTTGGGAGAATAACGCATTTTAAATCTTAAGCAATATCATCCCATCGCTGATTGTGGCGGCGCGTCTGATTATGGCCCTAGGGTTTTTTTATTTTTTTTTTATACCCTTTTTAAATATTATTTTATATATTTTCCAAAAATACCCTTGTGTTGACACAAACTCCAAATCCAACCGAACGACCATCGCCCCTAGCCAATTACCCCTATTCTGGACACAATGGAATATGTTTCATAAGCCAATTCGACTGTTTCGATCAGTTTTTCTTTAAATTAAAATACAAATTAGTATAAATTGAATTTAAACGTACATTTTAATTTACCGGAGCGATATACTAACTCCAAAAATTCCCGAAATATAAATCTAGCTAAGTTTTGACAATACAGTCCTAACAAAATTAATTTTGCTGAATTTGGAGACCGTTTGAAAAATGGCCATTTTCTGGTCGATCCAATTTAGATTTAAATTACCAAACACATTTAAATTTACTGCGCTTACATATTAAATCAAAAAAATTATGAAATTTGAAACCTAGCGATAATT
The DNA here is from genome assembly GCA_030737875.1 of Allium sativum. Classification (NCBI taxonomy): domain Eukaryota; kingdom Viridiplantae; phylum Streptophyta; class Magnoliopsida; order Asparagales; family Amaryllidaceae; genus Allium; species Allium sativum. The sequence goes on from CM060916.1 coordinate 43,292,013, forward strand.
TGACATTTCGGATCCAACTAAAGTGGTTTCGTCGAAAACGGAGGTCGTTTGCAAAATGGCTATTTATTATATTACATTATATTATATTCCATAGCGACTATTTTAAAATTTTCAACTGGACATAACTTTCATTTCCCGTTATGAAATCTGGATTTTTCGCATTCGTTGGAAAGATATTTTTAAACAGATTCAAATATTTCTTGTTTTGCTAAAATCTGATTTATTTTGAATCCTATACATTCAAGTGAAATTTGAAATCGAATTTTCAAACTATCGCGCCACTTCGAACTCTATTTATAATTAAAATAAATTTATTTGTTTTAACTTCGATTGAAATAAACTTTTAGTCATTATTATTTAAAATAATTCATCTTAAATATTCAAAATCCATTAAAATAGCAAAAATAAAGATTTTAAATTGGTTCTGAAAATCCGAGTTGTTACACATACCATCATCAAAAGGCATCAGAACTTGTGCTCTCAGAAGTAGTACAATGGTTTGGTGAAGGAGGCCTCTTTCCTGGATCCTGTGCTTATGTGGATGTAGAAGTATGGCATGCAATCACATTCCACATGTTTCCAAGAAAATTCTTAATTTTGTCAAACTTCTTTTCCATCTTTTTATCCATTCGCTTGAGGCAAGCTTCTAGTAGGAGCCAATTCCCAGCCACAACATCAATAGCTTCACGAGTCGATTGTAATGATGTAGTAAGTTGTATATCTTCCGAGTTTGCTTGAATAGGAGTGGTAAATGATTGGCCCCTTTCTCTTTGTTTCCACTCATCTAAAGTCATGATACTAACACTAGGCGGAGGTACCCTCATCATTTTCAAACTCTTGCTATCTAAATTTTTTACCTCTATCATGTCGGATGCCGGTTCGGGAATTTCGGCATTAATAAGTTGTCGCATGAGATATTCTCCATAGCAAAAAATACCGCAAGGTTCCGTCAGTGAATAACAATATATGATTCATAATTATTTGCATCCAATTGATGCGTATGTCACTGCAAATTGCATACAATGCTCGGAATGTTTCGGCGTAGACCAAATCAAACGTGCTGGTTCTCGGTAAAATAGTTTGCGTTAAAGCATGATGTAGCAAACTAGCAATTGGACGCAAACCCTTTGTTCTTGAGCTATCCGAGTCATCATCTATAAATAAATGACTTATTTCATCACGAACATAAAGCTCACAATTCAATTCTTCAAGTTGTGTGCCATCGAAAGTTGAATTAACCCATTCTTTCTAAAGAAAAGAACACCAGTTTTCCACAAACTAAACTCCAAATGCAATTATTTGGATTTCTAGGAGATTGATGATCTAAATTCAGATATGCAAGAAATAATTTTACCATAACAATATTGGTCTTCGATTTGTTTTGCTCGTAGTCCATCAATGATTCAAGTCTTCCACTTCTAGCCAAGTTTTGTAACCCATATGCATTGAAATCCAGAAATTTGATGAATGCTCCTTCTATAAACTTGATTTTTTCCATTTTATGCCAATATTCCACAACGATTTCATTGTGTAGCCACTTAGCTATATGAGAGTCAATTGTTTTTTGTATTGATGAAGAAGAGCCTCTCTTTGGTTTCTTTGTTGGAGGAGCCATTGTTGATTGAAGTTTAAGAGAAAAAATCGATTTTTTTTTCTGCTTAGAATCCAGGGTTTTTATTTGAGGAATTGAGGAGTTTTGAAATGAAGTGAAATATGGTGGTTAGGGGTTTTAAAAATGTTATGGCGAACAAAAAAATTTCCAGCTACGGTCTACCAGTCGACTAGTAGACAGTCACCAGTCAACTAGTGACTGTTAATCCAGTTTTCTGGATTTGTTTGTACAATTTTTTTATATGTATATGATTATATATTTTCTTATTTATGACGTTGTATATAAATGTGAGTTGTAAATATAGTGAATTTCATTATTTAATTAGATTCAATGTGTTTATAGTAACTCGATTTATGATAAACGTATATTTATTTATGAAATATCAAATGCGACATACAATTCCTTTTGCATTATATCCATGCAACGTTTATTAATGCTTGAACAATTAAACAATAGGAAATGATTCTTATTCTGAATCCAAAGACGTTGATTCTTTCTTAGGACTCTCCTTTCCTCATTGTTTGTATAGTTTCTATCCCATGATTTGGTCTATAAGGAGGACGAGTTGGTGTATTCTTTTATGGGCTCCAAGAAGTTGTTGGTTATTCCGGAGTAGTGGATAGTGGATGGTGACGTGGTTCAAGTACATTTGGTTTTCCGCATACTCTTATTGCCTATTGCTCTAGAAAGCTTAACGTCATGTCGTAACTTTCTGCTCAAAATGCAATTCTCGTTGTAATTCAAGTTGTTGTTGTTGGTAATGATGAATATCATCGAGTTTGTATTTAGTTGAAGGAGAAACGGAAAGTTGAAGTTTGTTTTTCTTTGGATCCGGTGTATAACAGGTGTGGTAGTTTCCCCACTTTGTTTTTGGTTGTTTTTCCGGATTAGGAGAAACAAGAATTTCAATGGATTCAGACAATTGTTTTTCATTTGATTTAGTTGGAGTATTCTTTGAAGATGATGATTTATTTGAGTTTGACGTAGCTCTGTTTCTCCTTTTGAACTTTGATTGTAAATAAGATGAATCTTGTAGTGGAAACTTTAGTGTATTTATAACAGAGTTCCCTTGGAATTAGTAACAGAAAGTGTACAAACGACTGGTAGGATGGATATAAACCATTTATAATATCCGTAAATTTGTTAATTGGTTAGAGGTTTGTTATTTTGGCAGAAGTACAATACTAGCCATGTTATTAGTTCAACAAGTAATACCACATAAATAAATGGAAAATGCATACTACTTGCACAATGAACACTAGGGTTCGAGACTTGGCGGATGCATGATTTTTTTTATTTTTGCACATATAACTTAAATTTTTTATAAATCTTTATATGATTCCTAGTTCTCTTCTAAGTTTAATAAACGTATTTTCTAGTAGTGGTTTAGTAAAAAATATTGGCAATTTGGTTTTCAGAATTTACAAATTCTAAGTTTATAATTTCTTTTTCAATGTTATCTCATAGAAAATGATGTCTTATATCTATATGTTTAGTTCTCGAATGATTTACCATGTTTTGTTGAATTATTTATTGGACTTGTGTTGTCACAATAAATAGTTGAATTATTTAAGTTTACATTAAAATCTTTAAGTGTTTGATGCATAATATTACTTGAGCACAAGCCAATGCTGCAGATATATATTCAGCTTCACACGTAGATAGTGAAATAAAATTTTGTCTATTGCTAAACCAAAATGTTAGTCATTTGCCAATAAAGTGACAAGTTCCAGTTGTACTTTTTCGATATGCCCGTGATCCTCCAAAGTCAGCATCGCTAGCTGTACGATACTAATTCAAAAGAACAATCTTTCGGATAGGAAAGTCCAAAATCTTTGGTGTTGCTTAGATAATGCAATATACGTTTAACTGCTCGTAGGTATGATTATTTGGGATTGGCTTGAAATCGAGCACATAAACAAACATTTATCATTATATCCACTCGACTTGCTGTTAAATATAATAATGATCCTATCTTACTATGATATAATTTCTGATCGATGCTTTTACCATTTTCATCTTTTTCTAAATGTGTTGATGTACACTTGTACTCATAGGTGTTGGGTTATTTGACGTATTTTCAGTATATTAATTACTGTCCTGACTGAAAAGAATGAAAAATACGTCTATTTTTTACTAAATAAACCGCCTTCACTGGCTAATCCCTATGTCTTGGTACTCTACCCTCCCATTCATAAGAGAGTGGTAGTTGTCCATACCAAAACATTTTATTAAATTATTACAATATTTCTCTTGATTCATAAAATTACCGTTAGGTAGTTGTTTAATTTGTAAACCCAGAAAATATGACAGTTCACCCATATGTGACATTTTGAATTCGCTAGTCGTAATTTTGGAAAATTCTTGACATAATTTTTCATTTGTGGAACAAAAAATAATGTCTTCGACATAAATTTTAATTATTAAAGTATCTTCATTATCGCGTTTATAAATAACTTTTGATCGACCTTTCCAATTAGAAATCCTGAATCAATTAAATATTTCTTAAGACACCCATACCAAGCACGGGGTGATTGCATTAAACCATATAACGCCCTTTCTAATTTATAAATGTGATCAGAATATTTTTTATGTGTAAACAAGGGTGGTTGTTCAACATAAACTCTTTTTTATATATAACCAATTAAAAACACACTTTTCTCCTCCATTTGATATAATTTGAAATTATGACGACAGGCATAGGCTAATTGTAACATCCCGAGTTTTTGCGATAATTTAAAAAGTTAAAATTAATCTGATTTTGAGCAATTTTGGTTTAAATATAAAAAATTAATGATTTATGTTGTAAATTGACAAGGTATGAATTTAATTTGACTTGTTAAACAATGAATTTCAATAGCTATATATGATAATGTCTTGTGCATGATAATTTACTTATATTGAAATTGGATGTTAATATTGAATTTACAATATATAATGGATTATCTAATTTCTGAATTCCATATATATTGAAAATTTTATTGCACTGAATATGGTAATAATACAGATCCAGTTGATTGTATAATGAATTTAAAACCACTTATAACTGTAATAACCTACATTGATTGAAATTATAACCATGACCGGTTTTGTACTGTTAAATATTGATATTTGAATTTTAATATTGAATTATTTATATTAAATTGAGTTAATAATTTTATAATTTAATTTTTATGATTTGATTGTGAAATTTGTATAGTGGAAACTTAAGTAAATTGCTTAGTAATTAACTTCAACTTATTTTGATAGTAGTGACTTGTATTGAGTGCAAATAACTTGTGATTTTGTTTATATGGATAATCATTGGGAAGTTGGAATTTAATATTAATGTATTTAATGAAACTGATTTTTGTAATTTATAATTGAAATAAAATTTAAATTTGGTAAATAATGAAAATTGAATTCATGGTAAACGAAAGTAAAACTTATAAGTTTATATGAATTCTATTTTTGATAAATTTATAAACCTTTGAGTTTAATTTAAAGGTGAATAAACATAAAATATAGTACATTAATGAGCTGGTTAAAATTGTCATTTTGCAAACAATCTCGAAATTCGATGAAATTAGTTTTATTGGATCCAGAGTTATAAATTATTGTAAGATCTAAAATTTCATAACAATCAGAATTATCGTTTGATCGTAAGAATTTAAAACGTGTAGAAATTTATGTATACAATTTTGTTAGAATTATCAATTTTAAGTGCAACTATTGTAGACTTTCGAATTCGGTTTTGCCTCCAGTCCCATTGCATTCAGAAGGCCTTTAAACTTATTAATAGGTTGTAAGCAGGCCTGATTTGGACGCAGTCCCATTTTTAGCTTAAATACATGCAAATCGAGAATTAAATTATTAAAAAATATATCAAAACCCTAATATATTCCGTTGCCTCCATTCTAAGTTTTCAATGGCCGGAAGTTTTCGATCCTTCTCTTGTTAAAATATCTCAATCCACTTATTATTATTGGAAATTTTATACATGAAAATTATTGTGCCTCGCGAGCTCTTCTGGCGGATGGTAGTAGTCGGGGTTTGGGATCGCCAAAATCGAGGCAGGAACATGTCATGGTTTTAGGTCGTTTCCGGGCTGGTGGGTAAACCGAATGGCCAGGCATTTAAGGCATGGGAAGAGTCGACGACGACGGTTTGGGTGGCAGTGGCCAACCGAGGTCCGCTTGCATCTAGGATGGTGCGTGGTTCGAAGATTTGAGGCGAGTTTGGGTTCTTTGCGGGTGTTGTATGGTGATGGAGAAGAAAAGGTGAGTGATTAAACCTACTCACACCTAGCTAAAATATTTGATTGTTAGTTAAATTAAAATCATCTTATGATATGGTTGTAATTTTTGTTGATTAATAGTTTAAATTTCTTATTTGTGTTAATCTGCATGATTTAGGGTTGGTTTGTCTCTGGTCCCTATTAAGTTTCAAAATTAGGCTCACATGTGGTCCAACTTTTTATATAAATTACAACCTTATTTTTTAAAAAATCATAAAAAAATCACGTAAATTCATAATTAAATACAACAACTAATCATCATCAAAATCATGTGTTAATACCACAAAAAAGACAGCGAAACAGTTGTAGTAACCCTAGGTTGTTACATATTATAATTTCATAACTATGTATGATATTTCCTCTTGTATAAAGTGGAACATAAATTTATGTATATTTTTGAAGATAATTAAAATAAGTATAAGGGGATAATGGTAATATTTAGGCAAGTGGTCATGGTTTAACATGGAATTTTTGTGCGTATTACATCTACACTTAGGATATTTAACACGGTAGCCAAGGAAAAAAATGGTATTCGAATTTTAGGTATTCTTGTTTTGCCCTTTTCAAACCTTGTCCTCTGGTATTAAATGAAAAGTCAGAACCAAAGAGGAGGGGACCAACCAGTGTCACACCATTTGAATGATAAATATATATTACCAATTATAGCCTGCAATTTAAAAACATTGAGAATGGTGCACCTAAGAAATTTAGTACAACACAATGTAGCCATACTAATACACATGAACAAAGGATAATATTGGTATTTGATATAAGGCAAAACCCTAGGGTAAACACTGATTATAAATAGTATGCAAATCATTTTAGAATGGGGTAATGCCATAACATTATCCCTGGAAAATATTTGCTCATGAAGCCGTAGAGAATAAGGAAGAGAACTGGAAAACTTAGAGTTAGGAGAAGGGAGAGCTTTGGTGAGTATATCTCACTCTTTTAATGGCCATAAATCCTTTTTAGGAAGCCTTTGTTATATAAGTAATGTAGTTTTGGAACATGGTATAACGTTTCCATGTTTTGTTTGATCATCTGATTGTATGAAGGAAGATTAAATGAATGTTAGCTGTTAGGGTTCATATAGATCTGTAATTGAAACATAGAAAATAATATAAATATTGTCTTGAAGTGGGATTTTTAAGTTAAGGGCAAGTAGCATTGAACAAGGAGGTTTAAAGCTTATGTGTGCTCTTACAAATGGTGAATGGAGCTATGATAAGTGCTCATAAGCTTATCTATTTACCAAATATATTCTCTGATTCAGATCACAGATTTGATAAAGAGAAATACCAGGTTAGGAGGTGTCCTAATCATCTCCATCCTATGCTCATGACAATAATAAAAATGTATAATTAATAACTTAAATATTCCTTACTGAAACTTGCATATGTTTACCATGTTTTATGTGTTCCTGATTGATTGTACATTGATGATATTTTGGATAAACGTTTCCCTTAATCTCTGCATGTACACTCACACTTGAATTGGGGTAAGTCATTCATCTTTAAGGATAGGGTAACATGCTTCAATAAAAGGGAAGTATGGGGGTAGTTGGGTCAAAAACTGTTAAGCCTAACTAAAAAATTTGAATGTGGATCAAGTGGAGGTGCCAGTCACTTGTTGTGTTGATCTGTCTATCCTCAAGTAAGGAGGTTGGATATGCATTTGGCTTAATATAAGCCCAGTAGGCCTTTGTGTATTTGGGAAATACAATGTGCACTAGTGTTCAACACATGGTATTTTAGGGTGGTGATCCACTAGTATAATTTGGCAGTCAGTCCAGGTTTAGTAAGTACATGAAATTATCGGGGATATTGACATATAAGAGAGGGAATGGGGTTATATATGTGCATTACATAAGGTTAGGTAATGTCTACATTTGCCATGATGTGTACATATACATAGAATGTTTGTGATAAGGATTTTTCTCAGGAATGCAATTTAAATACTGATTTGTACTCACAGAAGATTGCAAGTCTGACCCTATTTTGTTGTTTCATCCAATCTTTGGGGGTACCTCTTTGACAATGGGGTAGCTCAAAGTATTGATTCAGGAAAAGTGGCTTGAATATGAAGTCTTGAAAGTGCATTTTGGGATGCTTTATCAAGAGGAATTGTTGCAGTTATCTCAAAGAGTTTTAAGTAGTTTTTATGTTAAAAATAAATATATGCAAATGTTTGCAAAAGACTAAGAAGGCTGTCTACTATTTGAATGAAGCATATGTAATGCAAAAACCTCTATGGAACTAGTAAAAGCAGTAGTATTTTATACATTGTTATCATCAGTGAATGGATGATCTGTTATGCTATAGTATGTGATATAATACGATTTCCTTCAAATGCAGTTTTAGTACAAACAAAGTATAAATGGGGTGTATAATTATAGGAGTAATTGTACCTTATGGTTGCCAATAAGTATGAAACATTAGCATGGATAAATTACGGGTGGTAGTTTGCACAGTTTCAATGTGCATGTCTTATCACTAAGTCATTCTCATGCCATGTTTACTTTATGTATTATATAATTTTACCTGTAATCAACAATTCCTTTTTATAAGTATATAATATTAGTTATGATATATGAGTAACTTCCTTCCTATATAAGGTTTAAGGCATATCTGATAAGTATGGTTGTGAACTCTTGGTGCACTAGTGCTTAGCTAGTGAGTTATATACACCCATCACATACCAATACTGACATGAATATGTCTTTTAGCAGCCATAAGTGTTGTCTAGGATAAGTTTTTATGAAAAATCTTAACCTGTTTATGCAAGAATACGAGTTTCCCTACAAGGCGCTTATAATTCTTCTTGAGTAGGCATTTCATCATATATTTTGTCAGGTGTTTGAGAAAATGCCGCTATAAGAGATTAAATGGTGTTTTTAATACTATGGTCTTAGAGGTTACATAATTATCTCTATTTGAATGATTTCTGATGAAAGATTCTTTTTCTTTATAATATTTACATATTTTAAGGAGTTGTGCAGGCATGCATTCTGTGCACGTGCACATACACTCAAAGCTTTTTGTATTCAAAGTTTTGCTTATTTTGTATTCCTCTCAGGAGGTATGATTAGATGAGTGTATATAAAATTATATTATGTTTTTATATAAGGGAAAATACAATAATATGGATTTATTCCTTTTAAATATTTAAAGAAGCTATACTTCTTTTTATAATAACTGGAGTCTTCTTCGTAAAGGAAAATGACATATTATTCAAGAAGCTATAGGACTTCATGAATGAAGTGTATTAAGAAACACGTTTAACAACTATACCAATATATTTATACTGGTGGATGGGTGATCTTAGAGGCTTAATAAGTGAACTTTATAAGCAAGTGATCCAAGGGTTCTCTGATATTAAGTAAGTACAATTGTTTATGTAAACAATAGGGAATAAAAGGGTGAGTCACTTCATTTGCTATCAGAGCTATGTTAGAAATAAAACATAGCTAGAATAAGTATCACATGTCTTCTTGTATTGATTTCTTGTTTGAAAATGGTTGCATATGTGACTGCATGGTTGTTTTGTTTGAAAATGTTTGCAAATAGTAATGTTAACAGTTATGTTACTCTGATACATTAATAACTAATTAATGAAAGTGTGGATTATCTTTAGAGATCCATGGTAGGAAGAGGAGTTCATCAAGGGGCAGGAGGTACAAAAAACCCTCATCTGAATAATGTTCAAGAATTTATGAGAGCAGTGAGGGAAGGTATAGTGGAAAGGCCTGAAAACCCCCATGAAGAGTTGTTTAAATTACTGAAGACCTATACCCATCTAGGAGGAAAAGAGTTTGAAAGCATTGAAGGAGTCATGGGTATGCAAACTTGGTTGAGAAATCTGGATAGGATATTTGCTGATATGCAAATAAATGATCAAAGAAAATGGCAAATTACTTCTAGGAGATTGAAAGGGGTTGCTTTGGATTAGTGGGAGGTAATGATAGCTGGGAGGGCAAAAAATGATATCACCTGGCAACAGTTTAAAGAAATGTTGGAAGCTAGGTTTGTTTCCGCATCAGCAAGATCTAATTTACTGGAAGAATTTATTAAGCTTAAACAAGCCAATATGAGTGTAACTGAATATACCTAGAAGTTTGAGATTTTACTAAAATATGGCAATGTTCTAATAGCTGATGACACAGCTAAAAATGGGAGGTACATACAAGGACTTAATGCAGGCTTAAGTAGGGATATGTTACCCTACATAGAGAGCACTTTTGATCAGGTCTTGAATTTAACCCTGAAGTTTGAACAAAATGATAATGTAAGAGAGAAAAATCTGGAATATGAAGAACAACAATAAAGAAAAGCAAGAGTTCAACCTTATGAAAAGAAGCAAATGGATTCTAATGCTAAGAAAGGTGAAAGTGGAACAGCTTCTGAAAATTAGAAGAAAATCTTTTGCTTCAATTGTGAAAAGGAGGGCCGCATGAAATCAACTTGCAGGATTGGAAAGGTAGCAGCATTTAAATGCTTTAACTGTGGGAAAAAAGGTCATATTAAAAATAACTGCCTTGAGCCAAGGAAGTCAGCTAAAATGGAAGCTTTGGAAGGACAGGAGGAAATAGCTGGTCAAGTGGAAGGTATAATTTTTATTGAAAATTTACCCATACCATTAGTTTATGATACAGGATCAACTCACTCTTTGATATCCAATAATTTTGTCCAGAAATTGAAACTATCTTATGTGCATGTTCAAAACCCTTTGCATATAGAAAGTCCTTTAGGAAGTACATGTGTTTTAGAAATGCAATGCAGAGGGGTAAAAGTGAAAATAGGGGGCCATATATTTTTAGCAGATTTATATGTATTAAAATATCCTAGAGTTGGATTAATTTGGGTGTTAATTGGCTAAAAAAACACAAGGAAGTAACCAATTTGGAAGAATTCGCCACTTTCTTGATAAATTCAAATAATAGAAGAATAACTATTGAGTGTGAGACCATAAAGTCTGGATCGGGTAATACTTGGGAAGTAAATGGAGATTACAATATGATAAAATTAGAACATATACCATAGTTAATCAATATCCAGATATATTTGAAGAGGTAAGTGGAGTTCCACAGGAAAGACCAATAGAATTTCAAATCAGATTGGTTCCAGAGGCAAACCCTATAATTAAGATTCCAACTATAATGGGTCCAAAAGAGTTGATTGAGCTTAAACAACAGCTTGAGGATTTAGGGAAAAGGGGCTTTATAAGGCCTAGCAGTTTTTGTTGGGATTCCCCAGTTGTCTTTGTGAAAATAAAGGATGGATCTGTAAGAATATGTATTGATTATAGAGAATTAAACAAAGTAACCATCAAGAACAAATATCCACTTCCAAGAATTGATGATCTGTTTGATCAATTGAATGGAGAAAGGGTTTTTAGCAGGCTAGATTTAGCATCAGGGTTTCTTCAGATGAAAGTGGAGGAGGAAAGTATCAAATATACTGCTTTTAATACTAGGTATGGGTTATATGAATACATGGTAATGCCCTTTGGCTTAACCAATGCTCCTTCTTACTTTGTTGACTTGATGAATAGAACCTTTGGAGACTATTTGGATAAAAAAAAGTTAATGTTCATAGATGATATCTTGATTTACTCAAAATCTAAAGGAGAACATGAAGATCATTTACATTTATTTCTAACCAGATTGAGACAGCATGAATTAAAAGCCAAATTTACAAAGTTTGTTTTCTGACAATCTAAAGTGAATTTTTTAAGACACATCATATCAGGAAAAGGCATTAAAGTGGATTCCCAGAAGTTAGTAGTAGTGCAGGCGTGGAAAAAACCAAGGATAGTGACTGATGTTAGATCATCCTTAGGCATGGCTAGATATTATAGAAGGTTTATGAAAGATTTTGCAAGGGTGGCTATACCCTTGACTATGCTAACCAGGAAGGACCGGCCATTTATTTGGACTGAAAATTGTGATTAGGCCTTTGAAAGATTAAAGCAGGCTTTGATACAAGCACCTATATTGCAAGTCCTAGAAGGAAATGAGGGGTTGGTGGTGTACACTGATGCTAGTGGTTCTAGTTTAGGGGATGTGTTAATGCAACATGGGCAGGTAATTGCATGTGCATCTAGGCAGCTTAAACCCAATAAAACCAGGTATGCAACCCATGATCTTGAACTTGCAGCTGTAGTATATGCTTTGAAACTATGGAGACACTACTTATTGGGAACAAAATTTGATTTGTACACTGATCACAAGTCCTTAAAGCATTTGTTTTCGTAAAAAGATTTAAATATGAGGTAGCATATATGGGTTGAATTCCTTGTTGCATATGATTTGGACATATTGTATGCACCAGGGAAAGCAAATAAGGTTGTTGATGCATTGAGCAGGAAACAAGTTAAATTGGCTAACTTAATGATAGAAGAGTTTAAATCCTTAACTGTTTTGAGTGAGGCAGTTGGAATAATTGAAACAAAAGGATCAGATGAAGCGTAAAATTATGGGAAATTGAATGTGGTAACCATAAAGCCAGTTTTGATAGACAAAATAGGATCACTACAAGATCAAGATCCATACCTAAAAGAAAGAAAAATTTGGATAATAGAGGGAAAAGAAGTGGAAAATTTTCATTAAGTAAAGAAGGGTATATAAAATTTAAAGGGAAAATGTGTGTACCAGACTTAACGAAGATTAAGAAAGAGGTTATGGATGAGCATCATAGAACAAAATATACAATTCATCCAGGAGGGATGAAAATGTATCATGACCTAAAGAGAAGCTACTGGAGGAGAGGCATAAAGAGTGATGTGGTGAAATATGTTTCAAAATGTCTAATATGCTAACAGGGAAAAGATAATTATCAAAAACCATCAGGTATGTTGCATCCTCTAGATGTACCCATGTGGAAGTGGGAAAGTATCTCCATGTATTTTATTATAAGAGTTCCAAAATCAAAAAGAGGAAATGATAGCATATGGGTTATGGTGGATAGGCATACCAAATCATCTCATTTCATACTAGTAAAATCAAATATAATTGCTCCTAAATTAGCTCAACTGTTCCTCAAGGAAATAGTGAAGCTGCATGGGGTACCTAAAAACATAATAAGTGACTGAGATGCTTTGTTCACATCCAAGTTTTGGAATGGTTTTCGAGAGGCAATGGGAACTGATGGGCAAACAGAAATTGTAAACAAGGTGCTGGAGGATTTTCTTAGAGCCTATGTGTTAGACTTTGGTAGAAATTGGGAGGAATATTTACATTTAGCTGAATTTACTTATAATAATATCCATCAGTTTAATATTGGGATGGCTCCATTCGAAGCTTTGTATGGAAAACCTTGCTTGTCACCAGCATATTGGATGGATGGGGGTGAATGTGACACTCCACGTCCGTTAATGTCACTCACTAAGGGAATGCATTAAGTTTCATGAAGCGTTGTAGGTAAACAGATACAGAATAATTACAAGGCAAATATAAATAAGATAGCAGCGGAAATTTCAAAAAAATTATTTCAATATAAAACATAATGTCGTAGTTCACAATACCTTAAGTCATAAAACCATTACACCAAAATACTTCTGTCTTGCATCATCAAAGTACATAGGTATTAAAGAAAAACATTATTCCCCAATAAAAAGAGTAAGCCATAGTAGAGACAAAGACTTGAGCCATACTCCAGAAGTAGCTTCCAACAAGATAATATCCAAGTCCCGACTAAGCCTGGGTGTTTCCTTCCTGAGAACCTGGGGGAGAAACGGAAGAGAGAGGGAAAAACAAAGGGGTCAGACATAAAGTCTGGCGAGTCTACTTACTTTTAGCAGCAAATAAATAAAGTTGAACATGATAGGTATAAAGTTGGTAAGAGAGGTCACTATATAAATGGCAGGTGTGACAAGGAAGTTAAGGTAAGGTGTACACATACATCACTAATGACTACTCTGCACTATTACTAGTATAACTAAAGTTAGATGATCCCTTCCATAATAAGTTGGTAGACTTAGGGTATACGCCCGAGTGTATCCTAACCATTACCCTAATCGATCGGCTCCCTATTCTATAGATACCCTGTGCGAGCCCCACAGTAGGAGGTATCACTTCCTAAAGTGGCAACCCAAGAGGTGCACAACCATATCTACTGGTGTCGCGGTCGTCTGAGCCCCCTATGCCCGGCCCATGCTCGCTCTTGTCTCCGGTCGGTTTGTGCCATCCACACCGTCGGTCCTGTTTGGATCTCTTACAACCAATCAGTAAGCGTGCCCTTATCTCCGCCTAGTACAGAGTTATTTATTTGATACCTACTCCGGTTTACTGATTGAAATGGGTCCCACACAATATGATACAAGCTCTCCCCTTTGTCTTGTATCCCCACTATGTTTTTCACTGACTATGTATACCCGTAGATGTCTTTAATTACATAGTCCTATACTAGTTATGCTTACCCTAAAGGTTGTCTTTAATTACATAACTTTATTCTATTTTCCACTGGCAATGTATACCATCAGGTGTCTTTAATTACATAACCTTATTGGGTTAAGTTTGTGGGCTTATATATCTATATATTACCCACCCTTTCTAATTTACTTAACCCACCCACTACTCATCTAGTTTTACTTAACGCTAACTTAAGTTCATAGTCATACAATCTTTATGAATTAAATTAGGTTAAGTAGTCCAATTCTATTACCATGTCCAATTATGGTTTCATAATGGTTTAGACCTCCCATATTAGGCCTGCAACATGCGGATGCTGGATATGCCTGTCGGGTCCGGGCAGTCTTATTCCACAGTTGGGCCTAACCTCGTGTCTTAGCCCAATTGGTATTTACGTACTTAGACCTCCCACATTAGGTTCAACATTAGTGGCTGCTGGATATGCTGGTCGGGTCAGGGCAGACTTCCACCACTAACGTAACCTAACCTCGTGTCATAATTACAATTACAATTCCTAATTGTAATGACTAACATTCCATTTTTAATTAATTTACCAATTAATTAATCCTTTCCTTTTATATGTGTCAATACCTATTTTGCAACAAAAATTTGAATTACATATCCATAAATGATTATGTTCAAATTATGCTATTTTTACCCAAATTTACCTATGTCATTATAGGTGATTATTTCTATGTTTCCCTATTTGAGTTATATGTCCAACTTATATGAACATTACAGAAATTATGCCAATTATAAATCCCTTTTTTCCCCGTTTCCTAACTAATGTGATCGCATATATTTTGGCGTCATCGAGTCTACAAAGTAGCCTCGCCATAACAATAAAAAGGGAGTGACAAAGGTGACAATTTTAGCACAGTTTTGGCATAAGCATGACAACAAGGTGAATGGACATGTAATCATCGTAACAAGGTGAACACAGAGCTGATGAACTTGTGGCAACTACAATGTCAAAGTCAACATAACATGGTCTAAACTTGTCATTTAGATGTCTAACAAAATTAGGGTGACATAGTAGCATGATTAGATCTAAAAGGATGGCATCACATGTCAAGTTTACAACATATCGTGATTACTACAACATAACAGGTGAAAGGTGATTAGCATAAAGGATTAGATCTAAATTAACAAGTTTGCATTTCCCACAATATAGTTGCAAGTCAAGATCTACATAGTCAGGATAGTAGAATGTCCATAACCATATTGGATCTAGGGATAATGACATAATAAACTTGCATAACTTCATGATTCACAACATATACCCAATTCGTACACTGTCATAATTCACATTTATCCATTTAAACCTAAAAGTGACTAGAAACTCACAGCGTTAGGTTCATAAAATTTAGAGAGAGAGAGAGAACTGAATTCTGAATAGCTAAACTAATTGTAGTAGACTTTGATTCTGTTTCAATGTGCAACCCGGTAGCATATGGCCTCTATGATCTCCAATGGGGAAAATAAGAGAATATGGGACCATATTTACAGCCTAGAACCAATGAACCAGACCCAGAATCAAGTCCAGGTACGTAAAACGAATTCTGCCCAGATTTGTCCTGGGGGGTCGACATCCATGTCGACACCCCTATAGGGGGGTAGACACCCATGTCGGCACCCCCTAGGGGGGTCGACACCCATGAGCGGGAATTTTCTGGCTCAGCACGCTTTCGCCCGATTTTGATTTTTGAATTGTTTTTGAAGGTTATGGAATTTATATATATTTATCTTGTGCGTAAACAAACTTCAAACCCTCGTAACTTTTTCATACGGTGTCCGTTTTACGCAAACCAAATGTTAATTCTAACCATAATTTCAAGATGGACGCAATGGCATAGCTCGTTCCCTCTAATTCGGAATGTTAAATTAATTATTATTTAAATTATCCGCTTTTAATGTCATTAAAATTTGGGGTATTACATTCACCCCTACTCGAAGGGTTTCGTCCCCGAAATCTCTAAGTTGGGAAGAATGCATATCCTACTATCCATCATCCATCTACTCATCCAACATCCATTGGCATCCATTGTCCTTAAAAGCCTATAATGCTTATATGAATATATGCAGAAGTGTGTGTATATGTCCCAACACTAATGCGAAAATCAGGCAGTCTACTGATTCAGTTGACCTCCTTAGTGCAATGTATGTTAGTGCCATGAATCCAATATGTATGCAAATAAACCTATTACATCATATAAGTTCTATATGTGTGCACACACATTTGTCCAAATGCAACATCCATATACTAACTCATCCATTTCTATCCATAAAAGAAAATGCACACACATCCATATGCAGTATGAAAGTGATTGAGCTGATCTAGTGCCTAATGTGTGTGTACATGCGTCCATAGGCAACCACCAGCAAACACTTGCATCCACTAGCATCCATCAAACATAACATGTTTCAAACACATGTTTTTATCTATAGGATTCCTATCTAAAGGTCGAAAATACTATGAATAAGATATACTCAAATGATAGAAACAAGTACTGATAAAGCTTTTGGAAAAGGAGTTGAGAACATACCCTCGAAGAGAAAAGGGTAAGAAGAACGAATCTTATCTTCGGTTTCCCAAGTCGCATCCTCTGGGTTATCTCCCCATTGAACCTTTAGCAACTTGATTTCTTTATTGCGTAACTTCTTAACCTCTGATCCCAGAATACGGGAAGGAACTTGGCTGATTGTTGCCTCCCGTTCCACCTCTACCTCTTCCAATATACTCAGCTCAACAACTTCCGAAGTGTCATTCAATCACTTCCGTAGATGAGAAACATGGAAAACATCATGAATGCCAAATAGATTTTCAGGAAGCTTTACTCTATAAGCCATTTGGCCGATCCTTTCGGTTATGGGAAATGGTCCCACAAACCTAGGTGCCAACTTCCCTACTTCTCTGAAATGGACCACATTCCTCAGAGGTAATACTTTGATAAAAACCAAGTCTCCAACTTCAAATTCGATGTCAGTCCTTCTCTTGTCTGCATATGATTTCTTCCTGTCTTGAGTTTTCTTCATCAGCCGTCGAATAAGGTCAATCTTTTCGGATGTTTCTCTAACCATATATGGTCTAAGTAATAATCTTTTTGTAGATTCCCACCAACAAGTCGGTGATCTACAGGGGCGCCCGTACAATGCTTTGAAGGGTGCCATGCCGATGCTAGCCTGATAGTTGTTATTATAGGCGAACTCCACCAAAGGAACGTGCTCTTCCCAAGTCCCTCCGAAGTCAAGGATACATAGTCTCAAAAGATCTTCAAGAATCCTGTTCACCCTCTCCGTCTACCCATCGGTCTGAGGATGATAAGAGGTGCTTAAGCGTAACTGTGTACCTAATGCCTCTTGCAAACTTCTCTAAAACTCGCTGGTAAAGATGGGGTCACGATCGCTTAATATGCTGGAAGGTAATCCACGGAGGCATGAACATAAATCGCTGCCAACCATGATGCCATCCTTTTTCTCTTGATTGGAATAAAGTGAGTGCTCTTAGTGAGTCTATCTACTACCACCCAAACACTGGTATTGCCTTTCTTCGATCTAGGCAACCCATCTATGAAATCCATCGAGACGCTCTCCCATTTCCACTGTCGCACTTCCAACGGATGAAGCAATCCGTCAGGCTTCTTTTGCTCAACCTTGACTTGCTGACCAACCAAACATTGAGAGAAACAAATTCAGCCACGTCCTTCTTCATCCCAGCCCAAAAGAAAACCCTTTTCATGTCTCTATACTTCTTGTCGCCGCCTGGATGAATAGTCATCTTAGAATGGCGGGTTTCTTCTAGGACTGCCTTTCTCAAGCTTCCAGTCTGAGGAACACAAAGCCTTCCATCTCGTCGCAACCACCCCTTTTCATTTATGGCATATCTACTGAGGTGACTAGAAGTCTCCCCTCTTTTGAGCTTATCCATAATGTCTAGAATTTGTGGGTCACCTTGTTGCGAAGCTCCTATCTGCTCCACAAGAGTCAGTCGTATCTCCAAGGATACAAATAAATCAGGCAAAACTTCGATGGAGGTCTAAAATCAAAAGCTGATATGAACTCCAAGTTCTTTCTTTCCACAAACAAAAGACTCAGAGCCATCATCTACCTACTTAGTGCGTCTGCAACCACATTACCGTTGCCAAGGGTATAAGAAATCTCAAAATCGTATGAAGCTAAGAATTCCATCCACCGTTGTTTCCTTAAGTTGAGATCCTTCTGAGAGAATAGGTACTTGAGAGATTTGTGATCAATGTACAACTCGAATCATTCTCCCAGTATATAATGATGCCACGTCTTCAATGCAAATATTATGGCAGCTAGTTCTAGATCATGTGTGGGGTAGTGCTTTTCATGAACTCTCAACTGCCTACCCCCATAACATATTACTTTCCCTTCGTTCATCAGCACCACACCAAGCCCTGTACTGCACGCATCAGTGTAAACAGTAAACACTTTATTTCCATCGGGCAAGGTAAAAACTGGGGCTGTTGTCAGAGCCCTTTTCAGCCATTGGAAAGCAACATCACAGTCTATATCCCATGAAAACACCAAATTCTTCTTTGTCAGCCTAGTGAGAGGGGCTGATATCTTCGCGAAGTCCTTAATGAACTTCCTATAGTAACCTGCCAGCCCAAAAAAGCTTCTCACCTCGGTTGCATTTTTAGGAATCTACCAATCTTGCACTGCAACCACCTTCGCGGAATCTACAGCTATCCCTTCTTTGGAGACTACATGCCCCAAGAATCTTACATCCTTTCTCCAGAAATGGCATTTGGAGAACTTTGCTTTTAGCTGGTGGTCACGGAGAGTTTTCAAAACTTCCCTCGGATGTTGGGCATGCTCTTCTTTGTTCTTGGAGAAGATCAAAATATCATCAACGTAGACTACGACGAATTTGTTTAGGAATTCCCGAAACACCCTACTCATCAAATCAACAAAATAGTCGGGTGCATTTGTCAGCCCAAAAGGCATCACTAGCCATTCAAAGAAACCGTCCGGAGTTCTGAAAGCAGTCTTATCTATGCAATCCTCAGCCACTCTCAATTAATGGAACCATGTAGCCAAGTCCAACTGAGAAAATACTGAGGCACCAACGAGCTGACCAAATAAATCATCAATTCTTGGAAGCGGGTGCCTATTCTTTTTGGTGAGCTTATTTAATTCTCTATAGTCAACACACAGACGAAGTGATCGATCTGCTTTAGTTGCGAATGCTACTGGAGCACCCCATTCAGATATGCTTCGTCTGATGAACACTTCCCAAGTAGCTCCCCTACTTGCTTACTCAGCTCCCTCCTTTCCCTTGGAGCCATTTGGCGTACTAGTAATGCAACTGGCTTTGCATTGTCCACCAGATATATGCGAAAGTCGATCTCGCGCCTTGGAGATAAACCCAGTACCTCATCAAAAACATCAGAGTAATCCCGAACCACTGGAACAAATTGTGTCCTCTATGGATGCATCTAAAGACTCTAGGAAGCTAAGCATAACAGACCCTTGGAGGTCACAAGAAACTTCGAGGGTCCTCCCATGACAAGTTGGGAGCCTGACAACCCTCCTTTCACAATCTAAAACGGCTCCATATATGGTAAGCCAATCCATTCCTAGAATCAACCCATAGCCCATAAACCCGAGCACATACGCGTCACATTCAAACTCGACGCCTAACACAGATAATTTCTAACCCCTACAAATCATGAATAAATGAGCCGAACCACCAATGGGGTTTGAAACAGCCACGAGATCTACTAATATACTAGTAACTAAGTGTAGAGATTCAACCACAGAACTAGATATAAACGAGTGTGAAGCACCGGAATAAAAAAGTGTTCTAACTGGATGGTTTGAAAGAGAAACTAAACTTTCTATGGAAATTTTTCTACCTCTTTCAGGAGCACTGACGGCGAGAGCATGCACCTGCCCCCCAGAAATTCCTGCCCTTTGACCCTGTCCCTGTTTCTTCGGGCACTCCTTAAAGAAGTGTCCGACCTCTCCACAATTAAAGCAATTGCTCTTCCTTCTCCTACAGTCCTTGATCAAGTGACCTTCCTTCCCACAGTTATGACATTTCCTCTTATCCTTCGACATCTTTCCCTCCTTTCTTTTACTGTTGTTGTGGTTGTTATTGCTGTTGCCCTTTCTTGGGCCACACCTTCCTGTTCTGCGATGTCCCCTCAGTCTTTGCTTCCTTCTTCTCTCCCTTGTCCTCTTCATGCATTTGGCCATATCCACAAGCCTTTCAAAGGTGGCCCCCATAGGAATATGGGACATAGCAAGACCATGCAGAGGCTCATTCGGTTCTTTAGTGAATCGTAAAGCCTTTCTGTGTGGTGTACTCTAGTCCGAACCTTGCCAGCTGGTTGAACTTGTTCACATACTCTTTCACCGTCAAGTTCCCTTGCTTGAGCGCTAAGAACCTCTCCATCTGTATGCTTCGCTCAGCTTAGGAAAGAAATTTCATCTCGAACCTCTATTTGAAATCTTCCCAGGTTTCCACCGAACGTCCAGCCTGGGTGGCTTCCCACCAAAATGAGGCTTCTTCTTTTAACAACCAAGCAGCTAACTGAATCCTTCTTCAGTCCTCCACTTCAAAGATTATGAATAAGTCCTCGGTCTCCTTAAGCCAATTCCTAGCTTCCACAAATGTCACATTCCCATGGAATGGCTTCTCTCCCATAGTCTGAAGTCCTTACAGATTTTGGTGAAGTTATCTGCTCTTAGTGGGGGAGGAGGAGGAGGAATGACTGGGGCAATAGGAGGAGGAGTGTCTCTCTGGCCTTCAGGAGGAATGACTGGGGCAGCGGAAATTTCAAATTTTTGTTTCAACATAAAATATAATACCGTAGTTCACAATACCATAAGTCATAAAACCTTTACAACAAAGTAATTCTGTCTTGCATCATCAAAGTACATAGGTATTAAAGAAAAACATTATTCTCCAATAAAAAGAGTAAGCCACAGTAGAGACAAAGACTTGAGCCATACTCTAGAAGTAGCTTCCAGCAAGATAATATCCAAGTCCTGACTAAGCCTGGGTGTTTCCTTCCTGAGAACCTAGGGGGAAACGGAAGAGAGAGGGAAAAATAAAGGGGTCAGACATAAAGTCTGGCGAGTCTATTTACTTTTAGCCAGTAAATAAATAAAGGTGAACATGACAGGCATAAAGTGGGTAAGAGAGGACACTATATAAATGGCAGGTGTGACAAGGCAGATAAGGTAAGGTGTACACATACTTCACTAATGACTACTCTGCACTATTACCAGTGTAACTGAAGTTAGATGATCCCTTCCACAATAAGTTGGTAGACTTAGGGTATACGTCCGAGTGTACCCTAACCATTACCCTAATCGATCGGCGCCCTATTCCGTAGATACCCTATGCTGGCCCCACAGTAGGAGGTATCACTTCGTAAAGTGGCAACCCAAGAGGTGCACAACCATATCTACTAGTGTCACGGTCGTCTTAGCCCCCTCTGTCCAGCCCATGCACGCACATGTCCCCGGTCGGTTTGCGCCATCTACACCGTCCGTCCCGTTTGGATCTCTTACAATCAATCAGTAAGCGTGCCTTTATCTCTGCCTAGTACGGAGTTCTTTATTTGATACCTACTCTAGGTTACTGATTTAAATGGGTCCCACAAAATATGATACAAGCTCCACCCTTTGTCTTGTATCCCCACTAGGTTTTTCCACTGACTATGTATGCCCCTAGGTGTCTTTAATTACATAGTCCTATACCAGTTATGCTTACCCTAAAGGGGGTCTTTAATTACATAACTTTATTCTATTTTCGACTGGCTATGTATACCATCAGGTATCTTTAATTACATAACCTTATTGGGTTAAATTTGTGGGCCTATATAACTAAATATTACCCACCCCTTCTAATTTACTTAATCCGCCCACTACTCATCCAGTTTTACTTAACCCTAACTTAAGTTCATATTCATACAATCTTTATGAATTAAATTAGGTTAAGCAGTCCAATTCTATTACCATGTCCAATTGTGGTTTCAAACTAGGTTAGACCTCCCACATTAGGCTTGCAACATGTGGATGCCGGATATGCCGGTCGGGTCCGGGCAGTCTTATTCTACAATTGGGCCTAACATCGTGTCTTAGCCCGATTCGTATTTACCAACTTAGACCTCCCACATTAGGTTCAACATTAGTGGCTGTTGGATATGCCGGTCAGGTCCGGGCAGTCTTCCACCACTAACGTTACCTAACCTCGTGTCATATATACAATTACAATTCCTAATTGTAATTACTAACATTCCGTTTTTAATTAATTTACCAATTAATTAATCCTTTCCTTTTATAGGTGCCAATACCTATTTTGCAACAATAATTTGAATTACATATCCATAAATGGTCATATTCAAATTATGCCATTTTTACCCAAATTTACCTATGTCATTATAGGTGATTATTTCTATGTTTCCCTATTTGAATTATATGTCCTACTTATATAAACATTATATAAATTATGCCAGTTAAAATTCCCCTTTTTCCTCGTTTCCTAAATAATGTGATCGCATGTATTATGGCGTCATCGAGGCTATAAAGTAGCCTCACCGTAACAATAAAAAGGGAGTGACAAAGGTGACAGTTTCAACATAGTTTTGGCATAAGCATGACAACAAGGTGAATGGACATGTAATCATCATATGTAATGACCCGGATTCTTATGGGTTAATTTTAAAATATTTAATATGGATTTAAATATTGGGTGGATAATATAAATGGAATTTTATATTAAGTTATCGATTTAATAATCAATTTCTATTTAATATCGAATATATTAAATTATTAGAATACGAAAATGGATTTAGTTGAATTCAAAATTTAATTTGAATTAAATACAGTTCAAATAATAGGAAATTTTATTTGAATTTATAACGATAGTAATATTTATTTATTATCGAAGGAATTAATTATTATGAAATTAATTTATATCGGTTTAAATTAATATCTCCTTCAGATGATAAAATTAGACTTCGTAACCTATCTCAGTGTGTCCGGAATAGTGGTATTACCCTAGGAAGGACAGTTGTTGGGTTCAGTAAGGAGTTCAGAATCAACGTGATAATTTAATCAGAGGACACCGGATCAACTAATTAAATAAATTATGGTAAAGAAAATTCCATGTGTTGTGTGGATCGAAAACAAGGCAGCAAGGGCAAATATTGGCCGCACAAATATAGCCTTGTTGTCCACACCTTCCTCCTTAAAAATCAAAAATGGCCTTGCTATCAAATTAAAATCGCTACCCTCTCCTTTGAAATCAAATAACAATTCATTTAAAAGGGTCGTTCTACCCAAATCAATTGCCTCGTTCATTTCTGAAAGAACTCGAGAAAACTTTAAAACAAAAAGGAAAAAAGGGAAATCGAACCCTAAAATCAATTTGCGATCTGAAATGAAACGCGAGCTTAGCTCGACATTAAAAACGAAGCGTGGATCAAGGGAAGTCGCGGTTTCGAGAGTTACTGGAGTTCGGATTTGTTAAACTGGAGGAGTGGTTCGAACTGGAAGCGAATAAGTGGGGGTCGACACTGTCTTTTTCACGACTGTGTAATGGGATTTCAAAAGTTGAAGTTGACGTCGATGTAAGTGAGCCATCCTTGGTTCGAAGTCGTCATTTTGGGAGAGAGGCTCATACGAGATTCTTGCAGTAATATCCGATGTTGTGGATTCGAGATTTTGTTTCAGTGGAAGTTGGGTGATTTGTTTTGACAGTACAAGAGAAGTGAAATCGAGATGGGGGTTTTTGTTGAGTATGAAAAGGTCGATGCTTGTCTAAAGCCGAGAATTTGGTGCGATTTGAGTAAGGCCTTTGAGCCTGACAAGAAGAACATGGTATCAAACAGAGATTAAGATTCGAACAAGGCAAAGTACACTGGAAACAAAGCTACGAATACTTCGGATTTGAACTAGACTGGAGCTTGTTGGTATTTTTGATTAAATTAAACACTCATTTAATTTAATCAGAAACCAATGGTTATTCGACAAATAAAAATCACGATGAGTAAATCTCACCTTTTATTTAGAATTATTTTTATACAGTTAAAAATAATTGTCTGTGCTTGTTTGAATGCTGTTTGATTGTTTTAAAATATATATTAGTTATTTAGGATATATATATATATTGGGTTGATGATTGGTTGGATTCCCGCAGTCTCATTAGCGGATGCCCGCGGTTTCATAGCGGATGATTACCCTATACGCCCCACGCTATGATTAGTGGATGACCTTCTATACCGCGATATCCTGCCTCGAAGCAGGATGGGTATTATTATGTTGACTAACGTCTGTGGATGCAGGAAAACAGATTGGAGGAATCCAACTGGATTCCTCAAAAATATATTACCTGTTTGTTGTTTGTTTGATTTCATATATATTCATATATGATGTGTTAAAAATCAAATGATTGAAAATTGGTTGATTGAATTGTTTAAAATATCACTGGGCTTGGGATATTGATTTATAAAATACCCTGAAAGGGTATTTGAGATTTAAAAAGGGAATTCTATTTTTATAAATAGAATTTGAATTTTTAATGAACTATAGGAAACATTTACTTGTTTTGAAGATATATAAAACGAGTATTGAATTTATAAACTCTGTTTATAAATTAAAATATGGGATTTAAATTGAATTTATAAACTCTGTTTATAAATGAAAAGGTGGGTTTTGAATCGAATTTATAAACTTTGTTTATAAAGGAAAATATGGGATTTGAACTGAATTTATAAACTTTGTTTATAAATATATAAATGTGGGATTATAAGTGAAGTTATAAACGTTGTTTATAAATAATGCAGAGAATTCAAATAGAATTTGAATATAGAATTCAAATGGACTTTAAACTATAGAATTTGAATATAGAATTCAAATGGACTTTATACTATAGAATTCAAATGGACTTTAAACTATAGAATTTGAATATAGAATTCAAATGGACTTTAAACTATAGAATTTGAAAATAGAATACAAATGAAGTTTAAATAAAGAGAATTCAAATAGAATTTAATTGGAATTTGAATAAGAAGTCGATAAGGAAACAAGATTATGAGTATAGTTAGAATTTGTTAATATGCAAGTTAAAATATATTTGAACATGTCATGTTCAAATATGAAGGTGAAATAGACTGAAGAGTTAATTAACAAATTAATTAACGAATTTAGTTAAAACGATTGGTATATTTAAAATAGATTGGACAGGTATAAATATACAGGAGACAGGTTTGGAATAAAGTATAGAAGTGAAATAAATAGAATGCCCGACAAAAAGGTACGTATTTAATTCATATATGAGATTTTATGCGCCGTATCGGCTAGCCGCTTAGCTTTTCCTTTTTCTTTTTGATTAGAGAGGCCTGTGTGGCAGTTTGTGGATTTTCCCGATGCTCCCGGTACAAAGGAGGTTATGGCGAATTTTTCCGTAAATTTAAGGAGATAGAATATTTTTTAGATAATTTGATAGTTAGAAATCAACGTATCAATATATATATATAGTAGTCGATAAGGAAACGAACTTAGAAATAGAATAGTATAATCAAAAAGGAAGTCTAGAATAAAATCTAGTAAGAATAGAAAGAGGAAGTGTATACATGTTTAAAAGTGAAGAAGTAGTTGTATGGTATTGATTATTCGAGTAAGTAGTTTTATCTGTTTTGACGTTATAAATGTTATTCAGTCAAGGTCTGAGAGGTAGTTATACCCCAACTTGACTGATTTCATTATTAACAGATAAGTAGTAAGATTCAGGCTCGAAGATCAATGTTGGATAAGAGTTAGTTGAAAATAGTATTTGGGTTGTCGTAACGATATTTTTCACAACATCCGTTTTAACCCAAATAAATGTAAGCTTGGAAATGGAATAATAAATATTTCTAAAGTTAGAAAATAAAGGAAGGCGGTATTCGGAAATGTTTTCCAAATAGCGTAAAAGGCTAATATGGTTATTGAAAATATTTGGTTAACAAATATTGATAAAGAAATGGAAAGGTGATTTAATTAATTGAATATTAATTAAGGGCTCAGTGATTGTTTGATAATTGGATGAACACTTGTTTTATTCGATAGTTAAATCATCGACTATCGAAACACTTGTTTTTATTCGATAGTTAAATCACAGACTATCGGAGTTTTGACCATCGTTGTCAATATGGAGAGACCGGTTGGATTATTATCCGAAGAACCACTCCGTATTGGCAGTAGCATGCGAATCAGATTATATAAAGATAATCGAAGACGGAGTAGAGTGCAAGGACTTTTTCTATTAATAGAAATTGTGCCTTTGGTTCATCCTGTTCCTGGGTGACTTGTATGGATGAAGTCTGACAGAGTATTTCCAGAAAGGTCACGTACATTGACTTCTTCAACCATACCAAGAGTGGAAGCGGAGAAGGAAACGTCTTTCGCTAACACGTAATGTACTGTTGTAGACATCAATTAGTGATTTTCGATGGATCCGACGATGTGACATTCGAAGTGAATCGGGTGTGATGATAAAGCGTAGCTTCTAGCCTCATCAACCGGTAAATGACAGAAATCGGGCAGGCAGCATGGCTATGTAGGTCGCACCTATTAGGGTGTATAATCACCTGATCTAGGGTTTCAATTACTTCTAAAAAACCTATTGTTGATGCTGTCCCATTCGGGAAACGGTTGCTGATCCCAACCGTTGGTGATATACATTCGATACACTCAAGCCAAATGAGTGGTCGGTCATGTGTGGCTGAGTTGCATGATGTTCTTGTTGAACTCGGTGTATTCTCCTCTAGAGATATAATAGCAGAAGGTGGTTCCATACCTTGTCATAGTTGGAAATCAAATACCCAATACATGCTTGTTGTTTATGATTTGTATATATATGTGGAACGTGAGATGCAAACATTCCACTAGATTGTATCTACTTGATTTAGACACTATTATAATATCAAAGGAGTTTCGATATAAAGCTATCGTTCCTTTCAAAAGGGATTTTTGAAAGTTAAATCAAGTGTTTGGGTTCTCATAAGGCAAAAACCCGTTCCGTATTATACGGCGTGGTCTTATGAGATATCATTTAGTTTTCTGAAACTGTTTTAAACTGTTTACTCATACCAGTCCATGTTGCATGCTTGGGGCATGTGTCGCATGATAGGGGGTTCTCGCTTTTCGTTAGGTGGCGAACAGGAGACTCTTACCCCTACATGTCCCGAAAATGAGGGTTGGTTGTGAATTGGAAAGGCTGGCCGTAAAATGTGGTGCTGGGGTACCAATGTAAGTCACGGTGGGGTATTACCCTGCTACTTTGTGAGGATGGGAGAGCATGGTTGCAAAGCCTATTTGAACTTCTTTGCTGGTCGTTACAGTTGGTATCAGAGCTTAGGTTGAGCGAATACCTAGGCTTGTTGGAATGTGCTCATTAGAGATAGGATCAGTAGTATCCTAGAATGAGTTGAGTGTATATATATACGAGAGAGCGTTTTTGTTATTTGATATAAAAACTGTTTTATATTGTGTTGACTAGTCTGTTGAGTAGATTATAAATTTTTGGTCGAATCGTGGGATGCCACGAAGTTGATTGGAATTTATAAACACTTGAACAGAAGATTGGACACGATATTGTTTTAAATGGTTGAGTTGATTATTAGGAATATAATCAAATTAGATTATAAAACAGAAATAGTTATATATATAACCAATGGAATTTGTATGTGAAATCAAATATACAAATGTGATAAATTGAAATTGAATTCCAACATGAATTCAGAATTTAAAATCCTGAGAGTTTGGAAAATATTTTTCTAAATGGAGTTTGAAAGAAATATAGTACTGAACTTATTCAGTGGCTGGGAAATAATTC
Source organism: Allium sativum (assembly GCA_030737875.1). Lineage (NCBI taxonomy): Eukaryota > Viridiplantae > Streptophyta > Magnoliopsida > Asparagales > Amaryllidaceae > Allium > Allium sativum. The sequence continues at coordinate 43,320,172 of CM060916.1, forward strand.
TGATGATGGTCGCAACATCATCAGTATTCATTTTCGAGTTTCTAAGTGACAAATTGTTACCTTAGAAAAGTTTTGATGGAAATTTGTTTGAAAAGAAACAAGTTGTTTGAAAATTCAAATGTTTTGAATTTGAGATAGATATAAATATATGTATATATTTATATTACTTCAAAGGAATTTTGAAATGGGAATTGGAATATAGATTTCGAACAGAAGTGAAATGGGAATTGGAATATAGATTTCAAATAGAAGTAAAATATAAGGGAATTCAAATATAGAATTTGAATATAGAAATTTAAATAGCATTTGAATAAAGAAAATTCAAATAGAAATTATATAAGAAAAATTGAAATGGAATTTGAATTCAAAGGAATTCAAATGGATTTGAAAAAAGAAAAGTCAAATAGGGATTTGAATATTAGAATTCAAATGGAATTTGGTTAAATAGAATTTCAAAGAGAATATTAAGTGGAGGTTGAATATTAGAATTCAAAGAAAATATAAAGTTTGAAATAGAATTTGAATTCAAAGGAGTTAAAATAGAATTTAAATTCAAAGGATTTCAAATAGAAATTGAACAAAGGAATTTAAATAGAAATTGAATAAAGGATTTCAAATGGAATTTGAATAAGGGATTTGAAATGGGTTTTGAATAAAGGATTTCAAATAGGAATTGAGGATAAGGATTTCAAATAGAAATTGAAGATAAGGAATTGAAATAGAATTTGAATAGAAGAAAATTCAAATAGAAATTGAATAGAAGAAAATAATATAGAGTTTGAATAAAGAAATTCAAATGGAATTTGAATATTTTAAATTAAGATATAGGATTTGAATAGTAGAAGTGAAATAGATCGAGAATATTATGAAATGGATTTGATACATATTAAAAATATATCAGAATGGAGATTGAATTTATTATAAACAAAGTTAAAACGTTTATATTTATAAATATAATTAAAACGAGCTCGCCGTAGCGTGGCAGTTCGCAATTGGCGATTCGAACTTCAATTTAGTATACAGAACTCAGTTGAAGTCGGAATTATGTGAAACAAGAATCGTCGGGACCGGTTGAACAATAGTTTTCTAATGAAAGAGAAAAATCTGGATTTCGTCGTATAGATTTTGAGTTATGTCAAAATCAAATTTTTAGAAAAGCAGCGCCAGGACCATTATAAAACCATAATGGTTTAATTAAATAAATAAAAGGATTTTTAGGAAATAAAATCCGAATTGGCAATAGAAAAATCCAGACTGGAGATATAAAATAAATGTGAACTCCAATGAAGTAAGTGAAATGATTTTTAAGACAAAAATCATATTTTAAATGGTTAAATAGAATTAACTAAACTGGAAAATAATTAGTTAAAGGAAATTTGAATCGAAATTGGGTTTTTGGATAAGTGAAAGAGATTGAGAATTTATATTCGAAATCGAATATATAACTCGAGTTGAAAATATAATTAGATTAGTTTATAATTAAGTTGACATATATTTGAACAAGTTATATTCAAATAAAAAGGGTGAAATAGGCAAAACGGTTAATTAGCAACTAGTTAATGGGAATTGGAATGATTGAGATTAAATTTAACTTAGTTAAGTTAAATGGATCGAAATGAATAAATTGAGTAAAATCAATGTGAATGAAATATGAATTGGGTGTGAATAAAGGAAAAACCAAAAGAGTTAAAAAGAAAATATATTTGTAAAACAAATATAAAGGAAATATATTTGTAAAACAAATACAAAGGAAGTTATGTGCAAACAAGTAGAAGGAGAAATATTTGTAAAAACATTTACAAGTAGAATTTAAAAGGGAATATTTGTAAAACATTTAAAAATAGACTAAATGGAGATATTTATTTATAGAAAATAAATAGAATTTAATCAAAGGAATATTTAGAAGGTGAATAGAAAATGGAAATCTGTTTTTAACAGATAAATAGAAAAGATTTATTTATAAATAACAATTTATAAATTAAATTAAATATTTGTCATTCGATAAATGGAATATATAAGTCTGAACTTATATAGAGAAGAGATATTGGTTTTTAACACCGATAGTTTCAAATAGAAGGGGTACACAACACTTGTTTAAGTGAAGTAACGTTATTAAAGAGAACATTTATAAAGTGAAGAACCGTTACTAAAAGTAAATCTTTATAAATGAATAAACATTATCCAATAGAAGTTATTCGAATAGGAGAAGTCGAGTAGAGTTAGAAATAATCGATTAGGGTTGGAATAAATCGATTAGATTAAGAATTAACCAGTTAGAGTTAATCAGTTAGGGTTAAACCACGGAGTTAATTTAATATTAGTTATTCGAATAAAGTTAAAAGAAGTTATCGAATATTATTTATTCGAATAGAATAAAAAGGAGTAAATCGAATATAGCTTATTCGGAAGGAGTTAAGTGAAAAGAGTTAAATCAAATAGGGTTAATCGGAAAAGAGTTAAATCCAATAGGGTTGATTGATAAGAGTAAATTGAATAGAATAAATCGAATATAGTTATTCGCAGAAAGGTTTTCGAATCTAGTTATTCGAAAGAGAGATTATCGAATATAGTTATTCGAAGGGAGGAGTAATCGAATAGGGATTTATTCGAAAGAGAGTTACGTAAGGAAGTTTGAAATGTTGAGTATCAACATAAATAAGTTTTGAAAAGATAAATGGGTTTGTAGCACTTTTCCTACCTTAGCAATTTTGAGGACGAAATTATTTTAAGTGGGGAAGATTGTAATAACCCGGATTCTTATGGGTTAATTTTAAAATATTTAATACGGATTTAAATATTGGGTGGATAATATAAATGGAATTTTATATTAAGTTATCGATTTAATAATCAATTTCTATTTAATATCGAATATATTAAATTATTAGAATACTAAAACGGATTTAGTTGAATTCAAAATTTAATTTGAATTAAATACAGTTCAAATAATAGGAAATTTTATTTGAATTTATAACGATAGTAATATTTATTTATTATCGAAGGAATTAATTGTTTTGAAATTAATTTATATCAGTTTAAATTAATGTCTCCTTCAGATGATAAAATTAGACTTCGTAACCTATCTCAGTGTGTCCGGAATAGTGGTATTACCCTAGGAAGGACAGTTGTTGGGTTCAGTAAGGAGTTCAGAATCAACGTGATAATTTAATCAGAGGACACCGGATCAACTACTTAAATTAATTATGGTAAAGAAAATTCCTTGTGTTGTGTGGATCGAAAACAAGGCAACTAAGGCAAATATTGGCGCACAAATATAGCCTTGTTGTCCACACCTTCCTCCTTAAAAATCAAAAATGGCCTTGCTGTTAAATTAAAAACCGCTACCCTCTCCTTCGAAATCAAATACAAATTCATTTAAAAGGGCCGTTCTACCCAAATCAATTGCCTCGTTCATTTCTGAAAGAGCTCGAGAAAACTTCAAAACAAAAAGGAAAAAAGGGAAATTGAACCCTAAAATCAGTTTGCGATCTGAAATGAAACGCGAGCTTAGCTCGACATTAAAAACGAAGCGTGGATCAAGGGAAGTCGCGGTTTCGAGAGTTACTGGAGTTCGGATTTGTTAAACTGGAGGAGTGGTTCGAACTGAAAGCGAATAAGTGGGGGTCGACACTGTCTTTTTCGCGACTGTGTAACGGGATTTCAAAAGTTGAAGTCGACGTCGATGTAAGTGAGCCATCCTTGGTTCGAAGTCGTCATTTTGGGAGAGAGGCTCATACGAGATTCCTGCTGTAATATCCGATGTTAAGGATTCGAGATTTTGTTTCACTGGAAGTTGGGTGATTTGTTTTGACAGTACAAGGGAAGTGAAATCGAGATGGGGGGTTTTGTTGAGTATGAAAAGGTCGATGCTTGTCTAAAGCCGAGAATTTGGTGCGATTTGAGTAAGGCCTTCGAGCCTGTCAAGAAGAACATGGTATCAAATAGAGATTAAGATTCAAACAAGCCAAAGTACACTGGAACCAAAGCGACAAATACTTCGGATTTGAACTAGACTGGAGCTTGTTGGTATTTTTGATTAAATTAAACACTCATTTAATTTAATCAGAAACCAATGGTTATTCGACAAATAAAAATCATGGTGAGTAAATCTCACCTTTTATTTAGAATTATTTTTATATAGTTAAAAATAATTGTCTGTGCTTGTTAGAATGCCGTCTGATTGTTTTAAAATATATATCAGTTATTTAGGATATATATATATATATTGGGTTGATGATTGGTTGGATTCCCGCAGTCTCATTAGTGGATGTCGGCGGTTTCATAGCGGATGATTACCCTATACGCCCCACGCTATGATTAGTGGATGACCTTCTATACCGCGATATCCTGCCTCGAAGCAGGATGGGTATTATTATGTTGACTAACGTCTGTGGATGCAGGAAAACAGATTGGAGGAATCCAACTGGATTCCTCAAAAATATATTATCTGTTTGTTGTTTGTTTGATTTCATATATATTCATATATGATGTGTTAAAAATCAAATGATTGAAAATTGGTTGATTGAATTGTTTAAAATATCACTGGGGCTTGGGATATTGATTTATAAAATACCCTGAAAGGGTATTTTAGATTTAAAAAGGGAATTCTATTTTTATAAATAGAATTTGAATTTTTAATGAACTATATGAAATATTTACTTGTTTTGAAGATATATAAAACGAGTATTGAATTTATAAACTCTGTTTATAAATTAAAATATGGGATTTAAATTGAATTTATAAACTCTGTTTATAAATGAAAAGGTGGGTTTTGAATCGAATTTATAAACTTTGTTTATAAAGGAAAATATGGGATTTGAATTGAATTTATAAACTTTGTTTATAAATATATAAATGTGGGGTTTTAAGTGAAGTTATAAACGTTGTTTATAAATAATGCAGAGAATTCAAATAGAATTTGAATATAGAATTCAAATGGACTTTAAACTATAGAATTTGAATATAGAATTCAAATGGACTCTGAACTATAGAATTTGAATATAGAATTCAAATGGACTTTAAACTATAGAATTTGAAAATAGAATACAAATGAAGTTTAAATAAAGAGAATTCAAATAGAATTTAATTGGAATTTGAATAAGAAGTCGATAAGGAAACGAGATTATGAGTATAGTTAGAATTTGTTAATATGCAAGTTAAAATATATTTGAACATGTCATGTTCAAATATGAAGGTGAAATAGACTGAAGAGTTAATTAACAAATTAATTAACGAATTTAGTTAAAACGATTGGTATAGTTAAAATAGATTGGACATGTATAAATATACAGGAGACAGGTTTGGAATAAAGTATAGAAGTGAAATAAATAGAATGCCCGACAAAAAGGTACGTATTTAATTCATATATGAGATTTTATGCGCCGTGTCGGCTAGCCGCTTAGCTTTTCCTTTTTCTTTTTGATTAGAGAGGAATGTGTGGCAGTTTGGGGATTTTCCCAATGCCCTGGTACAAAGGAGGTTATGGCGAATTTTTCCGGAAATTTAAGGAGATAGAATATTTTTAAGATAATTTGATACTTAGAAATCAACGTATCAGTATATATATAGTAGTCGATAAGGAAACGAACTTAGAAATAGAATAGTATAATCAAAAAGGAAGTCTAGAATAAAATCTAGTAAGAATAGAAAGAGGAAGTGTATACGTGTTTAAAAGTGAAGAAGTAGTTGTATGGTATTGATTATTCGAGTAAGCAATCTTATCTGTTTTGACGTTATAAATGTTATTGAGTCAAGGTCTGAGAGGTAGTTATACCCCAACTTGATTGATTTCATTATTAACAGATAAATAGTAAGATTCAGGCTCGAAGATCAATGTTGGATAAGAGTTAGTTGAATATAGTATTTGGGTTGTCGTAACGATGTTTTACACAACATCCGTTTTAACCCAAATAAATGTAAGCTTGGAAATGGTATAATAAATATTTCTAAAGTTAGAAAATAAAGGAAGGCGATATTCGGAAATGTTTTCCAAATAGCTTAAAAGGCCAATATGGTTATTGAAAATATTTGGTTAACAAATATTGATAAAGAAATGGAAAGGTGATTTAATTAATGGAATATTAATTAAGGGCTCAGTGATTGTTTGATAATTGGATGAACACTTGTTTTATTCGATAGTTAAATCATCGACTATCGAAACACTTGTTTTTATTCGATAGTTAAATCATAGACTATCGGAGTTTTGACCATCGTTGTCAATATGGAGAGACTGGTTGGATTATTATCCGAAGAACCACTCCGTATTGGCAGTAGCATGCGAATCATATTATATAAAGATAATCGAAGACGGAGTAGAGTGCAAGGACTTTTTCTATTAATAGAAATTGTGCCTTCGGTTCATCCTGTTCCTGGATGACTTGTATGGATGAATGTCTGACAGAGTATTTCCAGAAAGGTCACGTACATTGACTTCTTCAACCATACCAAGAGTGGAAGCGCAGAAGGAAACTTCTTTCGCTAACACGTAATGTACTGTTGTAGACATCAATTAGTGATTTTCGATGGATCCGACGATGTGACATTCGAAGTGAATCGGGTGTGATGATAAAGCGTAGCTTCTAGCCTCATCAACCGGTAATGACAGAAATCGACCAGGCAGCATGGCTATGTAGGTCGCACCTATTAGGGTGTAGAATCACATGATCTAGAGTTTCAATTACTTCTAAAAAACCTATTGTCGATGCTGTCCCATTTGGGAAATGGTTGCTGATCCCAACCGTTGGTGATATACATTCGATACACTCAAGCCAAATGATTGGTCGGTCATGTGTGGCTGAGTTGCAAGATGTTCTCGTTGAACTCGGTGTATTCTCCTCTAGAGATATACCAGTGGAAGGTGGTTCCATACCTTGTCATAGTTGGAAATCAAATACCCCATACGTGCTTGCGGTTTATGATTTGTATATATATGTGGAACGTGAGATGCAAACGTTCCACTAGATTGTATTTACTTGATTTAGACACTATTATAATATCAAAGGAGTTTTGATATAAAGCTATCGTTCCTTTCAGAAGGGATTTTTGAAAGTTAAATCAAGTGTTTGGATTCTCGTAAGGGAAAAACCCGTTCCGTGTTATACGGCATGGTCTTATGAGATATCATTTAGTTTTCTGAAACTGTTTTAAACTGTTTACTCATACTAGTCCCATGACTGACCCGGAGTTTATTTGTTTTGTTTTACCTAAACTCTTAGGTGCCTAAATTTGTACGGGCAGTCAAGTAGTTCAGGATTTTTCAGATATATCTAAAGGAGCTTGGAGCAGAAGGATTCACCGTTATCTATTATAGTTTTGTTCTGCTGTGTTGTAAGTGTTGTACTCTGATAATGATATGTGTATACAGTACAAATTTTGTATTTCAAAGATATGATATATTATATTTTGTTCCGCTGCGATGTGAGATTCTGTGTTATTGTTTCTGTTCTTCTTCTATCTCTTTCTTCTAAAAAAATGTTTCGTATTTTCGCGATATTTGGGTTGGACGTATGATGTATATAGTCAACTCTGATATTACGGAAATTTGGGTCATTACATCATAACAGGGTGAACACAGAGTTGATGAACTTGTGGCAACTACAATGTCAAAGGCAACATAACATGGCCTAAACTTGTCATTTAGATGTCTAACAAAATTAGGGTGACATAGTAGCATGATTATATCTAAAATGGTGGCATCACATGTCAAGTTTACAACATATCGTGATCACTACAACATAACAGATGAAAGGTGATTAGCATAAAGGATTAGATCTAAATTAACAAGTTCGCATTTCCCACAATATAGTTGCAAGTCAAGAACTACATAGTCAGCATAGTAGAATGTCCATAATCTTATTGGATCCAGGGATAATGACAAAATAAACTTGCATAACTTCATGATTCACAACATATACCCAATTCGTACTCTATCATAATTAACATTTATCCATTTAAAACTAAAAGTGACTAGAAACTCACAGCGTTAGGTTCAGAAAATTTAGAGAGAGAGATCTGAATTCTGAATAGCTAAACTGATTGTAGTAGAATTTGATTCTGTTTCAATTTGCAACCTCACAGCCTATGGCCTCTATAATCTCCAATGGAGAAAATAAGAGAATAGGGGACCATATTTATAGGCTAGAACCAATAAACCAGACCCAGAATCAAGTCTAGGTGCGTAAAATGAATTCTTCCCGATCTGTCCGGGAGGGTCGACACCCCTATATGGTGGTGACACCCGTGTCGACACCCCTATAGGGGGGTCAACACCCACGAGCGGGAATTTTCCCGCTTAGCCCGCTTTTGCCCAGTTTTGATTTTTGAATTGTTTTTGAAGGTTCTGAAATTTATTTTATATATATATTTATCTTGTGCCTATACAAACTTCGAACCCTCATAACTTTTTCACACGGTGTCCGTTTTACGCAAACCAAATGTCAATTCTGACCAGAATTTCGAGACGAATGCAATGGCATAGTCTTTTCCCTCTAATTCCGAATGTTAAATTAATTATTATTTAATTTATCCACTTTTAATGTCATTAAAATTTGGGGTGTTACACTTCCTCTATCGTGGAAGGACTTCAAGAACTATCTAAAGCACAAGCGCAAAGAAATGACAATGGAGGAACTTGTAGTTTGATTGAGAATTGATGAAAATAATAGAAATTCTAAAAAGAAGATTTCTCGAAATGTGGCTGCAAAAGAAAACGTTATCGAGACAGATAAGTCCAATAAGAGAAAATGTGACAACCAATATAAGAAGTCAAATAAATTCAAGGGTCATGCCATAATTGTGGAAAGAAGGGTCATAAAGCTACAGAATGTCGCAGTCCACCCAAAAAGAAGAAATCAGAAGCAAATGTGGCGGAAGTTTCAGACGGTGTTTTTTGAAATGGACTTGTGTGCAGTTGTTTCAGAATGCAACCTTGTTGGCAACAACAAGGAGTGGTTTGTACACACTGGAGCCATTAGGTATATATGACCAAATAAATGGATGTTCACAAACTACAAAAGTGCTACTAATAAAGAACAACTGTTTATGGGTGCCTCGTCCACATCAAAGGTCGAAGGTAAGGGAAAGATTGTGCTAAAATTGACTTCTGGTAAAGAACTCACTGTAAATGATGTTCTCCATGTTCTAGAAATTCGCAAGAATCTAATTTCCGGATCGTTGCTCAGTAAGCATGGCTTCAAACTAACATTTGTAGCAGATAAATCTGTGTTGTCTAAGAATAGAGTGTACATAGGAAAGGGTTATGTATGTGATGGCATATTTAAGGCTAATGTAACCACTGTTTTACCAAACAATGATATGAATAAAATTGAATCTTCTGACTCTCCTAATCTATGGCATTCTAGACTAGGTCATGCGAATTTTGATACTTCACAAAAAATGATCAATCTAGAATTTATACTAAGTGTAGAATTGATTCAAATTACAAATGTCAAATTTGTGATAAAGCCAAATTGACAAGAACCTCATTTCATCCTGTTGAAAGAGAGACCAAACCTTTAGACTTAATACATACTGATGTATGAACTTGAAAATGTGTCAAACTAGAGGAGAAAAAAGGTACTTTATTACCTTTATAGTTGATTGTACAAGAGACTATTATGTATATCTCCTTAGAAGTAAGGATGAGGCATTCGATATGTTTAAACAGTATAAAGCAGAAGTTGAGAATCAACCCAACAGAAAAATTAAAGCTTTAAGAAGTGAGAGTGGAGGAGAATATGAGTTTCCATTTGAGGAATTCTATGCTGAGCATGGTATAATACACCAAACTACGGCTCCTTATTCACCTCAATCCAACGGTATAGCCGAACGGAAAATAGAACTCTTAAAGAAATATTGAATGCCTTACTAATAAGCTCTGGCTTGTCAGATAATTTTTGGGGAGAAGCTATTCTTTCGGCAAATCATATTTTAAATAAAATACCATGAAAGAAAACGTCTAAGACTCCCCATGAACATTGGAGAAACAGACCACCATCCTACAAATACTTAAAAGTGTGGGGGTGTCTTGCCAAAGTAGAAATTCCAAAACCGAAAAAGGTCAAAATAGAAATTCCATGGGCCGCTGATCCACTCAGGCTTGTTGCGATGGAACAGATCTGTTTTTAGCGGATGTGTCTATTCGCTTGCACAGGCGCGCCCGTTTCCATTCAGACTCAGCCAACGTGGCCGTACGGACAGTCACATCTACCCAGATAACATCCCCTGATCACTATATAGAGACTTCATGATAGAACAAATAAAATCATTAGAAAATTCTGTGCTTTCTTCTCTGCAAAAATGTTCTTAAAAACTGCTCTCTTGAGTTCGTAGTTGCTCTGCACTTAAAAGCGCTTCAAACTGCGGAGACCGGTTCGTTTTATCTTGGGAAACAATTGTTCGATAACCTTCAGCGCCATAGAGGGAGAAATACTGTTTCAAGGAAACAGATTTACTCCGGACTAGTACATTTCCAACAAGTACTCCTCTCTACTCCTTTTTGAAGCAGTTTTGTACTTTTGCAGATCTGGTCACGCTTTTGCCGTTGCTAATTTTGATTATAGTTCAAATTAGTAACACTTCTTGATTGGACAATTGGATAGTGACAATTTATTGATTGCTATCTGGTTCAAACTATATTTGCATTGTTCCGAACAAAAAGAATGACAATGGACACATGGATTAAATCACTGAGAAAAAGTCCGTGTTTATTTAATTTACTAAAGGGAAAGAAAAGGACAAAGAATTAAGTAAATATTATAACTTACCCAGAAGTTTCTCATGCTCCGAGAAGCCAATTTCTGTAATTAACCTGAAACCAAAGAAAACACTTCATTCAATTTTTTAAATTGTTCCCTTCGGCCATTTGAGGAAATATATTGTGAACATAGTGGAAGAATAAGAATGATAGAGACGACATGTTAGCGGACTGCATGAATCATTGCTAAAGTTGTTCTTTTGAAGTCGTAAATATACCATACCATGCTCTAAAGTTTATCGGCTTTATCAAGGAGTGAATAACAGAAGTTTCTGATATAACCATTATTCGTTACCAACTCCTATATGCCAATACTTTTTTATTTTATTCCAAATAACACATGCATAAATATACATCGAAGCAAGGGTTCATCTATTCTTATAGGTTTATGACACCAAAAGTTTCAAATATAACATTAAAGTTAACTATGCATCATGAATTATCAATTTGTATATCAATAAATATCGAGCATACTGCTAATAAAAAAATGAAAAAAAATAGTACTAACATAAAAATGACATATTTGAAGAAAGAAAAGGAAAATAACATGAAGGATCTGCAAAAAAGTCTTACATGTCAAGTGAGATTAAAATAAAAGTGACAGACAGAACTAAAATAAATATGTGAGTCACATAGGGAAGAATGAATCATTAACATCATTCAAAGCAAAATAAAAAATTACCCCAATGTTAGTGTAATGATAAAAATTCGTTAGCATAGAAAGCAAATTCCTATAGCTTCCTATATGACACCAAAATTTAATATATCATTCTTGTATGGGGAGTAAAGTTAATGTTATATATTGATACAATCATATATTATATTTGTAATGGTCAAAGGGATTAAAGTACATATACTATGGAATAATGTGTACATAACAATTTACATGTACCCATACAATTAGAAACATAAGTGACTATGTTTTCCATAACAGTTATGTAGATCAAACACATGCATTCAAATTAATTTTGTATTCAAATTATCATGACTACAAATAATAATTTGTATTGTCGTTATAAGAAATATCACAAGAATTCATTAGTCCTTGGACCCACGCATAATTTTTTTATTACTAAATACATAGCCTTCGAATTATTCCAAAATGTATTTTTTAAAGGTAGAAACCTTTGTATCTTGAGAATATAATTTTGACAAAAATATAACATGTTTTTTAATTTTAACAAAAACATAATTACCACAATTTAACAGATTAAGTTACAACCATTGTTTTAAAAAATCTGCCTTGATGCTCGCCTCAAGGCTCGCTTAGAGGAAATAAGAGATAAAATGCCTTGAGGCTTATTCCAAAATGCTTTTTACCTCTAAATCTTACACCTCAACTAGTGGCGGAGCCACATGGAGATTAGTGGGGGCAGCTGCCCCCACTGAGATTTTTTACTTTTCAATTTCAATATCGACATGATCAAGTAAGATTGTTTATGAAGAATTGATCATGAGAAATATAATGAATTTTCTCATTGTTATTTAAAAAATGTATTTCAGTAAACTTTGCTAAATCTCGAAATACATTTTGCAAATCGATTTGAATTGATAGAACGTATCAAAATTGAAGTTTGATGTAATCTTCAAATAGTTTTAAGAAATCAAAATTTGAACTAAATGAGTTTTGATTATTTATTTTTAGTCTATAATAAAAAAAACATACTAGGTAAAAGTCGGATCTTATTTTTTATTTTTTTGCATTGGTTAATTTAAAGTGTCAAAATTTCTTTATTTGTTTTATGTTTTATTTTTACCCAAAAAGCTTACGCTTTGACGTTTCAAGGCTTAAACCTTACCTCGTAGACCTGAAAACGCTTCATGTACGCCTTTCATGTTTTAGAACTTTGGTTACAACAACTAAATTTATTCAAATTACAAACTTACAGTAACAATGTTTGCAAATTTTTTTCAAGATTTATTCATTCTAAAGAAGATAAGTATGAAACTATTTCCTTATGCCTAAAGAAATTAGGTTACCATAAATATTTAGTTCCTCACTGGCAGTAGAATGATAAATATTATGTTAACACTCAAAACATCTAAGTCATTTCCCATTACATTATTATGAATTAATTAGTATAACACCGACAACATTGTAACACAAAAATAGGCAAGTTTAATTGGAGTAGTTTGATTTTTCAAACTATCTACACAATCCAGAATATGCGTAACACATCTAAAATGTGAATATGTTTATTAGAGATCACTTAAATCAAATAATAAATCCATATAATTCTAAAACAGAGGCTGATGTCAAATAAAAATTGGTTTCAAGTTCGGACATTCTAAATCATAATATCCATAAAGAGTATTTTTTTCAACTACAAAATTTCAGTATGTCTTGGCAATGTTAGTTTTTCGAACATCAATGCGATATATAGGAACAACACATTGAAAAAAAAACATGTTGTGCGGTGTAAGTAGAAGATGTGTAGAAACTAAAAGATGTAACAACTCATATTATAACAAATATATAGCATATTAAAATGCATACAAAAGCAACAAATATAAAGAAAATAGCAATCATGGGCTTACCTCAATCAAAGACCGATGCAATTTATACCTTTATGTTGGCTCTTAAATTATCACGTGTTGCACTGTAAAATGCAACCGACGATAACGCTTTTTCATTATCTTTAAACATTATGCACTCAACCTGTAATTGTAGAGAAATTCAAAGTAGAATATCAAAGAATTCTTCTTAAGATGTTAGTTTCTTTTTATTTATAATTGGAAAAGGAATAGTTAAATAGTTTATATATTTTGGCCAATTATTTCAAAGAAATACTTTTTTAATATGGTTTAGAGGGATAAATGTATATAAAGGCATATATATTTCATTGTCATAGTTGATGAAAGAAAGCATTTTTCAAAAGCAATATTTGAGGGTTGAAAGAAAAATTGAATTTGCCTTAGAAATTTAATTTTAATATTTGAGTGCAAACTTTGAAAGTAGGTCAGGAAAAGGACTACTTCAATTTAAAAGCTTTTAAATTTCACAATACAAATACGATTCTTGTACGTCATAAAGGGAAAAATTTGGAAAATATTTATAAATCGGTAATTTTAAACAAAGATAAAAAAGTAGGAAAAAGTCGAATAAGTAAAATATCTTACCACCATAATTTAAAATAGTGAAGAAAAGTTCAGGTATTTAGACTTAATATTTAGCTAGTTCGAAGTTTGTGGAATATAATTACACATTGACATGGAAAACGAAATATTTTACTATTATGATTGCTAAATCAAATCAAAATGTAAGATTCATTACCAGTAAGTCAAACTTTGCAATAAAAAATTATTGGTTAGCTTTGAAACGGGAAAAAATTATAGAAAATAACCTTTGACATTATATTACAAAAGATTAGTAAGTAAAATTCAAATGCTTTGAAATTTCATTTTTACTAAAAAGGTAAAAGCGCACCTCTAGAGTGCTTCAAAATAAATATTTAAAATGAAAATTTTAGAATCAACATAAAAGGTAAAGTGTAGATTTTTTTTTTCTTTTTTTAAATTCACAGTCTATAGAGTGTAACATTGTAAAATTCTAAAGAAATTTAAAACTTGAAACCAATCAAGTAAATATTGAAAGTTTGTAAAAAAAAAAGGGGTTAAATTTGGAGGAAAATATTTCTTAAAACCTTACAATGAAAAATATGTTGAAAATTCATAGATGCACAAATACATCGAGACATGGTAAAATTAGAGCACAAATTTCAAATATATATTATAAGACAAAATATGCAAATGTTACAAACTAAATTAATGTTCATTACTTAAAATTGGTAGTAGATTTATATATTTATGACATATGTAGTTAACGTAAATTATTAGCTATGTCTAAAATTTAAAATTGGTTATGAAAGGAACAGTAAAAAAATCATGATGTATTTTAGCATAGAAAACATGTTTGATTAAGAAACTAAAACTACAGGCTTTAACTGAAACATGGAAAAGAAAAAAAAAAGCCTAGATAGTAAATATAATACACCAACGTGCATTGAAGGTCAATCATAATTGAATAGCAAAACATTATTCTTCACAACATATTAATCATCTAGGAAAACTAAATGAAAAAAAATTCTAGGTTTAGTAAATAAATTAAATGTTCATGGTATTCTATATATTTTTTTTTTGAAAATTGGTTCACTTTATTAATTACTAAAAAAACCATACAAGAGAAAGGTTAGCATGCTAACAATTACAAACAAAAGCGAAATGAAAACAAACTGAAAATACAAATAACTATAAACCTAGTCTAACATGTAACGACCCATGATGAGGCCATCTTCCCGCTAACGTGCACACTCTGCACAACACACTCAACACCCATAAAAGAGACAATTCAGTACACCAAATTCTTCAGTGTGCGCCTTTTCAAATCCGAAAAACAAATCTCTCAAAGTTTCCCATATCGTCTAGACTGTCAACCAAGAAATCTTCAACTAACCAACTTCATACTTCATCTGAATAAAATAAATGGGTACACAAGGCTTCACAGAGAGCATCAAAGTGATCGGTGAATAAGCAGCTCAAAACGTGGGAATCTAGATGACTTGAACAACATAAAAACAATAAACAAGATCCAAATAGACTATTTACCAATACAAACCAATTAGCTTCTTCACAACTGAAAAGAAAATACTCCCCTAACATTTGAATCTGCAATCTACACTTCTATAAAAAGATTGCATCTTCACCATTTAAAGTAATCCAAATGGCAAACTTGAAAATTGGGAATAGGAATTTATGGATTTACTAGAGACTGAATGATATAAACAATTACTAGGGGCGTAAACAAATCTGAATTAAGAGCCATGAAGAAGCCAACTACTTCATTAACATCCGATAAACCATATCTTATTTGTATCTAGATTTAAACAAAACAGATCGACAACCAAAATACCCAAAATCCTTTAAAACCAAGATCAGAACCAAAATTCTTACCCAATATAAAACCAACCTCGGTCAAGCTCTAACAAAGGAAAATCGGTTGGATAATCTTGGAATTGAATATCTTCAGTTGCGTCGGCAATGCCGAAACCCAAATTAACAAAGTCTTGATAATCCTTGCTCAAACTGATAAGATCCACAAATATTGGGTATGAAAACCAAATCAGCATATGGATCTCAAGATTAAAAGATCTGGCACTTTGCGAAGCTTCAGGTTAGAAAGGTGAGATAAAAAATTTGGCTTATCAACGATTCAAGAATCATTGAAAATTAGCAAATATCAAAGATCGATTTGTTCAAAATAAAACCAATAGAAATCTGGCATGTAGACGGAAATTTAGCTTTAACAAATTTGGCATGTGGACGGAAATTGAATTCCAAATTAGGGATAAAAAGTGAAATAAAAAATTTCAAATATGAATTTAATTGTGAAAAACGGAAGAAAACCAAAAGTATTATCAACGAAAATAATCGCTGAAGGTTGCGAAAGTAAGTCGATTGTGAAAAATCAGATGAAAGAAATTGAAGAAACTCACGCATGACGAAAACTGGTGAGAAAATCACCCGTCGCCATTAACGAGTCCTCCATGATTTTTAATATATATTTCATGGTATTATATTATAAATAAGTTAATCTATACTACCATAAAATTAAACAGCAATAAAAAATATTCATGCCCAAAAACTGTTAAACATGCATGATAAAGCCGTTAAGCATGCATTGCCCTGTAATTAAGAATATCCATGCATTGTCTTTGATAGTAAATCAAAAACACAAAGTAGGCAGAAATGTATTAATAGAAGATCCTATTATCATTCGATCCAAATAAGTAGCAGAATTTTAGCTCAACCATTTATGACTTTATTTTAATCAAAATATTGAAAACAGTTAGATTGAATTACAAAATGATCCAAATTTCAGTGAAAAGAATATTCAGAATTAAAAAAGCTTCTGATTTTAGTGAAATCTCCTTAAATGAAGAGGTTTGCTAAGTTAATGAAAAACAAAATAAGAGTTGGATAGTTGTGCGCAATGAGAAACAGAAAATAATAAATTTACTTTGCTAACAGGATGAAGAAAATGTAATCATGTGATATTCTATGGTCGTACAATTTTACACTGATACCAAATTTTGATTGAAATACCATTTTTCTATTAACATCAAAAAATTTACATACCTTACGTTTTTGTTGATCCGACTAACGAAAGTGTATAAAGGCTCATAGAATCGGCAAGAGGAAGGGCCGCATAATTGACCAACGGAAGCATTCTTTGGAAAAAAGATCGACGAATTGTAGGGAAGAGCTACAACCACAGAAGTGGCATAAAGAATAGCCATAGGGAAACCAAATCACAATGAGTAGTTGAGTTTCGACATCACTCATTTTGAAGTGAATTCGGTTGCCCTAAATTAAAATTAGGTTTAGGTTTATATGGACATGGGAATGATACGGTTCAAGTTAGGTGGTAACAGGAAAAGGAAAACAAAATGAGACACTGCGATGATTCGACGGAAAATCCAAGAGGTGGAGGGGCGTATTTTTTCCAACAGCTAAAAAAAGGTCAATTTTTTTCAAGCGACTATATTTTCAGTTATAAATTGGTTCCTTTCTACCATTCTACATCACAACATATTCATAATTCCTTTCTACCACTTTAATCTAAAGAAATTCTAACTCTATAATATCGTCACCATTCGGAGATTTTTCACTTCTGACGATGGACGGACGCCAATTTTCAAAAGCCAACATGAAATATGGGGCAATAACCTGGAATTTATAAACCAATTTAAATTTTTTATTTTAGCTATTTTAATGGGTTTGAATACTTAAAATGATTTATTTTAAATAATGACGACTAAAAATTTATTTAAATCGAAGTTAGAACATATAATTTTTTTTTAATTATGAAACGAAGTCGAAATGGCATGGTGGTTTGAAAAATCGATTTTTAATTTCATTTGAATGTAAAAAATGCAAAATAAATCGGATTTTAGTAAAACCACAACCGTTAGAATTTGTTTAATTATATATTTCTAACGAATGTGAAAAAATTAGATTTCATGCTATAAATTGAAGGTTATGTCTAGTTTAAAATTTAAAATAGTTGCTATGGAATTTATATATATTTAATATAATATATAGCCCTTAAAAATAGCCATTTTGCAAATGACCTCCGTTTTCGACGAGACTACTTTTGTTGGATCCGAAATGTCAAAATATTGTTATGTTTCAAATTTTATAATTTTGGAGTTAATATATGAGCGTGCTATATTAAAATGTGTTTTCTCAATTTAGTTTAAATTTAGTCGACCAGAAAAGGGTCATTTTTCAAACGATCTCCAAATTCGACGAAATTAGTTTTGTTAGGACCGTATCGTCAAACCATAGTTAGCTTTAATTTTTCTATAATTTTTATAGTTAGTATGTGGCTGGGTGTATTTTTTTAGTGAAAAACAAACAATATTTTGACTTTAAAAATTCGTTGTTTGTGCATACAAACTTAGAATTTAACGAAACCAGTTTCGTTGGGTCCGTAATGTCAGAAAGTAGCCGTATGTCAATTTTCATTGAAAACGGGATCCATAGGTGACCACATGAATTTTTAAACGATGAAAATGAGTGATATTTGAGTATAGAAAAATATAAAATCAATAAAAAAATAATTTCCTTCTATTACATAACATCTTATTCCTCCTGAACCCTTATTCTTTTTTTCTTAGCTCAAACCGTTGAGCAGCCGCCATGAAAACATTAGAATGTGAGAGATATTGGGTTTGGAAAATCCTAAACAAACCCAATAAATTCCTATAAATCATTATATAAATACATTTGGGTTCCCAGTGGTGTACTCTTCATTCCCATGTCCTTTTAGCTGAGTTCGAGGTCGTTTTTGTTGTGAGAAAATGTACAGCGTGAGCTTGGCATCTTAGAGTTGGTTAATTCTTGAATTTGAAACATTTATTCATGATTTTTAGATCGTTTTTTGATTGAGAGGTTGAAATAGAGCATGTTTGCAAGTTTTTGGGTGGTTGCGCGAATATTTATGTCGATATGTTCATATTTGCATGCGTTTACTACTGTTGAATGCACAGGAGAGGGAGAGTTCAAGTGTTGTTAGAAATGGATGAGTTGGTGGAGAAGATGATGAGAAGAACAATGGTATTTTCTGTTTGAAAATACATGGAGTAAAATGGGAGAATGAGAAGCTTGAAGATGCGACAATGGGGAATTTTGGAGCAGCAAGAGCCGCAGGTTTCAACGTGGAAGAAGAAAGATCCATAAGTTGGATTAGGATTAGAAAAATTAATTAGTATTCTAATCGATAGTTAATGACATATATGTGTGTTCAGACTTGTAAAAATCATAAATTTTTCATATCAACTCGAAATTGAGCGAACTGGATCCGTTGGAACTGTTTCGACGAGAACTTCGCAATGATACTAATTTAGGGAGATTTGGAGCTTGTCTCAATTTTTGTGGAGGAAAACGTCATATTTTATCAATCGATCCTTTGGCGATATTTGGCGACAATCCGATCGAAGTGAGAATTCTCTCACTAAAATTTTGTACAATTATTTAATTTATTTTATAACTATAAATATATAGAAATTGCCAGTATAGATTTTTATCTGTTGTATGGAGATCAACATTTGAATTCGCACAAATCACATAAATTGGAAGCGATGTATGGATATTACCGACATTCGGATTTCACACTTCGCGAATGGCCACTTATGCCACCATAAATGGCATTGGGTAGTTGAGTATTTACTTATTTGGGTGATTTGGTGATTTGTGTATTATGATGATGATTTTGTGATATTTAACATGTTAGAAATGTTAATGTTAAACTGAAAATGGACAAAATAATCATTTATATATTGAATAGTGAAAATTGTTTATTTAGAAAAATAATTCAGACTGAATTAGAATTGGTTAAATTTACTAACCAATGATTTATTTAAATCGACTATTGTTGTTTGAAAACCCCACACGGGTATTGGGATGATATTTGACATACACTGATCGCAATAATTATTGGTATGTCAATCGATGGGTTGACAGACTGTGATGAGCGTTATTTATTTATTTTAATGCTTATACAGTGGTAGAATGCACTCCGGACAATGTTTGAATGTTGAATGATTATTTATCATTACTATTAAACATATGCGATGTTTGAAATCCATATAACTGAAATTATATGGTAATTGGTTGAGTTGCGTTCCAATTCAGAATATAAACAAATATTTTAAAATAATATTTAGTAAGGAATTATATTATGATTTTGAAGTCCGATTTTGGATGGACACAAAAATATTAGAAAATATGAAGCAGAGTTAAGTACCTAAATACCATTTTTATTCGAACGGGCTTATCAATTGGTTTTATTCATTTTATAACGAATCCAAAATGGATTTCAAAATCAGATATTTTGAAAATATTATCATTTTAAAATTATAATGATATAGAATATTCAGTTTTGATTTAAAATTGAAATGGAAGTTGGAATCGCTTTTAAAACGAATTTATAAAATATGTTTTAAATGGATATCGACGATAATATATATTACATTTACTAAATGGCCTGAATAGAACGCGTCGTGCAGCGACCATTCGCGAATTTCGACCATTAACTTTAAATTGATGTAACGGGAGATCTAACCGTCGAATTCTTCTAAAACCAGAACCGTTGGGTTCATATCGAAAAGATCTTTCCAATGAATTTAAGAGATTTAGATTTGAATGGTTGGACTTCGAATTATGTCCAAATCAATTTTAGAAAAGGACGTTATGGACGCAATTTGGTGGCCGTTATTGGAAACCGACTGAAATGGAGATATTAAAATTATTAAAAATATGAAAAAATTGTGTAAAATCATAATAAATGATTTGGAAAGATTTTGGATTAAAAATTCCAGTTTTAAAAAGATAAAAATATATTTTTATCGAAATGAACTAGTTAATAACTTGAATAATAATCCAATTGTTTTTAGAAATAAATAAATGGGATTTGAAATTGGTTTTAATATAACTAGAAAGTTCCAACGAATAAACTGGAATGGAAATAATCTTCGGAATATTTTGATACTGGATTCCATGATTATACGGATATTGTTGAGGAATTTGGAATATACAGATATCGTTATTCCCAATACGATATCCGTTGGTTTCAAAATTTGATATTGAATATAAGCCGATATAATTTCTATTTAGAACCTTGTATTTAATATCAAATTGGATTTTGGGTTTGTCGTGAGTGGTGTCTTAAATAACACTATTCCTAAACCCAATTGAGAATAGAATAAATCTTTTAATTAAGACTTAGTGAAGTTTACCAATTAATTAATATTTAATTGGAATTGAATAAAAGAATTGGATTTTTGGATTTATCGTGAATGGTGTCTTAAATAACACCTGTTCTTTAACCTAATTAACATTGAAGATATGATTTGGAATTTATAAATCTTTTAATCAAGATTTAATGGAAATTTTCCGATGTAAAGTTTCCCTATTTAATATATTATATTGGAATTGAATGGAATTCGATTTGGTAATAATCGAGATAAGCTTCTATAGAGGAAGACTGTTACTATTTATGGAATTTAAAAGTCTTTACCATTGTTCCATTTATATTATAAGTTTGATACGGAGATTTAAGTCAATTATATATTGGTCTGTTTTCCGTGAAGATCCATTTTGATGGAAGTTGATTTTGGAGTTTATCATGAACTATGTTTTAAATGACATTAGTTCTTTAACCCAGTTAAAGACTGGATAAATTTTCCTAAAGTTGAATAATCATTAAGGAATGATTCTTGGGATAAAAAACCAAATTGGGGTTTTAATAAATCTTTAATTAGATTGAAATGGGAATGAGATAATTAAATTTATCGAATTCATGAAATGATCGTGAAGGGAGTACCACCAGTTTTACTCCAGGTGATAGTTTAATTTTTAATTAGATTTGAAACTGGAAATGGTAATTAAATTTACCGATAACACCATGGGTGGTAGATATGGAGTACTACCAACTTTGCTCCATGGGATGAATATGTTGGGATTGGAAAAATAAAATAAATGATTACTTCGGTAAGGCTCGATAATCCCGACTAGTTTTATAAACCTTAATTTGGTTTAGAATTGTTAAAGGATAAAATAAAATCTTTTGAAATTGATATCCAAAGGCAGATTGAAGAATAAATTTAAAAGAATTTGTCTTTGATAAAATTAATGGGAACCTTTCCCTAAAGATGTGAATATTTGAATAAAAGAATATTCTGAATTGGAATGAGGTGTATGATGTGTTTTTATAGCACTTTATTATTGATTATAAAATACGCGAGTTATTGGGGAAGACTGGGTTAAACCCATTCTAAATAATTAATACGACGGCTAAAATTCGACAATGAAGACAGTGGTTGAAGACTGGAGATCTTCACATCGTTTGGATGATTATTATGGTCTTGATTGGGCTATACACCAAAGACAAGGTAATAAGTGGAGATCGTCCAGAATTACTTGGTGATCGACCGAATACGCGATGACCTCTCTCCTGTGTTGGACATATGGGACGAGGAATAAGGTGCCTCCAGTTTCGTTCAGACCTAGAACGGATTTGTAAATGGATGTGTGTCTAACATTGGATTTCATTATATATTGATTGATTTCTATTAAATGTATACCTGTTTGGTGGCGGAGAATTTATTCTATTGATTAACACCCATCTCTGAGATGTACGAGCACAGATTTAAATAACATAACTTTGTGTATAGCGTTAATTCGCGAGCCTCACACCCGGCATGAGTAAAAAACGAGATCGTGACTATAAGGAGTGCACGACGTTTGTTTCTAGCTTGGATTGGTGTCATGGTATGGAGCCTGGACATTTTAACACATGTGGATGATGGATTGCAAGGCGCCTCGGATATTGGTCGCTACTGGCCAAGTGATAGGTCTGTTAAGACCGAGAAACGTGTGTTTAGGAATAACCAATCCACTAAAGTAAGTGTGGACCTGCTATGAAGATCCAAGGGTTCGTTAGCGTCCGAGCCCTGAGGCATTTGCTAGAGTGTCTCGAATCGGGAGCAGCCATCCCTTGCCTCGACTCATAGATGGAAGTCCAATTTCCAATACGTGACTTTTCGGTTTTAGTTGTAAACCTATGTATGGGAACATAATCTATGGTACCTATGCCGTCTATGATTGATACATTTATATTGAAGTTGATTTTGATACTATACACTTATAGTAATATCAAAATGATTTGTTTTAAACGTACCAAGCATGTTTGACTATTGTATAGGAAAACTCTATCCTCCAGCTTGCGTTGCATTGTGTGATGGGACCTGAGTCTTATAATAGCTTCATTTTTCAAAAAGCATTGCGTTGTTTTATCTTAAACTAAGAATCATGTGGAGTAAACGCGTTCCGTGATATACGACGTGGTCCTATGATTTCCCAACTTTTAAAATAAAGATTTAATAACTGTTTTAGTTCTCACACCAGTCCCATGACTGACTCGGAGTTATTGTTTTAACCTAAACTCTGAGTGCCCATATTTTCCACACGGGCAACTAGTTATTTTGGTTTTCGTAGATACTTCTTTTCACAAGATCCTGGATTATAGCTGGAGCTATATGCAGAAATCTTTGTAACTGCATATCTCTTTCAGTTGTGGTTGTAGATGATTTCCGCATTCTTATGTAGTATTTTTCCGCTGCATTGTAATTGAAATCTCTGATATTTTTCAATGTATATTTTATTTATACTCTGATATTTTGTACTCTGATGTTAATTATTGTAATTGCAATGAAGTATTCTCCTGTTTATGTTTTAATGCGTCATGTTCTCAAAACAATCTGGGCTCCTTATTTATGGGGATTTCGAGTCATCTCATATGGCTTAGGTACCAAATCAAGCAAACAACCAATTATGCCATGGACAGACGAAGAGGACATCGATCTATGCATAATCTGTTATCATTTCTCGCAAGATTTGGCTATGGGGAACGACCACTTAGCTGCTACGTTTTGGAAAAAAATTATGACTGCCTTCGTTAAGAAGCATCCAGAAGGCTACGGACGTTGTAGGCGATTCAAGGTCAATTCGGCAAAATAAGTCATGAAACAGTGTTTTATGAATCACAAAGTTTACAAAATAAAGATAGCGAATCCAAGCGGCATGGGAGGAGAGGATAATCTGGTATATTTTCTCACAACATACATAGTGGTCGATATATTGTATTTATGATTCATATTCTCTATTTTTAATAGAAACGAATTATAACATCCCGCATTTTACATATCAGAAGATCATAAAATATTTTTATTTTATTCCTTGAGGGTGGGATCATTCTCATATTTTAATATGTTGCTTATGGGGATGTGAGACATGTCCATAATTTTTACCAATTTTGTTTGTGACAATTTTGCCCCTGTTAATCTTGTACAGGTCATAACTTTTGACTCATGTCGAATCAGAGGGTGAGAACTGTGCCATTGGAAAGGAAATGATGATTGTCTTTCTGTAGAGTAGTTACATTGAGGTTTTGGCTCAGCGGTTCGGGAGGAATCGTTGTTTTAATGTTTTTCAGTCGGTTGTTCAGGATTTTGGAGCCTTAATGGGCTGACTTGAGAAGGCCTATTAGTGGGCTGGTGGAAAACTATAAATAGGGGGTGGGGAATATGGGAAATGGTTTAGTTTCTCCATTCTCTCATTAGGTGGCCTATGTTCCTCCTTCCTCCAACATCTTCCCACTATTAAAATCAAAATCTAAGCATAGGAAATCGAAGATATACACCGTCGGAGGCTAGATCTATGTCGTTTCAAGGGAAAATTCATCAAATCGAGCGGATTGAAGCAAGATCTCCGCTATTAGGATTCACATTTCACCATTTTTGCTTTGTTTTGGAGAATTGGGGAGTGGTTTACATCTCTCTCATGGATTAAATGAAGTGTTTGTTCTTGTTTTTCATCAAATTCAAGTCTTTTCTCATAGATCTATGCATTGATAAGATTATTTTCATATGAATCACCTTAGGATCTAATTTAGCAAGATTAAACCGATAAATCGTTTACAATTTCATATGGTTTTGCAAGTTAGATCTATAAGTTTTGTTCATATGATCATTCATTATGATTTTGGAGTGATTTGCGTAATTCTGGTGAAAATCATCATATTCATGTTGCTAATGGTTTTATACCATGTTTGTGGCCATATTTGATTAATTGGATGAGTTGGTTTCGTCGAATCCATCGTTTGACGAAGTTTTGGTCAAAATTGGTAGATGGATTGGAACATGCAGGTTTTGGGTCGCTCATGTTGGGTCGGTCGCACTATGGTGTGGTTTTCTTGGAGGAGAAGAAATGGGGTCGGTGGGTCATGTGGACTGAGGTGGTGCAGGTAGGGTCGATCTTGTATCAACCTCGGAAGGTTGGTCATACTCAAGAACAGAGGGTCGGTCGAGCGAGCATGGTTAGGGTCGAGCAAGCCAGATTGTGTAGAGTGGAGCATGGTTAGGGTTTGGTCCGAGCGAGCCTAGGGTCAAGCAGGGTTGGTCACAGGGTCGGTCGAGATGGTTGAGAAGGGTTGTTCGAGCTGGTCGAGTAGGGTCAGTCGGTCCTATGGTGGAGTAATAAGGTCGGTCGCTCCAGGGGGTCGGTCGCTACAGGGTTATTTCTGAAAATTTTATTTTTCGGGTATGACTCAAATTTGAACAAAAAGGTCTGGAAAAAAAAAATTCGGGGGCAACCTCCCCCGAACCTTAGCCGCAGCGCAGTGGTGTAACTCGACTCATAGATGTGGTGACTTCGTAGTGAATTCAAAGGGGAATAACGAAGTGAGGTGATTTGTTCGTCGAATGTGATGAATGTAGAGACAACTAAAGGATATATTGATTTCGTGTGAAGGGATTGCTCTAAAGTGTTCTGAGCTTATGAATAGTCGTAATTGACAGCAACTATAGATGAGAAGGACGAGGAATTATCATTGTCGTAGGTTCTACGGGCTCAAAGCAGGGGTACGATGGAAAGACCGGTTGTAGGTCGAGTACCCTAGGTGTCGTGTATGTCCTAGACACATGTTGTGTATAGCGTGTGGGGTTTTTGCTTGAACCAGGGCGTCAAGTTTGTTCCTTGACAATTGATGGAAAATTATTTAGCCAGTCATACAATTAACTATGGTTTCAAAGCAAGGTTGGCGGTGATAACCAGAGTCGGTCATGGACGCTTGAATGCTTGGTTATATTGATTTGCCATCTCACGGAGATTATCCGACTTCGTATGAGGTGTTCTTTGGGTGCTTGTCTGACACTGGTTTCAGCCTCTGGGCTTGTGCTTGAGGGATGCTTTTTTTAATGAGGGTAGATTCTGTGAGATATAACTGGATGTTGTGTGAATTGATTTTACCATGTATGAATGGTTGTTCTTATTGTCATGGCTGAATTGTTGTTCCTTAAGATGTATAGATCGTAAAGGCTATCACTGTCAGGTGTGGGGAAGGGAGGTGTTGGTTCTTCTCTGGAGTTGGGTAGATTAGTTCGTTTGTTTACCCGTTCTCATATACTTTATTGATGATGCTTGTTAGCTGTTTTATCGCTCACTCAGACTATTGTCTGACTCAAGGTTTTATGTTTCCCTCTTATTACCTTGGGTTGTTCATCCAATTGTTTGGATGGGCAGATTAGGTGGCATGTGATAGCTTAGTGAGGAAGATGTTGCTGTTTGGGGCGAGCAGGAGGCTGACGTATTATTTAACTTACTATCTAGTATTTGTATTTCCTCTGTTAGGTATTTCTCTGATGTTGTAGTAAGGCAAATTGTACAAACACTATTGTTGTTATCCACGTGTATGGCAATTACTTTCTAGTTATCATGAAAGTTTAAGTGTTTTTCTGCTTAACTATCACTACCAGTTGTATATGTTCTATTATATTTTATCCTTGCGTTGTGTGTTTACGATAGGTTCTACGATTGTTATCTTGCCTTGACGATCGTACATAGCTGCCTGCCACACCTTTCAGCGCATTATCCTCATGTTTAGTGCAGGGGTTGTGGGTGGTCGTCACATTTGGTATCGGAGCTCAGGTTATCAATTTTAAGTTCTAAGACGTAATCACGTATGAGAGATGTTCTTGTAGATTTCAGTTGGATGTATACTCTATGATTCTATATAGTATAGTAGAGTTTGTACTTCTTTAGCAGTTTTCTTGCAAGTGGCTAATCATTCTAATTTGCAGATTTAAAATGAGTAGACTTTACACAAGACATACTGCACGAGGAGAGGCCATGCCTAGAGGGGGTAATGGCTAGGTACCTGACTACCCGGCCATGTTTGAAACTATGATAGAATCATGCCTACGAAGGGCGCCCGCTCTAGTGGCAACTGCGGTTGATGTTGGAGTCCAAGTGCCTAGAGCTGCGGAATTTGCAAAGCTATGCAAAGACTTTACATCATTAGGAGGAAAATAGTTCAAGGGCACTGAACCAGTTGAAGAGGTTCAAAGGTGGTTGGACACTTGTGTTCAGATCTTCAAGGACTTGGGCATTGATGAAGCAACAAAGAGGAAGCTTGCATCAAGGCAGTTAGAGGGCAGAGCAATGAACTGGTGGAACTCTACCACACTTGAAACCCCGGAAGAGGACATTTAATGGGAGTAGTTCCAAGCTAAGTTTCAAGCAAACTTTATCTCCATCGTACAAAAGTCAATTTTGTTTAAGATATTCGTGGAGCTTAAGCAGAATGGTCGACCAATTCTTGACTATATTTCTGGCTGCGAGGCTTTGTCGAAGTATGCTAATTCATATGTGGATACTCCTTATCAAAAGAACGAGTAGTTTGTCTTAGGATTGGATGAATATCTTGCTAATCAGCTTGTGTATCACCTCGATGATAATTTCTAGAAGATCATCGAGAAATCTTTGAGGCATGAAAGTCTGCTTCCTAAGAAGATGTATGTCGTTGCACCTAAGGAAGAACTGAAGCCACATCATGGTGGTAATAATAAGAAAAGGAAGCAGCAACAACAGAAGGAAAAGGATCGTCAGAAGAAGTAGAAGAACGAAGTGACTTGCTTCAATTATTGGTAGAAAGGCCATTTTGCTAGTGAATGCAAGAATCCTAAAGCTGAAAAGAAGTGCTTTAAGTGTAGGAAGTCGGGACATGAGAAGAAGGATTGTCCAGAATCAGCTAAAGGGAAGCAAGTGTTTATGGCTTATGCTTTACGGGTAGTGCCGTCTTCTTCGAGATCTCCTACTGCAGACGAGAAGGGAAATGGTGTCGTTGTTCAAGGTACTCTTTCTATTCATGGTGTTTTAGTTCGAGTTTTGTTCGATATTAAAGCATAGCATTCGTTCATTTCCAATGAGCTTGTTTGTTGCTTGGGTTTGGAACCCGAGCATTGATCGTGACTAATCCAGTTGGGGGTTCGTCCAGTTTGTGCATATTGTGTCGTGATCTATTGTTGTCGAGTCATGGTTGCTCGTTTATATGTGATTGCTTTGTTCTTAACTTCGCTAGGTTTGGTATCATCTTGGGCATGTATTGTCTCAAGAGGTATACGGCAAGGGTGAATTGCGAGAATCTAGAGGTGAGAGTCGGGGATGTGGAAGGGAGAAAGGTATTGATTAGATGTAAGCACTAAGAGGGTGTCTTTGTTAGTTATCTATATTCGCTTGAAACTCCACGAGAAGACTTGTCATATGTGCTAATCGCAAAAGAGTATGAGGATGTCTTTGACGAAGTCGAAGGGAATCGAGTTTAGGATCGATTTGATCGAGGGTGCTAGACCAATCATTATGCCTCTTAGGCAGATGGTGCCTAAGGAACACCGAGACTTAGAGGTGCAAGTTCATGATCTTCTGGGAAAAGGATTCATTTCGAGGAGTGTTTCCGAGTGGGGTGCACCAGTCGTGTTTGCAACCAAGGAAGATGGCTTGTTAAGGTTGTGTGTGGACTATTGTGAACTAAACAAGGTGACCAAGATGAACAAGTATCCGTTGCCGAGGATTGATGACTTGTTTGATCAGCTTCACGAAGCCAATGTATTTTCTCAGATGGATTTGACAACGGGATTTCACCAATTGAGGATGGCTAAGGATAGTGTGCCAAAGACTGCTTTTAGGACAACATCTGGGTTTTTCGAATGGTTGGTGATGCCATTTGGGTTGACTAACGTGCCAGCGTATTTTGTGGATCTTATGAATAGAGTTTTCAGATATCAATTGAACAAGTTCGTGCTTGTGTTCGTGGACGATATTCTGGTTTATTCTCGGAATGTTGGAGAACACAAGACGCAGTTGAGAGTTGTGTTAGATATCTTGCGAAAGCATTAGCTAAAAGCTAAGTTCTCGAAATGTCACTTCTGGAAGAATGAAGTGAGATTTTTAGGGCATGTCATTTCTGGAAATGGAATAGCGGTTGACCCTGCTAAGGTGGCAGCGGTCTAGGACTGGGATATACCTAAGAAATTGACAGATGTTCAGAGTTTTCTTAGGTTGGCAGGAAACTACCGATGATTTATCAAGGATTTCTCCAAGGTAGCCGCACCATTGAGAGGATTGACGAAGAAGAACCAAGTGTTCACATGAGATGTGAAGTGTGAGAAAGAGTTCGGGATCCTGAAGGAGAGACTGACAAGTGCTCCTGTTTTGACCATTCCAAGTGGGAATGAAGCGATGGTGGTATATACCGATGCATGTGGTACTGGACTAGGAGCAGTACTAATGCAGAAGGATAAGGTGGTGGCCTACGTGAGTCGACAGCTAAAGCCGCATAAGAAGAATTACAAAACTCGGGATTTGGAGTTGGCGGCAATTGTGTTTGCTCTGAAGATGTGGATACATTACCTGTTGGGAGTTCGATTCGAGTTGTTTACGGATCACAAGTCATTGAAGTATCTTTTCTCCCAAAAGGACTTGAATCTTCGGCATCAATGATGGTCGGAATTTCTGCCATCATATGATTTTGGTATCGCTTATACTCCAGGAAAGGGTAACGCAGTTGCAGATGCGTTGAGTCAAAGACACGCAAGTTTGGGAGCGATGTTTCCGGAATGGGAAAGCCTTAAGTATTTAGCAAGGTTTGATTTCAGGCCAGGGTGTGAATTGGAAACTGAAATGTTGGCAAGCTTATCGATAAGACCTACTATTATTGAAAGGACTGGCGAGAGCCAAAAGCAAGATGCAAATCTTTTCGAGTTTATCTAGAAGCTAGAACCAGAGAATAAAGAGTTCAAAGTCGATCGAGAAGATTGGTTTCGAAAGAAAGGGCGATTAGTTGTTCTTGATATCAACGGATTAAGAGATGAGGTTCTTAAGGAATGTCATCACTCGAAGTTGACGATTCATCCTGGTGGTAATAAGATGTATCAGGAGATGAAGAGAGTTTACTACTGGGAAGGGATGAAGCGAGATATTGGAAAGTTCATTTCTAAATGCATGAATTGTCAGTTGGTGAAAATTGAATTGAAGAAGCCGAGTGGTTTGCTTCAGCAAATGGAAGTTCCTACGTGGAAGTGGGAGCATGTATCGATGGATTTTATTGATGGACTACCTATATACAGGGCAGGAAACGAAGGGATTTGGGTCATCGTGGATCGCTTGGCCAAAAATGCAAGATTCATTCCTGTCAAGTCGACTAGGACGGCATCGAAATTGGTTGAACTTTATGTGAAATGGATAGTTCGATTACATAGTATACCAAAGAGCATAATAAGTGACCGAGATCCATTATTCACGAGTGGATTTTCGAAGAGTTTGCAAGAAACTTTGGGAACCAAATTGTGCTTGAGTACGGCTTATCATCCCCAAATGGATGGTCGAATTGGGAGTGTTAATCGAGTTTTGGAAGATATCCTTAGGGCTTATGTGTTAGACTTTGGAGGATCATGGGAAGACCATCTACATCTAATTGAGTTTACATATAATAATAGCTACCAGTCGAACATTTGGATGGCACCATACGAGGGGTTGTATAGGAGATCGTGTAATTCTCCAGCTTGTTGGTTAGGGACTGGAGAAAAGTTTGTACTTGGGCCAGAGATGATTAGAGAGACCATGGATTGTATCAAGATCGTTCGGCAATGAATGAAGGCAGCCCAAGATGATCAGAAGAGTTACGCTGATTAGCCTCGTAAGGATTTGGAATTCGACGTTGGCGATATGGTTTTCGTAAAGATTTCGCCATTAAACCATATGGCTCAATTCGGAAATAAGAGAAAGTTATCTCCAAAGTTTGTTGGACCATTTCCGATAGTTGAGCGAATTTGAAAGCTCGTGTATTAATTGGAGTTACCCAAGAAGATGCCGAGTGTGCATAATTTGTTCCATGTGTCGTTTCTACGAAAGTTCATGCATTATTCGAATGTAGTGGTATCTCCAGAGCAGTATGAAGACCTAGAAGTTGAGACAGTGGTAAAGAGACCTCGTAAGCCGCTTCCTGTTGTGGGAAATGACACGAAACAACTTAGGAGGAAGACGATTAAGCTAGTCAAGGTAAAATGGAGTGAAGATTGCGACGATTGTACGTGGGAGATGGAAGAGAGCATGAGGGTGACTCATCTAGAACTCTTCGCCGGTAGGAATCATTGATATCGTATCATCGTTATATTGTTGTATCTTGTTGTTGTTTGATAGAATTTCATGTGTTTGGATAAGGCTAAGGATGCACGGCTTGATGGTTGCTATTTTGGATGATAGAATTGGCTTCTCATATATGATAGGTATGCAGAATTGTTGTGGTTGCATGTGTTGGCTTGGAATTTCAGGGCGAATTCTTAAGGAGGGGAGAATGTAACAGCCCGCATTTTACGTATCGAAAGATCGTAAAATATTTTTATTTTTTTACCTTGAGGGTGGGATCATTCTCATATTTTAATATGTTGCTTATGGGGATGTAAGACATGTCCATAATTTTTACCAATTTTTTTTGTGACATTTTGCCCCAATTAGTCTTGTACAGGGCATAACTTTTGACTCAGGTCGAATCAGAGGGTGAGACTTGTGCCATTAGAAAGGAAATGATGATTGCCTTTCCGTAAAGTGGTTACATTAAGGTTTTGGCTCAACAGTTTGGGAGGAATCAATGTTTTAAGGTATTTCAGTTGGTTGTTCAGGATTTTGAAGCCTTAATGGGCTGATTTGAGAAGGCCCACTAGTGGGCTGGTGGAAAACTATAAATAGGGGGTAGGGAATATGGGAAATGGTTTAGTTTCTTCATTCTCTCATTAGGTGGCTTATGTTCCTCTTCCCTCCAACATCTTTCCACCATTAAAATCAAAATCTAAGCATAGGAAATCGAAGATCTACACCGTTCGAGGCTAGATCTACATTATTTCAAGGGAGAATTCATCAACTCGAGCGGATTGAAGCAAGATCTCCACTATCCGGATTCACATTTCCCAATTTTGCTTTGTTTTGGAGAATCAGTGAGTGGTTTACAACTCTCACAAGGATTCAATGAAGTGTATGAGTGTTTGATCATGTTTTTCATCAAATTCAAGTGTTTTCTCATAGATATATGCATTGATAAGATCATTTTCATATGAATCACCGTAGGATCTAATTTATCAAGATTAAACCGGTAATCTTTTTCCATTTCATATGATTTTGCAAGTTAGATCTTTAAATTTTGTTCATATGGTCATTCATTATGATTTTGGAGTGATTTGCATAATTTTGGTGAAAATCGTCATATTCATGTTGCGAATGGTTTCATACCATGTTTGTGGCCATATTTGATCAATTAAATGAGTTTGTCTCGTCGAATCTATTGTTTAGCGAAGTTTTGGTCGAAATCCGGAGATGGATTGGAACACGCAGGTTTTGGGTCGCTCATGGTGGGTCGATCGCACCATGGTAAGGTTTTCTTGGAGGAGAAGAAATGGGGTCGGTCGGTCATGTAGACAGGGGTGGTGTAGGTAGGGTCGATATCGTATCAGCCCAGGAAGGTCGGTCGTACTCAAGAACAGAGGGTCGGTTGAGCGAGCATGGTCAGTGTCGAGCTAGCCAGTTCGTGTAGAGCGAAGCATGGTCATGGTTTGGTTTGAGCGAGCCTAGCGTCGAGCAGGGTTGGTCACAGGGTCGGTCGAGCTAGTTGAGCAGTGTTGGTCGAGCTGGTCGAGCAGGGTCGGTCGGTACAGTGGTAGGCTTATAGGGTCGGTCGCTCTAGGGGGGTCGATCGCACTAGGGTTATTTTCTGAAAATTTTATGTATCGGGTACGACTCAGATTTGAACAAAAAGGTCTAAAAAATATATTTTTCGACTGCAACCCCCCTCCCCGAACCCTAGCCGCGACGCAGTGGTGTAAATCGAGTCATAGATGTGGTAAATTCGTAGTGAATTTAATAGGGAATAACGAAGTGAGGTGATTTTTTCATCGGATGTGATGAATGTGGAGACGACTCAAGGATGTATTCATTTGAAGGGTTCGCTCTAAAGTGTTCTGAGCAGGTGAATAGTCGTAATTGATAATGACTAGAGATGAGAAGGCTGAGGAATTATCGTTGTCGTAGATTCTAGAAGGCTCAAAGCAGATGTACGATGGAAAGACCGGTTGTAGGTCGAGTACCCTGGGTGTCTCGTATGGCCTAGACACGTTTTGTGTATAGCATGTGGGGTTTTTGCTAGAACTGGGGCATCGAGTATGGTCCTTGACAGTTGATGGCAAATTGTTTAGCCAGTCACATGGTTAACGATGGTTTCAAAGCAAGGTTGGCAGTGATAGCCAGAGTCAGTCATGGATGCTTGAATGCTTGGCTGTATTGATTGTACCATCTCACGGAGATTATCCGACTTCGTATGAGGTGTTCTTTAAGTGCTTGTCTGATATTGGTTTCGACCTCTGGGGCTTGTGCTTGAGGGATGCTAAGTTTAATGAGGGTAGCTTTTGTGAGATATAACTGGATGTTGTGCGAATTGCTTTTACCATGTATGAATGGTTGTTCTTATTGTCATGGCCGAACTGTTGTTCCTTTGGATGTATAGATCGTAAAGGCTATTACTGTCAGGTGTGATGAAGGCAGGTGTTGGATCTTCTCTAGAGTTGGGTAGATTAGTTTGTTTGTTTACCCATTCTCATATACTTTATTGATGATGTTTGTTAGCTATTTTATCGCTGACTAAGACTATTGTCTAGCTCACGGTTTTATGTTTCCCTCTTATTACCTTGGGTTGTTCACCCAGTTGTTTGGATGGGCAGACTAGGTGGCAGGTGATAGCTAATTGAGGACAATGTTGTTGTTTGGGGGCGAGCGTGAGGCAAATTGTACAAATACTGTTGTTATTATCCACATGTATGGGAATTCCTTTCTAATTATCGTGAAAGTTTAAGTGTTTTTCTACTTCACTATCACTACCTGTTGTACATGTTTTATTATATTTTACCCTTGCGCTGTGAGTTTACAACAGGTGCTGCGATTGTTACCTTACCTTGATGATCATCCATAGCTACCTGGCACACCTTTCAGCGCATTATCCTCTTGTTTAGTGCAGGGGTTGTGGGAGGTCGTCACACGAATGTCAAACGAGGAGTTCAATAAGCTTTTTGCTAGAGAAAATGGCGTGAAAAGGCCATATTATTATCATTTTATGCATTGTTATGATCTGCTTACCAGTCAACCAAAATGGAACTTAGATCCTCCTAAGAGCCTTCGCGATGTTCAAGCTGCTAACAAGGGCTAGAAAAAAGATTCTAAATATGGGTATTCTTCCACTCCAAGCGAGTCAACTGCCAAAATTTCTCAATGTGCAGGTGAAAACCTACTTGATGGGTTTTGACGAAGATTTTAGACCTCAAGGAGTCAAAGCTATGAAAAGAAAGGCCAAAACTGCGGTTATCTTTGAAAGAAACGTGAACGCACGCCACGAAGAACATGGTCGTAGACATGTAGAAAGACATGAAGAAGCTAAGGAAAAAATAGAGGTTATGAAAAGGTTTGCTGATCTGCAAGACAAGAGGCTACAAATTCTAGCGAACAAGTTAGCATATAAGCAACAACAAGATGAGAATGTAATTGTGACCAAATATTTGACTAGAATGGATGAAGTGGAGAAGGAATTTTGGATGGGAATGAAATAGTGTATCCTAATGTCAAGGTTTCCTCAGTTGTAAGTAGATTGTTCATCACTATCTTTATTACTAGTTGCTTGTATTATGTTGATGTAGTATTGTTATATTTCCTACTGTAGTAACTATTTTCTTATAAATGCAATGTGTGCTTTATTTATATTGCTACTATTTCTCTAAGCTGATAATTTTATACTGTGTACTGAAGTGTAAAATAAGAATAACTCCATATTTTCGTAGGATTATTAAATAAAAGAAAAGTTCAACCATGAAAACGAAATAGACCAAAATCATTAGCCTATTCATCCATATATCGGGTTAGCCAACTATAACACAGTTTATAGGCTTTGTGGCCAACAAAATTAGTGTCGTACTCTATAAGGTAATGAGAATCAAAAGTTGCCTTATTCAGTTTAAATATGTCTTCTTCTTCAACTGTCTATGTAATCTTTTGGTACCGTTCACAAGCTTCTACGAAAAGCCGATGATCCAAATGAATTTCAACAGAAGATCGTGTAGTAGTACAGGTATGATGGTTGTTATGTAATCTTGTTATCATTGACCAAAATTCTTCATGGGTTACACCCCCTCCATTTTGCATCAGTAACAAATCTCCTCGATCGACTTCGATATAGGATTTCACGAGTATATGTAAGTCCAGAGGAGAGAATTCAGTTGTAGTAGTACTAGAGCGAGCACTTCTTTGGTTGCGACGATTGAGATTACCCATTTGCCTCGCTATGTTGTATTTTGAACGTTCTTTTGGATTCTGAATTTCAACTACTCGTTGAGTGCGATGAATAATTTCATTCTGACCGGTTCGTCCGCCTCTTCTACTTGTGTATCTAGAACAAATCCACCATCTTTCTTGTCCTCCTTGTTTAGTTCATACTCATCAAACATTATCCCTGATTTCATCACTGATTTCCAAATTGTCCATTTCAGCTACATAGAAACAAAAAAGATATTATATATACAAAGAAATACTTGAATACATAGAAGAAAAAAGGGTAATGGTTTCTTACCTTAATGTCATGGATGATCTAGAACGCACAAATTATCGTTATGGTTAGGGGATGAAATATAAACTATTTAAATGAGTTGGGGTGATTGTTGAGGTCGTCCTATACCATATGCGTATAGGTACAAGTTTTATTGACTGGAATTGACTGAAGTTGTGTACATATGTCATAGCTGTACCACAACTTGTTGCTTGTGATAAAGCTCTATCATCAATAGTTGAGCTCCAGAAAAGAAACATATGACATGACTACACTCTGTCCTCAATAGTTGAGCTGTAGAACAGTTGATGCTACTACACCCTGCAAAACTTAGGCAATGTGTTATAGCTTGTCCAACGAATAGAAAGAACATGACTTGACAAGTCTTAATGATTAAAGATGACATGTTTACTGCTTTAATAAATCAAAGCACGAAATTAGTGGACTTGACAACATTTAAGACCACCTAGTCCCTCTTCCTCTATTCATTACTTTTGAATTCTTAGGTTTGTCAAATTACTCATTTTATCTAGCTGCCAATTTTCAAGTAGTTCGAAATGTCTTCTTGGGAACTAGATGATGAAACCATGATCCAAATGTACAATGAATATGAAAGAAATAAGTAACCAATCGAGTTTGTACTCGAAACGCAATTGGAAGATCAAGTGGAAGATGGAAAAGTGGAGTCTGAACTCTTCAGTGCCATGCAACCGAGCGTTGTCGTCCCACATATTGGACCTGTTCAAAAACATCTCAATGCTCGGTTAAGGGAAGTAATTTCTCGGGCGAACCCATATAGGTCAATCTCTAGCATGACGGGTCGTTCAGTACTTTGCTACTGTGGAGTGGAATGTAATGTGATTGTTTCTATAAGCCAAAGCAGCGCATGTCATCGCTTTATGGTTGCAAAACGTATATTACTGCACTTATCCGACAGGGGTTGCAACATTGTAATTTTTTCTCATGGATCGATCCACCACTGATGGAAAGGGGTGTCCAGTACGCACTAGAAATGCAAGTAAAGGTAAGTCGCTTGGAAAGGTTGAATGTTGCAACAAAGGCTGAAATGTTGCATGGGTACTACGGTTCGTCCTGAAACTGGGGTCTTAGTTATATAGTACTATGTCTTAACTATATGTTTGTATTCCATGTTATGTCGCAATTTATCGTAGCTGTATGTTGGGTCGAACATTCAATGTATCATGTATCTTGTATTTTGTTATGTTGAATGAAGTTTCTACGTCACTTAAAAGGTATTGTTTACGCTTATGAATGCAAATGAGTTAAAAACAAGGGTTATCCCCGTTTAAATTAAATATTTCAATACATAAAGGAGTTAAAAAAATAGGGTCGTACTCATCCACAAGAACATTATTGCTGACAAATGCTTTGGAAATCGCGGCACGTAAAGCAAAGTGGAACCAAGGACTGATCACATCACGGTAGTATGAAAAGCAGATTCCCTACAGTATTACGTCAAGCGAAATAGTGTTGGACAGCACGTAAAGCAAAGTTGTAACAGTGACCGGTGACATCATTATTTGTTTTATTCATTAGTACGCTATGCGGTTATATATCTCTACGAGTCTAACTTACCTCACTCAAACAACTTTTTTTCCAACTACTCTTTGAATTCATAAAACTATGCCTTTATGGCCCGTGTCAGTGGATTCTGGCTGGGATCAAAACGTAGCTCAACGTCCACCAAGTAGTCCAAGAACATATTGCTTGGCATATCGAATGCTAAGAGAGGCACTACGAGGATGTGTATCGTGATTTTCCAAATCTTAACCTACTTAGACTCCAGGAACCAACTGGTTATATCCTAAATTTTAGTCACCTGGTAGTTCAACCTATATTTGTATGAGTGGTACAAGCAGCTATGTTACTCTCCCTCCAACACAATGTAGATCAATTCTTAACCAATTAACCTGTATAGAACAAGAGGTACGAGCGACTGCAATTACCCAACCTCCAAACGATCAAGAGGTGAACTTATATCCCATTTTTTGCCACTGTTGGTACGCGGTGGAGGTGATAGTAAGGGCAGATGGATAAAATATTGGTCGTAGGCTCAAGTTATGCTCATTATGGCCGAACGGCTGTAATTACTCTGAATGGATTGACGACCGTTTATGTCCAAGGGGTATTTCTCATGCCAACGAGTTAGAACACGGCATATAACAGCTTTAGAATCTTTTGAGATTGAATGTAACATTTAGTTTGCTTGCGTATTTATTTTCCTACTTTACTTCGGTCTAATCGTTAGTTGTATCATTTAGTGCTTCCCGCGCATGTAGTGACTTCTATTGTATTTTTATCTAGTAGATGTAGCAAGGTCTGTTGTACTAGTTTGCTTGCAGATGTAGTAACATCTATTGTATTTGTGTTGGTATACGTAATATTAGTTGTATTGTTATGTTTATGAGCAACTATTTTCTTATGCTTTATTATCAGTTGTATCGTGAGTATTATATGTCTATTCAAACGTTTTATATTAACCAAAAACACTAAATAAACTTAAAAGGAAAAAAAATCAATTTTCACATAATCTTAATAGTTTATTGGATAGTCTGTTTTAGTGTAAAATGAATTATGACATAACGCGTCGATAATATCAGAGCGTTATGATGACGTGCTGATATTATCGGTGAGCTTCGAAAAAACAAGAGCGCGCCGATAAATGCAGCGCGCTCCTGTTGGCGAATTTCTCCCAACTCTGTCTGAATCTTAAGGGTCGTAATATTACGACCCGTAGGTCCGTTGAAGATGCTCTTAGATCTAAGGAAGATGCAAAAGCAAGGAGATCACTATTCTTTTAATTGTTCGGAGAAAGGAGTACTAAAGACGCAAGAGAGGGGGTAAAACGCAAGAAAAATAAAAATTTGCGACACTTCAGTTTAAAAATTCAGAGGAAGCCTGTGAAGCTACTAAACAAAACCCAATAATCATAATATAGTATGGATATTAATCTTATGCGATAGTTATGCAAGTAAAAATTTAATAAACTAAATATAACGATATCATGGTAATGCAGTAAAGTAAAGTAAATTACATTAGGAATTTTTATACTAGTTCAGAGCACCGTCCTACATCCAGTCCCTAGACTTCTTTAGGCTTTTCACTAGCAACACCCTCACTTTACACGGAGGTATAGTTTAACAACTCACCCGAGCAACCGAACCCGAGATTTCACGCCTGGGCAAATTGAATAAGACTTCAACAACACGTCTGAGCAATCGAATAGGACTTTAATAATACAACAAGTAGTTTGACTACAATATGTGTTCTCAACAACATGAATTAGTCACAAATTAAGTACACCCTTCCTATAATCTTATCCTTAGATGTTTGATGTGTGTGTGTGAAGATTTGAAGGAAGTATATGGCTTACTGAATCGAGATATATGAAATAGAATCAGCAATTCGAAGCAATAATTATGAAATTGAAAGCTTTTAGAATGCAAGAGTATAGAGTAAACAAGATCAGAAATTGGAGTAAGAATCGGTGATTTGGAAATGTAGTATGTGGCATATAAATTTTGTGATGTATAAATAATAGTTGAAGAGTGATAAATGTTTAATGAAAAGTTATGATGAAGAGAAGCATTCATATTTGTTCATAAATGAATATAAAACCTTTCACGAAAGAAGATGTCTTTTCAGAAATATGACCGTTATATTCGGATCGGTCGACTAGTAAAAAACGACCAGTCAACTAGTACTTAAAAACGTATATATATTTAAGTACGTTGGCACATAGAATGCAATGAACTGTGCAAACTGGTGTATACCAGTCGACTGGTGGAAAATCCACCAATCGACTGGTCTTTGCCAAGAGGCACAATCCAGTGGCATGTGTGTCATTACTTTTTATATATATTGAAAATTATATATATATATAATATTCGTGATTTTTGTGCTTGATTATGTAATATATGAGGATAGATTTTAACAGGCTCTAAGACACTATAACACAAATAAATTATCGTACTCAATCTTCCTTTAATCTCCTTTTCTTTGTTATCGTGAATCAAAAATCTCATGAATCAACATTCCCCCTCTTTTTTGATTGATGATAACCTCTGTATAAAAATTATTTGTTTCCCTAAATGTATGCAGTATATGAATTAACCTCCCCCTAAATGTATGTTTATACTTCTCCTGCAATAATTTGTTAGTGCACTTACCTTTCAAAGCATTCTCCCCTTTTTTCATCGATTAAAAAGAACAAGTAATATAATAACTAAGTTTATATTCATCGCACACTGGAGTTCATAAGAAAATACTAAATAATGGACACAGGAAAAATATAATGATGTTCAAAGTGCAAGAGAGGCTATTTAGTACAAGTCTCTTAGAAGTTCATAGAATTATATAAATTTACTTACTACCATACCATCATCAAAAGGTATTATAACTTGTGCTCTCAGAAGTAGTCCAATGGATTGGTGAAACAAGCCTCTTTCTTGGACCCTATGCATGTGTGGATGTAGAAGTCGAGCATGCAATCACATTCCACATGTTTCCAAGAAAAAACTTAATTTTGTCTAACTTCTTATCCATCTTTTTATCATTCACTTAAGGAGAGCTTCTAGTAGAAGCTGATTCCTAGCCACAACATCAATAGCTTCATAAGTCAATTGTGATGAAGTAGTAAGCCAAATATATTTAGAATTTTCCTAAATAGAAGTGGTGGATGATCGACCCCTTTCTCTTTGTTTCCACTCATTTAAAGTCATGATACTAACACTTGGCAGAGGTAACTTCATAATTTTCAAATTTTTGCTATCTATATTTTTTTACTTTTATCTTGTCGGATCCGGTTCGGGAATTTCTGCATTAGTAATTAGTCGTATGAGATATTCTCCATTGCAAAAATACCGCAAGGCTCCATCAGTGAATAATAAAAGACTATTCATAATTATTTGCATCTAGTTCATGTGTACGTCACTG
Source organism: Allium sativum (assembly GCA_030737875.1). Taxonomy (NCBI): domain Eukaryota; kingdom Viridiplantae; phylum Streptophyta; class Magnoliopsida; order Asparagales; family Amaryllidaceae; genus Allium; species Allium sativum. The sequence continues at coordinate 43,360,905 of CM060916.1, forward strand.
TAAATTGCATACAATGCTCGGAATGTTTCTGCGTAAACCAAATCAAACATGGCGGTCTTGCTAAAATATTTTGTGATCAAGACCTGGCAGATGCATGATTTGTTTTATTTTTGAAATGTTCATTTTTGCACGTATAACTTAAAATTTTTATAAATCTTAATATGAAAATATTCCTAGTTCTCTTCTAAGTATAATAAACGTATTTTCTAGTAGTGGTTTAGTAAAAATATTGGCAATTTAGTTTTCAGAATTTGCAAATTCTAAGTTTATAATTTATTTTTCAATGTTGTCTCGTAGAAAAAGATGTCTTATATCTTTAATGTTTAGTTCTCGAATGATTTACTAGATTTTTTGAATGATTTATTGCACTTGGGTTGTCACAATAAACAACTGAATTATTTAAGTTTACGTTAGAATCTTTAAGTGTTTCTTACATATATATTACTTGAGCACAAACCAATGCTACTGATATATATTCAGCTTCATACGTAGATAGTGAAATGCAATTTTGTTTCTTTCTAAACCAAGATATTAGTGATTTTCCAATAAAATGACAAGTACCACTTGTACTTTTTCGATCCATCCGTGATCCTCCAAATTCAGCATCGCTATTCGAAACTAATTCAAAAGAACAATCTTTTGGATTGAAAAGTCCAAAAATTTTGGTGGTTCTTATATAACGTAATATACGTTTAACTGCTCATAGGTGTGATTCTTTGGGATTCGCTCGAAATCGAGCACACAAAAATAAACACTCATCATTATATTCGGTCGACTTGCTATTAAATATATTAATGATCCTACTATACTATGATATAATTTTTAATCGATGCTTTTACTCATAGATGTTGGTTTACTTGACGTATTTTCTATAACAAAACGTTTTATTAAATTATTACAATATTTTGTTTGATTTATAAAAATACCGTTAAGTAGTTGTTTAATTTGTAAACCTAGAAAATATGACAATTCACTCATATGTGACATTTTGAATTCGCTAGCCATAATTTTGGAAAATTCTTGACATAATTTTTCATTAATGGAACCAAAAATAATGCCGTCAACATAAATTTGAGTTATTAAAATATATTAATTATCACGTTTTGTAAATAACGTTTGATCAACCTTTCGAATTTGAAATCTTAAATCAATTAAATTCTTAAGAAAAGCTCATACCAAGCACGGGGTACTTGCTTTAAACCACATAATGCCTTTTTCCATTTATAAACATGATCAGGATATTTTTCATGTGTAACAAGGGTGGTTGTTCAGTATAAACTTTTTCTTTTATAACCATTTGAAAATGCATTTTTCACGTCCATTTAATATAATTTGAAATTATGATTACAGGTATAGGCTAATTAGATATGAATTGCTTCTAATCTAGTGAATGGAGCAAACGTTTCTTCACAGTCTGTTCCTTCTTTTTGATTATATCATTGTGCGATAAGTCCAGCTTTATTTCTTGTTATATTTCCTAATTCGTCTGTATTATTTTTATAAACCCATTTTGTTCCAATAATAGTTTGATCACTTGGTCTTAGAACTAATTCCCAGATTTCATTGCATTAAAACTGATTTAATACTTCTTGCATCGCTATAATCCAGTTTTCATCAGTAGATGCTTCTTTTGGATTTTTGGGTTCGATGTTGGATAAGAAAACAATGTGACTTACTAAATTCAATTGACTTCTAGTTCTTACGTTTGAATTTATTTCTCCAGTTGGATGATCTCGCAATATTCTTGGTGGAGATCTTATTTCGTTATTATTTTGAATAATGTGTTCATTATTATTTTCTGTTCGATTATTATTTAAAATATCTTGATTTTCAATGATATTTTCATTTATACTATTATGAACAATGTTTTCACCTTCTCTAGAATTATAAATTGTATTATCTTCATCTTGAGGATTCCTATTTTTCGAAACTTCATTATAAGAATTTTGAGTATAATATTCATTGAAAGAGATGTGAGGTGATTCTTCTATTCTATTTGTTCTTTTATTAAATATACGATAAGCTTTACTTCGATCTGAATATCCTCGAAATATACCTTCATCGGATTTCGAATTGAATTTTCAAGTTGATCTTTAGTATTAAGAATAAAAAAATTGAATTGAAAACCTTAAAATATGAAATATTTGGTTTTCTACCATTAAAAAGTTCATATGGAGTATTTTTCATAAGAGGTCGAATGGAACTCAAATCATAACAGGTTGTTGCGACAGCTTCTACCCACAATTGTTTTGGTAACGAATTTCCATTCAACAATGTTCTAGCACATTCTTCTATTGTTAGATTTTCCGTTCTATAACCCCATTTTGTTGTGGAGTTCTAGGATTATTATCTCTGGCTAATAAGCACATATCTGGATTATTATTAATTTTCATATATAAGATATAAATATTTTTATCTCTATATATTACCTTCGAAAATAAGATTTTGATTTTTATCAAAAATACTACATTTATATTCAAAAAAATGATATTTTAAAACCTTTATCGCATATTAATACTTAACAGATTATGTTATAAATTTTTAACTAATAAAACATCAGTAATAAGAGGTAAATTAGATGTATCGTAATCACTTATATCGCCTTTGATGATGATATATCCTTTAGAATTTTCCCCAAATGTGGCAGTTCCTCCTTTTGAGTAGATAATATTTGTTAGCATTTCCTTGTCTCCTGTCATGTGTTTCAAGCAACCACAGTCGAGTATCTATTTTCCTCTTTTCTTGAGTAGGGCCTACAAAAAATATGTAATGACGTTGGTAAGCACTTCCTTCATTAGGGTCCTAAGAGTTAGGTTTTAAAAACCAAACCCAAGAGGGTTCAGTGTCTCTTTTAAAAATATGATCCTTATTATTATGAACTGTTTCTAAGAATGTATTTAAATACTTATTCCTAATCAAATAATTATTTGTTTTAGGAACCATATACTAACAATTTTAGAAACCTTTTTCTTTATAGATGGTGTTACTGGTTTGCTAGTTTTAGGTTTGCTAGATTTAGATACCTTTTTCTTGGATTTCTTAGAAATGTTAGTTTTCTGTATATACCCTACTCCGTTTTTACTAGATGTAGGTTGAAATTTTTCTATAATTTTAGATAAATTATCTCTTCCTTTATTCAAATTATTGGCATTTCTAGTAATATCATCTAATTAATTTTAAGACTAGAGTTATTTAATTCTATAATTTTAATCCTAATATTTAACTCATGATTTTCAGAAGCAAGCTGATTGTTCGTTTCTTTTTTATTTCAATTTCTTGACTAAATAAGGAAAGTTAAGAGTTTACATTAGATTGTGATTCTTGGAGTTTTCTAATTTCATCTTCTAATATCTCTTTTTCATCTTTAAGTAAATCTCTTTCAAATTATGCCATTTTGTTATCCTCATTTGCTTGTTTAAATTTTCTTTTAAAATTATTTCTATATTCTATTTTTTCTTCATTAACTTCTGTCATATCTTCGAAAGTAAAATCACTAACCTCAGTTTCTTTGGCCATGAAACGTTAGCTTGTTCGTTATCACTTTCTATCAATTTCACAAGATGAAATATATGAATCATCCCAAGTTACTGAGAAGGCTCATTTATTGGTTTTCTCCTTCTTATTCTTGTTGTGTTGTTCTTTCTTTTGTTCTGGATAATACTTTTGGTAATGTCCCGTTTTGTGACAACCAAAACATTCGACTGAAGACGGAACAACTTTATTATTATTATTTTTAATATTTTTCATTCCATTTATCTTGAATCCCTTCTTGTATTTCAAAAATATTCTGAAATTTTTGGCAATGAAAGTTAAATCTTCTTCTTCATCTGAATCAGATTCACCCTTTTTGGCATGGAAAGCTAAATTCTTTTTGTCTTGTGCATGAACCTTTTTAGCCTGCAAATTTACCTCATACGACATTAGATTACCTATTAACTCTTCGGGTTTCAAGGTTGAAAGATTGTTAGCCTCTTTGATAGCCAAGACCTTCATTTCCAAATCTTTCGTTGAAGAGTTTAGGATTTCTGATACTACATCAAAATCAGTATATTTTTCTCCTAATCCTAACAACGAATGATAAATATTTTAGAATCTAGAATACATATCATTAATCGATTCATTTCCATTCATTTTAAAATTCTAAAATTGATTTTTAAGCACAGATATCTTACTTTGTTTAACCATGTTAGTTCCTTCGTGTGTAACTTTGAGTGTTCCCCGAATTTCATATACAGTATTGCACATACAAAATCCGGTTAAACTCATTTCTATCCAAGGAAAAATGCAACATATTCACGGCTTTAGCATTAGTAGTAGTTTCTGCCTTTTCATTTGTTGACCATTTGAAATAATTTGTATTGGGCAGTGTGTATTCCTTTTGAGTAATATTCCAAGAATCAAAACCATTTTCTTGCATGTAAATTCTCATACGTGTAGTCTAGTAAATTATAGTTCTTGCCATTAAAAAATGGAACACGTAGCAGTAGATTGACCTTCGGTGAAACTTGTGTTATTGCTGGTATTAGTGTTCATACTGTAATCCATATTATTAAGTATCAAATAACTATTTCATGATTATAAGATGTCCTACTCTGATACCAAATGAAAAGAGTGCTAGAGTAGGATGAGTAATAAGGATTGATATGAATATGTGGAAGCTTAGATAATGTGCTATATATATATATATTAAAATTATGCAATAGTTATGCAAGTAAAAATTTAATAAACTAAATATAACGATAACACAGTAAATGCAGTAAAGTAAATGACAATAGGGATTATTATACTAATTCGGAGCACCGTCCTACGTCGAGTCCAAGACCTCTTCTGGATTTTCACTAGAAACACCCTCACTTCACCCAGAGGAACAGGTTAACAACACACCTGAGAAACCGAATGGAATTTCACGCCTGAACAAAACGACCAGGACTTCAACAACACGCCTGAGCAATCGAACAGGACTTCAATAATATGACAAGTGTTTGGACTTCAATATGTGTTCTCAAAAACATGAATTAGTCACATATTAAGTACACCCTTCCTATAATTATACCCTCATATATTAATTATTGTGCATGTGAAGATCTGAAGGAAGTACATTGCTTATTGAATCGAGAAATATGAAATAGAAACACCGATTCAAAGCAATAAGTATAAAATTGAAAGCTTTTAGAGTTCAAGAGTATACAGGAAATAAGATCTGAAATTAAAGTAAGAATCAATGAATTGGAAATGTAGTTTGTGATGTATAAGTAGTAGTTAAAGAGTGACAATCGTTCATGAAAAGTTATGATGAAGAGAAGCACTCACTTCTGTTCAGAAATGAATAGAAAACCTTTAATGAAAGAAGATATCTTTTCAGAATTATGACAGTTATATTCAAATCAGTCGACTAGTAGAAAATGATCAGTCAACTGGTATTTAAAAACATATATATATTTAAATACGTTAGCATACAAGATGCACTAAACTGTGCAAACTGGTGTACACCAGTCAACCGGTGGAAAATCCACTAGTCGAGTGGTCTATGCCAGGAGGCACAGTCCAGTGACTTGTGTGTCATTTCTTTATATATATATATATGTATGTATGTATATATATTTGTGATTTTTGTGCTTGATTTTGTAATATATGAGGATAGATTTTAACAGGCTCTAACACAATAAAACATGAATAAATTATCATACTCAATCACACTTCCTTTGATCTTATTTTCTTTGTTGTCGTGAATCAAAAATCTCATGAATCGACATTAAGGACTTTGCACCATGGTAATAGTTGCGTGGGTTCGAAACCCGAAATGGCATGTTAAAAGCTTACCATGTGCATACACTAAGATCAGCCACTAATGTGTTGCTCGTAGAGCGGGCTAGGTGCACTGGGGTGGGTTTTATGACTCTGTCGGTTTCCCTCCTGAACAAATTAAAAAAAGTTATCTAACTTTTTGTAGGTTCAAAAGAAACGAACAATTGAGCTTAGACTATGAAATCATTCCATTAGGAGAAAAACAAGAGGAGCACATAAGGTATTGTTGTAAGACAAGTTTATTCGAGAATATTGTATCTTAGATAGCTTGTACAATCGCCATTGAAAAACACACTCAGTTGCACACTCACTTTTAATTTCAAATAAATCATATCATATATTTTTATATCGATTCACATGTCTGGCTCAATAGCTCATACATCTGATATACAATACACATACGTACACATGATGTGTCAGACGTCTGAATCTAGGACTAGAAGTCTGGTTAATTCTCTAAAAACATCTATAAACCTAATTAGATTATCAAGTTCTAGGTCAGAGGTCTAACTTAAGTTTCAGGAATTCTTCCAAAGGAATGTCAAACGTCTGACTTGTAAATCTAAACCATTTACCTCATGCACAATTGTCAGATATGAAAAGACACTTCCTTTTCTTTTCCTCATCTGCATCTCTCCATCAAAGGTTGAAACCTCTGATTAAATAGAACAATCTAAAGAGTTGTAACCATTATTGGAAACCTTTAATTATTTATAAAAACAAGTTATTGTCACGAATATTAATCAATATAGTTTTCTATCAATTCTACTCTTGTTGTATATTCATATACTCTATAAAAACTCCTAAGCACCCAATTTCTCTCACATTCATGCTCATTTTCTATCCATTAGAAAAATCTTTTCCTACAAATTTATGCTCACTCACAAAATATACTAAAGGAGTTGTAGTGGAAGTAAAAAATCTTTAATTATTAAACACAACTTTGTCAAGAAAGAAAGTTTGTATAAGCCATCTCCTTTGGGCGAAGCAACAGATTTGTTGGTTAGTAAAAGACAAAGCGGAGCCTTAGGATTAGTGGTAGAAGGAGAAGTTTGAATCTGTACAAAAACAATGGCATGATCGCTGCTATCTTTACTCTATTTTCTCTACACATTACTATTTACATATTTACTACCATATCATGCATCTACACAAGTTATCGCGAACCAATTATGCACTTTCAATTGGTATCAGAATAGGTTTCATCAATTATAGCAATAATGTAGTTGGTATAGTTTTAATATGACAAACGCATTTCAAGAGGTACAATCTATCATATGTCCACATCTTTTCGTTGGGTCTAATTATGCTTATTGGTCTACATGTATGTGAACATTTATCAAATCCAATGGAACAGAAATTTGGCAACCTATACAAAATAAATATAAAGCACCTATGACTAATATAAACTCATGGGCAGATGAATAAAATAATGAGGCCACTAACAATGCCAAAGCTTCGAATGTACTATTCTACTCACTTGACAAAAAATGAATTTCCACTAGTCGTATTATATCAAATGTCTTATGTTATTTATTGTATACTTCAAATTACACATGAAGATACAGTTGAACTAAGAATTTTATATTACAAAATCAATTTTCTTTATATAAAATGAAGAAAAATGAGTTAATCCCTGACATGTGTGCATAATTTTTAACAATTAAACTTGGTCTCATGTCATTTGGAGTCAAATTTTATGATTCTAATTTGTTACACGTTCATTAAATTCTTCAACAACTGATTGAGAAAGTAAAGTATTAGCTATTAAAGAAGTTAATGATCTTTCTCAACCCAAAGTCGAAGAGTTAATTGAAAACCTATTGTCATAAAAAGTTAACTTGCAGGCAAGAAAAGAACAAACTCAAGAATAGAAAAACATATCATTCCAAGCAATGATGATGATTCAGACTTAGATCATGAAGGTGAAATTGTTTTTATTGCGAAAAAACTATCACAAATTCTAAAAGTTCAAGAGAATGACTAAGTCATGAGATGAAGAAAATTCAAGCCAAGTTAAGTGTTATGCATGTGATAAATTTGGGCTGTAACGACCCTGATTTTTGACCCATTTAATTCTGAATATTTAAATTGGTTTTAAATCTTATATTTGAAATATAAATCAATTTATTTTTGGTATCCTGAAAAGTTAATTCATATCTTCAATTGGTCAAAAAAAGTGACTGCTAAACATCGGTTTCAGTTCAGGTATCATAACAAAAAGTTGTAATCGAATTTGGTTTATACATCTCATAAATAAGTTAATCAGTTTCTTAATAACCTTAATTAAATAGATTACTTGGTTAATATGGAAATAGGCAAACGCTTCTTTGATTTAAAAAGAGTTGGTCGGACTTGGTTTCTTTCCGTTCAAAACTTCACTGCTGCTCCGTTCATACCTGTCACGATTAAATTTTACAGTTAATAATTTCTTAATAGCTAATGATTTCTTAATTAACTTTGATTTTCTTAAGTTAATTATCTAACTTTATAATGGCCAAACTGTTTCTCTACAAAACAACTTACACACTTCCACTTCTACAAAATAATCATTTTGTTGCCTTACGTCCATTCTGCCAGATTTTGAATTCACAAATTCACCTTTCTTCAATTTGTACCAAACTGAAATAGATAACACAAATGACATTTTGGCAATTTTCATACGTTTGTGTTCCATGTGTAACACAGGTATATTCACAGATCCAACATATGTTCCACCCATAATTCAATATTTAATTCAAGGCAAACTATTTTACATAATGATGAAAGGAAATCTAAATAAAATATACAACTCGAATACTGAAGTGAATACAACACTTAACCGAATCAATACATAGATTGACCAAAATCTATTTCGAGTAGACATATATGGTACATGAAATCCAACACTATCAGGCCGTCACCATCTCCATAAAAGCACAATGGTTCCCCGTGAAATCAACCTGAGAAGGAAAATAAAAACAACTATTAATAGCTAGTACACATATATATATTGATGTATATAAAGTAAAAGATTTCAAAGGTAGAAAATAACACATGGAAACAAGTAAATGCATAACTCAATCAGCCAAGAAACAGTACGCAGATCATTCAAGGGAAAACAAATATATGCATATATTGTATACATGTGTTTTCACATCCTGCACTATAGTTGAAGTGAAATAGAAAAGAAAATATATACCATCAAATCTTTTGGATCGAAAAACAACAAAATCTTTAGCTGTACAAAAACATCCTACCATATCAAGTCTATTAAAGGGAAAATATATTGAAGTACAGAAGGCCATGTTTTTTCCTGAAATCAAAACAGTGGGAAACCCAAGATTTTTCAGATAAAATTCATGAGTTCAAAATCTGAAATTGAAAATGACAATACAAATAGCTTCATAAGCTCCACTAAATCTACGTAGGGACAGCTCAAATTGTTGTAGATAATTGAGCAGACTTGGTACAGGAAATACAGCATAAAGTCCACCTTTTTCACTATAAAACGTCACCCACAAACCGAGATCTATCACCAACAGTTCACTGCATAAACGAAACATATTTTTATATGTATACATTCAGAAATCTTATGTACAAATCTATAAATTATCCTACTGCACAATATCCTAATCTCAGATCGAATGTGATAGTTGTACTCAGACAGTACAATACCAGCAAGACAATACATGAAGAATCAAACCGAAAATCTCCATACTCACTGTTAAAACATCACACGCAAACCATCAAACAGATCATAGCAGAAAAGAGGCACCTAGTGTTAAGGCACAACTAATTCTAAACTAGGATGTAACAATTCGAAGTCACAGTGATCAATTCTGGTATAAATAGGGGCCGCGCTTCACAATTTTTCCGAGAACCAACCATGAACAAAGTAAAACCAATTCGAAACTATAGAAAATCAAAACAAAGGAATCAAAGCAGAAATTAAAATTTGGGGAAAAAAAACTTATCTGTACTGTGCTGCTTCCGTTCAAACCCAAGAGCTAGGGTTCAGGTTTCAGTCTCGTCGTTGAAGGATCTTCGTGGGTGACGGAAGCAACTGGAGGGGACCGATGCGAGGCATCGCGGTCTGTTGTGGTCAGAGAGAGCAGCGATGGAGTGGGTTGCGGTGGAGGGTTTCCATTTTCTTTTTTTTTCTGGAATGTTAGTGGCGGCGGAGGTTTGGAGTAATGAGGGTTTGAGGGAGTCGATGGTTTTGGTATAAGTGGAAGTGATGCGGGTCGGGTTGGTTATAACGAAGATGGGCTGGACAAAAAAGTAAGTAAGGCCCAATTCTTTTTATTTTAGTTATTTAAGGTTTTCTTAGTTTAAAGTTTTATATAAATTTCAAACATTAATTTAAAACGCTCACGAAATCAGATTCCGACGAAATGAAAAACATCGGGACCGTGAAAACCAGTACTACGCGATGGATGAGAACTGAGCAGGGCAGACAGCGGTTGGATTTTTCAAAATAAATTAAAGCAGTTTAATTCGACTGAAATCGGCTGATTTATCGACAAATCATACTCGAGGTGAGTTAAACTCACTCAGATCTCTCCACTTATATTGTATATAAGTTGGTTTTACCTTGTGTGTTATTGTTGTTCATGGTTGATTGATTGATATTTATACATTATATGTTGATCGAAATTCTAAAATTAAATGTGTTTAATTCCAGTGAAATTCCAAATCGTTATTTTAACGATTGGATCCAACGAAGGTAACTCACCTGTTGGTCACGTTTAATATAAATATGCTTAATTGTTTGAATTGTTCTGTTATTTGGTTGGAGTTAAATGGTTGTATTTATTATCAGTTAAATGTGATTGATGAGATTGTTGATTTTTGATTGAAAATTCAACATCTGTCTAATCTGAACCAATGAGTGCTATTGGTGGGGTATTTGGCGGCAGTATATGGTCTATGAAATCAATTGTTTATAAATGTTGATTTACCGTCAGGCAAATCGACAGAAAAGAAGTTATAAAACTTATTTTTATAACTGGAAATAGATTTTAAAATATACTTTATTTTGAATAAAGGTTCGTTTAAAAGAAAATAAATATTTGTTATTTATTTTATAAGGGAACTCTGATGTTAATCAGAATGATATAAACTGAATAGGAATTAACCTGGCGATTTAAATTTAATAATGGTTTGATAAGGAATAATAAAATAGAATTTTTTAAATTAATTATATTATTAATTAATTTGAAAAGGGAAACTAATTGGAATCAGTTAATGGGATAACCGTATTTGAGGTGACTAAGTTGACTATTTTAACTGGAATTAGTTATCGAATTAGTTTGTTTGGATTTATCGAATCGAATAGTTTAAAGAATATTTGGTTTGTTTTGATTGAAGTTTTAAAAAGGAATTTACCATTTATTTTAGATAATAAAAAGAATTAACTATTTTATAATAGTAAATGATTAAAGAAAGGTATTATCCTGATTAATAGCAATTTAGCCAAATTAGTTTTAAATGGAATAAGTGTAAGAAGTAATCGATGTTGAAATGAAATCAAATAGAATGGTGGAAGGAGTTTTAAAAACAACTGTTACACTTAAAACCCAAAATTTTGAAACAAAGAGGATTTTAAGCAAGTGTGATTGCTTAGATTAAATGATACTTGAATTAAGGAGAAAAAGATGAAAAGGATTTATAATACTTTTTAAATAAAGGATTATACATGTATTTCCGAAGTAAGGAAAATAAAAAGAGAATATATGGAAATCTGAAATGGTATTTTCAAGATAAAAGGAATTGAAATGCTAAGTTTTGCGAACAGTTTATACTAAGTATAGTTGATTATTATATTCAGGTGATAAAATAAACAAGATTTCATAACGTTGTTCACTTAGAAAAGAGGAGTCGTTCTCCAATATGGATAATGAGAAATAAAATAGTAAATGGTTTTGAAACGACTGAAGAATAATGAATTTGATATGATACGAAAGTGAAATAGTTTTGAAAATTTGAAATCGTGTATATCAAATGAGTTACTTTGAAAGGATGAAATATTTAAGGGTTTAAGATTAACTATCGTTAATCATTTTAAAAAGGCCATGTAGTGTTGATACTGAACTGGTGAACTCATGTCATACACACAATTATTTGATAGTTAAATCACCGACTATCAAAGTTGACCCATACGATCATTGGTACGGAAAGACCGGGATCGAATTTATATTTGAAAACCATTCTGACCAGCGAATACGTGAAAGAAGATTACTGAAGATGGAGAAATTGAAGACCGTTTGATCTTTATAAGCGGAGGAACTACTGATTGGATTTCTCTGGTTTAGCGGCCGGAGATATTTCAACAGGAATTCTGTCGTGATGTGAAAACTATGGATTGCAAGGACTTCTCGCTACTGATCTGTAGGGTATTCCTAGGATGCAGTAGGAAAGTACCTTCGGTTCAACCAGTTCCTGGATGACTTGTATGGACGGATGTCTGACAGAGTATTTCCAAAGGAGATTACGTACGTTGATTTCTTCAAACGTACCAAAGTTGATGGCGGAGAAATGGTTTTCTCTAGCCAAATAACTAGAGTATTTTTGTGGAAGTCAATTAGTAATATCCAGAGGATCTGACGATGTGGCATTCAAAGTGAATGGTGGCCAGATGTTCGAAAAGAAGTTCTGGACTCAAGCCTCATCAACCGAGAAATGATAGAAATCGGGCAGGCAGCATGGCTATGTGGGTCGCTCCCATTAGGGTGTATGATCACCTATCTAGAGAAACTCCTTTTGTTTCTTTAATCTATACTCGATGCTGTCCCTTTTTAGGAGGCGGTTGCTGATCCCAACCGTCGGTGATATACATTCGATACACTAAAGCGAAATGAGTGGTCGGTCATGTGTGGGCCGGGTTGCAAGACGTTCTTGTTGAACCCAGTGTATTCGCCTCTAGAGGTACACGATCGGCAGGTGGTCCCATACCTTGTCAGAATTGGAATCCAATCTCCAATAAGCGCCTGCGGTTTTGATTGTATATTATATGTGGAGCGTAAGATGCAAGCGTTCCACTAGATTGTTATTTACTTGTGTTTAGACATTATTATAATATCAGAAAAGATATTGTTTTCAAAACTGTTTTGGGTTATCGTAAGATAAAAACCGTCCGTGTATGTGTGGATTCGGTCTTACGATTATCCTTTTCGTTTAAAAAGATTTTGAACAAAAAAATCAGGATTGGATGATTTACCCTTAATACTGTGCGAGTTTATTTCACTCTGGTTCACCAGACTGACCCGGTGTTTTGTAAATGCTCGGGTTAGCCCGGGTTTGCAGGCTCAGGTTATTGAACACTGTGAAAGGTGTGCCGGAGAAGTCCAAACATATTCAGTATTATTCCGCTGTGTTGTATATAAGGGTAGATTATTATAACCGTCCAGTGATGTTGATGTACTCTGATGATGTAAGTTATGTTTAAAGCTTTCAATAAAGATTTATTTCTATATTATATTTTGTTCCGCTGCGATGTGAGACTCTGTGTCGTGTTGATTCTTCTTCTTCTATTCTTCTATTTCTTTCACTCTTATCTCACCCTCTAATTTCTTTCATTAAAAATACGGTGTTCTCAGTGTTTGAAAGGTCGACATGAGATACAGTAAAGGTATTTACGTCGATTTTCGGGGCCGAAAACCCTGGGTCGTTACAGTGGTATCAGATCTATTGGTTTAGTGATAACCTTGGCTCTGTGGCATAAATCTATAGAGATGGGGTTAGTAACACCCTAGATTGAGTTTGAGTGTATATATATGAGAGCGTATTTGTAAATTTTATATACAAATGTTTTGTATTATTTTGTTTGATCGGTTCAAGTGTTGAAAAGCGTTGAACTGGTAAAGGGACACAATATTGTTTTGTAAAAAGGGAAAATGAAATAATTTTACCCGAAATTTATTTTTGTATTAAAAGAATATAATTTTCTCAAATTATTTTGATATGGTGTGTTGACTGATTTGAATGAAATTCAAAATTTGGTTAAAATTTTGAATTGAAACTTCAGTAGGTTAAGTGAAATCGAATTATATAATTAATAATCATATTGAAATTAAATTAAGGAATAATGTTGTGATTAAATAAATTTGAATTGAATTTGGGAAATTAATGAATAGTTGTTAAATAGAAATCAATTGAGTATCAATCGATTGATATTTGAGTATGTTGAATTAAATTAAATGTGAATTTAGTTGATTGGATTTAGTTTGTTGTGCCTTGACTGTTGATTGATTGTTGTCTGTTTGTTGGATTGGTTGAATAAAACTCGTAGTGATTTGATGAAGATAAACTGAAAAATAAATGAAGTGTTACTTAAATATTTCATGACGGATCAAGGTAAGTACAGGGGCCAGAAGGGTATGAAGATTAAGTTTGACAGCGTGGATTACAAGCAAATTGAGTAGTAGACTCAATAGCACTCGGAAAGGTATGCCTACACGAAAATAAAAAAATTGGGGTTTTAAATTTTTTTTCTCCGATAATTTTTGAAAATTTAATGCGTTAAAATATTTTCGATAATTTTTGAAAATTTTGTTTTATCAAAATAAATTGGTTTTGTTTTGGAATAGAATATATTTTTAAAAATTTATGGGATTTGCAACCTTTTTCTTACCTTAGCAATTTCGAGGACGAAATTATTTTAAGGGGGAAAGAATGTAACGACCCGGATTTTTGACCCATTTAATTCTGAATATTTAAATTGGTTTTAAATCTTATATTTGAAATATAAATCAATTTATTTCTTGAATCCTTAAAAGTTAATTCATATCTTCAATTGGTCAAAATAAGTGACTGCTAAACATCGGTTTAAATTCTGGTATCATAACAAAATGTTATACTCGAATTTGGTTTATAAAGCTCATAAATAAGTTAATCAGTTTCTTAATAACCTTAATTAAATAGATTACTTGGTTAATATGGAAATAGGCAAACGCTTATTTTATTTAAAAAGAGTTGGTCGGACTTGGTTTCTTTCCGTTCAAAACTTCACTGCTGCTCCGTTCATACCTGTCACGATTAAATTTTATAGTTAATAATTTCTTAATAGTTAATGATTCCTTAATTAACTTTGATTTACTTAAGTTAATTATCCAACTTTATAATGGCCGAACTGTTTCTCTACAAAACAACTTGCACACTTCCACTTCTACAAAATAATCATTTTGTTGCCTTACGTCCATTCTGCCAGATTTTGAATTCAAAAATTCACCTTTCTTTAATTTGTACCAAACTAAAATAGATAACACAAATGACATTTTGGCAATTTTCATACGTTTGTGTTTCATGTGTGTAAGTACCCGTAACTTCCCCGCGAAGGAAAGAGCGGATAATTTGAGAACAGGACAAAATAGAACTCATACGGAAGAACATTTCATTGTTATTACAAAAATTCCATCAGATACAAGAACATACAGAGTATAATTGAATAAATTACATTCGATAAATATCAGAGATTACAATAAATTACATAGCAGCGGAAAAACAGTATAAAACACAACTGAAAGTAATACACGGATACAGAGCTTTCCGAGCATCGTTCCAGCTGTAAATCAGGATCCTGTGAATATAACTCTGCAAAACCAAAACTACTAGCTGCCCGTGTCGAAAATAGGGGCACCCAGAGTTTAGGTTAAAACAATAAACTCTAGGTCAGTCATGTGACTGGTGTGAGAACTAAAACAGTTATTAATCTTTATTTTAAAGTTAGGTAAATCAAGGGACCACGCCGTATAACACGGAATGGGTTCCTCCCAAGAATACCAGTGCATAAAACAAATAGCGCAATGCTAAATAAAGAAAAATGAAGCTGTTATAAGACCCAGGTCCCATCACACAATGCAACGCAAGCCGGAGGATAGAGTTTTTACCTTATAACAGCCAAAGCATGCTTGATACGTTAAAACCACATTATTTGATACTATTATAAGTGTATAGTGTCAAAACAGTTCAATCATAAATATAAATCATAGACGGCATGAGTGCCCCATCCCACTATGTCGCCATACTAGGCTCTACAAATAAAACCGAATACACATATTGGAAATTGGATTTCTGTCATGAGTCAAGGCAAGAGGCAAGCTCCTCTCTGATTCGAGACACTCTAGCAAATGTCCCAGGACCCCACTATGATCCTTGGATCTTCAGGGCTGGTCCTCTCTTACTTTTGAGGATTAATTATTCATGAACACACGTTTCCCGGTCCTTACAGACCTATATCCAAGGCGCCTCGTATCCAACAACCACACAGGTGAAAAGTATATAAATGTCAGGGCTGGTAGGTCACTGACACCACCCTAACTAGAAAGAAACGTCGTGCTCTCCCTGCAGTCACTATCCCGTTTTTGACTCATACCGAGGTGTGAGGCTCGCGAATTCATGCTATATACAAAGCTACGCCACACAGGCCGTGCTTTGATCATCAACCACAAGACTTTGCTTTTCAACAGAAGCCTTGATCAATTTCCACTTACGCGTGCCACACTGGCAATTCACTCCATGCGACTGATGTCCATCGATATACAACCTCTGAGCTCGTATGTCTCAGAGAAGGGCGTTAAGCAAGAGAATAAATTCTCCGCCGCCAAACAGATGTATATTTAATAGAGATCAATCAACACAGAATAAAATCCAATGTCAGACACACAATCCATTTACAAGTTCGTTCTGGGTCTGAACGAAACAGGAGGCACTTTCCTCGCATATCCATCCATCTCCAAGTACGTCTAGACGATCACCAACTGTTTCCCTCATCTTGGGTGTACAGCCCAATCGAGATCATCAGTAATCACCCAAACGATGTGGAGACTTCCGGTCTTCAACCACCTTCTTCATCTTCGACATCTCGTCGAATCGGTTATTCAGAATGGGTATAAACCCGGCCTTTCTGAATAACCCACGTATATGATAAACAAATGTTACACAAACACAACAAACGCCTCATTCCAATTCAGAATATTCTTTTATTCACAAATTCTCATTTTTAGGGAATAGGTTCCCATTAATTTTATCAAAGACAAATTCTTCTAAATTTATTCTTTAATCTTCCTTGGGATATTATTTCAAACTAGTCGGGATTAGCGAACCACACCGAAGTAATTATTTATTTTATTTCCCAGTCCCAACCTATTTATCCCATGGAGAAAACTGGTAATACTCCATATCCAACACCACGGTGTTATCAATAAAGTTAAATACCATTTCACGTTCAAATCTAATTAAAGATTTAACTATCACTTTGGAGCAAAACTGATGGTACTCCATTCTCAATCACCTTTCAGATTTTATAATTTAAATTATTAATTCACATTTCAATCTAATTAAAGATTCATTAAACTCCACTTAGTTTTAATATTTCAAAAATCAATTTCCTGTCATTAACTGGGTTAAAGAACCAATGTCATCTAAAACAAGATTCACGATAAACCCAAAATCACACTCTATTGTTAATCGGGTTAAAGAACAGGTGGTGTTCAAAACACCGCTCACGATAAACCCAAAAACCAATTCAAATTCAATTCCAATTAAATATTATTTAATTGATACGCTTCATTAAATCTAAATAGAAAGATTTAATCTTTTTCTCTATTGGGCTTAAGAACAGTGTTAATGAAGACACCATTCACGACAAACCCAAATCACATTTGATATTAAATACAAGACTATGAATAGAAAATATACCGTCTTGTATTCAATATCAAATTCTGAAACCAACAAATATCGCATTGGAAATAACGATATAAAATATATCTTTCAAATTCCCATAACAATATCTGTATAGTCACGAAATCCAATATCGAAATATTCCGAAGATAATTTCGATTCAACTCCAGTCCAATTCACGTATTGGGAATATTGATTATTTTTAAAATCACTTTCAAATTCAATTTATTTATTTCAAAAATAAATTGATTTTAATTCTAGTTCAAAACTAGTTCATTTCGATAAAAATCTATTTTTATCCTTTCAAATGTGGAATTTTTCATCCCAATTCTTTCCAATTCATATATTATGATTTTACACAAATTATAGATATTTTTATTAGTTTTATCAAGGCCCGTACAGTCGATTTCCATCAACGGCCATCGAACTGCACTTACAACGACCTTTTCCAAATTTGATTTGGAATTAATTCCAAATCCAACCGTTAGATTTCAAATTTCTAATATTCATTGGAAAGCACTTTTCGATATGAACCCAACGGTTCTGGTTTTAGGAGAATCCGACGGTCGGATCTCCCGCAATGTCAATTCGAAGTCAATGGTTGAAATTCACGAACTGCCGCGGTGCGGAGCGTTCTATTCAGGCCATTATATATATAATATGTATATTATATATATTTTGTCGTTTTCCTTTTTAAAACGTACTTTATAAATCGTTTTAAATTCGTTTTCAAAACCATTTCAACACTATATTCAATTTCTAATCAAAATTGAATATATCATATCATTACTATATAAATGGTAATATTTTCAAAATGTTATATTTTGAAATCACTACCTTTTCTATATTCATTATAAAAACGAATATAATCGATATAAATATCGTTCACGTCAAAATAGCGCAACTCTAATCAACACGGCTTTATATATTTCAATAAATTCGTTATTCTATTCAACAAATGAGTATATATTCTATTCAACACATGAATCTATACTTCTTTCAACACACGACTAATCTCAACACATGAGTACTGTCAACACACGACTATTTTTGTTATGTAAAATATTTTTTAAAACTATGGTGTCTATCATTTGATTTTTTTTAAATCAGACTCCACCGTGAAGTAGTTTCTAATTTTAAATATGATAAAGATGTAAATTTTATTGTTAAAATATTTTACTCAACACATGAACATCGTCAACACATGACTATTTTTATATTCAACACATGAATTTCCTTTTATAATATACATTTTTTTCCCAATTGGAATGAGGCCCAAACAATTACCATATAATGTAATTTATATGGATTCCATACAACACATGTATATAATAGCAACGATAAACAATCAACCATCATCCAAAGTGCACCACACAACTGCATAAGCATCAAATATAAATAATTAACGCTTACACAGCCTGTCGACCAATCGATCGACATACAATGAAATAATTGGGATTGGTGTATGCCAAATATCATCCCAATACCCGTGTGGTGTTTCAAATCAACAAACACAGATTTTTATTTGTGCAGCTGGGCGATGTGTAAAATTTATCGACCCAATCAATATCAGTCAAATCAGTTTATATAAACAAATCAGCCGATTTGTTTATAAATATTTATTTACTCACATTCATTATATTCCTATTCACGTTAAAAATTATATTTTTAACGATAATTAATTTATTTCAACCATCTACAATTTATTATCGATTCCACATGAACATCACAAACAATTTTCACAACATATCAATCAAACAAACAAGCCATCCATGGTCTGTGGATGACGGGTGTCGGGTGGTACTAAACACCGTCTGCATCCTAGTATATATATAACTAGAAAAGGAAATTTAGAGTGAGAAGTTCTCACCGATAGCTAATCCAATACCACGACGCTTCTTATGTAGGGAATCATCATCGTTCTCGCCTTTTGTCACATTCGTTGACCATAGCCACTACATATATAAAAATCACATTTTTATATAGTTGCTATGTATATAAAGATTATATTTTTATAATACTACTACATAGATAAAAATTCTATTTTTACATTGCTACTATATAGTTAAAAATTCTATTTTTATATCGCTACTATATAGATAAAAATTCTACTTTTACATCTTTACTATATAGATAAAAATTCTATTTTTATATCGCTACTATATAGACAAAAACTCTATTTTTATAACGGTGTTCATATAATAAAGATTATATTTTTATCACACTATTCTCTATATAAAGACTTCGCCTTTTCCAATATAAGGATTTCGCCTTTTCTATCTATATAATATAAAGATCATATTTTTATAATCTCTATAATATAAAAATCATATTTTTAACTTCTACGTTATATAAAAATCACGCCTTTCATTATATAAAAATATCGTCTTTCATAGATTAAAAATCACTTCTTTATATCGTTAAAAATCTATTCTTTCTTTAAAAATAAAAATCCTAGCTTTATTCTCAAATTAAAAATCTCATCTTTAAAACCATTTCATTCGTATAAAAATCTTATTTTTATAATCACCAAAATCGTATCTCTTTATGCTAAAATCATATCCTTTCACCCTTTCAAAATCATATCTTCATATATATAAAAATAATAGTTTTGCTAAAATTAAAACTGAAATGAAAACCATGTAGTTCATAAATTAAAAACTCACCGATTTGATTGAAAGGGCGTTCACTGTCGAAGGAGGAAAGGAAGGGGGTTTGTTGTGCTGGAACGGGGAGGAGGGAATGGAGAGGGCGCAGGGGAAGAAGGACGAGGGGAGGAGGATGGGGTTCATCGGGAAAAGGGGCGGAGGCGGTTTGCGTCGGCTCTTGGGGGGCCTTCGACGAGGAGAGAAGAAGGGGATGGGGCGGTTGCGGTGGCGACGAGCCACCTGGGGGGCGCGATGGAAGCGGCGGCGGCGGTTCTCCCCCGCCCCCCCCCCCCCACACCGGTCGCTCGCTCCTCTTTTTTTTTTTTTTTTGATTTTTGAATTCGATTCTGAATTCTAACGTGGGGGGCTGAATGAATAAAGGAAGAGAAGAGAGGAAGTTTTAATTTTTTTTATTTATTTATTTAATTTCAAAAAGCAATTTTTATTTTCGACCTCAAAACGAGGCCCGCCGCCTGTCGTCCGTAGCTAATTACCCCCATTCTGAACGCAATAGGATATGTATCGTAGGCTAATTCGATCGTTACAATCAGTTTTCGTCAAAATCAACATATAACTCTATATATTGATTTTGAACGTGCATTTCAATTTACCGGGGTCACATACTAAGTCTAAAATCCTAGAAAATTATTTTCTAGACTCGTATTGTCGATACGGTCCTAACAAAACTAATTTCGTCGAATTCCGAGACCGTCGGAAAAATGGCCATTTTCCAGTCGATTAAAATCAACTAAAACTGGTCAAACGCGTTTTCTTTTGCCACGCTCACATATTGATTCGAAAAATTATGAAATTTGGAATCTAGATATAATTTGACATCACGGACCCAACAAAAGTGGTTTCGTCGAAATCTGAGGTCGTTTGCAAAATTCCCATTTTTAAGGGCCAGAATTCCATAGCGACTATTCAGAATTTTCAACTGGACATAACTTTTGATTCCCGCTATGAAATTTCAATTTTTCGGATTCATTGGAAAGATATCCTCAATTAGATCGTAATGTTTTTGGTTTCACTAAAATCCGGATTGATTTGCACCCGGTGCATTCAATTGAAGTTTGAAATCGAATTATCGAACTACCGCGCCATTTTCAATTCCTTTTATAATTATAAATAATTATTTATATTCTAACGACAACGTATATAATATATACGTTCGAATTCTATTCAAAATAAATTTCTGTTTGATATTATTTAAAATAATTTATTTTAAATATTCAAACTTCGCTAAAATTGCCAAAATAAAAATTTTAAACTGGCTCGTATTTCCGGGTTGTCACATTCTCCCCCACTTAAAACTTTTCATCCCTGAAAAGGAACAAAGTTGAAAGTGGTTTGATCAATCAACTTTACGTTCGATCTAGATTCCATTCTCCAACCTTTCAGTTTCTGAGAATTTTCAAATCCTTCAAAAATTTGGCTAACACCCGGAATTTTCGAAAAATTTCGCCATAACCTCCTTTGTACGGGGAGGGGTTTGGAAATTTATTGGGCCGTATTAGGTACCCAATAAATCCTAATAAGCATACACATATTTATAGTGATATATTATGGTGTTTACTGGGGCGTGTATTGATAATAAATCCAGAGAATAAATTCTCGTCACCCTGTCAAAGCCTGAGGGAGTGTGTATTTTAAATGCTCCAGAGGATAAATCCTCGTCACCTCGTCCCGTGTGGGAAATAAATAGTCCATGTGCCGTATCTAATAACTAGAGAGACGTGATTATTGTCAACTCTAGACCAGTGTGGGGTTTTTATTAATCTGGCAATTTTATCGTTACAATTTAAATAGTCCATATCAGTCATCAGTCCAACCTGTAAAATATAGTCATTGCCATACAAGCCTCTCGCTCGTATGGTAAATCTTCCACCTCATCACACAAGCTCCAAATGCTTATGTGGTATATGATGAAGTATGCCTATCTTCCTGAAGTATGCCATGTAATGTAGTTCAAAATTAATTGTTGCTATCCTGTGGCGATGTTTATTATTTCACACAGAACAACCAGCACTCCGCATCCAATGGCATTCACAGGAGTTGATATAATAATATTTCGCATCCAACTCATTAAGGTTTACCTATTTGTCGGGCACGCAAATAAAATCTTTACTCAACAGCTATCCAATTTCCTGTTCAAATATATATAATGCACAAGTATATATTTCTAACTATTTCCTAATCAGTTCAATGTGTGATTTAATTGAATAAATTTGTTCTGGTTTTTATTGATGATATTCTAATTTTCTCTAAATCAAAGGCCGAAAGGAATGAAGCCGAAAGTTGTTTAACAAATCAACTCAACTTCCATTATTTTGACTACGGCTTAAGTTCTTCAACTTTTCAGTTTCTAAGAACTTTTCAAATTTTTCAAAAATTTGGCTAACACCCTAAATTTTCAAAAAAATTTGCCATAACCTCCCCTGCACCGGGAGCACCAGGAAAATCCCGAAATTGCCATACAGGCCTTCTGATCTCAAAAAGAAAAAGCCAAGCGGCTAGACAATCGGCTCATAAAATCATAATCACCCAAACAAAACAGCAAATTATAGTAAATATGTACCTATTTGTCGGGCAAACAAATTTTATTCTTCTGCTCTAGCCTCCTTGCTATGACCTGTTCAATGTAAGTACATGTATATGCAAGCAAATGCGACCAATTTTCAATGCAATTCAATATGTGATTCAATTAGGCTAAATGGTTCAAAATTATCAAACAATTAACAAACAACACAAACATCAATCAATTAGTGGATTAACATTTCAAATTCATAATTTTGATACATATATACAGAAAATCATGTTTTTGATGCCAAATCACAACAATAAATCTACCTATATAAGTTTTGGTTCTCACACCAGTCTAATGGAAATATATAGAAATCACACCTTCGAAATACGAACATAAATACTGATGATGTGGCCACATCATTAGAATTATCCCCGGGTGTCTAGAATGTGACTCTATATCTATCCAGTATATTAAAACTTCGACTATACGTTCATGACGCATATACGCGAATTCTTTATATACTCGATTGTCCAAATTCAAAATAAATAAATATTTAATTACGTATAAAACGAATTAAATTTCAAAACAAAATTGGTTTTCATTTGAAAAATATACTCTTCACACTCGTTCTAGGATACTACTGATCCCATCTCTAACGAGTCATTCTAATTGGATATTACTAATCCAATATCTGATGAATTCTTTGTATGGTTCTAACGTGTCTTGTTCTCGAGCTCTATAAACCAAAGCTCTGATACCAACTATAAGTCATGGGACTTGTGTGAGAACTAAAACAGTTATTAATCTTTATTTTGAAGTTAGGTAAATCAAGGGACCACGCCGTATAACACGGAACGGGTTTCCTCCCAAGAATACCAGTGCATAAAACAAACAACGCAATGCTAAATAAAGAAAAATGAAGCTGTTATAAGACCCAGGTCCCATCACACAATGCAACGCAAGACGGAGGATAGGGTTTTTACCTTATAACAGCCAAAGCATGCTTGATACGTTAAAAACACATTATTTGATACTATTATAAGTGTATAGTGTCAAAACAGTTCAATCACAAATATAAATCATAGACGGCATGAGTGCCCCATCCCACTATGTCGCCATACTAGGCTCTACAATTAAAACCGAATACACGTATTGGAAATTGGATTTCCGTCATGAGTCGAGGCAAGGGGCAAGCTCCTCTCCGATTTGAGACACTCTAGCAAATGTCCCAGGACCCCACTATGATCCTTGGATCTTCAGGGTCGGTCCTCTCTTACTTTTGAGGATTAATTATTCCAGAAAACACGTTTCCCGGTCCTTACAGACCTATATCTGAGACGCCTCGTATCCAACAACCACACAGGTGAAAAGTATATAAATGTCAGGGCTGGTAGGTCACTGACACTACCCTAGCTAGAAAGAAACGTCGTGCTCTCCCTGCAGTCACTATCCCGTTTTTGACTCATACCGAGGTGTGAGGCTCGCGAATTCACGCTCTACACAAAGCTATGCCACACAGGCGATGCTTTGATCATCAACCACAAGACTTTGCTTCTCAACAGAATCCTTGATCAATTGCCACTTACGCGTGCCACACTGGCAATTCACTCCATGCGACTGATGTCCATCGATATACAACCTCTGAGCTCGTATGTCTCAGAGAAGGGCGTTAAGCAAGAGAATAAATTCTCTGCCGCCAAACAGATGTATATTTAATAGAGATCAATCAACACAGAATAAAATCCAATGTCAGACACACAATCCATTTACAAGTTCGTTCTGGGTCTGAACGAAACCGGTGGGACTTTCCTCGCATTTCCATCCATCTCCAAGTACGCCTAGACGATCACCAACCGTTTCCCTAATCTTGGGTGTACAGCCCAATCAAGATCATCAGTAATCACCCAAACGATGTTGAGACTTCCAGTCTTCAACCACCGTCTTCATCTTCGACATCTCGTCGAATCGGTTATTCAAAATGGGTATAAACCCGGCCTTTCTGAATAACCCGCGTATATGATAAACAAATGTTACACAAACATAACAAATGCCTCATTCCAATTCAGAATATTCTTTTATTCACAAAATCTCATTTTTAGGGAATAGGTTCCCATTAATTTTATCAAAGATAAATTCTTCTAATTCATTAATCTTCCTTGGGATATTATTTCAAACTAGTCGGGATTAGCGAACCACACCGAAGTAATTATTTATTTTATTTCCCAATCCCAACCTATTTATCCCATGGAGAAAACTGGTAATACTCCATATCCAACACCACGGTGTTACCAATAAAGTTAATTACTATTTCACGTTCAAATCTAATTAAAGATCAAATCTAATTAAAGATTTAACTATCGCTTTGGAGCAAAACTGATGGTACTCCATTCTCAATCACCTTCCAGATTTGATAATTTAAATTATCAATTCACATTTCAATCTAATTAAAGATTCATTAAAACTCCACTTAGTTTTAATCTTTCAAAAATCAATTTCCTGTCTTTAACTGGGTTAAAGAACCAATGTCATCTAAAACACGATTCACGATAAACCCAAAATCACACTCTATTGTTAATCGGGTTAAAGAACAGGTGTTGTTCAAAACACCGCTCACGATAAACCCAAAAACCAATTCAAATTCAATTCCAATTAAATATTATATAATTGATACGCTTCATTAAATCTAAATAGAAAATTTTAATCTTTTTCTCTATTGGGCTTAAGAACAGTGTTAATGAAGACACCATTCATGACAAACCCAAATCACATTTGATATTAAATACAAGGTGCTTCATTAAATCTAAATAGAAAATTTTAATCTTTTTCTCTATTGGGCTTAAGAACAGTGTTAATGAAGACACCATTCATGACAAACCCAAATCACATTTGATATTAAATACAAGGCTCTGAATAGAAAATATACCGGCTTATATTCAATATCAAATTCTGAAACCAACAAATATCGTATTGAAAATAACGATATAAAATATATCTTTCAAATTCCCATAACAATATCTGCATAGTCACGAAATCCAACATCGAAATATTCCGAAGATAATTTCGATTCAACTCCAGTCCAATTCACGTATTGGGAATATTAATTATTTTTAAAATCACTTTCAAATTCAATTTATTTATTTCAAAAATAAATTGATTTTAATTCTAGTTCAAAACTAGTTC
Source organism: Allium sativum (assembly GCA_030737875.1). Classification (NCBI taxonomy): domain Eukaryota; kingdom Viridiplantae; phylum Streptophyta; class Magnoliopsida; order Asparagales; family Amaryllidaceae; genus Allium; species Allium sativum. Next base: position 43,386,726 of record CM060916.1, read on the forward strand.
ATTTCGATAAAAATCTATTTTTATCCTTTCAAATGTGGAATATTTCATCCCAGTTCTTTCCAATTCATATATTATGATTTTATACAAATTATAGATATTTATAATAATATTATCAAGGCCCGTACAGTCGATTTCCATCAACGGCCATCGAACTGCACTTACAACGACCTCTTCCAAATTTGATTTGGACTTAATTCCAAATCCAACCGTTAGATTTCAAATTTCTAATATTCGTTGGAAAGCTCTTTTCGATACGAACCCAACGGTTCCGGTTTTAGGAGAATCCGACGGTCGGATCTCCCGCAACTTCAATTTGAAGTCAATGGTCGAAATTCATGAACCGCCGCGGTACGGCGCGTTCTATTCAGGCCATTATATATATAATATATATATATATATATATTACATCTCGTCGATTTCCTTTTTAAAACGTACTTTATAAATCGTTTTAAATTCATTTTCAAAACCATTTCAACACTATATTCGATTTCTAATCAAAATTGAATATTTCATATCATTACTATATAAATGATAATATTTTCAAAATGTTATATTTTGAAATCACTACCTTTTCTATATTCATTATAAAAACGAATATAATCGATATAAATATCGTTCACGTCAAAATAGCGCAACTCTAATTAACACGGCTTTATATATTTCAATAAATTCGTTATTATATTCAACAAATGAGTATATATTCTATTCAACACACGAATCTATACTTCTTTCAACACACGACTAATCTCAACACATGAGTACTGTTAACACATGACTATTTTTGTTATATAAAATATTTTATAAAACTATGGTATCTATCGTTTGATTTTTTTTAAATCAGACTCCACCGTGAAGTAGTTTCTAATTTAAAATATGATAAAGATGTAAATTTTATTGTTAATATTTTACTCAACACATGTATAGTTTCAACACATGAACATCGTCAACATATGACTATTTTTATATTCAACACATGAATTTCCTTTTATAATATACATTTTTTCCCAATTGGAATGAGGCCCAAACAATTACCATATAATGTTAATTATATGGATTCCATACAACACATGTATATAATAGCAACGATAAACAATCAACCATCATCCAAAGTGCACCACACAACTGCATAAGCATCAAATATAAATAATTAACGCTTACACAGCCTGTCGACCAATCGATCGACATACAATGAAATAATTGGGATTGGTGTATGCCAAATATCATCCCAGTACCCGTGTGGGGTTTCAAATCAACAAACACAGATTTTTATTTGTGCAGCTGGGCGATGTGTAAAATTTATCGACCTAATCAATATCAGTAAATCAGTGTATATAAACAAATTGGCCGATTTGTTTATAAATATTTATTTACTCACATTCACTATATTCCTATTCATGTTAAAAATTATATTTTTAACGATAATTAATTTATTTCAACCATCTACAATTTATTATCGATTCCACATCAACATCACAAACAATTTTCACAACACATCAATCAAACAAACAAGCCATCCATGGTCTGTGGATGACGGGTGTTGGGTGCTACTAAGCACCGTCTGCATCCTAGTATATATATAACTAGAAAAAGAAATTTAGAGTGAGAAGTTCTCACCGATAGCTAATCCAATACCACGACTCTTCTTATGTAGGGAATCATCGTTGTTCTCGCCTTTTGTCACATTCGTTGACCGTAGCCACTACATATATAAAAATCACATTTTTATATTGTTGCTATGTATATAAAAATTATATTTTTATACTACTACTACATAGATAAAAATTCTATTTTTACATCGCTACTATATAGATAAAAATTCTATTTTTATATCGCTACAGTATAGGTAAAAATTCTACTTTTACATCGCTACTATATAGATAAAAATTCTATTTTTATATCGCTACTATATAGATAAAAATTCTATTTTTATAACGGTGTTCATATAATAAAGATTATATTTTTATCACGCTATTCTCTATGTAAAGACATCGCCTTTTCCAATATAAGGATTTCACCTTTTCTATCTATACAATATAAAGATCGTATTTTTATAATCTCTATAATATAAAAATCATATTTTTAACTTCTACGTTATATAAAAATCATGCCTTTCATTATATAAAAATATCGTCTTTCATAGATTAAAAATCACGTCTTTATATCGTTAAAAATCTATTCTTTCTTTAAAAATAAAAATCCTAGCTTTATTCTCAAATTAAAAATCTCATCTTTAAAACCATTTCATTCGTATAAAAATCTTATTTTTATAATCACCAAAATCGTATCTCTTTATGCTAAAATCGTATCCTTTCACCCTTTCAAAATCATATCTTCATATATATAAAAATCATAGTTTTTCTATAATTAAAACTGAAATGAAAACCATGTAGTTCATAAATTAAAAACTCACCAATTTGATTGAAAGGGCGTTCACTGTCGAAGGAGGAAAGGAAGGGGGGTTTGTTGTGCTGGAACGGGGAGGAGGGGATGGAGAGGGCGCAGGGGAAGAAGGACGAGGGGAGGAGGATGGGGTTAAAAGGGGGCGGAGGCGGTTTGCGTCGGTTCTAGGGGGGCTTTGACGAGGAGAGAAGAAGAAGGGGAGGGGGCGGTTGCGGTGGCGACGAGCCACCTGAGGGGGCCGCGATGGAAGCGGCGGTTCCCCCCGTCGCTCGCTGCTCTTTCTTTTCTTTTCTTTTTGATTTTTGAATTCGATTCTGAATTCTAACGTGGGGGGGGCCTGAATGAATAAAGGAAGAGGAGAGAGGAAGTTTTAATTTTTTTAATTTATTTATTTAATTTCAAAAAGCAACTTTTATTTTCGACCTCAAAACGAGGCCCACCGCCTGTCCATAGCTAATTACCCCCATTCCGAACACAATGGGATATGTATCATAGGCTGATTCGATCGTTACAATCAGTTTTCGTCAAAATCAACATATAACTCTATATATTGATTTTGAATGTGCATTTCAATTTACCGAGATCACATACTAACTCTAAAAATCCCAGAAAAATATTTTCTAGACTCGTATTGTCGATACGGTCCTAAAAAAACTAATTTTGTCAGATTTTGAAGAACATCGGAAAAATGGTCATTTTCCAGTCGATTAAAATCAACTAAAACTAGTTAAACGCGTTTTCCTTTGACACGCTCACATATTGATTCGAAAAATTATGAAATTTGGAATCTAGCAATAATTTGACATCACGGACCCAACAAAAGTGGTTTCATCGAAATCCGAGGTCGTTTGCAAAATTCCCATTTTTAAGGGCTTGAATTCCATAGCGACTATTCAGAATTTTCAACTGGACATAACTTTTGAATCCCGCTATGAAATTTCAATTTTTCGGATTCATTGGAAATATATCCTCAATTAGATCCTAATGTTTTTTGTTTCACTAAAATCCGGATTGTTTTGCACCCGGTGCATTCAATTGAAGTTTGAAATCGAATTATCGGACTAGCACGCCATTTTCAATTCCTTTTATAATTATAAATAATTACTTATATTCTAATGACGACGTATATAATATATACGTTCGAATTATATTTAAAATAAATTTCTCGTCGATATTATTTAAAATAATTCATTTTAAATATTCAAACTTCGCTAAAATTGCCAAAATAAATTTTTTAAACTGGCTCGCATTTTCGGGTTGTTACAATGTGCAACACAGGTATATTCACAGATCTAACATATGTTCCACCCATAATTCAATGTTTAATTCAAGGCAAACTATTTTACATAATGAATGAAAGGAAATCTAAATAAAATATACAACTCGAATATTGAAGTGAATACAACGCTTAACCGAATCAATACATAGATTGACCAAAATCTATTTCGAACAGACATATATGGTACATGAAATCCAATACTATCAGGTCGTCACCATCTCCATAAAAGCACAATGGTCCACCATGAAATCAACCTGAGAAGGAAAATAAAAACAGCTATTAATAGCTAGTACACATATATATTGATGTATATAAAGTAAAAGATTTCAAAGGTAGAAAATAACACATGGAAACAAGTAAATGCATAACTCAATCAGCCAAGAAACAGTACGCAGATCATTCAAGGGAAAACAAATATATGCATATATTGTATACATGTGTTTTCACATCCTGCACTATAGTTGAAGTGAAATAGAAAAGAAAATATATACCATCAAATCTTTTGGATCGAAAAACAACAAAATCTTTAGCTGTACAAAAACATCCTACCATATCAAGTCTATTAAAGGGAAAATATATTGAAGTACAGAAGGCCATGTTCTTTCCTGAAATCAAAACAGTGGGAAACCCAAGATTTTTCAGACAAAATTCATCAGTTCAAAATCTGATATTGAAAATGACAATACAAATAGCTTCATAAGCTCCACCAAATCTACCTATGGACAGCTCAAAGTGTTGTAGATAATTGAGCAGACTTGGTACAGGAAATATAGCATAAAGTCCACCTTTTTCACTATAGAACGTCACCCACAAACCGAGATCTATCACCAACAGTTCACCGCATAAACGAAACAGATTTTTATATGTATATATTCAGAAATCTTTTGTACAAATCTATAAACTATCCTACTGCACAATATCCCAATCTGAGATCGAATGTGATTAGTTGTACTCAGATAGTACAATACCAGCAAGACAATACATGAAGAATCAAACAGAAAATCTGCATATTCACTGTTAAAACATCACACGCAAACCATCAAATAGATCATAGCAGAATAGAGGCACCTAGGGTTTAGGCACAACTAATTCTAAACTAGGATGTAACAATTCGAAGTCACAGTGATCAATTCTAGTATAAATAGGGGTCGCGCTTCACAATTTTTCCGAGAACCAACCATGAACAAAGTAAACCCAATTCGAAACTAGAGAAAATAAAAACAAAGGAATCAAAACAGAAATTAAAATTTGGGAAAAAAATTTATCTGTACTGTGCTGCTTCTGTTCAAACCCAAGAGCTAGGGTTCGGGTTTCAGTCTCGTCGTTGAAGGATCTTCGTGGGTGACGGAAACAACTGGAGGAGAACGTTACGAGGCGTCGCGGTCTGTTGTGGTCGGAGAGAGCAGCGATGGAGTGGGTTGCGGTGGAGGGTTTCCATTTTCTTTTTTTCTCTGGAATGTTAGTGGCGGCGGAGGTTTGTAGTAATGAGGGTTTGAGGGAGCTGATGGTTTTGGTATATGTGGAAGTGATGCGGATCGGGTTGGTTATAATGAAGATGGGCAGAACGAAAAAGTAAGTAAGGCCCAATTCTTTTTATTTTAGTTATTTAAGGTTTGCTTAGTTTAAAGTTTTATATAAATTTCAAATATTAATTTAAAACGCTCACGAAATCAGATTCCGACGAAACGAAAAACATCGGGACCGTGAAAACCAGTACTACGCGATGGATGAGAACGGAGGTAACTCACCCTGTTGGTCACGTTTAATAAAAACATGCTTAATTGTTTGAATTGTTCTGTTATTTAGTTGGTGTGAAATGGTTGTATTTATTATCAGTTAAATGTGACTGATGCGATTGTTGATTTTTGATTGAAAATTCAACATTTGTTTAATCTGATCCATGAGTGCTATTCGTGGGGTATTTGGCGGCAGTATATGGTATATGAAATCAATTGTTTATAAATGTTGATTTACCGTCAGGAAAATCAACAGAAAAGAAGTTATAAAACTTATTTTTATAATTGGAAATAGATTTTGAAATATACTTTATTTTGAATAAAGGTTCGTTTAAAAGAAAATAAATATTTATTATTTATTTTATAAGGGAACTCTGATGTTAATCAAAATGATATAAACTGAATAGGAATTAACCTGGCAATTTAAATTTAATAATGGTTTGATAAGGAATAATTAAATAGAATTATAATTATTAATTATATTATTAATTAATTTGAAAAGGGAAACTAATTGGAATCAGTTAATGGGATAACCGTATTTGAGGTGACTACGTTGACTATTTTAACTGGAATTAGTTATCGAATTACTTTGTTTCGATTTATCGAATCGAATAGTTTAACGAATATTTGGTTTGTTTTAATTGAATTTTTAAAAAGGAATTTACCATTTATTTTAGATAATAAAAAGAATTAACAATTTTATAATAGTAAATGATTAAAGAGAGGTATTATCTTGATTAATAGCAATTTAGCCAAATTAGTTTTAAATGGAATAAGTGTAAGAAGTAATCGATGTTGAAATGAAATCAAATAGACTGGTGGAAGGAGTTTTAAAAACAACTATTACGTTTAAAACCCAAAATTTTGAAATAAAGAGGATTTTAAGCAAGTATGATTGCTTAGATTAAATGATACATGAATTAAGGAGAAAAAGATGAAAAGGATTTATAATACTTTTTTAAATAAGGGATTATACATGTATTTCCGAAGTAAGGAAAATAAAAAGAGAATATATGGAAATCTGAAATGGTATTTTCAAGATAAAAGGAAATTGAAATGCTAAGTTTTGCGAACAGTTTATACTAAGGATAGTTGATTATTATATTCAGGTGATAAAATAAAGAAGATTTCATAACGTTGTTCACTTGGAAAAGAGGAGTCGTTCTCCAATATGGTTAATGAGAAATAAAATAGTAAATGGTTTTGAAACGACTAGAGAATAATGAATTTGATATGATACGAAAGTGAAATAGTTTTGAAATTTTGAAATCGTATATATCAAATGAGTAACATTTGAAAGGATGAAATATTTAAGGGTTTAAGATTAACTATCGATAACCATTTTAAAAAGGCCATGTAGTGTTGATACTGAACTAGTGAACTCATGTCATACACACAATTGTTTGATAGTTTAATCACCGACTATCAAAGTTGACCCATATGATCGTTGGTACGGAAAGACCGGGATCAAATTTATATTCAAAAACCATTCCGACCAGCGAATACGTGAAAGAAGATTACTGAGGATGGAGAAATTGAAGACCGTTGATATTCATAAGCAGAGGAACTACTGACTGGATTTCTCTGGTTTAGCGGCCGGAGATATTTCAACAGGAATTCTGTCGTGATGTGAAAACTACGGATTGCAAGGATTTCTTGCTACTGATCTGTAAGGTGATCCCTAGGATGTAGTAGGAAAGTACCTTCGGTTCATCCTGTTCCTGGATGATTTGTATGGACGGATGTCTGACAGAGTATTTCCAAAGGAGATTACGTACGTTGATTTCTTCAAATGTACCACAGTTGATGGCGGAGAAATGGTTTTCTCTAGCCAAATAACTAGAGTATTTTTGTGGACGTCAATTAGTAATATCCAGAGATCTGACGATGTGGCATTCAAAGTAAATGGTGGCCAGATGTTCAAAAAGAAGTTCTGGCCTCAAGCCTCATCAACCGGGAAATGACAGAAATCGGGCAGGCAGCATGGCTATGTGGGTCGCTCCCATTAGGGTGTATGATCACCTATCTAGAGAAATTCCATTTGTTTCTTTAATCTATACTCGATGCTGTCCCTTTTCGGGAGGTGGTTGCTGATCCCAACCGTCGGTGATATACATTCGATACACTCAAGCGAAATGAGTGGTCGGTCATGTGTGGGCCGGGTTGCAAGACGTTCTTATTGAACCCAGTGTATCCGTCTCTAGAGATACACGATCGGCAGGTGGTCCCATACCTTGTTAGAATTGGAATCCAATCTCCAATAAGCGCGTGCGGTTTTTATTGTATATTATATGTGGAGCGTGAAATGCAAGCGTTCCACTAGATTGTTATTTACTTGTATTTAGACATTATTATAATATCAGAAAAGATATTGTTTTCAAAACTGTTTTGGGTTATCGTAAGATAAAAACCGTCCGTGTTTATGTGTGGATTCGGTCTTATGATTATCCTTTTCCTTTGAAAAGATTTTAAACAAAAAATCAGGATTGGATGATCTACCCTTAATACTATGTGAGTTTATTTCACTCTGGTTCACCAGACTGACCCGGTGTTTTGTAAATGCTCGGGTTAGCCCGGGTTTGCAGGCTCAGGTTATTGAACACTATGAAAGGTGTGCCGGAGAAGTCCAGACATGTTCAGTATTATTCCGCTGTGTTGTATATAGGGGCAGATTATTATAACCGTCCAGTGATGTTGATGTACTCTGATGATGTAAGTTTTATTTAAAGCTTTCAATAAAGATTTATTTCTATATAACATTTTGTTCCGCTGCGATGTGAGACTCTGTGTCGTTTTGATTCGTCTTCTTCTATTCTTCTATTTCTTTCTTTCTTATCTCACCCTCTAATTTCTTTCATTAACAATCTGGCGTTCTCGGTGTTTGAAAGGTCGGCATGAGATACAGTAAAGGTATTTATGTCAATTTTGGAGGTTGAAAACCCTGGGTCGTTACATGGGCATATCAAGAAACAATATCCACTGCCCATTGATGAAAAGATTAACATCAAGTTTGAATAATTCAAAAACAATAAACCTTGGGACGGTTCCAATTCTTCTTCTTTTGTCGAAAGTGACAGTGATAATGATTCTGAGCAAGTGAATATATATATATATATGTTTCCTGACTAATACTTTTTTTTAATATGTTCAAGAGGGAAACCGACTGGAGTCGTTAAACCCTCCCTAGTGAACCTAGCCTGGTCCACGAGCACCACATAAGTGGCTGATCTTAGCGTATGCACATGGTAAGCTCTTGTCATGCCATTCCGGGTTTCATGACTAATACTGATGAGGTATGTTTAACACTTACTTATGGTATAATCTTAGAAAATAGCATGGAATTAAATGGTAAATGTACTGAATTAAAAAATCGAACAAGAAATATAAAGGAATGTTAAATAGAGTAGAGTTAGAAATTGAAATGTTAAAAGTTGAGAAAACATCTTTCAGAAGGGGAATTAGATACTTTTCAAAAATAATGTAAAATTTTGTTGTCTCTCCTGCAAAATGACTTCAAAGTTAGCAAATTGGAGAACGAATAACTAACTTCTAATATAGAAAAACTAAAATCTATTCTAGACATGACTAAAATTGAAATTGATAAATCTTAAAACCAAGCTGGAAAAATGTTAATGGTTGAAATTCAATGAATGAAAGCAAAATTTAGAAAACCTAATCAAAATTTCTAAAGCTCCAGAAATCGAAATGGACTTGGTTTTAGGCAAAAGAGTTAAAAGTACTATAATATTCTATATACAAAATTTAGAAACCCTAAAAGAAGATTAAAATCTCTATTCCGAAGGATATAAAAATATGAATTCCTAAAACTAATAATAAGTTAACTAAAAAGAAATAGATACTACTAAAAAAATATCGGACATAGTAAAGATTATATTTTAAAGGACTCAAACCCTCATGGGTATGACAACCTTTTCCTACTAACCCTTAGGACCTTAACAAAGGAAGTGGGTACCAGTAACAGTTTATTTATTTTGTATAGGTACCTATAATAAAAAGAAATAAGAAATGGATACTCGATAGCAGATGCTCCGAACACATGATTGAGAATGTAAGGATGTTATCAAATATAACATATATAGATAGTGGAGCAATAACATTCAAAGATAACTCTTAGGGATTCATCAGTGGCATTAGAGACGTCATAAACCCTAATATATCTGCTTCTCCCTTAATTACTAGCATTGTAATAATCGAAAATCAAGTTGCTAATATATTTACTAAGCCACTAGTTTATCAATTTTTAGACAAAATAAGAAGAGATTTAGATGTGTGTTCACTTGATGAGCTTATATAATAAAATGGTAATTTTTACAAAACTCTATCTAAAAATTTCAGGATAAAACAAACATAACAAACATTTACTAATTTAACCAAATATTATTTATTAGCGTTAAATTTTGAATGGTTAAAAGGTTAACTCGTTATTAGCCATAAAAGTTAAAACATCATGTAGCTATATATATGGATTGAAAATATACTCTAAAATCAATCAACCAAAAAATGTCATTCCAAAATACTTTGCATTCCTTATACCACTTCAAGACTCCAAGTGATTAAACTCCAAATAAAAATTTCTCAACTCCAAAAGGTGGATTTCATACTTGTTATACTCCTGAAGGAAAGCATGTTTAAGCATCATTAAAATTTTCATGAGTTTTTGCAGCATCATATGATTATTAAATTAAAGATTTACAACATTATTAACAAGGAGCAATACGATTACAACATGAAATCTATTAGGAACAAAAATGACAAAGAGAACAACTTAATTTCATCAAAAGACAAATCATGAAATTTTTTGGATTATATTTAGTCGAAGAAACAACTTGAGTTAAGAAGGAGTCACTAATGTCAAAATTGAAAATTTAAGAGCTGGACTCTTGGGATATATGAGAACAAAAATTACCCGAAGTTGTTTGTTAATTATCACAATTTTTATATCATTGAATACATATAGTGAATAAAAAATTGTAAATATATTTCTTTATATCTTTTAAAATTAAAATAAATATTCTATTTACATTGAAACCAAGCGTCTTGCATTCAACTTACACGTTTGACAAATAGTATGAAAATCGTCATTTTATCATCTAGGCATCTGATCTTTTGCCTAGAGATCTGAATAAAAACTTAGGATGAAGCTTAGAATAAATCAAATGTGTGACTCCTTTAAGTAGACGTTTGAAAAATAATTTCGACGAACACTCATACTATAACCAAACGTCCGATTGCGAAACCTATTGCATAAAAAATTTCTTAGATTCCATGCATGTGACCATCAGACATCTAATAACATAACCAGACGTCTGATCAAATTATTGCAAAGCACTCTATTCAACCGATCAGTCTTCTAACCACCTATTTCAAATGACTAATCCATTATCTTTACAATTCGAGGAGACGCCAATTCAGCTCTCTCTCCACTATAAATAATCATTTTATCCAACCTGTTCAACACCTAAACATTTTCTAACTTCTCTGAAACTATTGCTTTCTAAACTCTCAAGAAAAACAAAAATGTCTATCAGTGGATCAAAAAGCTTCAAAGAAATGAAAGAGCGACAAAGCAGAATCTTCCTCTCCACAATCGGCTGCTATCACTGGGACTCATATTAACGTATGGTTACTCAATAGCATTCTAGCAAAGTGGCACATTAATAACATAAATTTTTTTTATTTATACTAGTCCTTTATATTATTTATTAAATTTCCATGACCACAACATCTTTTCTTAGGCATGGATTCATAAATTGGTCTAGTTTAATGACAACATGGTAAAGATCAACAATCAAGCCATCTACCTTGTTTACTCCAAACTCTGCAACTCAATGTTTAGGGATCGGAAAATAAAGAAGAATGTATTTGACCAAGCACCATGGAAAGGTACTTAAGCTTAATGGCCATGCTAGTGGTCATCTTCTAAATTATCCATATGAAGGTCAAATCCTTTGGAATTTACTCGATTATCATGTCACTTAACGAGATGAAATGTTTCATTAATTGTTAGAGGATAATGAATCTGAATTTAAGACCAAAAATCTCAGACCACATTCTTATTTGGTTAATAAAATGTTGGTAAAAACTATAATTCCTCGACCTATTATTCATGAGGTGATATATGAGCATAATTACAAAGCTTCATATGCACAATTACTAAGGTTCATATTCAAATCAACTAGGTTTGATACATTATAAATGAGATTAAATTGCTTTGGCATCGGAGAAATCAGTGAGTATTTACGGGGATTATATAATAAGGATCTTACATCATTTCGACATACTATCTTATATATAAGCATTTGAAATGGTACCGACAATGGAGAATGGAACTAGGTTCTTCAAGCTTATATATTTTTTCAATAGACCATAGACAATTATATCTCAAGACGAACGGAGAATTCGATATCGAGAAAGAATACTAGGATAGCAACAAACTCGGATTCCACCGCCTTCTATGTCAAGACCACAACCAATGCAATCTTTGACATTACCACAACATGGGACAGGCTATCAATTTGGCTCTGAAATCATTAACATTAGAATTATATAGGTCCTCGAGGTTCATTTGAGAAATTGGCTCTTTAAAACGAACAAATTATTTGTAGGTATCAAAATAAATACTCAAAAAGAAATTTGTTGGCTTAGAGAGGTCAACATCTACAAGAATGAGCAAGTTAAAATGGGAGTTCGAGAAAATGTTAGTGACATTGGGAAAAGTATACATAAAAAGTTCATGGTTGTTTATCCTCTCGTCCCTCCTCATCGCCATCCCCGCCTCCGCCTCCTACCTATATCCAAACACTTCTTCAATCAGCATCGCATAGTGAATGTAGGAAAGATGATTTTGAACCACAAAATGGACAACATACTAAAGTAGTGAATTTCATGTAAAACTCTTGGTTAAGTTAGATTTACTTCGATTATTCCTTTTTCTCAAGAGAAAGCTTGGTTATTCATTCAAAAGCAAATGGTATTGTTTAGTAGTTTAAGTTGAGTTTCCAACATAAGTGACCCTTTTTAGTCCTACCAATAGCTTCAAATTCTACCCAGAAGCAAGTCCCTATTTAAAAAAGTCATGAAATTAGATGTTTGAGGTTTATCCTTGAAATCCCTTTAATTTTGAAGATCTTGCTCTGAATTTCTAGATCCTATTGGCTTAATCTTGTGGGTTTTGATAAGCGCCTTTCGTTACAATAGAATCACCTTAGCCCTCGGTCCAGTGGCTGTCATTGGGGAAAATACTTGTACAAATTCTCCTGAGGTTTCCATGTAGAGACCTTCGTACCATTAGGATGAATATCCATGTAGATTAGAGTTTCTAATGAGGCTTCGACAAGTGTTAGTATGGTTAATTCCTTTAATAAATTGCTTTCTATTAATTCTTGGGGTATCAAATTATCACTGGATACTAGTTACCATCTTTCGTAATGGTAGTTGTTTCCAATTGAAGCTGCAAATAGGAGGCTTTTGGATAAGATAATCGGTATCATATATCTTTAAAAATCTTCAATGGGTTTAAGCATCAGGGGGTTACGGGTTAGGACCATTCGGTTTACTTTTGGTTTCTATATTCCATTGAAAGAGCCCTTTCAGTGGTAGCATAGACTTCTTACTAAAGTGATTCCTTTCAAAGCATTCAAACTAATACATGCAAGGTTAATATAGGATAATATAATAATGTAATAATTTCCATCTCATCACCTAAAGTGATAAAAAAGAAAATCCACTTATTTATTATTGAAATATGTACAGAGACTTAATTATCATAAATTATAGAAATCCCCAAATTAATTTAGCAATTAGGGTTTACAACTTACAATTTTCGTTACAAGTGGGAGAATGGGAAATCTGGCCTAGATTCAGGACCCAATATGGTTGTATTTGTAGGTGTGAGTTGACCCTTTCAGCTTTGACACCTCCGGTTTTAGGTATCTACAAATCTTGTTTCATAGCTTGGTAGAAGTGGTTCCTAAGCTCTATGTTTTGGAGCTTTTCGTGCAGTTTAGAAGTGGAAGCAGGATTCTACCATGATTTGGTACATAGTACTAAGTATGGCCTTTGAGTCCACTAAAGGATAGCGCCTGATCCGAAGGGAAGACTAGTGCTTGCACTGAGAGATATGCCTACGAATATACTTTGCCTTAGAGAGTCCGAAGGGCTGCACTTTCCAAGATGGAGCTTTCATTATGTAGTAAGAATTTTCTTCAAGTTCATATGATCGAAACTTTCCCTTCGAAAGAATCGAAGGGTGCATTTGGTTGAACATTACAAATTGGGTTTATTTCTGGTCTTTTTGGAGGTTAGTGATTTGTTGTGATACAAATAGGTGTGCTCTTTAGCTTCATCAAAGGGACTTGTCTTTTCCAAACGGGACCCATTGCTCTTATCATTCCTGTAGAAGTATAATATTGATGGACTGCACTTGGTTGCTTCCAAAGCTTCATTGTAATCGTGTTAATGCTGTCATAGTGACAATTTTTGGTACTAACATTTTTCTCCGATGAAGGGCAGTTCTTGACTTTTCAAGTCAATAGTTCCAGTTTATCAGCTTCATTGAAAGCCCGTTGAATTTTCCTTCCTTTTTGTATTCCCATATGGACGATCAGATCAAATCCTATAGCTGCACTTGTTCTCCCTTTTCCTTATAAATAATTTGTAATATTTATCTACCTTGTTTCTTTGCAATTGAATTTTTTTTCGAGCATGAGTATTAAGGAATTAAAGAATCCAAATTTGCTCTAATTCAATAAACAATAATCAAGGTAAACACCTGTTCAAATTTCAATTGCATGATTGGATCCAATTTTTTAGTGTCTAGGGTTTGGAATTTATGATTTTCGTTAAAACTTAGAATGAATTCGGGTTTATTATGAAAACTACCACGGACTTCGAGATATTTTTGAATTCAATCAAGACTGAACATAAAACTTGATTTCAATCTAATTTCCCCTAAAAATGAAATATTTTGGTTTATCAAAATAGGCGTAGAGAACGAAACCTAGTTAGCCCAATTCTGGTCAAAATTTGAAATTTTAGTTACTTAGGATAATGGGTTAAACCAGATACTTATAGCATATAGGAACCGCATTTTAATACAGTGAAAACCATGTACCGACTCTGATCAAAACTTCTTTTGACTGCTTTGGAACCCTATTTTTTATACAGACAGAACCTAACTTTAGAGGCATGCTATAACGATTGATTGATGTATTCAGAAGGTTCTCATTAAACTAAAGAGTAGCGTTAATAACTAGCTTTAAGTATTTTTATTGTTTTAACTTTGTCAAAATTTAAATAATTTTCTTGACATTATCCCCTTCAGAAGTATGGATTTAGTCAGGATAATATGCCTTTATTAGTTTCTTCTTGGTCGTCGACTCTTCGAAGGAAATATAAACTAGATTTTTCTTAAATATATTTTTCTTACACACTGCTGCAATGTTAATAAAATGATTTCACCTGGTCGCATAATGAGTGAAAAGTAACCATTGTCAAAGTGGTTTGGAAATCGCTTCGAGGTTGTAGAATCCCCGTTGTTTATCCCAGAGAATGTTCCAATAAAGGATGCCTCCATTTCAAAGCGTACTTTAATTATGACCCAAGAAGAGGTGAATGCCATCCTGGAATACATCGGTATGTTGGGAATTGATGTCGTCGCTCTTAGGTTCACGCTACTATTAATAACCATCTTGAAGGGTAGTTTACATTGTTAATGGTAAAAATTGTCAACACCCAACTTCAGAATTGACAATGCATGTATGGTGGAATTTAGAGGGTAATCGATCTAGAGGGAACTTGAGAATAACTTAGCCTCACCAAGCTCAGCCTAACTTGTCGTTTCCTAGATACCAAGAGCTTAAACTCGAAGATTAGTTACCCATCCTTCGAGAGGTGAGTATCGTGTTTACAATACATAAAGGTCAACAGTTACCTTGTGATAAGGACATTATAGGCTTACAGAAGGTAGAGAACCTTGTTACAATAGTGTTCCCTAGATTCAAGATAGAATAATGTACATTGTGTAGAGAAGAAACATGCTAATATACCACAAACAAAAATATTTGTAGTATATTTTGGAAGGAAACTAAAATATTTTAGATTACCTCTACAACAGCTATCAAAGCTCAAGTGAGACTAGTTCCAGTTTCCTTTGAACCTAAAATCTGGTCAAAATCACGGTAATAAGTACTGGACTATTTCTACAGCAGCTATCAAAGCTATAAAATCTTTTAAAATAAATTGGATTTCCATCTCATGGTAATAAACTAGTTCAAGTTTCCTAACCACGGTAATAAGTACTGGATGATACATAAAATCTGGTCAAAATTCGAAAAAATTGGAAGTAATTTAAATCAAAGTCGATTATATAGAAATACAATTTGAACATACACAGGTCTTGACATGAATTGTGGATCTGAGGCTCCAAGTTAGAGAATTCATTGATAGTGGATATTGTCATGAAACAGTGCATCATGCAACGCATCTTTCAGCCACAGTTGACTTTTAAACAGCATGAATCGCCTGGAAATCGAACAACTCATACATCCAAATCGAACGGAGACAATTGACTTCTTCTCAGTGCTGTCTTCAGCCATTGGTTTTTGTTTGGTAGGTTTCCATTCAGCTTTAGGTGCCATAACAAATCAGAGCGATTTATGAAGAGTTGGGGCTAGATTTGGGTGAAATTAGAGAACGATAAAAGAAAAAATATAAAATGGTTTATAAAAGAAGTAATTTGATGCCAGATTACAGTAGGAATTCTAGTTTGGATTGATTTATATGAGTCTGAAGCATTTTCGTTGAGTTTGGGTGAAACTGATGGCGATGTGAGCAAAGCGGTTCTGGTACTTGGGATTTACTGAGAAATCAAAATTTTCATTGCGTTTAGTGACATAAAAGGGTAGATAAGTAATTTTAATCTGTTTGTCATGGAAACTAATTGAATTTAAACCGTGTCCTGAAAACTAACCGCGAACAAGTAATCATCCCTTTATCCCAATTCCCCCTTTTCTTAATCAAACCGACTTTGTCGTTTTTTCTTAATTCTACTGCATAAACAAAAACTTGTGTCCATCTGAAGCCTTGCCTAAAAAGGTATGTTTGTGAGATCATTTATTTGAGCTCCCTGAATTAATTTTTGTGAGATCATTTATTTGGAAATCAACTAAAAAGGTATATTTCATGTGAACATATTAAGAAAATTAAATGCACTATATACAATCAATTGATATACAAGACTTATACAATTTGATTCATTAATGCTCATTGAAAAACCTACAACAATATCTATATAATCCAGTTTTTGCCATCTTTTTTACCATATATATTAGTTATTTCATATTAATTATGAATCATTAAAAATATATTTATTAATTAGTAACTACTACTTAATTATAATCAAATATTGATTATTCAATCTTAATTATTAAGGACTATTAATCATTATTTGTTTATTACTTCTTATTTAAGTTATTAATTTATTTTAAAACAAAATATATTTATTGGAAATAAGAAAATATTAGTAAATAAAATAAACTTTAAAGTAATAAAATTTGATACGAATTATATATATTTGTTCAAAGGTTAATGAATCATTTTATCATGAAACTTGAAATTTCAATTAACGCAACATTAAAAATAATCGTTGTAATTTAAATATATTGATATTTTTCTTCTAAAATTTAAGAAATTCTATTAAAATTAAGAAATTTTTGAAAAATCTTTTTTAAGAGATATATATATATTAGTTATTTCATATTAATTATGAATCATTAAAAATATATTTATTAATTAGTAACTACTACTTAATTATTAAGGACTATTAATCATTATTTATTTATTACTTCGTATTTATGTTATTAATTTATTTAAAAAAAATATTTTTTGGAAATAAGAAAATATTAGTAAATAAAATAAACTTTAAAGTGATAAAATTTGATACGAATTATATATATTTGGAAACTCTATTTGGACACAAAATTTTGACACAAATGGTGACACAATTGATTTGCACCATTGGATAACCCCATGAATTCCACCTCTCCATGTAAAGACAAAATGATCCAATGGTTGAGGCTTTGTGTCTCTCATTTTGTGTCAAAATTTGTGTCCAAATAGCCGGTCCCATATATATTTGTTCAAAGGTTAATGAATTGTTTTATCATGAAACCTGAAATTTCAATTAAGGCAACATTAAAAATAATCGTTCTAATTTAAATATATTAATATTCTTCTTCTAAAATTTAAGCAATTCTATTAAAACTGAGAAATTTTTGAAAAACTTTTTTACCATATATATATATATATTAGTTATTTCATATTAATTATAAATCATTAAAAATATATTTATTAACTAGTAACTACTACTTAATTATAATCGAATATTGATTATTCAATCTTAATTATTAAGGACTATTAATCATTATTTATTTATTACTTCTTATTTAAGTTATTAATTTATTTTAAAACAAAATATATTTTTTGGAAATAAGAAAATATTAGTAAATAAAATAAACTTTAAAGTAATAAAATTTGATACGAATTATATATATTTGTTCAAACGTTAATGAATCATTTTATCATGAAACTTGAAATTTCAATTAAGGCAACATTAAAAATAATCATTGTAATTTAAATATATTGATATTTTCCTTCTAAAATTTAAGCAATTTTATTAAAATTGAGAGATTGTTGAAATTTTTAAAAATTATTGCAAGAAGTAAAGCCTATTTTGTTAAATTTTATTCAATTTGGTATAACGAATTTGTAATTATGGATAATTGTGTTTTTAAGGTTTTTATTAAGAATGATATGATATCTATCCGTAATAGAAAAAATATTTTTGATTACATAATTTGTTATTGCTTCAAAGAAAATAGGTGGAACTCAGAGTAGCTATCTGGTTAATTTTATAAATCTCAACATTTTCCCTAAGGGGGCATAATAATTATTTACCTTATTTATATCCATATATGTCATGCAAAAAGTTACCCAGGAACATTCATTTCATATGTAAAGTTATTTCACATTAATTGCAGCCTTATAGCCTTGCCTTTAAAGCCAAAATCATGATGCTTATTTTCTCTTATCACTTTTGAATTACATGCACAAATTAGGCATAAATATTAATTATGAATGAAGTAGAGTACTTGGGTGAAATTTTCAATATGTCCATATACAAAAAACAACAACATGGAAATGTATTTTTTTCATTATATGGAAAGTAAATCAATATGTATTACAAAGTCGGTTTTCCCGCCGTTATGCGGTTATACTAGTATATAGTATAACAAGTGTAAATGCATTGAAATTTATTAACCAATACCCCCATACATTCAATTTTACCATTCCCTAATGTAATATTTGAAATCAATTAATATGTCGTTTAAATTTCAATAAAATATACTATATGATAATTACCAAACTAAAATTTTATGTATAGAAACATTAATATGTAGAAACTATGAACATACTAATTAATATTAATTAAGAATAGTTACATCCATTCATTTGCTTAATAAATATAAGGCCTAAAAACTAATAAATTAGTATATAACTTATTTTTATTTGGAAAAACGTGAATTTAACTTTTACTCAAAGTATAAAAACACATTATTCACATATAAAAATTACATTTTTTATTTTCTAATGAATAACTCGTTTATTTATGAAAATTCACCACAACATGCAGAATAAATTTAAGTTTTCAAATATATATATAAAACTAATTTTGTATCGGTATAGCGCGTAGGCTGTAGGGCAAGTGTTACAGGCTAGTTTTAAAAATAAAATTGAAGAAGGAAAGGGGACAATAAGGCAACAAGGCATGAGGGCACGCTGTAGAGCAGGTGTTACACGCTAGTTTTAAACATAACTCATGAATTGAAAAAGGAAAGGGGGTAACAAGGCATGAGCGTTGATTAATTATAAGATTTGAACGATCATTGATGTGAGAAATAATTACAATGTTTGTGATTAGAATTGACATTTATGTACCATTTAATTTTCAAACTGTCCAGTCCAAATTCGGGTCCGCATCGAAAGTGTTCAAAGGACCGACGTGGAATCCACCACATTTGTCTCTTCTAGCCGTACAATCCATTTCGATCCGTTCGTGTGCCCCTTCCATGTTTTACACTCATTTGCCCTTTTCGTGTGCCTCTTTCCGATAAAATAAAAACATATTTCTCTCTCATAGATTTTCGCTTTCCCCAACCCTTTCCAACTACCCCTTTCTCTTAAAAATCAACCAAAACCCTTAAGCAAAGTTCATTTTATTATGGTATATCAATATACCAAAACCCTTTAGCAAAGTTCATTTTATTATGGTATATCAATATACCAAAACCCTTAAGCAAAGTTCATTTTATTATGGTATATCAATATTAATTGAGGGGAAAAAAAGGGAAATAGTCAAGGTCATATTAATTGAGGTGAAATGACTTCTGAGAGAAGATAAACAGCAATATAAATATAGTAAATTGGACGGATCTAAATTAAGAAAAAGGAAAGTTTTTGATTTTTGAAGTAAATTATTTTGTTTGGTTTGCAAAGGCTGACTTGGAATCCGTATAATACGGAGAGGACAATGGTTGAAATTATACAAAAGTAAAAGTCAGCAGGATATGTGTGGGATTTATTTTATAACAGAGATGGGAGTAGAAAATATATGTTATTATTGAGTAGTGCTAGAAATGCGTGAATCTTAATACTGACAGCTTAAGGTGCTCTAATTTCGTGTAAACACGATTAATGTCGATGTTAATGTAAATTATAAGTAGTCAATAAAATTGGAAATGAGTTATATGTATAAAAGTGTGAATGTTTAAGGAGGCATAGAGATTATTCCTTTTTTTTATTTGGTAAATCATCAAATTCATTCCTATAATTACTACTCTAAAACATTATATATAGGTCCCTAACAAACACCTTCATACACCCACATCAGACTTAAGAAGATACAATGAAGGCATTCAACTTGTTATTTTCTCTGGTATCTTTCATTCTTCTTGTTCCACAGCAAAATGACGCGAAAAACCAAGCAGATGTACTAAGAAAGTTCATGAAACAATCCAGAGAGTCACTGAGTATCACTTCCCATGGTGATTATCAATATGATACACCATCAATCTTGTGCAACAGTAAACAAGAAGGTTTAATGAAGGCGGATAAGATCGACAAATTGCCTGGACAGCCGGAAGTTCATTTCGATCAATATGGTGGTTATGTAACTGTAGACGAGAAGAATGGCAGAGCATTGTATTATTACTTTGTTGAGTCTCCTCATAATTCTTCAGAGAAGCCACTTGTTCTATGGCTTAATGGAGGTACATAATAGATAATACTATTTCAGTTCAAACTATTTAATGTAGCCATTGTTCCTTTGTCTCTGTGTGTATAACCTTGATTCTGAAACTACTAACATTTTACTGCCAAATTAATTTTACAGACGTTGAACCTAAACAATAAGTAGCTTTGGACATTTTTCTTCACATTGTTAAAATATAGTACAGTTAGACAGATTTGATCTTGGAACCAGCTTTGTAGTTTCTCTTGATGAAATCTCCCTTACCATATTTTGACATGTCACGCTATAAACTTCTCTTTAATTCTGGGTACTTACATGTAAGTGAATTCTTTGCGTGTGTGTGTATGAGCATGCGCGGCCATCTGAAGAAAATGTTGGATCTTTTTAAAATATATATACACACACTCACACGCATATACATACACACATATGATATAGATAATCGGCGTTAGTATTGACATAACATTGGAAAGTTGTTATTAAGATTTTAAATGATTACTGGCTAGGACCTGGATGCTCATCCCTGGGCTTTGGAGCCATGGAGGAAATTGGACCCTTTAGAGTTAACAAAGACGGCAAAACTCTATCTTTAAATCCTTATGCATGGAATAATGGTACGTATTTATCTTTAAAGCTCATTTGAAGACTATACGTATTTTGCTTAAGAAGAAACAGACTGGAAATTAAGGTTGCACTTATCTAAGATGTTAAATTCTGAAGAATCGCTTGTGTTTTTTTGCGTTCCAAAATAACTGGAAATGTGTTTTAAGTTTGCAGGATTACCCATCTGTATTAATCTGTCATCTAAAAGATGGTATCAAAAGAAGGAATCCGAAAGTTTACAATTTAAATTTTGTATATTCTGAATACTATGAATTAAGAATTTTTTTTACTACTAGAGAGTATTTGATTTAAATAAATTTTGTTTTGACAGATCAGCTATTATCAGAAGTTCATTTTGTAAATATCTATTGTTCAAAGTTATAACTTTAAGATCTAATTAATAAGCTCATTTATTTATTTTATTTTCAAGTTTTTAATCATAAAACAAAAAATAAAAATAAAAATCAATTAATCATCTTTGCACGTTTTAGACTTAAAATTTTGAACTCAAAATTTTCAAAGTTGGATTACAATTTTAAAATTGTGAATTGTTAAAATATCATTAAAACTTTGGAAATTTAATTTTTCCAAATTTTAAACTACAGAGGTTAATATTAATTTTGTTGGTTTTATATTTCATTTTTGTGCACATTTTCAGTTGCCAATGTGCTGTTTCTGGAGTCACCAGCAGGAGTTGGATTTTCATATTCGAACACTACATCGGATTATATGACAAGCGATGATGAAAAAACAAAAGTCGACACGTACACGTTTTTAATAAACTGGTTGGAAAGATTCCCTCAATACAAAACTCGTGATTTTTTCATAACTGGGGAGAGTTATGCTGGGCACTATATACCTGATCTTGCTCAATACATATTCAGCAAATTTTATACAAATAGTAATCTTATCAATCTTCGTGGCATTGCTGTAAGTGCTTGTTTTGACAGAACTTTTAAGATATTATCGCTAGTCATATATATATATATATATATATATATATATATATATATATATATATATATATATATATACATACATACATACATACATACATACATATCACATTGACTTCTTTGTGTTTGTAGATTGGGAATGCTTATATTGATAACTTGTCAAATACAAAAGGAGTTTACGAGTTCAACTGGGCTCATGCTTTAGTTTCAGACGATACTTACGCAGCCGTCAAGCAAAACTGTGATTTTAAAACTGGGAAGTTTAACCAGAAATGCATTGATGCAATGACTTTGGCACATGATGAAACTGGAGATATTGATCCTTATAATATCTATGCTCCAAAATGCGGTAGCACAAATACAAAATCTGGTATCGATGTGAGTAAATTATAAGCATTTACCATAATGTTTATCATTCCAGGCTAGCACTGAATTGTTATTTATTGTTTATACTTCTTTTATTTTTTCAGATGGCGGATTTCGATCCATGTTCAGACAAGTATGTTTATGCTTATCTGAATACGCCTGCAGTTCAAACGGCTCTTCATGCAAATGTCACAAAATTGTCTCACGTCTGGGAATCATGCAGGCAAATATACTATATTCAACAAGTTCATATGTTTTTGTTAATTTACCATTGTCATATATCTTAACTAACTCGAGTATGTATAAATTCAGTAACTTGATAAACTATACCGAGGCACGTCAAACTATGTATCCGCTCATCAAAGATCTTGCTGGCAGTGGATTAAACTTTTGGTTATACAGGTATTTCAAACATATTCCAGGCTGATTATTTGTGCATGATAAATAATGACAAAATATGGGTTTAAAAAGCATCACACAAATATTGAGCTAATTAACAAACTCAATGCATGTAGTGGGGATGTTGACGCTGTTGTCCCAATAACAACGACAAGGGACTCTATCAAAGCGCTTGGTTTGCCAATCAAGAAGACCTGGAGAGCCTGGTATCATAATAAGGAGGTAATGCTTTTATGTACTACAATGCTATATCTCTATGTTGACTGCTTGCAGTTTGTAAGTTAGTTATATTCTAACTGCAAAAAGATTAAATGATCAAATAGGTTGGAGGTTATGTTGAAGAGTACAAAGGACTGACACTAGTTACAGTTAGAGGTTCGGGTCATACTGTTCCAAGTTATCAACCAGAAAGAGCTCTAGCAATGATAACTTCTTTTCTCCATGGGAAAGTTCCATGACTACCCAATGAATGAAATAAATCTTCGTGGTCTTTGTATTCACACTACCATATTGTTTGAATAGTTCTGTGGTGTAAATTTGAATATTGTTATGTTTGGAGTGGCTAATAAAATTTCATTTATGTCAAGTTTAATGTTGAGGAAGCAGACTTAATTCCTTGCTTTTTAGTATATATCATGGTTTAAAATTCCGGTTTTCCTTTCTGTTCCGTTCATCGAAATAAAATAAAATTGCTGTTTCATTTCGGACATTTTGGAAATTCAGCTTTATTTCCGGTTCGCGAGTTCTGGTGTTTTTTTATGTAAATACGCTAATAAATATGAAAATTGTATATTTAAATTTATCTAAGAAAAAAATTGAATAGCTTATGTTATATAGTTGATTTGGAGGGTGCTTCCTCTTTTCAACGTCAATTTGACCTCAGCTTCAGCCAGAAGTTTCATCAACCTGACATTCTACATTTTCTTCTCGAATTTTTACAGCATATCTTCTTTAATTGAGTTCCGGAACCATAATTCTTACATATTTCGGTCCGGTCAATGCGACAACCGAAACGGAATGGTCGGAGTTTCGTCGGACCGGCTGTAATCTTGAACCTTGGTCTATATAATAATTATGTTCGGTTTTATCATTGGAAAAGCCTACTTAAACACAAAATTTTGACACAAATTGAAGGACACACCCTTGATTTTCACCCCTCATATAAAGACAAATTGAACCAACGGTTAAGATTTTATGTCCCTTGATTTGTGTTCAAATAGCTGCTCTCTTTATGTAACACCACACGCCCGCTACGGACACTCACTAAGGGAATGCCATAACATTGGTGGAGTATTTTAAGTGAATATAGAACAGAAAAATTACAACAAGACAGATATAAGTAATACTTGAAAATTTAAATTATCATTTCAATGCAGTGGAAAGTAAAACATGTTTGGTTACATCACCAAAACCATACAAGAGTCAAGTACAAAATATCCATCTTGATAAAAATAAGTACATAATCCCACTAAGTAAACAATAGCCATAAAAGGAAAGATGAACTGAGCTTTACTTCAACGGTCCAAGCTCCAAAGGATAGATACTGCAATCTGATCAAGGCCCACTAGCACTAGGCCCACACTGATAACCTGGGGTTGGGGGAAAAAGATAAAAACAACGGGGTCAGACATAAGTCTGAGTGAGTCCTATAACTTTAACAATACAATCATTAAAGTAACCAGAGAAGACATAAGCTTGATATACGGTAACGTCTGGGGATGAATGGCTACACTAAGTAGCTAGGTATACTTAGGATAAACTAAGATAATCGTAAAGACGCAATTATCCACCCAAGGATTGGTTTACACCACCCCAGACTTATCCACCCAAGGGTAATTCCTACACTGCACCACACCAGTTCTACCCACCAAGAGTAATTCCTACTTAAAGGTTGATCCCACTAGGTGTACTTAGTAATTTTTACCCGGTAGTTTCTTGTACCCCTACACAGGTGCCGTCTTCCCCTATCTTTACTAGGTGTACCCACTACTCCCAAGCGATTGGCTCCCTACTGTAGATACCCGTGCTGGTCCCACAATTTAGGTGTATCATTCCCCTAAAGTGGCTACCCAATACTAACGGTGCACGGCTTTATATCTACACGATGCAACAACGACTTACCAACCAGCCCGGGTCCACACACGCATATGAAACCCGTTGGTCCCGCGTTGCCACCGTTAACCCGGTTTGGCCTCTTATAGTCAAGCCCAATATGCGTGTCCCGTCACTCGACTTAAGTCGAGCCTACAAAGATACGTTTGGGATATTGGTTGAAATGGGCCCCCACAAGCTACCACCTAAGCTTGCAATTTTATCTAGTGCATCCCACTTAACCCCTCTTTATAATCATGCCCACTTACATG
Organism: Allium sativum; assembly: GCA_030737875.1. Lineage (NCBI taxonomy): Eukaryota > Viridiplantae > Streptophyta > Magnoliopsida > Asparagales > Amaryllidaceae > Allium > Allium sativum. The sequence goes on from CM060916.1 coordinate 43,412,156, forward strand.
TTAAGTTGTGGTTAAGTCATCTAATCATATTTCAATTGCCCCTTAAGGCACCCACTAGATTTCTATATGCCACCCATGGCACTTACTTAACCCTTTAATCATGTCTGCTTACATGTCCTACTTTGGTTAAGTATTTCACATGCCACCCATGGCACTTACTTAACCCTTTAATCATGTTTAATTACATGTTCCACTTTGGTTAAGTATTCTAATCGTATTTTTCTATTGCCACCCAAGGCAACCCACTAGTTTCCTTATGCCACCCGAGGCACCCCCACTAGTTACCAACTGCCACCCAAGGCACCCACTTAACCCTCATGTCCCACTACATGCTATTATGGTTAAGTGTTTCTTAATTCATTAATTAAGATCATGACCTCATAAAGACCTCTCACATTAGACCGTCTTTTATGACTGCTGGATAAGCCGGTTGGTTCCGGGCAGACTTCTGTCATCAAAAGGGTCTAACCTCGTGTCTTTACTTTAATCATGTATTTACTTTATGACTAAGACCTCTCACATTGGGCCAATCATTTGTAGCCGCTGGATTTGCCGGTCGGTTCCGGGCAGTCTTATGCTACAAAAGGGTCCAACCTCGTGTCTTAGTTGATTAATTACACCTAATTAATCAGCCCCCATATTAATTATCCCTAATTAATATCAAATTTTCCATAACATGGGTAGACCTAACTCAATAGGTAAATTCCCATGGGGTAGACCTAACTCAATAGGTAAATTCCCACTTATGGTAGTTTATTTTTATGGTATGCTTAATCATACCCAATCATATATTTATTAACATATTTTCCCACCCCATCGTTCCCCACGTAAATCGTTCTCACTTCATGGCATAATAAAGGGAAAGATCCATCACAAATATCATGGGTTTAACCAAATCTTAGCATATAACTTGGTCATGGGTTAAGAAAATGTCAACTTGCATATATGAACATATATTAACCCAACTACATTTAACCCATACTTGTATATTATCATACACATATCTTGTATAACATGTTGAACTTGCATATAAGCATTCTCATAACTTGCATAACATGTTAAATATGCATTTAAGCATACACATAGCTTGCATAAGCATTCACATACTTGCATAAGCATTTGCATAAGCTTTCACATACTTGCATATTAACTTTTAAACTTGCATAATGTGTCATCATGAACTTGCATATTAACAAACATGTAACTTGCATAGCATATCTTGCATATTAACATACATGTAACTTGCATAGCATATCTTGCATATTAACATACATGTAACTTGCATAGCATATCTTGCACATAACTTACATAACATCATACACATAAACTTGCATATGAACTTGCATAACAACATACACATAAACTTGCATCTTAAAGGAGGGTAAACTTGCATATATATATTCATACATTATGCATATTTGCATGTCATGATTTATGCATAATACCAAACACTTAGCATGCATAAAACTACATACTTAGCATGCACAAAATTAATTGCACATTATGCATAAACCCACCACTTAACTTGCATAAACCCACATACTTAACTTGCATAAACCCACATACTTAACTTGCATAAACTCGCATATTCAACATGCATAAATTTACATATTCAACATGCATAAATTTACATATTCAACATGCATAAATTTACATATTCAACTTGCATAAACATAGGATTAATATTAAACATAGATTAGCATATTCACATCATGTCATATGACTTGAAAACCCATTAATCCACATGCAAAACCATAAATCTCATCATATCTCATCTACTTAATTTAGCAATCGATCATCAAAGTGATAGAAACTCACAACTAGCAATTTGCACTCCAAATGAAGAAGATTAAGACGCTTAGAATGGATTGGAGGTTGATTAGAGAGGTTGATTAGCTTGCTTTCTTCTTCATTGATTTGTGGTGGCCATGATCAAGTTTCATTTTGCCATAGTTTAGTTACTAGATCTAATTATGAATGAATTAGGGTAGGGTTAGGGTCTTATTTATAGGATTAGGTTGCATTTTAGTCCCTTAGATTAACCCTAGATTAGATTAGGACCCTTAGATTTAGGAAATCTCTAGAACCAGCCCACTAGGCCAGCACAAGGACCCAAACTGGTGCACCCAGTTTTACTGGGCGTCGCACCCCTGTCGACAGGCAAGTCGACAGGGCAGTCGACACCCCTGTCGACAGCCCTGTCGACAGCACTGTCGACATGGCTAGGGCGGGAATTTTTCCCGCCTGGCCCCCGCTGGCCCCAATTCAAAATCTGATTTTTAAATATTATATTCTGTTTTTATCTTTGAATTTTCTGAAAACTTCTTTGGGCCATAACCGGGCCATACGGACTCCGATTCTCGAAAACTCGGACTCTATTTCGCGTATTTTTCCGAGATGAACTCAATGACGCAGCCCGTTTCCCCCAATTCTCACATCTGAGATTATTTATTCTGTAATTAGTGAATTTTAGCATTAACTAAAATTCGGGGTGTTACATTCTCCCCTCCTTAAAGGATTTCGTCCCCGAAATCTCTAAGCTAAGGAGAATGCATATCCTACCATCCAAACAACCATCTACTCAATCCATCAAACACGGGCATCCATTGTCCTTAAAACAATTTCTAATGATGTATGAGCATATGCAAAAAGTGTGTGTATATGTTCCCTATCTAAATGTATGAACATATGCAAACCATGATAGTGCCATGCATCCATTATGTATGCGAGAGAACCCTATCGACACATACAATATCTACATGAGTGCACAATCATTCACCAAAATGCATCATCCATATGATAACACAATCATTAAACATCCATAAATATAGCTTCCTACACACAATTTTATGCAATATGCAATATGAAGTGATTGAGCCGATCTAGTGCCTAGAGTGTGTGTATATGTACCCACGAGCAACCACTAGCAACCACTTGCATCCACATGCATCCATCAATCATAACATGTCTCAAACACATGTTTCAACCATAGGTTTACCCTATCTAAAGGTCAAAGGTACTAACGAGAGGACATACTAAGGATAAGATAAGTACAAGATATGTGATGAAGGTGAAGCAAAAGGACATACCCTCCGAAAGAAAAAGGGTACCTCGAACGCATCTTCGCTTCCGTCTCCCAGGTAGCATCGCTCTCTTCATCTCCCTTTTTGTACTTTGACTAGTTGAACCTCTCTGTTCCTCAACTTCCTAATTCTCTGACCCAAGGATGCAGGTAGGAGCTCGTCGAATAATCACATCACACTCTTCCTTTACTTCTTTAAGTAAGCTTGGCTCTACCACCTCTGCGGTCTCATGTAGGCACTTCCTCCTATGGAATACATCATGTACACTACTAAGTCTGTCGGGTAACTCCACCAATGGAAGATGCTCCTCCCGTGTACCTCCAAGATACATAGCCTCAAAAGGTCTTCTAAAATATGATTCACCCTCTCGGTCTGGCCGTCTATCTGAGGATGATATGCGGTACTCTATTACAACTGAGTCCCTACCGCCTCTTGGAAACTCTTCCAAAACTCTCTAGACTCTCTAGTGAAGATAGGATCTCGATCGCTCACCATACTGGAGGGTACACCATGCAATCTAATAATTTTTCGAATATAAACTGAAGCTCGATATGGAATAGTGCTCTTGCTCTTCCCGGGTATGAAACGGGCACACTTCGTAAGTTTATCAACCATAAGCCCAATCCCCGTATTACCCTTCCTTGATTTCGGTAATCCATAGAGACACTATCCCACTTCCTATTACGGAACTCCCAACGGGTGAAGCAACCCTTCGGGTTTCTTTTACTTCGCTTCCACTTGTTAGCACACCAAGCATCGAGCGACATACTCGGCCACATCTTTCTTCATACCGGTCCAAAAAAAAAAAACCCTCTTCATGTCTGGGTACATCTTGTCACCACCGGGATGAATGGTCATCCTAGAACGGTGTACATCATCAAGAATAACCTTCCTCAAACCCTCGTCTTTCGGTATACAAAGTCTACCGTCTCTACGCAAGCACCCCCTATCGTCTAGGGTGTACTTACTCAAATGGCTGGACGACTCCCTCCTTATGAGCTTTCCCACCATCTCAACCAACTGTGAGTCGCCCCTCTGTGCTTCCCCAATCCGCCCCAAAAGAGTAAGTCTAACCTCCAAGGAGGCTAGCAATCCGGGTACAGAGTCAACGGAAGGTCTAAAGTCAAACATAGAAATAAACTCTAAGCTCCGTCGTTCAACGAACAATGAACTCAAGGACAACCTTTTTCTACTTAAGGCGTCCGCTACCATGTTACCCTTGCCATGGGTATACGCTATCTCATAGGATGCTAAGAATCCTATCCAAAATCATCGCGACTGTCCATCTCTCACACAGACCACCCTAGTCGAACTCGACATCCCCCAAATGCAAGCCCCAAAGGCCTAAACCAATATCAGACAAACACCCAAGGGATATCTCCTTCGAGCTCAGGCGACCTACGTGAGATGATACTAGTAAAAATGGCTAATCAATTAAGCCTTTAACCAACTTTGGATGTCCTTGCCAGTCTCGCTCTAAAACCACCGTTTTCCCATAACTGGTTTTGCTCACCCTATTGAGCACATACGAAAACTTATTTTGCTCCTAAAAAAGACCATCACGAACTTATTTAGGTACTCCATGAACACCCATCTCATCCAATCAACAAAGTATGCGGGGGCGTTCGTCAAACCAAATGGCATCGCTAGCCACTCATAAAATCTATCCGGAGTCCTAAAGGCAGTCTTCTCTATACTATCCTCAACCACTCTCAAGTGACGAAACCCCGTGGCTAAGTCTAACTGCAAAAATACTGAGGCGCCCACTAACTGATCAAAGAGATCATTAAATCCTCGGCAATGGGTGTCGATTCTTCTTTGTGAGTTTATTCAGTTCTCTTTAGCCTACACAAAGTCTGAGGGACCCATCCGCCTTCGCAGCAAAAACTGCTGGAGCACCCCACTCCGATATACTTCGTCTTATGAACCCCTTCTTAAGCAAACCACCTTCTTGCCTATCGAGTTCCCTCCTCTCACGAGGAGCCGTGTGGCACACTGGCCAAGATACTGGGTTGGGGTTATCTACCAGATATTTTCGGAAATCAATCTCCCGCTCCGGAGGTAAGCCCTTCACCTCCTCACACACATCCGAGTATTCCCGGACTGCTCTAACAGATCGCAAACTCTAGACCGTCGTGTCAAGCGATTCTAGATAACTTAGCATGACAGATTCTATGGGATTACAAGAGATCTCGAGAGTGTTACCCAAACGGGTCATAAGCCTACAACTCTCCTTCAAAATTAAGAACGGCACCCCTACTGGATAACCAGTCCATGCCCAAAACTAGCCCATAGCCCGTGAAGCCCAACAAGCATCACACCTAAGCTCAACGCTAAGTATAAAAACTTTCAAACCCAAACACATCTTGGAGCCCAATTGGGTTTGAAACAACTAAGGGATCATCTACCAAACTGGTGTCTCAGTGCAGTGACTCTACTAACAATGAGGAGATAAATGAATTCAATGCGTCAAAATCAAATAAAGTACGGACAGGATGATCGATCAGAAAAACTAGACTTTCAATAGTTCTACCTCTTTCCCAAATCGGTGGAACCGCGAGAGCCTGTACTTGCCCCCTAGCCTGACCTGGTGCCATAAGGGCTTGCACCTGTCCTCCTGAGGTAGACCCCGTCCTTTGCCCTTTCTTAGGGCAATCCTTCACTAAATGCCCTGCTTCGTCACAGTGGAAGCAGCCAGTCTTAGTCTTCTTGCGACAATCTTTGTTTAGGTGGCCTAGTGTCCCACAATTGAAGCACCTCTTCTTTCCCTTGCCACCGTTGCCTTTCCCACCCTTGTTTTGCTGTTGCTGTTGAGGTCTCTCCTGATCTCCTTTCTTCTCGGGTGCTTTATTAGCATTGGGACCCTTCTCTTCCTCATGCATATTTTCTTCCGCTTTTGAGAGAAACTTTGCCTCAAACCTATGCCTGAAATCTACCCAAGAGTCAATCGGGCGTTCTCCATTAGTGACCTCCCACCAGAACGAGGCCTCTCCTTCCATTAACCAAGCGGCTAACCTGACTTTCTTTCCCTCTTCTACTTCCAAGATTTCCATCAATTCTTCCGTCTCATTAAGCCAATCCCTAGCTCCCACAAAAGGTTTTCCTCCCATAGCCTTAAACTTCCTACAAGTCATAGCAAAAGTATCCGCGCGAGGAGGAACGAGTGCAACGGGTGGAGGAGGAACATTAGCTGGACCTGCAGAGGCGGCCCTAGCCTCTAACAACCTTCTATACCATACTGGTACCGCTACATTGTCCGGAAGATAAAGATCTTCAGCCATGCTGAGACGAAAAAGGGAAAGATTCAAAACGGAGAATTCGAAAGATAAAGATATGGCTATCGGGGATTATGCTTTTCTTTCAAAAACTTTTCTCTTGAAAGACATGTTTTTGAAAATACTCCTTTCAAACATATTCTCAGATAATAGTTTTTCTAAAAATTTTATCTGTTCTGGTAACCTTAAGCTCTGATACCACGTGTAACACCCCACGCCCGCTACGGACACTCACTAAGGGAATGCCATAACATTGGTGGAGTATTTTAAGTGAATATAGAACAGAAAAATTACAACAAGACAGATATAAGTAATACTTGAAAATTTAAATTATCATTTCAATGCAGTGGAAAGTAAAACATGTTTGGTTACATCACCAAAACCATACAAGAGTCAAGTACAAAATATCCATCTTGATAAAAATAAGTACATAATCCCACTAAGTAAACAATAGCCATAAAAGGAAAGATGAACTGAGCTTTACTTCAACGGTCCAAGCTCCAAAGGATAGATACTGCAATCTGATCAAGGCCCACTAGCACTAGGCCCACACTGATAACCTGGGGTTGGGGGAAAAAGATAAAAACAACGGGGTCAGACATAAGTCTGAGTGAGTCCTATAACTTTAACAATACAATCATTAAAGTAACCAGAGAAGACATAAGCTTGATATACGGTAACGTCTGGGGATGAATGGCTACACTAAGTAGCTAGGTATACTTAGGATAAACTAAGATAATCGTAAAGACGCAATTATCCACCCAAGGATTGGTTTACACCACCCCAGACTTATCCACCCAAGGGTAATTCCTACACTGCACCACACCAGTTCTACCCACCAAGAGTAATTCCTACTTAAAGGTTGATCCCACTAGGTGTACTTAGTAATTTTTACCCGGTAGTTTCTTGTACCCCTACACAGGTGCCGTCTGCCCCTATCTTTACTAGGTGTACCCACTACTCCCAAGCGATCGGCTCCCTACTGTAGATACCCGTGCTGGTCCCACAATTTAGGTGTATCATTCCCCTAAAGTGGCTACCCAATACTAACGGTGCACGGCTTTATATCTACACGATGCAACAACGACTTACCAACCAGCCCGGGTCCACACACGCATATGAAACCCGTTGGTCCCGCGTTGCCACCGTTAACCCGGTTTGGCCTCTTATAGTCAAGCCCAATATGCGTGTCCCGTCACTCGACTTAAGTCGAGCCTACAAAGATATGTTTGGGATATTGGTTGAAATGGGCCCCCACAAGCTACCACCTAAGCTTGCAATTTTATCTAGTGCATCCCACTTAACCCCTCTTTATAATCATGCCCACTTACATGTTAAGTTGTGGTTAAGTCATCTAATCATATTTCAATTGCCCCTTAAGGCACCCACTAGATTTCTATATGCCACCCATGGCACTTACTTAACCCTTTAATCATGTCTGCTTACATGTCCTACTTTGGTTAAGTATTTCACATGCCACCCATGGCACTTACTTAACCCTTTAATCATGTTTAATTACATGTTCCACTTTGGTTAAGTATTCTAATCGTATTTTTCTATTGCCACCCAAGGCAACCCACTAGTTTCCTTATGCCACCCGAGGCACCCCCACTAGTTACTACCTGCCACCCAAGGCACCCACTTAACCCTCATGTCCCACTACATGCTATTATGGTTAAGTGTTTCTTAATTCATTAATTAAGATCATGACCTCATAAAGACCTCTCACATTAGACCGTCTTTTATGACTGCTGGATAAGCCGGTTGGTTCCGGGCAGACTTCTGTCATCAAAAGGGTCTAACCTCGTGTCTTTACTTTAATCATGTATTTACTTTATGACTAAGACCTCTCACATTGGGCCAATCATTTGTAGCCGCTGGATTTGCCGGTCGGTTCCGGGCAGTCTTATGCTACAAAAGGGTCCAACCTCGTGTCTTAGTTGATTAATTACACCTAATTAATCAGCCCCCATATTAATTATCCCTAATTAATATCAAATTTTCCATAACATGGGTAGACCTAACTCAATAGGTAAATTCCCATGGGGTAGACCTAACTCAATAGGTAAATTCCCACTTATGGTAGTTTATTTTTATGGTATGCTTAATCATACCCAATCATATATTTATTAACATATTTTCCCACCCCATCGTTCCCCACGTAAATCGTTCTCACTTCATGGCATAATAAAGGGAAAGATCCATCACAAATATCATGGGTTTAACCAAATCTTAGCATATAACTTGGTCATGGGTTAAGAAAATGTCAACTTGCATATATGAACATATATTAACCCAACTACATTTAACCCAAACTTGTATATTATCATACACATATCTTGTATAACATGTTGAACTTGCATATAAGCATTCTCATAACTTGCATAACATGTTAAATATGCATTTAAGCATACACATAGCTTGCATAAGCATTCACATACTTGCATAAGCATTTGCATAAGCTTTCACATACTTGCATATTAACTTTTAAACTTGCATAATGTGTCATCATGAACTTGCATATTAACAAACATGTAACTTGCATAGCATATCTTGCATATTAACATACATGTAACTTGCATAGCATATCTTGCATATTAACATACATGTAACTTGCATAGCATATCTTGCACATAACTTACATAACATCATACACATAAACTTGCATATGAACTTGCATAACAACATACACATAAACTTGCATCTTAAAGGAGGGTAAACTTGCATATATATATTCATACATTATGCATATTTGCATGTCATGATTTATGCATAATACCAAACACTTAGCATGCATAAAACTACATACTTAGCATGCACAAAATTAATTGCACATTATGCATAAACCCACCACTTAACTTGCATAAACCCACATACTTAACTTGCATAAACCCACATACTTAACTTGCATAAACTCGCATAAATTTACATATTCAACATGCATAAATTTACATATTCAACATGCATAAATTTACATATTCAACTTGCATAAACATAGGATTAATATTAAACATAGATTAGCATATTCACATCATGTCATATGACTTGAAAACCCATTAATCCACATGCAAAACCATAAATCTCATCATATCTCATCTACTTAATTTAGCAATCGATCATCAAAGTGATAGAAACTCACAACTAGCAATTTGCACTCCAAATGAAGAAGATTAAGACGCTTAGAATGGATTGGAGGTTGATTAGAGAGGTTGATTAGCTTGCTTTCTTCTTCATTGATTTGTGGTGGCCATGATCAAGTTTCATTTTGCCATAGTTTAGTTACTAGATCTAATTATGAATGAATTAGGGTAGGGTTAGGGTCTTATTTATAGGATTAGGTTGCATTTTAGACCCTTAGATTAACCCTAGATTAGATTAGGACCCTTAGATTTAGGAAATCTCTAGAACCAGCCCACTAGGCCAGCACAAGGACCCAAACTGGTGCACCCAGTTTTACTGGGCGTCGCACCCCTGTCGACAGGCAAGTCGACAGGGCAGTCGACACCCCTGTCGACAGCACTGTCGACATGGCTAGGGTGGGAATTTTTCCCGCCTGGCCCCCGCTGGCCCCAATTCAAAATCTGATTTTTAAATATTATATTCTGTTTTTATCTTTGAATTTTCTGAAAACTTCTTTGGGCCATAACCGGGCCATACGGACTCCGATTCTCGAAAACTCGGACTCTATTTCGCGTATTTTTCCGAGACGAACTCAATGACGCAGCCCGTTTCCCCCAATTCTCACATCTGAGATTATTTATTCTGTAATTAGTGAATTTTAGCATTAACTAAAATTCGGGGTGTTACACTTTATCAAAATAATTATATATATATATATATATGTAAGTGTGTGTATATACCTGTGCTCAATGGCACCCAAAAATGGAGCATTCTTTTAGCCTCCTTTTCTCCACTTTTCATTTATATTTAAATAAGATAGTGGAGGGAGAGAGAAACTGATTGTGTTGTGGAAGACAATGGGGTCATTGAGGTGCTAGTACTGTTTGGGGTGCCATTTAAAGCTCGCTATATATATATATATATATATATATATATATATATATATATATGTGTGTGTGTGTGTGTGTGTGTGTGTGTGTGTGTTTGTATTCATTGCATTTCAAATAGTGCAGCATGCGTACATACTTTGCGATTTTCGTCATGTAATCCATTTATCTCTCTTCCATTGCATTTTTATTTAAAAATACACCAATGGTTGATTCCGGTGCAAATGGGATGCTCCGAAACAAGGGAGTTACAAAATTCTTGAGGACTGTACTTACCAAACAACGGTGTTGACTTTAAAATTTAAAGATTCTTTATATCAAGCAACAATGTTAATTATAAAATTTAAAGATTATAAAGCTACATCCCGTGAACCACAATAGAATCGTGTTTCTAAAATGTGTCGCAAATACATGGTAGAAACTGAATTCGGCTTGTATAATGGCCTTTTTCATCTCTCTTTTTGGTTTCTTTGCATTTCACACTACCTCGGACTAGAACAGTTGTTTGCCCACTTTGATTCTCTTATATAAATCACCTAATGAAACTATTTAAATCCTAAAATAGATCATTGTAAATTCGAACCTTTAGATGCTTTCTTACCCTTGGCTTAATCCATATAGTCAACATAATATATATTGTACACAATACCATATGTTTTTTTGGTCACTCAAAGAAATATAAGTGCTTGTGTATGTCACAAGAAATGCACAAGACTTTTTTTTTTGCTACTAAGTACAACTTGTTTTTTCCCTTACACATTAATAAAGTACCATAGAATATTACGTCATACTCTTATCAATATTCGATCTTTTAAGAGGATACCAAATGCACTACTATTATTATTTTTTGCACGTAGAAGAACCACAAACCCACATCGTTTTACCTGACGATTAACCATCGAATAATTGTTGTTCGGTGACTGATCTGTTGGAGGAAATTTTAAATGAAAGGAGGAAGAAGGGGGCAAAATCGTTTAGTCTCACATCAGGGAAAACTAATGCCTTTGCCACTATATATGAAAAGGCATTATGTATTATGTTAAAAAGGAAAGGGGAGATGCAAAGAGAAGAGACAATGGCATGAAGCAAGAGCATATCCATGGCCATTAATATTTAAAATATCAAAAGATGGGCCTTGGGCCTCTTAGGTTCTCATGATCAGATGGGCCTCGAAATGCCAGTGGGCTAGCGCAGATCTCTAGAGATTTTGCACGCGCGGATTTAAAATTTGTAACGCTTCAGAACCGTTGCAAATGAATGGACGCGTCTGTTCATCATTCAAATTTGCAACACTTTTGAACTATTGCAAATCAATAGGTGCGAATGTTTGAATTCAAACAGACATAACCGTTGGAAAACGGTTGCATCTCTTCACTGTCTATAAAAAGGCTTCCCCGAATTCAGTTAGATACAACTCGAATTCCTCTTCTTCTCCTTCCTTTTCTTCTTTTCTACCATTAAAATAATCTCGAGGCTCTGCCGAATTCTTGAGTAAATTGTATGGGTTACAGTTCTGCAGGCTACAACTCCATCATCTTGTCATTGCAGCGATCAAATCCAAGATAGTGAATCGCCGTGTCAGTGCAAACACGCCGATTAAAAGATATTCGACATCTGCTCCATTGTATCTTCTAACAGATTTGTCATTACTCGTGCACAAAATTAAGAGGGCAAACACTGTTTTAGGATAGCGATCACTACATCGTGTCTCAGAGATTTGTGTATTCAGAGATCATAAACTTCAGCGACGAATTCGACATACAACAACCTAAAACAATATTTCTGCAATAGCTCCTCACAGTCTCAAATGAGTTCGCCGCTGATTTCGCAAAATAAGAATGCTTTGATGGTGTCAATTTCCTACGCTGGCAGAAGAAGATGCATTTCTTATTGAAGGGTATGAAAGTTGTTTATATTTTGACTATGCCAAAGCCGGTGGAGACAGAAGATGAAACCATTACACAGAGACGAGATCGGATCAAATGGGAACAGGATGATTATATTTGCAAAGGCCATATCTGTAATGCGATGACGGACACACTTTTTGATATGAACTACAACAAGGCAACTGAAAAGGATGTTTGGGATGCATTAGAGGCGACGTATCTGATGGAAGACGCAACAAGTAAGAAATTTCTAGCCACCAAAATTTTTAATTACAAAATGGCTTATGATCGTTCAGTAATAAAGCAATTCAATGATATCATACACATACTTAACCAATTCAGTCAACATAAGTTAAATATGGATGAGGAAATTAAGGTTTTCTCGATAATAGACAAATTACCCCCTTCTTGGAAAGATTAGAGGAAACTACTGAAACACAAGAAGGAGTATATGAGTCTAGATAGCCTTGCACAATATTTGCAAGTTGAACAACAACTGAGGCAAAAAGATGCCCAAGATGAAAAGTTGTTGATACATCAAAGGTCCATATGGTGGTAGAAAAGCAAGCAAATAATGCTTCGAATAATTCTTCTAATAAAAAGAGGAAAGGGCAGAACAACAATAATTCCCAAAAGCAGAACAAGAAAGGCAAAAATGTTGGTTGCTACTTTTGTGGTAAATCGGGACATTTGAAAAGGGATTGCCACTTTTGGAAAAAGAAGCAGCAATCTGAAAAAAAAAAGTTTGTCGCAGTCATATCAGAAGTGAATATGATTGAACAAAACAATTCTTAGTAGATCGATTCTGGCGCTACTAAGCATGTCTGTATTGACAAGAATCAATTCAAGAAACTAGAACCAACTGAAGATAAAGATTACCTTTATATGGGAAATTCAACAAAGGCAGCGGTCAAAGTGAAGGGGACTGTAGATTTGGAACTCACGTCCGGAAAAGTTCTGACATTAAATGATGTATATTGTGTACCTGAAATTAGGAAGAACCTTGTATCGGGAAGTCTTGTTAATAAATTTGGATTTAAACAAGTCTTTGAGTCTGACAAATATGTGTTGACCAAAGGCGGTGTATTTGTGGGAAAAGGGTACATGTGTGATGGTATTTTTAAACTGAATGTTGATATTAATAAAAGTATGAATTATGCTTATATTGTTGATTCATTTTCATTATAGCACAATAGATTAGGACATGTTAATCATAAACGCATGCTTGATATGATATCTTTGAATCTAATTCCCAAACACCAAAATGATATGTTAGATAAGTGTAGGATATGTTCATTAACTAAGATCAATAGAAAACCATTTCCTTATAAACCGGAAAGTACAACAAAATTGTTACAATTTATTCATAGTGATGTATGTGATATACACGGTACTCCTACTGGAGGAGGAAAAGATATTTTGTCACATTTATAGATGATTACTCTAAATATCGTTATGTCTATCTTATGCATGCTAAAATTGAAGTGTTAAATTCATTCATTACTTATAAAACCAAAGTAGAAAACCAATGTGATGTCAAAATAAAATCACTTAGGTCTGATAGGGGTGGTGAGTATCAATTTCCTGAATATTGTGAATCGGTCGGAATTATACATGATACATCTATTGCTTACACTCCACAACAAAATGTAGTGGTTGAAAGGAAAAACAGAACTCTTACCAAAATGGTAAATGCAATGTTGTGTAATTCTAGTCTTAATACTAGTTTCTGGGGAGAAGCCTTACTTACCGCATGTTATATTCTAAATAGAATACCTCACAAGAAAAGTAAAGTTACTCCTTATGAACTTTGGAAGAAACGGAAACCAAATCTTGATTATTATCGAGTCTGGGTTGTAGGGAGATTGTTCGATTACCTAAACCAAAAATCAGGAAATTAGGACAAAAGGCTATCGAGTGAATATTCTTAGGATATGATCAACATAGAAAAGGACATAGGTTTCTAGTAATAGAACCTAATAGCTCTATTGATGTAAATGCAGTAATAGAATCAAGGGACGCGGTGTTTTATGAGAATAGATTTACATCTATATAGAATAAACCGATTCATGAAACGGTGGAAGTCAATACACCTATTAATGAAATGGTAGAGGTTAATGAACGAACTATTAAACCTATGGAAAACACTGATGGAAATATCGACGAAAATGGTGATTCTCTTAGGAGAAGTAAACGAAGAAGGATAGAAAAATCCTTTAGACAAGAGTTCGTCATATATTTGGTTGTCGAATCTAGAAATGATGTAGATCGTCAATTAATGATATCTACAAATATAGAATCTGACCCTTTAACATATGCTGAGGCAATGAAATTTCAAGTTTCATCATTTTGGAAAGAAGCCGTAAATGATGAAATGGATTCTATTATGGAAAATAAAACATGGAAACTAGTAGATTTACCTCCTGGTTATAAACCAATAGGATGTAAATGGATATTTAAGAAAAAGTTAAAGGCAGATGGAACAATCAAATTTTTTAAAGCTAGATTAGTTGCCAAAGGATTCATACAGAAAGAAGGAATATAATATTTTGATATGTATGCCCCAGTAGCAAGAATTTCAACTATTAGGATTTTAATTGCGTTAGCTTTTATCTATAATTTCAAATGGACATCAAGACAACATTTTTAAATGGTGAAATTGACAAAGAGATATATTGTGACGATCCCAAAATCCGTGTGACGGTATTAAGGATAATCATTGGAATATAACACATCAATCATCATAGCAGAGAACAGATAATAGCAGAAAAGTAAATAGAATAATTTTACATGGGTATGACAGCGGATTCATAACATGTAACAACATCAGAATAGCACAACGTAGGATATAACTTAGTAAAAATAAAAGGGAAATGATCAGTCACCATCGCCGAAGGCGGTACATACACATATGATAATAAGTACTGAAAGTAAAGCAGTCTGCATCGCCCGTGGCGGAATCATAATATAAGTACAATAATGGCGGAAAATGTCAAAGTCATCTCGGTGAAGTCAGCCTCGCCATGAGCCAAAAATGCACTCCATAATACAGTGCTGAGCCAAAAACAAGCTGTCACCTGTGAACTAGGCTGCCCGTGTGAAAATAAGGGCACCCGCGTTTGCAAAGTGAAACAAACAACGAGTCAGTCATGGGGACTGGTATGAGAAATCTATTTAACAGTTTAAACAACAGTAATAAGCAAATCATGGGACCACGCCACTTTCGCGGAACGGGTTTACTCCAGTGATTACTGGTGCATTTAAAACAAAGTAAATTCTTTGAACACAACGCAATGCTTTTAAAAAGAATGAAGCCACTATAAGACTCAAGTCCCATCATACAATGCAACGCAAACCGGAGGATAGAGTTTTACCTTATAATGGCTAAATATGCTTGATACGTGTAAAGCAAAATCATTTGATATTATTACTAGTGCATATATGTTTCAAAAACGAATAGTATCATAAATATCAATCATAGGCGGCATAGCTACCATCTACTATGTCGCAATACTAGTTCTACAATCGAATCCGTTATTTCGTATTGGAAATTGGATTTCCGTCATGAGTCGAGGCAAGGGGCAAGCTCCTCTCCGCTTCGAGACACTCTGCCTCAGGACTACACACTCTGAGTAACCCTTGGATCTTCAGGGCCGGTCCTCTCTTACGTTTGAGGATTAGTATTCCTGAACACATGTTTCTCGGTCCTTACAGACCTATAATCGAGGCGCCTCGCATTCCAATAACCACATAGGTGAAAAGTAGATATAAATGTCAGGACTGGACTGGTAGGTCACTGACACCACCATAGCTAGAAAGAAACGTCGTGCTCTCCCCGTAGTCCTTATCCCGTTTTTAACTCATACTGAGGTGTGAGGCTCGCGAATCCACGCTATACACAAAGCCAGGCTACGCAGGCTATGCTTTGATCATCAAACACAAGACTTTGCTCAGCAACAGAAGCCTTGATCATAGCATCTTGGCATGCCACATAGGCAGTCCACTCCATACGACTGATTTCCATCGATATATAACCTTTGAGCTCGTACGTCTCAGAGAAGGGCGTTAAGCAAAAGAATAAATTCTCCGCCGCCAAACAGATATATATTTAACAGAGATCAATCAGTATAGAACAAAATCCAATGTCAGACACACAGTCCATTTACAAGTCCGTTCTGGGTCTGAACGAAACCAGAAGCGTCAAATTCCTCGTATATCCGTACAATCAACACATACGTTCAGACGGCTACTACTTCCGTTCCTTCACGGTAGCTACTCCAATCAGGAACCTCCGCAGCGCCCATCCAACCGATACGAAGATCGTCGGTCTTGAATCGTCTTTGTATTTTCCAATTCGAATCGCTCGATCAATTATTTGAAATGAGGGTTAGCTCGGCCTTTTCAAATAATTCACGTAATTAGAATTCAAATCAATTCTTTCCATGGTTATATTATTCGACAATCACATTTCAGTTCTTTAGTATAATTTTCGTGTCAAACACATACAACCATCAAATATCAAACAGATCAAGCCAAATTGGTTTATTTCCAATCTATGTTGCTTATAATATTTTATAACGATTTTTCGCCATTTTTATTTATTTAAAAATGGCCATATTCAGTTAAACGACGTTTCAGGTCGTGCCGTGGCACTGGCGCTGTTTTTCCCCTAATTTGTTTTACACATATCGGAAAATCTAACCGTTGGATTTCTACAAATTCTATATCAGTGGGAAGATATTCCCAAAGCGAACCCAATGGTTCCAATTTCGTGAAAATCCGACGGTCGGATCTTCCACACTAGTCGATTGAAGTTACGATTTCAAAATTCAAACTCCAGCGTCGTTATTCGATTTAATTTAATTATATTTATATTTATATATAAATATAAACGATTCTGGCGCTGTTTTTCTTCAGATTTGAATTAAACATTCCAGATAATCCAACCGTTGGATTTTTACAAAGTTGGTGCCGTTGGAAAGATATTTCCAAGGCGAACCCAGCGGTTGCGGTTTCGGGAAAATTCGATGGTCGGATTTCTCGTACTAATCGTTTCAAATTACGATTCCGAAACATGAACTGCACGGCTTCGATTCCTTTCAATTCTATTTATATATATATATAAAAATATAGTTCATTCCTTTATTTCAAATATAGTTCATTCATTTATTTCGACATCGTTCATTCATTTATTTCGACATCGTTCATTCATTTATTTCAACATCGTTCATTCATTTATTTCTACATCGTTCATTCATTTATTTCAACATCGTTTTCACTTCAAATATTTCAACATCGTTTTAACTTCAAATATTTCACTAACGCCTTAATATTTCGAAAAATTTCGCCATAACCTCCTTTGTACGGGAAGGGGTTTGGAAATTTATTGGGCCGTGTTAGGTACCCAATAAATCATATAAGGCATCCACATATTTATAGTTATATATTCTGGTGTTTACAGGGGAGCGTGTATAGATAATAACTCCAGAGAATAAATTCTCGTCACCCTGTCAAGCCTGAGGGAGCGTGTATTTTTAATTACTCCAGAGGATAAATCCTCGTCACCTCGTCCCGTGTGGGAATAAATAGTCCATGTGCCGTATCTAATGACTAGAGAGACATGATTATTGTCAACTCCAGACCCGTGTGGGGTTTTTTTTATTAATCTGGCAATTTATCGTTATATTTTATATAGTCCATATCAGTCATCAGTTCAACTTGTAGTACATAATCATCTCCATGCAAGCCTCTCGCTCGTATGGTAAATCTTCCACCTCGTCACACAAGCTCCAAATGCTTATGTGGAATATGATGAAGTACGCCTATCGTCAAGGAGTATGCCATGTAGTGTAGTTCAAAATTAATTGTTACTATCCTATGGCGATGTTTATTATTTCACACAGAATAACCAGCACTCCACATCCAATGGCATTCACAGGAGTTGATATAAAAATAAAATTGCTCAGCCAACTCATCAAGGCTTACCTATTTGTCGGGCACGCAAATAATTTCTTTACTCTACAGCTAATCCATTTTCCTGTTCGACACATGTATATATGTGCAGAACAAAGCTAATAATAACATTTCTAGCAACTAATATTTATTTCAACACGTGTGTATTTTTATCAAAGCATATACATGATAAATGAAATATTTTTATCATCAAAAATATTTATTCAACATGTGAATGTTTTTAACACTACATACTCACAATAAAAATGTAGTTTTTATTGTCCATTCATTTATTTTAAAATTCGAATAATATTCAACACATGAATTTCAACTCGACGAACGAATTTTAATTCAACACATGAATATTCTCTATAGTTTGTATATATATAAAAATGTGATTTTTATCGCTAAATCTATTTGTTTAAAATTCGAATAATATTCAACACATGAATTTCGATTCAACGAATGAATTTCAACTCAACACATGAATATCCTCTATAGTTTGTATATACATAAAAATGTGATTTTTATCGTTAATTCTATTTGTTTAAAATTCGAATAATATTCAACACATGAATTTCAACTCGACGAACAAGTTTTAATTCAACACATGAATATTCTCTATAGTTTGTATATATATAAAAATGTGATTTTTATCACTAAATCTATTTGTTTAAAATTCAAATAATATTCAACACATGAATTTCGATTCAACGAATGAATTTCAACTCAACACATGAATATTCTCTATAGTTTGTATATATATAAAAATATGATCTTTATCGCTAAATCTATTTGTTTAAAATTCGAATAATATTCAACATATGAATTTCAATTCAACGAATGAATTTCAACTTAACACATGAATATTCTCTATAGTTTGTATATATATATAAATGTGATTTTTATCGCTAATGCTATTTGTTTAAAATTCGAATAATATTCAACACATGAATTTCAACTCGACAAACGAATTTTAATTCAACACATGAATATTCTCTATTGTTTGTATATATATGTATATATATATATATATATAAATGTGTTTTTTATCGCTAAAGCTATTTGTTTAAAATTCGAATAATATTCAACACATGAATTTGAACTCGACAAACGAATTTTAATTCAACACATGAATATTCTCTATAGTTTGTATATATATAAAAATGTGATTTTTATCGCTAAAGCTATTTGTTTAAAATTCGAATAATATTCCACACATGAATTTCAACTCGACGAACGAATTTCAACTCAACACATGAATATTGGTTTCAACATATGTAATTAATTTCAACAAATGAATATTATTCTAACACATGAATATTTCAGAAAATTTCGGCAGCATAACGACAGGGTAGTTAAAATCGGGACCGTCCCTAGTACGGCTCCTCGCTCTACCTTAAAACCTCGCGGTTTTTGACAATGGGGATCATGCATCTAGTTCGCGCGCAGGCGGCATGTTTTATTTTCATTTCCACAATCCTATTCTAATTTTTTTCAACCACAAGAGGGTATTTTTCAACCATAAAGGTATTTTTCAACCACAATATCAACCACAAACAGTTATTTCCAACCATTCGTCATACCATATAATATCATGCCAATCACAAGCAATAAATATCGTCCATGGTCTGTGGACGAGGGGAGTATATATATATATTATTTCTATAATTCACTTGCATTTGATCACAATTCAAAGCATATATGTTTCATACAACGCTTGTATAAATTATACATCGCTAATATAACTTATACAACACATGTACATGAGGTATACAATGCGTATATAATTTACACTTCGCTTATATAATTTATACAACACGATTCCATTCACACAATTTAATTTAGATTCCTCACATTGGTTTTTGAAGTGCTAAAAATCGTAGGAAGATCAGAAAATTCCGCGGCTTCTGCTAGATGGTAGAGAGCCTCCCTACGGTCCCGATGTTTCCTGTTTCATCGAATTTCGTTAACACACTAAAAAGATATGTTTTTTCAAAGTTTTGCAACACTTAAAAGTGTTATTTTCAATTCAAAAATTTCAAAGCAGATGTTTTGCAAACCTTCAAAACTAGGTTTTTGATTCTCGAACAATCCGTGTTGTTTCGTCTCGATCAGACCATACGACGTCGAAGAGCTACGAACAGGCTTCCTATCGACGGTGGTGGCAGCGAACCCGGTGGCTCCAGCGACGATCAGCAGTGGCGAAAAGATGTGAACTTCCTCGACGAAATTCGACGTCGATCGGTGATGGTTTCTGACGAGGCTGGGTTTGATTTGAAGAGGGGAGGAAGGCGATCGGAATTGTCAACTAGAGGCGGCAGCGAAATTGACTGTGGCGGTGGCGATCGAGGTGGAAAGGTTTGAACGATTATCGTCATTCGTTTCCGAGGGGTTGACCAGATTTTTGATGTGAGAGAAAATGGTAGATATTTTCTAATATATTATATTTTTAAATTCCTATAATATCCTTTCTAGCCAACGTACACCAATTTCAACCCAACGACTGTTGCTCCTAGCTAAATACCCCATTCCGGACACAATGGGATATGTTTCGTTGGCCAATTCGACTGTTACAGTCAGTTATTTTTCAAATTAAAGTATAAAACATTTTATATTCAATTTGAACGTACATTTTAATTTTCCAGGGCCAAAATCTGAATCGAAAAATTCCAAAAAAATAAATCTAGCTTTGTTTTGACGATACGGTCCCAACAAAACCAGTTTCGTCGAATTCTGAGCTCGTATGCAAAATGTCCATTTTCAGGTCGACCCATTTTAACAGAAATTGACCAATCACATTTTCTTTTGCCCCGCTCACATACTAGCTTCAAAAATTATGAAATTTTAAACCTAGCAATAGTTTGACATCCCGGATCCAAAAAAAGTGGTTTCGTCAAATTCCGAGGTCGTATGCAAAATATCTATTTTCAAGGGCTATATATGCTATATATCTACCTTTTTGAAAATTCATTTGGCCATAACTTTTGATTCCCGTTATGAAACTTCGATTTTTCAGATTCGTTAGAAAGATATTCATAAACAGATTTAAATATTTTTAGTTTCGCTAAAATCTGATGTATTTTCCACCCGGTACAGTCAGACAAAGTTTGTATTCAAATTTTCAAACTGCCTTACTATTCCCAATTCATTATTTTATTGAAATATGCTATTTCAATTATTCAAATTCTTTGACAATAACCAATTTTAAAAATTTTAAATTGGTTCACATTTTCTGCGTTATTACAATCTTCCCCACTTAAAACTTTTCGTCCTCGAAAAGGAAATAACAGCAATGTAGGAAACAAAATGTTAATGCAAAGTGTTGTAAAGGTACCTTGCACCGGAGTTAGTCAGAGATGTCCACTCTGCATTTGGGGTAGGCTTGTTTAATGCTTTCCTCAGTCTCCCAAGTACAGTCTCTAGGATTACTACTCCACTGCACTTTAACTAAATGAATCTTTTTGCTCCTTAGCTCTCTAGTTTCTTTGCCAACGATCTTTAATGGCTCTCTTCTGACTGCTAATTCTGGAGTTATGTCTATAACCTGTTGCGCTGCTTCCTCAACAACAAGATCCGGATCATGCACATGTTTTCTGAGTTGGGACACGTGGAACACGTCATGCACACCAGGCAACCAACCAGGTAAGAATTGATAACTTTCATAAATGATAAAGCAGGGGAACATAAGGAAAGGTAATGATGTACTGACCAAATTGTTTTGCTATTCTGCTTAGCTCATTCTAGGACATCGCTAATCCTATCTCTAATGAGCTACCCGCCTTAGAACACTACTGATTTTATTCTGACGAGGTGTTTAACGTGTTAGACTCCAGAACTAAGGTTAACCAAAGCTCTGATACCAACTGTGATGATCCCAAAATCGGTGTGACGGTATTAAGGATAATCATTGGAATATAACACATAAATCATCATAGCAGAGAACAGATAATAGCAGAACAGTAAATAGAATAATTTTACATGGGTATGAAAGCGGATTCATAACATGTAACAACATCAGAATAGCACAACGTAGGATATAACTTAGTAAAAATAAAAGGGAAATGATCAGTCACCAACGCCGAAGGCGGTACATATACATATGACAATAAGTACTGAAAGTAAAGCAGTCTGCATCGCCCATGGCGGAATCATAATATAAGTACAATAATGGCGGAAAATGTCAAAGTCATCTCGGTGAAGTCAGCCTCGCCATGAGCCAAAAACGCACTCCATACTACAGTGCTCAGCCAAAAACAACCTGTCACTTGTGAACTAGGCTGCTCGTTTGAAAATAAGGGCACCCGCGTTTGCAAAGTGAAACAAACAACGAGTCAGTCATGGGGACTGGTATGAGAAATCTATTTAACAGTTTAAACAACAGTAATAAGCAAATCATAGGACCACGCCACTTTCGTGGAAGGGGTTTACTCCAGTGATTGCTGGTGCATTTAAAACAAAGTAAATTCTTTGAAAACAACGCAATGCCTTTAAAAAAAAATGAAGCCACTATAAGACTCAAGTCCCATCATACAATGCAATGCAAGCCGGATGATAGAGTTTTACCTTATGATGGCCAAATATGCTTGATACGTGTAAAGCAAAATCATTTGATATTATTACTAGTGCATATATGTTTCAAAAACGAATAACATCATAAATATCAATCATAGGCGGCATATCTACCATCTACTATGTCTTCATACTAGTTCTACAATCGAATCCGTTATTTCGTATTGGAAATTGGATTTCCGTCATGAGTCGAGGCAAGGGGCAAGCTCCTCTGTAATAACCCGTATTTTCAATAACCTGTAATAATGTAAATCGAGGCAGAATTTAATTCTAAAATCTGAATCAAGGGAAACGGGCTATGCCATTCCGTTCGTCTCGGAAAATACGCGAAATAGAGTCCGAGTTTTCGAAAATCGGAGTCCGTATGACCCGATTAAGGCCCAACGAAGTTTTCAGAAAATTACAAGGTAAAAACAGATTTCAAATTCAAACTTGAATTTGGAAAATTGGGCCAGTTTGGGCCAGGCGGGAAATTTCCCGCCAGAACACCCCAAGTCGACAGCCCTGTCGACTTGGGAGTCGACTTGGTTAGACCAAGTCGACAGCCCTGTCGACTGGGCTGTCGACTTGGCTCAGCCGGGCTCTTTAGCCTGGTGCACCATTTTGGGTTTGTGTTGAGCTTGGGGGCCAGATTCAGTTTTGAGGGCTGAGATTGGAACTAGGGTTTAATCCTATGGCCTAAAACACTTGCCTAATCTATAAATAAGACCCTAACCTACCCTAAATCATCATTATTCATTCTAGCAACTAAACTATGGCAAAATCAATCTTCTCATGGCCTCCACTCTCTTCATAAAATTCCTAAACAAATTTTTATGAGATTTTCCATGCATACAAGTGTTTTTAGACTTGTATGATCATCATTAGCTTGCATTCAAGTCAAGTTTCTAGCTTTGCATCATAAAGAGAGAGTTTTGATCAATTTTGCTTGCATTTTTGGGGTTTAATTGGTTGCATAAGGGTTTTCTTACATTTGCTATACTCATTTGATTCCGCATAAGCATTGTAAGCCCTATTCTATTTTCATACTTAAACTTTAAAGTTAAATGTATGATATGCAAGTTTAATATGATGTGTTATGCAAGTTTGATATGAAAGTTGTCATATGATATGCAAGTTATGCTATGCAAGTTATGTTATGCAAGTTTGATATGCAAGTTGTTATATGATATGCAAGTTATGCTATGCAAGTTTGATATGCAAGTTGTCATATGATATGAGAGTTATGCTATGCAAGTTTGATATGCAAGTTGTCATATGATATGCAAGTTTGATATGCAAGTTGTCATATGATATGCAAGTTATGCTATGCAAGTTTGATATGCGAGTTGTCACATGATATGCAAGTTATGCTACGCAAGTTTGATATGCAAGTTGTCATATGATATGCAAGTTATGCATGTTTTTTTGAGGCCTAATGCAAGTATATGAACATATGTATATTTCATATGCCACCATGTTGTAACAACCCGTAAAATCTGGGCCAGTTTAAAATTTTTATTTTGGCGATTATAGCGAATTTTGATTATTTAAAATGAATTATTTTAAATAATATCGGCGTGAAATTTATTTTGAATATAATTCGGACGTATATATTATACGCGTCGTCGTTAGAATATAAATATTTATATATAATTATAAATAGAATTGAAAATGGCGCGGTAGTTCGATAATTCGATTTCAAACTTCAATTGAATGTACCGGGTGCAAAACAATCCGGATTTTAGCGAAACCAAAAATCATAGGATCTATTTGTGAATATCTTTCCAACGAATCCGAACAATCAAGATTGCATAGCGGGAATCAAAAGATATGTCCAGTTGAAAATTCTGAATAGTCGCTATGGAATTCAGGCCCTTAAAAATGGACATTTTGCAAATGACCTCGGATTTCGACGAAACCAGTTTTGTTGGGTCCGCAGTGTCAAATTATTGTTAGATTCCAAATTTCATAATTTTTCGAATCAATATGTGAGCGTGGTAAAGGAAAACGCGTTTGACCAGTTTCAGTTGATTTTAATCGACTGGAAAATGGCCATTTTTCTAACGGTCTCAGAATTCGACGAAACTAGTTTTATTAGGACCGTATCGTCAATACGAAGCTAGAAAATATTTTTCTGGAATTTTTCTAGTTAGTATGTGACCCCGGTAATTTGAAATGTACGTTTAAAATTCAATATAGCGATTTAAATGTAAATTCAACGGAAACTGATCGAAACGGTCGATTCAGCTTGCGGTACATATCCCATTGTGTTCGGAATGGGGGTGAAACGCTATGGACGACAGGCGGTGGGCCTCGTTTTGATGACGTATGTAAAAGTCAACTTATAATAATAATAAAATAATAATAAAAAAAAAAAGATAGTCCTTCTCCTTTAACCAGGCCCCCCCGATCTCATTTCCAAACTGAATAAAAAAAAAAAAACCCTGGAGGGAATCGCAATCCGCCCAGGGGCGTTCGCCGCCCACCGCGCCGCCGTGCGAGGCGCGCCTCCCCCTCAGCAACCGCCTCCCCCTCAGCAACCGCCTCCCTCTCCATTTCGCCTCCCCCCTTCGAGCACGACCCTCCCTCCTCCGAACCCTCGACGAAGCCGCCGATTCCCCCCCCCCTTTTTGGATGTGCCGCCGACGATAGTTTCACACCCCCCCTTTCTTCAAAATCCTGTAAGTTTTAATTTATTTACTTTATTTTTATTTTATTTTACTTGAAACCTGTTTTTTTATTTATTTTGAAAACTGTTTTTTTTATTTGATTTTTAAAACTGAATTTTAAAATGATTTTTTTTAAACTGATTTTTAAAAGGGTTTTAAACTGATTTTAGAAAAGATTTTAAAACTGAAATTTTTAGAAAAGATTTTAAAAAAAAACTGAATTTTAAAAGTATAGAAAAAACTGTATTTTTAAAGTATATAAAACTGAATTTTAAAGGTATAGAAAAACTGAATTTTTTTACTTTAATATAAGAAAAAGGTTTTAAAAGATTTGAATTTTAAAAAGGTTTTAAAAGATTTGAATTTTAAAAAGGTTTTAAAAGATTTGAATTTTTAAAAGGTAAAAGGATTTGAACTTTAAAAAGTAAAAGGAAAGATTAGATCTTTGAAATGGAAAAGGCGGAAACTTTGAAATAAAAATTCGATTTTTATATATTGAACTTTGAAATAAAAATATGATTTTTATATATTGAGAAGCAAAATAAAAATATGATTTTTATATATTGAGAAGCAAAATAAAAATATGATTTTTATATATTGAGAAGCAAAATAAAAATATGATTTTTATATATTGAGAAGCAAAATAAAAATATGATTTTTATATATTGAATAGCGAAGTAAAAATTCGATTTTTACATAGGTAGCGAAAGCGGACAACGGAGGTTCAAAAAGGGCGAAACGACGAAGACTTCTGCAAATGAAGAGCCGTGGAGCTAGGATAGCTATATGTGAGAATTTCTCACCTTTCAATTTATTTTCTAGTTATATATATATACTAGGATGCAGACGGTGCTTAGTAGCACCCGACACAATCGTCCACAGACCATGGACTTGTTTGTTTGGCTGTTTGGTTATTGATTGCGATATTGGTTTGAATGTGGTTTGTGGTGTGAAAAATCGAATCGATAAATTGGTTAGGATTAGACGTGCGCCGTTATAAGGCGAAGGAGTAAGGCTAGGTTAGACCCTTACTCCAAATTTTGTGGTTTGCATAACGAATTGATTTGATTGATGTGTGAATGGCGTGGGCCTTCACTAGACCGGGGATAAGGCTAGGCCTTGTCCCGTTTCTAGTATCGTGCCGTTATACCGCCAAAATTTTCTAAAAATATGTTAGAAAAATAAAAATATCATTTTTATTGGAAAAATGAATTGAATAGAAATGCATATGTTGGAATAAAATGTTTTATCGTTAAAAATATAATTTTTAACGTGAATGTGAATAAATAAATATTCATTTACAAACCAGACGGTTTGTTTATGTACACTTATTTGAATGACATTGATTGGGACGATAAATTTTACACATCGCCCAACAGCACAAATAAAATATGTGTTTGATTGTTTGAAACCCCACACGGGTGTTGGGATGAAATTTGAAGTTCACTCATCCCGATTGATTGAATATGTCGATCGGTTGATTGACAGGCTGTTTTAAGCGTTGGATATCTATATTTGATGCTTATACAGTGTAGTGCACTTTGGTTGATAGTTGATTATTTTTCCATGCTATTATATACATGTGTTGTATGAAAATCCATATAATTAACTTTATATGGTAATGGATTGGGCCTCATTCCAGTTTTAAAATAGAATATTTGAAATTAGAAATTTATGAAGCCGTGTTGATTAGATTGACGCCATTTTGACGTGATCGATATTTATATCGATTTTGAAAACGATTTCGAAATGAATTGAATTGAAAACGATTTCGAAATGAATTGAATTGAAAACGATTTCGAAATGAAATGAATTGAAAACGATTTCGAAATGAATTGAATTGAAAACGATTTGGAAATGAATTGAATTGAAAACGATTTCGAAATGAATTGAATTGAAAACGATTTCGAAATGAATTGAATTGAAAACGATTTCGAAATGAATTGAATTGAAAACGATTTCGAAATGAAATGAATTGAAAACGATTTCGAAATGAAATGAATTGAAAACGATTTCGAAATGAATTGAATTGAAAACGATTTCGAAATGAAATGAATTGAAAACGATTTCGAAATGAATTGAATTGAAAACGATTTCGAAATGAATTGAATTGAAAACGATTTCGAAATGAATTGAATTGAAAACGATTTCGAAATGAATTGAATTGAAAACGATTTCGAAATGAAATGAATTGAAAACGATTTCGAAATGAAATGAATTGAAAACGATTTCGAAATGAAATGAATTGAAAACGATTTCGAAATGAATTGAATTGAAAACGATTTCGAAATGAATTGAATTGAAAACGATTTCGAAATGAAATGAATTGAAAACGATTTCGAAATGAAATGAATTGAAAACGATTTCGAAATGAAATGAATTGAAAACGATTTCGAAATGAATTGAATTGAAAACGATTTCGAAATGAATTGAATTGAAAACGATTTCGAAATGAAATGAATTGAAAACGATTTCGAAATGAAATGAATTGAAAACGATTTCGAAATGAATTGAATTGAAAACGAATTCAAATTGAATCGAAAGTGAATTGAAACGAATTCAAATTGAATCGACGAAATATATATTATATATATTATATATATAATATAATGGCCTGAACGCGCCGCGCCGCGGCAGTTCGCGAATTTCGACCATTTATTTCAAACGGACATTACGGGAGATCCGACCGTCGGATTCTCCTAAAGCCGCAACCGTTGGGTTCGTATCGAAAAGAGCTTTCTAACGAATATTAGAAATTTGAAATCTAACGGTTGGATTTGGAATTATGTCCA
This sequence comes from Allium sativum, assembly GCA_030737875.1. Classification (NCBI taxonomy): domain Eukaryota; kingdom Viridiplantae; phylum Streptophyta; class Magnoliopsida; order Asparagales; family Amaryllidaceae; genus Allium; species Allium sativum. The sequence continues at coordinate 43,440,374 of CM060916.1, forward strand.
AATCAAATTCGAAAAAGGTCGCTGTAAGTGCAGTTCGATGGCCGTTGATGGAAATCGACTGTACGGGCCTTGATAAAATTATTAAAAATAGCAATAATTTGTGTAAAATCATAAGAAATGGTTTAGAAAGATTTGGGGTGAAAGACTCCATATTTGAAAAGATAAAAATAGTTTTTTATCGAAATGAACTAGTTTTGAACTAGAAATATAATTCTATTTATTTTTAAATAAATAAATTGAATTTAAAAAGGGTTTTAAAAATAACCAAAATTTCCAATGATTGCATTGGAGTGGATTTGAATCGAAATTGTCTTCGGAATATTTCGATGTTGGAATTCGTGATTATACAGGTGTTGTTATGGAAATTTGAAAGATATATATATTTATATCGTTATTTCCAATACGACATTTGTTAGTCGTAGAATTTGATATTGAATATAAGCCGATATATTTTCTATTCAGAGCCTTGTATTGAATATCGAATGTGATTTGGGTTTGTCGTGAATGGTGTCTTCACTAACACTGTTCTTGAACCCAGTAGAGAAAAGATTAAATCTTTTTATTTAGATTTAATGAAGTGTACCAATTAAATGATATTTAATTGGAATTGAATTGATATTGATTTTTGGGTTTATCGTGAACAGTGTTTTAAATAACACTTGTTCTTTAACCCGATAATTAATGAATGTGATTTGGGTTTGTCGTGAATGGTGTCTTCACTAACACTGTTCTTGAACCCAGTTGAGAAAAGATTAAATCTTTTTATTTAGATTTAATGAAGTGTACCAATTAAATGATATTTAATTGGAATTGAATTGATATTGATTTTTGGGTTTATCGTGAACAGTGTTTTAAATAACACTTGTTCTTTAACCCGATAATTAATGAATGTGATTTGGGTTTGTCGTGAATGGTGTCTTCACTAACACTGTTCTTGAACCCAGTTGAGAAAAGATTAAATCTTTTTATTTAGATTTAATGAAGTGTACCAATTAAATGATATTTAATTGGAATTGAATTGATATTGATTTTTGGGTTTATCGTGAACAGTGTTTTAAATAACACTTGTTCTTTAACCCGATAATTAATGAATGTGACTTTGGGTTTATCGTGAACCGTGTTTTAAATGACACTGATTCTTTAACCCAGTCACAGATTAAAACTAAGTGGAGTTTTAATGAATCTTTAATTAGATTGAAAAGATCGAGAATGGAGTATCACCAGTTTTGCTCCAGGCGATAGTTAAATCTTTAATTAGATTTGAATGTGAAATTTAGAAACTAACTGGCGGTTAGCCAAGCAGAATGATTTTCTGGATATTGATCTGATGTTGGTTTCGGCCTTCGGGGTTAATATTTGGGGAATTATTCTCTTGATTAATTTACGGTTAGTGACTAATGAATTGGAATGAGGCGTATGTTGTGTTTGTGTAACACTTATTTAATATATACGCGAGTTATTCGGAAAGACCGGGTTTATCCCATTCTGAATAACTGATACGACGATAAGTCGAAGATGAAGACGATGGTCGAAGACCGGAGGTCTTCACGTCGTTTGGGTAATTACTGATGATCTTGATTGGGCTGTACACCCAAGAAGATGGAAACAGTTAGTGATCGTCCAGACGTACTTGGAGATCGATGGATATGCGGGGTACTAGGTGCCTCCGGTTTCGTTCAGACCCAGAACGGACTTGTAAATGGACTGTGTGTCTGACATCGGATTTCATTCTGTGTGACTGATATCGGTTGCATAGGATGGTTTGCCTGTGTGGCATGCTAAGATGCAAATGATCAAGGCTTCTGTTGAAAAGCAAAGTCTTGTGGTGATGATCAAAGCACGGCCTTTGTGGCGTAGCTTTGTGTAACGTTTACCTCGCGTGTTTCACACCCGGTATGAACCAAAAACGGGAGAAAGGACCTCAGGGAGGGCCTGCGTTTCTTCCTTGTTAGAAGTGGCGTCAGTGGTTTTACACGCCCTGACGAGTTTGACTTATGTGGTTGTTGCTGTTGCGAGGCGCCTCGGATTGATCGGTCGTTCTCGAACCGATGGAGTCATTTAGTGGCTCATTTACGCCCCAAAGGGCGGGGAAACGTAGTGTTCAGGCATTTTAATCCACATCGGTGGACCGGCCCTGTCGCTCCTAGGGTCACTCGAGCTCTGATCCTGAGGCTGGGGCTAGGCAGTCTCGAATCGGTTGAGGACTATCTTTTGCCTCGGTTCATAGACGGAAATCCAATTTCCAAATACGTGACATTTGCGGTTTTATTTGTAAACCTATATATGGCGACATGATATATGGTACCCATGCCGCCTATGATTGATACTTATGATTTGAAGTGTTTTATACACTATGCACTTAAAATAGTATCAAATGATTTGTTTTAAAACGTATCAAGCATTCTTTGGCTGTTATAAGGGAAAACCCTATCCTCGACTGCGTTGCATTGTGTGATGGGACCTGGGTCTTATAACAGCTTCATTTTTCTTTATTTAGCATTGCGCTGTTTGTTTTATGCACTGGTATTCTTGGGAGGAAACCCATTCCGTGTTATACGGCGTGGTCCCTTGATTTACCTAGCTTTGAAAATAAAGATTAATAACTGTTTTAGTTCTCACACCAGTCACATGACTGACCTGGAGTTTATTGTTTTAACCTAAACTCTGGGTGCCCTTATTTTGACACGGGCAGCTAGTAGTTTTGGTTTTGCAGATTTATATTCACAGGATCCTGGTTTACAGCTGGAACGATATCCGGAAAGCTTTGTATCCGTATATCTCTTCTAGTTGTGTATTGTATTATTTTCCGCTGCTATGTATTTAAATGTAATTTAAATCTCTGATATTTCTGTGTAATTTTTATTCATACTCTGTATATTCTTGTAATCTGATGCACTGTTGTAATATATAGTGAAATGTTCTTCTGTATGCGTTCTGTTTTGTCGTGTTCTCAAACGATAGGGCGTTTCGAACGACCTGGATCGGTTTAGCGACTGGTTCGGACCGAGCGAAATTCCTTGCCGTCACAGTTGGTATCAGAGCTTTGGTTTACAGAGCTCGAGAACAAGGCACATTAGAACCATACGAAAGAATTCATCAGATATTGGATTAGTAATATCCAATTAGAATGACTCGTTAGAGATAGGATCAGTAGTATCCTAGAACGAGTGTGAAGAGTATATTTTTCAAATGAGAACGATTTTTGTTTTGAAATTTAAATCAATTCTACGTATTTGATTATTTATTTATTTTGAATATGGACAATCGAGTATATAAAGGTTTTGCATATACGCGTCATGAACGTATATTCGAAGTTTTAATATATTGGATAGATATGGAATCACACTCTAGTCGCCCGGAGATATTATTGATGATAGCGATCGCATCATCAACATTTATGTTCGTGTTTCGAAGGTGTGATTTTCTATATATTTCCATTAGGCTGGTGTGAGAACCAAAACTTATATATAGCTAGAATACATTGTTGTGAATTGGCATCAAAAACATGATTTTTGTATATGTATCAAAATTATGAATTTCAAACTCTAATCAACTAATTGATTGATGTTTGTGTTGTTTGTTCATTTGTTTGCTAATTTTGAACCATTATGCCTAATTGCATCAAATATTGAACTATATTGAAAATTGGTCGCATTTGCTTGCATACATGTATATCTTTTGAACAGGTCATAGCAAGGAGGCTAGAGCCAGAGAATAAAATTTGTTTGCCCGACAAATAGGTACATGTTTATTACATAATTTACTGTTTTGTTTGGGTGATGATGATTTTGTGAGCCTATTGGCTAGCCGCTTGGCTTTTTCTTTTTCTTTTTGAGATCTGAAGGACCGGGGAAGCTATTTGAAATTCCCCGATGCTCCCATTGCAGGGGAGGTTATGGCGAAATTTTTCAAAAATTTAGGGTGTTAGCCAAATTTTTGAAATTTTGAAAATTCTCAGAAACTAAAGAGTTGGAGAATGGAAGCCAGATCGAGCGTAGAGTTGAATAATCAAACCACTTTCGACTTTGTTCCTTTTCGGGGACGAAAAGTTTTAAGTGGGGGAGATTGTAACAACCCGTAAAATCTGGGCCAGTTTAAAATTTTTATTTTGGCGATTATAGCGAATTTTGATTGTTTAAAATGAATTATTTTAAATAATATCGGCGTGAAATTTATTTTGAATATAATTCAGACGTATATATTATACGCGTCGTCGTTAGAATATAAATATTTATATATAATTATAAATAGAATTGAAAATGGCGCGGTAGTTCGATAATTCGATTTCAAACTTCAATTGAATGTACCGGGTGCAAAACAATCCGGATTTTAGCGAAACCAAAAATCATAGGATCTATTTGTGAATATCTTTCCAACGAATCCGAACAATCAAGATTGCATAGCGGGAATCAAAAGATATGTCCAGTTGAAAATTCTGAATAGTCGCTATGGAATTCAGGCCCTTAAAAATGGACATTTTGCAAATGACCTCGGATTTCGACGAAACCAGTTTTGTTGGGTCCGCAGTGTCAAATTATTGTTAGATTCCAAATTTCATAATTTTTCGAATCAATATGTGAGCGTGGTAAAGGAAAACGCGTTTGACCAGTTTCAGTTGATTTTAATCGACTGGAAAATGGCCATTTTTCTAACGGTCTCAGAATTCGACGAAACTAGTTTTATTAGGACCGTATCGTCAATACGAAGCTAGAAAATATTTTTCTGGAATTTTTCTAGTTAGTATGTGACCCCGGTAATTTGAAATGTACGTTTAAAATTCAATATAGCGATTTAAATGTAAATTCAACGGAAACTGATCGAAACGGTCGATTCAGCTTGCGGTACATATCCCATTGTGTTCGGAATGGGGGTGAAACGCTATGGACGACAGGCGGTGGGCCTCGTTTTGATGACGTATGTAAAAGTCAACTTATAATAATAATAAAATAATAAATAAATAAAAAAAAAAAGATAGTCCTTCTCCTTTAACCAGGCCCCCCCGATCTCATTTCCAAACTGAATAAAAAAAAAAAAAAAACCCTGGAGGGAATCGCGATCCGCCCAGGGGCGTTCGCCGCCCACCGCGCCGCCGTGCGAGGCGCGCCTCCCCCTCAGCAACCGCCTCCCCCTCAGCAACCGCCTCCCTCTCCATTTCGCCTCCCCCCTTCGAGCACGACCCTCCCTCCTCCGAACCCTCGACGAAGCCGCCGATTCCCCCCCCCCTTTTTGGATGTGCCGCCGACGATAGTTTCACACCCCCCCTTTCTTCAAAATCCTGTAAGTTTTAATTTATTTACTTTATTTTTATTTTATTTTACTTGAAACCTGTTTTTTTATTTATTTTGAAAACTGTTTTTTTTATTTGATTTTTAAAACTGAATTTTAAAATGATTTTTTTAAACTGATTTTTAAAAGGGTTTTAAACTGATTTTAGAAAAGATTTTAAAACTGAAATTTTTAGAAAAGATTTTAAAAAAAAACTGAATTTTAAAAGTATAGAAAAAACTGTATTTTTAAAGTATATAAAACTGAATTTTAAAGGTATAGAAAAACTGAATTTTTTTACTTTAATATAAGAAAAAGGTTTTAAAAGATTTGAATTTTAAAAAGGTTTTAAAAGATTTGAATTTTAAAAAGTTTTTAAAAGATTTGAATTTTTAAAAGGTAAAAGGATTTGAACTTTAAAAAGTAAAAGGAAAGATTAGATCTTTGAAATGGAAAAGGCGGAAACTTTGAAATAAAAATTCGATTTTTATATATTGAACTTTGAAATAAAAATATGATTTTTATATATTGAGAAGCAAAATAAAAATATGATTTTTATATATTGAGAAGCAAAATAAAAATATGATTTTTATATATTGAGAAGCAAAATAAAAATATGATTTTTATATATTGAGAAGCAAAATAAAAATATGATTTTTATATATTGAATAGCGAAGTAAAAATTCGATTTTTACATAGGTAGCGAAAGCGGACAACGGAGGTTCAAAAAGGGCGAAACGACGAAGACTTCTGCAAATGAAGAGCCGTGGAGCTAGGATAGCTATATGTGAGAATTTCTCACCTTTCAATTTATTTTCTAGTTATATATATATACTAGGATGCAGACGGTGCTTAGTAGCACCCGACACAATCGTCCACAGACCATGGACTTGTTTGTTTGGCTGTTTGGTTATTGATTGCGATATTGGTTTGAATGTGGTTTGTGGTGTGAAAAATCGAATCGATAAATTGGTTAGGATTAGACGTGCGCCGTTATAAGGCGAAGGAGTAAGGCTAGGTTAGACCCTTACTCCAAATTTTGTGGTTTGCATAACGAATTGATTTGATTGATGTGTGAATGGCGTGGGCCTTCACTAGACCGGGGATAAGGCTAGGCCTTGTCCCGTTTCTAGTATCGTGCCGTTATGCCGCCGAAATTTTCTAAAAATATGTTAGAAAAATAAAAATATCATTTTTATTGGAAAAATGAATTGAATAGAAATGCATATGTTGGAATAAAATGTTTTATCGTTAAAAATATAATTTTTAACGTGAATGTGAATAAATAAATATTCATTTACAAACCAGACGGTTTGTTTATGTACACTTATTTGAATGACATTGATTGGGACGATAAATTTTACACATCGCCCAACAGCACAAATAAAATATGTGTTTGATTGTTTGAAACCCCACACGGGTGTTGGGATGAAATTTGAAGTTCACTCATCCCGATTGATTGAATATGTCGATCGGTTGATTGACAGGCTGTTTTAAGCGTTGGATATCTATATTTGATGCTTATACAGTGTAGTGCACTTTGGTTGATGGTTGATTATTTTTCCATGCTATTATATACATGTGTTGTATGAAAATCCATATAATTAACTTTATATGGTAATGGATTGGGCCTCATTCCAGTTTTAAAATAGAATATTTGAAATTAGAAATTTATGAAGCCGTGTTGATTAGATTGACGCCATTTTGACGTGATCGATATTTATATCGATTTTGAAAACGATTTCGAAATGAATTGAATTGAAAACGATTTCGAAATGAATTGAAAACGATTTCGAAATGAAATGAATTGAAAACGATTTCGAAATGAATTGAATTGAAAACGATTTCGAAATGAATTGAATTGAAAACGATTTCGAAATGAATTGAATTGAAAACGATTTCGAAATGAATTGAATTGAAAACGATTTCGAAATGAATTGAATTGAAAACGATTTCGAAATGAAATGAATTGAAAACGATTTCGAAATGAAATGAATTGAAAACGATTTCGAAATGAATTGAATTGAAAACGATTTCGAAATGAAATGAATTGAAAACGATTTCGAAATGAATTGAATTGAAAACGATTTCGAAATGAATTGAATTGAAAACGATTTCGAAATGAATTGAATTGAAAACGATTTCGAAATGAATTGAATTGAAAACGATTTCGAAATGAAATGAATTGAAAACGATTTCGAAATGAATTGAATTGAAAACGATTTCGAAATGAAATGAATTGAAAACGATTTCGAAATGAATTGAATTGAAAACGATTTCGAAATGAATTGAATTGAAAACGATTTCGAAATGAAATGAATTGAAAACGATTTCGAAATGAAATGAATTGAAAACGATTTCGAAATGAAATGAATTGAAAACGATTTCGAAATGAATTGAATTGAAAACGATTTCGAAATGAATTGAATTGAAAACGATTTCGAAATGAAATGAATTGAAAACGATTTCGAAATGAAATGAATTGAAAACGATTTCGAAATGAATTGAATTGAAAACGAATTCAAATTGAATCGAAAGTGAATTGAAACGAATTCAAATTGAATCGACGAAATATATATTATATATATTATATATATAATATAATGGCCTGAATAGAACGCGCCGCGCCGCGGCAGTTCGCGAATTTCGACCATTTATTTCAAACGGACATTACGGGAGATCCGACCGTCGGATTCTCCTAAAGCCGGAACCGTTGGGTTCGTATCGAAAAGAGCTTTCTAACGAATATTAGAAATTTGAAATCTAACGGTTGGATTTGGAATTATGTCCAAATCAAATTCGAAAAAGGTCGCTGTAAGTGCAGTTCGATGGCCGTTGATGGAAATCGACTGTACGGGCCTTGATAAAATTATTAAAAATAGCAATAATTTGTGTAAAATCATAAGAAATGGTTTAGAAAGATTTGGGGTGAAAGACTCCATATTTGAAAAGATAAAAATAGTTTTTTATCGAAATGAACTAGTTTTGAACTAGAAATATAATTCTATTTATTTTTAAATAAATAAATTGAATTTAAAAAGGGTTTTAAAAATAACCAAAATTTCCAATGATTGCATTGGAGTGGATTTGAATCGAAATTGTCTTCGGAATATTTCGATGTTGGAATTCGTGATTATACAGGTGTTGTTATGGAAATTTGAAAGATATATATATTTATATCGTTATTTCCAATACGACATTTGTTAGTCGTAGAATTTGATATTGAATATAAGCCGATATATTTTCTATTCAGAGCCTTGTATTGAATATCGAATGTGATTTGGGTTTGTCGTGAATGGTGTCTTCACTAACACTGTTCTTGAACCCAGTAGAGAAAAGATTAAATCTTTTTATTTAGATTTAATGAAGTGTACCAATTAAATGATATTTAATTGGAATTGAATTGATATTGATTTTTGGGTTTATCGTGAACAGTGTTTTAAATAACACTTGTTCTTTAACCCGATAATTAATGAATGTGATTTGGGTTTGTCGTGAATGGTGTCTTCACTAACACTGTTCTTGAACCCAGTTGAGAAAAGATTAAATCTTTTTATTTAGATTTAATGAAGTGTACCAATTAAATGATATTTAATTGGAATTGAATTGATATTGATTTTTGGGTTTATCGTGAACAGTGTTTTAAATAACACTTGTTCTTTAACCCGATAATTAATGAATGTGATTTGGGTTTGTCGTGAATGGTGTCTTCACTAACACTGTTCTTGAACCCAGTTGAGAAAAGATTAAATCTTTTTATTTAGATTTAATGAAGTGTACCAATTAAATGATATTTAATTGGAATTGAATTGATATTGATTTTTGGGTTTATCGTGAACAGTGTTTTAAATAACACTTGTTCTTTAACCCGATAATTAATGAATGTGACTTTGGGTTTATCGTGAACCGTGTTTTAAATGACACTGATTCTTTAACCCAGTCACAGATTAAAACTAAGTGGAGTTTTAATGAATCTTTAATTAGATTGAAAAGATCGAGAATGGAGTATCACCAGTTTTGCTCCAGGCGATAGTTAAATCTTTAATTAGATTTGAATGTGAAATTTAGAAACTAACTGGCGGTTAGCCAAGCAGAATGATTTTCTGGATATTGATCTGATGTTGGTTTCGGCCTTCGGGGTTAATATTTGGGGAATTATTCTCTTGATTAATTTACGGTTAGTGACTAATGAATTGGAATGAGGCGTATGTTGTGTTTGTGTAACACTTATTTAATATATACGCGAGTTATTCGGAAAGACCGGGTTTATCCCATTCTGAATAACTGATACGACGATAAGTCGAAGATGAAGACGATGGTCGAAGACCGGAGGTCTTCACGTCGTTTGGGTAATTACTGATGATCTTGATTGGGCTGTACACCCAAGAAGATGGAAACAGTTAGTGATCGTCCAGACGTACTTGGAGATCGATGGATATGCGGGGTACTAGGTGCCTCCGGTTTCGTTCAGACCCAGAACGGACTTGTAAATGGACTGTGTGTCTGACATCGGATTTCATTCTGTGTGACTGATATCGGTTGCATAGGATGGTTTGCCTGTGTGGCATGCTAAGATGCAAATGATCAAGGCTTCTGTTGAAAAGCAAAGTCTTGTGGTGATGATCAAAGCACGGCCTTTGTGGCGTAGCTTTGTGTAACGTTTACCTCGCGTGTTTCACACCCGGTATGAACCAAAAACGGGAGAAAGGACCTCAGGGAGGGCCTGCGTTTCTTCCTTGTTAGAAGTGGCGTCAGTGGTTTTACACGCCCTGACGAGTTTGACTTATGTGGTTGTTGCTGTTGCGAGGCGCCTCGGATTGATCGGTCGTTCTCGAACCGATGGAGTCATTTAGTGGCTCATTTACGCCCCAAAGGGCGGGGAAACGTAGTGTTCAGGCATTTTAATCCACATCGGTGGACCGGCCCTGTCGCTCCTAGGGTCACTCGAGCTCTGATCCTGAGGCTGGGGCTAGGCAGTCTCGAATCGGTTGAGGACTATCTTTTGCCTCGGTTCATAGACGGAAATCCAATTTCCAAATACGTGACATTTGCGGTTTTATTTGTAAACCTATATATGGCGACATGATATATGGTACCCATGCCGCCTATGATTGATACTTATGATTTGAAGTGTTTTATACACTATGCACTTATAATAGTATCAAATGATTTGTTTTAAAACGTATCAAGCATTCTTTGGCTGTTATAAGGGAAAACGCTATCCTCGACTGCGTTGCATTGTGTGATGGGACCTGGGTCTTATAACAGCTTCATTTTTCTTTATTTAGCATTGCGCTGTTTGTTTTATGCACTGGTATTCTTGGGAGGAAACCCGTTCCGTGTTATACGGCGTGGTCCCTTGATTTACCTAGCTTTGAAAATAAAGATTAATAACTGTTTTAGTTCTCACACCAGTCACATGACTGACCTGGAGTTTATTGTTTTAACCTAAACTCTGGGTGCCCTTATTTTGACACGGGCAGCTAGTAGTTTTGGTTTTGCAGATTTATATTCACAGGATCCTGGTTTACAGCTGGAACGATATCCGGAAAGCTTTGTATCCGTATATCTCTTCTAGTTGTGTATTGTATTATTTTCCGCTGCTATGTATTTAAATGTAATTTAAATCTCTGATATTTCTGTGTAATTTTTATTCATACTCTGTATATTCTTGTAATCTGATGCACTGTTGTAATATATAGTGAAATGTTCTTCTGTATGCGTTCTGTTTTGTCGTGTTCTCAAACGATAGGGCGTTTCGAACGACCTGGATCGGTTTAGCGACTGGTTCGGACCGAGCGAAATTCCTTGCCGTCACACATGTTGAACTTGTGGCTTCAACACTTTTATGTCATGATTATGCCAAGTTCCGTCTATCTATCCTTTATGCTCTATTGCGATATGTAAGCGATGGGATTGCGTTTGGGGTTGGGTAAACTTAAAAGACATAAAAACATAAGCTTGGGAATTTACCTATTAAGTTAGGTCTACCCATTGGGAATTTACCTATTAAGTTAGGTCTACCCAATTGGTTGAAAACTTTTAATGTGTTTTGGAAACACGATGGACATGACACTTAGAAAATATAAGTGTGGCCAACTCGAGGTTGGGTTGAGTTTGTAGCGTAAACCTACCGGAACCGACCGGCTTAACTAGTTGCTACAAACAATAGGACCCAATGTGAGAAGTTGGTCATGTTGTACCTTGGACCCGAGGTTAGACCAAGTTGTGGTGTAAAGCTACCCGGACCCGCCCGGCTTAACTAGTAACCACAACAAAGTCTAATGTGAGAGGTTAAGGCGCATTAATTAATTAATGCCTCATGATTAGGGTTAAGTCATGGTCCATTTAATACTTAACCAATTTGGGCTTGGTAGATTAATCGGGGTTAAGTCGTGAACTCATCGTTACACTTAACTAAGTTAATCCATGATTAGTAAAGGGGTTAAACCGTACTTAACCCACTAGAAAAATCCTAGCAATGGGGGGGTCCACTCCAGCAGTAATCCCTAGTTCGTATCATCATGACCCTAGGGACTAGGCTAGGGTGGGGGCACGATTACTGGGCTGGAGGTAAGCGACCAATAAACGACGGCAGGGTGGTACGCCGGTGTAGTTCCGGGCGGACTCTGGTCGTGCACATAGTCCGTAGCCGGAGAAAACATGCACGGGTACCAGTAGATCGAGACTGTGCACTCATGTTCATGGTGTCCAGGGGTTGACACCCTAGGGCTTGATACACCCAAAGGGTGGACCCGGCACAGTTCGACTACAATCATGTTTGGGCCGTATTGTCACCAACACGTGACGAGTTAGGCTTAGGGAGCCGATCGACTAGACCGTTTGGGTTGGACCTCGTGTTAGGGTCACTTCATGTTCTTGGACCTTGTATTAGGGTCATTTCATGTTATTGGGCCAAAGCTTGGGCCAAGGGATCAATACTTGTTTATTCAAGTCATGTTAGTTTGCTAGTACACCTGTGGTGCAAAACCTTAATCCTGATTATGCGATGACACCTTTATCTACCTTGTTAGTTAATCATCATGCTAGTATGTTGTTATCCTTATGATCATCCCTGCTTCTCATACCAGTTAACTTTATCAGTTTACATTGATTGTAGTAGGGCTTACTCAGTCTTTTTGACTGACCTGTTTTCTTTCGCCTCTTTTCTTCCGTTTTCCCCCCAGGTTCTCAGGGAGGGAATACAGGAGCCTAGCTTGGATTTTGGATTGCTTGCTTGTGGAATTTCAGCTCATGTACGCTTTCTACATGAAGCTAGCTATGGTTCTCACGTATTTTGGGGATAACACTTATGTATTTCTGTTTTCAGATGATGTTGTTTTATCTAGACTTGTTTATTTGGAAAATTGATATTATGTTGTACCAGACTTGTTTTGAAATGGTTTAAATCTTCCGCTGTTTTATCTATGTTATTTACTCTGTTTACATATATACATATGTTCTTGTTCTGGCTTGATATATCATTATGCATGTTTACCTGATTCAAACGCCCCTCCAAAGTCAGTGCCCTTGCAAGAGTGGTACTGGCGGAGGTGGGGTGTTACAATTTGGTATCAGAGCATATGGTTTACGAGAAGGAACAAAAAGGTTTTTAGAAAACTTTTGGAAAACTATTTTCAAAACCAAGTATAAAGTATTTTCCAAAGAAAAGTCTAGTTTATTTTAAAGGCTATTCCCCAAAAAGCCATTAGCAAAATCCCTTCGTTTTTCTCCATTCTGAATCTGTCTTTTTCTTTTTCAGTATGGCCGATAACTTTGCTATTCCGGAGGGAGTACACGTACCTGTTTGGTATAGGAAACTTTTGGAGGCTAGGGCGACCGAAGCCGGCCCCGCAGATGTTCCTCCTCCTCCTCCAGTAGTCAATATCCCTCCTCCTCCTGTCGCTAATGTTCCTCCTCCTCCTGTCGCTGAGGTTCCTCTTCCTCCTCCCCCTCAGCATCCTCAAGCTGACTTCGCAAAGACTTGCAAAGATTTCAAAGCAATGGGTGGCAAGAACTTTCAAGGCACTGAGACTTTTGTAGAGGCCAGAAATTGGTTGAAAGAGACCGAGGATTTATTTGCTATCTTTGGGTTAGACGATCAGAGGAAGATCTTGTTGGCGGCTTGGCTTATGAAGGATGAAGCCGCTTATTGGTGGGAAGTCACCAATGGTACTAGGCCTGTTGAGACTTGGGCCGATTTCAGGGCAAGGTTCATGCTTAAGTTTCTATCTTCCGTTGAGGAGAATTTGCAAATGGAGAGGTTCATAACTTTGAAGCAAGGAGATATGCCTGTCAAAGAGTATGTGAACAAGTTCAATCAGTTAGCTCGTTTTGGCTTGGATATGGTGAATACTCCTCAGAAGAAGGCTCTTCGTTTTGCTAGAGGATTGAATGAGCCGTTGCAGGGATTGGCTATGTCACATATTCCCCACGGGGCCACGTTTGGGAGCTTGGTTGATATGGCGTTACTTCAGGGAGATGTCAAGAAGAATGATACTCAAGCCAAGAAGACTGATTCCCAAGGAAAAGGAAATCAGGGTAATCCAAGTGGTCAAAGCAGTCAAGGCAATCAGAACAAGAACAAAAGTCAGGGCAACAAGGGGAATAACAACAAGGGCAAGAACAACAAGGAGAAGTGCCATTACTGTGGTTCAGTTGGGCATCTTATTAAGGATTGCAAGAAGAGGAAAAGGAAGAATGGTGAATGCTTTTTCTGCGGGAAGACTGGACATTTCAGTAAGGATTGCCCGAAGAAGCAAGGGAAAGGCCAGGGTCAGACTCAGCGTGCTGGGCCTTCAGGAGGGCAAGTTCATGCTCTCAATACCGCTCCAGTTCCCGATCGAGGTAGTATTTCTGTTGAGAGCCTTGTATATATTTCTGATTTTCCAGTTCGTACCTTGTTTGATTCTGGTGCATCGCATAGCTTTATCTCATCTGATCTTGTTGATAGTTTGCACCTTAGTACTAGCTTGGTAGATGATCACGTCTGTGTCTCAAATCCTATTGGGGGTTCCGCCCATTTTTCTATGATATGTGGGGATTTGAGGATCTCTATACTGAGTGTAGTGTTCTTGTGCAGTGCTTATGTTCTTGGTTTCAGGGGATACGGATTGATATTGGGCATGGATTGGCTGTCCAGATATGGAGCCATCCTTGATTGTGAGCATAGTGTTGTGAGGCTCGTGACTCGCCTCGGGAACACCCTAGAAATTTCTTGTAATCCGAGAAGGTCGAGTTGATTCGGAGACGGATGAAAGCGGCCCAAGACCGACAGAAATCCTATGCTGATAAGCGAAGAACTGATTTGGAGTTTGATGTTGGCGATATGGTTTTCGTGAAGGTTTCTCCTTTGCGGAATGTGGTCCGATTTGGAGCCGTTGGGAAGTTGGCACCGAGGTTTGTTGGACCATTCCCTATTATAGAGAGGATCGGGCAGATGGCTTATAGAGTAGGGTTGCCCGAGAAACTTGCCGGAGTACACGATGTTTTTCATGTCTCGCATCTCCGGAAGTGTTTACATGAATCGGCAGAGGTTGTTGAGCCAAGTGTTCTGGAAGATGTGGAAGTGGAGAAAGAAGCTACCTTGAGGAGAGCTCCGATTCGTATCTTGGGGACGGAGACCAAGAAGCTAAGGAATCGAGAGGTTAAGTTGGTGAAGGTTCAATGGGGTGAAGCCGAAGAAGACGCAACTTGGGAAACCGAGGAGAAGATGCGTGGGCTTTATCCATTCCTTTTTGAGGGTACACTCTCAATCTCTTTTCTTTGTTAACATATCTTTCTCTTTGCTATCCATGTTTATCTAGTTTATCGTGTTAATCTTGTCATGAGAACCTTAGGTAGAAACCCTTTGGATGAAACATGTGTTTGAAACATGTTATGCTTGATGGTTGCAAGTGGTTGCAAGTGTTTGCAAGTGGTTGCTCGTGGATGCATTATACACGATTAGGCACTAGATCGGCTCACACACTCCTCATATTGCATATGCATGAGTGTTTATACTTATTCA
The DNA here is from genome assembly GCA_030737875.1 of Allium sativum. Lineage (NCBI taxonomy): Eukaryota > Viridiplantae > Streptophyta > Magnoliopsida > Asparagales > Amaryllidaceae > Allium > Allium sativum. The sequence goes on from CM060916.1 coordinate 43,455,648, forward strand.
TGGATGAAAATTTTTGTGTTATCACATGGATGTTGCATATGGATGTATGTTATGTGCACACAAATAGATGTTATACATTATGTTAGGAATTGCATACATATGGATTCATTTCACTAACATAATTTGCATTGAGGATATTTGCATTAGATAAGGACATATACACACACCTTTGCATATGTTCATACAACATTTAGAATCTTATAAGGACAATGATTGCTCGTGGATGATGTTTTGAGTAGATGGATGATTGGATGGTAGGATACGTTCTTCCTAACTTGAAGATTTCGGGGACGAAATCCTTTAAGGAGGGGAGAATGTAACAACCCGTATTTTCAATAACCTGTAATAATGTAAATCGAGGCAGAATTTAATTCTAAAATCTGAAACAAGGGAAACGAGCTATGCCATTGCGTTCATCTCGGAAAAATACGCGAAATAGAGTCCGAGTTTTCAAAATTCGGAGTCCGTAAGACCCGATTAAGGCCCAACGAAGTTTTCAGAAAATTCCAAGGTAAAAACAGATTTCAAATTCAAACTTGAATTTGGAAAATTGGGCCAGTTTGGGCCAGGCGGGAAATTTCCCGCCAGAACACCCCAAGTCGACAGCCCTGTCGACTTGGGAGTCGACTTGGTTAGACCAAGTCGACAGCCCTATCGACTGGGCTGTCGACTTGGCTCAGCCGGGCTCTTTAGCCTGGTGCACCATTTTGGGTTTGTGTTGAGCTTGGGGGCCAGATTCGGTTTTGAGGGCTGAGATTGGAACTAGGGTTTAATCCTATGGCCTAAAACACTTGCCTAATCTATAAATAAGACCCTAACCTACCCTAAATCATCATTATTCATTCTAGCAACTAAACTATGGCAAAATCAATCCTCTCATGGCCTCCACTCTCTTCATAAAATTCCTAAACAAATTTTTATGAGATTTTCCATGCATACAAGTGTTTTTAGACTTGTATGATCATCATTAGCTTGCATTCAAGTCAAGTTTCTAGCTTTGCATCATAAAGAGAGAGTTTTGATCAATTTTTCTTGCATTTTTGGGGTTTAATTGGTTGCATAAGGGTTTTCTTACATTTGCTATACTCATTTGAGTCCGCATAAGCATTGTAAGCCCTATTCTATTTTCATACTTAAACTTTAAAGTTAAATGTATGATATGCAAGTTTAATATGATGTGTTATGCAAGTTTGATATGCAAGTTGTCATATGATATGCAAGTTATGCTATGCAAGTTATGTTATGCAAGTTTGATATGCAAGTTGTTATATGATATGCAAGTTATGCTATGCAAGTTTGATATGCAAGTTGTCATATGATATGCAAGTTATGCTATGCAAGTTTGATATGCAAGTTGTCATATGATATGCAAGTTATGTTATGCAAGTTTGATATGCAAGTTGTCATATGATATGCAAGTTATGCTATGCAAGTTTGATATGCGAGTTGTCACATGATATGCAAGTTATGCTATGCAAGTTTGATATGCAAGTTGTCATATGATATGCAAGTTATGCATGTTTTTTTGAGGCCTAATGCAAGTATATGAACATATGTATATTTCATATGCCACCATGTTGAACTTGTGGCTTCAACACTTTTATCTCATGATTATGCCAAGTTCCCTCTTTCTATCCTTTATGCGCTATTGCGATATGTAAGCGATGGGATTGCGTTTGGGGTTGGGTAAACTTAAAAGACATAAAAACATAAGCTTGGGAATTTACCTATTAAGTTAGGTCTACCCATTGGGAATTTACCTATTAAGTTAGGTCTACCCAATTGCTTGAAAACTTTTAATGTGTTTTGGAAACACGATGGACATGACACTTAGAAAATATAAGTGTGGCCAACTCGAGGTTGGGTTGAGTTTGTAGCCTAAACCTACCCGGAACCGACCGGCTTAACTAGTTGCTACAAACAATAGGACCCAATGTGAGAAGTTGGTCATGTTGTACCTTGGACCCGAGGTTAGACCAAGTTGTGGTGTAAAGCTACTCGGACCCGCCCGGCTTAACTAGTAACCAAAACAAAGTCTAATGTGAGAGGTTAAGGCACATTAATTAATTAATGCCTCATGATTAGGGTTAAGTCATGGTCCATTTAATACTTAACCAATTTGGGCTTGGTAGATTAATCGGGGTTAAGTCGTGAACTCATCGTTACACTTAACCAAGTTAATCCATGATTAGTAAAGGGGTTAAACCGTACTTAACCCACTAGAAAAATCCTAGCAATGGGGGGTCCACTCCAGCAGTAATCCCTAGTTCGTATCATCATGACCCTAGGGACTAGGCTAGGGTGGGGGCACGATTACTGGGATGGAGGTAAGCGACCAATAAACGACGGCAGGGTGGTACGCCGGTGTAGTTCCGGGCGGACTCTGGTCATGCACATAGTCCGTAGCCAGAGAAAACATGCACGGGTACCAGTAGATCAAGACTGTGCACTCATGTTCATTGTGTCCAGGGGTTGACACCCCAGGGCTTGATACACCCGAAGGGTGGACCCGGCACAGTTCGACTACAATCATGTTTGGGCCGTATTGACACCAACACGTGACGAGTTAGGCTTAGGGAGCCGATCGACTAGACCGTTTGGGATGGGCCTCGTGTTAGGGTCACTTCATGTCCTTGGACCTTGTATTAGGGTCATTTCATGTTATTGGGCCAAAGCTTGGGCCAAGGGATCAATACTTGTTTATTCAAGTCATGTTAGTTTGCTAGTACACGTGTGGTGCAAAACCTTAATCCTGATTATGCGATGACACCTTTATCTACCTTGTTAGTTAATCATCATGCTATTATGTTGTTATCCTTATGATCATCCCTGCTGCTCATACCAGTTAACTTTATCAGTTTACATTGATTGTAGTAGGGCTTAATCAGTCTTTTTGACTGACCTGTTTTCTTTCGCCTCTTTTCTTCCGTTCCCCCCAGGTTCTCAGGGAGGGAATACAGGAGCCTAGATTGGATTTTGGATTGCTTGCTTGTAGGATTTCAGCTCATGTACGCTTTCTACATGAAGCTAGCTATGGTTCTCACGTATTTTGGGGATAGCACTTATGTATTTCTGTTTTCAGATGATGTTGTTTTATCTAGACTTGTTTATTTGGAAAATTGATATTATTTTGTACCAGACTTGTTTTGAAATGGTTTAAATCTTCCGCTGTTTTATCTATGTTATTTACTCTGTTTACATATATACATATGTTCTTGTTCTGCCTTGATATATCATTATGCATGTTTACCTGATTCAAACGCCCCTCCAAATTCAGTGCCCTTGCAAGAGTGGTACTGGCGGAGGTGGGGTGTTACATCCTCTCCGCTTCGAGGCACTCTAGCAAATGCCTCAGGACTACACACTCTGGGTAACCCCTGGATCTTCAGGGCCGGTCCTCTCTTACGTTTGAGGATTAGTATTCCTGAACACACGTTTCCCGGTCCTTACAGACCTATAATCGAGGCGCCTTGCATTCCAACAACCACATAGGTGAAAAGTAGATATAAATGTCAGGGCTGGTAGGTCACTGACACCACCATAGCTAGAAAGAAACGTCGTCTTTTCCCGTAGTCCTTATCTCGTTTTTAACTCATACCGAGGTGTGAGGCTCGCGAATCCACGCTATACACAAAGCCAGGCTACGCAGGCCGTGCCTTGATCATCAAACACAAGACTTTGCTTTGCAACAGAAGCCTTGATCACAGCATCTTGGCATGCCACATAGGCAGTCCACTCCATACGACTGATTTCCATCGATATATAACCTCTGAGCTCGTACGTCTCAGAGAAGGGCGTTAAACAAAAGAATAAATTCTCCACTGCCAAACAGATATATATTTAACAGAGATCAATCAGTATAGAATAAAATCCAATGTCAGACACACAGTCCATTTACAAGTCCGTTCTGGGTCTGAACGAAACCGGAGGCGTCAAATTCCTCGTATATCCGTACAATCAACACATACGTTTGGACGGCTACTACTTCTGTTCCTTCACGGTAGCTGCTCCAATCAGGAACCTCCGCAGCGCCCATCCAACCGATACGAAGATCATCGGTCTTGAATCGTCATTGTATTTTCCAATTCGAATCGCTCGATCAATTATTTGAAATGAGGGTTAGCTCGGCCTTTTCGAATAATTCACGTAATTAGAATTCAAATCAATTCTTTCCATGGTTATATTATTCGACAATCACATTTCAGTTCTTTAGTATAATTTTCGTGTAACACCCCGTGTATTCTATAACTGTGGAATTAACAAATTAAAGTATAATTAATTTGAAATCAAGAAACTAAGGGAAACGGGATACGCCATTGCATTCGTCTCGGAAAAATACGCGAAATAGAGTCCGAGTTTTCGAAAAACGGAGTCCGTATGAAGAAGATATAGCCTTCGGAAGTTTCTGAATTAAATTTAAAATTCAAACAGAATAAAACAATTAAAAATTCCGAAGTGGGGCCCAATGGGCCAGGGCGGAAAAAGTCCCGCCTGACGCACCCAGGTCAACTGGGCTGTCGACCTGGGCTAGCCATGTCGACAGGGCTGTCGACAACCCTGTCGACAGGGGTGTCGACCTGGTCGAGAGCCAGGTCGAACCCAGGCCAACCTGGCTGGCCAGGTCTGTGTTTGGCCGATTTTCTGTGGTCTGCTTTGTCATTAGGGCTAGGTGGCAGGCTCTAATTGGTCTCTCTTTAGAATGAATGGCTACGATCAATCCAGGCAACATCGATGGCTCTAATCAGTTCATAACTCCTATAAAAATGACCCTAGACTCTACCTAGGTTTCCTACACAATTCTCTAGCCTCCATTGCTCTCTTCTTCTAATAAAAAAATAAAAATGGCGTCGCTGCTCTGCTGGAATTGAAACTAGAAGATAATCAACATCAGCCTAAGCAACTCAATTCAAACTAGAGATTAAAGTTTCTGCAAAGATTCTACAGCAAGTTAAAGTTCTTTCTTTAATCTAATCAAGGCAAGTACAGTTATTTTCCGCTATAAACGTTAATTATAATTTTGATATGTTTTTAATTCTGAATCTGAGATTGTATATATATTCTCTTCTGTCAGATTTGTTTTTCTGTGACTGTTCTGTATCCCTTTTCTTTTTTTCTTTTTTTATAGCCAGGCTACCACGAGCCTGTGCCTAATCTCATAAGAGATGAACGTATGAACGCAAATTTTGGGATAAATAATGAATGATGCGAAATTTGACAAGACTAAATTGAATGTATGACTTTAGGTCTGAGGCATAAAATATATTGGACATATGCATAAATTTGACTATGAACATATAATTTATGCATGTTGTATGCATAGTTATGTTGTAATTTAGAACTGTAATTAATGAGTATATGTTGTAAACATAGATTTGGATCTATGCATATTCTATGATAGAAGAAAAGAGGAACCATTGTAAGATTACATATAATTTGAGGCTTTGGAAAAAATGCATATAAAAGTCAAGATCTGATTTTTAGAAGATATGATTTAAATATTTATATTGTTGGGTATAGTTTGCATAATGATTCATGACATGAAAAGAAGAAGGATATGGAAAGTTAGGTGTAAAGATTTACATTAATTAGGATATCTATTATTTAGATTACACCTAAATAGGGATTTTTGGATATATGGCATGCATTGAAATTAATGGTTATATTTGGTATAATTCATATGTGAATCTGCTGTAAGATGCTAGTTTAATAAAAATTGGAACATATGTTATATGGCAAATTATGTCCATATTCTGTGCTAGGTAACTTTATGCAAACATGGAGTATATGTTGTGAATCATGACAATTATGTAAGCATAGGAATTTGGGCCAATTTATGATTGGGCAAGGCATGTAAATAGAACTTTTAGAAATATTAAATTTGCTAAATCTGCTAATTTGCCTAGTTGCCTAAACTACTAGTTTTGTTATATTGCCTAATCTGTTAAATTGGTCGATTGAAATGCCTAACCTGTTATATGCCAAAATCTGCTAAGTTGCTAAATCTGTTAAATCCGTTAAGTCATATAAAATCTGTTATCTGCTATGTTGATATAATCATCCTGTTATTGATATAATCTGAATTGGCATATTTATTGGGCGTGCGCATAAACGGTAAATTATTAATTAATTGGCCGCAAAGATAAACATGGCTAACTCGAGGTTAGAATGAGTTTGCGGCGTAAATCTGCCCGGAACCGCCCGGCACATCCAGTGGCCGCAAACAATAGGTTCTAATGTGAGAAGTTAGTCATAACATGCGTAAGACACGAGGTTTGGTCTGGCTTGTGGCAGAAGTCTGCCCGGAACCGCCCGGCATATCCAGCGGCCACAAGCTACCGACCTAATGTGAGAGGTCTGTGCATTAATAATTAATTAATGCAAAATTTAAGATAAGAATGACGTCTAAACGTATTGGGGAAAATAGGGTTAAACCAAAGGGATTAATAGATGTAGTAAAACCCGTCCATGAATCTGTAGGCCCAATACAAAGTTAGACAAATCTGAAAAATCTGTACATCTGATCCGTTAGTCTGAAAACTTGTTAACTTAATTTGTGAACTAGTAAATCTGAATTCTGTATGTCTGAACTTGTAAACAAATAAATCTGAAATCTGTTAGTCTGGGGACACAAGGTTAGGAGGGGAATTACTTGTGTCATCTGTTGTTTGGGACCCATATTAGTCAGTAACCCTTTCTGGTATCAAAACTTTGACCCAACAGTAGGTAGGGTCCGGGCACGCTTACTGAACTAATTATAAGTGGTTCATTTTGATAATGGCGAGGGGTGTTGATGGTGCATTCCAACCGGGTCATGTGCGTGCATGGATCCCGGTCTGCCTCTGAGGATGTAAGACGCCGTGACATCTGTAAATAGGTCTGTGCCAATTGGTTGTCACTTTAGGGAGTGATACACCCTACTGTGGGGCCGACACAGGATATTTATGTATTAGGGAGCCGATCGCTTGGGGTAGGGTTTTAGGGTACGCTTAGTTCTGTCTGTTTCTGTTGGTACCGTCTGTTTCTGTTGGGTGGTAACACCTGTCTGTTCCTGTGTGGTACCGTCTGTTCGGGTGGTAAAGGCCCATTACTAGTGTACACCTAATTCCACATTCTGTCTCCATAGGGATAAATCTGTTTCTGCTTCTGTCTGTTTCTGATCGGGTAGTAAAGGCCCATTATTAGCATTCTGTTTCTGTTAAAGAATTCTGTACCCGTTCCTGCTTCAATTTAGACATTAGGGTGACACCTAATTCTGTTATACTAGTATTAGTCCAGAGAAGTGTAAAACAATAGTTTATATCATTCTGTTTTTCTGTTATATCTGCTACATCTGTTATAGTTATCTCACATCCAGTTTTATGTTCATATCATATTATTATTATCTGTTCATATGCTGAAAGTCACTGGACTTGCCAGACTTTTTGTCTGACCCTTGTTGTTTCGCCTCCTTTCTTCCGTTTCCCCCCCAGGTTATCCAAGGAGGGAAATACTTTAGCTTGATCCGGATTTCTCTTCGCTTGAAGTGCTTAAAGTATGGCTTGGCTCTGTATAGCTTCCGTTCCATGGGGATTATGATTTTAAACTATGCATTTTGAAGGCCTTTGTACAAGACTGATATTTTGTACTTGAATTCTGAAATTGAAAGGATGTAACCATATTAATTTCTGTTTCCGCTGTAATAAAGTTAAAATTTTTCAAGTACTGTTTTATCTGTCTTGTAAGTTTCTGTTCTGTTTACTAAAATGCTCCACCAAAGTTAAGGCATTCCCTTTGTGAGTGACCTTAACGGAGGTGGGGTGTTACACTTGGTATCAGAGCTAAAGGTTACCAGATTAGATAAAAGTTTTTGAAAACTATTTTCAAGGAGGTTTTAAAATGAAGTATTTTCAAAATTAAAGCTTATTTTGAAAAACATTATCCCCAAGAGCCATATATCTTTCTTTCAGTCCTTTTTGTATTGAACCTTTCCTTTTTCGTTTCAGCATGTCTGAAGCATCTGAGATACCAGAGGGTGTCCATGTACCCGGTTGGTTTCGTCAATATCTTGAGGCTAGGACCGCCGCTGCAGGTCCAGCAAATGATCCCCCTCCTCCACCCCCACCTCGTGCAATTGCTTTCTCAAAGATCTGTAGAAATTTTAGGGCCATGGGTGGGAAGGATTTCAAAGGAACTGAATCATTCGTGGAAGCTAGGAATTGGCTCAAAGAAACTGAGGATCTATTCGTTATCTTCGAGGTAGACGATAGGCAGAAGGTACAGTTGGCAGTATGGCTGCTCAAAGACGAAGCTTCCTACTGGTGGGAAGTCACTAACGCCGAGAGGCCGGTTGAGACATGGATGGATTTCAGAACAAGGTTTGAGACAAAATTCCTCTCGCAAGCTGAACGAAGTTTACAATTGGAAAAGTTCTTGTCTCTTAAGCAAGGAAGTATGACGGTCAAGGAATACGTCAACCAGTTCAACCAACTAGCGAGATTCGGATTGGATTTAGTCAACACTCAGCATAAAAAGGCTCTCCGCTTTGTTAAAGGATTGAATGAGCCACTGCACAGCCTAGCCATGACCCATGTACCCATGGGAGCAACTTACGAGAAATTGGTGGATATGGCACTACTGCACGAGGAAGACAAGGGCCCGAAAGAGACAAAGAAGGAAGAACCACAGAATAAGAAAGCGGGGCCCAAAAAGGAAACACAAAAGAAGGATGAGAAGCCTGAAGATAAGAAGGGGAAAAAGTGCTTTACTTGTGGGAGCTCAACTCATCTGAACAAGGATTGCAGAAAAAGGAAGGGCGCTTGCTTCAACTGTGGGGAGATGGGACACTTCACTAGGGACTGCCCGAAGAGACGAGGACAAGGAGGGCAGGCGAACACTCTTGAGGCTAGTGGCTAGGATAGAAATAGGAAAATTTCTATAGTAGGTCTAATTTCTTTATCTGATTATGGAGTTAAGACTTTTTCTGATTCTGGTATTTTGATTTTGTAATCGATACTCTGCACTTTAATACTAGTATTATTTCTGAATTCCGCTATAGACTCAGACCCATAAGGGTTATGGATCATCTGCTTGAGATTGGGGTTTGAGGGATATCTGTGTTAGGCGTCAAGTATGACGCATACATTCTGAGTTTTCGTAGGGTATGATTTTATCATGCTTAGCTTCCTAAGAATCATTAGGGAACCTGATCTGTACCAGTAGTCTGTAAATATCTAAATACTTTTTATAGGATTTCCAGTTTTGACATTGTCTAAAAGAAGGTACTCCTCTGGGTGTCAATTTGATATTGGTTTCGGTCTTTGGGGCCGATACTTAGGACCCATGTCTAATGGGAACCAAATTTTCGTTCTATCTGTACTCGCTTCCATCATTCGACTGTATCCTATCGATTGAATGTTTGAACATCAGGTAGAAACTAATGGGTGTAAACATGTGTTTGAGACATGTTATGTTTGATGGTTGCAAGTGGATGCAAGTGGTTGCTAGTGGTTGCCCGTGGATGCATATACACACACTAGGCACTAGATCGGCTCGAAAACACTCTCATACTGCATATGGATGGGTGAGCATTTTTCAATTCTTGTGGATGCAAAATGGTTGATTCAGCACATGGATGTTGCGTTTGAGTGAATGGTTGTGCACTCATATAGAAATAATATATATCATCAGAATTCTATTGCATACATGTTGGACTCATGGCACTGACATAATTCGCATTAAGGAGGTCACCTGAATCAGTAGACCGCCTGATTTTGCATTAGATAAGGAACATATACACACACTTTTGCATATGTTCATACAACATTAGAAGTTTTCTAAGGACAATGGATGCTTGTGGATGATGGTTGAGTAGATGGGTGATTGGATGGTAGGACGCATTCTTCTTAACTTGAAGATTTCGGGGACGAAATCCTTTTAAGTGGGGGAGAATGTAACACCCCGTGTATTCTATAACGGTGGAATTAACAAATTAAAGTATAATTAATTTGAAATCAAGAAACTAAGGGAAACGGGATACGCCATTGCATTCGTCTCGGAAAAATACGCGAAATAGAGTCCGAGTTTTTGAAAAACGGAGTCCGTATGAAGAAGATATAGCCTTCGGAAGTTTCTGAATTAAATTTAAAATTCAAACAAAATAAAACAATTAAAAATTCCGAAGTGGGGCCCAATGGGCCAGGGCGGAAAAAGTCCCGCCTGACGCACCCAGGTCGACTGGGCTGTCGACCTGGGCTAGCCATGTCGACAGGGCTGTCGACAGCCCTGTCGACAGGGGTGTCGACCTGGTCGAGAGCCAGGTCGAACCCAGGCCAACCTGGCTGGCCAGGTCTGTGTTTGGCCGATTTTCTGTGGTCTGCTTTGTCATTAGGGCTAGGTGGCAGGCTCTAATTGGTCTCTCTTTAGAATGAATGGCTACGATCAATCCAGGCAACATCGATGGCTCTAATCAGTTCATAACTCCTATAAAAATGACCCTAGACTCTACCTAGGTTTCCTACACAATTCTCTAGCCTCCATTGCTCTCTTCTTCTAATAAAAAAATAAAAATGGCGTCGCTGCTCTGCTGGAATTGAAACTAGAAGATAATCAACATCAGCCTAAGCAACTCAATTCAAACTAGAGATTAAATTTCTGCAAAGATTCTACAGCAAGTTAAAGTTCCTTCTTTAATCTAATCAAGGCAAGTACAGTTATTTTCCGCTATAAACGTTAATTATAATTTTGATATGTTTTTAATTCTGAATCTGAGATTGTATATATATTCTCTTCTGTCAGATTTGTTTTTCTGTGACTGTTCTGTATCCCTTTTCTTCTTTTCTGTTTTTATAGCCAGGCTACCACGAGCCTGTGCCTAATCTCATAAGAGATGAACGTATGAAAGCAAATTTTGGGATAAATAATGAATGATGCGAAATTTGACAAGACTAAATTGAATGTATGACTTTAGGTCTGAGGCATAAAATATATTGGACATATGCATAAATTTGACTATGAACATATAATTTATGCATGTTGTATGCATAGTTATGTTGTAATTTAGAACTGTAATTAATGAGTATATGTTGTAAACATAGATTTGGATCTATGCATATTCTATGATAGAAGAAAAGAGGAACCATTGTAAGATAACATATAATTTGAGACTTTGGAAAATATGCATATAAAAGTCAAGATCTGATTTTTAGAAGATATGATTTAAAGATTTATATTGTTGGGTATAGTTTGCATAATGATTCATGACATGAAAAGAAGAAGGATATGGAAAGTTAGGTGTAAAGATTTACATTAATTAGGATATCTATTATTTAGATTACACCTAAATAGGGATTTTTGGATATATGGCATGCATTGAAATTAATGGTTATATTTGGTATAATTCATATGTGAATCTGCTGTAAGATGCTAGTTTAACAAAAATTGGAACATATGTTATATGGCAAATTATGTCCATATTCTGTGCTAGGTAACTTTATGCAAACATGGAGTATATGTTGTGAATCATGACAATTATGTAAGCATAGGAATTTGGGCCAATTTATGATTGGGCAAGGCATGTAAATAGAACTTTTAGAAATATTAAATTTGCTAAATCTGCTAATTTGCCTAGTTGCCTAAACTACTAGTTTTGTTATATTGCCTAATCTGTTAAATTGGTCGATTGAAATGCCTAACCTGTTATATGCCAAAATCTGCTAAGTTGCTAAATCTGTTAAATCCGTTAAGTCATATAAAATCTGTTATTTGCTATGTTGATATAATCATCCTGTTATTGATATAATCTGAATTGGCATATTTATTGGGCGTGCGCATAAACGGTAAATTATTAATTAATTGGCCGCAAAGATAAACATGGCTAACTCGAGGTTAGAATGAGTTTGCGGCGTAAATCTGCCCGGAACCGCCCGGCACATCCAGTGGCCGCAAACAATAGGTTCTAATGTGAGAAGTTAGTCATAACATGCGTAAGACACGAGGTTTGGTCTGGCTTGTGGCAGAAGTCTGCCCGGAACCGCCCGGCATATCCAGCGGCCACAAGCTACCGACCTAATGTGAGAGGTCTGTGCATTAATAATTAATTAATGCAAAATTTAAGATAAGAATGACGTCTAAACGTATTGGGGAAAATAGGGTTAAACCAAAGGGATTAATAGATGTAGTAAAACCCGTCCATGAATCTGTAGGCCCAATACAAAGTTAGACAAATCTGAAAAATCTGTACATCTGATCCGTTAGTCTGAAAACTTGTTAACTTAATTTGTGAACTAGTAAATCTGAATTCTGTATGTCTGAACTTGTAAACAAATAAATCTGAAATCTGTTAGTCTGGGGACACAAGGTTAGGAGGGGAATTACTTGTGTCATCTGTTGTTTGGGACCCATATTAGTCAGTAACCCTTTCTGGTATCAAAACTTTGACCCAACAGTAGGTAGGGTCCGGGCACGCTTACTGAACTAATTATAAGTGGTTCATTTTGATAATGGCGAGGGGTGTTGATGGTGCGTTCCAACCGGGTCATGTGCGTGCATGGATCCCGGTCTGCCTCTGAGGATGTAAGACGCCGTGACATCTGTAAATAGGTCTGTGCCAATTGGTTGTCACTTTAGGGAGTGATACACCCTACTGTGGGGCCGACACAGGATATTTATGTATTAGGGAGCCGATCGCTTGGGGTAGGGTTTTAGGGTACGCTTAGTTCTGTCTGTTTCTGTTGGTACCGTCTGTTTCTGTTGGGTGGTAACACCTGTCTGTTCCTGTGTGGTACCGTCTGTTCGGGTGGTAAAGGCCCATTACTAGTGTACACCTAATTCCACATTCTGTCTCCATAGGGATAAATCTGTTTCTGCTTCTGTCTGTTTCTGATCGGGTAGTAAAGGCCCATTATTAGCATTCTGTTTCTGTTAAAGAATTCTGTACCCGTTCCTGCTTCAATTTAGACATTAGGGTGACACCTAATTATGTTATACTAGTATTAGTGCAGAGAAGTGTAAAACAATAGTTTATATCATTCTGTTTTTCTGTTATATCTGCTACATCTGTTATAGTTATCTCACATCCAGTTTTATGTTCATATCGTATTATTATTATCTGTTCATATGCTGAAAGTCACTGGACTTGCCAGACTTTTTGTCTGACCCTTGTTGTTTCGCCTCCTTTCTTCCGTTTCCCCCCCAGGTTATCCAAGGAGGGAAATACTTTAGCTTGATCCGGATTTCTCTTTGCTTGAAGTGCTTAAAGTATGGCTTGGCTCTGTATAGCTTCCGTTCCATGGGGATTATGATTTTAAACTATGCATTTTGAAGGCCTTTGTACAAGACTGATATTTTGTACTTGAATTCTGAAATTGAAAGGATGTAACCATATTAATTTCTGTTTCCGCTGTAATAAAGTTAAAATTTTTCAAGTACTGTTTTATCTGTCTTGTAAGTTTCTGTTCTGTTTACTAAAATGCTCCACCAAAGTTAAGGCATTCCCTTTGTGAGTGACCTTAACGGAGGTGGGGTGTTACACTTCGTGTCAAACACATACAACCATCAAATATCAAACAGATCAAGCCAAATTGGTTAATTTACAATCTATGTTGCTTATAATATTTTATAACTATTTTTCGCCGTTTTTATTTATTTAAAAATTGCCATATTCAATTAAACGACGTTTCAGGTCGTGCCGTGGCACTGGCGCTGTTTTCCCCCTAATTTGTTTTACACATATCGGAAAATCTAACCGTTAGATTTCTACAAAGTCTATATCAATGGGAAGATATTCCCAAAGCGAACCCAACGGTTCCAGTTTCGTGAAAATCCGACGGTCGGATCTTCCACACTAGTCGATTGAAGTTGTGGTTTCAAAATTCGAACTACAGCATCGTTATTCGATTTAATTTAATTATATTTATATTTATATATAAATATAAATGATTCTGGCGCTGTTTTTCTTCAGATTTGAATTAAACATTCCAGACAATCCAACCGTTGGATTTTTACAAAGTTGGTGCCGTTGGAAAGATATTTCCAAGGCGAACCCAGTGGTTGCGGCTTCGGGAAAATCCTATGGTCGGATTTCTCATACTAATCGTTTCAAATTACGATTCCAAAACACGAACTGCACGGCTTCGATTCCTTTCAATTCTATTTATATTTATATATATATATATATAAATATAGTTCATTCCTTTATTTCAAATATAGTTCATTCATTTATTTCGACATCATTCATTCATTTATTTCGACATCGTTCATTCATTTATTTCAACATCGTTTTCACTTCAAATATTTCAACATCGTTTTCACTTCAAATACTTCACTAACACCTTAATATTTCGAAAAATTTCGCCATAACCTCCTTTGTACGGGAAGGGGTTTAGAAATTTATTGGGCCATGTTAGGTACCCAATAAATCCTATAAAGCATCCACATATTTATAGTGATATATTCTGGTGTTTACAGGGGAGCGTGTATAGATAATAACTCCAGAGAATAAATTCTCGTCACCCTGTCAAGCCTGAGGGAGCGTGTATTTTTAATTACTCCAGAGGATAAATCCTCGTCACCTCGTCCCGTGTAGGAATAAATAGTCCATGTGCCGTATCTAATGACTAGAGTGACGTGATTATTGTCAACTCCAGACTCGTGTGGGGTTTTTATTAATCTGGCAATTTATCGCCATATTTTATATAGTCCATATCAGTCATCAGTTCAACCTGTAGTATATAATCATCGCCATGCAAGCCTCTCGCTCGTATGGTAAATCTTCCACCTCGTCACACAAGCTCCAAATGCTTATGTGGAATATGATGAAGTATGCCTATCGTCAAGGAGTATGCCATGTAGTGTAGTTCAAAATTAATTGTTACTATCCTATGGCGATGTTTATTATTTCACACAGAATAACCAGCACTCCGCATCCAATGACATTCACATGAGTTGATATAAAAATAAAATTGCGCAGCCAACTCATCAAGGCTTACCTATTTGTCGGGCACGCAAATAATTTCTTTACTCTATAGCTAATCCTTTTTCCTGTTCGACACATGTATATATATGCAGAACAAAGCTAATAATAACATTTCTAGCAACTAATATTTATTTCAACACGTGTGTATTTTTATCTAAGCGTATACATGATAAAAGAAATATTTTTATCATCAAAAATATTTATTCAACACGTGAATGTTTTTAACACTTAATATTCACAATAAAAATGTAGTTTTATTATCTGTTCATTTTATTTTAAAATTCGAATAATATTCAACACATGAATTTCAACTCGACGAACGAATTTTAATTCAACACATGAATATTCTCTATAGTTTGTATATATATAAAAATGTGATTTTTATCGCTAAATCTATTTGTTTAAAATTAGAATAATATTCAACACATGAATTTCGATTCAACGAATGAATTTCAACTCAACACATGAATATTATCTATAGTTTGTATATATATAAAAATGTGATTTTTATCGTTAAATCTATTTGTTTAAAATTCGAATAATATTCAACACATGAATTTTGACTTAACGAACGAATTTTAATTCAACACATGAATATTCTCTACAGTTTGTATATATAGAAAAATGTGATTTTTATCGCTAAATCTATTTGTTTAAAATTCGAATAACATTCAACACATGAATTTCGATTCAACGAATGAATTTCAATTCAACACATGAATATTCTCTATAGTTTGTATATATAGAAAAATGTGATTTTTATCGCTAAATCTATTTGTTTAAAATTCGAATAATATTCAACACATGAATTTAGATTCAACGAATGAATTTCAACTCAACACATGAATTTTCTCTATAGTTTATATATATATAAATGTGATTTTTATCGCTAAATATATTTGTTTAAAATTTGAATAATATTCAACACATGAATTTCGATTCAACAAATGAATTTCAACTCAACACATGAATATTCTCTATAGTTTGTATATATATAAAAATGTGATTTTTATCGCTAAAGCTATTTGTTTAAAATTCGAATAATATTCAACACATGAATTTCAACTCGACGAACGAATTTTAATTCAACACATGAATTTTCTTTATAGTTTGTATATACATATAAAAATGTGATTTTTACCGCTAAAGCTATTTGTTTAACATTCGAATAATATTCAACACATGAATTTCAACTCGACGAACGAATTTCAACTCAACACATGAATATTGGTTTCAACATATGTAATTAATTTCAACAAATGAAAATTATTCTAACACATGAATATTTCAGAAAATTTCGGCAGCATAACGGCAGGGTAGTTAAAACCGGGACCGTCCCTAGTACGGCTCCTCGCTCTACCTTAAAACCTCGCGGTTTTTGACAATGGGGATCATGCATCTAGTTCGCACGCAGGCGACATGTTTTATTTTCATTTCCACAATCCTATTCTAATTTTTTTCAACCACAAGAGGGTATTTTTCAACCACAAAGGTATTTTTCAACCACAAAATCAACCACAAACAATTATTTCCAACCATTCGTCATACCATATAATATCACGCCAATCACAAGCAATAAATATCATCCATGGTCTGTGGACGAGGGGAGTATATATATATATATATATGTATGTATGTATTATTTCTATAATTCACTTGCATTTCATCACAATTCAAAGCATATATGTTTCATACAACGCTTGTATAAATTATACATCGCTAATATAACTTATACAACACATGTACATTAGGTATACAATGCGTATATAATTTACACTTCGCTTATATAATTTATACAACACGATTCCATTCACACAATTTAATTTAGATTCCTCACATTGGTTTTTGAAGTGTTAAAAATCGTAGGAAGATCAGAAAAATCCGCGGCTTCTGCTAGAAGGTAGAGAGCCTCCCTGCGGTCCCGATGTTTCCTGTTTCATCGAATTTCGTTAACACACAAAAAAAATATATGATTTTTTCAAAGTTTTGCCACACTTAAAAGTGTTATTTTCAATTCAAAAATTTCAAAGAAGCTGTTTTGCAAACCTTCAAAACTAGGTTTTTGATTCTCGAACAATCCGTGCTGTTTCGTCTTGATCAGACCATACGACGTCGAAGAGCTACGAACAGGCTTCCTATCGACGGTGGTGGCAGCGAACTCGGTGGCTCCAGCGACGATCGACGGCGGCGGAAAGATGTGAACTTCCTCGACGAAACTCGATGTCGATTGGTGATGGTTTCTGACGAGGTTGGGTTTGATTTGAAGAGGGGAGGAAGGCGATCGGAATTGTCATCTGGAGGCGGCGGCGAAATTGACTGTGGTGGCGGCGATCGAGGTGGAGAGGTTTGAACGATTATCGTCGTTCTTTTCTGAGGGGTTGACCATATTTTTGATGTGAGAGAAAATGGTAGATATTTTCTAATATATTATATTTTTAAATTCCTATAATATCCTTTCTAGCCAACGTACACCAATTTCAACCCAACGACTGTCGCCCCTAGCTAAATACCCCCATTCCGGACCCAATGGGATATGTTTCGTTGGCCAATTCGACTGTTACAGTCAGTTATTTTTCAAATTAAAGTATAAAACATTTTATATTCAATTTGAACGAACATTTCAATTTGCCAGGGCCACAAACTGAATCAAAAAATTCCAGAAAAATAAATCTAGCTTTGTTTTGACGATACGGTCCCAACAAAACTAGTTTCGTCGAATTCTGAGCTCGTATGCAAAATGTCCATTTTCAGGTCGACCCATTTTAACAGAAATTGACCAATCACATTTTCTTTTGCCCCGCTCACATACTAGCTTCAAAAATTATGAAATTTGAAACCTAGCAATAGTTTGACATCCCGGATCCAATAAAAGTGGTTTCGTTGAATTCCGAGGTCGTATGCAAAATATCTATTTTCAAGGGCTATATATGCTATATAGCTACCTTTCTGAAAATTCATTTGGCCATAACTTTTGGTTCCCGTCATGAAACTTCGATTTTTCAGATTCGTTAGAAAGGTATTCATAAACAGATTTAAATATTTTTAGTTTCGCTAAAATCTGTTGTATTTTCCACCCGGTACAGTCAGACAAAGTTTGTATTCAAATTTTCAAACTGCCTCACTATTCCCAATTCATTATTTTATTAAAATATGCTATTTAAATTATTCAAATTCTTTGACAATAGCCGATTTTAAAAATTTTAAATTGGTTCTCATTTTCCGAGTTATTACATATATATGTCTCAACCAAAAGGTTTTGTGATGCCTGGACAAGAACGTAAAGTATGTAAACTTATCAAATCACTTTACGGTCTTAAACAAGCACCAAAGCAATGGCATGAAAAGTCTGATAAAACTACTATTTCTAATGGCTTTAGGATTTTTGAATCTGACTAATGTGTCTACCGAAAGTTTCATTCAGGCAAAGGTGTAATTAGATTCCTTTACGTGGATGATATGCTTATATTTGGAACAGATACTTCGAGTATTAAAGAAACTAAAGGATATTTATCTTCATGCTTTGACATGAAAGATATGGGAGTAGCTGAAATGATTCTGGGAATAAGAATCATAAAAACAAAAGATGGGCTATCAATTACCCAGTCTCATTACATTGAGAAATTTTTGAAAAGGTTCAATCTATTCGATTGTAAACCTATGTCTACTCCGTTTGATCCAAATATGGAGTTATACACCAATACTGGAAGAGTTATAGAGCAATTGGAATATTCTAGAGTTATTGGAAGTTTGATGTATGCTATGACATGCACACAACCAGATATTGCCTATGATGTTGGCAAAATGAGTAGATATACTAGTAACCCTAGTCATATCCATTGGAATGCAATACACAGAATTTTAAAGTATCTAAAACGTACCATAAATTATGGTATACATTACAAGGTTATCCGAGTGTAATAGAAGGATACACAGATGTTAGTTGGAACACTGGAAGTGAAGATAACAAATCATCTAGTGGACGGATATTCGCTCTTGGTGGGGGAGCAATATCCTGAGCCTCAAAGAAATAAATATGTATTTCTGATTCAACCATGGCTACTAAGTTTATAGCACAGGCTTCTGGTAGGAAAGAACTGGAATGGTTAAGGAATCTATTATTAGAAATTCCTGTGTGGCCAAAACCTATGCCACCAATATCTGTGCATTGTAATAGTCAATCAACCTTATCACAAGCTTACAACCAAGTTTATAACGGTAAATCTAGACATATTGGTCTAAGGCACGGTTTGGTTAGGAAAATGCTCACTGAAAGTGTAATTACCATAGATTTTGTGAGATCTAGCCATAATTTGGCAGATCCATTTACTAAAGGACTTGCAAGGAACTTAGTGATAAAAACATCACAGGGACTGGGTTTAAAGCCTATACAATACAATCGCCAATGAAAGAAAATCAACTCAACATAATATCTTGAGTTCAAAGAGTAAAAGTACTTCACATGTTTGTGGTTGGAAGCACTATTATATTTAGTATGAAAAACTATGTATTATCATACATTCCAAGGAAAAGTGCTTGGTACTTATAATGATAAAGAGAGGATGTTCTACTTAGAACTTAATAGGTTTATAACAGGTATACTATTGAGGTGTGTGTTATAAGGCACTTCTGATAAACCCACCTATATGAATGCAACGAAGGTGGTGCCGCCTTTTACAGATTTTGGCTTGATCTCTAAGGGCATTTCATTAAAGAAGATATTGACCCTAGGCCAATCCACGGGTCGGGCAAACTACTATCTGGAAAATATGAAAATGAGCGTGTGATAATCACATCCGGTAGATCATATAGGATCGATGGTACAATTCTTAGTCAACCACACCATCCTGATATACTTTGATGGGTTTTCACTACGTATAGATTCAAGTCGGTAAGACATCTATACTTATGCACAAATTTTCCTGTATATAAATGACAAGAGGATTTTATTTAAAATTTGGTGGAGGGTTGTTGGAGGAAATTTTAAATGAAAGAAGGAAGAAGGGGGTAAAATAGTTTAGTCGCACATCAGGGAAAACTAATGCCTTTGCCACTATATATGAAAAGGCATTATGTTTTATGTTAAAAAGGAAAGGGGAGATGGAAAGAGAAGAGACAATGGCATGAAGCAAGAGCATATCCATGGACATTAATATTTAAAATGTCAAAAGATGGGCCTTGGGGCTCTTGGGGTCTCATGATCAGATGTGCCTCGAAATGCCAGTAGGCTTGCACAGATCTGTTGAGTTTTTGCGCCCACGGATTTAAAATTTGTAACGCTTCAGAGCCATTGAAAATGAATGGATGCGTCTGTTCATCATTCAAATTTGCGACGCTTCTGAACTGTTGCAAATCAATAAGTGCGACTGTTTGAATTCAAATAGACATAACCGTTGGAAAATGGTTACATCTCTTTGTTGTATATAAAAAGGCTGCCCCGAATTCAGTAAGATACAACTCGAGTTCCACTTCTTCTCCTTCCTTTTATTCTTTTCTATCATTAAATAATCTCGAGTCTCCGCCAAATTCTTGAGTAAATTGTATGGGTTATAGTTCTGTAGGCTATAACTCCATCATCTTGTCACTACAGCAATCAAATCCAAGATAGTGAATCGCCGTGTCTGTGCAAACACGCCGATTAAAAGATATTCGACATCTACTCCGTTGTATCTTCGAACAGATTTTCCATTACTCGTGCACATAATTAAAAGGGCAAATACTATTTTAAGATGGCGATCACCACATCGTGCCTCGGAGATTTGTGTGTCCAGAGATTAGAAAGTCCAGCGACGAATTCAACATACAACAATTGATCATTGCAAAAAAAAATATTGACTAACAACTGTTCACTGTGAAAAATGACTTTACACGGTGGTTGATTGTTGTATGAAATATCTTCTTATTAGAAAGTACACAAAATTTAATGTGATCACTAATTTTATCCATAGTACTAGAAAGAAGAAACCAATTTTTTTCAAAAAACATGCCTTTTATAAGTCATGTCATAGCCGAATCGAATTGTCCTTCACTTTCCCTACACCTATCGAAGTTGCAAGGTCATTCTTCTGGATCAACATAGTTAAATCCTACAGCAGCTATTGTTTGTCTGCCTTATTTAATTAAGAAAATTCTTCGATGAAAATGATTAACAAGCTCATGCATATGAAACATGGTTCATACTATTTATCTCCAAGAACTCAACCTATCATTATTAATTCATCTTTATCTCAATCCACTACAAGAAAGGACAACCGTTGCTAGTGATAAAGAACATATAAAAAGTAGAAATAAAAATAATGAGCAAATAATTTGGTTTTTGTTAACATGTTTTATATGTTAGCTACAATGTTTAATGAATGAATTAATAACGAGAACCTAGTGAGAGATAGGGTTTTATATGTTATATTATAGTTTATATATATATTTTGATTAGTCATTAACTGAATTGTGTTTCACATACAAATTGGTTACTTGAGTAGACATTTAACCACTAATTAACTCAAAATTTCAACAAAATTACACACTGTCATCATCAAAAAAGGGAAGATCGTTAGAAACTCACCTCTTGGATTTCATCAACAATAACTATACAATCATCCATTATCAAGTTATACTACTATTTGGTCCGCAACAGTAGCCCAGCGGTTAAGTGAAAAGAGTGCTAGAGTAGGATTGAGTAATATGGATTGATATGAATGTGCAAAAGCTTAGATAATGTGAATTGTTAACCCCATTAAAATGCGTTTACAAAATGGTGGGTCACATTGTTCAAATCTTAAGCGCCAGGAAAAGATGATGGATCGATCACCAAAAAGCTATGGGTCGGTCTCAATGGATGTTGACATCAATTGGGTCGGTCGTCCTCAAAGTAAACCGTTGGTCGGTCGACCTCAATGAAAACTATCGGTCGGTCGGGCTCAGCCTATGGATCAGTCGGAGACATTCATACGGGTCGGTCACTAAAACAATGTACATGGGATGGCATGCAACATAAGGACGTATGCAATCAATTTTGTATGGTTCGACAATCGTTTGCATGGACCATTAATAAGGATTATAATATGGTTAACATTAAAGAACATTTGCATGTTTTAAGCACCATGTTCATATACCCTCTTTGTTTAAAATGTAGAGAACGTTGGGTCAGTATTGGTTGGCAAATGCATAGAAGATGGAGGCTCTAGGTAATGAAAGGACCAGACATTATAATATCACTGAAGTGGCAAATACTATATATTGACCGTCATCATATACAAAGCCATGCTAAGACATGAATTAGTAGGTACGTTAAGCACTGGAAGGCAGGTTATATGTTGATTGATTGACTTGTATCTTTATACAAGTATAAAGGTTAGATCAACATATAGAAAGCACATACGCATAAAATGGACACGTAGCACCTACATGCAACAGATCACTAGATCTTGCAAAATGATATGGCATCAGAAAAACACAAGTTAGAAACATGCATGGGTCGTTGTAGTTGAATTCAAGTATGGGTCGGTTTTCTCTTGCCACGTGGGCCGGCCGGTCTGCAAATTATCGAACATGGATCGGTGCTTTATAAAAGGTCAACAGCCGTGTAGAAAATAACGTGAAACTATTTCATGTAATTATGTGTATGAAACAATATGCAAACATAATGTCATGGCGTGATAATACGGGTCAGCTCCAGTTATTGTGTACGTGCAAACAGTATACGTGGCAGGCAAGCAGAAGGGGCGGCAGCAAAGTAAAGCAGTAGCAAAGTAAAAAGTGGATCGGTACTAAAATGTATACGAGTCAATATCAAATTCTCTGAAGGGTCGGTAGTAAAGAATCAATATGGGTCGGCTATGTACAACTGGATACAGCTGGATGGATCAGCCATGGACCAGTGGCATTTTCGTAAATAAATTTCTAACCGATCCAAAACGTGCACACCATATTTTCAGCTTTTCCACTATCTCCAAACTACATTTATAAATACCTCACTTCTCAACCATTTAAGGTACAGATTTTTTGGACCCCAAAGGGATGTCCAAATCATTTCTCCACAACTCTCACGCACTCCAAGCTCCATTAATGGCTTTTGAAGCTCAATCCATCTTCCTCCAACAACAAATCGACCAAATCTTCACCAAACTCCATTAGAAATCTCTCAACCTCGATTCAAGTGATCTCTAATCGCTATTAATGCTCTCTAAAGCTTAGATCCAACACAAATTCTCCATGGAGCTATCCAAAAACAATCAAGTGTCCGAGAGATTGAAGATCTACACAAATACTCCTTGGACGTAGAGAAATTGAGCAAATTCCTTGGTGGATTCAAGTGAAATCTAGAGCAAAAGAGAGAGAAAATAGAGGGGACCGTTATAAAAAATGGAAATGAGAGATATGGGTGAATTCATGCACTTTGTAAATCCAAAAGTGATAATGAAAGTTCTTCATATGGTGGACGTAGGTCTAAATTGACCGAACCACTCTAAAATTCTTGTGTTCTTACTTGTTTTTATATTTTGTGGCTCCATTTTTCTATCTCATAACTTTTGGTGAAGTGTTCTAAAGACACCTTTGGTGTTGATGTCATCTTTTGATTTCAACATATATATTTATATAACTTATACTATAGTTATGTAAGTAAAAATTTAATAAACTAAATATAACGATATCACAGTAAGTAAAGTAAATGACACCAGAGATTTTTATACTGCTTCGGAGCACCGTCAGAACGTCCAATCCTAGAATTCTTTTGGTTTTTCACTAGCAACACCCTAACTTCATCCGGAGGAGCAGGTTAACAGCACACCCGAGCAACCGAACGGGATTTCACTCCTGAGCAAACCGAACATGACTTCAACAACACGCCTGAACAACCGAACATGACTTCATTAATACAACAAGTGTTTTGACTTTAATACGTGTTCTCAACAACATGAATTAGTCACAGATTAATTACACCCTTCCTATAATCTTATCCTCAGATATTTGATATGTACGTGTAGATCTGAAGGAAGTATATTTCGTTTTGAATCAAGAAGTATGAAATAGATTTAGCGATTCAAATGATAAGTATGAAATTGGAAGTCTTTAGAATGCAAGAGTATACAGGAAATAAGATCAGAAATTAAAGTAAGAATTGGTGATTTGGAAATGTAGTTTTTGATGTATAATAGTAGTTTAAGAGTGATAAACGTTCATGAAAAGTTATGATGAAGATAAGCACTCATCTCTATTCAGAAATGAATAGAAAACTTTTCACGAAAGAAGATGTCTTTCAGAAATATGGCTGTTATATTCGGATCAGTCGACTGGTAAAAAATGACCAGTAACCTGGTATTCAAAAATGTATATATATATTTAAATACGTTGGCGCATAGAATGCACTGAACTATGCAAACTAGTGTACACCAGTCGACTGGTGGAAAATCCACCATTCGTCTGGTCTGTGCCAGGAGGCACAATCCAGTGGCTTGTGTGTCATTTCTTTATATATATATTGAAAATTTTATATTTACATATGTATATATATATATATTTATATATGTATATATATTTATATTTATATATGTGTGTATATATATATAATCGTGATTTTTGTGCTTGATTATGTAATATATGAGGATAGATTTTTACGGGATCTAACACACCAAAACAAAAATAAATTATCATACTCAATCACTCTTCCTTTGATCTCTTTTTCTTTGTTGTCTTGAATCAAATATCTCATGAATCGACATTCTCCCCCTTTTTTGATTGATAACAACTCTTGCAATCTCTTGTAGAAAATTTATTTCTTCCCTGAATGTATGTAGTATATGAATTTATCTCCTCTTGAATGTATGGCTATATTTCTCCTACAATAATTTGTTAGTGCACTTACCTTTCAAAGCATTCTCCCCCTTTGTCCTCAATTAAAATGAACAAGTAATATAATAACTAACTTGATATTCATCACACACTGGAGTTCATAAGCGCATACTAGATAACATTCACAAGCAAAATATAATAATGTTCGAAGTGGAAGAGAGACTATTTAGTACAAGTCTCTTTGAAGTTCGTAGAATTATATAAATTAACTTACTACCATACTTAGACGACCCAAACTGACCCTTACGGGAAAGCCCAGATTGAATTGGGAACACGACAAATCAGAACACAAACAGAAGAACATTTCATTGCTATTTACAACAACTTACATTAGAGTACAAGAATATTCAGAGCATGAATAAATATTACATAGAAAAATATCAGAGATTAAAATACAAAGCAGCGGAAATACATTAACAAATACAACCGAAAGAAATACATGAATACAGAGCGTTCTGGATATAACTCCAGCTGTAAATCCAGGATACTGTATAAATAAATCGGCAAAACCCAAACTACTACCTGCCCGTGTGGAAAATAGGGGCACCCAGAGTAGGTTAAAACAATAAACTTCAGGTCATTTATGGGGCCGGGATGAGAA
Source organism: Allium sativum (assembly GCA_030737875.1). NCBI lineage: Eukaryota > Viridiplantae > Streptophyta > Magnoliopsida > Asparagales > Amaryllidaceae > Allium > Allium sativum. Next base: position 43,481,045 of record CM060916.1, read on the forward strand.
CTAAAACAGTTATTTAAAACTTTACTTTAAAATAAGGTAAATCACGGGACCATGCCGTATAACACAGAATGGGTTTACCCCCATGAATACCAGTGCCTAAAACAAACAACATAATGCTAAATAAAGAAAAATAAAGCTATAATAAGACTCAGGTCCCATCACACAATGAACGCAGTCGAGGATAGAGTTTTACCTTATAATAGCCAAATAAGCTTTGTATATTTTTAAAAAAATCTTTTATTAGTACTATAAGTGAAGAAATCAACTTCAAATATAAATGTATTAATCATAGACGGCATGAGCACCCCATCCCACTATGTCGCCGTATATAGTATACAATCTAAACGAAAAAATGTCATATTCGAAGTTTGGATTTCCATACTGGTGGCTCCTGATCCGAAAGATCTATCGCATAGTGCAGTTCCCAACGGTTTACGTTGCAGGCATACGAAAACACCGTAATGCACATCCGCACTATCCAGGAAACAAGTTACCGCGGCTTACGTCCAAGCATTGGAAAACACCGCTAACTCTATCCATCTGGGAATCGGGGTGGTGTGCCCTACCCCTACTGGTGTGGGGCGACCACACCCAGTATCACCTTGGTCGAATGAATCCATGACAACCCATAGGATGTCTATCATCATTTCTAAAGCATACTGATCTAACCATTAGTTTGCCACCATACCGGTGTGTGAGCCTCGCAAATTAACGCAACACAAAGCTGTGCTATTTAAAGTTGTGCTTTGATCATCATCCACCAAGATTTGCTTTTCAACAACAGCTTGGATCACTGCATCTCAGCATGCCACATTATCAATCCATATTGTACCACTAATTTCTGCGGATATATAACCTCTGAGCTCGTACGTCTCAAAGAAGGGTGTTAAGCAAGAGAATAAATTCTCTGCCACCAAACAAATATATATTTAGTAGAGATCAAAGAATACAATATAAATGAATACAACGTCAGACATACCATCCATTTACAAGTTCGTTCTAGGTCCGAACGAAACCGGAGGCACCTTATTCCTCATCTCATATGTCCAATACGGGAGAGAGGCCCTCGCATATCTGAACAATCAACAAGTACGTCCAGACGGCTACCACTATAACCCCTCCAAGGTAGCTACTCCAATCATGGGCATCAGTAGCAATCCATCCATTCGATGTGAAGATCGTCGGTCTTGCACCGTCTTCATTCTCTTCGACTTTTCGTCGTATCTGTTATTCAGAATGGGATAAACCCGGTCTTTCCAAATAACTCGCATATCGTATAATCAAGTGTTATAACAACACATCATACGCCTCATTCCAATCCAAAATATACTTTTATTCAAATATTCTTTTCACAATTTAAACCAAATTAAGGTTTTCCAAACTGGTCGGGATTAGCGAACCTTACTGAAGTAAAATTTATTTATTTCCCAATCCCAACCTATTCATCCCATGGAGAAAAACTGGTAATACTCCATATCTAACACCACGGTGTTGTTGGTAAAAATTAATTACCATTTCACGTTCAAATCTAATTAAAGATTTAACTATCGCTTGGAGCAAAACTGGTGATACTCCATTCTCGGTCATTTTCTTGAATTGATAATTTTAATTATCACATTCACTTTTCAATCTAATTAAAGATACATTAAAACTCCACTTAGTTTTAATCTTCCCAAAAATCAATATTAATGATTATTTAACTTTGGGAAATCAAACATGTCGCATCGACAACCTACACCGTACCATTGATTTCTATCGATATATAACCTTTGAGCTCGTACATCTAAGTGAAGGGTGATAAGCAAGAGAATAAATTCTATGCCACCGAAAAGATATATATTTAGCAGAGATCAACGAACACAGTATTGAAAACAATGTTAGACATGTAATCCTGTCTTTATCTAGGTTAAAGAACCAATGTCATTTCAAACACAGCTCACGATAAACCCAAAAATCACATTCCACTAATTATGGAATATTCACGGAAAAATAGATCAATATATAATCAATATCAATTTCCATATCCGACTAATAATATAAATGGGGTAACCCAAAGCGTTTTAAATTCCATATGTATTAATAGTCTTCCTCCATAGAAACTCACTTCGATTATTACCAAATCGAATTCCATTCAATTCAAATTTAATATATTAAATTGGAAATCTTTACTTTGGAAAATTACATTAATCTTAATTAAAAGTTTATAAATTCCAAATCATATTCTGCACTGTAAATTGGGTTAAAGAACAAGTGTTATTTAAAACACCGTTCGCGATCAACCCAAAAATCCAATTCTTTTATTCAATTCTAATTAAATATTAATTAATTGGAAAACTTCACTAAATATTAGTTTAAAGGTTTATTCCTTTCTCAACTGGGATTAAGAACAGTGCTAATGAAGACACGGTTCACGATAAACCCAAAATCCAAATTTTATATCAAATACATGGCTCTGAGTAGAAATTATATCGGCTTATATTCAATATCAATTTCTGAAACCAACCAATATCGTATTGGGAATAACGATATATATATATCTTCCAAATTCCTCAACAATATCCGTATAATCACGGAACCAAATATCGAAATACTCCAAATATTATTTCCACTCAAATCCATTCCAATTTATTCTTTGAAAATTTCTAGTTATTTTAAAACCATTTTCATGTCCAATTTATTTATTTAAAAATAGTTGGATTATTATTCTAGTTCATTTCGATAAAAAAATATTTATCTTTTCAAAACTGTAAGTTTTCATCCAAAATCTTTCCAAATCATTTATTATGATTTTACATAATTTTTCCATATTTTTACTAATTTTATTATCGTCCGTTCAGTCGGTTTCCAATAACGGCCACCGAACTGCATCCATAGCGACCTTTCCTGAAATTGATTTGGACATATCTACAAATATAACCGTTAGATTTAAAATCTATTATATTCATTGGAAAGCTATTTTCGATACAAACCCAAAGGTTCTGGTTTTAGGAGAATCCGACGGTCGGATCTCCCATAGCATCAATTTGAAGTTAATGGTCGAAATTCATGAACCGCCGCTGCGCAGCGCGTTCTATTCAGGCCATTATAATATATATAATATATATTATATATATTTCATCAATTTCATTTAAAACGAATTTTATAAATCGTTTTAAATTCGTTTTAAAAATGATTTCCACTTCCATTTCAATTTTAAATCAAAATTGAATATTCCATTATAAGTTCGTTTTAAATTCATTTTAAAACGATTTCAATTTGATTTTCAAATTTAAATCCAAATTGAATATTTCTATATAAATTCATTTTAAAATGATTTCAATTTCATTTTCATTTTCAAATTTAAATCAAAATTGAATATTCCTATATAAATTTGTTTTACATTCATTTTAAAACGAGTTCAATTTCATTTTCAAATTTAAATCAAATTGAATATTCCATTATAAATTCGTTTTAAATTCATTTTAAAATGATTTCAAATTCATTTTCAAAATTGAATATTCCTATATAAATTCATTTTGAAATGATTTCAACTTCGTTTTCAAATTCAAATCAAAATTGAGTATTCCATTATCATTTCAATATTAAAATGATAATATTTTCAAAATATTTGATTTTGAAATCACTTTTCGATATTCATTATAAAATGAATAAAATCGACAAACAATCCCATTCATGTGTAAAATGGCGTTTAACTACTTAACACGGCTTCACATTTCAATATTCGCTGATTATTATTTTAAAATATTCGTTAGTTTTGAACAGGAATCAGACTCAATCAATTACAATATAATTTCAGTTATATGGATTTCATACATCGCATGTGTACAACTATAACGATAAACAATCACTAAAAATTCATACAACATCCAGAGTGCGTTCTACAGCTGTATAAGCATTAATAATAAATAAATAACGCTTATACAGTCTGTCAACCCATCGATTGACATACCATTAATTATTGGGATCAATATATGTTAAATATTATCCCAATACCTGTGTGGGGTTTTCAAACAACAAATACTATTTGTGCAGTTGGGCGATGTATGAAAATTATCGTCCCAATCAATATCAGATAAATAAGTGTACATAAACAAAATGTCCGGTTTGTAAATGAATATTTATTTTATTTTCATTATAATTTATATGTATAATTTATATAAATAATTTTTATATACAACAATATCAATACGTGACAATCCAATCACGGTCCAAACAAACAATCAACTAGTCTGTACAATAAATAGTGTCGGGGATTCAAAGCCCTATCTGCAACCTAGTATATAATGACTCTAAATTAAATTGAGCGTGAGCGAAATCTCACGTTCATTTCCACTGCGTCAGTTTTAATTTCTGAATTTTTTAACTATTCAGATTTTAATTTGTCGTAAATTCTGATTTGCTCCAAATTTGACCCGGTTAGTCTTATTGTGTAGCTCTCGTCCCCACGATCGCAACAGATCCTGTTTCATGCGATTTGGAGTTCATATGAGAAAAATATGATTTTTCATTCGTTAATGACATTTATGAGATAATTAATAAATTAATTAATTAAAATAATCCACCTTCTTCCCCTTTAGATTAAAACCGCCGACGTCAGTTTTTGAAGTCCAAAACTAGGGTTCGTATTGAAAGTGATCCACGGCGCCAGAGGGAGATTAGGGGGGACCACGAAGCTCGCCTTCACGGCGCCTCCCTACGTTGGCGGCGGCTCACAGCTCGAGGCGGCGAGGTTGCTAGAAAAGACCTGCGAACTTGGCTCCTTCGAGACAGGAATTTAGGCCCTATTAGCCACTAATTAAGATCAAACTGGTATTGGATTAGAGATCCTAGAAAGATCTATGATTTACGTTCAGAAATGGGATAAAAATTCTAAACGATTTGGGAGAATTACGCGTTTTAAATTTTAAGCAATATCATCCCATCGCTGATTGTGGCGGCGCATCTGATTATGGCCCTAGGGTTTTTTTATTATTTATTTATACCCTTTTTAAATATTATTTTATATATTTTCCAAAAATACCCTTGTGTTGACACAAACTCCAAATCCAACCGAACGACCATCGCCCCTAGCCAATTACCCCTATTCTGGACACAATGGAATATGTTTCATAAGCCAATTCGACTGTTTCGATCAGTTTTTCTTTAAATTAAAATACAAATTAGTATAAATTGAATTTAAACGTACATTTTAATTTACCGGAGCGATATACTAACTCCAAAAATTCCCGAAATATAAATCTAGCTAAGTTTTGACAATACAGTCCTAACAAAATTAATTTTGCTGAATTTGGAGACCGTTTGAAAAATGGCCATTTTCTGGTCGATCCAATTTAGATTTAAATTACCAAACACATTTAAATTTACTGCGCTTACATATTAAATCAAAAAAATTATGAAATTTGAAACCTAGCGATAATTTGACATTTCGGATCCAACTAAAGTGGTTTCGTCGAAAACGGAGGTCGTTTGCAAAATGGCTATTTATTATATTACATTATATTATATTCCATAGGGACTATTTTAAAATTTTCAACTGGACATAACTTTCAATTCCCGTTATGAAATCTGGATTTTTCGCATTCGTTGAAAAGATATTTTTAAACAGATTCAAATATTTCTTGTTTCGCTAAAATCTGATTTATTTTGAATCATATACATTCAAGTGAAATTTGAAATCGAATTTTCAAACTATCGCGCCACTTCGAACTCTATTTATAATTAAAATAAATTTATTTGTTTTAACTTCGATTGAAATAAACTTTTAGTCATTATTATTTAAAATAATTCATCTTAAATATTCAAAATCCATTAAAATAGCAAAAATAAAGATTTTAAATTGGTTCTGAAAATCCGAGTTGTTACACATACCATCATCAAAAGGCATCAGAACTTGTGCTCTCAGAAGTAGTACAATGGTTTGGTGAAGGAGGCCTCTTTCCTGGATCCTGTGCTTATGTGGATGTAGAAGTATGGCATGCAATCACATTCCACATGTTTCCAAGAAAATTCATAATTTTGTCAAACTTCTTTTCCATCTTTTTATCCATTCGCTTGAGGCAAGCTTCTAGTAGGAGCCAATTCCCAGCCACAACATCAATAGCTTCACGAGTCGATTGTAATGATGTAGTAAGTTGTATATCTTCCGAGTTTGCTTGAATAGGAGTGGTAAATGATTGGCCCCTTTCTCTTTGTTTCCACTCATCTAAAGTCATGATACTAACACTTGGCGGAGGTACCCTCATCATTTTCAAACTCTTGCTATCTAAATTTTTTACCTCTATCATGTCGGATGCCGGTTCGGGAATTTCGGCATTAATAAGTTGTCGCATGAGATATTCTCCATAGCAAAAAATACCGCAAGGTTCCGTCAGTGAATAACAATATATGATTCATGATTATTTGCATCCAATTGATGCGTATGTCACTGCAAATTGCATACAATGCTCGGAATGTTTCGGCGTAGACCAAATCAAACGTGCTGGTTCTCGGTAAAATAGTTTGCGTTAAAGCATGATGTAGCAATCTAGCAATTGGACGCAAACCCTTTGTTCTTGAGCTATCCGAGTCATCATCTATAAATAAATGACTTATTTCATCACGAACATAAAGCTCACAATTCAATTCTTCAAGTTGTGTGCCATCGAAAGTTGAATTTAGAATATGACCCATTCTTTCTAAAGAAAAGAATACCAGTTTTCCACAAACTAAACTCCAAATGCAATTATTTGGATTTCTAGGAGATTGATGATCTAAATTCAGATATGCAAGAAATAATTTTACCATAACAATATTGGTCTTCAATTTGTTTTGCTCGTAGTCCATCAATGATTCAAGTCTTCCACTTCTAGCCAAGTTTTGTAACCCATATGCATTGAAATCCAGAAATTTGATGAATGCTCCTTCTATAAACTTGATTTTTTTTCATTTTATGCCAATATTCCACAACGATTTCATTGTATAGCCACTTAGCTATATGAGAGTCAATTGTTTTTTGTATTGATGAAGAACATCCTCTCTTTGGTTTCTTTGTTCGAGGAGCCATTGTTGATTGAAGTTTAAGAGAAAAAATCGATTTTTTTTGCTGCTTAGAATCTAGGGTTTTTATTTGAGGAATTGAGGAGTTTTGAAATGAAGTGAAATATGGTGGTTAGGGGTTTTAAAAATGTTATGGCGAACAAAAAAATTGCCAGCTACGGTCTACCAGTCGACTAGTAGACAGTCACCAGTCAACTAGTGACTGTTAATCCAGTTTTCTGGATTTGTTTGTACTATTTTTTTATATGTATATGATTATATATTTTCTTATTTATGATGTTGTATATAAATGTGAGTTGTAAATATAGTGAATTTCATTATTTAATTAGATTCAATGTGTTTATAATAACTCGATTTATGATAAACGTATATTTATTTATGAAATATCAAATGCGACATACAATTCCTTTTGCATTATATCAATGCAACGTTTATTAATGCTTGAACAATTAAACAATAGGAAATGATTCTTATTCTGAATCCAAAGACGTTGATTCTTTCTTAGGACTCTCCTTTCCTCATTGTTTGTATAGTTTCTATCCCATGATTTGGTCTATAAGGAGGACGAGTTGGTGTATTCTTTTATGGGCTCCAAGAAGTTGTTGGTTATTCCGGAGCAGTGGACAGTGGATGGTGACGTGGTTCAAGTACGTTTGGTTTTCCACATACTCTTATTGCCTATTTCTCTAGAAAGCTTAACGTCATGTCGTAACTTTCTGCTCAAAATGCAATTCTCGTTGTAATTCAAGTTGTTGTTGTTGGTAATGATGAATATCATCGAGTTTGTATTTAGTTGAAGGAGAAACGGAAAGTTGAAGTTTGTTTTTCTTTGGATCCGGTGTATAACAGGTGTGGTAGTTTCCCCACTTTGTTTCTGGTTGTTTTTCCGGATTAGGAGAAACAAGAATTTCAATGGATTCAGACAATTGTTTTTCATTTGATTTAGTTGGAGTATTCTTTGAAGATGATGATTTATTTGAGTTTGACGTAGCTCGGTTTCTCCTTTTGAACTTTGATTGTAAATAAGATGAATCTTGTAGTGGAAACTTTAGTGTATTTATAACAGAGTTCCCTTGGAATTAGTAACAGAAAGTGTACAAACGACTGGTAGGATGGATATAAACCATTTATAATATCCGTAAATTTGTTAATTGGTTAGAGGTTTGTTATTTTGGCAGAAGTACAATACTAGCCATGTTATTAGTTCAACAAGTAATACCACATAACTAAATGGAAAATGCATACAACTTGCACAATGAACACTAGGGTTCGAGACTTGGCGGATGCATGATTTTTTTTATTTTTGCACATATAACTTAAATTTTTTATAAATCTTTATATGATTCCTAGTTCTCTTCTAAGTTTAATAAACGTATTTTCTAGTAGTGGTTTAGTAAAAAATATTGGCAATTTGGTTTTCAGAATTTACAAATTCTAAGTTTATAATTTCTTTTTTCAATGTTATCTCATAGAAAATGATGTCTTATATCTATATGTTTAGTTCTCGAATGATTTACCATGCTTTGTTGAATTATTTATTGGACTTGTGTTGTCACAATAAATAGTTGAATTATTTAAGTTTACATTAAAATCTTTAAGTGTTTGATGCATAATATTACTTGAGCACAAGCCAATGCTGCTGATATATATTCAGCTTCACACGTAGTGTGAAAACCCGTAACTTCCCCGTAAAGGAAAGCGTCGGATAGTTCGAGAACAAGCCACAACAGAACGCATACAGAAGAACATTTCATTGTATATTACAACAATGCATCAGATTACAAGAATATATAGAGTATAAATGAATGAATATTACACAGAAATATCAGAGATTTAAATTACATTTAAATACATAGCAGCGGAAAATAATACAATACACAACTAGAAAGAGATATACGGATACAAAGCTTTCCGGATATCATTCCAGCTGTAAACCAGGATCCTGTGAATATAAATCTGCAAAACCAAAACTACTAGCTGCCCGTGTCAAAGTAGGGGCACCCAGAGTTTAGGTTAAAACAATAAACTCCAGGTCAGTCATGTGACTGGTGTGAGAACTAAAACAGTTATTAATCTTTATTTTAAAGCTAGGTAAATCAAGGGACCACGCCGTATAACACGGAACGGGTTTCCTCCCAAGAATACCAGTGCATAAAACGAACAGCGCAATGCTAAATAAAGAAAAATGAAGCTGTTATAAGACCCAGGTCCTATCACACAATGCAACGCAAGCCGGGGGATAGGGTTTTCCCTTATAACAGCCAAAGAATGCTTGATACGTTTAAAACAAATCATTTGATACTACTATAAGTGCATAGTGTATAAAACAACTTCAAATCATAAGTATCAATCATAGGCGGCATGGGTACCATATATCATGTCGCCATATATAGGTTTACAAATAAAACCGCAAATGTCACGTATTTGGAAGTTGGATTTCCATCTATGAACCGAGGCAAAAGATAGTCCTCAACCGATTCGAGACTGCCTAGTCCGAGCCTCAGGAACAGCCGCAACTGCCCCATGGAGCGACAGGGCCGGTCCACCGATGTGGATTATTATGCCTGAACACTACGTTTCCCCGCCCTTTGGGGCGTAAATGAGCCAACTAAATGACTCCATCGGTTCGAGAACGACCGATCAATCCGAGGCGCCTCGCAACAGCAACAACCACATAAGTCAAACTCGTCAGGGCGTGTAAAACCACTGACGCCACTTCTAACTAGGAAGAAACGCATGCCCTCCCTGAGGTCCGTCTCCCGTTTTTGGTTCATATCGGGTGTGAAACTCGCGAAGTAAACGTTACACAAAGCTACGCCACAAAGGCCGTGCTTTGATCATCAACCACAAGACTTTGCTTTTCAACAGAAGCCTTGATCAATTGCCACTTAGGCATGCCACACAGGCAATTCACTCCATGCGATTGATATCCATCAATATATAACCCCTGAGCTCGTACGTCTCAGAGAAGGGCGTTAAGCAAGAGAATAAATTCTCCGCCGCCAAACAGATATATATTTAATAGAGATCAATCACACGGACTAAAATCCAATGTCAGACACACAGTCCATTTACAAGTCCGTTCTGGGTCTGAACGAAACCGGAGGCACCTAGTACCCCACATATCCTTCGATCTCCAAACACGTCTGGACGATCACCAACTGTTTCCATCTTCTTAGGTGTACAGCCCAATCAAGATCATCAGTTATCACCCAAACGACGTGAAGACCTCCGGTCTTCGACCATCGTCTTCATCTTCGACTTATCGTCGTATCAGTTATTCAGAATGGGATAAACCCGGTCTTTCCGAATAACTCGCGTATATTTTGAATAAGTGTTACACAAACACAACATACGCTTCATTCCAATTCATCAGTCACTAACCGTAAATTAATCAAGAGAATAATTTCCCAAACATTAACCCCGAAGGCCGAAACCAACATCAGATCAATATCCAGAAAACCATTCTGCTTGGCTAACCGACAGTTAGTTTCTAAATTTCACGTTCATAGGGAAAGGTTCCCATTAATTTTATCCAAGATAAATTCCTTGAATTTATTCTTTATTCTATTCTTTTGAATTTCGATTCAACTAGCCGGGATTAACGAAACTTACCGAAGTAATCATTTGTTTTAATTTCCCAATCCCAACCTATTTATCCCATGAAGTAAAACTGGTAATACTTCATATCTAACACCACACTGTTATCGGTAAATTCAATTACCATTTCACGTTCAAATCTAATTAAAGATTTAACTATCGCCTGGAGCAAAACTGGTGATACTCCATTCTCGATTATTTCAATCTAATTAAAGATTCATTAAAACTCCGCTTAGTTTTAATCGTTAACTGGGTTAAAGAATCAGTGTCATTTAAAACACGGTTCACGATAAACCCAAAATCACATTCCATTAATTATCGGGTTAAAGAACAAGTGTTATTTAAAACACTGTTCACGATAAACCCAAAAATCATTCCATTAATTATCGGGTTAAAGAACAAGTGTTATTTAAAACACTGTTCACGATAAACCCAAAAATCAATACCAATTCAATTCCAATTAAATATTATTTAATTGGTACACTTCATTAAATCTAAATAAAAAGATTTAATCTTTTCTCAACTGGGTTCAAGAACAAAGTTAGTTAAGACACCATTCACGACAAACCCAAATCACATTTGATATTCAATATAAGGCTCTGAATAGAAAATATATCGGCTTATATTCAATATCAAATTTTACGATTAACAAATGTCGTATTGGAAATAACGATATAAATATATATCTTTCAAATTTCCATAACAACATCTGTAGAATCACGAATTCCATCATCGAAATATTCCGGAGACAATTTCGATTCAAATCCACTCCAATGCAATCATTGGAAATTCTGGTTATTTTTAAAACCCTTTTCAAATTCAATTTATTTATTTAAAAATAAATAGAATTATATTTCTAGTTCAAAACTAGTTCAATTCGATAAAAGTCTATTTTTATCTTTTCAAATATGGAGTTTTTCATCCCAAATCTTTCTAAATCATTTCTTATGATTTTACACAAATTATTACTATTTTTAATAATTTTATCAAGGCCCGTACAGTCGATTTCCATCAATGGCCATCGAACTGCACTTACAACGACCTTTTTCGAATTTGATTTGGACATAATTCCAAATCCGACCGTTAGATTTCTAATTTCTAATATTCGTTAGAAAGCTCTTTTCGATACGAACCCAACGGTTCCGGTTTTAGGAGAATCCGACGGTCGGATCTCCCGTAATGTCCGTTTGAAATAAATGGTCGAAATTCACGAACTGCCGCGGCGCGTTCTATTCAGGCCATTATATTATATATATAATATATATAATATATATTTCGACGATTTCTATTTAAAACGAATTATATAAACAGTTTTAAATTCGTTTCAAAAGCAATTTCAACTTCCATTTCAATTCAATTCATTTCGAAATCGTTTTCATTTCAATTCATTTCGAAATCGTTTTCAATTCAATTCATTTCGAAATCGTTTTCAATTCAATTCATTTCGAAATCGTTTTCAATTCAATTCATTTCGAAATCGTTTTCAATTCAATTCATTTCGAAATCGTTTTCAATTCAATTCATTTCGAAATATTCGATTTCAAAATTACTTTTTAATATTCATTTTAAAATGAATAAAATCGATATAAATATCGTTCACGTCAAAATGGCGTCAATCTAATCAACACGGCTTCATATATTGACATTTTCAAATATTCCGTTTCGAATATTTCTATTTCAAATATTTCTATTTTAAAACTGGAATGAGGCCCAATCAATTACCATATAAAGTTAATTATATGGATTTTCATACAACACATGTATAATAGCCTTGAAAAATAATCAACCATCAACCAAAGTGCACTACACTGTATAAGCATCAAATATAGATATCTAACGCTTATAACAGCCTGTCAATCAATCGATCGACATATTTAATCAATCAGGATGAGTGAACTTCAAATTTCATCCCAACACCCGTGTGGGGTTTCAAACAATCAAACACAGATTTTATTTGTGCAGTTGGGCGATGTGTGAAATTTATCGTCCCAATCAATGTCTTTCAAATAGGTGTACACAAACAAACCGTCCGGTTTGTAAATGAATATTTTATTTTATTCACATTCACTATATTCATATTCACGTTAAAAATTATATTTTTGACGATAAAACATTTTATTTTAACATATGAATTTCTATTCAGTTCATTCTTTAAATAAAATGATACTTCTATTTTTCTAACTTATTTTAGAAAATTTCGGCGGCATAACGGCACGATACTAGAAACGGGACGAGGCCTAGCCTTATCCCCGGTCTAGTGAAGGCCCACGCCATTCACACATCAATCAAAATCACCAAACAACCAAATTCAAATCAAATCATATAACTAATCTATGCAACCAAACAAACAAGTCCATGGTCTGTGGACGATTGTGTCGGGTGCTACTAAGCACCGTCTGCATCCTAGTATATATATATAATTAGAAAAGAAATTGAAAGGTGAGAAATTCTCACAGATAGCTATCCAACTTCACGGCACTTCCAATGCAGAAAATCTTCATTGTTCTCGTCTCTTATCACTTTCTTCGCCCGAATTCTCTACATATGTAAAAATCGAATTTTTACTTTGCTACTCAATATTTAAAAATCGAATTTTTACTTTGCTATTCAATATTTAAAAATCGAATTTTTACTTCGATGTTCAATATATAAAAATCATATTTTTCTTTCGAAGTTCAACATATAAAAATCATATTTTTACTTTCGAAGTTCAATATATAAAAAACATATTTTTCTTTCGAAGTTCAATATATAAAAATCATATTTTTCTTTCGAAGTTCAACATATAAAAATCATATTTTTCTTTCGAAGTTCAATATATAAAAATCATATTTTTCTTTCGAAGTTCAACATATAAAAATCATATTTTTCTTTCGAAGTTCAATATATAAAAATCATATTTTTCTTTCGAAGTTTAACATATAAAAATCATATTTTTTCTGTAAATCAACTATATAAAAATACGATCTTCTCACATTTCAAAATACGACCTTTTCACCTTTTAAAGTTCTAATCTTTTTCCATTTAAAATTCAAATCTTTTTCTATTTAAAATCTTAAAATAAAATCGGTTTTAAATGCTTTTAAAATCAGAATTAAACCCTTTTTCAAATTCAGATTTATCCTTTTTAAAAATCAGATTTTCAGAATTGAAAATAAAAATAAAATAAAGTAAAGAAAAAAAAACTTACTGCATCGAAGAAAAGGGGGGGGGGAATCGACTTCGTCGGAGCTGGCCGTGGTCTAGGGGGAGGAGGTGAAGCAGAAGTGGATGGCGGCGGAGGTAGGCGCGTCGCCTGAGGCGAGGGGCGTCGTGGGTGGTAGCGGGGTCAATAGGTTCGGGTTTTGGGCATTGGGGCTATTCGATTTGGGGGTGGGGCTGAACGCGGAGGGAGGAGGATGGAGGGGGTTCGGCGATGAAGAGGGGGCGTCGTGGCGATGGCACGCTCCAGCGGAGGGTGGACGGAGCTGCTCCGCCGCCGTTACTTCTCTCTCTCTCTCTCTTTTTTTTTTTAATTAAGTTTTGATTTTGAAAAAGTGAACGGGGGGGCCAGAGAGGATAAGAAAGGTTTTTTATTTTTTTATTTTTTAATCATTTAATTTGAAAAGGTTGACTTTTACATACGACCTCTAATCGAGGTCCACCGCCTGTCGTCCATAGCGTTTTACCCCCATTCCGAACACAATGGGATATGTATCGTAGGTTGATTCAGCTGTTACAATCAGTTTCCGTTCAAATTAAAATATAAATCTATATATACTATTTTAAACGTACATTTCAAATTATCGGGGTCACATACTAACCCTATAAATTGCAGAAAAATATTTTCTAGCTTCGTATTGACGATACGGTCCTAACAAAACTAGTTTCATCGAATTCTGAGACCGTTGGAAAAATGACCAATTTCCAGTCGATTAAAATCAACTAAAATTGGTCAAACGCGTTTTCCTTTGCCACGCTCACATATTGATTCGAAAAATTGTGAAATTTGAAACCTAGCAATTACTTAGCACTGCGGACCCAACAAAAGTGGTTTCGTCGAAATCCGAGGTCGTTTGCAAAATGTCCATTTTTAAGGGCCTGAATTCCATAGCAACTATTCAGAATTTTCAACTGGACATATCTTTTGATTCCCGCTATGAAATCTGGATTTGTTGGATTCGTTAGAAAGATATTATCAATTAGATCCTATCATTTTTGGTTTCACTAAAATCCGGATTGTTCTGCACCCGGTATGTTCAATTGAAGTTTGAAATCGAATTATCGAACTACCGCGCCATTTTCAATTCTAATTATATTTATATATAATTATTTATATTCTAACGACGGACTATATAAATATATACGTTCGAATTATATTAAAAATAAATTTCTCGTCAATATTATTTAAAATAATTCATTTTAAATATTCAAAATTCGCTAAAATCGCCAAAATAAAAATTCCAAACTGGCTCGCATTTTACGGGTTATTACACGTAGATAGTGAAATACAATTTTGTCAATTGCTAAACCAAAATGTTAGTCATTTGCCAATAAAGTGACAAGTTCCAGTTGTACTTTTTCGATACGTCCGTGATCCTCCAAAGTCAGCATCGCTAGCTGTATGGTACTAATTCAAAAGAACAATCTTTCGGATAGGAAAGTCCAAAATCTTTGGTGTTGCTTAGATAATGCAATATACGTTTAACTGCTCGTAGGTATGATTATTTGGGATTGGCTTGAAATCGAGCACATAAACAAACATTTATCATTATATCCACTCGACTTGCTGTTAAATATAATAATGATCCTATCATACTATGATATAATTTCTGATCGACGCTTTTACCATTTTCATCTTTTTCTAAATGTGTTGATATACACTTGTACTCATAGGTGTTGGTTTATTTGACGTATTTTCAGTATATTAATTACTGTCCTGACTGAAAAGAATGAAAAATACGTCTATTTTTTACTAAATAAACCGCCTTCACTGGCTAATCCCTATGTCTTGGTACTCTACCCTCCCATTCATAAGAGAGTGGTAGTTGTCCATACCAAACATTTTATTAAATTATTAAAATATTTTTCTTGATTCATAAAATTACCGTTAGGTAGTTGTTTAATTTGTAAACCCAGAAAATATGACAGTTCACCCATATCTGACATTTTGAATTCGCTAGTCGTAATTTTGGAAAATTCTTGACATAATTTTTCATTTGTGGAACCAAAAATAATGTCTTCGACATAAATTTTAATTACTAAAGTATCTTCATTATCGCGTTTTATAAATAACTTTTGATCGACCTTTCCAATTAGAAATCCTGAATCAATTAAATATTTCTTAAGACACCCATACCAAGCACGGGGTGATTGCATTAAACCATATAATGCCCTTTCTAATTTATAAATGTGATCAGAATATTTTTTATGTGTAAACAAGGGTGGTTGTTCAACATAAACTCTTTTTTATATATAACCAATTAAAAACACACTTTTCTCCTCCATTTGATATAATTTGAAATTATGATGACAGGCATAGGCTAATTGTAACATCCCGAGTTTTTGCGATAATTTAAAAAGTTAAAATTAATGTGATTTTGAGCAATTTTGGTTTAAATATAAAAAATTAATGATTTATGTTGTAAATTGACAAGGTATGAATTTAATTTGACTTGTTAAACAATGAATTTCAATAGCTATATATGATAATGTCTTGTGCATGATAATTTACTTATATTGAAATTGGATGTTAATATTGAATTTGCAATATATAATGGATTATCTAATTTCTGAATTCCATATATATTGAAAATTTTAATGCACTGAATATGGTAATAATACAGATCCAGTTGATTGTATAATGAATTTAAAACCACTTATAACTGCAATAACCTACGTTGATTGAAATTATAACCATGACCGGTTTTGTACTGTTAAATATTGATATTTGAATTTTAATATTGAATTATTTATATTAAATTGAGTTAATAAATTTATAATTTAATTTTTATGATTTGATTGTGAAATTTGTATAGTGGAAACTTAAGTAAATTGCTTAGTAATTAACTTCAACTTATTTTGATAGTAGTGACTTGTATTGAGTGCAAATAACTTGTGATTTTGTTTATATGGATAATCATTGGGAAGTTGGAATTTAATATTAATGTATTTAATGAAACTGATTTTCGTAATTTATAATTGAAATAAAATTTAAATTTGGTAAATAATGAAAATTGAATTCACGGTAAACGAAAGTAAAACTTATAAGTTTATATGAATTCTAATTTTGATTTGGATAAATTTATAAACCTTTGAGTTTAATTTAAAGGTGAATAAACATAAAATATAGTACATTAATGAGCTGGTTAAAATTGTCATTTTGCAAACAATCTCGAAATTCGATGAAATTAGTTTTATTGGATCCAGAGTTATGAATTATTGTAAGATCTAAAATTTCATAACAATCAGAATTATCGTTTGATCGTAAGAATTTAAAACGTGTAGAAATTTATGTATACAATTTAGTTAGAATTATCAATTTTAAGTGCAACTATTGTAGACTTTCGAATTCGGTTTTGCCTCCAGTCCCATTGCGTTCAGAAGGCCTTTAAACTTATTAATAGGTTGTAAGCAGGCCTGATTTGGACGCAGTCCCATTTTTAGCTTAAATACACGCAAATCGAGAATTAAATTATTAAAAAATATATCAAAACCCTAATATATTCCGTTGCCTCCATTCTAAGTTTTCAATGGCCGGAAGTTTTCGATCCTTCTCTTGTTAAAATATCTCAATCCACTTATTATTATTGGAAACTTTATACATGAAAATTATTGTGCCTCGCGAGCTCTTCTGGCGGATGGTAGTAGTTGGGGTTTGGGATCGCCAAAATTGAGGCAGGAACATGTCATGGTTTTAGGTCGTTTCCGGGCTGGTGGGTAAACCGAATGGCCAGGCATTTAAGGCATGGGAAAAGTCGACGACGACGGTTTGGGTGGCAGTGGCCAACCGAGGTCCGCTTGCATCTAGGATGGTGTGTGGTTCGAAGATTTGAGGCGGGTTTGGGTTCTTTGCGGGTGTTGTATGGTGATGGAGAAGAAAAGGTGAGTGATTAAACCTACTCACACCTAGCTAAAATATTTGATTGTTAGTTAAATTAAAATCATCTTATGATATGATTGTAATTTTTGTTGATTAATAGTTTTAATTTCTTATTTGTGTTAATCTGCATGATTTAGGGTTGGTTTGTCTCTGGTCCCTATTAAGTTTCAAAATTAGGCTCACATGTGGTCCAACTTTTTATATAAATTACAACCTTATTTTTTAAAAAATCATAAAAAAATCACGTAAATTCATAATTAAATACAACAACTAATCATCATCAAAATCATGCGTTAATACCACAAAAAAGACAGCGAAACAGTTGTAGTAACCCTAGGTTGTTACATATTATAATTTCATAACTATGTATGATATTTCCTCTTGTATAAAGTGGAACATAAATTTATGTATATTTTTGAAGATAATTAAAATAAGTATAAGGGGATAATGGTAATATTTAGGCAAGTGGTCATGGTTTAACATGGAATTTTTGTGCGTATTACATCTACACTTAGGATATTTAACACGGTAGCCAAGGAAAAAAATGGTATTCGAATTTTAGGTATTCTTGTTTTGCCCTTTTCAAACCTTGTCCTCTGGTATTAAATGAAAAGTCAGAACCAAAGAGGAGGGGACCAACCAGTGTCACACCATTTGAATGATAAATATATATTACCAATTATAGCCTGCAATTTAAAAACATTGAGAATGGTGCACCTAAGAAATTTAGTACAACACAATGTAGCCATACTAATACACATGAACAAAGGATAATATTGGTATTTGATATAAGGCGAAACCCTAGGGTAAACACTGATTATAAATAGTATGCAAATCATTTTAGAATGGGGTAATGCCATAACATTATCCCTGGAAAATATTTGCTCATGAAGCCGTAGAGAATAAGGAAGAGAACTGGAAAACATAGAGTTAGGAGAAGGGAGAGCTTTGGTGAGTATATCTCACTCTTTTAATGGCCATAAAACCTTTTTAGGAAGCCTTTGTTATATAAGTAATATAGTTTTGGAACATGGTATAACGTTTCCATGTTTTGTTTGATCATCTGATTGTATGAAGGAAGATTAAATGAATGTTAGCTGTTAGGGTTCATATAGATCTGTGATTGAAACATAGAAAATAATATAAATATTGTCTTGAAGTGGGATTTTTAAGTTAAGGGCAAGTAGCATTGAACAAGGAGGTTTAAAGCTTATGTGTGCTCTTAACAATGGTGAATGGAGCTATGATAAGTGCTCATAAGCTTATCTATTTACCAAATATATTCTCTGATTCAGATCACAGATTTGATAAAGAGAAATACCAGGTTAGGAGGTGTCCTAATCATCTACATCCTATGCTCATGACAATAATAAAAATGTATAACTAATAACTTAAATATTCCTTACTGAAACTTGCATATGTTTACCATGTTTTATGTGTTCCTGATTGATTGTACATTGATGATATTTTGGATAAACGTTTCCCTTAATCTCTGCATGTACACTCACACTTGAATTGGGGTAAGTCATTCATCTTTAAGGATAGGGTAACATGCATCAATAAAAGGGATGTATGGGGGTAGTTGGGTCAAAAACTGTTAAGCCTAACTAAAAAATTTGAATGTGGATCAAGTGGAGGTGCCAGTCACTTGTTGTGTTGATCTGTCTATCCTCAAGTAAGGAGGTTGGATATGCATTTGTCTTAATATAAGCCCAGTAGGCCTTTGTGTATTTGGGAAATACAATGAGCACTAGTGTTCAACACATGGTATTTTAGGGTGGTGATCCACTAGTATAATTTGGCTGTCAGTCCAGGTTTAATAAGTACATGAAATTATGGGGGATATTGACATATAAGAGAGGGAATGGGGTTATATATGTGCATTACATAAGGTTAGGTAATGTCTACATTTGCCATGATGTGTACATATACATAGAATGTTTGTGATAAGGATTTTTCTCAGGAATGCAATTTAAATACTGATTTGTACTCACAGAAGATTGCAAGTCTGACCCTATTTTGTTGTTTCATCCAATCTTTGTGGCTACCTCTTTGACAATGGGGTAGCTCAAAGTATTGATTCAGGAAAAGTGGCTTGAATATGAAGTCTTGAAAGTGCATTTTGGGATGCTTTATCAAGAGGAATTGTTGCAGTTATCTCAAAGAGTTTTAAGTAGTTTTTATGTTAAAAATAAATATATGCAAATGTTTGCAAAAGACTAAGAAGGCTGTCTGCTATTTGAATGAAGCATATGTAATGCAAAAACCTCTATGGAACTAGTAAAAGCAGTAGTATTTTATACATTGTTATCATCAGTGAATGGATGATCTGTTATGCTATAGTATGTGATATAATACGATTCCCTTCAAATGCAGTTTTAGTACAAACAAAGTATAAATGGGGTGTATAATTATAGGAGTAATTGTACCTTATGGTTGCCAATAAGTATGAAACATTAGCATGGATAAATTACGGGTGGTAGTTTGCACAGTTTCAATGTGCATGTCTTATCACTAAATCATTCTCATGCCATGTTTACTTTATGTATTATATAATTTTACCTGTAATCAACAATTCCTTTTTATAAGTATATAATATTAGTTATGATATATGAGTAACTTCCTTCCTATATAAGGTTTAAGGCATATCTGATAAGTATGGTTGTGAACTCTTGGTGCACTAGTGCTTAGCTAGTGAGTTATATACACCCATCACATACCAATACTGACATGAATATGTCTTTTAGCAGCCATAAGTGTTGTCTAGGATAAGTTTTTATGAAAAATCTTAACCTGTTTATGCAAGAATACGAGTTTCCCTACAAGGCGCTTATAATTCTTCTTGAGTAGGCATTTCATCATATATTTTGTCAGGTGTTTGAGAAAATGCCGCTATAAGACATTATATGGTGTTTTTAATACTATGGTCTTAGAGGTTACATAATTCTCTCTATTTGAATGCTTTCTGATGAAAGATCCTTTTTCTTTATAATATTTACATATTTTAAGGAGTTGTGCAGGCATGCATTCTGTGCACGTGCACATACACTCAAAGCTTTTTGTATTCAAAGTTTTGCTTATTTTGTATTCCTCTCAGGAGGTATGATTAGATAAGTGTATATAAAATTATATTATGTTTTTATATAAGGGAAAATACAATAATATGGATTTATTCCTTTTAAATATTTAAAGAAGCTATACTTCTTTTTATAATAACTAGAGTCTTCTTTGTAAAGGAAAATGACATATTATTCAAGAAGCTATAGGACTTCATGAATGAAGTGTATTAAGAAACACGTTTAACAACTATACCAATATATTTATACTGGTGGATGGGTGATCTTAGAGGCTTAATAAGTGAACTTTATAAGCAAGTGATCCAAGGGTTCTCTGATATTAAGTAAGTACAATTGTTTATGTAAACAATAGGGAATAAAAGGGTGGGTCACTTCATTTGCTATCAGAGCTATGTTAGAAATAAAACATAGCTAGAATAAGTATCACATGTCTTCTTGTATTGATTTCTTGTTTGAAAATGGTTGCATATGTGACTGCATGGTTGTTTTGTTTGAAAATGTTTGCAAACAGTAATGTTAATAGTTATGTTACTCTGATACATTAATAACTAATTAATGAAAGTGTGGATTATCTTTAGAGATCCATGGTAGGAAGAGGAGTTCATCAAGGGGCAGGAGGTACAAAAAACCCTCATCTGATTAATGTTCAAGAATTTATGAGAGCAGTGAGGGAAGGTATAGTGGAAAGGCCTGAAAACCCCCATGAAGAGTTGTTTAAATTACTGAAGACCTATACCCATCTAGGAGGAAAAGAGTTTGAAAGCATTGAAGGAGTCATGGGTATGCAAACTTGGTTGAGAAATCTGGATAGGATATTTGCTGATATGCAAATAAATGATCAAAGAAAATGGCAAATTACTTCTGGGAGATTGAAAGGGGTTGCTTTGGATTAGTGGGAGGTAATGATAGCTGGGAGGGCAAAAAATGATATCACTTGGCAACAGTTTAAAGAAATGTTGGAAGCTAGGTTTGTTTCCGCATCAGCAAGATCTAATTTACTGGAAGAATTTATTAAGCTTAAACAAGCCAATATGAGTGTAACTGAATATACCTAGAAGTTTGAGATTTTACTAAAATATGGCACTGTTCTAATAGCTGATGACACAGCTAAAAATGGGAGGTACATACAAGGACTTAATGCAGGCTTAAGTAGGGCTATGTTACCCTACATAGAGAGCACTTTTGATCAGGTCTTGAATTTAACCCTGAAGTTTGAACAAAATGATAATGTCAGAGAGAAAAATCTGGAATATGAAGAACAACAATAAAGGAAAAGCAAGAGTTCAACCTTATGAAAAGAAGCAAATGGATTCTAATGCTAAGAAAGGTGAAAGTGGAACAGCTTCTGAAACTAAGAAGAAAATCTTTTGCTTCAATTGTGAAAAGGAGGGCCGCATGAAATCAACTTGCAGGATTGGAAAGGTAGCAGCATTTAAATGCTTTAACTGTGGGAAAAAAGGTCATATTAAAAATAACTGCCTTGAGCCAAGGAAGTCAGCTAAAATGGAAGCTTTGGAAGGACAGGAGGAAATAGCTGGTCAAGTGGAAGGTATAATTTTTATTGAAAATTTACCCATACCATTAGTTTATGATACAGGATCAACTCACTCTTTGATATCCAATAATTTTGAACTATCTTATGTGCACGTTCAAAACCCTTTGCATATAGAAAGTCCTTTAGGAAGTACATGTGTTTTAGAAATGCAATGCAGAGGGGTAAAAGTGAAAATAGGGGGCCATATATTTTTAGCAGATTTATATGTATTAAAATATCCTAGAGTTGGATTAATTTGGGTGTTAATTGGCTAAAAAAAACACAAGGAAGTAACCAATTTGGAAGAATTCGCCACTTTGTTGATAAATTCAAATAATAGAAGAATAACTATTGAGTGTGAGACCATAAAGTCTGGATCGGGCAATACTTGGGAAGTAAATGGAGATGACAATATGATAAAATTAGAACATATACCATAGTTAATCAATATCCAGATATATTTGAAAAGGTAAGTGGAGTTCCACAGGAAAGACCAATAGAATTTCAAATCAGATTGGTTCCAGGGGCAAACCCTATAATTAAGATTCCAACTATAATGGGTCCAAAAGAGTTGATTGAGCTTAAACAACAGCTTGAGGATTTAGGGAAAAGGGGCTTTATAAGGCCTAACAGTTTTTGTTGGGATTCCCCAGTTGTCTTTGTGAAAATAAAGGATGGATCTGTAAGAATATGTATTGATTATAGAGAATTAAACAAAGTAACCATCAAGAACAAATATCCACTTCCAAGAATTGATGATCTGTTTGATCAATTGAATGGAGAAAGGGTTTTTAGCAGGCTAGATTTAGCATCAGGGTTTCTTCAGATGAAAGTGGAGGAGGAAAGTATCAAATATACTGCTTTTAATACTAGGTATGGGTTATATGAATACATGGTAATGCCCTTTGGCTTAACCAATGCTCCTTCTTACTTTGTTGACTTGATGAATAGAACCTTTGGAGAATATTTGGATAAAAAAAATTTAATGTTCATAGATGATATCTTGATTTATTCAAAATCTAAAGGAGAACATGAAGATCATTTACATTTATTTCTAACCAGATTGAGACAACATGAATTAAAAGCCAAATTTACAAAGTTTGTTTTCTGACAATCTAAAGTGAATTTTTTAGGACACATCATATCAGGAAAAGGCATTAAAGTGGATTCCCAGAAGTTAGCAGCAGTGCAGGCGTGGAAAAAACCAAGGATAGTGATTGATGTTAGATCATCCTTAGGCATGGCTGGATATTATAGAAGGTTAATGAAAGATTTTGCAAGGGTGGCTATACCCTTGACTATGCTAACCAGGAAGGACCGGCCATTTATTTGGACTGAAAATTGTGATTAGGCCTTTGAAAGATTAAAGCAGGCTTTGATACAAGCACCTATATTGCAAGTCCTAGAAGGAAATGAGGGGTTGGTGGTGTACACTGATGCTAGTGGTTCTAGTTTAGGGGATGTGTTAATGCAACATGAGCAGGTAATTGCATGTGCATCTAGGCAGCTTAAACCCAATAAAACCAGGTATGCAACCCATGATCTTGAACTTGCAGCTGTAGTATATGCTTTGAAACTATGGAGACACTACTTATTGGGAACAAAATTTGATTTGTACACTGATCACAAGTCCTTAAAGCATTTGTTTTCGTAAAAAGATTTAAATATGAGGTAGCATATATGGGTTGAATTCCTTGTTGCATATGATTTGGACATATTGTATACACCAGGGAAAGCAAATAAGGTTGTTGATGCATTGAGCAGGAAACAAGTTAAATTGGCTAACTTAATGATAGAAGAGTTTAAATCCTTAACTGTTTTGAGTGAGGCAGTTGGAATAATTGAAACAAAAGGATCAGATGAAGAGTAAAATTATGGGAAATTGAATGTGGTAACCATAAAGCCAGTTTTGATAGACAAAATAGGATCACTACAAGATCAAGATCCATACCTAAAAGAAAGAAAAATTTGGATAATAGAGGGAAAAGAAGTGGAAAATTTTCATTAAGTAAAGAAGGGTATATAAAATTTAAAGGGAAAATGTGTGTACCAGACTTAACGAAGATTAAGAAAGTGGTTATGGATGAGCATCATAGAACAAAATATACAATTCATCCAGGAGGGATGAAAATGTATCATGACCTAAAGAGAAGCAACTGGAGGAGAGGCATAAAGAGTGATGTGGTGAAATATGTTTCAAAATGTCTAATATGCTAACAGGGAAAAGATAATTATCAAAAACCATCAGGTATGTTGCATCCTCTAGATGTACCCATGTGGAAGTGGGAAAGTATCTCCATGTATTTTATTATAAGAGTTCCAAAATCAAAAAGAGAAAATGATAGCATATGGGTTATGGTGGATAGGCATACCAAATCATCTCATTTCATACTAGTAAAATCAAATATAACTGCTCCTAAATTAGCTCAACTGTTCCTCAAGGAGATAGTGAAGCTGCATGGGGTACCTAAAAACATAATAAGTGACTGAGATGCTTTGTTCACATCCAAGTTTTGGAATGGTTTTCGAGAGGCAATGGGAACTGATGGGCAAACAGAAATTGTAAACAAGGTGCTGGAGGATTTTCTTAGAGCCTGTGTGTTAGACTTTGGTAGAAATTGGGAGGAATATTTACATTTAGCTGAATTTACTTATAATAATATCCATCAGTTTAATATTGGGATGGCTCCATTCGAAGCTTTGTATGGAAAACCTTGCTTGTCACCAGCATATTGGATGGATGGGGGTGAATGTGACACCCCACGTCCGTTAATGTCACTCACTAAGGGAATGCATTAAGTTTCATGAAGCGTTGTAGGTAAACAGATACAGAATAATTACAAGGCAAATATAAATAAGATAGCAGCGGAAATTTCAAAAAAATTATTTCAACATAAAACATAATGTCGTAGTTCACAATACCTTAAGTCATAAAACCATTACACCAAAATACTTCTGTCTTGCATCATCAAAGTACATAGGTATTAAAGAAAAACATTATTCCCCAATAAAAAGAGTAAGCCATAGTAGAGACAAAGACTTGAGCCATACTCCAGAAATAGCTTCCAACAAGATAATATCCAAGTCCCGACTAAGCCTGGGTGTTTCCTTCCTGAGAACCTGGGGGAGAAACGGAAGAGAGAGGGAAAAACAAAGGGGTCAGACATAAAGTTTGGCGAGTCTACTTACTTTTTGCAGCAAATAAATAAAGTTGAACATGATAGGTATAAAGTTGGTAAGAGAGGTCACTATATAAATGGCAGGTGTGACAAGGAAGTTAAGGTAAGGTGTACACATACATCACTAATGACTACTCTGCACTATTACTAGTATAACTAAAGTCAGATGATCCCTTCCATAATAAGTTGGTAGACTTAGGGTATACGCCCGAGTGTACCCTAACCATTACCCTAATCGATCGGCTCCCTATTCTATAGATACCCTGTGCGAGCCCCACAGTAGGAGGTATCACTTCCTAAAGTGGCAACCCAAGAGGTGCACAACCATATCTACTGGTGTCGCGGTCGTCTGAGCCCCCTATGCCCGGCCCATGCTCGCTCTTGTCTCCGGTCGGTTTGTGCCATCCACACCGTCCGTCCCGTTTGGATCTCTTACAACCAATCAGTAAGCGTGCCCTTATCTCCGCCTAGTACAGAGTTATTTATTTGATACCTACTCCGGTTTACTGATTGAAATGGGTCCCACACAATATGATACAAGCTCTCCCCTTTGTCTTGTATCCCCACTATGTTTTTCACTGACTATGTATACCCGTAGATGTCTTTAATTACATAGTCCTATACAAGTTATGCTTACCCTAAAGGTTGTCTTTAATTACATAACTTTATTCTATTTTCCACTGGTAATGTATACCATCAGCTGTCTTTAATTACATAACCTTATTGGGTTAAGTTTGTGGGCTTATATATCTATATATTACCCACCCTTTCTAATTTACTTAACCCACCCACTACTCATCTAGTTTTACTTAACACTAACTTAAGTTCATAGTCATACAATCTTTATGAATTAAATTAGGTTAAGTAGTCCAATTCTATTACCATGTCCAATTATGGTTTCATACTGGGTTAGACCTCCCACATTAGGCCTGCAACATGCGGATGCTGGATATGCCTGTCGGGTCCGGGCAGTCTTATTCCATAGTTGGGCCTAACCTCGTGTCTTAGCCCAATTGGTATTTACTTACTTAGACCTCCCACATTAGGTTCAACATTAGTGGCTGCTGGATATGCTGGTCGGGTCCGGGCAGACTTCCACCACTAACGTAACCTAACCTCGTGTCATAATTACAATTACAATTCCTAATTGTAATGACTAACATTCCATTTTTAATTAATTTACCAATTAATTAATCCTTTCCTTTTATATGTGTCAATACCTATTTTTCAACAATAATTTGAATTACATATCCATAAATGATTATGTTCAAATTATGCTATTTTTACCCAAATTTACCTATGTCATTATAGGTGATTATTTCTATGTTTCCCTATTTGAGTTATATGTCCAACTTATATGAACATTACAGAAATTATGCCAATTATAAATCCCATTTTTCCCCGTTTCCTAACTAACGTGATCGCATATATTTTGGCGTCATCGAGTCTACAAAGTAGCCTCGCCATAACAATAAAAAGGGAGTGACAAAGGTGACAATTTTAGCACAGTTTTGGCATAAGCATGACAACAAGGTGAATGGACATGTAATCATCGTGACAAGGTGAACACAGAGCTGATGAACTTGTGGCAACTACAATGTCAAAGTCAACATAACATGGTCTAAACTTGTCATTTAGATGTCTAACAAAATTAGGGTGACATAGTAGCATGATTAGATCTAAAAGGGTGGCATCACATTTCAAGTTTACAACATATCATGATTACTACGACATAACAGGTGAAAGGTGATTAGCATAAAGGATTAGATCTAAATTAACAAGTTTGCATTTCCCACAATATAGTTGCAAGTCAAGATCTACATAGTCAGCATAGTAGAATGTCCATAACCATATTGGATCCAGGGATAATGACATAATAAACTTGCATAACTTCATGATTCACAACATATACCCAATTCGTACACTATCATAATTCACATTTATCCATTTAAACCTAAAAATGACTAGAAACTCATAGCGTTAGGTTCATAAAATTTAGAGAGAGAGAGAGAACTGAATTCTGAATAGCTAAACTAATTGTAGTAGACTTTGATTCTGTTTCAATGTGCAACACGGTAGCATATGGCCTCTATGATCTCCAATGGGGAAAATAAGAGAATATGGGACGATATTTACAGCCTAGAACCAATGAACCAGACCCGGAATCAAGTCCAGGTACGTAAAACAAATTCTGCCCAGATTTGTCCTGGGGGGTCGACATCCATGTCGACATCCCTATAGGGGGGTCGACACCCATGTCGGCACCCCCTAGGGGGGTCGACACCCACGAGCGGGAATTTTCTGGCTCAGCACGCTTTCACCCGATTTTGATTTTTGAATTGTTTTTGAAGGTTATGGAATTTATATATATTTATCTTGTGCGTAAACAAACTTCGAACCCTCGTAACTTTTTCATACGGTGTCCGTTTTACGCAAACCAAATGTTAATTCTAACCATAATTTCAAGATGGACGCAATGGCATAGCTCGTTCCCTCTAATTCAGAATGTTAAATTAATTATTATTTAAATTATCCGCTTTTAATGTCGTTAAAATTTGGGGTATTACATTCACCCCTACTCAAAGGGTTTCGTCCCCGAAATCTCTAAGTTGGGAAGAATGCATATCGTACTATCCATCATCCATCTACTCATCCAACATCCATTGGCATCCATTGTCCTTAAAAGCCTATAATGCTTATATGAATATATGCAGAAGTGTGTGTATATGTCCCAACACTAATGCGAAAATCAGGCAGTCTACTGATTCAGTTGACCTCCTTAGTGCAATGTATGTTAGTGCCATGAATCCAATATGTATGCAAATAAACCTATTACATCATATAAGTTCTATATGTGTGCACACACATTTGTCCAAATGCAACATCCATATACTAACTCATCCATTTCTATCCATAAAAGAAAATGCACACACATCCATATGTAGTATGAAAGTGATTGAGCTGATCTAGTGCCTAATGTGTGTGTACATGCGTCCATAGGCAACCACCAGCAAACACTTGCATCCACTAGCATCCATCAAACATAACATGTTTCAAACACATGTTTTCATCTATAGGATTCCTATCTAAAGGTCAAAAATACTATGAATAAGATATACTCAAATGATAGAAACAAGTACTGATAAAGCTTTTGGAAAAGGAGTTAAGAACATACCCTCGAAGAGAAAAGGGTAAGAAGAACGAATCTTATCTTCGGTTTCCCAAGTCGCATCCTCTGGGTTATCTCCCCATTGAACCTTTAGCAACTTGATTTCTTTATTGCGTAGCTTCTTAACCTCTGATCCCAGAATACGGGAAGGAACTTGACCGATTGTTGCCTCCCGTTCCACCTCTACCTCTTCCAATATACTCAGCTCAACAACTTCCGAAGTGTCATGCAAGCACTTCCGTAGATGAGAAACATGGAAAACATCATGAACGCCAGATAGATTTTCAGGAAGTTTACTCTATAAGCCATTTGGCCGATCCTTTCGGTTATGGGAAATGGTCCCACAAACCTAGGTGCCAACTTCCCTACTGCTCTGAAATGGACCACATTCCTCAGAGGTAATACTTTGATAAAAACCAAGTCTCCAACTTCAAATTCGATGTCAGCCCTTCTCTTGTCTGCATATGATTTCTTCCTGTCTTGAGTTTTCTTCATCAGCCGTCGAATAAGGTCAATCTTTTCGGATGTTTCTCTAACCATATATGGTCTAAGTAATAATCTTTTTGTAGATTCCCACCAACAAGTCGGTGATCTACAGGGGCGCCCGTACAATGCTTTGAAGGGTGCCATGCCGATGCTAGCTTGATAGTTGTTATTATAGGCGAACTCCACCAAAGGAACGTGCTCTTCCCAAGTCCCTCCGAAGTCAAGGATACATAGTCTCAAAAGATCTTCAAGAATCCTGTTCACCCTCTCCGTCTACCCATCGGTCTGTGGATGATAAGAGGTGCTTAAGCGTAACTGTGTACCTAATGCCTCTTGCAAACTTCTCTAAAACTCGCTGGTAAAGATGGGGTCACAATCGCTTAATATGCTGGAAGGTAATCCATGGAGGCATGAACATAAATCGCTGCCAACCACGATGCCATCCTTTTTCTCTTGATTGGAATAAAGTGAGTGCTCTTAGTGAGTCTATCTACTACCACCCAAACACTGGTATTGCCTTTCTTCGATCTAGGCAACCCATCTATGAAATCCATCAAGACGCTCTCCCATTTCCACTGTCGCACTTCCAACGGATGAAGCAATCCATCAGGCTTCTTTTGCTCAACCTTGACTTGCTGACCAACCAAACATTGAGAGAAACAAATTCAGCCACGTCCTTCTTCATCCCAGCCCAAAAGAAAACCCTTTTCATGTCTCTATACTTCTTGTCGCCGCCTGGATGAATAGTCATCTTAGAATGGCGGGTTTCTTCTAGGACTGCCTTTCTCAAGCTTCCAGT
Source organism: Allium sativum (assembly GCA_030737875.1). Classification (NCBI taxonomy): domain Eukaryota; kingdom Viridiplantae; phylum Streptophyta; class Magnoliopsida; order Asparagales; family Amaryllidaceae; genus Allium; species Allium sativum. The sequence goes on from CM060916.1 coordinate 43,511,005, forward strand.
CTGAGGAACACAAAGCCTTCCATCTCATCGCAACCACCCCTTTTCATTTATGGCATATCTACTGAGGTGACTAGAAGTCTCCCCTCTTTTGAGCTTATCCATAATGTCTATAATTTGTGGGTCACCTTGTTGCGAAGCTCCTATCTGCTCCACAAGAGTCAGTCGTATCTCCAAGGATACAAATAAATCAGGCAAAACTTCGATGGAGGTCTAAAATCAAAAGCTGATATGAATTCCAAGTTCTCTCTTTCCAAAAACAAAAGACTCAGAGCCATCATCTACCTACTTAGTGCGTCTGCAACCACATTACCGTTGCCAAGGGTATAAGAAATCTCAAAATCGTATGAAGCTAAGAATTCCATCCACCGTTGTTTCCTTAAGTTGAGATCCTTCTGAGAGAATAGGTACTTGATAGATTTGTGATCAGTGTACAACTCGAATCATTCTCCCAGTAAATAATGATGCCACGTCTTTAATGCAAATATTATGGCAGCTAGTTCTAGATCATGTGTGGGGTAGTGCTTTTCATGAACTCTCAACTGCCTACCCCCATAACATATTACTTTCCCTTCGTTCATCAGCACCACACCAAGCCCTGTACTGCACGCATCAGTGTAAACAGTAAACACTTTATTTCCATCGGGCAAGGTAAAAACTGGGGCTGTTGTCAGAGCCATTTTCAGCCATTGGAAAGCAACATCACAATCTATATCCCATGAAAACACCAAATTCTTCTTTGTCAGCCTAGTGAGAGGGGCTGATATCTTCGCGAAGTCCTTAATGAACTTCCTATAGTAACCTGCCAGCCCAAAAAAGCTTCTCACCTCGGTTGCATTTTTAGGAATTACCAATCTTGCACTGCAACCACCTTGGCGGAATCTACAGCTATCCCTTCTTTGGAGACTACATGCCCCAAGAATCTTACCTCCTTTCTCCAGAAATGGCATTTGGAGAACTTTGCTTTTAGCTGGTGGTCACAGAGAGTTTTCAAAACTTCCCTCGGATGTTGGGCATGCTCTTCTTTGTTCTTGGAGAAGATCAAAATATCATCAACGTAGACTACGACGAATTTGTTTAGGAATTCCCGAAACACCCTACTCATCAAATCAACAAAATAGTCGGGTGCATTTGTCAGCCCAAAAGGCATCACTAGCCATTCAAAGAAACCGTCCGGAGTTCTGAAAGCAGTCTTATCTATGCAATCCTCAGCCACTCTCAATTAATGGAACCATGTAGCCAAGTCCAACTGAGAAAATACTGAGGCACCAACGAGCTGACCAAATAAATCATCAATTCTTGGAAGCGGGTGCCTATTCTTTTTGGTGAGCTTATTTAATTCTCTATAGTCAACACACAGACGAAGTGATCGATCTGCTTTAGTTGCGAATGCTACTGGAGCACCCCATTCAGATATGCTTCGTCTGATGAACACTTCCCAAGTAGCTCCCCTACTTGCTTACTCAGCTCCCTCCTTTCCCTTGGAGCCATTTGGCGTACTAGTAATGCAACTGGCTTTGCATTGTCCACCAGATATATGCGAAAGTCGATCTCGCGCCTTGGAGATAAACCCAGTACCTCATCAAAAACATCAGAGTAATCCCGAACCACTGGAACAAATTGCGTCCTCTATGGATGCATCTAAAGACTCTAGGAAGCTAAGCATAACAGACCCTTGGAGGTCACAAGAAACTTCGAGGGTCCTCCCATGACAAGTTGGGAGCCTGACAACCCTCCTTTCACAATCTAAAACGGCTCCATATATGGTAAGCCAATCCATTCCTAGAATCAACCCATAGCCCATAAACCCGAGCACATACGCGTCACATTCAAACTCGACGCCTAACACAGATAATTTCTAACCCCTACAAATCATGAATAAATGAGCCGAACCACCAATGGGGTTTGAAACAGCCACGAGATCTACTACAATACTAGTAACTAAGTGTAGAGATTCAACCACAGAACTAGATATAAACGAGTGTGAAGCACCGGAATAAAAAAGTGTTCTAACTGGATGGTTTGAAAGAGAAACTAAACTTTCTATGGAAATTTTTCTACCTCTTTCAGGAGCACTGACGGCGAGAGCATGCACCTGCCTACCAGAAATTCCTACCCTTTGACCCTGTCCCTGTTTCTTCGGGCACTCCTTAAAGAAGTGTCCGACCTCTCCACAATTAAAGCAATTGCCCTTCCTTCTCCTACAGTCCTTGATCAAGTGACCTTCCTTCCCACAGTTGTGACATTTCCTCTTATCCTTCGACATCTTTCCCTCCTTTCTTTTACTGTTGTTGTGGTTGTTATTGCTGTTGCCCTTTCTTGGGCCACACCTTCCTGTTCTACGATGTCCCCTCAGTCTTTGCTTCCTTCTTCTCTCCCTTGTCCTCTTCATGCATTTGGCCATATCCACAAGCCTTTCAAAGGTGGCCCCCATAGGAATATGGGACATAGCAAGACCATGCAGAGGCTCATTCGGTTCTTTAGTGAATCGTAAAGCCTTTCTGTGTGGTGTACTCTAGTCCGAACCTTGCCAGCTGGTTGAACTTGTTCACATACTCTTTCACCGTCAAGTTCCCTTGCTTGAGCGCTAAGAACCTCTCCATTTGTATGCTTCGCTCAGCTTAGGAAAGAAATTTCATCTCGAACCTCTATTTGAAATCTTCCCAGGTTTCCACCGAACGTCCAGCCTTGGTGGCTTCCCACCAAAATGAGGCTTCTTCTTTTAACAACCAAGCAGCTAACTGAATCCTTCTTCAGTCCTCCACTTCAAAGATTATGAATAAGTCCTCGGTCTCCTTAAGCCAATTCCTAGCTTCCACAAATGTAACATTCCCATGGAATGGCTTCTCTCCCATAGTCTGAAGTCCTTACAGATTTTGGTGAAGTTATCTGCTCTTAGTGGGGGAGGAGGAGGAGGAATGACTGGGGCAATAGGAGGAGGAGTGTCTCTCTGGCCTTCAGCAGGCGCTGTGACCTCCAAATATATCTGGAACCATTCAGGTATCGTGACACCCTCTGGGATATTAGGAATGTTCTGATCCCCATACTTGCTGAAAAAGGGAAAAGGAAGAATTTTAGATAAAGGACCGAAGGATATTACATATGGCTTCTTGGGGAATATTCAAAACAGACGTTTCTTTTTGAAAATACTTTCTTTTAAAACCTTTTTGAAAAATATTTTTCAAAACTTTTAACTAATCTGGTAACCTTCAGTTCTGATACCAAGTGTGACACCCCACGTCTGTTAATATCACTCACTAAAGGAATGCATAAAGTTTCGTGAAGCGTTGTAGGTAAACAGACACAGAATAATTACAAGATAGATATAAATAAGATAGCAGCGGAAATTTCAAATTTTTGTTTCAACATAAAATATAATACCGTAGTTCTCAATACCATAAGTCATAAAACCTTTACAACAAAGTAATTCTGTCTTGCATCATCAAAGTACATAGGTACTAAAGAAAAACATTATTCTCCAATAAAAAGAGTAAGCCACAGTAGAGACAAAGACTTGAGCCATACTCAAGAAGTAGCTTCCAGCAAGATAATATCCAAGTCCTGACTAAGCCTGGGTGTTTCCTTCCTGAGAACCTGGGGGGAAACGGAAGAGAGAGGGAAAAATAAAGGGGTCAGACATAAAGTCTGGCGAGTCTATTTACTTTTAGCCAGTAAATAAATAACGGTGAACATGACAGGCATAAAGTGGGTAAGAGAGGACACTATATAAATGGTAGGTGTGACAAGGCAGATAAGGTAAGGTGTACACATACTTCACTAATGACTACTCTGCACTATTACCAGTGTAACTAAAGTTAGATGATCCCTTCCACAATAAGTTGGTAGACTTAGGGTATACGTCCGAGTGTACCCTAACCATTACCCTAATCGATCGGCGCCCTATTCCGTAGATACCCTATGCTGGCCCCACAGTAGGAGGTATCACTTCGTAAAGTGGCAACCCAAGAGGTGCACAACCATATCTACTGGTGTCACGGTCGTCTTAGCCCCCTCTGTCCAGCCCATGCACGCACATGTCCCCGGTCGGTTTGCGCCATCTACACCGTCCGTCCCGTTTGGATCTCTTACAATCAATCAGTAAGCGTGCCTTTATCTCTGCCTAGTACGGAGTTCTTTATTTTATACCTACTCTGGGTTACTGATTTAAATGGGTCCCACAAAATATGATACAAGCTCCACCCTTTGTCTTGTATCCCCACTAGGTTTTTCCACTGACTATGTATGCCCCTAGGTGTCTTTAATTACGTAGTCCTATACCAGTTATGCTTACCCTAAAGGGGTCTTTAATTACATAACTTTATTCTATTTTCCACTGGCTATGTATACCATCAGGTATCTTTAATTACATAACCTTATTGGGTTAAATTTGTGGGCCTATATATCTAAAAATTACCCACCCCTTCTAATTTACTTAATCCGCCCACTACTCATCCAGTTTTACTTAACCCTAACTTAAGTTCATATTCATACAATCTTTATGAATTAAATTAGGTTAAGCAGTCCAATTTTATTACCATGTCCAATTGTGGTTTCAAACTAGGTTAGACCTCCCACATTAGGCTTGCAACATGTGGATGTCGGATATGCCGGTCGGGTCCGGGCAGTCTTATTCTACAATTGGGCCTAACATCGTGTCTTAGCCCGATTCGTATTTACTAACTTAGACCTCCCACATTAGGTTCAACATTAGTGGCTGTTGGATATGCCGATCGGGTCCGGGCAGTCTTCCACCACTAACGTTACCTAACCTCGTGTCATATATACAATTACAATTCCTAATTGTAATTACTAACATTCCATTTTTAATTAATTTACCAATTAATTAATCCTTTCCTTTTATAGGTGCCAATACCTATTTTGCAACAATAATTTGAATTACATATCCATAAATGGTCATATTCAAATTATGCCATTTTTACCCAAATTTACCTATGTCATTATAGGTGAGTATTTCTTTGTTTCCCTATTTGAATTATATGTCCTACTTATATAAACATTATATAAATTATGCCAGTTAAAAATCCCCTTTTTCCCCGTTTCCTAAATAATGTGATCGCATGTATTATAGCGCCATCGATGCTACAAAGTAGCCTCACCATAACAATAAAAAGGGAGTGACAAAGGTGACAGTTTCAACATATTTTTGGCATAAGCATGACAACTAGGTGAATGAACATGTAATCATCATATGTAATGACCCGGATTCTTATGGGTTAATTTTAAAATATTTAATATGGATTTAAATACTGGGTGGATAATATAAATGGAATTTATATTAAGTTATCGATTTAATAATCAATTTCTATTTAATATCGAATATATTAAATTATTAGAATACGAAAATGGATTTAGTTGAATTCAAAATTTAATTTGAATTAAATACAGTTCAAATAATAGGAAATTTTATTTGAATTTATAACGATAGTAATATTTATTTATTATCGAAGGAATTAATTATTTTGAAATTAATTTATATCGGTTTAAATTAATATCTCCTTCAGATGATAAAATTAGACTTCGTAACCTATCTCAGTGTGTCCGGAATAGTGGTATTACCCTAGGAAGGACAGTTGTTGGGTTCAGTAAGGAGTTCAGAATCAACGTGATAATTTAATCAGAGGACACCGGATCAACTAATTAAATAAATTATGGTAAAGAAAATTCCTTGTGTTGTGTGGATCGAAAACAAGGGAGCAAGGGCAAATATTGGCCGCACAAATATAGCCTTGTTGTCCACACCTTCCTCCTTAAAAATCAAAAATGGCCTTGCTGTTAAATAAAAATCGCTACCCGCTCCTTTGAAATCAAATACAAATTCATTTAAAAGGGTCGTTCTACCCAAATCAATTGCCTCGTTCATTTCTGAAAGAACTCGAGAAAACTTCAAAACAAAAAGGAAAAAAGGGAAATCGAACCCTAAAATCAATTTGCGATCTGAAATGAAACGCGAGCTTAGCTCGACATTAAAAACGAAGCGTGGATCAAGGGAAGTCGCGGTTTCGAGAGTTACTGGAGTTCGGATTCGTTAAACTGGAGGAATGGTTCGAACTAGAAGCGAATAAGTGGGGGTCGACACTGTCTTTGTCACGACTGTGTAATGGGATTTCAAAAGTTGAAGTTGACGTCGATGTAAGTGAGCCATCCTTGGTTCGAAGTCGTCATTTTGGGAGAGAGGCTCATACGAGATTCTTGCAGTAATATCCGATGTTGAGGATTCGAGATTTTGTTTCACTGGAAGTTGGGTGATTTGTTTTGACAGTACAAGAGAAGTGAAATCGAGATGGGGGGTTTTGTTGAGTATGAAAAGGTCGATGCTTGTCTAAAGACGAGAATTTGGTGCGATTTGAGTAAGGCCTTTGAGCCTGTCAAGAAGAACATGGTATCAAACAGAGATTAAGATTCGAACAAGCCAAAGTACACTGGAACCAAAGCGACGAATACTTCGGATTTGAACTAGACTGGAGCTTGTTGGTATTTTTGATTAAATTAAACACTCATTTAATTTAACCAGAAACCAATGGTTATTCGACAAATAAAAATCACGATGAGTAAATCTCACCTTTGATTTAGAATTATTTTTATATAGTTAAAAATAATTGTTTGTGCTTGTTTGAATGCTGTCCTATTGTTTTAAAATATATATTAGTTATTTAGGATATATATATATATATTGGGTTGATGATTGGTTGGATTCCCGCAGTCTCATTAGCGGATGCCCGCGGTTTCATAGCGGATGATTACCCTATACGCCCCACGCTATGCTTAGTGGATGACCTTCTATACCGCGATATCCTGCCTCGAAGCAGGATGGGTATTATTATGTTGACTAACGTCTGTGGATGCAGGAAAACAGATTGGAGGAATCCAACTGGATTCCTCAAAAATATATTATCTGTTTGTTGTTTGTTTGATTTCATATATATTCATATATGATGTGTTAAAAATCAAATGATTGAAAATTGGTTGATTGAATTGTTTAAAATATCACTGGGCTTGGGATATTGATTTATAAAATACCCTGAAAGGGTATTTGAGATTTAAAAAGGGAATTCTATTTTTATAAATAGAATTTGAATTTTTAATGAACTATAGGAAACATTTACTTGTTTTGAAGATATATAAAACGAGTATTGAATTTATAAACTCTGTTTATAAATTAAAATATGGGATTTAAATTGAATTTATAAACTCTGTTTATAAATGAAAAGGTGGGTTTTGAATCGAATTTATAAACTTTGTTTATAAAGGAAAATATGGGATTTGAACTGAATTTATAAACTTTGTTTATAAATATATAAATGTGGGATTTTAAGTGAAGTTATAAACGTTGTTTATAAATAATGCAGAGAATTCGAATAGAATTTGAATATAGAATTCAAATGGACTTTAAACTATAGAATTTGAATATAGAATTCAAATGGACTTTAAACTATAGAATTCAAATAGACTTTAAACTATAGAATTTGAATATAGAATTCAAATGGACTTTAAACTATAGAATTTGAAAATAGAATACAAATGAAGTTTAAATAAAGAGAATTCAAATAGAATTTAATTGGAATTAGAATAAGAAGTCGATAAGGAAACAAGATTATGAGTATAGTTAGAATTTGTTAATATGCAAGTTAAAATATATTCGAACATGTCATGTTCAAATATGAAGGTGAAATAGACTGAAGAGTTAATTAACAAATTAATTAACGAATTTAGTTAAAACGATTGGTATAGTTAAAATAGATTGGACAGGTATAAATATACAGGAGACAGGTTTGGAATAAAGTATAGAAGTGGAATAAATAGAATGCCCGACAAAAAGGTACGTATTTAATTCATATATGAGATTTTATGCGCCGTATCGGCTAGCCGCTTAGCTTTTCCCTTTTCTTTTTGATTAGAGAGGCCTGTGTGGCAGTTTGTGGATTTTCCCGATGCTCCCGGTACAAAGGAGGTTATGGCGAATTTTTCCGGAAATTTAAGGAGATAGAATATTTTTTAGATAATTTGATAGTTAGAAATCAACGTATCAATATATATATAGTAGTCGATAAGGAAACGAACTTAGAAATAGAATAGTATAATCAAAAAGGAAGTCTAGAATAAAATCTAGTAAGAATAGAAAGAGGAAGTGTATACATGTTTAAAAGTGAAGAAGTAGTTGTATGGTATTGATTATTCGAGTAAGTAGTTTTATCTGTTTTGACGTTATAAATGTTATTCAGTCAAGGTCTAAGAGGTAGTTATACCCCAACTTGATTGATTTCATTATTAACAGATAAGTAGTAAGATTCAGGCTCGAAGATCAATGTTGGATAAGAGTTAGTTGAATATAGTATTTGGGTTGTCGTAACGATATTTTACACAACATCCGTTTTAACCCAAATAAATGTAAGCTTGGAAATGGAATAATAAATATTTCTAAAGTTAGAAAATAAAGGAAGGCGGTATTCGGAAATGTTTTCCAAATAGCGTAAAAGGCTAATATGGTTATTGAAAATATTTGGTTAACAAATATTGATAAAGAAATGGAAAGGTGATTTAATTAATTGAATATTAATTAAGGGCTCAGTGATTGTTTGATAATTGGATGAACACTTGTTTTATTCGATAGTTAAATCATCGACTATCAAAACACTTGTTTTTATTCGATAGTTAAATCACAGACTATCGGAGTTTTGACCATCGTTGTCAATATGGAGAGACCGGTTGGATTATTATCCGAAGAACCACTCCGTATTGGCAGTAGCATGCGAATCAGATTATATAAAGATAATCGAAGACGGAGTAGAGTGCAAGGACTTTTTCTATTAATAGAAATTGTGCCTTCGGTTCATCCCGTTCCTGGGTGACTTGTATGGATGAAGTCTGACAAAGTATTTCCAGAAAGGTCACGTACATTGACTTCTTCAACCATACCAAGAGTGGAAGCGGAGAAGGAAACGTCTTTCGCTAACACGTAATGTACTGTTGTAGACATCAATTAGTGATTTTCGATGGATCCGACGATGTGACATTCGAAGTGAATCGGGTGTGAGGATAAAGCGTAGCTTCTAGCCTCATCAACCGGTAAATGACAGAAATCGGGCAGGCAGCATGGCTGTGTAGGTCGCACCTATTAGGGTGTATAATCACCTGATCTAGGGTTTCAATTACTTCTAAAAAACCTATTGTTGATGTTGTCCCATTCGGGAAACGGTTGCTGATCCCAACCGTTGGTGATATACATTCGATACACTCAAGCCAAATGAGTGGTCGGTCATGTGTGGCTGAGTTGCATGATGTTCTTGTTGAACTCGGTGTATTCTCCTCTAGAGATATAATAGCAGAAGGTGGTTCCATACCTTGTCATAGTTGGAAATCAAATACACAATACATGCTTGCTGTTTATGATTTGTATATATATGTGGAACTTGAGATGCAAACGTTCCACTAGATTGTATTTACTTGATTTAGACACTATTATAATATCAAAGGAGTTTTGATATAAAGCTATCGTTCCTTTCAAAAGGGATTTTTGAAAGTTAAATCAAGTGTTTGGATTCTCATAAGGCAAAAACCCGTTCCGTGTTATACGGCGTGGTCTTATGAGATATCATTTAGTTTTCTGAAACTGTTTTAAACTGTTTACTCATACCAGTCCATGTTGCATGCTTGGGGCATGTGTCGCATGATAGGGGGTTCTCGCTTTTCGTTAGGTGGCGAACAGGAAACTCTTACCCCTACATGTCCCGAAAATGAGGGTTGGTTGTGAAGTCGAAAGGCTGGCCGTAAAATGTGGTGCTGGGTAACAATGTAAGTCACGGTGGGGTATTACCCTGCTACTTTGTGAGGATGGGAGAGCATGGTTGCAAAGCCTATTTGAACTTCTTTGCGGGTCGTTACAGTTGGTATTAGAGCTTAGGTTGAGCGAATACCTAGGCTTGTTGGAATGTGCTCATTAGAGATAGGATCAGTAGTATCCTAGAATGAGTTGAGTGTATATATATACGAGAGAGCGTTTTTGTTATTTGATATAAAAACTGTTTTATATTGTGTTGACTAGTCTGTTGAGTAGATTATAAATTTTTGGTCGAATCGTGGGACGCCACGAAGTTGATCGGAATTTATAAACACTTGAACAGAAGATTGGACACGATATTGTTTTAAATGATTGAGTTGATTGTTAGTAATATAATCAAATTAGATTATAAAACAGAAATAGTTATATATATAACCAATGGAATTTGTATGTGAAATCAAATATACAAATGTGATAAATTGAAATTGAATTCCAACATGAATTCAGAATTTAAAATCCTGGGAGTTTGGAAAATATTTTTCTAAATGGAGTTTGAAAGAAATATAGTACTGAACTCATTCAGTGGCTGGGAAATAATTCTGATGATGGTCGCAACATCATCAGTGTTCATTTTCGAGTTTCTAAGTGATGAATTGTTACCTTAGAAAAGTTTTGATGGAAATTTGTTTGAAAAGAAACAAGTTGTTTGAAAATTCAAATGTTTTGAATTTGAGATAGATATAAATATATGTATATATTTATATTACTTCAAAGGAATTTTGAAATGGGAATTGGAATATAGATTTCGAACAGAAGTGAAATGGGAATTGGAATATAGATTTCAAATAGAAGTAAAATATAAGGGAATTCAAATATAGAATTTGAATATAGAAATTTAAATAGCATTTGAATAAAGAAAATTCAAATAGAAATTATATAAGAAAAATTGAAATGGAATTTGAATTCAAAGGAATTCAAATGGAATTTGAATTCAAAGGAATTCAAATGGATTTGAATAAAGAAAAGTCAAATAGGGATTTGAATATTAGAATTCAAATGGAATTTGGTTAAATAGAATTTCAAAGGGAATATTAAGTGGAGGTTGAATATTAGAATTCAAAGAAAATATAAAGTTTGAAATAGAATTTGAATTCAAAGGAGTTAAAATAGAATTTAAATTCAAAGGATTTCAAATAGAAATTGAACAAAGGAATTTAAATAGAAATTGAATAAAGGATTTCAAATGGAATTTGAATAAGGGATTTGAAATGGGTTTTGAATAAAGGATTTCAAATAGGAATTGAGGATAAGGGTTTCAAATAGAAATTGAAGATAAGGAATTGAAATAGAATTTGAATAGAAGAAAATTCAAATAGAAGAAAATAATATAGAGTTTGAATAAAGAAATTCAAATGGAATTTGAATATTTTAAATTAAGATATAGGATTTGAATAGTAGAAGTGAAATAGATCGGGAATATTATGAAATGGATTTGATACATATTAAAAATATATCAGAATGGAGATTGAATTTATTATAAACAAAGTTAAAACGTTTATATTTATAAATATAATTAAAACGAGCTCGCCGTAGCGCGACAGTTCGCAATTGGCGATTCGAACTTCAATTTAGTATATAGAACTCAGTTGAAGTCGGAATTATGTGAAACAAGAATTGTCGGGACCGGTTGAACAATAGTTTTCTAATGAAAGAGAAAAATCTGGATTTCGTCGTATAGATTTTGAGTTATGTCAAAATCAAATTTTTAGAAAAGCAGCGCCAGGACCATTATAAAACCATAATGGTTTAATTAAATAAATAAAAGGATTTTTAGGAAATAAAATCCGAATTGGCAATAGAAAAATCCAGACTGGAGATATAAAATAAATGTGAACTCCAATGAAGTAAGTGAAATGATTTTTAAGACAAAAATCATATTTTAAATGGTTAAATAGAATTAACTAAACTGGAAAATAATTAGTTAAAGGAAATTTGAATCGAAATTGGGTTTTTGGATAAGTGAAAGAGATTGAGAATTTATATTCGAAATCGAATATATAACTCGAGTTGAAAATATAATTAGATTAGTTTATAATTAAGTTGACATATATTTGAACAAGTTATATTCAAATAAAAAGGGTGAAATAGGCAAAACGGTTAATTAGCAACTAGTTAATGGGAATTGGAATGATTGAGATTAAATTTAACTTAGGTAAGTTAAATGGATCGAAATGAATAAATTGAGTAAAATCAATGTGAATGAAATATGAATTGGGTGTGAATAAAGGAAAAACCAAAAGAGTTAAAAAGAAAATATATTTGTAAAACAAATATAAAGGAAATATATTTGTAAAAATAATACAAAGGAAGTTATGTGCAAACAAGTAGAAGGAGAAATATTTGTAAAAACATTTACAAGTAGAATTTAAAAGGGAATATTTGTAAAACATTTACAAATAGACTAAATGGAGATATTTATTTATAGAAAATAAATAGAATTTAATCAAAGGAATATTTAGAAGGTGAATAGAAAATGGATATCAGTTTTTAACAGATAAATAGAAAAGATTTATTTATAAATAACAATTTATAAATTAAATTAAATATTTGTCATTCGATAAATGGAATATATAAGTCTGAACTTATATAGAGAAGAGATATTGGTTTTTAACACCGATAGTTTCAAATAGAAGGGGTACACAACACTTGTATAAGTGAAGTAACGTTATTAAAGAGAACATTTATAAAGTGAAGAACCGTTACTAAAAGTAAATCTTTATAAATGAATAAACGTTATCCAGTAGAAGTTATTCGAATAGGAGAAGTCGAGTAGAGTTAGAAATAATCAATTAGGGTTGGAATAAATCGATTAGAGTAAGAATTAACCAGTTAGAGTTAATCAGTTAGGGTTAAACCACAGAGTTAATTTAATATTAGTTATTCGAATAAAGTTAAAAGAAGTTATCGAATATTATTTATTCGAATAGAATAAAAAGGAGTAAATCGAATATAGCTTATTCGGAAGGAGTTAAGTGAAAATAGTTAAATCAAATAGGGTTAATCGGAAAAGAGTTAAATCCAATAGGGTTGATTGATAAGAGTAAATTGAATAGAATAAATCGAATATAGTTATTCGCAGAAAGGTTTTCGAATCTAGTTATTCGAAAGAGAGATTATCGAATATAGTTATTCGAAGGGAGGAGTAATCGAATAGGGATTTATTCGAAAGAGAGTTACGTAAGGAAGTTTGAAATGTTGAGTATCAACATAAATAAGTTTTGAAAAGATAAATGGGTTTGTAGCACTTTTCCTACCTTAGCAATTTCGAGGACGAAATTATTTTAAGTGGGGAAGATTGTAATGACCCGGATTCTTATGGGTAAATTTTAAAATATTTAATACAGATTTAAATATTGGGTGGATAATATAAATGGAATTTTATATTAAGTTATCGATTTAATAATCAATTTCTATTTAATATCGAATATATTAAATTATTAGAATACTAAAATGGATTTAGTTGAATTCAAAATTTAATTTGAATTAAATACAGTTCAAATAATAGGAAATTTTATATGAATTTATAACGATAGTAATATTTATTTATTATCGAAGGAATTAATTGTTTTGAAATTAATTTATATCGGTTTAAATTAATATCTCCTTCAGATGATAAAATTAGACTTCGTAACCTATCTCAGTGTGTCCGGAATAGTGGTATTACCCTAGGAAGGACAGTTGTTGGGTTCAGTAAGGAGTTCAGAATCAACGTGATAATTTAATCAGAGGACACCGGATCAACTACTTAAATTAATTATGGTAAAGAAAATTCCTTGTGTTGTGTGGATCGAAAACAAGGCAACTAGGGCAAATATTGGCGCACAAAAATAGCCTTGTTGTCCACACCTTCCTCCTTAAAAATCAAAAATGGCCTTGCTGTTAAATTAAAAACCGCTACCCTCTCCTTTGAAATCAAATACAAATTCATTTAAAAGGGCCGTTCTACCCAAATCAATTGCCTCGTTCATTTCTGAAAGAGCTCGAGAAAACTTCAAAACAAAAAGGAAAAAAGGGAAATTGAACCCTAAAATCAGTTTGCGATCTAAAATGAAACGCGAGCTTAGCTCGACATTAAAAACGAAGCGTGGATCAAGGGAAGTAGCGGTTTCGAGAGTTACTGGAGTTCGGATTTGTTAAACTGGAGGAGTGGTTCGAACTGAAAGCGAATAAGTGGGGGTCGACACTGTCTTTGTCGCGACTGTGTAACGGGATTTCAAAAGTTGAAGTCGACGTCGATGTAAGTGAGCCATCCTTGGTTCGAAGTCGTCATTTTGGGAGAGAGGCTCATACGAGATTCCTGCAGTAATATCCGATGTTAAGGATTCGAGATATTGTTTCACTGGAAGTTGGGTGATTTGTTTTGACAGTACAAGGGAAGTGAAATCGAGATGAGGGGTTTTGTTGAGTATGAAAAGGTCGATGCTTGTCTAAAGCCGAGAATTTGGTGCGATTTGGGTAAGGCCTTCGAGCCTGTCAAGAAGAACATGGTATCAGATAGAGATTAAGATTCAAACAAGCCAAAGTACACTGGAACCAAAGCGACGAATACTTCGGATTTGAACTAGACTGGAGCTTGTTGGTATTTTTGATTAAATTAAACACTCATTTAATTTAATCAGAAACCAATGGTTATTCGACAAATAAAAATCATATTGAGTAAATCTCACCTTTTATTTAGAATTATTTTTATATAGTTAAAAATAATTGTCTGTGCTTGTTAGAATGATGTCTGATTATTTTAAAATATATATCAGTTATTTAGGATATATATATATATATATTGGGTTGATGATTGGTTGGATTCCCGCAGTCTCATTAGTGGATGCCGGCGGTTTCATAGCGGATGATTACCCTATACGCCCCACGCTATGATTAGTGGATGACCTTCTATACCGCAATATCCTGCCTCGAAGCAGGATGGGTATTATTATGTTGACTAACGTCTGTGGATGCAGGAAAACAGATTGGAGGAATCTAACTGGATTCCTCAAAAATATATTATCTGTTTGTTGTTTGTTTGATTTCATATATATTCATATATGATGTGTTAAAAATCAAATGATTGAAAATTGGTTGATTGAATTGTTTAAAATATCACTAGGGCTTGGGATATTGATTTATAAAATACCCTGAAAGGGTATTTGAGATTTAAAAAGGGAATTCTATTTTTATAAATAGAATTTGAATTTTTAATGAACTATATGAAATATTTACTTGTTTTGAAGATATATAAAACGAGTATTGAATTTATAAACTCTGTTTATAAATTAAAATATGGGATTTAAATTGAATTTATAAACTCTGTTTATAAATGAAAAGGTGGGTTTTGAATCGAATTTATAAACTTTGTTTATAAAGGAAAATATGGGATTTGAACTGAATTTATAAACTTTGTTTATAAATATATAAATGTGGGGTTTTAAGTGAAGTTATAAACGTTGTTTATAAATAATGCAGAGAATTCAAATAGAATTTGAATATAGAATTCAAATGGACTTTAAACTATAGAATTTGAATATAGAATTCAAATGGACTTTGAACTATAGAATTTGAATATAGAATTCAAATGGACTTTAAACTATAGAATTTGAAAATAGAATACAAATGAAGTTTAAATAAAGAGAATTCAAATAGAATTTAATTGGAATTTGAATAAGAAGTCGATAAGGAAACGAGATTATGAGTATAGTTAGAATTTGTTAATATGCAAGTTAAAATATATTTGAACATGTCATGTTCAAATATGAAGGTGAAATAGACTGAAGAGTTAATTAACAAATTAATTAACGAATTTAGTTAAAACGATTGGTATTGTTAAAATAGATTGGACAGGTATAAATATACAGGAGACAGGTTTGGAATAAAGTATAGAAGTGAAATAAATAGAATGCCCGACAAAAAGGTACGTATTTAATTCATATATGAGATTTTATGCGTCGTGTCGGCTAGCCGCTTAGCTTTTTCTTTTTCTTTTTGATTAGAGAGGCCTGTGCGGCAGTTTGGGGATTTTCCTAATGCCCTGGTACAAAGGAGGTTATGGCGAATTTTTCCGGAAATTTAAGGAGATAGAATATTTTTAAGATAATTTGATAGTTAGAAATCAACGTATCAATATATATATAGTAGTCGATAAGGAAACGAACTTAGAAATAGAATAGTATAATCAAAAAGGAAGTCTAAAATAAAATCTAGTAAGAATAGAAAGAGGATGTGTATACGTGTTTAAAAGTGAAGAAGTAGTTGTATGGTATTGATTATTCGAGTAAGCAGTCTTATCTGTTTTGACGTTATAAATGTTATTCAGGAAAGGTCTGAGAGGTAGTTATACCCCAACTTGATTGATTTCATTATTAACAGATAAATAGTAAGATTCAGGCTCGAAGATCAATGTTGGATAAGAGTTAGTTGAATATAGTATTTGGGTTGTCGTAACGATGTTTCACACAACATCCGTTTTAACCCAAATAAATGTAAGCTTGGAAATGGAATAATAAATATTTCTAAAGTTAGAAAATAAAGGAAGGCGATATTCGGAAATGTTTTCCAAATAGCTTAAAAGGCCAATATGGTTATTGAAAATATTTGGTTAACAAATATAGATAAAGAAATGGAAAGGTGATTTAATTAATGGAATATTAATTAAGGGCTCAGTGATTGTTTGATAATTGGATGAACACTTGTTTTATTCAATAGTTAAATCATCGACTATCGAAACACTTGTTTTTATTCGATAGTTAAATCACAGACTATCGGAGTTTTGACCATCGTTGTCAATATGGAGAGACCGGTTGGATTTTTATCCGAAGAACCACTCCGTATTGGTAGTAGCATGCGAATCAGATTATATAAAGATAATCGAAGACGGAGTAGAGTGCAAGGACTTTTTCTATTAATAGAAATTGTGCCTTCGGTTCATCCTGTTCCTGGGTGACTTGTATGGATGAATGTCTGACAGAGTATTTCCAAAAAGGTCACGTACATTGACTTCTTCAACCATACCAAGAGTGGAAGCGGAGAAGGAAACTTCTTTCGCTAACACGTAATGTACTGTTGTAGACATCAATTAGTGATTTTCGATGGATCCGACGATGTGACATTCGAAGTGAATCGGGTGTGATGATAAAGCGTAGCTTCTAGCCTCATCAACCGGTAATGACAGAAATCGGCCAGGCAGCATGGCTATGTAGGTCGCACCTATTAGGGTGTAGAATCACATGATCTAGAGTTTCAATTACTTCTAAAAAACCTATTGTCGATGCTGTCCCATTCGGGAAACGGTTGCTGATCCCAACCGTTGGTGATATACATTCGATACACTCAAGCCAAATGATTGGTCGGTCATGTGTGGCTGAGTTGCAAGATGTTCTCGTTGAACTCGGTGTATTCTCCTCTAGAGATATACCAGTGGAAGGTGGTTCCATACCTTGTCATAGTTGGAAATCAAATACCCCATACGTGCTTGCGGTTTATGATTTGTATATATATGTGGAACGTGAGATGCAAACGTTCCACTACATTGTATTTACTTGATTTAGACACTATTATAATATCAAAGGAGTTTTGATATAAAGCTATCGTTCCTTTCAGAAGGGATTTTTGAAAGTTAAATCAAGTGTTTGGATTCTCGTAAGGGAAAAACCCGTTCTGTGTTATACGACATGGTCTTATGAGATATCATTTAGTTTTCTGAAACTGTTTTAAACTGTTTACTCATACTAGTCCCATAACTGACCCGGAGTTTATTTGTTTTGTTCTACCTAAACTCTTTGGTGCCTAAATTTGTATGGGCAGTCAAGTAGTTCAGGATTTTTCAGATATATCTAAAGGAGCTTGGAGCAGAAGGATTCACCGTTATCTATTATAGTTTTGTTCTGCTGTGTTGTAAGTGTTGTACTCTGATAATGATATGTGTATACAGTACAAATTTTGTATTTCAAAGATATGATATATTATATTTTGTTCCGCTGCGATGTGAGATTCTGTGTTATTGTTTCTGTTCTTCTTCTATCTCTTTCTTCTAAAAAAATGTTTCGTATTTTCGCGATATTTGGGTTGGACGTATGATGTATATAGTCAACTCTGATATTACGGAAATTTGGGTCATTACATCATAACAGGGTGAACACAGAGTTGATGAACTTGTGGCAACTACAATGTCAAAGGCAACATAAATGGCCTAAACTTGTCATTTAGATGTCTAACAAAATTAGGGTGACATAGTAGCATGATTATATCTAAAAGGGTGGCATCACATGTCAAGTTTACAACATATCGTGATCACTACAACATAACAGATGAAAGGTGATTAGCATAAAGGATTAGATATAAATTAACAAGTTCGCATTTCCCATAATATAGTTGCAAGTCAAGAACTACATAGTCAGCATAGTAGAATGTCCATAATCATATTGGATCCAGGGATAATGACAAAATAAACTTGCATAACTTCGTGATTCACAACATATACCCAATTCGTACTCTATCATAATTAACATTTATCCATTTAAACTAAAAGTGACTGGAAACTCACAGCGTTAGGTTCAGAAAATTTAGAGAGAGAGATCTGAATTCTGAATAGCTAAACTGATTGTAGTAGAATTTGATTCTGTTTCAATTTGCAACCCGACAGCCTATGGCCTCTATAATCTCCAATGGAGAAAATAAGAGAATAGGGGACCATATTTATAGGCTAGAACCAATAAACCAGACCCAGAATCAAGTCTAGGTACGTAAAATGAATTCTTCCCGATCTGTCCGGGAGGGTCGACACCCCTATATGGTGGTGACACCCGTGTCGACACCCCTATAGAGGGGTCGACACCCACGAGCGGGAATTTTCCCGCTTAGCCCGCTTTTGCCCAGTTTTGATTTTTGAATTGTTTTTGAAGGTTCTGAAATTTATTTTATATATATATTTATCTTGTGCCTATACAAACTTCGAACCCTCATAACTTTTTCACACGGTGTCCGTTTTACGCAAACCAAATGTCAATTCTGACCAGAATTTCGAGACGAATGCAATGGCATAGTCTTTTCCCTCTAATTCCGAATGTTAAATTAATTGTTATTTAATTTATCCACTTTTAATGTCATTAAAATTTGGGGTGTTACACTTCCTCTATCGTGGAAGGACTTCAAGAACTACCTAAAGCACAAGCGCAAAGAAATGACAATGGAGGAACTTGTAGTTTGATTGAGAATTGATGAAAATAATAGGAATTCTAAAAAGAAGATTTCTCAAAATGAGGCTGCAAAAGAAAACGTTATCGAGACAGATAAGTCATATAAGAGAAAATGTGACAACCAATCTAAGAAGTCAAATAAATTCAAGGGGTCATGCCATAATTGTGGAAAGAAGGGTCATAAAGCTACAGAATGTCGCAGTCCACCCAAAAAGAAGAAATCAGAAGCAAATGTGGCAGAAGTTTCAGACGGTGTTTTTTGAAATTGACTTGTGTGCAGTTGTTTCAGAATGCAACCTTGTTGGCAACAACAAGGAGTGGTTTGTACACACTGGAGCCACTATGTATATATGACCAAATAAGTGGATGTTCACAAACTACAAAAGTGCTACTAATAAAGAACAACTGTTTATGGGTGCCTCGTCCACATCAAAGGTCGAAGGTAAGGGAAAGATTGTGCTAAATTTGACTTCTGGTAAAGAACTCACTGTAAATGATGTTCTCCATGTTCTAGAAATTCGCAAGAATCTAATTTCCGGATCGTTGCTCAGTAAGCATGGCTTCAAACTGACATTTGTAGCTGATAAATCTGTGTTGTCTAAGAATAGAGTGTACATAGGAAAGGGTTATGTATGTGATGGCATATTTAAGGCTAATGTAACCACTGTTGTACCAAACAATGATATGAATAAAATTGAATCTTCTGACTCTCCTAATCTATGGCATTCTAGACTAGGTCATGCGAATTTTGATACTTCACAAAAAATGATCAATCTAGAATTCATACTAAGTGTAGAATTGATTCAAATTACAAATGTCAAATTTGTGATAAAGCCAAATTGACAAGAACCTCATTTCATCCTGTTGAAAGAGAGACCAAACCTTTAGACTTAATACATACTGATGTATGAACTTGAAAATGTGTCAAACTAGAGGAGAAAAAAGGTACTTTATTACCTTTATAGTTGATTGTACAAGACACTATTATGTATATCTCCTTAGAAGTAAGGATGAGGCATTCGATATGTTTAAACAGTATAAAGCAGAAGTTGAGAATCAACCCAACAGAAAAATTAAAGCTTTAAGAAGTGAGAGTGGAGGAGAATATGAGTTTCCATTTGAGGAATTCTATGCTGAGCATGGTATAATACACAAAACTACGGCTCCTTATTCACCTCAATCCAACGGTATAACCGAACGGAAAAATAGAACTCTTAAAGAAATATTGAATGCCTGACTAATAAGCTCTGGCTTGTCAGATAATTTTTGGGGTGAAGCTATTCTTTCGGCAAATCATATTTTAAATAAAGTACCATGAAAGAAAACGTCTAAGACTCCCCATGAACAATGGAGAAACAGACCACCATCCTACAAATACTTAAAAGTGTGGGGTGTCTTGCCAAAGTAGAAATTCCAAAACCGAAAAAGGTCAAAATAGAAATTTCATGGGCCGCTGATCCACTCAGGCTTGTTGCGATGGAATAGATCTGTTTTTAGCGGATGTGTCTATTCGCTTGCACAGGCGCGCCCGTTTCCATTCAGACTCAGCCAACGTGCCCGTACGGACAGTCACATCTACCCAGATAACATCCCCTGATCACTATATAGAGACTTCATGACAGAACAAATAAAATCATTAGAAAATTCTGCGCTTTCTTCTCTGCAAAAATGTTCTTAAAAACTGCTCTCTTGAGTTCGTAGTTGCTCAGCACTTAAAAGCGCTTCAAACTACGGAGACCGGTTCGTTTTATCTTGGGAAACAATTGTTCGATAACCTTCAGCGCCATAGAGGGAGGAATACTGTTTCAAGGAAACAGATTTACTCCGGACTAGTACATTTCCAACAAGTACTCCTCTCTACTCCTTTTTGAACCAGTTTTGTACTTTTGCAGATCTGGTCACGCTTTTGCCATTGCTAATTTTGATTATAGTTCAAATTAGTAACACTTCTTGATTGGACAATTGGATAGTGACAATTTATTGATTGCTATCGGGTTCAAACTATATTTGCATTGTTCCGAACAAAAAGAATGACAATGGACACATGGATTAAATCACTGAGAAAAAGGCCATGTTTATTTAATTTACTAAAGGGAAAGAAAAGGACAAAGAATTAGGTAAATATTATAACTTACCCAGAAGTTTCTCATGCTCCGAGAAGCCAATTTCTGTAATTAACCTGAAACCAAAGAAAACACTTCATTCAATTTTTTAAATTGTTCCCTTCAGCCATTTGAGGAAATATATTGTGAACATAGTGGAAGAATAAGAATGATAGAGACGACATGTTAGCGGACTGCATGAATCATTGCTAAAGTTGTTCTTTTGAAGTCGTAAATATACCATACCATGCTCGGCTTTATCAAGGAGTGAATAACAGAAGTTTCTGATATAACCATTACTCGTTACCAACTCCTATATGCCAATACTTTTTTATTTTATTCCAAATAACACATGCATAAATATACATCGAAGCAAGGGTTCATCTATTCATATAGGTTTATGACACCAAAAGTTTCAAATATAACATTAAAGTTAACTATGCATCATGAATTATCAATTTGTATATCAATAAATATCGAGCATACAGCTAATAAAAAAATGAAAAAAAATAGTACTAACATAAAAATGACATATTTGAAGAAAGAAAAGGAAAATAACATGAAGGATCTGCAAAAAAGTCTTACATGTCAAGTGAGATTAAAATAAAAGTGACAGACAGAACTAAAATAAATATGTGAGTCACATAGGGAAGACTGAATCATTAACATCATTCAAAGCAAAATAAAAAATTACCCCAATGTTAGTGTAATGATAAAAATTCGTTATCATAGAAAGCAAATTCCTATAACTTCCTATATGACACCAAAATTTAATATATCATTCTTGTATGGGGAGTAAAGTTAATGTTATATATTGATACAATCATATATTATATTTGTAATGGTCAAAGGGATTAAAGTACATATACTATGGAATAATGTGTACATAACAATTTACATGTACCCATACAATTAGAAACATAAGTGACTATGTTTTCCATAACAGTTCTGTAGATCAAACACATGCATTCAAATTAATTTTGTATTCAAATTATCATGACTACAAATAATAATTTGTATTGTCGTTATAAGAAATATCACAAGAATTCATTAGTCCTTGGACCCACACATAATTTTTTTATTACTAAATACATAGCCTTCGA
Source organism: Allium sativum (assembly GCA_030737875.1). Classification (NCBI taxonomy): domain Eukaryota; kingdom Viridiplantae; phylum Streptophyta; class Magnoliopsida; order Asparagales; family Amaryllidaceae; genus Allium; species Allium sativum. Next base: position 43,533,245 of record CM060916.1, read on the forward strand.
ATTATTCCAAAATGTATTTTTTAAAGGTAGAAACCTTTGTATCCTGAGAATATAATTTTGACAAAAATATAACATGTTTTTTAATTTTAACAAAAACATAATTACCACAATTTAACAGATTAAGTTACAACCATTGTTTTAAAAAATCTGCCTTGATGCTCGCCTCAAGGCTCGCTTAGAGGAAATAAGAGATAAAATGCCTTGAGGCTTATTCCAAAATGCTTTTTACCTCTAAATCTTACGCCTCAACCAGTGGCGGAGCCACATGGAGATCAGTGGGGGCAGCTGCCCCCATAGAGATTTTTTACTTTTCAATTTCAATGTCGACATGATCAAGTAAGATTGTTTATGAAGAATTGATCATGAGAAATATAATGAATTTTCTCATTGTTATTTAAAAAATGTATTTCAGTAAACTTTGCTAAATCTCGAAATACATTTTGCAAATCGATTTGAATTGATAGAACGTATCAAAATTGAAGTTTGATGTAATCTTCAAATAGTTTTAAGAAATCAAAATTTGAACTACATGAGTTTTGATTATTTATTTTTAGTCTATAATAAAAAAAAATACTAGGTAAAAGTCGGATCTTATTTTTTATTTTTTTGCATTGGTTAATTTAAAGTGTCAAAATTTCTTTATTTGTTTTATGTTTTATTTTTACCCGAAAAGCTTACGCTTTGACGTTTCAAGGCTTAAACCTTACCTCGTAGACCTGAAAACGCTTCATGTACGCCTTTCATGTTTTAGAACTTTGGTTACAACAACTAAATTTATTCAAATTACAAACTTACAATAACAATGTTTGCAAATTTTTTTCAAGATTTATTCATTCTAAAGAAGATAAGTATGAAACTATTTCCTTGTGCCTAAAGAAATTAGGTTACCATAAATATTTAGTTCCTTACTGGCAATAGAATGATAAATATTATGTTAACACTCAAAACATCTAAGTCATTTCCCATTACATTATTATGAATTAATTAGTATAACACCGACAACATTGTAACACAAAAATAGGCAAGTTTAATTGGAGTAGTTTGATTTTTCAAACTATCTACACAATCCAGAATATGCGTAACACATCTAAAATTTGAATATGTTTATTAGAGATCACTTAAATCAAATAATAAATCCATATAATTCTAAAACAGAGGCTGATGTCAAATAAAAATTGGTTTCAAGTTCGGACATTCTAAATCATAATATCCATAAAGAGTCTATTTTTTTCAACTACAAAATTTCAGTATGTCTTGGCAATGTTAGTTTTTCGAACATCAATGCGATATATAGGAACAACACATTGAAAAAAATACATGTTGTGCGGTGTAAGTAGAAGATGCGTAGAAACTAAAAAATGTAACAACTCATATTATAACAAATATATAGCATATTAAAATGCATACAAAAGCAACAAATATAAAGAAAATAGCAATCATGGGCTTACCTCAATCAAAGACCGATGCAATTTATACCTTCATGTTGGCTCTTAAATTATCACGTGTTGCACTGTAAAATGCAACCGATGATAACGCTTTTTCATTATCTTTAAACATTATGCACTCAACCTGTAATTGTAGAGAAATTCAAAGTAGAATATCAAAGAATTCTTCTCAAGATGTTAGTTTCTTTTTATTTATAATTGGAAAAGGAATAGTTAAATAGTTTATATATTTTGATCAATTATTTCAAAGAAATACTTTTTTAATATGGTTTAGAGGGACAAATGTATATGAAGGCATATATATTTCATTGTCATAGTTGATGAAAGAAATTATTTTTTAAAAGCAATATTTGAGGGTTAAAAGAAAAATTGAATTTGCCTTAGAAATTTAATTTTAATAATTGAGTGCAAACTTTGAAAGTAGGTCAGGAAAAGGACTACTTCAATTTAAAAGCTTTTAAATTTCACAATACAAATACGATTCTTGTACGTCATAAAGGGAAAAATTTGGAAAATATTTATAAATCGGTAATTTTAAACAAAGATAAAAAATAGGAAAAAGTCGATTAAGTAAAATATCTTACCACCATAATTTAAAATAGTGAAGAAAAGTTCTGGTATTTAGACTTAATATTTAGCTAGTTCGAAGTTTGTGGAATATAATTACACATTGACATGGAAAACGAAATATTTTACTATTATGATTGCTAACTCAAATCAAAATGTAAGATTCATTACCAGTAAGTCAAACTTTGCAATAAAAAATTATTGGTTAGCTTTGAAACGGGAAAAAATTATAGAAAATAACCTTTGACATTATATTACAAAAGATTAGTAAGTAAAATTCAAATGCTTTGAAATTTCATTTTTACTAAAAAGGTAAAAGCGCACCTCTAGAGTGCTTCAAAATAAATATGTAAAATGAAAATTTTAGAATCAACATAAAAGGTAAAGTGTAGATTTTTTTTTTCTTTTTTTAAATTCTGTCTATAGAGTGTAACATTGTAAAATTCTAAAGAAATTTAAAACTTGAAACCAATCAAGTAAATATTGAAAGTTTGTAAAAAAAAAAAGGGTTAAATTTGGAGGAAAATATTTCTTAAAACCTTACAATGAAAAATATGTTGAAAATTCATAGATGCACAAATACATCGAGACATGGTAAAATTAGAGCACAAATTTCAAATATATATTATAAGACAAAATATGCAAATGTTACAAACTAAATTAATGTTCATTACTTAAAATTGGTAGCAGATTTATATATTTATGACATATGTAGTTAACGTAAATTATTAGCTATGTCTAAAATTTAAAATTGGTTATGAAAGGAACAGTAAAAAAATCATGATGTATTTTAGCATAGAAAACATGTTAGATTAAGAAACTAAAACTACAGGCTTTAACTGAAACATGGAAAAGGAAAAATAAGCCTAGATAGTAAATATAATACACCAACGTGCATTGATGGTTAATCATAATTGAATAGCAAAACATTATTCTTCACAACATATTAATCATCTAGGAAAACTAAATGAAAAAAAAAATTCTAGGTTTAGTAAATAAATTAAATGTTCATGGTGTTCTATATATTTTTTTTTTTGAAAATTAGTTCACTTTATGAATTACTTAAAAAACCATACAAGAGAAAGGTTAGCATGCTAACCATTACAAACAAAAGCGAAATGAAAACAAACTGAAAATACAAATAACTATAAACCTAGTCTAACATGTAACGACCCATGATGAGGCCATCTTTCCGCTAACGTGCACACTCTGCACAACACACTCAACACCCGTAAAAGAGACAATTCAGTACACCAAATTCTTCAGTATGCGCCTTTTCAAATCCGAAAAACAAATCTCTCAAAGTTTCCCATATCGTCTAGACTGTCAACCAAGAAATCTTCAACTAACCAACTCATACTTCATCTGAATAAAATAAGTGGGTACACAAGGCTTCACAGAGAGCATCAAAGTGATCGGTGAATAAGCAGCTCAAAACGTGGGAATCTAGATGACTTGAACAACATAAAAACAATAAACAAGATCCAAATAGACTATTTACCAATACAAACCAATTAGCTTCTTCACAACTGAAAAGAAAATACTCCCCTAACATTTGAATCTGCAATCTACACTTCTATAAAAAGATTGCATCTTCACCATTTAAAGTAATCCAAATGGCAAACTTGAAAATTGGGAATAGGAATTTATGGATTTACTAGAGACTGAATGATATAAACAATTACTAGGGGCGTAAACAAATCTGAATTAAGAGCCATGAAGAAGCCAACTACTTCATTAACATCCGATAAACCATATCTTATTTGTATCTGGATTTAAACAAAACAGATCGACAACCAAAATACCCAAAATCCTTTAAAACCAAGATCAGAACCAAAATTCTTACCCAATATAAAACCAACCTTGGTCAAGCTCTAACAAAGGAAAATCGGTTGGATAATCTTGGAATTGAATATCTTCAGTTGCGCCGGCAATGCCGAAACCCAAATTAACAAAGTCTTGATAATCCTTGCTCAAACTGATAAGATCCACAAATATGGGGTATGAAAACCAAATCAGCTCATGGATCTCAAGATTAAAAGATCTGGCACTTTGCGAAGCTTCAGGTTAGAAAGGTGAGATAAAAAATTTGGCTTATCAACGATTCAAGAATCATTGAAAATTAGCAAATATCAAAGATCGATTTATTCAAAATAAAACCAATAGAAATCTGGCATGTAGACGGAAATTTAGCTTTAACAAATTTGGCATGTTGACGGAAATTGAATTCCAAATTAGGGATGAAAAGTGAAATAAAAAATTTCAAATATGAATTTAATTGTGAAAAACGGAAGAAAACCAAAAGTATTATCAACGGAAATAATCGCTGAAGGTTGCGAAAGTAAGTCGATTGTGAAAAATCAGATGAAAGAAATTGAAGAAACTCATGCATGACGAAAACTGGTGAGAAAATCACCCGTCGCCATTAACGAGTCCTCCGTGATTTTTAATATATATTTCATGGTATTATATTATAAATAAGTTAATCTATACTACCATAAAATTAAACAACAATAACAAATATTCATGCCCAAAAACTGTTAAACATGCATGATAAAGCCGTTAAGCATGCATTGCCCTGTAATTAAGAATATCCATGCATTGTCTTTGATAGTAAATCAAAAACACAAAGTAGGCAGAAATGTATTAATAGAAGATCCTACTATCATTCGATCCAAATAAGTAGCAGAATTTTAGCTCAACCATTTATGACTTTATTTTAATCAAAATATTGAAAACAGTTAGATTGAATTACAAAATGATCCAAATTTCAGTGAAAAGAATATTCAGAATTAAAAAAGCTTCTGATTTTAGTGAAATCTCCTTAAATGAAGAGGTTTGCTTAGTTAATGAAAAACAAAATAAGAGTTGGATAGTTGTGCGCAATGAGAAACAGAAAATAATAAATTTACTTTGCTAACAGGATGAAGAAAATGTAATCATGTGATATTCTATGGTCGTACAATTTTACACTGATACCAAATTTTGATTGAAATACCATTTTTCTATTAACATCAAAAAATTTACATACCTTACGTTTTTGTTGATCCGACTAACGAAAGTGTATAAAGGCTCATAGAATCGGCAAGAGGAACGGCCGCATAATTGACCAACGGAAGCATTCTTTGGAAAAAAGATCGACGAATTGTAGGGAAGAGCTACAACCACAGAAGTGGCATAAAGAATAGCCATAGGGAAACCAAATCACAATGAGTAGTTGAGTTTCGACATCACTCATTTTGAAGTGAATTCGGTTGCCCTAAATTAAAATTAGGTTTAGGTATATATGGACATGGGAATGATACGGTTCAAATTAGGTGGTAACAGGAAAAGGAAAACAAAATGAGACACTGCGATGATTCGACGGAAAATCCAAGAGGTAGAGGGGCGTATTTTTTCCAACAGCTAAAAAAAGGTCAAATTTTTTCAAGCGGCTATATTTTCAGTTATAAATTGGTTCCTTTCTACCATTCTACATCACAACATATTCATAATTCCTTTCTACCACTTTAATCTAAAGAAATTCTAACTCTATAATATCGTCACCATTCGGAGATTTTTCACTTCTGACGATGGACAGACGCCAATTTTCAAAAGCCAACATGAAATATGGTGCAATAACCTGGAATTTATAAACCAATTTAAATTTTTTATTTTAGCTATTTTAATGGGTTTGAATACTTAAAATGATTTATTTTAAATAATGACGACTAAAAATTTATTTAAATCGAAGTTAGAACATATAAATTTTTTTTAATTATGAAACGAAGTCGAAATGGTACGGTGGTTTGAAAAATCGATTTTTAATTTCATTTGAATGTACAAAATGCAAAATAAATCGGATTTTAGTAAAACCAGAACCGTTAGAATTTGTTTAATTATATATTTCTAACGAATGTGAAAAAATTAGATTTCATGCTATAAATTGAAGGTTATGTCTAGTTTAAAATTTAAAATAGTTGCTATGGAATTTATATATATTTAATATAATATATAGCCCTTAAAAATAGCCATTTTGCAAATGACCTCCGTTTTCGACGAGACTACTTTTGTTGGATCCGAAATGTCAAAATATTGTTATGTTTCAAATTTTATAATTTTTGGAGTTAATATATGAGCGTGCTATATTAAAATGTGTTTTCTCAATTTAGTTTAAATTTAGTCGACCAGAAAATGGTCATTTTTCAAACGATCTCCAAATTCGACGAAATTAGTTTTGTTAGGACCGTATCGTCAAACCATAGTTAGCTTTAATTTTTCTATAATTTTTATAGTTAGTATGTGGCTGGGTGTATTTTTTTAGTGAAAAATAAACAATATTTTGACTTTAAAAATTCGTTGTTTGTGCATACAAACTTAGAATTTAACGAAACCAATTTCGTTGGGTCCGTAATGTCAGAAAGTACCGTATGTCAATTTTCATTGAAAACGGGATCCATAGGTGACCACATGAATTTTTAAACGATGAAAGTGAGTGATATTTGAGTATAGAAAAATATAAAATCAATAAAAAAATAATTTCCTTCTATTACATAACATCTTATTCCTCCTGAACCCTTATTCTTTTTCTCTTAGCTCAAACCGTTGAGCAGCCGCCATGAAAACATTAGAATGTGAGAGATATTGGGTTTGGAAAATCCTAAACAAAACCAATAAATTCCTATAAATCATTATATAAATACATTTGGGTTCCCAGTGGTGTACTCTTCATTCCCATGTCCTTTTAGCTGAGTTCGAGGTCGTTTTTGTTGTAAGAAAATGTACAGCGTGAGCTTGGCATCTTAGAGTTGGTTAATTCTTGAATTTGATGCATTTATTCATGATTTTTAGATCGTTTTTCGATTGAGAGGTTGAAATAGAGCATGTTTGCAAGTTTTTGGGTTGTTGCGCAAATATTTATGTCGATATGTTCATATTTGCATGCGTTTACTACTGTTGAATGCACAGGAGAGGGAGAGTTCAAGTGTTGTTAGAAAGGGATGAGTTGGTAGAGAAGATGATGAGAAGAACAATGGTATTTTCTGTTTGAAAATACATGGAGTAAAATGGGAGAATGAGAAGCTTGAAGATGCGACAATGGGGAATTTTGGAGCAGCAAGAGCCGCAGGTTTCAACGTGGAAGAAGAAAGATTCATAAGTGGGATTAGGATTAGAAAAATTAATTAGTATTCTAATTGATAGTTAATGACATATATGTGTGTTCAGACTTGTAAAAATCATAAATTTTTCATATCAACTCGAAATTCAGCGAACTGGATCTGTTGGAACTGTTTCGACGATAACTTCGTAATGATACTAATTTAGGGAGATTTGGAGCTTGTCTCAATTTTTGCGGAGGAAAACGTCATATTTTATCAATCGATCCTTTGGCGATATTTAGCGACAATCCGATTGAAGTGAGAATTCTCTCACTAAAATTTTGTACAATTATTTAATTTATTTTATAACTATAAATATATAGAAATTGCCAGTATAGATTTTTATCTGTTGTATGGAGATCAACATTTGAATTCGCACAAATCACATAAATTGGAAGCGATGTATGGATATTACCGACATTCGGATTTCACACTTCGCGAATGGCCACTTATGCCACCATAAATGGCATTGGGTAGTTGAGTATTTATTTATTTGGGTGATTTGGTGATTTGTGTATTATGATGATGATTTTGTGATATTTAACATGTTAGAAATGTTAATGTTAAACTGAAAATGGACAAAATAATCATTTATATATTGAATAGTGAAAATTGTTTATTTAGAAAAATAATTCAGACTGAATTAGAATTGGTTAAATTTACTAACCAATGATTTATTTAAATCGACTATTGTTGTTTGAAAACCCCACACGGGTATTGGGATGATATTTGACATACGCTGATCGCAATAATTATTGGTATGTCAATCGATGGGTTGACAGACTGTGATGAGCGTTATTTATTTATTTTAATGCTTATACAGTTGTAGAATGCACTCCGGACAATGTTTGAATGTTGAATGATTATTTATCATTACTATTAAACATATGCGATGTATGAAATCCATATAACTGAAATTATATGGTAATTGGTTGAGTCGCGTTCCAATTCAGAATATAAACAAATATTTTAAAATAATATTTAGTAAGGAATTATATTATGATTTTGAAGTCCGATTTTGGATGGACACAAAAATATTAGAAAATATGAAGCAGAGTTAAGTACCTAAATACCATTTTTATTCGAACGGGCTTATCAATTGGTTTTATTCATTTTATAACGAATCCAAAATGGATTTCAAAATCAGATATTTTGAAAATATTATCATTTTAAAATTATAATGATATAGAATATTCAGTTTTGATTTAAAATTGAAATGGAAGTTGGAATCGCTTCTAAAACGAATTTATAAAATATGTTTTAAATGGATATCGACGATAATATATATTACATTTACTAAATGGCCTGAATAGAACGCGTCGTGCAGCGACCGTTCGCGAATTTCGACCATTAACTTTAAATTGATGTAACGGGAGATCTAACCATCGAATTCTTCTAAAACCAGAACCGTTGGGTTCATATCGAAAAGATCTTTCCAATGAATATAAGAGATTTAGATTTGAATGGTTGGACTTCGAATTATGTCCAAATCAATTTTAGAAAAGGACGTTATGGACGCAATTTGGTGGCCGTTATTGGAAACCGACTGAAATGGAGATATTAAAATTATTAAAAATATGAAAAAATTGTGTAAAATCATAATAAATGATTTGGAAAGATTTTGGATTAAAAATTCCAGTTTTAAAAAGATAAAAATATATTTTTATCGAAATGAACTAGTTAATAACTAGAATAATAATCCAATTGTTTTTAGAAATAAATAAATGGGATTTGAAATTGGTTTTAATATAACTAGAAAGTTCCAACGAATAAACTGGAATGGAAATAATCTTCGGAATATTTTGATACTGGATTCCATGATTATACGGATATTGTTGAGGAATTTGGAATATACAGATATCGTTATTCCCAATACGATATCCATTGGTTTCAAAATTTGATATTGAATATAAGCCGATATTATTTCTATTCAGAACCTTGTATTTAATATAAAATTGGATTTTGGGTTTGTCGTGAGTGGTGTCTTAAATAACACTATTCCTAAACCCAATTGAGAAAAGAATAAATCTTTTAGTTAAGACTTAGTGAAGTTTACCAATTAATTAATATTTAATTGGAATTGAATAAAAGAATTGGATTTTTGGGTTTATCGTGAATGGTGTTTTAAATAACACCTGTTCTTTAGCCTAATTAACATTGAAGATATGATTTGGAATTTATAAATCTTTTAATCAAGATTTAATGGAAATTTTCCGATGTAAAGTTTCCCTATTTAATATATTAAATTGGAATTGAATGGAATTCGATTTGGTAATAATCGAGATAAGCTTCTATAGAGGAAGACTGTTACTATTTATGGAATTTAAAAGTCTTTACCATTGTTCCATTTATATTATAAGTTTGATACGGAGATTTAAATCAATTATATATTGGTCTGTTTTCCGTGAAGATCCATTTTGATGGAAGTTGATTTTGGAGTTTATCATGAACTATGTTTTAAATGACATTAGTTCTTTAACCCAGTTAAAGACTGGATAAATTTTCCTAAAGTTGAATAATCATTAAGGAATGATTCTTGGGATAAAAAACCAAATTGGGGTTTTATTAAATCTTTAATTAGATTGAAATGGGAATGAGGTAATTAAATTTATCAAATTCATGAAATGATCGTGAAGGAAGTACCACCAGTTTTACTCCAGGTGATAGTTTAATTTTTAATTGGATTTGAAACTGGAAATGGTAATTAAATTTACCGATAACACCATGGGTGTTAGATATGGAGTACTACCAACTTTGCTCCATGGGATGAATATGTTGGGATTGGAAAAATAAAATAAATGATTACTTCGGTAAGGCTCGATAATCCCGACTAGTTTTATAAACCTTAATTTGGTTTAGAATTGTTAAAAGATAAAATAAAATCTTTTGAAATTGATATCCAAAGGCAGATTGAAGAATAAATTTAAAAGAATTTGTCTTTGATAAAATTAATGGGAACCTTTCCCTAAAGATGTGAATATTTGAATAAAAGAATATTCTGAATTGGAATGAGGTGTATGATGTGTTTTTATAGAACTTTATTATTGATTATAAAATACGCGAGTTATTGGGGAAGACTGGGTTAAACCCATTCTAAATAATTAATACGACGGCTAAAATTCGACAATGAAGACAGTGGTTGAAGACTGGAGATCTTCACATCGTTTGGATGATTACTATGGTCTTGATTGGGCTGTACACCAAAGACAAGGTAATAAGTGGAGATCGTCCAGAATTACTTGGTGATCGACCGAATACGCGATGACCTCTCTCCTGTGTTGGACATATGGGACGAGGAATAAGGTGCCTCCAGTTTCGTTCAGACCTAGAACGGATTTGTGAATGGATGTGTGTCTAACATTGGATTTCATTATATATTGATTGATTTCTATTAAATGTATACCTGTTTGGTGGCGGAGAATTTATTCTCTTGATTAACACCCATCTCTGAGATGTACGAGCACAGATTTAAATAACATAACTTTGTGTATAGCGTTAATTCGCGAGCCTCACACCCGGCATGAGTAAAAAACGAGATCGTGACTATAAGGAGTGCACGACGTTTGTTTCTAGCTTGGATTGGTGTCATGGTATGGAGCCTGGACATTTTAACACATGTGGATGATGGATTGCAAGGCGCCTCGGATATTGGTCGCTACTGGCCAAGTGATAGGTCTGTTAAGACCGAGAAACGTGTGTTTAGGAATAACCAATCCACTAAAGTAAGTGTGGACCTGCTATGAAGATCCAAGGGTTCGTTAGCGTCCGAGCCCTGAGGCATTTGCTAGAGTGTCTCGAATCGGGAGCAGCCATCCCTTGCCTCGACTCATAGATGGAAGTCCAATTTCCAATACGTGACTTTTCGGTTTTAGTTGTAAACCTATGTATGGGAACATAATCTATGGTACCTATGCCGTCTATGATTGATACATTTATATTGAAGTTGATTTTGATACTATACACTTATAGTAATATCAAAATGATTTGTTTTAAATGTACCAAGCATGTTTGACTATTGTATGGGAAAACTCTATCCTCCGGCTTGCGTTGCATTGTGTGATGGGACCTGAGTCTTATAATAGCTTCATTTTTCAAAAAGCATTGCGTTGTTTTATCTTAAACTAAGAATCATGTGGAGTAAACCCGTTCCGTGTTATACGACGTGGTCCTATGATTTCCCAACTTTTAAAATAAAGATTTAATAACTGTTTTAGTTCTCACACCAGTCCCATGACTGACTCAGAGTTATTGTTTTAACCTAAACTCTGAGTGCCCATATTTTCCACACGGGCAACTAGTTATTTTGGTTTTCGTAGATACTTCTTTTCACAAGATCCTGGATTATAGCTGGAGCTATATGCAGAAATCTTTGTAACTGCATATCTCTTTCAGTTGTGGTTGTAGATGATTTCTGCATTCTCATGTATTATTTTTCCGCTGCATTGTAATTGAAATCTCTGATATTTTTCAATGTATATTATTTATTTATACTCTGATATTTTGTACTCTGATGTTAATTATTGTAATTGCAATGAAATATTTTCCTGTTTATGTTCTGATGCGTCATGTTCTCAAAACAATCTGGGCTCCTTATTTATGGGGATTTCGAGTCATCTCATATGGCTTAGGTACCAAATCAAGCAAATAACCAATTATGCCATGGACAGACGAAGAGGACATCGATCTATGCATAATCTGTTGTCATTTCTCGCAAGATTTGGCTATGGGGAACGACCACTTAGCTGCTACGTTTTGGAAAAAAATTATGACTGCCTTCGTTAAGAAGCATCCAGAAGGCTACGGACGTTGTAGGCGATTCAAGGTCAATTCGGCAAAATAAGTCATGAAACAGTGTTTTATGAATCACAAAGTTTACAAAATAAAGATAGCGAATCCAAGCGGCATGGGAGGAGAGGATAATCTGGTATATTTTCTTACAACATACATAATGGTCGATATATGTATTTATGATTCATATTCTCTATTTTTAATAGAAACGAATTATAACATCCCGCATTTTACATATCAGAAGATCATAAAATATTTTTATTTTATTCCTTGAGGGTGGAATCATTCTCATATTTTAATACGTTGCTTATGGGGATGTGAGACATGTCCATAATTTTTACCAATTTTGTTTGTGACAATTTTGCCCCTATTAATCTTGTACAGGTCATAACTTTTGACTCATGTCGAATCAGAGGGTGAGAACTGTGCCATTGGAAAGGAAATGATGATTGTCTTTCTGTAGAGTAGTTACATTGAGGTTTTGGCTCAGCGGTTCGGGAGGAATCGTTGTTTTAATGTTTTTCAGTCGGTTGTTCGGGATTTTGGAGCCTTAATGGGCTGACTTGAGAAGGCATATTAGTGGGCTGGTGGAAAACTATAAATAGGGGGTGGGGAATATGGGAAATGGTTTAGTTTCTCCATTCTCTCATTAGGTGGCCTATGTTCCTCCTTCCTCCAACATCTTCCCACTATTAAAATCAAAATCTAAGCATAGGAAATCAAAGATATACACCGTCGGAGGCTAGATCTATGTCGTTTCAAGGGAAAATTCATCAAATCGAGCGGATTGAAGCAAGATCTCCGCTATTAGGATTCACATTTCACCATTTTTGCTTTGTTTTGGAGAATTGGGGAGTGGTTTACATCTCTCTCATGGATTAAATGAAGTGTTTGTTCTTGTTTTTCATCAAATTCAAGTCTTTTCTCATAGATCTATGCATTGATAAGATTATTTTCATATGAATCACCTTAGGATCTAATTTAGCAAGATTAAACCGATAAATCGTTTACAATTTCATATGGTTTTGCAAGTTAGATCTATAAGTTTTGTTCATATGATCATTCATTATGATTTTGGAGTGATTTGCGTAATTCTGGTGAAAATCATCATATTCATGTTGCTAATGGTTTTATACCATGTTTGTGGCCATATTTGATTAATTGGATGAGTTGGTTTCGTCGAATCCATCGTTTGACGATGTTTTGGTCAAAATTGGTAGACGGATTGGAACATGCAGGTTTTGGGTCGCTTATGCTGGGTCGGTCGCACTATGGTGTGGTTTTCTTGGAGAAGAAGAAATGGGGTCGGTGGGTCATGTGGACTGAGGTGGTGCAGGTAGGGTCGATCTTGTATCAACCTAGGAAGGTTGGTCATACTCAAGAACAGAGGGTCGGTCGAGCGAGCATGGTTAGGGTCGAGCTAGCCAGATTGTGTAGAGCGGAGCATGGTTAGGGTTTGGTTCGAGCGAGCCTAGGGTCAAGCAGGGTTGGTCACAGGGTCAGTCGAGATGGTTGAGCAGGGTTGGTCGAGCTGGTCGAGCAGGGTCAGTCGGTCCTATGGTGGAGTAATAAGGTCGGTCGCTCCAGGGGGTCAGTCGCTACAGGGTTAGTTCTGAAAATTTTATTTTTTGGGTATGACTCAAATTTGAACAAAAAGGTCTGGAAAAAAAAATCGGGGGCAACCTCCCCCGAACCTTAGCCGCAGCGCAGTGGTGTAACTCGACTCATAGATGTGGTGACTTCGTAGTGAATTCAAAGGGGAATGACGAAGTGAGGTGATTTGTTCGTCAAATGTGATGAATGTAGAGACAACTAAAGGATGTATTGATTTCGTGTGAAGGGATTGCTCTAAAGTGTTCTGAGCTTATGAATAGTCGTAATTGACAGCAACTATAGATGAGAAGGACGAGGAATTATCATTGTCGTAGGTTCTACGGGCTCAAAGCAGGGGTACGATGGAAAGACCGGTTGTAGGTCGAGTACCCTAGGTGTCGTGTATGTCCTAGACACATGTTGTGTATAGCGTGTGGGGTTTTTGCTTGAACCGGGGCGTCAAGTTTTTTCCTTGACAATTGATGGAAAATTATTTAGCCAGTCATACAATTAACTATGGTTTCAAAGAAAGGTTGGCGGTGATAACCAGAGTCGGTCATGGACGCTTGAATGCTTGGTTATATTGATTGTGCCATCTCACGGAGATTATCCAACTTCGTATGAGGTGTTCTTTAGGTGCTTGTCTGACACTGGTTTCAGCCTCTGGGCTTGTGCTTGAGGGATGCTATTTTTAATGAGGGTAGATTCTGTGAGATATAACTGGATGTTGTGTGAATTGATTTTACCATGTATGAATGGTTGTTCTTATTGTCATGGCTGAATTGTTGTTCCTTAAGGTGTATAGATCGTAAAGGCTATCACTGTCAGGTGTGGGGAAGGGAGGTGTTGGTTCTTCTCTGGAGTTGGGTAGATTAGTTCGTTTGTTTACCCGTTCTCATATACTTTATTGATGATGTTTATTAGCTGTTTTATCGCTCACTGAGACTATTGTCTGACTCAAGGTTTTATGTTTCCCTCTTATTACCTTGGGTTGTTCATCCAATTGTTTGGATGGGAAGATTAGGTGGCAGGTGATAGCTTAGTGAGGAAGATGTTGCTGTTTGGGGCGAGCAGGAGGCTGACGTATTATTTAACCTACTATCTAGTATTTGTATTTCCTCTGTTAGGTATTTCTCTGATGTTGTAGTAAGGCAAATTGTACAAACACTATTGTTGTTATCCACGTGTATGGGAATTACTTTCTAGTTATCATGAAAGTTTAAGTGTTTTTCTGCTTAACTATCACTACCAGTTGTATATGTTCTATTATATTTTATCCTTGCGTTGTGTGTTTACGATAGGTTCTGCGATTGTTATCTTGCCTTGATGATCGTACATAGCTGCCTGCCACACCTTTCAGTGCATTATCCTCATGTTTAGTGCAGGGGTTGTGGGTGGTCGTCACATTTGGTATCGGAGCTCAGGTTATCAATTTTAAGTTCTAAGACGTAATCACGTATGAGAGATGTTCTTGTAGATTTCAGTTGGATGTATACTCTATGATTCTATATAGTATAGTAGAGTTTGTACTTCTTTAGCAGTTTTCTTGCAAGTGGCTAATCATTCTAATTTGCAGATTTAAAATGAGTAGACTTTACACAAGACATACTGCACGAGGAGAGGCCATGCCTAGAGAGGGTAATGGCTAGGTACCTGACTACCCGGCCATGTTTGAAACTATGATAGAATCATGCCTACGAAGGGCGCCCGCTCTAGTGGCAACTGCGGTTGATGTTGGAGTCCAAGTGCCTAGAGCTGCGGAATTTTCAAAGCTATGCAAAGACTTTACATCATTAGGAGGAAAATAGTACAAGGGCACTGAACCAGTTGAAGAGGTTCAAAGGTGGTTGGACACTTGTGTTCAGATCTTCAAGGACTTGGGCATTGATGAAGCAACAAAGAGGAAGCTTGCATCAAGGCAGTTAGAGGGCAGAGCAATGAACTGGTGGAACTCTACCACACTTGAAACCCCGGAAGAGGACATTTAACGGGAGTAGTTCCAAGCTAAGTTTCAAGCAAAGTTTATCTCCATCGTACAAAAGTCAATTTTGTTTAAGATATTCGTGGAGCTTAAGCAGAATGGTCGACCAATTCTTGACTATATTTCTGGCTTCGAGGCTTTGTCGAAGTATGCTAATTCATATGTGGATACTCCTTATCAAAAGAACGAGTAGTTTGCCTTAGGATTGGATGAATATCTTGCTAATCAGCTTGTGTATCACCTCGATGATAATTTCTAGAAGATCATCGAGAAATCTTTGAGGCATGAAAGTCTGCTTCCTAAGAAGATGTATGTCGTTGCACCTAAGGAAGAACTGAAGCCACATCATGCTGGTAATAATAAGAAAAGGAAGCAGCAACAACAGAAGGAAAAGGATCGTCAGAAGAAGTAGAAGAACGAAGTGACTTGCTTCAATTATTGGTAGAAAGGCCATTTTGCTAGTGAATGCAAGAATCCTAAAGCTGAAAAGAAGTGCTTTAAGTGTAGGAAGTCGGGACATGAGAAGAAGGATTGTCCAGAATCAGCTAAAGGGAAGCAAGTGTTTAAGGCTTATGCTTTACGAGTAGTGCCGTCTTCTTCGAGATCTCCTACTGCAGACGAGAAGGGAAATGGTGTCGTTGTTCAAGGTACTCTTTCTATTCATGGTGTTTTAGTTCGAGTTTTGTTCGATATTAAAGCATAGCATTCGTTCATTTCCAATGAGCTTGTTTGTTGTTTGGGTTTGGAACCCGAGCATTGATCGTGACTAATCTAGTTGGGGGTTCGTCCAGTTTGTGCATATTGTGTCGTGATCTATTGTTGTCGAGTCATGGTTGCTCGTTTATGTGTGATTGCTTTGTTCTTAACTTCGCTAGGTTTGGTATCATCTTGGGCATGTATTGTCTCAAGAGGTATACGGCAAGGGTGAATTGCGAGAAGCTAGAGGTGAGAGTCGGGGATGTGGAAGGGAGAAAGGTATTGATTAGATGTAAGCACTAAGAGGGTGTCTTTGTTAGTTATCTATATTCGCTTGAAACTCCACGAGAAGACTTGTCATATGTGCTAATCGCAAAAGAGTATGAGGATGTCTTTGACGAAGTCGAAGGGAATCGAGTTTAGGATCGATTTGATCGAGGGTGCTAGACCAATCATTATGCCTCTTAGGCGGATGGTGCCTAAGGAACAGCGAGACTTAGAGGTGCAAGTTCATGATCTTCTGGGAAAAGGATTCATTTCGAGGAGTGTTTTCGAGTGGGTTGCACCAGTCGTGTTTGCAACCAAGGAAGATGGCTTGTTAAGGTTGTGTGTGGACTATTGTGAGCTAAACAAGGTGACCAAGATGAACAAGTATCCGTTGCCGAGGATTGATGACTTGTTTGATCAGCTTCACGAAGCCAATGTATTTTCTCAGATGGATTTGACAACGGGATTTCACCAGTTGAGGATGGCTAAGGATAGTGTGCGAAAGACTGCTTTTAGGACACCATCTGGGTTTTTCGAATGGTTGGTGATGCCATTTGGGTTGACTAACGTGCCAGCGTACTTTGTGGATCTTATGAATAGAGTTTTCAGATATCAATTGAACAAGTTCGTGCTTGTGTTCGTGGACGATATTCTGGTTTATTCTCGGAATGTTGAAGAACACAAGACGCAGTTGAGAGTTGTGTTAGATATCTTGCGAAAGCATTAGCTAAAAGCTAAGTTCTCGAAATGTCACTTCTGGAAGAATGAAGTGAGA
Source organism: Allium sativum (assembly GCA_030737875.1). NCBI lineage: Eukaryota > Viridiplantae > Streptophyta > Magnoliopsida > Asparagales > Amaryllidaceae > Allium > Allium sativum. The sequence continues at coordinate 43,550,495 of CM060916.1, forward strand.
TTTTTAGGGCATGTCATTTCTGGAAATGGAATAGCGGTTGACCCTGCTAAGGTGGTAGCGGTCTAGGACTGGGATATACCTAAGAAATTGACAGATGTTCAGAGTTTTCTTAGGTTGGCAGGAAACTACCGATGATTTATCAAGGATTTCTCCAAGGTAGCCGCACCATTGGGAGGATTGACGAAGAAGAACCAAGTGTTCACATGAGGTGTGAAGTGTGAGAAAGAGTTCGGGATCCTGAAGGAGAGACTGACAAGTGCTCCTGTTTTGACCATTCCAAGTGGGAATGAAGCGATGGTGGTATATACCGATGCATGTGGTACTGGACTAGGAGCAGTACTAATGCAGAAGGATAAGGTGGTGGCCTACGTGAGTCGACAGCTAAAGCCGCATAAGAAGAATTACAAAACTCGGGATTTGGAGTTGGCGGCAATTGTGTTTGCTTTGAAGATGTGGATACATTACCTGTTGGGAGTTCGATTTGAGTTGTTTACGGATCACAAGTCATTGAAGTATCTTTTCTCCCAAAAGGACTTGAATCTTCGGCATCAATGATGGTCGGAATTTCTGCCATCATATGATTTTGGTATCGCTTATACTCCAGGAAAGGGTAACGCAGTTGCAGATGCGTTGAGTCAAAGACACGCAAGTTTGGGAGCGATGTTTTCGGAATGGGAAAGCCTTAAGTATTTGGCAAGGTTTGATTTCAGGCCAGGGTGTGAATTGGAAACTGAAATGTTGGCAAGCTTATCGATAAGACCTACTATTATTGAAAGGACTGGCGAGAGCCAAAAGCAAGATGCAAATCTTTTTGAGTTTATCTAGAAGCTAGAACCAGAGAATAAAGAGTTCAAAGTCGATCGAGAAGATTGGTTTCGAAAGAAAGGGCGATTAGTTGTTCTTGATATCAACGGATTAAGAGATGAGGTTCTTAAGGAATGTCATCACTCGAAGTTGACGATTCATCCTGGTGGTAATAAGATGTATCAGGAGATGAAGAGAGTTTACTACTGGGAAGGGATGAAGCGAGATATTGGAAAGTTCATTTCTGAATGCATGAATTGTCAGTTGGTGAAAATTGAATTGAAGAAGCCGAGTGGTTTGCTTCAGCAACTGGAAGTTCCTACGTGGAAGTGGGAGCATGTATCGATGGATTTTATTGATGGACTACCTATAACCAGGGCAGGAAACGAAGGGATTTGGGTCATCGTGGATCGCTTGGCCAAAAGTGCAAGATTCATTCCTGTCAAGTCGACTAGGACGGCATTGAAATTGGTTGAACTTTATGTGAAATGGATAGTTCGATTACATAGTATACCAAAGAGCATAATAAGTGACCAAGATCCATTATTCACGAGTGGATTTTCGAAGAGTTTGCAAGAAAATTTGGGAATCAAATTGTGCTTGAGTACGGGTTATCATCCCCAAATGGATGGTCGAATTGGGAGTGTTAATCGAGTTTTGGAAGATATCCTTAGGGCTTGTGTGTTATACTTTGGAGGATTATGGGAAGACCATCTACATCTAATTGAGTTTACATATAATAATAGCTACCAGTCGAACATTTGGATGGCACCATACGAGGCGTTCTATGGGAGATCGTGTAATTCTCCAGCTTGTTGGTTAGAGACTGGAGAAAAGTTTGTACTTGGGCCAGAGATGATTAGAGAGACCATGGATTGTATCAAGATCGTTCGGCAATGAATGAAGGCAGCCCAAGATGATCAGAAGAGTTACGCTGATTAGCCTCGTAAGGATTTGGAATTCGACGTTGGCGATATGGTTTTCGTAAAGATTTCGCCATTAAACCATATGGCTCAATCCGGAAATAAGAGAAAGTTATCTCCAAAGTTTGTTGGACCATTTCCGATAGTTGAGCGAATTTGAAAGCTCGTGTATTAATTGGAGTTACCCAAGAAGATGCCGAGTGTGCATAATTTGTTCCATGTGTCGTTTCTACGAAAGTTCATGCATTATTCGAATGTAGTGGTATCTCCAGAGCAGTATGAAGACCTAGAAGTTGAGACAGTGGTAAAGAGACCTCGTAAGCCGCTTCCCGTTGTGGGAAATGACACGAAACAACTTAGGAGGAAGACGATTAAGCTAGTCAAGGTAAAATGGAGTGAAGATTGCGACGATTGTACGTGGGAGATGGAAGAGAGCATGAGGGTGACTCATCTAGAACTCTTCGTCGGTAGGAATCATTGATATCGTATCATCGTTATATTGTTGTATCTTGTTGTTGTTTGATAGAATTTCACGTGTTTGGATAAGGCTATGGATGCATGGCTTGATGGTTGCTATTTTGGATGATAGAATTGGCTTCTCATAGATGATAGGTATGCAGAATTGTTGTGGTTGCATGTGTTGGCTTGGAATTTCAGGGCGAATTCTTAAGGAGGGGAGAATGTAACAGCCCGCATTTTACGTATCGAAAGATCGTAAAATATTTTTATTTTTTTACCTTGAGGGTGGGATCATTCTCATATTTTAATATGTTGCTTATGGGGATGTAAGACATGTCCATAATTTTTACCAATTTTTTTTGTGACATTTTGCCCCCATTAGTCTTGTACAGGGCATAACTTTTGACTTAGGTCGAATCAGAGGGTGAGACTTGTGCCATTAGAAAGGAAATGATGATTGCCTTTCCGTAAAGTGGTTACATTAAGGTTTTGGCTCAACGGTTTGGGAGGAATCAATGTTTTAAGGTATTTCAGTTGGTTGTTCAGGATTTTGAAGCCTTAATGGGCTGATTTGAGAAGGCCCACTAGTGGGCTAGTGGAAACCTATAAATAGGGGGTAGGGAATATGGGAAATGGTTTAGTTTCTTCATTCTCTCATTAGGTGGCTTATGTTCCTCCTCCCTCCAACATCTTTCCACCATTAAAATCAAAATCTAAGCATAGGAAATCGAAGATCTACACCGTTGGAGGCTAGATCTACATCATTTCAAGGGAGAATTCATCAACTCGAGCGGATTGAAGCAAGATCTCCACTATTCGGATTCACATTTCCCAATTTTGCTTTGTTTTGGAGAATCAGTGAGTGGTTTACAATTCTCACAAGGATTCAATGAAGTGTATGAGTGTTTGATCATGTTTTTCATCAAATTCAAGTGTTTTCTCATAGATATATGCATTGATAAGATCATTTTCATATGAATCACCGTAGGATCTAATTTATCAAGATTAAACCGGTAATCTTTTTCCATTTCAAATGATTTTGCAAGTTAGATCTTTAAATTTTGTTCATATGGTCATTCATTATGATTTTGGAGTGATTTGCATAATTTTGGTGAAAATCGTCATATTCATGTTGCGAATGGTTTCATACCATGTTTGTGGCCATATTTGATCAATTAAATGAGTTTGTCTCGTCGAATCTATTATTTAGCGAAGTTTTGGTCGAAATCCGGAGATGGATTGGAACATGCAGGTTTTGGGTCGCTCATGGTGGGTCGATCGCACCATGGTAAGGTTTACTTGGAGGAGAAGAAATGGGGTCGGTCGGTCATGTAGACAGGGGTGGTGCAGGTAGGGTCGATATCGTATCAGCCCAGGAAGGTCGGTCGTACTCAAGAACAGAGGGTCGGTTGAGCGAGCATGTTCAGGGTCGAGCTAGCCAGTTCGTGTAGAGCGAAGCATGATCATGGTTTGGTTTGAGCGAGCCTAGCGTCGAGCAGGGTTGGTCACAGGGTCGGTCGAGCTAGTTGAGCAGGGTTGGTCGAGCTGGTCGAGCAGGGTCGGTCGGTCCAGTGGTGGGCTTATAGGGCCGGTCGCTCTAGGGGGGTCGATCGCACTAGGGTTATTTTCTGAAAATTTTATGTATCGGGTACGACTCAGATTTGAACAAAAAGGTCTAAAAAATATATTTTTCGACTGCAACCCCCCTCCCCGAACCCTAGCCGCGACGCAGTGGTGTAAATCGACTCATAGATGTGGTTAATTTGTAGTGAATTTAATAGGGAATGACGAAGTGAGGTGATTTTTTCATCGGATGTGATGAATGTGGAGACGACTCAAGGATGTATTCATTTGAAGGGTTCGCTCTAAAGTGTTCTGAGCAGGTGAATAGTCATAATTGATAATGACTAGAGAAGAGAAGGCTGAGGAATTATCGTTGTCGTAGATTCTAGAAGGCTCAAAGCAGAGGTACGATGGAAAGACCGGTTGTAGGTCGAGTACCCTGGGTGTCTCGTATGGCCTAGACATGTTTTGTGTATAGCATGTGGGGTTTTTGCTAGAACTGGGGCATCGAGTATGGTCCTTGACAGTTGATGGCAAATTGTTTAGCCAGTCACATGGTTAATGATGGTTTCAAAGCAAGGTTGGCAGTGATAGCCAGAGTCAGTCATGGACGCTTGAATGCTTGGCTGTATTGATTGTACCATCTCACGGAGATTATCCGACTTCGTATGAGGTGTTCTTTAAGTGCTTGTCTGATATTGGTTTCGACCTCTGGGGCTTGTGCTTGAGGGATGCTAAGTTTAATGAGGGTAGCTTTTGTGAGATATAACTGGATGTTGTGCGAATTGCTTTTACCATGTATGAATGGTTGTTCTTATTGTCATGGCTGAACTGTTGTTCCTTTGGATGTATAGATCGTAAAGGCTATTACTGTTAGGTGTGATGAAGGCAGGTGTTGGATCTTCTCTAGAGTTGGGTAGATTAGTTTGTTTGTTTACCCATTCTCATATACTTTATTGATGATGTTTGTTAGCTATTTTATCGCTGAATAAGACTATTGTCTGGCTCACGGTTTTATGTTTCCCTCTTATTACCTTGGGTTGTTCATCCAGTTGTTTGGATGGGCAGACTAGGTGGCAGGTGATAGCTAATTGAGGACAATGTTGTTGTTTGGGGGCGAGCGTGAGGCAAATTGTACAAATACTGTTGTTATTATCCACGTGTATGGGAATTCCTTTCTAATTATCGTGAAAGTTTAAGTGTTTTTCTACTTCACTATCACTACCTGTTGTACATATTCTATTATATTTTACCCTTGCGCTGTGAGTTTACAACAGGTGCTGCGATTGTTACCTTACCTTGATGATCATCCATAGCTACCTGGCACACCTTTCAGCGCATTATCCTCTTGTTTAGTGCAGGGGTTGTGGGAGGTCGTCACAAGAATGTCAAACGAGGAGTTCAGTAAGCTTTTTGCTAGAGAAAATGGCGTGAAAAGGCCATATTATTATCATTTTATGCATTGTTATGATCTGCTTACCAGTCAACCAAAATGGAACTTAGATCCTCCTAAGAGCCTTCGCGATGTTCAAGCTGCTAACAAGGGCTAGAAAAAAGATTCTAAATCTGGGTATTCTTCCACTCCAAGCGAGTCAACTGCCAAAATTTCTCAATGTGCAGGTGAAAACCTACTTGATGGGTTTTGACGAAGATTTTAGACCTCAAGGAGTCAAAGCTATGAAAAGGAAGGCCAAAACTGCGGTTATCTTTGAAAGAAACGTGAACGCACGCCACGAAGAACACGGTCGTAGACATGTAGAAAGACGTGAAGAAGCTAAGGAAAAAATAGAGGTTATGGAAAGGTTCGCTGATCTGCAAGACAAGAGGCTACAAATTCTAGCAAACAAGTTAGCATATAAGCAACAACAAGATGAGAATGTAATTGTGACCAAAGATTTGACTAGAATGGATGAAGTGGAGAACGAATTTTGGATGGGAATGAAATAGCGTATCCTAATGTCAAGGTTTCCTCAGTTGTAAGTAGATTGTTCATCACTATCTTTATTACTAGTTGCTTGTATTTTGTTGATGTAGTAATGTTATATTTCCTACTGTAGTAACTATTTTCTTATAAATGCAATGTGTGCTTTATTTATATTGCTACTATTTCTCTAAGCTGATAATTTTATACTGTGTACTGAAGTGTAAAATAAGAATAACTCCATATTTTCGTAGGATCATTAAATAAAAGAAAAGTTCAACCATGAAAACGAAGTAGACCAAAATCATTAGCCTATTCATCCATATATCGGGTTAGCCAACTATAACACAGTTTATAGGCTTTGTGGCCAACAAAATTAGTGTCGTACTCTACAAGGTAATGAGAATCAAAAGTTGTCTTATTAAGTTTAAATATGTCTTCGTCTTCAACTGTCTATGTAATCTTTTGGTACCGTTCACAAGCTTCTACGAAAAGCCGATGATCCAAATGAATTTCAACAGAAGATCGTGTAGTAGTACAGGTATGATGGTTGTTATGTAATCTTGTTATCATTGACCAAAATTCTTCATGGGTTACACCCCCTCCATTTTGCATCAGTAACAAATCTCCTCAATCGACTTCGATATAGGATTTCACGAGTATATGTAAGTCCAGAGGAGAGAATTCAGTTGTAGTAGTACTGGAGCGAGCACTTCTTTGGTTGCGACGATTGAGATTACCCATTTGCCTCGCTATGTTGTATTTTGAACGTTCTTTTGGATTCTGAATTTCAACTACTCGTTGAGTGCGATGAATAATTTCATTCTGACCAGTTCGTCCGCCTCTTCTACTTGTGTTTCTAGAACAAATCCACCATCTTTCTTGTCCTCCTTGTTTAGTTCATACTCATCAAACATTATCCCTGATTTCATCACTGATTTCCAAATTGTCCATTTCAGCTGCATAGAAACAAAAAAGATATTATATATACAAATAAATACTTGAATACATAGAAGAAAAAAGGGTAATGGTTTCTTACCTTAATGTCGTGGATGATCTAGAACGCACAAATTATCGTTATGGTTAGGGGATGAAATATAAACTATTTAAATGAGTTGGGGTGATTGTTGAGGTCGTCCTATACCATATGCGTATAGGTACAAGTTTTATTGACTGGACTTGACTGAAGTTGTGTACATATGTCATAGCTGTACCACAACTTGTTGCTTGTGATAAAGCTCTATCATCAATAGTTGAGCTCCAGAAAAGAAACATATGACATGACTACACTCTGTCCTCAATAGTTGAGCTGTAGAACAGTTGATGCTACTACACCCTGCAAAACGTAGGCAATGTGTTATAGCTTGTCCAACGAATAGAAAGAACATGACTTGACAAGTCTTAATGATTAAAGATGACATGTTTACTGCTTTAATAAATCAAAGCACGAAATTAGTGGACTTGACAACATTTAAGACCACCTAGTCCCTCTTCCTCTATTCATTACTTTTGAATTCTTAGTTTTGTCAAATTACTCATTTTATCTAGCTGCCAATTTTCAAGTAGTTCAAAATGTCTTCTTGGGAACTAGATGATGAAACCATGATCCAAATGTACAATGAATATGAAAGAAATAAGTAACCAATCGAGTTTGTACTCGAAATGCAATTGGAAGATCAAGTGGAAGATGGAAAAGTGGAGTCTGAACTCTTCAGTGCCATGCAACCGAGCGTTGTCGTCCCACATATTGGACCTGTTCAAAAACATCTCAATGCTCGGTTAAGGGAAGTAATTTCTCGGGCGAACCCAGATAGGTCAAGCTCTAGCATGACGGGTCGTTCAGTACTTTGCTACTGTGGAGTGGAATGTAATGTGATTGTTTCTATAAGCCAAAGCAGCGCATGTCATCGCTTTATGGTTGCAAAACGTATATTACTGCACTTATCCGACAGGGGTTGCAACATTGTAATTTTTTCTCATGGATCGATCCACCACTGATGGAAGGGGGTGTCCAGTACGCACTAGAAATGCAAGTAAAGGTAAGTCGCTTGGAAAGGTTGAATGTTGCAACAAAGGCTGAAATGTTGCATGGGTACTACGGTTCGTCCTGAAACTGGGGTCTTAGTTATATGGTACTATGTCTTAACTATATGTTTGTATTCCATGTTATGTCGCAATTTATCGTAGTTGTATGTTGGGTCGAACATTCAATGTATCATGTATCTTGTATTTTGTTATGTTGAATGAAGTTTCTACGTCACTTAAAAGGTATTGTTTACGCTTATGAATGCAAATGAGTTAAAAACAAGGGTTATCCCCGTTTAAATTAAATATTTCAATACATAAAGGAGTTAAAAAAATAGGGTCGTACTCATCCACAAGAACATTATTGCTGACAAATGCTTTGGAAATCGCGGCACGTAAAGCAAAGTGGAACCAGTGACTGATCACATCATGGTAGTATGAAAAGCAGATTCCCTACAGTATTACGTCAAGCGAAATAGTGTTGGACAGCACGTAAAGCAAAGTTGTAACAGTGACCGGTGACATCATTATTTGTTTTATTCATTAGTACGCTATACGGTTATATATCTCTACGAGTCTAACTTACATCACTCAAACAACTTTTTTTCCAACTACTCTTTGAATTCATAAAACTATGCCTTTATGGCCCGTGTCAGTGGATTCTGGCTGGGATCAAAACGTAGCTCAACGTCCACCAAGTAGTCCAAGAACATATTGCTTGGCATATCGAATGCTAAGAGAGGCACTACGAGGATGTGTATCGTGATTTTCCAAATCTTAACCTACTTAGACTCCAGGAACCAACTGGTTATATCCTAGATTTTAGTCACCTGGTAGTTCAACCTATATTTGTATGAGTGGTACAAGCAGCTATGTTGCTCTCCCTCCAACACAATGTAGATCAATTCTTAACCAATTAACCTGTATAGAACAAGAGGTACGAGCGACTGCAATTACCCAACCTCCAAACGATCAAGAGGTGAACTTATATCCCATTTTTTACCACTGTTGGTACGCGGTGGAGGTGGTAGTAAGGGCAGATGGATAAAATATTGGTCGTAGGCTCAAGTTATGCTCATTATGGTCGAACGGCTGTAATTACTCTAAATGGATTGACGACCGTTTATGTCCAAGGGGTATTTCTCATGCCAACGAGTTAGAACATGGCATATAACAGCTTTAGAATCTTTTGAGATTGAATGTAACATTTAGTTTGCTTGCGTACTTATTTTCCTACTTTACTTCGGTCTAATCGTTTCGTTTAGTGCTTCCCGCGCATGTAGTGGCTTCTATTGTATTTTTATCTAGTAGATGTAGCAAGGTCTGTTGTACTAGTTTGCTTGCAGATGTAGTAACATCTATTGTATTTGTGTCGGTATACGTAATATTAGTTGTATTGTTATGTTTATGAGCAACTATTTTCTTATGCTTTATTATCAGTTGTATCGTGAGTATTATATGTCTATTCAAACGTTTTATATCAACCAAAAACACTAAATAAACTTAAAAGCAAAAAAAATCAATTTTCACATAATCTTAATAGTTTATTGGATAGTCTGTTTTAGTGTAAAATGAATTATGACATAGCGCGTCGATAATATCAGAGCGTTATGATGACGTGCTGATATTATCGGTGAGCTTCGAAAAAACAAGAGCGCGCCGATAAAAGCAGCGCGCTCCTGTTGGCGAATTTCTCCCAACTCTGTCTGAATCTTAAGGGTCGTAATATTACGACCCGTAAGTCCGTTGAAGATGCTCTTAGATCTAAGGAAGATGCAAAAGCAAGGAGATCACTATTCTTTTAATTGTTCGGAGAAAGGAGTACTAAAGACGCAAGAGAGGGGGTAAAACGCAAGAAAAATTAAAATTTGTGACACTTCAGTTTAAAAATTCAGAGGAAGCCTGTGAAGCTTCTAAACAAAACCCAATAATCATAATATAGTATAGATATTAATCTTATGCGATAGTTATGCAAGTAAAAATTTAATAAACTAAATATAACGATATCATGGTAATGCAGTAAAGTAAAGTAAATTACACTAGGAATTTTTATACTAGTTCAGAGCACCGTCCTACATCCAGTCCCTAGATTTCTTTAGGCTTTTCACTAGCAACACCCTCACTTTACACGGAGGTATAGTTTAACAACTCACCCGAGCAACCGAACCCGAGATTTCACGCCTGGGCAAATTGAATAAGACTTCAACAACACGTCTGAGCAATCGAATAGGACTTTAATAATACAACAAGTAGTTTGACTACAATATGTGTTCTCAACAACATGAATTAGTCACAAATTAAGTACACCCTTCCTATAATCTTATCCTTAGATGTTTGATGTGTGTGTGTGAAGATTTGAAGGAAGTATATGGCTTACTGAATCGAGATATATGAAATAGAATCAGCGATTCGAAGCAATAATTATGAAATTGAAAGCTTTTAGAATGCAAGAGTATAGAGTAAACAAGATCAGAAATTGGAGTAAGAATCGGTGATTTGGAAATGTAGTATGTGGCATATAAATTTTGTGATGTATAAATAATAGTTGAAGAGTGATAAATATTTAATGAAAAGTTATGATGAAGAGAAGCATTCATTTTTGTTCATAAATGAATATAAAACCTTTCACGAAAGAAGATGTCTTTTCAGAAATATGACCGTTATATTCGGATCGGTCGACTAGTAAAAAACGACCAGTCAACTAGTACTTAAAAACGTATATATATTTAAGTACGTTGGCACATAGAATGCAATGAACTGTGCAAACTGGTGTATACCAGTCGACTGGTGGAAAATCCACCAATTGACTGGTCTTTGCCAAGAGGCACAATCCAGTGGCATGTGTGTCATTACTTTTTATATATATTGAAAATTATATATATATATATAATATTCGTGATTTTTGTGCTTGATTATGTAATATATGAGGATAGATTTTAACAGGCTCTAAGACACTATAACACAAATAAATTATCGTACTCAATCTTCCTTTAATCTCCTTTTCTTTGTTATCGTGAATCAAAAATCTCATGAATCAACATCCCCCTCTTTTTTGATTGATGATAACCTCTGTAGAAAAATTATTTCTTTCCCTAAATGTATGCAGTATATGAATTTACCTCCCCCTAAATGTATGGTTATACTTCTCCTGCAATAATTTGTTAGTGCACTTACCTTTCAAAGCATTCTCCCCTTTTTTCATCGATTAAAAAGAACAAGTAATATAATAAATAAGTTTATATTCATCGCACACTGGAGTTCATAAGAAAATACTAAATAATGGACACAGGAAAAATATAATGATGTTCAAAGTGCAAGAGAGGCTATTTAGTACAAGTCTCTTAGAAGTTCATAGAATTATATAAATTTACTTACTACCATACCATCATCAAAAGGTATTATAACTTGTGCTCTCAGAAGTAGTCCAATGGATTGGTGAAACAAGCCTCTTTCTTGGACCCTGTGCATGTGTGGATGTAGAAGTCGAGCATGCAATCGCATTCCACATGTTTCCAAGAAAAAACTTAATTTTGTCTAACTTCTTATCCATCTTTTTATCATTCACTTGAGGAGAGCTTCTAGTAGAAGCTGATTCCTAGCCACAACATCAATAGCTTCACAAGTCAATTATGATGAAGTAGTAAGCCATATATCTTTAGAATTTTCCTAAATAGAAGTGGTAGATGATCGACCCCTTTCTCTTTGTTTCCACTCATTTAAAGTCATGATACTAACACTTGGCAGAGGTAACTTCATAATTTTCAAATTTTTGCTATCTATATTTTTTTACTTTTATCTTGTCGGATCCGGTTCGGGAATTTCTGCATTAGTAATTAGTCGTATGAGATATTCTCCATAGTAAAAATACCGCAAGGCTCCATCAGTGAATAATAAAAGACTATTCATAATTATTTGCATCTAGTTCATGTGTACGTCACTGTAAATTGCATACAATGCTCGGAATGTTTCTGCGTAAACCAAATCAAACATGGCGGTCTTGCTAAAATATTTTGTGATCAAGACCTGGCAGATGCATGATTTGTTTTATTTTTGAAATGTTCATTTTTGCACGTATAACTTAAAATTTTTATAAATCTTAATATGAAAATATTCCTAGTTCTCTTCTAAGTATAATAAACGTATTTTCTAGTAGTGGTTTAGTAAAAATATTGGCAATTTAGTTTTCAGAATTTGCAAATTCTAAGTTTATAATTTATTTTTCAATGTTGTCTCGTAGAAAAAGATGTCTTATATCTTTAATGTTTAGTTCTCGAATGATTTACTAGATTTTTTGAATGATTTATTGCACTTGGGTTGTCACAATAAACAACTGAATTATTTAAGTTTACGTTAAAATCTTTAAGTGTTTCTTACATATATATTACTTGAGCACAAACCAATGCTACTGAGATATATTCAGCTTCATACGTAGATAGTGAAATGCAATTTTGTTTCTTGCTAAACCAAGATATTAGTGATTTTCCAATAAAATGACAAGTACCACTTGTACTTTTCGATCCATCCGTGAAACACCCCACCTCCGTTAGGGTCACTCTCAAAGGGAATGCCCTAATTTTGGTGGAGGTTTATAAGTACAAGTCACAGATATACAAGACAGATATAAGAACACATATTTGTAAACAACGGAAGAACAACAAACTTTTATTTCATAAAGTCAAATACGTGTTACAACAACATCCTTTCCAAAAACATAACATAACACTTTCATAATCTATCTTGAGTACATTATTTAAAGAAGCATAAATAAAACGTAGATAAACTGCAAAAGCCCCATAGTGGATTGTCCAAAGCCATAGTTCAAAACAGGAAAGTCCAAGCAATACATTTCTCTTCTTCAAGCTGGATGTTGAGGTAGGTCAAGCTGCTGTGTTCCCTCCCTGAGGACCTGGGGGGGAAACGGAAGAAAGAAGACGAAAGAAAAATAGAGTCAGACATAAAGCCTGAGTAAGTCTAGTACTATTTTGTCTATGAATAAAGAACTGGGTATGATAAGTATAAACAAGAAATGGGCATGCACTATAAACTTGGTTAAGTTGTCTAGGGTCGAATATACTATCGTACCCCATGTTAATCTCTGAACCCATATAAACTAGTTTCCCACTGGCACCCCATAATCAGGGTGATGTGATCCATTCTATGATGATCGGCTCCTACTCGCATAGTTACATGTGTCTTACGGCCCCCGATGTCTGTAGTTACCTATGCTGGTCCCACCATGGGGTGTATCAAGTCCCATAGTGGCAACCCGACACAACCTTAGAGTGCAAAGGTATGCTACTGGTGTCCAGTGCTTTATTTTTCTGCGCCGAAGTGCGTGCACGCCCGCACACCGTTAGAACCTACACTGCTACACCACCGCCGTCGATTTGACCTCTTACAATCAGCCTAGTAATCGTGCCCCACCCTGCCTAGTTTCAGGGTATCCTGATACACCTTTTAGGGTTACTGCTGAAAAGGGTCCCCCGTTACTAGGTTTTCTATCTCTAGCCAACATGCTAAGTTGGTTAAGTGTTTCCTAACCTAACCCCACCAGTCCGTTTAGTTTAGCATGTTCCATTTTGATTAAGTCTTTAGTTCACTTAATCCTAACAATCCTGACTCAGCCTTAATTGTCTTATTAAGGCCCTGACCTCTCACATTAGACAGGTATTGTTGTGGCTGCCTGTTGCCGGTTGGTTCCGGGCAGTCTTACACCACAACTCAGTCTAACCTCGGGTCCTTGCTGGGCTCCATGTTTAACCTCCCACATTGGATAGGTATTGTTGTGACTACTGGACAGCCGGGCGGTTCCGGGCAGGTTTACATCACAACTCAATCCAACCTCGGGTTAAACACATCGTCTTTTCTACATTTACATATTTTGTCATTCTTCTTTATTTATATGTAAATATTTGCGGCCCATTATTAAGTTAATGGTGTAAAGGTTACACCAATCATGGGCCCAACCCATACTTGAATTTGGGCCCTTCTATTTTATATTTTCATTCATTAATAAATTTTAACCCAACGTTATTTTCCCCCGTTTTACACGTCCGTTTATATATATTGGGCTTAGCCTTTTAAAGCCCAATTTAGCCATGCGAAAAGGGGAGGCTTATGGCGTATACACAAAGAGGGGAAAGTGAGCGCATGAACTTGCACATGACGTTGGAAAATACATAATAGAAATTGGTGTACTTGCATAGTGGTGACATGTATTTTGGTCATACAACATAGGTGACATAAATCAAGGCATGTAAACTTGCATAGGTTTAACTACAACATGAACCTATATTCTTATTTAGGCATAATGTCAAACATAAGCATGGCCTAAATACTTCTAGCATAAACATGGCATATTGTCAAACATAAGCATGGCATAAAATACTTCTAGCATGAACATAGCATAATTCAACTTAATCATACTTATGCATAAATATTCCTAAACATGGTGTTTGCTTTAAACTTGCAAAAAGGGGATTTTTGAGTCTAATCTAACCATGTCTCACATATGTCATCATATAATTCTTTAAAACGAGATAGACTTAGTCATAGATCTCAATTATGTCAAATATCATTCCTAGCCATATTCATAAGTTTTCAAAAGCATGACTAATACATGGTGTCAAAATTCCACATAGTTTCATATGAACTAAAATAACCAAACTTGTTTCAATTACTTGCAAAACGGTTTATGCACAAAATATACATCATAATGGCATGATAACAAAGCCTCAAATTTGCATGAATTTCAATTAACTACATACATGTAGCTTCAATATAGATTACACAATTTGCGCAATATCCCAAACGTTTATTTGCATAGAACTACCGCATGTAGTCCTTTATAATGAATACATAATTTTGCACAAATATAAATTACTTCCATTGCCACAATCCAAGCATACACATCAACACAGTTGTTTATTATACCAAAGTAATACTCTACTTACAATGGTTTGATGAATTCTCTAGTTTAGGGATTGAAGACGCAAATTCCTTTGTTGAATTGATTAGCTTTAGGTTGCTTGAATTGCTTTAGGCCTTAGAACTTCCTCCCTAATCCTCTCTTTAGTTGGCGGCTATGCTTTGTCGTTCCTCAGCAACATGGCGGCTATGCTCTTAATTTTTAATGAATAGATTAGGGTTTAGTCTAGGGTTGTTTATATAGAGGTTAGGAACTAATTAGGACCCTTGATGTTGCTAGGTTAGATCATAGCCATTCATTAGGAAGAGAGACCAATAAAAACCCGCCACCTAGCCCTAATGACAAAGCAGACCACAGAAATTCGACCACACACCGACCTGGCCAGCCAGGTTGACTGGGCTCGACCAGGTCGACACCCCTGTCGACAGGGCTGTCGACAGCCCTGTCGACATGGGTAGCCCAGGTCGACAGCCCAGTCGACCTGGGTGGCCCAGGCGGCGCTTTTCTGGCCCAATGGGCCCCACTTCGGAATGTTTAATTATTTTAATCTGTTTGAATTTTAAATTTAATTCAAAACTTCCGAAGGCCATATCTTCTTCATACGGACTCCGTTTTTCGAAAACTCGGACTCTATTTCGCGTATTTTTCCGAGACGAACGCAATGGCGTATCCCGTTTCCCTTAGTTCTTTGATTTGAATTTGATTATACTTTAATTCATGAATTTCACAGTTATAGAATTTTCGGGGTGTTACATTCTCCCCCACTTAAAAGGATTTCGTCCCCGAAATCTTCAAGTTAGGAGGAATGTAAATCCTAACATCCAACCATCCATCTACTCATCCATCAAACACGAGCATCCATTGTCCTTAAAAGATTTCTAATGCTTCATGATCATATGCAAAGTGTGTGTATACATGTACTTATCTAATGCAAAATCAGGCGGTCTACTGATTCAGTTGACCTCCTTAATGCGAATTATGTAAGTGCCATGAATCCATCATGTATGCAAATTTTCCTATTCATGATTCTATATGAGTGCACAATCATTCAATACAAATGCAACATCCACATGACAATACATTATAGTTCAACCACATACGAATACAAACATATATGCATATGCAATATGAAGTGACTGAGCCGATCTAAAACCTAGATTGTGTGTGTATATGCAACCACGAGCAACCACTAGCAATCACTTGCAACCACTTGCAACCATTCATACATAACATGTTTCAACTACATGTTTTCATCCAAAGGTTTTCTACCTAAAAGATACGGTCGAGGAAATATACCTAAAAAGATAGATAGATAAAAGCGCAACTTAAGGAAAAGAAAGATCAAGGATGTACCCTCGAACAGAGAAGGGTAGGCTGTACGGATTCTAGCTTCAGTTTCCCAAGTCGCGTCTTCCTCGGCGTCGCTCCACTGAACTTTGACGAGCTTGACTTCGCGGTTGCGTAGCTTCTTCACTTCCGTTCCTAGGATGCGGGTTGGAACTTTTCTTATGGTTGCTTCGCGTTCCACTTCGGCCTCTTCGAGGATGTTTGGCTCTACCACTTCAGCTGACTCATGCAGACATTTTCGGAGATGTGAAACGTGAAAAACGTTGTGGACTCCAGCCAACTTCTCGGGTAGCTCTAATCTATAGGCCATTTTCCCAATTTTCTCGATAATAGGGAATGGCCCTACGAACCTCGGTGCTAGCTTCCCTGTGGTTCCAAAACGAACAACGTTCCTTAGTGGTGATACCTTGAGAAAAACTCTGTCTCCAACTTCGAATTCAAGGTCGGTTCTTCTCTTGTCGGCATAGGACTTTTGTCTGTCTTGGGCCGTCTTCATCCTTCTTCGTATTAAGTCTACTTTCTCTGAGGTCTCTCGGATCATGTCTGGTCCAAGTATGAGCTTATCCGTGGACTCCCACCAACAAGTGGGCGATCGACACGGTCTTCCGTATAGAGCTTCGAAGGGCGCCATTCCGATGGTTGCTTGATAGCTGTTGTTGTAGGCAAATTCCACCAAAGGGAGGTGGTCTTCCCATGTCCCTCCGAAGTCAAGGACGCATAGTCTTAAAAGGTCTTCCAAAACTCTGTTCACTCTCTCTGTTTGGCCGTCGGTTTGGGGATGATAGGCCGTGCTCAAGCATAACTGCGTTCCTACTGCTTCTTGCAGACTCCGCCAAAACTCGCTGGTGAAGATGGGGTCTCGGTCACTAACGATGCTAGATGGTATTCCATGGAGTCGCACGATTTCCTTAAGGTAAAGTGATGCTAGGGATGAGGCAGTTCTCTTACTTTTGACAGGTAAAAAGTGGGCGCTTTTAGTAAGCCTATCCACTATTACCCAAATACTAGTGTTGCCTCTCCTAGACCTAGGCAGCCCATCGATGAAGTCCATTGAGATGCTATCCCACTTCCACTGCGGGACCTCCAAAGGATGTAGCAGTCCGCCAGGCTTTTTCTGTTCCGCCTTAACCTGTTGGCACACCATACACTTAGAAACGAATTCTGCCACGTCCTTTTTCATGCCGTTCCAGAAGAAAGTCCTTTTTACGTCTTTGTACATTTTATCCCCGCCGGGGTGTATCGTCATCTTGGAGTGATGTGCTTCTTCGAGAACCTTCTTTATTAAATCTTTTGTCTGTGGGACGCATAGTCTTCCATCTCGCCTTAGTACACCCTTATCGTCAATGGAGTATCTGTTGAGGTGACTTGAAGTCTCACCCCTAATTAGCCTATCAATTATTTCCACAAGCTGAGGGTCTTCGCGTTGTGCTGTCCCTACTGAATCCACTAAAGTTGGGCGCACTTCGAGAGATGCAAGCAAGCCTGGTACGAAATCGGAGGAAGGCCTAAAGTCGAAACTGGCTATAAACTCTAGGCTTTGTCTTTCAACAAACAACGGGCTTAGGGTCAATTTATTTCGGCTCAACGCGTCTGCCACTACGTTGCCTTTGCCCGGAGTATAGGAGATTTCGAAATCGTACGAGGCAAGAAACTCCATCCACCTTTGTTGCCTCAAGTTAAGATCCTTCTGCGAGAAGAGATATTTCAACGATTTATGGTCAGTGTAAAGTTCGAACTTCTCACCTAGGAGATAGTGTCGCCAAGACTTGAGTGCAAAGACGATGGCGGCTAGCTCTAGATCGTGGGTTGGGTAGTTCTTTTCATGCACCTTCAACTGCCTCCCGCCATAAGCTACTACCCTTCCTTCTTGCATTAAGACGGCGCCTAGCCCTGTCCCACATGCGTCCGTATAAACAGTGAACATCTTGCTCCCATCTGGCAGCGTCAAAACTGGGGCTGTTGTGAGAGCCCTCTTCAGTCGTTGGAAAGCAAACTCGCAATCGAAATCCCAATTGAATACTAGATTCTTCTTGGTCAATTTCGTGAGCGGAGCTGAGATTTTCGCAAAATCCCTTATGAATTTTCCATAGAAACCTGCTAGTCCTAGGAAGCTTCGGACCTCAGTTGCATTCCTTGGTGTCTTCCAATCCTGTACCGCCACTACCTTCGCAGGGTCCACTGCTAACCCTTGTTTGGATACTATGTGCCCAAGGAACCTCACCTCTTCTCTCCAAAAGTGGCATTTGGAGAATTTGGCTTTTAGTTGATGGACTCGCAAAGTTTCCATGATTGCCCTTAAGTGCTGAGCATGTTCCTCTTCACTCTTTGAGAAGATAAGGATATCATCTACGAAGACCACTACGAATTTGTTGAGGAAATCTCTAAATACTCTACTCATCAGGTCCACGAAGTACGCAGGTGCATTTGTCAAGCCGAAAGGCATGACAAGCTATTCAAAGAAGCCGTCTGGGGTTCTGAACGCCGTTTTATCGATGCTATCTTCAGCCACCCTTAGCTGATGAAAACCGGTTGCTAAATCGAGTTGGGAGAAAACAGACGCTCCTACAAGCTGGTCAAATAAATCGTCAATTCTAGGGAGAGGGTGCCTATTCTTTTTCGTTAGCTTGTTGAGCTCCCTATAGTCAACACATAGACGGAGTGAGCCATCCGCCTTTGTAGCGAACACCACTGGAGCGCCCCATTCTGAAATGCTCCTCCTAATGAACCCCTTTTCTAGAAGCTCTTTAATCTGTTTACTGAGCTCTTTCCTTTCTCGTGGAGCCATATGTCTAACGGGCAACGCAACGGGCTTTGCATTATCTACAAGATATATGCGGAAGTCTATTTCCCGCTTCGGAGGTAAGCCCTTCACCTCTTCGAAGACATCCGGATATTCCCGGACCACTTTAACCGATTGTAAATTTTCAACAGAGGCATCTAGTGATTCAAGATAACTAAGCATAACCGCATACGAGGGATTACAAGAAATTTCCAAAGTATTACCGAGCTGGGTTAGGAGCCTAACAACCCTTTTCTCACAATCAAGGATGGCCCCATTACTGGATAGCCAATCCATACCCAAAATCAAACCATACCCCGAAAAGCCCAAAACAAAGGCACTACATAGAAATTCAACACTTAGGATAGAAATTTTCAATCCCACACAGATCATAGTCAAATGAGCTGGGCCCCCAATTGGGTTTGAAACAATTAAGGGGTCCTCTACCATACTAGTTTTTAGGTGCAGAGATTCTACTAAAGCAGACGAGATAAAGGAGTGTGATGCGCCAGAATCAAACAAAGTGCGAACGGGGTGATCATAAAGATAAACTACACTTTCTACAGAAGTATTGGTACCTCGCTGTTGCAATGGTGGCGCTTCTAGCACATGAACCTGTGCCCCTGGGGTGGATCCAGTGCCCTGCCCCTGTCCTCGTTTCCTTGGGCAGTCCTTAGCCATGTGGCCTGTCTGACCGCACGAAAAGCACCCACCATTCTCCTTAGCCTTCTTCTTCCGGCAGTCCTTTACTAAGTGCCCCACTTTGCCACAGAAATTACACTTCCTCTTCTCTTTGTTGCCCTTTCCGCCCTTCTTGAAGTCTGTCTTCTTAGGCCGCAAACCCTCTTTCTTCCCTTGAGAGCTTTCTGCCTTGGTCTCCTTCTTGCCCTTGTCCTCTTCATTCAGCAATGCCATTTGCACCAATCTTTCATACGTGGCTCCCATGGGTATATGGGTCATGGCCAAACTATGTAATGGCTCATTTAACCCCTTGACGAAACGGAGAGCCTTCTTATGCGGGGTATTGACTAGGTCAAGCCCAAACCTAGCCAGCTCATCGAACTGATTCACATACTCTCTGACTGTCTTGTCCCCTTGCTTAAGAAATAAGAATTTTTCCAACTGCAAACTTCTTTCTGCATCTGAGAGAAACTTAGTCTCAAACCTTGCCCTAAAGTCCTCCCATGTATCCACTGGTCTTTCAGCATTGGTGACTTCCCACCAGTAGGAAGCCTCGCCCTTCAATAGCCACACCGCTAGTTGTACCTTTTGTCTATCTTCTACCTCAAAGATGATGAATAGGTCCTCCGTTT
Organism: Allium sativum; assembly: GCA_030737875.1. NCBI lineage: Eukaryota > Viridiplantae > Streptophyta > Magnoliopsida > Asparagales > Amaryllidaceae > Allium > Allium sativum. Next base: position 43,570,557 of record CM060916.1, read on the forward strand.
CTTTCAGCCAATTTCTAGCTGCCACGAAGGACTCAGTTCCATGGAAATCCCTTCCTCCCATAGCTTTAAAATCTTTACATATCTTAGCGAATGTGTTTCCCCGAGGAGGAGGTGGAGGAAAAGGTGCTGCTGCAGCTGGATGATTCCCTTCAGCCGGAGGTGGAGGAACGGTAGGACCTGGCTGAGTGGCCCTAGCTTCTAAGAACCGTCTAAACCAACCAGGTATGGGCACCCCTTCAGGTAAGTTAAGATCTTGGGACATGCTGAAACAAAAAGGATAGATTCAAAACGAAGGATAAGAGATAATACCTATGGCTTTGGGGAGTGGACTTTGCCTTTTTAGAATAAAATAATATTTTTCTTTTAAAAATGCTTCTTTAAATTTCCTTTTTGAAAATAATTTTTCAAAACTTTTTATCTTATCTGGTAAACCTATGCTCTGATACCAAGTGAAACACCCCACCTCCGTTAGGGTCACTCTCAAAGGGAATGCCCTAATTTTGGTGGAGGTTTATAAGTACAAGTCACAGATATACAAGACAGATATAAGAACACATATTTGTAAACAGCGGAAGAACAACAAACTTTTATTTCATAAAGTCAAATACGTGTTACAACAACATCCTTTCCAAAAACATAACATAACACTTTCATAATCTGTCTTGAGTACATTATTTAAAGAAGCATAAATAAAACGTAGATAAACTGCAAAAGCCCCATAGTGGATTGTCCAAAGCCATAGTTCAAAACAGGAAAGTCCAAGCAATACATTTCTCTTCTTCAAGCTGGATGTTGAGGTAGGTCAAGCTGCTGTGTTCCCTCCCTGAGGACCTGGGGGGGGGGAACGGAAGAAAGAAGACGAAAGAAAAATAGAGTCAGACATAAAGCCTGAGTAAGTCTAGTACTATTTTGTCTATGAATAAAGAACTGGGTATGATAAGTATAAACAAGAAATGGGCATGCACTATAAACTTGGTTAAGTTGTCTAGGGTCGAATATACTATCGTACCCCATGTTAATCTCTGAACCCATATAAACTAGTTTCCCACTGGCACCCCATAATCAGGGTGATGTGATCCATTCTATGATGATCGGCTCCTACTCGCATAGTTACATGTGTCTTACGGCCCCCGATGTCTGTAGTTACCTATGCTGGTCCCACCATGGGGTGTATCAAGTCCCATAGTGGCAACCCGACACAACCTTAGAGTGCAAAGGTATGCTACTGGTGTCCAGTGCTTTATTTTTCTGCGCCGAAGTGCGTGCACGCCCGCACACCGTTAGAACCTACACTGCTACACCACCGCCGTCGATTTGACCTCTTACAATCAGCCCAGTAATCGTGCCCCACCCTGCCTAGTTTCAGGGTATCCTGATACACCTTTTAGGGTTACTGCTGAAAAGGGTCCCCCGTTACTAGGTTTTCTATCTCTAGCCAACATGCTAAGTTGGTTAAGTGTTTCCTAACCTAACCCCACCAGTCCGTTTAGTTTAGCATGTTCCATTTTGATTAAGTCTTTAGTTCACTTAATCCTAACAATCCTGACTCAGCCTTAATTGTCTTATTAAGGCCCTGACCTCTCACATTAGACAGGTATTGTTGTGGCTGCCTGTTGCCGGTTGGTTCCGGGCAGTCTTACGCCACAACTCAGTCTAACCTCGGGTCCTTGCTGGGCTCCATGTTTAACCTCCCACATTGGATAGGTATTGTTGTGACTACTGGACAGCCGGGCGGTTCCGGGCAGGTTTACATCACAACTCAATCCAACCTCGGGTTAAACACATCGTCTTTTCTACATTTACATATTTTGTCATTCTTCTTTATTTATATGTAAATATTTGCGGCCCATTATTAAGTTAATGGTGTAAAGGTTACACCAATCATGGGCCCAACCCATACTTGAATTTGGGCCCTTCTATTTTATATTTTCATTCATTAATAAATTTTAACCCAACGTTATTTTCCCCCGTTTTACACATCCGTTTATATATATTGGGCTTAGCCTTTTAAAGCCCAATTTAGCCATGCGAAAAGGGGAGGCTTATGGCGTATACACAAAGAGGGGAAAGTGAGCGCATGAACTTGCACATGACGTTGGAAAATACATAATAGAAATTGGTGTACTTGCATAGTGGTGACATGTATTTTGGTCATACAACATAGGTGACATAAATCAAGGCATGTAAACTTGCATAGGTTTAACTACAACATGAACCTATATTCTTATTTAGGCATAATGTCAAACATAAGCATGGCCTAAATACTTCTAGCATAAACATGGCATATTGTCAAACATAAGCATGGCATAAAATACTTCTAGCATGAACATAGCATAATTCAACTTAATCATACTTATGCATAAATATTCCTAAACATGGTGTTTGCTTTAAACTTGCAAAAAGGGGATTTTTGAGTCTAATCTAACCATGTCTCACATATGTCATCATATAATTCTTTAAAACGAGATAGACTTAGTCATAGATCTCAATTATGTCAAATATCATTCCTAGCCATATTCATAAGTTTGCAAAAGCATGACTAATACATGGTGTCAAAATTCCACATAGTTTCATATGAACTAAAATAACCAAACTTGTTTCAATTACTTGCAAAACGGTTTATGCACAAAATATACATCATAATGGCATGATAACAAAGCCTCAAATTTGCATGAATTTCAATTAACTACATACATGTAGCTTCAATATAGATTACACAATTTGCGCAATATCCCAAACGTTTATTTGCATAGAACTACCGCATGTAGTCCTTTATAATGAATACATAATTTTGCACAAATATAAATTACTTCCATTGTCACAATCCAAGCATACACATCAACACAGTTGTTTATTATACCAAAGTAATACTCTACTTACAATGGTTTGATGAATTCTCTAGTTTAGGGATTGAAGACGCAAATTCCTTTGTTGAATTGATTAGCTTTAGGTTGCTTGAATTGCTTTAGGCCTTAGAACTTCCTCCCTAATCCTCTCTTTAGTTGGCGGCTATGCTTTGTCGTTCCTCAGCAACATGGCGGCTATGCTCTTAATTTTTAATGAATAGATTAGGGTTTAGTCTAGGGTTGTTTATATAGAGGTTAGGAACTAATTAGGACCCTTGATGTTGCTAGGTTAGATCATAGCCATTCATTAGGAAGAGAGACCAATAAAAACCCGCCACCTAGCCCTAATGACAAAGCAAACCACAGAAATTCGACCACACACCGACCTGGCCAGCCAGGTTGACTGGGCTCGACCAGGTCGACACCCCTGTCGACAGGGCTGTCGACAGCCCTGTCGACATGGGTAGCCCAGGTCGACAGCCCAGTCGACCTGGGTGGCCCAGGCGGCGCTTTTCTGGCCCAATGGGCCCCACTTCGGAATGTTTAATTATTTTAATCTGTTTGAATTTTAAATTTAATTCAAAACTTCCGAAGGCCATATCTTCTTCATACGGACTCCGTTTTTCGAAAACTCGGACTCTATTTCGCGTATTTTTCCGAGACGAACGCAATGGCGTATCCCGTTTCCCTTAGTTCTTTGATTTGAATTTGATTATACTTTAATTCATGAATTTCACAGTTATAGAATTTTCGGGGTGTTACAATCCGTGATCCTCCAAATTCAGCATCGCTATTCGAAACTAATTCAAAAGAACAATCTTTTGGATTGAAAAGTCCAAAAATTTTGGTGGTTCTTATATAACGTAATATATGTTTAACTGCTCATAGGTGTGATTCTTTGGGATTCGCTCGAAATCGAGCACACAAAAACAAACACTCATCATTATATCCGGTCGACTTGCTATTAAATATATTAATGATCCTACTATACTATGATATAATTTTTAATCGATGCTTTTACTCATAGATGTTGGTTTACTTGACGTATTTTCTATAACAAAACGTTTTATTAAATTATTACAATATTTTGTTTGATTTGTAAAAATACCGTTAAGTAGTCGTTTAATTTGTAAACCTAGAAAATATGACAATTCACTCATATGTGACATTTTGAATTCGCTAGCCATAATTTTGGAAAATTCTTGACATAATTTTTCATTAATGGAACCAAAAATAATGCCGTCAACATAAATTTGAGTTATTAAAATATATTAATTATCACGTTTTGTAAATAACGTTTGATCAACCTTTCGAATTTGAAATCTTAAATCAATTAAATTCTTAAGAAAAGCTCATACCAAGCACGGGGTACTTGCTTTAAACCACATAATGCCTTTTTCCATTTATAAACATGATCAGGATATTTTTCATGTGTAACAAGGGTGGTTGTTCAGTATAAACTTTTTCTTTTATAACCATTTGAAAATGCATTTTTCACGTCCATTTAATATTATTTGAAATTATGATTATAGGTATAGGCTAATTAGATATGAATTGCTTCTAATCTAGTGAATGGAGCAAACGTTTCTTCACAGTCTGTTCCTTCTTCTTGATTATATCATTGTGCGATAAGTCCAGCTTTATTTCTTGTTATATTTCCTAATTCGTCTGCATTATTTTTATAAACCCATTTTGTTCCAATAATAGTTTGATCACTTGGTCTTAGAACTAATTCCCAGATTTCATTGCATTAAAACTGATTTAATACTTCTTGCATCGCTATAATCCAGTTTTCATCAGTAGATGCTTCTTTCGGATTTTTGGGTTCGATGTTGGATAAGAAAACAATGTGACTTACTAAATTCAATTGACTTCTAGTTCTTACGTTTGAATTTATTTCTCCAGTTGGATGATCTCGCAATATTCTTGGTGGAGATCTTATTTCGTTATTATTTTGAATAATGTGTTCATTATTATTTTCTGTTCGATTAGTATCTAAAATATCTTGATTTTCAATGATATTTTCATTTATACTATTATGAACAATGTTTTCACCTTCTCTAGAATTATAAATTGTATTATCTTCATCTTGAGAATTTCTATTTTTCGAAACTTCATTATAAGAATTTTGAGTATAATATTCATTAAAAGATATGTGATGTGATTCTTCTATTCTATTTGTTCTTTTATTAAATATACGATAAGCTTTACTTCGATCTGAATATCCTCGAAATATACCTTCATCGGATTTCGAATTGAATTTTCAAGTTGATCTTTAGTATTAAGAATAAAAAAATTGAATTGAAAACCTTAAAATATGAAATATTTGGTTTTCTACCATTAAAAAGTTCATATGGAGTATTTTTCATAAGAGGTCGAATGGAACTCAAATCATAACAGGTTGTTGCGACAGCTTCTACCCACAATTGTTTTGGTAACGAATTTCCATTCAACAATGTTCTAGCACATTCTTCTATTGTTAGATTTTCCGTTCTATAACCCCATTTTGTTGTGGAGTTCTAGGATCATTATCTTTGGCTAATAAGCACATATCTGGATTATTATTAATTTTCATATATAAGATATAAATATTTTTATCTCTATATATTACCTTCGAAAATAAGATTTTGATTTTTATCAAAAATACTACATTTATATTCAGAAAATGATATTTTAAAACCTTTATCACATATTAATACTTAACAGATTATGTAATAAATTTTTAACTAATAAAACATCAGTAATAAGAGGTAAATTAGATGTATCGTAATCACTTATATCGCCTTTGATGATGATATATCCTTTAGAATTATCCCCAAATGTGGCAGTTCCTCCTTTTGAGTAGATAATATTTGTTAGCATTTCCTTGTCTCCTGTCATGTGTTTCAAGCAACCACAGTCGAGTATCTATTTTCCTCTTTTCTTGAGTAGGGCCTACAAAAAATATGTAATGACGTTGGTACGCACTTCCTTCATTAGGGTCCTAAGAGTTAGGTTTTAAAAACCAAACCCAAGAGGGTTCAGTGTCTCTTTTAAAAATATGATCCTTATTATTATGAACTGTTTCTAAGAATGTATTTAAATACTTATTCCTAATCAAATAATTATTTGTTTTAGGAACCATATACTAACAATTTTAGAAACCTTTTTCTTTATAGATGGTGTTACTGGTTTGCTAGTTTTAGGTTTGCTAGATTTAGATACCTTTTTCTTGGATTTCTTAGAAATGTTAGTTTTCTGTATATACCCTACTCCGTTTTTACTAGATGTAGGTTGAAATTTTTCTATAATTTTAGATAAATTATCTCTTCCTTTATTCAAATTAGTGACATTCCTAGTAATATCATCTAATTAATTTTAAGACTAGAGTTATTTAATTCTATAATTTTAATCCTAATATTTAACTCATGATTTTCAGAAGCAAGCAGATTGTTCGTTTCTTTTTTATTTCAATTTCTTGACTAAATAAGGAAAGTTAAGAGTTCACATTAGATTGAGATTCTTGGAGTTTTCTAATTTCATCTTCTAATATCTCTTTTTCATCTTACAGTAAATCTCTTTCAAATTATACCTTTTTGTTATCCTCATTTGCTTGTTTAAATTTTCTTTTAAAATTATTTCTATATTCTAATTTTTCTTCATTAACTTCTATCATATCTTCGAAAGTAAAATCACTATCCTCAGTTTCTTTGGCCATGAAACGTTTGCTTGTTCGTTATCACTTTCTATCAATTTCACAAGATGAAATATATGAATCATCCCAAGTTACTGAGAAGGCTCATTTATTGGTTTTCTCCTTCTTATTCTTCTTGTGTTGTTCTTTCTTTTGTTCTGGATAATACTTTTGGTAATGTCCCGTTTTGTGACAACCAAAACATTCGACTGAAGATGGAACAACTTTATTATTATTATTTTTGATATTTTTCATTCCATTTATCTTGAATCCCTTCTTGTATTTCAAAAATATTATGAAATTTTTGGCAATGAAAGTTAAATCTTCTTCTTCATCTGAATCTGATTCACCCTTTTCGGCATGGAAAGCTAAATTCTTTTTGTCTTGTGCATGAACCTTTTTAGCCTGCAAATTTACCTCATACGACATTAGATTACCTATTAACTCTTCGGGTTTCAAGGTTGAAAGATCGTTAGCCTCTTCGATAGCCAAGACCTTCATTTCCCAATCTTTCGTTGAAGAGTTTAGGATTTCTGATACTACATCAAAATCAGTATATTTTTCTCCTAATCCTAACAACGAATGATAAATATTTTGGAATCTAGAATACATATCATTAATCGATTCATTTCCATTCATTTTAAAATTCTAAAATTGATTTTTAAGCACAGATATCTTACTTTGTTTAACCATGTTAGTTCCTTCGTGTGTAACTTTGAGTGTTCCCCGAATTTCATATACAGTATTGCACATACAAATCCGGTTAAACTCATTTCTATCCAAGGAAAAATGCAACATATTCACGGCTTTAGCATTAGTAGTAGTTTCTGCCTTTTCATTTGTTGACCATTTGAAATAATTTGTATTGGGCGGTGTGTATTCCTTTTGAGTAATATTCCAAGAATCAAAACCAATTTCTTGCATGTAAATTCTCATACGTGTAGTCTAGTAAATTATAGTTCTTGCCATTAAAAAATGGAACACGTAGCAGTAGATTGACCTTCGGTGAAACTTGTGTTATTGCTGGTGTTAGTGTTCATACTGTAATCCATATTATTAAGTATCAAATAACTATTTCATGATTATAAGATGTCCTACTCTGATACCAAATGAAAAGAGTGCTAGAGTAGGATGAGTAATAAGGATTGATATGAATATGTGGAAGCTTAGATAATATGCTATATATATATTAAAATTATGCAAGTAAAAATTTAATAAACTAAATATAACGATAACACAGTAAATGCAGTAAAGTTAATGACAATAGGGATTATTATACTAATTCGGAGCACCGTCCTACGTCGAGTCCAAGACCTCTTCTGGATTTTCACTAGAAACACCCTCACTTCACCCAGAGGAACAGGTTAACAACACACCTGAGAAACCGAATGGAATTTCACGCCTGAACAAAACGACCAGGACTTCAACAACACGCCTGAGCAACCAAACAGGACTTCAATAATATGATAAGTGTTTGGACTTCAATATGTGTTCTCAACAACATGAATTAGTCACATATTAAGTACACCCTTCCTATAATTATACCCTCATATATTAATTATTGTGCATGTGAAGATTTGAAGGAAGTACATTGCTTATTGAATCGAGAAATATGAAATAGAAACACCGATTCAAAGCAATAAGTATAAAATTGAAAGATTTTAGAGTTCAAGAGTATACAGGAAATAAGATCTGAAATTAAAGTAAGAATCAATGATTTGGAAATGTAGTTTGTGATGTATAAGTAGTAGTTAAAGAGTGACAATCGTTCATGAAAAGTTATGATGAAGAGAAGCACTCACTTCTGTTCAGAAATGAATAGAAAACCTTTAATGAAAGAAGATATCTTTTCAGAATTATGACAGTTATATTCAAATCAGTCGACTAGTAGAAAATGATCAGTCAACTGGTATTTAAAAACGTATATATATTTAAATACGTTAGCATACAAGATGCACTGAACTGTGCAAACTGGTGTACACCAGTCGACCGGTGGAAAATCCACTAGTCGACTGGTCTATGCCAGGAGGCACAGTCCAGTGACTTGTGTGTCATTTCTTTATATATATATATGTATGTATGTATGTATGTATGTATGTATATATATTTGTGATTTTTGTGCTTGATTATGTAATATATGAGGATAGATTTTAACAGGCTCTAACACAATAAAACATGAATAAATTATCATACTCAATCACACTTCCTTTGATCTTATTTTCTTTGTTGTCGTGAATCAAAAATCTCATGAATCGACATTAAGGACTTTGCACCATGGTAATAGTTGCGTGGGTTCGAAACCCGAAATGGCATGTTAAAAGCTTACCATGTGCATACACTAAGATCAGCCACTAATGTGTTGCTCGCAGAGCGGGCTAGGTGCACTAGGGAGGGTTTTATGACTCTGTCGGTTTCCCTCCTGAACAAATTAAAAAAAGTTATCTAACTTTTTGTAGGTTCAAAAGAAACGAACAATTGAGCTTAGACTATGAAATCATTCCATTAGGAGAAAAACACGAGGAACACATAAGGTATTGTTGTAAGACAAGTTTATTCGAGAATATTGTATCTTAGATAGCTTGTACAATCGCCATTGAAAAACACACTCAGTTGCACACTCACTTTTAATTTCAAATAAATCATATCATTTATTTTTATATAGATTCACATGTCTGGCTCAATAGCTCATACATCTGATATACAATACACATACGTACACATGATGTGTCAGACGTCTGAATCTAGGACTAGAAGTCTGGTTAATTCTCGAAAAACATCTATAAACCTAATTAGATTATCAAGTTCTAGGTCAGAGGTCTAACTTAAGTTTCAGGAATTCTTCCAAAGGAATGTCAAACGTCTGACTTGTAAATCTAAACCATTTACCTCATGCACAATTGTCAGATATGAAAAGACACTTCCTTTTCTTTTCCTCATCTGCATCTCTCCATCAAAGGTTGAAACCTCTGATTAAATAGAACAATCTAAAGAGTTGTAACCATTATTGGAAACCTTTAATTATTTATAAAAACAAGTTATTGTCACGAATATTGATCAATATAGTTTTCTATCAATTCTACTCTTGTTGTATATTCATATACTCTATAAAAACTCCTAAGCACCCAATTTCTCTCACATTCATGCTCATTTTCTATCCATTAGAAAAATCTTTTCCTACAAATTTATGCTCACTCACAAAATATACTGAAGGAGTTGTAGTGGAAGTAAAAAATCTTTAATTATTAAACACAACTTTGTCAAGAAAGAAAGTTTGTATAAGCCATCTCCTTTGGGCGAAGCAACAGATTTGTTGGTTAGTAAAAGACAAAGCGGAGCCTTAGGATTAGTGGTAGAAGGAGAAGTTTGAATCTGTACGAAAACAATGGCATGATCGCTGCTATCTTTACTCTATTTTCTCTACACATTACTATTTACATATTTACTACCATATCATGCATCTACACAAGTTATCGCGAACCAATTATGCACTTTCAACTGGTATCAGAATAGGTTTCATCAATTACAGTAATAATGTAGTTGGTATACTTTTAATATGACAAACGCATTTCAAGAGGTACAATCTATCATATGTCCACATCTTTTCGTTGGGTCTAATTATGCTTATTGGTCTACATGTATGTGAACATTTATCAAATCCAATGGAATAGAAATTTGGCAAGCTATACAAAATAAATATAAAGCACCTATGACTAATATAAACTCATGGGCAGATGAACAAAATAATGAGGCCACTAACAATGCCAAAGCTTCGAATGTACTATTCTACTCACTTGACAAAAAATGAATTTCCACTAGTCGTATTATATCAAATGTCTTATGTTATTTATTGTATACTTCAAATTACACATGAAGATACAGTTGAACTAAGAATTTTATATTACAAAATCAATTTTATTTATATAAAATGAAGAAAAATGAGTTTATCCCTGACATGTGTGCACAATTTTTAACAATTAAACTTGGTCTCATGTCATTTGGAGTCAAATTTTATGATTCTAATTTGTTACACGTTCATTAAATTCTTCAACAACTGATTGAGAAAGTAAAGTATTAGCTATTAAAGAAGTTAATGATCTTTCTCAACCCAAAGTTGAAGAGTTAATTGAAAACCTATTGTCATAAAAAGTTAACTTGCAGGCAAGAAAAGAACAAACTCAAGAATAGAAAAACATATCATTTCAAGCAATGATGATGATTCAGACTTAGATCATGAAGGTGAAATTGTTTTTATTGCGAAAAAACTATCACAAATTCGAAAAGTTCAAGAGAATGACTGAGCCATGAGATGAAGAAAATTCAAGCCAAGTTAAGTGTTATGCATGTGATAAAGTTGGGCTGTAACGACCCTGATTTTTGACCCATTTAATTCTGAATATTTAAATTGGTTTTAAATCTTATATTTGAAATATAAATCAATTTATTTTTGGAATCCTGAAAAGTTAATTCATATCTTCAATTGGTCAAAATAAGTGACTGCTAAACATCGGTTTCAATTCAGGTATCATAACAAAAAGTTGTACTCGAATTTGGTTTATACATCTCATAAATAAGTTAATCAGTTTCTTAATAACCTTAATTAAATAGATTACTTGGTTAATATGGAAATAGGCAAACGCTTCTTTGATTTAAAAAGAGTTGGTCGGACTTGGTTTCTTTCCGTTCAAAACTTCACTGCTGCTCCGTTCATACCTGTCACGATTAAATTTTACAGTTAATAATGTCTTAATAGCTAATGATTTCTTAATTAACTTTGATTTTCTTAAGTTAATTATCTAACTTTATAATGGCCAAACTGTTTCTCTACAAAACAACTTGCACACTTCCACTTCTACAAAATAATCATTTTGTTGCCTTACGTCCATTCTGCCAGATTTTGAATTCACAAATTCACCCTTCTTCAATTTGCACCAAACTGAAATTGATAACACAAATGACATTTTGGCAATTTTCATACGTTTGTGTTCCATGTGTAACACAGGTATATTCACAGATCCAACATATGTTCCACCCATAATTCAATATTTAATTCAAGGCAAACTATTTTACATAATGATGAAAGGAAATCTAAATAAAATATACAACTCGAATATTGAAGTGAATACAACACTTAACCGAATCAATACATAGATTGACCAAAATCTATTTCGAGTAGACATATATGGTACATGAAATCCAACACTATCAGGCCGTCACCATCTCCATAAAAGCACAATGGTCCACCGTGAAATCAACCTGAGAAGGAAAATAAAAACAACTATTAATAGCTAGTACACATATATATATTGATGTATATAAAGTAAAAGATTTCAAAGGTAGAAAATAACACATGGAAACAAGTAAATGCATAACTCAATCAGCCAAGAAACAGTACGCAGATCATTCAAGGGAAAACAAATATATGCATATATTGTATACATGTGTTTTCACATCCTGCACTATAGTTGAAGTGAAATAGAAAAGAAAATATATACCATCAAATCTTTTGGATCGAAAAACAACAAAATCTTTAGTTGTACAAAAACATCCTACCATATCAAGTCTATTAAAGGGAAAATATATTGAACTACAGAAGGCCATGTTTTTTCCTGAAATCAAAACAGTGGGAAACCCAAGATTTTTCAGACAAAATTCATGAGTTCAAAATCTGAAATTGAAAATGACAATACAAATAGCTTCATAAGCTCCACTAAATCTACGTAGGGACAGCTCAAAGTGTTGTAGATAATTGAGCAGACTTAGTACAGGAAATACAGCATAAAGTCCACCTTTTTCACTATAAAACATCACCCACAAACCGATATCTATCACCAACAGTTCACCGCATAAACGAAACATATTTTTATATGTATACATTCAGAAATCTTTTGTACAAATCTATAAACTATCCTACTGCACAATTGTAATAACCCGGAAAATCTGGGCCAGTTTAAATTTTTTATTTTGGCAATTTTAGCGAATTTTGATTTTTAAAATAGATTATTTTAAATAATATAGACGAAAAATTTATTTTGAATATAATTCGAATGTATATATTACGCGTCGTCGTTAGAATATAAATATTTATATATAATTATAAATAGAATTGAAAATGGCGCGGTAGTTCGATAATTCGATTTCAAACTTCAATTGAATGTACCGGGTGCAAAACAATCCGGATTTTAGTGAAACCAAGAACATTAGGATCTAATTGTGACTATCTTTCCAACGAATCCGAAAAATCGAAATTTCATAGCGGGAATCAAAAGATATGTCCATTTGAAAATTCTGAATAGTCGCTATGGAATTCAGGCCCTTAAAAATGGAAATTTTGCAAACGACCTAGGATTTCAACGAAACCACTTTTGTTGGATCCGTGATGTCAAGTTATTGCTAGGTTTCAAATTTCATATTTTTTTCGAATCAATATGTGAGCGTGGCAAAGGAAAACGTGTTTGACCACTTTCAGTTGATTTTAATCGACTGGAAAATGGCCATTTTTCAAACGGTCTCAGAATTCGACGAAATCAGTTTTGTTGGGACCGTATCGTCCCAACATAGCCAGATTTATTTTTCTGGAATTTTTCGAATCAGTTTGTGGCCCCGATAGATTAAAATATACGTTCAAATTTGAAAATTAGATGTTTCATACTTTAATTTAAAGAATAACTGACTGTAACAGCCGAAATGGTCTACGAAACATATTCCATTGTGTCCGGAACGGGGGTAATTAGCTAGCGGCGACACTCGTTGGGTTTGGATTTGGAGTTCCTAATGATTGATGAGTATTATTGGAATTAAAATAATAATAATAATAATATATTAGCCAATCAAATTACTCCCAGCCCTAATTCATTATCAGACGCCGCCCCCCCCCCTTTGAAAAAATCGACGGCTAAATCGATACCGATTTAAAACCCTAAAATCCAATCATCCACTTCGAATTTGAAGAACCAATCAATGCGGAAATTCTGGAGCATCTCGAGAGCTTCCAGTTGATTCCAAGATGATCGAAAATGGTGCAAGGGTTTTCGTGAATTCAGGGCTTAAAGCCGCCGATTATGGGTTCAGTTCCGAGCTCCTAGAGCCCACCGAGTTTGACCAGAAGGGGCGGTGCAGCAAGAGCTTGTGGAGCTCGACGCAGGGGTAGGCGCCGATCTTCCTCTGGCACGATGGAGGCGGTGAAATTTGAAAACCCTAATTTTTGATATGGGTTCGACGAGCTCCTGTTAGGCAACGAAGAAGATGAAGAAGCATCGTGGCCTTTGGACAACGGTGAGCTCCTCTTCTTTTCTTTATAATTTTTATTTTATTCTTGTAATTAGTAAAATTTTAGAAAAAAATTCTATTTAAAATCTGAAATAAATATAAAATCAGTTTAAAAATATATTAGATTGTTTAAAAATAAAATAGCAATGTTTTAAAATAGAAAAAGATTGTTTTAAAAATTGGCATAGCAAGAATTTTTGAAAATATAAAATACCATTGTTTTGAAACTATAAAAATATGACTTTTAAAATAAATAAAAATATGATTTTTATATATTGAATAGCATAGTAAAAATTCGATTTTTATATATTGAATAGCATAGTAAAAATTCGATTTTTATATATTGAATAGCATAGTAAAAATTCGATTTTTATATATTGAATAGATAGTAAAAATTCGATTTTTATATATTGAATAGCGAAGTAAAAATTCGATTTTTCTATATTGAATAGCGAAGTAAAAATGTGATTTTTACATATGTAGTGAATACGAACAACGAAAGCGACAAAAGGCGAGAATGACAAAGACTTCTACATTAGAAGAGTCGTGGAATCGGGATAGCTATCGGTGAGAATTTCTCACGTTTCAATTTCCTTTTCTAGTTATATATATATATACTAGGATGCAGACGGTGCTTAGTAGCACCCGACACAATCGTCCATAGACCATGGACTTGTTTGTTTGGTTGCATAAATTAGTTAGGTGATTTGATTTGAATTTGGTTGTTTGGTGAATTTGATTGATGTGTGAATGGCGTGGGCCTTCACTAGACCGGGGATAAGGCTAGGCCTCGTCCCGTTTCTAGTATCGTGCCGTTATGCCGCCGAAATTTTCTAAAATAAGTTAGAAAAATAAAAATATCATTTTATTTAAAGAATGAACTGAATAGAAATTCATATGTTGAAATAAAAATGTTTTGTCGTTAAAAATATATTTTTTAACGTGAATGTGAATAAATAAATATTCATTTACAAACCAGACGGGTTGTTTATGTACACCTATTTGAAGGACATTGATTGGGTCGATAAATTTTACACATCGCCCAACTGCACAACTAAAATCTGTGTTTGATTGTTTGAAACCCCACACGGGTGTTAGGATGAAATTTGAAGTTCACTCATCCTGATTGATTAAATATGTCGATCGATTGATTGACAGGCTGTTATAAGCGTTAGATATCTATATTTGATGCTCATACAGTGTAGTGCACTTTGGTTGATGGTTGATTATTTTTCAATGCTATTATATGTGTGTAATGTATGAAAATCCATATAATTAACATTATATGGTGATTGATTGGGCCTCATTCCAATTTAGAAAATAAAGAATATTATAAAATAAAAGTTCATGTGTTGACAGTACTCATCCATTGAGATTGGTCATGTGTTGAACGAAATATTTTGATAATAACAACTATTTTGAAAAAGAAATATTTGAAATAGAATATTTGAAAATAGAAATTTATGAAGCCGTGTTGATTAGATTGACGCCATTTTGACGTGAACGATATTTATATCGATTCTAAACGATTTCGAAATGAATTGAATTGAAAACGATTTCGAAATGAATTGAATTGAAAACGATTTCGAAATGAATTGAATTGAAAAGGATTTCGAAATGAATTGAATTGAAAACGATTTCGAAATGAATTGAATTGAAAACGATTTCGAAATGAATTGAATTGAAAACGATTTCGAAATGAGTTGAATTGAAAACGATTTCGAAATGAATTGAATTGAAAACGATTTCGAAATGAATTGAATTAAAAAAAACGATTTCGAAATGAATTGAAAATGAATTCAAATTGAATTGAAAACGAATTGAAATGAATTAAAATTGAATTGAAATTTGAATTGAATAGAAATGAATTTTAAAACGAATTTATAAAGAAGAATTCAATTTTGATTTGAATTGAAAAGAAAGTTGAAATTGCTTTTGAAACAATTTTAAAACTATTCATATAATTCGTTTTAAATAGAAATCGACGAAGTATATATTATATATATTATATATATAATATAATGGCCTGAATAGAACGCGCCGCGCCGCGGCAGTTCGTGAATTTCGACCATTTATTTCAAACGGACATTACGGGAGATCCGACTGTCGGATTCTCCTAAAACCGGAACCGTTGGGTTCGTATCGAAAAGAGCTTTCTAACGAATGTTAGAAATTTGAAATCTAACGGTTGGATTTGGAGATACGTCCAAATCCAATTCGAAAAAGGTCGCTGTAAGTGCAGTTCGATGGCCATTGATGGAAATCGACTGTACGGGCCTTGATAAAATTATTAAAAATAGTAATAATTTGTGTAAAATCATAAGAAATGATTTGAGAAGAATTGGGATGAAAAACTCCATATTTGAAAAGATAAAAATAGATTTTTATCGAAATGAACTAGTTTTGAACTAGAATTATAATTCTATTTATTTTTGAATAAATAAACTGAATTCGAAAAGGGTTTTAAAAATAACCAAAATTTCCAATGATTGCATTGGAATGGATTTGAATCGAAATTGTCTTCGGAATATTTCGATGTTGGAATTCGTGATTATACAGATGTTGTTATGGAAATTTGAAAGATATATATTTATATCGTTATTTCCAATACGACATTTGTTAATCGTAGAATTTGATATTGAATATAAGCCGATATATTTTCTATTCAGAGCCTTATATTGAATATCAAATGTGATTTGGGTTTGTCGTGAATGGTGTCTTCACTAACACTGTTCTTGAACCCATTTGAGAAAAGATTAAATCTTTTTATTTAGATTTAATGAAGTGTACCAATTAAATAATATTTAATTGGAATTGAATTGATATTGATTTTCGGGTTTATCGTGAACAGTGTTTTAAAATAACACTCGTTCTTTAACCGGATAATTAATGGAATGTGACTTTGGGTTTATCGTGAACCGTGTTTTAAAGGACACGGATTCTTTAACCCAGTTAACGATTAAAACTAAGTGGAGTTTTAATGAATCTTTAATTAGATTGAAATAATCGAAATGGAGTATAACCAGTTTTTCTCCAGGCGTTAGTTAAATCTTTAATTATATTTGAACGTGAAATGGTAATTGAATTTACCGATAACACCGTGGTGTTAGATATGAAGTATTACCAGTTTTACTTCATGGGATGAATAGGTTGGGATTGGGAAATTAAAACCAATGATTACTTCGGTAAGGTTCGCTAATTCCGACTAGTTGAATCGAAATTCAAAGGAAGATTAGAGAATAAATTCAGGAATTTATCTTGGATAAAATTAATAGGAACTTTTCCCTATGAATGTGAAATTTAGAAACTAACTGTCGGTTAGCCAAGTAGAATGGTTTTCTGAATATTGATCTGATGTTGGTTTCGGCCTTCGGGGTTAATATTTGGGGAATTATTCTCTTGATTAATTTACGGTTAGTGACTGATGAATTGGAATGAGGCGTATGTTGTGTTTATGTAACACTTATTTAAAATATACGCGAGTTATTCGGAAAGACCGGGTTTAACCCATTTTGAATAACTGATACGACGATAAGTCGAAGATGAAGACGGTGGTCGAAGACCAGAAGTCTTCACGTCGTTTGGGTGATTACTGATGATCTTGATTGGGCTGTACACCCAAGAAGATGGAAACAGTTGGTGATCGTCCAAACGTACTTGGAGATCGATGGATATGCGGGGTACTAGGTGCTTCCGGTTTCGTTCAGACCCAGAACGGACTTGTAAATGGACTGTGTGTCTGACATTGGATTTTAGTCCGTGTTATTGATCTCTATTAAATATATATCTGTTTGGCGGCGGAGAATTTATTCTCTTGCTTAACGCCCTTCTCTGAGACGTACGAGCTCAGGGGTTATATATTGATGGATATCAAACGCATGGAGTGAATTGCCTGTGTGGCATGCCTAAGTGGCAATTGATCGAGGCTTCTGTTGAAAAGCAAAGTCTTGTGGTGATGATCAAAGCAAGGCCTTTGTGGCATACCTTTGTGTAACGTTGATTCGCGAGCTTCACACCCGGTATGAACCAAAAACGGGA
This sequence comes from Allium sativum, assembly GCA_030737875.1. NCBI lineage: Eukaryota > Viridiplantae > Streptophyta > Magnoliopsida > Asparagales > Amaryllidaceae > Allium > Allium sativum. Next base: position 43,588,380 of record CM060916.1, read on the forward strand.
GAGGACATCAGGGAGGACTTGCGTTTCTTTCTAGCTAGAAGTGGCGTCAGTGGTTTTACACGCCCTGACGAGTTTGACTTATGTGGTTGTTGCTGTTGCGAGGCGCCTCGGATTGATCGGTCGTTCTCGAACCGATGGAGTCATTTAGTTGGCTCACTTACACCTCATAGGGTGGGGAAACGTAGTGTTCAGGCATAATAATCCACATCGGTGGACCGGCCCTGACGATCTAAAGGGTTGATGCGTTCTGATCCTGTGGCTCGGGCTAGAGAGTCACGAATCGGTTGAGGACTATCTTTTGCCTCGGTTCATAGACGGAAATCCAATTTCCAAATACGTGACATTTGCGGTTTTAGTTGTAATCCTATATATGGCGACATAGTGGGATGGGGCGCTTATGCCGCCTATGATTGATACTTATGATTTGAAGTTGTTTTATACATTATGCACTTATAATAGTATCAAACGATTTGTTTTAAACATATCGAGCATTCTTTGGCTGTTATAAGGGAAAACCCCATCCTCGGCTGCGTTGCATTGTGTGATGGGACCTGGGTCTTATAACAGCTTCATTTTTCTTTATTTAGCATTGCGCTGTTTGTTTTATGCACTGGTATTCTTGGGAGGAAACCCGTTCCGTGTTATACGGCGTGGTCCCTTGATTTACCTAATGATTTAAAATAAAGATTAATAACTGTTTTAGTTCTCACACCAGTCACATGACTGACCTGGAGTTTATTGTTTTAACCTAAACTCTGGGTGCCCCTATTTTGACACGGGCAGCTAGTAGTTTTGGTTTTGCAGATTTATATTCACAGGATCCTGGTTTACAGCTGGAACGATATCCGGAAAGCTTTGTATCCGTATATCTCCTTCTATTTGTGTATTGTATTATTTTCCGCTGCAATGTAATTTAAATCTCTGGTATTTCTGTGTAATATTCTTTTATACTCTGTATATTCTTGTAATCTGATGTATTGTTGTGATAAACAATGAAATGTTCTTTTGTATACGTTCTATTTTGTCTTGTTCTCAAAACGATAGGGCGTTTCGAACGGTTTGGGTCGGTTTAGCGACTGGTTCGGACCGAGCGAAATTCCTTCTCGTCACAACAATATCCTAATCTCAGATCGAATGTGATAAGTTGTACTCAGACAGTACAATACCAGCAAGACAATACATGAAGAATCAAACCGAAAATCTCCATACTCACTGTTAAAGCATCACACGCAAACCATCAAACAGATCATAGCAGAAAAGAGGCACCTAGTGTTAAGGCACAACTAATTCTAAACTAGGATGTAACAATTCGAAGTCACAGTGATCAATTCTGGTATAAATAGGGGCCGCGCTTCACAATTTTTCCGAGAACCAACCATGAACAAAGTAAAACCAATTCGAAACTATAGAAAATCAAAACAAAGGAATCAAAACAGAAATTAAAATTTGGGGAAAAAAACTTATCTGTACTGTGCTGCTTCCGTTCAAACCCAAGAGCTAGGGTTCAGGTTTCAGTCTCGTCGTTGAAGGATCTTCGTGGGTGACGGAAGCAACTGGAGGAGACCGATGCGAGGCGTCGCGGTCTGTTGTGGTCAGAGAGAGCAGCGATGGAGTGGGTTGCGGTGGAGGGTTTCCATTTTCTTTTTTACTCTGGAATGTTAGTGGCGGCGGAGGTTTGGAGTAATGAGGGTTTGAGGGAGTCGATGGTTTTGGTATAAGTGGAAGTGATGCGTGTCGGGTTGGTTATAACGAAGATGGGCTGGACAAAAAAGTAAGTAAGGCCCAATTCTTTTTATTTTAGTTATTTAAGGTTTTCTTAGTTTAAAATTTTATATAAATTTCAAACATTAATTTAAAACGCTCACGAAATCAGATTCCGACGAAATGAAAAACATCGGGACCGTGAAAACCAGTACTACGCGATGGATGAGAACTGAGCAGGGCAGACAGCGGTTGGATTTTTCAAAATAAATTAAATGCAGTTTAATTCGACTGAAATCGGCTGATTTATCGACAAATCAAACTCGAGGTGAGTTAAACTCACTCAGATCTCTCCACTTATATTGTATATAAGTTGGTTTTACCTTGTGTGTTATTGTTGTTCATGGTTGATTGATTGATATTTATACATTATATGTTGATTGAAATTCTAAAATTAAACGTGTTTAATTCCAGTGAAATTCCAAATCGTTATTTTAACGATTGGATCCAACGAAGGTAACTCACCTGTTGGTCACGTTTAATATAAATATGCTTAATTGTTTGAATTGTTCTGTTATTTGGTTGGTGTTAAATGGTTGTATTTATTATCAGTTAAATGTGATTGATGAGATTGTTGATTTTTGATTGAAAATTCAACATCTGTTTAATCTGAACCAATGAGTGCTATTGGTGGGGTATTTGGCGGCAGTATATGGTCTATGAAATCAATTGTTTATAAATGTTGATTTACCGTCAGGCAAATCGACAGAAAAGAAGTTATAAAACTTATTTTTATAACTGGAAATAGATTTTAAAATATACTTTATTTTGAATAAAGGTTCGTTTAAAAGAAAATAAATATTTATTATTTATTTTATAAGGGAACTCTGATGTTAATCAGAATGATATAAACTGAATAGGAATTAACCTGGCGATTTAAATTTAATAATGGTTTGATAAGGAATAATAAAATAGAATTGTTTAAATTAATTATATTATTAATTAATTTGAAAAGGGAAACTAATTGGAATCAGTTAATGGGATAACCGTATTTGAGGTGACTAAGTTGACTATTTTAACTGGAATTAGTTATCGAATTAGTTTGTTTGGATTTATCAAATCGAATAGTTTAAAGAATATTTGGTTTGTTTTGATTGAAGTTTTAAAAAGGAATTTACCATTTATTTTAGATAATAAAAAGAATTAACTATTTTATAATAGTAAATGATTAAAGAAAGGTATTATCCTGATTAATAGCAATTTAGCCAAATTAGTTTTAAATGGAATAAGTGTAAGAAGTAATCGATGTTGAAATGAAATCAAATAGAATGGTGGAAGGATTTTTAAAAACAACTGTTACACTTAAAATCCAAAATTTTGAAACAAAGAGGATTTTAAGCAAGTGTGATTGCTTAGATTAAATGATACTTGAATTAAGGAGAAAAAGATGAAAAGGATTTATAATACTTTTTAAATAAAGGATTATACATGTATTTCCGAAGTAAGGAAAATAAAAAGAGAATATATGGAAATCTGAAATGGTATTTTCAAGATAAAAGGAAATTGAAATGCTAAGTTTTGCGAACAGTTTATACTAAGGATAGTTGATTATTATATTCAGGTGATAAAATAAACATGATTTCATAACGTTGTTCACTTAGAAAAGAGGAGTCGTTCTCCAATATGGATAATGAGAAATAAAATAGTAAATGGTTTTGAAACGACTGGAGAATAATGAATTTGATATGATACGAAAGTGAAATAGTTTTGAAAATTTGAAATCGTGTATATCAAATGAGTTACATTTGAAAGGATGAAATATGTAAGGGTTTAAGATTAACTATCGTTAATCATTTTAAAAAGGCCATGTAGTGTTGATACTGAACTGGTGAACTCATGTCATACACACAATTATTTGATAGTTAAATCACCGACTATCAAAGTTGACCCATACGATCATTGGTACGGAAAGACCGGGATCGAATTTATATTTGAAAACCATTCTGACCAGCGAATACGTGAAAGAAGATTACTGAAGATGGAGAAATTGAAGACCGTTTGATCTTTATAAGCGAAGGAACTACTGATTGGATTTCTCTGGTTTAGCGGCCGGAGATATTTCAACAGGAATTCTGTCGTGATGTGAAAACTATGGATTGCAAGGACTTCTCGCTACTGATCTGTAGGGTATTCCTAGGATGCAGTAGGAAAGTACCTTCGGTTCATCCAGTTCCTGGATGACTTGTATGGATGGATGTCTGACAGAGTATTTCCAAAGGAGATTACGTACGTTGATTTCTTCAAATGTACCAAAGTTGATGGCGGAGAAATGGTTTTCTCTAGCCAAATAACTAGAGTATTTTTGTGGAAATCAATTAGTAATATCCAGAGGATCTGACGATGTGGCATTCAAAGTGAATGGTGGCCAGATGTTCGAAAAGAAGTTCTGGACTCAAGCCTCATCAACCGAGAAATGATAGAAATCGGGCAGGCAGCATGGCTATGTGGGTCGCTTCCATTAGGGTGTATGATCACCTATCTAGAGAAATTCCATTTGTTTCTTTAATCTATACTCGATGCTGTCCCTTTTTGGGAGGCGGTTGCTGATCCCAACCGTCGGTGATATACATTCGATACACTAAAGCGAAATGAGTGGTCGGTCATGTGTGGGCCGGGTTGCAAGACGTTCTTGTTGAACCCAGTGTATTCGCCTCTAGAGGTACACGATCGGCAGGTGGTCCCATACCTTGTCAGAATTGGAATCCAATCTCCAATAAGCGCCTGCGGTTTTGATTGTATATTATATGTGGAGCGTGAGATGCAAGCGTTCCACTAGATTGTTATTTACTTATATTTAGACATTATTATAATATCAGAAAAGATATTGTTTTCAAAACTGTTTTGGGTTATCGTAAGATAAAAACCATCCGTGTTTATGTGTGGATTCGGTCTTACGATTATCCTTTTCATTTAAAAAGATTTTGAACAAAAAAATCAGGATTGGATGATTTACCCTTAATACTGTGCGAGTTTATTTCACTCTGGTTCACCAGACTGACCCGGTGTTTTGTAAATGCTCGGGTTAGCCCGAGTTTGCAGGCTCAGGTTATTGAACACCGTGAAAGGTGTGCCGGAGAAGTCCAGACATATTCAATATTATTCCGCTGTGTTGTATATAAGGGCAGATTATTATAACCGTCCAGTGATGTTGATGTACTCTGATGATGTAAGTTATGTTTAAAGCTTTCAATAAAGATTTATTTCTATATTATATTTTGTTCCGCTGCGATGTGAGACTCTGTGTCGTGTTGATTCTTCTTCTTCTATTCTTCTATTTCTTTCACTCTTATCTCACCCTCTAATTTCTTTCATTAAAAATCCGGTGTTCTCAGTGTTTGAAAGGTCGACATGAGATACAATAAAGGTATTTACGTCGATTTTCGGGGCCGAAAACCCTGGGTCGTTACAGTGGTATCAGAGCTATTGGTTTAGTGATAACCTTGGCTCTGTGGCATAAATCGATAGAGATGGGGTTAGTAACACCCTAGATTGAGTTTGAGTGTATATATATGAGAGCGTATTTGTAAATTTTATATACAAATGTTTTGTATTATTTTGTTTGATCGGTTCAAGTGTTGAAAAGCGTTGAACTGGTAAAGGGACACAATATTGTTTTGTAAAAAGGGTAAATGAAATAATTTTACCCGAAATTTATTTTTGTATTAAAAGAAAATAATTTTCTCAAATTATTTTGATATGGTGTGTTGACTGATTTGAATGAAATTCAAAATTTGGTTAAAATTTAGAATTGAAACTTCAGTAGGTTAAGTGAAATCGAATTATATAATTAATAATCATATTGAAATTAAATTAAGGAATAATGTTGTGATTAAATAAATTTGAATTGAATTTGGGAAATTAATGAATAGTTGTTAAATAGAAATCAATTGAGTATCAATCGATTGATATTTGAGTATGTTGAATTAAATTAAATGTGAATTTAGTTGATTGGATTTAGTTTGTTGTGCCTTGACTGTTGATTGATTGTTGTCTGTTTGTTGGATTGGTTGAATAAAACTCGTAGTGATTTGATGAAGATAAACTGAAAAATAAATGAAGTGTTACTTAAATATTTCATGACGAATCAAGGTAAGTACAGGGGCCAGAAGGGTATGAAGATTAAGTTTGACAGCGTGGATTACAAGCAAATTGAGTAGTAGACTCAATAGCACTCGGAAAGGTATGCCTACACGAAAATAAAAAAATTGGGGTTTTAAATTTTTTTCTCCGATAATTTTTGAAAATTTAATGCGTTAAAATATTTTCGATAATTTTTGAAAATTTTGTTTTATCAAAATAAATTGGTTTTGTTTTGGAATAGAATATATTTTTAAAAATTTATGGGATTTGCAACCTTTTTCTTACCTTAGCAATTTCGAGGACGAAATTATTTTAAGGGGGAAAGAATGTAACGACCCGGATTTTTGACCCATTTAATTCTAAATATTTAAATTGGTTTTAAATCTTATATTTGAAATATAAATCAATTTATTTCTTGAATCCTTAAAAGTTAATTCATATCTTCAATTGGTCAAAATAAGTGACTGCTAAACATCGGTTTCAATTCTGGTATCATAACAAAAAGTTATACTCGAATTTGGTTTATAAAGCTCATAAATAAGTTAATCAGTTTCTTAATAACCTTAGTTAAATAGATTACTTGGTTAATATGGAAATAGGCAAACGCTTATTTGATTTAAAAAGAGTTGGTCGGACTTGGTTTCTTTCCGTTCAAAACTTCACTACTGCTCCGTTCATACCTGTCACGATTAAATTTTACAGTTAATAATTTCTTAATAGTTAATGATTCCTTAATTAACTTTGATTTACTTAAGCTAATTATCCAACTTTATAATGGCCGAACTGTTTCTCTACAAAACAACTTGCACACTTCCACTTCTACAAAATAATCATTTTGTTGCCTTACGTCCATTCTGCCAGATTTTGAATTCACAAATTCACCTTTCTTTAATTTGTACCAAACTAAAATAGATAACACAAATGACATTTTGGCAATTTTCATACGTTTGTGTTTCATGCGTGTAAGTACCCGTAACTTCCCCGCGAAGGAAAGAGCGGATAATTTGAGAACAGGACAAAATAGAATGCATACGGAAGAACATTTCATTGTTATTACAAAAATTCCATCAGATACAAGAATATACAGAGTATAATTGAATAAATTACATTCGATAAATATCAGAGATTACAATAAATTACATAGCAGCGGAAAAACAGTATAAAACACAACTGAAAGTAATACACGGATACAGAGCTTTCCGAGCATCGTTCCAGCTGTAAATCAGGATCCTGTGAATATAACTCTGCAAAACCAAAACTACTAGCTGCCCGTGTCGAAAATAGGGGCACCCAGAGTTTAGGTTAAAACAATAAACTCTAGGTCAGTCATGTGACTGGTGTGAGAACTAAAACAGTTATTAATCTTTATTTTAAAGTTAGGTAAATCAAGGGACCAAGTCGTATAACACGGAACGGGTTTCCTCCCAAGAATACCAGTGCATAAAACAAACAACGCAATGCTAAATAAAGAAAAATGAAGCTGTTATAAGACCCAGGTCCCATCACACAATGCAACGCAAGCCGGAGGATAGAGTTTTTACCTTATAACAGCCAAAGCATGCTTGATACGTTAAAACCACATTATTTGATACTATTATACGTGTATAGTGTCAAAACAGTTCAATCATAAATATAAATCATAGACGGCATGAGTGCCCCATCCCACTATGTCGCCATACTAGGCTCTACAAATAAAACCGAATACACATATTGGAAATTGGATTTCCGTCATGAGTCGAGGCAAGGGGCAAGCTCCTCTCTGATTCGAGACACTCTAGCAAATGTCCCAGGACCCCACTATGATCCTTGGATCTTCAGGGCTGGCCCTCTCTTACTTTTGAGGATTAATTATTCATGAACACACGTTTCCCGGTCCTTACAGACCTATATCCAAGGCGCCTCGTATCTAACAACCACACAGGTGAAAAGTATATAAATGTCAGGGCTGGTAGGTCACTGACACCACCCTAGCTAGAAAGAAACGTCGTGCTCTCCCTGCAGTCACTATCCCGTTTTTGACTCATACCGAGGTGTGAGGCTCGCGAATTCATGCTATACACAAAGCTACGCCACACAGGCCGTGCTTTGATCATCAACCACAAGACTTTGCTTTTCAACAGAAGCCTTGATCAATTTCCCCTTATGCGTGCCACACTGGCAATTCACTCCATGCGACTGATGTCCATCGATATACAACCTCTGAGCTCGTACGTCTCAGAGAAGGGCGTTAAGCAAGAGAATAAATTCTCCGCCGCCAAACAGATGTATATTTAATAGAGATCAATCAACACAGAATAAAATCCAATGTCAGACACACAATCCATTTACAAGTTCGTTCTGGGTCTGAACGAAACAGGAGGCACTTTCCTCGCATATCCATCCATCTCCAAGTACGTCTAGACGATCACCAACTGTTTCCCTCATCTTGGGTGTACAGCCCAATCGAGATCATCAGTAATCACCCAAACGATGTGGAGACTTCCGGTCTTCAACCACCTTCTTCATCTTTGACATCTCGTCGAATCGGTTATTCAGAATGGGTATAAACCCGGCCTTTCTGAATAACCCACGTATATGATAAACAAATGTTACACAAACACAACAAACGCCTCATTCCAATTCAGAATATTCTTTTATTCACAAAATCTCATTTTTAGGGAATAGGTTCCCATTAATTTTATCAAAGATAAATTCTTCTAAATTTATTCTTTAATCTTCCTTGGGATATTATTTCAAACTAGTCGGGATTAGCGAACCACACTGAAGTAATTATTTATTCTATTTCCCAGTCCCAACCTATTTATCCCATGGAGAAAACTGGTAATACTCCATATCCAACACCACGGTGTTATCAATAAAGTTAAATACCATTTCACGTTCAAATCTAATTAAAGATTTAACTATCGCTTTGGAGCAAAACTGATGGTACTCCATTCTCAATCACCTTTCAGATTTTATAATTTAAATTATTAATTCACATTTCAATCTAATTAAAGATTCATTAAACTCCACTTAGTTTTAATATTTCAAAAATCAATTTCCTGTCATTAACTGGGTTAAAGAACCAATGTCATCTAAAACACAATTCACGATAAACCCAAAATCACACTCTATTGTTAATCGGGTTAAAGAACAGGTGGTGTTCAAAACACCGCTCACGATAAACCCAAAAACCAATTCAAATTCAATTCCAATTAAATATTATTTAATTGATACGCTTCATTAAATCTAAATAGAAAGATTTAATCTTTTTCTCTATTGGGCTTAAGAACAGTGTTAATGAAGACACCATTCACGACAAACCCAAATCACATTTGATATTAAATACAAGGCTCTGAATAGAAAATATACCGTCTTGTATTCAATATCAAATTCTGAAACCAACAAATATCGCATTGGAAATAACGATATAAAATATATCTTTCAAATTCCCATAACAATATCTGTATAGTCACGAAATCCAACATCGAAATATTCCGAAGATAATTTCGATTCAACTCCAGTCCAATTCACGTATTGGGAATATTGATTATTTTTAAAATCACTTTCAAATTCAATTTATTTATTTCAAAAATAAATTGATTTTAATTCTAGTTCAAAACTAGTTCATTTCGATAAAAATCTATTTTTATCCTTTCAAATGTGGATTTTTTCATCCCAGTTCTTTCCAATTCATATATTATGATTTTACACAAATTATAGATATTTTTATTAATTTTATCAAGGCCCGTACAGTCGATTTCCATCAACGGCCATCGAACTGCACTTACAGCGACCTTTTCTAAATTTGATTTGGAATTAATTCCAAATCCAACCATTAGATTTCGAATTTCTAATATTCATTGGAAAGCACTTTTCGATATGAACCCAACGGTTCCGGTTTTAGGAGAATCCGACGGTCGGATCTCCCGCAATGTCAATTCGAAGTCAATGGTTGAAATTCACGAACTGCCGCGGCGCGGCGCGTTCTATTCAGGCCATTATATATATAATATGTATATTATATATATTTCGTCGTTTTCCTTTTTAAAACGTACTTTATAAATCGTTTTAAATTTGTTTTCAAAACCATTTCAACACTATATTCAATTTCTAATCAAAATTGAATATTTCGTATCATTACTATATAAATGATAATATTTTCAAAATGTTATATTTTGAAATCACTACCTTTTCTATATTCATTATAAAAATGAATATAATCGATATAAATATCGTTCACGTCAAAATAGCGCAACTCTAATCAACACGGCTTTATATATTTCAATAAATTCGTTATTCTATTCAACAAATGAGTATATATTCTATTCAACACATGAATCTATACTTCTTTCAACACACGACTAATCTCAACACATGAGTACTGTCAACACACGACTATTTTTGTTATGTAAAATATTTTATAAAACTATTGTATCTATCATTTGATTTTTTTTAAATCAGACTCCACCGTGAAGTAGTTTCTAATTTTAAATATGATAAAGATGTAAATTTTATTGTTAAAATATTTTACTCAACACATGAATAGTTTCAACACATGAACATCGTCAACACATGACTATTTTTATATTCAACACATGAATTTCCTTTTATAATATACATTTTTTTCCCAATTGGAATGAGGCCCAAACAATTACCATATAATGTTATTTATATGGATTCCATACAACACATGTATATAATAGCAACGATAAACAATCAACCATCATCCAAAATGCACCGCACAACTGCATAAGCATCAAATATAAATAATTAATGCTTACACAGCCTGTCGACCAATCGATCGACATACAATGAAACAATTGGGATTGGTGTATGCCAAATATCATCCCAATACCCGTGTGGGGTTTCAAATCAACAAACACAGATTTTTATTTATGCAGCTGGGCGATGTGTAAAATTTATCGACCCAATCAATATCAGTCAAATCAGTTTATATAAACAAATCAGCCGATTTGTTTATAAATATTTATTTACTCACATTCATTATATTCCTATTCACGTTAAAAATTATATTTTTAACGATAATTAATTTATTTCAACCATCTACAATTTATTATCGATTCCACATGAACATCACAAACAATTTTCACAACATATCAATCAAACAAACAAGCCATCCAGGTCTGTGGATGACGGGTGTCGGGTGCTACTAAGCACCGTCTGCATCCTAGTATATATATAACTAGAAAAAGAAATTTAGAGTGAGAAGTTCTCACCGATAGCTAATCCAATATCACGACTCTTCTTATGTAGGGAATCATCATCGTTCTCGCCTTTTGTCACATTCGTTGACCATAGCCACTACATATATAAAAATCACATTTTTATATAGTTGCTATGTATATAAAAATTATATTTTTATACTACTACTACATAGATAAAAAATTCTATTTTTACATCGCTACTATATAGTTAAAAATTCTATTTTTATATCGCCACTATATAGATAAAAATTCTACTTTTACATCGCTACTATATAGATAAAAATTCTATTTGTATATCGCTACTATATAGATAAAAACTCTATTTTTATAAATGTGTTCACATAATAAAGATTATATTTTTATCACACTATTCTCTATACAAAGACTTCGCCTTTTCCAATATAAGGATTTCGCCTTTTCTATCTATATAATATAAAGATCATATTTTTATAATCTCTATAATATAAAAATCATATTTTTAACTTCTACGTTATATAAAAATCACGCCTTTCATTATGTAAAAATATCGTCTTTCATAGATTAAAAATCACTTCTTTATATCGTTAAAAATCTATTCTTTCTTTAAAAATAAAAATCCTAGCTTTATTCTCAAATTAAAAATCTCATCTTTAAAACCATTTCATTCGTATAAAAATCTTATTCTTATAATCACCAAAATCGTATCTCTTTATGCTAAAATCATATCCTTTCACCCTTTCAAAATCATATCTTCATATATATAAAAATAATAGTTTTTCTATAATTAAAACTGAAATGAAAACCATGTAGTTCATAAATTAAAAACTCACTGATTTGATTGAAAGGGCGTTCACTGTCGAAGGAGGAAAGGAAGGGGGGTTTGTTGTGCTGGAACGGGGAGAAGGGAATGGAGAGGGCGCAGGGGAAGAAGGACGAGGGGAGGAGGATGGGGTTCATCGGGAAAAGGGGCGGAGGCAGTTTGCGTCGGTTCTTGGGGGGGCTTCGACGAGGAGAGAAGAAGGGGATGGGGCGGTTGCGGTGGCGACGAGCCACCTGGGGGGCGCGATGGAAGCGGCGGCGGCGGTCCCCCCCCCCCCCGGTCGCTCGCTCCTCTTTTTTTTTTGATTTTTGAATTCGATTCTGAATTCTAACGTGGGGGGGCTGAATGAATAAAGGAAGAGAAGAGAGGAAGTTTTAATTTTTTTTATTTATTTATTTAATTTCAAAAAGCAATTTTTATTTTCGACCTCAAAACGAGGCCCGCCGCCTGTCGTCCATAGCTAATTACCCCCATTCTGAACGTAATAGGATATGTATCGTAGGCTGATTCGATCGTTACAATCAGTTTTCGTCAAAATCAACATATAACTCTATATATTGATTTTGAATGTGCATTTCAATTTACCGGGGTCACATACTAAGTCTAAAAATCCTAGAAAATTATTTTCTAGACTCGTATTGTCGATACGGTCCTAACAAAACTAATTTCATCGAATTCCGAGACCGTCGGAAAAATGGCCATTTTCCAGTCGATTAAAATCAACTAAAACTGGTCAAACGCGTTTTCCTTTGCCACGCTCACATATTGATTCGAAAAATTATGAAATTTGGAATCTAGAAATAATTTGACATCACGGACCCAACAAAAGTGGTTTCGTCGAAATCTGAGGTCGTTTGCAAAATTCCCATTTTTAAGGGCCAGAATTCCATAGCGACTATTCAGAATTTTCAACTGGACATAACTTTTGATTCCCGCTATGAAATTTCAATTTTTCGGATTCATTGGAAAGATATCCTCAATTAGATCCTAATGTTTTTGGTTTCACTAAAATCCGGATTGTTTTGCACCCGGTGCATTCAATTGAAGTTTGAAATCGAATTATCGAACTACCGCGCCATTTTCAATTCCTTTTATAATTATAAATAATTATTTATATTCTAACGACAACGTATATAATATATACGTTCGAATTCTATTCAAAATAAATTTCTGTTCGATATTATTTAAAATAATTTATTTTAAATATTCAAACTTCGCTAAAATTGCCAAAATAAAAATTTTAAACTGGCTCGTATTTCCGGGTTGTTACATTCTCCCCCACTTAAAACTTTTCATCCCTGAAAAGGAACAAAGTCGAAAGTGGTTTGATCAATCAACTTTACGTTCGATCTAGCTTCCATTCTCCAACCTTTCAGTTTCTGAGAATTTTCAAATTCTTCAAAAATTTGGCTAACACCCGGAATTTTTGAAAAATTTCGCCATAACCTCCTTTGTACGGGGAGGGGTTTGGAAATTTATTGGGCCGTATTAGGTACCCAATAAATCCTAATAAGCATACACATATTTATAGTGATATATTCTGGTGTTTACAGGGGCGTGTTGTAACACCCCACCTCCGCCAGTGCCGCTCTTGCAAGGACATCGGCTTTGGAGAGGCGTTGAACTAGGTAAACATGCATGCAGATATCACAAGACAGAACATATAAAACAGAGTAAATATAGCAGCTGATAAAAACTAGCATATCAAAACCATAAGTTAAGTTACAGCACAGTACTTGATCATTATTTTCCATAAACAAAGTCTAGAAACATAAAACTGGAAACTGAAAGGGAAAAACATAAAGTAGCTATCCCCAAGGTAGAAAACCATAGCAAGCTCAAGTCCCAAAGCATACATGAGCTATCCAAGAAAAGCGGCTAAGATCCAAGCTAAGTGCCGGTATTCCCACCCTGTAAACCTGGAGGGGGGAACGAAAGAAAAGAGGCGAAAGAAAATGGGTCAGTCAAAAGACTGGTAAGTCCTACCTACTATTGTACAACAACTAATAAAGTTAACTGTATATGTAAACAAGGATGAGTCATAGGATGATAACTGGCATGGTGAAAAGTCAACAAGATAGACTAAGTGTGGCACCGCATATACAAGGTTGAGGTTTGCACCAAGTGTACTAGTATTACAAGTCATGTCAAGTGTAACCAAGAAGTGATCCCCAGGCCCAAGTTTGGCCCATTATCAGGAATGACCTAAACCAAGGTCCAACTAGCATGGTCTAGTCGATCGGCTCCCTAAAGCCTAACTCGTCAAGTGTCGGTGTCATACGGCCCAACTACGAAGTGTAGCTAAACTGTGCTAGGTCCACCCTAGGGTGTATCAAGTCCTAGGGTGTCAACCACTGACACAAACCAAGCACGCACAGTTTAAACCTACTGGTGCCCGTGCCTGCTTTTTCAACTCCGGACCATGTGCACGACCATGGCCCGCCTGAACCTACACCGGCGCACCTACTCAGCCGTCGTTTTGGTCGCTTACATGTCATCCCAGTAATCGTGCCCCTCCCTAGCCTAGTCCCTAGGGTATCATGATACTTCCAAGAGGGTTACTGGTGCAAAGGACCACGTAACTAGGGTTTCCTTAATGGGTTAAACGTGGTTAACCCAACTCATTCCAGTACCAAGTTGGTTAAGTGTACCCAAGGTTCCTGACTTAACCCTACTAACCCATCGTGTTTAATTGGTTAAGTATTCAAGCGGTCCATGACTTAACCCTACCATGTGGCTTTAATTAATTTAATGCACCCAACCTCTCACATTAGACATCGTTGTGGTTACTAGTTAGGCCGGGCGGGTCCGGGTAGGTTTACACCACAACTTAGTCTAACCTTAGGTTTCACGTGCAACATGACCAACTACTCACATTGGGTCCTATTGCTTGTAGCCACTAGTTAAGCCGGTCGGTTCCGGGTAGGTTTATGCTACAAGCTCAACCCAACCTCGAGTTGGCCATTCTCATGTTTTCTAGAAGTCATGTCCAAGTTCATGTTCAAGCATACTCATATGCCATATTTTCATGTCATACTTTCAAATCATGTTTCTTATCATTTTAGTTTGCCCATAACGTTACCCCATCGCATATAAACTCGCATAAGCGTAAATAGATCACAAAAGGGGAAAAAGAAGATAACATGACAAGTTGGGCATAAGTGATAAGTTTTGGCCACAAGTTAAGCATGGTGGCATATGAGACAAAGATGTGATCTTAAATTTGCATATCATGTTTATCAACTTGCATAATGTTCATAAGCATGCATAACATCATTTTAACTTGCATAGTGTTCATATGCATGCATAACATGGTTTCAACTTACATAAGGTTCATATGCATGCATAACATGGTTTCAACTTGCATAAGGTTCATATGCATGCATAACATGGTTTCAACTTGCATAAGGTTCATATGCATGCATAACATCAAACTTGGCAAATAGGTGGAACATGGCCATAGATAGCATGAGATAAGGGCTAGTGACATGCATATAACATTATATGCATGTTAATACAAGGGTTATGAGAGTTTCAAAGTTGCTTCATGCAACATTTCCAACCAAAGATCATATCTTTCTATGCATAAAGCCAAGGTAATGACTTTACTAACATGCATAGAGTAAGCTTATGCATAACATCATAAGATCAAAGCACATATCATGATTAACCCCAAACTCAACTTGCAACATAACATATTAACTTCATAGTTAAAATACAAGAGTAGAAATAGGCTTACAATGCTATGAAGACTAATCAATATTAAATTAGATTGAGGCGAAGCCACTTAGTACTCTACAACCCCCAAAATAAGCTCCTATGCAAACCCTTGAGAAAAATCCTTGCTTTAAAGAGGAAAGGTTGAAACTTTGGCTTTGAATGAAGATTAGAAACTCTCATGCAAGCTTAAATCACTCAAATGAACATGAAAACTCTCATATGCATGAAGGGAGAGATCATGACAAGAGGGTGGAGGCCATGAGTGAGCATTTGGACATAGTTTGGTTATAGGATTGATTTATGAGTGTTTAGGGTAGGGTTAGGGTCCTTTCTATAGATGTTTAGGATAGTTTAGACCCTAGGATTAACCCTAATTCAGATCTGAGCCCTCCAAAACCGTCACTAGCCCTAAGCCCTGTCCAAGAAACAAGCCAGATGCACCCAGGCAGGTTGGGCCGACTAACCCAGTCGACAGGGGTGTCGACAGGGCTGTCGACACCACCTGGGTGTGTCGACACCCAAGTCGACACGCCTGTCGACTTGGGTTGCTGGCGGGAAACTTTCCCGCCTACCCTGACTGGTGAAATTATTTGAATTTGAATCTGATTTTAAACCTTGGATTTTCTGAAAACTTTGATGGGCCATAACTGGATCATACGGACTCCGATTTTCGAAAACTCGGACTCTATTTCGCGTATTTTTCCGAGACGAACGCAATGGCATAGCCCGTTTCCCTTGATTCGGATTTTATTATTTAATTCTACCTTGTTTTATGTCATTATCATGTTATTTGAAATGCGGGTTATTACATTCTCCCCTCCTTAAAGGATTTCGTCCCCGAAATCTCTAAGTTAGGAAGAAAGTGTCCTACCATCCATCATCCATCTACTCACCACATCATCCACGAGAAACCATTGTCCTTAACAATCTCTAAATGTTGTATGATCAAATGCAAAGGTGTGTGTATATGTACCTATCTAATGCGAAAATCAGGTGGTTACTGATTCAGTAAACCCCCTTAATGCAAAGTATGCTAGTTAAATGCGTCCATATGTATGCAGATTCCTAACCTAATTTTATAATTTCTACATGAGTGCACATAACATTCATCCATATGCAACATCCATGAGATAGCATAACAAGTTTCAGCCATGAATAAGTATAAGCACTCATGCATATGCAATATGAAAGTGTGTGAGCCGATCTTAGTGCCTAATGTGTATCATGCATCCACGAGTATCCACTTGCAAACACTTGCAACCACTTGCAACCATCAAGCATAACATGTTTCAAATGCATGTTTCATCCAAGGGGTTTCTACCTAAGGTTCTCATGACAAGATTGACAAAGTTACAAGATAAAAAGGATAAACATGGATAGCAAAAGAAAGATATGCTAAAGAGGAAAAGAGATCGAGAATGTACCCTCAAAAAGAAATGGATAAAACCCAAGAATCTTCTCCTCTGTCTCCCAAGTTGCATCCTCTTCGGCTTCACTCCACTGAACCTTCACCAATTTGACTTCTCGATTCCTTAGCTTCCTGATCTCCGTTCCCAAGGTACGAATCGGAGCTCTCCTCAAGGTTGCCTCTTTCTCTACCTCCACGTCTTCAAGAATGCTAGGTTCAACCACCTCAGCGGACTCATGTAGGCACTTTCGGAGGTGCGAGACATGAAAGACATTATGCACTCCGGACAGCTTCTCGGGCAATTGTACTTTATAAGCCATCTTCCCAACACTCTCTATGATAGGGAAGGGTCCTACGAATCTGGGTGCCAGCTTCCCAACTGCTCCGAAGCGAACCACATTACGCAAAGGAGAAACCTTCACGAAAACCATGTCTCCAACTTCGAACTCCAAATCTGTCCTTCGCTTATCAGCATAGGATTTCTATCTATCATGGGCCGCTTTCATCCGTCTTCTCACCAATTCATCTTTCTCAGATGTGTCCCATATCATATCGGGCCCAAGTACAAGCTTATCTGTTGTCTCCCACCAAAAAGATGGTGACCTACACGGCATCCCATATAAAGCTTCAAATGGTGCCATCCCTATGCTAGCTTGATAGCTATTGTTGTAAGCAAACTCCACAAGAGGAAGGTGGTCTTCCCAAGTACCACCAAAATCAAGAACACAAAGCCTCAGAAGGTCTTCTAGCACTCTATTCACCCTTTCGGTTTGGCCATCCGTCTGGGGGTGATAGGCTGTACTTAGATTCAATTGCGTACCCATCGCTTCCTGCAAGCTATTCCAGAATTGGCTAGTGAAGATTGGGTCACGATCGCTGACTATGCTAGAAGGGACCTCATGCAATCTTACTATTTCTCGAAGATAAACAGACGCCAGCCATGATGCAGTCCTTTTGCTCTTTACTGGGATGAAGTGAGCACTCTTCGTAAGTCGATCGACTATGACCCATATGCTCGAATTCCCTTTTCTTGATCTAGGCAATCCATCGACAAAGTCCATAGAGATGCTCTCCCACTTCCATTGTGGGACCTCCAATGGATGTAATAGCCCACCTGGTTTCTTCGAATTAGCTTTTACTCGTTGGCACACCATGCACTTTGAAACATACTCTGCCACATCCTTCTTCATTCCAGGCCAAAAGAAAATGCGCTTCATATCCCTATACATCTTATCTCCACCAGGGTGTATAGTCATCTTTGAGTGATATGCTTCTTCGAGAACTTTATGCATTAAATCTCCCACTTGTGGAACGCAGAGTCTCCCATCACGCCTTAGCCAACCCTTGTCATCAAGAGTATATCTAGCAAGGTGACTAGATGTCTCGCCCCGAATCAACTTACTCATGATCTCAACTATCTGTGGGTCTTCCTTCTGTGAAGTCCCTACTTGATCAAGAAGTGTGGGTCTAAGCTCGAGAGATGCTAACGACCCTGTCATCGACTCAACAGCTGTCGCGAAATCAAAGGTTACTAGGAACTCTAGGCTCTTCATTTCAACAAACAAGGGACTCAAAGTCAACTCTAGGCTCTTCATTTCAACAAACAAGGGACTCAAAG
This sequence comes from Allium sativum, assembly GCA_030737875.1. Taxonomy (NCBI): domain Eukaryota; kingdom Viridiplantae; phylum Streptophyta; class Magnoliopsida; order Asparagales; family Amaryllidaceae; genus Allium; species Allium sativum. The sequence goes on from CM060916.1 coordinate 43,606,973, forward strand.
TCAACCTTTTTCTGCTTAGTGCATCCGCCACCACATTACCCTTGCCAGGGGTATAAGCTATCTCGAAGTCATATGATGCCAAGAATTCCATCCACCTTTGCTGCCTAAGATTCAGATCTTTCTGCGAGAAGAGATACTTGAGTGATTTGTGATCAGTGTACAACTCAAACCTTTCGCCTAAAAGATAGTGGCGCCAGGACTTGAGTGCAAAGACAATCGCTGCTATCTCCAAGTCATGAGTGGGATAGTTCTTTTCATGAATTTTAAGTTGCCTACCCCCATAACATATCACTCTTCCCTCCTGCATCAGAACAGCGCCTAACCCCGTGCCACATGCATCGGTGTACACGGTAAACATCTTACCGCCATCGGGTAATGCCAAAACTGGAGCTGTGGTAAGGGCCCTTTTGAGCCTTTGAAAAGCAAGCTCACACTCTAAGTCCCATGCAAAGACTAAGTTCTTCTTTGTCAATCTAGTGAGAGGGGCTGAAATCTTAGCGAATTCTCTAATGAACTTCCTATAGTAGCCTGCCAGACCGAGAAAGCTTCGCACTTCGGTTGCATTCTTAGGAGTCTTCCAGTCTTGAACTGCAACCACTTTCGCGGGATCCACAGCTATACCCTGCTTAGAAACTATATGCCCAAGAAACCGGACTTCCTTTCTCTAAAAGTGGCATTTGGGGAACTTGGCTTTTAACTGATGGGCTCTAAGCGTATCCATCACTTCCTTGAGGTGTCTAGCATGTTCTTCCTCGTGTTTTGAAAAGATCAGAATATCATCCACGAAGACACCACCAAACTTGTTAAGGAACTCCCTGAACACCCTACTCATCAAATCTACGAAGTAGGCGGGTACATTAGTCAAACCGAATGGCATGACAAGCCATTCAAAGAATCCGTCTGGAGTCCTAAATGCAGTCTTATCAATGTTGTCTTCGGCCACTCTAAGCTGATGAAATCCGGTGGCTAAATCAAGCTGAGAGAAAACAGAAGCACCAACAAGCTGGTCGAAGAGGTCATCTATCCTCGGTAATGGATGTCTATTCTTCTTGGTCAGCTTGTTCAACTCTCGATAATCAACACATATACGAAGCGAGCCGTCCGCCTTAGTGGCGAACACCACAGGAGCACCCCATTCGGAAATGCTTCGCCTAATAAAATTCTTCTCAAGAAGCTCCTTGATTTGCTTACTGAGCTCTCTCCTTTCACGCGGGGCCATGTGCCTAACTGGTAAGGAGACTGGCTTTGCATTATCAACCAGATAAATGCGGAAATCTATCTCTCGCTTAGGGGGTAACCCCTTAACTTCTTCAAAGACATCAGGGTATTTTCGAACCACCTTTACAGATTGCAGATCGTCGATGGACGAGTCAAGAGATTCAAGATAACATAGCATGACGGGATCTAGCGGGTTGCAAGAAATCTCTAGGGTATTACCAAGGCGAGTCATGAGTCTCACCACCCTATGCTCACAATCGAGAATGGCCCCATAGCTGGACAACCAATCCATGCCCAAGATCAACCCGTATCCCGTAAACCCGAGAACATAAGCATCACACGAGAATTCCACGGTCAAGATAGAAATCCTCAAATCCATACAGATCATAGATAAATGGGCTGAACCCCCAATCGGATTTGAAACACTAACGGGATCCTCAACAAGACTAGTACTTAGGTGCAAACTTTCAACAATATCAGAAGAAATAAAGGTATGCGATGCTCCAGAATCAAACAAAGTGCGAACAGGAAAACCAGAAATATAAACAAGTCTTTCCACAGAAATAGTACCTCGGTCCTGAACTGGAGCGGCGTTGAGAGCATGCACTTGCCCTCCAGATGAACCTGCACGTTGAGTCTGTCCATGCCCCTGCTTCCTAGGGCATTCCTTGCTAAAATGTCCCATCTCTCCACAGTGAAAGCACCCACCTAATTTCCTTCTCTTCTTCCTACAGTCCTTGACTACGTGCCCAACAATCCCACAGAAGTTGCAATTTCTCGTTTCCTTTGCCTTGTTCTTGTTGCCCTTGTCATTCTTGTTGTTCTGATTACTCTGATTCCCTCCCCACTTGGAGTCTGTCTTCTTAGGCTGAGTCTCATTGGGTTTGACTTCTTTCTTCCCATTCTTCTCCTCTCCCTGCAGCAATGCCATGTCTACTAGGTTCTCGAAAGTGGCCCCCATGGGTATGTGTGACATGGCTAGACCTTGTAATGGCTCATTTAACCCTCGTGCAAAACGTAGAGCCTTCTTCTCGGGAGTATTGACCATGTCCAAACCGAATCGGGCAAGCTGGTTGAACTTATTCGCATACTCTCTCACTGTCATGTCTCCTTGCTTCAAAGCTATGAACTTCTCTAGTTGCAAATTCGCCTCTGCAGATGATAGAAACTTAAGCCCAAACCTTACCCTAAAGTCGGCCCAGGTTTCTATGGGCCTAGTAGCATTGGTGACCTCCCACCAATAAGCAGCTTCCTCCTTTAGTAGCCAAACCGCCAACAGAACCTTTCTACGGTCCTCTATATCAAAGATGGCAAAGAGATCTTCGGTCTCCTTCAACCAGTTTCTTGCCTCTACAAAAGTCTCGGTCCCAACAAAATTCTTGCCACCCATTGCCTTGAAGTCCTTGCAAACCTTGGCGAAATCGGCTTGTGGTTGCTGAGGAGGAGGAGGAGGGGGTGGAACCTCAGTGATAGTGGGAGTGGTTGCTGGACCTGCATTATTGGCCCTAGCTTCCAAGAATCTCCGTAACCATCCGGGAATGGTGACTCCCTCAGGAAGATTGAGATCGGCCATGCTGAAAAAGGAAAAGATAGATTTAGAATGAGGAAACGAAGGATAGTGCTTATGGCTCTTGGGGGATAGCCTTTCAAAACAAACTAGACTTTTCTTTGGAAAATACTTAATTGGTTTTGAAAATAGCTTTTAAAAGTAACTTTAAAACCCTTTTTGCTCCAATCTCGTAAACCTTATGCTCTGATACCAAATGTAACACCCCACCTACGCCAGTGCCGCTCTTGCAAGGACATCGGCTTTGGAGAGGCGTTGAACTAGGTAAACATGCATGCAGATATCACAAGACAGAACATATAAGACAGAGTAAATATAGCAGCTGATAAAAACTAGCATATCAAAACAATAAGTTAAGTTACAGCACAGTACTTGATCATTATTTTCCATAAACAAAGTCTAGAAACATAAAACTGGAAACTGAAAGGGAAAAACATAAAGTAGCTATCCCCAAGGTAGAAAACCATAGCAAGCTCAAGTCCCAAAGCATACATGAGCTATCCAAGAAAAGCGGCTAAGATCCAAGCTAAGTGCCGGTATTCCCACCCTGTAAACCTGGGGGGGGGAAATGAAAGAAAAGAGGCGAAAGAAAATGGGTCAGTCAAAAGACTGGTAAGTCCTACCTACTATTGTACAACAACTAATAAAGTTAACTGTATACGTAAACAAGGATGAGTCATAGGATGATAACTGGCATGGTGAAAAGTCAACAAGATAGACTAAGTGTGGCACCGCATATACAAGGTTGAGGTTTGCACCAAGTGTACTAGTATTACAAGTCATGTCAAGTGTAACCAAGAAGTGATCCCCAGGCCCAAGTTTGGCCCATTATCAGGAATGACCTAAACCAAGGTCCAACTAGCACGGTCTAGTCGATCGGCTCCCTAAAGCCAAACTCGTCAAGTGTCGGTGTCATACGGCCCAACTACGAAGTGTAGCTAAACTGTGCTAGGTCCACCCTAGGGTGTATCAAGTCCTAGGGTGTCAACCACTGACACAAACCAACCACGCACAGTTTAAACCTACTGGTGCCCGTGCCTGCTTTTTCAACTCCGGACCATGTGCACGACCATGGCCCGCCTGAACCTACACCGGTGCACCTACTCAGCCGTCGTTTTGGTCGCTTACGTGTCATCCCGGTAATCGTGCCCCTCCCTAGCCTAGTCCCTAGGGTATCATGATACTTCCAAGAGGGTTACTGGTGCAAAGGACCACGTAACTACGGTTTCCTTAATGGGTTAAACGTGGTTAACCCAACTCATTCCAGTACCAAGTTGGTTAAGTGTACCCAAGGTTCCTGACTTAACCCTACCAACCCATCGTGTTTAATTGGTTAAGTATTCAAGCGGTCCATGACTTAACCCTACCATGTGGCATTAATTAATTTAATGCACCCAACCTCTCACATTAGACCTCGTTGTGGTTACTAGTTAGGCCGGGCGGGTCCGGGTAGGTTTACACCACAACTTAGTCTAACCTCGGGTTTCACGTGGAACATGACCAACTACTCACATTGGGTCCTATTGCTTGTAGCCACTAGTTAAGCTGGTCGGTTCCGGGTAGGTTTATGCTACAAGCTCAACCCAACCTCGAGTTGGCCATTCTCATGATTTCTAGAAGTCATGTCCAAGTTCATGTTCAAGCATACTCATATGCCATATTTTCATGTCATACTTTCAAATCATGTTTCTTATCATTTTAGTTTGCCCATAACGTTACCCCATCGCATATAAACTCGCATAAGCGTAAATAGATCACAAAAGGGGAAAAACAAGATAACATGACAAGTTAGGCATAAGTGATAAGTTTTGGCCACAAGTTAAGCATGGTGGCATATGAGACAAAGATGTGATCTTAAACTTGCATATCATGTTTATCAACTTGCAGAATGTTCATAAGCATGCAAAACATTATTTTAACTTGCATAGTGTTCATATGCATGCATAACATGGTTTCAACTTACATAAGGTTCATATGCATGCATAACATGGTTTCAACTTGCATAAGGTTCATATGCATGCATAACATGGTTTCAACTTGCATAAGGTTCATATGCATGCATAACATCAAACTTGGCAAATAGGTGGAACATGGCCATAGATAGCATGAGATAAGGGCTAGTGACATGCATATAACATTATATGCATGTTAATACAAGGGTTATGAGAGTTTCAAAGTTGCTTCATGCAACATTTCCAACCAAAGATCATATCTTTCTATGCATAAAGCCAAGGTAATGACTTTACTAACATGCATAGAGTAAGCTTATGCATAACATCATAAGATCAAAGCACATATCATGATTAACCCCAAACTCAACTTGCAACATAACATATTAACTTCATAGTTAAAATACAAGAGTAGAAATAGGCTTACAATGCTATGAAGACTAATCAATATTAAATTAGATTGAGGCGAAGCCACTTAGTACTCTACAACCCCCAAAATAAGCTCCTATGCAAACCCTTGAGAAAAATCCTTGCTTTAAAGAGGAAAGGTTGAAACTTTGGCTTTGAATGAAGATTAGAAACTCTCATGCAAGCTTAAATCACTCAAATGAACATGAAAACTCTCATATGCATGAAGGGAGAGATCATGACAAGAGGGTGGAGGCCATGAGTGAGCATTTGGACATAGTTTGGTTATAGGATTGATTTATGAGTGTTTAGGGTAGGGTTAGGGTCCTTTTTATAGATGTTTAGGATAGTTTAGACCCTAGGATTAACCCTAATTCAGATCTGAGCCCTCCAAAACCGTCACTAGCCCTAAGCCCTGTCCAAGAAACAAGCCAGATGCACCCAGGCAGGTTGGGCCGACTAACCCAGGCGACAGGGGTGTCGACAGGGCTGTCGACACCACCTGGGTATGTCGACACCCAAGTCGACACGCCTGTCGACTTGGGTTGCTGGCGGGAAACTTTCCCGCCTACCCTGACTGGTGAAATTATTTGAATTTGAATCTGATTTTAAACCTTGGATTTTCTGAAAACTTTGATGGGCCATAACTGGATCATACGGACTCCAATTTTCGAAAACTCAGACTCTATTTCGCGTATTTTTCCGAGACGAACGCAATGGCATAGCCCGTTTCCCTTGATTCAGATTTTATTATTTAATTCTACCTTGTTTTATGTCATTATCATGTTATTTGAAATGCGGGTTATTACACGTGTATTGATAATAACTCCAGAGAATAAATTCTCGTCACCCTGTCAAAGCCTGAGGGAGTGTGTATTTTAAATGCTCCAGAGGATAAATCCTCGTCACCTCGTCCCGTGTAGGAAATAAATAGTCCATGTGCCGTATCTAATAACTAGAGAGACGTGATTATTGTCAACTCTAGACCCGTGTGGGGTTTTTATTAATCTGGCAATTTTATCGTTGCAATTTAAATAGTCCATATCAGTCATCAGTTCAACCTGTAAAATATAGTCACCGCCATACAAGCCTCTCGCTCATATGGTAAATCTTCCACCTCATCACACAAGCTCCAAATGCTTATGTGGTATATGATGAAGTATGCCTGTCTTCCTGAAGTATGCCATGTAATGTAGTTCAAAATTAATTGTTGCTATCCTATGGCGATGTTTATTATTTCACACAGAACAACCAGCACTCCGCATCCAATGGCATTCACAGGAGTTGATATAATAATATTTCGCATCCAACTCATTAAGGTTTACCTATTTGTCGGGCACGCAAATAAAATCTTTACTCAACTGCTATCCAATTTCCTATTCAAATATATATAATGCACAAGTATATATTTCTAACTATTTCCTAATCAGTTCAATGTGTGATTTAATTGAATAAATTTGTTCTGGTTTTTATTGATGATATTCTAATTTTCTCTAAATCAAAGGCCGAAAAGGAACGAAGCCGAAAGTTGTTTAACAAATCAACTCAACTTCCATTATTTTGACTACAGCTTAAGTTCTTCAACTTTTCAGTTTCTAAGAACTTTTCAAATTTTTCAAAAATTTGGCTAACACCCTAAATTTTCAAAAAAATTTGCCATAACCTCCCCTGCACCGGGAGCACCAGGAAAATCCTGAAATTGCCATACATGCCTTCTGATCTCAAAAAGAAAAAGAAAAAGCCAAGCGGCTCATAAAATCATCATCACCCAAACAAAACAGTAAATTATAGTAAATATGTACCTATTTGTCGGGCAAACAAATTTTATTCTTCTGCTCTAGCCTCCTTGCTATGACCTGTTCAATGTAAGTACATGTATATGCAAGCAAATGCGACCAATTTTCAATGCAATTCAATATGTGATTCAATTAGGCTAAATGGTTCAAAATTATCAAACAATTAACAAACAACACAACCATCAATCAATTAGTGGATTAACATTTCAAATTCATAATTTTGATACATATATACAGAAAATCATGTTTTTGATGCCAAATCACAACAATAAATCTACCTATATAAGTTTTGGTTCTCACACCAGTCTAATGGAAATATATAGAAATCACACCTTCGAAATACGAACATAAATACTGATGATGTGGCCACATCATTAGAATTATCCCCGGGTGTCTAGAATGTGACTCTATATCTATCCAGTATATTAAAACTTCGACTATATGTTCATGACGCATATACGCGAATTCTTTATATACTCGATTGTCCAAATTCAAAATAAATAAATATTCAATTACGTATAAAACGAATTAAATTTCAAAACAAAATTGGTTTTCATTCGAAAAATATACTCTTCACACTCGTTCTAGGATACTACTGATCCCATCTCTAACGAGTCATTCTAATTGGATATTACTAATCCAATATCTGATGAATTCTTTGTATGGTTCTAACGTGTCTTGTTCTCGAGCTCTGTAAACCAAAGCTCTGATACCAACTGTAAGTCATGGGACTTGTGTGAGAACTAAAACAGTTATTAATCTTTATTTTGAAGTTAGGTAAATCAAGGGACCACGCTGTATAACACGGAACGGGTTTCCTCCCAAGAATACCAGTGCATAAAACAAACAACGCAATGCTAAATAAAGAAAAATGAAGCTGTTATAAGACCCAGGTCCCATCACACAATGCAACGCAAGACGGAGGATAGGGTTTTTACCTTATAACAGCCAAAGCATGCTTGATACGTTAAAAACACATTATTTGATACTATTATAAGTGTATAGTGTCAAAACAGTTCAATCATAAATATAAATCATAGACGGCATGAGTGCCCCATCCCACTATGTCGCCATACTAGGCTCTACAATTAAAACCGAATACACATATTGGAAATTGGATTTCCGTCATGAGTCGAGGCAAGGGGCAAGCTCCTCTCCGATTTGAGACACTCTAGCAAATGTCCCAGGACCCCACTATGATCCTTGGATCTTCAGGGTCGGTCCTCTCTTACTTTTGAGGATTAATTATTCCTAAACACACGTTTCCCGGTCCTTACAGACCTATATCTGAGGCGCCTCGTATCCAACAACCACACAGGTGAAAAGTATATAAATGTCAGGGCTGGTAGGTCACTGACACTACCCTAGCTAGAAAGAAACGTCGTGCTCTCCCTGCAGTCACTATCCCGTTTTTGACTCATACAGAGATGTGAGGCTCGCGAATTCACGCTCTACACAAAGCTATGCCACACAGGCCATGCTTTGATCATCAACCACAAGACTTTGCTTTTCAACAGAATCCTTGATCAATTGCCACTTACGCGTGCCACACTGGCAATTCACTCCATGCGACTGATGTCCATCGATATACAACCTCTGAGCTCGTACGTCTCAGAGAAGGGCGTTAAGCAAGAGAATAAATTCTCCGCCGCCAAACAGATGTATATTTAATAGAGATCAATCAACACAGAATAAAATCCAATGTCAGACACACAATCCATTTACAAGTTCGTTCTGGGTCTGAACGAAACCGGAGGCACTTTCCTCGCATTTCCATCCATCTCCAAGTACGCCTAGATGATCACCAACCGTTTCCCTAATCTTGGGTGTACAGCCCAATCGAGATCATCAGTAATCACCCAAACGATGTGGAGACTTCCAGTCTTCAACCACCGTCTTCATCTTCGACATCTCGTCGAATCGGTTATTCAAAATGGGTATAAACCCGGCCTTTCTGAATAACCCGCGTATATGATAAACAAATGTTACACAAACACAACAAACGCCTCATTCCAATTCAGAATATTCTTTTATTCACAAAATCTCATTTTTAGGGAATAGGTTCCCATTAATTTTATCAAAGATAAATTCTTCTAAATTTATTCATTAATCTTCCTTGGGATATTATTTCAAACTAGTCGGGATTAGCGAACCACACCGAAGTAATTATTTATTTTATTTCCCAATCCCAACCTATTTATCCCATGGAGAAAACTGGTAATACTCCATATCCAACACCACGGTGTTACCAATAAAGTTAATTACTATTTCACGTTCAAATCTAATTAAAGATCAAATCTAATTAAAGATTTAACTATCGCTTTGGAGCAAAACTGATGGTACTCCATTCTCAATCACCTTCCAGATTTGATAATTTAAATTATCAATTCACATTTCAATCTAATTAAAGATTCATTAAAACTCCACTTAGTTTTAATCTTTCAAAAATCAATTTCCTGTCTTTAACTGGGTTAAAGAACCAATGTCATCTAAAACACGATTCACGATAAACCCAAAATCACACTCTATTGTTAATCGGGTTAAAGAACAGGTGTTGTTCAAAACACCGCTCACGATAAACCCAAAAACCAATTCAAATTCAATTCCAATTAAATATTATTTAATTGATACGCTTCATTAAATCTAAATAGAAAATTTTAATCTTTTTCTCTATTGGGCTTAAGAACAGTGTTAATGAAGACACCATTCATGACAAACCCAAATCACATTTGATATTAAATACAAGGCTCTGAATAGAAAATATACCGGCTTATATTCAATATCAAATTCTGAAACCAACAAATATCGTATTGAAAATAACGATATAAAATATATCTTTCAAATTCCCATAACAATATCTGTATAGTCACGAAATCCAACATCGAAATATTCCGAAGATAATTTCGATTCAACTCCAGTCCAATTCACGTATTTGGAATATTAATTATTTTTAAAATCACTTTCAAATTCAATTTATTTATTTCAAAAATAAATTGATTTTAATTCTAGTTCAAAACTAGTTCATTTCGATAAAAATCTATTTTTATCCTTTCAAATGTGGAATTTTTCATCCCAGTTCTTTCCAATTCATATATTATGATTTTATACAAATTATATATATTTATAATAATTTTATCAAGGCCCGTACAGTCGATTTCCATCAACGGCCATCGAACTGCACTTACAGCGACCTCTTCCAAATTTGATTTGGACTTAATTCCAAATCCAACCGTTAGATTTCAAATTTCTAATATTCGTTGGAAAGCTCTTTTCGATACGAACCCAACGGTTCCGGTTTTAGGAGAATCCGACGGTCGGATCTCCCGCAACGTCAATTCGAAGTCAATGGTCGAAATTCACGAACTGTCGCGGTACGGCGCGTTGTATTCAGACCATTATATATATATATATATATATATATTACATCTCGTCGATTTCCTTTTTAAAGCGTACTTTATAAATCGTTTTAAATTCATTTTCAAAACCATTTCAACACTATATTCGATTTCTAATCAAAATTGAATATTTCATATCATTACTATATAAATGATAATATTTTCAAAATGTTATATTTTGAAATCACTACCTTTTCTATATTCATTATAAAAACGAATATAATCGATATAAATATCGTTCACGTCAAAATAGCGCAACTCTAATCAACAAGGCTTTATATATTTCAATAAATTCGTTATTATATTCAACAAATGAGTATATATTCTATTCAACACACGAATCTATACTTCTTTCAACACACGACTAATCTCAACACATGAGTACTGTCAACACACGACTATTTTTGTTATGTAAAATATTTTATAAAACTATGGTATCTATCGTTTGATTTTTTTTAAATCAGACTCCACCGTGAAGTAGTTTCTAATTTAAAATATGATAAAGATGTAAATTTTATTGTTAATATTTTACTCAACACATGAATAGTTTCAACACATGAACATCGTCAACACATGACTATTTTTATATTCAACACATGAATTTCCTTTTATAATATACATTTTTTTCCCAATTGGAATGAGGCCCAAACAATTACCATATAATGTTAATTATATGGATTCCATACAACACATGTATATAATAGCAACGATAAACAATCAACCATCATCCAAAGTGCACCACACAACTGCATAAGCATCAAATATAAATAATCAACGCTTACACAGCCTGTCGACCAATCGATCGACATACAATGAAATAATTGGGATTGGTGTATGCCAAATATCATCCCAGTACCCGTGTGGGGTTTCAAATCAACAAACACAGATTTTTATTTGTGCAGCTGGGCGATGTGTAAAATTTATCGACCTAATCAATGTCATTAAATCAGTGTATATAAACAAATCGGCCGATTTGTTTATAAATATTTATTTACTCACATTCACTATATTCTTATTCACGTTAAAAATTATATTTTTAACGATAATTAATTTATTTCAACCATCTACAATTTATTATCGATTCCACATCAACATCACAAACAATTTTCACAACACATCAATCAAACAAACAAGCCATCCATGGTCTGTGGATGACGGGTGTTGGGTGCTACTAAGCACCGTCTGCATCCTAGTATATATATAACTAGAAAAAGAAATTTAGAGTGAGAAGTTCTCACCGATAGCTAATCCAATACCATGACTCTTCTTATGTAGGGAATCATCGTTGTTCTCGCCTTTTGTTACATTCGTTGACCGTAGCCACTACATATATAAAAATCACATTTTTATATTGTTGCTATGTATATAAAAATTATATTTTTATACTACTACTACATAGATAAAAATTCTATTTTTACATCGCTACTATATAGATAAAAATTCTATTTTTATATCGCTACTATATAGATAAAAATTCTACTTTTACATCGCTACTATATAGATAAAAATTCTATTTTTATATCGCTACTATGTAGATAAAAATTCTATTTTTATAACGGTGTTCATATAATAAAGATTATATTTTTATCACGCTATTCTCTATGTAAAGACATCGCCTTTTCCAATATAAGGATTTCGCCTTTTCTATCTATACAATATAAAGATCGTATTTTTATTATCTCTATAATATAAAAATCATATTTTTAACTTCTACGTTATATAAAAATCATGCCTTTCATTATATAAAAATATCGTCTTTCATAGATTAAAAATCACTTCTTTATATCGTTAAAAATCTATTCTTTCTTTAAAAATAAAAATCCTAGCTTTATTCTCAAATTAAAAATCTCATCTTTAAAACCATTTCATTCGTATAAAAATCTTATTTTTATAATCACCAAAATCGTATCTCTTTATGCTAAAATCATATCCTTTCACCCTTTCAAAATCATATCTTCATATATATAAAAATCATAGTTTTTCTATAATTAAAACTGAAATGAAAACCATGTAGTTCATAAATCAAAAACTCACCAATTTGATTGAAAGGGCGTTCATTGTCGAAGGAGGAAAGGAAGGGGGGTTTGCTGTGCTGGAACGGGGAGGAGGGGATGGAGAGGGCGCAGGGGAAGAAGGACGAGGGGAGGAGGATGGGGTTAAAAGGGGGCGGAGGCGGTTTGCGTCGATTCTAGGGGGGCTTTGACGAGGAGAGAAGAAGAAGGGGAGGGGGCGGTTGCGGTGGCGACGAGCCACCTGGGGGGGGCGCGATGGAAGCAGCGGCGGCGGTTCCCCCCGTCGCTCGCTGCTCTTTCTTTTCTTTTTTCTTTTTTTTGATTTTTGAATTCGATTCTGAATTCTAACGTGGGGGGGGGGGGCTAAATGAATAAAGGAAGAGGAGAGAGGAAGTTTTAATTTTTTTAATTAATTTATTTATTTTCAAAAAGCAACTTTTATTTTCGACCTCAAAACGAGGCCCACCGCCTGTCCCTAGCTAATTACCCCCATTCCGAACACAATGGGATATGTATCATAGGCTGATTCGATCGTTACAATCAGTTTTCGTCAAAATCAACATATAACTCTATATATTGATTTTGAACGTGCATTTCAATTTACCGAGATCACATACTAACTCTAAAAATCCCAGAAAAATATTTTCTAGACTCGTATTGTCGATACGGTCCTAAAAAAACTAATTTTGTCGAATTCTGAAGAACATCGGAAAAATGGTCATTTTCCAGTCGATTAAAATTAACTAAAACTGGTTAAACGCGTTTTCCTTTGCCACGCTCACATATTGATTCGAAAAATTATGAAATTTGGAATCTAGCAATAATTTGACATCACGGACCCAACAAAAGTGGTTTCATCGAAATCCGAGGTCGTTTGCAAAATTCCCATTTTTAAGGGCCTGAATTCCATAGCGACTATTCAGAATTTTCAACTGGACATAACTTTTGAATCCCGCTATGAAATTTCAATTTTTCGGATTCATTGGAAAGATATCCTCAATTAGATCCTAATGTTTTTGGTTTCACTAAAATCTGGATTGTTTTGCACCCGGTGCATTCAATTGAAGTTTGAAATCGAATTATCGGACTAGCACGCCATTTTCAATTCCTTTTATAATTATAAATAATTATTTATATTCTAACGACGACGTATATAATATATACGTTCGAATTATATTTAAAATAAATTTCTCGTCGATATTATTTAAAATAATTCATTTTAAATATTCAAACTTTGCTAAAATTGCCAAAATAAAATTTTTAAACTGGCTCGCATTTCCGGGTTGTTACAATGTGCAACACAAGTATATTCACAGATCTAACATATGTTCCACCCATAATTCAATGTTTAATTCAAGGCAATCTATTTTACATAATGAATGAAAGGAAATCTAAATAAAATATACAACTCGAATATTGAAGTGAATACAACGCTTAACCGAATCAATACATAGATTGACCAAAATCTTTTTCGAACAGACATATATGGTACATGAAATCCAACACTATCAGGTCGTCACCATCTCCATAAAAGCACAATGGTCCACCATGAAATCAACCTGAGAAGGAAAATAAAAACAGCTATTAATAGCTAGTACACATATATATTGATGTATATAAAGTAAAAGATTTCAAAGGTAGAAAATAACACATGGAAACAAGTAAATGCATAACTCAATCAGCCAAGAAACAGTACGCAGATCATTCTGGGGAAAACAAATATATGCATATATTGTATACATGTGTTTTCACATCCTGCACTATAGTTGAAGTGAAATAGAAAAGAAAATATATACCATCAAATCTTTTGGATCGAAAAACAACAAAATCTTTAGCTGTACAAAAACATCCTACCATATCAAGTCTATTAAAGGGAAAATATATTGAAATACAGAAGGCCATGTTCTTTCCTGAAATCAAAACAGTGGGAAACCCAAGATTTTTCAGACAAAATTCATCAGTTCAAAATATGAAATTGAAAATGACAATACAAATAGCTTCATAAGCTCCACCAAATCTACCTATGGACAGCTCAAAGTGTTGTAGATAATTGAGCAGACTTGGTATAGGAAATATAGCATAAAGTCCACCTTTTTCACTATAAAACGTCACCCACAAACCGAGATCTATCACCAACAGTTCACCGCATAAACGAAACAGATTTTTATATGTATATATTCAGAAATCTTTTGTACAAATCTATAAACTATCCTACTGCACAATATCCCAATCTGAGATCGAATGTGATTAGTTGTACTCAGACAGTACAATACCAGCAAGACAATACATGAAGAATCAAACAGAAAATCTGCATATTCACTGTTAAAACATCACACGCAAACCATCAAACAGATCATAGCAGAATAGAGGCACCTAGGGTTTAGGCACAACTAATTCTAAACTAGGATGTAACAATTCGAAGTCACAGTGATCAATTCTAGTATAAATAGGGGTCGCGCTTCACAATTTTTCCGAGAACCAACCATGAACAAAGTAAACCCAATTCGAAACTATAGAAAATAAAAACAAAGGAATCAAAACAGAAATTAAAATTTGGGAAAAAAACTTATCTGTACTGTGCTGCTTCTGTTCAAACCCAAGAGCTAGGGTTCGGGTTTCAGTCTCGTCGTTGAAGGATCTTCGTGGGTGACGGAAACAACTGGAGGAGAACGTTACGAGGCGTCGCGGTCTGTTGTGGTCGGAGAGAGCAGCGATGGAGTGGGTTGCGGTGGAGGGTTTCCATTTTCTTTTTTTCTCTGGAATGTTAGTGGCGGCGGAGGTTTGTAGTAATGAGGGTTTGAGGGAGCTGATGGTTTTGGTATATATGGAAGTGATGCGGATCGGGTTGGTTATAACGAAGATGGGCAGGACGAAAAAGTAAGTAAGGCCCAATTCTTTTTATTTTAGTTATTTAAGGTTTGCTTAGTTTAAAGTTTTATATAAATTTCAAATATTAATTTAAAACGCTCACGAAATCAGATTCCGACGAAACGAAAAACATCGGGACCGTGAAAACCAGTACTACGCGATGGATGAGAACGGAGGTAACTCACCCTGTTGGTCACGTTTAATATAAACATGCTTAATTGTTTGAATTGTTCTGTTATTTAGTTGGTGTGAAATGGTTGTATTTATTATCAGTTAAATGTGACTGATGCGATTGTTGATTTTTGATTGAAAATTCAACATTTGTTTAATCTGATCCAATGAGTGTTATTCGTGGGGTATTTGGCGGCAGTATATGGTATATGAAATCAATTGTTTATAAATGTTGATTTACCGTCAGGCAAATCAACAGAAAAGAAGTTATAAAAATTATTTTTATAATTGGAAATAGATTTTGAAATATACTTTATTTTGAATAACGGTTCGTTTAAAAGAAAATAAATATTTATTATTTATTTTATAAGGGAACTCTGATGTTAATTAGAATGATATAAAATGAATAGGAATTAACCTGGCAATTTAAATTTAATAATGGTTTGATAAGGAATAATTAAATAGAATTATAATTATTAATTATATTATTAATTAATTTGAAAAGGGAAACTAATTGGAATCAGTTAATGGGATAACCGTATTTGAGGTGACTACGTTGACTATTTTAACTGGAATTAGTTATCGAATTAGTTTGTTTTGATTTATCGAATCGAATAGTTTAACGAACATTTGGTTTGTTTTAATTGAATTTTTAAAAAGGAATTTACCATTTATTTTAGATAATAAAAAGAATTAACAATTTTATAATAGTAAATGATAAAAGAGAGGTATTATCTTGATTAATAGCAATTTAGCCAAATTAGTTTTAAATGGAATAAGTGTAAGAAGTAATCGATGTTGAAATGAAATCAAATAGACTGGTGGAAGGAGTTTTAAAAACAACTATTACGTTTAAAACCCAAAATTTTGAAATAAAGAGGATTTTAAGCAAGTATGATTGCTTAGATTAAATGATACATGAATTAAGGAGAAAAAGATGAAAAGTATTTATAATACTTTTTTAAATAAAGGATTATACATGTATTTCCGAAGTAAGGAAAATAAAAAGAGAATATATGGAAATCTGAAATGGTATTTTCAAGATAAAAGGAAATTGAAATGCTAAGTTTTGCGAACAGTTTATACTAAGGATAGTTGATTATTATATTCAGGTGATAAAATAAAGAAGATTTCATAACGTTGTTCACTTGGAAAAGAGGAGTCGTTCTCCAATATGGTTAATGAGAAATAAAATAGTAAATGG
Source organism: Allium sativum (assembly GCA_030737875.1). Classification (NCBI taxonomy): domain Eukaryota; kingdom Viridiplantae; phylum Streptophyta; class Magnoliopsida; order Asparagales; family Amaryllidaceae; genus Allium; species Allium sativum. The sequence goes on from CM060916.1 coordinate 43,623,561, forward strand.
TTTTGAAACGACTAGAGAATAATGAATTTGATATGATACGAAAGAGAAATAGTTTTGAAAATTTGAAATCGTATATATCAAATGAGTAACATTTGAAAGGATGAAATATTTAAGGGTTTAAGATTAACTATCGATAATCATTTTAAAAAGGCCATGTAGTGTTGATACTGAACTAGTGAACTCATATCATACACACAATTGTTTGATATTTTAATCACCGACTATCAAAGTTGACCCATACGATCGTTGGTACGGAAAGACCGGGATCAAATTTATATTCAAAAACCATTCCGACCAGCGAATACGTGAAAGAAGATTACTGAGGATGGAGAAATTGAAGACTGTTGATATTCATAAGCAGAGGAACTACTGACTGGATTTCTCTGGTTTAGCGGCCGGAGATATTTCAACAGGAATTCTGTCGTGATGTGAAAACTACGGATTGCAAGGACTTCTTGCTACTGATCTGTAGGGTGATCCCTAGGATGCAGTAGGAAAGTACCTTCGGTTCATCCTGTTCCTGGATGATTTGTATGGACGGATGTCTGACAGAGTATTTCCAAAGGAGATTACGTACGTTGATTTCTTCAAATGTACCACAGTTGATGGCGGAGAAATGGTTTTCTCTAGCCAAATAACTAGAGTATTTTTGTGGACGTCAATTAGTAATATCCAGAGATCTGATGATGTGGCATTCAAAGTAAATGGTGGCCAGATGTTCAAAAAGAAGTTCTGGCCTCAAGCCTCATCAACCGGGAAATGACAGAAATCGGGCAGGCAGCATGGCTATGTGGGTCGCTCCCATTAGGGTGTATGATCACCTATCTAGAGAAATTCCATTTGTTTCTTTAATCTATACTCGATGCTGTCCCTTTTCGGGAGGTGGTTGCTGATCCCAACCATCGATGATATACATTTGATACACTCAAGCGAAATGAGTGGTCGGTCATGTGTGGGCCGGGTTGCAAGACGTTCTTATTGAACCCAGTGTATCCGTCTCTAGAGATACACGATCGGCAGGTGGTCCCATACCTTGTCAGAATTGGAATCCAATCTCCAATAAGCGCGTGCGGTTTTGATTGTATATTATATGTGGAGCGTGAGATGCAAGCGTACCACTAGATTGTTATTTACTTGTATTTAGACATTATTATAATATCAGAAAAGATATTGTTTTCAAAACTGTTTTGGGTTATCGTAAGATAAAAACCGTCCGTGTTTATGTATGGATTCGGTCTTACGATTATCCTTTTCCTTTGAAAAGATTTTAAACAAAAAATCAGGATTGGATGATCTACCCTTAATACTATGCGAGTTTATTTCACTCTGGTTCACCAGACTGACCCGGTGTTTTGTAAATGCTCGGGTTAGCCCGGGTTTGCAGGCTCAGGTTATTGAACACTATGAAAGGTGCGCCGGAGAAGTCCAGACATGTTCAGTATTATTCCGCTGTGTTGTATATAGGGGCAGATTATTATAACCGTCCAGTGATGTTGATGTACTCTGATGATGTAAGTTTTATTTAAAGCTTTCAATAAAGATTTATTTCTATATAACATTTTGTTCCGCTGCGATGTGAGACTCTGTGTCGTTTTGATTCTTCTTCTTCTATTCTTCTATTTCTTTCATTCTTATCTCACCCTCTAATTTCTTTCATTAATAATCCGGTGTTCTCGGTGTTTGAAAGGTCGGCATGAGATACAGTAAAGGTATTTATGTCGATTTTGGAGGCTGAAAACCCTGGGTTGTTACATGGGCATATCAAGAAACAATATCCACTGCCAATTGATGAAAAGATTAACATCAAGTTTGAATAATTCAAAAACAATAAACCTTGGGACGGTTCCAATTCTTCTTCTTTTGTCGAAAGTGACAGTGATAATGATTCTGAGCAAGTGAATATATATATATATATATGTTTCCTGACTAATACTTTTTTTTAATATGTTCAAGAGGGAAACTGAGTGGAGTCGTTAAACCCTCCCTAGTGAACCTAGCCTGGTCCACGAGCACCACATAAGTGGCTGATCTTAGCGTATGCACATGGTAAGCTCTTGTCATGCCATTCCGGGTTTCATGACTAATACTGATGAGGTATGTTTAACACTTACTTATGGTATAATCTTAGAAAATAGCGTGGAATTAAATGGTAAATGTACTGAATTAAAAAATCGAACAAGAAATATAAAGGAATGTTAAATAGAGTAGAGTTAGAAATTGAAATGTAAAAGTTGAGAAAACATCTTTCAGAAGGGGAATTAGATACTTTTCAAAAATAATGTAAAAATTTGTTGTCTCTCCTGCAAAATGACTTCAAAGTTAGCAAATTGGAGAACGAATAACTAACTTCTAATATAGAAAAACTAAAATCTATTCTAGACATGACTAAAATTGAAATTGATAAATCTTAAAACCAAGTTGGAAAAAAGTTAATGGTTGAAATTCAACGAATGAAAGCAAAATTTAGAAAACCTAATCAAAATTTCTAAAGCTCCAGAAATCGAAATGGACTTGGTTTTAGGCAAAAGAGTTAAAAGTACTATAATATTCTATATACAAAATTTAGAAACCCTAAAAGAAGATTAAAATCTCTATTCCGAAGGATATAAAAATATGAATTCCTAAAACTAATAATAAGTTAATTAAAAAGAAATAGATACTACTAAAAAAATATCGGACATAGTAAAGATTATATTTTAAAGGACTCAAACCCTCATGGGTATGACAACCTTTTCCTACTAACCCTTAGGACCTTAACAAAGGAAGTGGGTACCAGTAACAGTTTATTTATTTTGTATAGGTACCTATAATAAAAAGAAATAAGAAATGGATACTCGATAGCAGATGCTCCGAACACATGATTGAGAATGTAAGGATGTTATCAAATATAACATATATAGATAGTGGAGCAATAACATTCAAAGATAACTCTTAGGGATTCATCAGTGGCATTAGAGACGTCATAAACCCTAATATATCTTCTTCTCCCTTAATTACTAGCATTGTAATAATCGAAAATCAAGTTGCTAATATATTTACTAAGCCACTAGTTTATCAATTTTTAGACAAAATAAGAAGAGATTTAGATGTGTGTTCACTTGATGAGCTTATATAATAAAATGGTAATTTTTACAAAACTCTATCTAAAAATTTCAGGATAAAACAAACATAACTAACATTTACTAATTTAACCAAATATTATTTATTAGCGTTAAATTTTGAATGGTTAAAAGGTTAACTCGTTATTAGCCATAAAAGTTAAAACATCATGTAGCTATATATATGGATTTAAAATATACTCTAAAATCAATCAACCAAAAAATGTCATTCCAAAATACTTTTCATTCCTTATACCACTTCAAGACTCCAAGTGATTAAACTCCAAATATAAATTTCTCAACTCCAAAAGGTGGATTTCATACTTGTTATACTCCTGAAGGAAAGCGTGTTTAAGCATCATTAAAATTTGCATGAGTTTTTGCAGCATCATATGATTATTAAATTAAAGATTTACAACATTATTAACAAGGAGCAATACGATTACAACATGAAATCTATTAGGAACAAAAATGACAAAGAGAACAACTTAATTTCATCAAAAGACAAATCATGAAATTTTTTGGATTATATTTAGTCGAAGAAACAACTTGAGTTAAGAAGGAGTCACTAATGTCAAAATTGAAAATTTAAGAGCTGGACTCTTGGGATATATGAGAACAAAAATTACCCGAAGTTGTTTGTTAATTATCACAATTTTTTATATCATTGAATATATATAGTGAATAAAAAATTATAAATATATTTCTTTATATCTTTTAAAATTAAAATAAATATTCTATTTACATTGAAACCAAGCGTCTTGCATTCAACTTACACGTTTGACAAATAGTATGAAAATCGTCATTTTATCATCTAGGCATCTGATCTTTTGCCTAGAGATCTGAATAAAAACTTAGGATGAAGCTTAGAATAAATCAAATGTGTGACTCCTTTAATTAGACGTTTGAAAAATAATTTCGACGAACACCCATACTATAACCAAACGTCCGATTGCGAAACCTATTGCATAATAAATTTCTTAGATTCCATGCATGTGACCATCAGACATCTAATAACATAACCAGACGTCTGATCAAATTATTGCAAAGCACTCTATTCAACCGATCAGTCTTCTAACCACCTATTTCAAATGACTAATCCACTATCTTTTCAATTCGAGGAGACGCCAATTCAGCTCTCTCTCCACTATAAATAATCATTTTATCCAACCTGTTCAACACCTAAACATTTTCTAACTTCTCCGAAACTATTGCTTTCTAAACTCTCAAGAAAAACAAAAATGTCTATCAGTGGATCAGAAAGCTTCAAAGAAATGAAAGAGCGACAAAGCAGAATCTTCCTCTCCACAATCGGCTGCTATCACTGGGACTCATATTAACGTATGGTTACTCAATAGCATTCTAGCAAAGTGGCACATTAATAACATAAAAAAAATTTATTTATACTAGTCCTTTATATTATTTATTAAATTTCCATGACCACAACATCTTTTCTTAGGCATGGATTCATAAATTGGTCTAGTTTAATGACAACATGGTAAAGATCAACAATCAATCCATCTACCTTGTTTACTCCAAACTCTGCAACTCAATGTTTAGGGATCGGAAAATAAAGAAGAATGTATTTGACCAAGCACCATGGAAAGGTACTTAAGCTTAATGGCCATGCTAGTGGTCATCTTCTAAATTATCCATATGAAGGTCAAATCCTTTGGAATTTACTCGATTATCATGTCACTTAACGAGATGAAATGTTTCATTAATTGTTAGAGGATAATGAATCTGAATTTAAGACCAAAAATCTCAGACCACATTCTTATTTGGTTAATAAAATGTTGGTAAAAACTATAATTCCTCGACCTATTATTCATGAGGTGATATATGAGCATAATTACAAAGCTTCATATGCACAATTACTAAGGTTCATATTCAAATCAACTAGGTTTGATACATTATAAATGAGATTAAATTGTTTTGGCATCGGTGAAATCAATGAGTATTTACGGGGATTATATCATAAGGATCTTACATCATTTCGACATACTATCTTATATATAAGCATTTGAAATGGTATCGACAATGGAGAATGGAACTAGGTTCTTCAAGCTTATATATTTTTTCAATAGACCATAGACAATTATATCTCAAGACGAACGGAGAATTCGATATTGAGAAAGAATACTAGGACAGCAACAAACTCGGATTCCACCGCCTTCTATGTCAAGACCACAACCAATGCAATCTTTGACATTACCACAACATGGGACAAGCTATCAATTTGGCTCTGAAATCATTAACATTAGAATTATACATGTCCTCGAGGTTCATTTGAGAAATTGGCTCTTTAAAACGAACAAATTATTTGTAGGTATCAAAATAAATACTCAAAAAGAAATTTGTTGGCTTAGAGAGGTCAACATCTACAAGAATGAGCAAGTTAAAATGGGAGTTGGAGAAAATGTTAGTGACATTGGGAAAAGTCTACATAAAAAGTTCATGGTTGTTTATCCTCTCGTCCCTCCTCATCGCCATCCCCGCCTCCGCCTCCTACCTATATCTAAACACTTCTTCAATCAGCATCGCATAGTGAATGTAGGAAAGATGATTTTGAACCACAAAATGGACAACATACTAAAGTAGTGAATTTCATGTAAAACTCTTGGTTAAGTTAGATTTACTTTGATTATTCCTTTTTCTCAAGAGAAAGCTTGGTTATTCATTCAAAAGCAAATGGTATTGTTTAGTAGTTTAAGTTGAGTTTCCAACATAAGTGGCCCTTTTTAGTCCTACCAATAGCTTCAAATTCTACCCAGAAGCAAGTCCCTATTTAAAAAAGTCATGAAATTAGATGTTTGAGGTTTATCCTTGAAATCCCTTTAATTTTGAAGATCTTGTTCTGAATTTCTAGATCCTATTGGCTTAATCTCGTGGGTTTTGATAAGCGCCTTTCGTTACAATAGAATCACCTTAGCCCTCGGTCCAGTGGCTGTCGTTGGGGAAAATACTTGTACAAATTCCCCTGAGGTTTCCATGTAGAGGCCTTCGTACCATTAGGATGAATATCCATGTAGATTAGAGTTTCTAATGAGGCTTCGACAAGTGTTAGTATGGTTAATTCCTTTAATAAATTGCTTTCTATTAATTCTTGGGGTATCAAATTATCACCGGATACTAGTTACCATCTTTCGTAATGGTAGTTATTTCCAATTGAAGCTGCAAATAAGAGGCTTTTGGATAAGATAATCGGTATCATATATCTTTAAAAATCTTCAATGGGTTTAAGCATCAGGGGGTTACGGGTTAGGACCATTCGGTTTACTTTTGGTTTCTGTATTCCATTGAAAGAGCCCTTTCGGTGGTAGCATAGACTTCTTACTTAAGTGATTCCTTTCAAAGCATTCAAACTAATACATGCAAGGTTAATATAGGATAATATAATAATGTAATAATTTCCATCTCATCACCTTAAGTGATAAAAAAGAAAATCCACTTATTTATTATTGAAATATGTACAGAGACTTAATTATCATAAATTATAGAAATCCCCAAATTAATTTAGGAATTAGGGTTTACAACTTACAATTTTCGTTACAAGTGGGAGAATGGGAAATCTGGCCTAGATTCAGGACCCAATATGGTTGTATTTGTAGGTGTGAGTTGACCCTTTCAGCTTTGACACCTCCGGTTCTAGGTATCTACAAATCTTGTTTCATAGCTTGGTAGAAGTGGTTCCTAAGCTCTATGTTTTGGAGCTTTTCGTGCAGTTTAGAAGTGGAAGCAGGATTCTACCATGATTTGGTACATAGTACTAAGTATGGCCTTTGAGTCCACTAAAGGATAGCGCCTGATCCGAAGGGAAGACTAGTGCTTGCACTGAGAGATATGCCTACGAATATACTTTTCCTTAGAGAGTCCGAAGGGCTGCACTTTCCAAGATGGAGCTTTCATTATGTAGTAAGAATTTTCTTCAAGATCATATGATCGAAACTTTCCCTTCGAAAGAATCGAAGGGTGCATTTGGTTGAACATTACAAATTGGGTTTATTTCTGGTCTTTTTGGAGGTTAGTGATTTGTTGTGATACAAATAGGTGTGCTCTTTAGCTTCATCAAAGGGACTTGTCTTTTCCAAACGGGACCCATTGCTCTTATCATTCCTGTAGAAGTATAATATTGATGGACTGCACTTGGTTGCTTCCAAAGCTTCATTGTAACCGTGTTAATGCTGTCATAGTGACAATTTTTGGTACTAACATTTTTCTCCGATGAAGGGCAGTTCTTGACTTTTCAAGTCAATAGTTCCATATCAGCTTCATTGAAAGCCCGTTGAATTTTCCTTCCTTTTTGTATTCCCATATGGACGATCAGATCAAATCCTATAGCTGCATTTGTTCTCCCTTTTCCTTATAAATAATTTGTAATATTTATCTACCTTGTTTCCTTGCAATTGAATTTTTTTTCGAGCATGAGTATTAAGGAATTTAAGAATCCAAATTTGCTCTAATTCAATAAACAATAATCAAGGTAAACACCTGTTCAAATTTCAATTGCATGATTGGATCCAATTTTTTAGTGTCTAGGGTTTGGAATTTATGATTTTCGTTAAAACTTGGAATGAATTCGGGTTTATTATGAAAACTACCACGGACTTCGAGATATTTTTGAATTCAATCAAGACTGAACATAAAACTTGATTTCAATCTAATTTCCCCTAAAAATGAAATATTTTGGTTTATCAAAATAGGCATAGAGAACGAAACCTAGTTAGCCCAATTCTAGTCAAAATTTGAAATTTTAGTTACTTAGGATAATGGGTTAAACCAGATACTTATAGCATATAGGAACCGCATTTTAATACAGTGAAAACCATGTACCGACTCTGATCAAAACTTCCTTTGACTGCTTTGGAACCCTATTTTTTATACAGACAGAACCTAACTTTAGAGGCATGCTATAACGATTGACTGATGTATTCAGAAGGTTCTCATTAAACTAAAGAGTAGCGTTAATAACTAACTTTAAGTATTTTTGTTGTTTTAACTTTGTCAAATTTTAAACAAATTTCTTGACATTATCCCCTTCAGAAGTATGGATTTAGTCAGGATAATATGCCTTTATTAGTTTCTTCTTGGTCGTCGACTCTTCGAAGGAAATATAAACTAGATTTTTCTTAAATATATTTTTCTTACACACTGCTGCAATGTTAATAAAATGATTTCACCTGGTCGCATAATGAGTGAAAAGTAACCATTGTCAAAGTGGTTTGGAAATCGCTTCGAGGTTGTAGAATCCCCGTTGTTTATCCCAGAGAATGTTCCAATAAAGGATGCCTCCATTTCAAAGCGTACTTTAATTATGACCCAAGAAGAGGTGAATGCCATCCTGGAATACATCGGTATGTTGGGAATTGATGTCGTCGCTCTTAGGTTCACGCTACTATTAATAACCATCTTGAAGGGTAGTTTACATTGTTAATGGTAAAAATTGTCAACACCCAACTTCAGAATTGACAATGCATGTATGGTGGAATTTAGAGGGTAATCGATCTAGAGGGAACTTGAGAATAACTTAGCCTCACCAAGCTCAGCCTAACTTGTCGTTTCCTAGATACCAAGAGCTTAAACTCGAAGATTAGTTACCCATCCTTCGAGAGGTGAGTATCGTGTTTACAATACATAAAGGTCAACAGTTACCTTGTGATAAGGACATTATAGGCTTACAGAAGGTAGAGAACCTTGTTACAATAGTGTTCCCTAGATTCAAGATAGAATAATGTACATTGTGTAGAGAAGAAACATGCTAATATACCACAAACAAAAATATTTGTAGTATATTTTGGAAGGAAACTAAAATATTTTAGATTACCTCTACAACAGCTATCAAAGCTCAAGTGAGACTAGTTCCAGTTTCCTTTGAACCTAAAATCTGGTCAAAATCACGGTAATAAGTACTGGACTATTTCTACAGTAGTTATCAAAGCTATAAAATATTTTAAAATAAATTGGATTTCCATCTCATGGTAATAAACTAGTTCAAGTTTCCTAACCACGGTAATAAGTACTGGATGATACATAAAATCTGGTCAAAATTCGAAAAAATTGGAAGTAATTTAAATCAAAGTCGATTATATATAAATACAATTTGAACATACACAGGTCTTGACATGAATTGTGGATCTGAGGCTCCAAGTTAGAGAATTCATTGATAGTGGATATTGTCATGAAACAGTGCATCATGCAACGCATCTTTCAGCCACAGTTGACTTTTAAACAGCATGAATCGCCTGGAAATCGAACATCTCATACATCCAAATCGAACGGAGACAATTGACTTCTTCTCAGTGCTGTCTTCAGCCATTGGTTTTTGTTTGGTAGGTTTCCATTCAGCTTTAGGTGCCATAACAAATCAGAGCGATTTATGAAGAGTTGGGGCTAGATTTGGGTGAAATTAGAGAACGATAGAAGAAAAAATAGAAAATGATTTATAAAAGAAGTAATTTGATGCCAGATTACAGTAGGAATTCTAGTTTGGATTGATTTATATGAGTCTGAAGCATTTTCGTTGAGTTTGGGTGAAACTGATGGCGATGTGAGCAAAGCGGTTCTGGTACTTGGGATTTACTGAGAAATCAAAATTTTCATTGCGTTTAGTGACGTAAAAGGGTAGATAAGTAATTTTAATCTGTTTGTCTTGGAAACTAATTGAATTTAAACCGTGTCCTGAAAACTAATCGCGAACAAGTAATCATCCCTTTATCCCAATTCCCCCTTTTCTTAATCAAACCGACTTTGTCGTTTTTTCTTAATTCTACTGCATAAACAAAAACTTGTGTCCATCTGAAGCCTTGCCTAAAAAGGTATGTTTGTGAGATCATTTATTTGAGCTCTCCGAATTAATTTTTGTGAGATCATTTATTTGGAAATCAACTAAAAAGGTATATTTCATGTGTACATATTAAGAAAATTAAATGCACTATATACAATCAACTGATATACAAGACTTATACAATTTGATTCATTAATGCTCATTGAAAAACCTACAACAATATCTATATAATCCAGTTTTTGCCATCTTTTTTACCATATATATATTAGTTATTTCATATTAATTATGAATCATTAAAAATATATTTATTAATTAGTAACTACTACTTAATTATAATCAAATATTGATTATTCAATCTTAATTATTAAGGACTATTAATCATTATTTGTTTATTACTTCTTATTTAAGTTATTAATTTATTTTAAAATAAAATATATTTATTGGAAATAAGAAAATATTAGTAAATAAAATAAACTTTAAAGTAATAAAATTTGATACGAATTATATATATTTGTTCAAAGGTTAATGAATCATTTTATCATAAAACTTGAAATTTCAATTAACGCAACATTAAAAATAATCGTTGTAATTTAAATATATTGATATTTTTCTTCTAAAATTTAAGAAATTCTATTAAAATTAAGAAATTTTTGAAAAATCTTTTTTAAGAGATATATATATATATATTAGTTATTTCATATTAATTATGAATCATTAAAAATATATTTATTAATTAGTAACTACTACTTAATTATTAAGGACTATTAATCATTATTTATTTATTACTTCTTATTTATGTTATTAATTTATTTAAAAAAAAATATTTTTTGGAAATAAGAAAATATTAGTAAATAAAATAAACTTTAAAGTGATAAAATTTGATACGAATTATATATATTTGGAAACTCTATTTGGACACAAAATTTTGACACAAATGGTGACACAATTGATTTGCACCATTGGATAACCCCATGAATTCCACCTCTCCATGTAAAGACAAAATGATCCAACGGTTGAGGCTCTGTGTCTCTCATTTTGTGTCAAAATTTGTGTCCAAATAGCCGGCCCCATATATATTTGTTCAAAGGTTAATGAATTGTTTTATCATTAAACCTGAAATTTGAATTAAGGCAACATTAAAAATAATCGTTCTAATTTAAATATATTAATATTCTTCTTCTAAAATTTAAGCAATTCTATTAAAACTGAGAAATTTTTGAAAAACTTTTTTACCATATATATATATATATATATATTAGTTATTTCATATTAATTATAAATCATTAAAAATATATTTATTAACTAGTAACTACTACTTAATTATAATCGAATATTGATTATTCAATCTTAATTATTAAGGACTATTAATCATTATTTATTTATTACTTCTTATTTAAGTTATTAATTTATTTTAAAACAAAATATATTTTTTGGAAATAAGAAAATATTAGTAAATAAAATAAACTTTAAAGTAATAAAATTTGATACGAATTATATATATTTGTTCAAACGTTAATGAATCATTTTATCATGAAACTTGAAATTTCAATTAAGGCAGCATTAAAAATAATCATTGTAATTTAAATATATTGATATTTTCCTTCTAAAATTTAAGCAATTTTATTAAAATTGAGAGATTGTTGAAATTTTTTAAAAATTATTGCAAGAAGTAAAGCCTATTTTGTTAAATTTTATTCAATTTGGTATAACGAATTTGTAATTATGGATAATTGTGTTTTTAAGGTTTTTATTAAGAATGATATGTTATCTATCCGTAATAGAAAAAATATTTTTGATTACATAATTTGTTATTGCTTCAAAGAAAATAGGTGGAACTCAGAGTAGCTATCTGGTTAATTTTATAAATCTCAACATTTTCCCTAAGGGGGCATAATAATTATTTACCTTATTTATATTCATATATGTCATGCAAAAAGTTACCCAGGAACATTCATTTCATATGTAAAGTTATTTCACATTAATTGCAGCCTTATAGCCTTGCCATTAAAGCCAAAATCATGATGCTTATTTTCTCTTATCACTTTTGAATTACATGCACAAATTAGGCATAAATATTAATTATGAATGAAGTAGAGTACTTGGGTGAAATTTTCAATATGTCCATATACAAAAAACAACAACATGGAAATGTATTTTTTTCATTATATGGAAAGTAAATCAATATGTATTACAAAGTCGGTTTTCCCGCCGTTATGCGGTTATACTAGTATATAGTATAAGAAGTGTAAATGCATTGAAATTTATTAACCAATACCCCCATACATTCAATTTTACCATTCCCTAATGTAATATTTGAAATCAATTAATATGTCGTTTAAATTTCAATAAAATATACTATATGATAATTACCAAACTAAAATTTTATGTATAGAAACATTAATATGTAGAAACTATGAACATACTAATTAATATTAATTAAGAATAGTTACATCCATTCAATTGCTTAATAAATATAAGGCCTAAAAACTAATAAATTAGTATATAACTTATTTTTATTTGGAAAAACGTGAATTTAACTTTTACTCAAAGTATAATAACACATTATTCACATATAAAAATTACATTTTTTATTTTCTAATGAATAACTCGTTTATTTATGAAAATTCACCACAACATGCAGAATAAATTTAAGTTTTCAAAAATATATAGAAAACTAATTTTGTATCGGTATAGCGCGTAGGCTGTAGGGCAAGTGTTACACGCTAGTTTTAAAAATAAAATTGAAGAAGGAAAGGGGACAATAAGGCAACAAGGCATGAGGGCACGCTGTAGAGCAGGTGTTACACGCTAGTTTTAAACATAACTCATGAATTGAAAAAGGAAAGGGGGTAACAAGGCATGAGCGTTGATTAATTATAAGATTTGAACGATCATTGATGTGAGAAATAATTACAATGTTTGTGATTAGAATTGACATTTATGTACCATTTAATTTTCAAAATGTCCAGTCCAAACTCGGGTCCGCATCGAAAGTGTTCATAGGATCGACATGGGATCACCACATTTGTCTCTTCTAGCCGTACAGTCCATTTCGATCCGTTCGTGTGCCCATTCCATGTTTTACACTCATTTGCCCTTTTCGTGTGCCTCTTTCCGATAAAATAAAAACATATTTCTCTCTCATAGATTTTCGCTTTCCCCAACCCTTTCCAACTACCCCTTTCTCTTAAAAATCAACCAAAACCCTTAAGCAAAGTTCATTTTATTATGGTATATCAATATACCAAAACCCTTAAGCAAAAGTTCATTTTATTATGGTATATCAATATACCAAAACCCTTAAGCAAAGTTCATTTTATTATGGTATATCAATATTAATTGAGGGGAAAAAAAGGGAAATAGTCAAGGTCATATTAATTGAGGTGAAATGACTTCTGAGAGAAGATAAACAGCAATATAAATATAGTAAATTGGACGGATCTAAATTAAGAAAAAGGAAAGTTTTTGATTTTTGAAGTAAATTATTTTGTTTGGTTTGCAAAGGCTGACTTGGAATCCGTATAATACGGAGAGGACAATGGTTGAAATTATACAAAAGTAAAAGTCAGCAGGATATGTGTGGGATTTATTTTATAACAGAGATGGGAGTAGAAAATATATGTTATTATTGAGTAGTGCTAGAAATGCGTGAATCTTAATACTGACAGCTTAAGGTGCTCTAATTTCGTGTAAACACGATTAATGTCGATGTTAATGTAAATTATAAGTAGTCAATAAAATTGGAAATGAGTTATATGTATAAAAGTGTGAATGTTTAAGGAGGCATAGAGATTATTCCATTTTTTATTTGGTAAATCATCAAATTCATTCCTATAATTACTACTCTAAAACATTATATATAGGTCCCTAACAAACACCTTCATGCACCCACATCAGACTTAAGAAGATACAATGAAGGCATTCAACTTGTTATTTTCTCTGGTATCTTTCATCCTTCTTGTTCCACAGCAAAATGACGCGAAAAACCAAGCAGATGTACTAAGAATGTTCATGAAAGAATCCAGAGAGTCACTGAGTATCACTTCCCATGGTGATTATCAATATGATACACCATCAATCTTGTGCAACAGTAAACAAGAAGGTTTAATGAAGGCGGATAAGATCGACAAATTGCCTGGACAGCCGGAAGTTCATTTCGATCAATATGGTGGTTATGTAACTGTAGACGAGAAGAATGGCAGAGCATTGTATTATTACTTTGTTGAGTCTCCTCATAATTCTTCAGAGAAGCCACTTGTTCTATGGCTTAATGGAGGTACATAATAGATAATACTATTTCAGTTCAAACTATTTAATGTAGCCATTGTTCCTTTGTCTCTGTGTGTATAACCTTGATTCTGAAACTACTAACATTTTACTGCCAAATTAATTTTACAGACGTTGAACCTAAACAATAAGTAGCTTTGGACATTTTTCTTCACATTGTTAAAATATAGTACAGTTAGACAGATTTGATCTTGGAACCAGCTTTGTAGTTTCTCTTGATGAAATCTCCCTTACCATATTTTGACATGTCACGCTATAAACTTCTCTTTAATTCTGGGTACTTACATGTAAGTGAATTCTTTGCGTGTGTGTGTATGAGCATGCGCGGCCATCTGAAGAAAATGTTGGATCTTTTTAAAATATATATACACACACTCACACGCATATACATACACACATATGATATAGATAATCGGCGTTAGTATTGACATAACATTGGAAAGTTGTTATTAAGATTTTAAATGATTACTGGCTAGGACCTGGATGCTCATCCCTGGGCTTTGGAGCCATGGAGGAAATTGGACCCTTTAGAGTTAACAAAGACGGCAAAACTCTATCTTTAAATCCTTATGCATGGAATAATGGTACGTATTTATCTTTAAAGCTCATTTGAAGACTATACGTATTTTGCTTAAGAAGAAACAGACTGGAAATTAAGGTTGCACTTATCTAAGACGTTAAATTCTGAAGAATCGCTTGTGTTTTTTTGCGTTCCAAAATAACTGGAAATGTGTTTTAAGTTTGCAGGATTACCCATCTGTATTAATCTGTCATCTAAAAGATGGTATCAAAAGAAGGAATCCGAAAGTTTACAATTTAAATTTTGTATATTCTGAATACTATGAATTAAGAACTTTTTTTTACTACTAGAGAGTATTTGATTTAAATAAATTTTGTTTTGACAGATCAGCTATTATCAGAAGTTCATTTTGTAAATATCTATTGTTCAAAGTTATAACTTTAAGATCTAATTAATAAGCTCATTTATTTATTTTATTTTCAAGTTTTTAATCATAAAACAAAAAATAAAAATAAAAATCAATTAATCATCTTTGCACGTTTTAGACTTAAAATTTTGAACTCAAAATTTTCAAAGTTGGATTACAATTTTAAAATTGTGAATTGTTAAAATATCATTAAAACTTTGGAAATTTAATTTTTCCAAATTTTAAACTACAGAGGTTAATATTAATTTTGTTGGTTTTATATTTCATTTTTGTGCACATTTTCAGTTGCCAATGTGCTGTTTCTGGAGTCACCAGCAGGAGTTGGATTTTCATATTCGAACACTACATCGGACTATATGACAAGCGATGATGAAAAAACAAAAGTCGACACGTACACGTTTTTAATAAACTGGTTGGAAAGATTCCCTCAATACAAAACTCGTGATTTTTTCATAACTGGGGAGAGTTATGCTGGGCACTATATACCTGATCTTGCTCAATACATATTCAGCAAATTTTATACAAATAGTAATCTTATCAATCTTCGTGGCATTGCTGTAAGTGCATGTTTTGACAGAACTTTTAAGATATTATCGCTAGTCATATATATATATATATATATATATATATATATATATATATATATATATATATATACAGAACTTTTAAGATATTATCGCTAGTCATATATATATATATATATATATATATATATATATATATATACAGAACTTTTAAGATATTATCGCTAGTCATATATATATATATATATATATATATATATATATATATATATATATATATCACATTGACTTCTTTGTGTTTGTAGATTGGGAATGCTTATATTGATAACTTGTCAAATACAAAAGGAGTTTACGAGTTCAACTGGGCTCATGCTTTAGTTTCAGACGATACTTACGCAGCCGTCAAGCAAAACTGTGATTTTAAAACTGGGAAGTTTAACCAGAAATGCATTGATGCAATGACTTTGGCACATGATGAAACTGGAGATATTGATCCTTATAATATCTATGCTCCAAAATGCGGTAGCACAAATACAAAATCTGGTATCGATGTGAGTAAATTATAAGCATTTACCATAATGTTTATCATTCCAGGCTAGCACTGAATTGTTATTTATTGTTTATACTTCTTTTATTTTTTCAGATGGCGGATTTCGATCCATGTTCAGACAAGTATGTTTATGCTTATCTGAATACGCCTGCAGTTCAAAAGGCTCTTCATGCAAATGTCACAAAATTGTCTCACGTCTGGGAATCATGCAGGCAAATATACTATATTCAACAAGTTCATATGTTTTTGTTAATTTACCATTGTCATATATCTTAACTAACTCGAGTATGTATAAATTCAGTAACTTGATAAACTATACCGAGGCACGTCAAACTATGTATCCGCTCATCAAAGATCTTGCTGGCAGTGGATTAAACTTTTGGTTATACAGGTATTTCAAACATATTCCAGGCTGATTATTTGTGCATGATAAATAATGACAAAATATGGGTTTAAAAAGCATCACACAAATATTGAGCTAATTAACAAATTCAATGCATGTAGTGGGGATGTTGACGCTGTTGTCCCAATAACAACGACAAGAGACTCTATCAAAGCGCTTGGTTTGCCAATCCAGAAGACCTGGAGAGCCTGGTATCATAATAAGGAGGTAATGCTTTTATGTACTACAGTGCTATGTCTCTATGTTGACTGCTCTCAATTTGTAAGTTAGTTAATTATATTCTTACTGCAAAAGATTAAATGATCAAATAGGTTGGAGGTTATGTTGAAGAGTACAAAGGACTGACACTAGTTACAGTTAGAGGTTCGGGTCATACTGTACCAAGTTATCAACCAGAAAGAGCTCTTGCAATGATAACTTCTTTTCTCCATGGGAAAGTTCCATTGACTACCCAATGAATGAAATAAATCTTCGTGGTCTTTGTATTCACACTACCATATTGTTTGAATCGTTCTGTGGTGTAAATTTGAATATTGTTATGTCTGGAGTGGCTAATAAAATTTCATTTATGTCAAGTTTAATGTTGAGGAAGCAGACTTAATTCCTTGTTTTTTAGTATATATCATGGTTTAAAATTCAGGTTTTCCTTTCTGTTCGGTTCATCGAAGTAAAATAAAATTTCGGTTTCGTTTCGGACATTTTCGGATATTCAGCTTTATTTCCGGTTCGCGAGTTCTGGTGTTTTTTTATGTAAATACGCTAATAAATATGAAAATTATATATTTAAATTTATCTAAGAAAAAAAATTGAATAGCTTATGTTTTATAGTTGACCCAAGGCATAAAAAAGAAACGAATTCCGGTTCACTTATGCAAAGCTTTGACGAAATCTAAGAGAGTCCAGCCCACGAAATTACAAAATGTGATTTTACTTGAAAATAATTTATTTAACGCAGCCCAATCTAACTAGAAACATCTCCGACCTCTACCCTCTCAAATTTTATTCGTGCCCTAATTTATACCGTAGTCGTACAAAAAACACTAATAATAAAAGAAAAAATCGATGTCCGTTGCTGATTTGGAGGGAGCTTCCTCTTTCCGACGTCAATTTGACCTCAGCTTCAGCCTGAAGTTTCATCGACCTGAAATTCTATATTTTCTTCCCGAATTTTTACAGGGTATCTTCTTTAATTGAGCTCCGAAACCATATTTTTTACATATTCCGGTCTGGGTCAACACTGAAACCGGAACCGAATGGCCGGAGTTTCGATGGACCGGCTGTAATCTTGAATCTTGGTCTATATAATATTTGTGTTCGGTTTTATCAATGGAAAATTCTACTTAAACACAAAATTTTGACACAAATTGAGAGACATACCCTTGATTTCACCCCTCATATAAAGACAAATTAATCCAATGAATAAGATTTTGCGTCCCTTGATTTGTGTTCAAATAGCCGCTCTCTTTATCAAATTAATTATATATATGTATGTAAGTGTGAGTATGTATCAGTGCTCAATGGCACCCAAAAATGGAGCATTCTTTTAGCTTCCTTTTCTCCATCTTTCATTTATAGTTAAATAAGATAGTGGAGGGAGAGAAAAATTGACTGTGTTGTGGAAAACAGGGGGGTCATTGAGATGCTAGTACTGTTTGGGGCGTCATTTAATGCTCGCTATATATATATACATATACATATACATATATACATATATATATATACATATATACATATATATATATATACATATATACATACATATATATATATATTCATTGCATTTCAAACAGTGCAGCATGTACAAATACTCTGTGATTTTCGTCACATAATCCATTTATCTCTCTTCCATTGCATTTTTTATTTAAAAACACACCAATGGTTGATTACAGTTAAAATGGGATGCTCCGAAACAAGGGATTTACAAAATTCTTGAGGACTGTACTTACCAAACAACGGTGTTGACTTTAAAATTTAAAGATTCTTTATATCAAGCAACAATGTTAACTATAAAATTTAAAGATTATATCTCATTCGTGTGGTTATAACACATTTTAACATCCCGTGAACCACGATAAAATCGTGTTTCTAAAATGTGCCGCAAATACATGGTAAAAACTGAATTCGGCTTGTTGTATGATAGCATTTTTCATTGCTCTTTTTTGTTTCTTTGCATTTCACACTACCTCAGACTTGAACAGTTGTTTGCCCACTCAGATTCTCTTATATAAATCACGTATGAAATATCTTCGTATTAGAAAGTACACAAAATTTAATGTGATCACTAATTTTATCCATGGTATTAGAAATAAGAAACCAAAATTTGTTTATAAACATGCTTTTTCCAAGTCATGTCATAACCGAACCGAATTGTCCTTCACTTTCCTTACACCTACCGAAGTTGAAAGATCATTCTTCTGGATCAGCATAGTTAAATCCTACAGTAGCTATTGTTTATCTGCCTTATTTAATTGAGAAAAATCTTCGATGAAAAATATTAACAAGCTCATGCATATAAAATATGGTTCATACTATTTATCTCAAAGAACTCAACCTATCATTATTAATTCATCTTTATCTCAATCCACTACAAGAAAAGACAACCGTCGCAAGTGATAAAGAACAAATAAAAAGTAGAAATAAAAATAAAAATAAAGAGCGAATAATATGGTTTTTGTTAACATGTTTTATATGTTAGCTACCATGTTTTAATGAATGAATTAATAATGAGAGCATGTTGGATCTAGATTAACCCTAGAGGGGGAGGGGGGGTGAATAGGGTTTATGCAAATTTATTGCTGAGTTCAAAAACTTACAGGATACTAAAATAATAAACAGATCATAGAATGCAGCAAAAATAAAAGTGCAGAAAATAAATCACACACAGATATACCCAGCTTCAGCAAAATCCCGCCTACTGCTGCATTCCTAAGGTTTCTACAAGGTGTTATAAACAAATCCAGCTTACAATCTCATGTAAACTCGCAGCGCCTACTCCTGTCCTAACCCTACGCTCAAAACCCTAGACTGATCTAATCGCCTAGATCAGGTTTCCCCTGATAACAACCCTATAACCATTAACCCAAGTTTTTACAGACTCCAGTAAACTGCCAGTTAATACCCTAACTGGTTCCCCCTAGATTTTATAGACTCTAGAACTGTTCGTTTGTTTTACAACTCAAAATAAAAACAGTACAAAATAAAATCAAAAACAAGAAAAACCCTAGTTTTAAAAGAAAATTAAAACTCCTCCTTTAAAACTTTAGACTTGGCTTAGCCAAGCTAAGTAGGCCGGTCCATTTCAATTTCTTGCACCCCGTTCACTTTGCTCTCTCTCTCTCTCTCTTGTATCTGGAAAAAACAGAATGACGACTACAAATTGGAAAAATCTAGGGTTTCCTTCAAATCCCAAACCGAATCTTGATTGTTTGCTTCTAGTATCAATTCTCTGATGCTCAAAATCTTTGGATGGCTTTGCGATTTATTTGGCTTGGGCTTCTGATCGAAAAACTATGTGAGTAATTTTTGAATAGATCTTTGCTCTTCGAATTCTTGGTTTTTGTTTTCGATACATTGCCAATGAGGAATTGGTGATATTTAAAGGGTTATGAAAACCCTTATGCTCGGATTTCCTCGATTAATGGCTTGGTCTGATATTTTGTGAAATTCCTCTTTTGGTTCCTTTTGTGTGATTTAATTTGATGAACTTGGACTTTTCCTTGGCTCTCAATGAATCTGGTTTATATTACTTGCCCTTGCGTGATTTTTGCTCTGTCTAGAACCATGGAAAAAACTGGAATGATTTATCTGATTCGTACTCGTTTCCTCTCTTGAAACTCTCTGAATAAATCACCATAAATTGTGATTGAAAACCTCAAATAAATCTGGAATTTTTTTTCCCCTTTTGGATTATTGCCTTAAAGTTTCCTTGCGTAATTTCAGGAAGTAAAGTAGGCAAAACATGTTGATCCATATTCGAACCTCCTTCCAAACATAACATGCTGAAATTGTTCTTGTACTAAATTTGGCACTTGAAAATCTTTGTTGTAATTTAGCTCAGAAATTTTTTTTCCCTTTAAAGGCTTTGCCATTTCTGAAAACATTGTGAGATTTTTCTGATTGGTTCAAAAACACGAAGTCATGAAATAATATCTTGCCAAACCTGGTAAACTGTATTTTCTGGAAATCATTGAAATGCTTTTGAATAACTTGGTTTGATGTTAGCTTGTGATTGCTTGTTTGACCAATATAAGACGCACTTGTCATCTCTGTACTTGAAACTTGAACTAGTTAGCTTTTTGCATGTATGGCATAATATAAGACGCACTTGTCATCTCTGCTTCATTTTGCATGTATATGCTTCTTAACTTGGCCCACTGTGCCATAATAACATGATTGATTGCAAATCTTTAATTAGAAAAACTTTGAAATTGATTTCTGTCCAAAGAAATATTTGCTAAAAATTTTGGAAACAATTTAAAGTTGCTTTGAATTCGTCTCTTGCATGATTTTTGCACTCCCCTTGTTTGTGGCACTACATCATTTATGTCACATGCTAACACTTGTATTGTCCATTGATTCATGAACCATATTTGCACCATTCTTGGCTGGTTCCACTTGCATATATAATGACATGTAGCTGCTACATTTATATGATGAGCTTGTTTTGGCATGCCTGCTTTGAACATCACCTTGTTACACCTGCTTGAGTTGCATGTACACCATTTTATGTATATGCATTTGCTGTAGACTTTACATTTCCATCCACTTGCTTGTGTTTTTTCCATTTTTGTTGCCTTGTTTCACCATGTGCTGTTGCACTTGCTTATTCTTGCACTCGAATCACTTGTATGGCCTCGGCCCATGTTTTAGCTACTGAGTTCCTCTTTCTTATATTGTTGACATGCTATGTTTGAATACTTCTGCACCCTTTTGTGTCACCACTTGAACATGAAGTTGCTCCCTTAAAGTTCCATTGTTCTAGGCACACTTTCATTCTTGCTTTGTGCACCGACTTCTTGTTGCACTATTTACTTGTTTATGCATTCGAGTTGCTCGGCCATTATACACAACCATGAACTTGTATTTGCAGTCTAGAGTCCAAAACTGTTTTGCTTCACTATGTATTTGTGTATGCACATATATGAATAGCATCCAAATGTTAGCTTCTGTACATGCATTATCATGCTGCAATGATCATTTGAATTATGCTGTGTATCCATGTCATCACTTGTTCACATACATTCTTAAGCTCGACATGTTGACCTTGTTCCTTCACTTGAACTATGCTGCTGCCATTGTATATGTGCTTGATTACTTGTCACATGTTAAAGTTCAGGCCTCTTGATAAACTAGTATTCATTGATGTTTTTGGGTTGCCTCGACCATATTGATTATTGTTGCACTGAGTCGAGATTGTCCACGTGGCTACTCCTCAGCTGCACACTGAATTGGCGAGGCAGTGCACACATGTATGTATGTATGTATGTATATATATATATATATACACACACACACGTGTGTATATGCAGTCGATCAAACAAACTTTCCTGTCCCTGTAATATACATATAAACTAACTAGACACAGATGAATCAGATCAAGTCATGAAAAATGATGAGAAACACACCAGAAATCTGAGGCAAATAAAATTTAAAAATAAAATCATATCTGCATGTATTCAGTCCCATTTCTATTGCAGTGTATTGTTTGTGTGTTTCTGTGTATGACAGGTATGAAGATGATGACTGTACTGACAGCGACTGGACTGACTATGAAGTGTGAAGACAGAAAATCGAAGACAGAACAGTATTAGTGTTTCAGTGTAGATGAATATAAGAGAAACTGTATGAATGTGTCTGTGAATGTAAAAAGGGTGCTTGAGCGTTTTTGTAGTGAGGAGCAGATATATAAAATGAAAATGATGTGAAATGTAATAATGAATTACAGTATCATGTACTAATAGCGGAGTTATGAAATTTGTACTGTTTGAATATTGAAATAAAATGTTATATTTAAATAAAACACTGTGTTAATATTTGAATTTCTGTACAGTCATATTTTATCTAATTATAAATATTATATTCCTGTATGTGATAAATATATGAAACAGTACAGTAACAAACACATCTATAATAATATATTTGGATGTTATCATCAAACAAAAATCATATAGTTGTGTATACAACACCGTTATGTACAACAATCTCCCCCTTTTGATGATGACAAACAAATATGAAGATTTTGAATATAGTAAATGTGTTTGATAGTGAATATTGAACTCCTCCTATTTATTAGCTCCCCCTACAACAGACAACTCCCCTATAACTGTGCATGAGTGAAAAGAATGTAAAATGAATTTTTAATTTTCAAAAATAAAATATTTATAAAATATTCACTCATGAATCAAAATCTCAACTCATTCTCCCCTTTTTGTTATCATCAAAAGGATACAAAAATTAAAATATAGATGAAAAATGACTAAAAAGTATAATTTCAGCTTAAGAGGAAGAACAGACATCATAAATCCCAATCAGTCAAACAAAAATCATAATAAACTGAGAACTATTGTCTTATTTCACATTGTAGAGAATGACGGATTTACGATGAAATTTATATAAATGGAGAGGGTTATAAAAATATGAATTTCAATTATTTTCATAAGAATTTTGTAAAATTGAACACAAAACAGGGATGGATTTGGACTATATTTATAAATTCAACTTAAGTAACCCAATCAAATAGTCTCAAATCCCAGTAGCTATCGATCAACAAATCATAATACGTCATAAAGTATTAACACATTTAACAAGTTAGAAAATGGATTGATAGGCTGGTTTTTACACACCAAGGAGAAGTTCATATATATTTTTATGTATTCAAATTATTTTCCTTTCCGTTTCTTTTAATTTAAGAGCACACTGACCATGCATAACCAGATCTTGGATTTTTAAATGAGATCAGTTGCAGCTTAAATATAAGTAATCTCATAACCATGCATAACCAGAGCTTGGATTTTTAAATGAGGTTAGAGAAACACTTATGAATATTATATTTTATTATTTTCAGTTTCAAGATGAAGAACTCCTTAGTATACAAACCAATATGGATGATAGAAATGTGATAGGTATAGAAATGGTTTGTGAAATAAATTTCTAAATTAATCATATTATGAAATATGATCAACTGTACCGAGATCATTAAAAATTTTCAATTATCACTAATTCTGAATAATAACATAGTCCAGTTTCTATCACAAATATTTCCACTGTTTATTCAAAAAGATTTTTTAAAAAAAATATTAAACTCTCCACATTAATATAAAAAACGTGATGAGTCACAGAATAATGGTAGATAAAGAAGATGGTCGTGAAATAATCACCAATTCAAAGATATTATAATAAATGTTCAACCATCATGAAAATCCAAAGAAAATCTCCTCTTGTTGTGAAATATATTATAGTCATAACTCATCACAAATTCAAAATCTGATAATAATTTTGATGAATTATAAATAAAGTTCAATTTGGATATTGATTTCAATTTATGAATGAATAATCAATAAATAATTTAAAAATTGAAAATCAATTACAAAAGGGATATGAGGATCTATACAAGAGATGAGGGATTACAAAATATATATAAAAAAATTCAGCACATCTAAACTGATACCACTTGATGTCTCTATTAATGAAGATTTTAACATGACACTGGGGACGAACAAGGATATCTCAAACAACAAAATTTTTATTCACAAGGTCCAGGCAAATAACTCAACAACTTAAAACCATTTATCAGAGAAGCAAGCAGAGTTAACGAAAACAAGCAGTTATAAAAGGAAATTTTCAAAACCAGTATCAGAGAAGCACAAAAAATAGTTTCAAATCAGACTTGTTAGGATGACGGTCACATGAGATGATTCCTGATCCAAGATTAAAAATACCATTTATTTTAAATCATTTGATGGAATATGAAAATATCAGGATTCAATGAATCAATCACACTGAATTTTAAATTTCAGATTCAAGATACGTGTGTGATTCAATAAATCGATAATTTCAAATGATTTTAAACGAATAGATATTCAAATCAATTAATCATATAATAACAGTGAATTTTAAGACCATATTTTCAGAGAAATTTTCTCAAGTATTTCTGACAAGTACAGGAGTAATTTCAGATCATTTACATCAAGATTGAGAGATATTCATGATCTAAAAAATTTAAAAAATAATTTATTTGAAATCACTTGAATCAATGTCAAGTTTTGAGATATAATGAATTAGTCACACAAGGTTGATAATTTCAAATTCAAGAGGTGTGTGAGATTCAAAATATCAAGAATTTTAGATGATTTCAAACAAATAATTTCAACATAATGATCATGACTAAGGATGAAATTCAAGATGTATCACTGTGATTCAAGACAGAACTTAATATTCAAGCCAATCTGAAAATCTATGAAATTATCACAACTGGTAAATATTGGTATGCTGTAATGAGTATATTATTTCAAGCTTTTCTAAAATGAATTAGTGAAAAATTCAAAACAGCAGTGATGTGTGAAATTTCGTTAATTATTCATGTTGTAACCCGGATTTTGAGCGACTTTGGTTATCGATGTAAGCTCGACGTCGATAACCAAAACATCGAAAAATCCCGGTAATTAATGAAAGAAATTAGAAGGTGAGAATAGATAAGATAGAAACTTAGAATAGAAGAAGAAGAAGAACACAACATCAGAGTAACACGAACCTCACAGCGGAAAGAATAACATATAATAGATAACATAACTTTGAAATATAACAGTTATGTATACAATAGCACTTATCAGAGTACAGCACTTACAACACAGCGGAAATAACTATAGCTATATGATCTTGAAGCCTCCTGCTCCACGCTCTTCCAGTATATCTGTAAATTCCTGACTACTTGACTGCCCATACAAAATTAGGCACCCAAGAGTTTAGGGAAAACAAAACAAATAAACTCCGGGTCAGTCATGGGACTGGTGTGAATAAACTCAAATCATTTAAAACAGGTATATGATATCTCATAAGACCACGCCGTGAATACGGAACGGGTTTTTCCCTTATGAGAATCCAAATAACTTTTCAAAGCAATATCATTCTGATATTATAATAATGTCTAAGTACAAATAAATATCAATCTAGCAGAACGCTTGCATCTCACGTTACTACATATATAGTATACAATCAAAATCGCAAACACGTATTGGATGATTGGATTTCCAACTATGACAAGGTATGGAACCACCTTCCGATCAGTGTACTCTAGGAACGATACACTGGAGTTCAACAAGAACATCTTGCAACTCAGCCACACATGACCGACCACTCATTTCGCTTGAGTGTATCGAATGTACATCACCAACGGTTGGGATAAGCAACCGTTCCCGTATATATATGGGACAGCATTGATAGATTTAAGAAACAAATGAATATTCTCTAGATAGGTGATTATACACCCTACTTCGGTGCGACCGACTTAGCCATGCTGCCTGCCCGATTTCTGTCATTTACCGGATGTGAGGCTAGAAGCTACGCTTGGTCATCACAATAGATTCACTTCGAATGCCACATTGTCAGATCCATCGAAAATCACTAATTGACGTCTACAACAATACATTACGTGTCAGCTAAAAGAAGTTTCCTTCTCCGCTTCCACTCTTGGTACGGTTGAAGAAATCAATGTATGTGACCCTTCTGGAAATACTCTGTTATACATTCATTCATACAAGTCATCCTCATTCACTTAGAACGTCACATCGTCATACCTGCCAAATCACAAATTGACTTATACAAAAATAACACGGGTATACAGCTTAGAGAAACGAATTCCCCCGCCACCAAACGTGAATACCTTTGAATAGATCAACTTACGCGATCCATTGGATATACTTTGTCAGACCTTCGTCCATACAAGTTGTCCTGGGACTGGACAAACCGAAGGCACTATTCTGTAAACAGGATAGCCCTTGCATTTTACTCCGTCTTCAATTATCTTTGGCATATATAATTCGCGATGCTTATGCCAATACAGAGTGGTTCTTTGGATAATAATCCAACCGGTCTCTCCATATTAACAACGTTAAAATGGTCAAAACTTCGATAGTCGGTGAGTTAACTATCAAAGAAAAACCAGTGTGCAAACAACGATATTATTTCCAGATGGAAATTTATATCGAACAAACATCATTTAACAGTAACCTCTTTAGTTCATTTATTTACTTATCTCCTGTTTCCCTATATTCTAAATTCTTATTTTCTTTTATCAGAAAACATTTCTGATTTCTTGTTTGGAAAACATTTCCAAAACTCCTTTACGATCAAACCTTACCATTTCTTAGTTAAGAAGGAAGTCACTCAAGTTGGGGTATAATTACCTCTCAGACCTTAACTGAACAACGTTATAACTTCGAAATGGTCAAAGTTTATCTTTTAATCTTTAACAACTTCTTTACGCCTTTCTCGGATCCAAATTTTACTGATCCTCTACTATATTTAGAACATTGGTTATAACGATAACGTTATAATCCCTACTTTCGAATTATTTAACTTTAATTATAACTTCTATTTTTATTAGTGAATATTTAACCTAACACTTATTTATTTAAATATAAATAAATTTCTATTTAAACACTGGAAGGTATAAGTACTTTCCCGAATTCGATATAATCGAATTTGTCGATTAACTCTCTTTGAGAAATCTCTATCTGATTAACTCTTCTTCGAATAACCTATATTCGATTAACTTCTTCTCGAATAAACGATATTCGATAATCTCTCTTCGAATAACTAATATTCGATAACTCTTCCTTTTCAAATATCTCATATTTGAAAATCTCACTTCGATTAAACTATAGTCGATAACTCCCTTCGATGAAACTAACATCGATAACTCCTTTCGATGAAACTAACATCGATTACTCCTTCCGATGAAACTAACATCGATTTATTTAACTCGACGAACTTAACTCGACTAACTTAACTTGACTCGACTAACTCGACTTACTTGGTTCGACCAATTCGATTCGATTAACTAGGCTTGACTAACTCTATTGGTTTAACTCTAATCGATTAGTTCTATGGTTTAACCCTAATCGATTAATTCTATTTGACTAACCCTATTCGGCTAACTCGACTAACTTGGTTCGACCGACCAGTTTTGACTAACCTGACCCATTTGGTTTGACTGACCAGGTTTGGCTAACCTGACCCATTTGGTTTGACTGACCAGGTTTGGCTAACCTGACCCATTTGGTTTGACTGACCAGGTTTGGCTAACCTGACCCATTTGGTTCGACCACTGGGCTTGACTACTTGGTTTGACCATTTGGTTCGAATACCATATTCGACTAACTCCTCTCGACTCATTAAAACCGATTAACTTATCTCGATTGACTAAATCAGTTAACTCCTATCGATTAACTAAATCGATAAACTCCTTTCGATTAACTAAGTCTGATTTACTCGACTCGACTGACCAGGTTCGACTAACTTGACCAGCTTGACTCAATTGGTTCGACTCGACCAGCTCGACTCGGTTGGTTTGACTCGACCATCTTGACTCGATTGGTTCGACTCGACCAGCTCGACTCGGTTGGGTTCGACTAGCTTGACTAGTTTGGTTCGACTAGCTTGGTTTGACCACTTAACTAACATGATTCGAATATTTATATCCGACTAACTAGCTTTTCTTTTATTTCCATTTACTTTAACTTCTATTTATTTCCTAAATAGAATTCCTTTTGTATAATCTATTTATTTTCCTAAATAGATTTTCCTTTATAACTCTAATTATTTAATCCCTAATTAAATATCCTTTATTCTATTTATTTAATCTAAAAAAAATATTCCTTTATTTTATTTATTTATATCTAAATAAATATCCTTTTATAAAATCCTTCGATTTTATAAATAGATTCATTTTCAATGTAAATATTGAAAATCCCCTTTCCTACATTTTCAGTGTTTTCTATTGTTTTTAAACAACCAACTGTCAATGATTAATACCATCCAAACATATACAATCAACAACAGGTTATAATTCACATCATATATCAAAATATATGAAAAACAATAAAATAACTGTTGAGGAATCCAGTCGGATTCCTCCAACCTGCTTCCCTGCATCACAGATGTTAGACAATATAGATAACAACACTTTCAGTTCCATATGATATATTCTGTTAAACAGAATCGATATAGAAATTTAACTAACTGACTAGCAGTTCAATCAAACAATCAACACACAGTCAAACAGACAATTTTAACAGTTCTAACAATACAACATGAAATTATAAACTGTTCAGAGTTAGTGAGATTTACTCACATCAGCGCGTTAATCGTTAAATAACGGTTTGCGTTTATTTGACTGCGACGGACAATTTATTTCGCCATAAATTGTAACGAGCTCGGATTCACTCCCAGTCAGTCTCATTGTGTTGCTTCCGTCCATACGATCCCAAAGGATTTGACCGTTCGTGATTCTGACATCGTATGGTCAAGATATCGCGTTAAGAAGTTAGTACACGGTTTAAATATGACTTAAGTTTTAAATTAAAACATATGGGCCTTTACCTCTCTCAACCCGGCCCATCATTTCGTTTATAGCCCAACCTGAAATGCGCCTTCTTCCATTTCCAGAACACCGAACTGATGTTCCTCCTTTCCATCACTTAGACTTCCTTTCCCAACCTCTTGTTAATCACTTCATTAACCACTCCATACTCTCTTTAATATATGGCTCACCAATTTCCCTTTTTGAAACAGTATTTTCACCATCAGTACTAAACAAAAATCCAACTCCACTGTACGATGTCCATCCCCACTTTCTTTTGTGTCCATCGTTCTCCACTGCTACTACAGATTTTCTTTTCTTCCACTGATTCACCTTAACAATATTTTTAATTAATTCAACTAACCAAAAATCTTAGTTACTCTTTACAGAAATAGTTAGCACCGTACCCTTGTTGCTCATTATCTTCCATTATCACAGTTACAATACTAAGACCAAACCCATCATTTTTCCCCTTAAAACAAACAGGAAATACAAAGAAATCACCTCAACACTCTTCAATTTTCATACCAAACCCATAACCGTGTTTCACCTCACCATCCAAGACTGTAATCACCAAGATAATGACCACCTTCTTCAAATCATGCTGCAGAGTATACACAGCTATTTCCGGCATTTCAAGCTTCCGTTCCTCACCTCTTTCTTCACCAAAAACTTGAAATCCCTCGCTCCATAAATCAGCTCAGCCATCACCGAACTTCCCAACTCCACTCCTTGCTCTCGGCCTCACGCAGAAGAACATCCCGCCTCCATTTCGTTCCAGTGACGTTGTACTACTATGGGACAGCAATCGACACAATTTTTTTCTCCTCTATAACCATCAATTACAACTCGAACCACCTTCCTTAGGCGCGCTGTACGAGTTTCGATGATCCCAGCAAGTGTCGCATACCATAAAACAGGTATAGGAATGAAGATAAAGTCCAGACGAATCCATTTATATAAGCTTTGTATTTTATAGTATTTGATTTGATTTTATAACTTTCGAATTTCATTTGAGAATGGTGGCGGCGGAAAAAAAATGGCTGTTGGCTTTCTGATTAGGTTTAGCCAATAAACGAAGTACTTATAAGAGGAGGTGGGAAGGTTAAATTATTATTTTAATCTAACGAGGCTTACACGTGAAGTATCACCTTAAAACGAATCCATACGATCTTTATTTTTGACAAACTAAGATAATCCTAGCATAGAAAAATATTCCGGACCCAATGGGACAGGTTTCGTCGAATTCCGACACCGTTTGTAAAAATCCCTTAGAAAATATTGATGAAAAACACCGAGCAATAATTCCTAACAATTTCAGAAAAAATCCTAGAAATATGAGGCCTTAGCGTTTCACTAGACCTCATTCTAAGGTTTCGTATGAAACTTGTTTCGTTGAATTTCGAGTTCGTTTGATCAGTTAACCATTCAGTTTAGTTTGTTTTAAGTTAAAAACATAGCGTACCCCACTATGAAATATTCCTTTCACGTAGGGACAGTTATGGACAGAAACATAAATACCGTTTAAATGAGTGATGTGCTCTGGTCCCATAAATGTAATAATACCGGTAGATGGACTCATACTGTGAAACCCCGAAATGTCGATACAGGGTGCCAAATACTCCAAATAAAAAGTTGCTTATTAAATTAATTAAAAATTACAGTAAAATTCATTAAATTAAATTATCGCTATTTCCCAAAAGAACCTTGTCTAAATTCAAACCCGATCTCTAGTTATATCGAATAAACTGTTACGGTCGATAAACGATTCTATAGCGACTATTCTAAAATTTGATTTGGACATATCTCAAAATCTACACGACGAAATCCTGATTTTTCTCTTTCGCTAGAAAGATATACTACACCATCTCCACACGTTTTCTTGTTTCACAGAAATCCGATTTAAAACAAACTCTGTATATTCAGTTGAAGTTCAAATCGCCAAATAGCGAACTGCAGCGCCATTTCGAGCTCCTATTATAATTATATTATAATTCTATACGTTCAACTTTCGTCGATTCAATATAATCGTTATTATATTTCGAATCGAAACTCCACCAAATCTCGTATGCTATTCAATTCACATGGTATTGTGAATTTCACTGTTTCCGACTATTTCGACATTATAATATATTATTATATTATAATTATTAATTAAATATTCAATATAATTTAATTAAACGATCATTAACTTCTCTAAATCACCAATTATATAATTAAATTAATAAATTATTATCTTGCTAAAATACGGGTCACTACAATCTTCCCCCCTTAATAAAATTTCGTCCTCGAAATTGCTAAGCTAGGGGACGACCCTATCGACTGGTTAGAACATATTTGTTCACTTCTTAACTTCAGTTTCAACTGAACCAATTTAATTTCATTTAAATTATAAATTAATTCTTATCAACGAAAAATTTCAAAAATCCCGAAAATTTTCTACCGCCTTAACTTTTCTAAAAGTTTCGCCAGCACTTCCTTTGTACGGGTCAATATCTCAAACTCCAACTCGCCTCTCTGGGCCTTCTTTATCCCAAAAGAAAACCAAACAGCCAAGCGGCTTGCCAATTCGGCTCATAAATCTCATATCCATATATAATATAAACTGGTACCTTTTTGTCGGGCATATCAGCTCTATCACTTCCATATGCTATCAACTCAGCATATACCAGTGTTATTTCCATCAAATTCCAATCAGTTCAGATCCTCAAAACCAAATCGAATTTCATTCGAACCCGAATATCAAATTTCAAATTCTTAACTCATCATTTCAAATCCACATCCAGATTATTCTCTAATCACTTCCAGTTTCATTTAACTTAGTCAAGGTTAAATTCTAATTTATTATTCACTTTCACCCTTTAAATCCATTTAACTTCATAAGTTAAATTTAAATTTCAAATTCCTGGGTTCATTTCAAATTAATTTGAAATCACAATACCAATTCAAAACATTTGAATTTCTAAACACCTTGTTTTCTCAAAACAATTCAAATCAAAATCTTTGGTAGTAATCCACCACTTAGAAACTCGAAAATCACACCGATGATATTGCGCAGTCATCATCGGAATTATTTTCCAGCGACCCAAGTGATTTCAATACTATATCATTTCAAAACCATTACTGAATACTTCCATTTTGAAAACATTTCAAAATCTCCCAGGAACTTAAAATTTCCTTATTTTAATTCCAAATCTGATTTAAATTCATATTTAATTCATCTTATTTCATATACTTTACTTATATGATTCTGATTAGTTATATATAACCATTTCACTTTATAATCTCATTCGATTATAATTACAACCAATATATCTAATATATGATAATATATCACATATCCATACTGTGTCGGTCCATCGTATTCAAGTGTTTATTTACTCCTACCGATACAGTGGATCAAACTGATCGACCAGAACTCGTAAACAACTCAGCCAATGAATCTCCACAATATAAAACCATTTTTATATCAAATACAAATACGCACTCGTATATATACACTCAAACTCAATCTAGGGTATTACTAACCCTATCTCTACCGAGTCACGCCATAGAGCCAAGTAATTCTAAACTTAAGCTCTGATACCAACTGTAGTAACCCGGATTTTGAGCGACTTTGGTTATCGACGTAAGCTCGACGTCGATAACCAAAACATCGAAAAATCCCGGTAATTAATGAATGAAATTAGAAGGTGAGAATAGATAAGATAGAAACTTAGAATAGAAGAAGAAGAAGAACACAACATCAGAGTAACACGAACCTCACAGCGGAACGAATAACATATAATAGATAACATAACTTTGAAATATAACAGTTATGTATACAATAGCACTTATCAGAGTACAGCACTTACAACACAGCGGAAATAACTATAGCTATATGATCTTGAAGCCTCCTGCTCCATGCTCTTCCAGTATATCTGTAAATTCCTGACTACTTGACTGCCCATACAAAATTAGGCACCCAAGAGTTTAGGGAAAACAAAACAAATAAACTCCGGGTCAGTCATGGGACTGGTGTGAATAAACTCAAATCATTTAAAACAGGTATATGATATCTCATAAGACCACGCCGTGAATACGGAACGGGTTTTTCCCTTATGAGAATCCAAATAACTTTTCAAAGCAATATCATTCTGATATTATAATAATGTCTAAGTACAAATAAATATAAATCTAGCAGAACGCTTGCATCTCACGTTACTACATATATAGTATACAATCAAAATCGCAAACACGTATTGGATGATTGGATTTCCAACTATGACAAGGTATGGAACCACCTTCCGATCAGTGTACTCTAGGAATGATACATTGGAGTTCAACAAGAACATCTTGCAACTCAGCCACACATGACCGACCACTCATTTCGCTTGAGTGTATCGAATGTACATCACCAACGGTTGGGATCAGCAACCGTTCCCGTATATATATGGGACAACATTGATAGATTTAAGAAACAAATGAATATTCTCTAGATAGGTGATTATACACCCTACTTCGGTGTGACCGACTTAGCCATGCTGCCTGCCCGATTTCTGTCATTTACCGGATGTGAGGCTAGAAGCTACGCTTGGTCATCACAATAGATTCACTTCGAATGCCACATTGTCAGATCCATCGAAAATCACTAATTGACGTCTACAACAATACATTACGTGTCAGCTAAAAGAAGTTTCCTTCTCCGCTTCCACTCTTGGTACGGTTGAAGAAATCAATGTACGTGACCCTTCTGGAAATACTCTGTCAGACATTCATTCATACAAGTCATCCTCATTCACTTAGAACGTCACATCGTCATACCCGCCAAATCACAAATTGACTTATACAAAAATAACACGGGTATACAGCTTAGAGAAACGAATTCCTCCGCCACCAAACGTGAATACGTTTGAATAGATCAACTTACGCGATCCATTGGATATACTCTGTCAGACCTTCGTCCATACAAGTTGTCCTGGGACTGGACAAACCGAAGGCACTAATCTGTAAACAGGATAGCCCTTGCATTTTACTCCGTCTTCAATTATCTTTGGCATATATGATTCGCGACGCTTATGCCAATACAGAGTGGTTCTTTGGATAATAATCCAACCGGTCTCTCCATATTAACAACGTTAAAATGGTCAAAACTTCGATAGTCGGTGAGTTAACTATCAAAGAAAAACCAGTGTGCAAACAACGATATTATTTCCAGATGGAAATTTATATCGAACAAACATCATTTAACATTAACCTCTTTAGTTCATTTATTTACTTATCTCCTGTTTCCCTATATTCTAAATTCTTATTTTCTTTTATCAGAAAACATTTCTGATTTCTTGTTTGGAAAACATTTCCAAAACTCCTTTACGATCAAACCTTACCATTTCTTAGTTAAGAAGGAAGTCACTCAAGTTGGGGTATAATTACCTCTCAGACCTTAACTGAACAACGTTATAACTTCGAAATGGTCAAAGTTTATCTTTTAATCTTTAACAACTTCTTTACGCCTTTCTCGGATCCAAATTTTACTGATCCTCTTCTATATTTAGAACATTGGTTATAACGATAACGTTATAATCCCTACTTTCGAATTATTTAACTTTAATTATAACTTCTATTTTTATTAGTGAATATTTAACCTAACACTTATTTATTTAAATATAAATAAATTTCTATTTAAACACTGGAAGGTATAAGTACTTTCCCGAATTCGATATAATCGAATTTGTCGATTAACTCTCTTTGAGAAATCTCTATCTGATTAACTCTTCTTCGAATAACCTATATTCGATTAACTTCTTCTCGAATAAACGATATTCGATAATCTCTCTTCGAATAACTAATATTCGATAACTCTTCCTTTTCAAATATCTCATATTTGAAAATCTCACTTCGATTAAACTATAATCGATAACTCCCTTCGATGAAACTAACATCGATAACTCCTTTCGATGAAACTAACATCGATTACTCCTTCCGATGAAACTAACATCGATTTATTTAACTCGACGAACTTAACTCGACTAACTTAACTTGACTCGACTAACTCGACTTACTTGGTTCGACCAATTCGATTCGATTAACTAGGCTCGACTAACTCTATTGGTTTAACTCTAATCGATTAGTTCTATGGTTTAACCCTAATCGATTAATTCTTTTTGACTAACCCTATTCGGCTAACTCGACTAACTTGGTTCGACCGACCAGGTTTGACTAACCTGACCCATTTGGTTTGACTGACCAGGTTTGGCTAACCTGACCCATTTGGTTTGACTGACCAGGTTTGGCTAACCTGACCCATTTGGTTTGACTGACCAGGTTTGGCTAACCTGACCCATTTGGTTCGACCACTGGGCTTGACTACTTGGTTTGACCATTTGGTTCGAATACCATATTCGACTAACTCCTCTCGACTCATTAAAACCGATTAACTTATCTCGATTGACTAAATCAATAAACTCCTATCGATTAACTAAATCGATAAACTCCTTTCGATTAACTAAGTCTGATTTACTCGACTCGACTGACCAGGTTCGACTAACTTGACCAGCTTGACTCGATTGGTTCGACTCGACCAGCTCGACTCGGTTGGTTTGACTCGACCATCTTGACTCGATTGGTTGGACTCGACCAGCTCGACTCGGTTGGGTTCGACTAGCTTGACTAGTTTGGTTCGACTAGCTTGGTTTGACCACTTAACTAACATGATTCGAATATTTATATCCGACTAACTAGCTTTTCTTTTATTTCCATTTACTTTAACTTCCATTTATTTCCTAAATAGAATTCCTTTTGTATAATCTATTTATTTTCCTAAATAGATTTTCCTTTATAACTCTAATTATTTAATCCCTAATTAAATATCCTTTATTCTATTTATTTAATCTAAAAAAAATATTCCTTTATTTTATTTATTTATATCTAAATAAATATCCTTTTATAAAATCCTTCGATTTTATAAATAGATTCATTTTCAATGTAAATATTGAAAATCCCCTTTCCTACATTTTCAGTGTTTTCTATTGTTTTTAAACAACCAACTGTCAATGATTAATACCATCCAAACATATACAATCAACAACAGGTTATAATTCACATCATATATCAAAATATATGAAAAACAATAAAATAACTATTGAGGAATCCAGTCGGATTCCTCCAACCTGCTTCCCTGCATCACAGATGTTAGACAATATAGATAACATCACTTTCAGTTCCATATGATATATTCTGTTAAACAGAATCGATATAGAAATTTAACTAACTGACAGCAGTTCAATCAAACAATCAACACACAGTCAAACAGACAATTTTAACAGTTCTAACAATACAACATGAAATTATAAACTGTTCAGAGTTAGTGAGATTTACTCACATCAGCGCGTTAATCGTTAAATAACGGTTTGCGTTTATTTGACTGCGACGGACAATTTATTTCGCCATAAATTGTAACGAGCTCGGATTCACTCCCAGTCAGTCTCATTGTGTTGCTTCCGTCCATACGATCCCAAAGGATTTGACCGTTCGTGATTCTGACATCGTATGGTCAAGATATCGCGTTAAGAAGTTAGTACACGGTTTAAATATGACTTAAGTTTTAAATTAAAACATATGGGCCTTTACCTCTCTCAACCCGGCCCATCATTTCGTTTATAGCCCAACCTGAAATGCGCCTTCTTCCATTTCCAGAACACCGAACTGATGTTCCTCCTTTCCATCACTTAGACTTCCTTTCCCAACCTCTTGTTAATCACTTCATTAACCACTCCATACTCTCTTTAATATATGGCTCACCAATTTCCCTTTTTGAAATAGTATTTTCACCATCAGTACTAAACAAAAATCCAACTCCACTGTACGATGTCCATCCCCACTTTCTTTTGTGTCCATCGTTCTCCACTGCTACTACAGATTTTCTTTTCTTCCACTGATTCACCTTAACAATATTTTTAATTAATTCAACTAACCAAAAATCTTAGTTACTCTTTACAGAAATAGTTAGCACCGTACCCTTGTTGCTCATTATCTTCCATTATCACAGTTACAATACTAAGACCAAACCCATCATTTTTCCCCTTAAAACAAACAGGAAATACAAAGAAATCACCTCAACACTCTTCAATTTTCATACCAAACCCATAACCGTGTTTCTCCTCACCATCCAAGACTGTAATCACCAAGATAATGACCACCTTCTTCAAATCATGCTGCAGAGTATACACAGCTATTTCCGGCATTTCAAGTTTCCGTTCCTCACCTCTTTCTTCACCAAAAACTTGAAATCCCTCGCTCCATAAATCAGCTCAGCCATCACCGAACTTCCCAACTCCACTCCTTGCTCTCGGCCTCACGCAGAAGAACATCCCGCCTCCATTTCGTTCCAGTGACGTTGTACTACTATGGGACAACAATCGTCACAATTTTTTTCTCCTCTATAACCATCAATTACAACTCGAACCACCTTCCTTAGGCGCGCTGTACGAGTTTCGATGATCCCAGCAAGCGTCGCATACCATAAAACAGGTATAGGAATGAAGATAAAGTCCAGACGAATCCATTTATATAAGCTTTGTATTTTATAGTATTTGATTTGATTTTATAACTGTCGAATTTCATTTGAGAATGGTGGCGGCGGAAAAAAATGGCTGTTGGCTTTTTGATTAGGTTAAGCCAATAAACGAAGTACTTATAAGAGGAGGTGGGAAGGTTAAATTATTATTTTAATCTAACGAGGCTTACACGTGAAGTATCACCTTAAAACGAATCCATACGATCTCTATTTTTGACAAACTAAGCTAATCCTAGCATAGAAAAATATTCCGGACCCAATGGGACAGGTTTCGTCGAATTCCGACACCGTTTGTAAAAATCCCTTAGAAAATATCGATGAAAAACACCGAGCAATAATTCCTAACAATTTCAGAAAAAATCCTAGAAAAATGAGGCCTTAGCGTTTCACTAGACCTCATTCTAAGGTTTCGTATGAAACTTGTTTCGTTGAATTTCGAGTTCGTTTGACCAGTTAACCGTTTAGTTTGTTTTAAGTTAAAAACATAGCGTACCCCACTATGAAATATTCTTTTCACGTAGGGACAGTTATGGACAGAAACATAAATACCGTTTAAATGAGTGATGTGCTCTGGTCCCATAAATGTAATAATACCGGTAGATGGACTCATACTGTGAAACCCCGAAATGTCGATACAGGGTGCCAAATACTCCAAATAAAAAGTTGCTTATTAAATTAATTAAAAATTACAGTAAAATTCATTAAATTAAATTATCGCTATTTCCCAAAAGAACCTTGTCTAAATTCAAACCCGATCTCTAGTTATATCGAATAAACTGTTACGGTCGATAAACGATTCTATAGCGACTATTCTAAAATTTGATTTGGACATATCTCAAAATCTACACGACGAAATCCTGATTTTTCTCTTTCGCTAGAAAGATATACTACACCATCTCCACACGTTTTCTTGTTTCACAGAAATCCGATTTAAAACAAACTCTGTATATTCAGTTGAAGTTCAAATCGCCAAATAACGAACTGCAGCGCC
The DNA here is from genome assembly GCA_030737875.1 of Allium sativum. Taxonomy (NCBI): domain Eukaryota; kingdom Viridiplantae; phylum Streptophyta; class Magnoliopsida; order Asparagales; family Amaryllidaceae; genus Allium; species Allium sativum. The sequence continues at coordinate 43,662,276 of CM060916.1, forward strand.
ATTTCGAGCTCCTATTATAATTATATTATAATTCTATACGTTCAACTGTCGTCGATTCAATATAATCGTTATTATATTTCGAATCGAAACTCCACCAAATCTCGTATGCTATTCAATTCACATGATATTGTGAATTTCACTGTTTCCGACTATTTCGACATTATAATATATTATTATATTATAATTATTAATTAAATATTCAATATAATTTAATTAAACGATCATTAATTTCCCTAAATCACCAATTATATAATTAAATTAATAAATTATTATCTTGCTAAAATACGGGTCACTACAATTCAGATCTTCAAAAATTTAGAATTCAAAACAATAGTGTTCAAGATATGACAAGAATACATCAACAATGTTATGAATTCAGAATTCAGAAAATAAACTTCAAAACAATTGCAGATATTTACAAATTTAAACTCAAGATCTGGAAATGATTGAAACAATAGAGTTTTATTCAAATTGAAGCAAATTTCCAGAAAAATATGAATTCTGCAATTTGAAGTTAATGAAGCCCAAAAAGAAACAAAAAAACCTTATGGCAGCGACAAATCAAAAACAAAAGAAAAGATGAAGAGGTTGAAGGAGAAATAAACAAAAGAAATATTTACAAAGATGAGTCTAGAGATTATACCTGAATTCAGTGTAAGCAAATGAATCTCTAACTCAATAAATCTTAGCTAAAGGAACTGTGAATGATACAGAATTATAGACTGCTTTGTCTCACATTTCTTTTTGCACAGGAGTTCCTCAGCCTCATTTGGTACCTAACAATTTAGGGGATTGAGTGGTCTAACAAAAGTATTAAAACCACTCATAGTTTTGTTCACGACTTTAAGTACCCAAACTTGTTTGTACAACAAACCATTAGAATTAACTTTTGAACCCTTAGGAACCCAAATCTATTTGAATTTTAACGAGGCATGTTTTATTTCCCTTTGGGATCCATGATTGTTTAAATGGTTTGTTATAAACCAAATTATCATCTTGGTTATGATTTAAATTTTCAGAATTTAAATTTCGAAGACGATCCTTTTTAGAACAATTTGAGGGATTTTTGAAAATTCATCTCAAGATCATTTATTTCAGATTTCAAATAATCATTCTCGTTTAGAAGCTTCTCAGTTTTGGCATTAGACTCAGAAATCTTAGTATCAAATTGTTTTTGTTTTTCAATCTCACAAATCTTAAAATCCTTAATTTCTTTTTCAAGTTCATTTAGAATTGCTTCTATTTTCAGCAAGTTCTCTTGTTCAAAATTTTTATGTTCGGAATTAAACTTATCCAACTCTTCTTGTAAAGCACCGTTCTTACAAATTATCTCATCCTCGTTTTGTTTTAAAACCAAAATTTCTTTCTCAAACTTTTGAAAGTTTTCATTTAGATGGGCTTAATCAATTTTTAAATCTTTACAATTTTTACAATCAGAGTTTTTAAATTTTAATTCCAACATATTATTTTTGCATCGCAACTCAGAATTTTCAGATTTTAGAAGTTTATTTTTCCTTTGGAGACGATCAACAGTTCTTGTTAAATCATTACAACGAAAAATTAATTCTTCATATGAAAGATCTCCATCGTCTGAATCATCATCAATAGCTCGAGTTAAGTACACATCTGAATCTGAGTTGGCAATTGAAGGTTTTGAGTTGTTGTTGTCATTTCCATACAGCGTGTTGAGAGTTTTCTAGATATCCTGCGTAGTTAAACAATGAGAGGTAAATTTTAATTGATCATTGCCAAGATAGGAATAAATAACATGCATAGCATGAGCATTGAAAACCTTATTCCTCTTATCTAACATATCTCCCAAATTTTCAATAATATTCCAATATTCTAAATTAATAAATTTTAAATAGGATTCCATTTCTGATTTCCAAATTAAAAAAATCTATACCATTAAAAATAACTGGAATACGACTGGACTGACTCTCAAAAGGTTGACAACTAGGATGACCCATTATTCTAGAGTTAATGAAATAACCTGCTTTGGTACCACTTGTTGGATCAAGATTAACACTAGAGGGGGGTGAACATGGTTTATGCAAATTTATTGCTGAGTTCAAAAAATTACAGGATATTAAAAAATAAATAGATCACAGAATGTAGCAGAAATAAAAGTACAGAAAATAAATCGCACACATATATAGCCAGCTTCGACAAAATCCTACCTACTGCTGCATTCCTAAGGTTTCTACTAGGTGTTATAAACAGATCCCTCTTACAATCCCATGTAAACTCGCAATGCCTGCTCCTATCCTAACCCTACGCTCCTATCCTAACCCTAGACTATTCTAATCCCCTAGATCAGATTTCCCCTGATTACAACCCTGTAACCGGTAACCCTAGTTTTTACAGACTTTAGTAAACTGCCAGTAAATACCCTAACTGGTTCCCCCTAGATTTTACAGACTCTAGAACTGTTCGTTTGTTTTACAACTCAAAATAAAAGCAGTACAAAATATAATCAAAAACAAGAAAAACCCTAGTTTTAAAAGAAATTTAAAAGTCCTCCTTTAAAACTATAGACTTGGCTTAGCCAAGCTAAGTAGACCAGTTCATTTCAATTTCTTGCACCTGTTTACTTTGCTCTGTCTCTTGTATCTGAAAAAAAAGAATGTCGGCTACAAATTGGAAAAAATCTAGGGTTTCCTTCAAATCCAAAACCGAATCTTGATTGTTTGCTTCTGGAATCAATTCTCTGATGCTCAAAATCTTTGGATGGCTTTGCGATTGATTTGGCTTTGGCTTCTGATCGAAAAACTATGCGAGTAATTTCTAAATAGATTTTTGCTCTTTGAATTCTGGGTTTTTGTTTTCGATACATTGCCAATGAGGAATTGGTGATATTTATAGGGTTATGAAAACCCCTATGCTCTGGTTTCCTCGATTAATGGCTTGGTCTGATATTTTGTGAAATTCCTCTTTTGGTTCCTTTTGCGTGATTTAATTTGATGAACTTGGACTTATCCTTGGCTCTCAATGAATCTGGTTTATATAACTTGCCCTTGCGTGGTTTTTGCTCTGTCTAGAAGCATTGCAAAAACTGGAATGATTTATCTGATTCGTACTCGTTTCCTCTCTTGAAATGCTCTGAATAAATTACCATAAATTGTGATTGAAAACATCAAATAAATCTGGAAACAAATTTTCCCCTTTTGGATTATTGCCTTAAAGTTTCCTTGCGTGGTTTCAGGAAGTAAAGTAGGCAAAACATGTTGATCCAAATTCGAACCTCCTTCCAAAAAACAACATGTTGAAATTGTTCATGTACTAAATATGGCACTTGAAAATCTTTTCTTTAATTTAGCTCAGAAAAAATTTCTTTTCCCATTAAAGGCTTTGCCATTTCTAAAAAATTGTGAGATTTTCTGATTGATTCAAAAACAGGAAGTCATGAAATAATATATTGCCAAACTTGGTTTACTATATTTTCTGGAAATCATTGAAATGCTTTTGAATAACTTGGTTTGATGTTAGCTTGTGACTGCTTGTTTTACCAATATAAGATGCACTTGTCATCTCTATACTTGAAACTTGAACCAGTTAGCTTGCTTGCATGTATGGCATTACATATCTTGCTTCGACCATTGTGATCTGCTTCATTTTGCATGTATATGCTGCTTAACTTGGCCCACTGTTGAATGATGTTGATCATTTCTGATCTGCTCCATTTTCTTGTCTTTTGAAAACATGCCATAAAAACATGATTGATTGAAAATCTGTAATTAAAAAAAACTTTGAAATTGATTTATGTCCAAAGAAATATTTGCTGAAATTTTTGGAAACAATTTAAAGTTGCTTTGAATTCGTCTCTTGCATGATTTTTGCACTCCCCTTGTTTGTGGCACTGCATCATTTATGTCACATGCTAACACTTGTATTGTCCATTGATACATGAACCATATTTGCACCATTCTTTGTTGGTTCGACTTGCATATATAATGACATGTAGTTAATACATTTATATGTTGAGCTTGTTTTGGCATGACTGCTTTGAACATCACCTTGTTACACCTGCTTGTGTTGCATGTACACCACTTTATGTATATGCTTTTGCTGTAGACTTTACATTGCCATGCACTTGCTTGTGGTTGTTCCATTTGTGTTGGCTTGTTTCACCATGTACTGCTGCACTTGCTTATTCTTGCACTCTACTCACTTGTATGGCCTTGGCCTATGTTTTAGCTGCTGAGTTCCACTTTCTTATATTGTTGACATGCTATGTTTGAATACTTCTGCAACCTATTATGTCACCTCTTGAACATGAAGTTGCTCCCTTAAAGTTCCATTGCTGTAGGCACACTTTCATTCAAGCTTTGTGCACCGACTACTTGTTGCACTATTTACTTGTTTATGCATTCGAGTTGCTCGGCCATTATACACAACCATGTACTTGTATTTGCAGTCTAGAGTCCAAAACTGTTTTGCTTCACAATGTATTTGTGTATGCACATATATGAATAGCATCCAAATGTTAGGTTATGTACATGCATTATCATGCCGCAGTGATCATTTGAATTATGCTGTGTATCCATGTCATCACTTGTTTACATACATTCTTGAGCTCGACATATTGACCTTGTTCCTTCACTTGAACTATGCTGCTGCCATTATATATGTGCTTGATTACTTGTCACATGTTAAAGTTCAGGCCTCTTGATTAACTTGTATTCATTGATGTTTTTAGGTTGCCTCGACCATATTGATTATTGTTGCACTGAGTCGAGATGGTCCACGTGGCTACTCCTCATCTGCACACTGGATTGGCGAGGCAGTGCACACGTGTATATATATACACATGTGTGTATATGCAGTCGATCAAACAAACTTTCCTGTCCCTGTACTGTACATATAAACTGACTAGATACAGATGAATCAGATCAAATCATGAAAAATGATGAGAAACACACCAGAAATCTGAGGCAAATAAAATTCAAAAAATCAAATCAAATTTGCATGTATTCAGTTCCATTTCTATTGCAGTGTACTATGTGTGTGTTTCTGTATATGACAGGTATGAAGATGATGACTGGACTAACAGTGACTGGACTGACTATGAAGTGTGAAGACATAAAATCGAAGACAGAACAATATTAGTGTTTCAATGTAGTTGAATATAACAGAAACTGTATGAATGTGTTATGAACGTAAAAAGAATGTGTTTATCCGTCAAATGACCGAACCTGGGATGGAATTGCAAAACAAGCGCTCGCGATATCTCATGCGACCATGTCTTCCACCAAAATTAGATGTGAATCGTGATTCAGGCGCAGAAGCAAAGGTCGGTCATTCATATTGGGGCAAAGCCGCTCAAACACAGAAGCAAAGAAAATTGTCCATTCAACATAGGTGGAAGAGACCTCATAGCATAGCCATAGGGACGAACAGCACCATACAAAGGCTGCAAAAGGATGAGCGCCCTTGAACTAAGAAGGTCGGTCGCGTAAGGAGCAGGCGAGAGTTAGGGACACCTGCTCCTATGAACTCGCTTGCACATGATAACCGAATACAGCTGCAGATAGTTGGCTACAGTTAGCCGATGGCATGATTGTAATTAATAGAATGAGTGATTCGTAGCCTGCATGAACGGATTTCAAATCATTTCTCAGAGGGGGCTCACCTATAAATATGCCATGGCTACCAACATAAAGGGGATCCAATCTTTGAAACCACGAAGTGCTGCTAAAATTCTATCCTCAACCATTGATTCGGCCATGGCGTCAAGAACAATCTTATGATCAAGGAAAACGAAGACATCCTCCTTCTCAATCATTCATCCATCCTTCTTCTCCTCAAATTCTACCGTTCTCTTGTATAATTCCAAGATTGAAATATATAAATGAGAGTATATTGAGTGAATACAGAGATGTATGGAAAGAGAGAATTGATGTATTTCGTAATCCTCCTTATAAGATGGAAAATCACCTTCAAAGTGGAAGTAGGCCTAAATAACGACTTAACAACTATAAATCTCATCTCTACTTTACCTTTTCTTGCATTTTTTTGTTTTCAATTGCTGATTAAGCACGGTTCCATTTATTTCTTACCAAATTGGTGAAGTATAGTTTAGTACCTTGGGTGTTTAGACCATTTTTGGTGTAAACATTTTGGCACCCACCGTGGGGTCGTGTTTGCTTCTATCCCCATTTCATATCCGATAAGATTTTTTGAGAGGCACTGTGCTTGAAATCATAAGCACGCCAAAGGGAATTGCTAACAAAATTGACGGCGTCTCCGACGCTGCCACATCGCCTACCATCCATTCCGAAGAAAGGAAACCATTAAAATTCGAGGCTTCCGTGACCAAGAGGGAGTTGGAAGAAGCAATGGCAGGGATAACGAGTCAAATAACTATTGCAAACAACGCATTGATAAAGAGGATCAAGTCAATGCTTGTTATCCAAGCCTCTGTCACAAAAGCCACACCAATTTCGCTGACTCTCCGTTCGCTCGAACAAGTCGTGCAAGCGAAATAGAATTTTCTGCTAAACCAGAAAATTCCACTCTGAAAACTGCATGTCATGATTATGGGCCCAGGCAAAGACCCAACAAGGAGAAAATCGCTCGTTCCACGGATCAGAATGAAAAGCGAAGGTATATCTTGGGTGCAAGGGACGGAGCCAAGCAGCATAGAAGGGAACCACGCTTTTTCAAGAATTCTGAATTCACCTCCCTCAGCGACACCATAGAGAATATCTTCAGGGCAACTAAAAATACTGTAAAATATCCAGTCCCAAAATGGATGCAAGTCAGAGACGCTACCTTGAAATCAAGAAGGTTCTGTCAATTCCATGACCAACCAAGACACAATACTAATGAGTGCAGACACTTGAAATCGTTAATCGAGGGTCTGGTCAGGGAGAACCATTTGCAACAATATGTGCAAGGCCATTGTCCTATTGCTCTGCAAACAAGGGGCAGTGAACTCTCCGAGGAAAAGGCCTAAACTAGCTCGGAACTAATGCTTGGCTAGGGATCAGTAACTGGTGTCCTGATCACGGAATTTTGAACTAAAGTTCCCGTGACTCCGCTTTATTACTCCGTTTTTTATTCTGTTTATTTAAGAAATAGTAGTCGTTTTACTTTGTCTTGCCACTTGCTATATTCATGTTTGACAATAAATTACTTACAAGTGCCGTGTACAAAGGAAATTATCGTGTGCTTATCTAAGTACCGTACTCATCACTTCACACAAAAAACTGATTTTTCGAATGTAGGCATGATAGAAGCAATTAATCATACCCATCCTAATTGCTAAAGGAAGATTCTCAAAGCACATCTTGAGAAAAATGGCTTGAAAGTATCACAAAAAACATGCAAACCGAATTGGATGTTTAAGCACATCACCTCAACAAGATATGCTGTGTTAAGACAAACAACAAGCCAAAAGGTGGAACGTCCCTAATCAAGCATTTGCTGGAGAAATTGACATCAGGCTTCAAAAAAAAGGTACAAGAGAAATTATAAAAATGTCCCATGGATAAATACCTAGGCTGGAAACATCGGTCCTAGTGTTGGAAGGACTGACAAAACATGCTGGAAGGACCAAAGAAAATCAGAAATCCTAGCCGAAAGGGGGTAATCAGAAATCCTAGCTGTATGGGGGTATCCAACAAGGTCTTCCAGTCCTAGAAAAATCAGGACTAATAAGGCCGAACTTGGGTCGAAATTGAAACCCAAGACCTCCCATGGGGGCACCCAAAAGAAGACACATAATAACCACGCGTTGTTTTAAAAAAATCATGGGTTGATCAAATGAAATCATGATTTAAATTAACAAAATCTATGAAATTAAAAAGAGCTTTGATATGGGGACATCACCATTATGTAAAAAACCACCAAAGCCCACTCAAAACATACCACAGACTAGTTATAACTTCATTGCGAGAATTATTCGAACGATAATATTCGCGCGAACAACAAACTAAAAGTGCGACCACTCATAAGAATGAAACTAATAAAACTATGATAGCACCTAAACGATACAAACGTAAGCACGCAAACATAAAACATTAAACTAGGGCCAACACTCGCACAAACAACCGATCTAAGTACGTAACAAATAAAAGAAAATAGTATGGAATCAGACCATAAAAGTCATAAATGCTATTTCTTATATAGAGAAGGATGAACCAATTGTTCAGGCATTTGCTGATCTATCTATACCAAAGAGCCATCGAAGGAAAAAAGCTTATGATCTTAGACTATTAACCAGCTAGCTTCCTTTTGCGTTTCAGGGTAGACACAACCTTGGTATTCCAAATCTCGTCCTCATCTTCCGGATCGGACACATCTAGTAAAGATGGGTCATCTGATGATGGTGTGATGAGGGGGTTAGTGCTGGTAGATATTAGGACGGAATCAACAGCGGCAGGTCGAGCAGTAGTGCCACAAACAGATGAAGGAGGTGGTGAAAACACAACTGATGCAGACAAATAACAAGTGCTAAACTCAACAATCCCAGGTGAAGAAATAAGGAAATCCAAATCTGGAGAAGATTGGAAAAATATCAATTTAACCTGGAGTTTCTGGGTATACAACATCAGCCCCGTGGTCGTTTGCGTCAAAAGTAGTATTGCCATAACTCGCACAATGTGTAACAACATTTTCTTGAGCTGGATACTCGATGATGGGTTGAGTTCTTGCAATATCTAAGGCAAAGCAATCTGCGGGGGGAATAGGAGAGCTCAAAATATCTATTCTGACGGGATCAGGTGGGGCACGGGAAACGGTAGCATCTGAACATTCCCTCCTAAACGATTGAGCTCGCTCGTTCGCCAATATCCTCCTACCTTCAACCCACTACTACAAAAGTTGGCATATTCGACACTAATTTGTGTGCGTTGCATGAAAATTGTGGCGAAAGCTATGATTTCTTCGAGCTTCTGCAACAGCATTCATATGTTGTTGCATTATACGTGGATGCACTGTTGCGGTGGGAATTTTAGTGTTCTGATGTGCAACACCAGTTAAAAGCATAGCATTACGTATATATAATCCAGCTCAGCTATCCGCGTTATCAACATATAAAAACCCCAACCGTAGATGAATGATTAATCCAACGGTTCAAACCATCTATGGATCTGATGATCTTAATGTTAGCCATCATCCAATCATTGATAGCCACATCATTTCATTCTTTTGACGAAATTTTGGCGCGATCTTCTCCCTTCATGAAATCGTTTTCTTCTCTATCATCTAATCGTTTCCCCCCTTTTTACTATTGACAAAAATTTAAACCTAAATTCACGTTAGTATCGATCCTCTCCTTGACAGCAAATTCTATTCCGAAAAGGATGAAGCTTTGAAACGCTTTCTAGTTTTGATTGCTCAGGGCACTGACATCGCCAGTTTTTTCCCTCAGGTTCAGTTTGTATTGCACTGTGAATTAGTTGCGCTTATTATAGATTGGATTATGAGTAATTAGTAATTAGTTCATTTGTTACATTTTGGAAAACCCATTCGCTTATGAGTAATTAGTTGCGCTTATTATTGATTTGGGATTTGGGATTATGCTGAGGTTTATTCGAAAATTATACCCAGCAATAAACCATGAGAACCGGGCTACTGGCATGAAAAAGACATTGGTTTATTATAGAGATCGAGCTAGTTAAGGAATGGGGACTGCGGTTAATTTGCACTGCTTGAGGTTCATACCTTACACTGCAGTTAATTTGTATGCTTGAGGTTAATTTGCACTGCGGTGACATCCGAATTTTAAGCCTCTTACCGCAGATTTTGACAAAATCTGAAGCGGGCACTCAAGCATTTTCGTTTTATTACAATACACATCATACACGCAGTGCATATATACACTCACAAGTATACACGCACGCACAAGTATACACGCACAAGTATCATAAGTATACACGCACAAGTATCACAAGTATACAAGCTCAAGTATCATAAGTATACACACACAAGTACACACGCTCAAGTATCATAAGTATACACGCACAAGTATCACAAGTATACAAGCTCAAGTATCATAAGTATACACGCACAAGTACACACGCTCAAGTAGACACGCACAAGTATACACGTGCGCACAAGTATACATGCACGCACAAGTATCATAAGGCAGCCATTTGAAGGCACGCACAAGTATACACGCACAAGTATCATAAGTATACACCAGAGACGTACGCAGAGATTTTAAAAAATCACCAGCATTCACAAACAAAACAACGTACCATTCACAAACATTCAAAAACATTCACCAGCATCCATCATCAGTCATCACTAGTCATCACAAACTTCCACAACCACACAAAGTTTCACAAATATTCACAAAATTTCAAGCCAAAAATAATTACCAGCAGAATAAAACCAACATCCACAAACATCACCAGTCATCACCAGCATCCACACCAGCATCAGCACCAGCATCCATGTTAGAGTCATTGTCCATGTCAGAGTCATTGTCTATGTCAGAGTGGCTGTTAAGGATAGAGCATAGTCAGCGACCAAACCAGAATTTCTTGTTGTGGAGGGCAAAGTGATCTTTGGATGATCAAACTTCAATAGGTATGTTAATTCTATTTCTGTAAACATTTTGTGATCCACCTAATATATTATATGATCAAACTTCTATTTCTGTAAACATTTTGTGATCCACCTAATATATTATATGATTCAATTCTCAAATAATGTGATCCACCTACGAGTTTATATGCCTTAATTATCAAACAATTTGACATGTAACACACATTAATTATCAAACAATTTGACATGTAACCACATCTGAAGGAAATTCAAGCCATACAATAACAGTGTCTAAAATTCAAGCCACACAACCACATCTATGTACAACTAACAGAGCACCAGTTTGTATTATTATTTCAGAATCTTGGGTGGGGCAGTATAACCTTGTATGTATGTATGTGAGTGTGTGCATGTGTGGTTGTGTCTCACTATAAGAAACTGTGGATGGAAGTAAAATTTACCTATGATCACAAAAAAATGGTACCACCGGTTCCTCCCTATTGCTCACAAACAGAATTTCAGGCCTCGTCAAAGGATGAGTATGTGTGGTGCTCTCAACCCTAATGATGTATTTCTTGTTGTCGAATCGAGCAGCAAAAACATTCTCCAAGCCAATGCCTTCATAAAATTCCATTTTCAGGTATAATGATCTATGGTCAATTCGAGACCAATGACAGTCGTCAATTCACTCATATTTCCCATTGGCGTCATTAATTCTTTTATTGCAGGAACATTTGTCTTCAGGAACTCGGGAAAGCCAACAACTTTGGCCCATGATTCTGCCTCGAACGCTGGTTCAGGCTCAAATTCTTCAGCAGACCATTGTTGCACATAAAAAGCACCTCCTATTTTTGTAAAAAGTTTCAACATTAGCGCATGATCACGCGTACTGTAAGATGGGCATGTTATTAGAAAAGAGTTTTTGGGTATAACCCGTATAGTCCACTCCTCATTAAGCTTCAGCGTATGCCTAAGCGTGAGATGCACAAATTCGTAAGTCCAATGTCCTGAAAGAACAGTGGCAGTGATGCATAGTGAAGAGTCCTCCATTGTTTTTTTTAACTTTTGACGATGGAGTTTTGTTTAGGAGTTGACGATGTAGATGACGATATGCTTCTGAAGCTTGACAGGATATGAAGTGACACATTGTACGTGGCAGTAATATGGGAACTGAAAACTTTTTGCTCAGAAGACGAATGGCCATATGAAATTGCTTATTTGTTGGTTGGCATGAGTGACCAATCGCCAATGGTCAGTAAGTCAATTGTAATAATTGTGTTCATAACATTTTACTAAGAAGGCCAATGGCCATTCGATGCCACCACTTATCAAATAACTTGTTATCATTTGATCAGGTGCATATTTAATTCTGGAAGGCAGAGGGATACATTTTGCAGATCGGATTGCTGCATATATATGATTCATATATAGGTATATACTAACATACATATATATTTCCTACTGCAATCGGATTGCTGCATATATATGATTCATATAAAAAAATGAGTAATACATTGCAGGTGTGGACACATGTGTACATGTTCAGAATTCGCTAAAGAATTGGCCAGGAATGGATCAGGATAATGTCCCTTATGCCGTGCACCTATTCTTGAAGTAGTTCGAGCTTACTGTATACAATGAACAAAACGGTGTAGCTGATTTTTGAGTTTTGATATTTGGATAATTAAAACAATTGCTTTGGATGAGTTTCTTGTACAAAACCTGTATTGCAAAATATTTAATTAAAGCATTGTATTTCTATCAAATTAGTGTTGCATTTTCCTTCTTCTACTGTTGCATTTGCTTTTATTGATATTGCATTTCATTGTAATGGTGTTGCATTACATATTGTAGTGGTGTTGCATTACATTAAATATAATTGCTTACCTGTCGCACGTGGACCCCACAGCTGACGTGGATAGCTGGTGTGGCATGTGACACGTGGAGTGCTGACATGGAGAGATGACGTGTCATGTGACACGTAGAGAACTGACGTGGAAAGCTGACGTGGCGGCACTAGAAGCCGGGCCCTAACTAACGCTTAAGGCAACGCTGAATAGTGTTGCATTACGTGCAAATAGTGTTGCATTATGGCTATAATGCAACACTTTCTTTCCGTGGCCGTAGATGGGCAAAAGTGTTGCCTTAGGTGGCTAATGCAACGACCGCGGATGCCATGCCCCCCTGGTGTTGCCTATTTGAAAAAATGGCCTACGGCAACGCTTTTTTGATCTACGGCCACATAAAAATAGTGTCGAATATGCCCACTTTTGTAGTAGTGACCAGAGCCTTGCGGTCTTCTTCTCCTAAAAGTCGTCCTTGAATGAACTCGTCATTGACATCACTGGAATATGAAAGTACCTATTCCCAAATGAGAGCCAGAGTTCGTGGAAAATCCTTGTTCAAATAACTTAGACTTCCACAATTCATGACACTGCAAACATAGGATTGAAACAAAGTATTGTCAGTCTCAATTTTGGCTTCATCAATATCTCTACACAACCTAATTTTATCCTCTTCAGAGGCTCTAAGGGTTTCGTCCTGAAAAGCAATTCTGACTTCGAGAGCCATGTTTTCCTGTTTTAGAGAAATTGAAACCTGCTTTTCGAAGGCCAAATGGCGCTCAGTAAGTTCTTGAGCAGACTGAGCTTCTAAAAGCCGCGCTCGCACACCCTCCAGCTCCATCCTAAACTCGACATTTTTGGCCTCTAAGCTATTCACTTTAATGCTTCCGTTCTTTAAAGAAGAAATCTCAGATTCCTGGGATCTAATCAAGTGGATCAGTCCAGCTTTGTCGTTTTCTAAGGTTTCAGTATGGTCAAGGTGCCAAGCGTTCAATTTCTGGAATTCACAACCAAATTTGACCCAATGTTCCAGTAGCCTATCAATATCCTTCATGGCCAGATTCATTTGTGTCTCAAATTGATTCTTAACAATATTAAGTTGATTGTCCATGCTACTTTTTATGGCATCCAAACTTTTCACATCTTCTTGTCTATCATTGGGATGTAAATCCAGGTCAAAATTCATTCCTCTTAAGTCCCAACCGCTAAAGAGATCCTTAACCGTTGGATTTCCAGGAGGAATCCTATAAGGTGGATGATCACGTATTATTTGAACCTGAGCAGGGGTTGGAACAATAGATCTTGCAGAAGATTCAATTGGTGTGAGCACCTTTGTAACACCCGTGTATTCTATAACAGTGAAATTCACAAATTAAAGTATAACAAATTTAAAATTAAAGAATTAAGGGAAATGGGATACGCCATTGCGTTCGTCTCGGAATTCTGCTTGAGATAGAGTCCGAGTTTGCGTAAAACGGACTCCGTATGAAGAAGATATGACCTCCGGAAGTTTCAGAATTCAGTTTAAAATTCAAACAGACCAAAACAGCTCAGAAAAACCAATTCAAAATTCAAAATCGGGCCGGATTGGCCAGGGCGGGAATTTTCCCGCCCAAGGCACCCAGCTCAACTGGGTAGTCGACCTGGGTCACCCGTTTCGACTGCCAAGTCGACACGGTGTCGACTGGCGTGTCGACCTGGCCCCTGAGCCAGGTCGAACCCAGTCCCTCTGGCTGGCCTGGTCTGTGTTTGGTCGATTTTCTGAGCCTTGCCTTGTCACTAGGGCTAGGTGTCAGCTCCTGGTTGGTCTCTCCTTCAAACGAACGGCTATTATTACACCAAGCTCCATCGACGGTCCTAATCAACTCACAAACTCTATAAAAAGGACCTAAGACTCACCCTAATTCACACAAACAAAAATGGAGATGAGACCGTCATGCTGTTGAGGAAAGATTAGGAATAGCCGTTAAAAATTGAGAGACAATTAGGAAATAATTCAAAATCTTAAAGCAATGTCAATTAAATCAACGCCTACAACAAAGGATAGCATCTCCAAATTCAGAATTCAGATTCCCGAATTGAAGATTCGTCATACGTTGTAAGTAGAGTGCTATTCTGATGTGAATAAATAATTGTGTTTTGATTTGTGTAAAGTGAGAAATGGAATTGTGGCGATAATAATCTATATTTGTATGTTGCTTTGATTCTAAACGATTTGGAAATGTTGTGGTATACGATTGGATAATTGCAAGTATATGATTCATGTTAACAAGCATATGTTGTGGTATTTTATTTGGGATTCATACATGTATATGATTCATGTTAACAACCATATGTTGTGGTATTTTATTTGGGATTCATACAAGTATATGATTTATGTTAACAACCATATGTTGTGGTATTTTATTTGGGATTCATGCAAGTATATGATTCACTATTATGCCAATATGATGTACATACTTTTACGATCACTTTCAGTGTGTAATTGGATTCGACTAAGTACTATGGTTTATATGAATCTATGTTGGAATTGGCAAATCATACTTTTGTATTAGAAACAAAAGTAAGCATTTTTATGAACATGACTAAACTATGTTTGGTGTTATACCTAGTTGGAACTATGTTTAGGCCAATGTTGTTATAAAAATCATATGGTGATATAAGTAACACATAAATTAAGTTAGATTTACATTCCAATTACAAGTTTACATGAGTAGATTAAAAACCATGATTCATGTTTAGGTATGTTTATGCTATGATCATATGAATAGAATGATTCATGTTTAAGTACGTTTTTGCCATGATTATATGCTGTTATCATGCAAGTTCACAAGTGCCTAATTTATGTTAATTAGTTCGCTATGTTGCAAGTTCATGCATTCACACTCCCCTTTTTATGTTGCTTAGAATATATAAACAACATGTTATAAGCCTCCCCTTTTTCATGTGGCTAAGTTGGGTTTAAATGTTTAACCCAACATATGTTATATTGTAGCAAACGTATAAAACGGGGGTAATGGCGATTGGGTTAAAATATAAAACATATGTGTTGGCATGTTTGATGCATGCCAACGACTTTGAAAAACAATTAAGTGGTGTAAATTAATTTCACCCAATAAAGATGAATTTGAATAATGGGCCGCAAATATTTACATATAAAAAGAAAAGAGACAAAATATGTAAATGTAGAAAATATGATGTGTTTAACCCGAGGTTGGATTGATTTGTGATGTAAACCTGCTCGGAACTGCCCGACTGTCCAGTAGTCACAACAATACCTATCCAATGTGGGCGGTTAAACACGTAGCCCAATAAAGACCCAAGGTTAGACTGAGTTGTGGCGTAAGACTACCCGGACCCAACCGGCAATAGGCAGCCACAACAATATCTGTCTAATGTGAGAGGTCGAGGCTTTAATAAGACAATTAAGGCTGAGTCAAGATTGATAGGATTAAGTAAATTGAATTAATACTTAATCAAAAATGGAACATGCTAAAATATACAGACTGATTGGGGGTTAGGTTTACAAAACACTTAACCAACCTAGCATGTTGGCTAGAAATAGAAAAACCTAGTAGCGGGGGACCCTTTTTAGCAGTAACCCTACAAGGTGTATCAGGATACCCTGAACTAGGCAGGGTGGGACACGATTACTGGGCTGACTGTAAGAGGTCAAATCGACGGCGGTGGTGCAGCAGTGTAGGTTCTAATGGGGTACGGGCGTGCACACACTCCGGCGTAGAAAAATAAGGCATTGGGCACCAGTAGCATACCTGTGCATCCTAGGATTGTGTCGGGCCGCCACCATGGGTGTAACAACCCGTATTTTCAATAACCTGTTATAACGTAAATCGAGGTAGAATTTAATTTATAAATCTGAATCAAGGGAAACGGGCTATGCCATTGCGTTCGTCTCGGAAAAATATACGAAATAGAGTCCGAGTTTTCGAAAATCGGAGTCCGTATGACCCGGTTAAGGCTCAACGAAGTTTTCAGAAAATTTCAAAGCAAAAACAGATTCAAATTCAAACTTGAACTTGGGAAATTGGGTCATATTGGGCCAGGCGGGAGAATTCCCGCCAGAACACCCCAAGTCGACAGCCCTGTCGACTTGGGAGTCGACTTGGTCAGACCAAGTCGACAGCCCTGTCGACTGGGCTGTCGACTTGACTCTGACGGGCTGCTTAGCCTGGTGCACCATTTTGGTTTTGTGTTGAGCTTGGGGGCCAGATTCGGTTTGGACGGCTGAGATTGGAACTAGGGTTTAATCCTATGGCCTAAAACACTTTCCTAATCTATAAATAAGACACTTACCTACCCTAAATCATCATTATTCATTCTAGCAACTAAACTATGGCAAAATCAATCCTCTCATGGCCTCCACTCTCTTCATAAAATTCCTAAACAAATTCTTATGAGATTTTCCATGCATACAAGTGTTTTTGAACTTGTATGAGCCTCTTTAGCTTGCATTCAAGTCAAGTCTCTATATTTGCACCATAAAGAAAGAGTCTTGATCAATTTTGCTTGCATTTTTGGGGTTTAATTGGTTGCATAAGGGTTTTCTTACATTTGCTATACTCATTTGAGTCCTCATAAGTATTGTAAGCCCTATTCTACTTTCATACTTAAACTTTAAAGTTAAATGTATGATATGCAAGTTTACTATGATGTGTTATGCAAGTTTGATATGCAAGTTGTGTTATCCAAGTTTGATATGCAAGTTGTCATATGATATGCAAGTTATGTTATGCAAGTTTGATATGCAAGTTATGTTATGCAAGTTTGATATGCAAGTTGTGTTATGCAAGTTTGATATGCAAGTTGTCATATGATGTGCAAGTTATGCTATGCAAGTTTGATATGCAAGTTGTGTTATGCAAGTTTGATATGCAAGTTGTCATATGATATGCAAGTTATGTTATGCAAGTTTGATATGCAAGTTATGTTATGCAAGTTTGATATGCAAGTTGTGTTATGCAAGTTTGATATGCAAGTTGTCATATGATGTGCAAGTTATGCTATGCAAGTTTGATATGCAAGTTGTGTTATGCAAGTTTGATATGCAAGTTGTCATATGATGTGCAAGTTATGCTATGCAAGTTTGATATGCAAGTTGTCATATGATGTGCAAGTTATGCTATGCAAGTTGTCATATGATATGCAAGTTATGCTATGCAAGTTTGATATGCAAGTTGTCCTATGATATGCAAGTTATGCATGCTTTTGAGGCCTAATGCAAGTATATGAACATAAGTACATTTCATATGCCACCATGTTGAACTTGTGGCTTCAACACCTTTATGCCTTGATTATGCCAAGTTCCCTCTTTCTATCCTTTATGCGCTATTGCGATATGTAAGCGATGGGATTGCGTTTGGGGTTGGGTAAACTTAAAAGACATAAAAACATAAGCTTGGGAATTTACCTGTTAAGTTAGGTCTACCCATTGGGAATTTACCTATTAAGTTAGGTCTACCCAATTGCTTGAAAATTTGTAATGTGTTTTGGAAACATGATGGACATGACACTTAGAAAATATTAGTGTGACCAACTCGAGGTTGGGTTGAGTTTGTAGCGTAAACCTACCCGGAACCGACCGGCTTAACTAGTTGCTACAAACAATAGGACCCAATGTGAGAAGTTGGCCATGTTGTACCTTGAACCCGAGGTTAGACCAAGTTGTGGTGTAAAGCTACCCGGACCCGCCCGGCTTAACTAGTAACCTCAACAAAGTCTAATGTGAGAGGTTAAGGCGCATTAATTAATTAATGCCTCATGATTAGGGTTAAGTCATGGTCCATTTAGTACTTAACCAATTTGGGCTTGGTAGATTAACGGGGTTAAGTTAACCTACACTTAACCAATCTGAACTCGGTAATTTAACGGGGTTAAGTTGAACTATACTTAACCAATCCAACTCAGTAATTTGATAAGGCTGAGAACCGATTTGATACCTGGTCTGGATAAACTAACTTGATTGATAAATTAAACGAACCTGTTTTGCGGATCTGTAGGACCCACACTAAGTTAAGCAGGTTTGTAAATCTGTTATCTGATCCGTTAGTCTGAAAACTAATCGTCTGAACTTTGTATGTCTGAACTCTGTTAATAAGTTAATCTGTATCTGATAGTTTGGGGACACAAGGGGGGGGGGGAATACTTGTGTCATCTGTTGTTTGGGACCCATATTAGTCAGTAACCCTTTCTGGTATCAAAACTTTGACCCAACTATAGGTAGGGTTCGGGCACACTTACTGAACTAATTATAAGTGGTTCATTCTGATAATGGCGATGGGTGTTGATGGTGCGTTCCAACCGGGTCATGTGCGTGCATGGATCCCGGTCTGCCTCTGAGGATGTAAGACGTCGTGACATCTGTAAATATGCCTGTGCCAATTGGTTGCCACTTTAGGGGGTGATACACCCTATCGTGGGGCCGACACAGGGTATTTATGTATTAGGGAGCCGATCGCTTGGGTAGGATTTAGGGTACACTTAGTTCTGTCTGAATCTGTTGGTACCGTCTGTTCTGTTGGGTGGCAACACCCGTCTGTTTCTGCGTGGTACCGTTCTGTTAGGGTGGTAAAGGCCCATTATAGTTAGCATTCCGTTTTTGTACCTTATCTGTTAGGGTGGTTAAGGCCCATTATTGTTAGCCTTCCGTTTCTGTACTTTATCTGTTGGGATGGTAAGAGCCCATTTTTCCCAAGCTCTATTTTTGTATGGACCATTCTGTTCCGTCCTGTTTCGATGTGAACATTGGGGTAACACCTAATCTTGTTATACTAGAATTGGTACCAAGAAGTTGGATCTTGATTTGAGTCAAACACCAGATACTGGGCCAAGTTTAGGCCAAAGGATAAATTCTTGATTATACATGACATGTTAGAATGCTGGTACACCTGTGGTGCAAAACCTTAAACCTGATTATGCGATGACACCTTTATCTACCTTGTTAGTTAATCATCATGCTAGTATGTTGTTATCCTTATGTTCATCCCTGCTGCTCATGCCAGTTAACTTTATCAGTTTACATTGATTGTAGTAGGGCTTACTCAGTCTTTTTGACTGACCTGTTTTCTTTCGCCTCTTTTCTTCTGTTCCCCCCCAGGTTCTCAGGGAGGGAATATTGGAGCTTAGCTGGATTTCTGATCGTTGGCTTGTGGGATTAGCTCATGTACAGTCTTGACATGAAGCCAGCTATGGTTATCATTTATTTTGGGGATAACACTTATGTATTTCAGTTTTCAGATGATGTTGTTTTATCTAGACTTGTTTATTTTGAAAATTGACATTAGGTTGTACCAGACTTGTTTTGAAATGGTTTGAAATCTTCCGCTGTTTTATCTATGTTATTTACTCTGTTTACATATATATATATGTTCTTATTCTGCCTTGATATATCATTATGCATGTTTACCTGATTCAAACGCCCCTCCAAAGTCAGAGTGCTTGCAAGAGTCACCTTGGCGGAGGTGGGGTGTTACATTTGGTATCAGAGCATATGGTTTACGAGAAGGGACAAAAAGGATTTTAAAACTTTTGGAAAACTATTTTCAAAACCAAGTATAAAGTATTTTCCAAAGAAAAGTCTAGTTTATTTTAAACGGCTATTCCCCAAAAGCCATGAGCACAATCCTTAGTTATCTATTCTTAGTTTCCTCGTTCTGAATCTATCTTTTCCGTCTTTTCAGTATGGCCGATAACTTTGTTATCCCAAAGGGAGTGCAAGTTCCTGTTTGGTATAGGAGACTTATGGAGGCTAGGGCGACCGAAGCCGGCCCCGCAAATGTTACTCCCCCTCCGGTGGTTAATGTTCCTCCTCCTCCTGTCGCTGAGGTTCCTCCTCCTCCCCTCAGCATCCTCAAGCTGACTTCGCGAAGATTTGCAAGGACTTCAAAGCAATGGGTGGCAAGAACTTTCTAGGTACCGAGACTTTTGTAGAGGCCCGGAATTGGTTGAAAGAGACCGAGGATTTATTCGCTATCTTTGGATTAGATGATCAGAGAAAGATCTTGTTGGCGGTTTGGCTTATGAAGGATGAAGCCGCTTATTGGTGGGAAATCACCACCGCGACTAGACCCGTTGAGACTTGGGCCGATTTCAGGACAAGATTCGGGCTTAAGTTTCTGTCTTCTACTGAAGAGAATTTGCAAATGGAAAGGTTTATTGCTTTGAAGCAAGGAGACATGTCAGTCAAAGAATATGTGAACAAGTTCAATCAGTTAGCTCGTTTTGGCTTGGATATGGTGAGTACTACTCAGAAGAAGGCTCTTCGTTTTGCTAGAGGATTGAATGAGCCGTTACAGGAGTTAGTTATGTCTCATGTGCCCATGGGGGCCACGTTTGAGAGTTTGGTAGATATGGCCCTACTCAATGAAGAGAACAAGAGTGCAAAGAAGGAGGTCAAGGTGAATGAGTCTCAAAACAAGAAAACGGGGCCCAAAAAGGAAATACAAAAGAAGAAGGAGAAGTCTGAAGATAAGAAGGAAAAGAAGTGCTTTACTTGTGGAAGCTCAACTCATCTAAACAAGGATTGCAGAAAGAGGAAGGGCACTTGCTTTAACTGTGGAGAGATGGGACACTTCACTAGGGACTGCCCAAAGAAGAAAGGGACTACATCGGAAGGAGCGGTGAATACTCGCATGGCGGGTGAATAGATTAGGGCTAGAATAATTTATCTGCAGGATGTTTAATTTTCCTTGTCTGATTTTCAGTTTGAAACTCTTTTTCTGGTATTTTGATTCTGTAATGGAAACTCAGTACTTTAATGCTAGTCTTGCTTCTGATCTGGTAATAGTCTCAAACTCCCTGAGAGTTATAACTCATCTGTTTGTGATAAATTGGGATTTGAGAGTATCTGTGTTGGGCATGAGGGTGACTATGACGAATATATTCTGGGTTTCTACCATGCTTAGTTCCCTAAAAAAAAAAAAAATCATTTGGGGAAATCTGATCTGTACTAGTAGTCTGTAAGTATATGTACCAAGTTTTTGTTTTATCTGTACTCGCTTCCATCACTCGACTGTATCTTGTTGAGATAGGAATCCTATGGATGTAAACATGTGTTTGAGACATGTTATGTTTGATGGTTGCAAGTGGATGCAAGTGGTTGCTCTTGGATGCATAAACACACACTAGGCACTAGATCGGCTTGAAATACACTCTCATTTTGCATGTGGACGTGTGTACATTTCCAATTCTTATGGTTGCAAGATGGTTAATTCAGCACATGGATGTTGCATATGGATGTATGTTATGTGCACACATATAGATGTTATACAATATGTTAGGAATTGCATACATATGGATTCATTTCACTAACATAATTTGCATTGATGATATCTGCATTAGGTAAGTACATATACACACACCTTTGCATATGTTCATACAACATTTAGAATCTTGTAAGGACAATGATTGCTCGTGGATGATGTTTTGAGTAGATGGATGATTGGATGGTAGGATACGTTCTTCCTAACTTGAAGATTTCGGGGACGAAATCCTTTAAGGAGGGGAGAATGTAACAACCCGTATTTTCAATAACCTGTTATAACGTAAATCGAGGCAGAATTTAATTTTGTAAATCTGAATCAAGGGAAACGGGCTATGCCATTGCGTTCATCTCAGAAAAATATGCGAAATAGAGTCCGAGTTTTCGAAAATCGGAGTCCGTATGACCCGGTTAAGGCTCAACGAAGTTTTCAGAAAATTTCAAAGCAAAAACAGATTTCAAATTCAAACTTGAATTTGGGAAATTGGGTCATATTGGGCCAGGCGTGAGAATTCCCGCCAGAACACCCCAAGTCGACAGCCCTGTCGACTTGGGAGTCGACTTGGTCAGACCAAGTCGACAGCCCTGTCGACTGGGCTGTCGACTTGACTCTGACGGGCTGCTTAGCCTGGTGCACCATTTTGGTTTTGTGTTGAGCTTGGGGGCCAGATTCGGTTTGGTGGGCTGAGATTGGAACTAGGGTTTAATCCTATGGCCTAAAACACTTGCCTAATCTATAAATAAGACCCTAACCTACCCTAAATCATCATTATTCATTCTAGCAACTAAACTATGGCAAAATCAATCTTCTCATGGCCTCCACTCTCTTCATAAAATTCCTAAACAAATTCTTATGAGATTTTCCATGCATACAAGTGTTTTTGAACTTGTATGAGCCATTTTAGCTTGTATTCAAGTCAAGTCTCTATATTTGCACCATAAAGAAAGAGTCTTGATCAATTTTGCTTGCATTTTTGGGGTTTAATTGGTTGCATAAGGGTTTTCTTACATTTGCTATACTCATTTGAGTCCTCATAAGCATTGTAAGCCCTATTCTACTTTCATACTTAAACTTTAAAGTTAAATGTATGATATGCAAGTTTACTATGATGTGTTATGCAAGTTTGATATGCAAGTTGTGTTATGCAAGTTTGATATGCAAGTTGTCATATGATATGCAAGTTATGTTATGCAAGTTTGATATGCAAGTTATGTTATGCAAGTTTGATATGCAAGTTGTGTTATGCAAGTTTGATATGCAAGTTGTCATATGATGTGCAAGTTATGCTATGCAAGTTTGATATGCAAGTTGTTTTATGCAAGTTTGATATGCAAGTTGTCATATGATATGCAAGTTATGTTATGCAAGTTTGATATGCAAGTCATGTTATGCAAGTTTGATATGCAAGTTGTGTTATGCAAGTTTGATATGCAAGTTGTCATATGATGTGCAAGTTATGCTATGCAAGTTTGATATGCAAGTTGTGTTATGCAAGTTTGATATGCAAGTTGTCATATGATGTGCAAGTTATGCTATGCAAGTTTGATATGAAAGTTGTCATATGATGTGCAAGTTATGCTATGCAAGTTTGATATGCAAGTTGTCATATGATATGCAAGTTATGCTATGCAAGTTTGATATGCAAGTTGTCCTATGATATGCAAGTTATGCATGCTTTTGAGGCCTAATGCAAGTATATGAACATAAGTACATTTCATATGCCACCATGTTGAACTTGTGGCTTCAACACCTTTATGCCTTGATTATGCCAAGTTCCCTCTTTCTATCCTTTATGCGCTATTGCGATATGTAAGCGATGGGATTGCGTTTGGGGTTGGGTAAACTTAAAAGACATAAATACATAAGCTTGGGAATTTACCTATTAAGTTAGGTCTACCCATTGGGAATTTACCTATTAAGTTAGGTCTACCCAATTGCTTGAAAATTTGTAATGTGTTTTGGAAACATGATGGACATGACACTTAGAAAATATAAGTGTGACCAACTCGAGGTTGGGTTGAGTTTGTAGCGTAAACCTACCCAGAACCGACCGGCTTAACTAGTTGCTACAAACAATAGGACCCAATGTGAGAAGTTGGCCATGTTGTACCTTGAACCCGAGGTTAGACCAAGTTGTGGTGTAAAGCTACCCGGACCCGCCCGGCTTAACTAGTAACCACAACAAAGTCTAATGTGAGAGGTTAAGGCGCATTAATTAATTAATGCCTCATGATTAGGGTTAAGTCATGGTCCATTTAGTACTTAACCAATTTGGGCTTGGTAGATTAACGGGGTTAAGTTAAACTACACTTAACCAATCTGAACTCGGTAATTTAACGGGGTTAAGTTGAACTATACTTAACCAATCCAACTCAGTAATTTGATAAGGCTGAGAACCGATTTGATACCTGGTCTGGATAAACTAACTTGATTGATAAATTAAACGAACCTGTTTTGCGGATCTGTAGGACCCACACTAAGTTAGGCAGGTTTGTAAATCTGTTATCTGATCCGTTAGTCTGAAAACTAATCGTCTGAACTTTGTATGTCTGAACTCTGTTAATAAGTTAATCTGAATCTGATAGTTTGGGGACACAAGGGGGGGGGAATACTTGTGTCATCTGTTGTTTGGGACCCATATTAGTCAGTAACCATTTCTGGTATCAAAACTTTGACCCAACTATAGGTAGGGTCCGGGCACGCTTACTGAACTAATTATAAGTTGTTCATTCTGATAATGGCGATGGGTGTTGATGGTGCGTTCCAACCGGGTCATGTGCGTGCATGGATCCCGGTCTGCCTCTGAGGATGTAAGACGCCGTGACATCTGTAAATATGCCTGTGCCAATTGGTTGCCACTTTAGGGGGTGATACACCCTATCGTGGGGCCGACACAGGGTATTTATGTATTAGGGAGCCGATCGCTTGGGTAGGATTTAGGGTACACTTAGTTATGTCTGAATCTGTTGGTACCGTCTGTTCTGTTGGGTGGCAACACCCGTCTGTTTCTGCGTGGTACCGTTCTGTTAGGGTGGTAAAGGCCCATTATAGTTAGCATTCCGTTTCTGTACCTTATCTGTTAGGGTGGTTAAGGCCCATTATTGTTAGCCTTCCGTTTCTGTACTTTATCTGTTGGGATGGTAAGAGCCCATTTTTCCCAAGCTTTATTTCTGTATGAACCATTCTGTTCCGTCCTGTTTCGATGTGAACATTGGGGTAACACCTAATCCTGTTATACTAGAATTGGTACCAAGAAGTTGGATCTTGATTTGAGTCAAACACCTGATACTGGGCCAAGTTTTGGCCAAAGGATAAATTCTTGATTATACATGACATGTTAGAATGCTGGTACACCTGTGGTGCAAAACCTTAAACCTGATTATGCGATGACACCTTTATCTACCTTGTTAGTTAATCATCATGCTAGTATGTTGTTATCCTTATGTTCATCCCTGCTGCTCATGCCAGTTAACTTTATCAGTTTACGTTGATTGTAGTAGGGGTTACTCAGTCTTTTTGACTGACCTGTTTTCTTTCGCCTCTTTTCTTCCGTTTCCCCCCAGGTTCTCAGGGAGGGAATATTGGAGCTTAGCTGGATTTCTGATCGCTGGCTTGTGGGATTAGCTCATGTACAGTCTTGACATGAAGCCAGCTATGGTTATCATTTATTTTGGGGATAGCACTTATGTATTTTAGTTTTCAGATGATGTTGTTTTATCTAGACTTGTTTATTTGGAAAATTGACATTATGTTGTACCAGACTTGTTTTGAAATGGTTTGAAATCTTCCGCTATTTTATCTATGTTATTTACTCTGTTTACATATATATATATATGTTCTTGTTCTGCCTTGATATATCATTATGCATGTTTACCTGATTCAAACGCCCCTCCAAAGTCAGAGTGCTTGCAAGAGTCACCTTGGCGGAGGTGGGGTGTTACAATGGGACTTGATACACCCCATGGTGGGACCAACATAGGTAACTACAACAAAAGGGGCCGTAAGACACATGTAACTATGCGAGTAGGAGCTGATCATCAGAAATGGATCACTTCACCCTGATTTTGGGGTGCCTGTTGGGAACTAGTTTATATGGGTACAGAGATTAATATGGGGTACGGTAGTATATTCGACTCTAGACAACTTAACTTAGTTAGGGTGCCTTCCCATTTCCAGTTTATACTTATCATACCCAGTTCTTTATTCATAGACTGAATAGTCCTAGACTTACTCAGGCTTTATGTCTGACTCTACTTTTCTTTCGTCGTCTTTTCTTTCGTTCCCCCCCCCAAGGTCCACAGGGAGGGAATACCGCAGCTTGACCAGCTTTCACATCCAGCTTGAAGAGAAAGAATGTATTGCTTGGATCTTTTTCGTTTTGGACTATGGCTTTGGACAACAATTATGGGACTTATGCAGTTTATTTATGTTTTCTTTATGCTTCTTTAAATAATGTAATCAAGACAGTTATGAAGATGTTATGTTTTTGGAAGTATTGTAAGACAAATTATGACATGGTTTGTGTAACACGAATTTTTTTGAAATAAAAGTTGTTGTTGATTTTCGCTGTTCAAAAATATGTGTTCTTATATCTGTCTTGTATAACTGTGACTTATACTTATAAACCTCCACCAAAATTAGGGCATTCCCTTTGAGAGTGACCCTAACGGAGGTGGGGTGTTTCACTTGGTATCAGAGCATAGGTTTACTAGATAAGATAAAAAGTTTTGAAAATTTATTTTCAAAAGAAAATTTAAAGAAGCATTTTTAAAGATAAAATATTATTTTATTTTAAAAAAGGCATAGTCCCCCCAAAGCCATAGGTACTATCTTTTATCCTTCGTTTTGAATCTATCCTTTTTGTTTCAGCATGTCTGAAGAACTTAACTTGCCAGAGGGTGCACCAATACTGGTTGGTTTAGACGATTCTTAGAAGCGAGGGCCACTCAGCCAGGTCCTACCGTTCCCCCTCCTCCAGCTGTGGGAAATCATCCAGCTGCAGCAGCACCTCTTCCTCCACCTCCTCCGCGGGGTAATACTTTCGCTAAGATATGTAAAGATTTTAAAACTATGGGAGGAAAGGACTTTCATGGAACCGAGTCCTTCGTGGCAGTCAGGAATTGGCTGAAGGAAACCGAGGACTTATTCGTCATCTTTGAGGTAGAAGATAGGCAGAAGGTACAATTGACAGTATGACTACTTAAAGGCGAGGCTTCCTACTGGTGGGAAGTCACCAATGCAGAAAGGCCAATGGAAACATGGGAGGACTTTAGGGCAAGGTTTGAGGCTAAATTTCTCTCAGAAGCTGAAAGGAGTCTTCAGTTGGAAAAATTCTTATTTCTTAAGCAAGGCAACATGACAGTCAAAGAGTATGTTAATCAGTTCGGTCAGCTGGCTAGGTTCGGACTGGACCTAGTCAACACTCCGCACAAGAAGGCTCTTCGCTTTGTCAAGGGGTTGAATGAGCCATTACACAGTTTGGCCATGACCCATATACCCATGGGAGCTACGTATGAAAGGTTGGTGCAGATGGCATTGCTGAACGAAGAAGATAAAGGCAAGAAGGAGACAAAGGCTGAAAAATCTCAAGGGAAGAAAGAGGGTTTGCAACCTAAGAAGACAGACTTTAAGAAGGGCGGGAAAGACAACAAAGAGAAGAGAAAGTGTAATTTCTGTGGCAAAGTGGGGCACTTGGTGAAAGATTGCCGGAAAAAGAAGGCCAAGATGAATGGTGGGTGCTTTTCTTGCGGTGAGACAGGCCATATGGCTAAGGATTGCCCAAAGAAACGAGGGCAGGGGCAGAGGGCTGGATCCACCTCAGGGGCACAGGTTCATGTGCTAGAGGCGCCACATCTGCAACAACGAGGTATAAATACTTCTGTAGAAAGCGTAGTTTTTCTTTATGATCACCCAGTTCGCACTTTATTTGATTCTGGCGCATCACACTCCTTTATTTCATCTGCTTTAGTAGAATCTCTGCACCTGGAAACTAGTACGGTAGAGGACCCCTTAATTGTTTCAAATCCAATTGGGGGCCCAGCTCATCTGTCTATGATCTGTGTGGGATTGAAAATTTATATTCTAAGCGTAGAATTTAGATGTTGTGCCTTTGTTTTGGGCTTTTCGGGATATGGTTTGATTTTGGGCATGGATTGGCTATCCAGTAATGGGGCCATCCTTGATTGTGAGAAAAGGGTTGTTAGGCTCCTAACCCAGCTTGGTAACACTTTGGAAATTACTTGTAATCCCTTGTATGCGGTTATGCTTAGTTATCTTGAATCGCTAGATGCCTCTGTCGACAATTTGCAATCGGTTAGAGTGGTCCGGGAATATCCGGATGTCTTCGAAGAGGTAAAGGGATTGCCCCCAAAGCGGGAAATAGACTTCCGCATATATCTTGTAGATAATGCAAAGCCCGTTGCGTTGCCCGTTAGACACATGGCTCCACGGGAAAGGAAGGAGCTCAGTAAATAGATTAAAGAGCTTCTAGAGAAGGGGTTCATTAGAAGGAGCATTTCAGAATGGGGCGCTCCGGTGGTGTTCGCTACAAAGGCAGATGGTTCACTCCGTCTGTGTGTTGATTATAGGGAGCTCAACAAGCTAACGAAAAAGAATAGGCACCCTCTCCCTAGAATTGACGATCTGTTTGATCAGCTTGTAGGAGCGTTTGTTTTCTCCCAACTCGATTTGGCAACCGGTTTTCATCAGCTAAGGGTGGCAGAAGATAGCATCGATAAGACAACATTCAGAACCTTAGACGGCTTCTTTGAATGGCTTGTCATGCCTTTTGGCTTGACAAACGCACCCGCTTACTTCGTGGACCTAATGAGTAGGGTGTTCAGAGATTTCCTCAACAAGTTCGTAGTGGTTTTCATAGACGATATCTTTATCTTCTCAAAGAGTGAAGAGGAGCATGCCCATCACCTAAGGGCAATCATGGAAACTCTGCGAGTCCATCAGCTAAAAGCCAAATTCTCCAAATGCCACTTTTGGAGAGAAGAAGTGAGGTTCCTTGGGCACATAGTATCCAAAGAAGGGTTAGCTGTGGACCCTGCTAAGGTAGTAGCGGTACAGGATTGGAAGACACCAAGGAATGCAACTGAGGTCCGAAGTTTTCTAGGACTAGCAGGTTTCTATCGAAAGTTCATAAGGGATTTTGCGAAAATCTCAGCTCCGCTCACAAGGCTGAGCAAGAAGGATCTAGTGTTCAATAGGGACTTGGATTGCGAGTTTGCTTTCCAACGGCTAAAAAGGGCTCTTACAACAGCCCCAGTTTTGACGTTGCCAGATGGAAGCAAGATGTTCACGGTTTATACAGATGCATGTGGGACAGGGCTAGGCGCTGTCTTAGTGCAAGAAGGAAGGGTAGTAGCTTATGGCGGAAGACAATTGAAAGTTCATGAAAAGAACTACCCGACCCACGATCTTGAGTTAGCTGCCATCGTCTTTGCACTCAAGTCTTGGCGACACTATCTCCTAGGTGAGAAGTTCGAACATTACACTGACCATAAATTGTTGAAATATATTTTCTCGCAGAAAGATCTTAACTTGAGACAACAGAGATGGATGGAGTTTCTTGCCTCATACGATTTCGAGATCTCCTACTCTCCGGGCAAAGGCAACGTAGTGGCAGACGCGTTGAGCTGAAAGAAACTAACCCTAAGCCCGCTGTTTGTTGAAAGACAAATCCTAGAGTTTATAGCCAGCTTTGACTTTAGGCCCTCCTTCGATTTTATACCAGGCTTGCTAGCAGCTCTCGAAGTACGCCCGACTTTAGTCGACTCAATAGGGACAGCACAACGCGAAGACCCTCAGCTTGTGGAGACGATTGATAGACTAATTAGGGGTGATACTTCAAGACACCTCAGCAGATACTCCATCGACGATAAGGGTTGGCTAAGGCGAGACGGAAGACTATGCGTCCCACAGACAAGGAATTTGGTAAAGACGGTTCTCGAGGAAGCACATCACTCCAACATGACGATACACCCAGGCGGAGATAAAATGTACAAAGACATAAAGAGAACTTTCTTTTGGAACGACATGAAGAAGGACATGGCAGATTTCGTTTCTAAGTGTATGGTGTGCCAACAGGTTAAAGCGGAACAGAAAAAGCCTGGCGGTCTGCTCCATCCTCTAGAGGTCCCGCAGTGGAAGTGGGATAGTATCTCAATGGACTTCATTGATGGGCTGCCTAGGTCTAGAAGAGGCAACACTAGCATTTGGGTAATAGTGGATAGGCTTACTAAAAGCGCCCACTTTTTACCTGTCAAGAGTAAAAGAACTGCCTCATCCCTTGCATCTCTTTACCTAAAGGAAATTGTTCCGCTCCATGGAATACCATCCAGCGTTGTTAGTGACCGGGACCCTATCTTCACAAGTGAGTTTTGGCGGAGTCTGCAAGAAGCGGTAGGCACACAGTTATGCTTAAGCACAGCCTATCATCCCCAAATCGACGGCCAGACAAAAAGAGTGAACAGAGTTTTGGAGGACCTTTTAAGACTGTGCATCCTTGACTTCGGAGGGACGTGGGAAGACCATCTTCCTTTGGTGGAATTTGCCTACAACAACAGCTACCAAGCAACCATCGGAATGGTGCCCTTTGAAGCTTTATATGGAAGACCGTGCCGATCGCCCACTTGTTGGTGGGAGTCTACTGACAAGCTCATACTTGGACCAGATATGATCCGAGAGACCTCAGAAAAAGTAGACTTAATACGGAGAAGAATGAAGACAGCCCAAGACAGACAAAAATCCTACGCCGACAAGAGGAGGACCAACCTTGAATTTGAGGTTGGGGACAGAGTTTTTCTTAAGGTATCTCCGCTAAGGAACGTTGTTCGTTTTGGAACCACAGGAAAGCTAGCACCAAGGTTCGTAGGGCCATTTCCTATTATCGAGAAAATTGGGAAAATGGCCTATAGATTAGAGTTACCCGAAAAGCTGGCCGGAGTTCACAACGTTTTCCATGTTTCGCACCTCCGAAAATGTCTACATGAATCTGCTGAAGTGGTAAGGCCAAATATTCTAGAAGAAGCTGAAGTGGAACGCGAAGCAACCGTGAGGAAAGTTCCAACCCGCATATTAGGAATGGAAGTGAAGAAGCTACGCAACCGCGAAGTCAAGCTCGTCAAAGTTCAGTAGAGCGACGCCGAGGGAGACGCAACTTCTGAAACTGAAGCTAGAATACGCGCTGCCTACCCTTTTCTTTTCGAGGGTACATCTTTGATCTTTCTTTTTCCTTAAGTTGCGCTTTTATCTATCTTTTTAGGTATATCTCCTCGACCTTATCTTTTAGGTAGAAACTCTTTGGATGAAAACATGTAATTGAAACATGTTAGGGATGATGGTTGCAAGTGGTTGCAAGTGATTGCTAGTGGTTGCTCGTGGTTGCATATACACAAACAATTTAGGTTTTATATTGGCTCAGTCACTTCATATTGCATATGCATATATTTATGTTTGCAATCATATATGGTTGAAGTTTAATGTGTTGTCATATGGATGTTGCATTTGTATGAATGATTGTGCACTCATGTAGAATCATGAATAGGAAAATTTGCATACATAATGGATTCATGACACTTACATACCTTGCATTAAGGAGGTCAACTGAATCAGTAGACCGACTGATTTTGCATTAGATAAGTACATGTACACACACACACTTCGCATATGATCATGAAGCATTAGAAGCCTTTTAAGGACAATGGATGCTCGTGTTTGATGAATGAGTAGATGGATGTTTGGATGTTAGGATGTACATTCTTCCTGAACTTGAAGATTTCGGGGACGAAATTCTTTTAAGTGGGGGAGAATGTAACACCCCGTTTATTCTATAACAGTGAAATTCACAAATTAAAGTATAACTAATTTCAAATTAAAGAATTAAGGGAAACGGGATACACCATTGCGTTCGTCTCGGAATTCTGCTTGAGATAGAGTTCGAGTTTGCGTAAAACGGACTCCGTATGAAGAAGATATGGCCTCCAGAAGTTTCAGAATTTAGTTTAAAATTCAAACACACCAAAACAGCTCAGAAAAACCAATTCAAAATTCAAAATCGGGCCGGATTGGCCAGGGCGGGAATTTTCCCACCCAAGGCACCCAAGTCGACTGGGTAGTCGACCTGGGTCACCCGTGTCGACTGCCAAGTCGACACGGTGTCGACTGGAGTGTCGACCTGGCCCGTGAGCCAGGTCAAACCCAGCCCCCTGGCTGGCCTGGTCTGTGTTTGGTCGATTTTCTGAGCCTTGCCTTGTCACTAGGGCTAGGTGTCAGCTCCTGGTTGGTCTCTCCTTCAAACGAACAACTATTATTACACCAAGCTCCATCGACGGTCCTAATCAACTCACAAACTCTATAAAAAGGACCTAAGACTCACCCTAATTCACACAAACAAAAATGGAGATGAGACCGTCATGCTGCTGAGGAAAGACTAGGAATAGCTGCCAGAAATTGAGAGACAATTAGGAGATAATTCGAAATGTTAAAGCAACGTCAATTAAATCAACGCCTACAACAAAGGATAGCATCTCCAAATTCAGAATTCAGATTCCTGAATTAAAGATTCATCATACATTGTAAGTAGAGTGCTATTCCGATGTGAATAAATAATTTGTTTTGATTTGTGTAAAGTGAGAAATGGAATTGTGGTGATAATAATCTATATTCGTATGTTGCTTTGATTCTAAACGATTTGGAAATGTTGTGGTATACGATTGGATAATTGCAAGTATATGATTCATGTTAACAACCACATGTTGTGGTATTTTATTTGGGATTCATACAAGTATATGATTCACGTTAACAACCATATGTTGTGGTATTTTATTTGGGATTCATACAAGTATATGATTTATGTTAACAACCATATGTTGTGGTATTTTATTTGGGATTCATGCAAGTATATGATTCACTATTATGCCAATATGATGTACATACTTTTACGATCACTTTCAGTGTGTAATTGGATTCGACTAAGTACTATGGTTTATATGAATCTATGTTGGAATTGGCAAATCATACTTTTGTATTAGAAACAAAAGTAAGCATTCTTATGAACATGACTAAATTATGTTTGGTGTTATGCCTAGTTGAAACCATGTTTAGGCCTATGTTGTTATAAAAATCATATGGTGATATAAGTAACACATAAATTAAGTTAGATTTACATTCCAATTACAAGTTTACATGAATAGATTAAAAACCATGATTCATGTTTAGGTATGTTTATGCTATGATCATATGAATATAATGATTCATGTTTAGATATGTTTATGCCATGATTATATGATGTTATCATGCAAGTTCACAAGTGCCAAATTTATGTTAATTAGTTCGCTATGTTGCAAGTTCATGCGTTCACACTCCCCTTTTTATGTTGCTTAGAATATATAAACACCATGTTATAAGCCTCCCCTTTTTCATGTGGCTAAGTTGGGTTTAAATGTTAAACCCAACATATGTTATATTGTAGCAAACGTATAAAACGGGGGTAATGGCGATTGGGTTAAAATATAAAACATATGTGTTGGCATGTTTGATGCATTCCAACGACTTTGAAAAACAATTAAGTGGTGTAAATTAATTTCACCCAATAAAGATGAATTTGAATAATGGGCCGCAAATATTTACATATAAAAAGAAAAGAGACAAAATATGTAAATGTAGAAAATACGATGTGTTTAACCCGAGGTTGGATTGCGTTGTGATGTAAACCTGCCCGGAACCGCCCAGCTGTCCAGTAGTCACAACAATACCTATCCAATGTGGGTGGTTAAATACGGAGCCCAATAAAGACCCGAGGTTAGACTGAGTTGTGGCGTAAGACTGCCCGGACCCAACCGGCAACAGGCAGCCACAACAATATCTGTCTAATGTGAGAGGTCGAGGCTTTAATAAGACAATTAAGGCTGAGTCAAGTTTGATAGGATTAAGTAAATTGAATTAATACTTAATCAAAAATGGAACATGCTAAAATATACAGACAGGTTGGGGGTTAGGTTTACAAAACACTTAACCAACCTAGCATGTTGGCTAGAAATAGAAAAACCTAGTAGCGGGGGACCCTTTTTAGCAGTAACCCTACAAGGTGTATCAGGATACCCTGAACTAGGCAGGGTGGGGCACGATTACTGGGCTGACTGTAATAGGTCAAATTGACGGCGGTGGTGCGGAAGTGTAGGTTCTAACGGGGTGCGGGCGTGCACACACTCCGACGCAGAAAAATAAGGCACTTGGCACCAGTAGCATACCTGTGCATCCTAGGATTGTGTCGGGCCGCCACCATGGGACTTGATACACCCCATGGTGGGACCAGCATAGGTAACTACAACAACGGGGGCCGTAACACACATGTAACTATGCGAGTAGGAGCCGATCATCAGAAATGGATCACTTCACCCTGATTTTGGGGTGCCTGTTGGGAACTAGTTTATATGGGTACAGAGATTTATATGGGGTACGGTAGTATATTCGACTCTAGATAACTTAACTTAGTTAGGGTGCTTTCCCATTTCCAGTTTATACTTATCATACCCAGTTCTTTATTCATAGACTGAATAGTCCTAGACTTACTCAGGCTTTATGTTTGACTCTACTTTTCTTTCGTCTTCTTTTCTTTCGTTTCCCTTCCCCCCAGGTCCACAGGGAGGGAATACCGCAGCTTGACCAGCTTTCACATCCATCTTGAAGAGAAAGAATGTATTACTTGGATCTTTTTCGTTTAGGACTATGGCTTTGGACAGCAATTATGGGACTTATGCAATTTATTTATGTTTTCTTTATGCTTCTTTAAATAATGTAATCAAGACAGTTATGAAGATGTATGTTTTTGGAAGTATTGTAAGACAAATTATGACATGGTTTGTGTAACACGAATTTTGTTGAAATAAAAGTTGTTGTTTTCCGCTGTTCAAAAATATGTGTTCTTATATCTGTCTTGTATATCTGTGACTTATACTTATAAACTTCCACCAAAATTAGGGCATTCCCTTTGAGAGTGACCCTAACGGAGGTGGGGTGTTTCAACCTTAGCCTGATCAAGTCCTCCACGCCTTGACGAATCAACCATTGAAAGTTCAGAGGTATGTTGGACCTAAGAACTTGAAGACAGTTGGGGGTGCCTCAACTAACAGGAAAGGCAAGACCCAGGTCTCCAAAAGTCCCTGAGGAACCTTCCGCCTGAGTAACAGGGCAAGCAGAATTTTCGGCGGTCATTCCAGAAATTACATTGACCCTCGAACCATACGTTTTTCTCATCGACTCTTCTGTTTTTCCCTTCGGTAATCAACGACGAAGGTTGACCACTTACATCATGGATTAAATGTTTCTTTTTAAAAGGCTTACCACCAGAATGTTGAGAGTGAACCAAAGTATTTTCAAGAGATCGTGTAAAGTGAATTAGCTGGTACTTACGGAGGTTTTCCTCTGAAAGCAACACCTCTCTGCTCCTTTCTTTCTTGTCAATAGAATATAAAGAATTAAGGAGGGCTTGATCTAAATTAAGACCCACAATAGAAGGAATCACTACAAGAATCAGAGAGAAAGCCAGATGAGAAAGAGAAAAGGTGTAATTACCTCCTTCTGCCCATCATCCGTAGAATTTACAAGGACATCGGACAAAGAAATACTGATCCGGGAACCCCTTGGCACCATCCGTCAGACCAGTGATAATTCTATCATGCATACTTTCCATAAAAAGGAAAGAAGGACTGTCTACCTCCTCCCTCTTAAAAGTATATAAAGAACAAATATCCGCAAATGTGGGTTCTTGTAGCCGGACTTCCATGAAAAGTATGTATAGCCCAAGCAAAATTTGATATCCACTAGGATGCAACTGATATGGGGCAACGGCCAGTTGCCGCAAAATTGACTCTATGTAAGGATTAAAGGGGGGAATCGCCCCGCTAGACAACATGTGATAATTGATCGCTACATACCTAGAGGGCGGACAATCGACCAATTCTCCCTTTCTGGGAAATCTGGCTTCGTCTTTTGAAAACCCAAAGCAATTGCACATTTGTAAAAACTGATCAAAAGAAAGCTTCGATTTACGGCAACCGGCTGCCACCCTATCAAAAACGCGAGGTTGAGGATGAATCTGGCTAACAATCAAATCAGAACCAGTAGCCGGAGCAGCCTCAATTGCCCGGTCCAGACCCTCTCGTTCCTCAGACATGACGAGTTAACTAGGATTAAGATGAATTAGCAGTTAGCTACGTGTCAGCAAAGATAAGTATGTTTAAAGAGAAATTACGAATTGAGTCGCTAGTAATCAAAAGGAGGCAACTCTAGATAGATACACCTTCCAAACCAGATCATCAACCCTATCCGATAAAAAGAATTTACTGATAATATAATCGCATAAAGGAAGGGCTATAAATTCAAAAGTATGAGAAACGCAGGCTCTGATTTGGTCGGTCACGACTATTGTAACACCCCGCATTTTTAATATAATTAAAAATATGTAAAAATATGGGTATATGCATAGATAGGTAAATAATGGTGATGTGTAATGAAAAATTTATTAATATATGGAAGAGAAGGAAAAATTAATTCGATAACAGTGTACGAGAAGACAATAAAATAAGGATACTTAATTTAAATATCAGGAATTAAGTAAAAATGACATCACTATTGCGTTCGTCTTGAAATTCTGCTTGGAGTAGAGTCCAAGTTTTCGAGAATCGGACTCTGTATGAAAGAGTTATGGCCTTTGGAAGATTCAACAAAAATTCAGAATTTACATAGGAAAATACCCAGGCAGGTCGACCTGGGAGTCAACCTACCTAGGTAGGTCGACCTGGGGGTCGACCTACCTAGGGAGGTCGACCTTAGTGTCGACCTCCCCCCTGATTTTTCCAGATCTGGGCAGTGACGATTTTTGATGTGCTGGACAGACCAAACGGCTTCTAGGGCGATCTAATGGCTCTAAAACACTCTCTACACCTATAAAATAGTGCCTAGACCTAACCTAATTCATAAACAATTCCTTCTGACGCCTCCATGCCGCCAAACTTCAACCAAACATGGCCGTTGCCCCAAAACCCTAAACTAAATTGCAAGTTCTTCACCAACTTTGGAGTTTAATCAAATCAAGAAGCAAAATTCTTCATCAACGATTCAAGCTCTTCACCAACAATCAAATAAGAAGATTAAATCAACGTTCTACATTAACAAATCGTTTACTTTCCCCAATCCAGTTAAGGTGAGTGGAATTATAATAAATTTGTTGTATAATAGTATTATTATCGTTCATCATTCCCCAGTAATTAATTTAATTCAAGATTCATGCTATAATAATTGTTCCTTTTATTCTCCTTCTCCTTTTTATTTTTGGATCTAGGTTATCTCGAACCTAGACGAAAATCTTATTATGCATACGTACGGTTGGAATATGGAAATGTTGGGCATAATCTATTTTATGCAATCGAGAAATATAATCTGTAATTTAGGGTTTGTGGCATAACAATTGTTGTTGCGAATATAGGGCATAATTCATTTTTTGCAATTGAGGAATATAATCTGTAATTTGGGATTGGGGGCGTAACAATTATTATTGCAAAAATTGGGACAATTGGCAAAGTATATATATTGAGATTATTTAAATGGGATGAGTGGAAAAGATCTTGAAAATTGGTAATTTGGAGTAACTTATGCTAAAAATAAATAAAGCTTGAATTTAAGACTTGAAAATTGGATATGCCATTAAGATCCTAGTAACATAATTAAAAATAGAATATGTTGGACAAACCATGTTTTTTATGTAATTATGGAACTCGACGCATAACATGAAATTGACAATAGTGGCATAAGTTGAGCGTGAACATGCTTGTAAATTTACAATTGGCCTATGACACCTAGAATAAACATGAATTGTAATTAAGTTGAATTTGGAACACATGACATGAATTTGGGGTTTGGGTGAAAGACGATTGTTAATGAACGCCTATGACACGAGGTTGGGCGCGTTTGTGGTGTAAGACTGCCTGGAACCGCCCGGCAAATCCAGCAACCACAAGCGGACGTCTAATGTGAGAGGACAACGGCAGGAACTAGAGGCATAACGGTTTATCACACGAGGTTAGGCGCGTTGTGGTATAAGTCTGCCTTGAACCGCCCGGCAAATCCAGCAGCCACAAACAGACGTCTAATGTGAGAGGTCATACATCGTTACGGCATAATAAATAAATTAAGAAATGCTAACCATAATAAGACATGTGGGTGACATGGGTATGGTTAGAGGGTTAAGTGGGACACGGGTAACATGTGAAACAAAAATTTAGATATGCTTAACCAAATGGGACCCGTAAGGTATCATAAATTAATTGAATTGGGTAAAGGTTAAGTAACAGGTTAAGTAAATGGAAGGGTTAAGTCAAATCTAAAATTAATGACAATAAATGGGGAATGATAAATAACCTATTATGAATAAACTTGAATAAGGCGAGAAAGGATAATAGGTGGAAATTATAACTTATGGGACAAGATAAGTTATAGGAAACGATAAGGAAGATGAGATAACACTTAACCAATTTGACATGATATATGGGTAGGTTAAGTCAACATGAACTGATAGATAACACTTAACCAATTTGACATCACGCGTGGGTTGAATTGAATACGTGATTAGGGGTTAAGTCAACTTGGACACATAGGCATACTTAACCAATATAACAGTATCAAAGCAAGGAAAAGTGGGGAATGATAAGATTAAATAATAGATAAACTTATGCTAGGGATAAGAAATGAACATGACTTAAGATGTAATACAAGACTCGAAGGGTGGAACGACTTATACCATGAAATAAGTTAATCTAAGCTGGAAATGTGGGAAAACACCCGTATGCTATCATTTGATAAACAGAACATAAGTCATGCTTGAATTCATTGGTAAACCTTAGTTAAAAGGTCTGCATTAGAAGAGCCGAGGGTATGCCTTGGTTGCAATATAAGCTACCTAAAGACTAGGATGGGTCAGCGTGAGGCGGCGATATTTTGTTTAGCCCTGTGATAGCATGTCGTCGTCTACCTACCATCTTAAGTCAATCGAGCACGTGAAGCGGAAAGGCAGAAAACTCCAAAAGACCATATACTTGCTATCTAGTTATGGGTGAGGTTGGCCAATAGGTTTATGGGGACATAGGGGGCCTGCATATAGTTCTCATTCTTGATTTTCTTGGGTGCCTTTCATTAGTTGAGGGAGGGATCAAGGGGCACCATAGCCACAGTGTTAAAACAGTCTTTAGCATCTGCATCGGCAGATAACTTAAAGCTCCCAACCGAGTTTCGTGTTTCTTGATTAGCCCTGCCACGGGACTCGGGCTGCACATATAGAGGACATGTGCAACTAGACATCGATAACGATGCACGACACGTACGTGGGGAAAGTCTAGGAACAAATATCACTCCGGGTAGTGTGTCCTAGACTAGGGGGGCATCGTTCGATAGGTAACATAATCCCTAGTTGGACCTAGGTCGCGTAAACCCTGAATCTGAGAAGTAGGTAGCATAAACCCCAGTGGCCCTAGGTAGCGTAAACCCTGGTTGAATCTAGGAAGCGCTCGATAGTAAACCTTGGATTAGATCTAGATGATACACGAAATCTATCAAGATCGAGAGTGGCAATCCAAACGATTTCGAGAATGGTGGAATTAAACTAAAGTAGTATATATTTACATGATGAAGCCCGTACGACATACGGCAAGGGACTGTATATGTACATGGAAAGGATTAGATGAGTTGGGGGTATCTACATATATGTTGTATTAGGTTAACCTACTAGTGGGACATGAGTATAGCTTAAAGAGCTAACATTGTTGACAACCTAATAACCAAGAAAATGTAAATGAACAGTATATGTAGGATTATACAGAAGTTTATTCTAAATCCACTCACACAGAACTTATGTTTAGACCACCTCCTCATTACATACTTCCACGTTAGGTTCATGATAGAGATGGTATAGCTTTGGATACTGGTTTAGCAGTATTGTTAATAAGGTAAAGCAACATTTGAATATTATACTTTATTTTCTTCCACTGTGAGATGCTTTACGAGTTCTGACATGTTTCTTTATCTTTGTCTTTTTCTGCAGGATACCAGAGCACCCAACTCGAGTTTCGATAGATCGGATTTTTGAAAAAAATTCGGTATATCGGAATTGGGTTGTCACATCTGGTATCACAACTTCGGTTTAGTGATCTTAGGGAGATAATGAGTGAACGTATTTGTATTTTCTAAAATATAAATATATTATATATATAAACCTAAATCCATATAGTAGCCCACCAGACATAAAAAGAGTTGGGATATCTAGTGTGTACACTCAAGGAATGAACATAGGAATTTGGAAACCATTAGGTGGTTGGAAAGTGTACAATATGAATTGATGTTAGAGAAAGAAAATATCCCATATGATGGAAACTGAAATATTAGTATTTCAGATTAGTGGGTATAGGAATGAAAGCTTAGAAACTAGAAATGGTTGAAATATGGAAAATGCATTAGGAATATATATAGTTAAGAGAATTGAATTCGTGAAAGTGCCTAGGAAAGCCTAGTTGAGTTAAAGACCCACTTTGAGTCTAACCCAATGATAAACTTTTAAGAACTTGAATTTGTAAAAGGATTTATGGTATTTTCCAAGATTTAATCATAAAAGTATTTTGATAAATGCATGTTGGGTTTTAAAGTAAAGTGGGGTATATTATGTAAAATAATGATTTCTTGTTTTAAAAGAATTCTCTCAAAAAAAGGTGCATATAATGGAGCATAAATAGCTCGCTAGTTTTCATAAATGAAAAGAAGTTTTGAAATCTCTATTCGGTTAACAATAAATTTTGATTATTGTTTTAAAAAGAAATTTTGTTGGGTGAACAAAATAAGCGG
Source organism: Allium sativum (assembly GCA_030737875.1). Taxonomy (NCBI): domain Eukaryota; kingdom Viridiplantae; phylum Streptophyta; class Magnoliopsida; order Asparagales; family Amaryllidaceae; genus Allium; species Allium sativum. The sequence goes on from CM060916.1 coordinate 43,702,789, forward strand.
TAGAGTGTAAGAATAGAATAGATATTTGCACCTTAGCAGCCAAAGTTAACATTGTAAATAGGAACAGTGTAACCTATTAGTTGTCCTTGTCTACTCCAGTTTTGTGATTTGAAAAAAAAATATTTTGCAATTTTACTTTGTAACATGTTTTTATGGTTTGGCCAAAGCAAGTTTTTAAGAAATGAAAATAAGGTTTTAACACTTTTAATTTTTGAAAGAAAAATGTAATAAAAATAAAGAAGGCCAAACCATGTTTTAAAAATGGAGTAGTTAAGGATTAAGGCCTAGAAAGAATGAGATAAAGTTAAAGCTATTAGAACCAACTGGGGATTGGTTGAGTTGAGTAATTCTCTGAGTGTCAATCTGATGTTGATTTCGGTCATCGGGGTTGATACTTAGGGAATTATTTTCTTTCCAATTTATAGTCTGGGATTAGATAATATTGAACTAATGGAAAATTTCCCACAGAATGCATAAGCATCGAGAAACCTAGGTTTGTTGCTTGAGAATTGTTGCTTGAAAGAGAAGTATAGGCTAGTAATACACAGCATGGACTAGTGGTGACTACTAGGTAGTGAAGGGCAAGCAAGTGTATAGATCCTATTGAGTGGACTCGTGACATAAGTCCTAAGATTCCTGGCCCATAGTAGTAGCTGTGTAGGATGTTGTTTGAGTTTAAAACGAAAAGGCTTATTTGAAATAATAAAATTAAGTAATTTGATTAAGTTAAACAAGCTAAGAAAGAAACTAGCCTAACTAAAAAGAAAACAACAGAATCAATCAAGCAGCAAAACGAGACGGGAAAAGAAAATGAAAATCTTAAGAAAAAGATGAATAAATATGAATTTTTTCCAAGATAAGTTGAAAGACAAAAGGAAGCTTTGTTATGTTGTTGTACTTGGGTAGGAAAATAGGAAATCTTTATAGAATAGTTATGTAAAAATCCAAGTGCAATTAGAAAAGAAAAATGGAGGATGTAAAATTTTTCGTTTTCCTAACATATGAAATCGAATTTGGAAAATTAGATTTCTCTAAATTTCGAATTTAATGATGGTTGGTCGCGTTTTGGATGCGAAAATTGGATGAACTATGCTCTTACTCTGTAAGAGTGTAGGAAAAATTTGGATGAAAAACGTTTTGATTTCTCAAAAATATTGCATTCATATAGAACTGCAAGTATATTTAGGATGTGAGCATCATGTTTTGAAAGAGTTTTTAAAATTTGCATACATATAGGTGGATCCAAATTAGGCATACATACTTTACTATGATGTATCTCACTTTGCACATGTGCACAATGTTTGCAACAATTGGATGCACGCTTGATGGATGGATATTGCGAGGGGTTATCTATTTTACTCTTATCGAATTTCGGGGACGAAATTCTTTAAGGGTGGGAGAATGTAACACCCCACATTTTTAATATAATTAAAAATATGTAAACATATGTGTATATGCATAGATAGGTAAATAACGGTGAGGTATAATGAAAAATTAATTAATATATGGAAGAGAAGGAAAAAATTAATTCGATAACAGTGTTCGTAACAGAGTAGACAATAAAATAAGGATACTAAATTTAAATATCAGGAATTAAGTAAAACATACATCACCATTGCGTTCGTCTCAGAATTCTTCTTGGAATAGAGTCCAAGTTTTCGAAAATTGGACTTCGTATGAAAGAGTTATGGCCTTCGGAAGATTCAACAAAAAATCAGACTTTACATAGGAAAATACCCAGGCAGGTCGACCTGGGGGTCGACCAACCCAGGGAGGTCGACTTAGGGGTCGACCTACCTAGGGAGGTCGAACTAGGGGTCGACCTTAGTGTCGACCTCCCCGCTGATTTTTCCAGATCTGGGCAGTGATGATTTTTGATGTGCTGGACAGACCGGGCAGCTTCTAAGGCAATCTAATGGCTATAAAACACTCTCTACACCGATAAAATAGTGCCTAGACCTAACCTAATTCATAAAAAATTCCTTCTGACGCCTCCATGCCGCCAAACTTCAACCAAACATGGCCGCCGCCCCAAAATCCTAAACTAAATTGCAAGTTCTTCACCAACTTTGGAGTTTAATCAAATCAAGAAGCAAAATTCTTCATTAATGATTCAAGCTCTTCCTCAACAATCAAATAAGAAGATTAAATCAATGTTCTACGTCAAGAAATCGTTTACTTTCCCCAATCCAGTCAAGGTGAGTGGAATTATAATAAATTTGTTGTATAATAGTGTTATTATCGTTCATCATTCCCTAATTATTAATTTAATTCAATATTCATGCTATAATAATTGTTCCTTTTATTCTCCTTCCCCTTTTTATTTTTGGATCTAGGTTATCTCGAACGTAGACGAAAATCTTATTATGCATACGTGCGGTTGGAATATGGGAATGTTGGGCATAATCTATTTTATGCAATCGAGAAACATAATCTGTAATTTGGGGTTTATGGAATAACAATTGTTGCAAATATTGGGCATAATTCATTTTATGCAATCGAGGAATATAATATGTAATTTAGGATTGGGGGCGTAACATTTATTATTACAAAAAATGGGACAATTGGCAACGTATATATATTGAGATTATTTAAGTGGGATGAGTGGAAAGGATCTTGAAAATTGGTGATTTGGAGTAACTTACGCTAAAAATATATAAAACTTGAATTTGAGACTTGAAAATTGGATATGCCATTAAGATCTTAGAAACATAATTAAAAATGGAATATGTTGGACAAACCATGTTTTTTATGTAATTATGGAACTCGACGCATAACATTAAATTGACAAAAGTGGCATATCTTGAGCGTGAACATGCTTGTAAATTTATAATTGGCCTATGACACCTAGAATAGACATGAATTGTGATTAAGTTGAATTTGGAACACATGACATGAATTTGGGGCTTGGGTGAAAGACGATTGTTAATGAATTCCTATAACACGAGGTTGGGCGCTTTTTTGGTGTAAGACTACCTGGAACTGCCCGGTAAATCCAACAACCACAAGCGGACGTCTATTGTGAGAGCTCAACGGCAGGAACTAGAGGCGTAACAGTTTATGACACGAGGTTAGGCACATTGTGGTATAAATCTGCCCGGAACTGCCCGGTAAATCAAGCAGCCACGAACGGACGTCTAATGTGAGAGGTCATACATCGTTACGACATATAAATTAAGAAATACTAACCATAATAAGACATATTGGTGACATGGGTATGGTTAGAGGGTTAAGTGGGACACGGGTGACATGTGAAACGAAAATTTAGATATGCTTAACCAATTAGGACCTGTAACGGTATCATAAATTAATTGAATTGGGCAAAGGTTAAGTAATGGGTTAAGTAAATGGAAGGGTTAAGTCAAATCTAAAATTAATGATAAGAAATGGGGAATGATAAATAACCTATTACGAATAAACTTGAATAAGGCGAGAAAAGATAGTTGGTGGAAATTATAACTTATGGGACAAGATAAGTTATAAGAAACGATAAGGAAGATGAGATAACACTTAACCAATTTGACATGATATATGGGTAGGTTAAGTCAACATGAACTGGTAGATAACACTTAACCAATTTGACATGACGCGTGGGTTGAATTGAATACGTGATTGGTGGTTAAGTCAACTTGGACACATGGGCAAACTTAACCAATATAACAGTATCAAAGCAAGGAAAAGTGGGGAATGATAAGATTAAATAATAGATAAACTTATCCTAGGGATATGAAATGAACATGATTTAAGATGTAATACAAGACTCGAAGGGTGGAACGACTTATACCATGAAATAAGTTAATCTAAGCTGGAAATGTGGGAAAACACCCGTATGCTATCATTTGATAAAGAGAACTTAAGTCATGCTTGAATTCATTGGTAAACCTTAGTTAAAAGGAACTAAGTAACAAACCTTAGTTAAAAAGAACTAAGTAACAGAAACTAAGTATCAAACCTTGGTTAAGAGAACCAAGTAATAAACCTTAGTTAAGAGAACTAAGTAAATAATGAGAAAGAGAACTAAGTAGTAAACCTATGTTAAGAGGACTAAGTTGTAAACCTTAGTTAAGAAAATGAATGATTAAGAGAACTAAGTAGTGAACCTTAGTTAAGAGGACTATGTAGTAAACCTTAGTTAAGAAAGCTAACGATTCAGGAAACTAAGTAGTAAACCTTAGTTAAGAGAACTAAGTAGTAAACCTTAGTCAAGATAGCCAAGTAGAACACGATGAGGAGCGAACGTCCATCTGATCATGAAGAAGGCTCCAATGAACTGGGTTACGAAGCACGCGGCTTTGAGGGAACATGAGGGTACTCTTGGTATCCCTCTGTGAGGTGGCAGATGATCCTTCTGGGCTCACAGAGGTTAAGGTCTGCATTAGAAGAGCCGAGGGTATGCCTTGGTTGCAATTTAAGCTACCTAAAGACTAGGATGGGTCGGCGTGAGGCGGCGATATCTTGTTTATCCATGTGATAGCATGTCGTCGTCTACCTACCATCTTGAGTCAATCGAGCACGTGATGCGGAAAGGCGGAGAACTCCAAAAGACCATATACTTGTTATCTAATTATGGGTGAGGTTGGCCAATAGGTTTATTGTGGCATAGGGGGCCTGCGTACAGTTATCATTCTTGATTTTCTTGGGTTCCTTTCATTAGCTGAGGGAGGGGTCAAGTGGGACCATAGCCACACATAGTTAAAAAGACCTTAGCATCTGCATCGGCAGATAACTTAAAGCTCCCGACCGAGTTTCGTGTTTCTTGATTAGCCCTTCCACGGGACTCGGGCCGCACATATAAAGGACATGTGCAACTAGACATCGATAACGATTCACGACACGTACGTGGGGAAAGTCTAGGAACATATATCGCTCTGGGTAGTGTGTCCTAGACTAGGGGGGCATCGTTCGATAGGTAGCATAATCCCTAGTTGGACCTAGGTCGTGTAAACCCTGAATCCGAAAAGTAGGTAGCATAGACCCCAGTGGCCCTGGGTAGCGTAAACCCTGGTTGAATCTAGGAAGCGCTCGATAGTAAACCTTGGATTAGATCTAGATGATACACGAAATATAGCAAGATCGAGAGTGGCAGTCCAAACGATTTCGAGAATGGTGGAAATACACTAAAGTAGTATAGATTTACATGATGAAGCCCGTACGACATACGGCAAGGGACTGTATATGTACATGGAAAGGATTAGACGATTTGAAGGTATCTACATATACATTGTATTAGGTTAACCTACTAGTGGGACTTGAGTATAGCTTAAAGAGCTAACATTGTTAACAACCTAATAACCAAGAAAATGTAACTGAACGGTATAGGTAGGATTATACAGAAGTTTATTCTAAATCCACTCACACAGAACTTATGTTCTGACCCCCTCCTCATTACATACTTCCAGGTTAGGTTCATGACAGAGATGGTATAGCTTTGGATACTGGTTTAGCAGTATTGTTAATAAGGTAAAGCAACATTTGGATATTATACTTTATTTCCATCCGCTGTGAGATGCTTTACGAGTTTTGAAATGTTTCTTTATCTCTGTGTTTTTCTGCAGGATACCAGAGCACCCAACTCGAGTTTCGAAAGATCAGATTTTTGAAAAAAAATTGATCTGTCGAAATTCGGGTTGTCACATCTGGTATCAGAGCTTCGGTTTGGTGATCTTAGGGAGATAATGGGTGAACGTATTTGTATTTTCTAAAATATAAATATATTATATATATAAACCTAAATCCATATAGTAGCCCATTAGACATAAAAAGAGTTGGGATATCTAGTTTGTACACTCAAGGAATGAACATAGGAATTTGGAAACCATTAGGTGGTTGGAAAGTGTACAATATGACTTGATGTTAGAGAAAGAAAATATCCCATAGGATGGAAACTGAAATATTAGTATTTCAGATTAATGGGTTTAGGAATGAAACCTTAGAAACTAGAAAAGGTTGAAATATGGAAAATGCATTAGGAATATATATATATATATATATAGTTAAGAGAATTGAATTCGTGAAAGTGCCTAGGAAAGCCTAGTTGAGTTGAAGACCCGCTTTGAGTCTAGCCCAATGATAAACTTTTAAGAACTTGAATTTGTAAAAGGATTTGTGGTATTTTCCAAGATTTAATCTTAAAAGTATTTTTATAAAAGCATGTTGGGTTTTAAAGTAAAATGGGGTATATTGTGTAAATAATGATTTCTTGTTTTAAAAGGATTCTCTAAAAAAAAGGTGCATATTATGGAGCATAAATAGCTCGCTAGTTTTCATATATGAAAAGAAGTCTAAAATCTCTATTTGGTTAACAATAAATTTTGATTATTGTTTTAAAAATAAATTTTGTTGGGTGAACAAAATAAGTGGTAGAGTGTAAGAGTAGAATAGATATTTGCACCTTAGCAGCCAAAGTTAACATTGTAAATAGGAACAGTGTAACCCATCAGTTGTCCTCGTCTACTCCAGTTTTGTGATTTGAATTTTTTTTTTTTTTTGCAATTTTACTTTGTAACATGTTTTTATGGTTTGGCAAAAGAAGGCTTTGAGAAAAGAAAATAAAGTTTTAAAACTTTGAATTTTTGAAAGAAAAACGTAATAAAAATAAAGAAGCCAAACCATGTTTTAAAAATGGAGTAGTTAAGGATTAAGACCTAGAAAGAACGTGATAAAGTTAAAGCTATTAGAACCAACTGGGGATTGGTTGAGTTGAGTAATTCTCTGAGTGTCAATCTGATGTTGATTTCGGTCTTTGGGGTTGATAATTAGGGAATTATTTTCTTGCCAATTTACAGTCGGGGATTAGATAATATTGAACTAATGGAAAATTTCACGTAGAATGCATAAGCATTGAGAAACCTAGGTTTGTTGCTTGAGAAAAAGAAAAAGGATTGTTGCTTGAAAGAGAAGTATAGGCCAGTAATACACAGCATGGATTAGTGGTGACTAGTAGGCAGTGAAGGGCAAGCAAGTGTATAGATCCTGTTGAGTGGACTCGTGACATAAGTCCTAAGATTCTTGGCCCATAGTAGTAGCTGTGTAGGATGTTGTTTGAGTTGAAAACGAAAAGGATTATTTGAAATAATAAACTTAAGTAATTTGATTAAATCAAATAAGCTTAGAAAGAAACTAGCTTAACTAAAAAGAAAACAATAGAATCAATCAAGCAACAAAACGAGACGGGAAAAGAAAATTAAAATCTTAAGAAAAAGATGAATAAATATGAAAAAAATTCAAAGATAAGTTGAAAGACAAAAGGAAGCTTTCTTATGTTGTTGTACTTGGATAGGAAAATAGGAAACCTTTATAGAATAGTTATGTAAAAATCCAAGTGCAATTAGAAAAGAAAAACGGAGGATGTAAAATTTTCCGTTTTCATAACATAACAAATCGAATTTGGAAAATTAGATTTTTCTAAATTTCGAATTTAATGATGGTTGGTAGGGTTTTGGATGCGAAAATTGGATGAACTATGCTCTTACTCTATAAGAGTGTAGGAAAAATTTGGATGAAAAACGTTTTGATTTCTCAAAAATATTGCATTCATATAGAACTAAAAGTATATTTAGGATGTGAGCATCATGTTTTGAAAGAGTTTTTAAAATTTGCATACATATAGGTGGATCCAAATTAGGCATACATACTTTACTATGATGTATCTCACTTTGCACATGTGCACAATGTTTGCAACAATTGGATGCACACTTGATGGATGGATACTGCGAGGGGTTATCTATTTTACTCTTATTGAATTTCGGGGACGAAATTCTTGAAGGGTGGGAGAATGTAACACCCCGCCAAATGTCCAAAGACAAGCAACTGTCGAAATATCCAAATTTTGAAAACGTAAGCTATCTGTTAGGGCGTCTATTTTGCAGAACGTTGAACTTAATCCATCCAACGGTACTTCATCTCATTACTTCGAAGCTCGTAGTTTTTAATAATAAGAAAAAAACTACGAATTTCGAGGGGCAAATGTTTATCCATCAAAAGACCGAACCTGGGATGGAACTGCAAAACAAGCGCTCGTAACATCTCATGCGACCATGTCTCCAACCAAAATTAGACGCAAATCGTGATTCAGGCGCAGAAGCAAAGGTAGGTCATTCATATTGGGGCAAATCCGCTCAAACACAGAAGCAAAGCAAATCGCCCATTCAACATAGGCGGAAGCGACCTCATAGCGTAGCCGTAGGGACGAATAGCGCCATACAAAGGCAACAATAGGACGAGCGCCCTTGAACTAAGAAGGTTGGTCGCGCAAGGAACTGGGGAGAGTCAGGGACGCCCGCTTCTATGAACCAGCTTTCACATGATAACTGAATACAACTGTAGACAGTTGGCTACAGCTAGCCGATGGCATGATTGTAATTAATAGAATGAGTGATCCGTAGCCTGCATGAACAGATTTCTGATCATTTCTCAGAGGGGGCTTACCTATAAATATACTATGGCTACCAACATAAAGGGGATCCAATCTTTGAAACCAGAAGTGCCGCTAAAATTCTATCCTCAACCACAGATTCAGCCATGGCGTCAAGAACAATCTTGTAATCAAGGAAAACGAAGACATCCTCCTTCTCAATCATTCATCCATCCTTCTTCTCCTCAAATTCTACCGTTTTCTTGTATAATTCCAAGATTGAAATATATAAATGAGGGTATACTGAGTGAATACAGAGATGTATGGAAATAGAGAATTGATGTATTTTGTAATCCTCATTATAAGATTGAAAATCACCTTCACAGTGGACGTAGGCCTAAAGAACGGCTGAACCACTATAAATCTCATCTCTACTTTACCTTTTCTTGCATTTTTTGTTTTCAACTGCTGATTAAACACGGTTCCATTTATTTCTTACCAAATTGGTGAAGTACAGTTTAGTACCTTAGGTGTTTAGACTATTTTTGTGTAAACAGAGTGTCTGAGCGTTTTTGTAGTGAGGAGCAGATATGTAAAATGAAAATGATGTGAAATGTAATAATGAATTGCAGTGTCTTGTACTAATAGTGGAGTTGTGAAATTTGTACTGTTTGAATAATGAAATAAAATAATGTATTGATATTTGAATTTCTGTACAGTCGCATTTTATTTAATTGTAAATATTATATTCTTGTATGTGATAAATATATGAAACAGTACAGTAACAAACACATTTATAATAAAAAAAATTTTGGTTGTTATCGTCAAACAAAAATCATATAATTTTGTATGCAACACCGTTATATACAACGGGGCCTAGTGAGTGATAGGGTTTTACAAGTTATACTATACTCTATGTATACATTTTGATTAGTCATTAACTGAATTGTGTTTCACATACAAATTAGTTTCTTAAGCAGACATTTAACCACTAATTAACTCAAAATTTCAACAAAATTACACACTGTCATCATCAAAAAAGGGGAGATTGTTAGAGGCTCACCTCTTGGATTTTATCGACAATAACTATACAATCATCCATTATCAAGTTATTTAACTATTTGGTCTGCAGCAGTAGCCCAGTGGTTAAGTGAAAAGAGTGTTAGAGTAGGATCGAGTAATATGGATTGATACGAATATGCGGAAGCTTAGGTAATTTGATATTGTTAACCCCAATAAAATGATGTTACAAAACGATGGGTCACATTGTTCAAATCTTAAGCGCCGACCAAAGATGATGGATCGGTCACAAAAAAGCTATGGGTCGGCCTCAATGGATCGGTCGACATCAATTGGGTCGGTCAGTCTCATTGTAAATTATAGGTCGGTCGGCCTAAGTGAAAACTATTGGTCGGTTGGGCTCAGCCTATGGATCGGTCGGGGACATTCATGTAACACCCCGTAATTCTATAACACTAGGATTCACAAATCAGGGCAGAATTAAAAGTTAAAATCGAAATCAAGGGAAATGGGTTGTTCCATTGCGTTCGTCTCGGAATTCTGCATGAAAACAAGTCCAAGTTTGCATAAATCGGAGTCCGTATGAGGAAGATATGGCCTCCGGAAGATTCAGCGAAGTTCAAATTTCAAAACAGGTCAAGTTCAAAATTCAAATCGGACCCAGATTGGGCTGGGCGGGAATTTTCCCGCCCAAGGCACCCAGGTCGACTGGGTAGTCGACCTGGGGGTCGACCCCCCTTCTTTTTCCAGCTTTCTGCACCTGGTTCGTTCTAATGTATTTGGTCACGTTCTCTGCCTAGGTTCGTCCGCCTAACACTATATAAACAACCCTAGTCTCCTTCTCTATTCACAATTCTTCTCTTCCCTTATGCTGCAAAGAATCTTAGTGAACATGGCTTCTTCTCCTCCTCTTAAAAGAATAATAAATAAAATAATATATTAAAATAAGTCAAGACGAGGAGATGCTGCTCAAGACTTTCAAGAAGGGGTTCAAGTCAAGCTAGGATTGCAAGCGATGATTCAAACGGTTTCAAGCAATGTCGCACAAATCATAGCAACACCATCTTTCTATTCTAATCTAATCTCTGTAAGTCAGTTACTTTTTAGATTTGAATGTTTCTCTCTGTTCGTGACATGAATTAAAGGAATAAAAGAATATGCCAAATCTTTCTATTCGAATCTGTGCCTACATCTTTGGACCTAATTAAGAACTGTTATGATTCGATGACCAATTAGGCATTGCCTATGACTATGAACATTGCCTATGACTTTGAACATTTCCTATGACTAAGAACATTGCCTATGACTATGAGCATTGCATATGACTGTGATTGTGACCATAAGAATTATTCCCTTGACTATGAACACAAGCCTATGCCTTTGATTAGAATACATAAACCATTGCCTATGACATAACAAGGACAACTCTGATTAAACACCTATGATTCATGACTAGGAAAGTGTTGCTTAAGTTTTGTGACTATGAAATTGGGTCTAAACCCGATTATCTATTCTGTCTGTTCTTTGTTTTCTTTGGTTTTAGACCTTGGGAATTTACCTATTATGTTAGGTCTACCCATGTTCTTGAACCTACTCTGTCTATTCTTGGTTTTAGACCTTGGGAATTTACCTATTAAGTTATGTCTACCCATGTTCTTGGACCTACGTCGTTATTCAAACCTTTTTATGCCAGTTATTATGTCCATCCTTTTTCATAGCATCTTTGGTTCATTCCCTATTTTCTACGAATCTAGATTTATCTATAATCTAGACTGAGTCACGATCATACGAACGTTGGGAATACAATTTGGGCAAAATATGAAATTTACTAAGAACGTAGTTTTTAACTTGGAAATTGGCATAAATTGGGAACATGTATTATGGCATGTTTACATAAATGCAAATTGGATAAATTTAACATGAATTATAGGATGTGAACCTAGTATTGACTTGTAAACCTAACATTTACAAGAATTGTGAACTAGAATAATAATTCTTGTTTGACATGAACGGTAATTAGAATGTTATTCGATTAGCTAATTTGGCATAAGAAGTATATTGGCATAAATTTGAAATTGGCCATAATAGGGAGTAATTGTCATGTTTAGCAAAATCATGGTTAGTGACACTTAATTTGGTATAGTTTACATACCAAAAGGGCATAAATATGATTTAGAGAAGGAAATGGGCCATAAGGATGAATGTTGACAATTTACATTAAAAGAGTAATTAGGCGATAAGTAAATTAGGAACAAATTACTTATAGAATTTGTCCTAAATGAGGAAAATGTGAATTTAGACAAATTAAAGGTTTCTTAATGACGTCTCTTTTAATAATACACCAGAAGGTTCTAGGGTGATAGAGAGGATAGTGTCTAGGCTTGAGTTTGGAAAATACAAGTTTCCTGCTCTCCCTGGCTATCCCTAACTGATCCGACGGACGGGATGGTTACTTTCAAAACCTGATTTGAAAATTAATCAAAACCCTTTGAACTTAGAAAACACGAATAGGCCTAACCCGAGGTTAGATTGAGTTGCGATGTAAACCTGCCCGGAACCAAATGGCACATCCAGTATTCGCAACAATATCTGTCTAGTGTGAGTGGTCGTGGCTTTAGTTTATTTAGTTAAAGATAGAACAAGAATGGTAGGGTTAATATTACTAAGACACTTAACCATTTCAACATGATAACCTGACCGGTGGGTGGGGTTAGGTTCATACAGACACAGTTAAGCTAGAATGAGAGGTTTAAGTCCATAGGAACACTTAACCAACTTAACACAGCTAAGCTAGAATGGGAGGGCTAAGTTCATAGGGACACTTAGCCAAATTAACATGTTAACTAGACTAGGAGGTGGGGTTAAGTAAAGTTAATACACTTAGCCAAGTTAACATGTTAACTAGACTAGAAGGCGGGGTTAAGTAAAGTTAATACACTTAGCCAAATTAACATGTTAACTAGACTAGAAGGTGGGGTTAAGTAAAGTTAATACACTTAGCCAAATTAACATGTTAACTAGACTAGAGGTTGGGGTTCAGTAAAGTTTAATACACTTAGCCAATTTGATATCTTAGCTGAGCTAGACCGTAGGGTTAAGTAACTTGAACACTTAACCATCAGATTGTGATAAAGGAATAGGGTTAAGTCTAAAACATGAAGGGATAATACTTAGCCATTAATAACATGTTAGTTAAAACAGACGGGCAAGGTTAAGTTAAAAAGGAACACTTAACCAATACAAGGTGAATGGGTAGGGTTAAGTATTAAGAAATATTTAACCAATATAACTTGGTTTGTGATGGGGTTAAGTCAACATGAATTACTGATAACACTTAACCAGTTTAACAGGATAAATGAAGGGGGTTAAGTTAGCTTGAATTGACTAATGACACTTAACCAATCCAAATTGACGGGAAAGGGAACTAAGTAGTAAACCTTAGTTAAGAAAACAACGATTCTGGAAACTAAGTGGTAAATCTTAGTTAGTAAAACTAAGTAGTAATTCTTAGCATAACACGGGAAGGAGCGGATGTCCGTCTGAGTAAGAAGGAGGCTCATTGGGTTACGAAGCTCGAGGCTTCGAGGGGACGTGAGGGTACTCTTGGTATCCCTCTGTGAGACTGCAAATGATCCTCCTGGGCTCACAGAGGTTAAGGTCTACGTTGAAGAACCAGGGGTATGCCTTGGTTGCAATATATGGCAACCTAAAGACTAGGATGGACCGGCGTGATTCGGCGAGAAAACGGTAGCCTTGTGATAGCAACTCGTCGTCTACCATCCATCTTCAGTCAATCGAGATACGTGAAGCGGAAAGGCGGAGAACTCCAAAAGACCATATACTTGCTATCTAGTTATGGGTGAGGATGGCCATAGGATAGAGGGGCACCTGGGGCCGACGTATAGTTCTCATTTTTCAAGGTGTGCCTTTCATTAGTTGAGGTAGGGGTCAAGTGGGACCATAGCCACTGGAATAAAAACAGACCTTAGCATCTATATCGGTAGATATCTGAAAAGCTCCCAACCGAGTTCTGTATTTCTTGATTTGCCCTGCCACAGGACTCGGACCACACCTTACAGGACATGTGCATCTAGACAAGCGATAGCGATTTGCGATACATGCGTGGGGAAGTATAGGAACATATACCACTCTAGGTAGTGTGTCCTAGACTTGGGGGCATCGTTCGACATGTAGCATAATCCCTAGTTGAACTAGGTGGTATAAAACCTGAATTCGAGAATCGTTCAGCAGATAGCGTAAACTCTAGTTGAATCTAGAAGGCACTTGGTAGAAAACCCTAGATTAAATCTAGGTAACAAATAATAAATGTATGCCTAAAGGCAATGGAAAATACAGGGATTGGGATCAAATTATCGTTACTAGTTGGGACACTAGTTAGGTGGTGCAGAGACATAGAAACCAGTATAACAAGGAAATAGTGAAGCGGCGAAAGTATTAGGGCGAAGCGACGAAAGTATTAGAGCATATCCAGTTTATCTTATCTTAGCATACCTTGTAACTATCTTGTGTTAATCTTGTGACCTTGCTGACCCTATCATCATGGTGTTGTCTTGTATTCAGTTAATTCATGTCGTTTTGTTTTTCCAAGTTCACATGCTAGAAGTAGCTGAACTTACTCAGGCTTTATGTCTAACTCTGTTTTTCTTTCGTCTTCTTTTCTTCCGTCCCCCCTCCCCCCAGGTAGTAAAGGAAGGAATAGTATATCTTAGGTTAAGATGGATTGTCACTCTTTCCCAGCTTGAAGGTTTGTCGAAGTTTTTCTTGGATTCTCTTTTCAGATGCTATGGCTGGCTCTTGCTACATTGGGGAATATAAATGTTGTTTTATGCTTCTTTTTTTTGTAAGACAGATGATACTCTGAAATTATAAAGAAATCGTTGTACAACTGTTTTAATTTCTGTCTGTCTTGTAATTTATCTGCATCTTTTACCTTAAAATGCTCCACAGAACTTAGTGCATTCCCTTTGTGAGTGACACTAACGGATGTGGGGTGTTACAATTCATATGGGTCGGTCACTAAAACAATGTACATGGGATGACATGCAACATGAGGACGTATGCAATCTTTTTTGTATGGTTCGACAATCGTTTGCATGGACCAATAATAAGGATTATAATATGGTTAACGTTAAAGCACAATTGCATGTTTTAAGCACTATGTTCATATACCCTCTTTGTCCGAAATGTGGAGAATGTCTGGTCAGTATTAGTTGGCAAATGCGTATAAGATGGAGGCTCCATGTAATGAAAGGATCAAACATTATAATATCACTGAAGTGGCAGATACTATATATAGACCGTCATCATATACAAAGACATGCTAAGACATGAATTAGGAGGTACGTTAAGCACTGGAAGGCATGTTATATATGGATTGATTGACTTGTATCATAATACAAATATACAGGTTAGATCAACATATAGAAAGCACATATGCATAAAACGGACACGTGGCATCTACATGCAACAGATCACCAGATCATGCAAAATGATATGGCATCAGGCAAACGCGAGTTGGAAACATACATGGGTCGGTGTAGTTGAAATCATGTATGGGTCGGTTTCTCTTGCCACGTGGGCCGGTCTGCAAATTATGGAACATGGATCAGTGCTTTATAAAAGATCAGCAGCCATGTAGAAAGTAACGTGAAACAGTTTCATGTAATTAAGTGTATGAAACAATATGCAAACACATTGTCATGGCATGATAACACGGGTCAGCTCTAGTTATTGTGTATGTGCTAACAGTACACATGGCAGGCAAGCAGAAAGGGCGACAACAAAGTAAAGCGGTAGCAAAGTAAAAAGTGGATCAGTACTGAAATGTATATGGGTCAGTATCAAATTCTCTGAAGGGTCGGTAGCAAAGAATCAATATGGGTCAACTATGTACAACTGGGTACAGCTGGTGGATCGGCCCTGTACCAGTGGCATTTTCGTAAATAAATTTATGACCGACCCAAAATCTGCACACCATATTTTCAGCTTTGCCACTATCTCCAAACTACACCTATAAATACCCCACTTCTCAACCATTTGAAGGACCATTTTTTGGACCCCGAAGGGCTATTCAAATCATTTCTCCACCACTCTCAAGCACTCCAAGCTCCATTAATGGATTTTTTCTAAATCTCTGAATAAACATTTAAATATTAATATATTTAAAAATAATTAAATTAAATAAAAATAAATTAATATTATCGACATACAGCTCCAAAATATTCCTATCTAGATTTATAGCTCGATATTTCAAAATTCAGTTAAATCAGTATTCAATTTATATTGAAAATCCTTTTATAATATAAATAAATCGTTATAAAATTATAAAGGTACTCCATAGCGAGTTTTCATGAATTTGATTTGGACATAACTCACAATCTACACGACGAAATCTCGATTTTTCTCTTCCATTAGAAAAATATAATTCACTAGCTCCGAACGTTTCTTATTTCATAGAAATCCGGCGTAAAACGGATTCTGTACATTCAATTGAAGTTCAAATCGCCAAATTAGAACTGCCATGCCATTTCGAGCTCGATTATAATTATATTATAATTATATGTTCACTGTCGTTCAAATAATATATTCGTTATTCTAATTCATTTCTAAACTGAATTAAATATTTTAAACGGTTCAATTCACACAATATTTTGAATTCTACTATTTTGAATTTGTGACGATCCCAAAACCCCGTGACACGGTGTTAAGGATAATCATTGGAATATAACACATTAATCATCATTAGCAGATCACAGATAATAGCATAAACAGAAAATAGAATAATTTACACACATATGACAACGGAATCATATAGATATCATCACATCAGAGAAGCACAGTACAGGATACAACTTAGTGCATAATGATACATAATCAGTCACCATCGCCTGAGGCGGAATCATACATAAAGAGTACACAAAAGGAATATCAGTCTACATTGCCAGTGGCGGAATCATAATATAGATACAATAATGGCGGAGAAAATCCAAGTCAGCACGGTGTAGTCAAGCCTCGCCATGAGCCAAAAGGTGCGTCAGAAACCTGTAACTAGGCTGCCCGTGTGAAAATGAGGGCACCCGAGTTTGCAAGGTGAAACAAACTACGAGTCAGTCTTGGGACTGCTATGAGAAATCTACTCAACTTATTAACAACAATAATAAGGAAAATCAAAGGACCACGCCACTTTCGCGGAACGGGTTTACTCCAATGAGTGCTAGTGCATGAAATAAAGTAAATGATTAAATCAACGCAATGCTTTTTATAAAATGAAGCCATTATAAGACTCAGGTCCCATCACACAATGCAACGCAAGCCGGAGGATAGAGTTTTTACCTTATAATGGCCAAAGATGCTTCATACGATTAAAACAAAAGTGCTTGATATTATTACTAGTGCATGTATGTTTCAAAAGCGATTTCAATCATAAATATCAATCATAGGCGGCATAAATGACCCATACCACTATGTCGCCATACTAGTAATACAATCACAACCGCATATTTCGTATCGGAAATTGGATTCCTTCATGAGTCGAGGAAAGGGGCAAGCTCCTCTCCGATTCGAGACACTCCAGCAAATGCCTCGGGACCGCACACAGCAATCCCCTGGATCCTCCAAGGCCGGTCCTCTCTTACTTTTGAGGATTAATTATTCCTGAACACACGTTTCCCTGTCTTTACAGACCTATAATCGAGGCGCCTCGCATTCCAACAACCACACAGGTGAAAAGTAGATATAAATGTCAGGGCTGGGAGGTCACTGACACCACCATAGCTAGAAAGAAACGTCATGCACTCCTTGGGTCCTTCTCCCGTTTTTGACTCATACCGGGGTGTGAGGCTCGCGAATTCACGTTATACACAAAGCTACGTCACACAGACCATGCTTTGATCATCAACCACAAGACTTTGCTTTGCAACAGAAGCCTTGATCATATGCCACTTAGGCGTGCCACACAGGCAATTCACTCCATGCGACTGATTTCTGTCAATACATAACCTCTGAGCTCGTACGTCTCAGAGAAGGGCGTTAAGCAAAAGAATAAATTCTCTGCCGCCAAACAGATATATATTTAACAGAGATCAATCAACACAGAACAAAAATCCAATGTCAGACACACAGTCTATTTACAAGTCCGTTCTGGGTCTGAAAGAAACCGGAGGCACCAATTCCTCGCATATCCGTACAATCAACAGTATGTTTAGACGGCTACTACTTCAATTCCTTCATGGTAGCTACTCCAGTCACGAGTATCAGTAGCGCCCATCCATCCAATGTGGAGATCGTCGGTCTTCAACCGTCTTCGACTCTTCGACTTCTCAACGTCGATCGATTATTTGAAATGAGATAAACTCGGCCTTTTCAAATAACCCACGTATATTTAGATTTTCAAATCTATCAATCACATGGTTGGACTATTCAACTATCACATTTCAGTTATTTAGTTATAATTTTCATGTCAAATACATTCAACCATCACACATCAAGCAAACACAACAAAATTGGTTTATTTCCACTCTATATCGTCAATAGTATTTTATAACGATATATCGCCATTTTTATTTAATTTAAAACGGCCATATTAAATTAAACGACGTTTCAGGTCGTGTCGATGCACTGGCGCTGCTTTTCACTAATTTTGTTTTACACATATATGAAAATCTAACCGTTGTATCTTCACGAATTTTACATCATTAGGAAGGTCATTTCAAAACGAATCCAACGGTTTCAGTTTTGGGAAAATCCGACGGTCGAATCTTCCACACTAACCATTTGAAGTTACGATTTCAATTTACGAACTGCAGCGTCGTTATTCGATTTGATTTAATTATATATATATATATATATATATATATATAAATATAATCGTTTCTGGCGCTGTTTTTCACTAATTTTGAATTAAACATTCCAGACAATCCAACCGTCGGATCTTCACAAAGTTGGTGCCGTTGGAAAGATATTTCCAAGGCGAACCCAACGGTTCAGGTTTCGGGAAAATCCAATGGTCGGATCTTCCGCACTAGTCGTTTGAAATCACGGTTTCAAAATATGAACTGCACGGCCACGTTTCGTTTTAATTCTATTTATATTTATATAATTATATAAATATAGTTCATTCAAAAATTCCTATATCATTTCCACTTCAATTATTTCACTAACGCCTTTAAATTTTGGAAAATTTCTCCATAACCTCCTTTGTACGGGAGGGTCTGGGAAAATTCCCAAATAGCCACACGGGCGTCTCATATCAAAAAGAAAAAGAAAAAGCCAACAGGCTCATAAAATCATCACCCAAACAAAGCGGTAAATGTGTACCTATTTGTCGGGCAACAAAATTCTATTTCTCTTCTCTAGCCCCTTTTGCTTTAACCTGTTCAATAGATATGCATGTACATATATACAATTTCTAACATTTATCATTTTCCATTTAATTTCATATTTGATTTGCTTTGGTTTAAAAACACCATTCGTTCTAATGTTGCATGCATAGGCTAAAATCATATCATTAGCTAGTTAATGTATATTTCAACTCATGCACGTTTATTTGAACAAGTGGCTATTTTTAACACTTCACATTTCAAAGATGATAATTTTGGCGAACTAAAATAGATTTCAACACATGACGATTTTATTTAGTTCCTATGCATATTAAAAATAATATTTCTATCACAAATATTTATTTCAACGTCCGCATATCTTTAGCATATCACACATATGATAAAAATGATATTTATTCGACCAATGGATGGTTTCAGCACGTCATAGTTTCAATAAAAATGTAATTTTTATTGTTCGATCTTTTTATTCAACACATGAACTTTTACACTAAACACACTTCTCAACAAATGAGCATTTCCACACATGGATATTTTATTTATGTTGTTCATATTGGAAAGATGAGATTTTTATTGTTGAACTATTTATATAAGGCGAATATTTTTCATACTTCATATATAATAAAAATGTGATTTTTATTGTTTAAACACTTCATTCATTCACAAAAGAATTCAATTTTCACACAGCACTTCTCAACACACAAACATTTCCACACATGGATATAGTTTCAACATATGGCTTTAATTTCAACGCATGAAAATAATTTCAACATATGAAAATAATTCTAACACACAAAGATTATTCAAAATTTCGGCAGCATAACGGCAGGGTAGTTAAAACCAGCACCGTCCTAAGTACGGCTCCTCGCTCTACCTTAAAACCTCGCGGTTTTTGACAATGGGGATTCATGCATCTAATTCGCACGCAGGCGGCATGCTTATTTTTATTTCCACAAATATTTCCAATTCATTTCAATCACCAATGGGTATTTTTCAACCACAACCAAACAATATCAACCACAAACAATTATCCAACCATTCGTATTTTTCATCCAATGTTTCACACCAATTCACCACAATAAATATCGTCCATGGTTTGTGGACGAGGGGAGTATATATATATATAATATATTTTACTTGCATTTCCACACATATATCAATTATTCTATGCATGTAAAAATTCATACTTCGCTTATATAGCTTACACTACGTATGTACATGAGGTATACAACACGTATGTAATTTATATTTCGCTTATATAAATTATACACGACATTTTCCATTCAATTTCACGTTAATTTAGATTTCTCACCTTGGTTTTCTGAGCGCTAAAAAACGATACGATGTCAGAAAAATCCGCAGCTTCTTTTATTGGGTAGAGAGCTTCCTTGCGGTCTCGATGTTTCCTGTTTCATCGAATTTCGTCAACATACCAAAAAGATATGATTTTTCAAATTGTAAAGATCAAAGAAAAACTCACTTTCAAAAAGCTTCAAAACTAAGTTTACAGTTTTCGCGAGAACCGGGACATGAGGGGACGATCAGGAAGTTGGACGTGGAAGAGCTTCGAGAGGGCTACAGGCGCGCGGCGGTTTGGTGACGTTCGGTGGTGCAGATCGGTGGCGGCGGCGGCTTTTAGGTCGGAACTTTGGAAGGGGATATCTCGACGTAGAGGCGACGATAGGGGGAGCTCCTTATATGGATTTGAAGAGGGGAGGGAGAACTACAAAAAGTTGAATTGGGGGAGGAGCTAATTCGGGCTGTGGCGATCGGAAATCGCCAAGGAAGGGGGAAAAGGGTTTCCGCCGTCGAAGTCGGGGTCGGGGGGGGGGGTTTCTGATTTTTTTATTTTATTTTATGAATGGAGAAATATGATTGGTCGAGGATTATATTTAATTTTTAAATAGTGTTTTCTCAAACGAACTCCTTTTTAAACCCAACGACTGTCGCCCCTAACTAAATACCCCCATTCCGGACACAATGGGATATGTTTCGTAGGCCAATTCGACTGTTACAGTCAGTTATTTTTCAAATTAAAGTATAAAACATTTAATTTTTAACTTTGAACGCACATTTCAATTAGCCAGGGCCAC
The DNA here is from genome assembly GCA_030737875.1 of Allium sativum. Classification (NCBI taxonomy): domain Eukaryota; kingdom Viridiplantae; phylum Streptophyta; class Magnoliopsida; order Asparagales; family Amaryllidaceae; genus Allium; species Allium sativum. The sequence goes on from CM060916.1 coordinate 43,723,611, forward strand.
AAACTATTTCGAAAAATTCCAGAAAAATAAATCTAGCTATGTTTTGACGCTACGGTCCCTACAAAACTAGTTTCGTCAAATTCTGAGGTCGTTTGAAAAATGGCCATTTTCTGGTCGATCCATTTTAACAGAAATCGACCAAACACATTTTCTTTTGCCACGCTCACATACTAGCTTCAAAAATTATGAAATTTGAAACCTAGCAATAGTTTGACATCCCGGACCCAACAAAAGTGGTTTCGTCGAATTCCGAGGTCGTATGCAAAATATCAATTTTCCAGGGCTATATATTATATATACCGACTCTTCTGAAAATTCATTCGGCCATAACTTTTGATTCCCGTTATGAAACTTCGATTTTTCAGATTCGTTAGAAAGGTATTGACTAACAGATTTAAATATTTTTGGTTTCGCTAAAATCCGTTATGTTTTCCACCCTGCACAGTCAGTCAAAGTTTGAATTCAAATTTTCAAACTGACTCACTATTTCTAATTCACTATTTTATTGAAATATTCTATTTCAATTGTTCAAATTCCTTTGAAATAACCAATTTAAAAATTTTAAATTGGCTCGTATTTTCCGGGTTATTACAATCTCCCCTACTTAAAACTTTTCGTCCTCGAAAAGGAAACAACAGTAAAGTAGGAAATAAAATGTAAATGCAAAGTATGGTAAAGGTACCTTGCACCGGAGTTAGTCAGAGATATCCACTTTGCATTTGGGGTAAGCTTGCTTAATGCTTTCCTCAGTCTCCCAAGTACAGTCTCTAGGATCACTGCTCCATTGCACTTTAACTAAATGAACCTTTTTGCTTTTGAGTTCTCTAGTTTCTTTGCCAACAATCTTTAATGGCTCTCTTTTGAGTGCTAATTCTGGAGTTATCTCCACATCCCGTTGCGCTGCTTCTTCTACAACAAGATCCGGATCATGCACATGTCTCCTAAGTTGAGATACGTGAAAAACATTGTGCACTCCAGGCAACCAATCTGGTAATTGAACCCTATAAGCAAGAGTTCCAATTCGCTCAAGTATAGGAAAGGGACCAATAAATCTCGGTGCCAACTTCCCAGTCTTTCCGAATCTGATTACTCCTCTCATCAGAGAAACCTTTAAATGAACATGATCACCAACAGCAAATGTCAAATCTCTCCTTCTAGAGTCTGCATAACTTTTCTGTCGGCTTTGGGCGGTTTTAAAACGCTTCTTGATGAAGTCCACTTTATCAGATGCTTCTCTAATCATATCGGGTCCTAGTACAAGTCTGTTGCCAGGTTCTACCCAACATGCAGGAGATCTGCAGGGTCTGCCATATAATGCTTCAAATGGTGACATTCTCAAACTTGCTTGATAGCTATTGTTATATGAGAATTCTGCCAAATGCAAATGATCTTCCCATGACCCACGAAAATCGATTATACAAGCCCACAATAAATCTTCTAGAATTCTATTCACCCGCTTAGTTTGGCCATCTGTTTGAGGGTGATAAGCGGTGCTCATATTCAGTTTTGTTCCCAATTCTGTCTGGAAAGCCTCCCAGAACTTGCTAGTAAATAGGGGATCTCTATCACTGACTATGCTGATGGGAATTCCATGCAGCTTAACAATTTCTTTGAAATATATCTGTGCTAGACTTTGGGCAGTTCTATTGGACCTGACAGGTATAAAATGGGCAGTCTTCGTGAAGCGATCTACGATTACCCAAATGCTGCCATTACCTTTCTTGGTTCGCGGCAAACCATCTATGAAATCCATGGAAATCTGTTCCCATTTCCAGCCTGGGACTTCCAACGGTTGCAACAGTCCAGCTAGCTTCTGTTGGTCACTCTTGACCAATTGACAAGTAGGGCATCTGCTAACATACAAAGAAATATCTCTTTTCATTGCCTTCCATCAGAAAGTGTGTTTGATATCGTTGTACATTTTACTCACCCCAGGATGGATGCAAAATTTGGATTTATGGCATTCATCTAGCACTTCTCTTTTAAGCTCGGGAATGTCGGGAACACATATTCTTCTATTCAGCCTCAGAACTCCTTCTGTATCCACTTGGAAACTGGAGCCTTCGCCCCTTTGAATCCTTTTTACCATCTCTTTCACAAAATTGTCACTTTTCTGAAGAACAGATATCCTATCAATCAAATTAATGGGAAATTTGTAGAAGGAATAAGAGATTGGCACTCTACAACATGTACTGAGAGTAACAGGACCCCCTATCGGGTTATGAACTTCAACCGATTCTTTAAGCTTTCGCAGTTTTAACTTTAATTTGTGCATTGTGTGTCTAGCAATAAAACTACGCGATGCACCTGTGTCAAACAATACAGAAACAGGAATATTTTTAATTGTAAGGGTACCTCCCAAAACATCGGGTTTACCTGCTCCTTCGGAAGCAGCTGGCGGGCTAGACCCATCATAGACATGAGCTACTGTAGCTTTCTTCAGCAAAGGACAGTCTTTGACCAGATGATCGGTCTTGCGACAGTTGAAGCACGAGCGAGGGTTCTGAGAGCCTTGGCTCGAGCCTTGAGAGTTTGTTTTCTGTCTCTTCAGAGCTGTGCAGACGTTTGAGTAGTGCCCCGGCTTACCACAGTTAAAGCAATTTCCTCTTGGCGGCTTGCCAGTCTGAGGTTTTGAAGATGCTGCTTGGCTTGACTCGCCTTGATTTACAGCAGGCTCGCGCTTGTTTCCGGCTTGGCTTCTAGCGCGATCCTGATCCAGATGCCTTTGATCAAGGTCTTCATAGTTGCATGTCATTTCCACCAGCTCGTTGAAATCCAGCTTGACATGGGCCATGGCTCTATCATGATATTGTCGTCTCAGCCCAAGGATAAACCTCTTATTTTTGGATTTCGCGGTGGCGACAAGCTCTGGGGCATAGGGCGACAACATCGTAAATTTGTTCAGATAATCCTGCACGGAAAGATCCCCTTGCTAGAGATTGGCGAAGTCATCGTGCATTCTTTCTAGAGCTTGTTCTGGGACATATTTCTCCTTGAAGAGTTCTTTAAATCCATCCCATGTTCTTCCAGCTTCTCTATTCCCGGCGGTAAGAGATTCCCACCATAATTCGGCTTGTTCCTGCATAAGCCAGGCGCCCATAATAGCTTTGTCTTCGTCTCCAAGCCTTAGGCCTTCAAGAATTTTCTCGCATGTTTTGAGCCATGCAAGGGCCTCTATTACGGTGCCAGTTCCCGAGAAGGTCTTACCTCCTAAGTTCTTATATCTCTTAGCTACATGGTCAAGCTCGAAGTATTGAGCTGCCGGAGGTTGTATCAAAGGTCCTTCTTGAGCTGGGATTTCTCCCCTTCCTCGGCCTCGGCCGACACGGCCTCCTCTAGCGGCGGCTGCTCTGGTAGCCATTTGTCAAATTCTGTATAAGCAACGAAAAAAAATCAGGTAACAGAAATGATAGTCTATTGCATAATTAAGCAGAAATTTCTACGGAAGGATAACGATGGACTGATCAATTGTTTTTGCTATTCTGCTCAGCTCATTCTAGGACCTTACTAGTCCTATCTCTAATGAGCGACTCGCCTTAGAATACTACTGATTCTATTTTGACGAAGTGTTTAATGTGTTACACTCCAGAACTAAGGTTAACCAAAGCTCTGATACCAGCTGTGACGATCCCAAAACCCCGTGACACGGTGTTAAGGATAATCATTGGAATATAACACATTAATCATCATTAGCAGATCACATATAATAGCATAAACAGAAAATAGAATAATTTACACACATATGATAGCGAAATCATATAGATATCATCACATCAGAGAAGCACAGTACAGGATACAACTTAGTGCATAATGATACATAATCAGTCACCATCGCCTGAGGCGGAATCATACATAAAGAGTACACAAAAGGAATATCAGTCTACATTGCCAGTGGCGGAATCATAATATAGATACAATAATGGCGGAGAAAATCCAAGTCAGCACGGTGTAGTCAAGCCTCGCCATGAGCCAAAAGGTGCGTCAGAAACCTGTAACTAGGCTGCCCGTGTGAAAATGAGGGCACCCGAGTTTGCAAGGTGAAACAAACTACGAGTCAGTCTTGGGACTGGTATGAGAAATCTACTCAACTTATTAACAACAATAATAAGGCAAATCAAAGGACCACACCACTTTCGCGGAACGGGTTTACTCCAATGAGTGCTAGTGCATGAAATACAGTAAATGATTAAATCAACGCAATGCTTTTTATAAAATGAAGCCATTATAAGACTCAGGTCCCATCACACAATGCAACGCAAGCCGGAGGATAGAGTTTTTACCTTATAATGGCCAAAGATGCTTCATACGAATAAAACAAAAGTGCTTGATATTATTACTAGTGCATATATGTTTCAAAAGCGATTTCAATCATAAATATCAATCATAGGTGGCATAAATGACCCATACCACTATGTCGCCATACTAGTAATACAATCACAACCGCATATTTCGTATCGGAAATTGGATTCCTTCATGAGTCGAGGCAAGGGGCAAGCTCCTCTCCGATTCGAGACACTCTAGCAAATGCCTCGGGACCGCACACAGCAATCCCCTGGATCCTCCAAGGCCGGTCCTCTCTTACTTTTGAAGATTAATTATTCCTGAACACACGTTTCTCGGTCTTTACAGACCTATAATCGAGGCGCCTCGCATTCCAACAACCACACAGGTGAAAAGTAGATATAAATGTCAGGGCTGGGAGGTCACTGACACCACCATAGCTAGAAAGAAACGTCATGCACTCCTTGGGTCCTTCTCCCGTTTTTGACTCATACCGGGGTGTGAGGCTCGCGAATTCATGTTATACACAAAGCTACGTCACACAGACCATGCTTTGATCATCAACCACAAGACTTTGCTTTGCAACAGAAGCCTTGATCATATGCCACTTAGGCGTGCCACACAGGCAATCCACTCCATGCGACTGATTTCTGTCAATACATAACCTCTGAGCTCGTACGTCTCAGAGAAGGGCGTTAAGCAAGAGAATAAATTCTCTGCCGCCAAACAGATATATATTTAACAGAGATCAATCAACACAGAACAAAAATCCAATGTCAGACACACAGTCCATTTACAAGTCCGTTTTGGGTCTGAACGAAACCGGAGGCACCAATTCCTCGCATATCCGTACAATCAACAGTATGTTTAGACGGCTACTACTTCAATTCCTTCATGGTAGCTACTCCAGTCACGAGTATAAGTAGCGCCCATCCATTCAATGTGGAGATCGTCGGTCTTCAACCGTCTTCGACTCTTTGACTTCTCAACGTCGATCGATTAATTGAAATGAGATAAACTCGGCCTTTTCAAATAACCCACGTATATTTAGATTTTCAAATCAATCAATCACATGGTTGGACTATTCAACTATCACATTTTAGTTATTTAGTTATAATTTTCATGTCAAATACATTCAACCATCACATATCAAGCAAACACAACAAAATTGGTTTATTTCCACTCTATATCGTCAATAGAATTTTATAACGATATATCGCCATTTTTATTTAATTTAAAACGGCCATATTTAATTAAACAACGTTTCAGGTCGTGTCGATGCACTAGCGCTGCTTTTCACTAATTTTGTTTTACACATATCTGAAAATCTAACCGTTAGATCTTCACGAATTTTACATCATTAGGAAGGTCATTTCAAAACGAATCCAACGGTTTCAGTTTTGGGAAAATCCGACGGTCGGATCTTCCACACTAACCATTTGAAGTTACGATTTCAATTTATGAACTGCAGCGTCGTTATTCGATTTAATTTAATTATATATATATATATATATATATATATATATATAATCGTTTCTGGCGCTGTTTTTCACTAATTTTGAATTAAACATTCCAGACAATCCAACCGTCGGATCTTCACAAAGTTGGTGTCGTTGGAAAGATATTTCCAAGGCGAACCCAACGGTTGAGGTTTCGGGAAAATCCAATGGTCGGATCTTCCGCACTAGTCGTTTGAAATCACGGTTTCAAAATATGAACTGCACGGCCACGTTTCGTTTTAATTCTATTTATATTTATATATTTATATAAATATAGTTCATTCAAAAATTCCTATATCGTTTCCACTTCAATTATTTCACTAACGCCTTTAAATTTTGGAAAATTTCGCCATAACCTCCTTTGTACGGGAGGGTCTGGGAAAATTCCCAAATAGCCACACGGGCGTCTCATATCAAAAAGAAAAAGAAAAAGCCAAGCGGCTAGCCAACATGCTCATAAAATCATCACCCAAACATAGCGGTAAATGTGTACCTATTTGTCGGGCAACAAAATTCTATTTCTCTTCTCTAGCCCCTTTTGCTTTAACCTGTTCAATAGATATGCATGTACATATATACAATTTCTAACATTTATCATTTTCCATTTAATTTCATATTTGATTTGCTTTGGTTTAAAAACACCATTCGTTCTAATGTTGCATGCATAGGCTAAAATCATATCATTAGCTAGTTAATGTATATTTCAACTCATGCACGTTTATTTGAACAAGTGGCTATTTTTAACACTTCACATTTCAAAGATGATAATTTTGGCGAACTAAAATAGATTTCAACACATGACGATTTTATTTAGTTCCTATGCATATTAAAAATAATATTTCTATCACAAATATTTATTTCAATGTCCGCATATCTTTAGCATATCACACATATGATAAAAATGATATTTATTCGACCAATGGATGGTTTCAGCACGTCATAGTTTCAATAAAAATGTAATTTTTATTGTTCGATCTTTTTATTCAACACATGAACTTTTACACTAAACACACTTCTCAACAAATGAGCATTTCCACACATGGATATTTTATTTATGTTGTTCATATTGGAAAGATGAGATTTTTATTGTTGAACTATTTATATAAGGCGAATATTTTTCATACTTCATATATAATAAAAATGTGATTTTTATTGTTTAAACACTTCATTCATTCACAAACGAATTCAATTTTCGCACAGCACTTCTCAACACACAAACATTTCCACACATGGATATAGTTTCAACATATGGCTTTAATTTCAACGCATGAAAATAATTTCAACATATGAAAATAATTCTAACACACAAAGATTATTCAAAATTTCGGCAGCATAACGGCAGGGTAGTTAAAACCAGCACCGTCCCAAGTATGGCTCCTCGCTCTACCTTAAAACCTCGCGGTTTTTGACAATGGGGATTCATGCATCTAATTCGCACGCAGGAGGCATGTTTATTTTTATTTCCACAAATATTTCCAATTCATTTCAATCACCAATGGGTATTTTTCAACCACAACCAAACAATATCAACCACAAACAATTATCCAACCATTCGTATTTTTCATCCAATATTTCACACCAATTCACCACAATAAGTATCGTCCATGGTTTGTGGACGAGGGGAGTATATATATATATAATATATTTTACTTGCATTTCCACACATATATCAATTATTCTATGCATGTAAAAATTCATACTTCGCTTATATAGCTTACACTACGCATGTACATGAGGTATACAACACGTATGTAATTTATATTTCGCTTATATAAATTATACACGACATTTTCCATTCAATTTCACGTTAATTTAGATTTCTCACCTTGGTTTTCTGAGCGCTAAAAATCGATACGATGTCAGAAAAATCCGCAGCTTCTTTTATTGGGTAGAGAGCTTCCTTGCGGTCTCGATGTTTCCTGTTTCATCGAATTTCGTCAACATACCAAAAAGATATGATTTTTCAAATTGTAAAGATCAAAGAAAAACTCACTTTCAAAAAGCTTCAAAACTAGGTTTACAGTTTTCGCGAGAACCGGGACATGAGGGGACGATCAGGAAGTTGGACGTGGAAGAGCTTCGAGAGGGCTACAGGCGCGCGGCGGTTTGGTGGCGTTTGGTGGTGCAGATCGGCGGCGGCGGCGACTTTTAGGTCGGAACTTTGGAAGGGGATATCTCGACGTAGAGGCGACGATAGTGGGAGCTCCTTATATGGATTTGAAGAGGGGAGGGAGAACTACAAAAAGTTGAACTGGGGGAGGAGCTAATTCGGGCTGTGGCGATCGGAAATCGCCAGGGAAGGGGGAAAAGGGTTTCCGCCGTCGAAGTCGGGGTCGGGGGGATTTCTGATATTTTTTTTATTTTATGAATGGAGAAATATGATTGGTCGAGGATTATATTTAATTTTTAAATAGTGTTTTCTCAAACGAACTCCTTTTTAAACCCAACGACTGTCGCCTCTAGCTAAATACCCCCATTCCGGACACAATGGGATATGTTTCGTAGGCCAATTCGACTGTTACAGTCAGTTATTTTTCAAATTAAAGTATAAAACATTTAATTTTTAACTCTGAACGCACATTTCAATTAGCCAGGGCCACAAACTGATTCGAAAAATTCCAGAAAAATAAATCTAGCTATGTTTTGACGCTACGGTCCCAACAAAACTAGTTTCGTCGAATTCTGAGGTCGTTTGAAAAATGGCCATTTTCTGGTCGATCCATTTTAACAGAAATCGACCAAACACATTTTCTTTTGCCACGCTCACATACTAGCTTCAAAAATTATGAAATTTGAAACCTAGCAATAGTTTGACATCCCGGACCCAACAAAAGTGGTTTCGTCGAATTCCGAGGTCGTATGCAAAATATCAATTTTCCAGGGCTATATATTATATATACCGACTCTTCTGAAAATTCATTCGGCCATAACTTTTGATTCCCGTTATGAAACTTCGATTTTTCAGATTCGTTAGAAAGGTATTGACTAACAGATTTAAATATTTTTGGTTTCGCTAAAATCCGTTATGTTTTCCACCCTGCACAGTCAGTCAAAGTTTGAATTCAAATTTTCAAACTGACTCACTATTTCTAATTCACTATTTTATTGAAATACTCTATTTCAATTGTTCAAATTCCTTTGAAATAACCAATTTAAAAATTTTAAATTGGCTCGTATTTTCCGGGTTATTATAGAATTCTACTATTTTGAAGATAGAATGGAAATAAATCGTTATAAAAATTTGGACCGCAGTGAGTGATATGGCTGATGACAAGGCCCCTGGGCCCGATGGTTTTGGCCCAATTTTTTTCAAACATTTCTGGGCCCTTGTCAAAAACGATGTTTTACAAATGTGTGAAGAATTCAAGCAGGACCCCTCCTCCATTGCCAGAATCAACTATGCAAATATCATTCTCTTACCAAAACATGCAGGGGCAATCAAACTATCTTCTTTCAGGCCCATTAGTCTCTTGAACACAACTTTCAAAATAATCACTAAGGTCTTAGCTAACCGTCTACAATCTGTCATAGCAAAGTTGGTTGGTCCTGAACAGTCAGCTTTTATTTTAGGTCGTAATATTATGGATTGCGTTGCTGCAACACAAGAGGTTATTTCTTTCTATCACTACTCTTCAACACCTGGTTTTCTTCTCAAGCTTGATTTCTCCAAGGCATTTGACTCCGTAAATTGGTCTTTTGTTCTTAATTTGATGAAACATAGGGGATTTTCTGAAAAATCGTGTTTGTGGATTGAAAACATTCTCTCTACTAGTTTTTCATCAATATCTGTTAATGGTAAATCTGGTAGTCTATTCAAATCAATGCGTGGGCTTAAACAGTGTGATCCCCTTTCTCCTCTTATTTTTGTTCTTGTAGCTGACGTGTTTAATCAAATGTCCAAGAAAGCCACGCAGGATGGTTTCCTAGCTGGTATTTCCCTTCCTAGTTCAAGTCTAACCATCTCCAATCTGCAGTTTGCTGATGACACAATAATTTTTTCATCTCCAGAACCTAATTATGTTCATGGTTTAAAGGTGCTGCTATACGTTTTTGAACTTTTCTCTGGTCTCTCAATCAATTTTAGCAAGAGTTCCATCATAATGCTTGGCAAATCCATCCACCTTAGTAATCAAATCTCTTCCATTCTAAATTGTCATGTGTCTGATTTCCCTTTAACCTATCTTGGTGTTCCTCTTAAACCCACAAAACTATGTAAAGCTGATTGGTTGCCTCTTATTAACAAAATTGAGGCCAGACTTGCCTCATGGAAAGCTAACTCTCTTTCATCTATGGGTCGCTTGGTCTTGGTTAAATCTGTTCTTTCTACCCTCCCCACTTACTGGATGTCATTTCATAAATTACCAGTTTGGGTAATCAACAAAATCGATTCCATTAGAAGTTCATTTCTTTGGAATGGGAAAAAAAATGTAAGAAATTGATAAATTGGCAAACTGTGTGCCTTCATCAAAACCAGGGTGGATTGGGTGTTATCAATCTTTCTCTATTTAACATTGCATTGCTTTCTAAATGGGTGTGGAGAACCATTACCCCTGGTTTCTTTATTTGGAAGGAATGGATTTTATCACGATACTACAGCTCTAACTCATTCCGTGTGCTGCATTCTAAGCCGGATTTTAAAGTGTCTCCATTCTGGTCTGGTGTACTTTCATCCCTCCCTCGCTCTCGTAATCTCTTTCATGTTTCTCTTGGTTTTGGAGCAAACTGTTTGTTTTGGCATGATATATGGTATGATCAGCTCCCTCTAACCACTGTGTTCCAATCTCTTTATTCACTTATTAATCATTCTGATCTCTCTGTGGCTAATACAATTCATCTTGGTGTTGCTGGTCTCTGCCCTATGGGTGCTTTTGATACTTCTGTTCTATTGAATTTGTTTGCAATCAATGATGTGCTTTCTAATATTACTGTTGAAGACTCGCCTGATCAATATATTTGGGCACTCTCTCCCTCTAAAGGTTTTTCTGTTGCTTCTTGCTATAAGTTTTTGAATCACCCAGGGAGATGTTATGTTTTTGCTAGACTTTGGAAATGCAAAACTGCTCCTAAAATGTTATTTCTCCAGTGGTGTTTAATTCATAACAGAATCAATACTCGAAGCAAATTGTTCCATTGCAACATTATCTCCAGTCCCAGCTGTGTTTTCTGCAATGAGCATGACGAAACTGTCCATCATTTGTTTTTTGATTGTGATTTCTCTTATCCAATTTGGGCAACAGCTAGCATTCTTTTGCTGGGTCACACTCCAATTATTACATCCTTGTATGATTATTGGCAATATGAACCAGCGGAGAATTTGAAAGACATTTTCATAGTGATTTATTGTTGGTGTATTTGGAAGCATCGCAATGATTCCGTTTTTAACAATAGGAAATGTAGTGTTATGAACGTTTGCAGACAAATTGATTACTTCTATCGTCTCAGGACAGGAACACAAGCTATCCCTCTCAACATGGTTCTGCCTCAGCCATCTCCGGCTGAATCAGTGGGGAGCAACTCGGTTAATCCAAGTCATGAACTGATATGATGTTGCCTGTTGCACTTGGTATCTAGCTTATGATGTTGCAGTCTATGTAAATTATATTATGTTATGCTTTCTATGATGTTGTTGCTTGTTTATCTGTCTGTGTAGTTATATGTTGGTTGCTGTTACCAACATCTTGAACCACTTATTTTGGCTATCAGTTGGGCTTGTCAACTGAATATTACCTACATTAATATATTATTAATCGGCTGTGTAGCACCATGCTACACATCCGTCTGCTAAAAAAATAAAGTATTATGGATTGTTAGATTCATTTGACATTAATCTATAGAATTGAATTGAATTTTACCAAGGAAAGAATCGATTTGAATTTTATATATCGAAAATTATTTGAAAGGGCTGAGTTAAACCTCATTTCAAATAATTGAACAACAATTAAAAGTCAAAGGAAATGAAGACGGTGCAAGACCGGTAATCTTCACATCGAATGGATTACTACAGATGCCATAGATTGATTGGATCCCAGGAAGGGGTTATAATGGTAGTTTTCCAGACGTATTTGTTGATTATCCGAATTTGAGAGGGCCTCTCTTCCGTATTGGACATATGAACGAGGAAAAAGGTGCCTTTGGTTTCATTCAGACCCAGAACGGACTTGTAAATGGATGTGTGTCTGACGTTGGATTTCATTCTATGTTGATTGATTTCTATTAAATATATATCCTTTTGGTGGCGGAGAATTTATTCTCTTGCTTAACACCCTTCTCTGAGACGTACGAGCTTAGAGGTTATATATTGATAGACATTAGTTGCATGGCGTGGATTGTGAATGTGACATGCTAAGATGCAAAGGAATAAGGCTTTTGTTGAAAAGTAGAATCTTGTTGTTGATGATCAAAGCACAACTTTAATTCGCGAGCCTCACACCCCGGTATGAGTCAGAAACGGGATCATGACCGTAGGGAGAACTTGCACTTATTTCTAGCTAGAAGTAGTGTCATGGTATGGAGCCTAGACATTTTTACTTATGTGGATGATGGATATGCAAGGCGCCTCAGATTTGATTGGTCGCTACTGGCCAAGTGATAGGTCCGATAGGACCGGGAAACATATTATTCAGGAATAATTAATCCACTAAAGTATGTGTGGACCGGCCCTACCGCATCCAAGGGCTCGCCAACGTCCGAGTCCTGAGGCATTTGCTAGAATGTCTCGAATAGGATGGAGCCATCCCTTGCCTTGACTCATGATGGAAATCCAATTTCCAATACGACATTACAGATTTGATTGTAAATCTATATATGGCGACATAGTATATGGTAGCTATGCCGTCTAGGATTGATACATTTACATTGAAAGTGTTTTAAACTGACTAGACACTAGTAATAATATCAAATGATTTTTGTTTTATACGTATCAAGCATATTTGGCCATTATAAGGTAAAACTCTATTCTCCGGCTTGCGTTGCATTGTGTGATGGGACCTGAGTCTTATAATGGCTTCATTTTTCTAAAAAGCATTGCGCTGTTAAATGATTTACTTTATTTCATGCACTGGCAATCCAATGTAGTAAACCCGTTCCGCATTAGCGTCGTGGTCATGTGATTAGCCTTATTATCAAATAAGTTAAGATTTCTCATACCAGTCCCATGACTGACTCGTAGTTTGTTTTCACTTGCAAACACGGGTCCCCTTATTTTTACACGGGCAACCAAGTAAACAGATAACAGGTTTTGTTTTGGATATGCACCATAGCATGGGGTGCTCTTTTGGCTGAAGACGAAGATTATCTTTTATCACATATTTTGGACATTTAGACATCACCTTATGTATGCTGTATTTTATGATGTTGTACACTTATTATCTACCTGTTGGAACCTTTTGTGTACTAATTAGTATCCTGTATATGTGTTACTCTAATGAAGATGACATTTATGATTTTGCTGTTATGGTGATGCATATTATTCTATTTCATGTGTTATGCTATTATCTGTAGTCTGCTGATATGATTAATGTCTTATATTCCAATGATTATCCTTGCCACCGTGGTATGGGGGTTTGGGTTCTCACAAACTTGTTAGTGCACTTAACTTTCAAAGCATTCTACCCCTTTGTCCTCGATTAAAAAGAACAAGTAATATAATAACTAACTTAATATTTATCACACACTGGAGTTCATAAGCAAATACTAGATAACGTTCACAAGTAAAATATAATAATGTTCAAAGTGCAAGAGTGGCTATTTAGTACAAGTCTCTTAGAATTTCATAGAATTATATAAGTTAACTTACTACCATACCATCATCAAAAGGCATCATAACTTGTGCTCTCAGAAGTAGTCCAATGGATTGGTAAAGGAGGCCTCTTTCCTGGATCATGTGCCTGTGTGGATGTAGAAGTATGGCATGCAATCACATTCCACATGTTCCTAAGAAAATTCTTAATTTTGTCGAACTTCTTGTCCATCTTTTTATCCATTCACTTAAGGCGAGCTTCTAGTAGGAGACGATTCCTAGCCACAACATCAATAGCTTCACGAGTCAATTGCGATGATGTAGTAAGCCGTATATCTTCAGAATTTGCTTGAATAGAAGTGGTAGATGATTGACCCCTTTCTCTTTGTTTCCTCTCATCTAAAGTCATGATACTAACACTTGGCGGAGGTACCTTCATCATTTTCAAATTCTTGCTATCTAGTTTTTTTTACTTCTATCTTGTCGGATGCCGTTTTGGGAATTTTGGCATTAATAAGTAGTCGCATAAGAAATTCCCCATAGTAAAAAAACCACGAGGTTCCATCTATGAATAATAATAGATGATTCATGATTATTTTCATCCAATTGATGCATATGTCACTGTGAATTGCATACAATGCTCGGAATGTTTCTGCGTAGACAAAATCAAACGTGCCGGTTCTCGGTAAAATAGTTTGCGTTAAAACATGATGTAGCAATCTAGCACTTGGATGCTAACCCTTTATTCTTGAGCTATCCGAGTCGTCATCTATAAATAAATGACTTATTTCATCACGAACATAAAGTTCACAATTCAATTCTTCAAGCGGTGTGCCATCGAAAGTTGAATTCAGAATATGGCCCATTCTTTCTAAATAAAAGAATACCAGCTTTCCACAAACTAAACTCCAAATGCAATTATTTGGATTTCTAGGAGGTTGATGATCTAAATTCAGATATGCAAGAAATAATTTTACCATACAACATTGATCTTCAATTTTTTTTGCTCCTAGTCCATCAATGATTCAAGTCTTCCTCTTCTAGCCAAGTTTTGTAACCCGTATGCATTGAAATCCGAAAATTTGATGAATGCTCCTTCTATAAACTTAAGTTTTTTCATTTTATGCCATCATTCCACAATGATTTCATTGTGTAGCCACTTAGCTATATAAGAGTCAATTGGTTTTTGTGTTGATGAAGAAGAGACTCTCTTTGATTTCTTTGTTGGAGGAGCCATTGTTGATTGAAATTTAAGAGGAAAATTTGATTTTTTGCTACTTAGAATCTAGAGTTTTTGTTTGAGGAATTGAGGAGTTCTGAAATGAAGTGAAATATGGTGGTTGGGGGTTTTTAAAATGCTACAGAAAACAATTTTTTTTTTCCAGCTACAGTCTACCAGTCGACTGGTAGAAAGTCACCAGTCAACTGATGACTGTTACTCCAATTTTCTAGATTTATTTGCATTATTTTATATATATATATGTATGAATATATATTTTCTTATTTATGATGTTGTATATATATGTGAATTGTAAATATATTGAATTTCATTATTTAATTAGTTTCAATGTTTTATAATAACTCGATTTATGGTAAACAAATATTTATTTATGAAATATCAAATGCGACATACAATTCCTTTTGCATTATATCAATGCGATGTTTATTAAATGCTGGAATAATTAAACAACTGGAAATGATTCTTATTCTGAATCTAAGTACGTTGATTCTTTCTTAGGATCCTCCTTTATAGCTTCCTTATTGTTTGTATAGTTTCTATCCCATGAATTTGGGCTATAAGGAGGATAAGTTGGTGTATTCTTTCATGGGCTCCAAGAAGCTGTTGGTTGTTCTGGAGTAGTGGATAGTGGATGGTGACGTGGTTCAAATACGTTTGGGTTTCCGCATAATCTTATTGCCAATTGCTCTAGAAAGCTTAACGTCGTGTTGTAACTTTCTGCTTAAAGTACAATTCTCGTTGTAATTCAAGCTGTTGTTGTTGGTAATGATGAATATCATCGATTTTGTATTTAGTTGATGGAGAAATGGAAAGTTGACATTTGTTTTCTTTGGATCTGGTGTGTAACAGGTATGGTAGCTTCCCCACTTTGTTTCTGGTTGTTTTTCCGGATTAGGAGAAACAAAAATTTCAATGGATTCAGACAACTGTTTTTCATTTGATTTATTTGGAGTATTCTTTGAAGATGATGATTTATTTGAGTTTTACATTGTTTATCCTTTTGAACTTTGATTGTAAATGAGATGAAGCTTGTGTTGGAAACTTTAGTGTTTTTATATGGGAGTTCCCTTAGAATTAGCAATAGAAAATGTATAAAGATTGGTAGGATTGATATAAACCATTTATAAATTCAGTAAATTTGTTAATTGGTTTGAGGTTTGTTATTTTAGCAGAAGTATAATACGCAGCCAAGTTATAAGTTCAACAAGTAATACCATATAACTCAAATGGAAAATACATACAACTTGCACAATGAACACTAGGGTTCGAGACTTGGCAGATGCATGATTTTTTTTTTTTATTTGCACGTATAACTTAAATTTTTTATAAATCTTTATATGAAACTATTCCTAGTTCTCTTCTAATTTTAATAAACGTATTTTCTAGTAGTGGTTTAGTAAAAACATTGGCAATTTGGTTTTCAGAATTTACAAATTCTAAGTTTATAATTTATTTTTCAGTGTTATCTCATAGAAAATGATGTCTTATATCTATTTAGTTCTCGAATGATTTACCATGTTTTCTGAATTATTTTATTGCACTTGTGTTCTCACAATAAATAGTTGAATTATTTAAGTTTACGTTAAAATCTTTAAGTGTTTGATGCATATAAATTACTTGAGCACAAGCCATTGCTGCTGATATATATTTATCTTCACACGTAGGTAGTGAAACACAATTTTGTTTCTTGCCAAACCAATATATTAGTAATTTTCCAATAAAGTGACAAGTACCACTTGTTCTTTTTCGATCCCTCCGTGATCCTCCAAAATCAGCATCGCTAGCTGTACGATACTAATTCAAAAGAACAATCTTTCAGATAGGAAAGTCCAAAATCTTTGGTGTTCCTTAGATAACGCAATATAGGATTAACTGCTCGTAGGTGTGATTATTTGGGATTGGCTTAAAATCGAGCACATAAACAAACACTTACATTATATCCGGTCGACTTGCTGTTAAATATAATAATGATCCTATCATACTACGATATAATTTCTAATCGACGCTTTTACCATTTTCATCTTTTTCTAAATGTGTTGTTGTACATTTGTACTCATAGATGTTGGTTTACTTGACGTATTTTCCATACCAAAACGTTTTATTAAGTATTATAATATTTTTTTTGATTTATAAAAATACCATTAGGTAGTTGTTTAATTTGTAAACATAGAAAATACGACAATTCACCCATATGTGACATTTCGAATTCGATAGTCATAATTTTGGAAAACTCTTAACATAATTTTTCATTAGTGGAACCAAAAATAATGTCTTCGACATAAATTTGAATTATTAAAATATCTTCATTATCGCGTTTTGTAAATATCGTTTGATCAACCTTTCCAATTAGAAATCCTGAATCAATTAAATAATTCTTAAGACACTCATACCAAGCAGGGGGTACTTGCTTTAAACCATATAAGGCCCTTTTCTATTTATAAATGTGAGCAAGATATTTTTAATGTGTAAACAAGGTTGGTTGTTCAACATAAACTCTTTTTTTATATAACCAATTAAAAACACACTTTTCACGTACATTTGATATAATTTGAAATTATGATGACAGACACAGGCTAATTATAACATCCCAAGATTTTGCAATAATTTAAAAAGTTAAAATTAATGTGATTTTGACCAATTTTGGTTTAAAAAGAAAAAATTAATGATTTATGTCGTAAATTGATAAGGTATGAACTTAACTTGACTTGTTAAACAATGAATTTCAATAACTATATATAATAATGTCTTATGTACGATAATTTACTTATATTGAAATTGGAAGTTAATATTGAACTTACAATATATAATGGATTATCTGATTTTGGAATTCCAATATATTGAAAATTTTAATGTACTGAATACGGTAATAATACAGATCCATTTGATCGTATAATGTATTTCAAACCACTTATAACTATAATAACCTGCACTGATTGAAATTGTAACCATGATCGGTTTTGTACTGTTAAATATTGAGATTTGAAATTTAGTACTGAATTATTTATATTAAATTTAGTTAATAAATTTATAACTTAATTTTAATGATTTGATTGTGAAAATTGCATGGTGGAAACATAAGTTAATTGCTTAGTAATTAAATTCAACTTATTTTGATAGTAGTGACTTATATTAAGTGCAAATAAACTTGTGATTTTGTTTATATAGATAATCATTGAGAAGTTGGAATTTAATATTAATATATTTAATGAAATTGTTTTTCGTAATTTATAATTGAAATAAAATTTAAATTTGGTAAATAATGAAAATTGAATTCACGGTAAAGGAAAGTAAAACTTATAAGTTTATATGAATTCTATGTTTGATTTGGATAAATTTATAAATCTTTGAATTTAATTTAAAGGTGAATAAATGTAAAATGAATATTTTAATATATTAATGAGCTGGTTAAAATTGTCATTTTGCAAACGATCACGGAATTCGATGAAATTAGTTTTATTGGATCCGTAGTTATAAATTATGTTGGAACTTTTAGTGAATTTATTAAAAAATTAAGAATAAATAAAAATTGAGCCGTTGTAAGTTAATAATGGTAACATATATTTGAGTCATTATTGTAATGCAATTAATGTAATAGAGCCGTTGAAAGTTATAACGGTAATATATTTACATACATGTAAAAATATTTATGAGTCATTATTGTGATTGAACAATAATGGTCATATATGTATGTGTAGAGCCATTACAAAAAGAAAAATGAATGGTTGTTGAATATTGCATTGAATGATAATAAATTAATATTTATTATCATTAATCTCTTTTGTAACGTATGCAATTTACATGTTCAAAATTGCAATTTTTTGAACGTTTCTTTTATTTTAATAATGGTATTGATTATGGTCCATTCATCCCCCCACTATCGTAGTTGATGTTACTCTCCTTTATTGTCTATATAAGAGACCATCATAAGATAGAACAATCTTTCCCTCTTCCACAGAAAGAACAACATACATGTTTTTATATCTTCTCTTTCACCATTCTTTTACAAAATAAAAAAAGGAAAAAAAATTATATAATCTTGAGCAGTATTTTTTTTTGAGTGCAAACAGAATCGGCTTCATATGTGCAAATGATCCGATATTTCAAGAAAAACAAGGAAGAGGCTATTTTATCGTAGAGGCAGCGGCGAACAGTACGAACTACTTTGTACCTTGAGTAGATCGCCGAAACGTCTTCAAGAAAGTGACCTAGTCGAAGACTCAGCCGAACCATTGTTTCCAACAAATAATTTTAAGATCTTAATTTCATGACCATTAAAATTATCGTTTGATCGTAAGAATTTAAAATGTGTAGAAATTTATGTGTACACTTTGATTAGAATAATCAATTTTTAAGTGCAACTATTGTAGACTTCTGAATTGGGTTTCACCACTAGTCCCATTTTGTTCAGAAGTCCTTTAAACTTATTAATAGGTTGTAAGCAGGCCTGATTTGAACACAGTCCCATTTTTAGCTTAAATACACACAAATCGAGAAATAAATTATTGAAAAATATACCAAAACCCTAATATTTTCTGTTGTCGCCGTTCTAAGTTTTCAATGGCCAGAAATTTTCGATCCTTCTTTTTTTTTAAATATCTCAATCCACTCATTATTATTGGAAACTTTCTACATGAAAATTATAGTGCCTCTCGAGCTCTTCGAATCCAGGTGGTGGATGGTAGTACTTGGGATTTGGAATAGCCTAAATCGAGGCAGGAAAATGTCGTGGTTTTAGGTTGTTTCCGGGTGGAAGTTAACCGGATGGCCTGGCATTTAATGTACGGGAGGAGTCGATGATGGCGATTTAGGTGGCAGTGGCCGATCGAGGTCTGTTTGCATCTAGGATGGTGTGTGGTTCGAAGATTTGAGGTAGGTTTGGATTCTTTGCGGGTGTTGTATCACTATGGAGAAGAAAAGGTGAGTGATTAAACCCACTCACACCAAACAAAAATATATGATTGTTAGTTAAATTAAAATCATGTTATGATACGATTGTAATTTTTGTTGTTTGATAATTTAAAATGCTTATTTGTGTTAATCTGCATTAACAGTATAATTTAGGGTCAATTTGTCTTAGGTCCCTATTAAGTTTTAAAATTAGGCTCACATGCGGACCAACTTTTCATATAAATTACATACTTATTTTTTGAAATCATTAAAATTCATGAATAAAATAAAAAAATCACATAAATTCATAATTAATACAACAAATAATCATCACCAAAATCATGCGTTAATACCACCAAAAAAAGCATCAAAAACAAAAAAAAAACGACGAAACAATTGTAATAACCCTACGTTTTTACTTATTATAATTTTATAACTATGTATGATAGTTGCTCTTATATAAAGTGGAACATAAATATATGTACATTTTAGCACAATTAAAATCAGTATAACGAGATAATGGTAATATTTAGGCAAGTGGTCATGGTTTAACATGAATTTTGTGTGTGTATAACATCTACACTTAGGATATTTAACATGGTAGCCGAGGAAAAAGAAATGATATTTGAATTTTAGGTATTCTTGTTTTGTCATTTTTCAACCTTGCCCTCTTGTTTTAAAAGAAAATTCAGAAGCAAAGAGGAGGGGACCAACCAGTTTTACACCATTTGAATGATAAATATATATTACCAACTATAGCCTGCAATTTAAAAACATTGAGAATGGTACACCTGTGAAATTTAGTACAACACAATGTAGCCATACTAATACACATGAACAAAGGATAATACTGGTATTTGATATAAGGCAAAACCCTAGGGTAAACGCTGATTATAAATAGTATACAAATCATTTTAGAATGGGGTAATTCCATAACATTATCCCTGGAAAGTATTTGCTGAAGAAGCCTTAGAGAATAAGGAAGAGAACTAGAAAACTTAGAGTTAGGAGAAGGGAGAGATTTAGTGAGTATATCTCACTCTTTTAACGGCCATAAGTCCTTTTCAGGCAGCCTTTGTTATATAAGTATTATAGTTTTGGAACTTGGTATAATGTTCCCATGTTTAGTTTGATCATTTGATTTTATGAATGAAGATTAACTGAATGCTAACTGTTAGGGTTCATATAGATCTGAGATTGAAATATAGAAAATAATATAAATATTGTATTGAGGTAGGATTTTTAAGTTAAGGGCGGGCAACATTGTAACACCCCACGCCCGCTAAGGTCACTCTTAAAGGGAATGCCTTAGCTTCAGTGGAGCATTTAAGTGAATATAGAACTGAAAAATTACAACAAGACAGATATAAATACTTGAAAT
This sequence comes from Allium sativum, assembly GCA_030737875.1. NCBI lineage: Eukaryota > Viridiplantae > Streptophyta > Magnoliopsida > Asparagales > Amaryllidaceae > Allium > Allium sativum. The sequence goes on from CM060916.1 coordinate 43,744,637, forward strand.
TCAAAACAACATTTCATTGCAGCAGAAGGTAAACATGTTTGGTTACATCTCAAAAACCAACAAGAGTCAAGTATAAAATATCCATCTCGTTAAAACATAAATACATAATCCCACTACATACTAATAGCCATAATAGAAAAGATAACCGAGCTTTTCTTCAAGAGTCCAAGCTCCAAAAGATAGATAAAGAAATCTGATCAAAGCCCACTAGTGCTGGGCCCACTCTGAGAATCTGAGGGTTGGGGAAAAAGATAAAAACAACGGGGTCAGACATAAGTCTGAGTGAGCCCTATAACCTTAACAATACAATCATTAAAGTAATTAGGGTATGATATAAACCTGGTACGGTACGACTGGGGATAAATGACTACTCTAGGTAGCCAACTAGACATAGGATAAACTAAGATAACGGTAAAGACGCGCCTATCCACCTAAGGATAAATACCACACTGCACCACCCCAGATCTACCCACCCAAGGGTAATTCCTACACTGTGCCACACCAGTTCTACCCACCCAAGAGTAATTCCTACTTAAAGGTTGATCCCACTAAGTGTACTTAGTAATTTTTAATAGTAGTTTCTTGTACCCCTAGCTGACTACATAGGTGTCGTCTGCCCCTATCTCCACTAGGTGTACCCACTACTTCCCAAACGATCGGCTCCCTACCGTAGATACCCGTGCTGGCCCCACAGTGGGGTGTATCACTCCCTAAAGTGGCAACCCGATAATATCAATGGTGCACGGCTTATATCTACACGATGCAACAACGTCTTACCTACCAGCCCGGGTCCACACACGCATATGAAACCCATTGGACTCGCGTTGCCACCGTTACCCCGTTTTGGCCTCTTACAGTCAAGCCCAGTACGCGTGTCCCGTCCTCGACATGGATCGAGCCCAATAAGATGCATATGGGTTACTGGTTGAAATGGGCCCCCACAAGCTACTACTTAAGCTTGTCATTTTATCTAGCGCATCCCACTTAACCCCTTTTCATAATCATGCCCACTTACATGTTAAGGTTTGGTTGTCATCTAATCATATTTCAATTGCCACTCAAGGGCCCCACAAGCTACTACTTAAGCTTGTCATTTAATCATATTTCAATTGCCACTCAAGGGCCCCACAAGCTACTACTTAAGCTTGTCATTTAATCTAGTGCATCCCACTTAATCCCTTTTTCATAATCATGCCCACCTACATGTTAAGGTTTGGTTAAGTCATATAATCATATTTCAATTGCCACTCAAGGCACCCACTAGATTTCTACATGCCACCCAAGACACCCACTTAACCCTTTAATCATGTTTAATTACATGTCCCACTTTGGTTAAGTATTCTAATCTTATCTTCTATTGCCACTCAAGGCAACCACTAGGTTTCCTCATGCCACCCAAGGCACCCACTTAACCCTTTAATCATGTTTAATTAAATGTTCCACTTTGGTTAAGTATTCTAATCGTATTTTCTATTGCCACCCAAGGCAACCACTAGATTTTCTCATGCCACCCAAGGCACTTACGTAATCTCCACATGCCATTCAAGGCACCCACTTAACCCTTCATGCCCCACTACATGCTTATCTGGTTAAGTGTTTCTTAATTGATTAAGAACGTAACCGTTGTAAAGACCTCTCACATTAGACTATCTTTTATGGCAGCTGGATTTGTCGGTTGGGTCCGGGCAGCCTTACGCCATAACCGAGTCTAACCTCGTATCTATACACTTGTCACGTATTTAGTTTGTGCCTAAGACCTTCCACATTGGGCCAATCATTTGTAGCCGCTGGATATGCCGGTCGGTTCCGGGCAGTCTTATGCTACAAAAGGGTCCAACCTCGTGTCTTAGTCGATTAATTACACCTAGTTAATCACCCCCATAATTTGTATTAATTATCCCTAATTAATTACAAATTTAAGGATGTACATAATTGACTCAATTATGTTCATCCACTTTATGGTATGCATAATCATACCAACTTCACACCATTTCATTAACATGTATATTAACCCCATCGTTCCCCACGTAATTCGCGAACATGACATAAAGGAAAGATTCATCACAATTACAATGGGTTCAACTTGCATAACATTCACATGGGTTTAAAGGTGTCAACATGCATATAGCATCAACACAACTAGCATAAATAATCAACCCAAACTTGCATGAATCACATATGTCATAAAGAGGTTAACTTGCATAAGTTTCTTATATCATTCAAGGGGGTAAACTTGCATATGTATATATGACATACAAAGGGGTTAACTTGCATATGTATGCATATCATACTAAGGTGTAAACTTGCACATGTTACTTGCATATCTTCAAACACCGAACTTGCATAACATGTCATATGTGAACTTGCATATAATCATACACCAAACTTGCATACATATCATAGATGAACTTGCATATAATCATACACCAAACTTGCATAACATATCATGTATGAACTAGCATATAATCATAAACCAAACTTGCATATCATGGTGTCATAATGGATCAATGTTTCTCATATGACTTGCATATCTTGCATAACATCATAAACACCTAGCATATGACTTGCATAACTTGCATAACTTCATGAACATATATCATATGACTTGCATAACTTGCATAACACCTCAAACACATAGCATATGACTTGCATAACTTGCATAACTTCATGAACATATATCATATGACTTGCATAACTTGCATAATACCTCAAACACATAGCACATGACTTGCATAACTTGCATAACATCATGAACATGTATCATATGACTTGCATAACTTGCATAACTTCATGAACGTATAACACATAACTTGCATAACATGCATAACATCATTAACACATATCATATAACTTGCATAACATGCATTGATCCACATTCATAGCCATAACCTCATCATATCATATCATAATTACTTCAATAATTGGTCATTAAGGCTATAGAAAACTACCACTTGTTGATTAGCACTTAAATGAAGAAGATTAAGTTGCTAGAGTTGATTAGAAGTTGATTTGAGAAGCTTTCCTCCTTTTTAATTTGTTGGTGGCTCCTCCTAGTTGCATTTTCACGGCATAACGATGTTGTCTCCAATTTTAGTATGAATTAGGGTAGTCTTAGGGTGTATTTATAGAATTTGGATGTAGTTTAGGGCCTTAGATTAACCCTAGATTAGGTTAGAGCCGTAAGATCTCGTCACAAGCCACCAGACCCAGCCCAAAAGCCAAACTGATGCACCCAGGTCACCTGGGCTCGACCAGGGAGGTCGACTCCCAGGTCGACTATAACACCCCACCTCCGCCAGGGTGGCTCTTGCAAGCACTCTGACTTTGGAGGGGCGTTTGAATCTGGTAAACATGCATAATGATATATCAAGGCAGAACAAGAACATATGTATATATGTAAACAGAGTAAATAAGATAAGTAAAACAGCGGAAGATTTCAAACTGTTTCAAAACAAGTCTGGTACAACATAATGTCAACTTTCCAAATACACAAGTCTAGATAAAAACAACATCACTGAAAAACTGAAATACATAAGTACTATCCCCAAAATAAGTGATAACCATAGCTAGCTTCATGTCAAGACCGTACATGAGCTAAAATCCCACAAGCAAGCGATCAGAAATCCAAGCTAAGCTCCAATATTCCCACCCTGAGAACCTGGGGGGGGAACGGAAGAAAAGAGGCGAAAGAAAAACAGGTCAGTCAAAAAGATTGAGTAAGCCCTACTACAATCAATGTAAACTGATAAAGTTAACTGGCATGAGAAGCAGGGATGAACATAAGGATAACAACATACTAGCATGAGGATTAACTAGCAAGGTAGATAAAGGTGTCATCGCATAATCAGGTTTAAGGTTTTTCACCACAGGTGTACCAGCATTCTAACATGTCATGTATAAACAAGAATTTATCCCTTGGCCTAAACTTGGCCCAGTATCAGGTGTTTGACTTAAATCAAGATCCAACTTCTTGGTACCAATTCTAGTATAACAGGATTAGGTGTTACCCCAATGTTTACATCGAAAAAGGACGGAACAGAATGGTCCATACAGAGATAGAGTTTGAGAAAAATGGGCTTTTACCACCCTAACAGACGGTACCTCGCAGAAACAGACGGGCGTTACCACCCAAAAAAACAGACGGTACCAACAGAATCAGACAGAGCTAAGTGTACCGTAAATCCTACCCAAGCGATCGGCTCCCTAATACATAAATACCCTGTGTCGGCCCCACGATAGGGTGTATCACTCCATAAAGTGGCAACCAATTGGCACAGGCATATTTATAGATGTCACGGCGTCTTACATCCTCAGAGGCAGACCGGGATCCATGCACGCACATGACCCAGTTGGAACGCACCGTCAACACCCATCGCCATTATCAGAATGAACCACTTATAATTAGTTCAGTAAGCGTGCCCGGACCCTACCTACAGTTGGGTCAAAGTTTTGATACCAGAAAGGGTTACTGACTAATATGGGTCCCAAACAACAAATGACACAAGTATTCCCCCTTGTGTCCCCAGATTATCAGATTCAGAATAACTTATTAACAGAGTTCAAACATACAAAGTTCAGACGATTAGTTTTCAGACTAACGGATCAGATAACAGATTTACAAACTTGCCTAACTTGGTGTGGGTCCTACAGATCCGCAAAACAAGTTCGTTTAATTTATCAATCAAGTTAGTTTATCCAGACCAGGTATCAAATTGGTTCTCAGCCTTACCAAATTACTGAGTTGGATTGGTTAAGTATAGTTCAACTTAACCCCGTTAATTTACCGAGTTCAGATTGGTTAAGTGTAGGTTAACTTAACCCCGTTAGTTTACCGAGTTCAGATTGGTTAAGTGTCATAAGTCAAATTTACTTAACCTTATCATGTAGCATTAATTAATTAATGTGCCTTAACCTCTCACATTAGACTTTGTTGCGGTTACTAGTTAAGCCGGTCGGTTTCGGGTAGCTTTACACCACAACTTGGTCTAACCTCGGGTTCAAGGTACCACATGACCAACTTCTCACATTGGGTCCTATTGTTTGTAGCAACTAGTTAAGCCGGTCGGTTCCGGGTAGGTTTACGCTACAAACTCAACCCAACCTCGAGTTGGTCACACTTATATTTTCTAAGTGTCACGTCCATTATATTTACAAAACATATTACAAGTTTTAAAGCATTTGGGTAGACCTAACTTAATAGGTAAATTCCCAATGGGTAGACCTAACTTAATAGGTAAATTCCCAATCTTATGTTTTTATGTCTTTTAAGTTTACCCAACCCCAAACGCAATCCCATCGCTTACATATCGCAATTGCGCATAAAGGATAGAAAGAGGGAACTTGGCATAATCATGACATAAAGGTGTTGAAGCCACAAGTTTAACATGGTGGCATATGAAATGTACATATGTTCATATACTTGCATATTACATTTCTAGGCCTCAAAAGCATGGATAAAACCAAACTTAGCATATTGGTGATACATGGTGATAAATGACATGTAGAAATGGTCATAAGTTCGCATTTAGCCTCACATGCAAGTTATCATAAGAGATATGATAACCTACATGTTGCCAAAATGCAACCTTTAGCATAAAGCTTGAAGCTTTATGTTCATATACTCAAGGTAAGCTTGTATAACATGATAACATGAGTAAAATGATCAACCCAAACTTGCATAACATACATGGCAAACTTGTATATCATAATATAGCAAACTTGCATAACATAACATGGCCAACTTGCATATAAACTTGCATATCATAACATGATAAACTTGCATATCATAACATGGCAAACTTTCATAACATAACATGATTTACTTGCATATCATAACATGGCAAACTTGCATATCATAACATATCAAACTTGCATAACATGACATAGTAAACTTGCATATCATGGCAAACTTGCATATCATAATGATCAACCAAACTTGCATCATTCATTTAACTTTAGAGTTTAAATATGAAAGTAGAAAAGGGCTTACAATGCTTATGAAGACACAAAAATATGACAAAGCCCTTATGCAATCAAATAGACCCAAAATGCAAGCTCTAATAGAAAAACCCTTGAGCCAAAATGATCAAAACCCTTTCTTTATGATGTAAATATGGAAACTTGACCTCAATGCAAGCTAATGACACTCATACCAGCTCGAAAACACTTGTATGCATGGAAAATCTCTCATAGAAATAACTTAGGAATTTTATGAAGAGAGTGGAGGCCATGAGAGGAATGATTTTGCCATAGTTTAGTTACTTGAATGAATAATGATGATTTAGGGTTAGGTTAGGGGCTTATTTATAGAGATTAGGATTAGTTTCAACCTTAGGATTAAACCCTAATTCCAATCTCAGCCCTTAAAACCGAATCTGGCCCCAAAACCTAACCAAAACCCCAAAATGGTGCACCAGGCAAATCTGCCCGGCTGAACCAAGTCGACAGGGCTGTCGACTTGGGTCCAACCAAGTCGACTCCCAAGTCGACAGGGCTGTCGACTTGGGTGCTCTGGCGGGAATTTTCCCGCCTAGCCCAATCTGACCGTTTTTCGAATTTTGAACCCGAAATTCGAAATCTGTTTTGAACTTGAAATTTTCTGAAAACTTCATTGGGCCTTAATCGGGTCATAGGACTCCGATTTTCGAAAACTCGGACTCTATTTCGCGTATTTTTCCGAGACGAACGCAATGGCATAGCCCGTTTCCCTTGATTTAGATTTATAAATTAAATTCTGTCTCGATTTACGTTATAACAGGTTATTGAAAATACGGGTTGTTACATTCTCCCCTCCTTAAAGGATTTCGTCCCCGAAATCAAGTTAGGAAGAACGTGTCCTACCATCCAACATCCATCTACTCAAAACATCATCCACGAGCAATCATTGTCCTTACAAGATTCTAAATGTTGTATGAACATATGCAAAGGTGTGTGTATATGTACTTATCTAATGCAAATATCATCAATGCAAATTATGTTAGTGAAATGAATCCATATGTATGCAATTCCTAACATAATGTATAACATCTATATGTGTGCACATAACATACATCCATATGCAACATCCATGTGATAACACAAAAATTTTCATCCATGAATAAGCATCAACACTCATGCATATGCAATATGAGGAGTGTGTGAGCCGATCTAGTGCCTAACGTGTATAATGCATCCACGTGTAACCACTTGCAAACACTTGCAACCACTTGAAACCATCAAGCATAACATGTTTCAAACACATGTTTCATCCAAAGGATTCCTATCTCAACAAGATACATTCGAGTGATGGAAGCGAGTACAGATAAAACAAAAACTTGGTACATATACTTACAGACTACTAGTACAGATCAGATTTCCCCAAATGATTCTTAGGAAACTAAGCATGGTAGAAACCCAGAATGTATTCGTCATAGTCACCCTCATGCCCAACACAGATACTCTCAAACCCCAATTTATCACAAACAGATGAGTTATAACTCTCAGGGAGTTTGAGACTATTACCAGTTCAGAAGCAAGACTAGCATTAAAGTACTGAGTTTCCATTACAGAATCAAAATACCAGAAAAAGAGTTTCAAACTGAAAATCAGACAAGGAAAATTAAACATCCTACAGACAAATTATTCTAGCCCTAATCTATTCACTCGCCATGCGAGTATTCACCGTTCCTTCCGATGTAGTCCCTTTCTTCTTCGGACAGTCCCTAGTGAAGTGTCCCATCTCTCCACAGTTAAAGCAAGTGCCCTTCCTCTTTCTGCAATCCTTATTTAGATGAGTTGAGCTTCCACAAGTAAAGCACTTCTTTTCCTTCTTATCTTCAGACTTCTCCTCCTTCTTTTGCATTTCTTTTTTGGGCCCCGTTTTCTTGTTTTGAGACTCATTCACCTTGACCTCCTTCTTTGCACTCTTGTTCTCTTCATTGAGTAGGGCCATATCTACCAAACTCTCAAACGTGGCCCCCATGGGCACATGAGACGTAGCTAACTCCTATAACGGCTCATTCAATCCTCTAGCAAAACGAAGAGCCTTCTTCTGAGTAGTACTCACCATATCCAAGCCAAAACGAGCTAACTGATTGAACTTGTTCACATATTCTTTGACAAACATGTCTCCTTGCTTCAAAGCAATGAACCTCTCCATTTGCAAATTCTCTTCAGCAGAAGACATAAACTTAAGCCCGAATCTTGTCCTGAAATCGGCCCAAGTCTCAACGGGCCTAGTCGCGGTGGTGATCTCCCACCAATAAGCGGCTTCATCCTTCATAAGCCAAACCGCCAACAAGATCTTTCTCTGATCATCTAATCCAAAGATAGCGAATAAATCCTCGGTCTCTTTCAACCAATTCCGGGCCTCTACAAAAGTCTCGGTACCTAGAAAGTTCTTGCCACCCATTGCTTTGAAGTCCTTGCAAATCTTCGTGAACTCTACTGGAGGATGCTGAGGGGGAGGAGGAGGAGGAACCTCAGCGACAGGAGGAGGAGGAACTTTAACCACCGGAGGAGGAGTAACATTTGCGGGGCCGGCTTCGGTCGCCCTAGCCTCCATAAGTCTCCTATACCAAACAGGAACTTGCACTCCCTCTGGGATAACAAAGTTATCTGCCATACTGAAACGAAGGAAAAGATAGATTCAGAACGAGGAAACTAAGAATAGATAACTAAGGATTGTGCTAATGGCTTTTGGGGAATAACCTTTTTTTTAAATACTAGACTTTTCTTTGGAAAATACTTTATACTTGATCTGAAAATAGTTTTTCAAAAGCTTTTGTTCCTTCTCGTAAACCATATGCTCTGATACCAAATGTGACAGCCCACCTCCGCCAGGGTGGCTCTTGCAAGCACTCTGACTTTGGAGGGGCGTTTGAATCAGGTAAACATGCATAATGATATATCAAGGCAGAACAAGAACATATGTATATATGTAAACAGAGTAAATAAGATAAGTAAAACAGCGGAAGATTTCAAACTATTTCAAAACAAGTCTGGTACAACATAATGTCAACTTTCCAAATACACAAGTCTAGATAAAAACAACATCACTGAAAAATTGAAATACATAAGTACTATCCCCAAAATAAGTGATAACCATAGCTAGCTTCATGTCAAGACCATACATGAGCTAAAATCCCACAAGCAAGCGATCAGAAATCCAAGCTAAGCTCCAATATTCCCACCCTGAGAACCGGGGGGGAACGGAAGAAAAGAGGCGAAAGAAAAACAAGTCAGTCAAAAAGACTGAGTAAGCCCTACTACAATCAATGTAAACTGATAAAGTTAACTGGCATGAGAAGCAGGGATGAACATAAGGATAACAACATACTAGCATGAGGATTAACTAGCAAGGTAGATAAAGGTGTCATCGCAAAATCAGGTTTAAGGTTTTTCACCACAGGTGTACCAGCATTCTAACATGTCATGTATAAACAAGAATTTATCCCTTGGCCTAAACTTGGCCCAGTATCAGGTGTTTGACTTAAATCAAGATCCAACTTCTTGGTACCAATTCTAGTATAACAGGATTAGGTGTTACCCCAATGTTTACATCGAAGCAGGATGGAACAGAATGGTCCATACAGAGATAAAGTTTGAGAAAAATGGGCTTTTACCACCCTAACAGACGGTACCTCGCAGAAACAGACGGGTGTAACCACCCAACAAAACAGACGGTACCAACAGAATCAGACAGAGCTAAGTGTACCCTAAATCCTACCCAAGCGATCTGCTCCCTAATACATAAATACCCTGTGCCGGCCCCACGATAGGGTGTATCACTCCATAAAGTGGTAACCAATTGGCACAGGCATATTTACAGATGTCACGGCATCTTACATCCTCAGAGGCAGACCGGGATCCATGCACGCACATGACCCGGTTGGAACGCACCATCAACACCCATTGCCATTATCAGAATGAACCACTTATAATTAGTTCAGTAAGCGTGCCCGGACCCTACCTACAGTTGGGTCAAAGTTTTGATACCAGAAAGGGTTACTGACTAATATGGGTCCCAAACAACAAATGACACAAGTATTCCCCCTTGTGTCCCCATATTATCAGATTCAGATTAACTTATTAACAGAGTTCAGACATACAAAGTTCAGACGATTAGTTTTCAGACTAACGGATCAGATAACAGATTTACAAACTTGCCTAACTTGGTATGGGTCCTACAGATCCGCAAAACAAGTTCGTTTAATTTATCAATCAAGTTAGTTTATCCAGACCAGGTATCAAATTGGTTCTCAGCCTTACCAAATTACTGAGTTGGATTGGTTAAGTATTGTTCAACTTAACCCCGTTAATTTACCGAGTTCAGATTGGTTAAGTGTAGGTTAACTTAACCCCGTTAATTTACCGAGTTCAGATTGGTTAAGTGTCATAAGTCAAATTTACTTAACCTTATCATGTAGCATTAATTAATTAGTGTGCCTTAACCTCTCACATTAGACTTTGTTGCGGTTACTAGTTAAGCCGGTCGGTTCCGGGTAGCTTTACACCACAACTTGTTCTAACCTCGGGTTCAAGGTACCACATGACCAACTTCTCACATTGGGTCCTATTGTTCGTAGCAACTAGTTAAGCCGGTCGGTTCCGGGTAGGTTTACGCTACAAACTCAACCCAACCTCGAGTTGGCCACACTTATATTTTCTAAGTGTCATGTCCATTATGTTTACAAAACATATTACAAGTTTTCAAGCATTTGGGTAGACCTAACTTAATAGGTAAATTCCCAATGGGTAGACCTAACTTAATAGGTAAATTCCCAATCTTATGTTTTTATGTCTTTTAAGTTTACCCAACCCCAAACACAATCCCATTGCATACATATCGCAATAGCGCATAAAGGATAGAAAGAGGGAACTTGGCATAATCATGACATAAAGGTGTTGAAGCCACAAGTTTAACATGGTGGCATATGAAATGTACATATGTTCATATACTTGCATATTACATTTCTAGGCCTCAAAAGCATGCATAAAACCAAACTTAGCATATTGGTGATACATGGTGATAAATGACATGTAGAAATGGTCATAAGTTCGCATTTAGCCTCACATGCAAGTTATCATAAGAGATATGATAACCTACAAGTTGCCAAAATGCAACCTTTAGCATAAAGCTTGAAGCTTTATGTTCATATACTCAAGGTAAGCTTGTATAACATGATAACATGAGTAAAATGATCAACCCAAACTTGCATAACATACATGGCAAACTTGCATATCATAATATAGCAACTTGCATAACATAACATGGCCAACTTGCATATAAACTTGCATATCATAACATGATAAACTTGCATATCATAACATGGCAAACTTGCATAACATAACATGATTAACTTGCATATCATAACATGGCAAACTTGCATATCATAACATATCAAACTTGCATAACATGACATAGTAAACTTGCATATCATGGCAAACTTGCATATCACAATGATCAACCAAACTTGCATCATTCATTTAACTTTAGAGTTTAAATCTGAAAGTAGAAAAGGGCTTACAATGCTTATGAAGACACAAAAATATGACAAAGCCCTTATGCAATCAAATAGACCCAAAATGCAAGCTCTAATAGAAAAACCCTTTAGCCAAAATGATCAAAACCCTTGCTTTATGATGTAAATATGGAAACTTGACTTGAATGCAAGCTAATGACACTCATACAAGCTTGAAAACACTTGTATGCATGGAAAATCTCTCATAGAAATAACTTAGGAATTTTATGAAGAGAGTGGAGGCCATGAGAGGAATGATTTTGCCATAGTTTAGTTACTTGAATGAATAATGATGATTTAGGGTTAGGTTAGGGGCTTATTTATAGAGATTAGGATTAGTTTCAACCTTAGGATTAAACCCTAATTCCAATCTCAGCCCTTAAAACCGAATCTGGCCCCAAAACCTAACCAAAACCCCAAAATGGTGCACCAGGCAAATCTGCCCGGCTGAACCAAGTCGACAGCCAAGTCGACAGGGCTGTCTACTTGGGTCCAACCAAGTCGACTCCCAAGTCGACAGGGCTGTCGACTTGGGTGCTCTGGCGGGAATTTTCCCGCCTAGCCCAATCTGACCGTTTTTCGAATTTTGAACCCGAAATTCGAAACCTGTTTTGAACTTGAAATTTTCTAAAAACTTCATTGGGCCTTAATCGGGTCATACGGACTCCGATTTTCGAAAACTCGGACTCTGTTTCGCGTATTTTTCCGAGACGAATGCAATGGCATAACCCATTTCCCTTGATTCAGAGTTATAAATTAAATTCTGCCTCGATTTACGTTATAACAGGTTATTGAAAATACGGGTTGTTACATCGACCCTAGGGTCGACTCCCCAGTCGACCTGGGGGGGGAGGTCGACTCCCCAGTCGCCCCCCAGGTCGACCCCCTGGGTCTGGCGGGATTTTTCCCGCCTACCCTAATTGTTCTGAAATTTGAATCTGTTTTGAATTTGAATTTTTCATGAAACTTCGCGAGGCCATATCTTGGTCATACGGACTCCGATTTTCGAAAACTCGGACTCTATTTCGCGTATTTTTCCGAGACGAACGCAATGGCATAGCCCGTTTCCCCTGATTCAGATTTTTAAATTTAATTCTGCCCTGTTTTATATTGTAGCAAGTTATTCAACATATGGGGTGTTACATTCTCCACTACTTAAAGGATTTCGTCCCCGAAATCTCTAAGTCAAGAAGAACGTATCCTACCATCCAAACAACCATCTACTCAAACCATCAAGCACTGGCATCCATTGTTCTTATAGTTTCTAATGCTGTATGAACCTATGCAAAGAGTGTGTGTATATGTTCCTTATCTAATGCAAAATTAGGCGGCCCACTTATTTAGTTGACCTCCTTAATGCAAACCATGATAGTGCCATGCATCCAATATGTATGCGAAAAATCCCTATCGACACATGCTATGTCTACATGTGTGCACAACCATTCACCAAAATGCATCATCCATGTGATAACACAACCATTATACATCCATTAATATAGCTACCTACACACAATTTTATGCAATATGCAATATGCAATATGAAGTGATTGAGCCGATCTAGTGCCCAGAGTGTGTGTATATGCATCCACGAGCAACCACTAGCAACCACTTGCATCCACACGCATCCATCAATCATAACATGTCTCAAACACATGTTTCAACCATAGGTTTACCCTATCTAAAGGTCAAAGGTACTAATGAGAGGACATACTAAAGATAAGATAAGCACTAGACAAACGTTAAAGGAGAAGTTTAGAGGACATACCCTCAAAAAGGAATGGGTACAATGAACGCATCTTTGCTTCTTTCTCCCAAGTAGCATTACTCTCATCTTCTCCCCTTGGCACTTTGACTAGTCGAACCTCTCTGTTTCCCAACTTCCTAATCTCTGACCCAAGGATGCGGGTAGGAGCTCGTCGAATAATCGCATCACGCTCTACTTTTACTTCTCTAAGCAAGCTCGGCTCTACCACCTCTACGGTCTCCTGTAGGCACTTCCTCAAATGTGACACATGGAATACGTCATGTTCCCTATGCAACCGAACTATCCCTCGAAGATAAACTGAAGCTAGACATGGAACAGTCCTCTTGCTCTTCACGGGTATGAAATGGGCACTCTTAATAAGTCTGTCTATCACAACCCCAAATTCCCGTATTACCCTTCCTCGATCTAGGTAACCCATTAATAAAATCCATCGAGACGCTATCTCTCTTTCATTGCGGAACTTCCAATGGGTGAAGCAACCCACTGGGTTTCTTTTGCTCCGCTTTCACTTGTTGGCACACCAAGCATCTAGCGACATACTCGACCACATCTTTCTTTATACCGACCCAAAAGAAAACTCGCTTCATGTCCTGGTACATCTTGTCCCCACCGAGATAAACGGTCATCCTAGAACGGTGTGCATCATCAAGAATAGTCTTCCTTAAACCCTCGTCTTGCGGTACACAAAGTCTACCGTCTCTACGCAAGTACTCCCTATTGTCTAGGGTATACCTACTCAAATGGCTGGACGACTCCCCCCCTTATGAGCCTCTCTACCAACTCAACCAACTGTGGGTCGTCCCGCTGTGCCTCGCCAATCCGTCTCAAAAGAGTAGGTCTGACCTCCAAGGATGCTAGCCAACCGGGTATAAAGTCAACGGAAGGTCTGAAATCAAACATTGTGATAAATTACAAGCTTCGCCGTTCCACGAACAATGGACTCAAGGACAACATTTTTCCGCTCAAGGCGTCTGCCACCACATTGCCCTTGCCAGGGGTATACGCTATCTCGAAATCATAGGATGCTAAGAACTCCATCCACCTTTTCTGTCTCAAGACTATGCGCTCGAAGAGTCTCCAACACTTCCCTAAGATGTAGGGCATGCTTTTCTCCACTTCTGGAGAAAACCAGGATATTCTCCCATACAAAATCGTCATAACTACCCATCTCTCATGCAGACCATCCTAGTCGAACTTGACATTCCCCAAGTGCAAGCCCCAAAGGCCTAAACCAATATCAGACAAACACCCAAGGGACACCTCCTTCGAATTCAGACGACCTACGTGAGATGGTACTAGTAAAACGGCTAAATGATTAAGCCCTTGTCCAAATCTGGATGTCCTTGCCAGTCTTGCTCCAAAACTACCGTTGATCAAATAGCTGGCTTTGCTTAACCTATTAAGCACATACGAAAACTTATTTCACTTTTAGGAAAGACCAAGATGTCATCCACAAAGACCATTACGAAGTTATTTAGGTACTCCCTGAACACCCTACTCATCAAATCAACAAAGTATGCGGGGGCGTTCGTCAAACCAAATGGCATCACAAGCCACTCATAGAAACCATCCGGAGTCCTAAAGGCGGTCTTCTCTATACTATCCTCAGTCACTCCCAACTGATGAAACTCCGTGGCCAAGACCCACTGCGAAACACTGAGGCGCCAACCAACCAATCAAAAAGATCATCAATCCTTGGCAATGAGTGTCTATTCTTCTTTGTGAGCTTGTTGAGTCCTCTATAGCCTACACAAAGTCTGAGGGACCCATCCGCCTTTGTAGCAAAAACTACTGGAGCACCCCACTCCGATCCACTTCGTCTTATGAACCCCTTCTCAAGAAACTCCCCTACTTGCTTATGGAGTTCCCTCCTCTCACGAGGAGCCATGCGGCGCACTGACCAAGATACTGGTTTAGCATCGTCTACCCGATATATTCGGAGGTCTATCTCCCGCTTCGGAGGTAAGCCCTTCACCTCCTCAAACACATCCGAGTATTCCCGGACAACTCTAACAGATCGCAAACTCTCGACCAAAGCGTCAAGCGATTCAAGATAACTTAGCAAAACTGAATCTATGGGATTTCAAAAGATCTCGAGAGTGTTACCCAAGCGGGTCATAAGCCTAACAACTCTCCTTTCACAATCAAGAACGGCACCATTACTGGATAACCAGTCCATGCCCAAAATCAACCCATAGCCCGTGAAGCCCAAACAAAAGCATCACCTCTAATCTCAACGCTAAGTATGGAAATCTTCAAACCCAAACATATCATGGACAAATAAGTGGAGCCCTCCCAATTGGGTTTGAAACAACCACGGGATCATCTACCAAACTGGTGTCTAGGTGCAGTGACTCAACTAATGATGATGAGATAAACGAATGTGGTGCGCCAGAGTCGAATAAAGTTCGAACAGGATGATCGAGAGAACCAAATTTCAACTTAGACGGTCCTACCCCCATCAGGTATACCCGTCGTGAGGGAATACATCTATCCTCCAGAAGATCCTGTACTTCGTCCTTACCCCTTTGGACAACCCCTATTTCTCCAAAACAACTAGCCTTCCCCTTCGCATTCACCTTTCGTGGCCTTCTTACCACGATGAGGTTTCGTCCTTTATTTACCTAATAGCTATGTGAACCTTCCTCTCTCGTCCATCTTAAAGGTACCCATAAGCCCTCCACCTCCTTGGACTAACTTCTTAGCCTGGCAAACGACTTAGTCCCTTGAAGTGGTTCTTCCATCCTTCATACGGAAGTCCTTACTTATCTTAAAAAACATCTATACGCGGAGGGGAAATTCAAAAAGAGAAAGAGGAAGAGATTCAAAATGGAGAATCCGAAGGATAAAAATATGGCTATTGGGGATTATGCTTTTCTTTCAAAAACTTTTCTCTTAAAAGACATGTTTTTGAAAATACTTCTTCCAAAAATGTTTTTAGAAAAATAGTTTTCTAAAAAATTTATCTGTTCTGGTAACCTTGAGCTCTGATACCACGTATAACACCCCACGCTCGCTAAGGTCACTCATAAAGGGAATGCCTTAGCTTCGGTGGAGCATTTAAGTGAATATAGAACTGAAAAATTACAACAAGACAGATATAAATACTTGAAATTTAAAACAACATTTCATTGCAGCAGAAGGTAAACATGTTTGGTTACATCTCAAAAACCAACAAGAGTCAAGTACAAAATATCCATCTCGTTAAAACATAAATACATAATCCCACTACATACTAATAGCCATAATAGAAAAGATAACTGAGCTTTTCTTCAAGAGTCCAAGCTCAAAAAGATAGATAAAGCAATCTGATCAAAGCCCACTAGTGCTGGGCCCACTCTGAGAACCTGAGGGTTGGGGAAAAAGATAAAAACAACGGGGCCAGACATAAGTCTGAGTGAGCCCTATAACCTTAACAATACAATCATTAAAGTGATTAGGGTATGATATAAACCTGGTACGGTACGACTGGGGATAAATGACTACTCTAGGTAGCTAACTAGACTTAGGATAAACTAAGATAACGGTAAAGACGCGCCTATCCACCTAAGAATAAATACCACACTGCACCACCCCAGATCTACCCACCCAAGGGTAATTCCTACACTGCACCACACCAGTTCTACCCACCCAAGAGTAATTCCTACTTAAAGGTTGATCCCACTAAGTGTACTTAGTAATTTTTAATAGTAGTTTCTTGTACCCCTAGCTAACTACATAGGTGTCGTCTGCCCCTATCTCCACTAGGTGTACCCACTACTTCCGAAGCGATCGGCTCCCTACCGTAGATACCCATGTTGGCCCCACAGTGGGGTGTATCACTCCCCAAAGTGGCAACCCGATAATATCAATGGTGCACGGCTTATATCTACACGATGCAACAACGTCTTACCTACTAGCTCAGGTCCACACACGCATATGAAACCCGTTGGACTCGCGTTGCCACCGCTACCCCGTTTTGGCCTCTTACAGTCAAGCCCAGTATGCGTGTCCCGTCCTCGACATGGGTCGAGCCCAATAAGATACATATGGGTTACTGGTTGAAATGGGCCCCCACAAGCTACTACTTAAGCTTGTCATTTTGTCTAGCGCATCCCACTTAACCCCTTTTCATAATCATGCCCACTTACATGTTAAGGTTTGGTTAAGTCATCTAATCATATTTCAATTGCCACTCAAGGGCCCCACAAGCTACTACTTAAGCTTGTCATTTAATCATATTTCAATTGCCACTCAAGGGCCCCACAAGCTACTACTTAAGCTTGGCATTTAATCATATTTCAATTGCCACTCAAGGGCCCCACAAGCTACTACTTAAGCTTGTCATTTAATCTAGTGCATCCCACTTAACCCCTTTTTCATAATCATGCCCACCTACATGTTAAGGTTTGGTTAAGTCATATAATCATATTTCAACTGCCACTCAAGGCACCCACTAGATTTCTACATGCCACCCAAGACACCCACTTAACCCTTTAATCATGTTTAATTACATGTCCCACTTTGGTTAAGTATTCTAATCTTATCTTCTATTGCCACTCAAGGCAACCACTAGGTTTCCTCATGCCACCCAAGGCACCCACTTAACCCTTTAATCATGTTTAATTACATGTTCCACTTTGGTTAAGTATTCTAATCGTATTTTCTATTGCCACCCAAGGCAACCACTAGATTTTCTCACGCCACCCAAGGCACTTACTTAATCTCCACATGCCACCCAAGGCACCCACTTAACCCTTCATGCCCCACTACATGCTTATCTGGTTAAGTGTTTCTTAATTGATTAAGAACGTAACCGTTGTAAAGACCTCTCACATTAGACTATCTTTTATGGCAGCTGGATTTGCCGGTTGGGTCCGGGCAGCCTTACGCCATAACCGAGTCTAACCTCGTGTCTATACACTTGTCACATATTTAGTTTGTGCCTAAGACCTCCCACATTGGGCCAATCATTTGTAGCCGCTGGATATGCCGGTCGGTTCCGGGCAGTCTTATGCTACAAAAGGGTCCAACCTCGTGTCTTAGTCGATTAATTACACCTAATTAATCACCCCCATAATTTGTATTAATTATCCCTAATTAATTACAAATTTAACGATGTACATAATTGACTCAATTATGTCCATCCACTTTATGGTATGCATAATCATACCAACTTCACACCATTTCATTAACATGTATATTAACCCCATCGTTCCCCACGTAATTCGCGAACATGACATAAAGGAAAGATTCTTCACAATTACAATGGGTTCAACTTGCATAACATCCACATGGGTTTAAAGGTGTCAACATGCATATAGCATCAACCCAACTAGCATAAATAATCAACCCAAACTTGCATGAATCACATATGTCATAAAGAGGTTAACTTGCATAAGTTTCTTATGCCATTCAAGGGGGTAAACTTGCATATGTATGTATGACATACAAAGGGGTTAACTTGCATATGTATGGATATCATACTAAGGTGTAAACTTGCACATGTTACTTGCATATCTTCAAACACCAAACTTGCATAACATGTCATATGTGAACTTGCATATAATCATACACCAAGCTTGCATACATATCATAGATGAACTTGCATATAATCATACACCAAACTTGCATAACATATCATGTATGAACTAGCATATAATCATACACCAAACTTGCATATCATGGTGTCATAATGGATCAATGTTTCTCATATGACTTGCATATCTTGCATAACATCATAAACACCTAGCATATGACTTGCATAACTTGCATAACTTCATGAACATATATCATATGACTTGCATAACTTGCATAACACCTCAAACACATAGCATATGACTTGCATAACTTGCATAACTTCATGAACATATATCATATGACTTGCATAACTTGCATAATACCTCAAACACATAGCACATGACTTGCATAACTTGCATAACATCATGAACATGTATCATATGACTTGCATAACTTGCATAACTTCATGAACATATATCACATAACTTGCATAACATGCATAACATCATTAACACATAGCATATAACTTGCATAACATGCATTGATCCACATTCATAGCCATAACCTCATCATATCCTATCATAATTACTTCAATAATTGGTCATTAAGGCTACAGAAAACTCACCACTTGTTGATTATCACTTATATGAAGAAGATTAAGTTGCTAGAGTTGATTAGAAGTTGATTTGAGAAGCTTTCCTCCTTTTTAATTTGTTGGTGGCTCCTCCTAGTTGTATTTTGACGGCATAACGACGTTGTCTCCAATTTTAGTATGAATTAGGGTAGTCTTAGGGTGTATTTATAAAATTGGATGTAGTTTAGGCCCTTAGGTTAACCCTAGATTAGGTTAGAGCCGTCAGATCTCGTCACAAGCCACCAAACCCAGCCCAAAAGCCAAACTGATGCACCCAGGTCACCTGGGCTCGACCAGGGAGATCGACTCCCAGGTCGACCCTAGGGTCGACTCCCCAGTCGACCTGGGGGGGGGGGAGGTCGACTCCCCAGTCGACCCCCAGGTCGACCCCCTGGGTCTGGCGGGATTTTTCCTGCCTACCCTGATTGTTCTGAAATTTGAATCTGTTTTGAATTTGAATTTTTCGTGAAACTTTGCGAGGCCATATCTTGGTCATACGGACTCCGATTTTCGAAAACTCGGACTCTATTTCGCGTATTTTTCCGAGACGAACGCAATGGCATAGCCCGTTTCCCCTGATTCAGATTTTTAAATTTAATTCTGCCCTGTTTTATATTATAGCAAGTTATTCAACATACGGGGTGTTACAAACATTAAACAAGGAGGTTTAGAGTTTATGTGTGCTCTTAATAATGGTGAATGGAGCTATAATAAGTGCTCAACAGCTTATCTATTTACCAAATATATTCTCTGATTCAGATCACAGATTTGATAAAGAGAAATACAAGGTTAGGAGGTGTCCTAATCATTTCCATCCTACGCTCAAGACAATAATATAAATGTATAATTAATAACTTAAATATTCCTTACTGAAACTTGCATATGTTTACCATGTTTTATGTGTTCCTGAGTGATTGTACATTGATGATATTTTGGATAAATGTTTCCCTTAATCTATGCATGTACACTCGCACTTGAATTGGGGTAAGTCATTCATCTTTTAGGATTGGGTAACATGCATAAATAAAAGGGATGTGTGGGGTAGTTGGGTCAAAAACTGTTAAACCTAACTAAAAAAATGTGAAAGTGGATCAGGTGGAGGTGCCCGTCACCTATTGTATCGATCTGTCTATCCTCAAGTAAGGAGGTTAGATATGCATATGTCTTAATATAAGCCTAGTAGACCTTTGTGTATTTGGGAAATACAATGTGCACTAGTGTTCAACATAAGGTATTTTAGGATGGTGATCCACTAGTATAGTTCGGTTGTCAGTCCAGGTTTATTAAGTACATGAAATCATTGTGGATAATGACATGTAAGAGAGGGACTGGGGTTATATATGTGCATTGCATAAGGTTAAGTAATTTCTACATTTGCCATGATGTGTACATATACCAAGAATGTTTGTAATAAGGATTTTGCTCAGGATTACAATTTAAATACTGGTTTATATTCACACCAGATTGCATATATGACCCCTATTTGGTTGTTTCATCCAATCTTTGGGGTACCTCTTTGACAATGGGGTAGCTCAGAGTATTGATTCAGGAAAAGAGGCTTGAATATGTTGTCTGGAAAGTGAAATTTGGGATGCTTTATCAAGAGGAGTTGCTGCAGTTATCTTAAAGACTTTTAAGTAGTTTTTATGTTAAAAATAAATGTATGCAAATGTATAAAAAAGACTAAGAAGACTGTCTGCTATTTGAATGAAGCAAATGTAACGCTAAAATCTCTATGGAACTAGTAAAAGCAGTAGTATTTTATGCTTTATTATCATCAGTGAATGGATGATCTATTATGCTACGGTATGTGATATAATAAAATTTCCTGCAAAGGCAGTTTTACTATAAACAAAGTATAAATGGGGTGTATACTTATAGGAGCAATTGTACCTTATAGTTGCCAATAAGTATGAAACATTAGCGTGGATAAATTACAGATGGTAGTTTGCATAGTTTCGATGTGCATGTCTTATCACTGAATCATTCTCATGCCATGTTTACTTTATGTATTTTATAATCTTACCTGTAATCAACAATTATTTTTTATGAGTATATGATATTAATTATGATATATGAGTAACTTCCTTCCTTTACAAGGTTTAAGGCACATCTGATAAGCATGGTTGTGAGCTCTTGGCGCACTAGTGCTTAGCTAGTGAGCTATGTGCACCCATCACATACCAATCATGACCTGAATATGACTTTTAGCAGCCATAAGTGTTGTCTAGAATGAGTTTTTATGAAAGATCTTAACCTGTTTATGCAAGAATATGAATTTCCCTACAAGGCTCTTGTAATTCTTCTTGAGTAGGCATTTCAACATATATTTTGTCAGGTGTTTGAGAAAATGCCGCTATAAGACATTAAATGGTGGTTTTAATACTATGGTCTTAGAGGTTATATAAATTCTCTCTATTTGAATGCTTTCTGATGAAAGATCCTTTTTGTTTATAATACTTAGATATTTTAAGGAGTTGTGCAGGCGTGCATTCTGTGCATGTGCATATACACTCAAAGCTTTGTATGTTCAAAGTTTTGTTTATTTTGTATTCCTCTCAGGAGGTATGATTGGATGAGTGTATTTAAATTATATTACGTTTTTATATAAGGGAAAATACAATAATATGGATTTATTCCTTTTAAATATTTAAAGAAGCTATACTTCTTTTTATAATAACTGGATTCTTCTTTGTAGAGGAAAATGACATATCATTCAAGAAGCCATGGGACTTCATGAATGAAGTGTATTAAGCAACATGTTTAAAAACTATATCAATATATATATACTGGTAGATGGGTGATCTTGGGGGCTTAATAAGGGAACTTTATTAACAAGTGACCCAAGGGTTCTCTGATGTTAAGTAAGTATAATTGTTTATGTAAACAATACGGAATAAAAGGGTGGGTCACTTCATTTGGTATCAGTGCTATGTTAGAAATAAAACATAGCTAGAATAAGTATCACTTGTCTGCTTGTATTGTTGTCTTGTTTGAAAATGGTTACATATGCGACTGTATGGTTGTTTTGTTTAAAATGTTTGCAAACAATAATATCAACAGTTAAGTTACTATGATTCATTAATAACTTAATTAATGAAAGCATGGATTACCGTTAGAGATCCATGGTAGGAAGGGAGCTCATTAAGGGGCAAGAGATTCAAATAACCCTCCTATCATTAATATTCAAGAATTTATGAGAATAGTGAGGGAAGGGATAGGGACAAGGCCTGAAAACCCCCATGAAGAGCTGTCTAAATTACTGAAGATCTATACCCATCTAGGAGGGAAAATGTTTGAAGGCACTGAAGGAGTCATGGGTGTGCAAACTTGGTTGAGAAATCTGGATAGGATATTTGCTGATATGCAAATAAATGATCAAAGAAAAAGGCAGATTGCTTCCCGGAGATTGAAAAGGGTTGCTTTGGATCGGTGGGAGGTAATGATAGTTGGGAGGGCATAAAATGATATCACTCGGCAACAGTTTAAAGAAATGCTAGAAGCTAGGTTTGTTCCTGCATCAGCAAGAGCTAATTTACTGGAAAAAATTATTTGGCTTAAACAAGCCAATATGAGTGTAACTGAGTATAACCAAAAATTTGAGAGTTTATCAAAATATGGCACTTTTTTAATAGCTGATGTAACAGCTAAAAATGGGAGGTACATACAAGGACTTAATGCAGGCTTGACTAGGGCTATACTACCTTACATAGAGAGGACTTTTGGTCTTGGATTTAACCCTGAAGTTTGAACAACATGATAGCGAAAGAGAAAAATTCAAGAATATAAACAACAACAACAACAACAAAGGAAAAGCAAGAGTTCAACCTTATGAAAAGAAGCAAGTGGATTCTAATGCTAAGAAAGGTGAAAGTGGAATAGCTTCTAAAACTAAGAAGAAAAACTTTTGTTTCAGTTGTGGAAAGGATGGCCACATGAAATCAACTTGCAGGGTTGGATAGTAGCAGCATTTAAATGCTTTAACTGTGTGAAAGAAGGTCATATTAAAAAGAACTGCCCTGAACCAAGGAAGTCAGCTAAAATGGGAGCTTTGGAAGGAAAGGAGGAAATAGCTGGTTAAGTGGAAGGTATATTTTTCATTGAAAATTTACCCATACCGGTAGTTTATGATACAGGATCAACTCACTCTTTGATATCCTATGATATTGTCCGGAAATTGGAACTTTCTTGTGTGCATGTTCAAAACCCTTTGCATATAAAAAGTCCTTTAGGAGGTACATATGTTTTAGAAATGCAACGCATAGGATTAAAAGTGAAAATAGGAGGCTATATATTTTTAGCAGATTTACATGTATTAAAATATCTTGGAATTGGATTAATTTTGGGTGTTAATTGGCTACAAAAACACAAGGTAGTAACCAATTTGGAAGAATTCACCATTACTTTGATCAATTCAAATAATAAAAGAATAACTATTGCGTGTGAGACCATAAAGTCTGGATCAAGGGATATTTGGGAAGTAATTGGAGATGACAATATGATAAAATTAGAACATATACCATAGTTAATCAATATCCGGATTTATATGAAGAGGTAAGTGGAGTTCCACAGGAGAGACCAGTAGAATTTCAAATCGGATTTGTTCCAGGGGCAAGCACTATAATTAAGAAACCAAATAGAATGGGTCCTAAAGAGTTGATTGAGCTTAAACAACAACTTGAGGATTTTGAGAAAAAGGGGTTTGTAAGACCTTGCAGTTCTTGTTGGGGTTCCCGAGTTGTCTTTGTTAAAAAAATAGAATGGATCTTTAAGAATGTGTATTGGTTATAGAGAATTAAACAAAGTAACCATCAAGAACAAATATCCACTTCCAAGAATTGATGATTTGTTTGATCAATTGAATGGAGTAAGGGTTTTTAGTAGGATAGATTTAGAATCAGGGTTTCATTAGATGAAAGTGGAGGAGGAAAGTATCAAATATACTGCTTTTAATACTAGATATGGATTATATGAATACATAGTAATGCCTTTTGGCTTAACCAATGATCCTTCTTACTTTGTTGACTTAATGAATATAACCTTTAGAGACTATTTGGATAAATTTGTTTTAGTGTTCATAGATGATATCCTGATTTACTCAAAATCTAAAGAACAACATGAATAGCATTTACATTTACTAACTAGATTGAGACAACATGAATTAAAAGCCAAATTTACAAAGTGTGTTTTCTGGCAATCTGAAGTGAGATTTTTAGGACATATCATATCAGAAAAAGACATTCCAGTGGATCCCCAAAAGGTAACAGCAGTGCAGGCATGGCAAAAACCAAGGACGGTGACTGAAGTTAGATCATTCTTAGGCATGGATGGATATTATAGAAGGTTTATAAAAGATTTTGCAGGGTGGCCATACCCTTGACTATGCTAACCAGAAGGACCAACCTTTTATTTGGACTGAAAAGTGTGATCAAACCTTTGAGAGATTAAAGCAAGCTTTGATAGAAGCACCTATATTGCAAGATCCAAAAGGAAATGAGAGGTTGGTGGTGTACACTGATACTACTGGTTCTGGTTTAGGGGCTGTGTTGATGCAACATGACCAGGTAATTCAATATGCATCTAGGCAGCTTAAACCCAATGAAACCAGGTATGCAACCCATGATCTTGAACTTGTAGATGTAGTAAATACTTTAAAACTATGGAGACACTACTTATTGGGAACAAAATTTGATTTGTACACTGATCACAAGTCCTTAATAAAACGACCCAAACTCGTCTTTACGGGAAAGTCCAGATTGAGTTGAGAACATGACAAATCAGAACGCAAACAGAAGAATATTTCATTGCTATTACAACAATTTGCATCAGACTACAAGAATATAACGGAGTATGAATAAATAATATACAGCAGAAAATATACGAGACTTAAATTACATTTAAATACATAACAGCGGAAAAATAATACATAACACAACTGAAAGAAATACACGGATACAGAGCTTTCCGAATATAGTTCCAGTTGTAAATCCAGGATCCTGGAAAGAAATATCTGCAAAAACCAAAACTACTAGCTGCCTATGTGGAAAATAGGGGAACCCAGAGTTCAGGTTGAAACAATAAACTCCGAGTCAATCATGGGATCGGTGTGAGAACTAAAAACAGTTATTAGCTTGATTTTAAAGTTAGGTAAATCACGGGAGCACGCCGTATAACATGGAATGGGTTTATCCCCCATGAATACCAGTGCATAAAACAAGGAGCGCAATGCTAAACTGAAAAATGAAGCTATTATAAGACTCAGGCCCCTATCACACAATGAACGCAGTCGAGGATAAAGTTTTCCCTTATATTAGCCAAATATGTTTGATACGCGAAATTTCATCTTTTATTATTACTATAAGTGAAGAAATCAACTTCAAATACAAATGTATCAATCATAGGAGGCGTAGGTACCATTATATTACATCGCCGTATATATATTTAAAACTAAAATCGTGAAATCACGTATTGGAAATTGGGTTTCCATCTATGAACCAAGGCAAATAATCGTCCTTACCGGTTCGAGACTCTCTAGCTTGAGCCTCAGGATTGGCAATACCATAAACTATATGTTAGCCTGCCCTTTCGGGAATAAAACCTGGTCAGTATATCGACCATAACATCCATTGACCCATAGTGACCGATATATCCGAGGCGCCTCGCAATCCATCATCCAGTAATAATACACAACATCCACATGAGTAAACGGTCCAGGCTCCATACCATGACGTTACTCCTAGCTAGAAACTAATATATGTCCATTTCCCTGAAGTCCTCATCCTATTTCTGGTTCATACCTGGGTGTGAAGCTTGCGAATTAACGCTACACAAAGCTATGCTAATTAAAGATGTGCTTTGATCATCAACCACAAGACTCTGCTTTTCAACAAAAGCCTTGATCATTTGCATCTCAGCATGCCACACTGTCATTCCATACCGTACCACTGATTTCCACCAATATATAACCTCTAAGCTCGTACGTCTCAAAGAAGGGTGCTAAGCAAGAGAATAAATTTGCCGCCATCAAACAGATATATATTTAGCAAAGATCAACGAATACGGTATAAAGAATCAATGTCAGACACACCATCCATTTGCAAGTCCGTTATGGGTCTGAATGAAATCAGAAGCACGTTATTCCTCATCCCATATGCCCAATTCAAAAGAGAGAACCTGGCATATCTGATCGATCTCCAAGTACGTCTGGACGATCACCACTTATTACCTTGTCTCGGGTATACGGCCCAATCAAGACATCAGTAATCATCCAAACGATGTGAAGATCTCTGGTCTTCAGTCACCATCTTCATCATCGACTTATCGTCATATCAACTATTCAGAATGAGATAAACCCGGTCTTTCTGAATAACTCGCTTATCTTATAAACAAGTACTATAAAAACACAACATACACCTCATTCCAATCCATAATATTCTTTTATTCAAATATTCTTCTCACAATTTAAACCAAATTAAGGTTTTCCAAACTAGTCGGGATTAGAGAAACTTACCGAAGAAATCATTTATTTTATTTCCCAATCCCAACCTATTCATCCCATGGAGTAAAACTAGTAATACTCCATATCTAACACCACAGTGTTATCGGTAAATTTAATTATCATTTCACGTGCAAATTTAATTAAAGATTTAACTATCACCTGGAGTAAAAGTGGTGGTACTCCATTCTCGATCTTTTCCCAAATTTGATAATTTAAATTATCATATTCACATTTCAATCTAATTAAAGATTCATTAAAACTCCACTTAGTTTAACCTTCCAACAATCATTATTAATGATTATTTAACTTTGGGAAATTAAACAAGCCGCATCGACAATTTATACCGTACCATTTATTTCTGCCAGTATATAACCTCCAAGCTCGTACGTCTCAGAGAAGGGTGTTAAGCAAGAGAATAAATTCTCTGCCACCAAACAGATATATATTTAGCGGAGATCAACAGAACTTTTTGAAATATGTTAGACATGTAATCGTGTCTTTAACTGGGTTAAAGAACTGATGTTATTTAAAACAAAGTTCATGATAAATTCAAAATCACATTCCATTAATTATGGAATCTTCATGAAAAACTGGTCAATATATAATCGATATCAATTTCCGTATCTGATTAATAATATAAATGGAATAGTGACAAACCCTTTAAAGTTCCGTATATATTAACAGTCTTCCACCATAGAAGCTCACCTCGATTATTACCAAATCAAATTCCATTCAATTCCAATTTAATATATTAAATTGAAAAACTATACTTTGGAAAATTTTCATTAAATCTTAGTTATAAGATTTATAAATTCCAAATCGTATCCTCACTTTTAATTGGGTTAAAGAACAAGTGTTATTTAAAAAACGATTCACGACAAACCCAAATTCCAATTTAATATTAAATACAAGACTCTGAATAGAAATTATATCGGCCTATATTCAATATTAAATTCTGAAACTAACGGATACGTATTGGGAATAACGATATCTGTATCTTCCAAATTCCCATAACAATATCCATATAACCACGGAATCCAATATCGAAATATTCCAAAGATTATTTCCATTCCAATTGATTCATTGGAAAATTCTGGTTATTTTAAAACCATTTCAAATCCAATTTATTTCTTTAAAAACATTGAATTATCTTACTAGTTAATAACTAGTTCATTTTGATAAAAATATACTTTTATCTTTACAAACATGGATTTTTTCATCCATATTCTTTCCAAATCATTTATTATGAATTTACACAAATAAAAAATATTTCTAATAATTTTATCAAGGCCCGTACAGTCGGTTTCCAATAACGGCCACCGAACTGCATCCATAGCGACTTTTCTCAAATTTGATTTGGACATAATTCCAAATCCAGCAGTTAGATTTCAAATCTCTTATATTCGTTGAAAAGCTCTTTTCGATATGAACCCAATGGTTCTGGTTTTAGGAGAATCTGACGGTCGGATCTCCCGTAATGTCAATTCGAAGTCAATGGTCGAAATTCGCGAATGGTCGCAGCGCGTTGCGTTCTATTCAAGCCATTAAATAAATATATTATATATATATATTTTGTCGATTTTCATTTAAAATATATTTTATAAATCGTTTATAAATTCATTTTAAAATGATTCTAACTTCATTTTCAATTTGAAATCAGACTTGAATATTCCATATCATTATAATCTTAAAATGATAATATTTTTAAAATATCAGAGTTTGACATCTTTTCCTTTTCGATATTCATTATAAAAATGGATAAAATCGATATAAATATTGTTCGCGTTAAAATGGCGCAAAAATAATCAACACAGCTTCACATATTTCCATATTTTCTTGTCCATCCAAAATCAGACATCAAATTCACATTTTATTCCCTTACTGAATATTATTTTAAAATACTCGTTATTTTAAAATAATGGTTATTTTAAAATATTCATTCTTTCTGAATTAGAATCAGACCCAATCAGTTACCATATAATTTATTTATATGGATTTCATACAACACATGTACACAACAACAATGGTACACAATCAACCATCATCCAAAGTGCATTACACAACTGCATAAGCATTAAATATAATTAATTAACGCTTACAATAGTCTGTCAACCAATCGATTGACATTAAACTAAACAATCGGGATTAGTGTATGTCAAATATCATCTCAATACCCGTATGAGGTTTCAACCAACAAATACTAAATATTATTTGTGCAGTTGGGCGATGTGTAAAATTTATCATCCCAATCAATGTTAGTAAAATGGATGTACATAAACAAATCGCCCGATTTGTAAATGAATATTTATTTTCATTTCATGAGAATTTTATGTCGTTCATATATACATTAAAAATTATATTTTTGACGATAAAATATTTTATTCAACACTTGACTATTTTATATAGTTCATACATTCAATAAAAATGATATTTTTATTATTTAAATATTTTTTTCAACACATGATTATTTTATATAGTTCCTTTATACAAAAAAAATTGGTATTTTTATTGTTCAAATATTTTATTCACAATCAATTTTGCAGCCACAACCCGAATTTCCACAATTCAACTCAAACAAACAATCATAGTTTGTACAATAAATAGAGTCGGGAGCTACTAAGCCCCGTCTGCAACCTAGGATATATTTAACCGTAAAATATTTTGAGTGAGTAGAAATTCTCACTTTGGGATCCACTCTGCCAGTCTTTAGCGGACGATGGTTTGGATTCCGTTTTGCTTCCAATCGGTTCCATCGCAATCTATTTCATGCGGTTTATGTTAAAAATCACATTTTTAAACAACAATCTTTATAAATAAAGTTCACATTTTTATTACGCTATATATATATATATTAAAAATCAAATTTTTATATTGCTATTTCTATTTTAAAAATAATGCTTTTTCTATTTTAAAAATCACATTTTTATAAATGATATTTATATATAAAAATCATGTTATTTTATCCTCTATTTATATATATATATAATCACATTTTTATTTAAAGCTATATATATAATAAAAATCGTATTTTTATTAAAGCTATTTATATAAAAATTCATATTTCTAAATCAATGCTATATTTATAAAAATCAGATTTTTATTATAAAGCTATTTATATAAAAATCATATTTTTAAATCAATGTTATATTTAAAAAAAATCAGATTTTTCCTTAATGTTATATATATAAAAATCCAGATTTTTACTTGATGGAATATATATTAAAAACCAGATTTTTTACAAATTAGTTTTCTCTGTAAAAACCATATTTTTATAAATTATTATTTCTTTTTAAAAACAATGCTATATATATTTTTAAAAATCATATTTTTAATTCAATGTCATATACATATATATATATATCATATATTTATCATTGTTATATAAATTAAAAATCACATTTTTATTCGATGTTCTTATATATAAAAATCATATTTTTGTATCTTCTATTTCATTTTAAAAATTAGATTTTTATAAAGCTATTGCACATAAAAAAGTCAGATTTTTATAATTAAAAGTCGGATTTTCAACAAGGATATTTATATTTTCTAATTACACTCTAATTATTAGTTAAAAACCAATACCATGTGTTCTTCTTTGTCGCATTTTATAGTTCCAAGCTTTCACAAAACCATCGCCTCTTAGGGTTAAAGATTGCACGCACCACGAGACCTTAGAGCACGATAGCCCACTTCCACACTGGTCACCGTCAAAGCCTTCACCTATGGCTGGAGTGCCGCCGCACTCGAAATTCCCTCCACGCCGGAAATCAGCCTCAAACCGGTCCACTTCGAGCCCCAAAATCGAACAACACACGGGACAACACTTCATCAAACTCATACAGATCGAATGCCCCATGATTCCTCTAAAATTTTTGTCTTGAAGTGAGATGTAATCAGATTTGGATGTGGAGCGATTTGGGTTTCTATTTCGAACGAGGATAGCATTTGAAATGTATAGAAGGCGGCGGTAGAACGTATGGGATGGACTAGGGTTTGGGCTTAAATGTATAGTATATTATATATTTTAATATTTCTGAAAAGGGAATTTAGCGTCCGAACTCCAAATGAATTCCAATGACTATTGCTGCTAGCTAAATACCCCCAATCTGGACACAATGGTTTATATTTCGTAAGCCAATTCGACTGTTTCAATCAGTTTTCATCAAAATTAAAATATAAATTAATATATATTGAATTCTAACATACATTTTAATTTACAAAGGTTGCATACTGACTCCAAAAATTCCTGAAAAATAAATCTAATTATGTTTTGACGATACGGTCCTAACAAAACTAATTTCATCAAATTTGAAGACCGTTTGGAAAATGGTCATTTTCCACGATTAAATTCAAACTCAAAGTACCAAACGCGTTTAAATTCAACACGCTCACATATTAATTCCTAAAATTATTAAAATTGGAATATAACAATTATTTGACATTCCAGATCCAAAAAAGTGGTTTCGTCGAAAACTGAAGTCATTTGCAAAATGGCTAATTTTAAAGGCTATATAGTATATAAAATATATATAAATTCCATAGCGACATTCAATTTATATTATGAAATATCAGTTTCTTACATTAGTTAGAAAGATATAATTAAGCAGATTCAAATATTTCTGATTTTACTGAAATTCGATTTATTTTGAATCATGTACAATCAGTTAAAGTTTAAAATCGAATTTTCGAACTACCACGCCATTTCAAGCTCGTTTTATAATTAAAATAAATTTAATCGTTCTAACTTCATTTAAAATAATTTTTAGATCGTTATTATTTAAAATAATCATTTTAAATATTCAAAATCCACTAAAATAGCCAAAAAAAAAAATTGGTTATGAAAATCTAGGTTGTTACAATCTCCCTCACTTAAAATCTTTTCGTCCTCGAAAAGGAACGAAGCTGAAAGTTGTTTAACTAACCACTCATCTTTCATTTTGGCTTTAATTATTCAACTTTTCAGTTTCTAAGAATTTTACAATTCTTCAAAAACTTGGCTAACACCCTAAATTTTTGAAAAATTTCGCCATAACCTTCTTTGTACGGGGAGACCTTTAAAACAACAACTTGCCTCACAGGGCCCTCACCAATCCAAAAGAAAAAGAAAAAGCCAAGCGGCTCATAAAATCATCAAAAACCCAATAAATACAATAAACATGTACCTATTTATCGGGCATACAATTTTATTCCTCTTCTTAGCTTCCATGCTATGACCTGTTCATTATATATACATGTACATATATGCAATTGCAATCTATTTTCTTTTCAGTTCAATATTTGATTCGATTTGGGTAAATTTAATTTTCATTCACATATTGGTTAAATTATTTATCATTCCAACATTTTTATTAGTTAAACTAATAATCAAACATCACAACTAGCAATCAATTAGTTGATTAGTTTTTCAAATGCATAGCTTTTATATATACTCAAAAATCCATTTTTGATGCCAATTCACAACAATATATTATAACTATATTTTGGTTCTCACAACAGTCAATTGGAAATATATAGATATTCCACTTTCGAAACTCGAACACAAATATTGGTAATGACATGTCAATCACCAGTATCATCTCCGGGCGACTAGAGTGTGATTCTATATCTACCAGTATATTTGAGACTTCAAATATATGTTCGCGAGACGTATATGCAAAATCTTCTTAT
Source organism: Allium sativum (assembly GCA_030737875.1). Taxonomy (NCBI): domain Eukaryota; kingdom Viridiplantae; phylum Streptophyta; class Magnoliopsida; order Asparagales; family Amaryllidaceae; genus Allium; species Allium sativum. The sequence continues at coordinate 43,777,201 of CM060916.1, forward strand.
ACTAGATAATCCAAATTAATTATTAATAAAATATTCAAATACGTATAATAGATATGATTTTTTTTCAAAACTAAATTTGTTTTCATTTTTATTTTAAAATAACACTCTTCGAACTCATTCTAGAGTACTACTAACCCTATCTCTAACGAGACATTCTTATTAGATATTACTAATCCAATTTCTGATGAATTCTTTTGTTTGGATCTAATGTGTCCTATTCTCGAGCTCGGTAAACCAAAACTTTGATACCGCAAATGAAACGACCCAAACTCGCCCTTACGAGAAAGCCCGGATTGAGTTGAGAACACGACAAATCAGAATGTAAACAGAAGAACATTTCATTGCTATTACAACAATTTACATCAGAATACAAGAATATAGTAGACTGAATAAATAATATACAGTAGAAAATATCAGAGATTCAAATTACATTTAAATAAATAGCAGCGGAAAAATAATACATAACACAACTGAAAGAAATATATGAATACAGCGCTTTCCGAATATAGTTTTAGTTGTAAATCCAGGATCCTGGAAAGATATATTTGCAAAAACCAAAACTACTATCTACTCGTGTGGAAGATAGGGGCACCCAGAGTTAGGTTAAAACAATAAACTCTGAGTCAGTTATGAGACTGGTGTAGGAACTAAAAACAGTTATTAGCTTGATTTTAAAGTTAGGTAAATCACGGGACTACGCCGTATAACACGGAATGGGTTTATCCCCCATGAATACCAGTGCATAAAACAAACAACTCAATGTAAAATAGAAAAAAGAAGCTATTATAAGAATCAGGTCCCATCTCACAATGAATGCAATCGAGGATAGAATTTTCCCTTATAAGAGCCAAATATGCTTGATACACGAAATTTCATCTTTTATTATTACTATAAGTGAAGAAATCAACTTCAAATATAAATGTATCAATCATAGGCGGCGTAGGTTCCATCATATTACGTCGCCATATATATATATATATATCCAACTAAAATTGTGAAATCACATATTGGAAATTGAGTTTCCATCTATGAACCAAGGCAAGCGATCGTCCTTACCGATTCGAGACTCTCTAGCCCGAGCCTTAGGATACAGTCGCAACTGCACCTGTGGTTAGCGACAGGGCCGGTCATCCGTCGATGATTGACAATACCATAAACTATATGTTAGCGTACCCTATGGGGCATAAAACCTGGTCAGTTTATCGACCATAACATCCATCGGCCCTTTAGTGACCGATATATCTGAGGTGCCTCGCAAACCATCATCCAGTAATAATAAGCAACATCCATATGAGTAAACAGTCTGGGCTCCATTCCATGACGTTACTCCTAGCTAGAAACTAACAAATGTCCATTTCCCTGAAGTCCTCATCCCGTTTCTGGTTCATACCGGGGTGTGAAGCTCGCAAATTAACGCTACACAAAGCTATGTTAATTAAAGATGTGCTTTGATCATCAACCACAATAATCTGCTTTTCAACAAAATCCTTGATCATGTGCATCTCATCATTCCACACTGTCAGTCCATACCGTACCACTAATTTCCACTAATATATAACCTCTAAGCTCGTACGTCTCAGAGAAGGGTGTTAAGAAAGAGGTTAAATTATCCGCCACCAAACAGATATATATTAAGCAGAGATCAACGAATACAATATAAAGGAATCAATGTTAGACACACCATCCATTTGCAAGTCCGTTATGGATCTGAACGAAACCAGAGGCACCTTATTCCTCGTCACATAGGCCCAATACAGGAGAGAGGCCCTCGCATATACGGTCGATCTCCAAGTACATCTCTACGATCACCACTTATTACGTTGTCTCCGGTGTACAGCCCAATCTAGACGTCTGTAATCATCCAAACAGTGTGAAGATCTCCGGTCTTCAATCATCATCTTCATCGTCGACGTATCGCCGTATCAATTATTTAGAATGGGATAGACCCGGTCTTTCTGAATAACTCGCGTATGTTATAAACAAGTGCTATAAAAACACAGCATACGCCTCATTCCAATCTAGCATATTCTTTTATTCCAATATTTTTCTCACAATTTAAACCAAATTAAGGTTTTCCAAACTAGTCAGGATTAGCGAACCTTACCGAAGAAATCATTTATTTTATTTCCCTTTCCCAACCTATTCATCCTATGGAGGAAAACTGGTAATACTCCATATCTGACATCATAGTGTTATCGGTAAATTTAATTACCATTTAATGTTCAAATCTAAATAAAGATTTAACTTTTGCCTAGAATAAAACTGGTGGTACTCTATTCTCGATCCTTTTCCAAATTTGATCATTTAAATTATCATATTCACATTTCAATCTAATTAATGATTCATTAAAACACCATTTAGTTTTAATCTTCCAACAATCGTTATTATTGATTATTTGACTTTGGGAAATTAAACATGCCGCATCGACAACCTATACCATACCATTGATTTCTGCCAATATATAACCTCGAAGCTTGTACGTCTCAGAGAAGGGTGTTAAGCAAGAGAATAAATTCTACGTCACTAAACAGATATACATATATATTTAGCAGAGATCAACAATACAGTTAGAAATACAATGTTAGACATGTAATTCTGTCTTTAACTGGGTTAAAGAACTAATGTTATTTAAAACACAATTCATGATAAACCCAAAATCACGTTCCATTAATTATGGAATCTTCACGGACAACAGATCAATATATGATCGATATCAATTTCCGTATCTGACTAATAATATAAATTGAATAGCGACAAAGCCTTTTAAATTCCATATATATTAACAGTCTTCCTCCATAGAAGCTCACTTCGATTATTACCAAATCGAATTCCATTCAATTCCAATTTAATATATTAAATTGAAAAACTTTACTTTGGAAAAATTTCATTAAATCTTAGTTAAAAGATTTATAAATTCCAAGTCATATCCTCACTGTTAATTAGGTTAAAGAACAAGTGATAGTTAAAATACCGTTCACAATAAATCCAAAATCCAATTTAATATTAAATAAAAGACTCTGAATAGATATTATATCGGTTTATATTCAATATCAAATTCTAAAACTAACGGATATCGTATTGGGAATAACGATATCTGTATCTTCTAAATTCCCATAACATTATCCATATAACAATGGAATCCAATATCGAAATATTCCGAAGATGTTTACATTCCAATTGATTCATTGGAAAATTCTGGTTATTTCAAAACCATTTCAAATCCAATTTATTTCTTTAAAAACGTTGGATTATCTTACTAGTTAATAACTAGTTCATTTTGATAAAAATATATTTTTATCTTTACAAACATGGAATTTTTCATGCCAATTCTTTTCAAATCATTTATTATGATTTTACACAAATTATTAATATTTTTAATAATTTTATCAAGGCCCGTACAGTCGGTTTCCAATAACGGCCACCGAACTGCATCGATTGCGACCTTTTCCTAATTTGATTTGGACATAATTCCAAATCCGTCTGTTAGATTTCAAATCTCTTATATTTGTTGGAAAGATCTTTTCGATACGAACCCAATGGTTCTGGTTTTAGGAGAATCCGATGGTCGGATCTCCCGTAATGTCAATTCGAAGTCAATGGTCGGAATTCACGAACGTTCGCAGCGCGGCGCCTTCTATTCATGCCATTAAATATATATTATATATTTCGTCGATTTCCATTTAAAACGTATTTTATAACTCGTTTATAAATTCGTTTCAAAATGATTCTAACTTCATTTTCAGTTTTAAATCAAACTTGAATATTCCATATCATTATAATCTTAAAATGATAATATTTTCAAACATCAGATTTTGAAATCTTTTCCTTTTCGATATTCATTATTAAAATGGATAAAATCGATATAAATATGGTTTGCGTTAAAATGGCGCAAATCTAATCAACACGGCTTCACATATTTCCATGTTTTCTTGTCCATCCAAAATCAGACATCAAATTCACATTTTATTCCCTTACCGAATATTTTTTTAAAATATTCGTTATTTTAAAATATTCGTTCTTTCTGAATTGGAATCAGACCCAATTAGTTACCATAGAATTTATTTATATGGATTTCATACAACACATGTACACAACAATAATGATACACAATCAACCATCATCCAGAGTGCATTACACAACTGCATAAGCATTAAATATAATTAATTAACGCTTACGACAGTCTATCAACCAATCGATTGACATTACTAAACAATCGGGATTAGTGTACGTCAAATATCATCTCAATACCCGTGTGGGGTTTCAACCAACAAATACTGAATATTATATGTGCAGTTGGGCGATGTGTAAAATTTATCGTCCCAATCAATGTCAGTAAAACGGGTGTACATAAACAAATCGTCCGATTTGTAAATGAATATTTATTTTCATTTCAGGAGAATTTTATGTCGTTCATATATACGTTAAAAATTATATTTTTAACGATAAAATATTTTATTCAACACTTGACTATTTTATATAGTTCATACATTCAATAAAAACGATATTTTTATTATTCAAATATTTTATTCAACACATGAATATTTTATATAGTTCCTTTATACAATAAAAATGATATTTTTATTGTTCAAAAATTTTATTCACAATCAATTCACAATCAATTTTACAGCCACAATCCAAATTTCCACAATACAACTCAAACAAACAATCATGGTTTGTACGATAAATAGTGCAGGGAGCTACTAAGCCCCGTCAGCAACTGTAATGACACGCTATGTTCCGATCCTGATTATCGATACTAATACATATCTTGTATCACATATCATCTAATCAAACATTAGAAATTAACAGATCGTTAATAGAAAGAAGTTAAAGGGTGATAAATAGAAAGAAAGAAAGTTAGAATAAAAGTAAAAGAAGAAATGAACACAACAGAATCAGAGTATCACGAATGTCACAGTGGAAATAAATAAAATATATTATATTACATTTTGAAATACAAAACTATAATTACATACATATGTCATTAGAGTACAACTCATATACAACACAGCGGAAATAAACTCTATATATCTAGTGTTGAAGAATTCTTCTTCAAGCTCCTCCAAATGAATCTGCATAATCCTGAAACATTTGACTTCCCGTACAAATTTGGGCACCTAAGAGTTTAGGGAAAACATAGAAAAATAAACTCTAGGTCAGTCAGGGGACTAGTGTGAGTAAATTATTTTTAAAAAGCTTGATTTTTAAGTCCGAAATCTTTTCGAAAGAAAAGATAATTGTAAGACCAAATCCACACATAAATACGGATGGTTTTTACCTTACGATAACCCAAAATTTTTTGAAATCATATATATCATCTGATATTATAATAGTGTCTAAATACAAATAAATAGCAATCTAGCGGAACGCTTGCATCTCATGCTCCACATATATAGTATATAATCAAAACCACGAGCAGTTATTGGAGACTGGATTCCGACTATGACAAGGTATGGAACTACCTTACGATAGTGTATCTCTAGAGGGGAATACACTGGGTTCAACAAGAATATCTTGCAACCCGGCCACACATGACGAACCACTCATTTCGCTTGAGTATATCGAATGTATATCACCAACGGTTGGGATCAACAACTGTTTCCCGAAAGGAACAACATCGAATAGATTAAAAAAGGAGATGAAATTTCTCTAGATAGGTGATTATACACCCTAATGGGAGCGACCCATATAGCCATGTTGCCTGCCCGATTCTTGTCATTTCCTGGTTGATGAGGCTTGAGGTTAGAATTTACCTTTAGAAATAGCACACCACCATTTTCTTTGAATGCCACATCGTCAGATCCGCTGAATATCACTAATTGACGTCCACAAAAATATTTTGGTCGTTAAGCTAAGAGAACTGCCGTTCTCCGCCACTAACAGAAATATGTTTGTAAGAAATTAAAGTATGTGATCCCTTTGGAAACATTCTGTTAGACACTCGTCCATACAAGTCATCCAGGAATAGGATGAACCGAAGGCACTTTCCTACTGCATCCAATACCGGAATCTCCCCATGGATCAGTAGCGAATAGTCCTTGTGAATCCGAAGATTTCAGTTACGATAAGATCATAAGTCATAATAACCCTAGTGGCCAAACTAGAGAAATTTTAAATAACTAATTCTTCCGGTCCTGAAGATCTACGGTCTTCAAATTCTTTAAATCGTATAATCGTCTCTGCAAGTTAGTTTAAGAATCGTAAAGTTAGTTCGAAGTGGTTTTGGGTCCAGTTCCCATCCCGGTCTCTTCGAAATAACACGTTGGGGATATTATTTGATAGTCGGTGTTTTAACTATCAAATTTAAACAATGCATATAAGTCTATTTTTACAATTTCTCATATGAAATGTTTATGACATGCCTATTCAATTGAATTAACTTATACAATATTATTTCTAATTTCAGAACGGTAATTGGTACAAGATGATTAAAATTAAATAAAATGTGTCTAGATTTTATTCTAACTAATTCAGAGTCGATTTATCACTTCATAGCATAACAAATAATTAACAATCATCATTCATCCTGTAATAACAAACGACAATGGTTTAACGTTTAAATTCAAACTAATAATAGTTTGATAGTATTTAACTTGGATAACGATGTATTTTACATATTATTTATTCCAATTATTTGGAAATAAATCAAGTGAATTTGTTTAACATATTTATTCTATTTTTAATAGATCATGTATATAAATATGAAATTCGAACTTAAGTTTATACAACAACGTCTATTTTTCAATCCCGAACTAACTCAATAGCTTCTGGATCTCTTTTCCTTATTCATTATATATATATTCATTTAGTATATATATATATTCATTTAGTGTATATATATATATTCTCCGATTAAATCAATTTATACTAAATAAAGTAGCTTAAAGGGCTCAGTTATGCCCAAAACCCGCATAACCAAGATTTCCAAATGACTCTCTCATCAAGTCCCCTTCTTATTAATTTACACATGTCTCAATCGAATGGTTTAGTCAAGTCTTAGGATTTTAAAACAAAACAAATTTCCTTTTATTAATGCTAGGCCCAACGTACAGCCCGATTCGGCCCATCGGCCCTAAACAAAACCCCATCCCTTAATTCTTTTTTTCTCTTTTTATTTGTTTTAAACATTAAAGCCCATTTTCCTAATTTTCTTTCTTTCGAATAACTTCTTTACATTCCCTATTTCTTTTAACGGGCTCTCACCGTATTGCCACTAAAGTATGCATGGTTTCACCGATCTACAAATATCTTGAAAATATAAACTGTTTCAACACTCTGAAATGAGAAATGGGTCTGGACTTGCTTGCCACCTTAGTGCCTTGCTAAATTAATAGTATTACTCTCTGCTCACACGTTTATAAAAGAAACATTATTACAGTAAAATATGTGTCCATAACTCACTGAATTTTGCAAAAGTTCACTCCTCTAATAATCATACCCTGAGTTGGCCATAAGAATTCCAGTAGAAATGGACCCCGACTCTTGATATCAACACATGGAAACATCAGACAACAAGAATGTCTGAAAACTGACATTGCAAACAGATGGGGGTTGGTTGCAAGTGGGACTGAATGGGTATACACTTAACGTTGCACATGTGGCAACTGAAAACTGCGTTCTTGAATCAGCTAAGAAAAACAAAATTATAAGCACTATTTTACTCCAGTATACAACCGTGATTTAGCATTAGCAATAAACTCCTCCATGCAAGCTTGCTCAAGATGATTTACTACCCTCCCTTGTATCAAGTTTTTCATAAATCCCTACCATCAGCTCATGTGTGAGCTTCTCCATTTAGACACATATTTTTGAGCATGTTAACATTAGGTTATAGATTTTAGACTTAAGAGGATGTGGATATTTCTCTGTTTAACAAGCATATATGTTGTAGATGACTTGCAATGATCACTCTGGCATACATAGCATGCGTATGTAGTGTTATACCTTCTGTGAAAAATCTATAAACGTATAAAATTTGCATGCCATTATGAAAAAAAATATTTTTATTTAGAGAAAAACATGAATTTACTCATAATATATCATATGTCTTTTGTATTTCCTTTACTGTCACTGGTTTTTCCCAATACAATCAAGTTTAAGTAATGATCCGGGAATACGGCTTAACCAATATGATTGTCGCTTAAATCAGAACCATCCAGGTTTAAGTTTTAACTAAAAAACTGAATGATCTTCTCACAGTATTGTAAGGTTCTGAATAATATTGGTTTAGTCAACTCGTACTATTGGGTATTTGACCAGTTCAAATTGGTATTGATATTAAGGTTTAAGATAGTAATTTTATAAGTAAATAGAACCCAATCATTTAAATCGTATTATTTTAGATGACACTGCTATGACCCAAGATTAATACCAATATCTTATCTATTTAAGCTGATACTTTGTTGTGATTCCAGATTACCGCTATAAGGAAACCATATTCCAAACCAATCCCCTGTTCGGAATGGTTTCAAATTATATCAGCTGTACTCATTCATCTTTCGCCCACTACAAGTCGGACCCCTTTGTGTAAAATATTTCATTAAAGTCTACATACGATTTTGATTCACCTCATCATGTTCAACTCGTTTAGAAGAAAGTAAGGTGTCCAGTGACATGGCAAATGAATGTAGTTCATAAAAATAACTTGCATTAACCGAGTATGTCTCATAACCGTAAAATGAAGATCCGAGCTGTTTTGTTTTATCCTTATTTCAGCTTTCTTCGTCTCATGTAAAAATCTTTAGTTAAGATACATGATTGTTTGAAATGTAGAGTGTAGATTCAATTGCATTGAATTATTGACCATTTATACCAAAAACACTGTAGCAAGAAAAATAATAATAGCCGAACTGTCTTATTTTCTTACTTATAAAATAACGATATCAAACTAATTATTTCCGTTTTCATACCAGGGTTATAGTTATAGTCCAGGTTCAGTAACTACATGATATGCTTCTACTTAGAAACATTATACATTATGCAAATAAAGCTTTACTCACAGTATATATATTACTGTATTGCCTTTGCCATTGTCTCAGGTTTGTTCACAAAATTCTCTAATCCTAGCCTAGTTATTTTAAAGATTAATCTGCCACATTTGATTTATAAATTCTGGGTATATACATATATGTATATGAGCACACATACATGTTTTCCAAAATCTCTTACAGTGGCTCAAACAAGCCTGATCAACATCGGTATATGACATTTATATAGATGTTTCCAGGTTGTTTAAACCATCTACTCTTGCACTAACTGTGGCGACCCAAACCCCGTAACACGGCGGCAAGGGTAATCTTTGGAATATAACACATAAACAGATAACAACAGAACGGAAATAAATAAATACACCAGATAATGTACAATAGAATACACTGGATAAATATAATCATCAGAGTTACACCGTATATAGGATCATACTTAGCACAAAATACAGTTCAGCTATACATAAATGTCTACTGCGGAAAAGAAAACATAATATGTACAAAAGGAGCTGAACAGCATAAAAAGAGATAAATGATAGAATCCATCTTCAGCTCCAGCTATCCAGAAGGATCCTGCTAAAACCTGAATATAAGGCTGCCCGTGTAGAAATAGGGGCACCCAAGTTTGCAAGTGAAACAAACTACGAGTCAGTCATGAGACTGGTATGAGAAATCTACTTAACACATTTTACAATATGGCAAATCAAAGGACCACGCCACTTTCGCGGAACGGGTTTACTCCAGTGATTGCCAGTGCTTTAAAACAAGTAAATCTTTTAAACATCGCAATGCTTTTTATAAAAATGAAGCCATTATAAGACTCAGGTCCCATTACACAATGCAACACCAACCCAAGGATAGAGTTTTACCTTATAATGGCCAAAATATGCTTGATACGATCAAAACAAATCATTTGATACTATTGCTAGTGTTTATATGTTTCAAAAACAATTTGAATCATAACTATCAATCATAGAGGGCATTAATGCCCCATACCACTATGTCACCATATATATAGGTATACAATCAAAACCGCCCGATGTCGTATTTGGAAATTGGATTTCTGTCATGAACCGAGGCAAGGGATCGTCCTCACCGCTTCGAGACGCTCTAGCCCGCCCCTCAGGAACAGCCGCAACTGCCCCTTGGATCGTCAGGGTCAGTCCACCGATGTGGATTAAAACTCCTGAACAATGCGTTTCCCCGCCCTTTGGGGCATAGGTGAGCCAATGAATGACTCCATCAGTCCTGGATCGACTGATATAACCGAGGTACCTCACAACAGCAACAACCACACAGGTGAAAGTAATATAAATGTCAGGGCTGGTTGGTCACTGACACCACCCTAGCTAGAAGGAAACGCGTGCCCTCCCTGATGTCCTCTCCCGTTTTTGGTCCATACCGGGGTGTGAGGCTTGCGAAACAACGATAAAACACAAAGCTATGCCACACAGGCAGTGCTTTGATCATCAACCACAAAGCTCTGCTTTTCAACAAAAGCTTTGATCACAGCATCTCTGTATGCCACGTTGTCAATATACAACGTCGGACACACATCCATTTACAAGTCCGTTCTGGGTCTGATCGGAACCGGAGGATCTTTATTCCTCGCTCATCCATACAATCAACACGTACGTCCGAACGGTTATTACTTCAGCCCCTTCTGGGTAGCTACTCCCATCATGGGCATCCGTAGCACCCTTCCATTCGACGTGAAGATCATCGGTCTTGCACCGTCTTCATATCTTAGGCTTTTAATCGCCGATCAATTATTTGAAATGAGAATTAACTCGGCCTTTTCAAATAATTCACGTATATTTAATATTTCAAATCAATTCATTTCAATGGTTAAATTATTCGACATTGTTAATTTAGTTCATTAATTTTAATTTCCACGCCAAACACATTCAACCATCAAATCTCTAACAAACCGAGCAAATGCAGTTTATTTTCATTCCATATTGTTTATATTATTTTATCACTATATATCGCTATTTTTATTTACTTAAAACAAGCCAATTCATTCAAACGACGCTTCAGGCCATAACGCGGCCGTGGCGCTGTTTTTCTTCAGATTTGATTTACACATATCTGAAAATCTAACCGTTGGATCTTCACAAATTTTATATCATTAGAAAGATCTTTTCAAAACGAATCCAATTGTTTCAGTTTTGGGAAAATCCGACTGTCGGATCTCCCGGTACAATCCTTTGAAGTTTCGATTTCAAATATCGAACTGCAGCATCGTTATTCGATTTATTTTAATTATAATTATATATATATATAATTATAATCGATTCTTCAATTTCAAAACCATATTAATTTCATACTTTCGATAAAAACGATATTTTTCTCCAACAGATATTTATTTCAACACATCACCATTTTCAACAATTCATGTATATAGTAAAAATGTGATTTTTATTGTAAAACGATTTATTTCAAGACACGATTATTTTATATAGTTCAAACAGGTGATAAAAATGTGATTTTTAATATAAAACAATTTATTTCAAAACACGATTATTTTATATAGTTCAAACAGGTGATAAAAATGTGATTTTTAATATAAAACAATTTATTTCAAAACACGATTATTTTATATGGTTCAAACAGGTGATAAAAATGTGATTTTTAATATAAAACAATTTATTTCAAAACATGATTATTTTATATAGTTCAAACAGGTGATAAAAATGTGATTTTTAATATAAAACAATTTATTTCAGAACACGATTATTTTATATACATGAATTTCTATTCAACAAATGAATATAGTTTCAACAAATGAAAATAAACCAAACACATAAAGATTTTAGGAAATTTCGGCAGCATAACGGCAGGGTAGTTAAAACCGGGACCGTATCGATGTATGGCTCCTCGCTCTACCTCAAAATCTTGCGGTTTTTGACAATGGGGATTCATGCATCTAGTTCGCACGTAGGCGGCATGTTTTATTTTCATTTCCACAACCTATTCTATTTTTGTTTTCAACCACAAATGGGTATTTTTCAACCACAATCAATCATATCAACCATTCACATTATTCACCAAATTTCACATCAACCAAATAATCCAAACAATAACACAACCAATAAATATCGTCCATGGTCTGTGGACGAGGGGAGTATATATATATATATTCGTATATAAATATATTTCAATTCACTTCTATTCAATTCAATATCATTTCATTGCATATATAATTTTTACAACGCATATATAACTTATACATCGTACGTACAACTTATACAACGCTTATACATGAGGTGTACAACGCTTATATAACTCATACATCGACTATATAATTTATACATCGTTGTTTTCCATATCATTTATAACATAGAAATCTCACATTGGGTTCCACTCCACCAAAAATTGCAGAAGGCTCAGAAAAATATGCGGCCTCTTCTAAAATGTAGAAGACGTCCACACGAGTCCACTGTCTCTTGTTTCACTGGATTTCGACAAGAAACGAAAAAGATATGATTTTTACAAGTTTGCAACACTTAAAAGTGTAAAAATCAGTTCAAAATAAGTAGCCGAACCTTTTCTGAAATGGTTCCAAACTAGGTTTGGATTTTTCGATCAATCCGTGTAATGGTTCCACGATCGGGTTGCGCGAGGTTGAAGGGGAGGAGAGGTGCGTCGGCGCGATGTGGTGGGGTCTAGCTCGGTGGTCGGAGCTGACGTCGTCGACGCTTCGAAGACCCGAACTTCCTGGCCACGATTCTTGAGGCACAACGCACGGTGGAGGTCGAGGCGGGTATAGATGTGGAGCTGGGAAGAAGATCTACAAAATACTCCAAAGGGGCAATGGATTTTGTTGATCGGATTGGCCAGAAAAGGGGAGGGAAGGATCGAAGAACTTTCGCCGTTAATCGTGAAGGAAGAGAGAGAAACGTCGGGGAAAGAGAAAGTGAGGCCAGCCAATGGGATTTTTTTATATTTATATATTTTTAAAAATCCAAAAATAACCTCTTTCACACACGAACCCCAATCCAAACCCAACGACTGTCGTTCCTAGCGTTTTACCCCCATTCCGAACACAATGGGATATGTTTCGAAGGCCCATTTGAATGTTTCAGCCAGTTTTCCTTCAAATTAAAATATAAAACATTCAATATTTAATTTGAACGTACATTTCAATTTGCCGGGGCCACATACTAACTTCAAAAATTATGTAATTAGAAACCTAGCAATAATTTGACATGCCGGATCCAATTCGAATTCTGAGGTCGTATGCAAAATGTCTATTTTCAAGGGTGATATAATTTCTATAGCGACCTTTCTGAAAATTCATTTGGCCATAACTTTTGATTCCCGCTATGAAACTTCGATTTTTCAAATTCGTTGGAAAGATATTCACTAATAAATTTAAATATTTTTGGTTTCACTAAAATCCATTTTATTTTGAACCTGGTACAGTCTGTTAAAGTTTGAATTCCATTTTTGAAACTGCAGCGCCATTTCAGGCCATATTTATAATTTATAATAATTATATTTATTTTCAACCATCGATTCAAACTCACTTTTTCACCACTATTATTTAAAATATTTATTTTAAATATTTAAAATCCACTATTTTAGCCAATTTAAAAAAATTTAAACTGGTTCAGATTTTCCGGGTTGTTACACTAACAATTCAGCGATTAACCCTTAATAACATAAATGTTGAACCCATGTGATGAACATATATTAGGATACATGTAGTTTAAATCCATCTAAGTAAAATATAAGACAACAAGGAAAAAATTAAGTTGTTTAATCACCAATCACCATTATTTGTCCACTGTCCTTAAATTATTCTTAGCTCTTCCACTTATTTCCAAGTTTTTGTCATAGCTTGGTCCGTCATTCCCCGTTTTTCTTTAGAGTTTTCATTTGTTTACAGTGTATTTGTGTGTGTTGGTATGTGCGTTTCTACATTTATTTATAGATGCATACATAAGCTTAACATGGGTAGGTTTTGAGTCATATAGGGTATGGTTTGCAGCAGATTAAAGATGGTGATATTTGATTGAAATGAGGTCTTGCTAAGTGTGACGACCCCATTCCCGATAAGACGGTGGCAAGGGTAATCTTAGGAATATAACACATAAACAGACAACAACAGAACAGAAATAATAAAATACACCAGATAATGTACAATAGAATACACTGGATAAATATAATCATCAGATTTACACAGTATATAGGATCATACTTAGTACAAAATACAGTTCAGCTATACATAAATGTCTACTGCGGAAAAGAAAACATAATATGTACAACAGGAGCTTAACAGCATAAAAAGAGATAAATGATAGAATCCATCTTCAGCTCCAGCTATCCAGAAAGAGCCTGCTAAAACCTGAATACAAGGCTGCCCATATAGAAAAAGGGGCACCCAAGTTTGCAAGTAAAACAAACTACGAGTCAGTCATGGGACTGGTATGAGAAATCTACTTAACACATTTTCAAATATGGCTCATCACAGGACCATGCCACTTTCGCGGAGCGGGTTTACTCCATTGGATTGCCAGTGCTTTAAAACAAATAAATCTTTTAAACAGCGCAATGCTTTTTATAAAAATGAAGCCATTATAAGACTCAGTTCCCATCACACAATGCAACACAAACCAGAGGATAGAGTTTTACCTTATAATGGCCAAATATGCTTGATACGAGGAAAACAAATCATTTGAAATGTAAATTTTATCATTTAATTCTTAATCAGACTCCAACCGTAAACTAGTAAGAGAACTATTCCCTAAGTATTAACCCTAAAGGCCGAAACCAACATCAGACCAATACCCAGGAAACCATCCGTCCTAGCTCGTATCCAGTTAGTTTCTAATTTTAGATACAATCATAAATATCAATCATAGACGGCATAAGTGCCCCATGCCACTATGTCGCCATATATAGATATACAATCAAAACTGCATGATGTCGTATTTGAAAATTGGATTTCTGTCAAGAACCAAGGCAAAAGATAGTCCTTACTGATTCGAGACTCTCTAGCCCGAGCCTGAGGAACAGCCGCAACTGCACCTAGGAGCCATAGGCCCGGTCCATCGATGTGGATTAAAATGCCTGAACACTGCGTTTCCCCGCCCTTTGGGGCGTAAATGAGCCAACGCATGACTCCATTGGTTCGAGAACGACCGATATATCTGAGGCGCCTCGCAACAGCAACAACCACACAGGTGAAAATAATATAAATGTCAGGGCTGGTAGGTCACTGACACCGCCCTAGCTAGAAAGAAACACATGTCCTCCCTGGATCCTCCTCCCGTTTCTGGTCCATACCGGGGTGTGAGGCTCGCGAAACAACGCTATACACAAAGCTGTGCCATACAGGTCGTGCTTTGATCATCAACCTCAAGACTTTGCTTTTCAACAGAAGCCTCGATCATTTGCCACTTAGGCATGCCACACAGGCAATTAACTCCATGCGATTGATTTCCATCGATATATAACCTCTTAGCTCGTACGTCTCAGAGAAGGGCATTAAGCAAGAAAATAAATTCTCCGCCGCCAAATAGATAAATATTTATTAGAGATCAATCAGCACAGAACAAAATCCAATGTCTGACACACAGTCCATTTACAAGTTCGTTCTGGGTCTGAACGAAACCGGAGGCACTCAATACCTCGCATACCCGTACAATCAACATGTACGTCCGGACGGCTACTACCTCTACCCCTTCTAGGTAGCTACTCCTGTCATGAGCATCAGTAGCACCCCTCCATTCGACGTGAAGATCATCGGTCTTGCATCATCTTCGTATCTTTGACTTTCAATCGTCGATCAATGATTTGAAATGAGAATTAACTCGGCCTTTTCAAATAATTCACGTATATTTCGAATTTCAAATCAATTCATTTCAATGGTTAAATTATTCGACATCACCAATTCTGTTCTTTAATGTAGTTTTCACGCCAAACACATTCAACCATCCAATATCATATAAACCGAGCAATTTCAGTTTATTTCCATTCCATGTTGTTTATGATATTTTATCACGATTTATCGCTATTTTTATTTATTTAAAAATAGCCAATTTATTCAAAATAACGCTTCAGGCCATAACGCGGTCGTGGCGCTGTTTTTCTCCAGATTTGATTTACACATATCTGAAAATCTAACCGTTGGATCTTCACAAATTTTATATCATAAAAAAGATCTTTTCAAAATGAATCCAACGGTTTCAGTTTTGGGAAAATCCGATGGTCGGATCTCCCGCACTAATCGTTTGAAGTTACGATTTCAAAATACGAACTACAGCGTCGTTATTCGATTTAATTTAAATATATATATATATAATTGATTCTGGCGCTGTTTTTCTTCAGATTTGAATTAAACATTCGAGACAATCCAACCGTTGGATCTTTACAAAGTTGGTGCCGTTGGAAAGATATTTCCAAGGCGAACCCAACGGTTGCGGTTTCGGAAAAATCCGATGGTCGGATCTCCCGCACTAGTCGTTTGAAATCACGGTTTCAAAACACGAACTGCAGCGTCGTTATTCGATTTATTTTAATTATATTTTTATATATAAATATAATCGATTCTTCGATTTCAAAACGATCTTCTTTTCATACATTTGATAAAAATGATATTTTTATCTAACAGACATTTATTTCAACACTTCACTATTTTAAACAATTCATGTATGTAATAAAATGTGATTTTTATTGCAAAAGCAATTTATTTAAAATACGAGTACCATTCAACACATGAATTTCTATTCAACGAATGAATTTCTATTCAATACATGAATGTTCTCTATAGTTCATATATATAGTAAAAATGTGATTTTTATTGTAAAACAATTTATTTCAAAACACGACTATTTTATATAGTTTATATAGATGATAAAAATATGATTTTTATTACAAAATAATTTATTTAAAACACGAATACCATTCAACACATGAATTTCTATTCAACGAATGAATTTCTATTCAACACATGAAGGTAGTTTCAACACATGAAAATAATTTCAACAAATGAAAATAATTCGAACACATGAATATTTCAGAAAATTTCGGCAGCATAATGGAAGGGAATTTAAAACCGGGACCGTCCCTAGTACGGGTCCTCGCTCTACCTTAAAACCTTGCGGTTTTTGACAATGGGGATTCATGCATCTAGTTCGTACGCCGGCGGCATGTTTTATTTTCATTTCCACAATCTATTTTAATTTTGTTTTCAACCACAGATGGGTATTTTTCAACCATAATCAATCATTCTAAACCACAAACAATTCTATCAACCATTTGTATTATTCACCAAATTTCACATCAACCAAATAATCCAAACAATAACACAACCAATAAATATTGTCCATGGTCTGTGGACGAGGGGAGTGTGTATATATATATATATTCGTATATAAATATATTTTAATTCACTTCAATTCATTTCAATGTCATTTCATCGCGTATATAGTTTTTACAACGCTTATATAACTTATACATCGAATATACAACTTATACAACGCTTATACATATGGTGTACAACGCTTATATAATCCATACATCGACTATATAATTTATACATCGTTGCTTTCCATATCGTTTATAAATTAGAAATCTCACATTGGGTTCCACTCCACCAAAAATAGCAGAAGGCTCAGAAAAATATGCGGTCTCTTCTAGAATGTAGAAGACGTCCACATGAGTCCACTGTCTCTTGTTTCACTCTCGGCAAATCGTTCCAAACTAGGTTTGAATTTTTAGTGCAAACGGTGAAGTGATTCGACGATTGGTCTTCGCAGCGGCGAAGAAGAAGGAGTGGCGCGCTGGCGCCTAAAATGGGGCCTACTTCGGTGGCCTGTAGGCGGCGCGGCGGCGATGGGAAGGTGCCAACTTCCTGCCGTCGATTCTCTCACAACCCTTAATGAAAAATCTCATACCTTATATGGATTTGAAGCCTTCTGAATTCTCTTCAAAAATCTCCAAACAACTGATGAGTTTCTTTGCGTGGAAGAGGAGATACGAAGGTGAGAAGGAATGGAGAGGAGGCGCCGTTCATTTCTGATATCGAGGAGAGAGAATGGTCAATGGGCCAATGAGATATTTTTTTATTTATATATTTTTAAATTTCCAAAATACCCCTTGTCACATACGAACTCCAATCCAAACCCGACGATTGTCGTCCCTAGCTAAATGCCTCCATTCCGAACACAATGAGATATGTTTCGTAGGCCCATTCGACTGTTTCGACTAGTGTTTCTTCAAATTAAAAGTATAAAACATTCAATATTCAATTTGAACGTACATTTCAATTTGCAAGGGCCACAAACTGATTCGAAAAATTCCAGAAAAATAAATCTAGTTGTGTTTTGACGATACGGTCCCAACAAAACTAGTTTCGTCGAATTCTGAGATCGTTTGAAAAATGGCCATTTTCTTGCCGATCCAATTTAACTGAAATTGACCAAACCACATTTTTCTTTGCCACGCTCACATACTAGCTTCAAAAATTATGAAATTTGAAACCTAGCAATAACTTCACATCCCGGATCCAACAAAAGTGGTTTCGTCGAATTCCGAGGTCGTTTGCAAAATGTCTATTTTCACGGGCTATATAAATTCTATAGCGACCTTTTTGAAAATTCATTTGGCCATAACTTTTGACTCCCGCTACGGAACTTCAATTTTTCAGATTTGTTAGAAAGATATTCACTAACAGATTTAAATATTTTTAGTTTCACTAAAATCCGTTTTATTTTGCACCCGGTACAGTCAGTCAAAGTTTGAATTTAAAATTTGAAACTGCCGCGCCATTTCATGCCATGTTTATAATTCAAAGTAATTATATTCACTTTCAAACATCGATTCAAACTACTTTTCGTCGTTATTATTTAAAATATTTATTTTAAATATTTAAAATCCTCTAAAACAGCCAATTTAAAAATTTTATACTGGTTCAGATTTTAAGGGTTGTTACAATCTCCCCCACTTAAAACCTTTTGTCCCCGAAAAGGAATAGTGTAGCACCCCACCTCCGTTAAGGTCACTCACAAAGGGAATGCCTTAACTTTGGTGGAACGTTTTAGTAAATAGAACAGAAACTTGCAAGATAGATAAAATAGTACTTGAAAAATTTATAACTTTATTTCAACAGAAAGCGAAATAAACTTGGTTACATCCTTTCAAATCACATTATCAGAATTCAAGTACAAAATATCAGTCTTATACAAAAGCCTTCAGAATGCATAGTTTAAAATCATAATCCCCATAGAACGGAAGCTCTACAGAGCCAAGCCATACTTTAAGCACTTCAAGCAGAAGAAATCTGGATCAAGCTAAAGTATTCCCTCCTTGGATAACCTGGGGGAGAAACGGAAGAAAGGAGGCGAAACAACAAAGGTCAGACAAAAAGTTTGGCAAGTCCAGTGATTTTCAGTTATGAACAGATAATAATAACATGACATGAAAATAAAACTGGATGAGAGATAACTGTAACAGGTGTAACAGATATAACAGAAGAACAGAATAATGTAAGCTATTGTATTTCACTCCTCTGCACTTGCACTAGTATAACAGAATTAGGTGTCACCCTAATGCCTAAACTGAAACAGAAACGGGTACAGAATAACTTAACAGAAATAGAATGCTAATAATGGGCCTTTACTACCCGACCAGAAACAGACAGAAGAAGAAACAGATTAATCCCTACGGAAACAGAATGTAGAATTAGGTGTACACTATTAATGGGCCTTTACCACCCGAACAGACGGTACCACACAGAAACAGACAGGTGTTACCACCCAACAGAAATAGACGGTACCAACAGAAACAGACAGAACTAAGTGTACCCTAAAACCCTACCCCAAGCGATCGGCTCCCTAATACATAAATACCCTGTGTCGGTCCCACAGTAGGGTGTATCACTCCCTAAAGTGACAACCAATTGTCACGACCTATTTACAGATGTCACGGCGTCTTACATCCTCAGAGGCAGGTTGGGATCCATGCACGCACATGACCCGGTTGGAACGCACCATCAACACCCCTCGCCATTATCAGAATGAACCGCTTATAATTAGTTCAGTAAGCGTGCCCGGACCCTACCTACTGTTGGGTCAAAGTTTTGATACCAGAAAGGGTTACTGACTAATATGGGTCCCAAACAACAGATGACACAAGTAATTCCCCTCCTAACCTAGTGTCCCTAGTCTAACAGATTTCAGCTTAACTTGTCTACAAGTTTCAGACATACAAAATTTAGATTAACTAGTTAACAGATCAGACAATCAAGTTAACAGGTTTTCAGACTAACGGATCAGATGTTCGAATTAACAGGCTTACAGATTAACAGGTTATAGATTAACAGACTTACATATTAACTGGTTACAGATTATCTAACATTGTATTGGGCCTACGGATTCACAAAATGGGTTTATCAGATTCATTGGTCCAATTGGTTTAACCTTACCCACCCAACGCGTTTTAGACATCATATTTATCTCAGATTTTCATTAATTAAGTATTAATGCCTAGACCTCTCACATTAGACTGACAGTTTGCGGCTACTGGTTAGGCCGGTTGGTTCTGGGCAGGTTTCTGTCGCAAACTGAGTCTAACCTCGGGTTTCAAGCATGTTATGACCAACTTCTCACATTAGAACCTATTGTTTGCGACCATTGGATATGCCGGGCGGTTCCGGGCAGAGTTACGCCGCAAACTCATTCTAACCTCGAGTTAGCCATGTTTATCTTTGCGGCCAATTAATTAATGATTTACCATTTATACCCACGCCTAATATACATGTCAATTATTCATAACTATAGCCAATTCAGATTATGTCAATAGCGGACTAATTATATCAACTCAACAAATATAGCAGATAATAGATTTTTCATATTAGGCGACTTAACGGATTTGGCAAACTAGCAGATTTTGCAGATTAGGGAATATAACAGGACTAGCAGATTAGGCAAATATAGCAGAACTAGCAAATTAGGCAAATATATCAGATTTAATCATTCCTTAAAGTTTCACAAACATATCTTGCCTAATTATAAATTTGGCCTAAGTTTACATGCCTAAATAGTTGTCATGATTCACACTATGATCATATACCCTACGTTGCATTGAATTTGCATTTCACAGGTTATGGTCATAATTTACATGTCCCAATTTAGTTCAACTTGCCTAGTACAAAAGATTCACATATAAATTATACCAAATATAGCCATCGATTTCAATGCATGTCATATATCCCAAAGATCCCTTACTTAGGTGTTTATTTTCATTTAATAGATATCCTACTTTAATGTAAATCTTTACACCTAAGCCATATTCTCTTTATCTCAAGTCATATGTTCAATACCCTTTATGTTACAAATATAACATGTCCAGTCATATGTCTTAGATTCATGTTCTAGCTACAGTCCATGTTCTTTCCTCAAATTAGTCACCTATTGGTCATGCCCAATTTATGCATCATTCATTTTACTGTCCCAAACATTTTAGCGTAGGTTAATCTCTTATGAGATTGGCTCAGGCTCGTGGTAGCCTGGCTATAGAACAGAAAGAGGAAAGAGATACAAAATAAGATAGATCTAAATAGAACAGAACAGATATAATCTCAGATTCAGATTTACAATTCATGTCACAATCAGAATTAACGTTTATAGCGGAAAATAACTGTACTTGCCTTGGTTGGATTAAAGAAAGAACTTTATTTTGTTGTAGAATCGTTGTAGGAGCTTTAATCTCTAGCTTGAATTGAGTTGCTTAGGTTGATGTCGATTAGCTTCTAGTTTTGATTCCAGCAGAGTAGCGACGCCATTTTTATTTTCATTTAGAACAGAGGCAGAGAAGAAGCAGAATAGAATTGTGTGTAGAGAAGGCTAGGTCTTAGGGTGTATTTATAGGTGTAGCAATTCATTTCAGCCATCAGATTAACCCTAAAACCAATCCGGACCATCAAAAATCGTCCCTGGGCTTCAAAAACGTGTTCTGGACCGAAACAGGCCGACCATGTCGACCTTTAGGGGGGAGGTCGATAGTATAGTCGACCCCCATGGGGAAGGTCGACTCCCAGGTCGACCCTCTGGTCGACTTGGCCCCCAGGTCGACCCCCAGGTCGACCTGCCCAGTTCTTAGCTGACCGAAACCTTCTGAATCTTCTATATGCCATAACTTCTTCATCCGGACTCCGATTTTCGAAAACTCAGACTCTATTTCATGTAAAATTTCGATAGGAACGCAATGGTGATGTCCATTTTACCTAATTCCTGATTCTTAAATTAGTTATCCTCATTTTACTATCTTTTCCGTTACACACACCGTTATCGAACTAATTTTTCTTCTCTTTCATGTATTAATTTATTCTTCTTATGCATCACCATTATTTACCTATCATAAGCATATTTTCATATATTTTATTTCATTTTTAATTATACTTAAAAATGCGGGGTGTTACATTCTCCCCTGCTTAAAGGATTTCGTCCTCGAAATCTTCAAGTTAAGAAGAATGTGTCCTACTATCCAATCATCCATCTACTCAATCACCAATCACAGGCATTCATTGTCCTTAAGAGATTTCTAATGTTGTATGAATATATGCAAGAAGTGTGTGTATATGTTCCTTGTCTAATGCAAAGATCAGGCGGTCCACTGATTCAGTTGACCTCCTTAATGTGAATTATGCAAGTGCCATGAGTCCAACATGTATGCAATTTTCCTACTCGATACATATCATTTCTATATGAGTGCACAACCATTCAGTCATATGCAACATCCATGTGCTGAGTCAATCATTTTGCATCCACAAAGTTTAAAAATGCTCACACATCCATATGCAGTATGAGAGTGTTTTCGAGCCGATCTAGTGCCTAGTGTGTGTATATGCATCCACGGGCAACCACTAGCAACCACTTGCAACCATCAAACATAACATGTCTCAAACACATGTTTACACCCATTAGTTTCTACCTAAAGTTCGAAGATTCGATCGATAGGATACGGTCGAATGATGGAAGCGAGTACAGATAGAACAAAAACTTGGTTCCCATTAGGCATGGGTCCTAAGTATCGGCCCCGAAGACCGAAACCAACATCAAATTGACACCTAGAGGATTATCTTCTTTAGACAATGTCAAAACTGGAAATCTTATCAGAAGTATTCAAATATTTACAGACTACTGGTACAGATCAGGTTCCCTAATGGCTCTTAGGAAGTTAAGCATGATAAAATCATACCCCACGAAAACTCAGAATGTATGCGTCATACTTGACGCCTAACACAGATATCCCTCAAACCCTAATCTCAAACAGATGAGCCATAACCCTTATGGGTCTAAGTCTACAGCGGAATTCAGAAATAATACTAGTATTAAAGTGCAGAGTATCGATTACAAAATCAAAATACCAGAATCAGAAAAAGTCTTAACTCCATAATCAGATAAAGAAATTAAACCTACTATAGAAATTTTCCTATTTCTATCTTAGCCACTAGCCTCAAGAGTGTTCGCCTGCCCTCCTTGCCCTCGTCTCTTCGGGCAGTCCCTAGTGAAGTGTCCCATCTCTCCACAGTTGAAGCAAGTGCCTTTCCTGTTTCTGCAATCCTTGTTCAGATGAGTC
The DNA here is from genome assembly GCA_030737875.1 of Allium sativum. NCBI lineage: Eukaryota > Viridiplantae > Streptophyta > Magnoliopsida > Asparagales > Amaryllidaceae > Allium > Allium sativum. Next base: position 43,800,774 of record CM060916.1, read on the forward strand.
GAGCTCCCACAAGTAAAGCAGTTTTTCCCCTTCTTATCTTCAGACTTCTCATCCTTCTTTTGCGTTTCCTTTTTGGGCCATGCTTTCTTATTCTGTGGTTCTTCCTTCTTTGTTTCTTTCGGGCCCTTGTCTTCCTCGTGCAGTAGTGCCATGTCCACCAATTTATCGTAAATCGCTCCCATGGCTACATGGTTCATGGCTAGGCTGTGCAGTGGCTCGTTCAAACCTTTAACAAAGCGGAGAGCCTTTTTATGCTGAGTGTTGACTAAATCCAATCCGAACCTAGCTAGTTGGTTGAACTGGTTGACGTATTCCTTGACCGTCATACTTCCTTGCTTAAGAGATAAGAACTTTTCCAGTGGTAAACTCCGTTCAGGTTGCAAGAGAAATTTTGTCACAAACCTTGTTCTGAAATCCATCCATGTCTCAACCGGCCTCTCGGCGTTAATGACCTCCCACCAGTAGGAAGCTTCGTCTTTGAGCAGTCATACCGCCAATTGTACCTTCTGCCTATCATCCACCTCGAAGATAACGAATAGATCCTCAGTTTCTTTGAGCCAGTTCCTCGCTTCGACAAATGATTCAGTTCCCTTGAAATCCTTTCCACCCATGGCCCTAAAATCTCTATAGATCTTTGAGAAATCAATTGCACGAGGAGGGGGCGGAGGAGGAGGGGGATCATTTGCCGGACCTGCGGCGGCGGTCGTAGCCTAAAGATATTGACGAAACCAACCAGGTACATGAACACCGTCTGGTATCTCAGATGCTTCAGACATGCTAAAACGGAAAAAAGGAAAGATTCAATACAAAAAGGACTGAAGGAAAGATATATGGCTCTTAGGGATCATGTTTTTCAAAATAAGCTTTATTCTTGAAAATACTTCCTTTCAAAACCTTTTTGAAAATACTTTTCCAAAAACTTTACCCAATCTGGTAACCTTCAACTCTGATACCAAGTGTAACACCCCACCTCCGTTAAGGTCACTCACAAAGGGAATGCCTTAACTTTGGTGGAGCGTTTTAGTAAACAAAACAGAAACTTACAAGACAGATAAAATAGTACTTGAAAAATTTATAACTTTATTTAAACAGAAACCGAAAAAACTTGGTTACATCCTTTCAAATCACATTATCAGAATTCAAGTACAAAATATCGGTCTTGTACAAAAAGCCTTCAGAATGCATAGTTTAAAATCATAATCCCCATAGAACGGAAGCTATACAGAGCCAAGCCTTACTTTAAGCACTTCAAGCAGAAGAAATCTGGATCAAGCTAAAGTATTCCCTCCTTGGATAACCTGGGGGGAGAAACGGAAGAAAGGAGGCGAAACAACAAGGGTCGGACAAAAAGTCTGGCAAGTCCAGTGATTTTCAGTTATGAACAGATAATAATAACATGACATGAAAATAAAACTGGATGAGAGATAATTGTAAGCGGTGTAACAGATATAACAGAAGAACAGAATGATATAAGCTATTGTTTTACACTTCTCTGCACTTGCACTAGTATAACAGAATTAGGTGTCATCCTAATGTCTAAACTGAAATAGAAACGGGTACAGAATAATTTAACAGAAACAGAATGCTAATAATGGGCCTTTACTACCCGATCAGAAACAGACAGAAGCAGAAACAGATTAATCCCTACGGAAACAGAATGTAGAATTAGGTGTACACTAGAAATGGGCCTTTACCACCCGAACAGACGGTACCACACAGAAACAGATAGGTATTACCACCCAACAGAAATAGACGATACCAACAGAAACAGACAGAACTAAGTGTACCCTAAAACCCTACCCCAAGCGATCGGCTCCCTAATACATAAATACCCTGTGTCGGTCCCACGGTAGGGTGTATCACTCCCTAAATTGACAACCAATTGGCACAGACCTATTTACAGATGTCACAGCGTCTTACATTCTCAGAGGCAGACCGGGATCCATGCACGCACATGACCCGGTTGGAACGCACCATCTACACCCCTCGCCATTATCAGAATGAACCGCTTATAATTAGTTCAGGAAGCGTGCCCGGACCCTACCTACTGTTGGGTCAAAGTTTTGATACCAGAAAGGGTTACTGACTAATATGGGTCCCAAACAACAGATGACACAAGTAATTCCCCTCCTAATCTTGTGTCCCCAGTCTAACAGATTTCAGATTTACTTGTCTACAAGTTTCAGACATACAAAATTTAGATTAACTAGTTCACAGATCAGACAATCAAGTTAACAGGTTTTCAGACTAACGGATCAGATGTTCAGATTAACAGGCTTACAGATTAACCGGTTACAGATTAACAGACTTACAGATTAACTAGTTACAGATTATCTAACATTGTATTGGGCCTACGGATTCACGAAACAGGTTTATCAGATTCATTGGTCCAATTGGTTTAACCTTACCCACCCAACACGTTTTAGACATCATGTTTATCTCAGATTTTCATTAATTAAATATTAATGCCCAGACCTCTCACATTAGACTGACAGTTTGCGGCTACTGGTTAGGCCGGTTGGTTCTGGGCAGGTTTCTGTCGCAAACTGAGTCTAACCTCGGGTTTCAAGCATGTTATGACTAACTTCTCACATTAGAACCTATTGTTTGCGACCACTGGAATATGCCGGGCGGTTCCGGGCAGAGTTACGCCGCAAACTCATTCTAACCTCAAGTTAGCCATGTTTATCTTTGCGGCCAATTAATTAATGATTTACCATTTATACCCACGCCTAATATACATGTCAATTATTCATAACTATAGCCAATTCAGATTATGTCAATAGCAGACTAATTATATCAACTCAACAAATATAGCAGATAATAGATTTTTCAGATTAGGCGACTTAACGGATTTGGCAAACTAGCAGATTTTGCAGATTAGGGAATATAACAGGACTAGCAGATTAGGCAAATATAGCATAACTAGCAAATTAGGCAAATATATTAGATTTAATCATTCCTTAAAGTTTCACATACATATCTTGCCTAATTATAAATTTGGCCTAAGTTTACATGCCTAAATAGTTGTCATGATTCACACTATGATCATATACCCTACGTTGCATTGAATTTGCATGTCACAGGTTATGGTCATAATTTACATGTCCCAATTTAGTTCAACTTGCCTAGTACAAAAGATTCACATATAAATTATACCAAATATAGCCATCGATTTCAATGCATGTCATATATCCCAAAGATCCCTTACTTAGGTGTTTATTTTCATTTAATAGATATCCTACTTTAATGTAAATCTTTACACCTAAGCCATATTCTCTTTATCTAAAGTCATATGTTCAATACCCTTTATGTTACAAATATAACATGTCCAGTCATACGTCTTAAATTCATGTTCTAGCTAAAGTCCATGTTCTTTCCTCAAATTAGTCACCTATTGGTCATGCCCAATTTATGCATCATTCATTTTACTGTCCCAAACATTTTAGCGTAGGTTAATCTCTTATGAGATTGGCTCAGGCTCGTGGTAGCCTGGCTATAGAACAGAAAGAGGAAAGAGATACAAAATAAGATAGATCTAAACAGAACAGAACAAATATAATCTCAGATTCAGATTTACAATTCATGTCACAATCAGAATTAACATTTATAGCGGAAAATAACTGTACTTGTCTTGGTTGGATTAAAGAAAGAACTTTAATTTGTTGTAGAATTGTTGTAGGAGCTTTAATCTCTAGCTTGAATTGAGTTGCTTAGGTTGATGTTGATAACTTCTAGTTTTGATTCCAGCAGAGTAGCGATGCCATTTTTTTTTTTATTTAGAACAGAGGCAGAGAAGAAGCAGAATAGAATTATGTGTAGAGAAGGCTAGGTATTAGGGTGTATTTATAGGTGTAGCAATTAATTTCAGCCATCAGATTAACCTTAAAACCAATCCGGACCATCAAAAATCGTCCCTAGGCTTCAAAAACGTGTTCTGGACCGAAACAGGCCGACCAGGTCGACATGCAGGGGGGGAGGTCGACACTATAGTCGACCCCCATGGGGGAGGTTGACTCCCAGGTCGACCCCCTGGTCGACCTTGCCCCCAGGTCGACCCCCAGGTCGACCTGCCCAGTTCTCTGTTGACCGAAACCTTCTGAATCTTCTACAGGCCATAACTTCTTCATCCGGACTCCGATTTTCGAAAACTCGGACTCTATTTCATGTAAAATTTCGAGAGGAACGCAATTGTGATGTCCATTTTACCTAATTCCTGATTCTTAAATTAATTATACTCATTTTACTATCTTTTCCGTTACACACACCGTTATCGAACTAATTTTTCATCTCTTTCATGTATTAATTTATTCTTCTTATGCATCACCATTATTTACCTATCATAAGCATATTTTCATATATTTTATTTCATTTTTAATTATACTTAAAAATGCGGGGTGTTACAAACAAAGTCGAAAGTGGTTTGATTAACCAACTCTACTTTCAATCTGGCTTCCATTCTCCAACTTTTCAGTTCCTGAGAATTTTCAAATTCTTCCAAAATTTGGCTAACACCCTAAATTTTCGAAAAATTTCGCCATAACCTCCTTTGTACGAGGAGGGGTTTGGAAATTTATTAGGCCATATTAGGTACCCAATAAATCCTATAAAGCATACACATATTTATAGTGATATATTCTGGTGTTTACAGGGGAGCGTGTATAGATAATAACTCCAGAGAATAAATTCTCGTCACCCTGTCTAAGCCTGAGGGAGTGTGTATTTTTAATTACTCCAGAGAATAAAATCTCGTCACCTCGTCCCGTATGGGAAATAAATAGTCCATGTGCCGTATCTAATAACTAGAGAGACGTGATTATTGTCAACTCCAGACCCTTATGGTTTTTTTTTATTAATCTGACAATTTATCGTTACAATTTTATATGGTCCATATCAGTCATCAGTTCAACCTGTAATATATAGTCATTGCCATACAAGCCTCTCGCTCGTATGGTAAATCTTTAACCTCGTCACACAAGCTCCAAATGCTTATGTGCTATATGATGAAGTATGCCTATCTTTAAGAAGTATGCCATGTAGTGTAGTTCAAAATTAATTGTTACTATCCTAAGGCAACATTTATTATTACAAACAGAACAACCAGCACTCCGCATCCAACGGCATTCACAGGAGTTGATATAATAATAAAATTGCACATCCAACTCATTAAGGTTTACCTATTTGTCGGGCACGCAAATAAAATCTTTACTCAACAGCTAATCCATTTACCTGTTGAAACATATATAATGCACATGTATATATTTTTATCTACTTTTAACTCAGTTCAATGTGTGATTTAATCGAACAATTCTACCATTCATTCTCTTATTGATTAAATATACTATTGTTCTAATAATTTAATAAATCAAATCCACTATCACACAACACAAACATCAATCAATTTATTTTTAACTTTTCAAAAATGTATCTATTAGTTCATATACTTTTTTTTAAATCATTCAGACTATATAATTAAAAAGTTTACATCTATGCAAAGAAAACAACAGCAAATTGGAGAACATAGTGAAAATGCAAAATATGGTAAATGTACCTTACAGTCAATCAGAGATATCCACCCTGCACTTAGGATAGGCTTTCTTAATGCTTTCCTCTGTTTCCCAAGTACAATATCGTGGATCTCCACTCCATTGCACTTTGACTAAGTGAACCTTCTTGTTCCTTAGCTCTTTGGTTTCTTTGCCAATTATCTTCATCGGCTCTCTTCTAACTGCCAATTCTTGAGTGATTTCCAAGTACTGTTGTGCGGCTTCTTCTACAACAAGATATAGATCATGCACATGCTTTTTCAGTTGAGATACGTGAAATACGTCATGCACTCTAGGCAACCAATCTGGCAATTGAACCCTATATGCGAGAGTTCCAATCCGTTCTAGAATAGGAAACGGACCAATGAATTTGGGCACCAATTTCCCCGTTTTACCGAATTGGGTGAGTCCTCTCATCGGAGATACTTTCAAATATACATAGTCGCCAACAACAAATGATATATCTCTTCTTCTCTTATCTGCATAGCTTTTCTGTCGGCTTTGGGCGGCTAGTAATCGTTTCTTAACGAAGTCGACTTTGTCTGCAGCATCGCGAATCATATCAGGCCCCAATACAAGTCTGTTACCAGGTTCTACCCAACAAGCAGGGGATCGACACGGTCTACCATACAATACTTCAAATAAAGACATTTTCAAGCTCGCCTGGTAGCTGTTATTATATGAGAATTCAGCCAAATGTAAATGGTCTTCCCATGATCCGCCAAAATCAATAATACACGCCCGCAATACATCTTCTAGAATACGATTCACCCTCTCAATTTGACCATCTTTTTGAGGATGATAAGCGGTGCTCAAGTTCAGTTTCGTTCCCAATTCTGCTTGGAATGCTTCCCAGAATTTACTGGCAAAAATCGGGTCACGATCACTAACGATGCTCATGGGAACTCCGTGCAGTCTAACAATTTTCTTGAAATATACCTGCGCCAGACTTTGAGCAGTTCTATTCGATTTGACAGGTATGAAATGGGCGGTCTTCATGAAACGATCTACGATCACCCAAATACTGTCATTTCCTTTCCTGGTCCTGGGCAAACCATCTATGAAATCCAAAGAAATTTGTTCCCACTTTCCACCTAGAATTTCTAAAGGTTGCAACAATCCAGCGAGCTTCTACTGATCGCTTTTGACTTGTTGACAGGTGGAACACCGGCTAACATATATAGAGATATCCCTTTTCATTGCCTTCCACCAGATAGTTCGCTTAAGGTCATTGTACATTTTACTAACCCCTGGGTGGACGCTCAGCTTGGACTTGTGGCTCTCGTCCATTACTTCTCTTTTGAGATCAAGATTGTCGGGAACACAAATTCTACCTTTCAACCTCAGAACTCCTGTGCTATCCACTTGGAAACTGGAGACTTCGCCCTTTCTTCTGGTCATCTCCTTAATAAAACTATCGTCTTTCTGAAGAATATCTATTTTATCAATCGACGATGGTGTAATGATAATACTGGCGATGATCACATTCTTCCTGCTGAGCGCATCAGCCACAACATTGGCATTTCCCGGAGTATATAAAATATATAGATCATAAGCTGCGAGAAATTCTAACCAACGCCGCTACCTCATATTCAGATCCTTCTGGGTGAATAAATATTTCAATGATTGATGATCAGTGTATAATTCAAACTTCTCACCCAATAGATAATGCCTCCAGATCTTCATAGCAAACACGATAGCTAGCAATTCATGATTGTGAGTTACATAATTCTTTTCATGTGGTTTCAATTGATGGCTAGCATAAGCGACTACATGGCCTCTTTGCATTAACACTGCGCCAAGGCCTTCTTTAGAAGCATCGGTCTAGACTTTTAAATCCTGGTTGCCGTCAATAATTGTGAGCACTGGAGCAGTCGTCAATTTTAACTTCAACTCCTGGAAAGCTGCCTCACATTCGGGAGTCCAGTTGAATCTCGAATGTTTCTTAGTAAGCTTCGTTAGGTGACTGGATATCTTCGAAAAATTCTCAACGAACTTCCGATAATAACTGGCCAATCCAAGGAAACTCCTGACTTCTGTGGGCGTACGAGGCTGTCTCCAATTCTGAATAACAGTGATTTTACTGGGATCCATTGAAATTCCTTCTTTTGACACGACGTGGCCAAGAAATTTGAATTCTTCTTGCCAGAATACACATTTGGAAAACTTTGCTTTTAAAACATTCCTTCTCAGAATCTCTAACACTTGTTCCAAATGTTTTTCATGCTCGCTTTCTGACTTAGAGAAGATAAGGATATCATCATTGAAAACCAGAACAAATTTATTCAATACTCCTCTGAATACTCGGTTTATTAAATCGACGAAATAGACTGGAGCGTTACATAAGCCGAACGGCATTACTAACCACTCGTAGAATAAGTCTGGACCTCTGAGTGCTATCAAAGGAACATACTCCTTGGCGATACGAAGCTGATGGAAACCTGTAGCTAGGTCCATTCGTGAAAACACTTGTGCGCCATTCAATCGATCTAACAAGTCATCAATCCGCGGTAATGGATATTTGTTTTTCAATGTCTGCTTATTCAAGTCACGATAATCTACACATAATCTGAAAGTACCGTCTGACTTCGGGACAAATACCACTGCTGCTCCCCAATCAGAAAAGCTTGGCCTGATCAGACATTTCCATACTAGCTGTCGTGTTTGATTATCTAACTCGTCTTTCTCCTTCAAGGTTATTCTTCGAATAGCGTGAACTACTGGACTTCCATTTGGAACTAAAGCGATCTTGAAATCAATTTCTCTCTACGGAGGTAAGTTAACAACTTCTTCGAACGCATCCGCATAGTTCTTGACAACTGGGATATTTTCAATGTCGATCGGAATATTCTCCATAACGACAGGGACAGGTTCTATTTGAGCATGAGAAACATCTAATGCTGCCCAGAAGTCCTTTCTATTAGAATTCGGGCCTGCACAGGGAATTACAATATTGGCAAGCTTCGTTTTAACCTTGACAACCCTTTCTGCACATTTAACTTCCGCTTCGTATTTGGTTATCCAATCCAATCCTAAAATAAGATCGAATTCGGTAAAATTAATCACGATCGAGATACAAGGGAACTGATAATGAGAAAAAGAAACAGGTACCCCCACAAACCCAACTGAGATCGAGGGAACCCCCAAATGGATTATGAACAGTTATGGGTTCTTTAAGCTTTTTCAATTTCAAATCCATTTTCTTAACCACATTCTTTGCAATAAAGCTTCACGACGCGCCTGTGTCAAACAGTACTTTGACTGGGATATCTTTGACAGTAAGCGTGCCTTCTAAAACATCTGGCCTTTCCTGACTAGCTGAGGGTTCAGAAGTTTCCACTACTTTATTTACCTGAACCACATCAGATTGCTGTGGTAGTCGGCAATCTTGCTTTACGTGACCAAACTGACGGCACAGATTGCATTTTCTCTTCTCTTCCATCTGGTTCTTGGATTTAAATTTTCCCTTTATATGGCTCTGAAGAGATCTGCAACTTATCGATAGATGTCCTTGCTTATTGCTATTAGAGCATATGGCAGTGGTTGCTAGTCCTTTTTCCGATTTAACCTTCTTTCGATTCAATTTAGGATTCTTTCTGGACTCGGACTGTGTACCCGTCTCAGGCTGTGCACTAGTTTCTGGGCTATCAGTTTCGAATTTTCTTTTGCTGCTAGAACTGACTTCCTCTTCGTCTCGCGACATACCTTTCCTATCGAGATCCTCATACTGGTAGGCCAAGTAGATCATTTCAGAAAAAGGAAGCTTCACATGCCCCATTACTTTATTCTGGTATTTTCTTTGAAGACCATTAATAAACCTCAGATTCTTCATCTTTGGATTTTGAATTAGATGAGGGGCAAAATGAGAAAGTTCATTGAATCTCCTATGATATTCTAGGATATCCATATCTCCTTGTATCAAATAGTAGAATTCATCATATAACCTCTCAGTTGGTTCTGGAGGAGTAAATTTTGCACTGAAAAGCTTTTTGAATCTATCCCAGGTGATATCACCTTTTGGATTATCTTTAACAATTGAATCCCACCAGAACAAAGCTTCGTCTTTGAGTGCCCAAGATGCCAGTAATCTTTTCTGGTCATCCCGCAGCTTTAAACCTTCAAAGATTTTCTCAGCTGAACGAATCCAAGCTTGTATTTTAGCAATAGATTCTTCACTCATAAATGGTACTCCACCCAGATTTCTATATTTCATAAATAGAGCTTCTATATCTGGGTCAGCATTACTTCTGTTTCTGGCACTCATTTTCTAGTACTTCTGCAAATAGCGGAACAAGTGTCAGGTCAACAGAAAAGATATTATAAAGCATAGAGACATATACTTGAATGTAAATGTGTCTATCGAGGTGTATTTCATTCTGCTGTACTCATACTAGGACATTACTGATCCTATCTGTAATGAGTTACTCGTCCTATAACACTGCTGGTTCTATTTCTGACGAGTTCGTTAATATGTTATATTCCAGAACTAAGCTTAACCAAAGCTCTGATAACACGTTTGTGACGAACCCATTCCCGATAAGGCGGTGGCAAGGGTAATCTTTGGAATATAACACATAAACAGATAACAACAGAACAGAAATAATAAAATACACCAGATAATGTACAATAGAATACATTAGATAAATATAATCATCAGAGTTACACAGTATATAGGATCATACTTAGTACAAAATACAGTTCAGCTGTACATAAATGTCTACTGCGGAAAAGAAAACATAATATGTACAACATGAGCTAAACAGCATAAAAAGAGATAAATGATAGAATCCATCTTCAGCTCAAGCTATCCAGAAAGAGCCTGCTAAAACCTGAATACAAGGCTGCCCATGTAGAAAAAGGGGCACCCGAGTTTGCAAGTGAAACAAACTACGAGTCAGTCATGGGACTGGTATGAGAAATCTACTTAACACATTTTCAAATATGGCTCATCACAGGACCACGCCACTTTTGCAGAATGGGTTTACTCCATTGGATTGCCAGTGCTTTAAAACAAATAAATCTTTTAAACATCGCAATGCTTTTTATAAAAATGAAGCCATTATAAGACTCAGTTCCCATCACATAATGCAACACAAACCGGAGGATAGAGTTTTACCTTATAATGGCCAAATATGATTGATACGAGGAAAACAAATCATTTGAAATGTAAATTTTATCGTTTAATTCTTAATCAGACTCCAACCGTAAACTAGTAAGAGAACGATTCCTTTTGTATTAACCCCGAAGGCCGAAACCAACATCAGACCAATACCCAGGAAACCATCCGTCCTAGCTCGTTTCCAGTTAGTTTCTAATTTTAGATACAATCATAAATATCAATCATAGACAGCATAAGTGCCCCATACCACTATGTCACCATATATAGGTATACAATCAAAACCGCATGATGTCGCATGTAGAAATTGGATTTCCGTCATGAACCAAGGCAAAAGATAGTCCTTACCGATTAGAGACTCTCTAGCCCAAGCCTCAGGAACAGCCGCAACTGCACCTAGGAGCCACAGGACCGGTCCGTCGATGTGGATTAAAATGCCTGAACACTGCGTTTCCCCGCCCTTTGGGGCGTGAATGAGCCAAGGAATGACTCCATCGGTTCGAGAACAACTGATATATCTGAGGCGCCTCGCAACAACAACAACCACACAGGTGAAAATAATATAAATGTCAGGGCTGGTAGGTCACTGACACTACCCAAGCTAGAAAGAAATGCATGTCCTCCCTGGATCCTTCTCCCATTTCTTGTCCATACCGGGGTGTGAGGCTCGCGAAACAACGCTATACACAAAGCTATACCACACAGGCCGTGCTTTGATCATCAACCTCAAGACTTTGCTTTTCAACAGAAGCCTCGATCTTCTTCCACTTAGGCATGCCACACAGGCAGTTTACTCCATGTGATTGATTTCCATCGATATATAACCTCTGAGCTCGTACGTCTCATAGAAGGGCGTTAAGCAAGAAAATAAATTCTCTACCGCCAAACAGATATATATTTAATAGAGATCAATCGGCACAGAACAAAATCCAATGTCAGACACACAGTCCATTTACAAGTTCGTTCTGGGTCTGAACGAAACCGGAGGCACTCAATACCTCGCATACCCGTACAATCAACATGTACGTCCGGAAGGCTACTACTTCAACCCCTTCTAGGTAGCTACTCCTGTCATGAGCATCAGTAGCACCCCTCCATTCGATGTGAAGATTATCGGTCTTGCATCGTCTTCATATCTTCGACTTTCAATTGTCGATCAATTATTTGAAATGAGAATTACCTCGACCTTTTCAAATAATTCACGTATATTTAGAATTTCAAATCAATTCATTTCAATGGTTAAATTATTCGGCATCACCAATTCTGTTTTTTAATGTAATTTTCACGCCAAACACATTCAACCATCCAATATCACATAAACCGAGCAAATTTAGTTTATTTCGATTCCTTATCGTTTATAATATTTTATCACGATTTATCGCTATTTTTATTTATTTTAAAATAGCCAATTTATTCAAAACAACGCTTCAGGCCATAACGCGGCCGTGGCGTTGTTTTTCTCCAGATTTGATTTACACATATCTGAAAATCTAACCGTTGGATCTTCACAAATTTTATATCATTAGAAATATCTTTTCAAAACGAATCCAATGGTTTCAGTTTTGGGAAAAATTTGATGGTCAGATCTCGCGCACTAATCGTTTGAAGTTACAATTTCAAAATACGAACTACAGCATCGTTATTCGATTTAATTTAATTACATATATATATATATATATAAAATCGATTCTAGCGTTGTTTTTCTTTAGATTTGAATTAAACATTCCAGACAATCCAACCGTTTGGTCTTTACAAAGTTGGTGCCGTTGGAAAGATATTTCCAAGGCGAACCCAACGGTTGTGGTTTCGGGAAAATCCGATGGTCGGATCTCCTGCACTAGTCGTTTGAAATCACGGTTTCAAAACATGAACTATAGCGTCGCTATTCGATTTATTTTAATTATATTTATACATGTATATATATAAATATAATCGATTCTTCGATTTCAAAACGATCTTCTTTTCATACATTTGATAAAAATGATATTATTGTCCAACAGACATTTATTTCAACACTTCACTATTTTTAACAATTCATGTATGTAATAAAAATGTGATTTTTATTGCAAAAGCAATTTATTTAAAACACGAGTACCATTCAACAAATGAATTTCTATTCAACAAATGAATGTTCTCTATAGTTCGTATATATAATAAAAATGTCATTTTTATTGTAAAACAATTTATTTCAAAACATGACTATTTTATATAGTTCATATAGATGATAAAAATATGATTTTTATTATAAAACAATTTATTTAAAACATGAATACCATTCAACACATAAATTTCTATTCAACGAATGAATTTCTATTCAACACATGAAGGTAGTTTCAACACATGAAAATAATTTCAAAAAATGAAAATAATTCTAACACATGAATATTTCAGAAAATTTCGGCAGCATGACGGCAGGATAGTTAAAACCGGGACCGTCCCTAGTACGGCTCCTTGCTCTACCTTAAAACCTCGCGGTTTTTGACAATGGGGATTCATGTATCTAGTTCGCACGCAGGCGGCATGTTTTATTTTAATTTCCACAATTTATTCTAATTTTGTTTTCAACTACTGATGGGTATTTTTCAACCAGAATCAATCATTCTCAACCACAAACAATTCTATCAACCATTCGTATTATTCACCAAATTTCACGTCAACCAAATAATCCAAACAATAACACAATCAATAAATATCCTCCATTGTCTATGGACGAGGGGAGTATATATATATATATGTATATATATATATATATATTCGTATATAAATATATTTCAATTCACTTCAATTCATTTCTATGTCATTTCATCGCATATATAGTTTTTACAACGCATATATAACTTATACATCGAACATACAACTTATACAACGCTTATACATGTGGTGTATAACGCTTATATAACCCATACATCGACTACATAATTTATACATCGTTGTTTTCCATATCGTTTATAAATTAGAAATCTCACATTGGGTTCCACTCCACCAAAAATAGCAGAAGGTTGAGAAAAATATGCGGTCTCTTCTAGAATGTAGAAGACATCCATACGAGTCCACTGTCACTTGTTTCACTCTCAGCAAATCTGTAACACCCCACACCCGCTAAGGTCACTCACTAAGGGAATGCCTTAACTTCGGTGGAGTATTTTAAGTGGATATAGAACAGAAAAATTACAACAAGACAGATATAAATAATACTTGAAATCTAAACATCATTTCATTGCAGCAGAAGATAAACATGTTTAGTTACAACACCATAAAAGTGTCAAGTACTAAATATCCATCCTGATAAAAACATAAGTACATAATCCCACTACATAACTAATAGCCATAATTGAAAAGATAAGCTGGGCTTTACATCACGGTCCAAGCTCCAAAAGATAGATAAAGAAATCTGATCAAAGCCCACTAGTGCTAGGCCCAACCTAAGGACTTGAGGGGGAAAAAGATAAAAACAACGGGGTCAGACATAAGTCTGAGTGAGCCCTATAACTTTAACAACACAATCATTAAAGTAATTAGGGTATGATATAAACTTGGTACGGTGATGACTGGGAATAAATGACTACACTAAGTAGCCAACTAGACATAGGATGAACTAAGATAACGGTAAAGACGCATCTACCCACCCAAGGGTAATTACTAACTGCACCACACTAGTCATTCCTTCTTAAAGGTTGATCCCACCCAAGGACTTAGAAAATTTACCCAGTAGTTTCGTGTACCCCTAGCTGACTACATAGGTGCCGTCTACCCCTATCTCCACTAGGTGTACCCACTACTCCCCAAGCGATCGGCTCCCTACCGTAGATACCCGTGTTGGCCCCACAATGGGGTGTATCACTCCCCAAGGTGGCAACCCGATACAACCAATGGTGCACGGCTTATACCTACACGATGCAACAACGTCTTACCTACCAGCCCGGGTCCACACACGCATATGAAACCCGTTGGACTTGCGTTGCCACCGCTAACCCGTTTTGGCCTCTTATAGTCAAGCCCAGTACGCGTGTCCCGTCCTCGACATGGGTCGAGCCCAATAAGATACATATGGGTTACTGGTTGAAATGGGCCCTCACAAGCTACCCACCTAAGCTTGTCTCTTTATCTAGTGCATCCCACTTAACCCTTTAATCATGTTTAATTACATATTTCCACTTGGTTAAGTATTCTAATCGTATTTTCTATTGCCACCCAAGGCAACCCACTAGATTTCCACATGCCACCCAAGGCACCCACTTAACCCCTCATGCCCCACTACATGCTTATCTGGTTAAGTGTTTCTTAATTGATTAAGAACGTAACCGTTGTAAAGACCTCTCACATTAGACTATCTTTTATGGCAGCTGGATTTGCCGGTTGGGTCCGGGCAGCCTTACGCCATAACCGAGTCTAACCTCGTGTCTATACACTTGTCACGTATTTAGTTTGTGCCTAAGACCTCTCACATTGGGCCAATCATTTGTAGCCGCTGGATTTGTCGGTCGGTTCCGGGCAGTCTTATGCTACAAAAAGGGTCCAACCTCGTGTCTTAGTCGATTAATTACACCAAATTAATCACCCCCATATTTCGAATTAATTTTCCCTAATTAATTCCAATTTTAATGATGTACATAATTGACTCAATTATGTCCATCCACTTCATAGTATGCATAATCATACCAACTTCACACCATTTCATTAACATGTATATTAACCCCATCGTTCCCCACGTAATTCGCTAACATGACATAAAAGGGAAGATTCATCACAAATACAATGGGTTCAACTTGCATAATATTAGCATCAACATGGGTTTTAAAGGTGTCAACATGCATATAGCATCAACCCAACTAGCATAAATAACTTGCATGAATCACATATGTCATAAAAAGGTTAACTTGCATAAGTTTCTTATGTCATACAAAGGGGTAAACTTGCATATGTATGTATGACATACAAAGGGGTTAACTTGCATATGTATGCATATCATCCAAAGGTGTAAACTTGCACATGTTACTTGCATATAATCTAACACCAAACTTGCATAACATGTCATATATGAACTTGCATATAATCAAACACCAAACTTGCATAACATATCATATATGAACTTGCATATAATCATACAACAAACTTGCATAATCATGGTGTCATAATGGATCAATGTTTATCATAGTGATTTGCATAACTAGCATCATGAACTCAGCATATGACTTGCATAACTTGCATAACATCATGAACACATATCATATGACTTGCATAACTTGCATAACATCATGAACACATAGCATATGACTTGCATAACTTGCATAACATCATAATCACATAGCATATGACTTGCATAACATCATGAACACATAGCATATGACTTGCATAACTTGCATAACACATAGCATATAACTTGCATAACTTGCATAACATCATTAACACATAGCATATGATAACATAACTTGCATTGATCCACATTCATAGCCATAACCTCATTATATCCTATCATAATCATTTCAACAATTGGTCATTAAGGCTATAGAAACTCACAACTTGTTGATTAGCACTCCTAAGAAGAAGATTAAGTTGCTAGAGTTGATTAGAGGTTGATTTGAGAAGCTATCTTCCTCTTTAATTTGATGGAGGCTCCTTCAAGTTGCATTTTGACGGCATAACGGTGTTGTAGCTATTTTTAGTATGAATTAGGGTAGTCTTAGGGTGTATTTATAGACTAGTTAGGTGTTTTAGGCCATTAGATTAACCCTAAATCAGATTAGAGCCGTCAGATCTCGTCCTAGCCACCAAGCACAGCCCCAAAGCCAAGATGGTGCACCCAGGTCACACAGACCGACAGGGGGGTCGACCCCTAGGGAGGGGGTCGACACCTATGTCGACCCTAGGGTCGACTCCCTCTGCCTGGCGGGAATTTTCCCGCCTCTTCTGAAATGTGAAATTTTTGCTTTTAAATCTGTTTTGAATTTCTGAAAACTTCTTCGAGCCTTAACTGGGTCATACGGACTCCAATTTTCGAAAACTCGGACTCTATTTCGCGTATTTTTCCGAGACGAACGCAATGGCATTGCCGTTTCCCCTGATTCAGATTTTAAAATTTAATTCTACCCTGTTTTATATTATAACAAGTTATTCAACATACGGGGTGTTACATTCTCCCCTACTTAAAGGATTTCGTCCCCGAAATATCTAAGTCAAGAAGAATGTAACACCCCGAAAATTCTGTAACTGTGAAATTAACAAATTAAAGCATAATTAATCTAAAATCAAAGAACTAAGGGAAACGGGATACGCCATTGCGTTCATCTCGGAAAAATACGCGAAATAGAGTCCGAGTTTTCGAAAAACGGAGTCCGTATGAAGAAGATATGGCCTTCGGAAGTTTTGAATTAAATTTAAAATTCAAACAGAATAAAATAATTAAATATTCCGAAGTGGGGCCCAACGGGCCAGGGTGGAAGAACACCCGCCTGGGCCGCCCAGGTCGACTGGGCTGTCGACCTGGGCTACCCATGTCGACAGGGCTGTCGACAGCCCTGTCGACAGGGGTATCGACCTGGTCGAGCCCAGTCAACCTGGCTGGCCAGGTCTGTGTTCCTCCGATTTTCTGTGGTCTGCTTTGTCACTAGGGCTAGGTGGCAAGTTTTAATTGGTCTCTCTATCGAATGAATGGCTACGATCTAACCTAGCAACATCAATGGTCCTAATCAATTCCTAACCTCTATATAAACAACCCTAGACTAAACCCTAATCTATTCATTCAAAATTAAGAAGATAGCCGCCATGTTGCTGAGGAACGACTAAGAGTAGCCGCCAACTAGAGAGAGGATTAGGGAGGAAGTTCTAAAGCCTAAAGCAATTCAAGCAACCTAAAGCTAATCAATTCAACAAAGGAATCATATCTCTTAATTAGAGAATTCGCCGCAACCATTGTAAGTAGAGTATTACTTTGGTATGAACAAATGATTGTGTAGATATGTATGCTTGAATTGTGGCAATGAAATTCGTATTTGTGCGATTTATATACTTTTGGATATTCTGAATTATGTCATTTAATTATAAAGAACTACATGCGGTAGTTCTATGCAAATATACGTTTGGAATATTCGCAAATTATGTGACCTATGTTGAAGCTACATGTATGTAGTTGATTGAAATTCATGCAAGTTTGGGGCTTTGTTATTATGCCATCATGATGTCTATTTTTGTGCATAAATCATTTTGCAAGTAATTGAGACAAGTTTGGTTGTTTAGTTCATATGAAACTATGTTGGAATTTTGACACCATAATCCATGTATTAAGTCATGCTTTTGCAAAACTTATGAATATGACTAGGCTATGAATGATATTTGGCATAATTAAAATCCATGATTAAGTCTATCTTGTTTAAAAAGAATTATATGATGACATATGTGAGACATGGCTAGGTTAGACTCAAAAATCCCTTTTTGCAAGTTTAAAGCAAACACCATGTCTAGGAATCTTTATGCATAAGTATATTTATACCATCGTTATGTGATTAGACTTAAATCATGATTAAGTTGAACTATGCTTTTGTGTTAGTAACAAAGTATCTTCTTTGTAAACATGTAGAAACCTTATGAACATGACTTGTTTATATTTATGCCATGAACAAATTTAACTATACCTATGCCATGCTTATGTTTGGTATTATGCCATGCTTATGTTTGACATCATGCCATGCTTACGCTAGAAATATTTATGCCATGCTTATGTTTGACATTATGCATAAATAAGAATATAGGTTCATGTTGCAGTTAAACCTATGCAAGTTCACATGCTTTGATTCATGTCACCTATGTTACCACTATGCAAGTACACCAGTTTCTATTATGTATTTCCAACGTCATATGCAAGTTCATGCGCTCACCTTCCCCTCTTTGTGTATGTAATTACGCCATAAGCCTCCCCTTTCGCATGGCTAAATTGGGCTTTAAAAGGCTAAGCCCAATATACATAAATGGACGTGTAAAAACGGGGGTAAATAACGTTGGGCTAAATTAATTTAATGAATGAAAACTAAAGCAAAAGGGCCCAAATTCAAGTATGGGTTGGGCCCATGATTGGTGTAACCTTTACACCATTAACTTAATAATGGGCCGCAAATATTTACATATAAGAAATAAAGAAGAATGACAAGATATGTAAATGTAGAACATACGATGTGTTTAACCCGAGGTTGGATTGAGTTGTGATGTAAACCTGCCCGGAACCGCCCGGTTGTCCAGTAGTCACAACAATACCTATCCAATGTGGGAGGTTAAACATGGAGCCCAGCAAGGACCCGAGGTTAGACTGAGTTGTGGCGTAAGACTGCCCGGAACCAACCGGCAACAGGCAGCCACAACAATACCTGTCTAATGTGAGAGGTCCGGGCCTTAATAAGACAATTAAGGCTGAGTCAGGATTGTTAGGATTAAGTGGACTAAAGACTTAATCAAAATGGAACATGCTAAACAAAACGGACTGGTGGGGGTTAGGTTAGGAAACACTTAACCAACTTAGCATGTTGGCTAGAGATAGAAAACCTAGTAACGGGGGACCCTTTTCAGCAGTAACCCTAAAAGGTGTATCAGGATACCCTGAACTAGGCAGGGTGGGGCACGATTACTGGGCTGATTGTAAGAGGTCAAATCGACGGCGGTGGTGTAGCAGTGTAGGTTCTAACGGAGTGCGGGCGTGCACACACTCTGGCACAGAAAAATAAGGCACTGGACACCAGTAGCATACCTGTGCACTCTAAGGTTGTGTCGGGTTGCCACTATGGGACTTGATACACCCCATGGTGGGACCAGCATAGGTAACTACAACATCGGGGGCCGTAAGACACATGTAACTATGCGAGTAGGAGCCGATCATCATTGAATGGATCACATCACCCTGATTATGGGGTGCTAGTTGGAAACTAGTTTATATGGGTTCAGAGATTAAACATGGGGTACGATAGTATATTCGACCCTAGACAACTTAACCAAGTTATGGTGTTTGCCCACTTCTTGTTATTACTTATCATACCCAGTTCTTTATTCATAGACAAAATAGTACTAGACTTACTCAGACTTTATGTCTGACTCTACTTTTCTTTCGTCTTCTTTCTTCCGTTTCCCCCCCCCAGGTTCTCAGGGAGGGAACACAGCAGCTTGACCAACCTCAACATCCAGCTTGAAGAAGAGAAATGTATTGCTTGGACTTTCCTGTTTTGAACTATGGCTTTGGACAATCCACTATGGGGCTTTTGCAGTTTATCTATGTTTTATTTAAGCTTCTTTAAATAATGTACTCAAGACAGATTATGAAAGTGTTATGTTATGTTTTTGGAAAGGATGTTGTTGTAACACGTATTTGACTTTATGAAATAAAGTTTGTTGTTCTTCCGCTGTTTACAAATATGTGTTCTTATATCTGTCTTGTATATCTGTGACTTGTACTTATAAACCTCCACCAAAATTAGGGCATTCCCTTTGAGAGTGACCCTAACGGAGGTGGGGTGTTTCACTTGGTATCAGAGCATAGGTTTACCAGATAAGATAAAAAGTTTTGAAAATTTATTTTCAAAAAGGAAATTTAAAGAAGCATTTTTAAAGAAAAATATTATTTTATTTTTTAAAGGCAAAGTCCACTCCCCAAAGCCATAGGTACTATCTCTTATCCTTCGTTTTGAACCTATCCTTTTTGTTTCAGCATGTCCGAAGATCTTAACTTGCCGGAAGGGGTACCAATACCTGGTTGGTTTAGACGGTTCTTAGAAGCAAGGGCCACTAAGCCAGGTCCTACCGTTCCTCCTCCCCCAGCTGCCGGTAATCATCCAGCTGCAGCAGCACCTCTTCCTCCACCTCCTCCATGAGGAAACGCGTTTGCTAAGATATGTAAGGATTTTAAAGCTATGGGAGGAAGGGATTTCCATGGAACTGAGTCCTTCGTAGCAGCTAGAAATTGGCTGAAGGAAACTGAGGATCTATTCATCATCTTTGAGGTAGAGGACAGACAAAAAGTACAATTGGCGGTGTGGCTATTGAAGGGAGAGGCTTCCTACTGGTTGGAAGTCACTAATGCTGAAAGACCAGTAGAGACATGGGAGGACTTTAGGGCAAGGTTTGAGACCAAATTTCTCTCAGATGCGGAAAGAAGTTTGCAGTTGGAGAAATTCTTATTTCTTAAGCAAGGAGACAAGACTGTTAGAGAGTATGTGAATCAGTTTGATGAGCTGGCTAGGTTTGGGCTTGACCTAGTCAACACCCCGCACAAGAAGGCTCTCCGTTTCGTCAAGGGGTTAAATGAGCCATTACACAGTTTGGCCATGACCCATATACCCATGGGAGCCACGTATGAAAGATTGGTGCAAATGGCGTTGCTGAATGAAGAGGATAAGGGCAAGAAGGAGACAAAGGCAGAAAGCTCTCAAGGGAAGAAAGAGGGTTTGCAGCCTAAGAAGACGGACTTTAAGAAAGGCGGGAAAGGCAACAAAGAGAAGAGGAAGTGCAATTTCTGTGGCAAAGTGGGGCACTTAGTAAAGGACTGCCGGAAAAAGAAGGCCAAGGAGAATGGTGGGTGCTTTTCTTGCGGTCAGACAGGCCACAGAGCTAAGGACTGCCCAAAGAAACGAGGGCAGGGGCAGGGGTCTGGATCCACCCCAGGGGCACAGGTTCATGTGCTAGAAGCGCCACCATTGCAACAGCGAGGTACAAACACTTCTGTAGAAAGTGTAGTTTATCTTTATGATCACCCTGTTCGCACTTTATTTGATTCTGGCGCATCACACTCCTTTATCGCGTCTGCTTTAGTAGAATCTCTGCACCTAAAAACTAGTATGGTAGAGGACCCCTTAATTGTTTCAAACCCAATTGGGGGCCCAGCTCATTTGTCTATGATCTGTTTGGATTTGAAAATTTCTATTCTAAGTGTAGAATTTCAATGTAGTGCCTTTGTTTTGGGCTTTTCGGGGTATGGTTTGATTTTGGGTATGGATTGGCTATCCAGTAATGGGGCCATCCTTGATTGTGAGAAAAGGGTTGTTAGGCTCCTAACCCAGCTTGGTAATACTTTGGAAATTTCTTGTAATCCCTCGTATGCGGTTATGCTTAGTTATCTTGAGTCGCTAGATGCCTCTGTTGAAAATTTGCAATCAGTTAGAGTGGTCCGGGAATATCCGGATGTCTTCGAAGAGGTGAAGGGCTTGCCTCCGAAGCGGGAGATAGACTTCCGCATATATCTTGTGGATAATGCAAAGCCCGTTGCGTTGCCCGTTAGACATATGGCTCCACGGGAAAGGAAAGAGCTCAGTAAACAGATTAAAGAGCTTCTAGAAAAGGGGTTCATTAGGAGGAGCATTTCAGAATGGGGCGCTCCAGTGGTGTTCGCTACAAAGGCGGATGGTTCACTCCGTCTATGTGTTGACTATAGGGAGCTCAACAAGCTAACGAAAAAGAATAGGCACCCTCTCCCTAGAATTGACGATTTATTTGACCAGCTTGTAGGAGCGTTCGTTTTCTCCCAACTCGATTTGGCAACCGGTTTTCATCAGCTAAGGGTGGCTGAAGATAGCATCGATAAAACGGCGTTCAGAACCCCAGACGGCTTCTTTGAATGGCTTGTCATGCCTTTCGGCTTGACAAATGCACCTGCTTACTTCGTGGACCTGATGAGTAGGGTATTTAGAGATTTCCTCAACAAATTCGTAGTAGTCTTCGTAGATGATATCCTTATCTTCTCAAAGAGTGAAGAGGAACATGCTCAACACTTAAGGGCAATCATGGAAACATTGCGAGCCCATCAACTAAAAGCCAAATTCTCCAAATGCCACTTTTGGAGAGAAGAGGTGAGGTTCCTTGGGCACATAGTATCCAAACAAGGGTTGGCGGTGGACCCTGCGAAGGTAGTGGCGGTACAGGATTGGAAGACACCAAGGAATGCAACTGAGGTCCGAAGCTTTCTAGGACTAGCGGGTTTCTATCGAAAATTCATAAGGGATTTTGCGAAAATTTCAGCTCCGCTCACGAAATTGACCAAGAAGAATCTGGTGTTTAATTGGGACTTGGATTGCGAGTTTGCTTTCCAACGACTGAAAAGGGCTCTCACAACAGCCCCAGTTTTGACGCTGCCAGATGGGAGCAAGATGTTCACTGTTTATACGGATGCATGTGGGACAGGGCTAGGCGCCGTCTTAATGCAAGAAGGAAGGGTAGTAGCTTATGGCGGGAGGCAGTTGAAGATGCACGAAAAGAACTACCCAACCCACGATCTTGAGTTAGCAGCCATCGTCTTTGCACTCAAGTCTTGGCGACACTATCTCCTAGGTGAGAAGTTCGAACTTTACACTGACCATAAATCGTTGAAATATCTTTTCTCGCAGAAGGATCTTAACTTGAGGCAACAAAGGTGGATGGAGTTTCTTGCCTCGTACGATTTCGAAATCTCCTACACTTCGGGCAAAGGCAACGTAGTTGCAGACGCGTTGAGCCGAAAGAAATTGACCCTAAGCCCGTTGTTTGTTGAAAGACAAAGCCTAGAGTTTATAGCCAGCTTCGACTTTAGGCCCTCCTCCGATTTCGTACCGGGCTTGTTAGCATCTCTCGAAGTGCGCCCAACTTTAGTGGATTCAGTAGGGACAGCACAACGCGAAGACCCTCAGCTTTTAGAAATAATTGATAGGCTAATTAGGGGTGAGACTTCCAGCCACCTCAACAGATACTCCATCGACGATAAGGGTTTACTAAGGCGAGATGGAAGGCTATGCGTCCCACAGACAAACGGTTTAATAAAGAAGGTTCTCGAAGAAGCTCATCACTCCAAGATGACGATACACCCAGGCGGAGATAAAATGTACAAAGACATAAAAAGGACTTTCTTCTGGAACGGCATGAAAAAGGACGTGGCAGAGTTCGTTTCTAAGTGTATAGTGTGCCAACAGGTTAAGGCGGAACAGAAAAAGCCTGGCGGACTACTACATCCTCTGGAGGTCCCACAGTGGAAGTGGGATAGCATCTCAATGGACTTCATCGATGGGCTGCCTAGGTCTAGGAGAGGCAACACTAGCATTTGGGTAATAGTGGATAGGCTTACTAAAAGCGCCCACTTTTTACCTGTCAAGGGTAAAAGAAATGCCTCATCCCTAGCATCACTTTACCTCAAGGAAATCGTTCGACTCCACGGAATACCATCTAGCATCGTTAGTGACCGAGACCCCATCTTCACCAGCGAGTTTTGGCGGAGTCTGCAAGAAGCAGTAGGAACGCAGTTATGCTTGAGCACAGCCTATCATCCCCAAACCGACGGCCAAACGGAGAGAGTGAACAGAGTTTTGGAAGACCTTTTAAGGTTATGCGTCCTTGACTTCGGAGGGACATGGGAAGACCACCTTCCTTTGGTGGAATTTGCTTACAACAACAGCTATCAAGCAACCATCGGAATGGCGCCCTTCGAAGTTCTATATGGAAGACCGTGCCGATCGCCCACTTGTTGGTGGGAGTCTACTGATAAGCTCATACTAGGACCAGACATGATCCGAGAGACTTCAGAGAAAGTAGACTTAATACGAAGAAGGATGAAGACGGCCCAAGACAGACAAAAGTCCTATGCCGACAAGAGGAGAACCGACCTTGAATTTGAGGTTGGAGACAGAGTTTTTCTCAAGGTATCACCGCTAAGGAACGTTGTTCGTTTCGGAACCACAGGAAAGCTAGCACCAAGGTTCGTAGGACCATTCCCTATCATCGAGAAGATTGGGAAAATGGCCTATAGATTAGAGCTACCCGAGAAGTTGGCTGGAGTCCACAACGTTTTTCACGTTTCACATCTCCGAAAATGTCTACATGAGTCAGCTGAAGTGGTAGAGCCAAATATACTCGAAGAGGCCGAAGTGGAACGCGAAGCAACCATAAGAAAGGTTCCAACCCGCATACTAGGAACGGAAGTGAAGAAGCTACGCAACCGCGAAGTCAAACTCGTCAAAGTCTAGTGGAGCGACGCCGAGGGAGACGCGACTTGGGAAACTGAAGCTAGAATACGCACTGCCTACCCTTTTCTGTTCGAGGGTACATCCTTGATCTTTCTTTTTCTTAAGTTGCGCTTTTATCTATCTTTTTAGGTATATTTCCTCGACCGTATCTTTTAGGTAGAAACCCTTTGGATGGAAACATGTAGTTGAAACATGTTATGGATGATGGTTGCAAGTGGTTGCAAGTGATTGCTAGTGGTTGCTCGTGGTTGCATATACACACACAATCTAGGTTTTAGATCGGCTCAGTCACTTCATATTGCATATGCATATATGTTTGCATTCGTATGTGGTTGAACTTTAATGTGTTGTCATGTGGATGCTGCATTTGTACTGAATGATTGTGCACTCATGTAGAATCAAGAATAGGAAAATTTGCATACATAATGGATTCATGGCACTTACATAATTCGCATTAAGGAGGTCAACTGAATCAGTAGGCCGCCTGATTTTGCATTAGATAAGTTCATGAACACACACACTTCGCATATGATCATGAAGCATTAGAAGTCTTTTAAGGACAATGGATACTCGTGTTTGATGGATGAGTAGATGGATGATTGGATGTTAGGATATACATTCCTCCTAACTTGAAGATTTCGGGGACGAAATCCTTTTAAGTGGGGGAGAATGTAACACCCCGAAAATTCTATAACTGTGAAATTAACAAATTAAAGCATAATTAATCTAAAATCAAAGAACTAAGGGAAACGGGATACGCCATTGCGTTCGTCTCGGAAAAATACGCGAAATAGAGTCCGAGTTTTCGAAAAACGGAGTCCGTATGAAGAAGATATGGCCTTCGGAAGTTTTGAATCAAATTTAAAATTCAAACAGAATAAAATAATTAAATATTCCGAAGTGGGGCCCAACGGGCCAGGGTGGAAGAACACCCGCCTGGGCCACCCAGGTCGACTGGGCTGTCGACCTGGGCTACCCATGTCGACAGGGCTGTCGACAGCCCTGTCGACAGGGGTATCGACCTGGTCGAGCCCAGTCAACCTGGCTGGCCAGGTCTGTGTTCCTCCGATTTTCTGTGGTCTGCTTTGTCACTAGGGCTAGGTGGCAAGTTTTAATTGGTCTCTCTATCGAATGAATGGCTACGATCTAACCTAGCAACATCAATGGTCCTAATCAATTCCTAACCTCTATATAAACAACCCTAGACTAAACCCTAATCTATTCATTCAAAATTAAGAAGATAGCCGCCATGTTGCTGAGGAACGACTAAGAGTAGCCGCCAACTAGAGAGAGGATTAGGGAGGAAGTTCTAAAGCCTAAAGCAATTCAAGCAACCTAAAGCTAATCAATTCAACAAAGGAATCATATCTCTTAATTAGAGAATTCGCCGCAACCATTGTAAGTAGAGTATTACTTTGGTATGAACAAATGATTGTGTAGATATGTATGCTTGAATTGTGGCAATGAAATTCGTATTTGTGCGATTTATATACTTTTGGATATTCTGAATTATGTCATTTAATTATAAAGAACTACATGCGGTAGTTCTATGCAAATATACGTTTGGAATATTCGCAAATTATGTGACCTATGTTGAAGCTACATGTATGTAGTTGATTGAAATTCATGCAAGTTTGGGGCTTTGTTATTATGCCATCATGATGTCTATTTTTGTGCATAAATCATTTTGCAAGTAATTGAGACAAGTTTGGTTGTTTAGTTCATATGAAACTATGTTGGAATTTTGACACCATAATCCATGTATTAAGTCATGCTTTTGCAAAACTTATGAATATGACTAGGCTATGAATGATATTTGGCATAATTAAAATCCATGATTAAGTCTATCTTGTTTAAAAAGAATTATATGATGACATATGTGAGACATGGCTAGGTTAGACTCAAAAATCCCTTTTTGCAAGTTTAAAGCAAACACCATGTCTAGGAATCTTTATGCATAAGTATATTTATATCATCGTTATGTGATTAGACTTAAATCATGATTAAGTTGAACTATGCTTTTGTGTTAGTAACAAAGTATCTTCTTTGTAAACATGTAGAAACCTTATGAACATGACTTGTTTATATTTATGCCATGAACAAATTTAACTATACCTATGCCATGCTTATGTTTGGTATTATGCCATGCTTATGTTTGACATCATGCCATGCTTACTCTAGAAATATTTATGCCATGCTTATGTTTGACATTATGCATAAATAAGAATATAGGTTCATGTTGCAGTTAAACCTATGCAAGTTCACATGCTTTGATTCATGTCACCTATGTTACCACTATGCAAGTACACCAGTTTCTATTATGTATTTCCAACGTCATATGCAAGTTCATGCGCTCACCTTCCCCTCTTTGTGTATGTAATTACGCCATAAGCCTCCCCTTTCGCATGGCTAAATTGGGCTTTAAAAGGCTAAGCCCAATATACATAAACGGACGTGTAAAAACGGGGGTAAATAACGTTGGGCTAAATTAATTTAATGAATGAAAACTAAAGCAAAAGGGCCCAAATTCAAGTATGGGTTGGGCCCATGATTGGTGTAACCTTTACACCATTAACTTAATAATGGGCCGCAAATATTTACATATAAGAAATAAAGAAGAATGACAAGATATGTAAATGTAGAACATACGATGTGTTTAACCCGAGGTTGGATTGAGTTGTGATGTAAACCTGCCCGGAACCGCCCGGTTGTCCAGTAGTCACAACAATACCTATCCAATGTGGGAGGTTAAACATGGAGCCCAGCAAGGACCCGAGGTTAGACTGAGTTGTGGCGTAAGACTGCCCGGAACCAACCGGCAACAGGCAGCCACAACAATACCTGTCTAATGTGAGAGGTCCGGGCCTTAATAAGACAATTAAGGCTGAGTCAGGATTGTTAGGATTAAGTGGACTAAAGACTTAATCAAAATGGAACATGCTAAACAAAACGGACTGGTGGGGGTTAGGTTAGGAAACACTTAACCAACTTAGCATGTTGGCTAGAGATAAAAAACCTAGTAACGGGGGACCCTTTTCAGCAGTAACCCTAAAAGGTGTATCAGGATACCCTGAACTAGGCAGGGTGGGGCACGATTACTGGGCTGATTGTAAGAGGTCAAATCGACGGCGGTGGTGTAGCAGTGTAGGTTCTAACGGAGTGCGGGCGTGCACACACTCCGGCGCAGAAAAATAAGGCACTGGACACCAGTAGCATACCTGTGCACTCTAAGGTTGTGTCGGGTTGCCACTATGGGACTTGATACACCCCATGGTGGGACCAGCATAGGTAACTACAACATCGGGGGCCGTAAGACACATGTAACTATGCGAGTAGGAGCCGATCATCATTGAATGGATCACATCACCCTGATTATGGGGTGCCAGTTGGAAACTAGTTTATATGGGTTCAGAGATTAAACATGGGGTACGATAGTATATTCGACCCTAGACAACTTAACCAAGTTATGATGTTTGCCCACTTCTTGTTATTACTTATCATACCCAGTTCTTTATTCATAGACAAAATAGTACTAGACTTACTCAGGCTTTATGTCTGACTCTACTTTTCTTTCGTCTTCTTTCTTCCGTTTCCCCCCCCCCCCCAGGTTCTCAGGGAGGGAACACAGCAGCTTGACCAACCTCAACATCCAGCTTGAAGAAGAGAAATGTATTGCTTGGACTTTCCTGTTTTGAACTATGGCTTTGGACAATCCACTATGGGGCTTTTGCAGTTTATCTATGTTTTATTTATGCTTCTTTAAATAATGTACTCAAGACAGATTATGAAAGTGTTATGTTATGTTTTTGGAAAGGATGTTGTTGTAACACGTATTTGACTTTATGAAATAAAGTTTGTTGTTCTTCCGCTGTTTACAAATATGTGTTCTTATATCTGTCTTGTATATCTGTGACTTGTACTTATAAACCTCCACCAAAATTAGGGCATTCCCTTTGAGAGTGACCCTAACGGAGGTGGGGTGTTTCAAAGAACGTATCCTACCATCCAAACAACCATCTACTAAACCATCAAACACTAGCATCCATTGTCCTTAGAGTTTCTAATGCTGTATGAACATATGCAAAAAGTGTGTGTATATGTTCCCTGTCTAATGCAAAATCAGGCGGTCTACTGATTCAGTTGACCTCCTTAATGCAAACCATGATAGTGCCATGCATCCAATATGTATGCGAAAGAACCCTATAGACACATACTATTTCTACATGAGTGCACAATCATACACCAAAATGCATCATCCATATGATAGCACAACCATTATACATCCATTAATATAGCTACCTACACACAATTATATGCAATATGCAATATGAAGTGATTGAGCCGATCTAGTGTCTAAAGTGTGTGTATATGCATCCACGAGCAACCACTAGCAACCACTTGCATCCACACGCATCCATCAAACATAACATGTCTCAAACACATGTTTCAACCATAGGTTTACCCTATCTAAAGGTCAAAGATACTAATGAGAGGACATACTAAAGATAAGATAAGTACTAGACAACAGGTAAAGGAGAAGTTAAAAGACATACCCTCAAAAAGGAATGGGTATAGTGAACGCATCTTCGCTTCTGTCTCCCAAGTAGCATTGCTCTCATCCTCTCCCCATTGCACTTTGACTAGTCGCACCTCTCTGTTCCTCAACTTCCTAATCTCTGACCCAAGGATGCGGGTAGGAGCTCGTCAAATAATCGCATCACGCTCTACTTCCACTTCTCTAAGCAAGCTCGGCTCTACCACCTCTGCGGTCTCGTGTAGGCACTTCCTCAAATGTGACACATGGAATACGTTATGTACCCCACTAAGTCTCTCGGGTAAATCCACTCTATATGCCTTCCGTCCAATCCTTTCCTTAATAGGAAACGGCCCAACAAATCTTGGTGCTAACTTCCCAACGGACCCAAAGCGAACAACATTTCGTAATGGAGATACTTTGACAAAGACCATGTCCCCAACATCAAACTCAAGATCTGTCCTCCTCTTGTCCGCATAAGATTTCTGCCTATCTTGCGTTGCTTTCATCCTTCTTCGAATCAAATCAATCTTTTCCGAAGTCTCCCTAACCATATCAGGCCCAAGCAAGATCTTATCCGTAGATTCCCACCAACATGTAGGTGATCGTCAAGGCCTTCCATAAAGAGCTTCGAAAGGAGCCATACCAATACTGGACTGAAAGCTGTTATTATACGCGAACTCCACCAATGGAAGATGCTCTTCCCATGTACCTCCAAAATCTAAGATACAAAGCCTCAAAAGGTCTTCCAGAACACGATTCGCCCTCTCGGTCTGGCCGTCCGTCTGAGGATGATATGCGGTGCTCAAACACAACTGTGTCCCCACTGCTTCTTGCAAACTCTTCCAAAACTCGCTAGTGAAGATAGGATCTCGATCGCTCACTATGCTAGAGGGTACACCATGAAATCAAACTATCTCTCAAAGATAAACTGAAGCTAGCCATGGAGCAGTCCTCTTGCTCTTCACGGGTATGAAATGGGCACTCTTAGTAAGTCTGTCTACCACAACCCAAATTCCCGTATTACCCTTCCTCGATCTCGGTAACCCATCAATAAAATCCATCGAGACGCTATCCCACTTCCATTGCGGAACTTCCAATGGGTGAAGCAACCCACCAGGTTTCTTTTGCTCCACTTTCACTTATTGGCACACCAAGCATCTAGCGACATACTCGGCCACATCTTTCTTCATACCGGCCCAAAAGAAAACTCGATTCATGTCTTGGTACATCTTGTCCCCACCGGGATGAATGGTCATCCTAGAACGGTGTGCATCATCAAGAATAGCTTTCCTCAAACCCTCGTCTTGCGGTACACAAAGTCTACCGTCTCTACGCAAGCACCCCCTATCGTCTAGGGTGTACCTACTCAAATGGCTGGACGACTCCCCCCTTATGAGCCTCTCTACCAACTCAACCAACTGTGGGCCGTCCCTCTGTGCCTTGCCAATCCATCCCAAAAGAGTAGGTCTGACCTCTAAGGATGCTAGCAAACTGGGTACAATGTCAACGGAAGGTCTGAAATCAAACATCGAGATAAATTCCAAGCTTCGTCGTTCCACGAATAATGGACTCAAGGACAACCTTTTTCTGCTTAAGGCGTCCGCCACCACGTTACCCTTGCCAGGGGTATACGCTATCTCGAAATCATAGGATGCTAAGAACTCCATCCACCTTTGCTGTCTCAAGTTCAAATCCTTCTGAGAAAACAAGTACTTCAATGATTTGTGGTCAGTGAACAATTCGAACCTCTCTCCAAGAAGATAATGACGCCAAATCTTAAGCACAAAAACAATAGAGGCCAACTCTAAATCATGGGTAGGGTAATTTTTCTCATGCTTTCTCAACTGCCTTCCACCATAGGCTATTACCCTTCCCTCTTGCATTAAGACTGCGCCCAGTCCTGTCCCACAAACATCTATATAGACAACAAATGGCTTACTCCCATCTGGCAACACTAAGACTGGAGCTGTGGTTAAAGCTCTCTTTAACCGTCGGAACGCATCATCACAATCTACGTCCCATGCGAAGACCAGATTCTTCTTTGTCAAGCGATTTAATGGGGCTGATATCTTCGCGAAGTCCTTGATAAACTTCCTATAGTAGCCAGCCAACCCCAAGAAACTCCTCACCTAGGTAGCATTCTTTGGAACCTTCCAATCTTGAATGGATACTACCTTCGCGGGATCCACAGCTATCCCTTCCTTGGAGACCACGTGCCCCAAGAACCGAACTTCCATCCTCCAGAAGTGACATTTAGAGAATTTAGCCTTAAGGCTATGTGCTCGAAGAGTCTCCAACACTTCCCTAAGATGTAGGGCATGCTCTTCTTCACTCTTAGAAAATACTAAGATGTCATCCACAAAGACCACCACGAACTTATTAAGGAACTCCCTGAACACCCTACTCATCAAATCAACAAAGTATGCAGGGGCGTTCGTCAAACCAAATGGCATCACCAGCCACTCATAGAAACCATCCGGAGTCATAAAGGCAGTCTTGTCTATGCTATCCTCAGCCACTCTCAACTGATGAAACCCCGTGGCCAAGTCCAACTGTGAAAATACTGAGGCGCCAACCAACTGATCAAAGAGATCATCAATCCTCGGCAATGGGTGTTTATTCTTCTTTGTGAGCTTGTTGAGTTCTCTATAGTCTACACAAAGTCTGAGGGACCCATCCGCCTTCGTGGCAAAAACTATTGGAGCACCCCACTCCGATATACTTCGTCTTATGAACCCCTTCTCAAGCAACTCCCCTACTTGCTTATGGAGTTCCCTCCTCTCACGAGGAGCCATATGGCGCACTGGTAAAGATACTGGTTTAGCATTATCCACCAGATATATTCGGAAGTCTATCTCCCGCTTTGGAGGTAAGCCCTTCACCTCCTCAAACACATCCGAGTATTCCCGGACCACTCTAACAGATCGCAAACTCTCGACCGAAGCGTCAAGCGATTCAAGATAACTTAGCATAACAGAATCCATGGGATTACAAGAAATCTCGAGAGTGTTACCCAAGCGGGTCATGAGCCTAACAACTCTCCTTTCACAATCAAGAACGGCACCATTACTGGATAACCAGTCCATGCCCAAAATCAACCCATAGCCCGTGAAGCCCAAAACAAAAGCATCACATCTAAACTCAACACTAAGTATAGAAATCTTCAAACCCAAACATATCATGGACAAATAAGTGGAGCCCCCAATTGGGTTTGAAACAACCAAGGGATCATCTACTAGACTGGTGTCTAAGTGCAGTGACTCAACTAATGATGATGAGATAAACGAATGTGATGCGCCAGAATCAAACAAAGTACGGACAGGATGATCAAACAGAAAAACCAGACTTTCAATGGAAATAGTTCTACCTCTTTCCTGAATCGGTGGAACCGCGAGAGCCTGAACTTGCCCCCTTGTCTGACCCGGTGCCATAAGAGCTTGCACCTGTCCTCCTGAGGTAGATCCCATCCTTTGCCCCTTCTTAGGGCAATCCTTCACTAGATGCCCTGCTTCGCCACAGTGGAAGCAGCCAGTCTTCTTCTTCTTACGACAATCTTTGCTTAGGTGGCCTGGTGTCCCGCAATTGAAGCACTTCTTCTTTCCCTTGCCACCGTTGCCTTTCCCACCCTTGTTTTGCTGCTGTTGAGGTCTCTTTTGATCTCCTTTCTTCTCGGGTGCCTTATTAGCATTGGGACCCTTCTCTTCCTCATGCATGAGTGCCATGTCTAGTAGCTTCTCAAAGGTGGCCCCCATAGGGATGTGAGTCATAGCCAATCCATGCATCGGTTCATTC
Organism: Allium sativum; assembly: GCA_030737875.1. Classification (NCBI taxonomy): domain Eukaryota; kingdom Viridiplantae; phylum Streptophyta; class Magnoliopsida; order Asparagales; family Amaryllidaceae; genus Allium; species Allium sativum. Next base: position 43,833,720 of record CM060916.1, read on the forward strand.
AACCCTTTAACGAACCTCAAAGCCTTCTTCTCTGGTGTATTCACCATGTCTATGCCAAACCTTGCCAATTGATTAAACTTGTTGACATATTCCTTTACTGATAGGTTTCCTTGCTTTAGAGTCAAGAACCTTTCCATATACAAATTTTCCTCCGCCCTTGAGAGAAACTTTGCCACAAATCTTTGCCTGAAATCCGCCCAAGAGTCAACCGGGCGCTCTCCATTAGTGACCTCCCACCAGAATGAGGCCTCTCCCTTCATTAACCAAGCAGCTAACTTGACTTTCTTTCCTTATTCCATCTCAAAGATATCTATCAGCTCTTCCACCTCCTTAAGCCAATCTCTAGCTTCCACAAAAGTTTCTGATCCTTGAAAAGGTTTCCCTCCCATAGCCTTAAATTCCTTGCAAGTCTTAGCAAAAGTATCCGTGCGAGGAGGAGGAGGGGGAGGAGGAAGATCGGGTGCTACTTTTGGTGGAGGGACATTTGCTGGACCCGCAGTGGGGGCCCTAGCCTCCATCAATCTCCTATACCATACTGGTATCGTCACACCCTCCGGAAAGTTAAGATCTTCAGCCACGCTGAAACGAAAAAGGAAAGATTCAAAACGGAGAATTCGAAAGATAAAGATATGGCTATTGGGGATTATGCTTTTCTTTCAAAAACTTTTCTCTTTAAAGACATGTTTTTGAAAATACTTCTTCCAAAAATGTTTTTAGAAAAATAGTTTTCTAAAAATTTATCTGTTCTGGTAACCTTCGCTCTGATACCACGTGTAACACCCCACACCCGCTAAGGTCACTCACTAAGGGAATGCCTTAACTTCGGTGGAGTATTTTAAGTGGATATAGAACAGAAAAATTACAACAAGACAGATATAAATAATACTTGAAATCTAAAACATCATTTCATTGCAGCAGAAGATAAACATGTTTAGTTACAACACCATAAAAGAGTCAAGTACTAAATATCCATCCTGATAAAAACATAAGTACATAATCCCACTACATAACTAATAGCCATAATAGAAAAGATAAGCTGGGTTTTACATCACGGTCCAAGCTCCAAAAGATAGATAAAGAAATCTGATCTAAGCCCACTAATGCTAGGCCCAACCTGAGGACCTGAGGGGGAAAAAGATAAAAACAACGGGGTCAGACATAAGTCTGAGTGAGCCCTATAACTTTAACAACACAATCATTAAAGTAATTAGGGTATGATATAAACTTGGTACGGTGATGACTGGGAATAAATGACTACACTAAGTAGCCAACTAGACATAGGATGAACTAAGATAACGGTAAAGACGCATCTACCCACCCAAGGGTAATTACTAACTGCACCACACCAGTCATTCCTACTTAAAGGTTGATCCCACCCAAGGACTTAGAAAATTTACCCAGTAGTTTCCTGTACCCCTAGCTAACTACATAGGTGTCGTCTGCCCCTATCTCCACTAGGTTTACCCACTACTCCCCAAGCGATCGGCTCCCTACCGTAGATACCCGTTCTGGCCCCACAATGGTGTGTATCACTCCCCAAGGTGGCAACCCGATACAACCAATGGTGCACGGCTTATACCTACACGATGCAACAACGTCTTACCTACCAGCCCTGGTCCACACATGCATATGAAACCCGTTGGACTTGCGTTGCCACCGCTAACCCGTTTTGGTCTCTTATAGTCAAGCCCAGTACGCGTGTCCCGACCTCGACATGGGTCAAGCCCAATAAGATACATATGGGTTACTGGTTGAAATGGGCCCCCACTAGCTACCCACCTAAGCTTGTCTCTTTATCTAGTGCATCCCACTTAACCCTTTAATCATGTTTAATTACATGTTCCCACTTGGTTAAGTATTCTAATCGTATTTTCTATTGCCACCCAAGGCAACCCACTAGATTTCCACATGCCACCCAAGGCACTTACTTGATTTCCACATGCCACCCAAGGCACCCACTTAACCCCTCATGCCCCACTACATGCTTATCTGGTTAAGTGTTTCTTAATTGATTAAGAACGTAACCGTTGTAAAGACCTCTCACATTAGACTATCTTTTATGGCAGCTGGATTTGCCGGTTGGGTCTGGGCAGCCTTACGCCATAACCGAGTCTAACCTCGTGTCTATACACTTGTCACGTATTTAGTTTGTGCCTAAGACCTCTCACATTGGGCCAATCATTTGTAGCCGCTGGATTTGCCGGTCGGTTCCGGGCAGTCTTATGCTACAAAAAGGGTCCAACCTCGTGTCTTAGTCGATTAATTACACCTAATTAATCACCCCCATATTTCGAATTAATTTTCCCTAATTAATTCCAATTTTAGCGATGTACATAATTGGCTCAATTATGTCCATCCACTTTATGGTATGCATAATCATACCAACTTCACACCATTTCATTAACATGTATATTAACCCGATCATTCCCCACGTAATTCGCTAACATGACATAAAAGGGAAGATTCATCACAAATACAATGGGTTCAACTTGCATAACATTAGCATCAACATGAGTTTTAAAGGTGTCAACATGCATATAGCATCAACCCAACTAGCATAAATAATCAACCCAAACTTCATAGTATGCATAATCATACCAACTTCACACCATTTCATTAACATGTATATTAACCCCATCGTTCCCCACGTAATTCGCTAACATGACATAAAAGGGAAGATTCATCACAAATACAATGGGTTCAACTTGCATAATATTAGCATCAACATGGGTTTTAAAGGTGTCAACATGCATATAGCATCAACCCAACTAGCATAAATAACTTGCATGAATCACATATGTCATAAAAAGGTTAACTTGCATAAGTTTCTTATGTCATACAAAGGGGTAAACTTGCATATGTATGTATGACATACAAAGGGGTTAACTTGCATATGTATGCATATCATCCAAAGGTGTAAACTTGCACATGTTACTTGCATATAATCTAACACCAAACTTGCATAACATGTCATATATGAACTTGCATATAATCAAACACCAAACTTGCATAACATACCATATATGAACTTGCATATAATCATACACCAAACTTGCATAATCATGGTGTCATAATGGATCAATGTTTATCATAGTGATTTGCATAACTAGCATCATGAACTCATAGCATATGACTTGCATAACTTGCATAACATCATGAACACATATCATATGACTAGCATAACTTGCATAACATCATGAACACATAGCATATGACTTGCATAACTTGCATAACATCATGATCACATAGCATATGACTTGCATAACTTGCATAACATCATGATCACATAGCGTATGACTTGCATAACATCATGAACACATAGCATATGACTTGCATAACTTGCATAACACATAGCATATAACTTGCATAACTTGCATAACATCATTAACACATAGCATATGATAACATAACTTGCATATGCTATGTGTTATGCAAGTTATGCAAGTCATATGCTATGTGTTCATGATGTTATGCAAGTGTTACGCTATGTGATCATGATGTTATGCAAGTTATGCAAGTCATATGCTATGTGTTCATGATGTTATGCAAGTCATACGCTATGTGATCATGATGTTATGCAAGTTATGCAAGTCATATGCTATGTGTTCATGACTAGCATAACTTGCATAACATCATGAACACATAGCATATGACTTGCATAACTTGCATAACATCATGATCACATAGCGTATGACTTGCATAACATCTTGAACACATAGCATATGACTTGCATAACTTGCATAACACATAGCATATAACTTGCATAACTTGCATAACATCATTAACACATAGCATATGATAACATAACTTGCATTGATCCACATTCATAGCCATAACCTCATTATATCCTATCATAATCATTTCAACAATTGGTCATTAAGGCTATAGAAACTCACAACTTGTTGATTATCACTCCTAAGAAGAAGATTAAGTTGCTAGAGTTGATTAGAGGTTGATTTGAGAAGCTATCTTCCTCTTTAATTTGATGGAGGCTCCTTCAAGTTGCATTTTGACGGCATAACGGTGTTGTAGCTATTTTTAGTATGAATTAGGGTAGTCTTAGGGTGTATTTATAGATTAGTTAGGTGTTTTAGGCCATTAGATTAACCCTAAATCAGATTAGAGCCGTCAGATCTCGTCCTAGCCACCAAGCACAGCCCCAAAGCCAAGATGGTGCACCCAGGTCACACAGACCGACAGGGGGGGTCGACCCCTGTGTCGACCCCTGGGTCGACCCCTAGGGAGGGGGTCGACACCTATGTCGACCCTAGGGTCGACTCCCTCTGCCTGGCGGGAATTTTCCCGCCTCTTCTGAAATGTGAAATTTTTGCTCTTAAATCTGTTTTGAAGTTTTGAAAACTTCTTCGGACCTTAACTGGGTCATACGGACTCCGATTTTCGAAAACTCGGACTCTATTTCGCGTATTTTTCCGAGACAAACGCAATGGCATAGCCGTTTTCCCCTGATTCAGATTTTAAAATTTAATTCTGCCCTGTTTTATATTATAACAAGTTATTCAACATACGGGGTGTTACAAAATCGTTCCAAACTAGGTTTGAATTTTTTGTGCAAATGCTGAAGTGATTCGACGATCAGCCTTCGCAGCGGCGAAGAAGAAGGAGTGGTGCGCTGGCGCCTGAAGTGGGGCCCACTTCGGTGGCCTGTAGGCGGCGCGACGACGATGGGGAGGTGCGAACTTCCTGCCGTTGATTCTCTCACAACCCTCAACGAAAAATCTCACAACCTTATATGGATTTGAAGCCCTCTGAATTCTCTTGAAAAATCTCCAAACAACTGATGGGTTTCCTTGCGTGGAGGAGGAGTTACGGAGGAGAGAAGTAATGGAGAGGAGGCGCCGTTCGTTTCTGATGTCGGGTAGAGAGAATGGTCAAATTTCCAAAATACCTGTTGTCACATACGAACTCCAATCCAAACCCAACGACTGTCGTCCCTAGCTAAATGCCCCCATTCCGAACATAATGGGATATGTTTCGTAGGCCCATTCGACAGTTTCGATTACTGTTTCTTCAAATTAAAAGTACAAAACATTCAATATTCAATTTGAACATACATTTCAATTTGCTAGGGCCACAAACTGATTCGAAAAATTCCAGAAAAATAAATCTAGCTATGTTTTAACGATATGGTCCCAACAAAACTTGTTTCGTCGAATTCTGAGACCGTTTGAAAAATGGCCATTTTCTGGTCGATCCAATTTAACTGAAATTGACCAAAACACATTTTTCTTTGCCATGCTCACATACTAGCTTCAAAAGTTATGAAATTTGAAACCTAGCAATAACTTCACATCCCGGACCCAATAGATACATGGTATAATGACCCGAAAATCCGGTCCAATTTGAGCTGACCAAATAACACAAGTCCAACCACAAATTGCATAGGAAATTCAAGAAATTAATAGAAAGAAGATAGAGGGTGAGGATAGATAAGATAGAACTATTAGAATAGAAGAAGAAGAAGGACAACATCATCAGAGTAACCACGAATCTCACAGCGGAACGAATAAAATATAACATAACTTTTGAAATACAAACAGTATATGTATACAATAGCACTTATCAGAGTACAACACAGCGGAAATAATAATAACTATAGAATCTTGAAGCCTCCTGCTCCAAACTCTCCAAGTGTATCAGTAAAATCCCGACTACTTGACTGCCCGTACAAAATTAGGCACCCAAGAGTTTAAGGAAAACAACAAATAAACTCCGGGTCAGTCATGGGACTGGTATGAGTAAAACAGTTTAAAACAGTTTGAACAAGTAAATGATATCTCATAAGACCACGCCGTATAACGGAACGGGTTTTTCCCTTATGTGAATCCAAAATATCTTTATATCAAAACATATTGATATTATAATAATGTCTATCAACCAAAGTATAATAATCATCTAGCAGAAACGCTTTCATCTCACGTTCTACGTATATAGTTTACAATCAAAACCGCAAGCACATATTGGTAAATGGATTTCCAACTATGACAAGGTATGGAACCACCTTCCGATCAGTGTAATCTAGGAACGATACACTGGAGTTCAACAAGAACAACTTGCCACTCAGCCACACATGACCGACCACTTATTTCGCTTGAGCGTATCGAATGTACATCACCAACGGTTGGGATCAGCAACCGTTTCCCATATATATATGGGACAGCATTGATAGAATAAAGAAGCGAATGAATATTCTCTAGATAGGTGATTATACACCCTAATTCGGTGCGACCGACTTAGCCATGCTGCCTTCCCGATTTTTGTCATTTCCTGGTTGTTGAGGCCAGAGGTTACGATTAATTTCCATTCATTGATAACACGATCACTCTGAATGCCAATTTATCAAATCCGTTAATCATTAATTGATTTGCACAAATATTCTGGATATTATGCTAAGGGAATAAATCCGTTGCCACCATATATATCTATACATACCAATCATATTCGATCATTGGAAATACTCTGTCAGACACTCGTACATATATGTTCGTTCTGGGATTGAACGAAACCGAAGGCACTATTCAGTACATCCATCCTAGGCATTCTCTACCTAGGACTTATACAACAGCCCTTGCACTTTACTTCGTCTTCAATTTTCTTTGGCATATTTGCAACGCTTATGCCAATACAGAGTGGTTCTTTGGATAAGAATCCAACCGGTCTCTCCATATTAACAACGTTAAAATGGTCAAACTTTGATAGTCTGTGATTTAACTACCAAATGAAAACATGTCGGTGTACAAATAACAATCTTATTCCCAAATGGAAATTCGATTGATCAATCATCAATCAACTTTATCTCTTTGAATTTAATTTATCATTAATCGTTATTCGATTAACTCTAATTTGATTAACTCCCTTTTTACTAACTCACTTTGATCATTTTAACTTATTAATCTCAATTTGATTTTTCTTAACTCGACAACTCAATTTGATTATCTTAACTCGCTAATTCAATTTGATTAACTTAACTTGCTAATTCAATTTGATTAACTTAACTCGCTAATTCAATTTGATTAACTTAACTCGCTAATTCAATTTAACTTAACCCGCTAATTCAATTTGATTATCTTAACTCGACAAGTCAATTTGATAATCTTAACTCGACAACTCAATTTGATTATCTGCAATCAATCAACTCTAATTGATTAATTCAAATCGATTAACTCCTTTCAATTCTATTTAACAAATAATTAATTCCTTTTATAACTTTATTTATTTCCTAAATAAATATTCCCATATTACTTCACTTCTATTCATTAGATCCTTATTATACATTGGTAAGTAAATAAACTTCTCAGTGTTAATCCCGAAGGCCGAAACCAACATCAGATCAACACTTTGAAATTTACTCAACTCAATCAACGTAGAATAAGTTCCAATTACTCAAAAACCATACCCTATCCTCTTTAACACTTTTAACTCGATTCTATTTATTTTCTAATAAATATCACCTTTATAAAATCCTTTGATTTTATAAATATTTCATTTTCACTATACGTTTTGAAAATTCCCTTTTTAACTTTCCAGTATTCATTTTGGTATTTAAAATACCGTATAACCATGATTACTATCAACCAAGTACACCTAATCATCACAAATTATATAACACATCACATATCATAATATATGAAACAAAACAGTATTTTATATATTGAGGAACCCAGTTGGGTCCTTCCAACTTGTTCCCCTGCATCACAGATGTTAAACCATATAATTAACATCAACTTCATTTCAGTATGAAATGTTCTGATAAGAAACATCAACATTTATATTTAATGGTATATGTATATATATATAATTCCAACTAACTGACTAGCAGTTCAATCAATCAATCTACACACAACAGTCAATCAATATCTAACAGTTCTAAAAGTACGTTATAAAAATATACTGTTCAGAGTTGGTGAGTTTTACTCACATTGGACGATCATCGTTAATAACGATAACCATCGATTGATTTGATTCAGATGGACAATTTATTTTGCTATAAATTGTAACGAGATCCAATGGACTTCCTGTCAGTTCCATGGCATAGCCACCGTCCATACGATCCTGTCGGATCCCATATTCATCTCGGCCCATTAACGATTTCTCCAACCCGCGTGAATGCTTCATCTCCCCAACTCCCAGTCATTTCTACAGGCAAGGAACTAACGTTAATTTCTAACCTTTTCACAGTCCCTTCCTGTGCAGGTATTACAGTGCTTGCCCTCTTTTATTTGCCATGGCGAAAACTGTTCATCACGTTACTTCACGAACTTATCAAACAAACAATACCATAATTATTTCCTCCATTACCACTTTTCTTCCAAACCAATCGCATGCACTCCATTTTCGAATTTCATCCTTCCCAAAAATGCAACCGTGAGCTCAGCTTCCCATACACCATTTCCAGTCGCAACTTCATCACTCTCTTCGTTTGCTCAGTATCATCTCGCCCCATTATGCAGGTGCATCGCGTCTCCAAGTATCCGGCACACAACAGTACTAACCCGCGAGACTTTTTCTCACGAAAACTCTTCGAACTTCGCCTAATTCCTCCTCTCACAGCCCTGAGTTGAAGGTACCCAGATCCGCCTCCTTGGTTCGCATATGATGTGAACAGTCCATCCTCTCACTCCAGAAAATACCGCCAAAACCATTTCTCGTCTCAACTGACTGCACCGTCATCCTAGTATCCAACACCCAGATCCTCACCGAATATGTCCTGACCCTTCTCATCGACAAAAAGTCTTCACCCTATCTTACTGTACAAACTGCCAGTCCCCTCTCGTTAACCCAAACTCCGGTGCTCAGCTCGTCTAACACAAACTCGAACGCAGTATGTTGTATTAGAAGGGGGAGAGGAAGAATAGTGGGGTTTTGGTGCCTTATTTTTGCTTTTCTGCGAGGCTGAAGCCCTTCTCCATTTTCAATGTTCATGTATTTATATAATTATATAACTTAACAATGAAGTATATACTCTGAGATAACTTAGCAATTATGTTTTCTTACAGTGGAGTGTCTGCGTTGAGCTGTCGTGTCCTCATATGTACGTTAGTATAGTTTAAAGTGTTTTTATTTCTCAATACTTAGGCACGAAGTTTGTACAGATATTTTAATGTATTTGTTTTATTCGGTGACAGACTGTACACTTTTCTTGGACTTGAAGGTATGTGTAAATAGTGAAGTCACTTGGTCCTTTGGAGACGCGAAGGAGATAAAAAGAGGTGGTAGAAAATGTGTCCAGCAAGGAACAAACGTGACGACTAAGATGTGTCCTCAATACTTAGATGTTGCACATCACAGTGTCCTTTATATAATATATATATAGGCTTAAACGTAAGGACTAGGGAACAAACGTACACATATATATATGTCTTGTTTTTATTAAAAATTCAGCGTACCGATTACGTAAAATTCTACTTACGTACAGACAGAAATAAAAACTCCATCGTGACGAGCGAGGTGTCCCAACTCCAGAAATATAATAATACCGGTAGATGAACTCATATTGTGACACCCCGAAATGTCGATACAGGGTGCCAAATACTTCAAATAAAAAGTTTATTATTTAATTAATTAAAAATTACCATAAAATTCTAAAAATTAAATCATCACTACTTCCCAAAAGAACCTTGTCTAAATTCAAAACCTATCTCTAGTTATATCGAATAAACCGCTACGGTCGATAAACGATTCTATAGCGACTATTTTAAAATTTGATTTGGACATATCTCAAAATCTACACGACGAAATCCTGATTTTTCTCTTCCCCTAGAAAGATATACTCCACCAGCTCCGTATGTTCCTTGTTTCACAGAAATCCGATTTAAAACGAACTCTGTACATTCGTTTGAAGTTCAAATCGCCAAATTACGAACTACAACGCCATTTCGAGCTCGATTTTAATTATAATATATTTATACGTTCAAACGCTGTAAATGAAATATATTCGTTATTATATTTCAAATCCAAATGCTACCAAATCTCTTACACTATCCAATTCAGACAATACTGACAATTCAACTATTTCTGACTATTTCGACATTATAATATATTATTATATTAAAATTATTAATTAAATATTCAATATTATTTAATTCAAGTTATCGATATTTTCCTAAATCGATATTTTAAATAATTAAATAACTTAATTATTCTATCTCTAAAATACGGGTCATTACATTCTTCCCCGCTTAAAATAATTTCGTCCTCGAAACTGCTAAGGTAGAGGACGACCCTATCTACTGAGTAAATATTTATCAGTTTACCCCTTAACTTCAGTTTCAACTGAACCACTTAAATTCCGATTAAAATATTAATTCATTCCGCCTTACCAATTTTCAAAAAATTTGAAAATTTTCTAACACCCGGAATTTCTGGAAAATTTTGCCATAACCTCCTTTGTACAGCCCTATCTGTAAAACCACAACTCGCCTCTCTGGGCCATCTCCAACCAAAAGAAAATCAAACAGCCAAGCTGCTTGCCAAATCGGCTCATAAATCACCAAACTTATATGAAATATAAACTTGTACCTTTTTGCCGGGTATATCATTATATCACTTTGCACCTGTTACCAATTCTGCATATATCATGCCATACCAATCAACTCCAAACAGTTTATATCCTCAAATCACATCTCATTCTTAACTCGAGTTCCATTCTCGATTTTCAAAATTTTAACTCACCAATTCCAATACCATTCCAGATTATTCACTAATCAAATTCAATTTTATTTAACTTAGTTCAAGTTAAATTTTAGTTTATTATTCACTTTTACCATCTCATTCTGGAATTTAAATCCCTGGGTTTATTTCAAATCAATTTGAAATCATAATACCAGTTCAAAACCTTTGAATTTCTAAACAACTTGTTTTCCTCAAACAATTCAAAAACAAAACATTTGGTAGTAATCCGTCACTTAGAACTCGAAAATGAACACTGATGATGTGGCCACACTCATCAGGGTTATTTCCCAGTTTATCGAAGTGAGTTCAATACTATATCATTTTCAAAACCATTCTTAAACATTTCCCATTTTGAAACTATTTCAAAATATCCTTCCAGTATTTGTAAACACATTTAAAATCTCCCAGGATTTTAAAATCCTCATATATTATACTTATATGAATTCTACTTGGTTATTTATATAACCAACACATGCAATATACTATAATGATTCAAATATTAACCATTCTTTTATATCAAAATATAATTCGGGTAAAATTACTTCATTCAACCCGCTTTCAAAACATACCGTGTCGACCCATCATATTCGAGTGTTTAGAAACCGTTATCGATATTGTAGTGCCCCACCATCGACCAGAATTCTTAAGCCACTCAACCAATAAAGCTCCACAATATAAAACAAAATTTTATATCAAATAACAAATACGTTCACTCGTATATATACACTCAACTCAATCTAGGGTATTACTAATCCTATCTTTACTGAGTCACGCCACAAAGCCAAGGTAATTCACTTAACTTAAGCTCTGATACCAACTGTAAAGACCCGAAAATCCGGTCCAATTTGAGATGACCAAATAACACAAGTCCAACCGCAAATTGCACTCGAAATTCAAGAAATTAATAGAAAGAAGATAGAGGGTGAGGATAGATAAGATAGAACTATTAGAATAGAAGAAGAAGAAGAAGAACATCATCAGAGTAACCATGAATCTCACAGCGGAATGAATAAAATATAACATGACCTTTGAAATACAAACAATATATGTATACAATAGCACTTATCAGAGTACAACACAGCGGAAATAATAATAACTATAGAATCTTGAAGCCTCCTGCTCCAAGCTCTCCAAGTGTATCTGTAAAATCCCGACTACTTGACTGCCCGTACAAAATTAGGCACCCAAGAGTTAAGGGAAAACAACAAATAAACTCCGGGTCAGTCATGGGACTGGTATGAGTAAAACAGTTTGAACAAGTAAATGATATCTCATAAGACCACGCTGTATAATGGAACGGGTTTTTCCCTTATGGAATCCAAAATATCTTTATATCAAAACCTTTTGATGTTATAATAATGTCTATCAACCACAGTATAATAATCATCTAGCAGAAACGCTTTTATCTCACGTTCTACATATATAGTATACAATCAAAACCGCAAGCACGTATTGGGAAATGGATTTCCAACTATGACAAGGTATGGAACCACCTTCCGATCAGTGTACTCTAGGAACGATACACTGGAGTTCAACAAGAACATCTTGCAACTCAGCCACACATGACCGACCACTCATTTCGCTTGAGTGTATTGAATGTACATCTCCAACGGTTGGGATCAGCAACCGTTTCCCGTATATATATGGGACAGCATTGATAGATTAAAGAAGCAAATGAATATTCTCTAGATAGGTGATTATACACCCTACTTCGGTGTGACTGACTTAGCCATGCTGCCTGCCCGATTTTTGTCATTTCCTGGTTGTTGAGGCCAGAGGTTACGATTACTTTCCATTCATTGATAACACGATCACTCTGAATGCCACATTATCAAATCCGTTAATCATTAATTGATTTGCACAAATATTCTGGATATTATGCTAAGGGAATAAATCCATTGCCACCATATATATCTATACAGACCAATCATATTCGATCATTGGAAATACTGTGTCCATATATGTTCGTTCTAGGATTGAACGAAACTGAAGGCACTATTCAGTACATCCATCCTAGGCAATCTCTACCTAGGACTTATACAACATCCCTTGCATTTTACTTCGTGTTCAATTTTCTTTGGCATATTTGCAACGCTTTTGCCAATACAGAGTGGTTCTTGGATAAGAATCCAACCGGTCTCTCCATATTAACAACGTTAAAATGGTCAAACATTGATAGTCTGTGATTTAACTATCAAATGAAAACATGTCGGTGTACAAACAACGATCTTATTCCCAAATGGAAATTCGATCGATCAATCATCAATCAACTTTATCTCTTTGAATTTAATTTATCATTAATCGTTATTCGATTAACTCAAATTTGATTAACTCCCTTTTTACTAACTCACTTTGATCATTTTAACTTATTAATCTCAATTTGATTATCTTAACTCGACAACTCAATTTGATTATCTTAACTCGCTAATTCAATTTGATTAACTTAACTTGCTAATTCAATTTGATTAACTTAACTCGCTAATTCAATTTGATTAACTTAACTCGCTAATTCAATTTAACTTAACCCGTTAACTCAATTTGATTATCTTAACTCGACAAGTCAATTTGATTATCTTAACTTGACAACTCAATTTGTTTATCTCCAATCAATCAACTCTAATTGATTAATTCAAATCTATTAACTCCTTTCAATTCTATTTAACAAATAATTAATTCCTTTTATAACTTTATTTATTTCCTAAATAAATATTCCCTTATTACTTCACTTCTATTCATTAGATCCTTATTATACATTGGTAAGTGAATAAACTTCTTAGTGTTAATCCCGAAGGCCGAAAGCAACATCAGATCAACACTATGAAATTTACTCAACTCAATCAACGTAGAACAAGTTCCAATTACTCAAAAACCATACCCTATCCTCTTTAACACTTTTAACTCGATTCTATTTATTTTCTAATAAATATCTCCTTTATAAAATCCTTTGATTTTATAAATATTTCATTTTCACTATACGTTTTGAAAATTCCCTTTTTAACTTTCCAGTATTCATTTTGGTATTCAAAATATCGTATAACCATGATTACTATCAACCAAGTACACCTAATCATCATAGATTATATAACACATCACATATCACAATATATGAAACAAAACAGTATTTTATATATTGAGGAACCCAGTTGGGTCCCTCCAACCTGTTCCCCTGCATCACAGATGTTAAACCATATAATTAACATCAACTTCATTTCAGTATGAAATGTTCTTATAAGAAACATCAACATATATACTAATGGTACATGTATATATATATAATTTCAACTAACTGACTAGCAGTTCAATCAATCAATCTACACACAACAGTCAATCAATATCTAACAGTTCTAAAAGTACGTTATAAAAATATACTGTTCGGAGTTGGTGAGTTTTACTCACATTGGACAATCATCGTTAATAACGATAACCATCGATTGATTTGATTCAGATGGACAATTTATTTTGCTATAAATTGTAATGAGCTCCGATGGACTTCCAGTCAGTTCGATGGTGAAGCCACCGTCCATACGATCCTGTCGGATCCCATATTCATCTTGGCCCATTAACGATTTCTCCAACCCGCATGAATGCTTCATCTCCCCAACTCCCAGTCATTTCTACAAGCAAGGAACTAACGTTTATTTCCAACCTTTTCACAGTCCCTTCCTGTGCAGGTATTACAGTGCTCGCCCTCTTTTATCTGCCATGGCGGAAACTGTTCATCACGTTACTTCACGAACTTATCAAACAAACAATACCATAATTATTTCCTCCATTACCACTTTTGCTTCCAAACCAACCGCATGCACTCCATTTTTGAATTTCATTCTTCCCAAAAATGCAACCGTGAGCTCAGCTTCCCATACACCATTTCCAGTCGCGACTTCATCACTCTCTTCGTTTGCTCAGTATCGTCTCACCCCATTACGCAGGTGCATCGCGTCCCCCAGTATCTGGCACACAACAGTACAAACCCATGATACTTTTTCTCATGAAAACTCTTCGAACTTTACCTAAGTCCTCCTCTCACTGCCCTGAGTTAAAGGTACCCAGATACGCCTCCTTGATTCGCATATGATGTGAACAGTCTATCCTCTCACACCTGAAAATATCGCTAAAACCATATCTCGTCTCAACTGACTGCACCGTCATCCCAGTATGCAACACCCAGATCCTCCCCGAACGTGTCCTGACCCTTCTCATCGACAGAAACTCTTCACCCTAACTTACTGTACAAACGGCCAGTCTCCTCTCGTTAACCCAAACTCCGGTGCTCAACTCGTCTAACACAAACTCGAACGCCGTATGTAGTATTAGAAGGGGGAAAGGAAGAACAGTGGGGTTTTGGTGCCTTAGTTTTGCTTTTCTGTGAGGCTGAAGCCCTTCTCCATTTTAAATGTTCATGTATTTATATAATTATATAACTTAACAATGAAGTATATACTCTGAGATAACTTAGCAATGATGTTTTCTTACAGTGGAGTGTCTGCGTTGAGCTGTCGTGTCTGCATATGTACGTTAGTATAGTTTAAAGTGTTTTTATTTCTCAATACTTAGGCACGAAGTTTGTACAGATATATTAATGTATTTGGTATATTCGGTGACAGACTGTATACTTTTCCTTGTCTTAAAGGTATGCATAAATGGTGAAGTCATCTGGTCCTTTGGAGACGCGAAGGAGATAAAAAGAGGTGGTAGAAAATGTGTCCAGCAAGGAACAAATGTGACGACTAAGATGTGTCCTCAATACTTAGATGTTGCGCAGCACAGTGTCCTTTATATATAATATATATAGGCTTAAACGTAAGGACTAAGGAACAAACGTATATATATATATATGTGTCTTGTTTTTATTAAAAATTCAGCGTACCGATTACGTAAAATTCTACTTACGTACAGACAGAAATAAAACCTCCATCGTGACGAGCGAGGTGTCTCGACTCCGGAAAAGTAATAATACCGGTAGATGAACTCATATTATGACACCCCGAAATGTCGATACAAGGTGCCAAATACTTGAAATAAAAAGTTGCTTATTTAATTAATTAAAAATTACCATAAAATTCTAAAAATTAAATTATCACTACTTCCCAAAATAACCTTGTCTAAATTCAAACCCTATCTCTAATTATATCGAATAAACCATTACGGTCGATAAACGATTCTATAACGACTATTTTAAAATTTGATTTGGAAATGAGACGACCCCAAACCCGTAGTGACGGCGACAAGGGTAATCCTTGGAATATAACACAGAAACAAATAATAGCAGAACAAAAATAAATAAATACACCAGATAATGAACAAGAGAATATACTGGATAAACGTAATCATCAGAGTTACACAGTATACAGGATCATACTTAGTACAAATACAGTTCAGCTATACATAAATGTCTACAGTGGAAAACAAACATAATGTACAATAGAAGCTGAACAGCATAAAAAGAGATAAATAATATAATCCAACTTCAGCTCCAGCTATCCAGAAAGAACCAGCTAAACCTGAATACAAGGATGCCCGTGTAGAAAAAGGGGCACCCGAGTTTGAAAGTGAAACAAACTACGAGTCAGTCATGGGACTGGTATGAGAAATCTACTCAACACATTTATAATATGGTCGATCATAGGACCACGCCACTTTCGTGGAACGGGTTTACTCCATTGGATCGCCAGTTCTTTAAAACAAACAATTCTTTTGAATATCGCAACGCTTTTTATAAAAATGAAGCCATTATAAGACTCAGCTCCCATCACACAATGCAACGCAAACCGGAGGATAGAGTTTTACCTTATAATAGCCAAAATATGCTTGATACGAATAAAACAAAAGCATTTTATATTATTACTAGTGTTTATATGTTTCAAAAACAATTTCAAATCATAACTATCAATCATAGACGACATGGGTACCATATATCATGTTGCCACATATATATACAATCAAAACCGCACAGTCACATATTTGGAAATTGAATTTCCGTCATGAACCAAGGCAAAATATAGTCCTTACCGAATTCGAGACGCTCTAGCCCGTGTCTCAGGATCAAAACGCATCGACCCTTGGAGCGACAGGGCTGGTCCACCGATGTGGACTAAAATTCCTAAGCACTACGTTTCCCCACCCTATGGGTCGTAAGTGAGCCAATGAATGTCTCCATCGGACCCGGATCGTCCGATCAAACCGAGGCGCCTCACAACAGTAACAACCACATAAGTAAAATGGCAGGCCGTGTAAAAACACTGACACAACTCCTAGTTAGACGGAAACGCATGCCCTCCTTGAGGTCCTTATCCCGTTTCTGGTTCATACCGGGGTGTGAGGCTCGCGAATTCACATTATACACAAAGCTACGCCACACAGGCGGTGCTTTGATCATCAATCACAAGACTTTGCTTTTCAACAGAAGCCCTGATCACTGCATCTTAGCATGCCACACAGGCAATTCACACCGTGCAACTGTGGCTATCAATCACACAGAATAAATTCCAATGTCAGACACACTGTCCATTTGCAAGTCTGTTCTGGGTCTGAACGAAACCGGAGGCACTATATACCTCGCAAACCCATCGACCACCACGTACGTCTGGACGATCACCACTCATTATCCATATTTCGGGATGCCTCCCAATCAGGACCTCGGTTACTATCCAAACGAGGTGAAGATCTCCGGTCTTCAACCACCATCATCATCTTCTTCTTTTTTTATCGTCGATTCATTTATTCAGAATGGGATAAACCCGGTCTTTCTGAACAACTCGCGTATATAATAAACAAGTGCAACACTAACATACACACGCATCATTTCAATTCATTAGTCACTAACCGTCAATCAGTAAGAGAACGATTTCCCAAATATTAACCCCGAAGGCCGAAACCGACATCAGATCAACACCCAGGAAACCATTCGACTTAGCCAACCTTCAGTTAATTTCTAAATCAAATCCATATCGTTTATAATATTTTATAACGATTTATCGCTATTTTTATTTATTTTAAAATAGCCAATTTATTCAAAACGACGCTTCGGGCCATAACGCGGTCGTGGCGCTGTTTTTCTTCAGATTTGATTTACACATATCTGAAAATCTAACCATTGGATCTTCACAATATTTACATCATTAGAAAGATCTTTTCAAAACGAATCCAACGGTTCCAGTTTCGGGAAATTCCGACGATCGGATCTCCCGGTATAATCGTTTGAAGTTTCGATTTCAAAATACGAACTACAGCGTCGTTATTCGATTAAATATAATTATATTTATATATATATATATATATAATCAATTCTGGCGCTGTTTTTCTTCAAATTTGAATTAAACATTCCAGACAATCCAACCGTTGGATTTTTACAAAGTTGGTGCCGTTGGAAAGATATTTCCAAAGCGAACCCAACGGTTGCGATTTCAGGAAAATCCGATGGTCGGATCTCCCAGTATAATCGTGTGAAATCACGGTTTCAAAATACGAACTGCTATAATATAGTTTAAATTACTTTCAGCCGTACCTTTTCAAAATTCTTCAAAAATAGGTCTGGACTTTTCCTCCAATCCGCGCAACTAGACGAAGATCGGCCGACGCCACGTCAGAGAGCT
Source organism: Allium sativum (assembly GCA_030737875.1). NCBI lineage: Eukaryota > Viridiplantae > Streptophyta > Magnoliopsida > Asparagales > Amaryllidaceae > Allium > Allium sativum. The sequence goes on from CM060916.1 coordinate 43,852,001, forward strand.
CGGAGAGGTGCACCCGCGGATCCCCTCTCTGATGAACTCGACGGCATGTAGGGGTCTCGGCGGCGAGCTAAAGGCGGCGACTTCCTGGCCTCCAAACTTTTCAAATACTCAACGAAAAAATCCCAACCTTGTATTGATTCGAAGCTCGTGAGAGGTTCTTCAAACTACTCCAAAGGAGCAGGTGGGTTTATTGATTGGATTCGCCAGAAATTGAGGAAGAAAAATCGAGCTTCAGCCGTCGTTCGTCGCTTACGGGGAGAAAGAAATTATCGGGGGGGGGGGGTTGACATGGGCTAATGATTTTTTTATTTATTTATAACTTTTAAAATTCCAAAAATACCCTCTTTAACACACGAACCCCAATCCAAACACAACGACTATCGTCCCTAGCGTTTTACCCCCATTCTGAACACAATGGGATATGTTTCGTAGGCCCATTCGACTGTTTCAGTCAGTTTTCCTTCAAACTAAAATATTAAACATTCAATATTTGATTTGAACGTGCATTTCAATTTGCCAGGGCCACATACTGATTCGAAAAATTCATGAAAAATAAATCTAGCTATGTTTTGACGATACGGTCCCAACAAAACTAGTTTCATCGAATTCTGAGACCGTTTGCAAAAAGGCCCATTTCTGGTCGATCCAATTTAATTAAAATTGACCAAAACACGTTTTCCTTTGCCACGCTCACATACTAGCTTGAAAAATTATGAAATTTGAAACCTAGCAATAACTTCACATCCTGGATCCAACAAAAGTAGTTTCGTCGAATTCCGAGGTCGTATGCAAAATGGCCAATTTCACGGGCTATATAATTTCCATAGCGACCTTTCTGAAAATTCATTTGGCCATAACTTTTGCTTTCCGCTATGAAACTTCGATTTTTCAGATTCGTTAGAAAGGTATTCAGTAACAGATTTAAATATTTTTGGTTTCACTCAAACCCGTTTTGTTTTGCACCTGGTACAGTCCGACAAAGTTTGAATTCAATTTTTGAAACTGCAGTGCCTTTTCAGGCCTTGTTTATAATTAGAATTAATTATATTCGTTTTCAAACATCGATTCAAACTCACTTTTCATTGCTATTATTTAAGATATTTATAATCCACTATTTTAGCCAATTTAAAAAAAATTAAATTAGTTCAGATTTTCCGGGTCATTACAGGACATATCTCAAAATCTACACATCGAAATCCTGATTTTTCTCTTCCCCTAGAAAGATATACTCCACCAGCACCGTACGTTCCTTGTTTCACAGAAATCTGATTTAAAACGAACTATGTACATTCGTTTGAAGTTCAAATCACCAAATTACGAACTGCAGCGCCATTTCGAGCTCAATTTTAATTATAATATATTTATACGTTCAAACGTTGTAAATGAAATATATTCGTTATTATATTTCAAATCTGAATGCTACCGAATCTCTTACACTATCCAATTCAGACAATACTGACAATTCAACTATTTCTGACTATTTCGACATTATAATATATTATTATATTAAAATTATTAATTAAATATTCAATATTATTTAATTCAAGTTATCGATATTTTCCTAAATCGATATTTTAAATAATTAAATAACTTAACTATTCTATCTCTAAAATACGGGTCATTACACATGGTTCAATCATCTCAGTTTTCATTCCATATTTGATTCCATACAAATTGATTATACTAAAATTTATCTCTTTAATTTTCAATTCATTCAACGGTAGATGAATTTTAATTATACAACTAGTCTATCATTCAACAAGCGAACAAATGGACAATCAATTCAACCAAATCATTCATATTTACTTATCCTAAGTTGAATTCTGGTTTATTTAATTAAACGATCAAATTCGTACTCCAATTTGAAATCATTCAAATCAACTACCCAATAACCCAATAATTTGATAAAATTATTTTCCTTATATATAAAAATATAATTTGGCAAAATACCCTTGTATAAAATTTACAAATACTCTCTCGTATATATATACACTCAATCTCGATCTAGGATATTGCTAACCCAATCTCTATCGAGCTACGCCACAGAGCCAAGGTTATTCCTAAACCATTGCTCTGATACCAATTGTAGTGACCCGGGAATTTTGACACTCGAATCTTGACATTTATACAACCTATGTCCAAAACTCAAGTTCCGAAAACCCCAGAAAGCTAGAAGAAAGAAGTTAGAGGGTGAGATAAGAAAGAAAGAAAATTAGAATAGAAGAATAAGAAGAAGAATAAACACAACAAAGAGTCTCACATCGCAGCGGAAAAAAATATAATAAATAAACTTTATACAGAGCTTTGAAATAAAAACTTACAATCATCAGAGTACATCAATACACTAGGACAGTTATAATAATCTGTCCTCATATACATCACACAAGAGAATAATAGATGATATCATACGTCTGAACACCATCAAATCGTCTTTGGACTTCACAACATCCGATAATCTGAACCTATACACCCGGTCTAACCCGAACATTTACAAAACACCGGGTCAGTCTGGTGAACCAGAGTGAGATAAACACACTAAGTTTAAGGGTATCACACAACTTGATTTTAAAGTTAAAATCTTTTCGAAAGAAAAGGATAATCGTAAGACCAAATCCACACATAAATACAGATGGCTTTTACCTTACGATAACCCAAAACAATTTTGAAAATCAATACTCGTCTGGTATTATAATAGTGTTTAAACACAAGTAAATATCAATCTAGCGGAACGCTTGCATCTCACGCTCCACATATATAGTATACAATCAAGACCGCGGGCGCTTATTGGAGATTGGATTCCGACCATGACAAGGTATGGGACCACCTGTCGATAGTGTATCTTTAGAGGCGAATACACTGGGTTCAACAAGAACGTCTTGCAACCCGGCCCACACATGACCGACCACTCATTTCGCTTGAGTGTATCGAATGTATATCACCAACAATTGGGCTCAAACCACCGTTTCCCCAAAAGGGACAGCATCGAAATAGATTAAAGAAGTAATGGAATTTCTCTAGATAGGTGATTATGCACCCTAATGGGAGCGACCCACATAGCCATGCTGCCTGCCCGATTTTTGTCATTTCCCGGTTGATGAGGGTTGAGGTTATAATCGACTTTTGACACATCTGGCCACTGTTTCACATCGTCCATAAACGACATCCAGGAACAGGATGAACCGAAGGAACCCTCCTACCACATCCTAGGAATCACCCTATAGATCAGTAGCGAGCAGTCCTTGCAATCCGTAGATTTCAATCCTGACAGAATCATTGTCAAAATATCTTTAGGGCTCAGCTAGAGAAATCCAACAATAGTCCTTCCATTCATGAAGATATACGGTCTTCAATAGCTCCGTCTCGATCACCATCTTTCACGTTTTCGTATTTATTGGTCGGAATGGTTTTCGAATATAAATTCGATCCCGGTCTTTCCGTACCAACAACATTGGGTAAGATTTTGATAGTCGGTTATTTAACTATCAAAATAAAAAATAAAACAAATCAATGGGTTTATTACACAGCATCATTTGGCTGAAATAATATATCAGTTTTAATACATTAATATCCTCAAATCATTTTATTAATATACTTGGAAAAATATCTTAAAACCATATCAAATTTTCCAGTTAACTACCATTTCAAAACATTTTCTATAACGTCACTTATTATCTCTATTTGCAAAATCGATTTGACTTATCCTTTTAAACAATCGTTACGATATTCCTTTGTTTTGTTATTTGAACAAAATAATCGTCACCTTCCTCTTTAGAATAAACATATTCTAATCTCATCCCTTTATTCTGAATCTATCTTTATGTTTTCACAAATCCCCTTGTCTTTATTTTTGAAATATCCTTTTATATCCTTAAGCCCATTTTATTTCCCTTTATTTTGGAATTTCATTATATATGTTTTTCATATTCTTCAAAGTACGTTATACTATTAAGTTCCAAAATAAATCACTTTTAACATCTTTACCATTACAACTAATATCATCCTTCGATAATCCTGAAGTCGTTCAAGTTGGGGTATTTTAATTACCTCTCAGACCTTGATCAACAACGCTCTTATCTCAGTATAGATATTAGTTGTAATCCCAAAACCGGTATTCATTTCCCATATCACACAAATCCCATCTTTATTCCATTTTGATGAAACATCATCTTTTATTTAAAATCATGGATCTATGTTTCATCTTTATAACTCCACTCGTTTAACTATTCAAATTCGAACTTGGGTTTCTGTTTGATTTCCATTTCAATTACTACAGTTGACTTAGGCAACTCTTAAGCATGATTAACTCGGTAATCAGACCTTAGTTCATCTTTCCATTTGAATTAATCTCATTTGATTATTATAATAATCAAATCAATATAATCTCATTTAAATTTGTTTCTTAAAACAATTAACCCCGGTTATTAACATCACGTTAATATCCGCTCACTTGCTTATCCGTCTTGTAAATATAAGAATCGCCTTTATAAGATCATTTAAAAATTTGAGATGAGGCACGTGCTTCGCACACAGATATGTTTCGATACCAAAAAAGGTGCTTGGTGGTTAAAATAATCAGTGTACATATGGTTGGTTTATTTTCTATTTATAATCCCAATTAAAATAATATATTTAAAAATCTATATTCGGTTATAAAATAAATTTCATAACTTCATTTATATCGACTCATCTGATGGTAAATCAAATCTTTATAAACAATTTATATATTTGGCCATCTACTGTAAATTCCTCAACCAATATTCCTCATTAGTTAATAACACAACAACGTTGAATTCATATTCAACAATCAATGATCAAACCAATAATCCAACCATATTGGTTAAACTGTTCATGTAACGATCATATGCAAATAAGTGAGCAATAACTGATAGTAGTCAACCAACGATGATAATTCAGCATCCAATTTAATTTAAATACGTTTATATTTTTATAAACGTAACCAACAAGGTAAGTTACCATGTTTGGAAATCATCTTTAAAAATAACGATGTCGTTTCACTTAAATTAAACAAAGTTTAATTTAAATAATCGGTATAGCAATATTTAACAACCATCCAAACAATCATCAAATCAACCAATATTCAGCAAACAAAGCAAATAAATATTAAACCCAACTTATAATAAATATAAGTGGCGAACTGAGTGAGTTTAACTCACCTTGGTTTGGTTTGTTGACTAAAATGGTTCGTTTTTGGTAAAGTTAAACAGTCGTTTAATTTTACCAAAAACCCGATAGCTTCCTGCTTCGACCACCCCAGCTCTATAGTGGAGTGCTTGCCAACATGATCTCAACTTCTCTTGATTTGTTAAATTCTGTTAACAAATTAAGAGGTTTTTAACAATATAATTTATAACGCGATTTTAACTTAATATAATTAGTTCAAAAAAGTGTTTTAACTTAATCCAACCAGGTATGTTTAACGTAATACTACTTCATATATACCAATGGTATGTATTTAACACAGTATATATATATATATATTACCAATGTATATTATCGGTGCCACTAGTGTGTATATATATACTATAATGTAATCATGTATTACCGTTTGTTCTTTTTCCAAGAAGTCCAAACTCTAAGTTCCGTTCGCACTGCCATTTACATAACTCGAACCCATCCTTGGTGTGCCAGACAATCCCATGCATGCTATCCCTAACGTGTCATCTTCCCCTTTTTTTTCTTTTTTTTTCTTTTTATTTTTGGGACCGAAGCCCACTGCCACAATTCCTTCACAGCCCATACCCACATACGAGCATGAATAGACCTCATCTTCTTCCCAGTCGCGTTTAAGCTTCCTACTCAACACTGCTTTGATTTCATCTCCACCGAATACTGCTGCTTTTCAACTCAATACACACGCATGGCATCAACTCCATCCTTCCTCCAACAGTAACCGCCCTATTTTCTTTGCTGAAACTTTTTTCCAAGCCCAATGTGTATCCATGTACTCCTCCCCATAATGTCATGTTGCCCTTCCCCCGCGCACTGTTTGTTTACTGATTCCCGTTTTGGGCTTTCAGCTTTTCGAAATTTCTTCTTCTTTTTTTTATATGAAGTAAGGTGTTCGCTTCAGTTTTGCATAGAAAGTTTTCCTGAACGAAATGAGTTAAGGTGCACGCCTATTTATACAGCAAGGTAGTTTGGCCATCAAGTTAGTGGAACGTCACTTCATTTGGGTACATACGTGCTGAGCACGGTTCTTAGATTTAGGTCTGAGGTGCTGTGAAGTTCTTTCATTTTCAGGCGTTTTGTTCAAATTTGATTTTGGTAGGTCTGTAGCTGTGTATGCTAAGGTCTATGTGTGTAGTAATAAATGTGAATTTTCTTTTCTCTTGAAATGAAATGAACGTGATAGATCAAGGGGACTAGGCATGGATTTACAGCCTGTATTAGATATGCAGTGCTCTCTCTTTTCATTTCAAAGTATGCACTGTTTATAGGAAGGCACATGCACATTAAAGGTGAAAAGAAATGTGAGAGCAGCAGTACCTGAAATATCAATGTATATATATAGTTGTGTGATTATACATTTCATTAGGCCGCAGTGTGATTTGATTTTTTTATAGGTTAGGCACTGGGAAAGGGAACACTAGACAAGTCCTTGAAACTTGATGATGAAGGAAACTGGATAGGTTCCCTAGCTGTGATTTAGGGTGTAATTTTCCTTTCTATCAGACTCTGATTTAGTTTGTCCATGCACATAGTTGAAAAGGTGTAGATAGACTGCACGCTAAGGGTAGAGTAGCCTGGGCCTTTGATTCGAAAATATGTACATATGGGTTTCCTAAGGCGTAAAGCTTTGTATGTTGGCATGAAGGATTGGTGCTGGAATACACCCATTTGACACCTAAGGTATCCGCAACCATATTTTAAAAATATGTATGTCTCTGTATATATATTAAATTCGTATATGGTGGTTCATTTTTATTTTAATATGGTACCCCGATACATAGAATTTCGTTCACATACAGACGGCCACAGACAGAAATAAAAATACGATCGTGTCGAGCGATGCGCCACGATCCCAAAAATGTAATAATACCGGTAGGTTAACTTATATTGTGAAACCCCAAAATACTGGTATATGGTGCAAAATACTCCAAATAAAAAGTTGCTTATTTAATTAATTAAAAATTACAGTAAAATTCTAAAAATTAAATTATAACTACGTTTCAAAAGAATCTTGTCTAAATTCGAAACCGATATTTAATTATATTTACATTATCGTTATGGCTTATAAACGATTCTATGGCGACTATTTTAAATTTTTGATTTGGACTTATCTCACAACTTATAAGACTAAATCTCGATTTTTCTCTCCCATTAGAAAATAAAAATCAATAAGATCCCAACGTTTCTTGTTTCACAGAATTTCAATTTAAAACGGATTCTATATATTCAATTAAAGTTCAAAACCGAATATTACGAACTACCGCGTCGTTTTGAGCTCGTTTTATTATAAATATAAATATAAACGTTTAATCGTCATTAACTAACGAATTCAGTATTAAAATTCATTAATATTTCCAAATAAAATATTTAAAACAAGTTTAAATATTCAAATCAAATAGCTGTAAAATCTGGGTCGTTACATTTTATCTACAAAGGTTTTGTAATATGTTGTTTGATCGGTTCAAGTTGGACTGCCAAGTGATACAATATTCTTTTGTAAAGAGGGTAAATGAAATAATTTTCCCCAAATTATATTTTTGATAAAAGGAAATAATTTTATAGAATTATTGATATGGGTTTATTTGATTGATTTGAATGAGAATTCAAATGGAATCGTAAATGGTTTAATATAATTAGCAGAATTTGAGAATAAGAATGTTAATTTGGAATTAAATGATTCAGAAATTAAATCAAAGCTAAGTTAAATGAAAATCAAAAGATGGAAAGTGAAATAAGTGAACAATAAATTGGTTAATTGAATATGAATTCAATTGTTTTGGGTTATGTTGATTGTTGATTGTTTGTGTATTGGATGGTAGATTGGTTAATTATAAAATTCATCAACAGTTGAGAATGAATTAAGGAAAACTAAGAAATAAATTCTAGTATGACAAATTTGAATAGAATCAATATGGAATAAAATTAAAAGATTTAATCCTATATTTGTTACTTGCATTGTATATTAAGTTGAATAGTGCAGGTTGGAAATAATTCAAGTAAGACTTAGAATATTTTTATAATATTTTAAAATAATTATTTTGGAAATAATCGGGTTTGGAGCATTCTTCTTACTTAGCAATTTCGGGCATGAAATTCCTTTAAAGGGGGAAGAATGTAACGACCCGGATTTTCGATCATTTGAATTCGAATATTTAAATTTGTTTTAAATATTATATTTGAAATATTTATGAATTTTTAATAAAGAATTTGTTAATTAAACGACGATTGAACATATAAATTTATATTTAATTTAAAACGAGCTCGTAACGTCGTGGTAGTTCATAATGTTGGATTTTGAACTTCAATAGAATATATAGAATTCATTCTAAGTCGAAATTCTGTAAAACAAGAAACGTTGGGATCTTACTGATTATAATTTCCTAATGTAAGAGAATATTGAGATTTAAACTTATATATTATAAGTTACGTCCAAATCAATTTTCAAATAATCGCTATGGATTTATTAATAAACGATAACGTTTATTTAATAAACTAAATAGGAATTTTAATAAAAATTGCACATCGTTTAACTCGAAAATGTTAATGTTGAGTTATAATTCCACGTTGATGTAAATTTTGAGTGATGTATTATTTTATTTGGATATATGCGACGATAATAGTTTATTATTATTTAATTTAACTGTCTTGGATTTTATTTATATTATACTAATACTATATAAGCCTTAAGAATGGCTATTTTTCAAACAACCTCCATTTTCGATGAAATGAATTTTATTGGAATACATATAACTAATTATTGCTAGATTTTCAGTTTGAAGCCAGTTGGAGTCATTTGTGAGCGGATGATATTTAAAACATGAACCGATATATATATATATATATATATATATATATATTGAAATTAAAATAACATCGTTGTGCTGGCTGAGTCGGTTTTCAACGAAATTAATCTCATTTGGACCAGAACGTCAAGGCATCACAGTGGTCCATTTTTGTTGTGTTTGGAAATCATATGTGGCGACACGAATATTAGGCATTCAATGTAAATAACGGCAAAAAAATAAATTAACCATATCAAAAATAAAGTAATAAATCAACCAAGCTTCATACTTAAGAATATGGTACACCCGAAACTAAGTACACACACAACCTATGAACCAACCTACCCCAATCCTACCGAAAACGCGCAGCTGACCTGGTAGGACAGTCTACACATGCCTATTTTTTTTCATACCTCTCCACGCACATGTTAATTTAAACTAACAGCTATCCTAAAAAAAGTCGAAGCACATGCTATGATTAGCGAAACTATTTTCTTCTTACCTAAATTTGTGTTGTGTGCCTAAGCACATGCAAATTCCAATCAAATTAATGAGCACAACTACCTAAAACTTAGTACCCTATATGCTTGCCGACCAAACAAAAATACGTGCGTGCCAAACAACAGAAACATACTGCCCAAACCATCTTTCACCTATTTATATAGCAACAGGTTTACTCTCTTTCATTCTTTCTAGAAAAAATGCCCCCTTCTATCTAAGAAACCTTTCATATTTCCATAACCAGCACTTATTAACCCAGGTGTTCAACAACAAAAAGGAAGAGGTGAGTGGGATCTGTCAAGTGGTAGTAGTCGTTGTCACTATTGTATCTTATGATGGCTGGTACTTGTAGTTGAACGGGAAGTGTTGCGGGGTGTTTCCCGGGTAGTAGGCTCCATCGAATGGGGAACTGTGAAGGTCGAAGGTCGAGCGGGAGAAGGCGGTGATGGTGGCGGTGTCGAGTAATCCTATAATGAGCAGTGCTGGTGGTAGTTGGGAGGAAAAGGTGGAGTGGTTGCGTGGATTAAGTGGATGGGTTTAAGTTTAAAGAAAGAAATCGGCCATTCGGTGGTAGATGGGTTCAAACTTTTAGCAAGTGGTAAACTTTTGAAGGAAGTAACGCAAAAGTAGAGAGGTGGCGTATAAGTCGCGTTCGTGGCCAGGTGTTGTGCGAGGCAGCTGTTGGTAGTTGGATAGGTGCAGGGAGGAAGGGTCTTTTTCTGATGATGAGTGTGTTTGAGTGCAGCAAGCTACTAGGTACGGGTAGAGGATGGCAAGATAGGTGGCTTGCTACCGCAGCTCCAGCAGCCTGTGACATCCGCAGTTGGTCGTTGATGGTGGTGGTAGTCCAGTGGAGGTGGTAGGTTAATTATTTCCAAAAAAAGAGTTTGCTGAAGGAAAGTAGTATATTAATGTCATGTATGTTAAGAGAAAGGCATTTTGGGTAGAGAAGAAGAGCTACTATACTTGCGGGTGTAGTATTGAAGTGGGGTGACGTGAATATGGATGAGCCCAACGGTAGCGTGGCCTTAGAGAAGAATGGCAGGAAGGTTCTTTCCAAAGAAATGGGTGAGGAATTGTAATTATAATGTGCCCACTAATTTTAATCATTTAATTAATGTATAAGGGTCGATTACATTTGGAGCTGGGTCAATTTTATAACTATGGCCCATAACTTTATAAAACAATTGTTTATTTAACACATACAATTGGTATATATGTATTGGTGTTCGTTAAACATACATTATTAGATAAATTTAAATATTATTTAAGAGTTAACTATATTAGTTAAAATAGTGTTAAATTATACTATTAATAACTTCTAAATTCGTTAATAGAATTTAACAAATCGGATTTTGTTGGAACCGTATTGACAAGCACGACATTTTGGAGCTAGTTGGTTAGTATCAGAAGCAGGTATTTCTGATAAAATTAAACTTCCATTTAATTTTATTTAAACAAACCATTTTAAAAATGGAATAATATCAAGGTGAGTTAAACTCAGTCAGTTATCCCACTTATATTTATTATAAGTCGGGTCTTATTTGTTTGATATGTTTTCTAATTGTTAATTGATTTGTTGATTGTTTGAACATATGCTGAATATTTTTATGTACTGGTTTAAATTACACGTTCATTTAATTTAATTGAACCAAATCGTTGTTTTTAACGATTATTTCCAAACAAAGGTAACTTACCTTGTTGGTTACGTTAATAATAATATAAACGTATTAATTTAAATTGAATGCTTGAATCGTTATTATTTGTTGACCGTTATAAGTCGAATTGATTGTTCATGTTTATTATTGCAAATAATATATTGTCGTATTGAATGGATTGTTTTATTTGAGATATCCTTTTTGGATGCAGGGAAAAACAGATTGGAGGGATCTAACTAGATTCCTCAAATTTACTATTTATTTTCATATTATCATTATATGAATTGTTAACCATTCTAGTTGGATGATTGATTGATTGTTGATTATTGAACCCAAATTCAACGTTTGTTTGTTATTAACCAATAGGTAGTATTGGTTGGGAAATAGGCAGTTGATGGCCTAAATATATATCGCTTTATAAAAGATTGATTTATCGTCAAGTAAATAGATAGGAATAAAGTTATAAAAATTATTTAATAACTGACGATAGATTATGAAATATATTATTTTGGAAATTGATATAGAAGGGAAATAAATATTTATATTTATTATTTAGTTCTTAAATAATTACTAAATGATTTTATAAAGCTAATTATTATAATAATAAGATTGATAAGCAAGTAAGCAGGAATTAACGTAACAGTTATTAACCAAGGTCGATTGTTTTAAGAACAATTAAAATGGGATTTTATTGAAATTGATTATTATTTATTTAATAATAATCGAAGTAAATCAGACTATTAAAATTAATTAAATTATTAATTAATTTAAATGGAAAGACGAACTGGAATAGATTAACAAATTAATCAGATTTAGATTTGACTAAGCCAACTGCGTCAACTAAAATCAATTACTTAATTGGTTGTTTTTTTGGCAAAGCCGACCGGTTTTTAAGGTGACCGCAAACATATTTTTATTATGACCAATAATAAAAAATACAAAATAGTACAGGTGACTGTGGTTGACAGCCAGCTAGTTTGGTTTTTAAGGTGGACCGTCCACCGTCTACGGCATTTATTGTGGGTCGTCCACATAATCTATACAAGATTATAGTACAGGAGTCAGCTGACTCACTAAACTACTATATGACATATTAAACTCCACGTAGGGAGTAATTAGTTCTGGTAAAATAAAGTAATACAGACAAGGACTGTAGAAAAAAAATTCCTATGTCATGGATAGTGTAAAACATCACATAGTACCACTGATACTATTCATTGAGCTGAGAAAACAACAACATTGTACAATTTCTTGAGCCACAAAATACTGTAACCCCTCATTTCATACTATCCCAGCTAGTGGAACTTTGAATACTTATGACAGGTGAGGAAACAGCCTAGTAAGAGATAGAACATCAGAAGGAAAATAAACTTCACCAGAGTACGACACGTTGAGTGCGATGCATCTCCTTGTGTGCCGCAGGAAACTGATGAACACGTTAGACCAGAGCACCTAAAACCCCTCAAACTAGAATCTACTACTCTTATCAACTACCTTAACAACTCAAGAGATACAGCCAGAGATGTAAAAAGCATAGGGGGTTAGGGAAATAACATGGAGCTGAGATATAAACTAACAACAACCTCCCACACGAAGTCTACCCAGCTCCTAATCGGATTTTGTGACGATCCCCAAAATCCGTGTGACGGCATTAAGGATAATCATTGGAATATAACACATCAATCAACATAGCAGAGAACAGATAATAGCAAAAACAATAAAAGAATAATTTTACATGGATATGACAGCGGAATCACAACATGTAACAACATCAGAATAGCACAACGTAGGATATAACTTAGTAAATAAAAGGGGAAATGATCAGTCACCATCGCCAGAGGCGGAATATATACATGCAGTGAGACATAATAAGGGTATCAGTCTACATCGCCGAAGGCGGTACATATACATACGATAATAAGTACTGAAAGTAAAGCAGTCTGCATCGCCTGTGGCGGAATCATAATATAAGTACAATAATGGCGGAAAATGTCAAAGTCATCTCGGTGAAGTCAGCCTCGCCATGAGCCAAAATGTACTCCATACTACAGTGCTGAGCCAAAAACAACCTATCACGTGTGAACTAGGCTGCACGTGTGAAAATAAGGGCACCAGTGTTTGCAAAGTGAAACAAACAACGAGTCAGTCATGGGGACTGGTATGAGAAATCTACTTAATAGTTTAAACAACAGTAATAAGCAAATCATAGGACCATGCCACTTTCGCGGAACGGGTTTATTCCAGTGATTGCTAGTGCATTTAAAACAAAGTAAATTCTTTAAAACAACGCAATGCTTTTTAAAAAGAATGAAGCCGTTATAAGACTCAAGTCCGATCATACAATGCAACGCAAGCCGGAGGATAGAGTTTTACCTTATAATGGCCAAATATGCTTGATACGTGTAAAGCAAAATCATTTGTTATTATTACTAGTGCATATATGTTTCAAAAACGAATAGCATCATAAATATCAATCATAGACGACATAAGTGCCCCATACCACTATGTCGCCATACTAGTTCTACAATCAAATCCGTTATTTCGTATTGGAAATTGGATTTCCGTCATGAGTCGAGGCAAGGGGCAATCTCCTCTCCGCTTCGAGACATTCTAGCAAATGCCTCAGGACTACACACTTTGGGTAACCCCTGGATCCTCCAAGGTCGGTCCTCTCTTACGTTTGAGGATTAGTTATTCCTGAACACACGTTTCCCGGTCCTTACAGACCTATAATCGAGGCGCCTCGCATTCCAACAACCACATAGGTGAAAAGTAGATATATATGTCAGGGCTAGGAGGTCACTGACATCACCATAGCTAGAAAGAAACGTCATGCACTCCTTGGGTCCTTATCCCGTTTTTGACTCATACCGAGGTGTGAGGCTCGCGAATCCACGCTATACACAAAGCCAGGCCACGTAGGTCGTGCTTTGATCATCAAACACAAGACTTTGCTTTGCAACAGAAGCCTTGATCACAGCATCTTGGCATGCCACATAGGCAGTCCACTCCATACGACTGATTTCTATCGATATATAACGTCTGAGCTCGTACGTCTCAGAGAAGGGCGTTAAGCAAAAGAATAAATTCTCCGCCGCCAAACAAATATATATTTAACAGAGATCAATCAGTATAGAACAAAATCCAATGTCAGACACACAGTCCATTTACAAGTCCGTTCTTGGTCTGAACGAAACCGGAGGCGTCAAATTCCTCGTATATCCGTCCAATCAACACATACGTTCAGACGGCTACTACTTCCGTTCCTTCACGGTAGCTACTCCAGTCAGGAACCTCAGCAGCGCCCATCCAACCAATACGAAGATCGTCGGTCTTGAATCATCTTCGTATTTTCCAATTCAAATCGTTCGATCAATTATTTGAAATGAGGGTTAGCTCGGCCTTTTCAAATAATTCACGTAATTAGAATTCAAATCAATTCTTTCTATGGTTATATCATTCGACATCCATATTTCAGTTCTTTAGTATTATTTTCGTGTCAAACACATACAACCATCAAATATCAAACAGATCAAGCCAAATTGGTTTATTTCCAATCTATGTTGCCTATAATATTTTATAACGATTTTTCGCCATTTTTATTTGTTTAAAAATGGCCCTATTTAATTAAACGACGTTTCAGGTCGTGCCGTGGCACTGGCGTTGTTTTTCCCCTAATTTGTTTTACACATATCGGAAAATCTAACCGTTGGATTTCTACAAAGTCTATATCAGTGGGAAGATATTCCCAAAGCGAACCCAACGGTTCTAGTTTCGTGAAAATCCGACGGTCGGATCTTCTACACTAGTCGTTTGAAGTTACGGTTTCAAAATTCCAACTGTAGCGTCGTTATTCGATTTAATTTAATTATATTTATATTTATATACAAATATAAACGATTTTGGCGCAGTTTTTCTTTAGATTTGAATTAAACATTCCAGACAATTCAACCGTTGGATTTTTACAAGGTTGGTGCCGTTGGAAAGATATTTCCAAGGCGAACCCAGCGGTTGCGGTTTCAGGAAAATCCGATGGTCGTATTTCTCGTATTAATCGTTTCAAATTACGATTCCAAAACACGAACTGCACGACTTCGATTCCTTTCTATTCTATTTATATTTATATATATAAATATAGTTCATTCATTTATTTCAAATATAGTTCATTCATTAATTTCAACTATAGTTCATTCATTAATTTCAACTTCGTTTTCACTTCAAATATTTCACTAACGCCTTAATATTTCGAAAAATTTCGCCATAACCTCCTTTGTACGGGAAGGGGTTTGGAAATTTATTGGGCCGTGTTAGGTACCCAATAAATCCTATAAAGCATCCACATATTTATAGTGATATATTCTGGTGTTTATGGGGGAGTGTGTATAGATAATAACTCCAGAGAATAAATTCTCGTCACCCTGTTCCGTGTGGAAATAAATAGTCCATGTGCCGTATCTAATGACTACAGAGACGTGATTATTGTCAACTCTAGACCCGTATGGGGTTTTTATTAATCTGGCAATTTATCGTTATATTTTATATAGTCCATATTAGTCATAAGTTCAACCTGTAGTATAAAACCATCGCCATACAAGCCTCTTGCACGTATGGTAAACCTTCCACCTCATCACACAAGCTCCAAATGCTTATGTAGAATATGATGAAGTATGCCTATCGTCAAGGAGTATGCCATGTAGTGTAGTTCAAAATTAATTGTTACTATCCTATGGCGATGTTTATTATTTCACACAGAATAACCAGCACTCCGCATCCAATGGCATTCACAGGAGTTGATATAAAAATAAAATTGCGCAGCCAACTCATCAAGGCTTACCTATTTGTCGGGCACGCAAATAATTTCTTTACTCTACAGCTAATCCATTTCCCTGTTCAACACATGTATATATATGCAGAACAAAGCTAATAATAATATTTCTAGCAAACTATTATTTATTTCAACACGTGTGTATTTTTATCAAAGCGTATACATGATAAAAGAAATATTTTTATCATCAAAAATATTTATTTAACACGTGAATGTTTTTAACACTTCATATTCACAATAAAAATGTAGTTTTTATTGTCTATTCATTTTATTTTAAAATACGATAACATTCAACACATGAATTTCAATTCAACACATGAATATTCTCTATAGTTTGTAAATATATAAAAATGTGATTTTTATCATTGAATCTATTTGTTTAAATTCGAATAATATTCAATACATGAATTTCAACTCAACGAATGAATTTTAATTCAACACATGAATATTCTCTATAGTTTGTATATATATAAAAATGTGTTTTTTATCGTTAAATCTATTTGTTTAAATTCGAATAATATTCAACACATGAATTTCAACTCAACGAATGAATTTTAATTCAGCACATGAATATTCTCTATAGTTTGTATAAATATAAAAATGTGATTTTTATCGTTAAATCTATTTGTTTAAATTCGAATAATATTCAACACATGAATTTCAACTCGACGAACGAATCTCAATTCAACACATGAATATTCTCTATAGTTTGTATATATATAAAAATGTGATTTTTATTGTTGAATCTATTTGTTTAAATTCGAATAATATTCAACACATGAATTTCAACTCAACGAATGAATTTTAATTCAACACATGAATATTCTCTATAGTTTGTATATATATAAAAATGTGATTTTTATCGTTAAATCTATGTGAAAACCCCATAACTTCCCCGTAAAGGAAGGCGTCGGATAGTTCGAGAACAAGCCACAACAGAACGCGTATAAAAGAACATTTCATTGTATATTACAACAATGCATCAGATTACAAGAATATACAGAGTATAAATGAATAATACACAGAATTATCAGAGATTTAAATTACATTTAAATACATAGCAGCGGAAAATAATACAATACACAACTAGAAGAGATATACGGATACAAAGCTTTCCGGATATCATTCCAGCTGTAAACCAGGATCCTGTGAATATAAATCTGCAAAACCGAAACTACTAGCTGCCCATGTCAAAATAAGGGCACCCAGAGTTTAGGTTAAAACAATAAACTCCAGGTCAGTCATGGGACTGGTGTGAGAACTAAAACAGTTATTAATCTTTATTTTAAATCATTAGGTAAATCAAGGGACCACGCCGTATAACACGGAACGGGTTTCCTCCCAATAATACCAGTGCATAAAACAAACAGCGCAATGCTAAATAAAGAAAAATGAAGCTGTTATAAGACCCAGGTCCCATCACACAATGCAACGCAGCCGAGGATAGGGTTTTCCCTTATAACAGCCAAAGAATGCTTGATACGGTTAAAACAAATCGTTTGATACTATTATAAGTGCATAGTGTATAAAACAACTTCAAATCATAAGTATCAATCATAGGCGGCATGAGTGCCCCATCCCACTATGTCGCCATACTAGGCTCTACAAATAAAACCGCAAATGTCACGTATTTGGAAATCGGATTTCCGTCTATGAACTGAGGCAAAAGATAGTCCTCTACCGATTCGAGACAATCTAGCCCATGTCTCCGGAGCAGCCGCAACTGCCCCTTGGATCGTCAGGGCCGGTCCACCGATGTGGATTATAGTGCCTGAACAATACGTTCCTCCGCCCTTTGGGGCGTAAATGAGCCAACTAAATGACTCCATCGGTTCGAGAACGACCGATCAATCCGAGGCGCCTCGCAACAGCAACAACCACATAAGTCAAACTCGTCAGGGCGTGTAAAACCACTGACGCCACTTCTAGCTAGAAAGAAACGCATGCCCTCCCTGAGGTCCGTCTCCCGTTTTTGGTTCATACCGGGTGTGAAACTCGCGAAGTAAACGTTACACAAAGCTACGCCACAAAGGCCGTGCTTTGATCATCACCACAAGACTTTGCTTTTCAACAGAAGCCTCGATCAATTGCCACTTAGGCATGCCACACAGGCAATTCACTCCATGCCACACAAGCAAAAGAATAAATTCTCCGCCGCCAAACAGATATATATTTAATAGAGATCAATCACACGGACTAAAATCCAATGTCAGACACACAGTCCATTTACAAGTCCGTTCTGGGTCTGAACGAAACCGGAGGCACCTAGTACCCCGCATATCCATCGATTTCCAAGTACGTCTGGACGATCACTAACTGTTTCCATCTTCTTGGGTGTACAGCCCAATCAAGATCATCAGTAATTACCCAAACGACGTGAAGACCTCCGGTCTTCGACCACCGTCTTCATCTTCGACTTATCGTCGTATCAATTATTCAGAATGGGATAAACTCGGTCTTTCCGAATAACTCGCGTATATATTATAAAAGTGTTACACAAACACAACATACGCCTCATTCCAATTCATCAGTCACTAACCGTAAATTAATCAAGAAAATAATTTCCCAAATATTAACCCCGAAGGCCGAAACCAACATCAGATCAATATCCAGAAAACCATTCTGCTTGGCCAACCGACAGTTAGTTTCTAAATTTCACATTCATAGGGAAATGTTCCCATTAATTTTATCCAAGATAAATTCTTTGAATTTATTCTCTAATCTTCTTTTGAATTTCGATTCAACTAGTCGGGATTAACGAAACTTACCGAAGTAATCATTTGTTTTAATTTCCCAATCCCAACCTATTAATCCCATGAAGTAAAACTGGTAATACTTCATATCTAACACCACAGTGTTATCGGTAAATTCAATTACCATTTCACGTTCAAATCTAATTAAAGATTTAACTACCGCCTGGAGCAAAACTGGTGATACTCCATTTCGATTATTTCAATCTAATTAAAGATTCATTAAAACTCCACTTAGTTTTAATCGTTAACTGGGTTAAAGAATTCGTGTCATTTAAAACACGGTTCACGATAAACCCAAAGTCACATTCCATTAATTATCGGGTTAAAGAACGAGTGTTATTTAAAACACCATTCACGATAAACCCAAGAATCAATATCAATTCAATTCCAATTAAATATTGTTTAATTGGTACACTTCATTAAATCTAAATAAAAAGATTTAATCCTTTCTCAACTGGGTTCAAGAACAGTGTTAATGAAGACACCATTCACGACAAACCCCAAATCACATTTGATATTCAATACAAGGCTCTAAATAGAAAATATATCGGCTTATATTCAATATCAAATTCTACGATTAACCAATGTCGTATTGGAAACAACGATATATATATATATCTTTCAAATTTCCATAACAACATCCGTATAATCCCGAATTCCAACATCGAAATATTCCAAAGACAATTTCGATTCAAATCCACTCCAATGCAATCATTGGAAATTTTGGTTATTTTTAAAACCCTTTTCACTTTCAATTTATTTATTTAAAAAAAATAAATAGAATTATATTTCTAGTTCAAAACTAGTTCATTTCGATAAAAATCTATTTTTATCTTTTCAAATATGGAGTTTTTCATCCCAAATCTTCACAAATCATTTCTTATGATTTTACACAAATTATTACTATTTTTAATAATTTTATCAAGGCCCGTACAGTCGATTTCCATCAATGGCCATCGAACTGCACTTACAACGACCTTTTTCAAATTTGATTTGGACATAATTCCAAATCCAACCGTTAGATTTCAAATTTCTAATATTCGTTAGAAAGATCTTTTCGATACGAACCCAACGGTTCCGGTTTTAGGAGAATCCGACGGTCGGATCTCCCGTAATGTCCGTTTGAAATAAATGGTCGAAATTCACGAACTACCGCGGCGCGGCGCGTTCTATTCAGGCCATTATATTATATATAATATATATAATATATATTTCGTCGATTTCTATTTAAAACGAATTATATAAATAGTTTTAAATTCGTTTCAAAAGCAATTTCAAATTCCATTTCAATTCAAATCAAAATTGAATTCTTCTTTATAAATTCGTTTTAAAATTCATTTCTATTCAATTCAAATTTCAATTCAATTTGAATTCATTTCAATTTGTTTCCAATTCAATTCGAATTCGTTTTCAATTCATTTCATTTCGAAATCGTTTTCAATTCATTTCATTTCGAAATCGTTTTCAATTCATTTCATTTCGAAATCGTTTTCAATTCATTTCATTTCGAAATCGTTTTAAAATCGATATAAATATCGATCACGTCAAAATGGCGTCAACTTAATCAACACGGCTTCATATATTTCTATTTTCAAATATTCTATTTCAAATATTCTTTTTTTTTAAAATAGTTGTTATTATGAAAATATTTCGTTCAACACATGACCAATCTCAATGGATGAGTACTGTCAACACATGAACCTTTATTTTATATTGATAAAAATGTAATTTTTATTACTAAAATATTTTGTTCAACACATGACCAATCTCAATGGATGAGTATTGTCAACACATGAACCTTTATTTTATATTGATAAAAATGTAAATTTTATTACTAAAATATTTTGTTCAACACATGACCAATCTCAATGGATGAGTATTGTCAACACATGAACCTTTATTTTATATTATTCTTTATTTTCTAAATTGGGATGAGGCCCAATCAATTACCATATAAAGTTAATCATATGGATTTTCACACATCACCCGTACATAATAGCATTGAAAAATAATCAACCATCAACCAAAGTGCACTACACTGTATAAGCATCAAATATAGATATCTAACGCTTATAACAGCCTGTCAATCAATCGATCGACATATTTAATCAATCAGGATGAGTGAACTTCAAATTTCATCCCAACACCCGTGTGGGGTTTCAAACAATCAAACACAGATTTTATTTGTGCAGTTGGGCGACGTGTAAAATTTATCGACCCAATCAATGTCCTTCAAATAGGTGTACATAAACAAACCGTCTGGTTTGTAAATGAATATTTATTTATTCACATTCACGTTAAAAATTATATTTTTAACGATAAAACATTTTATTCCAACATATGAATTTCTATTCAGTTCATTCTTTAAATAAAATGATATTTTTATTTTTCTAACATATTTTAGAAAATTTCGGCGGCATAACGGCACGATACTAGAAACGGGACGAGGCCTAGCCTTATCCCCGGTCTAGTGAAGGCCCACGCCATTCACACATCAATCAAATCAATTCATTTCACCACACAATTCAATTTCAATCAAATAATCTAACTAATCTATGCAACCAAACAAACAAGTCCATGGTCTGTGGACGATTGTGTCGGGTGCTACTAAGCACCGTCTGCATCCTAGTATATATATAACTAGAAAAAGAAGTTGAAGAGTGAGAAGTTCTCACCGATAGCTATCCTAGCTCCACGGCACTTCATTGATAGAAATCTTCATCGCTATCGCATCATCGCCATCTTCGTTGCCCGTAGTCACTATATATATAAAAATCACACATTTTTATATTTTGATGTCTTTAAAATAAAAGTCACATTTTTATTTATTCATTTTCAATTTAGAAATCATATTTTTATAATCACTTCATATATTTAAAAATCGAATTTTCACTTCGCTATTCAATATATAAAAATAAGCATATTTTCACAACGCTACTATATAGATAAAAATTATATTTTTATCACCTTATTCTTCATATAAAAATTTCGCCCTTTCAAAAATAAAGTTTTCACCTTTATAAAAATAAAGTTTTCTAAAAATCATATTTTCTATTTTGCTACCTATATACAAAGATGATATTTTTAATATCCCTAACATGTAAAAATTATATTTTTACTTCTTTATTTACTATATAAAGACCTCGCCTTTTCATATTTTTATAGTTCCTACTATGCAAAGATCATATTTTTATCTTTCTACACTATAAAAGATGCTATTTTTAATATTGCTATCATGTAAAAATTATATTTCTAATTCTCTACATAAACAAAAATCATATTTTTACATCATCTATATAGTAAAGACTATATTTTTAATACTTTAAAAATATAAAGATCATATTTTTAATTCTTTAAAAATATAAAAATCATATTTTTCCAACGCATAAAGATCATACTTTCTCAAAATAAAAAATCTAATCTTTTTATTCTCTACATATAAAAATCATAGCTTTTCAAATTAAAATAAACAAGTTTTCAGTTTTAAAATTCATAAGTTTTCAGTTTAAAATCAATATGTTTTCAGTTTTAAAATCAAACAATTTTCAGTTTTTAAAATCAAAAAGATGAATGAAAGAGAAAAGAAAAAAAAAGAAATTGAAAACTTACAGCCACCGAGAGGGAGGGGGACGAATGCTCGTGAGGGGGCCCTTCCACGGTGGTGCATGAACGACAGGGGGAGGCGAAAGGAAGCGGTCGGCGATTGGTGTGGGCAGCGGGTGGGCTCGCAGTCAGGTGGTCCGATTTAGGGCAGAGGGATTCAATCGAACAAATGGGGGCGCGAGGTTTCACAGAGGAAGGGGGTGGAGGAAGCGGAGTTCGTCGATGGTGGCATGAAGGGGGGGGGGGGGCGGCGGCAGATGTAGGGTGGAGGCGATGGGGTCTCGACGGGTTTTAGGGCACCATGGTTTTTTTTTAATTTGATTATCTTGATCTGAATGATGGAAAGATAAATGAGGGAGGGAGAGGGGGTTAAGGGCAAAAATATTATAATATATATTATATTAATATTTATTTTTAATTCTAGAAAGTAACTTTTAAATTCGAACCCCAAATCAAGCTCAACGACTGTTGCCCCTAGCTAAATACCCCTATTCCGAACACAATGGGATATGCCCGGTAAGCCAATTCTAACGTTTCGATCAGTTTTCGTTGAATTTAAAATATAATTCTTTATATATTCAATTTAAACGTACATTTCAATTTACTGGGGTCACATACTAACTCTATAAATTGCAGAAAAATATTTTCCAGCTTCGTATTGACGATACGGTCCTAACAAAACTAGTTTCGTCGAATTCTGAGACCGTTGGAAAAATGGTCAATTTCCAGTCGATTAAAATCAACTGAAACTGGTCAAACGCGTTTTCCTTTGCCACGCTCACATATTGATTCGAAAAATTATGAAATTTGGAATCTAGCAATAACTTTACATCACGGACCCAACAAAACTGGTTTCGTCGAAATCTGAGGTCATTTGCAAAATGTCCATTTTTAAGGGCCTGAATTCCATAGCGACTATTCAGAATTTTCAACTGAACATATCTTTTGATTCTCGCTACGAAATTTTGATTTTTCGGATTTGTTGGAAAGATATCATCAATTAGATTCTAATGTTTTTGGTTTCACTAAAATCCGGATTGTTTTGCACCCGGTATGTTCAATTGAAGTTTGAAATCGAATTATCGAACTACCGCGCCATTTTCAATTCCATTATAATTATATATAATTATTTATATTCTACCGACGACGTATATAAATATATACGTCGAATTCTATTCAAAATAAATTTCACGTCGATATTATTTAAAATAATCTAATTTTAAATAATCAAAATTCGCTAAAATTGCCAAAATAAAAATTTTAAACTGGCCCAGATTTTCCGGGTTATTACAATCTCCCCCACTTAAAACTTTTCGTCCCCGAAAAGGAACAAAGTCGAAAGTGGTTTGATTAATAAGCTCTACATTCGATCTGACTTCCATTCTCCAACTTTTCAGTTTCTGAGAATTTTCAAAATTTCAAAAATTTGGCTAACACCCTAAATTTTCGAAAAATTTCGCCATAACCTCCCCTGCACCGGGAGCATCGGGGAATTTCAAATAGCTTCCCCGGTCCTTCAGATCTCAAAAAGAAAAAGAAAAAGCCAAGCGGCTAGCCAATAGGCTCATAAAATCATCATCACCCAAACAAAACAGTAAATTATGTAGTAAACATGTACCTATTTGTCGGGCAAACAAATTTTATTCTCTGGCTCTAGCCTCCTTGCTATGACCTGTTCAATGCGAGTATATGTATATGCAAGCAAATGTGACCAATTTTCAATATAGCTCAATATTTGATACAAGTAGGCATAAATGGTTCAAAATTATCAAACAAATAAACAAGCAACTCAAACATCAATCAATTAGTGAATTAGAGTTTCAAATTCATAAATTTTGACATATATACGAAAATCATGTTTTTGATGCAAATTCACTACAATGTGTTTTAACTATATTAGTTTTGGTTCTCACACCAGTCTAATGGAAATATATAGAAAATCACACCTTCGAAACACGAATATAAATTCTGATGATGATATATCAATCATCAGAACCATCTCCGGGTGTCTAGAATGTGATTCTATATCTATCCAGTATATTAAAACTTCGAATATACGTTCATGACGCGTATACGCGAAATCTATATATACTCGATTGTCCATATTCAAAATAAATATATATATTCAAATACGTATAAAATGATTTAAATTTTCAAAACAAAAATTGTTTTCAATTGGAAAATATACTCTTCACACTCGTTCTAGGATACTACTGATCCTATCTCTAACGAGTCATTCTAATTGGATACTACTAATCCAATATCTGATGAATTCTTTCGTATGGTTCTAATGTGCCTTGTTCTCGAGCTCTGTAAACCAAAGCTCTGATACCAACTGTGAAAAACCCGTAACTTCCCCGTAAAGGAAGGCGTCGGATAGTCCGAGAACAAGCCACAACAGAACGCGTATAAAAGAACATTTCATTGTATATTACAACAATGCATCAAATTACAAGAATATACAGAGTATAAATGAATAATACACAGAATTATCAGAGATTTAAATTACATTTAAATACATAGCAGCGGAAAATAATACAATACACAACTAGAAGAGATATACGGATACAAAGCTTTCCGGATATCATTCCAGCTGTAAACCAGGATCCTGTGAATATAAATCTGCAAAACCGAAACTACTAGCTGCCCGTGTCAAAATAAGGGCACCCAGAGTTTAGGTTAAAACAATAAACTCCAGGTCAGTCATGGGACTGGTGTGAGAACTAAAACAGTTATTAATCTTTATTTTAAATCATTAGGTAAATCAAGGGACCACGCCGTATAACACGGAACGGGTTTCCTCCCAAGAATACCAGTGCATAAAACAAACAGCGCAATGCTAAATAAAGAAAAATGAAGCTGTTATAAGACCCAGGTCCCATCACACAATGCAACGCAGCCGAGGATAGGGTTTTCCCTTATAACAGCCAAAGAATGCTTGATACGGTTAAAACAAATCGTTTGATACTATTATAAGTGCATAGTGTATAAAACAACTTCAAATCATAAGTATCAATCATAGGCGGCATGAGTGCCCCATCCCACTATGTCGCCATACTAGGCTCTACAAATAAAACCGCAAATGTCACGTATTTGGAAATCGGATTTCCGTCTATGAACCGAGGCAAAAGATAGTCCTCTACCGATTCGAGACAATCTAGCCCATGTCTCCGGAGCAGCCGCAACTGCCCCTTGGATCGTCAGGGCCGGTCCACCGATGTGGATTATAGTGCCTGAACAATACGTTCCTCCGCCCTTTGGGGCGTAAATGAGCCAACTAAATGACTCCATCGGTTCGAGAACGACCGATCAATCCGAGGCGCCTCGCAACAGCAGCAACCACATAAGTCAAACTCGTCAGGGCGTGTAAAACCACTGACGCCACTTCTAGCTAGAAAGAAACGCATGCCCTCCCTGAGGTCCGTCTCCCGTTTTTGGTTCATACCGGGTGTGAAACTCGCGAAGTAAACGTTACACAAAGCTACGCCACAAAGGTCGTGCTTTGATCATCACCACAAGACTTTGCTTTTCAACAGAAGCCTCGATCAATTGCCACTTAGGCATGCCACACAGGCAATTCACTCCATGCGTTTGATATCCATCAATATATAACCCCTGAGCTCGTACGTCTCAGAGAAGGGCGTTAAGCAAAAGAATAAATTCTCCGCTGCCAAACAGATATATATTTAATAGAGATCAATCACACGGACTAAAATCCAATGTCAGACACACAGTCCATTTACAAGTCCGTTCTGGGTCTGAACGAAACCGGAGGCACCTAGTACCCCGCATATCCATCGATCTCCAAGTACGTCTGGACGATCACTAACTGTTTCCATCTTCTTGGGTGTACAGCCCAATCAAGATCATCAGTAATTACCCAAACGACGTGAAGACCTCCGGTCTTCGACCACCGTCTTCATCTTCGACTTATCGTCGTATCAATTATTCAGAATGGGATAAACCCGGTCTTTCCGGATAACTCGCGTATATATTATAAAAGTGTTACACAAACACAACATACGCCTCATTCCAATTCATCAGTCACTAACCGTAAATTAATCAAGAGAATAATTTCCCAAATATTAACCCCGAAGGCCGAAACCAACATCAGATCAATATCCAGAAAACCATTCTGCTTGGCCAACCGACAGTTAGTTTCTAAATTTCACATTCATAGGGAAATGTTCCCATTAATTTTATCCAAGATAAATTCTTTGAATTTATTCTCTAATCTTCTTTTGAATTTTGATTCAACTAGTCGGGATTAACGAAACTTACCGAAGTAATCATTTGTTTTAATTTCCCAATCCCAACCTATTAATCCCATGAAGTAAAACTGGTAATACTTCATATCTAACACCACAGTGTTATCGGTAAATTCAATTACCATTTCACGTTCAAATCTAATTAAAGATTTAACTACCGCCTGGAGCAAAACTGGTGATACTCCATTTCGATTATTTCAATCTAATTAAAGATTCATTAAAACTCCACTTAGTTTTAATCGTTAACTGGGTTAAAGAATCCGTGTCATTTAAAACACGGTTCACGATAAACCCAAAGTCACATTCCATTAATTATCGGGTTAAAGAACGAGTGTTATTTAAAACACCATTCACGATAAACCCAAGAATCAATATCAATTCAATTCCAATTAAATATTGTTTAATTGGTACACTTCATTAAATCTAAATAAAAAGATTTAATCCTTTCTCAACTGGGTTCAAGAACAGTGTTAATGAAGACACCATTCACGACAAACCCCAAATCACATTTGATATTCAATACAAGGCTCTGAATAGAAAATATATCGGCTTATATTCAATATCAAATTCTACGATTAACCAATGTCGTACTGGAAACAACGATATATATATATATCTTTCAAATTTCCATAACAACATCCGTATAATCCCGAATTCCAACATCGAAATATTCCGAAGACAATTTCGATTCAAATCCACTCCAATGCAATCATTGGAAATTTTGGTTATTTTTAAAACCCTTTTCACTTTCAATTTATTTATTTAAAAAAAATAAATAGAATTATATTTCTAGTTCAAAACTAGTTCATTTCGATAAAAATCTATTTTTATCTTTTCAAATATGGAGTTTTTCATCCCAAATCTTCACAAATCATTTCTTATGATTTTACACAAATTATTACTATTTTTAATAATTTTATCAAGGCCCGTACAGTCGATTTCCATCAATGGCCATCGAACTGCACTTACAGCGACCTTTTTCAAATTTGATTTGGACATAATTCCAAATCCAACCGTTAGATTTCAAATTTCTAATATTCGTTAGAAAGCTCTTTTCGATACGAACCCAACGGTTCCGGTTTTAGGAGAATCCGACGGTCGGATCTCCCGTAATGTCCGTTTGAAATAAATGGTCGAAATTCACGAACTGCCGTGGCGCGGCGCGTTCTATTCAGGCCATTATATTATATATAATATATATAATATATATTTCGTCGATTTCTATTTAAAACGAATTATATAAATAGTTTTAAATTCGTTTCAAAAGCAATTTCAACTTCCATTTCAATTCAAATCAAAATTGAATTCTTCTTTATAAATTCGTTTTAAAATTCATTTCTATTCAATTCAAATTTCAATTCAATTTGAATTCATTTCAATTTGTTTCCAATTCAATTCGAATTCGTTTTCAATTCATTTCATTTCGAAATCGTTTTCAATTCATTTCATTTCGAAATCATTTTCAATTCATTTCATTTCGAAATCGTTTTAAAATCGATATAAATATCGATCACGTCAAAATGGCGTCAACTTAATCAACATGGCTTCATATATTTCTATTTTCAAATATTCTATTTCAAATATTCTTTTTTTTTAAAAATAGTTGTTATTATGAAAATATTTCGTTCAACACATGACCAATCTCAATGGATGAGTACTGTCAACACATGAACCTTTATTTTATATTGATAAAAATGTAAATTTTATTACTAAAATATTTTGTTCAACACATGACCAATCTCAATGGATGAGTATTGTCAACACATGAACCTTTATTTTATATTGATAAAAATGTAAATTTTATTACTAAAATATTTTGTTCAACACATGACCAATCTCAATGGATGAGTATTGTCAACACATGAACCTTTATTTTATATTATTCTTTATTTTCTAAATTGGGACGAGGCCCAATCAATTACCATATAAAGTTAATCATATGGATTTTCACACATCACCCGTACATAATAGCATTGAAAAATAATCAACCATCAACCAAAGTGCACTACACTGTATAAGCATCAAATATAGATATCTAACGCTTATAACAGCCTGTCAATCAATCGATCGACATATTTAATCAATCAGGATGAGTGAACTTCAAATTTCATCCCAACACCCGTGTGGGGTTTCAAACAATCAAACACAGATTTTATTTGTGCAGTTGGGCGACGTGTAAAATTTATCGACCCAATCGATGTCCTTCAAATAGGTGTACATAAACAAACCGTCTGGTTTGTAAATGAATATTTATTTATTCACATTCACGTTAAAAATTATATTTTTAACGATAAAACATTTTATTCCAACATATGAATTTCTATTCAGTTCATTCTTTAAATAAAATGATATTTTTATTTTTCTAACATATTTTAGAAAATTTCGGCGGCATAACGGCACGATACTAGAAACGGGACGAGGCCTAGCCTTATCCCCGGTCTAGTGAAGGCCCACGCCATTCACACATCAATCAAATCAATTCATTTCACCACACAATTCAATTTCAATCAAATAATCTAACTAATCTATGCAACCAAACAAACAAGTCCATGGTCTGTGGACGATTGTGTCGGGTGCTACTAAGCACCGTCTGCATCCTAGTATATATATATAACTAGAAAAAGAAGTTGAAGAGTGAGAAGTTCTCACCGATAGCTATCCTAGCTCCACGGCACTTCATTGATAGAAATCTTCATCGCTATCGCATCATCGCCATCTTCGTTGCCCGTAGTCACTATACATATAAAAATCACACATTTTTATATTTTGATGTCTTTAAAATAAAAGTCACATTTTTATTTATTCATTTTCAATTTAGAAATCATATTTTTATAATCACTTCATATATTTAAAAATCGAATTTTCACTTCGCTATTCAATATATAAAAATAAGCATATTTTCACAACGCTACTATATAGATAAAAATTATATTTTTATCACCTTATTCTTCATATAAAAATTTCGCCCTTTCAAAAATAAAGTTTTCGCCTTTATAAAAATAAAGTTTTCTAAAAATCATATTTTCTATTTTGCTACCTATATACAAAGATGATATTTTTAATATCCCTAACATGTAAAAATTATATTTTTACTTCTTTATTTACTATATAAAGACCTCGCCTTTTCATATTTTTATAGTTCCTACTATGCAAAGATCATATTTTTATCTTTCTACACTATAAAAGATGCTATTTTTAATATTGCTATCATGTAAAAATTATATTTCTAATTCTCTACATAAACAAAAATCATATTTTTACATCATCTATATAGTAAAGACTATATTTTTAATACTTTAAAAATATAAAGATCATATTTTTAATTCTTTAAAAATATAAAAATCATATTTTTCCTACGCATAAAGATCATACTTTCTCAAAATAAAAAATCTAATCTTTTTATTCTCTACATATAAAAATCATAGCTTTTCAAATTAAAATAAACAAGTTTTCAGTTTTAAAATTCATAAGTTTTCAGTTTAAAATAAATATGTTTTCAGTTTTAAAATCAAACAATTTTCAGTTTTTAAAATCAAAAAGATGAATGAAAGAGAAAAGAAAAAAAAAATTGAAAACTTACAGCCACCGAGAGGGAGGGGGACGAATGCTCGTGAGGGGGCCCTTCCACGGTGGTGCATGAACGACAGGGGGAGGCGAAAGGAAGCGGTCGGCGATTGGTGTGGGCAGCGGGTGGGCTCGCAGTCAGGTGGTCCGATTTAGGGCAGAGGGATTCAATCGAACAAATGGGGGCGCGAGGTTTCACAGAGGAAGGGGGTGGAGGAAGCGGAGTTCGTCGATGGCGGCATGAAGGGGGGGGGGGGCGGCGGCGGATGTAGGGTGGAGGCGATGGGGTCTCGACGGGTTTTAGGGCACCATGGTTTTTTTTTATTTGATTATCTTGATCTGAATGATGGAAAGATAAATGAGGGAGGGAGAGGGGGTTAAGGGCAAAAATATTATAATATATATTATATTAATATTTATTTTTAATTCTAGAAAGTAACTTTTAAATTCGAACCCCAAATCAAGCTCAACGACTGTTGCCCCTAGCTAAATACCCCTATTCCGAACACAATGGGATATGCCCGGTAAGCCAATTCTAACGTTTCGATCAGTTTTCGTTGAATTTAAAATATAATTCTTTATATATTCAATTTAAACGTACATTTCAATTTACTGGGGTCACATACTAACTCTATAAATTGCAGAAAAATATTTTCTAGCTTCGTATTGACGATACGGTCCTAACAAAACTAGTTTCGTCGAATTCTGAGACCGTTGGAAAAATGGTCAATTTCCAGTCGATTAAAATCAACTGAAACTGGTCAAACGCGTTTTCCTTTGCCACGCTCACATATTGATTCGAAAAATTATGAAATTTGGAATCTAGCAATAACTTTACATCACGGACCCAACAAAAGTGGTTTCGTCGAAATCCGAGGTCATTTGCAAAATGTCCATTTTTAAGGGCCTGAATTCCATAGCGACTATTCAGAATTTTCAACTGGACATATCTTTTGATTCTCGCTACGAAATTTTGATTTTTCGGATTCGTTGGAAAGATATCATCAATTAGATTCTAATGTTTTTGGTTTCACTAAAATCCGGATTGTTTTGCACCCGGTATGTTCAATTGAAGTTTGAAATCGAATTATCGAACTACCGCGCCATTTTCAATTCCATTATAATTATATATAATTATTTATATTCTAACGACGACGTATATAAATATATACGTCGAATTCTATTCAAAATAAATTTCACGTCGATATTATTTAAAATAATCTAATTTTAAATAATCAAAATTCGCTAAAATTGCCAAAATAAAAATTTTAAACTGGCCCAGATTTTCCAGGTTATTACAATCTATTTGTTTAAATTCGAATAATATTCAACACATGAATTTCAACTCAACGAACGAATTTTAATTCAACACATGAATATTCTCTATAGTTTGTATATATATAAAAATGTGATTTATATCGTTAAATCTATTTGTTTAAATTCGAATAATATTCAACACATGAATTTCAACTCGACGAACGAATCTCAATTCAACACATGAATATTCTCTATAGTTTGTATATATAAAAATGTGATTTTTATCGTTAAATCTATTTGTTTAAATTCGAATAATATTCAACACATGAATTTCAACTCGACGAATGAATCTCAGTTCAACACATGAATATTCTCTATAGTTTGTATATATATATATATATATGATTTTTATCGTTAAATCTATTTGTTTAAATTCAAATAATATTCAACACATGAATTTCAACTCAACGAATGAATTTCAATTCAACACATGAATATTGGTTTCAACATATGTAATTAATTTCAACAAATGAAAATTATTCTAACACATGAATATTTCAGAAAATTTCGGCAGCATAACGGCAGGGTAGTTAAAACCGGGACCGTCCCTAGTACGTCTCCTCGCTCTACCTTAAAACCTCGCGGTTTTTGACAATGGGGATCATGCATCTAGTTCGCATGCAGGCGGCATGTTTTATTTTCAATTCCACAATCCTATTCTAATTTGTTTCAACCACAAGAGGGTATTTTTCAACCACAAAGGTATTTTTCAACCACAAACAATTATTTCCAACCATTTGTCATACCATATAATATCACGCCAATCACAAGCAATAAATATCGTCCATGGTCTGTGGACGAGGGGAGTATATATATATATATATATATATATATAATTTCTATAATTCACTTGCATTTCATCACAATTCAAAGCATATATGTTTCATACAACGCTTGTATAATTTATACATCGCTAATATAACTTATACAACACATGTACATGAGGTATACAATGCATATATAATTTACACTTCGCTTATATAATTTATACAACACGATTTCATCCACCCAATTTAGTTTAGATTCTCACATTGGTTTTTGTAGTGCTAAATATCGTAGGAAGATCAGAAAAATCCGCGGCTTCTGCTAGATGGTAGAGAGCCTCCCTGCGGTCCCGATGTTTCCTGTTTCATCGAATTTCGTTAACACACTAAAAAGATATGATTTTTCAAAGTTTTGCAACACTTAAAAGTGTTATTTTCAATTCAGAAATTCAAAGCAGAAGGGTTTGCAAACCTTCGAAACTAGGTTTAGAATTCTTGAACAATCCGTGCTGTTTCGTCTCGATCAAACCACACGACGTCGAAGAGCTACGAACAGGCTCCCTATCGACGGTGGTGGCGGCGAACTCGGTGGCTCCTCTGGTGATCAGCGGTGCTCCAAAGGGGCGAACATCCTCGAGGTAGAACGACGCGAATACTACACGATTTCTGTCGAGGGTTGTTTTGATTTGAAGAGGGGAGGAAGCGGTCGGAATTGCCAACTGGAGGCGGCGGCGAAATTGACTGTGGCGGCAGCGATTGAGGTGGGAAGGTCTTGAACGGTTTACGTCGTTCGTTCAGGGGGTCGATTGATTTTTCTGAAGTGAGAGAAAATAGAAGATATTTTCTAATATATTATATTTTTAAATTCCTATAATACCCCTTCTAGCCAACGTAGACCTATCTCAACCCAACGACTATCGCCCCTAGCTAAATACCCCCATTCCGGACACAATGGGATATGTTTCGTTGGCCAATTCGACTGTTACCGTCAGTTATTTTTCAAATTAAAGTATAAAACATTTTATATTCAATTTGAACGTACATTTTAATTTGCCAAGGCCACAAACTGAATCGAAAAATTACAAAAAAAATAAATCTAGCTTTGTTTCGACGATACGGTCCCAACAAAACCAGTTTCGTCGAATTCTGAGCTCATATGCAAAATGTCCATTTTCAGGTCGACCCATTTTAACAGAAATTGATCAATCACATTTTCTTTTGCCCCACTTACATACTAGCTTCAAAAATTATGAAATTTGAAACCTAGTAATAATTTGACATCCCGGATCCAACAAAAGTGGTTTCGTCGAATTCCGAGGTCGTATGCAAAATATCAATTTTCAAGGGTTATATATGTTATATAGGGACCTTTCTGAAAATTCATTTGGCCATAACTTTCGATTCCTGTTATGAAACTTCGATTTTTCAGATTCGTTAGAAAGGTATTCATAAACAGATTTAAATATTTTAAGTTTCGCTAAAATCTGTTATATTTTCCACCCGGTACAGTCAGACAAAGTTTGTATTCAAATTTTCAAACTGCCTTACTATTCCCAATTCATTATTTTATTGAAATATGCTATTTCAATTGTTCAAATTCTTTGACAATAACCAATTTTAAAATTTTTAAATTGGTTCACATTTTCCGGGTTATTACAGATTTAGCTCAGTTTATCCACCACCAGACAGTAGGCTATGTTCAACGTCGAAACGTCTCATGTATAGCCAATATATCATCAGTGAAAAATAGACAAGAAAGACCAAACAAGAGTACTAAGTAGACGGAGTGGTCAGTGCAGCATATAAACAACATTACATCACAAGGATAAGTGCACCAACATCAAAAACGACAACCAAACTCCAGATAAAGAATCGACATCAACCAGAAAAGTCATACCAACTCCCTGTAACGACCCAGAAAATCTAAACCAATTTAAATTTTTTAAATTGGATAAAATAATGGATTTTAAATATTTAAAATAAATATTTTCAATAATGGCGATGAAAACTGAGTTTGAATCAACAATTGAAAACGAATATAATTAATTATAATTATAAACAAGGCCTGAAATGGCGTGGCAGTTTCAAAAATTGAATTCAAACTTTGTCGGACTATACCGGGTGCAAAACAAAACGAATTTTAGTGAAACCAAAAATATTTAAATCTGTTAGTGAATACCTTCCCAAGAATCTGACAAATCGAAATTTGATAGCGGGAATCAAAAGATATGTCCAGTTGAAAATTCTGAATAGTCGCTATGGAATTCAGGCCTTTAAAAATGGACATTTTGCAAACGACCTCGGAATTCGACGAAACCACTTTTGTTGGGTCTGGGATGTCAAATTATTGCTAGGTTTCAAATTTCATAATTTTTCGAATCAATATGTGAGCGTGGCAAAGGAAAACGCGTTTGACCGGTTTCAGTTGATTTTAATCGACTGGAAATTGGCCATTTTTCAAACGTTCTCAGAATTTGACGAAACTAGTTTTGTTAGGACCGTACCGTCAATACGAAGCTAGAAAATATTTTTCGAGAATTTTTCTAGTTAGTATGTGACCCCGGTAAATTGAAATGCGCGTTCAAATTCAATATATAGAGTTATATGTTGATTTTAACGGAAACTGATCGAAATGGTCGAATCAGCTTACGATACATATCCCATTGTGTTCGGAATGGGGGTGAAACGCTATGGGCGACAGTCGTTGGGCTCGATTTGAGATTCGTATGTAAAAGTCAACATTTAGGAATTAAAATAAATAATAAAAAAATCATTCT
Organism: Allium sativum; assembly: GCA_030737875.1. Classification (NCBI taxonomy): domain Eukaryota; kingdom Viridiplantae; phylum Streptophyta; class Magnoliopsida; order Asparagales; family Amaryllidaceae; genus Allium; species Allium sativum. Next base: position 43,887,003 of record CM060916.1, read on the forward strand.
CTCTCCTCTCCCCTTCATGTCCTCTACCCCCCCCCCCCCGTTCATTTCGATTTCAAACAAAAAAAAGAAAGAAAAAACGAAGCAACCCTCGTCGGAGCTCCTCTACACCACCGCCATCGCAAGCCTAGCCACCTCGCTTCGCAACTCCGACCATCTCCTTCCTCTTCGACCCTCGTAAGCAGCAACACCTCAAGACATCGCTTCGCCTGAACCCGTCCCCAATCCAACGCGTCGCCCAACCGAACTCTCCACCCTCCGTCGAGCACTGCTCCAGGGAATTTTTGATCGTACTCCGGTCCCAGGTAGTCTGTGCGCCATTAAGCCATAGCCGTGGATGCTTCAATCGGGAAACTGGAGTTGGAAGAAGACCATTAGCGAAGGGTTTAATATTATATCAGGTAATTAATTAACTTAATTAGTTAATTTATTTTGTTAAGAAAATAAAGAGCTGATTTTACGTAAAATATATGATTTTTTCATTTATGACATATATGATTTTTAATAAACAAAAGACTTGATCTTTAGTATAGGGAAGTTCATAATTTTAATATAGGAAAATTCATATTTTTAATATAGAAAAGTTTACATTTTTAATGTAGGAAAGTAGTGATTTTATAAATATGAAATGTTTGATTTTTATAAAACATAAAAATATGATTTTTATATATTGAACATCGAAGTAAAAATATGATTTTTATATATTGAACATCGAAGTAAAAATATGATTTTTATATATTGAATAGCGAAGAAAAATTCAGTTTTTATATATTGAATAGCATAATAAAAATATGATTTTTATATATTGAATAGCGAAGAAAAATTCGATTTTTATATATTGAATAGCATAATAAAAATATGATTTTTATATATTGAATAGCGAAGAAAAATTCGGTTTTTATATATTGAATAGCATAATAAAAATTCGATTTTTATATATTGAATAACGAAGTAAAAATTCGATCTTTACATATGTAGTGAATACGGGCAACGAAAGCGACAAAAGGCGAGAACGGTGAAGATTTATGCAAAGAAGTGTCGTGAAGTTGGATAGCTATTGGTGAGAATTTCTCACTCTTCAATTTCTTTTTCTAGCTATATATATGTGTTGAAATAAAAGTGAATTGCTATATATATATATATAAATATATATATATATATATATATACGCCCCTCGTCCACAAACCATGGACGATATTTATTGATTGAAATTGGTGTGAAAATTGATTGATAGCGAATGATTGTTTGGGATTGTTTGTGGTTGATATTGATTGATTGTGGTTGAAAAATACCCGTTTGGGATTGCGAAATATTTGGTTGAAACCACATAGGATTAGTTTGTGGAAATGAAATAAATATATACATGCCGCCTGCGTGCGAACTAGATGCATGATCCCCATTGTCAAAAACCGCGAGGTTTTAAGGTAGAGCGAGGAGCCGTACTAGGGACGGTCCCGGTTTTAACTACCCTGCCGTTATGCTGCCGAAATTTTGAATAATATTCATGTGTTTGAATTATTTTCATTTGCTAAAACTATATTTATTCATTGAATAGAAAACCTTCATGTGTTGAATTGATATTCATTCGTTGATTAAAAATTCATGTGTTGAATGGTATTCGCGTTTTAAATATAAAAATCACATTTTTATCTATATATAGAAACTATAGAAAACCTTCATGTGTTGAATCGATATTCATTCGTTGATTTGAAATTCATGTGTTGAATGGTATTCATATTTTGAAATAAATTGTTTGATAATAAAAAAATCACCTTTTATCGACTATATGAACTGTGTAAAATAATCTCGTTTTAAAAGAAATTGTTTTATGATAAAAATCCTATTTTTGTCACCTATATGAACTATATAGAAAAATAGTGTTTTGAAATGAATTGTTTTACAATAAAAATCACATTTTTATTGTATCCATGAATCGTTGAAATGTGAAGTGTTAAAAATAGCCACTTGTTCAAAATAAACATATATGAGTTGAAATATTCATTAATTAGCTAATGAAATGATTTGCACCTATGTATGTAACATTAGAATGAATGGTGTTTTTAAACCAAATAGAAATCAAATATGAAGTTGAATAGAAAATGATAAATGATAAGAACTGTATATATATATATATATATATATGTACATGCATATTCATTGAACAGGTTATAGCAAAGGGGCTAGAGAAGAGGAATAAAATTTTGTGCCCGACAAATAGGTACACATTTACTGTTTTGTTTGGGTGATGATTTTATGACCCTGTTGGCTAGCCGCTTGGCTTTTTCTTTTTCTTTTTGAGATTAGAAGGACCGGGAAAGCTATTTACGATTTCCCGATGCTCCCGGTGCAGGGGAGGTTATGGCGAAATTTTCCAAAATTTTAAGGCGTTAGTGAAATATTTGAAGTGAGAACGATATTGAAATTGTTGAATGAACTATATTTATATAATTATATAAATATAAATAAAATTAAAACGAAACGTGGCCATGCAGTTAGCATTTTGAAACCGTGATTTCAAACAACTAGTACGGGAAATCCGACCATTGGATTTTCCTGAAACCTCAACCGTCGGGTTCGCCTTGGAAATATCTTTTCAACGGCACCAACCTTGTAAAAATCCAACGGTTGGATTATCTGGAACGTTTAATTCAAATCTGAAGAAAAACAGCGCCAGAAACGATTATATATTTATATATATATATATAATTATATTTAATCGAATAACGACGCTGCAGTTCGTATTTTGAAATCGAAACTTCAAACGATTGTACCGGGAGATCCGACCGTCGGAATTTCCCGAAACTGGGACCGTTGGATTCGTTTTGAAAAGACCTTTCTAATGATGTAAATTTTGTGAAGATCCAACGGTTAGATTTTTAGATATGTGTAAATCAAATCTGAAGAAAAACAGCGCCACGGCCGCGTTATGGCCCGAAGCGTCGTTTTGAACAAATGGGCTATTTTAAAATAAATAAAAATAGCGATAAATCATTATAAAGTACCATAAACAATATGGAGTGGAAGTAAACTGAATTTGCTCGATTTAAGTTGTATTTGATGGTTGAATGTGTTTGGTGTGAAAATTACATTAAAGAACAATATTTGTGTTGTCGAATAATTTAACCATTGAAATAAATTGATTTGAAATTCTAAATATACGTGAATTATTTGAAAAGGCCGAGTTAATTCTCATTTCGAATAATTGACCGACGATTGAAATTCGAAGATGAAGACGGTGGTCGAAGACCGGAGATCTTCACCTCGTTTGGATGGTAACCGAGGTCCTGATTGGGAGGCATCCCGAAATATGGATAATGAGTGGTGATCGTCCAGACGTACGTGGTGATCGAAGGGTTTGCGAGGTATTTAGTGCCTCCGGTTTCGTTCAGACCCAGAACAGACTTGTAAATGGAACGTGTGTCTGACATTGGATTTTATTCTGTGTTGATTGATCTCTATTAAATATACATCTGTTTGGCGGCGGAGAATTTATTCTTTTGCTTAACGCCCTTCTCTGAGACGCACGAGCTCAGAGGTTGTATATCGATGGACATCAGTCGCATGGCATGAATTGCCTGTGTGGCATGCTAAGATGCAGTGATCAGGGCTTCTGTTGAAAAGCAAAGTCTTGTGGTGATGATCAAAGCACCGCCTGTGTGGCGTAGCTTTGTGTATAACGTGAATTCGCGAGCCTCACACCCCGGTATGAACCAGAAACGGGAGCAGGACCTCAGGGAGGGCATGCGTTTCTTCCTAGCTAGGGTGGTGTCAGTGACCTACCAGCCCTGACATTTATATACTTTTCACCTATGTGGTTGTTGCTGTTGCGAGGCGCCTCGGTTTGATCGGACGATCCGGGTCCGATGGAGTCGTTCGTTGGCTCGTTTACGCCCCAAAGGGCGGAGAGACGTAGTGTTCAGGCATAATAATCCACATCGGTGGACCGGCCCTGACGATCCAAGGCTTGCATGCGCGCTTGCCTGAGACTTGGGCTAGGCAGTCTCGAATTCGGTAAGGACTATCTTTTGCCTTGGTTCATGATGGAAATCCAATTTCCAAATACGACATCGTGCGATTTTGATTGTATACCTATATATATGGCGACATAGTGGCATGGGACGCTCATGTCGTCTATGATTGATAGTTATGATTTGAAATTGTTTTCAAAACATATAAACACTAGCAATAATATCAAATGCCTTTGTTTTATTCGTATCAAGCATATTTTGGCCGTTATAAGGTAAAAGCTCTATCCTCCGGTTTGCGTTGCATTGTGTGATGGGAACTAAGTCTTATAACGGCTACATTTTTATAAAAAGCATAGCGATGTTTAAAAGAAAGATTTGTTTTAAAGCACTGGCAATCCAATGGAGTAAACCCGTTCCACGAAAGTGGCGTGGTCCTGTGATTTGCCAAATTATATATGTGTTGAGTAGATTTCTCATACCAGTCCCATGACTGACTCGTAGTTTGTTTCACTTTCAAACTCGGGTGCCCCTTTTTCTACACGGGCAGCCTTGTATTCAGGTTTAGCTGGTTCTTTCTCTGGAAAGCTGGAGCTGAAGATGGATTCTATCATTTATCTCTTTTTATGTTGTTCAGCTCCTATTGTACATATTTTGTTTGTTTTCCGCTGTAGACATCTATGTATAGCTGAACTGTATTTGTACTAAGTAAGATCCTGTATACTGTGTAACTCTGATGATTACTTTTATCCAGTATATTCTATTGTTCATTATCTGGTGTATTTATTTAATTTTGTTCTGCTATTATCTGTTTCTGTGTTATATTCCAAAGATAACCCTTGTCTCCGTATGAACGGGATTTCGGGTCGTCTCACTCCCATGTTCTACCATCAAGACGAAAGCAGAAAAGCATTGAATACCGGTTATACGAAAGGTACCATGACAGAAGAGAGGCGAACCTTCCACGAGATGTGAAAACACTTCGTCCAATCAGAGTTACTGCTTGCCTGCAGTCTCCACAATAGTGACAAAAACTCCTAACCGACACTGCACTACTAGTTGAAGAACCTGATAACAAGTAGTTGCCTATAATAGAACAACGCAGAGGTGGAAGTGGAGGCAGTATATTTTATGATAGACGAAAACACAGATCTGAAGAGGAAGAAGAGATTAGCTATGATGATGAACAGATCCGATTTCGTGAAGCAGCTTAGATCGATAGATGATGAAATGGTTTGTTGAGGGCTTCCAACCATGGCATAAGCTAGGATTAGAGAAAAGGAGAAGATTTGTGGAAGATTGAAGAAAAGAAGCGGCTTAATGGTGAGATAGAAGAGCGAGAATAAACGAGATTGAAGAAAATCCTAGACGCCACTTACAATCACCCTCAAAACAAATGAAGCTTTTTTCGAGTTTTATAATGCATTTTCTTTAATGTCATTTATTAAATTAGTTGTTAATTTAATGGAAATTGTTAATGGAGAGGTAAACCATTTTTATTTTGATAAAAGGTTGAAAGATTATTATTGTTTATTTAATAATAATCAAAGTGGTAATATTGGAATATAAAATTTATTAATGACGGTTTATAAAGTCTTTAAAGCTTCGTTTATGGTTTTAATGAATTTTAAGTGATTTTATATTAATAATGATATAGTTAAGTTTAAAGTGATGATTTAAAGTGAATTCTTATTTGGATTTCAAATTAATATGATTTCGTAAAAATCCAAGTTGGACATAGTTGTAAACCCAAATTTGAATTAAAGTGGTGGGGGCAAGTTTAGTTATAAAGATGCGATCCATATTTGCTATATTAAATAAGAAATGAGGTTTCACCAAGATATAACTAAAATGGGATTTATTTTGATATTGAGAATGAATATCGATTTTTTTATTAAAACTGGTATCTTTCTTAAGATAAGAATGTTGTTTGTCAAAATCTGGGAGGTAATAAAAATACCCCAGCTTGAACGACTTCAGATTTTCGAAGAATGACATTAATTGTAATGGTAAAGATGTTAGAAGTAATTTATTATGAGAAATAATAATGTAACATTATTTGAAGAATTTGGAGTATATGTGACGGGATTCTAAAATAAAAGGAAATAAAAAGGGCTTGAGAATATGAAATGATATTCCCATAATAAAATAATAAAAGGGAGATTGGTGAAATTACCGATATTTTCAAAGTAAAGAGATGAGATTTATATTGGGTTTATTTTAAAAGTGTAAGTGACAGTTATGGTGTTCAAATAAAAAAACAAAAGGAGATTTTGTAACGATTGCTTCACGAATGATAAGTTGAATCGATTTCAATTTTAGATGATAAGTAATGTTGTAGAAAATGCTTGAAATCATAGTGAAATGGAAAATTGGATATGTTTTAAGATATTTTTCTGGGTATTAGAAATGAAATGATGTGAGAATATTATTATATTAAAGTAAATACTGTATTGAAAGATTAGAAGTTTAATTAACTACCGTTAATTGTTTTTAATAAAAAAGGCCAAGTGACGATGTGTACTCAATCAATGGATCTATTTTGTTTTATGATTGTTTATTTTGATAGTTAAATAACCGACTATCAAAATATGGCCAAATACGTTGTTGGTACGGAAAGACCGGGATCAAATTTATATATGAAAACCATTCTGAACTAGAAATACGTTATTGTCAAAGATGTTGATCAAAATGGGGTAATTAAAGACCGTAAATCTTCATGAGTAGAGGAATTGTTGTTGAATTCTCTAGATAATCGCTAGAGATATATATTTGACAATGGGTCTGTAACAACCCGTATTTTTGAATAACATGTTATAACACAAATCAAGGCAAATTTATACTGTAAAATCTGAATCAAGGGAAACGGGTTGAGCCATTGCGTTCGTCTCGGAAAAATACGCTAAATAGAGTCCGAGTTTTCGAAAATCGGAGTCCGTATGACCAAGATATGGCCTCGCGAAGTTTCACGAAAAATTCAAATTCAAAGCAGATTCAAATTTCAGAAAAATCAGAAGTGGCGGGAAAATTCCCGCCAGACCCAGGGGGGTCGGCCTGGGGGTCGACTGGGTAGTCGACCTCCCCCCCCAGGTCGACTGGGGAGTCGACCCAAGGGTCGACCTGGGAGTCGACCTGCCTGGTCGGCCCAGGCAGCCTGGTGCACCCATTTGGCTGTTTTGACCTGTTTTGGAGGCTTGTGACGGGATTTAATGGCTTGGATTGAATCTAGGGTTAATCCTATGGCTAATACTATCCTAATCTTCTATAAAAAGACCCCTAAACCTAACCTAAATCATCATTATTCAATCCTACAACTAAACTATGCCAAATTTGTTCCTCTCATGGCCTCCACTCTCATGCTAAAATTTCTGAGTTATTTATATGAGAGATTTTGAGTGCATACAAGTGTTTTCAAGCTTGTATGAGTGTTCTTAGTTTGCATTCAAGTCAAGTTGCAACATTTCTATTTCAAAGCAAGGATTTTTATTGATTTGGCTCAAGGGTTTTTCATTTGGAGCTTGCATATTTGGGTGATTGCATAAGGGCTTCGTCTCAATCTTTTAATAACTATTTATTTGTGTCTTCATAGCATTGTAAGCCCTTTTCTACTTTCTTTCTTTGAACTCTAAAGTTAAATGAATGATGTAAGTTTGGGGTTGATCATTACATGCAAGTTTGGTTGATCATTATGATATGCAAGTTTGGTTGATCATTATGATATGCAAGTTTGGTTGATCATTATATGCAAGTTTAGTTGATCATTATATGCAAGTTTGGTTGATCATTATATGCAAGTTTAGATGATCATTATGCAAGTTGGTTTAATCATTATGTATGACACATGTTGCTATGTTATGCAAGTTTGGGTTGATCATGTTATCATGTTATGCAAGTTAAACTTGATGTTGTGAGCATAAAGCTCCAAGCTTTATATTAAAGGTTGCATTTTGGCAACATGAAAGTTATCATAACCCTTATGATAACTTGCATGTGAGGCTAAATGCGAACTTCTAGCAACTTCTACATGTCATTTATCACCATGTGTCACTCATATGATAAGTTTGGTTTTATGCATGCTTTTGAAGCCTAATGATGCAATATGCAAGTATATGAACATATGTACATTTCATATGCCACCATGTTAAACTTGTGGCTTCAACACCTTTTTGTCATGATTATGCCAAGTTCCCTATTTTATCCTTTATGCGTTGATGCGATTATGTAAACGATGGGGTTACGTTGGGGTTGGGTAACATTATGACATAAACATGGTTTTTTATAACATAGCGTGATATGTTAACTTGTAATTATGTTTCGGAAACATAATGGACATGACACTTAGAAAATATGAGTGTGGCCAACTCGAGGTTGGGTTGAGTTTGTAGCATAAATCTACCTGGACCCGCCCGGCTTAACTAGTGGCTACAAACAATAGGACCCAATGTGAGAAGTTGGTCATGTTGTGCTCGAACCCGAGGTTAGACCAAGTTGTGGTGTAAAGCTACCCGGACCCGCCCGGCTTAACTAGTAACCACAACAAGGTCTAATGTGAGAGGTTAAAGCACATTAAGTTAATTAATGCCTCCTGATTAGGGTTAAGTCATGGTCCACTTAATACTTAATCAATTTGGGCTAGATGGGTTAATCGGGGTTAAGTCAGGGACCTTGGGTATGCTTAACCAATTTAACCCACGATCGGGTTACCCGTTAAGAAACCCTAGTTGCGTAGTCCTTTTCAGCAGTAACCTTCTAGATTGTATCATAAGACCCTAGGACTAGGCTAGGGTGGGGCACGATTACTGGGCTGATTGTAAGAGACCAAAAGAGACGGTTGAATGATGCCCCGGTTGTTCAGGCGGACCATGGTCGTGCACATTAAGTCCGGAGTTGAACACGGGCACCGGTAGGTTTAGACTGTGCATCCTGGAATGGTGTCTGAGGGTTACACCGTAGGGCCTGATACACCCTAGGGGTGGACCCTACACAGTCAACTACATTACATGATTAAGCCGTATGACACCGACACTTGACGAGTTAGGCTTATAGGAGGCCGATCGACTAGACCGAGTAGTTGACCTTGATTTAGGTCACCTCATGATATTGGGCCAAGCTTGGGCCAAGGGATCAATTCTTGTTTTTACTTGACATGTTAAATGCTAGTACACCCGTGGTGCAAGACTTAACCTTGATTATGCGATGATACCTTTATCTATCTTGTTAGTTAATCATCATGCCAGTATGTTGTTATCCTTATGTTCATCTCAGCTTCTCATGCCAGTTAACTTTATTAGTTCATAGACAGATAGTAGTAGGGCTTACCAGTCTTTTTGACTGACCTGTTTTCTTTCGCCTCTTTTCTTCCGTTCTCCCCCCCCCCTCAGGTCCTCAGGGTGGGAACATTGGAGCTTAGCTTGGATCTTTACAGCTTGCTTTCTGGATTTGCTCGTGTACAGTTTTGGATATTGAGCTAGCTATGGTTTATCACTTCACTTTGGGAATAGTACTTTATGTATTTCAGTTTTTCAGTTTATGTTTTTCTCTAGACTTTGTTGTTGGAAAATAATGACCAAGTACTCTGTTGTAACTTAACTATGGTTTTGAAATGCTAGTTTTATCCACTGCTTTATTTACTCTGTTTTACTTATATGTTCTGTCTTGTGATATCTGCATGCATGTTTACCTTGTTTAAACGCCCCTCCAAAGCCAGTGTGCTTGCAAGAGTTACCCTGGCGGAGGTGGGGTGTTACATTTGGTATCAGAGCATAAGGTTTACAAGATTTGAGCAAAAGTGTTTTTAAAACTTACCTTTTGAAAAACTATTTTCAAAACCAATTAAGTATTTTCCAAGAGAAGTCTAGTTATTTTAAAAAGGCTATTCCCCAAAAGCCATAGCACTATCCTTCGTTTCTTCGTTCTGAATCTATCTTTTTTCTTTTTTTTCAGTATGGCCGATCTTAACCTTCCCGAGGGAGTGACCATTCCCGGATGGTTCCGGAGGTACTTGGAAGCTAGGGCCAATGATGTGGGCCCAGCAAATACCCCCAATATAACTGAGGTTCCTCCTCCCCCTCCTCAGAATCCATAAGCGGATTTCGCTAAAGTTTGCAAGGACTTTAAGGCGATGGGTGGCAAGAATTTCATTGGGACGGAAACTTTTGTGGAGGCACGAAATTGGTTGAAAGAAACCGAAGATCTTTTCGCTATCTTTGATGTGGAAGACCATAGAAAGGTTCTATTGGCAGCATGGTTACTAAAGGAAGAAGCTGCTTATTGGTGGGAGGTCACCAATGCTACGAGGACTATAGAGACTTGGGCCGACTTTAGGACAAGATTTGGGCTTAAGTTTCTATCATCAGCTGAGGCGAATTTGCAATTGGAGAAGTTTATATCTTTGAAGCAAGGGGACATGACAGTGAGGGAGTATGTGAATGAGTTTAACAAGCTCGCCCGATTCGGTTTGGACATGATTAATACTCCCCAGAAGAAGGCTTTACGCTTTGCACGAGGGTTGAATGAGCCATTACAAGGTTTAGCCCTATCTCATGTACCCATGGGAGCCACTTTTGAGGGACTAGTAGACATGGCATTGCTTCAAGGAGACGATAAGAATACCAAGAAGGAAGTCAAGACTAATGAGACTTAAGCCAAGAAGACAGACTCTAAGTGGGGAGGAAATCAGAGCAATCAGGACAACAAAAACAACAAGAACAACAAGGGCAACAAGGCCAAGGAAAAGGATCCAAGAAAATGCCATTACTGTGGGAATGTTGGGCAGATAGCTAAAGACTGTAAGAAGAGGAAGTCTGGCGAATGCTTTCATTAAGGAGAGACCGGACATTTTAGCAAGGATTGCCCCAAGAAGCAAGGACAAGGGCAAGGGCAGAATCAGCGTGCAGGACCTTCTTGAGGGCAAGTGCATGCTCTCAACGCCACTCCAGTTCAGGATCGAGGTAGTATTTCTGTAGAAAGTCTTGTTTATATTTCTGATTTTCCTGTTCGCACCTTATTTGATTCTGGCGCATCGCATAGTTTTATCTCTTCTGACGTTGTTGAAAGTTTGCACCTAAGTACTAGCCTATTTGAGGATCCCGTTTGTGTTTCAAATCCAATTGGGGGTTCCGCCCATCTATCTATGATTTGTGTGGATTTGAAGATTTCTATCTTGGCCGTAGAATTCACATGTAATGCTTATGTTCTCGGATTCACGGGATATGGGTTGATCTTGGGCATGGATTGGTTGTCCAGTTATGGAGCCATCCTCGATTGTGAGCATAGGGTGGTGAGGCTCATGACTCGCCTCGGTAATACCCTAGAAATTTCTTGTAACCCTAGAGGTCCCGTCATGTTATGTTATCTTGAATCTCTCGACTCGTCCATCGATGATCTGCAATCTGTAAGGGTGGTCCGAGACTATCCTGATGTCTTTGAAGAAGTTAAGGGGTTTCCCCCTAAACGAGAAATAGATTTTCGCATTTATCTAGTTGATAATGCCAAGCCAGTATCATTGCCCGTTAGGCACATGGCCACTCGTGAGAGAAGGGAGCTCAGTAAGCAAATCAGGGAGTTGCTTGAGAAGAATTTTATTAGACGAAGCATTTCTGAATGGGGTGCTCCTGTGGTATTCGCTACTAAGGCGGATGGTTCGCTTCGTCTATGTGTTGATTATCGAGAGTTGAACAAACTGACAAAGAAGAATAGGCACCCTTTACCGAGGATTGATGATCTCTTTGACCAGCTTGTAGGTGCTTCTGTTTTCTCTCAACTCGATCTAGCCACCGGATTCCATCAACTTAGAGTAGCTGAGGATAGCATTGATAAAACTGCGTTTAGGACTCCAGATGGATTCTTTGAATGGCTTGTCATGCCATTCGGTTTGACTAATGCACCCACCTACTTCGTAGACTTGATGAGTAGGGTGTTCAGGGAGTTCCTCAACAAGTTTGTTGTTGTCTTCGTGGATGACATTCTGATCTTCTCAAAGGATGAGGAAGAGCATGCTAGGCATCTCAAGGAAGTGATGGATACGCTTAGAGCGCATCAGTTGAAAGCCAAGTTCTCCAAATGTCATTTTTGGAGAAGGGAAGTTCGGTTTCTTGGACATATAGTTTCCAAACAAGGCATAGCGGTGGATCCTGCGGAAGTGGTTGTGGTTCAAGATTGGAAGACTCCTAGGAATGCAACCGAAGTAAGAAGCTTTCTCGGTTTGGCGGGCTAATATAGGAAGTTCATCAGGGACTTCGCTAAGATTTCGGCCCCTCTTACTAATTTGACGAAGAAGAACTTAGTCTTTGCATGGGATTTGGAGTGTGAGCTTGCTTTTCAAAGGCTCAAGAGAGCCCTTACCTTAGCTCCAGTCTTAGTATTGCCAGATGGGAGTAAGCCATTTGTTGTCTATACCGATGCTTGTGGGACAGGACTGGGCGCAGTCTTAATGCAAGAGGGAAGGGTAATAGCCTACGGTGGAAGGCAGTTGAGGGCGCATGAGAAAAATTATCCTACCCATGATTTAGAGTTGGCCGCTATTGTTTTTGCGCTTAAGATTTGGCGCCATTACCTTCTGGGAGAGAGGTTCGAATTGTTCACTGACCACAAATCATTGAAGTACTTGTTTTCTCAGAAGGATTTGAACTTGAGACAACAAAGGTTGATGGAGTTCTTAGCATCCTATGATTTCGAGATAGCGTATACCCCTGGCAAGGGTAACGTAGTGGCGGACGCCTTGAGTAGAAAAAGGTTGTCCTTGAGTCCATTGTTCTTGGGACAACGAAGCTTGGAGTTTATCTCAATGTTTGATTTCAGACCTTCCGTTGACTATATACCCGGTTTGATAGCATCCTTGGAGGTCAGGCCTACCCTTTTGGGACGGATTGGTGAGGCACAACGGGACGACCCACAGTTGGTTGAGTTGGTAGAGAGGCTCATAAGGGGGGAGTCGTCCAACCATTTGAGTAGGTACACCCTAGACGATAGGGGGTGCTTGCGTAGAGACGGTAGACTTTGTGTACCGCAAAATGAGGAGTTGAGGAAGGCTATTCTTGATGATGCACACCGTTCTAGGATGACCATTCATCCCGGTGGGGACAAGATGTACCAAGACATGAAGCGAGTTTTCTTTTGGGCCGATATGAAGAAAGATGTGGCCGAGTATGTCGCTAGATGCTTGGTGTGCCAACAAGTGAAAGCGGAGAAAAAGAAACCCGGCGGGTTGCTTCACCCATTGGAAGTTCCGCAATGGAAGTGGGATAGCGTCTCGATGGATTTTATTGATGGGTTACCGAGATCGAGGAAAGGTAATACGGGAATTTGGGTTGTGGTAGACAGACTTACTAAAAGCGCCCATTTCATACCCGTGAAGAGCAAGAGGACTGCTCCATGGCTAGCTTCAGTTTATCTTCGAGAGATAGTTCGATTGCATGGGGCACCTTCTAGCATAGTGAGTGATCGAGATCCTATCTTCACTAGCGAGTTTTGGAAGAGTTTGCAAGAAGCAGTGGGGACTCAGTTATGTTTGAGCACCGCATATCATCCTCAGACGAACGGCCAGACCAAGAGGGTGAATCGTGTTCCAGAAGACCTTTTGAGGCTTTGTATCTTGAATTTTGGAGGTACATGGGAAGAGCATCTTCCATTGGTGGAGTTCGCATATAATAACAGCTTTCAGTCTAGTATTGGTATGGCTCCTTTCGAAGCTCTTTATGGAAGGCCTTGCCGATCACCTACATGTTGGTGGGAATCGACGGATAAGATCTTGCTTGGGCCTGATATGGTTAGAGAGACTTCGGAGAAGATTGATTTGATTCGAAGAAGGATGAAAGCAGCACAAGACAGGCAGAAATCTTACGTGGATAAGAGGAGAACGGATCTGGAGTTTGATGTTGGGGACATGGTCTTTGTCAAAGTATCCCCATTACGGAATGTTGTCCGCTTTGGGTCCATTGGGAAGTTAGCTCCAAGGTTTGTAGGACCGTTTCCCATTAAGGAAAGGATTGGACGGATGGCATATAGAGTGGATCTACCCGAGAGACTTAGTGGGGTACATGTTGTATTCCATGTGTCACATTTGATGAAGTGCCTTCATGAGATCGCAGAGGTGGTAGAGCCGGGCTTGCTTAGAGAAGTGGAGGTAGAGCGTGATGCGACTATTTGATGAGCTCCTACCCGCATCCTTGGGTCAGAGATTAGGAAGTTAAGGAATCGAGAGGTCAAGTTGGTGAAAGTTCAGTGGGGTGAAGCCGAGGAAGACGAAACTTGGGAAACCAAGGAGAAGATGTGTGGGCTTTATCCATTCCTTTTTGAGGGTACATTCTCGACCTCTTAATTAGCATATCTTTCTTTTGCTTATCTTGTTTATCTTGTTATCTCGTTAATCATGTCATGAGAACCTTAGGTAGAAACCCTTTGGATGAAACATGTATTTGAAACATGTTATGCTTGATGGTTGCAAGTGGTTGCAAGTGTTTGTACGTGGATACTCGTGGATGCATGATACACATTAGGCACTAAGATCGGCTCACACACTTTCATGTTGCATATGCATGAGTGCTTATACTTATTCATGGATGAAACTTGTTATGCTATCACATGGATGTTGCATATGGATGAATGTTATGTGCACTCATGTAGAGATCATAAATTATGTTAGGAATTCGCATACATATGGACTCATTTCACTAACATACTTTGCATTAAGGGGGTTTACTGAATCAGTAACCTCCTGATTTTCGCATTAGATAAGTACATATACACACACCTTTGCATATGATCATACAACATTTAGAATTCTTTAAGGACAATGACTGCACGTGGATGATGTTTTGAGTAGATGGATGATGGATGGTAGGATACGTTCTTCCTAACTTGGAGATTTCGGGGACGAAATCCTTTAAGGAGGGGAGAATGTAACAACCTGTATTTTTGAATAACATGTTATAACACAAATCAAGGCAGAATTAAACTATAAAATATGAATCAAGGGAAACGGGCTGTGCCATTGCGTTCGTCTCGGAAAAATACGCGAAATAGAGTTCGAGTTTTCGAAAATCGGAGTCCGTATGACCAAGATATGGCCTCGCGAAGTTTCACGAAAAATTCAAATTCAAAACAAATTCAAATTTCAGAAAAATCAGAAGTGGCGGGAAAATTCCCGCCAGACCCAGGGGGGTCGACCTGGGGGTCGACTGGGGAGTCGACCTCCCCCCCCCCAGGTCGACTGGGGAGTCGACCTGCCTGGTCGGCCCAGGCAGCCTCGTGCACCCATTTGGCTGTTTTGACCTGTTTTGGAGGCTTGTGACGGGATTTAATGGCTTGGATTGAATCTAGGGTTAATCCTATGGCTAATACTATCCTAATCTTCTATAAAAAGACCCCTAAACCTAACCTAAATCATCATTATTCAATCCTACAACTAAACTATGCCAAATTTGTTCCTCTCATGGCCTCCACTCTCATGCTAAAATTTCTAAGTTATTTATATGAGAGATTTTGAGTGCATACAAGTGTTTTCAAGCTTGTATGAGTGTTCTTAGTTTGCATTCAAGTCAAGTTGCAACATTTCTATTTCAAAGCAAGGATTTTTATTGATTTGGCTCAAGGGTTTTTCATTTAGAGCTTGCATATTTGGGTGATTGCATAAGGGCTTCGTCTCAATCTTTTAATAACTATTTATTTGTGTCTTCATAGCATTGTAAGCCCTTTTCTACTTTCTTTCTTTGAACTCTAAAGTTAAATGAATGATGCAAGTTTGGGGTTGATCATTATATGCAAGTTTGGTTGATCATTATGATATGCAAGTTTGGTTGATCATTATAATATGCAAGTTTGGTTGATCATTATATGCAAGTTTAGTTGATCATTATATGCAAATTTGGTTGATCATTATATGCAAGTTTGGATGATCATTATGCAAGTTGGTTTAATCATTATGTATGACACATGTTGCTATGTTATGCAAGTTTGGGTTGATCATGTTATCATGTTATGCAAGTTAAACTTGATGTTGTGAGCATAAAGCTCCAAGCTTTATATTAAAGGTTGCATTTTGGCAACATGAAAGTTATCATAACCCTTATGATAACTTGCATGTGAGGCTAAATGCGAACTTCTAGCAACTTCTACATGTCATTTATCACCATGTGTCACTAATATGCTAAGTTTGGTTTTATGCATGCTTTTGAAGCCTAATGATGCAATATGCAAGTATATGAACATATGTACATTTCATATGCCACCATGTTAAACTTGTGGCTTCAACACCTTTTTGTCATGATTATGCCAAGTTCCCTATTTTATCCTTTATGCGTTGATGCGATTATGTAAACGATGGGGTTACGTTGGGGTTGGGTAACATTATGACATAAACATGGTTTTTTATAACATAGCGTGATATGTTAACTTGTAATTATGTTTCGGAAACATAATGGACATGACACTTAGAAAATATGAGTGTGGCCAACTCGAGGTTGGGTTGAGTTTGTAGCATAAATCTACCCGGACCCGCCCGGCTTAACTAGTGGCTACAAACAATAGGACCCAATGTGAGAAGTTGGTCATGTTGTGCTCGAACCCGAGGTTAGACCAAGTTGTGGTGTAAAGCTACCCGGACCCGCCCGGCTTAACTAGTAACCACAACAAGGTCTAATGTGAGAGGTTAATTAATGCCTTCTGATTAGGGTTAAGTCATGGTCCACTTAATACTTAATCAATTTGGGCTGGATGGGTTAATCGGGGTTAAGTCAGGGACCTTGGGTACGCTTAACCAATTTAACCCACGTTTGGATCGGGTTAACCACATTTAACCCGTTAAGAAACCCTAGTTGCGTGGTCCTTTTCAGCAGTAACCTTCTAGATAGTATCATAAGACCCTAGGACTAGGCTAGGGTGGGGCACGATTACAAGGCTGATTGTAAGAGACCAAAAGAGACGGCTGAATGATGCCCCGGTTGTTCAGGCGGACCATGGTCGTGCACATTAAGTCCGGAGTTGAACACGGGCACCAGTAGGTTTAGACTGTGCATCCTGGAATGTTATCTGAGGGTTACACCGTAGGGCCTGATACACCCTAGGGGTGGACCCTGCACAGTCAACTACATTACATGATTAAGCCGTATGACACCGACACTTGACGAGTTAGGCTTATAGGGAGCCGATCGACTAGACCGAGTAGTTGGACCTTGATTTAGGTCACCTCATGATATTGGGCCAAGCTTGAGCCAAGGGATCAATTCTTGTTTTTACTTGACATGTTAGAATGCTAGTACACCCGTGGTGCAAAACTTAACCTTGATTATGCGATGATACCTTTATCTATCTTGTTAGTTAATCATCATGCCAGTTTGTTGTTATCCTTATGTTCATCTCAGCTTCTCATGCCAGTTAACTTTATTAGTTCATAGACGGATAGTAGTAGGGCTTACCAGTCTTTTTGACTGACCTATTTTCTTTCGCCTCTTTTCTTCTGTTTCCCCCCTTGGGTCCTCAGGGTGGGAACATTGGAGCTTAGCTTGGATCTTTACAGCTTGCTTTCTGGATTTGCTCTTGTGCAGTTTTGGACATTGAGCTAGCTATGGTTTATCACTTCACTTTGGGGATAGTACTTTATGTATTTCAGTTTTTCAGTTTATGTTTTTCTCTAGACTTTGTTGTTGGAAAATAATGACCAAGTACTCTGTTGTAACTTAACTATGGTTTTGAAATGCTAGTTTTATCCGCTGCTTTATTTACTCTGTTTTACTTATATGTTCTGTCTTGTGATATCTGCATGCATGTTTACCTTGTTTAAACGCCCCTCCAAAGCCAGTGTGCTTGCAAGAGTTACCCTGGCGGAGGTGGGGTGTTACAGGGTCTGTCGTGATTGGAATCTACGGATAGCAACACTACAACAAAAACACCATATTACAACTTTAGTTTTACAACGGTGGTAAAAGCTCCGTTGTAATAAATGTTTTTTACAACTATCATTTCCCTAAAGTTGTAATAAACGTATTTTTAACAACTTTTCATTTTGTTAGTTGTAATAGATGTCTATTACAAACTTCATGTTTATAATATTTATATTTAGAAACTAATTATATTATTATTTAATAATTAATAATAAATTTAGGAATCAATAATATTTATTAATTATTATTAAATAATTAATATTTAATAAGTAGTAATTTATTTTTAATAGTTAATGTATGTTAACTACTTATTAATCAATAATTAGTAACATACATTATAAGATTTTAATACTTATTAATCAATTGTACCTAAGTAGAAATAAGTAAAAGTTAAATAATAACTATAATTAATAAGTAATATATGATTTGGTAGCAACTGTTTGAACAGTTTTAATAAATATAATTTTGGCAACTAATAACAATTTTGGCTACTAAATAATAATAATTAATTTGAAATATTAAATAAGTAATCGATAAATAAGCAATTATTTGATTAATAATCAATAATCAGTAATTGATAAACAAATATTGAATATACAATTTAGTTAATAATTAACAAACGTAATTCACTATTAAATACAAGTGATTAATATTTAATAATGTTATATTATGTGAAAATAGTTACAAGTTAAAATTAAGTATTTACTAATTATTATAGTCTTAAATCTGAACAAAAAAGTAGACAATTTTTATGCCACGTTTGATCTGAGGCCTAACATGTGGAAGGAATTCTTGGCTCAACGAAATATTTCGTTTGGCTGCAAAAGAAGTTTTCTAGGCTCTAAACCAAACATTTCGGGTCTAGCGACGCTTCCAAAACCTTACCCAATTTACTTGCCTTGTAATTTAATCTCCAACCACCAAACGTTTTCTTCGAAACCCTTTCCCAAATTCGAGAACTGCTAGAATCATCCAAACCCTAGACCCGATAAAATTATCCAAAATCAAACCCAATATAACTGATCTGGACTTGTCATGATTTTCATCTGATGAGGAGACGTTGCTGCTTCCTTTTTAGGCTCGGAGGTCAATCCCCTATTGGGTCTGTTATGTATCCACTTCAAAGTAACTGGATCTCAACTACTTGGTTGAGGCTTCGAACGAAAACCACGGTATTCTTCCAGCAGATTACGCCTGAACGGGGCACGAAATTGGATGGGGCATAAAAAAATCTGTCGTGTATACAGAAAGTAAGTTGCGGCTTGAAGGAAGAAAGAGCCATCGCAGTCCAGGTAAATTAAAATCATGGAAGGAAAATTGTAAAGGAGGGAGAAGTGTTTACTTGAGGGCAAGATCGAAGCCAAAGACAGCAACAAACTGTGTTGCCGCCGAATTTTAGAGCTCTGACTCTAAGGTTAGTAACCCTAACTTCCAAATCATTCAACGAAAGTTATATAATGTAATTCTTTTTTTACGTTAAGATTGTGAATTTTGTGATTGATGCTTCAATGTCATACTCCTTGTTGTAACAACATCGAAAAAGTGGTTCTATTTAATTAATTATAAATACATCGCTATAAAATAAAAAATATGAATTTTTACAGTTTGCGGGTTTGAAAAAGATGGAAAGAGGAGCATTCTTATTTTCCCACGAAAAAAGTTGGCATGGCATTCTTAAAATCTGCAGATGCTGAACTTAAAGTTGGCATCACATTCTTAAAAGTTGGCATGGCTTGTAATTTTTATTTTAAATCAAGACACATTATTGATAACTTTTTGTATTATAATCATATTAGTTTCATTTTTATTGTTTAAATTGTTAGTTCAAGACATCAAGTTTTCAAAAGATTACTCATGCCTAACATATAAGCATTTTATTCTGTAAGATTGCTCAAAATTTTACAATGAGGCATCATTTCATAAAGCGCACCGGGCATGGTACAATTTTACATGTACTACTCTTTGTTTCAAGAAGAAAGCTCTGGCAAAATACATTAAATTTAGTGCAAAATTATAAGTTCGTTGGCATTTCAATTACTTGATTCATATCTATTCATGTTGGAAGCAGAGATTCCAGAATGCCAGCTTACACGAGCAATAGCATGAAAAGCGGCACATACTAGTAGGAAAACCGGAGATGTGCTTCCATGCACAACAGAAAAATATGTAAGTACGCCACTTTATTGCATCCTTACGATATCATTAAGCAATTATCAAAAGCTTAAGCCAGTTTTTTAATTGTTGTACTAGTTCAGTTGCTTAAGCTGTTATTTTTAAGCTTTCATTGCTCCATTTCAGTTGATTGGTTTGCTTGCTTCTGTTAATGTGTTGTGTTAGTGTTGTGTCGGTGTAGTGCATCTAGTATCCTAATTATATTTAACTGTTACCATCATTTTGTTCCACTACATCATCATTTTTTTGTGTTTACCATTTTTGATTCCTTTGTCAACTTCCTTATTTTTTTCACAATAGTTTTTCATCCCTAGTTTCCACTTTAACAGTATTATTTTTTCAGTCTTCACACCAAAAAAATAGTTTGCATTTTTATTTATGTGCTAACTCACTGCTCTTGACTCACTGCAATTCTCCCTACATTCCAAACATTGCAATTAAGTCAAGTTTGAGTACATTTCTATGGCAACTTTTTCAAACAATGTATACATTTCTCTCTACTATAAATTCCCTTCGAACTTCAACAGTCTTTCTTGCCACTACTTCTCAAATACCTTCACCATACTCCACATCATCACGACACAACTTCTGTCAAACCTGCCATCATCACCTTGCCAAGGATAATTCATTGAACAACGGTCCTTTACTGTTCTTGGTGTTATTTTTTTCGTTCTAGTTTTTTATTGCAACCTACTTCTATGGTTAGATATGATACAAGATCTTTCGTTGCCAAATCGGGCTGTGAATATGGTATTCGAGCTTTTGTCTTGATTTTTCTTACATGTTTTGCAGATGTTTTGACTGATAAATTCTTGATTTTAAAACTGAGCATTGCTCATGCTTGGTTGTTCATGCTCCATTTTTAAAACTGCGCACTTTCTCTATTTTTAAAGCTAAGAATCTATTTACAGAGTGAGTAGTGCTCATTTTTATGGCTGAGCGGAGACTGGTGTTAAATTAAGCATTTACTTAAATTTATACAGATTCATATATTGGAAAACATGTTACTACCTCCAGGCTGATAGTTATATTTTTTGATGAAGTATCTGTTCTACATGTTTTAAATGTCCTTTCTCTTGTTTGTCAACCTATATTTTGTTTTCAGTTTTGCACAAAAATACCGATACGTGGGAGGTATATTAACTGAAATTCTAACTTTATGATAGTTTTGTGTTTACTTAACTACTGATAATTTTTTATCTTAACTATTCGTTGTTATGTTTTAACATTAATGATTTGACATTAATATATATATGTTTGATTTGGATTGTTTGCTTGAAATACTGAGATTCTCTGGATAACTGATTATTATTTAGAGTCAGCATAGCTTACATGTTCAAACTGATTTTTTAGAGGACATTCATGTCTAGTTTGTTTATTTGTTATATTTATTTAGAGACTGTGTCTAAACACAAAAGTGCTATGTTTACTCAATGATATAAATATTATTAATATTTGTGTAGACATGTGTATGAGGTAAAAATTAAAGTAAACCCATGTGTTTGAATTGTCTTTAATTTCCTATTAAAGTGTCATGTAATCTACTCAGAATAAATCAAATGGTTTTATCGGAAACTTAATTGCTTGGAGGGGATTGAAAGCTTAATCGATGGAGGAAACGATAAATTAAAATTCAAATGTAAGATTTTAGTATATATGAAAATATGGTAATGTGTTCTCATTTACATGTTAAATTAATACTCATTCATTTGAAAATCATTATTGGTTTTTTCCTAATATTTCAAGACATACTCGGACTCAGTCTTCAAATAATATTTAATTAGAAATATATTGCACATTTTCATAATTAATTGTATACGATTTACCATATATATAGCATTCATTTCTACTAGCACATTGTTTGTGTTCTTAATATTATGGCAATGTTCACGCATTTATTTTTAATATAATTGCCAACTAAATAATTAACTTTTGGGATTCAAAAAGGAAAATTTTCGTGGGTGATAGAAATGGTATAGAATCAATACCATGTTTCCGCTATGGTAAAATTTGCAATAATTAAATTTCTTTACTTATATGTTTCGATATCATAGAGTTCTTTCACGTGAGACGAATTAGTCCATGTAGCCAACGTCTTACACCGTATTATTTCTGTGTGCTGATGGTGTAGGTAATTGTTTTTAAATTAATCGATCGATCTCATCGGATGTTGCTTTTGTAGGTGAATTATGTGTATTACCTGTTGGCAATTCATATTGGAGTTCTCTTCACCTGGTGCTGCATAGTTTGAAAGATGGATATATGTTCAGCGATGATGCTTAAACTGTGAGTATACAACAATATTCATATTTTTTTTTTTTTTAGCTATTGATTTTTTAGATGCTTCAAAGTTTAATTATACACAAATTTTGAATGAAAAAAGAGTTTTCAGGTACTGATTTTTTTTAGATATTTCTTTATTGTTGTTTGGATTTTCTTCCCCTGAGTTATGAATTATGAAACATGAAAATACTTATTTTAATAATTTAAATTTTATCTTGGTTTCTTATACATGGAGCCACTTGAATGTTAATGTTCTTTCTCATTTTCTTTACCAGTACCTAGTTATGCTTTAATATCAGTATTGTTTTCTTCCCTCCTATTTTCCAATTTAATTTCAGTTATGTGGGGAAAGCATAATAGAACTCCATAATATTAAAGTTTCATAATCAGATGGAAGCAAGAATTAGAGGGAAAAAATATCTTAAAACATTATGTTTATTCCTTAAACTGATTGTTCAGTGTATTCCTCTTGAAAAAGCTTGCTTGCTCTGTTGTGGAGTAGCATGGAAGGCTGCAGTTATCGAGGAACGGACTACAGTTGTTGTTTTTGGACTTGGATTAGTTAGTTTGATGGTAATTTCTTAGACTCTTGATGTTTAATGATGTTATTCAACTGTTTTTTATTTATTTAAATGTACAGCGAATAGCCATGTTATTACATGATAGGTTATAGTCGATTAAGATTTCTGTTGAACAAATTGATGCACAAAAAATATGGTTGTTCAAGATTAGATTTGTATCAAATATCAACGTTGTATTTTCATGTATGCATTATGTCTAATCATGAAACAATTACTGTTGCCACCAATTTAAAACTGAGAAGCTAACTATGATTATGATAAAATTTATGATTTTCACACTCAAATAGTACAATGAAACTATAGGAATATTGAAGTACTCTTAAGTTCAAGTGGGCATTCTCTTAATTTCAAAATGGGGTTTTCATTGACATGTAGGATAAACAGGAATATGCATGTAGATGCCTTGTAGATGTGCATGTAAATAGTATTAGTAATAGTGGTTGTGCCATGTGCATGTAACAGGAGTTGACGAGGTAAATAACTATGGAAAGGAACCCATCAGTGCCGTCTTGAAGGACGGATACGGGATAGACTATTACACATGACACCTATTGAATGTGCAAAGAGCTGCAGTGTATGTCCATGAACTGCAAGTTTAAATGATTTACAATTTAATTAGTTTGGAAACTAATGTAAGTGTATACAATGTGTTTCAGGGAAGGTGTGAACGTGAGGATTTTTTGCTTGGTCGATGTTCGATAATTTTGAGTGGGTTGATGGCTATACAGTTCGGCTTGGTTTGTATTTTGTGAATTATAAGACATTGGAGAGTCGAGAGATAACCTAAAAGCTCTGCTCTTTGGTTTAAGAAGTTTTTGATGAAGAATTGAGTTGTGAATCAAAATGATCTACTTCTATTTCTTGTGTTTACATCTGTATTGAACAAGTTGTGATTTTTATCAATGAATGGATCATGATGCCTTTAAAATTACATTTATTTCTTATGTTATTTATCTATTTATTGTTGCACATGTATAATATATATATATATATATATATATATATATATGTTTGTGGATATATTAAAATTTTAAAATAATAATTGTAGTAAAACATACCACAACTGTTATAAACAGTTGTAAAAATTAGAATAACAACCGTGTATAAAAGTTGTAATAAATTTATTACAACAGTGGAAAAAGGTTGTAAAATAGCTATATCACAACGGTGTCGCAACATTGCAAAATAGTTGTAAAAGATTTTAGTCTTTTACAACTTCTTAATAGACGACGGTTGCTCCACCGTTGTAAAATGTATTTTACAATGGTGTTCCATCGTTGTAATAGGGTCAATTTGTTGTAGTGCAAGGACTTCTCGCTACTGATCCATAGGGTGATTCGAGGATATGGTATGAGAGTGCCTTCGGTTTTTTCAGTCCCAGGACAACATGTATGGACGGGTGTTTGACAAGGTATTTCCAAAGGGGTCACGTACATTGATTTTTACAACTGTACTTTTGTTTGGTAGCGGAGAAGACACTTTCTTTAGCTTAACATCCAAGGTATTTTTGTGGATGTCAATTCGTGATTTTCTGGAGGATCTGACGATGTGGCATTCAAAGTGAATGGTGGCCATGTGTTCCAAAAGATTTTATAACCTCAAGCCTAATCAATCGGGAAATGGTATAAAATCGGCTAGGTCGCATGGCTACGTGGGTCGCACCCATTAAAGGTATATCATTACCAGATCTAGATAAATCAAATGCCTTTGGTTATTCCTTTATTTTTGTACGCTATCGGTTCGGTTGGCTGGCCCTCATCCGTGGTGAGGATATATTCGGTACTCTCAAGCGAAATGAGGGGTCGGTCACGTTTAGCCGGGTTGCAAGATGTTCTTGTTGAACCCTAATGTATTAAGCTCTGGAGGCACATTGTCGAAAGGTGGTCCCATATCTTGCCATAAAATCCATTTTCCAATAAGAGCCAGCAGTTTTGATTGTATACTATGTACGTAGAGCGTGAGATTCAAGCGTTCTGCTAGATGATTATTTATTTGTATTTAGACATTATTATAATATCAGAATAGATATGATTTTAAAAAATGTTTTGGGTTATCGTAAGGTAAAAACCGTTTGTATTTGTTTTTGGATTTGGTCTTATGATTATTCTTTTCTTCCAAAAATATTTTTCCCTTAAAAATTGAGTTGGATGATATCGATAAACTTAGTGAGTTTTCTCACTTTGGTTCACTATACTGATCCTGGTGTTTGCAATGCTCAGGTCAGACCAAGTTTTACAGGTTCAGGTTATCGCATGTTGTGAAGTCCGAAAATGAGTTGGAGAAGTCCAGACATATGATTCATAGACTGTTTTTGTTGTGTGTTGTATATGAGGAAAGGTCGTGATAATTGTCCAGATGTTAATAATTAGTGTTGAGCTCTCAATAAAGATTGTTTCCATATTATATTTTGTTCCTCTGTGATGTGAGACTTTGTGTCGTGTTGGTTCATCTTTTTACTCTTCTATTCTTAACTTCTTTATATCTTTTTATCTCACCCCTTTATTTCTTTCTTCTAGCTTTCTGGGTTTTTGATACTTGAGTTTGGACACAGGATGTATTAGTGTCTAAATTCGAGAGTTGAACTTTTTAGGGACGCTACAGGATATTAGTTACCATAAAACGACCTGAACTTCCCCATGAAGGAAAGCACGGATTGAGTTGAGGACAAGACAAATCAAAACACATACAGAAGAACATTTCATTGCTTATTACAACAATTCCATCAGGATACAAGAATATACAGAATATGAGTAAATATAATACATTCGATAAATATCAGAGATTACAATAAATTACATAGCAGCGGAAAACAATACAAAACACAACTGAAAGAGATATACGGATACAGAGCTTTCCGGATATCATTCCAGCTGAAAACCAGGTTCCTGTGAATATAAATCTGCAAAACCAAAACTACTAGCTGCCCGTGTCGAAAATAAGGGCACCCAGAGTTTAGGTTAAAACAATAAAGTCCAGGTCAGTCATGTGGCTAGTGTGAGAACTATAACAGTTATTTAAATCTTTACTTTAAAAATAAGGTAAATCAAGGGACCACGCCGTATAACACGGAACGGGTTTCCTCCCGAGAATACCAGTGCTTAGAATAAACAACGCAATGCTTTTTCGAAAAATGAAGCTATTATAAGACCCAGGTCCCATCACACAATGCAACGCAAGCCGGAGGGTAGGGTTTTCCCTTATAATAGCCAAACATGCTTATTATAAGTGTATAGTGTCAAAACAATTTCAATCATAAATATCAATCATAGACGGCATGGGTACCATATATCATGTCGCCATACTAGGCTCTACAAAAAAAACCGAAATATCTCATATTGGAAATTGGATTTCCGTCATGAGTCGAGGCAAGGGGAAAGATTCTCACCGCTTCGGGACACTCTAGCAAATGCCCCAGGACTATACACTCTGGGTAACCCATGGAATCGGCTGGGCCGGTACTCTCTTACGTTTGAAGATTGGCAATTCCTGAACACACGTTTCCCGGTCCTTACAGATCTATAATCGAGGCGCCTTGCAATCCAACATCCACACAGGTATAATAATCAACGATGTCAGGGCTAGTAAAACACGAACACCACCCATAGCTAGAAATAAACGTCGTGTTCTCCCAGCGGTCCGTATCCCCTTTTTAACTCATACCGAGGTGTGAGGCTCGCGAATTCACGTTATACACAAAGCTATGCCACGTAGGCCGTGCTATCATCAACCACAAGACTCCGCTTTTCAACAAAAGCCTTGATCATTGCCACTTAGGCATGCCACACAGGCAATTCACGCCATGCGACTGATATCTATCGATATATAACCTCTGAGCTCGTACGTCTCAGAGAAGGGCGTTAAGCAAGAGAATAAATTCTCCGCCGCCAAACAGATATATATTTAACAGAAATCAATCAACACAGAATAAAATCCAATGTCAGACACACAATCCATTTACAAGTCCGTTCTGGGTTTGAACGAAACCGGAGGCACCTTATACCTCGCATATCCATCGATCTCTAAATACGTCTAGACGATCACCAACTGATTCCCTCCTCTTGGGTGTACAACCCAATCAAGATCATCGGTAATTATCCAAACGATGTGAAGACCTCCGGTCTTCAACCACCGTCTTCATCTTCGACTTATCGTCGAAACAGTTATTCAGAATGGGTATAAACCAAGCCTTTCCGAATAACTCGCGTATATAATAAACAAGTGCTATAAAACCCAACATACGCCCCACTCCAGTTCTGAATATTCTTTTATTCAAATGTTCACATCTTTTGGGAAAGGTTCCCATTAATTTTATCAAAGATAAATTCTTCAAAATTTATTCTTTAATCTTCCTTTAGATATCATTTCAAACCAAATTATGGTTTTCCAAACTAGTCGGGATTAGCGAACCACACCGAAGTAATTATTTATTTTATTTCCCAATCCCAACCTATTCATCCCATGGAGCAAAATTGTTATTACCCCATAACTAACACCACAGTGTTATCGGTAAATTTAATTACCGTTTTCCGTTCAAATCTAAATAAAGATTTAACTATCGCTTGGAGCAAAACTGGTGATACTCCTTTCTTGATCATTTCCTATATTTGATAATTTAAATTATCAATTCCCATTTTAATCTGATTAAAGATTCATTAAAACTCCTCTTAGTTTTAATCTTCCCAAAAATCAATATTAATGATTACTTAACTTTGGAAAATCAAACATGTCGCATCGACAATCTACACCGTACTATTGGTTTCTGCCGATATATAACCTCTAAGCTCGTACGTCTCAAAGAAGGGCGTTAAGCAAGAGAATAAATTCTCCGCCGCCAAACAAATATATATTTAACAGAGATCAACCATACAGTTCGAAATACAACGACAGACATGAAATCCTACCTTTTACTGAGCTAAAGAACTAATGTCATTTAAAACACAGTTCACGATAAACCCAAAAATCAATTCTAGTTCAATTCCAATTAAATATATTAATTAATTGGTACACTTCATTAAATCTATATAAAAAGATTTAATCTTTTCTCAACTGGGTTTAAGAACAGTGTTAATGAAGACATCATTCACGACAAAGCCAAATCTCATTTGATATTAAATACAAGGCTCTGAATAGAAAATATATCGGCTTATATTCAATATCAAATTCCGAAACCAACAAATATTGCTTTGGAAATAACGATATAAAATATATCTTTCAAATCCCTCCACAATATTTGTATAATCGCGGAATCCAATATCGAAATATTCCGAAGATAATTTCGATTCAAATCCGTTCCAATTCATATATTGGAAGTTCTGGTTATTTTTAAAACCATTTCAAATCCAATTTATTTATTTTGAAAATATTGAATTTATAATTCTAGTTCAAAACTAGTTCATTTTGATAAAAATACAATTTTATCATTTCAAATATGGGATTTTTCATCCCAGTTCTTTCCAAATCATTTATTACGATTTTACACAAATTAGTGATATTTTTAATAATTTTATCAAGGCCCGTACAGTCGATTTCCATAAGCGGTCATCGAACTGCACTTACAACGACCTTTTCCAAATTGATTTGGACATATCTCCAAATCCAACCATTAGATTTCTAATTTCTTATATTCATTGGAAAGCTCTTTTCGATACGAACCCAACGGTCCCAGTTTTAGCAGAATCCGACGGTCGGATCTCCCGTAATATCCGTTCGAAGTCAATGGTCGAAATTCACGAACTGCCGCGCGCGACGCGTTCTATTCAGGCCATTATATTATATATATAACATATATTTCGTCGATTTACGTTTAAAACGAATTTTATAAATTGTTTTAAATTCGTTTCAAAAACAATTTCAATTTCAAATCAAAATTGGATTTTTCCTTATAAATTCGTTTTTAAACTCATTTCAATTCAATTCGAATTTCAAATTCATTTCAGTTCGAATTTCTATTCTATATAATTCAATTCGAATTTCAGTTCTATTCAATTTAATTTGAATTTCAATTCTATCTAATTTAATTCGAATTTCAATTCTATCCAATTTAATTCGAATTTCAATTTTATTCAATTTAATTCGAATTTCAATTCTATTCAATTTAATTCGAATTTCAATTCTATTCAATTTAATTCGAATTTCAATTCTACTCAATTTAATTCGAATTTCAATTCTATTCAATTTATTTCGAATTTCAAATCTATTCAATTTAATTCGAATTTCAATTCTATTCAATTTAATTCGAATTATATTTCTATTCAATTTAATTTGAATTTCAATTCTATTCAATTTAATTCGAATTTCAATTCTATTCAATTTAATTCGAATTATATTTCCAAAATATTCGATTTTGAAATCACTTTTCGATATTCATTATAAAACGAATGAAATCGACAAAATTCCCGTTCGTGTTGAAATGGCGTTTAACTACTTAACACGGCTTCACATTTCAATATTCACTGAATATTAATTTAAAATATTCGATAATTCTGAACTGGAATCAGACACGGTCAATTACCATATAATTTGATTATATGGATTTCATCCAATTCATATATACAACAATGACGATAAACAATCAACCATCATCCAAAGTGCGTTCTACACTACATAAGCATCAAATATAAATATTTAACGCTTATAACAGTCTGTCAATCAATCGATCGACATACAGCTAATTATTGGGATTAGTGTATGTCATATATCATCCCAATACCCTTGCGAGGTTTCAACCAATCAAACACAGATTTTATTTGTGCATTTGGGCAATGTGTAAAATTTTATCGTCCCAATCAATATCAGTCAAATGTGTGTATATAAACAAATCGTCCGATTTGTTTATAAATATTTATTTTATTTTATATACACGTTAAAAATTATATTTTTAACTATAAATATTTATTTTCATTCCACATCACACAATCAACTTTCACAAGAGATCAATCAAACATACGAGTCATCCATGGTTTATGGACGACGGGTGTCGGGTGCTGCTAAGCACCGTCTGCATCCTAGTATATATTTTAACTAGAAAATTAAATTAAAACTGAGAAGTTCTCACCTTTGGGTTCCACTCCTCCATTATCTATTTCTGAACGGTACGGATTCTGTTTCGATTTCTGTTGTTACCATCGCTATCTTTTCCCGCTGTTCACCTTAAAAATCACATTTTTACAATGGCATTTCATATATAAAAATTATATATTTATCCTATCGCCACGTATATAAAGATCAAATTTTTACTATCAATATAATATAAAAATCATATTTTTATTCTTTCTATAATATAAAAATCATATTTTTATTCTTTCTATAATATAAAAATCATATTTTTCTATTTTAAAATTCAAATCATTTTTTAAATAAAAATAAAAAATAATATCTTTCCTATGTTATTTATAAAACTAAAAACCGAAGTTAAACAATGTATTTAAATAAAAACTAAACTTAAAATAAAACAAAATAAAATAAAGAAGGAGCTTACTGTTTTTATCGATCGGAGGAGGGAGGAAGGGCTGAGCTGGCGCGGCTTCCGTTGTGGATGAGGGCTTTTCAGAATAGGAGAGAGAAGGGAGCGAGAGGGGGAATCGATGAAGGGGGCGTTGGAGCCGCCAGAGGGGATGGGAGAAAGGGGCAGCTTCGACTGGAGAGAGGGGGGCAAGGTTGCGTGAATCACAGGAGGAGGATGGTTGCGGGTGGCGATTTGAGGGGGCGTACAGGGTCTTGCGTCAGAGAGGGGGGGAAGAAGCGGCGCGTCAGTGGTGGGCGGGGGGCGAGCGTCGGCGGCTCCGCCGCTGGAGGCGCGCGGCGGCTTCCTGCCCATCGCACTTCTCTTTTTTTTCTTTGAAAAAGTAAACCGGGGGGGGGGGGGGGGGGGTCCTGAGAGAGTATAGGGAGAGACGGTTTATTTATTTTTTTAGTTATTTAACTTCAAAAAGTACCTTTTTATTTTGAACTCGAAATCAAACCCACCGACGGTCGTCCATAGCTAATTTCCCCCATTTCAAACACAATGGGATACGTATCATAGGCCGATTCGACTGTTTCGATCAGTTTTCGTCAAAATCAAAATATAAATATATATATTGAATTTGAACGCACATTTCAATTTACCGGAGCCACATACTAACTCTAAAAATTCCCAAAAAATATTTTCTAGCTTTGTATTGATGATACGGTTCTAACAAAACTAATTTCGTCGAATTCCGAGACCGTCTGAAAAATGGCCATTTTCCAGTTGATCGAAATTGATTGAAACTGCCAAAACACGTTTTACTTCACCACACTCACAAATTGATTCCAAAAATTATGAATTTTGGAATCTAGCAATAAATCGACATCACGGATCAAAAAAAAGAGGATCCGTCGAAAACAGAGGTCGTTTGCGAAATTTCCATTTTTAAGGGCCAAAATTCCATAGCGACTATTCTG
Organism: Allium sativum; assembly: GCA_030737875.1. Lineage (NCBI taxonomy): Eukaryota > Viridiplantae > Streptophyta > Magnoliopsida > Asparagales > Amaryllidaceae > Allium > Allium sativum. The sequence goes on from CM060916.1 coordinate 43,918,302, forward strand.
AATTTTCAATTGGGCATAACTTTTGATTCCCGCTATGAAATTTTGATTTTTCATATTCATTTGAAAGATATTTTCAATTAGATTCTAATATTTTTGGTTTCGCTAAAATCCGGTTTATTTTGAATCTTGTACATACATTTGAATTTTGAAATCGAATTTTCAAACTACCGCGCCATTTTCAATTCCTTTTATAATTTAAAATAAATATTTATATTCTAACGACGATTCAAATAAATAAATAAGTTCTAATTCTATTCAAAATAAATTTTTCGTTGTTATTATTTTAAATAAATCATTTTAAATATTCAAAATTCATCAAAATTGCCAAAATAAAAAATTTTAATTGGCTCGGATTTTCCTGGTTATTAAAATTTCCCCCACTTAAAATCTTTTCGACCTCGAGAAGGAACAAAGCTGAAAGTTGTTTTACTAATCAAGTCAACTTTCATTATTTTCATTACGGCTTAAGTTATTCAACTTTTCAGTTTCTAAGAACCTTTCAAATTTGGCTAACACTCTAAATTTTCGAAAAATTTCGCCATAACCTCCCCTACACAGGGAGCTTCGGGATATTTCAAATAGCCTCCCATGGCCCTCATCAATCTAAAAGAAAAAGAAAAAGCCAAGCGGTTAGCCAATCGGCTCATAAAATCATTAGAACCCCAAGAAATACAATAAACATGTACCTATTTGTCGGGCAAAAAATTTTATTCCTCTTCTCTAGCCTCCTTGCTATGACCTGTTCAATGGATATACATGTACATGCATGCAATTGTAATCATTTCTCAATACAGTTCAATATTCGGTTCAATTTGGCATAATGGTTCAAAATTTCAAACCAATAATCAAACAACACAACCATCAAGCAATTAGTTAATTAGATTTTCAAATTCATAGTTTTGATATATATATATATACATATATATATATATATAGAAAATCATGTTTTTGATGCCAAATCACAACAATAAACCTATCTAGCTTTGGTTCTCACACCAGTCTGATGGAAATATATAGATATCTCACTTTCGAAGCTCGAACATAAATGCTGATAATGCGGCCTCATTATCTGAATTATCTTCGGGCGACTAGAGTGTAATTCTATATTTAACCAGTATATTAAAACTTCGAATATACGTTCATGACGCGTATATGAAAAATCTTTATATACTCGATTGTCCAAATTCAATACAAATAAAATATTCAAATACGAATAATTGAAATTTAATTTTCAAACCAAGATTTGTTTTCATTTTTATTACTCTTCACACTCGTTCTAGGATACTACTGATCCTATCTCTAACGGGCAATTCTTATTGGATATTGCTAATCCAATCTCTGATGAATTCTTTCGTTCAGTTCTAATGTGTCTTGTTCTCGAGCTCTGTAAACCAAAGCTCTGATACTAGCTGAAACGACCCGAACTTCCTCGTGAAGGAAAGCATGGATTGAGTTGAGGACAAGACAAATCAGAACACATACAGAAGAACATTTCATTGCTTATTACAACAATTCCATCAGGATACAAGAATATACAGAGTATGAGTAAATATAATACATTCGATAAATATCAGAGATTACAATAAATTACATAGTAGCAGAAAACAATAAAAAAGACAACTGAAAGAGATATACGGATACAGAGCTTTCCGGATATCATTCCAGCTAAAAACCAGGTTCCTGTGAATATAAATCTGCAAAACCAAAACTACTAGCTGCCCGTGTCGAAAATAAGGGCACCCAGAGTTTAGGTTAAAACAATAAACTCCAGGTTAGTCATGTGACTAGTGTGAGAACTAAAACAATTATTTAAATCTTTACTTTAAAAATAAGGTAAATCAAGGGACCACGGCGTATAACACGGAACGGGTTTCCTCCCGAGAATACCAGTGCTTAGAATAAACAACGCAATGCTTTTTCGAAAAATGAAGTTATTATATGACCCAGGTCCCATCACACAATGCAACGCAAGCCGGAGGATAGGGTTTTCCCTTATAATATCCAAACATGCTTGGTATGTTTAAAACAAATCATTTGATACTATTATAAGTGTATAATGTCAAAACAATTTCAATTATAAATATCAATCATAGACGACATGGGTACCATATATCATGTCGCCATACTGGGCTCTACAAATAAAACCGAAATATCTCGTATTGGAAATTGGATTTCCATCATGAGTCGAGGCAAGGGGCAAGTTCCTCACCGCTTCGGGACACTCTAGCAAATGCCCCAAGACTACACACTCTGGGTAACCCTTGGAATCAGCTGGATCGATCCTCTCTTACGTTTAAGGATTGGCAATTCCTGAACACATGTTTCTCGGTCCTTACGGACCTATAATCGAGGCGCCTTGCAATCCAACATCCACATAAGTATAATAATCAACGATGTCAGGGCTAGTAAAATACTGACACCACCCATTGCTAGAAAGAAACGTCATGTTCTCCCAGCGGTCCGTATCCCGTTTTTAACTCATACCGAGGTGTTAGGCTCGAGAATTCACGTTATACACAAAGCTATGCCACGTAGGTCGTTCTTTGATCATCAACCACGAGACTCTGCTTTTCAAAAAAGCCTTAATCATTGCCACTTAGGCAAGCCACACAGGCAATTCACTGTGATGACCCAAACCCTGTACGACGGTGGCAAGGGATATCTTTGGAATATAACACATAAACAGATAACAGCAGAACAAAAATAAATGAATACACCAGATAATGTAAAACAGAATATACTGGATAAATATAAACATCAGAGTTACACAGTATACAGGATCATACTTAGCACAAAATACAGTTTAGCTATACATAAATGTCTACAGCGGAAAACAAAACATAATATGTACAACAGGAGCTGAACAGTATAAAAAGAGATAAATGATAGAATCTATCTTCAGCTCCAGCCATCCTGAAAGAGCCTGCTAAAACCTAAATACAAGGCTGCCTATGTAGAAATAGGGGCACCCAAGTTTGCAAGTGAAACAAACTACGAGTCAGTCAGGGGACTGGTATGAGAAATCTACTTTAACTTATTTTATAATATGGCCAATCACAGGACCACCTCGCTAACGCGGAACGGGTTTACTCCATTGGATTGCCAGTGCTTTAAAACAAGTAAATCATTTAAACATCACAATGCTTTTTGTAAAAATGAAGTCATTATAAGACTCAGTTCCCATCACACAATGCAACACAAACCGGAGGATAGAGTTTTACCTTATAATGGCCAAAATATGCTTGATACGAGCAAAACAAATCATTTGATATATTGATAGTGTTTATATGTTTCAAAAACAATTTCAATCATAACTATTAATCATAGACGGCATGAGTACTATATATCATGTCGCCATATATATATACACAATCAAAACCGCACAATGTCGTATTTGGAAATTGGATTTCCGTCATGAACCAAGGCAAGGGATCGTCCTTACCGCTTCGAGACGATCTAGCCTACCATGTCTCAGGAACAGCCGCAACTGCATCTTGGATCGTCAGGGCCGATCCACTCGATGTGGATTATAATGCCTGAACACTGCGTTTCCCCACCCTGTGGGGCGTAAACTGGTCATATCCCGACCAGACCATCGGCTCCAAAGAGACCGAACTAACCGAGACGTCTCGCAATCCATCATCCATATCAGTAAAATGTTAGGCCGTGTAAAAAAATGACACCACTCCTAGCTAGAAAGAAACGTAGGTCCCCCCTGATGTCCTCTCCCGTTTCTGGCTCATACCAGGGTGTGGGGCTCGCGAAACAACGCTAAACACAAAGCTAGCTATTCGAAACCGTGCTTTGATCATCAACTACAAAGCTCTGCTTTTCAACAAAAGCTTTTATCACAGCATCTCTGTATGTCATGTTGTCAATATACAACGTCAGACACACATCCATTTACAAGTTCGTCCTGGGTCTGAACGAAACCGGAGGCACCTTATACCTCGCATATCTGTACAATCAACAAGTACGTCCGGATGGCTACCACTTCAGCCCCTTCAAGGTAGCTACTCCTATCATGAGTATCAGTAGAACCCCTCCATTCGACGTGAAGATCATCGGTCTTGCACCGTCTTCATATCTTCGACTTTTAATCGTCGATCAATTATTTGTAATGAGAATTAACTCGGCCTTTTCAAATAATTCACGTATATTTAGAATTTCAAATCAATTCATTTCAATGGTTAAATTATTCGACATCGATAATTCTGTTCCTTAATGTAATTTTCACGCCAATCACATTCAACCATCAAATATTCAATAAACCAGGTAAATTCGGTTTATTTTCATTCCATATCGTTTATAATATTTTATCATGATTTATCGTTATTTTTATTTATTTAAAAATAGCCAATTCATTCAAACAACGCTTCAGGCCATAACGCGGCCGTGGTGCTGTTTTTCTTCAGATTTTATTTACACATATCAGAAAATCTAATCGTTGGATCTCCATAAATTTTATATCCTTAGACATATCTTTTCAAAATGAATCCAACGGTTTCAGTTTTGGGAAAAATCCGATGGTCGGATCTCCCGGTACAATCGTTTGAAGTTTCGAATTCAAAATACGAACTGCAGCGTCGTTAATCGATTTATTTTAATTATATTTATATGTATATATATAATCGATTCTGGCGCTATTTTTCTTTAGATTTGATTTACACATATCTAAAAATCTAACAGTTGGATCTTCACAAATTTTATATCATTAGAAAGATCTTTTCAAAACGAATCCAACGGTTTCAGTTTTGGGAAAACCCGACAGTTGGATCTCCCGGTACAATCGTTTGAAGTTTTGATTTCAAAATACGAACTGCAGCATCGTTATTTGATTTATTTTAATTATATATATATATATAATTCATTCTTCGATTTCAAAACCATATTCATTCCATACATTTGATAAAAATGATATTTTTATCCAATAGATATTTATTTCTACACATCACTATTTTTAACAATTCATATATATATAACAAAAATGTGATTTTTATGGTCAAACAATTTATTTCAAAACACGATTATTTTCTATAGTTCATAAATAAGGTTAAAATGTGATTTTTATTGTAAAACAATTTATTTCAAAACATGATTATTTTCTATAGTTCATACATAAGGTAAAAATGTGATTTTTATTGTAAAACAATTTATTTCAATTATTCGATAAAAATGTCATTTTTATCGTTCAAATCATTTTGTTTCATCCATCACATGAATATATTTCAATACATGAAAATAAATTAAACACAGAAACATTTCAGAAAATTTCGGCAGCATAACGGCAGGGTAGTTAAAACCGGCACCGCCCCGAGCACGGCTCCTCGCTCTACCTTAAAACCTCGCGGTTTTTTACTATGGGGATTCCAATATCTAGTTCGTAAGCAGATGAATTTTCCCATATACTAATCCTATTGGGATTTCAACAACAATCAGTCATTTCCAATCAACCATTTATGATATTCACCAAATTTCACATCAACCAATAATCCAAACAATATCACAACCAATATATATCGTCCATGGTCTGTGGACGAGGGGAGGTGTATATATATATATATATATATATATATTTGTATATAAATATATTTCGATTCGCTTCATTTCATTTCAATGTCATTTCAACGCATATATAATTTTTACAATGCATATATAACTTATACATCGAACATACAACTTATACAACGCTTATACATGAGGTGTACAACGCTTATATAACTCATACATCGACTATATAATTTATACATTGTCATTTCCATTTCGTTTATAATTCAGAAATCTCACTTTGTGTTCCACTCCCCCAAAAATTGTAGAAGGCTCAGAAAAATATCCTGTCTCTTCTAGAATGTAGAAGACGTCCGCACAAGTCCACTGTCTCTCGTTTCACTGGATTTCGACCACGTAGCAAAAAGATATGATTTTTACAAGTTTGCAACCCTTAAAAGTGTAAAAATCAGTTCAAATTAGAATAGGCCGTACCTTTCTGAAATTAGTTCGAATCTAGGTTTTGAATTTGCGATCGAACGGGGTAATAGTTTGAGGACCGGGTTGCACGAGGTTGAAGGGGAAAGTGGGGCACGGGTTCGCCAGTGGTGCGGCGGTCTCCGGTGGCCGGAGCAACTCACGGCGGCGCTCGAAACAGTCAGATTTTCGAGCCCGATATCGCCACGAAAAAAATCCAAACTTTATTTTGATTTGAAGCTTGAGTGATCCCGTACAAAATTCCCAACTGGACCCTTGAATTTTATTGAGTATTTTGTGCGAGATCGAGGAGAGAAGGTCATAGGTTGCTTCCGCTGTTTGTCGCTGTTGTTACGGGGAGAGAGAAAATAGAATGGGAAATTATGATTGGCCAGGGTTTTTTATTTATATATTTTTAGAACTCCAAAAATACCCCCTCTTCACATACTAGCTCCAATCCAAACCCAACGACTGTCGTCCCTAGCTAAATACCCCCATTCCGAACACATTGGGATATGTTTCGTAGGCCCATTTGACTGTTTCAGTCAGTTTTCCTTCAAGATAAAATATAAAACATTCAATATTTGATTTGAACGTACATTTCAATTTGCCGGGGCCACATACTGATTCTAAAAATTCCAGAAAAATAAATCTAGCTATGTTTTGACGATACGGTCCCAACAGAACTAGTTTTGTCGAATTCTGAGACCGTTTGAAAAATGTCTATTTTCAAGGGCTATATATTCTTTATAGCGACCTTTCTGAAAACTCATTTGGCCATAACTTTTGATTCCCGCTATGAAACTTCGATTTTCCAGATTCATTAGAAAGATAATCAAAAACAGAATTAAATATTTTTGGTTTCACTAAAATCCGTTTTATTTTGTACCCGGTACAGTCAATCAAAGTTTGAACTGAAATTTTGAAACTGCCGTGCCATTTCAGGCCTTGTTTATAGTTAAAAATAATTATATTTATTTTCAAACATCGATTCAAACATACTTTTCGTCATTATTTTTTAAAATATTTTATTTTAAATACTTAAATCCACTAAAATAACCAATTTAAAATTTTTAAACTGGTTCAGATTTTCCGGGTTGTTACAATCAACCCCACTTAAAACTTTTTGTCCCCGAAAAGGAACGAAGTCGAAAGTGGTTTAATTAACCAACTCAACTTTCTTTCTGGCTTCCATTCTTCAACTTTTCAGTTTCTAAGAATTTTCCAATTCTTCAAAAATTTGGCTAACAACCTAAATTTTCGAAAAATTTCGCCATAACCTCCTTTGTACGGGGAGGGGTTTGGAAATTTATTGGGCCGTATTAGGTACCCAATAAATCCTAATAAGCATACACATATTCATAATGATATATTCTAGTGTCCACGGGGGAGTGTGTATAGATAATAACTCTAGAGAATAAATTCTCGCCACCCCATAAATAGGTTTTGTGCCATAAAAGGCTAGAGAGACGTGTTTATTGTCATCTCTAAACCCTGTGGGGTTTTTTATTAATCTGGCAATTTATCGTTACATTTTTATATGGTCCATATCAGTCCTCAGTTCAACCTGTAAAATGTAGTCATTGCCATACAAGCTTCTCGCTCGTATGGTAAATCTTCAACGTCGCCGCACAAGCTCCAATTGCTTATGTGGTATATGATGAAGTATGCCTATCTTCTAGAAGTATGCCATGTAGTGTAGTTCAAAATTAATTGTTACTATCCTATGACGACATTTATTAATTACACATAGAATAACCAGCACCCCGCATCCAATGGCATTCACAGGAGTTGATATAATAATAAAATTGCGCATGCAACTCATTAAGGTTTACCTATTTGTCGGGCATGCAAATAAATTCTTTACTCAACAGCTAATCCATTTACCTGTCCAAACATATACAATGTACATGTATATATTTCTGTCTATTCTCTACTCAGTTCCATTGTGTGATTTAATCGAATAAATTCTACCATTCATTCTCTTATTGATCAAATTAACTATCATTCTAATAATTTAATAAATCAAATCCACAACCACACAACACAAACATCAACCAATTTATTTTTAACTTTTCAAAAATATATCAATTAATTCATATACTCTCTTTTTTTTAAATCTTTCAGACTATATGATTAAAATTTTACATCCATGAAAAGAAAACAACAACAAAGTAGAGAACATAATGGAAATTGCAAAATATGGTAAATGCACCTTGCACCAGAGTCAATCAGAGATATCCACTCTGCACTTGGGGTAGGCTTTCTTAATGCTTTCCTCGGTGTCCTAAGTACAGTCTCGTGGATATCCAATCCATTGCACTTTGACTAAGTGAACTTTCTTGTTCCTCAGCTTTTTGGTTTCTTTGCCAATAATCTTGATTGGCTCTCTTCTTACAACCAATTTTGGAGTAATTTCTATATCCCATTGCGTTGCTTCCTCCACGATCAAGTCTGGATCATGAACATGCTTTCGAAGTTGGATACGTGAAATACATCATGCACTCCAGGCAACCAATCAGGTAACTGAACCCTATAAGCGAGAGTTCCAATCCGTTCAAGAATAGGAAACGGACCAATAAATTTAGGCACCAATTTCCCTGTTTTACCGAACCGGTTGACTCCTCTCATCAGAGATACCTTTAAATATACATAGTCGCCAATAGCAAATGATATATCTCTTCTTCTCTTATCTGCATAGCTCTTTTGTCGGCTTTGAGCGGCTAGTAATCGTTTCTTAACGAAATCGACTTTATCTGCAGCATCACGAATCATATATGGCCCCAATACAAGTCTATTACCAGGTTCAACCCAACAAGCAGGGGATCGGCACGGTCTACCATACAATACTTCGAATGGAGACATTTTCAAGATCGCCTGGTAGCTGTTGTTATATGAGAATTCAGCCAAATGCAAGTGGTCTTCCCATGATCCGCCAAAATCAATAATACAAGCCCGCAACAAATCTTCTAAAATCTGATCCACCCTCTCAGTTTGACCATCTGTTTGAGGATGATAAGCGGTGCTCAAATTCAGCTTCGTTCCCAATTCTGCTTGGAATGCTTCCCAGAATTTACAAGCAAAAATCGGGTCACGGTCACTAATGATGCTCATGGGAACTCCATGCAGTCTAACAATTTCCTTGAAATAAATCTGCGCCAGACTCTGTGCAGTTCTATTTGATCTGACAGGTATAAAATGGGCGGTCTTCGTGAAACGATCTACGATCACCCAAATACTGTCATTTCCTTTCCTGGTTCTGGGAAAACCATCTATGAAATCCAAGGAAATATGTTCCCACTTCCCACCTGGAACTTCCGATGGTTGCAACAATCCAACGAGTTTCTACTGATCGCTTTTAACTTGCTGACAAGTAGAACACCGGCTAACATATAAGGAGATGTCTCGTTTCATAGATTTCCACCAGAAAGTGCGTTTGATATCATTATACATCTTGCTCACTCCTGGATGGATACTAAGCTTGGCTTTGTGACATTCATCTAATACTTCTCTCTGGAGTTCAGCAATGTTTGGCACACATATTCGGCCTTTTAACCTCATAATTCCATCGTTATCAATCTGAAAACTCGAGGGTTCACCTTTCTGTATTCTTTCTATGATTCTTTGAATGAAGTGATCACTCTTCTAAAGAGCAGATATTTTATCAATCAATGAGGTCGTAATAATAAAACTGGACATTATTACATTCTTTCTACTCAGCGCATCAGCCACAACATTGGCTTTCCCAGGAGTGTACAAAATCTTAAAATCGTACGATGCAAGAAATTCTAGCCAATGTTGTTGCCTCAGATTCAAGTCTTTCTGGGTGAACAAATACTTCAATGAATGATGGTCTGTATATAGTTCGAATTTCTCACCCAAAAGATAGTGCCTCCAGATTTTCAAAGCAAATACGACGGCTAACAACTCAAGATCATGGGTAACGTAATTTTTCTCATGCGGTTTCAGCTGACGGCTAGCATAAGCAACCACTTGACCCCTTTGCATTAATACTGCACCAAGGCCTTCTCTAGAGGCATCTGTCCAGACTTTCAAGTCCTCGTTGCCATCTATTATTATTAATATTGGAGCAGTTGTCAGTTTTAATTTCAGCTTCCGGAAAGTTGCCTCACATTCTGGAGTCCAGTTGAATCTCGAATGTTTCTCAGTAAGCTTCGTTAAGGAACTAGATGTCTTCGCAAAATCCTTAATGAATTTCCGATAATAGCTGGCCAACCCAAGAAAACTTCAGACTTCTGTGGGTGTACGAGGCTATTTCCAATTCTGAATAGCAGTGATTTTACTGGGATCCACTGAAATTCCTTGTTTTGAGACGACGTGGCCAAGAAATTTGACTTCTTCTTGCCAGAATATACATTTGGAAAACTTTGCTTTCAAAACATTCTTTCTGAGAATTTCTAACACTTGTTCCAAATGCTTTTCATGCTCACTTTCTGACTTAGAGAAGATTAGGATATCATCAATGAAAACCAGAACGAATTTATTCAATACTCCTCTGAATACTCTGTTCATTAGATTGATAAAATAAGCTGGAGCGTTACATAAGCCGAACGACATTACTAACCACTCGTAGAATAAGTCTGGACCTTTGAATGTTGTCAAAGGAACACACTCTTCGGCAATGCGAAGCTGATGGAAACCTGTAGCTAGGTCCATTCATGAAAATACTTATGCATCATTCAATCGATCCAACAAATCATCAATCCGCGGTAATGTATATTTATTTTTCAATGTCTGCTTGTTCAAGTCACGATAATCCACACATAGTCTAAGAGTACCGTCTGACTTCGGGACAAATACCACTGCTGCTCCACAATCAGAGAAACTAGGCCTGATTAGACCCTTCCATACAAGCTGTTGAGTTTGATTATCTAACTCATACTTCTCCTTCAAGGTCATTCTTCGGATAGCGTGAACTATGGGCCTTGCATTCAGGACTAAAGAGATTTTGAAATCAATTTCTCTCTGCGGAGGTAAGCTAACAACTTCTTCGAACACATCCGCATAGTTCTTGACAACTGGGATATCTTCAACGTCGATCGGAATATTCTCCGTAACGACAGGAACAGGTTCTATCTGAGAAGGAGAAACAACTAAAGCTGCCAGAAGCCTTTTCTGTTAGAATTCTGACTTTCACATGGAATGGTTATATATTCCCCGAACTTTGTTTTTGCCTTAACAACTCTCTCAATGCATTTAACTTCAGCTTCATATTTGGTTAACCAATCCATTCCCAGAATCAGATCAAACTCTGTAAAATTCATGACAATAGAGATAGTAGGGAACCGATAGCAGGAAAAAGAAACAGGAACCCCACAAACCCAACTAAGATCTAGGGAACCCCCAACCGGATTATGAACAGTCATGGGTTCTTTTAGCTTTCTCAAATTCAAATTCAGTTTCTTAACCGCATTCTTTGCAATAAAGCTTCGCGACGCGCCTGTATCACACAGTACTTTAACACGGATGTTTTTAACAGTAAGTGTGCCTTCTAAAACATCTGACCTTCCCCGACTATTTGAGGGTTCTGAAGTTTCAGCCACTTCATTTACTTGAACTATTTCAGATTGCTTTAATAACCGTTATCTTGCTTTACGTGACCAGCCAGATGTCAAAGATTGCATTTTCTATCTTCTTGAACCTTGTTCTTAGATTTAGATCCATTATTATTTCGCTTGTTCAAAGATTTACACTTCCTCATCGAATGCCCTTGCTGTTTGAACTTTAAACATATAACTGCCTTCTCCTTTTTCCTATGGATTTTAGGCTTCTTCCTGGCCCCAGACGTCGTATTGGCCTCAGGCTGTGTATTTGCCTCTGGGCTTTTAGTTTCAAATTTTCTTTTGTTGCTCGAACTGACTTCCTCTTCGTCGACAAAAAGACCTCGCTTATCTATATCTTCATATTGATAAGCCATGTATATCATTTTAGCAAAAGGAAGCTTCACGTGCCCCATTACACTATTCTGGTATTTTCTTTGAAGACCATTAATAAACCTCAGATTCTTCCTCTTTGGATCTTGAATTAGATGAGGGGAAAAACGAGAAAGTTCATTGAATCTCTTATGATATTCAGGAATATTCATATCTCCTTGTATCATATAGTAGAATTCATCACATAACCGCTCAGTTGCTTCTAGAGGAGTAAATCTTTCTTGGAAAATTTCCTTAAATCTATCCAAGGTAATATTACCTTCTGGATCATCCTTAATAATTGTTTCCCACCAGAACAAAGCTTCGTCTTTTAGTGCCCAAGATGCCACTAATCTTTTCTGATCATCTCTCAGCCGAAGACGCTCAAGAATTCTTTCAGCAGAACGCATCCAATCTTGGGTTTGACTTATGGATTCATTTCCCGAGAATGATACTCCACCCAGATTTCGATATTTCTTTAATAGAGCTTCTAGATCTGGTTTTGCGTTCCTTCTATTTCTGACACTCATTTTCTAGTACTTCTGCAAATAGCTGACCAAGTGTCAGGTCAACAGAAAAGATATTATAAAGCATAGAACCATATACTTGAATGTAAATGCGTCTATTGGAGTGTATTTCATTATGCTATACTCATACTATGATATTACTGATCCTATCTGTAATGAGTTATTTGTCCTAGAACACTACTGGTTCTATTTCTGATGAGTTCGTTAATATGTTATATTCCAGAACTAAGCTTAACCAAAGCTCTGATACCACGTTTGTGACGACCCAAACCCTGTACGATCGTGGCAAGGGTAATCTTTGGAATATAATACATAAACAGGTAAAAGCAGAATAGAAATAAATAAATACACCAGATAACGTACAACAGAATATACTAGATAAATATAAACATCAGAGTTACATAGTATACAGGATCATACTTAGCACAAAATACAGTTCAGCTATACATAAATGTCTACAACAGAAAACAAAACATAATATGTACAACAGGAGCTGAACAGTATAAAAAGAGATAAATGATAGAATCTATCTTCAGCTCCAGCCATCCTGAAAGAGCCTGCTAAAACCTGAATACAAGGCTGTCCGTGTAGAAATAGGGGCACCCGAGTTTGCAAGTGAAACAAACTACGAGTCAGTCAAGGGACTGGTATGAGAAATCTACTTTAACTTATTTTATAATATGGCCAATCACAGGACCACGCCGCTAACGCAGAACGGGTTTACTCAATTGGATTGTCGGTGCTTTAAAAGAAGCAAATCATTTAAACATCGCAATGCTTTTTGTAAAAATGAAGCTGTTATAAGACTCAGTTCCCATCACACAATGCAACACAAACCGGAGGATAGAGTTTTACCTTATAATGGCCAAAATATGCTTGATACGAGCAAAACAAATCATTTGATATTATTGCTAATGTTTATATGTTTCAAAAACAATTTCAATCATAACTATTAATCATAGACGGCATGGGTACCATATATCATGTCGCCATATATATATATATATATATATATATACAATCAAAAACGCATGATGTCGTATTTGGAAATTGGATTTCCGTCATAAACCAAGGCAAGGGATCGTCCTTACCGCTTCGAGACAATCTAGTCTACCATGTCTCAGGAACAGCCGCAACTATACCTTGGATCGTCAGGGCCGGTCCACTCGATGTGGATTATAATCCCTGAACACTGTGCTTCCCCACCCTATGGGGCGTAAACTGGTCATATCCCGACCAGACCATCGGCTCCAAAGAGACCAACTAACCGAGGCGCCTCGCAATCCATCATCCACATAAGTAAAATGTCAGGCCGTGTAAAAAACTGACACCACTCCTAGCTAGAAAGAAATGTAGGTCCTCCCTGATGTCCTCTCCCGTTTCTAGTTCATACCGGGGTGTGAGTCTAGCGAAACAACACTAAACACAAATCTAGTACTCGAAACCGTGCTTTGATCATTAACCACAAAACTCTGCTTTTCAATAAAAGCTTTGATCACAGCATCTCTGTATGCCACATTGTCAATATACAATGTCATTCACACATCCATTTACAAGTCCATCCTGGGTCTGAACGAAACCGAAGGCACCTTATACCTCACATATCTGTACAATCAACAAGTACGTCCGGATGGCTACCACTTCAGCCCCTTCAAGGTAGCTACTCCTATCATGAGCATCAGTAGCACCCCTCCATTCGATATGAAGATTATCGGTCTTGCACCGTCTTCATATCTTCGACTTTTAATCGTCGATCAATTGTTTGAAATGAGAATTAACTCGTCCTTTTCAAATAATTCACATATATTTAGAATTTCAAATCAATTCATTTCAATGGTTAAATTATTCGACATTGATAATTCTGTTCCTTAATGTAATTTTCACGCCAAACACATTCAGCCATCAAATATTAAATAAACCGGGTAAATTCGGTGTATTTCCATTCCATATCGTTTATAATATTTTATCATGATTTATCGCTATTTTTATTCATTTAAAAATAGCCAATTCATTCAAACGATGCTTCGGGCCATAATGCGGCCGTGGCGCTGTTTTTCTTCAGATTTGATTTACACATATCTGAAAATTTAACCGTTGGATCTTCACAAATTTTATATCATTAGAAAGATCTTTTTAAAACGAATCCAACGGTTTTAGTTTTGGGAAAATCCGACGGTCGGATCTCCCGGTACAATCGTTTGAAGTTTCTATTTCAAAATATGAACTGCAGCGTCGTTATTCAATTTATTTTAATTATATATATATATATATAATCGATTCTGGCACTGTTTTTCTTCAAATTTGATTTACACATATCTGAAAATCTAACCGTTGGACCTTCACAAATTTTATATCATTAGAAAGATCTTTTCAAAACGAATCCAAGGGTTTCAGTTTTGGGAAAATCCGACGGTTGGATCTCCCAGTACAATCGCTTGAAGTTTCGATTCCAAAATACAAACTGGAGCGTCGTTATTCGATTTATTTTAATTATATATATATATATATATATATAACTCATTCTTCATTTCAAAACCACATTCATTCCATACATTTGATAAAAATGATATTTTTATCCAACAGATATTTATTTCTACACATCACTACTTTTTACAATTCATATATATAATAAAAATGTGATTTTTATGGCCAAACAATTTATTTCAAAAAAAGATTATTTTCTATAGTTCATAAATAAGGTAAAAATGTGATTTTTATTATAAAACAATTTATTTCAAAACACAATTATTTTCTATAGTTCATACATAAGGTAAAAATGTGATTTTTATTGTAAAACAATTTATTTCAATTATTCGATAAAAATGTCATTTTTATCGTTCAAATCATTTTCTTTCATCCATCACATGAATATATTTCAATACATGAAAATGAATCAAACACATAAATATTTCAGAAAATTTTGGCAACATAACGGCAGGGTAGTTAAAACCGGCACCGTCCCGAGTACGGCTCCTCGCTCTACCTTAAAACCTCGCGGTTTTTGACAATGGGGATTCCAATATCTAGTTTGTATGCAGAAGAATTTTTCCCATATACTAATCCTATTGGGATTTCAACCACAATCAATCATTTCCAATCAACCATTCATGATATTCACCAAATTTCACATCAACCAATAATCCAAACAATATCACAACCAATATATATCGTCCATGGTCTATGGACGTGGGGAGTGTGTGTATATACATATATATTCGTATATAAATATATTTTGATTCACTTCAATTCATTTCAATGTCATTTCAACGCATATATAATTTTTACAACGCATATATAACTTGTACATCAAACATACAACTTATGCAACACTTATACATGAGGTGTACAACGCTTATATAACTTATACATCGACTATATAATTTATACATCATCATTTCCATATCGTTTATAATTTAGAAATCTCACTTTGGGTTCCACTCCACCAAAAATTGTAAAAGGCTCAGAAAAATATCTGGTATCTTCTAGAATGTAGAAGACGTCCGCACGAGTCCACTGTCTCTCGTTTCACTGGATTTCGACCACATAGCAAAAAGATATGATTTTTACAAGTTTGCAACACTTAATAGTGTAAAAATCAATTCAAATTAGAACAGGCTGTACCTTTCTGAAATTAGTTCGAATCTAGGTTTTGAATTTGCAATCGAACGGGGTAACGGTTTGAGGATCGGGTTGCACGAGGTCGAAGGGGAAGGTGGGGCACGGGTTCGCCAGTGGTGCGGCGATCTTCGGTGGCTGGAGCAACTCACGGTGGCGCCCAAAACAGTCAAATTTTCGAGCCCGATATCTCCACGAGAACTCCACGAAAAAATCCAAACTTCATTTTGATTTGGAGCTTGAGTGACCCCCTACAAAATTCCCAACTGGACCCTTGAATTTTATTGAGTATTTTACGCTAGATCGAGGAGAGAAGGTCAGAGGTTGCTTCCGCCGTCCGTCGCTGCTGTTACGGGGAAAGAGAAAATAGAACGGGAAATTATGATTGGCTAGGGTTTTTTTTATTTATATATTTTTAAAACTCCAAAGATACCCCTCTTCACATACTAGCTCCAATCCAAACCCAACGACTGTCGTCCCTAGTTAAATACCCCCATTTCGAACACAATGGGTTATGTTTCGTAGGCCCATTCGACTGTTTCAGTCAGTTTTCCTTCAAGTTAAAAAATAAAACATTCAATATTTGATTTGAATGTACATTTCAATTTGCCGGGGTCACATACTAATTGTAAAAATTCCAAAAAAATATATCTAGCTATGATTTGACGATACGGTCCCAACAAAACTAGTTTCGTCGAATTCTGAGACCGTTTGAAAAATGTCTATTTTCAAGGGCTATATATTCTCTATAGCGACCTTTCTAAAAATTCATTTGGCCATAACTTTTGATTCCCGCTATGAAACTTCGATTTTTCAGATTCTTTAGAAAGCTAATCAAAAACAGATTTAAATATTTTTGGTTTCACTAAAATTCATTTTATTTTGCATCCGGTATAGTCAGTCAAATTTTGAATTGAAATTTTGAAACTGCACGCCATTTCAGGCCTTGTTTATAATTAAAAATAGTTATATTTATTTTCAAACATCGATTCAAGCATACTTTTCATCGTTATTATTTTAAATATTTTATTTTAAATATTTAAATCCACTAAAATAGCCAATTTAAAAATTTTAAACTGGTTCAGATTTTCCTGGTTGTTACATTCACGTCATGCGACTGATATCTATCGGTATATAACCTCTGAGCTCGTACGTCTCATAGAAGGGCGTTAAGAAAGAGAATAAATTCTCCTCCGCCAAACAAATATATATTTAACAGAAATCAATCAACACAGAATAAAATCCAATATTAGACACACAATCCATTTACAAGTCCATTCTGGGTTTGAACGAAACCAAAGGCACCTTATACCTCGCATATCCATCGATTTCCTAATACGTCTGGACGATCACCAACTGATTCCCTCCTCTTGGGTGTACAGCCCAATCAAGATCATCAGTAATTATCCAAACGATGTGAAGACCTCCGGTCTTCGACCACCGTCTTCATCTTCGATTTATCATCGAAACAGTTATTCAGAATGGGTATAAACCCGGCCTTTCCGAATAACTCGCATATATAATAAACAAGTGCTATAAAACCCAACATACACCCCATTCCAATTCTGAATATTCTTTTATTCAAATGTTCACATCTTTTGGGAAAGGTTCCCATTAATTTTATCAAAGATAAATTCTTTAATATTCATTTTGATGTCATTTCAAACCAAATTATGGTTTTCCAAACTAGTCGGGATTAGCGAACCAAAACGAAGTAATTATTTATTTTATTTCCCAAAACCTGTTCATCCCATGGAAAAAAACTGTTATTACCCCATAACTAACACCACGGTGTTATCGGTAAATTTAATTACCATTTTCCGTTCAAATCTAATTAAAGATTTAATTATCGCTTGGAGCAAAACTGGTGATACTCCATTCTCGATCATTTCCTATATATGATAATTTAAATTATCAATTCCCATTTTAATCTGATTAAAGATTCATCAAAACTCCTCTTAGTTTTAATCTTCCCAAAAATCAATATTAATGATTATTTAACTTTGGAAAATCAAACATGTCGCATCGACAATCTACACCGTACTATTGATTTCTACCGATATATAACCTCTAAGCTCGTACGTCTGAGAGAAGGGCGTTAAGCAAGAGAATAAATTCTCCGCCGCCAAATAGATATATATTTAACATAGATCAACCATACAGTTCGAAATACAACGACAGACATGAAATCCTTCCTTTTACGGGGTTAAAGAACTAATGTCATTTAAAACACAGTTCACGATAAACCCAAAAATCAATTCTAATTCAATTCTAATTAAATATATTAACTAATTGGTACACTTCATTAAATCTATATAAAAAGATTTAATCTTTTCTCAACTGGGTTTAAGAACAGTGTTAATGAAGACACCATTCACGACAAACCCAAATCTCATTTGATATTAAATACAAGGCTCTGAATAGAAAACGTATCGGCTTATATTCAATATCAAATTCTGAAACCAACAAATATTGCTTTGGAAATAACGATATAAAATATATCTTCCAAATCCCTCCACAATATTTGTATAATCGCGGAATCCAATATCGAAATATTCCGAAGATAATTTCGATTCAAATCCATTCTAATTCATATATTGGAAGTTCTGGTTATTTTTAAAACCATTTCAAATCCAATTTATTTATTTTGAAAATATTGAATTTATAATTCTAGTTCAAAACTAGTTCAGTTTGATAAAAATACAATTTTATCTTTTCAAATATAGGATTTTTCATCTCAGTTCTTTCCAAATCATTTATTATGATTTTACACAAATTATTGATATTTTTAATAATTTTATTAAGGCCCATACAGTCGATTTCCATAAACGGTCATCGAACTTCACTTACAGCGACCTTTTTCAAATTGATTTGGAAATATCTCCAAATACAACCATTAGATTTCTAATTTCTTGTATTCATTGGAAAGCTCTTTACGATACGAACCCAACGGTCCTTCTTTTAGGAGAATCCGACGGTCGGATCTCCCGTAATGTCTGTTCGAAGTGAATGGTCGAAATTCATGAACTGCCGCGGCGCGGCGCGTTCTATTCAGGCCATTATATTATATGTATAATATATATATATAATATATTTCATTGATTTCCATTTTAAACAAATTTTATAAATCGTGTTAAATTCGTTTCAAAAACAATCTCAACTTCCATTTCAAATTCAAATCAAAATTGAATTTTTCGTTATAAATTCGTTTTTATATTCATTTCAATTCAATTCGAATTTCAAATTCATTTCAATTCGGATTTCTATTCTATTCAGTTCAATTCTAATTTCAATTTTATTCAATTTAATTCGAATTTCAATTCTATCCAATTTAATTTGAATTTCAATTCTATCCAATTTAATTCGAATTTCAGTTCCATTCAATTTAATTCGAATTTCAATTCTACTCAATTTAATTCGAATTTCAATTCTATTCGATTTAATTCGAATTTGTTCGATTTAATTTAAATTTCAATTCTATTCGATTTAATTCGAATTTCAATTCTATTCGATTTAATTCGAATTTCAATTCTATTCAATTCGAATTTCAATTCTAAATTTCAATTCTATTCAATTTTATTCGAATTTCAATTCTATACAATTTAATTCGAATTTCAATTCTATTCAATTTAATTCGAATTATATTTCTATTCAATTTAATTCAAATTTCAATTCTACTCTATTTAATTCTAATTATATTTCCAAAATATTCGATTTTGAAATCACTTTCCGATATTCATTATAAAACGAATGAAATCGACAAAATTTTCGTTCGTGTTGAAATGGCGTTTAACTACTTATCATGGCTTCACATTTCAATATTCACTGAATATTAATTTAAAATATTCGATAATTCTGAACTGAAATCAGACACAGTCAATTACCATATAATTTGATTATATGGATTTCATCCAATTCATATGTACAACAATGACGATAAACAATCAACCATCTTCCAAAGTGCGTTCTACACTGCATAAGCATCAAATATAAATATTTAACACTTATAACAGTCTGTCAATCAATCAATCAACATACAGTTAATTATTAGGATTAGTGTATGTCATATATCATCCTAATACCCGTGTGGGGTTTCAATCAATCAAACACAGATTTTATTTGTGCATTTGGGCGATGTGTAATATTTTATCGTCCCAATCAATATCAGTCAAATGTGTGTAAATAAACAAATCATCCGATTTTTTTATAAATATTTATTTTATTTTATATACACGTTAAAAATTATATTTTTAACTATAAAATATTTATTTTCATTCCACATCACACAATCAACTTTCACAAGAGATCAATCAAACATACAAGTCATCCATGGTCTGTGGACGACGAGTGTCGGGTGCTGCTAAGCACCGTCTGCATCCTAGTATAGATTTTAACTAGAAAATTAAATTAAAAGTGAGAAGTTCTCACCTTTGGGTTCCACTCCTCCATTATCTATTTCTGAACGGTATGGATTCTGTTTCGATTTCCGTTGTTACCATCGCTATCTTTTCCCGCTGTTCACATTAAAAATCACATTTTTGCAATGGCATTTCATTTATAAAAATTATATATTTATCCTATCGCCACATATATAAAGATCAAATTTTTACTATCTATATAATATAAAAATCGTATTTTTATTCTTTCTATAATATAAAAATCATATTTTTATTCTTTCTATAATATAAAAATCATATTTTTATTCTTTCTATGATATTAAAATCATATTTTTATTCTTTCTATTCTATAAAAATCATATTTTTATTCTTTCTATAATATAAAAAATATATTTTTATTCTTTCTACAATATAAAAATCATATTTTTTTCTATTTTAAAATTCAAGTCTTTTTAAAAAAAATCAAAAATAATATCTTTTCTATGTTATTTGTAAAACTAAAAACCGAAGTTAAACAATGTATTTAAATAAAAACTGAACTTAAAATAAAATAAAATAAAATAAAGAAGGAGCTTACTGTTTTTATCGCTCGGAGGAGGGAGGAAGGGCTGAGGTGGCGCGGCTTCCGTTGTGGATGAGGGATTTTCAGAAGAGGAGAGAGAAGGGAGCGAGAGGGGGAATCGATGAAGGGGGCGCTGGAGCTGCCGGAGGGGATGGGAGAAAGGGGCGGCTTCGACTGGAGAGAGGGGGCATGGTTGGGTGGATCGCAGGAGGAGGATGGTTGCGGTTTGAGGGGGGGTACGGGGTCCTGCGTCAGAGAGGGGGGGGAAGAAGCGGCGCGTCAGTGGTGGGGTAGGGGGCGGGGGCGAGCGTCGGCGGCTCCGCCGCTGGAGGCACGCGTCGGCTTCCTCCCCATCGCACTTCTCTTTTTTCTTTCTTTGAAAAGGTAAACTAGGGGGGCTGAGAGAGCTGAGAGAGTATAGGGAGAGAGGGTTAATTTATTTATTTATTTATTTAATTTCAAAATGTACCTTTTTATTTTGAACTCGAAATCAAACCCACCGACTGTCGTCCATAGCTAATTACCCACATTCCGAACACAATGTGATATGTATCGTAGGCTGATTCAACTGTTTCGATCATTTTTCATCAAAATCAAAATATAAATCTATATATTGAATTTGAACGCACATTTCAATTTACCGGGGCCACATACTAACTCTAAAAATTCCCAAAAATTACTTTCTAGCTTCGTATTGACGATACGGTTCTAACATAATTTCATTAAATTCCGAGACCGTTTGAAAAATGGCAATTTTCCAATCGATCGAAATTGACTGAAACTACCAAAACACGTTTTACTTCGCCACGCTCACATATTGATTTCAAAAATTACGAATTCTGGAATCTAGTAATAACTCGACATCACGGATCCAACAAAAGTGGTTTCGTCGAAAATAGAGGTCGTTTGTAAAATTTCTATTTTTAAGGGCTAAAATTCCATATCGACTATTCTGAATTTTCAACTGGGCATAATTTTTGATTCTCGCTATGAAAATTTGATTTTTCGGATTCTTTGGAAAGATATTTTCAATTAGACTCTAATATTTTTGGTTTCGCTAAAATCCGGTTTATTTTGAATCCTGTACATTCATTTGAATTTTGAAATCGAATTTTCAAACTACCGCGCCATTTTCAATTCCTTTTATAATTTAAAATAAATATTTATATTCTAACAACGATTCAAATAAATAAATACGTTCTAATTCTATTCAAAATAAATTTTTCTTCGTTACTATTTAAAATAAATCATTTTAAATAATCAAAATTCATCAAAATTGCCAAAATAAAAATTTTAAATTGGCTCGGATTTTCCGGGTTATTACATACCATCTTTCATAACGGTAGTTATTTCCAGTTGAAGCTGCAAATAAGAGGCTTTTTGATAAGAAATAGGTATTACATATCTTTAAAAACCTTCAATGGGTTTAAGCATTAAAGGGTTACGAGTTAGGACCCGTCAATTGAGTTTTGGTTTCTGTATTCCACTGAATGAGCCCTTTCGGCGGTAGCATAGACTTCTTCCTTAAGTGATTCCTTTCAAAGCATTCAGACTAATACTTGCAAGGTTAAGATAGGATAACATAATTATTCAATAATTTTCATCTCATCACCTTAAATGATAAAAATGAAGATCCACTTATTTATTATTGAAAAATGTACAGAGACTTAATTATCTTAAATCCCAGAAATTCCCAAATTAATTTGGGAATTAGGATTTACAACTTACAATTTTCTTTACAAGTAGGGAATGGGAAATTTGTCCTGGATTCAGGACCCATTAGGATCGTATTTATAGGTGTGAGTTGACCCCTTTCCACTTTGACACCTCTGGTCCTAGGTATCTGTGAAACTTGTTTCATTGGCTTGGCAGAAGCAGTTTCTATGCTCTATGTTTTGGAGCTTTTCATGTAGTCTAGAAGTGGAAGTAGGATTCTGCCATGACTTTGATACATAGTACTAAGTATGGCCTTTGAGTCCACTAAAGGATAGCTCCTGATCCGAAGGGAAGGGCGGTGCTTCCACTGAGAGATATGCCTTCGAATATCCTTTGCCTTAGATAATCCAAAGGGCTGCACTTCCAAGATGAAGCTTCCCTTATTTAGTAGGAATTTTCTTCAAGATCATATGATCGAAACCTCCCTTTTGAAAGAATCAAAGGCTGTATTTGGTTCGAAGATTACAAATTGGATTTATTTCTGGTCTGTTTGGAGGTTGGTGATTTGTTATGATACAAACAGGTGTGCTCTTCAGCTTCATCGAAGGGACTTTCTTTTCCAAAAGGGGCCCTTTGCTCTTATCATTCCTATAGAAGTATAATATTGATGGACTACACTTGGTTGCTTCCAAAGATTCATTGTAACCGTGTTGACGCTATCATAGTGACAATTTTTGGTACTAACATTTCTCTCCGGTGAAGGGAAGTTCTTGAGTTTTCAAGTCAATAGTTCCAGTTTATCAGCTTCATTGAGAGCCCGTTGAATTTTCCTTCCTTTTAGTATTCCCATCTGGATGATCAGATCAAATCCTATAGCTGCACTTGTTCTCCCTTTTCCTTATAAATAATTTTTAATCTTTATCTTCTTTGTTTCCTTGCAATTGAATTTTTTTCGAGCATGAGTATTAAGGAATTTCAAGAATCCAAATTTGCTTTAACTCAATCTACTATAATCAAGGTAAACACCTATTCATATTTCAATTGCATGATTGGATCCAATTTTTTAGTGTCTAGGGTTTGGAATTTATGATTTTTCATTGAAACTTGGAATCAATTTTGGTGTATTATGAAAACTACCATGGACTTCGAGATATTTTTTGAATTCAATCAAGATTGAACATAAACCTCGATTTCAATCTAATTTTCGCCCTAAAATGAAATATTTTGTTTTATCGAAATAGACGTAGAGAATGAAACCTAGTTCACCCAATTTTGGTCAAAATTTGAAATTTCAATTACTTAGGATAGTGGGTTAAACTGAATACTTACAGCATATAGGAACCACATTTTAATATAGTGAAAACTATGTACTAAATCTAATCAAAACTTCCTTCGATTGCTTTGGAACCCCTTTGATACAGACGGAACCTAACTTTGGAGGCCTATCATAACAATTGATTGATGTATTCTGAAGGTTCCGATCCAATTATAGAGTAGTCTTAATAACTAGCTCTGAGTATTTTTGTGGTTTTAACTTTGTTAAAATTCAATAATTTTATTGACATTATCCCCTTCAGAAGTATGGGTTTAGTTAGGATAATATGCCTTTAGTAGTTTCTTCTTGGTCGTCAACCCTTCGAAGGGAATTGAAATTAGATTTTTCTTAAATATTTCTTACATACTACTATAATGTTAATAAAATGATTTCACCTGGCAGCATAATGGGTGAAAAGTAACCATCATCAAAGTGGTTCGGAAATCACTTCCGAGGTTGTAGAATCCCCGTTTTCTATCCCAGAGAATGTTCCGAAAAAGGATGCCCCCATTTCAAAGCACACTGTAATTATGACCTAGGAAGAGGTGAATGCCATCCTGGAATACTTTGGCATGTTAGGAATTGATGTAGTCCCTCTTAGGTTCACGCTACTATCAGTAACCATCTTGAAGGGTATTTTGCAGTGTTAACGATAAAAATCGTCAACAACTAACTTGAGAATTGACAACGCATATATGGGAATATAGAAGGTAATCGATCTAGAGGGCATTTGAGGATAACTTAGCCACACCAAGCTCAGCCTGACTTGTCGTTTCCTATATATCAAGAGCTTAAGCCCTAAGATTAGTTACTCTTCCGTCGGGAGGTGAGTATCACGTTTACAAGACTTAAAGTTCAACAGTTACCTTAGGATAAGGGCATTATAGGCTTACAAAAGGTAGAGAACCTTATTACAGTAGTGTTCCCTAGATTCAAGATAGAATAATGTACATCGTGTAAAGAAGAAATAGGCTAATATACCACAACAGTTATGTTCGGTGACATATTATTGCCTTTAATGACGAAAATGATACTTTCACATCGATCCAGCCCACGAAAGGCCTTCGTTGTGTCAGTTATTGTGTCATAAGGCTACAATAGGTCTCTTAGAACATTGTGCTATGTTAAGCTTATTGCGGAAAGATTGAAGCACAAATATGAATCATAAAGAAAAGTTCATTGATTTCACTCAATGATTCCCCTTTGAATGTGTTTGTACTTAAGGCCCCCACATATGAGGTTAGTGATAACTCCCTGTTAAATCAATAAGGACACAATATGATTATCGAATTGAGAGAAACTTTGATCTTTATTTTCCCTTCCATTTATTTTGAATTTATTACAGGTGATGAGGAAATCCCCAATTCAATTTAGAAATTAGGGTTTGAGCTCTCATAAAAGAATACAAGATTGTGAAATGAGAAAAGTCCCCCAAAATGTGACCCTTGGGGTCTTATTTATAAACAATTTGGGCCTCCTTTGGTACCAATTCAGTAGGAAGCCCGCTTCGTTCCAGGCTTCCGGTATCGACCCGCTTTTGCTGCTATCGGCTTCGGGGAGAATTTGCTTTAGTTTGGTTGATGCTTTTTCAGTGTTGACCCCGCTTTGTAGGTGTTTGGTTTTGGTGTCGATTCTCTGTTGCTTCTTCCATCCTAGCTTTGTCTTGTCCTGGGCAATAGTATCGATACCAAGCCTGTTGGTATCGATAGCAACCTTGCGTGCTCACCAATCTTGTTGTTGGCTTTATACATTTATTGTGGTACCGGTATCGAGCTCCATGTTCCTTATGTGTAATATTGCTTCTACTAGTGTCGATACTTGCTTATGTTATTTGTTCCTTCCCCATTGCTTATTCATTAAGTTCTGGTATCGCCTTCATGATCTAATTATGCTTCCCTGGCATCGACTATGGCATCTACTTCCCTTTCTTTGGTACCGAAACCATATCAAACTTTTCTGCTCTTTATCATCGATACCGAGCCGACTGTTCCCAACATGTTGGTATCGATTTTGTGCTTCCTTTCTTATTTGTCTCGTTATCATCACCAAGCAATGTGATTCTTACGTTGGCTCTAATAGAATTATCATCTTAATACCAGCTTCATCCCTTCAAGGCTTTATGTTCTTGATCTTGAACTCCTTTCTACATCCTTGTATTCCAGGTACCGGCAGAGTACCCTTTTTTCTTCTGCTTTTGGTACCGATCTCTCCACGATACCCCTTTATCTCCCTGATTTTGGTATTGAATTTTGGTAGAAACATTTGTCCCCTTAGTGAAGGGGCATTCCTGACTTTTCAAGTCAGTCCTTTCATTCCAGTTCTGAATATCTTCATTTAGAATTTTCCCTGTGTAAGGTACAACAACTAACATTTTGTGTTAGTCCTTTAATTTAGAGTAGGATGTATATAACAATTTGCTCATTTTATGTTAAGCATCATTCAGTCCTAAGTCTAATGATATGCAAAACCTGCAGGAAGGGATAGTATTATTTACTATCTTACACATTATGAGCTTAGGGAAACCTCCCTGTATGAGATGTGGGAAATCGTGAACTTCATTAGAAGGTTTCGTTATGAAAATACTATGATATCAACGTGCAAACTGATTAAGAACCCCCTTTTCATTTTGGAAATTATATAGTAAGCCCGAATTCCGTATTTTAACTATAATAGTAGAGGTCCAGAAAATTGTTCTCACTTTCCAGCAGATAAGAATCATAGCCTTGAGACCCAGATTCGGGTATTAATAGTAGACCAATCATAATTCAATTTTGAAAACATGAGACCCAGATTAGGGTATTAATAATAGAAGGCCAGAGATCTATATCTGACAGTAATAGAAATTTCGAAACATAACCCAAATAGGGTATTTAACAAAAGACCAAAGACCCATATCTGGTAATGATAAAAGCCCTAAAACAAAACCTAGATTCGGGTATTAAACAGAAGATTAGAAACTCATATCTGGTAATAATATATGTCCCAACCAAACCCAGATTCGGGTATTAATGATAGAAGACCAGAAACCTAATTCTGGCAATAATTGAAGTCCTGAACTGACCCTGATTC
This sequence comes from Allium sativum, assembly GCA_030737875.1. Taxonomy (NCBI): domain Eukaryota; kingdom Viridiplantae; phylum Streptophyta; class Magnoliopsida; order Asparagales; family Amaryllidaceae; genus Allium; species Allium sativum. The sequence goes on from CM060916.1 coordinate 43,945,340, forward strand.
GGGTATCAATGATAGAAGACTAGAAATTCACTTTTGGCAATAATAGAAGTCCCTAAACGCGCCCAGATTAGGGTATTAATGATGGAAGACCAAAAATCCACTTTTAGCAATAATAGAAGTCCAGAACCGAACCTAGATCCCGGTATTAATGATCGATGACCAGAAATCCACTTCTGGCAATAATATAAGTTCCGAACCACACCCAGGTTCGGGTATTAATGATGAAAGACGAGAAATCCACTTCTGGCAATAATAGAAGTCCCGAATCGCACCCTGATTCGGGTGTTTGCAGTTTTGGTGCCTATTCCAGGCTAATTATTTAAAGCAGGAGTTATACGTGCTTCAAGCACTCCCTTTGAGCTTTTGTTCCCTTTCTGTGGGATTAGATGTAAGCAGAGGCAGAGGCAGTGATCTTACAGTGCTCCCTTTGAGCTTACAGTGCCTTTCTGTGGGACGAGACATAAGCAGAGGCAGAGCGTGCTCATTCTAGAGCAGAGGCAGGACGTACTTAGTTGAAGCAGAGGTTGGGCGTGCTCATTTAGAGCAAAGGTAGGGTGTGCTTTTTGTTCTTCTTCAGAGCATTTGTTCCCTTCTGTAGGACTAAGACATAAGCAGAGGTAGGGCGTGATCATCTCTAGAGCAGAGACAAGATGTTCTTCGTCGAAGTAGAGGCAGGATGTGCTTGTCTATAAGCAGAGGCAGGGCATGCTTCTCTATGAGAAGAGGCATGGCGTGCTTATTTAGAAGCTCTGTTTCAACCATTTCTAGCATGGATCAGAGGCATACGCTTTTGATACTTTAACCTGGTCATTTTTGATTTGCACGTGGCTAAAGGCTTACACACCACCTCCCTCCAGGAGATGCCTTGCCCTGACCATCTTGGCAGTGACAAGGTTTTTTTACCATTGTAGTTTGTTTCACCCATTTCGGGTAGATCCAAATTTTGAGGGGGCTTTCCATACCCCTAATCATTTGGTTATTCTCAAGAAGACTTTTTTCATTCATTTACCGTTGAAAAGTATAGTCTTAAGTGTTCTGCGTTCCATGTTCTAGGTATGAGATCACCATTTGGTTTGTAGAGTCGATATGGTCCAGTTGTGAGTTCCTAATGAATGATCAAGGGTCCTTCCCAGTTTGGACCAAGGGATCCATCCATTGGATTCTTAGTATTTTCCATTACTCTTCGTTAGACCAAGTCTCCTTTTCAAAATTTCTCATTCTCACTCTTGAGTTGTAGTACTTAGTGATTATTCTTTGGTACTCAATTGTTTTAAGGTTGCTTCATCTCTTAACCATTGAATTAGTTCTCAGGATTCCTTTTTGAATACTTGAATGGGATCAAATGCATAAGCTATTCTTCTTTGTGAAGGGATCTCAACTTCGATTGAAAGCATAGCCTCACATCTGTATGTTAGAGAATATGGAGTGTGGCCTATTGCCGTCGTGGTGGGGGTTCTATATGCCTAAAGCACCAATGGCAATTCATTTACCCAATTTCCTTTAGCTTGGTTTAATCATTTCTTTAAGATTATCTTTATTGTTTTGTTTGCAGTCTGAACTACAACTTTTATTCTCTGATTTGCTACAGAAGAGAAACTTTTTATGATTCCATTTTTGTTGCAAAACCGTGCGAACTTTTCACTTTCGAACTGTGTTCCATTGTCTGATATTATCTTATAGGGGATTCCAAATTGTGTAATGATATTCTTTATCACAAATCTCAACACCTTCTTATATGTGATAGTTGGAAGTGGTTCTACCTCAACCCATTTTGTAAAGTAGTCAATTTATATTACTGCTTACTTAGCTCCTCCTTTAGATATAAGTAAGGGTCCAATCAAGTCTATCCCCCATACATTGAAAGGACATGAGCTTGAGATGGTGGTTAAGTCGTTCGGAGGTAACCGGGTATCCTAGAATACCTTTGGCATTTCTCACATTGTTAACATACTCCATTGCTTGATTAACCACTTTTGGCCAGTAAAAACCTTGTCGCATAACTCTCTTTGCTAGTTTGATTACATTAGGATGATCACCGCAAAAAACGTCATGTGTTTCCTTTAACAATTTGAGCTCATCTTGAAGGCTTACACATCTTTAGTAGGGGAGCAAATGCCCTTTCTTATAAAGAACCTTATTCATAATAACAAAGGTAGGGGCTTGATGCTTTATCCATCTAGCATCTTGCTTACTGGCTGGTAATGTTCTGTTCAAGAGATAATCTATAATTGGATCCATCCAAGTATTCTCATAACGATAGTTCACTTTGGTTTGTACGGGTTCCTTGATGGGAGCTTTATCTACATCTTCTTCCCTTTTGATTTCTCTTGCCAAAGCTTGGGATCTAGTTAAGACTAGTAATTCCTTTCCTGACTCGGATGCCTCATGTTCGATGCTAGGCTTCTCCTGATATCCTACAGGGATAATCCGAGTTTCAGTTGCTCTTCTAGAGCTGGCCAATTTTGCCAAAGAATTAGCTTGCCAATTTTCCCCTCTTGCAATCTGATGTATGGAAAAATCTTCTAATTGGGTGAGAATTTTCAGTACTCTCTTCAAATATAACGCTAAACCAGCATCTATGGTTTGGTAAGTTTGCTTAATTTGGTTTAACATTAGCTGTGAATCGCTAAAGATTTTAATTTGCAGTATCTTCAGTTGTAGAGCTAAATTCAATCCTGCTACCATCCATTCATACTCGGCCACACTATTCATTGCGGTGAATCCAAGCTACATCGCATAGTGTAAGCAGTTCCCGTCAGGGGTGATTATTACATACTCTTCCCCTGCTCCTTGCTCATTCAATGCTCCGTCTACAAATAACTGCCATTTGGCCTTAAGTTTATTTTCCTTTGTTGATTGTTCTATAACAAAACTCATGCATTCATTGACGAAGTCCGCAGAGCTTTCCCTTTAATTTTTGTTCGCTGTTGGAACTCAATTTCATATCGACTAAGCTCAATTTCCCACTTTACTAACCTTCCAGAGGTCTCTGGCTCATTAAAAACTTGATTGAGTGGAAAGTTGGTTAGAACCTTAATGGTAGCTAACTTTTCTGTTGTAGGGTATCGAGTTTCTGCATCCTTTAACCTTATGCTAACATAATAAATTAGAAATTGTGTTCCGCTACTTTCTCTAATGAGAACCGAGCTGATTGCATGTTCGGAAACAACCATATAGAGATACAAGCCCTCCCCTCCTTTGGGACTAGATAAATTGGAGGCTTACCCAACTAATCCTTCAACTGCTGAAAAGCCTTTCCACATTCCTCACTCCATTCAAAATTCTTCTTTTTCTTACTTACATCAAATAAATGCACATACTTATAAGTGGCTTTAGCAATAAACCAACTCAAGGATGCTACTTTCCCGTTCAAACTCATGACTTTTCTACTTGTTTTGGGTTCGTCCATATCCTTTATGGCTTCAATTTTGTCGCGACTGGCTTCAATCCCACGTTCACTAAATATATCCTAGGAACATTCCAGACTGAACCCTGAAAGAACACTTCTGAGGATCTAACTTCATCTGATATTCTGTCAAGACACTAAACATTTCTTTTAAATCCTAAAAATGATTTTCTAGCTTATTAGATTTCACTAGCATGTCGTTCACACATACTTCCATATTCCGCCCTATTTGATCTAGATACATTCTATTAACCAATCTTTGGTATGTTGCACCGACATTCTTCAATCCAAAGAGGATCACCTTATAGCAATATTTCCCCTAATCAGTAATGAAGCTTGTATATATTCTTCATCAGGTTTGAACATAAGAATTTGGTTATATCCTGAGTAGACATCCATGAGGGATAATAACTTATGTCCACTAGTCATGTCAACCAATTGACCTATTCGGGGAATGGGATAGCAATCCTTTGGACAAGATTTGTTCAGGCCTTTGTAATCGACACAAGTTCTCCATTTCGCATTGGACGTTTTCACTAACACTAGATTGCCTAACCATTTGGGATAAAAGACCTCTCGGATAAACCCATTCATAAGTAATTTACTTACCTCCTCTTTCAAGGCTTTAGATTTGTCCCTGTTATATTGCCTTTTCTTTTGTCGGACGGGGATTATAGATGGACTAATGTTCAGAGCATGGCTCATAACGGATGGGTTGATCCCTACCATATCTGAATGGCTCCAGGCGAATACACCTTCGGTATGTTACAGGAACTCAATCAAACTCGTTTTCAATGGACCTTTTAACCCTTTCCCAATTCGATTGGTCTTAGTTGTGTCAGTTGGATCTATGTTTATTTCCTTTAAGTCTTCTATGGGTTTGATTCTTTCTGTATCTCCTCGGGAGTCTAGTTCTGTTACGATTTCTTCTTCTTCAGCTGAACTTATCTCTTTAGCCCTTTTCCTTTTGCTCCTCAAAGGAGTGTACCTATCATTCATACACTTATTAGTTTTGTTGATTCTTTTTTTAGCTTTAAATGTCGGATGTAAAAATCCATCATCCAAAGGATGGAAAATAGTAGAAGAATCAAAGTAAGTGAGATACTCATTTTTATACTGGTCTTGGGTGAAAAAGTACATTTCACGGGAGATGAATTGTTCTCCCTCACTACACCATATCAGCCAATTTGGCACACCAGGATGCGGGCGTAAAATTGGGCTATAAGCCGTATCAAATTTGACAGGGCTCAAATACATATCAAACTAAGTTTTGCGACCCGCACCACCCCAAACACCCTTAATATGACTGTCCATCAACGAAGTCCCGGATTAGTTCATTTGATGCGACTTTGGACCGTATGAAATTCGTATCAAATTGCCCCTCCTTATACATGTACATAGCCACGATCGACTTTTACCTTATCAAAACTTTTGGTCGAATAATCCCTCTTTTTATTTTGCAATGGCGACCACCGAATACCCAAATCAGGGTTTTGGTACTCGACTGACATCCTTTGTCAATAATCGATCCACCGCACTCCATGAGTTATCATCATCTCGCGATGCCTTCAGCTGACCGGCAAAGCCTCAGTCCACCGCTGTCCATCCTTCTTGTCGCCTCTGGAGGTGAGTACTAGATCACCGTTAAATTTAACTATGAATTGGGTTTAATTTGAATTCGAATTGGGTTTAAATTAGGTTTAATATGCTGCTATTGTGTTTAAATTGGGTATTATCCCCAGTATTATAGTGCGGTAGTGTATTTGTGTAATGGCGCGTTTTGTTAGCTGTCGAATAATTAATTATTAAATATCGATGGGGCGATATCGATGACTTGAATTAAATAATATTGAATATTTAATTAAAATAATATATATAATAATATATTATAATGTCGAAATAATCGGAAATCACCAAATTCACAATACTGTGTGAATTGGATTAGCTAAAATATTTAATTCAGTTTAGAATTGAATTTGAATAACGAATCGATTTAATAATCGACGTTAAAACGTATTAATTATATTATAATTAAAATAAAGCGCGTAACGACGCGACAGTTCGCTATTTGGCGATTTAGACTTCAAGTGGATATATAGGGTTCGTTTTAAATCGGATTGCTGTGAAACAAGAAACGTGTGGAGCTGGTGGAGTATATCTTTCTAGTGGAAGAGAGAGATCGGGATTTCGTCGTGTGGATTTTGAGTTACGTCCAAATCAAATTATCTGAAATGTAGCGCCCTGACCATAACGATTTAATTATATTTTAAATAAAGATTTAAATAGAAATCGAGCGTCGATATAACTCTGACGATGTGATTTCGAGCTGTAAATATATACAGGAATATTCTGGAGCTGTATGGTATGCCACTGCGAATACAGACGATAATAATTAATTTTAAATATTTAATTTAATAATATTTAAATATATTTATATATTTAAATAGGCTATTTAGAGTTTTGAAAAATAGCCACTTTTGCATACGAAGTCGGAATTCGACGAAACCAGTTTTGTTAGATCCGCAATGTCAAATAGTTGTTAGATTTCAAGTTTCGTGATTTTTAGAGTCACTGTGTAACCGTGGGGATTTTTAGAGTGTAAAACAGTCGGTATTTTGACAGTTAAAAATACGCTGTGTGAGCATACGGAGTCGAAACTTGACGAAACCAGTTTCGTTGGGACCGTAATGTCGAGCTCTAGCTACACGTCCAGTTTGGTGATTTTTAGGCGTCGTATGTGTTCGCAGTGATTTTTAGAGGATAGGAACGAGTATATAAATAATATAAAAATCAAATTAAAAATATCTTCCCCCATTTCTTTGGTTCCACAACAACCCACGTCCTCCCATTTTCAACCACAAACTTCACCAACCACAATTAACCTATATAAACCCGTCGAACCATTCACAGCAACAAAAATTCCCAAAAGATAAATCAACCAAAATTCAAATAAAAATCCTAAAATCGTGTTATGGGTATATTTGAATCCACCGAGTGTTTATCTTCACATCTATGCCATTTTCATTGGGTTCGACGCAAGGTTTGAGGGCGGGGTTTTTTCACAGCGTCGCCTAGGGTTGTGGATTGGGATCGATTTTGGCAACAAGGTGGAAATTTGTTAGTAATTTCGAGATCTCAAGGTAGAAAGGAGTTTGTGGGAGGATTTTGATGAGGTTCGAACTCAAAATCAGTTCGCTGGTGCCTGGTAGGGTCTCGAAGACGGAAGTTCAACTGGGAAGGCGAGTTGTTCAAGAAGGAGTGGAGGAGGAAGAGGCTTGGACGAGGAGTGCTATGGTGGTTTTAGTTTGCCGATTCGTGGAGGATAGGAGGAGAGAAGGGGGATCCAAGAATTCGAATGAGGACATGAATACTGGAGCATCTCACGGCGTGTTTGGATTTGGGAAGAAGAGGCATGAGGCTGGTTTTGATTTGAAGGATAATGGGCTGGAAAATAGAGGGGTAAGGCCCACTGAAAATAAAAGTCAAGTTTTATTTAAATTTAAATAGTATTCGAACTTGTTTAAGCTATAACTCTGTCATATAATATCAGAATCACGAACCGTAATTTGCGTTGGGATCGTATGGACGAGTACTCCACAATGGAACTGACCGCGAGTCAATTAGAGCACGTCACAATTTATAGAAAAATAAATTTTCTGAATCAAGCGATGGTTATCGTCATTGACGATGATCGTCCAAAAGTGAGTAAAACTCACCAACTCTGAATAGTTCTATTTTTACATCGTGTTCTTAGAACTGCTAACTATCTGTGGTTTGACTGTGTGTTGACTGTTTGATTGAACTGCTAGTCAGTTAGTAGAGATTATATATATATGTATATATATATATATATAAAACGTCAAATAGTTATATGTTGATTCTGTTTATCAAAATATTATACTGGTGTTGTCTAACATCTGTGGTGCAGGGAAACAGGTTGGAGGAATCCAACAGGATTCCTCAACAGTATTTTACTGTGATTTTTATATTGTGATATATAATGTGATGTATATAATCTGTGTGACTATGTATGGTGGGACGATATTTATCGTTGTTATATGGTGTGTTAAATACCATGAGAAATACCAGAATGTAGGAGAGGGGTTTTCAAAGTATATTTTGAAAATAGTTTATTTATATAAAATCAAGGGAGTTTATATATATATATATATATATATATATAAGAAAAAGGATTCTGAATATATAAGAATATAGTTGGTAAAAAAAATATAAAAGAGTTTTATTTGTAAATCAATATAAGGGAATATATATGTTAATCGAATATAAGAGGATATATTTGTTAGTCAAAATATAAAGGAATTATATTCGTTAGAACAAATATAAGGGATATTTATTTAGAGATTAAATAAATAGAATATTATAAAGGGTATTTATTTAGAGATTAAATAAATAAAATTAAACTAAAGAAGATATTTATTTGTTAAATAAATAGGAGTTAACCAAGTGAATTGGTCGAGTTAACCAAGTGAATTGGTCGAGTTAACCAAGTGAATTGGTTGAGTTAAACGAAGTGAATTAGTTAAGTTAAACTAAGTGGTTAATCAAAGTGAATTAGTTAAGTTAAACTAAGTGGTTAACCAAAGTAAATTAGTTAAGTTAAACTAAGCGGTGAATCAAAGTGAATTTGTTAAGTTAAACTAAATGATTTATCGATGTGAATTAGTTAAGATTAAACTAAAGGATTAATCGATGTGAATTAGTTAAGTTAAACTAAAGGATTAATCGATGTGAATTAGTTAAGTTAACTAAGTGGTTAATCGAAGTAAATTAATTGAGTTAAACTAAGTGAACCGGCTAGAGTTAATCAACGTGAATTAACTAAGTTAAACTAAGTGGATTAGTTCAGTTAATCGAGACAAGTAAATCAAGTTAGGTTAAACCATTCGAGTTAATCAGTTAGGTTAAACCATTTGAGTTAACCAGTTAAAGTTTACCAGTTAAGGATAAACAGTTAGAATTGACCAGTTAAAGTTGACCAGTTAGAGTTGACCAGTTAGAGTTATCCAAGTGGAGTTAATTGAGAAGAGTTACCGAATATTATTTATTCGAAGAGTAGTTATCGAATATTGGTTATTCGAAGTTAGTTAATCCAAAAGAGTTATTCGCAGTTAGTTAACCCAAAGGAGTTATTCGAAGTTAGTTAATCCAAAGGAGTTATTCGAAGTTAGCTAATCCAAAGGAGTATTCGAAGTTAGTTAATCCAAAGGAGTTAGTCGAAGAGTTAATCGAATATAGCTATTCGAAAGAAGGTGTTAATCGAATATAGTTATTCGAGTAAAGTTATTCAATTAGAGTTAAATCGAATTTAGTTATTCGAAAGGAGTTAATCAATTTGAGTTAAGTTAATCGATTTGAATTAAGTTGAATCGAAATGGGGTAAATCGATTTGGATTAAGTTAATCGAGTTAGAGTAAATCGAATATTGGTTATTCGAAGGTAAGTTATTCGAATTAGTTATTCGAAGGAGTTAATCAAATGAGTTGATCCAAAGGAGTTAGTCGAATATTAGTTATTCGAATAGAGTTAAAGGAGTTATCGATTTTAGTTTGATCGAAAGAAGTTATCGATTAGTAAATCGAAAGGAGATTTTCGAATATAGCATATTCGAAAGAAAGAGATCGAATATGGTTTATTCGAAAAGGAGAGATTCCGAATATGAGTTATTCGAAGAGAGATAATCGAATATAGGTTATTCGAAGAAGAGTTAATCAAATAGAGATTACTCGAAAGAGAGTTATACGTCGAATTCGATTATAGCGAATTCAGGAAAGTACTATTTATTTTCCATGGTTTAAATCAAGATTTAATTATTGATTTAGAAATTAGGTGTCTGTTAAATTATTCGAGTTAGGAGATAAAGTTATAATTTAGGTTAGATATTGCAGAAGTAGGAATTATAATGTTATGGTTATAATCAAACGTTTTCATATAAGAAGTGGATTCGTAACCTGAATCCGAGAATTTGCGTAAACAGTTGATTGTAAAAAGTGAGTGATGAACTTCATCTATTTCACAGTAAAGGACGTTGTTCAATTAAGGTCTGAGAGGTAATTATACCCCAACTTGATTGACTTCAGAATTGACAAAGGAATAGTTGTGGTTCGATAGAAAAGGTTGATTTGAAATATAGTTAAGTAATAAGTGATTAATGGATTAAGCGTAACGATGTTTTATACAACGTTCATTGGAAATCCGTAAATGAGTTTGGAAACGTTTTCCAAATATAGTCAGATATGTTTTCTAAACATAGAAAATGAAATGTTTTCATGATAAGAATTTAAGAAATAGAGTTAAGCAAATTCAGAAACTAACTGGAGAGGGTAAGTTGAACGGTTTTCTAAGTGACGATCTGATGTTGGGTTCGACCTTCCGAATTGATACTTAGAGAATTGTCCTTATACTAGTTACAGTTAGGGACTGATAGTTGCGAAAAAAATAGTGATGTGAAAATAAGCTATGGAAATGTTTTCCAATGATTAATAACATATATTTTCTAAATATATGAAATAAGGAAATATGAACATATATATGTATATGATGATTGATCGATCGAATTCCCATTTGGAAATAAGATCGTTGTTTGTACACCGACATGTTTTCATTTGATAGTTGAATCACAGACTATCAAAGTTTTTACCATTTTAACGTTGTTAATATGGAGAGACCGGTTGGATTATTATCCAAAGAACCACTCTGTATTGGCATAAGCGTTGCGAGCAATATATGCCAAAGATAAATTGAAGACGGAGTAAAGTGCAAGGGCTGTTGTATAAGTCTTAGATAACAGTGACTAAGATGGATATACTGAATAGTGCCTTCGGTTTGTCCAGTCCCAGGACAACGTATATGGAAGAAGGTCTGACAGAGTATATCCAATGGATCGCGTAAGTTGATCTGTGCAAACGTATTCACGTTTGGTGGAGGAGGAATTCGTTTCTCTTAGCTGTATACCCGTGTTATTTTTGAATAAGTCAATTTGTGATTTGGCGGGTATGACGATGCGGCATTCAAAGTGAATGGTGATCAGATGTTCTGAAGATAGACGTAGCTTCTAGCCTCACACCGGGAAGTAACAAAAGTTGGGCTAGGCAGCATGGCTAGTTGGGTCATTCCCAAGCAGGGTGTATTGTCACCGATCTAGGGAATATTCATATTTATACTTCTTTTTGATTCTGTATCTTCGGATGACGGTTTGATGGCCTATAACCGTGGTGGTAATATATTCGCGACACTCAAGCTAAATGAGTGAGCGGTCATGTGTGGCTGGGTTGCAAGACGTTCTTGTTGAACCCTGAGTGTATCACCTCTAGAGTACACTATTCAGAAGGTGCTCCCATACCTTGTCTGTTGGAATCCATTCTCCGTTAAGCGCCCTGCGGTTTATGATTTTTACTATGTATGTAGAACGTGAGATGCAAGCGTTTCTGCTAGATTGATACCTATTTGTACTTAGACATTATTATAATATCACAATGATATTGCTTGTCAAAGTTGTTTAGATACTCATAAGGAAAAACTCGTTCCGTATTCACGGCGTGGTCTTATGAGATATCATATACTTGTTCAATTGTTTTAAACTGTTTTACTCATACCAGTCCCATGACTGACCCGGAGTTTACTTTGTTATTTTTCCTAAACTCTTGGGTGCCTAAATTTGTACGGGCAGTCAAGTAGTCGGGATTTACAGATATACTTGGAGATCTTGGAGCAGGAGGCTGCAAGATTTTATAGCTATAGTTATTTCCGCTGTGTTGTAAGTGTTGTACTCTGATAAGTGCTATTGTATATATATAACTGTTTACTTCAAAGTTATGTTATATATATTATATGTTATTCGTTCCGCTGTGAGATTCGTGTTACTCTGATGTTTCTGATGTTCTTCTTCTTCTTCTATTCTATTAGTTCTATCTTTTCTTTCTCACCTTCTAAATTCTTTCACTAACATCTCGGAATTTCCGACTCTCGAGGAGTCGGAAATTTCCAGCCGTTACAGTTGGTATCAGAGCTTAAGTTAAGTGTTTACCTTGGCTCTGTGGCATAACTCGATAGAGATGGGATTAGTAATATCCTAGATTGAGTTTGAGTGTATATATATGAGCGCGTAATTGTCATTCAATATAAAAAGGGTTTTTATTGTGGAGATTCAATGGCTGAGTTGTTATGAGTTCTGGTCGATCAGTTTGATCCACTGTATCGGTAGGAGTTAATAAACACTCGGATACGATGTGTCGTCACGATATGTTTTGAAAGAGGGTAAGTGAATTTAACTTTACCCAAAGTGTATTTTGATATAGAGATATATTTATATATATCAAAATTTTAATATATTAGATATATTGGTGGTAATTATGATCGAGTAAGATTATATAGTGAAAGGTTATACATAACCAACCAGAATTCATATAAGTGAAATCAGATGAGTAAATCTGAATTTAAATCAAAATTTGGAATTAAAATAAGGAAATTTTAAGTTCCTGGGAGATTTTGAAAATGTTTTTCAATTTGAAATAAATATAGTATCTAACTCACCTGGATGACTGGAAAATAATTCCGAGGATGGATCGATACATCGTCGGTGTGATTTTCGAGTTTCTAAGTGGCGGATTACTACCAAGGATTTTGTTTTCAAATTGTGTTGGGAAAACAAGTGTTTAGAAATTCCAAGGTTTTGAATTAGTGTTAGGATTTGAAACTTGATTTGAAATAAACCCAATAATTTTGAATTCTGGAATTAAAAATTTAACTTATGAAGTTAAATGGGTTAAAATATTGAAATTGGGTAAATAAATTTGAATTAAGCTCAGACAATGTTAAATATAATATAGGATTATATTGGAATGATATCGATTAAGTTGATGGATGATATAAGAATTTGGAAATCAGGAATGTAACGATGGTTTGAAATTGAATTAGACTCGGGTATAAACGAATGGTTGGATTTATGGATAAAAACAGATTGGAGAATTTGTTGAGATGACCTTGGGTATATGTTGGGTTGATAACAGGTGAAAGTTATGAAGTTGATATGCCCGACAAAAAGGTACAAGTTTATTTTTGATATAAGCATGAGATTTATGAACCGAATCGGCAAGCCGCTTGGCTATTTGATTTTCTTTTGGGTGGGAGATGGCCTAGAGAGGCGAGTTGTGGTTTTACCGATAGGGCTGTACAAAGGAGGTTATGGCAAAATTTTCCGAAAATTTAAAGTGTTAGAAAATTTTCAGAATTTTTGAAAATTTAATTAGTCGGAAGAATAAATATTTTAGTCGATATTAAGTGGTTCGGTTGAAATCAGAAATAAGGGGTAAACCAATCTTAGGAGTTCCAATATATAGGGTCAACCTCTAACTTAGCAATTTCGAGGACGAAATTATTTTAAGGGGGGAAGTCTGTAATGGCGCGTTTTGTTAGCTGTCGAATAATCAATTATTAAATATCGATGGGGCGATATCGATGACTTGAATTAAATAATATTGAATATTTAATTAAAATAATATATATAATAATATATTATAATGTCGAAATAATCGGAAATCACCAAATTCACAATACTGTGTGAATTGGAGTAGCTAAAATATTTAATTCAGTTTAGAATTGAATTTGAATAACGAATCGATTTAATAATCGACGTTAAAACGTATTAATTATATTATAATTAAAATAAAGCGCGTAACGACGCGACAGTTCGCTATTTGGCGATTTAGACTTCAAGTGGATATAAAGGGTTCGTTTCAAATCGGATTGCTGTGAAACAAGAAACGTGTGGAGCTGGTGGAGTATATCTTTCTAGTGGAAGAGAGAGATCGGGATTTCGTCGTGTGGATTTTGAGTTACGTCCAAATCAAATTATCTGAAATGCAGCGCCCTGACCATAACGATTTAATTATATTTTAAATAAAGATTTAAATAGAAATCGAGCGTCGATATAACTCTGACGATGTGATTTCGAGCTGTAAATATATATAGGAATATTCTGGAGCTGTATGGTATGCCACTGCGAATACAGACGATAATAATTAATTTTAAATATTTAATTTAATAATATTTAAATATATTTATATATTTAAATAGGCTATTTAGAGCTTTGAAAAATAGCCACTTTTGCATACGAAGTCGGAATTCGACGAAACCAGTTTTGTTAGATCCGCAATGTCAAATAGTTGTTAGATTTCAAGTTTCGTGATTTTTAGAGTCACTGTGTAACCGTGGGGATTTTTAGAGTGTAAAACAGTCGGTATTTTGACAGTTAAAAATACGCTGTGTGAGCATACGGAGTCGAAACTTGACGAAACCAGTTTCGTTGGGACCGTAATGTCGAGCTCTAGCTACACGTCCAGTTTGGTGATTTTTAGGCGTCGTATGTGTTCGCAGTGATTTTTAGAGGACAAGAACGAGTATATAAATAATATAAAAATCAAATTAAAAATATCTTCCCCCATTTCTTTGGTTCCACAACAACCCACGTCCTCCCATTTTCAACCACAAACTTCACCAACCACAATTAACCTATATAAACCCGTCGAACCATTCACAGCAACAAAAATTCCCAAAAGATAAATCAACCAAAATTCAAATAAAAATCCTAAAATCGTGTTATGGGTATATTTGAATCCACCGAGTGTTTATCTTCACATCTATGCCATTTTCATTGGGTTCGACGCAAGGTTTGAGGGCGGGGTTTTTTCACAGCGTCGCCTAGGGTTGTGGATTGGGATCGATTTTGGCAACAAGGTGGAAATTTGTTAGTAATTTCGAGATCTCAAGGTAGAAAGGAGTTTGTGGGAGGATTTTGATGAGGTTCGAACTCAAAATCAGTTCGCTGGTGCCTGGTAGGGTCTCGAAGACGGAAGTTCAACTGGGAAGGCGAGTTGTTCAAGAAGGAGTGGAGGAGGAAGAGGCTTGGACGAGGAGTGCTATGGTGGTTTTAGTTTGCCGATTCGTGGAGGATAGGAGGAGAGAAGGGGGATCCAAGAATTCGAATGAGGACATGAATACTGGAGCATCTCACGGCGTGTTTGGATTTGGGAAGAAGAGGCATGAGGCCGGTTTTGATTTGAAGGATAATGGGCTGGAAAATAGAGGGATAAGGCCCACTGAAAATAAAAGTCAAGTTTTATTTAAATTTAAATAGTATTCGAACTTGTTTAAGCTATAACTCTGTCATATAATATCAGAATCACGAACCGTAATTTGCGTTGGGATCGTATGGACGAGTACTCCACAATGGAACTGACCGCGAGTCAATTAGAGCACGTCACAATTTATAGAAAAATAAATTGTCTGAATCAAGCGATGGTTATCGTCATTGACGATGATCGTCCAAAAGTGAGTAAAACTCACCAACTCTGAATAGTTCTATTTTTACATCGTGTTCTTAGAACTGCTAACTATCTGTGGTTTGACTGTGTGTTGACTGTTTGATTGAACTGCTAGTCAGTTAGTAGAGATTATATATATATATGTATATATATATATATAACGTCAAATAGTTATATGTTGATTCTGTTTATCAAAATATTATACTGGTGTTGTCTAACATCTGTGGTGCAGGGAAACAGGTTGGAGGAATCCAACAGGATTCCTCAACAGTATTTTACTGTGATTTTTATATTGTGATATATAATGTGATGTATATAATCTGTGTGACTATGTGTGGTGGGACGATATTTATCGTTGTTATATGGTGTGTTAAATACCATGAGAAATACCAGAATGTAGGAGAGGGGTTTTCAAAGTATATTTTGAAAATAGTTTATTTATATAAAATCAAGGGATTTTATATATATATATATATATATATATAAGAAAAAGGATTCTGAATATATAAGAATATAGTTGGTAAAACAAATATAAAAGAGTTTTATTTGTAAATCAATATAAGGGAATATATATGTTAATCGAATATAAGAGGATATATTTGTTAGTCAAAATATAAAGGAATTATATTCTTTAGAACAAATATAAGGGATATTTATTTAGAGATTAAATAAATAGAATATTATAAAGGGTATTTATTTAGAGATTAAATAAATAAAATTAAACTAAAGAAGATATTTATTTGTTAAATAAATAGGAGTTAACCAAGTGAATTGGTCGAGTTAACCAAGTGAATTGGTCGAGTTAACCAAGTGAATTGGTTGAGTTAAACGAAGTGAATTAGTTAAGTTAAACTAAGTGGTTAATCAAAGTGAATTAGTTAAGTTAAACTAAGTGGTTAACCAAAGTAAATTAGTTAAGTTAAACTAAGCGGTGAATCAAAGTGAATTTGTTAAGTTAAACTAAATGATTTATCGATGTGAATTAGTTAAGATTAAACTAAAGGATTAATCGATGTGAATTAGTTAAGTTAAACTAAAGGATTAATCGATGTGAATTAGTTAAGTTAACTAAGTGGTTAATCGAAGTAAATTAGTTGAGTTAAACTAAGTGAACCGGCTAGAGTTAATCAACGTGAATTAACTAAGTTAAACTAAGTGGATTAGTTCAGTTAATCGAGACAAGTAAATCAAGTTAGGTTAAACCATTCGAGTTAATCAGTTAGGTTAAACCATTTGAGTTAACCAGTTAAAGTTTACCAGTTAAGGATAAACAGTTAGAATTGACCAGTTAAAGTTGACCAGTTAGAGTTGACCAGTTAGAGTTATCCAAGTGGAGTTAATTGAGAAGAGTTACCGAATATTATTTATTCGAAGAGTAGTTATCGAATATTGGTTATTCGAAGTTAGTTAATCCAAAAGAGTTATTCGCAGTTAGTTAACCCAAAGGAGTTATTCGAAGTTAGTTAATCCAAAGGAGTTATTCGAAGTTAGCTAATCCAAAGGAGTATTCGAAGTTAGTTAATCCAAAGGAGTTAGTCGAAGAGTTAATCGAATATAGCTATTCGAAAGAAGGTGTTAATCGAATATAGTTATTCGAGTAAAGTTATTCAATTAGAGTTAAATCGAATTTAGTTATTCGAAAGGAGTTAATCAATTTGAGTTAAGTTAATCGATTTGAATTAAGTTGAATCGAAATGGGGTAAATCGATTTGGATTAAGTTAATCGAGTTAGAGTAAATCGAATATTGGTTATTCGAAGGTAAGTTATTCGAATTAGTTATTCGAAGGAGTTAATCAAATGAGTTGATCCAAAGGAGTTAGTCGAATATTAGTTATTCGAATAGAGTTAAAGGAGTTATCGATTTTAGTTTGATCGAAAGAAGTTATCGATTAGTAAATCGAAAGGAGATTTTCGAATATAGCATATTCGAAAGAAAGAGATCGAATATGGTTTATTCGAAAAGGAGAGATTCCGAATATGAGTTATTCGAAGAGAGATAATCGAATATAGGTTATTCGAAGAAGAGTTAATCAAATAGAGATTACTCGAAAGAGAGTTATACGTCGAATTCGATTATAGCGAATTCAGGAAAGTACTATTTATTTTCCAGGGTTTAAATCAAGATTTAATTATTGATTTAGAAATTAGGTGTCTGTTAAATTATTCGAGTTAGGAGATAAAGTTATAATTTAGGTTAGATATTGCAGAAGTAGGAATTATAATGTTATGGTTATAATCAAACGTTTTCATATAAGAAGTGGATTCGTAACCTGAATTCGAGAATTTGCGTAAACAGATGATTGTAAAAAGTGAGTGATGAACTTCATCTATTTCACAGTAAAGGACGTTGTTCAATTAAGGTCTGAGAGGTAATTATACCCCAACTTGATTGACTTCAGAATTGACAAAGGAATAGTTGTGGTTCGATAGAAAAGGTTGATTTGAAATATAGTTAAGTAATAAGCGATTAATGGATTAAGCGTAACGATGTTTTATACAACGTTCATTGGAAATCCGTAAATGAGTTTGGAAACGTTTTCCAAATATAGTCAGATATGTTTTCTAAACATAGAAAATGAAATGTTTTCATGATAAGAATTTAAGAAATAAAGTTAAGCAAATTCAGAAACTAACTGGAGAGGGTAAGTTGAACGGTTTTCTAAGTGACGATCTGATGTTGGGTTCGACCTTCCGAATTGATACTTAGAGAATTGTCCTCATACTAGTTACAGTTAGGGACTGATAGTTGCAAAAAAAATAGTGATGTGAAAATAAGCTATGGAAATGTTTTCCAATGATTAATAACATATATTTTCTAAATATATGAAATAAGGAAATATGAACATATATATGTATATGATGATTGATCGATCGAATTCCCATTTGGAAATAAGATCGTTGTTTGTACACCGACATGTTTTCATTTGATAGTTGAATCACAGACTATCAAAGTTTTTACCATTTTAACGTTGTTAATATGGAGAGACCGGTTGGATTATTATCCAAAGAACCACTCCGTATTGGCATAAGCGTTGCGAGCAATATATGCCAAAGATAAATTGAAGACGGAGTAAAGTGCAAGGGCTGTTGTATAAGTCTTAGATAACAGTGACTAAGATGGATATACTGAATAGTGCCTTCGGTTTGTCCAGTCCCAGGACAACGTATATGGAAGAAGGTCTGACAGAGTATATCCAATGGATCGCGTAAGTTGATCTGTGCAAACGTATTCACGTTTGGTGGCGGAGGAATTCGTTTCTCTTAGCTGTATACCCGTGTTATTTTTGAATAAGTCAATTTGTGATTTGGCGGGTATGACGATGTGGCATTCAAAGTGAATGGTGATCAGATGTTCTGAAGATAGACGTAGCTTCTAGCCTCACACCGGGAAGTAACAAAAGTTGGGCTAGGCAGCATGGCTAGTTGGGTCATTCCCAAGCAGGATGTATTGTCACCGATCTAGGGAATATTCATATTTATACTTCTTTTTGATTCTGTATCTTCGGATGACGGTTTGATGGCCTATAACCGTGGTGGCAATATATTCGCGACACTCAAGCTAAATGAGTGAGCGGTCATGTGTGGCTGGGTTGCAAGACGTTCTTGTTGAACCCTGAGTGTATCACCTCTAGAGTACACTATTCAGAAGGTGCTCCCATACCTTGTCTGTTGGAATCCATTCTCCGTTAAGCGCCCTGCGGTTTATGATTTTTACTATGTATGTAGAACGTGAGATGCAAGCGTTTCTGCTAGATTGATACCTATTTGTACTTAGACATTATTATAATATCACAATGATATTGCTTGTCAAAGTTGTTTAGATACTCATAAGGAAAAACCCGTTCCGTATTCACGGCGTGGTCTTATGAGATATCATATACCTGTTCAATTGTTTTAAACTGTTTTACTCATACCAGTCCCATGACTGACCCGGAGTTTACTTTGTTGTTTTCCCTAAACTCTTGGGTGCCTAAATTTGTACGGGCAGTCAAGTAGTCGGGATTTACAGATATACTTGGAGAGCTTGGAGCAGGAGGCTGCAAGATTTTATAGCTATAGTTATTTCCGCTGTGTTGTAAGTGTTGTACTCTGATAAGTGCTATTGTATATATATAACTGTTTACTTCAAAGTTATGTTATATATATTATATGTTATTCGTTCCGCTGTGAGATTCGTGTTACTCTGATGTTTCTGATGTTCTTCTTCTTCTTCTATTCTATTAGTTCTATCTTTTCTTTCTTACCTTCTAAATTCTTTCACTAACGTCTCGGAATTTCCGACTCTCGAGGAGTCGGAAATTTCCAGCCGTTACAATTTGCTTTTATTTGTGTGTTATAATTGGGTATTATAATTCGAATTCAGACACTTTTGATCAGGTATTATCCCTAGTGTATTATAATTCGAATTCAGACACTTTGGATTGTGTTGCCCTGCTCATTTGTGTGTATTATTGCACATGTACACTGATCCTTATAACTGATCTGAAGTGCATGTGTATGATTTGATTTGAGAACTAAAGCATACTAGTTTTGTTGACTGAGCTGCATGTATCTGGTAATTGATATTGGGAAATTTGTGTGATTGAGTAGAAATGCCGGTGATGGATGCATGAATGAAAATAGAATGGCATTTATAGGTTGAGATTTAGTCAATTTGTTTGGTGTGTCATGTGTGTCACACTGCGTGTGATTAAAGGCGTAAAACAGCATTTCCATTTATGACTTGCTGGATTGAACCAAGTTGTTATGTGCTCATGTAACAAATCATTTTTGTTAGTCAACTTACATGCAAAAATAGAAGCTGACTATTAATATAACATGTGTGTGCAGCATGCAGCCTCCGTCATTTGGATGAAGCTAATAAGCGTGGATGTGAGTTTGTTGATCTAAACTTCAAGTAATATCTCGCTTTTTTCTATGAAAATTTATGTGTTATGGTATAGATACATGAAAATTTATGTGCATAAATACTTCGTTTGAGTGTCCATAACTCTTTCATATCAAGTCGGAAATTCTTTTAGCCTCAAAGTCGTAACCAGAAGCGATTTTAGATCAGGTCAAAATTAGAGTATATGAGTCCATGTTTGAAGCTCTGAATAGGGCTGGTTAAGGGCGAATAGGGCTGGTTAAGGGCGACCACTCGTAGAACTTGCTAATGCAATGTTATATCTACATTGCAGCCAAGTGACAATAATGAGAATTATAATAATGTGGACATATCCTCTATATTGCTCTTTAATTAGGCTATAACAACTGTCTTTAATCGAGACTCAGTCTCGACTGAACAAGTAAAAATGTTGTAGACTTGCAATATTCAGCTACTAATGAAAATAATAATGTGGACATATATCCTATCCTGAAATATGCGGTTTGCACTTTTTTACAGGTCTTTGTAGTGTACATGCTATATGCTATCCAAGCTAACTTATTACCAGGCCTTGGATAAAATAGTATGTTGATCTTCCTGAAGTGTTCCTTCATGTCTTGGATAGAATGCAATGTTTTGGTGGATGTTCATCTTGAAGGAAGCATTGATTCAACAAGCTCACGACGCCGGTTTGGGTATTTATCACAGCTTATTGTAATGTAACATTATGTATCTTCTTTAGTGTAATGAAACAGCATGTATCTTATTTATTGTAATGTAATCAAATAGCATGTATCATTATATATTGTAATGTAATGAAATATTTCGTACAAATGTTTTGTTTACTGTTACAATTGTGAACTAGTGTATCCTGTGTTATATATGCTTTGTGTTACAAATAATATGTGCTGCAGTTTCTGCTTATATATATATATATGCATGTATCATTATATATTGTAATGTAATGAAATATTTCGTACAAATGTTTCGTTTACTGTTACAATTGTGAACTAGCGTATCATGTGTTATATATGCTTTGTGTTACAAATAATATGTGCTGCAGTTTCTGCTTTTATATATATATATATTGTGTGTGTGTGTGTGTATATATATATATAAGATACGGTTTTTAGCCGTATCTACATACACTTTAGATACAGCTAATAGCCGTATGTTAATCCATTGAGATACGGGTTAAAGCCATATCTAATAATTTAACACGCCACTTTTTGATACGGCTATTTACCGTGCCAACAGCTTTAGATACGGCTATTTACCGTGCCTAATCAGCATATATGGTGTAGTGCCTATATTGTGCCCCAACTCTGTTTTGTTAGGAACTTCATCATGGGATATTTAGACGAGACGAAGAAGTCCACGTCATCTAAATCAAGGTAACCGAAGAAAACATTGTAATAGGAAGGTTTATCAATGATGACAAACAAAGTCTTGAAGGTTCTGCAGAGAGGAGGCAATCCAACTTGGACCAAAAGCTTGATTTGCCCAACTAGAGTGTACCTTTTATTGTTGAAACCTAAGATCGGCTCATTGCTTGGTTCCATCCTCTATTTGGAAAGACCCATCTAGTCAAAAGCATGCTTAATGATCACATTCACCACACTTCCAGTATCAGCAAGAATTTTAAAGACCATTGAAATCCCAAATTGTGTTGTTATCATGAGAGGGTCATTATGTGGATGATGAACACCCTTTTGTGTCTCATTCAAGGAAATCACCAGGTTGTGCGTTTTGATGTTGTGCCAAGCATTCTTAAATGATGGTTCTTCTTGAATAGAAAATATCCCTTTGTGGGCCTCTATTAGACATCGGTTCCTGGAAGCTTCACCACTCCCGGCTGGATGTGGCCGTTTATGGATCACATTAACTCGGTTTATCAGAGGGCCCAAATCTTGATCCTCCTCAACTAGAGCCTCTACTAAGTTAGCTGATATTTTTTGATGTCCGTTGGTATGTTGGTTGCTTGTTGTTTGTCCATAACGAATTCGTTTAAGTGCCCTTCACGAATGAGCTTCTTAATTATGCCTTCTAGAACTTTGCACTCATCGATCTTATACCCATTTGTCTTGTGGTACTCATAATACTTTCCTCCACTATATAGTTTTGTGCTGTTTTTAGCTTTAAAATAAACTGGGAAGTTATTGACTCTCTCCTTGGATATAGTGTATTTGAACGATATTGGTTTACTCAAAACCATAGAGTTAGTGTTGGAATCTTCCCATCTTGTCTTCTTATGACTTCCATTGAATCCAAACTTCCTTCTCTGAGGTTTTCGATTAAATCCTGGGTTCCCTCCTTCCCCTTGGGGTCCAAAATTTTCTTTGAGTAGTAAAATTAATCAATGTGAATGAATTTATCTGCCTGGAAGTGGAAATCCTACAAGTCCTTGCATCCATGATTATAAAGATCCTTCCAGAATGGAGTGTTCTCTATTATCCCCAAATTAACGACGATGGCCTTGTCTCAATCATTCATGCCTTTTGCCTTTAAAGCTTCCACATTGAATCTTTTGAGGTAGTCGCCCAAGGATTCACCCTGCCATTGCTTTATATTGGAAATGACAGTATAATCCACAGTAGGGTCCTTACAAATGAAAAACAGCATGGAGAATTTATAGGAAATTTATTTCTAGTAATAGATGATGTTTTCCTGGTTTTGGCGGTACCACTTGGCAGCTGCCTCTTCGAGTGTTACAGGAAAGAGCCGGCACCGGACAGCTCCGGAAGCGCTATAATGGTTCATTTGACTATCAAAAGCCATGAAATGATCATCAGGTTCAGTGGTTCCAAGGTACTTCATGGCTGGGATCTTCACACGAGATGGTATTATGGTATTCATAATTTCATCGGTGAAAGGGGACGCCCTTTCATTGTCATTAGCCTTTTCGTCCAAGGTTCTTTTCCCTTTACACCCAAGCAGTTCTTTGACATCTTTCTTTGCCATGTCTTTAAGGTAAGCTTCTATATTATCATAATATGATATTTTGGGATAGTCCTTGGTAATAGAGCTCCCGAACTGCTCCTTGCTATGTTGATTCCCTTGATGGTCTATTTTTGACAGATGGGGTCACTTCTTCTTGGTGGAAGCCCCTTGACTTTCTCTTTTCCCTCAAATTGTTGGATGGGAATATTTCTCCTTAGGGATTCGACTTCCTCCCTTTGACTTGGTATAGTGTTCCTTGAAGACTTTTGCGTTTGAGCAGCTTGCAAGAGATTCTACATTTCAAGGAAATGTTTCTCTAGTGTCTTTATTTTGATAGCATTTTCATTCGCAACATTTGGGTTTGGAGGTTGTGTTGGATTAAGGTTCCGCCTACTTCAGCGGCGTTTATGTTGAATGACGGAGGTATGTTTTCCTCCAGAATGGTATCAAGAATCACTTCTTGATTAATGTTGTTTAACCTTTTTGACTTCATTTTACCCTGTCATTAAGCAACAATTCCCAAAGTTAATCCATAATAAGATAAGTGAAGCATAGGTTCAAGCCCTTCTTCTAGCGCCAAAATGTTAACGATAAAAATCATCAACATCCAACTTGAGAATTAACAATGCATATGTGGTGCAATTTAAAGGGTAATCGGTCTAGGTGGCACTTGAGGATAACTTAGCCTCACCAAGCTCAGCCTAACTTGTCATATCCTAGATATCAAGATCTTAAACCCGAAGATTAGTTACTCTTCCTTCAAGAGGTGAGTACAACACTTACAAGACTTAAAAGATCAGCAGTTACCTTGAGATAAGGGCGTTATAGGCTTACAGAAGGTAGAGAACCTTGTCACAATAGTGTTCCATAGATCCCAGATAGAATAATATACATTGTGTAGAGAAGAAAAATGCTAATATACCACAACAGTTACGTTCAATGACATATTATAGCATTTAATGACGAAAATGATACTTTCACATCGATCCAGCCTACGAAAGGCCTTGGTTATGTTAGTTATCGTGTCATAATGCTATAATATGTCCCTTAGAACGTTGTGCTATGTTAGGCTTATTGCGAAAAGACTGAAGCATAAATATGAATCCTAAAGAAGAGTTCATTGATTTCACTCAATGATTCCCCTTTTAATGCATTTGTATTTAAGTCCCAAACATATGAGGTTAGTGGTGACTCACTGTTAAATCAATAAGGACACATAATGATTATCAAATTGAGAGAAACTTTGATCTCGATTTTCCCTTTCCATTTATAATGAATGTATTACAAGTGATGAGGAAATCCCCAATTCAATTTAGAAATTAGGGTTTAAGCTCTTAGAAAAGAATACAAGATTGTGGAATGAGAAAGTCCCCAGAATATGACCTTGGGGTCTTATTTATAGACAATTTGGGCCCCCTTTAGTTGCAATTCGGTAGGAAGTAAGCTTCCGTTCCAGGCTTCCGGTATCAACCTTCTTTTTTTGTTATATATCGGCTTCGAAAGAAAATTGCTTTAGTTTGGTTGATGCTTTTTCAGTGTCGACCCCGCTTCGTAGGTCCTTGGTTTCTGTATCAATTCTCTATTGCTTTTTCCTTCCTACCTTTTTCCTTTCTTGGGCAATAGTAACGATACCAAGCCTATTGGTATCGACAGCTTCCTTACTTGCTTCCTTATCTTGTTGTTGGCTTCATACATTTATTGCGGTACCAGTATCAAGCTCATTGTTCCTTATGTGTAATATAACTTCTACTGGTGTCGATACCTGCTTCCTTTTTCTGGTCCTTCCCTTTTGCTTAATGCATTAGGTTCCGATATCGCCTTCATGCTCTAATCTGCGTCCTTGGTATCTACTTAGCTTTTGCTTTCCTTTCTTTGGTACTGAAACCAGATCAACATTTTATTCTCTTTAACATCGATACCAAGTTGATTCTTCCCAACATGTTGGTATCGATTTTATGCTTCCTTTCTTACTTGTCTTGGTATCATCACTAAGCAATGTGATTCTTTAGTTTGTGCCGATAGCATTATCATCTTAGTACCAGCTTCACCCCTTCAAGGCTCTATGTTCTTGATCTTGACCTCCTTTTTACATCCTTGTATTCCTGGTATCGGCAGAGTACCCTTTTGTCTTCTGCTTTTGGTACCGATCTGGCTTTTTCTCTTTTCCACATTTTATTTCT
This sequence comes from Allium sativum, assembly GCA_030737875.1. Lineage (NCBI taxonomy): Eukaryota > Viridiplantae > Streptophyta > Magnoliopsida > Asparagales > Amaryllidaceae > Allium > Allium sativum. The sequence goes on from CM060916.1 coordinate 43,970,073, forward strand.
CATTTCCTCAAGTATTTGTATATTGCTCCAACTCAACTTTCCCTGAATGCTTACACATACGTACTGTGTTTGGAGGTCATTTATTTAGAGTCTGGTGGCCAATCTTTGAGCTCTTTGGCACTGAGTTAATGGTACAGTTGGCCAAAGTGAACGATACTAATCCTCAAGTTTTCCCAGAGAATCCTACTAGGACATTACTAACTCGGGGCATCAATTAGACAAAGATTTATGAAACCAATTCTTCTTCATTGCATGCCTCTTAGCATCAATGGAATGTTCTTGGAACTTAGTGATTATCCCAATCTTTCTTCCTATTTTACCATTTGTCTCTTCTTTTACTCGTTGTTATCTTAATTATTTAATTTATTGATCTGATTCCAAAGAATCCTGATACCGATACAGAAAAAAATGTTGACCTAATAAAGGAGGCTTCAGTAAAGTAGGTAAACGAGCTACTCTATTAACATCCAACATTTTAACAAAACATGCCATTCTTCCCCTCAGTTAAATTATATTCGGCATACCCGCAATGAGTCAATTCATTTGGAAGGGTAGTCTTGGTCTTGACTCGAGGAAATCCGAGGATTTTCTCTATTTCGTTTAGCATTAGCCTTGGTCGTTCTAGTAAGCTTTAAACTCATTGTTTTGTGAATAGAAATTATTTTGCTGGTTAATTATCTTCATTGGCTTATTTCAATAATTATTTCTTATATATTATATGCTCATCTGATTGTTAATAAGCCTTCTCCTTTTCCTTTAGAGATAGGTATTTCTACAATTGTGTATGCCATCCTTAAATCCAAATAAGCAACTTCAAAAAGGCTAAGTGAAACTCTAGCCGAAGAGCATGTTAAAAAGAAAGTGAAAGGATCTGGTTCTTGAATCACTATTACTTCCGATGAAGAGGATGACAAAGAGGGTATCACGGCCCCTACAAACATTTTAGAGGCACCTATTAATGATACCTTATTGACCATTGAAGGCGAAACCCCGTCAGAGTCCCCTATTACCAAAGATGACCATCTTACAACTATCGAAATTTTCGACTCTCCACCTCTACAAGATTTACCTTAAAAGGAGTTGTATCTTTCTCTACCTCTACCTATTTCTGACCTTTCCCATGCTTCTTTGCCTTTTTTGATTGATTTTCCAAAGTTAGTGAGGGCAGCCATTTATTACCCTTTGTTTTCTTCTTTTGAAGCCTTCCTTGATTCTCCTTTGGAGTACCAATCCATTGTGGAGCTGCAATATAAGGTATTCTTTTCCTTGTTGTACGTTTTTGTTGGATTTGTTCACATTTTTCCTTTTTCCGCTTCAGCTTATGAAAATTCGGTTTTTCATCCAGAAGGGTTCCTCTAGCTCCTTCGTAGAAAGTTCAAATCTTAAGGGGGAAATTCAGGTTTAGACAGATTAGGTTACCACGTTGACTGCTTCGAGGGATGAAGGTTTAAAAGGAGCAGTTTTAACATGGGTTGTTTTTATTAAAGAGAAAAAGTCTTCCTAATCTTGGGTCCGGCTATTGCCACCCCGTTATTTGCTCTTCACCCCCCGACTTAAAGTTTTAAAGTTTTATTTCCAACTGTACCCTTTAACAACTTATTTAATAACTTGTCTAATGTTGTGCGACGATTAAAAAGTAATAAAATCAACTATATGCATCTACGAATGTTTGAGGTTGAATCATAAAAAATAATTAAAATAAAAAAAGTGATGTACGTGATTTTAAAAAAATAAGACAAGAATTACTAGCAGTGATTAAAAATAATTAAAACAACGAATAAGATTAGCAAATAATGATTAAAAATTATTTGGAAATTGCAAAGTCGACGGGGTATATGATTATGTATTTTGGGATGAATAAGTCAACAATATACAAGAATTGCAAAGACTTGAATAATACGTAAATAAATCATCAGTATAACATTTGTTGATTCAAATAAATCAACAATCATATGCAGCGTTAATTTTCATAACCAACACCAGTCAATCAATGATGTCGCCTACGTACAAACGTTAGTTAATTCGATTAAGATTCAAAGAGAGCAGAACTAATAAACCGCAAGCTGGAAATAAGAAGAAAAGAGAAAAAGAAATAATGAGAATGAAAATAGAACAAGGGCATTTTTGGGAAAAAGCGGGGTGGGAAAAGAAAACAAAGGGGTGTGCATTTTATTTTCTAATCAACGGGGGGTGAAGAGCAAATAACGGGGTGTTAATAGACGGACCCCCTAATCTTTATCTAATCAAGACATAGCTTTTTGAATGGTGCTACAGGATTCCTAAGATGAGAAAACAAAAATAATTGCTAAGGAGGTTTCTCCTGAGAAATCATGATCCCACCTTTAAAAGAGTTTGGAAAAGAAAAAAAAACCGTTTTGATTCCTTAATGACTATTTTTTCTATAAAGGAGAGGGTTGATGGTTTCTTAAAAGATTCTTCTGATGAGATAATCGAGGTTATTTTCGAGAATGGACTCTTGGTCTTGTAAGTTGATAATATAGAGAAATTCCCAGGCTGTAGCTTCTCTACTCCTCATCCATCATTAATCGAAAGGTCCATGGCGAAGATTTATGTTATTTGTCAAAAAAAAAGTTTTCCTAGGAAGGAGGTGGCTGATGTAAATCCTCTTCTATCTTTTGAGATTCCCACTATAGAGGAAGATCCAAAAGATGAATCTAACGATGACGGATGCTCCCTTAGATTCTCACTTAAGGAGGCATGACGATGGTGATGATGATGGTGGAAATGATGGAAGTAGCTGTAGGGGTCAAATTGCTGGTAAAAGTGGAAGCATTCGAAGGAACTAGCCAGTAGGAAGTAGTGATGAAGGTTTCCGTCTTTCGAGATGCGACATATTTCGAAGAGTGAAAAATCCATCGTTCCTTCCGATAGCGCAAAGAAACAGGAAACTACTGAACCTCCTGTTTCCAACAAAGATCCCAACATTAGAGACCAAAAGGGGAAGCAACACATGCTTTTATTCCCTAATTTTGGTTTCTCAGGTAAAGTATTTTATCTCAAACAATTTCTTTGTTTAACAGAAACTTAGATACCTTTTGAATAACTTCAAATTAAAAGGAAGCCTTAGGCTTCATTCAATGTTAAATAGTTAGAAATAAGTATTTTTTGTAAAGTAAATTAAATAACTATACTGAAGGGGGTAATAACTTATCTGGTGAATAATATAGGTTTGATAGAAACATTCCAGCCTTGGTGACTTGCGAGTATGATGAAGCAGTCACTCGCCTGAAAGAACATACTTTTGAAATAAAATAGATGTCGAAGGAGAATAGGGAATTTAAGAACCACTACTGGAGGAACTTGAATTTTGCCGAGAGCTTGCTTTATGTCAATTATTTTTACCATGAAAATTTTTGGTTGCTACAAGGAAAAAATCAATTTTGAAATGTTTAAGGACTCTATTTTGTATAAATTGGTTTAAAAATCTATAATCATTTTAGTTTTTTTTTTGAATAACATGAAGACTCTACTACTTTGCTCTGCTATTCTTAGAATCGTTTTATCGTGTTATAGTAGAAAACCAATTTTCTAGGGGGTCCTATTACTTAAAATTTCCGTTTAATATTTTCAATATTAAGGAGAGACTATTAAGAAAATTGTTTATTAATTAAGACCCCAAAATCGAGAAAACATTGCTCTCTCAAGGAATTGTACAAACTTCAAGTGTTTGCAACCGATTTAGTTTTAGTTTTCTCGACAAAGAGAAAGATGAATTAACTTCATAGAGAAAGTAGGACGTTTCATTCAAAATTGATTGGTAAACTCCATACCTCTCCTGTTAAAGGACAAGACCATAGAACCGGAGATGCTAATTCAAATTTGTGAATGTACTTTGAATTGATGTACTTGTAACTTCCATATGAAACATAGAATTTATTTTTCAAGAATTGATTCATGTCTTTTACATATTAAGTAGGGGTCTTAATTAGTGTCAATAATCTTGTCGGAAGACCCTCTTGCTAAACTTTCTTAAGACAAAAAAAACATATAACAGAGATTGAATGATAAAGTGCCTATGGCAAAACTATCCATTTAAAGTTTAAAGATAATCCACTCGCCTTCAAGTGGTTCAAAAAGAAAAGAACACAACAAATGTTGGTCCACTGGTTGAAAGATCAAAAGAAAGATTTAGAATTAAAGCTTTCTCAGAAAGACTAGGCCCTTGCAGAGGCAAATAGCTAGACTAGGTAAAATATATCAGTAGATTTTGATAATGAGATAATGAAGGTTTACCATAAAATTTGTGCATTAAAATATCAATTAGAAAACAGTCCGACTACATGCAAACCTATGGAAGTTGTTTTGAATGGAAGCGTTCCTGACGTTATGGCTTCGCCTACTGAGACCTTGTCAAGTCCCGATGAATTTACTTAATATCAAAGAACATTCCCTTATTTGATGGATCCTCTAAAGTTATTGGATGACAACGTGATGAAATGTTGGCTTGACAAGGTGAAGCAAGAAATTTGGAAATATTATGAAAATAGGGAAAAAGGTGACACCTTTGCGATAATGATTATGTTGCTAAGGTTGAAAATTTACAAAAAGAGACATAATCTTTCAAAAAAAATTCAAAGCCGACTATAAAAGGCTAATAAATTCCTTTCGAAAAACATATCTTTCAAGCATGCTCTTAAAGCTCGAATCGAGTCTATTGATGATATAGATGAAATTAGCTGAAAAGAGAAGAAGCTTAAAGATTTGCTTTGTATTATTATCAACCTTCTTTTGAATATGGTACTCCTAATGAATTTGATAAAGCGGCTTCAAAACCTTTAAATTTTTAACTTCTTTTTCATCCTTTTAAATGTAAAATATATTGTTTGTAAATAACTTGATAAGTTGTACAGATAAAACCGAGTTGGAATTTTCGTCTCCCTTTAACTCACGTGTTCGAATTTATGCCACTTGCATCTTTCTTTTAGCCTGTATTTCCTACATGCACGCTTGTTAACTTTTACAATAATCATTTTAATCAAATATTTGAAACCTTATTTTAGGATTTCGATGAGCATATTCATAGACTATTATTCTTCCAACTTTGATGGCCTCTAATTCAATCAACTGACATGTATTAAGATATTAATGTTTTGTGCAGCTATTTTGAACTGGTTTAAGTAACTTATGATTACCGTGAAAGAAATCGAAGACCGAAGCCTTTATTACAATATTAAAATTACCTAGAGTCCTTCCTGGCTTTAGAAATAAAAGAAAATATGAGACCCTTTATTATAACAATTAGAAGGCCTAAACCTAGATTTGAGTATTTTTAATAATAACAGTCTAGAAATCCACTTCTGAAATAATAGAAGACCCAAACTTCCTTTGTATAATAATTAGAAGACCAAAACCACTTTCCGTAAAAATTAGAAGACCCAAAATAAAGATTCGTGTATTTTTGAAAATAAAAGTCCATAAATCCACTTACGGAAATAAAATAACACCCAAAATCTCTTTGGTAATAATAAAAAGACCTGAAACATAAATTTGGGTATTTAAATAATACAAGTCAAGAAATCTGTTTTTGAAAATAATAGAAGTCCAGAATCCTCTTTTAGCAATAACTAGAAGACTTGAAACCTTGATTCCGGTATTGTTAATGATAAGAGTCCAGAAATCTATATCTGCAAATAATATAAGACTCGAAACCATTTTTGATAATAATTAGAGGACACAAAACCCTGACTTAGGTATTAATTAATAGAAGTACAGAAATCCACTTTTGGAAATAATAAAAGAACTAAAACATCTTTCAATAACAATTAGAAGTCTTAAAACCTATATTTGGGTGTTTAAATAATTGAAGTCTAAAAATCCATTATTGAAAATAATAGAAGACTTGAAACCTTTTTTGTTAATAATAAGAACACCTGAAACCCAGATTCGAGTATTTTAGATAGATGTTCAAAAATCCACTTCTGAAGATAGCATAAGACCATAATCATAACCTAATTTTTTTGAATTAGATATCCAAAGCCCCTTTCAGGCTTTTGAAAATTTTCTTTCCTTAAGGAAAAATACAACATCTCCTTATTTCGAACAGAGGGATGATGTGCCTTATACCCTCCCTTTAGAGTTTTTGTTCCCTCTACGGGACAAGTCATGAGCAGAGCAAAGGCTTGCACATTCTTTAGAGAAGAGCCAAGTTATGCTTAGCCAAAGCAGATGTGAAACACCCCGCCTCCGTTAAGGTCACTCACAAAGGGAATGCCTTAACTCCACTGGAGCATTATAGGTAAAAGATGCAGATAAATTACAAGATAGACAAATAAAGCAGCAAAAAATAAAGTCATTTTATAAACAACTTAATTCAATCAAGCTTTTACAACAATTTTCTCAAATCATACATAAAAGTAATACATAGAACTTCTGTCTTGATTTAATAACTTCCAAGTGTAAAAGAAGCACAAAAATAACAATGATATTCCCCAATAAAGCATGAACCAGCCATAGCAGTGGAAGAGAGAGTCCAAAGCAAAACATCGACCATCTTCGAGCTTGAAAAGAAAATTGAGCTAAATGGTAACATTTCCTCCCTGTAAACCTGGGGGTAACAGAAGAAAAGAGATGAAACAAAACTAGGTCAGTCATAAGTCTGGTAAGTCCAGTGATTATTCAGCATATAAACTGGTAAGAGAACCATGACATGAATAAACTGGACACAGGACAATAACAAAGAAATAAGGTAACATAGGATAAGCATAAGGTATGATAAGGTAAGATAAACTGAATGCGCTCCTACTCTTTCTCTGCTTCGCTACTACCTTGTTATACTAATTTTTATATCTATCTCTACACCACCTAACTAATGTCCCAACTAGTAATCTGTATACAATGATAATGTGATCCCAATCCCCGTAATTGTGGTAGCCTTCAGGTGTACATCAATCGTGAGGATTCCACCTCAATCAGCCTAATTGCCATGAACATGTTAGATGTACCCTTACTACCCGATCGATCGGCTCCCTACTTGTATTCATGTTCCATGTGTCTGTGTCAATCGGCCCTCTCTTGCATGTAGATACCCTATGTTGGTCCTACCATTAGGTGTATCAATCCTTATGATAGCGACCTGACACGATTCAAGATGCACAGTGTATAACTACTGGTACCCAGTGCCTGCTTTTTCCCACTCCGGAGTACGTGCACGCTCGTAAACCATCGGAACCTGCATTTACGTACCCCCTGCCGCTATTTTGACTGCTTATAATCAGCCCAGTAATCGTGCCCCACCCTGCCTAGTTCCAGGGTACCTTGATACATCTACATAGGTTACTGCTGAAATGGGTCACCGTTACTAAGGTTTCCTTATTGGTTAAGTTCGTGGGCCTATATATACAAATATTACCCACCTACACGAGATGTACTTAACCCTCACATTGATCCAAGCATGTTTATTTAATGGTTAAGTTTGTGGGCCTATATGTGCTAATATTACCCACCTACATGAGATGTACTTAACCCTCTCATCGATTCAAGCATGTTTATTTAACGGTTAAGTTTGTGGGCCTATATGTGCTAATATTACTCACCAACCCGATATGTACTTAACCTTCCCACTGATTCAAGCATGTTTATTTAATGGTTAAGTTTGTGGGCCTATATTTACTAATATTACCCACCAACCCGATATGTACTTAACCCTCCCGCACATTATGCCATATTGGTTAAGTGTCGCTCATCCATGTTAACTTAACCCACCCATTCATCATGTCATGTTGGTTAAGTGTTTCTTGACCCTCCTCACTTATCATGTTGGATTGACTAAGTTTTTCCTATCAACTTAACCCCGTTCGTCCATCAAGTTATATTGGTCAAGTGTTTCTTGTTAACTTAACCCCACGTATTCATCATGTTGTATTGATTAAGTGTCATCAATCAATTCAAGTTAACTTAACTCACCTACTTGTCATGTTACCTTGGTTAAGTGTTGCCTTCTTGTGTTAACTTAACCCTACCACAAATCAAGTTATATTGGCTAAGTGTTGCCCATTTGTTTTAACTTAACCTTACCACAAATCAATTTATATTGGTTAAGTGTTGCCCTTTTGTTTTAACTTAACCTTACCACAAATCAAGTTATAATTATTAAGTGTTGCCCTTTTGTTTTAACTTAACCTTACCACAAATCAAGTTATATTGGTTAAGTGTTTCTTATTACTTGACCCTACCCATTCATCATGCTATACTGGTTAAGTGTTTCCTACTAACTTAACCCTAGTCATTCGTCTTGTTATATTGGTTAAGTGTTCTCATTACTTATCCCTAGTCATTCGTGTTACATTGGTTAAGTGTTCTCATTACTTAACCCTAGTCATTCGTGTTATATTGGTTAAGTGTTGCCTTAACTAACTTAACCCAACCATTCTTGACTTAGCTTTAATTCATTCATTAAAGCACCAACCACTCACATTAGACAGGTATTGTTGCGGTCACTGGATATGCCGGTCGGATCCGGGCAGTTTTACACCGCAACTCAATCTAACCTCGGGTTCTTTTGGGCTTGATGCACTAACCTCTCACATTAGATATATATTGTTACGGTTGCTGGATGTGTCAGGCGGTTCTGGGCAGTCTTACACCGTAACTCAATCTAATCTCGGGTTAGTCATATTCGTCTTTTCTAAATTTACATATTTACCCCTTATGTTTATATGTAAATTATTGTCATTCAATTCAAGACCCACTTTCCCTTTAAATCAAGTTCATAATTTTTGGTATAAAAATTTATACACTTTTATGCCATAAACCATTTACATGTTTATGAGCCAAATATGCCAATTATATGTAATTTCACGTTTTTCCCTAACATTACCCTCGTTAAACGTTCGCATAATCACATAAAATGTTAGGCTCGATAAATAGCCTAACTTATACACAAAAGGGGAAAAAGAGGAACATGTAATAATTCCAACATCATAAAAATATGGATCTAACTACACATGTGACATACGAATTTGGCACAGAACAACATACATGTAATTATGAACTTGCAAATTTATATCTACACAACATGAGTCGTAAAATAGGGGTTTTACATAGAATTACATAAAATTAAAATTTGGCATGTAGTTGTGAACTTGCAAACTAGTTGGATCAAATTTAATATGAACCTAACCATATTAGCATGTAGTTTTGGTCATATATGTGATCATGGTTGAACTTGCATAAACATAGCAAAATTCCCAAATTGTCATAAAACATATAGGTGTCATTACCAAATCATACAACATGGTATGTCATTGCCAAATTATACAACATGGTATGTCATTGCCAAATTACACAATACGATATCCATCGCCAAATTATACAATATGGTATGTCAGCGCCAAATTATACAACATGGTATGTCATCGCCAAATTACACAATATGATATCCATCGCCAAATTATACAATATGGTATGTCATCACCAAATTACACAATATGATATCCATCGCCAAATTATACAATATGGTATGTCATCACCAAATTACACAATATGATATCCATCGCCAAATTATAATATGTCATCGTCAATTTATTTAGTCATGATTCTAATATCATTTAGATCTAAATGATAACTGAACTTACAAAAAGGAGACTAGTCTTGAGATCTGGGATCTGTATTCTGAAATTGAATAGCTCTCCTTTGTTGTAGATGTTGAATTCTCTTAGTTGAATTAGATTTGAATTGTAATTCCTAACTTGCTTCCTAGTTGAAAGAGAGTGGCGGCTATTCTAGGTTGAGTTCTGACAGCATGACGTTCTTAGGAATATTTTTGTGTGGCTTAGGGTTTAGATTTAGTTTGCTTATATAGAAGTTTGATTTAATAGGAGCCGTCAGATTAACCTAGAGCAAATCAAAGCCATTCAAACATAAGAGACCCAACCAGAACGTGCCATACAAGCCCTAATGACACATCAGATCGTCACAGGGAGAAAAACGTCAGATTTCAGATCTGACCCGAGGGGGAGGTCGGCCCCTAGGTCGACCTGTATATAGGGAGGTCGACCCCCTGGTCGACCTGGCCTGGGGTAGGTCGACCCCCAGGTCGACCTGCCTTGGTATTTAATTTTCTGAATTGATTTATATAAATTTCCGAAAGTTCTGAGGGCCATAACTTCTTCATACAAAGTCCGATTTACGCAAACTCGGACTCTATCTCAAGCAGAATTTCGAGACGAACGCAATGGCATAAACTGTTTCCCTTAATTCTCAGATTTGTAATTAATTATTCTTTAATTCGTTACTTTAACATTTATAGAAAATACGGGGTGTTACAAGATGCAGGGCTTATTCTAAAAAGGACAGAGGAAGAGCGTGCTTTATTCAGAGTTAGTGCATACCCCAGGCTTAATCGAAACTCCCCCAAAGGGCACATTAAAATGCTACAGAATTGTGGGTGAATTAGCTAGGCCTTATAGGTGGGACTGACGGCTAACCCTTCCCCCCTCAATGAGGAACCTTGACCAAACTATCTTGGCAGGATCAAGGGCTGTAGAGGGTGTCAGCAGCATATCCCCAGACTTACCCCTCCTTACTTTTCGGAAGCACCTTGATTACATCAAGAACTTCTTAAAAATAAAGAGTCATTTCACTCTAACCATGTAGAATTTCTTCGGTACGAAGTCAAAATCTTATTGGATTTCCTTGTTCATGTAGATTTTCTTAATCAGACTGGAACTAAGACTTTATTAAATCCATTCAATAATTCTTTACATATCCTTCAAGTTTTCCTTGTTTAAAGAAATAGGTAATCATCTTCTCAAGTGCTTTATAACTGTTGGTTTCGTGACCATTTACCATACACAAGTAGCAATATAATCTTCCTTTATTCTTTTCAAACTTAGGTACTTTCTCGGTCAAAAGCCACTAATCAAGCTCTTTCTTCGTTAGCAAGTAGATACTTTTAATCAAAGTAGTTAAATTGCATTTTTTGGCAATTTTGACTTAATAATTTACCCTAGAAGCTTAACCCTTAATATCTTAGAGTTTGGTATTGGAGTTCCATTCTCGTTAATGGTCATTTTTCGCTTACGATCATTTTATAGTCCATAGGATGATAAGTTTCCTCTTTTAGCTTTTATTTCCTTTTTCGTAACTCTTTGTTGATCATGGAATGATAAGGGTTGCTTGTTGTGGGTTTCCATCTTTGAGAGAAAGCCTCTTAATCTACCGCTACATTCCTTTCAAATATAGTTCCTTTAGCATATTCTTGAATGGTCCTTCTAATCTATAAGAATAAGTAGTTATCCTTTAGCATGTTTGGTCCCGTGTAAAGAAAATATAAAATAGGTTGATGCTCCAATAGTATGGATCATAGGCTTCAATCCTCTTTTAGTTCATAATATTTAAAGCTTTTATTCTTAAACGTTTGCTCCTCATAATTCTTTATGTCCATTCACGTTCATTACATTGTAGATGGTTCAACAAATCCTTGTTCATATTGAATTGTCCTTTCGCCCTTATCAGATTGTCATTGGATCTGATGTGGTAATAATCCTAAATCATTACGAGAATACTCCAAGGAGACAATGGTATTTATCCATTTTGGGTTTGTCATTAAGGCAATGGGGATTATAATCTTTTTCTTTCATACGACTGCTGGAACCGTGGACGTTCTTTCCTTAGTCCACCAGTAACTTTTTCCGAACTCTCTTTCTGATTACAAGAAACTTTTCCTGATCTATGGCTTCTGGTTCATAATTAATTTACCTTGACATATAAGCAGTCTTTCTTGAGCTATTTTGATGAAAATGGACCATTTCTAGTTTGATGAACAGTGATTGTGTGAATTGGGAAGAAGACGTTTGGGTCGGTCCATTTTACTATAGCTTGATTTTGGTTATCTTTTTAATTTCCCATTCATTTTCAATTTTAATTTCAACTAAAAATCGACATGCGTTCCTATGTTGCGATCAAATGAAAAATCCAATCGCTATGAAAATTGATAGTGTGAATCACCTTAGCGATACGGTTTTGATGGTATAAGTTTCGTCATATTCTGAGAATGTTCCTCAAAACAACAATTCATGCATATTTCGAGATATTTTAGACCATAAAATGAATCGAACTTGAAATATTGTGATTCATATACTTTTTATATATGTAACAAACATTCTTGACTCAATGGGGGCTAACTCGAGTCCTAATTTGATTGTATGTGAAAAGTCACCTTGGGAATTGTCACTCAATTAATGATCAATAATTTAAAAATTCAATCATTAAAATATAGGTTGTTACATTCTTCCCTTCAAAAAGGATATCATCCCTAAAATCCTCAAGGATGAAACAACACAACCAACACTCTTGAATCAGTGATGATACAAGACAAATCGTCACTTACTACTCGCAAGAACAACCGTTTTTTTAATTAAGGGGAAATAATATATATCAAAAGGGAGAAAAAGACCTTTCTCTAATGGTATACAAAACTGATTTGTAGTTTACTAACTACTACAAAAGTTTTAAAGCTAAAAAGGAATACAATAACAGAAAGGACACCAAAAAGAAACCCTCCAGTCAAAGACCTTAACTACTAGAAGCAAGAGGTGCTAAAACAATAATTAGTCTATGAGCCAGACAGACTGCTACCCTCGAAAGAAATCCAAACTCTGTATGATCCAGACTAATAGAGGATGCAGCTGGTACGACGTAAAGTGTTCCCTATGTTGGCGCTACCACGACCAAGCCAAACGTAGACCTCCCTGTAAAACTAAGATCCTGAGAATGAAAATGCTAGAGACCGTATCACAACCTGTATTCTAAGACCTGCACTATGAAACAGATAAATCAGAGTGGAGGGGAGGGGAATGAAAAAAGAAGTTAGTAATGTCACTAAGCTCACATACCGACAAAAGTCATCATATCATCCTATCCCTGCATGGGGATGGAGGATCCTGACGCAACATAGAAAATCCGAGCCAAAGCCTGAGATCTGGAACCTATAGATCCCCTGAGTGGCATACCCCTAAAGGCAAGGAAAACGTTATTTTTACCCTTTGGGAGACGTAGGAAGATCCATGGGAGTGTCGTCAAAGATTGCCTTGATCCGTGAGCACCAAAGGTCCCAACAGATGAGACAAGGTAGTCAGGGAAAAAGGATAGATCAGAGGGATTTTCCTTGTATACGCGCCCATCAAAATCGATGCAACTTGATAAGGGAAATGGAATTTCATCGAAGACCAACCAAGTTCCCAAAGAAATGCCAGACATCAACAGAATAAGAGCCTTGAAAGAACAAATGGGCAGATGATTCCAATTCACCCGCATTGCAACATCTGCAACGAGAGATAATTGGAACGCCTATCCTCTTGAAGTTATCTTCTAGTGGTAGCCCATCATATAGGGTTATCCACATGAACAAAGATACCTTAGGAGGGATACGCGCATTCCAAATGAAAGAAAAGATAGGAATACAGGGAGCTGGAAACCTGCTAGAATTTCAAGCTGGCTGAATCGAGAAGAGGCCACTATTCCATCCATGCCTACCTCCATGGGCATTGGAAAAGGACTACACCTACTGCATACGTTTACACGTCTCACTAGCGTAGGATAGTGTATAGAAGAAATTAGCTGGCAAAGCCCTATGGTGCTTGGCATGCAGAAACAGCGCCCGAAGGGAGTTGTTTGCACAAAACCGGACCCACAGCTTACAAGCAAAGACTGTACAGACATCCTTGGGATTATAGGCCTAGACCACCTTCATTTTTGGGATGAAAAACGGTGTCCTAAGAAATCCAATAGTGAAGATTGGCATTGTCCTAATTCCCCCAGAAAAACTACGAAGCCAACGACCGATAAGAACAGAAGAAGGAGGAAATAGGAGTCATGGAAGCAAAGACATGAGATCTTATAGAATGAAGAATTTACTTTATAAGGAACAATTTTCCTGCCTGAGAAAGAAGAGTCGAATTCTAACGAATTATCTTGCCCTTAGCTTTATCAGTTAGGGGGTCAAAAATTACGTTCAGCTTCCTACCTCTATACAGAAAAATACTGAGGTAAGTCAAAGGCAGAGATGAAGCCTTAAAGCCTGAAAAGGTTTCCATGTAAGAAGCTTTCTACGAGGAGAAGTATCTCGCAGCGATGAAGCAGCTTTTGAATGAGTGCACGAGTAGGCCTAAACGCCTCTCGTACTGGTGGATAAGTTCCAGGAGATGACAAAACGAGAATCTGTTACCATTTGAGAAGACGATAATGTCATCTGCAAAAGATAAAGACGAAATAAGGGGGAAGCCGCTCGGGATGTCGAACCTGTGGATCTGAACCGCTATCTTAAGCGAATGTAACCCACGAATAAAGGCCTTAGCGGCGATGACAAATAAGGTCGGGGAAAGGGGATCTCCTTATCGATGACCCCTTCACTACGCCATAGATGACCTACTGCAACGAAAATCCATGATGTTGCTAGCTACAATTTTGCCATGATTATGCTGTTCTCTGTCTATTGAAATGCACGCTTCAATGTGTTAGCATATATATGAACAATGTATTGCAGTAGATGGGTGGATAAAATTATCAATCCGCATCAACACGATCCAACGGTCCAGGTTAGCGATCCGAGAGAAATAATGTTTAAGGCGGGAAACAAAAATAATTCGGCAAAACACTTAACAAAATATTCACTCAACCTCTCAAACACTCACTCTCAAACAAAATACTCCGCCGCTCAACCTCTCAAACACTCACTCTCAAGTTCAATTAGGGCTAAAAGTTCAAGTTTACAAGCTTAATTGGTCTTGATTAGGGCAAGTTCGAGTTCGAGTTCAATTAGGGCTTCGTTGTTTCAATTAGGTCTTCAAATGGGATTCATTTGGATTTCAAATTTCAGTTAGGGCTTCGATTTAATCTGCTCTTAAGGTATCACTCAATGTATATTTCAATTTTTTTGATTTACTATTGTGCTGCCTAATTTACTGATTTGCTTGTGCGTTCAGGTGTAATCATATTCCTGATTTTATTATTGTTCTTGTCTTTGTCCTTATAGTCATAGCTAAATGATATTTGTTTATGTTATTTGTTTGACAATTAGTAATGAACAACGAGGAAAAACTATGGGTTCCTAAGTTCAGTGAAGAATACATCAGTGGAGTGAAACTTTTTATTCAAAATACTTTTTCTAGATTCGCGGTAGGTGACGAAATTACATGCCCTTGCAAAAGTGTCATAATCGCAAGTGGCATCGTCAAGAGGTAGCCCATATGATTTGGAATGGTCCATCTGAATTGTACGTGAAATGAATTTGTGAGGTTTCCTGTTTAAATCCTAAAAGGAGCAATAACGATATGGATTGTGAAGTAGGAATAAATTTTGGAGGTAATCTCGATGAGATGTTGCAATGTACATGTTGAAATATGCAGCACAATGAATGTGGTTTTTCGGTTGGATCAAATGGAATAGATGTCGATGCTAGAAAATTTCATCGACGTGTTGAAGAGGGAAAGCAGCCATTATATCCCGGGTGTACTAAATTTTCACGATTAAGTTTCATTGTCAGGATTTATTCTTTAAAATGCCTACATAGAATCACAGAGTCTGCATTCAGCGATTTATTAGAGTCAATAAAAGAAGCTTTTCCACAATCCCACATCCCTTTATCTTTCAATGCTACAAAAAATATCATTAAAGATTTAGGCCTCGATTACCAAAGAATACATGCATGTCCAAATGACTGCATGCTATATTGTGCAGAAAATGAAAAGGAAAATAACTACAAAACTTGTGGTTTTTTAAGGTGGGTTATACCGGAAAAGAGAGTGGCTATTGACAATAATCTGAAGAAGCGGATTCATAAAGTACAAGCAAAAGTGATGCGTTATTTTCCACTTAAACCAAGTCTGCAAAGGATGTTCATGTCCAAGAAGTACATAGAACTTATATTATGGCATGAAGTGAGATGATAAAATGGTGGCAGACTTCGACATCCAGCTGATGGTGAGGTTTGCCAATTTGAGATGATATTCCCAAATGCTTTCTTCGATACAGTGGTGAACTTGCTAGTTCATTTATGTAAGAAAGTGAATATGGTGGATCTGCACATGTTCGTTGTATGTTTCCTATTGAGCTTTATCTTTGTAAACAAAAATCATATATTCGCAACAAAAGTAAACCTAATGCATCCATTGCTGAAGGTTATCTTGCAGAAGAATGTTTGATATTATGTTCAAGGTTCTTAGTTGGCGATGGAACAGGAAAAATGCAATTTGAAACTTGTTCACAGAATCTGGGAAATCCTATTGGCACAAGAAGAAACATAGATGGAAAAACTATTCTGAATGGAAGGAATGTCACCGTTACGTTCTATTCAATTGTGGTAACGAGGAAATAGATAGTTTGCTAAGTTTTAAGTTTTATTTTTATTTTAGTAAGTATTGAAGAATTAGAAAATTTGTTTCTGCCTTTCATTAACCAAGTCTTTATTTTAGGGAACATCGAGCTTTAATTGATGGTCATGCATCATAAAAAAAAAAGAGTTAGAGAGAACAGTGAAGAATTTTGGAAGTGGTTAAAGGAAGAGGTTGGGAAAAAGGAGGACATTTCAAAAGAAGTACAACTGCTTGCAATGGGCCCTCTTCGAACAGCTAAGAGATTTACTGAATATGTTATCAATGAATACAGATTTTATACAAGGTTCAGAGATGCCAAATGTAAAACACATAACAATGGTGTATTTTTGATAGCCTTAACTACTAGCTTTATAAGTTCGGAAGATCAAAATCCATTGGTTGGTGAAGTTAATGACTATGGATCAATTGAAGAAATATTAGAACTAGAGTATTGGGGAGAATTTAGTGTGGTTTTATTTAAGTTTTGTTGGTACCAAGAAGAGAAACATTTATATGGGCTGACTCATGTCAATTTTAATTGACTGTGCCCGAAATCTGATCCTTAAGTTACGACTTCACAAGTACAACATGTATTTCATATAGAAGATCTAATTGATAAGATGTGCCATAATGTTATCAAGAAATTGCTGAGTGACTGGTGCAAAAACGAAAGAGTATATGAAAATGAAGATTTGAATGATATCCAGCCTACTTATGGAATGGGAAATCAATATTTTGATGTTCGTTGGTGTAGAGATGATGTCCCAATAAGATGATGTCCTAATAAGACGAATCCGCCTTCCACCTAGCAAAGTGAAAGACAATGCTTCTTAATTTCTGCGTATCACTATCTTATTTATTTAAGTAACTGCTCTACACAGTTTAAGTAAGAAAATGTTGTTTCTGCCTTGATTACATTTTAGTGAAGTGACTGTTTTATTTTACAAGTAACTGGTGAATCATATTTGTGGCTTCTTTTTGTAACTGATGTCATTTTAACATTAATTCCTCCATTTTGTGTAGGTCGGAAAAAAATTTAGTTGAGGATTTCAAAGTACTCTTGATGTTTTGGGAAAATGAAAAATCCAGGTATAATTTTATGTTTTATCACATTCAAATCGAGCAGATAGACATCTTTACTTCTTATTTTTGTAGTCCAAGGCCCTTACAAATTCTGCAAATCGGAGGACGTATACAGACACACACTGCTGGTATGTATTTTTGCTTATTTTTATGGTTTTCTAGTAATGAACTACAGAACTCTTACAATTTCCGCTTGCTGAAGCATCAGTTTAATTCTTACATTACTGTGTTAAGTGTTTTGCCTCTTGCTATGGCATAGTGCGATGATCATGGCTTCACATAAATTTTAGGAAATGTGAAAATGTAACTGAACGCGTACAAGACTGATGCTTCAGTAATGAACCACAGAATTTTAAGAATTTTATTTTCTCTTCAATCGGTAATGATCGTGTCAGTTCGTAATTGAAACGATGGTTGAGTTTGTACTTGAACGAGTCGTGGCATGTCTCTTCAATCAGGAAGTTATGCAATTGAGGTATGCAGGCCATAGATTGTGCTGGAATGCAACTCAGTTATACTATGGCCATTGTTTGTGCTGAAATGCAACTGAGGCATGCATGCCTCTCATTTTGTGTTGCAATGTAAACGAGGCATTGCATCAGTTCGTAACTGGGGCATGCATGAATTTGGTTGTGCTGAAATGCATTAGTTGTACAAAAGGCTTTGCTGAAATGCGTGACTTTTGAAATTGCTTTATTTTGCAGGTGAATGAGGCAATGATGAAGTTGTTCAAGAACTTATTACTGAAGGCACTAGAGGTACTAAAGGCAGCTGAGGCACTGAACGCACTGGAGGCTCGAGCTATATTTTGAAACCATTTTAGTTTGATGTAAACATGAATTTAGTACTGGCCGTGTTTGTAAGTACTCTGTAAAACTGAATTTATTAGCTATGTTTTGTTATTTTGTAGTTAACTAAGTAGTACTTGTGTTACTGGTTAATTTGAAATGAAAAGTTTTTAATTAATTTCAATGTGTGATGTTAATTGTTGTTATGTTGCAGTATGTTATATGATATTGCCATAACTATGATACAATGTTGTAGTAGATATGATATAGTGTTGCCATTGGATGGTATAAGTGTTGCCATAGATTAATGCATGTAGGCCCCACAACAGGATTCCGTGAACCCGACTACATATTTTAGTGGCACAACAGGATTCCGTGAACCCGGGATGCAGATTTTAGTGGGCCCTACATTTTTGTAAATTTAGTACACGTGGCAACATCTATACCGATGTTGCCTTAGGGTCGCAAAGATGTTGCCTTTGACTCTAGGGTAACGCGGCAAAGCGCAACACCGAGAAAGTGTTGCCACAGATAATTTTTTGCCTATAGCAACATTTTTAGGCACTTCCTGCATCACTTCTCTTTTGTTGCAGTATGCAATCTATGGCGTAGTGCTTCCCAATCTAAAATACCCATTGGTCGATCCGTTGATGAGAACGGAGAACCAACAGTTCGAAATGAGTCTCCAAACAAGATCAATCAGAGACTCAGGAAAACTGAAAGCCCTAACAACTCTAATGATGAAGAACCAAGACATGCGGTCATAAGCCTTCGTTATATCGAGTTTGGTCACCATATTAGAGTCGCCGACCTTATGGTCGATCTGAGAAACCAGCTCTTGGGCTAAAAGGACGATGTCCGTAATCAAGCGACCTTTCACAAAGTCGGCTTGAGAAGAAGAGATAACACGATCCAGATAAGGGGCTAGCCTAGAAATAACCTTGTTGGAGAAATTGCACAAGCTGATAGGACGAAAGTCAGCCCAAGAGCAAGGGTTCTCGATTTTGGGGATTAGAACTAAACTGATGGATGTTTAACCTTTGGGGAGCATGCCACTAGAGAAGAAAAACTGGATGGTGAGGCAGAGGTTTGACTGGATGATGGCCAAACACTCCTGTAGAAAACCCCGTCGAACCCTATTCCACTCTCACTTCCTTGCTAACGGCAAAAACACATGCACGAATTTCCTCAGGAGTCGGGAAAATGAAAAGACTGACGCTCTCCTCAGGAGAGATAATCCTTGGAATAGAAGCCAACAGAACAGGATCAGAGAATGCCACTGAGGGCAAGCCATTAGAACAACCATTGAAAGCAATTATAATAAGGGAATAAACTTAGAATTCGGCATGGAGCCATAATTCTCATTTCTAAGTATAACTACAATCAAATTCAGAATCAATGTAGCTAATCCAAACACCTAAGTCGTGTTTTCCAAATGAATGAATAATGAAAAATAAAAGTGACAACTCATAAGTCAAAAGAGAATTCAATTAAGCATTTTATGTTGAATTTCCTCTAACTTTAGATAAATTCATAGAAAATTTCGGCAACACCTCACTTGCGTGGCTCGATTCGAAAAAATAACTCGCCAAATATGGGTCATCCCAACAAATAAAAAACCAAAAGTGACCTCCCATATCTAGGGCATAAAAATACGCCAAGGGAAAAAACCACAACTTTACATCTATAACGTACCTCTTTTAAAACAAGTTTAGCATTTAGATGTAAATGAAAACGAGTAAGCATCCAAATAATCAAATCTTGCTTTTGTGTACCTAAGCATGTTCTCAAAAAAGAAGGTTAAGCATAGTAGAAGTAACAGAAAGAAAAGAATAAGCATATTAAATAAATAGAATTTTATCTTACATAAGAATGTCAAGTCATGTACATAATTTGTCTCAAATAAATAGGTTATGCAACAATAAAAGTATTATGCATTCCTAACAATCATATAAGCTTAAATAGTTATGTCAAACATCAATGATCATGTATAAGAAAAACAATATCAATCATAGGAATAACATCCACGTTTACCCTAGCATGCTGGATACTAATATATGTGATATGAGACATCAAATATTATATGCAATTCATATATGACTCAACACGTGGTCACCATTACGAAAAAAAGGAATATTGGTCTAGCGTCTCTCATCAACAAATCGAGTATGACTCAAGTGTTATCATACTATTTCCGACTCTATGGAAGCCCAGTGATCACAACACCAAAATGGCTAATTTGAAACGGTAATAAAATGTAGCTAAAAATTTTAGAAACACTTTTTAGGTGTTGCCGATTAGTATGTTGCAGATTTTTGAAACACTTATAATATGTTTCAGATGGATAAACTGAAAAAGTTAACAGGTGTTTCAGATCAACGGATTGAAACACTTAACAAGTGTTTCAAGTTGATAAACTGCAACACTTTTTGAGTGTTTCGAGTTGATAATCAACAACCCTTATTGAGTGTTTCAAATTTATAATCTAAAACACTTAATAAGTGTTTCAAGATGATAATCAACAACACTTATTAGATGTTTCAAAGTGACAACTAACAACACTTACTAAGCATTTCAAATTGGCAATCAGAAACACTTATTATATGTTTCAAACTAATAATTCATCAGACCACTAATATGGTGCGAATTCAAGATATGAAAAATATTTTAAATATATAATTGATGCCTTCGGTAACATAAATAGAATCAATCATTCTCCAAATTAAAAGCTAAAAAATATCTTTAAAAAAATTCATAAGCAAATTTATGATAAAAAGATTACTATAGAACAAAGATAAACCATATCTTCAAAGGAACAAAAAAGTACACATATATTGTAATAAATCCAAGTTATACAACAAGTATAAGGTTGACAATATAATAAATTAACAGATAAAGATGACCAAGCTTTGCTTGTAAACACTTTCTACGTACCCTCATTTATCATGTCGTTTTGAAAACCATATCTGCAAAAAGGAGAAAAAATCATGCATTATTTGATATTATAGAATGTAGAAATTTTGTAACTTGTTTACACAATTAATGCAAATGGAACGTTAAAAGGGAACATTTTACATTTACGACTATAGTACGATGATATTTATATTAATAAAAGCTAAGATGAAACAAAAACTCTAAATTTAATGCTTACATTTGAATAAAGTGAATTATTATTTGATATAAGTTCAAAATAAGAAGTCACTCTCACATTTGCAATGATATATCACAACTAGTGCATCATTGTGAATAAAAGAATATTTTCATTTTTGTGAGCCAGCAACAAGTGAAGAAGCAGAAAATGACCTACTAATATATGACTGCGATCTCTAAGCACATCGACCCTTCCTCCTTCTCCATCAGAACCAATAAAAACAATTTTTCATTATTTTTAATTGCTTTGAGTTGACGACTTTAACCATTTCCTTATCGAGTTTTCAGTTCTGAATAGTTCACTACTTACGCATCTATGACACAAACATTAACACATAATTTACTCATTAATATGCAACTATAACAAAATTCCATAATTTCGAGTACCAATTAGTCATCTCAGATGAGCAACAAAAATTCCCAAAAAAACTACAATCATAAACTTTTTCTATGCCAAAGCTATCTTACTTGGCTTGTAATCACTAATGGAATAAGCTGAGGCAAGTAACTACCATTATCTGCCTCCCAATAAACGATTGAATTTAGAGTGAATTATAGTAGTGTATGATGGGTTACCGTCCAATAACTGAATGAATTTAATTTAAAGTGCATCAAAATAGTATTTAACGGTTTTGAAAAAAGGAATATGCAGAGAAATAAGAAGACCAGACTGCATATGATTCTTCATTCTTTCCATGAAAAAGCTATGAATTAATCTTTCTTTTATCAAGAAAAAACAATACCTTTATCTCCATTTGTTACCCATTGTCATATTTTATTTGGTTTCTGACTGGAGGCATGGCTCAGAAAAGCTGAAGCATAACCTGCCAATGCTCCATAAATTTCAGTAGGCAATTCAGCATTAGTATAATCATAAATAAACTTCATGTGTGACTAACTAGATCATTCCACTTACAACACGCATTTATTCATTCTTTTTTTATTTAATAGAAAGTAAATATCTGGATGCGTTTTATATCAGCCTTGCATAACAATCGTGATCCCCATATAGTTAGCTTTTGGTAATAGTTAATTGGTTATCTTGCTAAATCATCTTTCAGTCATAAGTCCCACCATGTCTAACTGTAAAAGTGAAGAAAAAATTCGGTACTTCAGAAAAAATTGATATTAAATATCATGAAATAAATTATTTTCCAAAAACCTTATCTAATACTACACATAAAATTTTAAATTAATTTCTCATTCTGTTTCAGTTTTCTGTATAAGTTAATTATAATTAGCAACAAGTTGTTTTTGTATAATATGAACTGCTCTATCAATTGGAAATAATGACCGTGTAAAATGTGCAACAAATTTAGAAGAATATTTTGTATCAGTTCCCTGATAGATATTTCTGATTAAAATCCCTTGCGTGAGCCAATGAATTGCAACAAATATTCTGTATATAGGTGTACGGTTATTCAAACTTTCAAAGAGCTGAAATCATAAAATTATTCTATATTAAAAAAAATTACTTGATTTTCTTCTTCGCCGCATTCTCTTTGTTCTTGCTTCACCCCTTTCTGAAATTGCTGGTGTTTGCCGCAGCAATGTATTTCTGTTCTAACAAATAAATCACAATATTTCAGCTTAGCAACTGCATTGTAAAAGAAGCAAATCTAAGTGCATCATGGATAAACACAATTCACACTACTCTAGTCAGTCCATGTTCATTTAAATGTTAATTCATCATTCTCTACCTAGTGGTGTATGTGCAAAACTGCAAATAGTACCACGTCCATCCACACATACATCTCAGTAGAGCTGTCATGGATTAGCATATATTCAATTATCAGAGTCACTGACAGCCAATTGATAACCATAATTCAGTACACATTGGCTGATGGATGATGCATCTTTATTGCAGTTATACAGTTCTATTCTGTTCCCAAGCCTATTCATACAGTATCATTAAATATGTTTTTTGATGGTCGTCGTTAATACAAATTACGTTGATCTGGTTGAGTTTCAGTTACTGACTTGGTTATGGCCATACTGTTGTGTCGTTAACAATCCTCTTCTATATATTTTGCTGAATAATGGATAGCCTGTGCACTCATGCTCGTTAGTCAAATGAACAATCTTATGTGAAATAAAATCCTGAATCAAAACAAGGAAGAAGAAACATAGATAACACTTAATAGCTTGTATGAATATGTAAAATTAAAGATAGCTAAGAGTTGAATTTTAAGAAAACTAAGATTCAAGATATTGAATTGAAGTTGTAGAAAGCCTTTTTATTATTTCAGAAAAAAAATGAAAATTGTATGTATCGATTATAAAGCTCAAGAGAGTATTTATAATGTACAATATAGACTGGACTGTAAGCGATATGGGCTATGCCCTTTTACATGTAATTAGCCCAGTATGAATAAAATAGGGAATAAAAGTATATAACCGCATTTGTGTATAGCCATTTACTTTTACTCCCCCCCGGAAACCTAATCCCAGTTAGGTTTGTAAAATAAAATAAATGGCGGCTTCAGCTTTACAAGCGAACCTCTCTGATTATGCCTTCATCAACAACAAATCCGACAATAACTTGAGCTCTACAACTCGATTATTCAGTTGACAGTTGAGGAGAAGATTAGATTAGGTTTCGAACATATTTGGTCTTCAAATTTGTTGAAACCCTAGCTACCAGAGTAGATCTGATGTCGATTAGCTAAAGTCACCATCAATCTAGAACGTAGACAATTCTGGTGGATCTTTTGCTCAGATCTGCAGCATCGATGTTAAGTTCTTCCTTCAGTCTGACAAAGCTAGGTCTCGAAAGAGGTTTTGTAAGTATATCTGCTTTTTGATGCTGCGATGGTATGTATCCAACCTTCAGTTTCTTTTGAATTACCTGCTCTCTTATAAAATATAAGTCAAGTTCAATGTGCTTCGTTTTTGAGTGAAGAACAGGATTTGATGTTAACGAAATTGCGCTAACATTGTCACACCAAATTGTAGCCTTTTTCTCAGACTTAATATTAAGTTCACTTAGTAACGATTCAATCCATAAAACTTCAGCTGCAGTACTTGCCACACATCTAAATTTTGCTTCTGTACTTGACCTTGAAACAGTATTTTGTTTTCTAGCACTCCATGATACAGGATTTTTTCCGAGAAAAATACAATACCCTGATGTCGATTTTCTATCATCAACATCAGTACCCCAGTCTGCATCTGCATATGCATTTATTGTCAATGCATTGCTAGCTTTCAGTATTAGACCATGATCTATAGTGCCCTTTAGGTACCTAAGTATTCTCTTGACTGCCATCTAGTGGTTATCTAAAGGTTTCTGCATATATTGACTTGCTTTATTAACACGATAGGATATATCTGGCCTTGTTATAGTAGCATATTGAAGTGCACCAATGATACTTCTGTATAATTTTACATCCTGCATTGCTTCACATTTATACTTTGAAAGTGGATTGTTAATTATCATTGGTGTTGGAAGAGCATTTGCCTTGTCCATTTTAGCTCTTCGAAGAATTTCTGAAATGTATTTTTTTTGGCTAAGATGAATCTCTGAATCTGATATTTTTCTGACTTCAATGCCCAGGAAGTAGTTAAGATCACTTAGATCTTTAATTGAAAATTCTGCATCCAGCTTTTCTGTAATGTACTTAATTTCAGATTTGCTGCTTCCTGTAACAATGAAATCATCAACATAAATTAGAATGTAAGTAGTATCTGTATTATTAAATTTAGTAAAGATTGAGTTGTCAGATTTAGTAGATTTATAGCCATAGTTGACAAGTGTTTCTCTCAGCTTGTCAAACCAAACCCTGGGTGCCTGCTTTAATCCGTATATTGCTTTGTTGAGCTTGCAAACCATTCTTTTATCATTGTTATGACTGAACCCTTCAGGTCGATGCATAAACACTTCTTCCTGTAAATCACCATTAAGAAAAGCATTATTAACATCTAACTGTCTGATGTTCCAATTTCTACTCAAGGCAATTGTCAAAATTATTCTAATTGATGATGGTTTCACAACAGCTGAAAAGGTTTTAGAAAAATCAAAACCAAACTGTTGTGAATACCCTTTAGCAACTAGTCTTGCCTTGTATTTAGAAATTGAACCATCAGGATTTTTCTTTAGCTTATAAACCCATCTACATCCAATAATATTTTTATTGATTGGTTTTTCAACCAAAGACCATGTTCCTTTTTGAATTAATGCATTATACTCTTCCTGCATAGCTTGCTTCCAGTTGTCATTTTGCATTGCCTCATCAAATGATACTGGTTCATTTTGCACAGTAGCGATGTTGATGGTCTTTGGTTTGAATATACCACATTTAGCTCGAGTCAACATTGGGTGTTTGTTGAGATTATCTCTATTTTGGAGAATTTTGACTTATATCTTCAGTTGCCTGTCTGACAGGTGTTTGATCACTGCTATCACTGCTTGTCTCTTGACAAGATTGGTTTTGGACAGCAACATTATCTTCAGTAGCATGCACTTGACCTGGCCTTCTTGCAGGCATAGTGAGTTGAGAGCTGGTGGTGGTGTCACTCTTAGTTTGACTGAATGGCACCATCACTTCTATTTCATCAGGAATCTCAGGTATGACAATTTTTGGATTAACAACTTTTTCAGTTGTTTTTATTTTCATATTATTAAATGGATATACCTGTTCGTTAAATCTCACATGCCTGGAAATGTAAATTCTTCCGGAGCCATCAAGACATTTATAGCCTTTTTGACTATTACAGTACCCTAGAAAAGTACATGGGGTAGACCTGAAATCTAGTTTATGTGTATTGTAGGATCTTAAACAAGGGAAACATAAGCATCCAAAAATTCTTAAATGTGTATAGTCTGGTTTAACATTTAACAAAACTTCTTGTGGAGTTTTAAAATTTAAAACTTTTTTTGGCAATAAATTTATTAAATGCACAGGAGTATTAAAAGCTTCAGGCCAAAATTTTAAGGGATTGAAGCTTGAGCCAACAAAGTCAAACCAGTTTCCACAATATGTCTATGTTTTCTTTCAATTAAACCATTTTGCTCAGAAGTATATGGGCATGTGGTCCTATGATTAATACCATTTTTCTCAAAAAATGTTTTTAGTGGTAAGAATTCTTTACCACCATCTGCTTGCACAGTCCCCACATGTTGACTAGTCATGTCTTCAACCTTGTATATAAATTGAACAACCACATTACTAGTTTCAGATTTTGATTTCAGCATATAAATCCAAGTAAATCTAGAATATGCATCTACGAATGAAATGTAATATTTAAAACCACAATCAGAACAAGTTGCAGCTGGACCCTACAAATCTGTAGAGATAAGTTCAAGTGGTCTAGTATAGGCTGTGTGTGAGTTTGGAAATGCAAGTTTATGACTCTTTCCCAATTGGCAAGATGAACAAATATAAGATTCAGGAATATTATCAACAGACATGTTATTATTGCTCATAACATATTTTACAATTTTAACACTAGGACGTCCTAACTTGCAATGCCACAAATCAAATTTATTGTGATACTCAGAATCATTTGCAACAGTCATCATACATTCTTTTTTGTTATACTTTGGATTTTTTGGATTTGACATATCAAATCTATATAATCCCTTAAATTCTTTACCCTGCAAAATGATTTCATGAGTCAGTATATTTTTGACAATGCAAGAATTAGGATAAAATTCAAAATAAACATTGTTATCCTTGGTAAATTGGGAAACACTCATCAAGTTCTTTTTAATAGAAGGAACCCTTAGCAA
The DNA here is from genome assembly GCA_030737875.1 of Allium sativum. Lineage (NCBI taxonomy): Eukaryota > Viridiplantae > Streptophyta > Magnoliopsida > Asparagales > Amaryllidaceae > Allium > Allium sativum. The sequence goes on from CM060916.1 coordinate 43,997,156, forward strand.
ATTTTTTAAAATAAGCTCTTTGGATTCAACTAAACTTGCATTTCCAGCATGTGTTATATGTGCAACATTTCCATTACCAACTAAAAGATTTTGCGTGCCTTTGTATTCTTTATTACCCAAATTAAGATTGCTCAGGTTGTTGGTTACATGATTTGTAGCTCCCGAATCAGGATACCAACAGTAATCATTTGCATCATCAGTAGTCACTGTTTCTTTATTTAAAACCTCTGCCTGGCCTTTCCCATTATCATTTTGCACATTCACCATGTTAACACCACTGTTGTTGCTTTGTTGTGAAGGGTTGTAGTTGGAATTATATCTAAAATAAAACTTGTTTGCACTGTGACCATATTTTTCACATATTTGACATCTTATTCTATTATTATTATTTCTACTTCTACCACCCCTTCTTCCACCTCTGTTTGATGAACCACCTCTTTGAAAGTTATTGGACTGTCCTCTACCACTTTGATTTCTTTCTTGTTGCTTCCCTTTATTATATGTATAGTTCACAACCAATTCTGGATTGATTGCTTTGTTATGCTCTATTCTTCCTTCATGAGAAAGAAGTGTAGAGTAAACATACTACAATGATGGAGTTGGTTCCATGGTTGAAATTATTGCAACAACAGCCTCATATTCTTGATCTAATCCACTGATTATATACAACACTTGTTCAAATTCTGAAATTTTATGTCCTGCAGAGGCTAATTGATCACAAAGATTCTTAACTTTGAGTAGATATCCATTCATAGACGAATCATTCTTTCTAATACTTTGCAACTGTCTTCTATGATGCATAATTCTTGTTGATGACTGTGAGGTGAAATTTTTCTCAACAGCAGTCCATACTTCTTGGGCTGTCTTGCACCCAATCAATTGTGGTAAGATAGCAGAACTTATGGATGACAACATCCATGCACACACGAGACTATCTTGTCTCTGATGAACAACATACTCTTGATTTGGTATAAGTTTACCTTCATTATCACGAATGAATTTAGATGGAATTACTTTTGTACCAAGAACATAGTCTTCTAACCCGTATCCTTTGATTGCAGTTTCAATTTGGAGTTTCCAGAGAAGAAAATTGGATTCATCCAATTGAACTGAGACCATCTGACTCTGGAGTTTAACAATGGCCTTCATCAAGTCATTGAAAGAATCACCAGATGTACCACTTTGTCCACCTCTTGTGCTGGACAACTGAGTAGTGGAATCACCCTCATTCGACATGATGCAAAAGATACAGATTCGCAACAGGTATGCAACAGGTATGAGAATTTTCAACTTGAAAGCCTAGAATTGTGAGTGTTAAGAAGGTGATTAGATGAGATTTGAATCAAACAGAACCTCAGATGATGAGAATTGCTTCAGAAAGCTCCTTGAACAGATATAAATTTCTGATGAGTGATTCTGAATGATTCTTATCTTCAACTATTTGCTTTCTTGATGTTCTTGATCGGATTTCAAGAAAATTGATAGAAATTCTCAATACCACAAAGCTATTATGTGGTAAATTGATGCAGCCAGCTTGATGAACATGGCGTGGCACAGTTTATCACAGAGGCAACAACTTTCAAATGATGAGATCTCGAATCTTTGATGAAAGGGTCCAAATGATGAAGATTTCCTAATGGACAAACAATCTCTGATCAGCCTTGAAACAGGAGATCAGAATTTCAGGATCAAGATGCAGATATGATGCTGTTTAAGCAAAGGAAAATCTGCTGCTGATATGATGCTGTTAAGCAAAGGAAAATCTGCTCTGATACCAAGTTGAATTTTAAGAAAACTAAGATTCAAGATATTGAATTGAAGTTGCAGAAAGCCTTTTTATTATTTCAGGAAAAAAATGAAAACTGTATGTATCGATTACAAAGCTAAAGAGAGTATTTATAATGTACAATATAGACTGGACTGTAAGCGATATGGGCTAAGCCCTTTTACATGTAATTAGCCCAGTATGAATAAAACAGGGAATAAAATTATATAACCGCATTTGTGTACAGCCATTTACTTTTACTTTAGAGTAACTCACTGTGAAATTGGTTAAATAGCTTGGGTTTACTAGAGCCTAGGTGTACTAAGCATACTGGTTTTGTTATAACATAGTTGGTAGTTGCAGCACACTCACCTTGATGAGTACCAGTCATCGTGGTGTTTGCATAACGTTAATCCAATCTCAATCCCTGACCAGCAAATCCAATCAAACTGATCACCCACCTACGCATCAGTTCTAGATATTTGAACCGTTCCAAATAATAAGGCTTATTAAAGCAAAATAGTCAGAATGCATGTTGTCCCATTGCAAGCACTTTTAATAAAGTACAAACAAGAAAAACAAAACATAGTTATTTCATCTCATAAGCAAGTGGATCTGGGACGTAGTTTTCATATTAAGAAATCTCATCAAGATGTAGTCCCTCATTTCCTACCTATTATCCAAGCAGAGAAAATGAAGTTAGAATGAACTGATTTAAAACTAAATATATAAGAAAAACAAGTGTTTCGAATTTGATCATTTGGTGTAATAAGTAGTTTACGAACTATTACAAGGTCAGAAACTACAGGGTGTCTTGACAGCACAGGAAGTTTACGAAGTAATCAGGGGCAAGGGGTAGGAAGAATTATTTACAATTTTCAGGACAGTTCATGATATTTGTGCAGGCAAGCTGCCTCCTCCTGCAATAGTTAATTACATTCGCCTAGGACTATGCAACTAACTCGGATTGTAATGTAATATTAATTCTTTTGTTAGTGTACGACTAATATAGTAGTTAAGAGAACATGAAGAGTTTTCGGGTAAATGTGTACATGACGTTCAACACCGAGTGATGTGCTTATGACAATGGTAGGGAAACTTACACTAAAAAATAAAAAGGAATAATAAAAAAAAATACCGCTGCATGACCAACATGAAATAGATCAAATGCACCATCTATGTAAACTATGTGAGCACCAGGACCTGGATTCTTCATGTAAATCAGAAATTTAATACAATAGTTATTATGCTGAAACCGAAATAAAGATGAAATTAGTTGAGTGGCACCACTTCACACCTCAATACAAACCGTTGGTTTCATACAAATAATGGCATGGAAACTGAAAGACTTGTACTTTTAAACTTTTTATAGCATCATGAATGGCATGGCAATCTGGTACAAGTATTTTGTCCCTATGTATAAAAAAAGGGCCATTATCATAAGTGATCAAAATGCCACAACTTGCAGACAATATATGTACATATATATATATATATATAGACACAAACATACATACATATATATATAATATGAAAGCACAATCATTCTTATTGAGTCCTTTCAGTTCCGTTTTCACCAAAAATACAGGATTCTGCCACCTGTCACTTCTAAGATCGAACGGTTGCCCTACTCCCTACACTTTCAACCGCTTCGCAGAAGGCTTTCCCTTTCCCCCATCCAAGCCCTTCCACATTTTCATCTGATAGGAAAAAAATTATCCCCCTTTTTCTGTCTTCTACAACCATTACGAGAATTCAGTTCAACTTCCAACCCTTTCTTCTCCACCCGCCTTCCTATGCCGTCCATTTCCTACAGCTATCGTCGAAGCTTTCCTTCCCCACTCTATTGCTTTCCAGCCAGACAGCAGCCGCCAAGGCCTTTCGACTGTGCAATCATTGGTCGATTAGGGTTCCAGCACTGGTACATGTTTTATTCTTCACTTCCTTCATTGATTTGATACCTCTCATGTGCCTAATGGACAGATCAACTATTGAGTTTGTTTTGTTTTACCTTCTCCTTTACGCACTCGATTTCTTAAACTGCATATTCCCACTTTAAGACAGAACTTCCTTTTCTCACTTTCCTATATTCTTTAAATTGCCTCAACTGTGTATCCGTCACTTTCATATTTTTCATCGCCTTTTTCAGCTTTTACAGTCCTGGATCTATCTTAACAGCTGTCGAGCTTACATTTAAACCATTGCATATTTAAAGTTAAATGATTAAGATTGGTTATTGAGCCTACATGTTTTTTTACATAATTCATCGACTTTAGTCCTTCATATGATTTAGTCCTACGTGTTGAATCTCCGATTTAACAACTCACAAAATTATTCCTCTACAATCTTACATTTCTGACAAACTCTGGTTTCCTTAACTTATTGAAAGCTCAACTTTATCAGGCCTACCATGGAATCCATTTGCTTATAACCCTACCATGAATTCCTCGACTGTCAACTGGTTTTTCATAGCTAAGACTGCATTCATTACCTAATTAGTATATCAACTATTAGGTTCTGCTTCGATTTTTCCGTTATTTTCTTTTTCTTTGCGCACTCAATCTACTGAATTTTATTGCTATCATGTTTACATACTTATAGCAACAGATTCGTATACACGAATTTAGTTGTTTAGATAACGCTACCCATTTCCTGTAGTTACATTGACCGGTGTTGTTTAGATTCGTATGTATATGTGCTAAACACTAACTATTTGCTTTACGTTATAGTGTTTGACCGCTGTCCATATTTCTTCATTTTTCACAAATTTGATGTTGTCTACTCCGTTTTAATTCATTCTTTTACTGCCAAGTGGTTTTTTCATGGAAGACTGCTGTAACAACCCGGAAATTCTGGGCCAGTTTAAAATTTTTATTTTGGCAATTTTAGCGAATTTAGTATATTTAAAATAGATTATTTTAAATAAAATCGATGAGAAATTTATTTTGAATATAATTCGAACATATATATTATACGCGTCGTCGTTAGAATATAAATATTTATATATAATTATAAATAGAATTGAAAATGGCGCGGTAGTTCGATAATTCGATTTCAAACTTCAATTGAATGTACCGGGTGCAAAACAATCCGGATTTTAGTGAAACCAAAAATGATAGAATCTAATTGATGATATCTTTCCAACGAATCCGAAGAATCGAGATTTCATAGCGGGAATCAAAAGATATGTCCAGTTGAAAATTCTGAATAGTCGCTATGGAATTCAGGCCCTTAAAAATGGACATTTTGCAAATGACCTTGGATTTCGACGAAACCAGTTTTGTTGGGTCCGTGATGTAAAGTTATTGCTAGGTTTCAAATTTCGTAATTTTTCGAATCAATATGTGAGCGTGGCAAAGGAAAACGCGTTTGACCAATTTCAGTTGATTTTAATCGACTGGAAAATGGCCAATTTTCATACGGTCTCGGAATTCGACGAAACTAGTTTTGTTAGGACCGTATCGTCAATACGAAGCTAGGAAATATTTTTCTGGAATTTTTCTAGTTAGTATGTGACCCCGGTAAATTGAAATGTACGTTTAAAATTCAATATAATGATTTAAATGTAAATTTAACGGAAACTGATTCAAACGGTCGAATCAGCCTACGATACATATCCCATTGTGTTCGGAATGGGGGTAAAATGCTATGGACGACAGGCGGTGGGTTCGATTCTGAGGTCGTCAGAAAAAGTTACTTTATGAGAATATAATTTAATAAATAAATAAAAAATAATAATAATAATAATATATCTTTTCCCTCCTTAAAACACTCTGCCCCCCCCCCCCCCCGTCCATTCATTTCGAATCAGATCAGAGAAAAAAAAAAAAAACCATCGATGCGCCGCCGATCGACGCCGCCTGGTGGAGTGGCCACCGCCGCGAACTCTTCCCCCTGCCGATCTTCCTCCAGCGCCGCCCCCTTCTAAAACCGCGACCCCCCTCCCCTCGAAAACCCTAACCCCTAAAATCAAGCCGTCGCCGCCTGGTGGAAGCCCAGCGCCGCCCTATCGCCTCCCCCTCCACGTCAGATGCCTGCCGCCTTCTTCCTTCCCCCCCCCCTTTTTTCTTCGCAGGTAAATTGTTTATATTTTATTTTATTTTCATCTTTGAATTTCGATTTTCAGGATTTAAAACTGTTTTTTTTAAAAAGGGATTTTAAACTGAGATTTTGAAAAAGGAATTTTAAACTGAATTAAAAGAAAAAAAAACATTTAAATACTGATTTTTTTTAAGCTATAAAACTGATTTTTAAAGTTATAAAACTGAATTTTTTTTAAGCTATAAAACTGATTTTTAAAGTTATAAAACTGAATTTTTAAAGTTATAAAACTGAATTTTTTAAAGTTATAAAACTGAATTTAAAAAGGTATAAAACTGATTTTGTTTTAAAAATAAAAACTGACTTTTTAAGATTTAAAAACTTGATTTTTATAAAGGCGAAAACTTTATTTTTGAAATGGAATTTTTGTCTATATAGTAGCAATGTAGAAATAGAATTTTTATCCATAGAACGAGATAGTAAAAATTCGATTTTTATATATTGAACTTCGAATTAAAAATGTGATTTTTATATGTTGAACTTCGAATTAAAAATGTGATTTTTATATGTTGAACTTCGAATTAAAAATGTGATTTTTATATGTTGAACTTCGAATTAAAAATGTGATTTTTATATGTTGAACTTCGAATTAAAAATTCGATTTTTACATATGTAGTGAAAGGGGTCAACGAAGGTGACAAAAAGGCGAGTTGGCGAAGACTTCTGCAAATGAAGAGCCGTGGAGCTAGGATAGCTATGGTGAGAATTTCTCACTCTTCAATTTTATTTCTAGTTATATATATATATACTAGGATGCAGACGGTGCTTATTAGAAGCACCCGACACCCGTCCACAGACCATGGACTTGTTTGATTGGTTGTGTAGTTGGTTAGATTATTTGATTTGGATTGGATTGTTTTGGTGAAATTGAAATTGATATGATTGATGTGTGAATGGCGTGGGCCTTCACTAGACCGGGGATAAGGCTAGGCCTTGTCCCGTTTCTAGTATCGTGCCGTTATGCCGCCGAAATTTTCTAAAATATGTTAGAAAGATAAAAATATCATTTTATTTAAAGAATGAACTGAATAGAAATTCATATGTTGGAATAAAATGTTTTATCGTTAAAAATATAATTTTTAATGTGAAAGTGAATAAATAAATATTCATTTACAAACCGGACGGTTTGTTTATGTACACCTATTTGAAGGACATTGATTGGGACGATAAATTTCACACATCGCCCAACTGCACAAATAAAATCTGTGTTTGATTGTTTGAAACCCCACACGGGTGTTAGGATGAAATTTGAAGTTCACTCATCCTGATTGATTAAATATGTCGATCGATTGATTGACAGGCTGTTATAAGCGTTGAACATCTATATTTGATGCTTATACAGTGTAGTGCACTTTGGTTGATGGTTGATTATTTTCAATGCTATTATATACATGTGTTGTATGAAAATCCATATAATTAATTTTATATGGTAATTGATTGGGCCTCATTCCAATTTGAAAAATAAAGTATATTATAAAATAAAAGTTCATGTGTTGACAGTACTCATTCATTGAGATTGGTCATGTGTTGAACGAAATATTTTAGAAATAAAATTTACATCTTTATATTATAAAATAAAAGTTCATGTGTTGACAGTACTCATTCATTGAGATTGGTCATGTGTTGAACGAAATATTTTAGAAATAAAATTTACATCTTTATATTATAAAATAAAAGTTCATGTGTTGACAGTACTCATTCATTGAGATTGGTCATGTGTTGAACGAAATATTTTAGAAATAAAATTTACATCTTTATATTATAAAATAAAAGTTCATGTGTTGACAGTTTCATCCATTGAGATTGGTCATGTGTTGAACGAAATATTTTAGTAATAAAATTTACACCTTTATCGATATAAAATAAAAGTTCATGTGTTGACAGTACTCATTCATTGAGATTGGTCATGTGTTGAACGAAATATTTTGATAATAACAACTATTTTGAAAAAGAAATATTTGAAATAGAATATTTGAAAATAGAAATTTATGAAGCCGTGTTGATTAGATTGACGCCATTTTGACGTGAACGATATTTATATCGATTTTAAAACGTTTTCGAAATGAAATGAATTGAAAACGATTTCAAAATGAAATGAATTGAAGACGATTTCAAAATGAAATGAATTGAAAACGGTTTCGAAACGAAATGAATTGAAAACGATTTCGAAATGAATTGAAAACGAATTCAAATTGAATTGAAAGCAAATTGAAATGATTTCAAATTGAATTGAAATTTGAATTGAATAGAAATGAATTTTAAAACGAACTTATAAAGAAGAATTCAATTTTGATTTAAATTGAAAAGAAAGTTGAAATTGCTTTTGAACGATTTTAAAACTATTTATATAATTCGTTTTAAATATAAATCGACGAAGTATATATTATATATATTATATATATAATATAATGGCCTGAATAGAACGCGCCGTGCCGCGGCAGTTCGCGAATTTCGACCATTGATTTCAAACGGACATTTCGGGAGATCCGACCGTCGGATCCTCCTAAAACCGGAACCGTTGGGTTCGTATCGAAAAGAGCTTTATAACGAATATTAGAAATTTGAAATCTAACGGTTGGATTTGTAAATATGTCCAAATCAAATTCGAAAAAGGTCGCTGTAAGTGCAGTTCGATGGCCATTGATGGAAATCGACTGTACGGGCCTTGATAAAATTATTAAAAATAGCAATAATTTGTGTAAAATCATAAGAAATGATTTAGAAAGGATTGGGATGAAAAACTCCATATTTGAAAAGATAAAAATAGATTTTTATCGAAATGAACTAGTTTTGAACTAGAAATATAATTCTATTTATTTTTAAATAAATAAATTGGATTTGAAAAGGGTTTTAAAAATAACCAAAATTTCCAATGATTGCATTGGAGTGGATTTGAATCGAAATTGTCTTCGGAATATTTCGATGTTGGGATTCGTGATTATACAGATGTTGTTATGGAAATTTGAAAGATATATATTTATATCGTTATTTCCAATACGACATTTGTTAATCGTAGAATTTGATATTGAATATAAGCCGGGATATTTTCTATTCAGAGCCTTGTATTTAATATCAAATGTGATTTGGGTTTGTCGTGAATGGTGTCTTCACTAACACTGTTCTTGAACCCAGTTGAGAAAAGATTAAATCTTCTTATTTAGATTTAATGAAGTGTACCAATTAAATAATATTTAATTGGAATTGAATCGATATTGATTTTTGGGTTTATCGTGGACCGTGTTTTAAAATAACACTCGTCCTTTAACCCGATCATTGATGAAATGTGATTTTGGGTTGTCGTGAACGGTATCTTCAATAATACAGTTCTTAGACCTAAAGGAGTTAAGAAAATCAGAAACTAACTGGAGATTAGTTAAGTTGAATAGTTTCCGAGGTATTGATCTGATGTTGGTTTCGGCCTTCGGGATTCATACTTAGGGAATTGCTCACTTGCTAATTTACAATTAGGGACTGATTGAAATGTGATGTGATTTTGGGTTTATCGTGAACCGTGTTTTAAATGACACTGATTCTTTAACCCAGTCACAGATTAAAACTAAGTGGAGTTTTAATGAATCTTTAATTAGATTGAAATAATCGAATTGGAGTATCACCAGTTTTGCTCCAGGCGATAGTTAAATCTTTAATTAGATTTGAACGTGAAATGGTAATTGAATTTACCGATAACACTGTGGTGTTAGATATGAAGTATTACCAGTTTTACTTCATGGGATAAATAGGTTGGGATTGGGAAATTAAAACCAATGATTACTTCGGTAAGGTTCGTTAATCTCGACTAGTTAAATCGAAATTCAAAAGAAGAATAAATTCAAGAAATTTATCTTGGATAAAATTAATGGGAACATTTCCCTAGGAATGTGAAATTTAGAAACTAACTGTCGGTTGGCCAAGCAGAATGGTTTTCTGGATATTGATCTGATGTTGGTTTCGGCCTTCGGGGTTAATATTTGGGAAGTTATTCTCTTGATTAATTTACGGTTAGTGACTGATGAATTGGAATGAGGCGTATGTTGTGTTTGTGTAACACTTATTTAAATATACGCGAGTTATTCGGAAAGACCGGGTTTATCCCATTCTGAATAACTGATACGACGATAAGTCGAAGATGAAGACGATGGTCGAAGACCAGAAGTCTTCACGTCGTTTGGGTGATAACTGATGATCTTGATTGGGCTGTACACCCAAGAAGATGGAAACAGTTGGTGATCGTCCAGACGTACTTGGAGATCGATGGATATGCGGGGTACTAGGTGCCCCCGGTTTCGTTCAGACCCAGAACGGACTTGTAAATGGACTGTGTGTCTGACATTGGATTTTAGTCCGTGTGATTGATTTCTATTAAATATATATCTGTTTGGCGGCGGAGAATTTATTCTCTTGCTTAACGCCCTTCTCTGAGACGTACGAGCTCAGGGGTTATATATTGATGGATATCAAACGCATGGAGTGAATTGCCTGTGTGGCATGCCTAAGTGGCAATTGATCGAGGCTTCTGTTGAAAAGCAAAGTCTTGTGGTTGATGATCGAAGCACGGCCTTCGTGGCGTAGCTTTGTGTAACGTTTACTTCGCGAGTTGCACACCCTGTATGAACCAAAAACGGGAGAGGACATCAGGGAGGACTTGCGTTTCTTTCTAGCTAGAAGTGGCGTCAGTGGTTTTACACGCCCTGACGAGTTTGACTTATGTGGTTGTTGCTGTTGCGAGGCGCCTTGGATTGATCGGTCGTTCTCGAACCGATGGAGTCATTTAGATGGCTCATTGACACCCCAAAGGGCGGGGAAACGTAGTGTTCAGGCATAATAATCCACATCGGTGGACCGGCCCTGACGATCTAAAGGGTTGATGCGTTCTGATCCTGTGGCTCGGGCTAGAGAGTCACGAATCGGTAGAGGACTATCTTTTGCCTCGGTTCATAGACGGAAATCCAATTTCCGAATACGTGACATTTGCGGTTTTATTTGTAAACCTATACATGGCGACATAGTGGCATGGGACGCTCATGCCGCCTATGATTGATACTTATGATTTGAAGATGTTTTATACACTATGCACTTATTATAGTATCAAATGATTTGTTTTAAACGTATCAAGCATTCTTTGGCTGTTATAAGGGAAAACCCTATCCCCCGGCTTGCGTTGCATTGTGTGATAGGACCTGGGTCTTATAACAGCTTCATTTTTCTTTATTTAGCATTGCGCTGTTTGTTTTATGCACTGGTATTCTTGGGAGGAAACCCGTTCCGTGTTATACGGCGTGGTCCCTTGATTTACCTAATGATTTAAAATAAAGATCAATAACTGTTTTAGTTCTCACACCAGTCACATGACTGACCTGGAGTTTATTGTTTTAACCTAAACTCTGGGTGCCCTTATTTTGACACGGGCAGCTAGTAGTTTTGGTTTTGCAGATTTATATTCACAGGATCCTGGTTTACAGCTGGAACGATATCCGGAAAGCTTTGTATCCGTATATCTCCTCTAGTTGTGTATTGTATTATTTTCCGCTGCTATGTATTTAAATGTAATTTAAATCTCTGATATTTCTGTGTAATATTCATTTATACTCTGTATATTCTTGTAATCTGATGCATTGTTGTAATATACAATGAAATGTTCTTCTGTATGCGTTCTGTTTTGTCCTGTTCTCAAACGATAGGGCGTTTCGAACGGCCTGGATCGGTTTAGCGACTGGTTCGGACCGAGCGAGATTCCTTGCCGTTACAGTTGGTATCAGAGCTTTGGTTTACAAAGCAGAGAACAAGGCACATTAGAAACATAGGAAAGAATTCATCAGATATTGGATTAGCAATATCCAATAAGAATGACTCGTTAGAGATGGGATCAGTAGTATCCTAGAACGAGTGTGAAGAGTATATTTTTCAAATGAAAACCAATTTTTGTTTTGAAAATCTAAACCATTTTAAAACGTATTTGATTATTTATTTATTTTGAATATGGACAATCTAGTATATAAAGATTTTGCATATACGCGTCATGAACGTATATTCGAAGTTTTAATATACTGGATAGATATAGAGTCACATTCTAGACACCCGGGGATAATTCTGATGATGCGGCCGCATTATCAATATTTATGTTCGTGATTCGAAGGTGTGATTTTCTATATATTTCCATTAGACTGGTGTGAGAACCAAAACTTCTATAGCTGGAATACATTGTTGTGAATTGGCATCAAAAACATGATTTTTGTATATGTATCAAAATTATGAATTTGAAACGTTAAATTCACTAATTGATTGATGTTTGTGTTGTTTGTTTATTTGTTTGATAATTTTGAACCATTTAGCCTAATTGAACCAAATATTGACTTGTATTGAAATTTGGTCGCATTTGCTTGCATATACTTGTATATCATTGAACAGGTCATAGCAAGGAGGCTAGAGCCAGAGAATAAAATTTGTTTGCCCGACAAATAGGTACATGTTTACTACATAATTTCCTATTTTGTTTGGGTGATGATGATTTTGTGAGCCTATTGGCTAGCCGCTTGGCTTTTTCTTTTTCTTTTTTGAGATCTGAAGGACCGGGGAAGCTATTTGAAATTCCCCGATGCTCCCGGTGCAGGGGAGGTTATGGCGAAATTTTTCGAAAATTTAGGGTGTTAGCCAAATTTTTGGAATTTTGAAAATTCTCAGAAACTGAAAAGTTGGAGAATGAAAGCCAGATCGAACGTAGAGCTGAATAATCAAACCACTTTCGACTTTGTTCCTTTTCGGGGACGAAAAGTTTTAAGTGGGGGAGATTGTAACAACCCGGAAATTCTGGGCCAGTTTAAAATTTTTATTTTGGCAATTTTAGCGAATTTAGTATATTTAAAATAGATTATTTTAAATAAAATCGACGAGAAATTTATTTTGAATATAATTCGAACATATATATTATACGCGTCGTCGTTAGAATATAAATATTTATATATAATTATAAATAGAATTGAAAATGGCGCGATAGTTCGATAATTCGATTTCAAACTTCAATTGAATGTACCGGGTGCAAAACAATCCGGATTTTAGTGAAACCAAAAATGATAGAATCTAATTGATGATATCTTTCCAACGAATCCGAAGAATCGAGATTTCATAGCGGGAATCAAAAGATATGTCCAGTTGAAAATTCTGAATAGTCGCTATGGAATTCAGGCCCTTAAAAATGGACATTTTGCAAATGACCTCGGATTTCGACGAAACCAGTTTTGTTGGGTCCGTGATGTAAAGTTATTGCTAGGTTTCAAATTTCGTAATTTTTCGAATCAATATGTGAGCGTGGCAAAGGAAAACGCGTTTGACCAATTTCAGTTGATTTTAATCGACTGGAAAATGGCCAATTTTCATACGGTCTCGGAATTCGACGAAACTAGTTTTGTTAGGACCGTATCGTCAATACGAAGCTAGGAAATATTTTTCTGGAATTTTTCTAGTTAGTATGTGACCCCGGTAAATTGAAATGTACGTTTAAAATTCAATATAATGATTTAAATGTAAATTTAACGGAAACTGATTCAAACGGTCGAATCAGCCTACGATACATATCCCATTGTGTTCGGAATGGGGGTAAAATGCTATGGACGACAGGCGGTGGGTTCGATTCTGAGGTCGTCAGAAAAAGTTACTTTATGAGAATATAATTTAATAAATAAATAAAAATAATAATAATAATATATCTTTTCCCTCCTTAAAACACTCTGCCCCCCCCCCCCCCCCGTCCATTCATTTCGAATCAGATCAGAGAAAAAAAAAACCATCGATGCGCCGCCGATCGACGCCGCCTGGTGGAGTGGCCACCGCCGCGAACTCTTCCCCCTGCCGATCTTCCTCCAGCGCCGCCCCCTTCTAAAACCGCGACCCCCCTCCCCTCGAAAACCCTAACCCCTAAAATCAAGCCGTCGCCGCCTGGTGGAAGCCCAGCGCCGCCCTATCGCCTCCCCCTCCACGTCAGATACCTGCCGCCTTCTTCCTCCCCCCCCCTTTTTTCTTCGCAGGTAAATTGTTTATATTTTATTTTATTTTCATCTTTGAATTTCGATTTTCAGGATTTAAAACTTTTTTTTTAAAAAAGGGATTTTAAACTGAGATTTTGAAAAAGGAATTTTAAACTGAATTAAAAGAAAAAAACATTTAAATACTGATTTTTTTTAAGCTATAAAACTGATTTTTAAAGTTATAAAACTGAATTTTTTTTAAGCTATAAAACTGATTTTTAAAGTTATAAAACTGAATTTTTAAAGTTATAAAACTGAATTTTTTAAAGTTATAAAACTGAATTTAAAAAGGTATAAAACTGATTTTGTTTTAAAAATAAAAACTGACTTTTTAAGATTTAAAAACTTGATTTTTATAAAGGCGAAAACTTTATTTTTGAAATGGAATTTTTGTCTATATAGTAGCAATGTAGAAATAGAATTTTTATCCATAGAACGAGATAGTAAAAATTCGATTTTTATATATTGAACTTCGAATTAAAAATGTGATTTTTATATGTTGAACTTCGAATTAAAAATGTGATTTTTATATGTTGAACTTCGAATTAAAAATGTGATTTTTATATGTTGAACTTCGAATTAAAAATGTGATTTTTATATGTTGAACTTCGAATTAAAAATGTGATTTTTTTTCGAATTAAAAATTCGATTTTTACATATGTAGTGAAAGGGGTCAACGAAGGTGACAAAAAGGCGAGTTGGCGAAGACTTCTGCAAATGAAGAGCCGTGGAGCTAGGATAGCTATGGTGAGAATTTCTCACTCTTCAATTTTATTTCTAGTTATATATATATACTAGGATGCAGACGGTGCTTATTAGAAGCACCCGACACCCGTCCACAGACCATGGACTTGTTTGATTGGTTGTGTAGTTGGTTAGATTATTTGATTTGGATTGGATTGTTTTGGTGAAATTGAAATTGATATGATTGATGTGTGAATGGCGTGGGCCTTCACTAGACCGGGGATAAGGCTAGGCCTTGTCCCGTTTCTAGTATCGTGCCGTTATGCCGCCGAAATTTTCTAAAATATGTTAGAAAGATAAAAATATCATTTTATTCAAAGAATGAACTGAATAGAAATTCATATGTTGGAATAAAATGTTTTATCGTTAAAAATATAATTTTTAACGTGAAAGTGAATAAATAAATATTCATTTACAAACCGGACGGTTTGTTTATGTACACATATTTGAAGGACATTGATTGGGACGATAAATTTCACACATCGCCCAACTGCACAAATAAAATCTGTGTTTGATTGTTTGAAACCCCACACGGGTGTTAGGATGAAATTTGAAGTTCACTCATCCTGATTGATTAAATATGTCGATCGATTGATTGACAGGCTGTTATAAGCGTTGAACATCTATATTTGATGCTTATACAGTGTAGTGCACTTTGGTTGATGGTTGATTATTTTCAATGCTATTATATACATGTGTTGTATGAAAATCCATATAATTAATTTTATATGGTAATTGATTGGGCCTCATTCCAATTTGAAAAATAAAGTATATTATAAAATAAAAGTTCATGTGTTGACAGTACTCATTCATTGAGATTGGTCATGTGTTGAACGAAATATTTTAGAAATAAAATTTACATCTTTATATTATAAAATAAAAGTTCATGTGTTGACAGTACTCATTCATTGAGATTGGTCATGTGTTGAACGAAATATTTTAGAAATAAAATTTACATCTTTATGTTATAAAATAAAAGTTCATGTGTTGACAGTACTCATTCATTGAGATTGGTCATGTGTTGAACGAAATATTTTAGAAATAAAATTTACATCTTTATATTATAAAATAAAAGTTCATGTGTTGACAGTTTCATCCATTGAGATTGGTCATGTGTTGAACGAAATATTTTAGTAATAAAATTTACACCTTTATCGATATAAAATAAAAGTTCATGTGTTGACAGTACTCATTCATTGAGATTGGTCATGTGTTGAACGAAATATTTTGATAATAACAACTATTTTGAAAAAGAAATATTTGAAATAGAATATTTGAAAATAGAAATTTATGAAGCCGTGTTGATTAGATTGACGCCATTTTGACGTGAACGATATTTATATCGATTTTAAAACGTTTTCGAAATGAAATGAATTGAAAACGATTTCAAAATGAAATGAATTGAAAACGATTTCAAAATGAAATGAATTGAAAACGGTTTCGAAACGAAATGAATTGAAAACGATTTCGAAATGAATTGAAAACGAATTCAAATTGAATTGAAAGCAAATTGAAATGAATTCAAATTGAATTGAAATTTGAATTGAATAGAAATGAATTTTAAAACGAACTTATAAAGAAGAATTCAATTTTGATTTAAATTGAAAAGAAAGTTGAAATTGCTTTTGAACGATTTTAAAACTATTTATATAATTCGTTTTAAATATAAATCGACGAAGTATATATTATATATATTATATATATAATATAATGGCCTGAATAGAACGCGCCGCGCCGCGGCAGTTCGCGAATTTCGACCATTGATTTCAAACGGACATTTCGGGAGATCCGACCGTCGGATCCTCCTAAAACCGGAACCGTTGGGTTCGTATCGAAAAGAGCTTTCTAACGAATATTAGAAATTTGAAATCTAACGGTTGGATTTGGAAATATGTCCAAATCAAATTCGAAAAAGGTCGCTGTAAGTGCAGTTCGATGGCCATTGATGGAAATCGACTGTACGGGCCTTGATAAAATTATTAAAAATAGCAATAATTTGTGTAAAATCATAAGAAATGATTTAGAAAGGATTGGGATGAAAAACTCCATATTTGAAAAGATAAAAATAGATTTTTATCGAAATGAACTAGTTTTGAACTAGAAATATAATTCTATTTATTTTTAAATAAATAAATTGGATTTGAAAAGGGTTTTAAAAATAACCAAAATTTCCAGTGATTGCATTGGAGTGGATTTGAATCGAAATTGTCTTCGGAATATTTCGATGTTGGGATTCGTGATTATACAGATGTTGTTATGGAAATTTGAAAGATATATATTTATATCGTTATTTCCAATACGACATTTGTTAATCGTAGAATTTGATATTGAATATAAGCCGGGATATTTTCTATTCAGAGCCTTGTATTTAATATCAAATGTGATTTGGGTTTGTCGTGAATGGTGTCTTCACTAACACTGTTCTTGAACCCAGTTGAGAAAAGATTAAATCTTCTTATTTAGATTTAATGAAGTGTACCAATTAAATAATATTTAATTGGAATTGAATCGATATTGATTTTTGGGTTTATCGTGGACCGTGTTTTAAAATAACACTCGTCCTTTAACCCGATCATTGATGAAATGTGATTTTGGGTTGTCGTGAACGGTATCTTCAATAATACAGTTCTTAGACCTAAAGGAGTTAAGAAAATCAGAAACTAACTGGAGATTAGTTAAGTTGAATAGTTTCTGAGGTATTGATCTGATGTTGGTTTCGGCCTTCGGGATTCATACTTAGGGAATTGCTCACTTGCTAATTTACAATTAGGGACTGATTGAAATGTGATGTGATTTTGGGTTTATCGTGAACCGTGTTTTAAATGACACTGATTCTTTAACCCAGTCACAGATTAAAACTAAGTGGAGTTTTAATGAATCTTTAATTAGATTGAAATAATCGAATTGGAGTATCACCAGTTTTGCTCCAGGCGATAGTTAAATCTTTAATTAGATTTGAACGTGAAATGGTAATTGAATTTACCGATAACACTGTGGTGTTAGATATGAAGTATTACCAGTTTTACTTCATGGGATAAATAGGTTGGGATTGGGAAATTAAAACCAATGATTACTTCGGTAAGGTTCGTTAATCTCGACTAGTTAAATCGAAATTCAAAAGAAGAATAAATTCAAGAAATTTATCTTGGATAAAATTAATGGGAACATTTCCCTAGGAATGTGAAATTTAGAAACTAACTGTCGGTTGGCCAAGCAGAATGGTTTTCTGGATATTGATCTGATGTTGGTTTCGGCCTTCGGGGTTAATATTTGGGAAGTTATTCTCTTGATTAATTTACGGTTAGTGACTGATGAATTGGAATGAGGCGTATGTTGTGTTTGTGTAACAGTTATTTAAA
This sequence comes from Allium sativum, assembly GCA_030737875.1. NCBI lineage: Eukaryota > Viridiplantae > Streptophyta > Magnoliopsida > Asparagales > Amaryllidaceae > Allium > Allium sativum. Next base: position 44,015,143 of record CM060916.1, read on the forward strand.
TATACGCGAGTTATTCGGAAAGACCGGGTTTATCCCATTCTGAATAACTGATACGACGATAAGTCGAAGATGAAGACGATGGTCGAAGACCAGAAGTCTTCACGTCGTTTGGGTGATAACTGATGATCTTGATTGGGCTGTACACCCAAGAAGATGGAAACAGTTGGTGATCGTCCAGACGTACTTGGAGATCGATGGATATGCGGGGTACTAGGTGCCCCCGGTTTCGTTCAGACCCAGAACGGACTTGTAAATGGACTGTGTGTCTGACATTGGATTTTAGTCCGTGTGATTGATTTCTATTAAATATATATCTGTTTGGCGGCGGAGAATTTATTCTCTTGCTTAACGCCCTTCTCTGAGACGTACGAGCTCAGGGGTTATATATTGATGGATATCAAACGCATGGAGTGAATTGCCTGTGTGGCATGCCTAAGTGGCAATTGATCGAGGCTTCTGTTGAAAAGCAAAGTCTTGTGGTTGATGATCGAAGCACGGCCTTCGTGGCGTAGCTTTGTGTAACGTTTACTTCGCGAGTTGCACACCCGGTATGAACCAAAAACGGGAGAGGACATCAGGGAGGACTTGCGTTTCTTTCTAGCTAGAAGTGGCGTCAGTGGTTTTACACGCCCTGACGAGTTTGACTTATGTGGTTGTTGCTGTTGCGAGGCGCCTCGGATTGATCGGTCGTTCTCGAACCGATGGAGTCATTTAGTTGGCTCATTGACACCCCAAAGGGCGGGGAAACGTAGTGTTCAGGCATAATAATCCACATCGGTGGACCGGCCCTGACGATCTAAAGGGTTGATGCGTTCTGATCCTGTGGCTCGGGCTAGAGAGTCACGAATCGGTAGAGGACTATCTTTTGCCTTGGTTCATAGACGGAAATCCAATTTCCAAATACGTGACATTTGCGGTTTTATTTGTAAACCTATACATGGCGACATAGTGGCATGGGACGCTCATGCCGCCTATGATTGATACTTATGATTTGAAGATGTTTTATACACTATGCACTTATTATAGTATCAAATGATTTGTTTTAAACGTATCAAGCATTCTTTGGCTGTTATAAGGGAAAACCCTATCCCCCGGCTTGCGTTGCATTGTGTGATAGGACCTGGGTCTTATAACAGCTTCATTTTTCTTTATTTAGCATTGCGCTGTTTGTTTTATGCACTGGTATTTTTGGGAGGAAACCCGTTCCGTGTTATACGGCGTGGTCCCTTGATTTACCTAATGATTTAAAATAAAGATCAATAACTGTTTTAGTTCTCACACCAGTCACATGACTGACCTGGAGTTTATTGTTTTAACCTAAACTCTGGGTGCCCTTATTTTGACACGGGCAGCTAGTAGTTTTGGTTTTGCAGATTTATATTCACAGGATCCTGGTTTACAGCTGGAACGATATCCGGAAAGCTTTGTATCCGTATATCTCCTCTAGTTGTGTATTGTATTATTTTCCGCTGCTATGTATTTAAATGTAATTTAAATCTCTGATATTTCTGTGTAATATTCATTTATACTCTGTATATTCTTGTAATCTGATGCATTGTTGTAATATACAATGAAATGTTCTTCTGTATGCGTTCTGTTTTGTCCTGTTCTCAAACGATAGGGTGTTTCGAACGGTCTGGGTCGGTTTAGCGACTGGTTCGGACCGAGCGAGATTCCTTGCCGTTACAACTGCATTCATCATTTAATTTACAGATTAATTACGAGCTTCTGTTTTGAGTTCTTTGTTTGCACGCTCGATCCACTGAATTTTATCGCTTTCAAATTTAGCACTTATAGAAACAGTTTCACATACACATATTCAGTTGTTTACTGTCTACAATTCTTCTTTCTTTTCACAAACTTGTTTGGGTCTACTCTGTCATATTTATTCTTCAACTGTCAAGTGGTTTTTCATGGCTAAGACTTCATGCGTTACCTAATTAACATATCAACTATTAGGTTCTTTTTTGAGTTTTTTTTAATTTAGACAATTGATCAATGAAATAATATCGTTTTCATGTTTAAGCACTTATAACAACAATTTCACGTACAAGTATTTATTTGGTTAGATAAAACGGTCCTTTTTATTTTACTTACATTCATTGATGATGCTCAAATTTAGAGCCCAATAATATAATATTCATATCTTCTTTTTTCACATATGGCAGAGTAGTCCAGTACTGTACTGGAAAGAAGTAAGCATGGAAAAATTATTATTTTCCATGCCTCCTTCCTTATCTTCACAAATGCTTGAGATGCTCTAAAAAGAATAAGTGTCCATTTTAAAAAATTAAAGGTCATATAATACATTACCTGCACTATTTAGTATATGACTAATTTAATTTAATAAATAGTATCATACAATTGTTAGATGATTTATTGTTGATCACCGGCTGACTTTAGGTGGCTTTAAATGTTGATACAATTCCTATGGTTTATTCTTGAAGAAATATAGAAGCACGCAAGCTCAAGTATCATACAATAAACGATTAACAAAAAGATTCTAACCACAATTTCGATTATGCAAGACTGGTTCATGAATTCCAATAGGCAGCACTATAGTTTCAGCGAGCACAAGTTCATGAAAAAAACTTCAAACAGAATTCATCAAAGCAAACATGCAATCAAACATATGTTTTTGTCTTACTTAATTTCCAGAATTTTTTTTTACCTAGAAGATTGTTAACTTATGATTCAAGTAGACATAAGACCATAGCTAATTTATTTAATTTAGTTTATTGTATTTGACTTTGCTGTAAATTGAAATGAAAAGAACATACAACAACCTGGCATAAAAAAATTCTTTATCTCATGTCTTCAATTTATTTTTTGGGCTTTATGAACTTAAATCATCAAACCCAACAAAACGATCATTCTTTTTTTAATTAATTACCATTTGGGCTTCATGAAACAAGACTAATGGTTTAAAACACTATATTATTTAAGTTCTCAAAATTGGTGTAAACCACCAGTTGTAAACAATAATGCTAAATATAAGCTAACTAAAATTACCTTCCCATTAGAAAACTGTACGATGCGACGAGGTATAGGCAAGAAACGTGGGACACCATTTCCACCAAGAGACTTTTCTGTTGATGACCAATGGTCTTCGGTTCATGGGCTACCAAGGCTACCTTGTCCATGGCTGAACTACCTTTGTAACTAAGAATGGATGTGGCTGTCGCCATGTGTTCTTTCTCGTACATAGAGAAGCATGCGACCTATTTATACATCATTTTTTCGAGATATTTCATTAAATGTTCAACTTCAAGCAACAAACACAACATATTTAATAAACAAATACAATTGTTGAGAATGTGATTAAAATATAACAAAAACATAAAAAGATAGGTTTTGGCCCATGTTGACTTTAAGCAGTGACTGAATTTCATAACAAGGATTCTCTATCATAGATTGGTGCAACAGCCGCACTTTTCTTTCCATTAAAGATGGGTTTTGTATTCGTGATCAACAAATTAGTCTTAGATATAGAAAAGACCTCATAAATTGTGTGTCTACTGCTGCATCATGATCCTTCACCACCAGACATAGAGAAGACACAACTTACTTAGTATGTCAGAAATAAAAGAAAACAGCATATGCCAGTAAAAGTACCAAACAAAGAAGTTGAGAATAACCAGAAAGTAACATCCTATCAATGTCAGATAAGAAAATACAGAGGCAACAGAATTCCTTCTCTGAAGAACCAAGCTGCTGTAGAATATTGTAAAAAATAATAATACTAAAAAGTACAAGTCTACACAATACATTCAGATGAATAATATAATTAAATGATTCTTTCATTAATTAAGATCACATTCTCAGTTAATTAAATCCGTAACTTTAAAGTGGCATTTCATCAAATACATTAAGTGCTCATTATATAACTTGTTACAAATCATGTATGGAAAGTGTTAGTCGTCTAATGTAACAACCCGGAATTCAGGGCCAATTTAAAATTTTCATTTTAGAGATTTTAGGGGTGTTTAAATATTTAGAATAAATTATTTCAAATAAAAATGAATGGAAATTTATTTTGAGAAAATTTAATGCAAATATACTTAAATAAATTGCATAAAGAATTAGAAATAGGATGGTAGTTTGAAAAGTCAAACTTGAACTTTGACTAACTACACAGGATGCAGAATATACCGGAATTTGATGGAACGAAAAATATTTAAATCTGTTAATGAATATATTTCTAACGAATCTGAAAAATCGAAGTTTCATAGCGGAAATCAAAAGTTATGGCCAAATGAATTTTTAGAAAGGTCGCTATAGAGCTTATATCGCCCTTAAAAATCGACATTTTGCATACAACCTCGGAATTCGATGAAACCACTTTTGTTGGGTCCGGGATGAAAATTTTTTGCTAGGTTTCAAATTTCATGATTTTTGAAGCTAGTATGTGAGCGTGGCAAAAGAAACTATGTTTTGTCAATTTCGATCAAAATTAATTGACTGAAAAATAGCCAATTTTCAAACAGTCTCATTCGACGAAATAAATTTTGTTAGGATCGTATCGTCATAAGAAAGCCAAAAATAATTTTTCTGGATTTTTCTGACTTCGTATGTGACCCCAGTGAAATTAGAAAGTACGATCGAATTAAAAATAAAAGAATTGATTTGAAAATAAAAGAAACATGCTTTTAACTTCAGAATTGGACTTCGGCAATAGCGCCATTGCGTTCAGAAGGCGTCAAAACCTATTTTTCGACAGTCGTTGAGCGCGAATAGGAGTTCGAACGAAAAAACCCTATTTTCCCGAATTAAATAAAATAGAATTACGTGGAAAATACCTGTATAAATACGGCCGTACCCATCGTCTTCTTCTTCCTGATCGCATCGAACCCATAGCCGCCCCCCTTCGAAATTTCCTCTCCATTTTCCCATCAATCCACTCACAATTAGACTTAGCCGTAGTTGAACTTTTTGAAGCTCTTCCCTTCCTCTCCAATCTCCGACAAGTTTCATTCGATTTCACGCCCCGTAGCTCTCTAATTTCGAGCTCCAACCCGCGCCATTAAAACAGCCGTCGCCCCCTGCACAGGCCGCCGCACCCCCCTATTTTCCCGGCGTGGATGCGCCTCTCGTAGCTCTCCAATCTCCCGCAAACCGTTCACAAAACCATCGACTACAGCTCCCGAAATCCGAATTCAAAGTTTTGAACTTTTCTGAAAATTCTAAGGTATGAATATTTCAGATTTTGTGACGCTTTTAAGTGTTACAGCGACAGTTGTTAAAAGTCAGTTCTGATTTATTTGTATGAACTTCGAATTGAAATTTTTCAGATCCGTAACTGCCGTGACTTTGAACACGAAACCTGATCAAATCCGAACCTTTCTTCCAGTCCTGAGCTAGGTGAGAATTTATTTTTATTTAAATTTAATTAATTTAATTATAATTATTATTGAGTTATGTGAAATTGAAAATCAAACAAGTAGATCTGCGATGAATGTTACCATGGGATGGATTCAAATTGTTGTGATGCTATGATTTTAGATCCGTTATTTTTAATCATAGATCTGTTAATTATAAACATAGATCGGTAGGAAAAATTAGATTTTTCCTTGTTTAAATTTGTTGAAGTATGCATTATGGATATGAATCATATATAAATCTATCATCATATACGTCGTTATGCAATTCACATTATTTTAACGTGAATTAAAGTAGGAATTCACCTCGTTATGAAATTCACATCGTTATGAAATTCCCATCGTTGTGAAATTTACATCTTTATGCAATTCACATTATTTTAACGTGAATTAAAGTAGGAATTTACATCGTCGTGAAATTTACGTCGATATGTAATTTACATAATTTTTATTGTGAATTAAGGTAGGAAAATTTACATTTTTTATTAAAGTAGATTTTGCATAGTGGTAAAAATTTACATTTTTATATGTAAATTATAAAGTGAATTTATGCTGTATGTTAAAAATTACATTTTACTTTGTAATTAACATGGAAATTTCATCGTATGTTAATATTTACATTTTTATATGTAAATTATATAGGGAATTACATCATAGGATAAAAATTACATTTTTATATGTAATTAAAACATGAATTTACATTGTTATACGTAAACGAATTATCATAAATTTGTTATATCCCAAAGCTAAGTTTAACCAAAGCTCTGATACCAACTGTGATGACCCCAAACTTCCACGGAATGAAAGTAAGGAATAATAATTTGGAATACAACATAAATAAAATAATACATATCACAGATACAACATAGCATAGGAAATTCATAGAGTAACAACATCATAGCAACGGAAATATAATGTCATCAACCACAGAAAATCCACAGTCACAGAATTCTAAATTATTACATTAAGTTTGCCGAAAAAGAAATAAGTTCCAACTCCAACTTAACAACGTGGAATAAACCAAGTTTAATGTCTGGAAATAAAAAGAAAGTGAAAAATGCAAAAGCAGCGAATGGTAAGTGTCTTCAAGCTTCTAGTCATCACCCCTCTACAAGCAAATCCAAGAAGAATAATAAGCAGCTCCAAAAAAAGAATCCAAGCGAAGAATAAACCTGTTTACTTGGCTGCCCGTGTAGAAAGGAGGGCACTCGAGTTTGCAAAAAGGTGGAAACAAACAACGGGTCCGTCATGGGACTGGTGTGAGAATTCTTAACTAATTAATCACTATTAATAGGACAAATCCAAAGACCACGCCGCTAACGCGGAACGGGTTTACTCAAATGGATTGCCGTGCATAAAAGTGTCAGAATAAGTGATAAGTAAATCGTACAACAACGTTATGCTTTTTTTGGAAAAATGGAATCACCATAAGACCCAGGTCCCATCACACAATGCAACACAAACCAGAGGATAGGGTTTTACCTTATAGTGATTAAACATGCTAAATACGAGTTTAATATTATTATTAGTGTATATCAAAACATTTCAAAGTAAATGTATAAATCCTAGGAAGAATAGTATCCCATACTACTATGCCTCCATACTAGTAATACAATCAAATTCGTAGGGTCGTATTTGGATTTTGGTTTCCATCATGAGTCAAGGCTAGGGAGGAGCTCCTACCGATTCAAGACACTCTAGCTAATGTCTCAGGATCCCCCGCAGTGAACCCTTGGAAAGCTGCAGGGCCGGTCCACCATACGAGTTGCGGATTAGTTATTCCTGAACACATGTTTCCTAGTCCTATAGGACCTATCATCCGAGGCGCCTCATTCCATCATCCACATAAGTAAAATGTTGGGCCGTGATAAAGCTCAATCACCACTTCTAGCTAGAAAGAAACGTGCTGCTCTCCCTGCGTTCCCTTCTCCCGTTTTAGACTCTGCCGGTGTGTGAGGCTCGCGAAGTCACGATGTACACAAAGCTTTGCCTAAATAGGCTATGCTTTGATCATCCCACAAGGCCTGCTTTTCAACAAAACCTTGATCCTATGCATCTTAGTATGCCACATCATCACTCCATATCGTACTACCAACCCTTTGCCGAAATATATGAACGGGTGTTAAGCAAGAGAATAAATTCCCCGCCACCAAACATCCATACATTCGACAAAAGATCGATAACATGATATTTGATAGAGTATGATGTCAGACACACAATCCATTTATTAGCTTATGCTCTGGGTCTGAGCGAAAACCAAACCTGTGAAATAAACACGTACGTTTGGGCAATGACCGTGACCCTTGAATTGGGAGCAAGTCAAATCAGGGTCTCGATCGCTGTCCATTCGAGGGAAGATTTACGGTCTTTATACGCCATCTTCTTACTTCAATTAACGTCGTTTGATTATTTAGAATGAGAGAACTCGGACTTTCCAAATAATCCTCGTATATATATATATATATATTTAAAATCCTTCTTATACATTAATAATTATTTTTATTAACGATTCATTCCTATTTTAATTATTTAAAATAATTAAATTTTAATATAACGACGCCTTAAGTCCATGGGCGACTATGGCGCTACATTCAACCAATTTTGATTTTTACATTTCTCAGAATCTAACCGTTGGATCTTAACGTAGTATATATCGTTGGAAAGATTTTTCCAAGATGGTCCTAACGGTTTCAGTTTCAAGAAAATCCGACGGTCGGATCTTCTTGTATAGTCATTTAATGGTACGATTTCAAAACGCGAACTACCATGACCTATTCATTTAATTTTAATTATATTTATATATATATAATCATTGAATCGTAATAACGTCGTTTGATTAAAACAAAGCTTTACACAACTACCGATCCTTACTAAATTTCAATTCATTTGGAAATGAAAATAATATTACCGCATCCTAAATTCATTCTTTTCTTACATTGAAAATGTAAATTCCATCCTTTTCATTTACATAAAAAAAATGTAAATTTAATTCCTATGCAAATTCCTATTTTTTTTTTCATGTAATTTTGATACACTGCAAAATTCTACTTTTAAATTACATATAAAAATGTAGGTTTCAACTTCAATGTACATTCTAAACTTATATATAAAAACGTAAGTTTAATTACAATGCAAACTCTACTTCTAATTTACCTTGTAAAAATATGGTTTTTAATTACAATGCAAACTCTACTTCCTATTTACATTGTAAAAATATGATTTTTAATTACATGCAAACTCTACTTCCTATTTACATTGTAAAAATATGATTTTTAATTACAAGTCACATTCCTACGTCTAATTTACATATAAAATAAATAAATTTTATTTCTAATGTTCATTCCCATTATATGTTACATATATATATAAGAAAAATGTAAATTCTATCATACAATAAAATTGCATCCTTTAATTACATTGAAAAATGTAGTTTTTGTCATACGGTATAATTTCCTATAGAACTTACATATAAAAATGTAATATTTAACACACAATGTAAATTCATGTTTTAATTACATATAAAAATGTAATTTTTATCCTACGATGTAATTCCCTATATAATTTACATATAAAAATGTAAATTTTAACATACGATGAAATTTCCATGTTAATTACAAAGAAAAATGTAATTTTTAACATACATCATAAATTCACTTTATAATTTACATATAAAAATGTAAATTTTTACCACTATGCAAAATATACTTTAAAAAAAAATTGTAAATTTTCTTACCTTAATTCACAATAAAAATAATGTAAATTACATACCGATGTAAATTTCACGACGATGTAAATTCCGACTTTAATTCACATTAAAATAATGTGAATTGCATAACGATGTAAATTTCACAATGATGGGAATTTCATAACGATGTGAATTTCATAACGAGGTGAATTCCTACTTTAATTCACGTTAAAATAATGTGAATTGCATAACGACGTATATGATGATAGATTTATATATGATTCATATCCATAAGGCATACTTCAACAAATTCAAACGAGGAAAAATCTAATTTTTCCTACCGATCTATGTTTATAATTAACAGATCTATGATTAAAAATAACGGATCTAAAATCATAGCATCACAACAATTTGAATCCATCCCATGATAACATTCATCGCAGATCTACTTGTTTGATTTTCAATTTCACATAACTCAATAATAATAATAATTAAATTAATTAAATTTAAATAAAAATAAATTCTCACCTAGCTCAAGACTGGAAGGAAGGTTCGGATTTGATCAGGTTTCGTGTTCAAAATCACGGCAGTTACGGATCTAAAAGATTTCAATTCGAAGTTCATACAAATAAATCAGAACTGACTTTTAACAACTGTCGCTGCAACGCTTAAAAGCGTCGCAAAATCTGAAATATTCATACCTTAGAATTTTCAGAAAAGTTCAAAACTTTGAATTCGGATTTCGGGAGCTGTAGTCGATGGTTTTGCGAATGGTTTGCGGGAGATTGGAGAGCTACGAGAGGCGCATCCACGCCGGGAAAATAGGGGGTGCGGCGGCCTGTGTAGGGGGCGGCGGCGGTTTTAATGGCGCGGGTTGGAGCTCGAAATTCGAGAGTTACAGGGCGTGAAATCGAGTGAAACTAGTCGGAGATTGGAGAGGAAGGGTAGAGCTTCAAAAAGTTCAACTACGGCTAAGTCTAATTGTGAGTGGATTGATGGGAAAATGGAGAGGAAATTTCGAGGGGGGGCTGCTATGGGTTCGATGCGATCAGGAAGAAGAAGACGATGGGTACGGCCGTATTTATACAGGTATTTTCCACGTATTTCTATTTTATTTAATTTATTTAATTCGGGAAAATAGGGTTTTTTCGTTCGAACTCCAATTCGCGCTCAACGACTGTCGAACAATAGGTTTTGACGCCTTCTGAACACAATGGTGCTATTGTCGAAGTCCAATTCTGAAGTTAAAAGCATGTTTCTTTTATTTTCAAATTAATTCTTTTATTTTTAATTCGAATGTACTTTCTAATTTCACTGGGGTCACATACGAAGTCAGAAAAATCCAGAAAAATTATTTTTGGCTTTCTTATGACGATACGATCCTAACAAAATTTATTTCGTCGAATTCTGAGACTGTTTGAAAATTGGCTATTTTCAGTCATTTAATTTTGACCGAAATTGACAAAACACAGTTTCTTTTGCCACGCTCACATACTAGCTTCAAAAATTATGAAATTTGAAACCTCGCAAAAATTTTACGTCCCGGACCCAACAAAAGTGGTTTCATCGAATTCCGAGGTCGTATGCAAAATGTCGATTTTCAAGGGCGATATAATCTCTATAGCGACCTTTCTGAAAATTCATTTGGCCATAACTTTTGATTTCCGCTATGAAACTTCAATTTTTCAGATTCATTAGAAAGATATTCATTAACAGATTTAAATATTTTTCGTTCCATCAAAATCCGGTTTATTCTGCATCCTGTGTAGTTAGTCAAAGTTCAGGTTTGACTTTTCAAACTACCATCCTATTTCTAATTCTTTATGCAATTTATTTGAATATATTTGCATTAACTTTGCTCAGAATAAATTTCCATTCATTTTTTTTAAATAATTTATTCTAAATATTTAAACACCCCTAAAATCTCTAAAATGAAAATTTTAAATTGGCCCCGAATTCCGGGTTGTTACATCTAATATGATTTATATGCACTCGTTTATCATTCTTAAACATACATAACCATTAATCTTACAATAATAATCGCCAAATCCAATTAGATCTTGACGATTGATTACCTTCGGAGATTCATTTTGGAAATGCTGGATTAGCTTTAGGGGAAATGTAAGCATAGATCGGAGATTCATTTTGGAAACGCTGGATTAGCTTTAGATGAAATGAAAGCATTGGTTACCTTTGGAGATTCATTTTGGAAACACTGTATTTTACACCAAAAATGGTCCAAACACCTCAGGTACAAAGCTGTACTTCACCAATTTGGCAGGGAATAAAGTGGAGTTGTATTCAATTAGTAATTCAAAGTAGAAAATGCAGAAAAAAGGTAAAAATAGAGACGAGGTTTAGAGAGGTTCGGCCGTTAATGAGGCCTACGTCCACTATGAAGGTGATTTCTAATCTCATGATATGAATTACAAAGTACATCAATTCTTTCTGTATCATACACTTCCATTTTCGCCTAATACAACCTTGTTTATATACTTTAATCTAGGAAATTATATAAGAAGATGGTTGAATTTGAGGAGAAAGAGGATGAATGGATGATTGAGATTGATGATGTCTTTGTTCTCTCTGAATCACGAAATTGAGCTTGACGCCATGGCCAGATCCATGGTTTGTGGCAGAGTTTGGCAGCACTTCGTGGTTCTTCTGTAACACCCCTTATTTCTGTTAACACTAAAGTTGCTAATTAAATAATAATTGTGTAAAGGGGAGATGTATCTAATGTGCATACAAATAAATGTGTAAAGGGGAGATGTATCTAATGTGCGTACAAATAAATGTGTAAATGGGAGATGTATCTAATGTGTACGTATTTATATTTGATGGATTGACAAATAATAATAAATGTTGATAATGTACATTAAGAAAGTAATTATGACATAATTTGAAATAGGAGTAATTTACAGCCCTTAAATTGTGAACATATTTGGCTTCTCTTTAGAACGGATGGCTTTGATTAACCCTGGCTTCATCGACGGCTCAAATTAACTTGCAATTCTATATATACACCCTAGGTCTCTAGACTAAAATTCACATAAAAATACGAACTGGAGTCGCCATGCTGTCGGGAGAAAACTAAGGAGAGCCTCCACTTGAAGAGACGAACAACAAATCAATTCAAAGCTAATCTATTCAACTCATATCAAAGAACAAAGCTTCAACAATGGTTCAAATAATAAATCAGCAACGCCGCAACATTTCTACAACAAAACCAAATCTTAATTCATTAGCCGTGATATGTAAGTTCTAATTATTTTCAGATCCAAATACTTAATTATAATATGGCGATGAAATAAAGTGAAATTGATGTAAGTTTAGCTACATTTGTGGAATGTGAAATAAGATGAATATCATGTTTTGCGATGAAATGATAATAGTACGATGCTCGTTATGTTATTAATATACGTTTGTGATTTAATTCTATTATCATGTTGAATTGGGAATTATTAAGTATGATGTTTGTTATGTTGTATAATATTAATCTATGCCAGTGATTTGATTCTATTATTAGGTTGAATTGGAAATTATTTGATAAGTTTATTTGTATAAGTATGGACTTGGATTTGTATCATCTTATGAGGATTGTATAATCTATTATGCAAGTTTATGTTGTAAAGTCATGCGACCAATTGTCAAAATCTATATGTTTATGTTTATGCGAAACATATACCATATCTCAAGTTCACACTTATCATATGTTGTGATTAATTTGCAAGTATGTTGAATCCATGTTACCAAGTAACACATGTGTATGATGATTAGCCTATGTCGCTAACTCACATATATGTATGTTGATTTGTCTACGTTGCAAATTAACATATGTATATGGATTAGTTCATATTGCTAATTCTCATGTATGTTGTTAATATAGCCTTAGAAAAACACATATATGTTGAATTGGCTTATAATTGCAAGTTCACACCTATGACATTTTAATGTTCATATTAGTCATTTTGCAAGTTCACCCCTGTAATGTTCATGATGGCTATTTTGCAAGTTCTCCCCATTATGTTCATATTTATTATGTCATCAATGCCAAAATTATACCATGTCATGTTTATGCTAATTTATGCCAATTTGTGTACATAAATTAGGCTCCCCATTATGTTCATATTTATTATGTCATCAATGCCAAAATTATACCAAGTCATGCTTATGCTAATTTATGCCAATTTGTGTACATAAATTAGGCTCCCCATTATGTTCATATTTATTATGTCATCAATGCCAAAATTATACCATGTCATGCTTATGCTAATTTATGCCAATTTGTGTACATAAATTAGGCTCCCCATTATGTTCATATTTATTATGTCATCAATGCCAAAATTATACCATGTCATGTTTATGCTAATTTATGCCAATTTGTGTACATAAATTAGGCTCCCCATTATGTTCATATTTATTATGTCATCAATGCCAAAATTATACCATGTCATGCTTATGCTAATTTATGCCAATTTGTGTACATAAATTAGGCTCCCCATTATGTTCATATTTATTATGTCATAAATGCCTAATTACACCTATGCCATGTTTATGTTTATTTATGCCAATTTTTGTACGCTAAATTAGGCTAAGTTTTTAGCCTAATAATTCATAAATCATGCGAACGTAAATTAGGCTGAGATGGTTAGCGTAATATTGGATGGGGGTAACGTTGGGTTAAAATGATAATTTAGGAAAACTTGTCATAAACTGGTCATTAATCACATAAGTGATTTATGGCATAAAAAGGCATTAATTACCTTAATTAATGAGATTAATTGGAAATGAATGTGACAGTAATTTGAATATTTTCTAATTTACATATTGGTCATTAATCACATAAGTTATTTATGGCATAAAAAGGCATCAATTACCTCAATTAATGAGATTAATTGGAAATGAATGTGACAGTAATTTGAATTTGAATAATTTACATAATTAAAATGTAAATTAGAAAATACGAATATGCTTAGCACGAGGTTGGATTTAGTTGTGATGTAAACCTGCCCGGACCCGCCCGGTTGTCCAGTAATCACGACGATACCTATCCAATGTGAGTGGCTAAGCATTGGGCCCAATAAAGACCCAAGGTTAGACTGAGTTGTGGCGTAAGACTGCCCGGACCCAACCGGCATACAGGCAGCCACAACATTATTTGTCTAATCTGAGAGGTTGGTGCTCTAATAAGATAATTATAGCTGAGTTAGGACTTATAGGGTTAAGTCAATTTAATAAATACTTAACCAAATTCAACATGTTAACTAAATTGGTGGGTAGGGTTAGGTTAATCTGGACACTTAACCAATTTAATATGTTGACTAGGGGAGTGGGTAAGGTTAAGCAAATGTTTAACCATCATAACATGATTAACTGGACTAGTGATTGAAGTTAAGTTAATTAGAACACTTAACCATAGAAACATGTTAGTTAGACAAGTGATTGAGGTTAAGTAAGTCAGAAACACTTAACCAATATAACATGAATAACTAGGGTTAAGGCCGCTTAACCAGTATAACAAGATGGGTGACTGGGGTTAGGTTAATAGGAAACACTTAACCACTGTAACAGGTTAGCTAAACAGATGGTGAGGTTAAGTTAACACCAGGAGGCAACACTTAACCAGAGTAACATGATAAGTAGGAGAGTTAAGTTAACTGTAATTTATTAATGACACTTAACCACAAAAACCTGAGGAACACATGGGGTTAAGTTAACAATTAAAAACACTTAACCAATATGATATGAGGAATGGGCGGGTTAAATTAACATGAATAAAAAACACTTAACCATAAAATAAATATGATTGAATCAGTGGAAGGGTTAAGTACATATCAGGGTTGGTGGGTAATATCAGTAAATATAGGCCCACAAACTTAACCGTTAATGAACATGCTTGAATCGGTGGGAGGGTTAAGTACATCACGTGTAGGTGGGTAATATCTGTATATATAGGCCCACAGACTTAACCAATAGGAAACCCTAGTAACGGGGACCCATTTCAGCAGTAACCCAATTAGGTATCAATGATACCCTGAACTAGGCAGGGTGGGGCACGATTACTGGGCTGATTGTAAGCGGTCAAAGCGACGGCGGTTGGTGCACAGTGTGGGTTCTAACGGAGTGTGGGCGTACACACACTCCGGAGCAGACAAGTCAGGCCACTGGGGCATCAGTAGTATACCCTATGCATTCTAAGAATTGTGTCGAGCCGCCACTATGGGACTTGATACACCCCATGGTGGGACCAGCATATGTATCTACAATCGAATAGGGTAGTATGACACACGCGACACAGACGTACAGATAGGGAGCCGATCGATAGGGTAGTAAGGGTACATCTAACATCTTCATAGCAATTGGTCTGATTGAGGTGGAATCCTCATACTAGATGTATACCTAAAGGCTACCACAACTGCGGGGATTGGGATCGCGTTGCAATATTAGCATTTGATATAAATGACTAGTTAGGACACTAGTTAGGTGGTGCAGAGCAATTAGATATCATTTTAATGGTGAAGCCTAAGAAACCTTGCGATGTTATTCTTGATAGAAACCATACGATGTAATACTTGATAGGAATTGTGGGATGTTATACTTGATTTATCATGCCTGTAGCTTACCATGCCATCATGCTTATGTTTACTTTCAGTTTATTCATGCCATGTTATCTTTACCTATTTTTATGCTGAAAGTCACTAGGACTTACTCAGTCTTTATGACTGACCCGTTTTGTTTCGCCTCTTTTTCTTCCATTCCCCCCAGGTTCACAGGGTGGGAATATAGCTTAGTTCGGATCTTACCAAGCCCCAAAGATCTTTCATGTAAGGCTTGGATTCCTCTTGGTTATGACTTGCTTTGCTTTATTGGGGAATACTACAGTTTATTTTTATGCTTCTTTGTTTTTTTTGAGCAAGACAGATATTTTAGCTATGTATTTAGGTATTGGAAGTTGATGGGCTTTTATTGTAAACAATTCTACTTAATAAATGATTTGAAGTACTTCTACTTTACTTTCCGCTGTTTTATATATGTCTGTCTTGTAATATTTCTGTTCCAGTACCCATAATGCTCCATTGAAGTTAAGGCATTCCCTTTGTGAGTGACCTTAACAAATGTGGGGTGTTACATCTTCCGATCTCTTTTTCTCCCCCATTTTCAGTAGTAGCCATAGCGTATTCATAGCCGAGTCCTCGGTTTGAAATTCGTTTCCCGTCCTGTGAATCTCTAATTCTGCTAATTACCATCGGGCCATTGGCCAGTTGTCGCCATTTGTCATGATCCGTCTCAGGTTGTCATGTGCAGATAACTTTTTGGGACGGACGCCTTTTTTAGTTGAGCGGGTCCGTGAGAGCGGGCGCTTCTGTGCGGGTGACCATTTTAGGAGGCCTTGTAGGAACGGGGCGTAAGTCTGGGATTGGTTCTTCAATGTTCCCTGCGCGACCGATTGCTTTAGTTTTAGGGGTGCTTGCTCTCTTATTGCTTCTGCAGGATGTGATCGTTCTGGCTCATGTTGGATGAATGACTTGCTTCATGCTGATGCTTGGTATAGCCTCATTTCCGTATGAGTGACCGGTCTTAGTCTCCGCACCTGAATCTTGATTTGGACCAAAGTTTTAGGATCGCACACTGCATCGTGTCGTCCGGTTATACCTGGTCGACCTGATTTGTTCTGGGCTTGACATTCAGCACTTGCTCTTGTGACCGTTCTTTTCTGTTACTAATACTTCGAGTGCCATAGTGTGTGAACGACCCTGATGATGTTAGAAACATATTCCTCGTTCAATGTGCACGTGGATTTTTTAGGGATTAACACTTGCCCCTCGAAGCTTGTGATTCCTTTTAATGAGGAATTACTGGCTTCGACATATTCGATCGCACACTGTTGAGTGGGCTTGTTTTGACTTGTCGATGGGTTGCTTGCGCAAGAAATTAAGATTACTTTATTGCCGCTAACCTTTGCCAGTAGAGGGTTTGACGTAAGCCCAGATAGCTTTTGTTATTATGATTTTTTTTTGAAGCTCAGATATTCCAACAACTAACGGTCTTTGGACATTTTGGCAGGATATCCTTCGGGTATGCCGTACCGGGTCACCAAATCATAATTGGGTTGTCGCATCATTTAAAAAAGGGGGGGTTCTTAGTTTTCTCAGATACTGCCTCTTCATTTTCCCACTTTTGTATTTTCAGAGAACGAGGTCAGGTTTCCCAGAAAGGGAGAGATGGCTGATTGTCCGCCCTCTGGGTATGTAGCGGTTAATTACCAAATGCTGTGTAGTGGGGGCAATTCCTCCCTTTAATCCTTATCTAGAGTCTGTTTTGAAGCACCTGGCAATTGCCCCATATCAACTGCACCCTAGTGGATATCAGGTTCTGCTTAGTTTGTACATCCTTTTTATGAAAGTCCGACAGCAGGCACCTACATTCGCAGACGTTTGTTCTTTATATAGATTTAAGAAAAGGGAAGTTGATGGTCCCCTTTTCTTCTTCTTGGATAATGTGCATGATAGGATTATTACAGGTTTGAAAAAAGGTGCCAAAGGGTTCCCGCGTCAGTATTTCTTCGTCAGGTGTCCCAGTAAATTTTTTGGTCGATGGGCAAAAGGGGGTAATTATTCTTTTACTCTTGGGATCTTTACATCTTTTCTTCTTCTGATCTGGCTTTCCCTCTGATTCTTGTAGTGATCCCTTCGGTCATGGGTCCCACTCTAGATCAGTCTCTTTTGAATTCTTTAATATCTGTTGACCAGAAAGAAAGGAGTGGAGAGGTGCTGTTGACAGAAGAGAACCTTCGCGAATACCGGTTGATTGATCACTCGCGGTCCCTTCGTAAGGCTTCGGTTCATCTTCAACATTCTGTTGGTAAACCTGTTAAGAAGAGAAGATCAATCTCCGAAGTAGGGGGTCGGTCTTTATCATTAATTATTGAGAGGAATGCCAGGGTAGTTGGTGAGCGTGCTCATGGCTCAAGGGTTGATGTGACTTCTGGGACGACAACCGAGAGTTCTGCACGCTCCTTATCATAGGCGGAAAGTTCTCCAGGGACCTTTGGAGACCTAGATGACCTGGATTCTGCTAAATATCAGAGCCAGGGTGACGTTGTGGTGTCTGATATAAGAAATTTCCACGGCCCTGTTCAATGCTCTGAGAAAGTTTCTTTCGAAACTTGCCTTGGGACTGGTTTTGATTATTGTTTTATTTGTGGCGAAATTCTTTATGAATTGGGCAATTTTAGCTGATTTCTAGTTGCATGCTTTACTTGTTTTCCAGGCGCAAGTGCGGACTGTTCATTATCAAACAACTTTTCTCAACCGGCCGATCTCATTGATCCGAGAAGCCTCCTTCAGTCCTATCTTTCCTATTATATGAAACGTCCCCAGACGTCTTCCAGTTCTCAAGCCCAGCCTATCATTGATCTTCCCATGTCTGATCCTTCAGGATGCGAGGAGTCTGGTCAGGCTCTGAGACCTGAATCAGTTGGTCCTTCTGCGAGACCTGCTGTCCTAACTCCTGTTCAGGTTCAAGAAATATGTAATCACCCTCCTTATGGAGTTCTTTCTGAAAGTCCAGTGCTTAAGGATCGCTTTCATGGCTGGGATTTAAGAGGAGTGTCTTCTGCCCCGGGTTTAGATCCTAATGATAGGCAGGACGTTGCAAGAAGCCTGGAGGCTGTGAAGAACAGTGTGGCTGACCAGCTTGGTGTTGTCAAAGGTCAGCTTGAAGCACAATTGAATATGGTCATGCAGAGTATTGATAAACGCCTGGAGGATTGGTCAAAGTTAGGGTATGAATTTCAGGACTTAAACGCACGACATCTCAACTACATTAAGGTTTTGGAAAGTGACAAAGCTAGTCTTGTACATTTGATTGAATCTCAGGTCTCTGAAATCTCTTCCTTGAAGAATGGAAGCGTTAGAATGAATGACTTGGAGGCTTAAAATGCTGGGCTAAGAAAGAAATTGGAGGGTGTGCGAGCGCAGCTTTTAGAATCTCAGTCCGCTCGAAAGTTTGATGAACGTTGTTTGACCCTAGAAAAGCAGGCTTTAATTTCTTTGGAACAGGAGAACATAGCACTTGAAGGCCGCCTTGCTTCTCAAAATGAAATCCTTAAAACGTCTGAGGAAGAAAAGATCCGATTGCAAGAAGATCTTGTCAGAGCCAAAGATGAGGCTGACGACAACCTGTTTCATTTTTACGTTTGCAGCATCATGAGTTGAGGGAGTTTGAGCTATCTGAATAAAGATTTCCCGCGGACTCTGGCTCTTGTCTAGGAGAAAGTACTTTCATATTCCAAGGATTTTGACGACGGGTTCCTTCGAAGACAGCTTTAGAGGAAAAGGATCGTAATGCCTTGATTAAAGGTAGGCAGTTACTGGCGAACGAGCGAGCTCCATTACTTGGAAAAGGGTGTTTGGGTAATGTTTGCGCTCCTCCAAGTTCTGCTGGAATTGATGCTTCGAGTTCTCGCATTCTTGTCACAGATCGCTTTGCTACAGATGCTGTTAGAGTTCATCCCTGGATCGAGCACTCAAGCCAAGAAGACATCACTACGCAAGGTGCAAGTTGTGACAACACTTCTTTGAGCATAAAGGAACAGGTGGTTGGCTTTATGCATCCGACGGCTTCAGGTAAAGCTGATATCTACCATTCCGTTTTGAATTCGGATTTCCTCGTTTCTTTACTTGAGACTGCCGATCTTACTGCTGGTTGTGAATTTGCATCAGGTGTGCTTTCGCCGCCTTCTTTTTGCTGTTTGTGATTCTGCTGCTCAACCCGTTGCTGCTGGTTCTATTTTGGTATCTGCCAGCATGAGCCCTCTCATTCCATCCTCAACAGTTGACGAGCCTTTACCGAATGCGCCCGATCTGGATGATGAGGATGAGATCCGGAACACCAAGGCTGTATCCACTTTGAAGCGCAAACGGTAGCTGGTTGGCTGATTGATAAGGATCATAGACCTTTTCGTTCTCTAAAACGGGTCAGCGGGTACCTGGATAATTGTTTCACACTGCTATGCATGAGAGAAAGTATTTTTAATCTCTATGGCTTAATTTTGGTCAATTTCCTTCAACCTGTCGCGTTATTAGACCGGTTGTTTATGCGAGTGTCGGCCCTTGCTTAGCGATGTTCGTTTCGCGTTCTTACGCTCGCTTCGTTTAGGGGCTGTTATGAATTTATTATTTTTCATTTTTGTAGGTGATCGCACTTTTAATTTGTTGTTCGCGTGAGTTTTATCGTTCGATTAGTCCTTACGAAGAACCATGGTATGTTTTGAATGGGCATTGGTGATTTCTTACACAATGGTGACGTCCCCATACCAAGGTTTTTTTTTAATTTCACAAATTGCTTCGAGTCGCATAGTGATTTCAATTGATCAACTCATGGTGATTTTTTTAGACAACGTGTGGTTATTAATTGTTTTCTTTTGGGTGCCCCCATGGGAGGTCTTGCTTTTCGATTTCGACCCAATTTCGGCCTTGTCAGCCCTGATTATTCTAGGATTGGAAGGACCTTGTTGGATACCCCCAAATGGATAGGATTTCTGGTTTACCCCCTTTCGGCTGGGATTTCTGCTGTAATCCAATCCTGGCTTTGTTTGACTTGGTTAACAACAAAGAACAGGATCGGACACCTCCTTTCGGTAAGGGTTTTCACTAACTAGCCGGTTTTTACCGACTTTGCATCTTACCCTATGAAATAGACATTGGTCGTTTGATTGAGAAAATTAAGAAATCTTCCCAAGCCAAACGACCTGTGTCCTGCACCCAAGAGGGCATTTCTTTGGCGGGCTCAGCTATTTTATCTGAGGGACTTTTTGTTTTGAGTTGCTTTTGCCCCAGTATTGATTCCTGAGAGATAAGTGTTACTCCTTGTTGTTGGTCTTGACTCCGGTTTTGAGGAATTCATGTCCTGGGGAATTCATGTCCTGCACCTGAGTGGGCGTCTCCTCAGAATCAGCAATTTTATTCTAGGGAGATATTTTGCAATAGCCCTGCGTTTGCAACAGGGTTCTACGATGGTCCTTTGAGTGGGTACTTGCTGGGCATTCAGCCTTTTCCATGATGATGTGCACAGCTTTTCGTCTACTATTCATCTCGTTGTCTGCCCCAGAATAGCCTGTTATTTTGACGCTCATGGCTCTCAGGCCGCTCTACTCAAGATATGCTTTAGGAACCTTCCCTTTGCAGTTGGGATGGGTGGATATGCTTAGCCACCTCAAACAGGCCTACATTTGAAAAGTTGGTGTTTAGCATGAAGCAATGACCACGGTATTTAAACGAGCATACAATAGTTTCCCTGTACATAGTATATGCAAGTAGTTCGTTGCTCAACATGAATGTAGCAACTGGGAAAATAAAGTAAAACAACTATTATTTCTTAAGTCAGGCAGGGTAGAAATAGAGTAGCGGGGCAGTGTGACAGGAATTTCAATCAAGAATTCCTCGATCAGAGTGTCAATTATTGATCTCTGGCCGTGCGTCGATCTCAAGCTAGTTTAGGCCCTCTCTTTGGGGAGCTTTCTCTCCCACGCTGGCATATAAGCGGGATGATGTCTTTGCACATAGTGTTGCATATAGTTCTCCCTGACCAGTCTCTCGACTAGTGACCTCAAGTGTCTACACTCGTTGGTACTGTGGCCAGGTTGATCATGGAATTGACAGAATTTTCCTGACTTCATGGCAGCATCCTTGACTTGCATCTGCTCCGGGACCGGGTATGCTATAGTGCCCTTGGTTGCCCTGAAGATATTTTCTATGGTGTCGTTGAGGGGAGTGAACTCAGAATCCTTGAAAAAGCGCGATCTCCTTTTGCTCTTCTTGGCTCCTTTTTTCACATCTCAGACATATCCCTGTTTTTCCTTTCGTTCCATGGAACGAACACTTTCCTTCCTGCCGGATCTTTGATGGGGCCCGTAGCCACAGTAGGCAGTTCTCGGAGTAGAACTTTTTTGTTCAGCAGAAGAATTCATTTCGCCTGCCCGACTTGTTTGTGCGAACAAAAGGTCTGCAATGCTTGGCGTGGCTTTAATGACAGAGGTCTGGGTAGCAAATATCGACTCGATTTTCTCTACCAAGGCGTCGTTCGCAACAGTTATCATGCTTGTTATTTCTGTCACTGCTTCCTCCAACTCCTTTCTAGTTATGGCCGCCTCGACTCTTTGCGGTTCCCTTTTTCCGGAACGGACGGTGGGCGATGAGTCAATACCAGAGACGTCATTGATTCTGGCAGCTGCAATTTCTCTCGCCATGCTCATGATTGCGAGCACAACGTTTTATTTTGAAAAAGGAATGGGGGAAGAGATGAACATGGCCCCATAGTGGGCGCCAAAAATGTTTACACCAAAAATGGTCCAAACACCTCAGGTACAAAGTTGTACTTCACCAATTTGGTAGGGAATAAAGTGGAGTCGTATTCAATCAGTAATTCAAAGTAGAAAATACAGAAAAAAGGTAAAAATAGAGATGATGTTTAGAGTGGTTCGGCCGTTAATGAGGCCTACATCCACTATGAAGGCAATTTCTAATCTCATGATATGAATTACAAAGTACATCAATTCTCTCTGTATCATACACTTCCATTTTCGCCTAATACAACCTTGTTTATATACTTTAATCTAGGAAATTATATAAGAAGATGGTTGAATTTTAGGAGAAAGAGGATGAATGGATGATTGAGATTGATGATGTCTTTGTTCTCTCTGAATCACGAAATTGAGCTTGACGCCACGACCAGATCCGTGGTTCGGCAGCACTTCGTGGTTCTTCCGATCTCTTTTTCTCCCCCATTTTCAGTAGTAGCCATAGCGTATTTATAGGTGAGTCCTCGGTTTGAAATCTGTTTCCCGCCCTGTGAATCTCTAATTCTGCTAATTACCATCGGGCCATTAGCCAGTTGTCGCCAGTTGTCATGAGCTGTCTCGGGTTGTCATGTGCAGATAACTTTTTGGGACGGACGCCTTTTGTAGTAGAGCGGGTCCGTGAGAGCGGGCGCTTCTGTGCGAGCGACCATTTTAGGAGGCCTTGTAGGAACGGGGCGTAAGTCTGGGATTGGTTCTTCATTGTTCCCTGTGTTAGAGTTAGTGCCCTAGAGGCAATTCATTTGATGAGATTGATAACACTGTTGATGTTATTATTTTATTTGGAATAAGATATGATTCTATTATATTATATTTACTGCGTAATATAAATACTAATATATTAGAAGTCCTTAGAATAATAATACGGGATTATATAGTTCGAGTAAGACTGAACTTGAGATTATGTAATGTGATAAGTATTATAATTCTTAAAAGTCCCTAGTCGAGTTTTATTGTTAATACAGGACAACAATAAAGCATTGAGACTAGTATATTGATTGACTGATGATCACATCTCATTGATCATTAATGTACGTGATATTAAAGTCAAGATATAAATACGTATTAGAGAATAGCGTATTGGGCTGACCCACCATGAGATAACTCCGTGGAACATAATCAACAGTATCATAAGTTATTCTCATAGTGACAGTGATGTAATGGTCCTTAGACCTGAAATCATTATAATTTTATTCAAGGATATTTGTGTTTTGATATCATCTAAAGTTATTTCGTAACAGAGTAACGATAACGGTAATTATTGGATACATCTCGAATCGAATGAAAATTATGAATGATCTAGATGGAATTTAACCCTATGATATATTCGTAGTGATATCTGTGGGCCTCTTGATTGAGTGAGACTGTGAAATGCATGGCCGTGCTCAAATACTGATTTGTTTTAAACAGTCTACTCATCGATCAAGAAAAACGGATTAAAATATAAAGAGGATGATACGATCCATGCCTCAAGTTTAATTCTGGATATACTGGTTAAAAGGATTATATTACATTGAGACACTGGTCACAAAAGGTTGTATCAAATCGATTATATTATTATAACTTGGGTAGCAGTGATGTGTTGCTAGATACCGCTCACTGTTTATAATTTAAATACGATTTAATTATTGCCAACGTTATAGTAACCTATAGGGTCACACATAAGAACGCTTGAAAAGGATGAGAACCGTTCACAACAAAAGGAGGATCAAATGTTGATTATTCTTTAGTTTTGAATTGGTATAAGGGTATTTTGGTCTAACCTAGTTTAGATATTTTTTTGGTTAACACATTATAAAAGAATGGCCGACATTCTTTTATTATTATTCATTTTTCCGGTTTTTCAGAAAACCCTAGAACCAAAAATTATCTAAAAGGGGCAGAAACCAAATACCCTAAAAATGGCTAGCACCTTTCTGTCCTTCCTCTCGATGATGATGTTCGACATCTTGGAGAACAAGCGACCGTGGATTACTTATAGAGGCTCGACATATGGAGGGCTTGATTCGATTCAACTTCGTTTTTCAATTCGATCTTATTCTGGATTGTTCAAGGATTCAACACGACGACAGGTATATATTCTAATCTAAAATTGATTTTGATTTACTCTATTGCAAAGATCCTAGATTTAATCTGTTAAATCGTTAAATTGGGTAATTGATTCGATCAATAAAAAAATGACAATGGTATCAGAGCAAGGTTTTGCAATAAATTGTATCTCGATTTCTAATTTAGATTTGTATTCGTTTGAATTCCTAAATGATCGATAGTATAGGTTATTTAAATTTAGGGGTTTTGTTTGATAATTTCAAATCGAAACCAGATTAGTATAAGATACATTGATTGAGATGAAATTGTTCATCGTATTAGATCTGAAATGGATTTCTGGGTCAATAATGATTGTTTCTTCTGGTTTGAAATGGTCAAGCCATACTCTGTTATCGATTAAATGTTCTGGAATGACTTAATAATCTTATGAACTAGTTGATTCATGAGTATTAAAGTTTATAAAACTTAGCTTCAAGAATTGATCATGAAATAATTCCAAATGTGAATTTGTTTCACTGATGGTGAAATCTGTTTTGATATCAGATATAAAAGTGTTTTTCTATAAGTTGGTTTTATATTTGATATGAAATTTTGATAAACCATCATGGTTAACTGTATTTAATTAATTTTCACTGTGTTTCATATTCTGATTACCTAATCTATCAAATTCTGGAAACATGATTTTGTTCTGTTAATTTATGTATGAATATCATAGAGAGACCGATATACAATTAGTCTTATAATTGAAAGTCAATTATGAAATAAATATGACTTAATTATTGAAAGTCAATATTAAGTAGCATATTACACTCTGGAACTATGAGGAATCATGTTCTAAATATGGGTGTTTAATCATGTTTGAATTTGCTAAACTTGTGACTCAGTTTAAATTTTGATTTTGCTTTGCAATAATTGTTGTTGAAAATGCGATCAAAACCATAATCCCAGGTCTATTTGAATTCTAGATAAAATAAGTTTTTCCCTTTCAAATAAATAATATGGGGTTAAACATACATGGTGGTTAAATTTGTTTATTTTAAACATATTCATATTATATTTGGATCTTGTTTCGGAAACAGAGTCAAAATATGAATCGATTTCTTTTACTGAAGTTTATGTTGATCAACTAAACATCTTAAAGCTAGTTACGTACTATAAGAGTTTTATACTGATCTGTAACTGTACAGATTAATATAGTAATTGTTATAGATTTCAAAATCTTGTTAAAAATCCACAAGTACAATCTTTGTATCAAATTGATGCTGATCAATTTCTATTTTCATTTTGATGATGTTGGTATAAAACAGTTTGTATCATGAATCATTAAATATCTTTTGGATTTTGCTCCAGATTTGATATTAGTTCAGTATTTATAAAACTGTTAGATATAATCCATTAATCTAAATTAAATCTGGTTCCAATATAATGTATTACCCTATGTTAATGACCATATTTGATCATAAATATATGTATATATATATATATATATATACATACACACATATATCAACTCATGATAAAAGGTCATATATGTTGATATAAATAAATTGTGAATATGATTTACAGATTACTTATCATATAGTTGCACTGATTTGATCTTTATAAATTTTGATATTTGGATTATGGCAAATATGATTTGTAAATCTATGTTTACCCAAGTTATACTAGTTACGTGATATAAGATTTGTTCATACTAGATTGTACATATATTAGATATGTTAATGAACAATTTTACACTTCTGCTTGTATTATAAATACCAATGCAAATTTGATTTACAATTGGTAATTATAAATAAAGAAGGTAGTATATGTATATCTTATTACATGTACATTATTATAATGGTTAACTGCATATCAAAGCCATAACAGTTCGTAGATGTAAGTATTGGGCCTGACCCAATGGTTAAGCATCGCATACATGTCTTGTTTTATTATGATTTAACATTGATAGGGAATACCATATTTAATTACTTTAGTTGTATTACAATTGGATTTGATCCATATAAACAATTAATCGTACAAATAGTGTTATGGACACTATCAAGTACACACCCACACACCTATATAAGTCAGTGTTATATTGTAATCAGATCTGTTAAAATTCTGTAACAATTTGTTTCTGGTATCAAAAACCCCTATTTTGACTGATACTTTAGATCTATGTTATTAATTCTTAGCTGTTAACTTGATTTAAAATAGAACAATTGTGTTTTGATTTATATGTCAGGTTTTGCCTATCTAATCATCAGTCATTTCTCTGCTTCTTAAACCAGTATTTGTTTTGTAACTGTACATCTCATTCTTGTTAGACAGGGTAGCAAATCTGCTGAGATAAGATTAGCACAGTATTAATGTTATTTTGGTCTATTAGTTTAAACTCGAAGCAGTTTGTAGATTAAACTTATTTCGTCACAAGTCAGTCTTGCAAGTACCCTCTGTTTTCATATCTGAAACATGTGCATATGTTGTTTGACACTAAATGGGCTAGTTAAGATTCCTGCATATATATATATTGGTCCGAGCTAAACATATGTATATATTTCATACCTAAAGGACATACTATATTTGATATTATGAATTAAAGCAATATATGATTCAAAGTGTTGATTCATTGTTTGGCTTGATGGTGTTTATTATCCAAAAATACTCGAATGTATTTTGAAGTGTTGATTCAAAGTGTTGATTCATTGTTTGACAGCTTAAGTATTGTGAAAAAGGGGAATATTGATTCCTGTAAAATTAAACACCACATAGAGAACCTGTTAACCACTAGCATACAAATAAGTTTGTATTGCTTATAATGCATGATTACTGCATTGTTTATTTCCAATTAAAAGTCAATCTGCTAATACATGTGATTGTATATATGCGCAGATTTAATCTTGCAACATAATCAGTGTGACTGAACTTATGTACAAGAATGGATAGACATGTTTATGCAGATCCATGCCAATTCCCAAAGGGCCGATCAGATTAGGCAGGTTCCAAATGTATGATTTGAAGTGCTATGTATAAAGATACATAGAAAATTTCGACTGAATGTATTGAACTGTATATATGTGTTTTATTAGAACAAATATGAATGCTTATTAAAGGGGTTTGACCCTACATAGTTTAATAGTTGGTTCTGTGTGTAATTTTATCAATCTATCATGTTAGAACTGAATTTTATATTTAAAGTCTGCGACATACATATATTATTTGGTTTTGAGTTCAAGTTGTGACTTAGAGACAGATATATATAAATCTCAAAGTTTTCGAAATTCTGGAAATGTTGTGTTTGTTCACATGTTTGGTATGTGTTAGAAACATGGTCATATATTGTTTTGAATATATATATCCAGTAGCTTTGTAAAAGTCATTTGGAAATAAAATTGGTTAATTATAATTTTATATTTGAATAAAGTTTCTAATACTAGAATTATAATAACCAATAGTTTTGAAATGTTCAAAAATATATATAGGAATTGTACCTATATAATTTAAACATATACATTTATAAGATTAATATGTATGTTATTTAAATATTACGAATATAAAATACATATATTTAATATATGTAAATAACTATAATATTGTTTCGCACTACGAATTATAATTCCCTTTAAAAGAAAAATTTTGTTATATTAAGTCATGGTGATGTCTTCCAATAATATACTCATCACTATTCAAGATAATTGGCTGTAACTAACGCCAAAGCGTTGTGCACCTTTTATTTTGGTTATATGCGATGGAGTAAAATGTGGTGCTCCAACCTATTATTGGGTCTGACTTAACTAGGCTGCATAATACGATTATGGCCTTAGAGACAAAAGCATGAATTATTCTATATTTTGAGCAAATGAATAATACTGAATAAAATGTTCAACATGCGATCCAAGAGTGATATAGACGATATAATTGACATAAGATGTCTACCTAAAAGGTTGTGTTTTGAGTTCAGCCAAAGCAGGGTCAAGGCATGACTAAATATGGATCTTGGAACACCATTATATGTATATAATGATATAGATATATAAACAGAGGGATGTTAATTTGAGTGGGAGCATATTTTAGTTTAGATTACACTTTTATGTTAGTATACAATTTTGATTGTCAAAATTTATATTAAATAAATATTAAAGAATCAGTTATTATTTATTATCTATTGTAGATATTAAATAATAAATAACTCTGATAATTTAAATTAATCCTTAAGAAGGATAAATTGAATTGAATCAAATTTCTTGACTAACATTGAAATTTGGGGATTGTCCTCAAACAAATTAAGACGTAATTGTTCTAACATGTATAGAGGATCTAAAATAAAAGTTAAAGTATGACTTTAACCAATAAAGATATAAATGTTATAAAATCTACTTATGTATGTTTTTAGTATTAGATACTAGATATAAATCACATAAGTGTATGTTGATTTATAGAAATTACAAAATAAGTAGAAATGAGATAAAAGGACAAGTGGACTTACGATTGGAAATGAAGCAGATGATTGCTGAATTTTCATAGGAAGGCGATTCCTTTTATTATACTGGCTTAATTAAATAAATAGATAATTGTTATTACGAAATTCCAATTAAAATAAATGTTATAAAATACCTTGTTTAGACAAGATTGAATTTCATTTGCAATAAAAGAATAATTGTTATTCATTTTATTTAAATGAAATAACGTATGGAATTTCACAAGTAGTTAATGATATTTGTAAATCCTTAACTATAATGTACTTGACATTAATAATGACTGGATTAAATTTAGTGATTTAAATCCAATGTACCTTTAGTATAACCGGTTAGCCCAGTAAACAAGAAAATATATCAAAACTCCATAATGATGGAATTTTGAAATCAATTGATTTCGAATCATATGAAGAATACAGATCTTGTTTATTAGGCAAGATAACTGAATCACCTTTCACTTGACGCAGTGAATGAGTGATAAGCATTGGGTCTCATATATAATGATGTATACGGAGCAATGGATACATAAGCTAGAGGCAGGTTTTATTACTTCATTATATTTACTGATGATATCAGTAGATATAAATATGTGTATCTTTTGAAACACATATCATAATCCTTTGAAAAGTTCAAAGAATTCAAAGTGGAGATAGAAACCAATTTTAAAAGAAAAATAAATACTTTTCGAATATATCGAAGAGAATATTTAAGCCAATTATTTAATGACTATCCAGATGAATTTGAAATTGTTTCACAACTTACTCCACCGAGAACACCATATTGAAATGGTGTGTCTGAAAGGAGTAATCACACCTTATAAGATATGATACGACCAAGATAAGTCATATAGATCTTCCAATAAATTAAATTTAGAACAATTGCATTTAAATCCCACTAAAACGATTTTAAAGAAGCCATATAAGATATGGACTAGGAAATGTCCTAGTGTGTCTAATTTGAAGATTTGGGATGTAAGGCGTTTGTTAAACGTCCCTCCTCTGATAAGATCGAACCCAAATCAAATGATTATTTTGTGTAATATCCACAAGAAACAAATGGATATTATTTCTATAAATCCTCTGAGAATAAAACGTTTTATTGCTCGAATTGGTATCCATTTAAATGGAGATCCAGTCTCTAAGATACCAACGGGAATGAAATAGAAATCGAAATATCTTGAAAACCGCATAATGTTATTGAATCTTGTATAGACAAGAAATTGAGTGGGAGTGTCACAATAATTCTAATGTTATTTGATAACACATTAATTATTGTGAATAATATTAGTTTAAAAACAAGAAATAAATTAAAAAAAAAAAAAAAAAAACTGATTCTAAGAAAGATAATGTTTGGATTAAGAAGTTCATGATTGAACTTAATTCATTGTTGATCCAATGATATACGTTGCGATAACAATGTGGCTGATGCTCAGGCCTAAAACCTTAAACTCACTATTAATCCAAACATATATTTAAGAAATATAATTCCTATGTGAAGTTGTTCACAGAGGAAATGAACATATCTGCAAAGTTACAAACGTTGTAAAGTTGCAGACCTACTGAATTAAACTCTGTCGCAGCAGAAGTTTAATAGTCACACTAGTTTCATAAGTATATGATACGTAAATGATTGACTCTAGTGCAAGTGGGAGATTGTTAGAGTTAGTGCCCTAGAGGCAATTCATTTGATGAGATTGATAACACTGTTGATGTTATTATTTTATTTGGAATAAGATATGATTCTATTATATTATATTTACTGCGTAATATAAATACTAATATATTAGAAGTCCTTAGAATAATAATACGGGATTATATAGTTCGAGTAAGACTGAACTTGAGATTATGTAATGTGATAAGTATTATAATTCTTAAAAGTCCCTAGTCGAGTTTTATTGTTAATACAGGACAACAATAAAGCATTGAGACTAGTATATTGATTGACTGATGATCACATCTCATTGATCATTAATGTACGTGATATTAAAGTCAAGATATAAATACGTATTAGAGAATAGCGTATTGGGCTGACCCACCATGAGATAACTCCGTGGAACATAATCAACAGTATCATAAGTTATTCTCATAGTGACAGTGATGTAATGGTCCTTAGACCTGAAATCATTATAATTTTATTCAAGGATATTTGTGTTTTGATATCATCTAAAGTTATTTCGTAACAGAGTAACGATAACGGTAATTATTGGATACATCTCGAATCGAATGAAAATTATGAATGATCTAGATGGAATTTAACCCTATGATATATTCGTAGTGATATCTGTGGGCCTCTTGATTGAGTGAGACTGTGAAATGCATGGCCGTGCTCAAATACTGATTTGTTTTAAACAGTCTACTCATCGATCAAGAAAAACGGATTAAAATATAAAGAGGATGATACGATCCATGCCTCAAGTTTAATTCTGGATATACTGGTTAAAAGGATTATATTACATTGAGACACTGGTCACAAAAGGTTGTATCAAATCGATTATATTATTATAACTTGGGTAGCAGTGATGTGTTGCTAGATACCGCTCACTGTTTATAATTTAAATACGATTTAATTATTGCCAACGTTATAGTAACCTATAGGGTCACACATAAGAACGCTTGAAAAGGATGAGAACCGTTCACAACAAAAGGAGGATCAAATGTTGATTATTCTTTAGTTTTGAATTGGTATAAGGGTATTTTGGTCTAACCTAGTTTAGATATTTTTTTGGTTAACACATTATAAAAGAATGGCCGACATTCTTTTATTATTATTCATTTTTCCGGTTTTTCAGAAAACCCTAGAACCAAAAATTATCTAAAAGGGGCAGAAACCAAATACCCTAAAAATGGCTAGCACCTTTCTGTCCTTCCTCTCGATGATGATGTTCGACATCTTGGAGAACAAGCGACCGTGGATTACTTATAGAGGCTCGACATATGGAGGGCTTGATTCGATTCAACTTCGTTTTTCAATTCGATCTTATTCTGGATTGTTCAAGGATTCAACACGACGACAGGTATATATTCTAATCTAAAATTGATTTTGATTTACTCTATTGCAAAGATCCTAGATTTAATCTGTTAAATCGTTAAATTGGGTAATTGATTCGATCAATAAAAAAATGACACCCTGCACGACCGATTGCTTTAGTTTTAGGGGTGCTCGCTCTCTTATTGCTTCTGCAGGATGTGATCGTTCTGCCTCATGTTGGATGAGCGACTTGCTTCACGCTGATGCTTGGTATAGCCTCATTTCTGTATGAGCGACCGGTCTTAGTCTCCGCACCTGAATCTTGATTTGGACCCAAGTTTTAGGATCATACACTGCATCGTGTCGTCCGGTTACACCTGGTCGACCTGATTTGTTCTGGGCTTGATATTCAGCACTTGCTCTTGTGACCGTTCTTTTCTGTTACTAATACTTCGAGTGTCATAGTGTGTGAACGACCCTGATGATGTTACCAACATATTCCTCGTTCAATGTGCACGTGGATTTTTTAGGGATTAACACGCTGGATTAGCTTCGAAGGAAATGAAAGCATTGATTACCTTCGAAGATTCATTTGAGGAACGCTGGATTAGCTGAGAGGAAGTGAAAGCAATATTAGAGTAACGTGCAGGCTGGAATGGAGGATTCCAGAAAATAACAGGAGAGGAGGATTTGAGAAAATCGCAGGAGGCAGGGCTTGGGAAAAAGAAAATAACACGCCCTGATTTGTCTTGCGGGAACGACAGAGAGGGAACGGTATTTAATTATGTGAAATTCACCGAAAAATCAATAGTGCTAAGGCAAGAAATCAATATTTGGCACATAAAATTAAATATCAAAATGATAAAAATTAACAGGAATGCTTGGGTAGAAATAGAAATGCTAGATGATAGTTTCAAAGCTTGAAACAAAAAATAAGTGTTTCAAGTAAAGAAAATCATATGTTTCAAATTTGTTAATCTGGTGTAGTGGATGGAAATCATCAACAATTGTTCTCACATACATTTCGAAATTTAAAATAGATATAAGGAACGATTTGATTCATCCTATTCATCCATAGCTAGCTGAACTTGCATTCAACATGAAATGAATGAGGAACCAGCTTCTATTAATGATATCGATAACAAGAAGCACCTCTTCCATACTGGACCAACTACCATAGTCAATCTTGTACTACGTCACCTTGAGTTATGAAGTCATAACCAGTAATAAACACAATCTATGTTCACTATAAGAATATCTCTTTCGAACTAGGTCATCTTCAACTCGACACACTTAAACAAATAAATTTCCTATAGTGCATATAGATAATGTCGAAGTCGCAGGAGGCAAAGAATTCTAACCATTGGTGCTAGCAAGGGTTGGGGTAACTCTCGAGGAAGAGAAACTCCAATGATGTGACACCACTATACGACTCTAATCCCTTCTCCAACATATAGTGCCTCCAACCATCCAAAGAAAATCTGTCGTCATTAACTCGGAATTGGGAATCGAACACTCCTCCTCATGTTGTTTTGGTTATCAACTAGAATGTGACAATCTTCCATTCGAAAACACACCACCAACAATGCTTAAAACTAAGTGTATACTATCGACCTCTCATTATTACTCGAAACGGGAAATCGGTACACTCGGGGGTCAACTTCAACTTCCAAAACCATCAATTTCACATTGGACCCACAACGACATCCTACTCGAGATGACGTGACCCACGCATTTCACTTTTCTCATTGAAAAGTAAAACTCCAACAAATTAACCAATAATTGGTGTTTTCTCAACACCTAGAACATAAAAAACAATTGTGCCTTATGCCCTTTGTTTACCCATAGGACGACAAAAATAAAATTGAGTTGAACAAGCATAACTCAATCAAGTGACATCTCAGAATATGATCCAAGAAATCAACAATATATGTCGAATCATTGGGTTAGCACAAACAACATAACCACCTAATAAAAATCAAAGTAGTATGTGAAACACTATAATTGGCATACACCATCCATCTACCCATAATCGATCAAATCTCGTTGGGATACACAACCGAAAGAACACCCTTGCATGCTAGAGCCAACCAGAGAAGCCACCAATCAATAGGAATGAACACTCCTTCTCTCTTCGCACTCTTGGGGATTAGAGGCATAACTACTGGCTCAACATCTATAACCAAGTTGATATGGAACTCAACTCTAACATGCCAGTAATCTGGTCGCCTCATCGAATGTGTCCATATACACTCAAGCTACAAGCTCAGGTGATGACTCGTAATTAGAGAACTCAACGCTTTGCCTCGCTATCATCAATCATAAGTGTTTTGCTACTAAAGATCAAAGTCTCAATCAATTATCGCTAAATCGAGGACGAATCACTATTGAAGAGAAAAATGCCTTAGCCCACTATCATCACCAAAAGCCTCTTACGACCACTGACATTCTGTATCCTTCCAACAAGTAAACTATTGGACTCAAATATTAAATCTAGTTAATGTCAACAATCGACAACAAGCAAACAAATTGAAAAACAAGCAAACATGACTTGATGAGATTTGAGTTTTGATGAACCATGTACGTTGCAAAGTATATACAATCTATTTTATAACTGTCCTCCACTTCGAGGCTTGGAAAAAACGCAATGGATGTTGTAATCATCCACAATATTAATTTCTGGTGACCAAACGCAGAATATTACGCACAGATATAATCTAACTTAGCCCTAAACACTTTAAGTCACAATCAGCGAAAGAAAACAACTATCATGGGTCTCAATCTCATTCCATCCGTCCAATCGCAAGATAAGATGAAACAATGGAATGATGAAACCTTTACGTCAAACTAAAACACATATGGAAATTCCATTAATGTAAAACATATTTCGAGTTGTGATGTTGCTTCTATTCTCTTCCATCGAGGGAGCACTCGATGAAATGGGAATGATTATCAATATGTATGTCTCCCCGATTTGTCCTAGCAAGGAAGGACAACCTTATACTGGGCATAAGCTCATGGATTGTGAGCTTCCTCGAGTGACTCCTCCTAGCCATCATTCCCTCATTGAATGAAATCAATCACTTTCCGAGTCAATCACCCAACCTAGCCATAAACTCTAGACCTTCTTGTGTAGAGTGACAATAGAGAAAATAAACCGTACTTCAACGGCATTTCGAATTCGGTCACGCAATTCAACACAAACATATTGCCAAAATAAGCGAACTCCTCACCGACTTCTAACAAATCAATACAGATCTGTTCAAAGTAAACCATGAACTGGCGTCGACTGAATTGATTTCGGAAACAAGAAGTGATAAAGAATCTCGACAAGTCCAGGCGTAACAGTGAAATTTTGTACGAGTGAACTCCTACCTCATTCAACATCTAACTCCAAGTCGTCGAAGAACTCCTTGCGAGGCCCCAAACAACTTTCGTTCCACAATATTTGACTCCGTTCCAAGGAACAGTTTTCCACATAGACACATAAGTGTCCATACAACGCGGCATAGTCAACTCACTGCATTTAAGCTCCATAATTAATTAGAGATATTAGAGCATCCTAGATAATTTTCCATACTATTATTGAAAACATAAACCACAAATCAAGGCTAGTAGTCCTTGATTCACCCAAATTCCAAAGACTAAGTAACTAGTAGTATTTCTCGTTCGCTTGATCTTCTCAAATAAGTTGTTAGGACGATCAACCGTTAATAGAGAAAAACCATTATGATGACACTTGCATGCAAAACAACATGTACTATACATATTACTAATATATAGTTTTGAAAACCAAAATATGTACAAATATGTACTCTCTCTCGTATATATTAACTCGCAAATTTGATATTGCTTAGGTTAAACAACGCAATCTAAGCTTTGATACCAAATGTGGTGACCGCCATGTAGTGCTCATAAAATGAAATATTACTCTATACAAGCACTTGATAGATGTAAAACTATTGTCAAGAGAAAGACATAAGAGAAATGGAAAAGAAAAGGAAGAATAAAAAGGGAAGAGGAAGAAGAATATAGAATCTAATCCCAGAATTTTTCAAATATCTCACAATGCATCGGATAATCTATAATAATAATAATAATCACAGATATAAAATAGGCGGGACAATAACTATATAAACCATGCAATTAGAGTACATAAGCTCATATAGTTATATATAATAGGTAAAGAGTCTATACAAGTGATAAATAAACTCAAACTAATAATTTTCTTTAATATGGATACATAACACTGTCTAGGATCCACAGTGTCACACAGCGGAATAAATATAGATAATACAAGTATAAGTATGAAAAGACGTTGCCTCCTACTGATTCACCTGTGCAGCTATGGTAATACTCATACTTGTTATAGCCTGCTCATCAGCATCATCGATGAGCAACCAAGGTAATTAAAGGAAAATAAAACTTTAGGTCAGGCAACAGTCTGGTGTAGGCAAGAAACAAATCTAAAAGTACAGTAAAAGCCATAATAGTATATGGCCTGGAGGGTATGGAGAACCATACTTGTCTAGCCCCTACACCTACAAAATTAGCATATAAAAATCGATACATGATACACTATGTTAATCATTATGTAAAAAGAGTGTGACAGATGTCTAAATACTAAATAGTAGTAAACAAGTAAACAACTATAACATATATCCTCATATTCACTTATTCGGTGTATAAAGCATATGGTAATCAGTACTTCGGCCACCTAATCCATTGAGGCACCGGAAGATTTTACATCGAGGAACTCTACCAGATATCATTACATCCTACCTCGATAGACTATAGCAGGTAACCTTACCTAGTCCAAAATGTCGATTGGATCTAGGGTTCGGGCTGATCGGGTCTAAAACATCGAGTGACTTTGATCCATCCTTGTGTCACTCTCTAAAAGTTATACCAAAGTCTTGAATACCAGTATCCCTTTGCATATGTTCTCCGTAGTAAAATACATCTGTAAACTATCTATAAGACTCACACTTGAAGTCGCCACGATGTAGGGACTATTCTCAATGTTTATCATATGTCGTTGGATATCACCATGTGTCTCCCATATTTCTCTCCAAAAGTCACATCAATACGACTTAACGTCGCCTCTTTTGCATATCGAAGAAAAACCATTCATCAGGCAGCCTCATTTCCCATTATGGAATCACCATCGTCGAATGTTGAATCACTAATAGAAGCACTGCATCCTTTCCTCCTGTCAAAGCCATTGATCGATGAATCATTACCGAAATCACTATCGAATGAACCACCATATCCTGCTCGTAGAAATCGCATCGTCGTCAATGTCAAATTATCCCAAATGACCAATAACAATAATAATCGATATCGACTACTCCATAGTAACCAATAATGACTACTCGGATCATATATTTAACCAAAACAGGTTAAATACACATCTATGGAAAATGACCCGCCTTCGTCTCGAAATCAAACTCATCGCCAAGTCCATCCTCGGTCTTGGAATCCATCATCAAATCCCAATGTTGCTCTACTGCCATATCTATTACCAAGCACTACTACTGCTCCATCGTCGAATCCATCCAGGCACTCGAAGCTCCTTTATGAATTTATCTCATCCATTCGAGTTACCACCCATATTTTCTCAATCAATATACACCAACTTATGTGTCTGGTCGATAAACACCCATACTTTAACGAAGAGATCTTCCTAATATTGTATCTCCTACGAACGACGCTTTAATCTAAACTAAGCAAACCATTCAATCATGCAACCAATAGCTATACAAATTATTAAACTAGCATACAAGCATCCATAACAGTATCAACTAATTAAATAGAACTTAAATATAGCAATCAAAGTGGAATAAATATCCAAATAGCCTAAATCCAACAGTATGGTCAAAATAGTGCGTAAGAGCACATAAACGGGTAAAATGTAATAATTATGGTTAAAAGTACTTAAATCACTTTTTACTTTTTATTTGTTATTCACTAGTTCAACTATTCTTGAAAATATATTTTAAGATTACAAATCATCATAAAATGTCAGTTATTTACTGTACAAACAACTATAATATCGCTCACCTTAGCCAAACTAGTCCAAAGCATAAAGCTCATCAATACAGGTCTAACAGAAGAAACGACGTCTAAATCATATCTCATGGGAAAAGTTACGACATGTATAAGTTAACAGATTTGAACAACTAACTAAACAACTTAATTAATAAATTAAAATAATTAATCGCCTTCATTATGTACGTTAATTATCTTCTCCTTTATACATATGCATGTCATTTCTATGCACATTAAACCCAAACCACACAACATTCAAATAATTATTCCTCCCTCTCTGGCTGATGAAATCATTCGTCGTCTTCGCCAACAAGTCCAGCTTCGGAATCTCTCTGCGAATGCATGCATCTTGTTGAACCTCATCCCATCTTCAAAAATGAGACTACAGGAGGTTATGTCCCAGTCTTCGGCTCCCCTACGTCGCAAGCTACTCCATGCAACCGAGCCTACTAGAAATTGCGTTGCACGTGCACCTCTCATAGCTCGATACCTCGCTACCCTTAGTTGTCCTCGACTCTGACCATATAACGCAAAAACCGGAACCCTAGTTTCAAACAAGCCGCATTTGTCATCACCAAACCTGATCATATTTGATTTGGAGATAGATCTCCCCTACAGGAATTCAAGGAGCTATAAATTAAGGTCTTCCGTTGAGTTTTCAAATTTATTTGACTTTTGAAAGTGGGTGGAAATAGGCCATTGCTATTTTGATGGAACAGTGAATGCAAGAATGTGGAAGAGGATGTTTGGGTTGGATCATTTTACCGTAGCTCAGATTCGGTTATCTTTTTAATTTTTCATTCAATTTTAATTTGAATTTCATACAAAATCGACATGTCTTTTAATTTGTTGTGTTCAAATGACACATGTAATCTCTATGGAACTTGATGGCATGAATCACCTCAACGATACAATTCTGATAGTACAGGCTCCATTGTATTTTGAGATTGCGTCTTGGAACGACAATTTGCATGTATTTCGAAATTGTTTAGACCATCAAAGAACTCAAAATATAGTGATCTACATACTTTTTATTCATGTAATGAACATTCTAGATTTAAAAAAGGGTGGTCACGAGTCTTGGTTCAATCGTATGTGAAAAGTCACCTTTCGAATTGTTACTCGATTAAAGATTAATATTTAAATATCGAATCGTTAAAATATGAGTTATTAGATGTGGTTAAAGTATTGTGTTGTGCGCGTCTAAAATAATGTGATGAGTGCAGCTAAAGTCAAACATTTTAAATCCAGCATTTGATTAAAAGGTTGATAAACAATTTGTTCAAGTGTTGTTTTACATTCAAAGTGACAGTCACCAAAAACAATCCTGACAAATCATGAATCATCATCCATGATTTGACAAGCTTGTTATGGAGTTCCATATAAAAAAATTGATAGCACTTAAGAATTTTATGCCAAAGATTTAAGTCATCGTGAAAAAACTCGAGTTCGCCATGGATGCGACTCAAAGCCGACTCGAGCCAAAGGTAAAAATTTCGAGCTTGAGTAATACCCACGAAAGAAAAGTTCGAATTTGAGTAAATCTCGAGTTTTTCGCAAGCCATTCTCTAACGTTCATAATCTAATGAGAAATTCCCACATATATGACCAATCCTTACCCGTAAGGGTAGGGAAAATGAAATCCATTAACGGACGCCTATAATTGAAGTTCGAGAGGGAAAAAAAATCGTACGTCAACACTACTATTGCCTGAATTCAGCGGTATAAGTGAGTTCGAAGATGCTTGAGTTTGATGTCCAAATTGCTCGAATCAATCGACACGTGTGGACTATGATAGGTTTGGCATTATCGATGGATTTGATGGCAAAGAAGAGCAGCCATCTGAAGTTAGAAGTTAGTTCGGTGTTTCATGTCTCGATGGTGAAGAGCTTTAGGGAAGATAATCTCAAAGCATGAAATAAAAACAAGTGAAGAATAATTAAGTGTGGGCTTGCGCGTGTATATGCACCGATCCATAAGCTTAGGCAAATTAATCACCAACTTTAGGGTATTAAACTTTAGACTATGGATCTGTACCATCTTTGGCTTATCCTTCGGCACTAATCCATAGAATATATATATATATATATAAATTAACAAATGTGTGTGTGCATGCATGCATGACAATCTATAAGGTTCCAAACAAGAGGGCCGAGCGTGCTTGAGCGATTCAAAGGAAAAGTTATTTGAAAACTATCCAAAATCAAAATATAAACTTAAAGAGCATGGTTCAGTTCTTATATTACTTGTGAATAGCAAGCTCGAACCTATTTAAAGTAATACAATGATTATTAAGAGCTACAAGGTTTCATGAAAACGATTAGCGTGCTGAATAACAACTACTCAAAATAGAGCTTGAAACCGATGATATGAAGCCATGTTTGAGTGTGTCGGATCGATCAAATTGAGGAATGATCAAGCACAAGATTATAACGATAAATTCGAGACATAGATAAGAAGGTAGATCAATAAATCATTCCCTCAAGTTACCAAATACTTTCTTAATTTCCTCAATACTAACTCAACTCAAGAAACCAAGGGAAAAATCAGAGGTTCAGGACAAAGTCATGGATTGGAATGAATTCATGGCCATGAATTAGTACCAATTCCTAAAGTTTGCTTGAATTTTGCCATAATTCATACGGCATAAAGTTAGAGTAGTTATCAGTCATTACATGCAATATGAAACGGACCACTATCTATCCATGGCAAAAACTATTGATGGATAAATCAAGTTCCAAAGCTATCAAACCAAGTGCTTTTATCCAATCTTTGAGCTAAAGAGTTCATCCAAGTTCAAGCTCATACCGATGCAATCTAAAGGAGAAGGTACAAGTCAACCAAGAAATCTCAAGGGATTGGAGGAAGCTCAAAAATCGATCATATTGATCGATACTGATCATAAAGCATAGTTTGGTAGTGATCCATAACTTATGTCGATTTTGTTGCGGCCCTTTCAATATAATTTCCTCTAGACAAGTGGAACATGGTAAGAACTTGGTGGAGAGAAATACGTTGATCTTCAACTACAGGTCCGCCCTGAAACCCAAAAATAATTCGTATGCCTTGGAAGGACTAGAATATCATAGACTCAGCATATCGTAACATGTCTAAATATACACAATACGAGATCAGAAGCCTTAGGCGATCGTCTCAGTAGCCTTACCCCTGGGTAGTCTCTACTTCAGCTATAAGTAGAGGGTGATATGTATTGTTTAAGGATCTTCATGCTTGCACTCAAAATTTCTATACTATCTTTGTACTCCACAGATCATCCAGGATCCATGGGCATCGATCTAAAATACCAGCTTTGTAAAAAAAATGGCAGAGCTGACTGATTTTATAGTGTCCCATAACATTTTTTATTATAACAAATAATAAATACATTATAGTACAGGAGTTAGACCGATTGCCTAACTACTAAACTTTGTACAAACATAAACAAAGTTCAAGTAGACATAGGTCATTGATTTGCTAAACCATTATAACTACATTGTATTAATTTTCTTTCTTTCTCCATTTCTTATTCTACATTTTATTCTCTTCCATTAAACTTTGTATATTATATGCCAACTTTCAACGTAAACAATATCTGTAAATACAATAGTCCAAAGCTACTATAATATTTTCAAACTAAATTAGTAAAGGGTATCGACTTAAGTGTACTAAGAATACCAAATATTGATGTTTGAACCAAATAGCAACACCATTCACTTTCACTCTCAGTGCAACTGTATATGAGAAACAACATTATTATTGTATCAATTTTTACATATTTGAATTTATATGTCAAATATAAAATACACCCACGTTGAAATTCATTATTTCGTATATTTGACAACCACTATGCAAAAACGTTGTAATGATCAGCAAGTTAGAAATAATTGGTAGTGGGTGACAATATTTGATGTAAAGCTATTATTCTTTAGAATGATTACCAGGCTAAAACTAATATGTTGTTAATGACAACATTTCGATTTCAATATTTTGTGCTCCTAGAAATTACGAAAACAAATCAACCATTAAACTTTTGATCATATCATTGGAAAACTGACTAATCTGAAAAAGTGTAATCCTTGATAAATCTGAAAATTGAGATATACGAATATTATATAATGGACCCAGCGCGTCACAGATTCGCTCTAGTTTAAATAGCAACAAAATATAAAATAAATAAATTATAATCAATTATATATTTAGTTTTAATATGAATGTAAATTAATTAATACATTTATTATAATTTATTACCATTTTCGTCAGAGATAGCAGTAGATATTTAATGTTCTATTTATATATTTGAGAAACTTCGTATGCTAATTTTAGAGTTGTTATGGTAATGATTATTACTATTTCGCAAATACCGTTACTGTGTCATTTTTACTGGTATGCTGAAACTGTTTACCGTTATCGATCGACTGGTATACCAATAATTTGATAATCATTACACTGGTAATGGTAAATTACCGTTTGTCCATCTAAGTGGTACCTTGACCTTTTTTCACACTATAATGTATCTTTTTTATACTACATGTAGTATTAGTTGATAAAAGGCGTAAATAAGAAAGGAAAGAAGTGTATTTTGAATTATTCCATTTGATTTTTTAACTAAATTTGATCATTTATTTAATTTTAAATGCACGTAATAAAGCATACCAGATGAATATACATGTTTTAAATTGATTGATAAAATTACCATTACTGCTGTATTGAATAAATGTTACTGCTTAGAAACTGTAAATTTACCTTTATCAAACCGCTTTAACTGGTATACCAATTTAAATAAAAAAATGATTACCGATCGACTATAGATTTGTCTAATCAAATTATGTAAACCTAAAAATCAAGGAACATGTCCTTGATTCATTTACTCACTTCAATGTTATCAACGTTGTTATCTCCAACAATGTCTTTTTCAATCTTCGCTGTTATACGACTGTGCTCGTTAATTGAAATTTGGCTACTAAATTAACAGTAACAAGGATGAAGAAGTTGAACTTTCTTTTAAAAAAAAATAGACAACACACTTACAAAGGAATTTCAAACAAAATAAAAATAATTAAATCATTCATTTTTGTCCTAAGATTCAAGAAAAATGACCAATCATTTGAAGAAAACGTAAATAACAGCACTCTAATCTAATCCAATAAAACGAGAAATCAGACCAAAGCTCATCAAACCCAACCTTTTAACCTCTTCTTTGCATTTTCACATT
This sequence comes from Allium sativum, assembly GCA_030737875.1. NCBI lineage: Eukaryota > Viridiplantae > Streptophyta > Magnoliopsida > Asparagales > Amaryllidaceae > Allium > Allium sativum. Next base: position 44,058,302 of record CM060916.1, read on the forward strand.
ATTATCACAAAGTCTTCAACACGCAAAGTATATAGATAGACGCTACATACATGTTTCGCACCTCAGAATAAACCTTTTTGGTAAACATCTTCGTACCCAACCCTGGCCAAGTCACCACATGAAGAGCATGTAATAGAACACGCTCATCAAAACAATTAAGTTTATTATAAAATACATAGGCTTATAAGTTGCTTTTTTTTTCATACTGACAGCTCTGGTGGGCTTGGTTCATGTTGCTGACCCTTCTCTTCGACCTTGTTGCTGGTAGGTTCATTGGTCGCATCGCTGTTGATGATGTCGCTCCTCACCTCTATTTCAAGGAAACGGTCCACTGGCTGCCTGCATATTGGGCACCTGTTTGTTTGCAGCCTCAGTAGTTTTGCACACTCACTGCACATACACTTTCCAAAAAAATACAAAAAATCGTTAGAAATATGAGTATTACCATTTTAATAACTAAAATATGCAAATCCTTTTCCTAAACCAACAACAACAATTTTGAAACCACCAGAAAGTAAAGGAGACTGTTAGACGTTTTGCTAACATGGCATTTAAATAGTCGGATATGGATTAAGATAGTGTCATATCGGTATCTGTATCCGTAGATGCGAACGGATATCGGATATTCTTCGACCAATTCACAACTAATAAATCTTAAAATGTAAACAGAAAATTTTGATTAATTATAAATCCATTTCTATGCTAGAAATATAAAAAACCGACATGCTAACAAAAATGACCAAAAAAAAAAAAAAAAACAATTTTTAAACGCATAATTTTTTTGTTCCTAGATAGAATGGTAAATGACAATCATTTTATTCAGCAGTATCCTAGCGGTTAAGGGCTTTGCGTCATGGTAACAGTGGCGTGGGTTCGAAACCCAAAATGACATATTAGGAGCTTACCATGTGCATACGCTAAGATCAGCCACATATGTGGTGCTCGCGGACCAAGCCAAATGCACTAGGGAAGATTTTACGACTTCGATCGGTTTCCCTTCTGAACAAATTCAAAAAAAAAAAAAAAAAATACACACACGTACATATAGCGGCTACTTGAACACAAATTTAGAAACATGGATTGTGAACCATTGGGTTCGTTTGTCTTTATGTGAAAAGTGGAATTCAGGGACATCCAACGGTTGAGTCTAATTTTGTGTTTAAATAGACTTTCTCATATGTAATAACTCCAGACTTTGAAAACAAGCAGAAGCAGTCATGACCATATCCATATCCGTATACACTTACAAATATCGGATAAATTTCCATATTTGAATACAGATACGGATGGATTTCGAATCTGTGGGATATTCGTTGACAGCCCTATTCAAGTACCTATATATTCATCTCTCATCTTTCCTCCTCAAGCTTTGAAACACATTTACACCAAAGCTAACTCCCATTTCAGTTTGAAATCAAAAAGTTTCTTTAACCAAAAAAATAAAAAATAAAATAAATCATTAGTTTCCCCATTGAAATGTCTCAACCAAAATTTTCCTTCAAGCTTTGGGTTTTACTTTGCCGAATTAAGAAAAAAGTGCTACATGTTACGGGCTAGTACTATATTTTTTAAATGCACTGCCAAGAGCAATATGGACTTGCACATCCTATTACAATTTCTAGAAGTTATCATCAAAATTTATTCCTGTACTTTTTAATACCAAAATCGATGCATTTACCATATTTTAAGCAGACAGCATTTTCCCACCGAATGGTGAAATACTGCCACACAAGTTTCAAAACACTGTAAGATAGTTCAAACAAGACATCTGGTTGCTTCGAACGGTAATTTCTTGATCGGCACTTTCTTGCAGAGCGAAAAAAAAATTAAAAGAAGACAGCATTGTTAAGAACAAATTTTATACTATGCCCATGAAATCTTAAATGGTATTAGTAAATGAAAAAAAGAGGTACCCTTAACGGCACTCTTTCTACAAGAGAAGTGTGTATGTCAAGCGATCTTTGATCTTCAAATATAAATTGCCATTAGAATATTTCAAAGTTAGGGAAGATACCAAATGCCTGCATGGGAGCGCAGTAGTATCTCGGGGTTCGCTGAGACAAATAACACATTCTTTGCCAGTATCGTTCCCATCAAAATCATCTTCTACTGAATTTCCAATCCCATATATCTCTTGCAACTCATATCGAACTCCTTTAACCCATAGTATCTGCTTTACCACCCGCACATGATATATACCATTCTCACCCTTTTCAAATACAGCTTGGGTTATTTGAGAATTTGAACCATCCACTGCTTTATGGTGATCGTTGTCGCTTGTTGAAGATTCATCTGCCTTAACAACTAATGGATATACACCTGAATCTCCCTGTTTGGCAAGTTCGGATTCTTCAAACATAGAAAAGTCAATTCCAGTTCCTGATGGTTGGCAGAACTTTTGCCCTAAACCTTCATCGAAAGAAATTGTGACAGGTTTGAAGCACTCTTTGGTTGCTATCTGGTCGGAGCCCGAACCTTCTTTTGCGAAGAACAACACAGTGATGCTGTCAAATAACATGTTATTTCAAATATTAATATTCATATAAGCACTTAAAACTTGCAAGTTAGTAACTCAGAATGCAAGAGTGTTAGAGATAATACATTATTTTTTTTGAACGTGGTATTTTAGTAGGTAAGCAGCACAGCAAATATACTAGACAGAAACGTATAGAATAAATCCATGAAAAAAAATTCACTCAAAATAAATCAGAAGCATAAATTTGTAAAATAGTTAAACATGGATATATAATACGGTTTGGAGTGATTTCACGGTTTTACATTTTAATCAAATAAAAACTGTAAATATAATGATGAGAGTGAGTGTGTGTGTGTGTGTGTGTGTGTGTGTATGTGTGTGTGTGTGTATGTGTGTGTGTGTGTGTGCGCGCGCACTTAAAACTTGCAAGTTAGTAACTCAGAATGCAAGAGTGTTAGAGATAATACATTATTTTTTTTGAACGTGGTATTTTAGTAGGCAAGCAGCACAGCAAATATACTAGACAGAAACGTATAGAATAAATCCATGAAAAAAATTTCACTCAAAATAAATCAGAAGCATAAATTTGTAAAATAGTTAAACATGGATATATAATACGGTTTGGAGTGATTTCACGGTTTTACATTTTAATCAAATAAAAACTGTAAATATAATGATGAGAGCGAGTGAGTGAGTGAGCGAACTAAAAATTTATGTTTGCATTGATCATTTGGTCGGTACATTTGGTGACAAACCTAGATTTGATAATACTATTTAAAAACCTGTTTGCAGAGTTAACAGAGTCAATGAACTAAAAATTTATGTTTGCAGAAAAATTAATTACTATGGTTTGAGGTAACTTAAAAAAAAGGTTATTTATGGGCTAATTTAAGTAATCATTATACCAGATGAAAGACAGCTTAAGTATTGACCTTTAACAATATAAACATATAATTATATGACGTTCATAATTGGTTGGTAGAATATTCTACTATATTAATTCAAACCTTTGAGGAATTCTAGTTTATAACAGGTTTTGCCCTTTTTTTATTAAATTCATGCAACATGTACAGAAGTTAAATATCTGTCACCTGATAATAAATTAGTGAGTGAGTTTTTTTTTTTTTTTTTTTCATATTTAAACTATAAATAGGGAAACTGATGTCACACGGAAAGTGGCAAACATGGTTATCTTGCATCATTATGAACCTTAATCGTTTGCAACTCCTCTAACCCGATGTCACTGAACTCTTAAAAGTTACATGTGTATACATTAATACTGGAACGGCATCAAGTCTCTATTTAACAACATAGCAAGCATGCACTCTCCTGCATGCATGCCACACGAGGGTAACTATGTGGACCCAAAATAAAACAACGTAACAGATTTCATTGTGTTCGCATTTGTGGTTGAAATTACAAATTTCTTAACACACAAGTTGATAACACGAGTCCCAACAATTGTATTGCACTCCTTATTTCAATCCCGAACATGAATACAATTGGATTTAATGATCACAATCAATTCACGAAGCTAGATGCTGAATCGATTCACATCTGTTGTTTCTTGCATACGAGAGGTAAATCCACTAATCGATTCACGTCTGTTGTTTCTTCTTGCGTACGAAATTCTCTCCTTTTTTTTTCCTATGCCCTAACCCGATCCCCATTTTTGGGAACAATTTCGGACCGTAACCATACGAAACCGATCCGGTAAACCCGAAATCTCGGGATGCCGAACGAGTTTTCAAACCTTGATATAGACTCAAAATCATGGTTATCACGGCGGTAAGTCGAGTCGAGTCGATAAAGGTTTAATTAGTCGACTAGTGGACTAGTCGTAGACTAATCGTAGACTAGTCGGTCTAGTCGATAAATAAATATATACATATATAATTTGAAATTTCTAACTAATACATATGGACAAAATTCAAATATGTACTGACATATGGTAAATCATATTTAACATGTTAAACCTGGTTTCTCAACTTTTGTTTTTCCACTTGTAGTTGGCTACATATGATCATATTTAACATGTCGACATGGGTATGTAGTTGGACAGCTGATAAAAAAAGACAAACATGGTCCACATGACAGCCTGACCTACAAATAAAAATGCCTTACCCAATCCAAATGAGATAAAAATGTCCTAGCCTACGTTTGGGTCTTTATCAGCAGCTGCTTTTGTCTGCTTTGTGCACTAGGGCAAAAATAAATAAATAAAACTCAAGACACTGGATCGGCAACATCCTCTTTTATCTGCGGCTCTGCCTCGTGATTTCTTCTGCCCCCAATTCGAAGCTAGAGCACTTAGTTGATCTGCAATAACGGATGATGAGAGTGAAACGACTTCCAGTACTCAAATGCGACATCGACTTCCAAATCGACTTCGAGTTCATCATTTTAGGGTTCCAAATCCGACATCGAGACTTCGATTTAAGGTTCCGGTGAGTTCGATTTCTAGGGTTTCAGTTTTCAGTCGACGTTTCATGTCGAGGCTTGAACCTCGACTAGCCGACTAGTCGACGACTAGTCGCGACTAGTCGAGCGCCGTAATAACAGTGCCCAAAATCGTTCCATAAAACTTTCCACTCGCTTTGCTCAGCTACCAATTGATCCATTTTGCGACTGTCTGAACCATAGAGCGGTTATATATGACAAGAAGCGTAAAAAACATTTAGTCATCACATCCTCGTATGTCACCAGCACTTCCACATACCTCATAAACCGCATAAGATGAACAATAGAATCTTTCCTCCCGTCATAAACTTCGGAGTTAAAAGTTCGATTGATACCCAGAATTCCTAAAATTCGAAATACACGGATTCCAATGAATAGAGTCCAAATCATGCTTAGCCAATCCTCCTCTTGAAACTCACTGAATGATGTCTGTAATCTTGTCATCATTATTCAAACATTGTCCCCAATCATAACCATCAGCACCCTCAATCTGAGTCTATCTAAACCAGAACGTCCAGCCCCGACCGTCAAATTGGGATTGCTACCGACCCAGGGTGTTGGGTCCGTACCGAACCGAGTCCTATGAGTAGGGTCCATAATGGACTTAACACTTATTGCTCCATACTGAAGTCGAGATGAATAACAATTTTTTTGTTTCTTGTTAGATTTAAAAATGTAACAGGGATCCATAACGGACCAAATACTAAATTTTTTTATCCTCAATAACGTTGCATAAGACGCACTTTTTTAGAGTTTCAAAACCCTACATTTTGGCGTTGTTGGAGCTTTTTTAGCGTCTTATGCATCGTTAGCGCTTTGAAAGGAAAAAACGCCTTAGGGTGACACGAATGATTTTTTGGCACATAGACGCACCTAAATGAGGGCTTTAATAACTATGTTTGGTGTGATCATGAACTACCAAAAAAGTCAAAATATTTTCAAATTTTAATATCACTTAAAAATAGGATATAACAAGTAAACTTTCTTTACATATTCAAGATGATCATTTAGAAATATTATCAAATCTTAATCTTACTTAAAAATAGAATCTAACAAATAAAATTTCTTTATTAATTAATAATATAAATAAAATCCAAACTAACAAAAAATTAGACATTGCAATTTAAATAAAAATCAAACTAACTACACATAATTTCAACATAGAAATATCACTAGATATTTGTGCAATTTTTTGTTGTTAAATGTGTTAAACATATACAATTCATAGAAAACAAATCATGTGTTATCGTCACACGACGAAGCACGTCCGATAGCACTTTTCTAAATCAAGCTAATATTGGTATAAAATATCATGTCCCACCCTACACCATATATCATGCTAACATCATTCAAAATAGTGTTAACATTTTGTTCTATTATGCTCATGACAACATGATAATTTCAAACGAAAAGTAAACAAATTCACATTTAAAAGATTTATGATGTTATCTTTTAAAATAAGAATATCTTCCTGTAATCCAGTTCAAAAATTAAGCGCAAATGCTACATCAACCGAAAATGAGTAAGTCAAAATATGCGGCTGTTGCAGGGGCCGTTGGATTCTTGCACACCCATGAATTTCTGCTGATATCTGCCGAACATTTCAGCCTTCGGTGAATTTGAACGCATTTTCATCGGTCGTTCTAGCATTTCTCAAAATTAAGTAAATGCTTAAAATTGTTTCTTCTAGGCTAATAAACAAGTATAAACTTTTACTCAACTTCGCAATAATAAAGAACTCTTATCTCTTGAAATTTTGGTTAACACCACCGAAAATGTTCTTAATTTTCCATCACAAAGGATTTTTTTAATCTAATCAAAGGATATTACACTCAAATTCTCAAATGAATATGATTCTTACTGAAACTCAATGGCTCTTTTAATTTTCAGGACTAATTCAATGCTTTTAGGGTAGTTTGTGATATAAATACTAGATATTAGATACTTATTTATAGGTGGAATGGTTAATTCGCTTGCATTCTAGCTTTATACGTAATTCAAGTAGATATATTCTTTATATTGTTAAACTAATCACCATAAGATGCATATATTATTAAAGACCGCTAGCTTAAGTGTTAAATGATATATCGCTCTAAATTAAGTTCTATGAGTCTTGTATTCTATCCTATAGCATCATAATGGGCATTCCGCTTCGATAAAGTTTCACTTTTATTGTGCAAAAAAAACATATATTAACTCAATCAAAAGCAAATTTTGCACAATGATATACGTATATCTCTACTCAGTAATGAACCAAATTAGGTACTGCCGAAATTTTAAGTCTAGTGACAGGGCACTAAGGCTTCACTGGGATGGCTGGCCCGGCTAGATTGATTCAGTACAGTAGTAATGTCTTACGTTTTATTGATAAGATTATGTTCCAATAAAGCATATTTACACAAACCCAAAATCAGACCCGTCTCAAACTTGAAACCCCCCTCCCCCCAAGGTGCATTTATACATTGCACTTATCTAGAAATATACAAGTGTTATGTCAATAATCGTCAAGTATAAGGTCATAAGTCTATCTGGTATTGCTAGCTTCACTCGATATATTTTATAAACAGTTTTCATTAGGCTAGGTATAAAGAGGGAGAAATCAATTTGAACTCTGCAGACTCATTTAACATCCTGAATTTCCAACCAAAATCAAAAGCGGAGAAAACCCTTTTTGCACACCCCCCCCCCTCCCCCCCAACAATTTCCAGAGCCCCAGGATTCAATCTTACACTAAGAACCAGCATTATTCTTCAGTTTTTTCCCCTCTTTTAAACCAACTTTCTGCTTCTTCCTCATTTCACTCATCGACTCCATTACAATTTTGATGTTGTTAATTTAGATGATTGGACAGTCGTAATCGAAACTGGAGTGGAGAAGGGTTTTGAAGCGGAAGCCACTCTTCACTGAAGAAATATAAGATGGATATGATGTTCATGCTAGGGATTCGCTAAGTCGCTTTGTAATCCACTCCACTTGTCCAATGTTGATTCCATGGTTTCCATCCTTGTTTGTGGCGTGGTTTAGATGTTCACCACATCAGCTCCAAGCATGGTTCCTGTAGTTTCCACACCACTGTCAATTAGGGGCTGTAAATTTCTTCGTTCTCTAAAATTTAAAGTGGTATTAAATAAGAGAAGCATGCTTCTCCTCTCGACCAATATCAATATGTCAGCTCCAACATCAACATCTTCAACATGCTTCATTGGATCTCTTCGTAAGCTTCAAAATTAAGAAAGTGGTTTCCATAGTTGAAGGGGCTGCTCTTTTATTTATTTATTTTGCAAAATTGGATTTTTGCAACATGCATATGTGTGAGTGCGCATGCGCGGAGACGTCAAATGCAATAGAGAACTTGCTTATAGATATAATTTGAAAAAATATATATTATTTTTGCACATTATGCATGACATCCCAATTTATGTTAGTATTTATTGTACAGTTTGTCTTTCCATACCATATCTTCGCACAATACATCCAAGTTCAAGATAATAGGATCCCTTTTTTATATTTTAAGTTGTCTTGACATGAATCCAAATGACTCAAGGCTTAGAGCATCTCCAACAATGTCTAAATCAATATAAATGGGGGCAACTCGAGTTTCTTTTCTCTTCCTCGCACTATAGTAGCGTTGATTCGAGCGCGACGAAGAGGAAGAAACGGAGAATTGCCCCCATTTTAATTTTTCAACATGGATTTGTAAATGGAATTCTAAAAATCGTCTATCAGTAATCGATATTCAAAATCCTGTTTTATTACTTTCCTTTCATGTCTTTTTTTAATATTATTTTTGCTAAATGGATTTATGAAACCCTTTTTTTGACGACGCGGCAATTGTGAACGCTTTATTTTGTTTTTCTCTCATCCAAGATTCACTTAGTTCTAGAGATGCTCTTATAAGTATTGACTTTTTTAAAACCAATGTCCTTGTATAAAAACATGCAGCCGAATGTAATGCATTAGACAATTTTCCACTCATGCTTATCCTGACAAATAATAATAATAATATCATGATCACTTAAAAGAGAGAGGAGGAAGAAATACCTCCCAGCAGAATTAGCATCGTATGTGAAAGAAACAAGAAATTTGCCAAGATGAAGAGGATCAGGCACAATGCTTAAAGTCTCCTTCTTCAAATTAACGTTGTTCTTAATTGTGACCGCCTTTTGATGCTCCACCACAGGCAGAAGAAGAGATGGCCGCTGCTGGTGAGGATGCTGCTGATGGAAATTGATGGGGAATGGGGGATAAGGATGAGGAGGGTAGCCATGGGGACCAACACCAATCCTATGGTTTGGATCGTAAGGAGCGGGAAGAGGCATCGGCGCCACTGGAGGAGGCGGAGGAGGACGGTTATTGTAATACCCACCGTGGAGCGGCGGCGGTGGCGGAGAAGTAGGGCCGTATGGGAAAGGAGGAGGAGGAGGTTGATGGTACGGGGTTGACGAAACGAAGGGTTCTTGAGGAGGTTGCTGGTGGTGATGATGGTTCATCTGATTGTGTCGCCGCCGATGGTTTCCTCCTCCTCCTGTGCTGCTGCCTATGTTCCCCATCCACTTATTTCCTCCCCAAGGATTGAATCTCCTTTATATCAGCGTTTCTGATCTGATTTAATTGAGGAAATATAATGATTAGCGTGGAAAATAATTGATTAGCAGATGAGGATGAAATGGGAAGAGATACGAAGGAGGAATTACAAGGATGAAACTGCTTTTTCCCCTTTATTTTTTCTATAATTAAATATATTTAATTGAGATTTTGGTTACACGGAGAGAGAATTTGATAGTGGAATGCGCAGTCCATTCCAACCAACGGTCACCGAATGGAAGGTGATTCTTCCCAGAATGCTTTTGCGATGTTTAGCCCGAGTCTAATATTTTTTACTCATGACCTGAAATAACCAAAGTGTTTTCGCGTAGTGTTTGGTTTATTTTATATTTTGAATTTTTTGTTTTCAGTGTTAATTGTAAAAGTTGTAAAGACTTAAAATACAGCAGACGTGACGGATTAAAGACGAAAGGAGTAACGGAGGGGACGGAGGGAGATGTATTGATGAATTTGTTACCGTTCTTCCATTGTTTTTTAAAATATGGAAATAATAAAAATTTGTTTTTGATTTTATGTGTTAAATTCATTTTCTAAAACAATCGTTTTTCACGATATGCGTGCGTCGTTCGTACATTTGTATGTGAGAAAACTAAAAATTAGAAAATTATAAACTTAACGCACCCCAGTTATTTAGGTAGTGTTTGGTTTATTTTGTGTTTTGAGGTTTCAACGTTAATTTCGAAAGGTATGAAGATCTGAAGTATAACAGAGGGTGACAGATTAAAGATGGAGGAGTGATGGAGGGGACGGAGCGACGGTGAATGGATGAATTTATCTCGTTCTTCAGTTGTTTCTTAAAATACGGAAAATAATAAAAAGTCGTTTTTTGTTTTGTGTGTTAATTTCGTTTTGTAAAATGATCACTTTTCACGATGTGTGTGTGTTGTTCGTACTTTTGTATGTATGAAAATCCAGAATAAAATATTAGAAACCAAATACATCCTAGATAGTGTTCTTTTTAGTTTTCGATTTTCGTCCATGCAAAGATGCGCACAACACATTTATATTGTGGAAGCAATCGTTTTAGAAAACAAAGTTAACATGCAAAATAGAAAACAAATTTTATGTTAAATTTTATGATGTTATATGGTATAATCGAAGATGATGGAAGTAACTTCGTGTAGGAGAAAACTTTCGCAAATCGGAGCATAGATGTGGGAGATATGGCAAAGAAGGCAAGGGGTAGTTGAGCTGAGAGCATTTTTAAACGTCTAAAGAAAAAAATTTAGACGTCTAAAATCAGCCAGGGTGTATCCTGAATAGTCGTTCAGACGTATGAAATTTTTTTCTAGACATCTAGGAAACCATTCAAACGTCTAGGAAGGAATCCAAACGTCTGATTCGAGCCGGATTGGTTCCATGAAATAAATCTCATACGTCTGGAATTCTGGGCCAGTCGTTTGGAATGGAGCCCGAACTGTTTTTCAGGCCTGGAGAAAAGGGTTGATTTGTGAATAAGCAGGGGCATTGTGGTCAATTGTCTGAGGTTTCTACACAATCATGTAAACTACTCTTTCTCGGATTTTAAAGGTGTGATTAGTTCATCAAAGCAAGGGTTTACTCCTCCATTAATTAGGGTTTGGCATTCCAAATTGTTTCTTTAATTCTAATCTCCATATATATATATATATATATAGGTATATATATATATACATATATATAGGTATTTATATATATTCTCTATTGAATATTGGATCACTGTAATCAATCTCTTGTACTCTTTTCATTTTGTGATAATAAAAGCTCTCTCTCGAAGTGGATGTACACTAACAAATTGTTAGTTGAACCATTATAAATCTTGGTTGATTTATTTTATTGTTATCGTTCTCTATATTGCTTATTTTGTGTTTGTGATCGGATATTATTTGAAACATTTGAAGTTGGTCTGATCATAGATTGGTTGTTTATGCACTATCTAGCACAATTCGACTTCTTTTCTGCTACGTTAGGGATTGGATTGAGCGGTCTCAATCGGTATTGTTCTCCAATATTTGGTATCAGAGCTGTTATGTTGTTAGATGGTTGTAGAAATGCCGAAATCGGATTCAAATAGTCCATCAACGGTTGGTTCAAGTGGAATAGCGCCGTGTGTTGTCGATCGTATGCGGCATCGGGATCACAATTGGTTACAAACAAGTGGAATGACGATAATGATTTTGAATAGTGGCAATGGAAGATGAAAGCGGTTATAAGGAGGGATCAAGTGCATCAAGTAGTTTCTAAAACACATTTGTTGTCGGGGGACATCTCGGATATTGAGAGAGATGAAATGCAAGAGTAGGCATTTACTACACTTCAACTTGCTATGTAAGACAATGTTATCTCCAAAATTAGTGGTGAGACGACCGCTGAAGGCATTTGGGAGAAGTTGAAGGAGTTATACATGAAGAAGTCACTCACTAATCGTTTGAACTTGTTGCGAACATTTTTCATGTATAAGATGAAAGAAGGAACTTTGCTGAAGGCACATTTGAATGTGTTTGATGATTTGCTAATGAAGATGAAGGCGGTAGATTTGAAGATTAAGGAAGAGAAAAAGGCAATGATATTATTATGTTCACTATCGGACCACTCTACGGGTTTCCTAAATAGCTTGATCTATAGCCGGGATACATTGACATTGGATGATGCCAAGAGGGCCTTCTTAGTGAGTAATTGAGAGAGATCAAATGAAGGAGAAGTGTGGAAAGTAATAGTGTTGTTAATGGCCAAGGTTTGTTTGTGGAGAAGGAGAAATATGCGAAGAAGGAGAACCAAGGGATTTCCAAAACTAAGAATCTCGGTTGGAAAGGGAAGTGTTATATTTGTAAGAAGCCTGGTCATTGGAAGAATGAGCGTCCGGATAAGGAGACAAGGATGTTTTGACAGCGGTAGCATTGGATGTTTCGAGCAGTGATTTGGTGCTATGTGTAAGTCGTAAGGTATTGGTTCCGTGCAAATTTGGATGTTTGACAGAGTGGTTCGTATTCTCACCAATGTGTGCAATATTGCAGAACTTAGGAATTTTTTATTCTCTTTAGGGCAGTTGGATTCTTTAGGATGCAAGATCAATATTGAGAGTGATTGCTTAAGGGTTTCGAAGGGAGCGCTTATTGTTATGAAAGGTGTTAAAGCTAATGGTGTTTATTTGCTTCAAGGAGAAGGCGAAACTTGCATAGTGTTAACTGACTTTTTAGTCTGGTTCATAAAAGTACACAAGACCCACTCGAATCAACATGTTGCATGGTACGAAAGCTCAAACTGTCGCCAAGATATTGAAGATTTGACACAAGGAGAGGTCGAACGAATAATAGCCTCACAACTCCTCAAAACAAAAGCATCGCATCACGCAAACCCTCGTTACATCGCCTTACATCCCTCACCTCACATCATGCAACTCACCTCACGAGGCTCGCATCACGCAGTTCACATCACCTCGTTCGGCATGGCAACACTCCACCCTTGCATCACGCGCATTGCATTTGCCTCGCGACGCACCCCTCCATTCGCATCCACAGGGTTCGATTCTATCGCATCCACCGGGTGCGATTCTATCATATCCACCCGGTGCGATTCTATTGCATCCTAAGGGTGCAATTCTATTGCATCCTAAGGGTGCGATTCTATTGCATCCCAAGGATGCGATGTATACACACGTATAAGGTGCGGGGCAACCGCCTGCTCGGCCCATATCATATCCCTTGGAGATGTGATTTTTTGTATCCCTTAGACGCGAAAAGTCGCATCCCACGTAAGTGATGCGATTTTCCAACAAATCCAATGGTATGATGCGATTTTTCCCTTAACAACAGCATATGATGCGACTTTCTGCTGTACACAACCCTGTGATGCCGATTTTCTGCTGTGTGGTCCCCAAATCTGTAACACCCCACCTCCACTAGGATCACTCCTTAGAATGTACTAGCTTTGGAGGGGCGTTATTGTGAAGGTAAACTTGCACAGAGATATCACAAGACAGAATATATAAAAATAATTATAAGTAAAGCAGCGGTAGCAGATAAAAAAACCCATCATCATCATCTCAGAAAACCAACATAGTCAAGTACATAATGTCAAAATGTCATGATCCAAAATACAACATAAGTCTAGATACGTGATAACAAAATACATGGTAAAACATCAGTACTAATCCCCAGAAATAAAAGATAAGCCACAGCTAGCTCAGATCCATACATGAGCTATCCAACAAGCAAGCCAAAGATCCACTAAGCAGATGTAGCCCCTCCCTGAGAACCTGTGGGGGGGGGGAACGGAAGAAAAGAAGCGAAAGAAAACGGGTCAGTCAAAAAGACTGGTAAGCCCTACTACGATCAATCTATAAACTAATAAAGTTAACAGTATGATGGAAACTGAGATGAACATACTGGCAATAGATAAAGGTGACATCACATAGACGAGATTAAACTTTGCACCACAGTGTACTAGCAAACCCACAAAATAGATCCTGATCCCTTAGCCCAAACTTTGGCCCAATAACATGAAGTGACCTTAGTATAAGGCCCAGCCCAACGGTCTAGTCGATCGGCTCCCTATAAACCTAACACGTCGAGTGTTGGTGTCCATTCGGCCCACATGGATGTAGTCAGACTGTGTTGGGTCCACCTTCGGGTGTATCAAGCCCTAAGGTGTCAACCCCAGACACCTAAGCAATAATGCACAGTCTAAGCCTACTGGTACCCGTGCCTCGAGTTTGTCCAACATCGGACTACGTGCACGTCCGTAGCCCGCCGGACCCGCACCGCTGTACCACTCAGCCGTCGCTTTGGTCGCTTACATCAGTCCAGTAATCGTGCCCCGCCCTAGCCTAGCCTCTAGGGTTGTGAATGATACCAAACTGGGATTACTGCTGGAACAGACCACGTTGCTAGGGTTTCTAAGAGGGTTAAGTGTGGTTTTAACCCCTCACTAAACCTGGATTAAATTAGCTAAGTGTAACCACTTAACCCCATCTAATCCTCGCATCCCCATTATTGGTTAAGTATTAGTGGGCCATGACTTAACCCTAATCATGAGGCATTAATTACTTAACGCACCCAACCTCTCACATTAGACATCCGTGGTTACCTGGGAAGATTTACACCACGTCTAGGTCTAACCTCGGGTCTTATGGTGCAACATGACCAACTACCCACATTAGACCCCACGTTGTGGTTACCTGGGAAGATTTACACCACAACTAGGTCTAACCTCGAGTTGGCCATATCATGTTATCTAATGTCATGTCCACTTTAGAACACATTTACAAGTTAACATATACTTGGGTAGACCTAACTTAATAGGTAAATTCCCAAGGGGTAGACCTAACTTAATAGGTAAATTCCCAATCTTTTAGTTTCATGTATTTTTAAGTTTACCCAAACCCTCCCAACGTCATTATCTCGCTTACATATTCGTCATAACGTATAAGGGTATAAAAGGTAACTTGGCATAACATACATGGTGAACTTCACATGTCATAATAAACATGCATACATGTTAAACTTGCAAATCATGTCATGGTGAATTCGCATAAACATGCTTAGCTTATTAAATATGCATAACATGGTAAGGTGAACATGCATAATCCATTAAACTTGCATAACATGGTAAGGTGAACTTGCATAAGCATGCATAATCCATTAAACTTGCATAACATGGTAAGGTGAACTTGCATAAGCATGCATAATCCATGAAACATGTAGAACATGACATAATAAACTCGCATAAGCATGCATAACTTGTGAAACATGTAAAACATGGTATAATGAGTTCGCATAAGCATGCATAACTTATGAATCATATAAAACATGACATAGTGAGTTCGCATAAGCATGCATAATCAACTAAACTCACACAAATCTCAACTTTCACCAAACATTAACTTTAGAGTTTGTAAAGTGAAGGTAAGAGGGCTTACAAATATAAACAAGCCACAAATCCACCAAATAAGATGAAGAAGCCCTTTTAAAAACTCAAAACAAAGCCTCAAATAAGAAAACCCTTTTGCAAGATCCCAAAAACACAAACTTAGCAAATCAAACTTGCTACTTAATGAAGTATGCAAGTTATTAAGCACTCATACAACATAGAAAAGGTTGTATGATCATCATATCTTCATAGGATTTAACTTTGAGGAAGGTGGAGGCTAGGTTTTAGGTGGAGGCCATTTGAGGATTCAAATTGACATAGTTTAGTTGCAAGATTGATTAATGAGGCTTTAGGGTAGGATTAGGGGTATATTTATAGAGAATTAGAGTGTTTTAGGCCCTAGGATTAACCCTAGATTAGGTTTGGCCCGTCAGATCTTAGAATTCTCCAGAACCAAGCCACTTGACCCAACCCAAATCAGAAATGGTGCACCAGGCTAAACTGCCTGGGCACCCCCTGTCGACAGGGCTGTCGACAGGGCAGTCGACACCCTGGGTGCCCTGTCGACTTGCCTGTCGACATGGGCCCCCTGGCGGGAATTTTCCCGCCTAACCCTGATTAGCCCTAATCCGTTTTGTTTAATTTGAAATTTAAATCTGTCTTTAGCATAGAAATTTCTGAAAACTCCAATGGGCCTTAACTGGGTCATACGGACTCCGATTTTCGAAAACTCGGACTCTATTTCGCGTATTTTTCCGAGACGATCGCAATGGCATAGCCCGTTTCCCCTGATTCTGATTTTTGAATTAAATTCTGCCTCGATTTATGTTATAATAGTTTATTGGAAATACGGGTTGTTATATTCTCCCCTCCTTAAAGGATTTCGTCCCCGAAATCTTCAAGTTAGGAAGAACATATCCTACCATCCAACATCCATCTACTCAAAACATCATCCACGAGCAGCCATTGTCCTTAAAAGATTCTAAATGCTGTATGAACATATGCAAAAGTGTGTGTATATGTACTTATCTAATGCGATGATCAATGCAAAATATGTTGGTGAAATGTATCCATATGTATGCAAATCCCTAACATAATGTATAATATCTACATGCGTGCTCAATCATACATCCATATGCAACATCCATGTGATTGCATACAAATTTCATCCAAGAATAAGCATAAACACTCATGCACATGCAATATGAGGAGTGTGTGAGCCGATCTAGTGCCTAATGTGTATCATGCATCCACGAGTGACCACTTGCAAACACTTGCAACCACTTGCAACCATCAACCATAACATGCTTCAAACACATGTTTCATCCAAAGGGTTTCTACATAAGGTTCTCATGATCAGCTTAGCACGATAACTAGATAAATATGGATTAGCAAAGAGAAAGATATTCTAACAAAGGGAAGAGATTGAGAGTGTACCCTCAAATAGGAATGGATAAAGCCCACGCATCTTCTCCTCGGTTTCCCAAGTTGCGTCCTCTTCGGCTTCACCCCATTGAACTTTCACCAATCTGACCTCACGATTCCTTAGCTTCTTGGTCTCTGTCCCTAAGATACGAATCGGAGCTTTCCTTAAAGTTGCTTCTTTCTCTACCTCCACGTCTTCAAGCATGCTAGGCTCAACCACCTCAGCGGACTCATGCAGGCACTTTCGGAGATGCGAGACATGAAAGACATTATGCACTCCGGACAACTTCTCGGGCAATTGCACTCTATAAGCCATCTTCCCAATTCTCTCAATGATGGGGAAGGGTCCAACAAATCTCGGTGCTAGCTTCCCAACAGCTCCAAATCGGACCACATTCCGCAAAGGTGAAACCTTCACGAAAACCTTGTCCCCAACCTCAAACTCCAATTCGGACCTTCGCCTGTCAGCATAGGATTTCTGCCGGTCTTGGGCCGCTTTCATCCGTCTTCTAATCAACTCAACCTTCTCGGATGTGTCCCTAATCATGTCGGGTCCAAGTATAAGCTTATCCGTGGATTCCCACCAACATGTAGGTGACTTGCACGGCCTCCCATATAAAGCCTCAAAGGGTGCCATCCCTATGCTCGCCTGATAACTGTTGTTGTATGCAAACTCGACAAGAGGAAGATGGTCTTCCCAAGCACCACCAAAATCCAGAATGCAAAGCCTCAACAAGTCCTCAAGTACCCTATTCACCCTTTCTGTCTGGCCGTCTGTTTGTGGGTGATAGGCCGTACTCAGGTTCAATTTTGTGCCCATAGCCTCCTGCAAGCTGTTCCAGAACTGACTAGTAAAGATGGGGTCTCGGTCACTGACTATGCTGGAAGGGACTCCATGTAGTCGCACTATCTCACGAAGATATACTGATGCTAGTCCAGATGCGGTCCTTTTGCTCTTCACTGGGATAAAATGAGCACTCTTCGTGAGCCTATCCACAATGACCCATATGCTCGTATTCCCCTTCCTGGACCTTGGAAGCCCATCAATAAAGTCCATAGAAATGCTCTCCCACTTCCATAGCGGGACCTCTAGCGGATGTAATAGCCCACCGGGCTTCTTCGACTCAGCTTTTACTCTCTGACAAGTAACACATCTCGAGACAAACTCCGCCACATCCTTCTTCATTCCAGGCCAGAAGAAAACGCGCTTCATGTCCTTATACATCTTATCACCACCTGGATGTATAGTCATTTTGGAGCGATGTGCATCCTCAAGAACTTTCCTTACCAAGTCTTCTACCATCGGAACACAAAGCCTTCCATCTCTCCTTAGCCAACCCTTATCGTCTATAGAATATCGAGCAAGGTGACTAGATGTCTCCCCTTGAACCAGCCTGTCCATGATCTCGGTTATCAGAGGGTCTTCCTTTTGTGAAGCCCCGACTTGATCTAGAAGGGTAGGCCTGAGCTCTAAAGATGCCAAGGAACCGGTCTCCGACTCCATTGCCAAAGAGAAATCAAAGGTCGCCAAGAACTCTAAATTCTTCATCTCAACAAATAGAGGACTTAGTGTCAACCTTTTCCTACTCAACGCATCCGCTACAACATTCCCCTTGCCAGGGGTATAGGATATCTTAAAATCATAGGAAGCCAAAAATTCCATCCATCTCTGCTGTCTTAAGTTCAGATCTTTCTGCGAAAAGAGATACTTCAAAGACTTATGATCAGTATACAGCTCAAATCTCTCTCCCAGAAGGTAATGACGCCATGCTTTGAGCGCATATACAATCGCTGCCAGTTCTAGATCATGAGTGGGATAATTCCTCTCATGCACCTTAAGTTGCCTCCCACCAAAACATATAACTCTGCCCTCTTGCATCAGAACGGCCCCCAATCCCGTGCCACAAGCATCAGTGTACACGGTAAATATCTTACCACCATCGGGTAAGGCTAGAACTGGTGCGGAGGTAAGGGCTCTTTTGAGTCTCTGAAAGGCAAGCTCACAATCCATATCCCAAGCAAAGACTAAGTTCTTCTTCGTCAACTTAGTAAGAGGAGCGGATATCTTTGCGAAGTCTTTGATGAACTTCCGATAGAAACCCGCAAGACCCAGAAAGCTTCTCACCTCGGTTGCATTCCTTGGAGTCTTCCAATCCTGAACTGCAACCACCTTAGCGGGATCCACCGCTAAGCCTTGCTTGGATACGATATGCCCAAGAAATCTGACTTCCCTTCTCCAAAAGTGGCACTTGGAGAACTTGGCTTTTAACTGGTGTGCTCTGAGTGTATTCATCACCTCTACTAGGTGCCTCGCATGCTCTTCCTCATCCTTGGAGAAGACCAGAATATCATCAACAAAGACCACGACAAACTTATTCAAGAACTCCCGAAACACCCTACTCATCAAATCCACAAAATACGCGGGTGCATTCGTCAAACCGAACGGCATAACAAGCCATTCAAAGAATCCGTCTGGAGTTCTGAATGCAGTCTTGTCTATACTGTCTTCAGCCACTCTGAGCTGATGAAAACCCGTAGCAAGGTCAAGCTGAGAGAAAACAGAAGCACCAACAAGTTGATCAAAGAGATCATCGATCCTTGGTAACGGGTGTCGGTTCTTCTTAGTCAGCTTATTCAATTCTCTATAATCCACACAGAGTCGAAGAGAGCCATCTGCCTTAGTTGCAAACACCACAGGCGCTCCCCATTCGGATATACTCCTTCTGATGAAGCCCTTCTCAAGCAATTCTTTCACTTGCTTGCTCAGCTCCCGTCTCTCACGCGGAGCCATATGCCGAACGGGCAAAGAAACAGGTTTAGCATTATCTACCAGATAGATGCGAAAGTCAATCTCTCGTTTAGGGGGCAACCCCTTAACTTCTTCAAACACATCTGGATAATCTCGGACCACCCTTACAGACTGAAGGGTCTCCTCTGATGAGTCGAGAGATTCTAGATAGCATAACATGACGGGATTCTTCGGATTGCATGAAATCTCTAAGGTGTTGCCCAGGCGAGTCACAAGCCTTACAACCCTATGCTCACAATCCAGAATGGCTCCATATCTAGACAGCCAATCCATGCCCAAGATCAATCCGTATCCCCTAAAACCTAGAACATACACACTACACAAGAACTTAACGCTGAGTATAGAAATCCTTAGATCCTCACATATCATAGATAGATGAGCAGAACCCCCAATGGGATTCGAAACACAAACGGGATCATCCACTAAGCTAGTACTGAGGTGCAAGCTATCAACAAGATCAGATGAAATAAAGCTATGTGATGCACCGGAATCAAACAAGGTACGTACTGGAAGATCAGAGATATAAACAAGGTTCTCAACAGAAACACTACCTCTCTCGGGAACTGAAGCGACATTGAGAGCATGAACTTGCCCTCCTGAAGATCCAGCCTGTCCTTTCTTCTTTGGGCAGTCTTTGCTGAAGTGCCCAGTCTCTCCACAAGAAAAGCATCCACCACTAAGCTTCCTTTTCTTCTTCCTGCAATCCTTAGCAAAATGCCCAGCTATGCCACAGTAATTGCACTTCCCCTTGCCTTTGTTGTTGCCCTTCTTGTTCTTATTCTGATTTCCTTGATTGCTTTGACCTTGGTTGCCTTTGCCTTGAGAATCAGCCTTCTTTGCTTGAGTATCGCCCGACTTGACTTCCTTCTTTCCATCTCCCTGAAGCAGAGCCATATTGACCAAACTCTCGAAAGTGGCTCCATGCGGAATATGTGACATCGCCAAGCCCTGTAGCGGCTCATTCAATCCTCTGGCAAATCGAAGAGCCTTCTTCTCCGGGGTGTTCACTATATCCAAACCAAAGCGGGCCAGCTGATTAAACTTGTTCACATACTCCTTGATAGACATATCACCTTGCTTTAATGAAATGAACTTCTCCATTTGTAAGTTCGCCTCGGCTGAAGATAGAAACTTGGTCACAAATCTAGCCCTCAAATCGGCCCAAGTCTCAACGGGCCTCGTCCCATTGGTGACCTCCCACCAATAGGCCGCCTCATCCTTCAAAAGCCATACGGTCAATAAGATTTTCCTCTCGTCATCGATCCCAAAGATAGCAAACAAGTCCTCCGTGTCCTTCAGCCAATTCCTAGCTTCAACGAAAGATTCCGTGCCTAGGAAATTCTTGCCTCCCATTGCCTTGAAGTCTTTACAAACCTTTGTAAACTCAATCTGAGGATGATGAGGGGGAGGGGGAGGAAGAGGAGCCTCAGCAACAGGAGGGGGAGGAACATTAGCAACGGGAGGGGGAATATTAACTGCCGGAGGAGGGGGAGCAGGAATCACCGGAGGAGGGATATTAGGGATAGGATTCTCAACTACAGGAGGAGGAGTGGGAGTAGGGTTGGCGGGACCAGCTGCCGCCCTAGCTTCTAGGAGTCTCCTATACCAGAGTGGTACGTTCACTCCATCTGGGATGTCAAGATTCTCAGCCATACTGAAACAAAAGATAAGATAAGATTAGGTCAAGGGAACGAAGGATAACGCTGATGGCTTTTGGGGATTAGCCTTAAAATAATCTAGACTTTATTTTGGAAAATACTTAGTAGGTTTTTGAAAATAGTTTTTCGAAAAGGGTTTTTTTTTTCAAAAGTTTTGTTCAATCTTGTTAACCTTGTGCTCTGATACCAAATGTAACACCCCACCTCCACTAGGATCACTCCTTAGAATGTACAAGCTTTGGAGGGGCGTTATTGTGAAGGTAAACTTGCACAGAGATATCACAAGACAGAATATATAAAAATAATTATAAGTAAAGCAGCGGTAGCAGATAAAAAAACCCATCATCATCATCTCAGAAAACCAACATAGTCAAGTACATAATGTCAAAATGTCATGATCCAAAATACAACATAAGTCTAGATACGTGATAACAAAATACATGGTAAAACATCAGTACTAATCCCCAGAAATAAAAGATAAGCCACAGCTAGCTCAGATCCATACATGAGCTATCCAACAAGCAAGCCAAAGATCCACTAAGCAGATGTAGCCCCTCCCTGAGAACCTGTGGGGGGGGGGGGGGAAACGGAAGAAAAGAAGCGAAAGAAAACGGGTCAGTCAAAAAGACTGGTAAGCCCTACTACGATCAATCTATAAACTAATAAAGTTAACAGTATGATGGAAACTGAGATGAACATACTGGCAATAGATAAAGGTGACATCACATAGACGAGATTAAACTTTGCACCACAGTGTACTAGCAAACCCACAAAATAGATCCTGATCCCTTAGCCCAAACTTTGGCCCAATAACATGAAGTGACCTTAGTATAAGGCCCAGCCCAACGGTCTAGTCGATCGGCTCCCTATAAACCTAACACGTCGAGTGTTGGTGTCCATTCGGCCCACATGGATGTAGTCAGACTGTGCTGGGTCCACCTTCGGGTGTATCAAGCCCTAAGGTGTCAACCCCAGACACCTAAGCAATAATGCACAGTCTAAGCCTACTGGTACCCGTGCCTCGAGTTTGTCCAACATCGGACTACGTGCACGTCCGTAGCCCGCCGGACCCGCACCGCTGTACCACTCAGCCGTCGCTTTGGTCGCTTACATCAGTCCAGTAATCGTGCCCCGCCCTAGCCTAGCCTCTAGGGTTGTGAATGATACCAAACTGGGATTACTGCTGGAACAGACCACGTTGCTAGGGTTTCTAAGAGGGTTAAGTGTGGTTTTAACCCCTCACTAAACCTGGATTAAATTAGCTAAGTGTAACCACTTAACCCCATCTAATCCTCGCATCCCCATTATTGGTTAAGTATTAGTGGGCCATGACTTAACCCTAATCATGAGGCATTAATTACTTAACGCACCCAACCTCTCACATTAGACATCCGTGGTTACCTGGGAAGATTTACACCACGTCTAGGTCTAACCTCGGGTCTTATGGTGCAACATGACCAACTACCCACATTAGACCCCACGTTGTGGTTACCTGGGAAGATTTACACCACAACTAGGTCTAACCTCGAGTTGGCCATATCATGTTATCTAATGTCATGTCCACTTTAGAACACATTTACAAGTTAACATATACTTGGGTAGACCTAACTTAATAGGTAAATTCCCAAGGGGTAGACCTAACTTAATAGGTAAATTCCCAATCTTTTAGTTTCATGTATTTTTAAGTTTACCCAAACCCTCCCAACGTCATTATCTCGCTTACATATTCGTCATAACGTATAAGGGTATAAAAGGTAACTTGGCATAACATACATGGTGAACTTCACATGTCATAATAAACATGAATACATGTTAAACTTGCAAATCATGTCATGGTGAATTCGCATAAACATGCTTAGCTTATTAAATATGCATAACATGGTAAGGTGAACATGCATAATCCATTAAACTTGCATAACATGGTAAGGTGAACTTGCATAAGCATGCATAATCCATTAAACTTGCATAACATGGTAAGGTGAACTTGCATAAGCATGCATAATCCATGAAACATGTAGAACATGACATAATAAACTCGCATAAGCATGCATAACTTGTGAAACATGTAAAACATGGTATAATGAGTTCGCATAAGCATGCATAACTTATGAATCATATAAAACATGACATAGTGAGTTCGCATAAGCATGCATAATCAACTAAACTCACACAAATCTCAACTTTCACCAAACATTAACTTTAGAGTTTGTAAAGTGAAGGTAAGAGGGCTTACAAATATAAACAAGCCACAAATCCACCAAATAAGATGAAGAAGCCCTTTTAAAAACTCAAAACAAAGCCTCAAATAAGAAAACCCTTTTGCAAGATCCCAAAAACACAAACTTAGCAAATCAAACTTGCTACTTAATGAAGTATGCAAGTTATTAAGCACTCATACAACATAGAAAAGGTTGTATGATCATCATATCTTCATAGGATTTAACTTTGAGGAAGGTGGAGGCTAGGTTTTAGGTGGAGGCCATTTGAGGATTCAAATTGACATAGTTTAGTTGCAAGATTGATTAATGAGGCTTTAGGGTAGGATTAGGGGTATATTTATAGAGAATTAGAGTGTTTTAGGCCCTAGGATTAACCCTAGATTAGGTTTGGCCCGTCAGATCTTAGAATTCTCCAGAACCAAGCCACTTGACCCAACCCAAATCAGAAATGGTGCACCAGGCTAAACTGCCTGGGCACCCCCTGTCGACAGGGCTGTCGACAGGGCAGTCGACACCCTGGGTGCCCTGTCGACTTGCCTGTCGACATGGGCCCCCTGGCGGGAATTTTCCCGCCTAACCCTGATTAGCCCTAATCCGTTTTGTTTAATTTGAAATTTAAATCTGTCTTTAGCATAGAAATTTCTGAAAACTCCAATGGGCCTTAACTGGGTCATACGGACTCCGATTTTCGAAAACTCGGACTCTATTTCGCGTATTTTTCCGAGACGATCGCAATGGCATAGCCCGTTTCCCCTGATTCTGATTTTTGAATTAAATTCTGCCTCGATTTATGTTATAATAGTTTATTGGAAATACGGGTTGTTATAAAATCCTACCTACCCACACCTAACCCTTCCACTATAAATACCCCCATGCTCACACTTCAATGGGGTTAATTTTTTTGCTTAATTGTTGTCTCTTGAGAGCTCCAAGAACTCATTAATGGCAGTCTTGCTTTGAGGAAAAAGAAGCATAAAAACTACTTTTTCCCAAGATTCATGTGTAACAATTATGACTTCAAATTACAAGGAAATACTTGTAATTAAATGCCTAGATGACGTTCGTAGCTTGTAATCCATTATTGTGAATATAATATCAGTGAACTCCTTCAAAGTGGACGTAGGCCCGTTGCGGGACCGAACCATTATAAATCTTCTGTGTTATTTACTGCTTTCTGCACTTACTTTCCCATGTGAAACATACTTCTCAAAATAACGGAGAATCTTTGGGTGTTATAATGTTTTTTCCGTCAACATTTTGGTGCTTTTACTGAGAAACTAAACTCGTTTCTTTATTGCACACTTTCATCTCGACTTCGACGCGCTACTCGGGTTCCTTCCTAACCTAAAGCTCGAGTCCGCTTACGATGCTAAGCGAGCAAAGAACTTGATGATTGGAACTTCAGCAGCAGCCGAAGCTGCTACCACTCAACAACTCCAATCGGCAGCAAACCCGGCCGATGCAGAGCTCCTTCTTCCAACGTACTCCAAGGATCCATCCACTTAAGCGTAGATTTATGCACTCAGAAAGAGATTGAAAAGCAGATCTCTAGAGCTCAACAAGGTATTGAAAAACAACATCGACCTTATGCGTCAACTCCAAGAGAGTCAACATCTCGTCGCTCAACTTCAACTCGCTTAGAATCATGCCCGACCACGGCACTATTCCTCAGGAAGTGCCTCCTCCAAACTCAGGGCCGAAGTCAAAGAAGAAAGTTCACTCTTAACAGAAAAGTCGCTACTCGCACCAATGCCCACACAAACACCAACGACAACGGCAACGGAAATGGCAATGAGACCACCATTAACATCAACAAGGGAACACGTTAATGCAACCGTTCCCGGTTGGTTATCAATGATGAACCAGGACCGAGTAACCGGCCCCTTACCTGGTAGAATCCAATTGTCGCCGCTCTAAATTTAGGGCCTACGCGTCCAGCAAACCAATAGGCCCAATACCTACCTGACCAGAACCTACGTCAACCCGCTCAACCTCAGTAGCAATATCGGAACCAGGTTAACAACGACGATGACATGGATGAGGACGAGCCTAATGTCCACCATAGGCGACGTCCGCGGCCTAGAACTCTCGAGGCGAACCATAACCACTGTACCCGGCCAGAGAATGTTCAACTGACATATCTCCCCAACATGATCTGGACAATCATAACGAATAACTGAGAGAACGCCAACGATGTATGGGAAACCCACTTGAGGTGTAATCCCTTTACCCGGGTCATACACGAAGCCAAATTGTCATGACGTCTCAACATGCCATAACATGCGGTCTACGGAGGAACCACTGACCCATATGCTTTCCAAAATCGCTATGAATGACACATGGATTCGAGCCGAGCCAACGATGCAGTCAAATGTAAACGCTTCCCGGTCTTTTTGGAAGGAACAACCTTACTCTGGTTCACCCGCCTTCCACTCGATTCCATCAGCAACTTGGACCAACTGGCAACCAAGATGGTCAGACAGTTCGGGATGCATGTCTCCATACCAAAGAATTCTCTTGCCATATCCAATCTCTATCTGGGACCAACAGAGAGCCTCAAAAGCTACCTCGAGCGCTTTAGCACTGCCCTCGTCGAGGTTGATGATCAGGAACACTGCACAGCCCTCGTCCATCTCGCCAAAGGTGTTCTCACTAATTCCGAATTCGGAGCATGGATAGACCGAAGGCAACTTAAGAACCTTAAACCCTTCTACGAGAAAGCCTCGCAATTCCTATGTCAAGAGGAAGCTCGACGCAACAGGGCTACTTAATGGAATCACCCCAACAACCCACATGCTAGCACCATCGAAGATGGTGTCAAAGGAAAACACATCGGAGAATCTTCCTATAAGGGTAAGGAGGCGACCCCATACAAGCCCAATCCAAACAACAGAAAGGCTGGTGGCCGCTACAATCAAGCTCTTGGTGACCCCAAGGAGCACGATCGCAACCAGAATTACAGAAACTACACTCCACTCAATCGAGACCCAGAGGTGATCTACTTGGAGACCTCTAATACTCATCATTACAAGAAGCCCAACACCCGGGAATCAACAGACCAAGAGAAAAACTCTGGCAAGTATTGCAGATTTCATGACATGTACGGGCACAACACTAATGACTATCGCCACCTCAAGGATGTGATTGAAAAACTCTTCTGGGAGAAATGCTTGGAGAAGTATATTAAGGGTCGTGCTCCCTTCGAAGCAGTCGTGGGCCCTTCGACGCCTGCTCTTCCTCCATATAATGCTGCCACAGGGTTGTCTGATCGAAGACCACATGGCATCGTGATCAACACCATATGCAATGGACCTCACCTCACACACAAGAGCTTCCAAAATATGGAGGAATATGCCAACTACATCAAGCATGCCAGCTAGGAAGCATGCTCTACTTTTGGTGAATTTGTCCCTACCAAACTCCAAAAGACGATGCTAGATGATATTGTCTTTTGTGAAAGGGAATCTACGGGGATTGAGATCCCAACCATAGACCCTCTCATCATCTCCTCTTAGATTGACCCCGCCTTCTTTCGAAGAATCCTAATCTATTCCGGAAGCTCGGTCAACATCATCTTCAAAGAGGCCTACGATCAAATAAAACTAGAGGCCAAAGACTTGAACACCTGTCATGCCACAATTCACAATTTCAATGGTTCTTCCAACTAGCCCATTGGCATGATCGACCTCCCAGTAGAACTCGAAGATGGGGATTGGAGTCCGGGCCGGATCCTCACCTCTGTGGTAATCGACGTCATCTCTCATTACAACATCTTCTTGGGGCGTCCTTTCCTTATAGAGTTCAAAGTCTACATGTCTTCATGGTCCCTTCTCATGAAATTTCCGACAGACAACATGATCGACACAATCAAGGGCGACCAAGCAACCACACATGCTTGCTACCTCACGGAGTGAAAGAATGTGAACAATAAGGACAAAAGAAAGATGATGCCTCTTCCTTCTTGCGCCAAGACCATCTTTGCATAGCAATCAAAGGCGTTTGAGTCCTAGCTCAGGCGCCACCGCTGTCTTTCTGATGATCTTGATCCGAGGGAAGACGAAGAACCCGACTTCAAAAGGGCTACCCCGGTAGAACTAACGGTGGACATTCCAATCAGCCTCGACGACCCGACAAAGGCCATGATAGTTGGATCACAACTCTACCCTATAATAAAGGAAGAGCTTTTGGAATTCTTAAGGGCTAACCTCAACATGTT
Source organism: Allium sativum (assembly GCA_030737875.1). Classification (NCBI taxonomy): domain Eukaryota; kingdom Viridiplantae; phylum Streptophyta; class Magnoliopsida; order Asparagales; family Amaryllidaceae; genus Allium; species Allium sativum. The sequence goes on from CM060916.1 coordinate 44,086,017, forward strand.
CGCAGGACCCACACTGACATATATGGCATTGATGCAGGAATTGCCTGTCACATGCTCAATATCGACCCCTGGCATCTTCCAATCAAATAGAAACGTCAATTGTTGGGGCCTAAAAGATTGATTGCACTTAAAGAAGAGGTGGCTAAGCTACTTAATAACGACTTTATTCGTGACTCCTACAACCCCAATGGGTCTCTAACCCAGTCCAGATAAAGAAAGCAAACGGAAAGTGAATGTGTGTCGACTTCTCATATTTGAATAAGGCATGCCCTAAAGACAATTTTCCACTTCCAAAGATCGACCAACTCATTGATTCAACTACCGGCTACCAGCTCTTTCCTTCATGGATGTGTACTAAGGATACAATCAAATTCCGGTGTATCTTCTAGATTAGGATCATACTTCTTTCACAACTGAACTCAGGCTCTACTGCTACGTTGTTATGCCTTCGGTCTTAAGAACGCTAGAGTCACCTACTAATGATTGGTCAACCACATGTTCATGGACCAGATCAGGAGATCCATAGAGGTCTACATGAACGATATGCTAGTGAAAACGAGGGTATCGAACGACTACATCCATGACTTCTCCTAGATGTTTGGTGTCCTATGCAAATTTGGCATAAACTCAATCCCTTGAGATGCTCTTTTGGCATTACATCAGAAGAATTCTTGGGCTTCATTGTCAATTCGTGGGGCATCAAACCAATCCAGATAAGACTAAATCTATCTAGGATATTCAAGCTCCTTGGAGCATCAAACACATTCAAAGTCTAAACGAGAAGGTTGTCACTCTAAGTTGATTCATCTCTTAAAGCTACTGACAAGTGCATTCCATTCTTCAACTTGCTCAAAAGGGGGAATCGCAACTTCACATGGACCACTTAGTGCATCGACGCATTCTAGGACTTATTGAATAACTTAGAGCGACTACCTATCCTGTCGAAACTTATGGATCACGAGGACTTATATATCTACTTGGTTGTTTCTATGCAGGCAATAAGTTCAGTGCTTGTACGCATCAAGGATCATGTCCAACGATATGTTTACTACATCAGCAAGAGGGTGACATTGGTAGAAAAGAACTACCCAAAGTTCGAGAAGCTAGCTTATTGCCTACTGACCTCTTCCCGGAAGCTGAGACCCTACTTTTAATCACATCCAATCAAAGTCTTCACTGACCATCCGCTACGACATGCCTTGCACTGACCTGAGGCATCTGGACGACTTCTAAAATGAAACATAGAGCTGAGCCAGTTTGAGATCATATTCATCCCTTGTTGATCCATCCTCATCCAAGCCCTCACATATTTCAAAGTGGAGTTTACCATCCCAGAAGATTCTCCCCCAGAAGACACCGACACTCCAAACATTAAGTGGAAGCTGTTCGTGGATGGATCCTCCAACATTCAGTGTTTCGGTAGCAGAGTTGTGCTCATTACTCCTGGAGAATGCTCAATATGTTATGCCTTGAAGCTGGACTTCCGTGCCGCCAACAACAATACAGAATACAAAGCATTGATCATCAGGCTTAGAATTGCAATCAAACTTAACATCAAAGCTATCAAAATCTACTCCGACTCATAGCTCATCGTACACCAGGTATAAGGAGAATATCAAGCTAAGGGGGTACGACTCACTCCCTACCTTGATCGAGTCCGTGAACTACTCACTGGTTCGACCACTACATCACCCCTCGTGGGCAGAACGAAAGAGCTGATTCATTAGCTAAGTTGGCAAGCTCCGAGGATACATAGCTCATGGGAATTTCCCTAGTTGAAGTGATCGATTCTCCGAGAATTAATCCGATGTAGAATGATTCGGTAGCAAGGACGGAAACCGAGTCCGAACCCGAGTCTTGGATGACACCGATAAATAATTACTTGCAGCGCGAAACCCTCACAGGAAGCTACAATGGAAGATGAGCACTTACTCGCAAATCATCTCGCTACATCCTCCAAACGTAGTGTTTTACCAAGGGGGATTCTCTATTCCACTACTCCGGTGTGTAGCCCACAATGAAGCTAAGCATGTGCTATTGAAAGTGCACAAATGCGAGTGCAGTGACCACACCAGGGGGGAAACTATGGCAAAGAAGATCCTCAGGTATGGTTATTTCTGGCCCAAACTTGATTAAGAGGGCGAACTACGCTCGCAAATGCAACATGTGCCAAATATATTCCAAGATTCCCAGAGCCTCACCTATTGAACTGACACATATGGTCATCCCTTGATCATTCGCAATGTGAGGGATAGACACCATCAGAACTCTGCCCATGGCTAGAGATGAGGCATGACATGTTATCATCGTTGTTGATTACTTCACTAAATGGGCCTAAGATGAGTCCCTCACTACAATCACTACTAAGAAAGTGATCAACTTCGTCATTTGCAACATCATCACTCGATATGGAGTCCCCCAAGCTATCGTTTCTGACAACGAGACCCAATTCGAGAGCATCGAGTTCAAAACTTTCTGCCAACGGCACAATATCGAGGATAGATTCTTTGTAGTAGCTCATCCGCAAGTCAATAGGTAAGTAGAGGGTGTCAACAAAGTTATCAAGTACATCGTCAATAAGCGTTCGGAAAAGCCGGAGGCATATGGGTAGATGAGCTCCCTCTGACCCTATGGGCCTACCGGACTACCCATAAGTTAGTGACTGGCCATACTCCTTTTGCTCTTGCCTATGGATCTGAAGTCGTCATCCACATTGAACTCAAACTCCAATCTCACAGAGTCAACTACTATGATCCAAAGACCAACCAAGATCTCCTCTTGAAATAACTTGATTTACTCAAAGGGAAAAGGGATGAAGCAAAACTCCGAGCTGCCGCCAGTGCCAGCGAGTCACCCGATACTTCAATTCCAGAGTTCGCCCATGGGATCTCAACATCGTCGACCTCATCCTAAAATGGATCTATCCCACACCAACTATTTCAATCCACGTTGGGAAGGCCCGTACGGCATACAACAGAGGCTTGGAGATGGATCCTTCAGACTAACGGCCGTTGATGGCACCGAACTCCCAAGGCATGGAATAGCGAACATCTCCGTCGTTACTTCACATAACTTAATATGCAAACTTATTGCTTTCAACAGTGTTTGTTTTATTTAAATTCAAGTCAATGTAAAGGCCATAGCGGTCACAGTTATTATTAAAGATAGTTTTCATTTCTCTGTGCTCTTGGTGTTTTACTTTCTGCATAGTATGTTTGATCAATGACTATGACATAATCGCATACACAAGCGCACAACACTTGATCGCCACCCCGGAACATGGAGCCGGTCCTACCAGACTCAAGTCTCGAATCGACAACAAGACCAAGCATAAACACCTCAGAACGTTTATTCAATTGAACATCCAACTTTATTCCCGAGTCTCCGGGCTTGGAGGTAGCCTATCAACCAACAATGAGCATTGACCACTTGTTTGATTCCATTTGTCCCAAAGGGTCAAGATCCGGGGAATAATTGGTGAATCAATGACGCCTACCAACTCTAACTAGAACAAAACGATGAGAGAGTCTAAAGGAAGAGTCAAGGATGTCCACATATTCTCACAACTCCGGACGAACGACCTTAGGGAGGTCCTGAGGTAGAAGGAACCAAAGTTGAACCTCGAATGACTCGGAACTTTTGAGAGCAAAGTCCACATCCATGCATTCTCATAACTTAGGACCAATGACCGTAGGGAGGCCCCAAGGGAGAAGGCACCAAAGTCGAACCTCGAGCGACTTGGAACTTCCGAGAGCGAAGTCCGCATCCAATCATTCTCACGACTCTGGATCAATGACCTCATGAAGGTCCCAAAGGAGAAGGCACAAAAGCCGAATCTCGTGCGACTCGGAACTTTTGAGAGCAAAGTCCGCATCCACGCATTCTTACGACTCGGGATCAACAACCACAGGGAGATCCCAAGAGAGAAGGCACCAAAGCCGAACCTCGCGTGACTCGGAACTTTTCGAGAGCGAAGTCTGCATCCATGCAATCTCATGACTCGGGAACAATGAGCTCAGGGAGGTCCCGATGGAGAAGGCACCAAAGCCGAACCTCACGCGACTCGGAACTTCCGAGAGTGAAGTTTGCATCCAAGCATTCTCACGACTCAGGACCGACGACCTCAGGGAGGTCCCGAGGGAGAAGGCACTAAAGCCGAACCTCACGCGACTCGGAACTTCCGAGAGCGAAGTCCTCATCCACACATTCTCACGACTTGGGACCGACGACCTCAGGGAGGTCCCAAGGGAGAAGGCGCCAAAGTCGAACCTCGCGTGACTCGGAACTTCCGAGAGCTAAGTATGTATCCACACGTTCTCACAACTTTGGACCAACGACCTTAGGGAGGTCCCAAGAGAGAAGACAACAAAATGAATCTTCGAGCAACTCAGAGCCCCTAGCCAAAGGAGATTCCGAGAGCGATGTCCACGCTCACACACTTCGCATAACTCAAGGACCCCTGACCAAAGGGAATCTCAAGAGCGAAAATTTATATAACGTTCGCCTAAGTGTAACAATAAGTACATTTATGCGAGTACGAGAAATGGAAAGCATAAACGAACATTTGAACACTTAACAAAAGTTATGACATAAGAAAAGTCAACTAATACTTTGATTCATAACCAAAAGCACGTTACATATATATCTATTTGTTTTTTCTTTCTACGACATGACACACAGGAAAACCATACCATGCCTCCAAAACAAGGGTCATACTCGCATGTACTATTGGCCTACAACACCAAAAGATGACTATAACAATCACTTGGGCGGCTCGCCCTCTTCCATTTCCTGGGGATTTTTCTCTTTCTGTTTCTTCTTCTTGCTCGAGTCGCCGCTTGAAATGCCATCTCCCTTCCTTTTTCTCCGCCTCCTAGAGCTACTCCCTCATTTCCTTTCTTCCCTTTGGATGGAGAAGAGGACCTTAGGGACGCCAATGGGATCTTCTTCTAGTCATCACCACTCATAATCTCCATAATATCATTATTGAGTGGGATCTCTGTCAAGGGTAGGGGAATAACCTCGTTAGAAAGCACAAGGACTACTGGTGTGTCTGCCTTCACTTTTGGCCCAACCTTCACGACCAGCTTATGCCGGCCTGCTTTCCGTACCTTAAATTTTTGGGCCTGCACCTCCTGCAACTTCTTGTACACCTCGTCGGCCTTTTTTCCTAGAAGCCTCCACGTCAGCTTTCTTCTTGAGATCCTCCTGCTCCTTAGCTGCGACTTCCTTGTCTTTCTGAATCTTAGCTACGACAACCTGCTCGGCCTTCCGCCTAGTCTCTACCAATGTCGTTTGCCGGGTCAACTCATCAGCTACCTTCTTCTGCTCTTGTTCCTCGGCCTTGATGCACACCCAATCCTGTTGTTACTCAAGCATTTCATGTATAGTGTGCTCACTCACTTCGACAGTCTCAGCCACCTGTCCCTCCTTTCTGTCTCTTCCCACAAAAGACCTAAAGAGCGCCAATTCCTCCACGGACGATGCAAACTCCATACCAACTCCTTCGCCAAGTTGACCCACAAAGCACTACTGTAACACCCCTAAGTCCCACATCGTGGAAGCCTGTGTGAAGTGGGTAGTTATATAGTAGAGCCGATCTCTTACTAACGCCGAGGCCTTTTGAGAAACAAAACCCCACACCTATATGGCGGCTAAGTTGGGGACAATATCTTGCGCGAACGAAGGTGTGGGCTATTACAGTGGTATCAGAGCCAATACCCAGCCGGAATTGTGGCTCTTGTGTGAACCACAACGCCTGGGTGAGGTGTTTGTAAGCCAACGGGGACATTGGGCTCTGAAGGAGGGGAGAATGTAACACCCCTAAGTCCCACATCGTGGAAGCCTGTGTGAAGTTGGTAGTTATATAGTAGAGCCCATCTCTTACTAACGCCGAGGCCTTTTGAGAAACAAAACCCCACACCTATATGGTGGCTAAGTTGGGGACAATATCTTGCGCGAACGGAGGTGTGGGCTGTTACAACTACAACAAATATGTCTATTCATAGCATTGAAAAAACGTTGTTATAGCCTTTTAATAGCGTTTTGATGAACGTTGTCTAACAATACATTGTTATAGGTCCTGGATATATCACAATACATTCAAAAACGCTGTAGAAAATTGACGTACTACAGCGTTTCAAATGGTATTGTCCTTATGTTTATACAGCGTTTTATATTTTTTTTAGAAATGTTGTTATCTTCCCTTTTCTACAATGTTTAGCCATATATCACAGCATTTCTTGAAGTTTACATAATCTTTACTATCATAGCGTTTTCCCATATATCACAGCGTTTCTGAAGGTTTACATATTCTTTACCATCACAGCGTTTTGTCACATATCACAACGTTTTTTGGAACCGATCACAACATTTACATATTATAGTATCAAAATTTCATGCACAAACATATCAATAACATGTAAATATATATCAACCAACTAATTATATAACACAATATTCATACACAAAGACATCATCAATAAACAAACTTTACATAATTTCCATAAAAAAATAACACCATAAAATAAATTTACACAATATCCATCGTAAAAAGTCATGATATCGATAAATAAAACAAAATTTCCATAAAACAAGTTTGCGCCGAATACCAACAAAATGAACATTTAAAAGTTACCACATTCTCTGTAATCAGATACCACAAGTGATCTTATTGTTGAGGGATCTTTAGAAGCGCCTAATGATATTGTAATTATAGCCGAATGCACAACGATGCCCATCTCCAATATATATACGCATGTGTTCATGTTAGCATTTGGTCATGCTTACACATTAACAAGAAAACAATGTTCGACAATAAGAAAAAAGAATACAAGGAGAAAGTTGAAGATAACATCATAGCATGCATGGTAATATTTTATAATAGTTAGTTAATTTTTATAATGCTTAGTTAATTTTTAATTATTGCTATTATTATTATAGAATACTTGGTAATATTTTATATTTTTACATACGTAATTAGCTTTTATAAACTACTTCTTCGTTTTTATAAAATTAGTAAACTTGGTTAAAAATTTATACTACTTAGTTAGTTTTAATAATACTTAGTTAATTTTTAGTTATTGCTATAATTATTATAGAATACTTGGTAATATTTTATATTTTTATATACTTAGTTAACTTTTATAAACTAAACTTCTAAATTTTTATAAAGTTAGTAAACTTAGTTAATTTTTATAATACTTAGTTAATTTTTATAATATTTAGATAATTTTTATAATACTTAGTTCATTTTTATAATAGCTAGTTAAGTTTTATAATAGTTAGTTAATTTTTATAAAATTAGTAAATTTAATTAATTTTTTGTAATAGTTAGTTTATTTTTATAATACTTAGTAAATTTTATAATACTTAGTTAATTTTATAATACTTAGCTAATTTTTATGAAATTAGTAAATTTAGTTAATTTTTTATAATACTTAGTTAATTTTTATAATACTTAGCTAATTTTTAATTATTGCTATTATTATTATAGAATACTTGGTAATATTTTATATTTTTATATACTCAGCTAACTTTTACAAACTAAACTTCTAAATTTTTATAAAATTAGTAAACATAGTTAATTTTTTATAATAGTTGGTTAATTTTTATAATACTTAGATAATTTTTAATTATTGTTATTATTATTATAAAACACTTGGTACTATTTTATATTTTTATATACTTAGTTAATTTTTATAAACTAAAGTTCTTAATTTTTATAAGATTACTAAAATTAGTTAATTTTTTATAATAGTTGGTTAATCCTTATAATACTTAGTTAATTTTTAATTATTGTTATTATTATTATATAATACTTGGTAATATTTTATATTTTTATATACTTAGTTAACTTTTATATACTAACCTTCTAAATTTTTATAAGATTAGTAAACGTAGTTAATTTTTTATAATAGTTAGTTAATTTTTATAATACTTAGTTAATTTTTATAAGTTTATTTAATTTTTTATAAATCTTAGTTAATTTACTACTATTATAAATCTTATTGTTGTAGTTATGATAGGAGTTTATATATGTTATGTATTTTTATGTACTTTGTTAATCCTACTATGGTGACATTCTTTATATGAGACAGTAGTAGTATTACATCCTACTATGGTGACATTCCTCGTATGTTTATACACAGTACTAAAAAAGGAGCTTACAGAAGGGGGTTTGGTGGCAATAAGTGTTCCACTTTTTTTCAGCTGTGTATTTCTTCATCGGAGAGTCTACTGTCTGGGTTAACCTAAAAAAGAAGTAACCTGGTTAACCTAAAATATAATTCGATAGATATATTAGTTTCTCCGAAGAAATGAAGCAACCTGGTTAACCAAAAACCATTCAAAATCGAAGCTTCCTTGAAAATAAACAATAGTAATTATTATAAAGTGCGCATTTCAAGTGTTAGTTCTGTCCTGAAAAAACCTATACTATCGACTGTGGTCTCTACAGGTTGATATATAGAAGGAAAAATAGAAACAATGGAAAATTTCAGACGTTTGAACTTATTATCACATGTCCGGCCTGGTTCAGACACCTGAAAATAGGTTTCAGACGTCTGAAATGGTTTTTGACCAATACCCTGAGACCATTTCAGACGTTTGAAAATTATTTCAGACGTCTGAAAATGTTCTCAGGCAATTCCTGAATCTACATCAGTAATGTAAAAAAATCAAACGGATATTCTACACGACCACAAATAATTATAAGTCATTCGACTTCACAAATGCATCGCTCAGAAAACATTAGTGCATGCAGGTTGCATTTAAATCATTCGAGAAATATAGATGTGCATACATGTGCAAACGCAATCCATACATAACTGAATTTTTTGTGAGTGCACTCAGTTTGTAGACCATAACTACTAATGGGTATACCATAACATGTATATTGCTGATAGGAGGTTTAATGCAGCAAATAGCTAGTATTGTTATGATAATACCTGATTTAGGAGCAAAATGGATTCCTTATAGGCATACAAATGCATTGCAGCTTTGAAAATTTGTAGACTGTTCTAGCTGACAAAAAAGGGAAAATATGTATGTATATTGTCGTAACTTAACTAGAGTCATGAAAGGAGCGATAAACTTTGTTACAACCCTCGTGATCATCTAACGAAGACTCTAAGGTAAGAGGTAAGAAGTAAGAAGAGAAGACCAAAGATACACTTCAAATCTATAGCAACCGGCACGCGCATAAACAACAAAAATCAACTGAAAGGAAACAGCGCATGATGCACAATATGCTCTAGTGAGGACAGAAATAATAAAGCAAATAACATCACCTGAGAACATGAAAGAAACAGGAGCTCAAGCCAAATTATTACCACAAGCTGGAAATGCAGCATGTTAAAATCATTCTAATAAGCCTAGGATGCAAGTTGAAATTTGTATTTATGTTGTATTTTCCATTCACTGCTATCGGTTACTATAGAATTATGCCATCATGCCTTAGATGTAGCGGTCAAAAATATGGAAATTAACATGTATACCTTAAACTTAAGACAAGTTGACAATTTTTATCTCGTTAGGACGTCCTCATATTCATAAGAGTATTAGCGTTATTTATATGTTTTAAATATTATACATATATAGCATAATTAAGCAACTAATGTAATAATGACGTAATAAATGCGATTAGGATAGGATTAAAATTTGAAACGCCCCCACATATATTGATTTCTTGTGTATGTATGTATGGAATGGCTTAACACATATTAATAGTGACACATAGACACGAGGTTAGTTTCCATTTGTGGTATAAACCTGCCCGGAACCTACCAGCAAATCCTGCAACCACAAGTCGGCCTAACTAATGTGAGAGGTCTGGGTGCCGTGGGCCATTCAAAATTACATGAACTTAAACCTACTTGTAGTAGAAGCCTGCCCGGAACCACCTGTCATATTCGACATTTACAGGTATATGGTTTAATGTGAGAGGTTTAGTGTGTGTGTGTGTACATATATAAATCTATTGTGTGTGAAAATAGTCAGTTTTACGACAGCTTGAGAAGGTCTTTAGTGCCTGACTCTATTTTTATCTAGTTTGGGTCTTAAGTGGTTAGGACTAGAAACCCCTCCAAATGTTTATTCCTTGGGGAGGAACCAAAGTCATGAGACCCATCCCTTATTAGATTCGAAGTAATTTTATGGGCCCTCCTTCTATAATGTGGTTAGGCATAGCGGTAACGGAGTAGGGTAGTTCAAAGGGGTTGTCCACTTCCTCTAGAAGCTTGTAGGGGCTCAACTAGAGACAAGCCTAGTTTATGGAAGATATGTGGCCATAACATGCTCACCAATTGTCCAAGGGAAGTCTTAAGCGACATAGATATTCTACCGTAATATCAGTTAAGTAGTAATGTTCGCAATACTACTTATGCATCCACGGACAACCACTTGCATCCACTTACAACCATCAAACATAACATGTCTCAAACGCATGTTTACACCCATCAGTTTCTACCTAAAGTTCGAAGATTCAATCGATAGGATACAGTCGAATGATGGAAGCGAGTACAGATAAAACAAAAACTTGGTTCCCATTAGACATGGGTCCTAAGTATCGACCCCGAAGACCGAAACCAACATCAGATTGACACCCAAAGGATTACCCTCTTTAGACAATGTCAAAACTGGGAATCAGAATTATTCAGATATTTGCAGACTACTGGTACAGATCAGGTTCCCTAATGATTCTTAGGAAGCTAAGCATGATAAAATCATATTCACAAAAACTCAGAATGTATGCGTCCTACTTGACGTCTAACACAGATATCCCTCAAACCCCAATCTATCATAAACATATGAGTCATAACCCTTATGGGTTTGAGTCTACAACGGGATCAGAAACAATACTAGTATTAAAGTGCAGAGTATCGATTACAGAATCAAAATACCAGAATCAGAAAGAGTTTTAACTCAACAATCAGATAAAAAAACTTAAACCTTGTACTCAAATTTTTCTTATTTCTACCATATCTACTAGTCCCTTGAGCATTCGCCTGTCCTCCAGAAGTGGGTTCTGCCCTCTGCCCTTGCCCTCGTTTCTTCGGGCAGTCCCTAGTGAAGCGTCCTATCTCACCACAGTTGAAGCAAGTGCCCTTCCTTTTTCTGCAATCCTTGTTCAGATGAGTCGAGCTTCCACAAGTAAAGCACTTTTTCCCCTTCTTATCTTCAGACTCCTTATCTTTCTTTTGGGTTTCCTTTTTAGGCCATGCCTTCTTGTTCGGTGGCTCTTCCTTCTTTGTCTCTTTCTCGCCCTTGTCTTCCTCGTGCAGTAGTGCTATGTCCACCAATTTCTCGTAAGTCGCTCCCATGAGTACATGGGTCATGGCTAGGCTGTGCAATGGCTCATTCAATCCTTTAACAAAGCAGAGAGCCTTTTTATGCTGAGTGTTGACTAAATCCAATCCGAACCTAGCCAGTTGGTTGAACTGGTTAACGTATTCCTTGACCGTCATACTTCCTTGCTTAAGAGATAATAACTTTTCCAGTTGTAGACTTCGTTCAGCTTGCGAGATGAATTTTGTCTCAAACCTTGTTCTGAAATCCATCCATGTCTCAACTAGCCTCTTGACGTTAGTGACTTCCCACCAATAGGAAGCTTTGTCTTTGAGCAACCATACCGCCAACTGTACCTTCTTCCTATCGTCCACCTCGAAGATAACGAACAGATCCTCAGTTTCTTTGAGCCAGTTCCTCGCTTCTACGAATGATTCAGTTCCCTTGAAAACCTTCCCACCCATGGCCCTAAAATCTCTACAGATCTTTGAGAAAGAAATTGCACGAGGAGGGGGTGGAGGAGGGGGATTATTTGTTGGACCTGCGGCGGCGGTCCTAGCCTCAAGATATTGACGAAACCAACCAGGTACATGAACACCCTCTGATATCTCAGATGCTTCAGACATGCTGAAACGAAAAAGGAAAGATTCAATTACAAAAAGGACTGAAGGAAAGGTATATGGCTCTTGAGGATTATGTTTTTCGAAAATAGGCTTTACTTTCGAAAATACTTCCTTTTAAAACCTTTTTGAAAATTGTTTTCAAAAACTTTACCCAATCTGGTAACCTTCAGCTCTGATACCAAGTGTAACACCCCACCTCCGTTAAGGTCACTCACAAAGGGAATGCCTTAACTTTGGCGAAGCATTTTAGTAAAAGTACAGAAACTTACAAGACAGATAAAATAGTACTTGAAAAATTTATAACTTTATTTCAATGGAAACCGAAATAAGCTTGGTTACATCCTTTCAAATCACAATATCAGAATTCAAGTACAAAATACCAGTCTTGTACAAAAGCCTTCAGAATGCATAGTTTAAAATCATAATCCCCACAGAAGAAGACAAGCCATACTTTAAGCACTTCAAGCGGAAGAAATCTGGATCAAGCTATAGTACTCCCTTCTACAAAACCTGGGGGGGGGGGGAAACGGAAGAAAGGAGGCGAAACAACAAGGGTCAGACAAAAAGTCTGGCAAGTCCAGTGATTTTCAGTTATGAACAGATAATAATAACATGACATGAAAATAAAACTGGATGAGAGATAACAGTAACAGGTGTAGCGGATATTACAGAAGAACAGAATGACATAAGCTATTTCTTTACACTTCTCTGCAATAATACTAGTATAACAGAATTAGGTGTCACCATAATATCTGAACTGAAACAGAAACGGGTACAGAATAATTTCCACAGAAGAGAGTGCTAGTAATGGGCCTTTACCACCCGAACAGAAACAGACAGAAGTAAAAACAGATTAATCCCTACGGAAATAGAATGTAGAATCAGGTGTACACTAGTGATTGGGCCTTTACCACCCAAACAGGCGGTACCACGCAGAAACAGACGGGTGTTGCCACCCAACAGAAATAGACGGTACCAACATAAACAGACAGAACTAAGTGTACCCTAAAACCCTACCCCAAGCGATCGGCTCCCTAATACATAAATACCCTGTGTCGGCCCCACAGTAGGGTGTTTCACTCCCTAAAGTGACAACCAATTGGCACAGATCTATTTACAGATGTCACGGCGTCTTACATCCTCAGAGGCAGACCGGGATCCATGCACGCACATGACCCGGTTGGAACGCACCATCAACACCCCTCGCCATTATCAGAATGAACCGCTTATAATTAGTTCAGTAAGCATGCCCGGACCCTACCTACTGTTGGGTCAAAGTTTTGATACCAAAAAGGGTTACTGACTAATATGGGTCCCAAACAACAGATGACACAAGTAATTCCCTTCCTATCCTTGTGTCCCCAGACTAACAGATTTCAGATTAACTTGTTTACAAGTTCAGACGTACAAAATTCAGATCAACTAGTTCACAGACAAGTTTTCAGACTAACGGATCAGATCTACAGATTTAACAAACTTACCGATTAACCAGTTACAGATTAACAGACTTACAGATTTGTCTAATTTTGTAATTGGGCCTATAGATTCACGGAACAGATTTATTAAATTCATCAGTCTAGTGGGTTTAACCCTATCCGCCCAACACGTTTTAGACATCATATTTATCTCAGATTTTAATTAATTAAATATTAATGCCCAGACCTCTCACATTAGACTGACAGTTTGCAGCTACTGGTTAGGCCGGTTGGTTCCGGGCAGATTTCTGCCGCAAACTGAGTCTAACCTCAGGTTTCAAGCACGTTATGACTAACTTCTCACATTAGAACCTATTGTTTGCGGCCACTGGATGTGTCGGGCGGTTCCGGGCAGAATTACGCCGCAAACTCATTCTAACCTCGAGTTAGCCATGTTTATCTTCGCGGCCAATTAATTAATAATTTACTATTTATGCCCACGCCTAATATACATGTCAATTATTCATAACTATAGTCAATTCAGATTATGTCAATAACAGACTGATTATATCGACTCAACAGATATAGCAAATAACATATTTTGCAGATTAGGCGACTTAACGGATTTAGCAGATTAAGCAAACTAGTAGATTTAGCAGATAACAGATTAGGCACCTCAACAGATTTAGCAGTTTAGGCATCTCAATAGATTTAGTTTAGCAGATTTAGCATATAACAGATTTGGCATTTTTAGCAGACTTAGCAGATGATAGATTTGGCAGATGAACAGATCTAACAGACTAGGCAGTAGAGCAGAACTAGCAGGTTAAGCAATATAACAGAACTAGCAGATTAGGCAAATATAGCAGAACTAGCAAATTAGGCAAATATAACAGATTTAATCATTCCTTAAAGTTTCACAAACATATCTTGCCTAATTATAAATTTGGCCTAAGTTTGCATGCCTAAATAGTTGTCATGATCCACACTATGATCATATACCCCACGTTTGCATTGAATTTGCATGTCACAGATTATGGTCATAATTTACATGTCCCAATTTAGTTCAACTTGCCTAGTACAAAAGATTCACATATAAATTATACCAAATATAGTCATCGATTTCAATGCATGTCAAATATTCAAAAATCTCCTACTTAGCTGTTATTCACATTTGATAGTTATCAAATCTTAATATAAATTTTCACACCTAAGTCATATTCTCTTTCGAATCATGAATTGTTATATAAACAATATGCCAAACAGATCTTAATTCAAAATATGGGTTATGTCCAATGTCTCAAGTCACATGTTAACATACTATGGTTCCTCTTCTTCCAATTCACAGAATATGCATAGATCTAAATCTAGTTTACAACCTATGTCCTTTTTCTTAAATCAGTCACAGATTAGCCATGTCTAATTACGTCACATTCATTATTTGTCCCAAACATTTTAGCGTTTGTGCGTTAATCTCTCAGGAGATTGGCGCAGGCTCGTAGTAGCCTGGCTATAGAACAGGAAGAAGAAGAGATACAGAATAAAATAGATCAGAACAGAACATACACAATCTCAAATTTAGATTTACAATCATGTCACAATTATGATTAAAGTTTATATCGTAAAATAACTGCACTTGCCTTGGTTGGATTAAAGAAAGAACTTTAATTGTTATAGAATCATTGCAGAAGCTTTAATCTCTAGTTTGAATTGAGTTGCTTAGGTTGATGTTGGTTAGCTTCTAGTTTTGATTCCAGCAGAGTAGCGATGCCATTTTTATTTTTATTTAGAACAGAGGCAGAGAAGAAGCAGAATAGAATTGTGTGTAGAGAAGGCTAGGTTTGGGGCTGTTTAAATAGGTTTAGGCAGATGAATCTGGACAGAAAACGGGACCAGATATGTAAGAATGCACCCAGGCCCAAAACCAGGTTCGAGGACCAGGTCGACTGCCCAGTCGACCTGGTCGGGGGGTCGACTGCCCAGTCCACTCCCCAGTCGACCTGGGTACTGGGTGTCGACTACCCAGTCGACCTGGGTCCTCGGCGGGAAATTTCCCGCCCAGCCCGCTTCTGGGTTTGAATTCAAATTTCGAGTTGTTTTCGATTCTGAAAATTCCTGAAACTTCGGAGGGTCATATCTCCCTCATACGGACCCCGATTCTTGCAAACTCGGACTCGTTTCCAAGCAGAATTCCAAGTCGAACGCAATGGCGCAACCCGTTTCCCTTGATTCTTATTTTAAAAATTAATTATCCTCTAATTTGTTACTTATACGTTCACAGAAAATACGGGGTGTTACATTTATGGTTATAACATGTTATTAAAATACGGGTTATTACACAGTTCATGACTTTGATTTAGCCGTAGTAGTGTTCACCCTTAAAACGTGGAAGCATTATTTTTTAAGTGAGAAATTTGAACTTTTTATCAACCGTAAGTCCCTAAAATATTTATTATCTCAATGTGACCTAAACTTGAGACATCAATGATGAATGGAATATATTGCCTCATTTGATTTCATGATCAATTATACCCTAGGAAAAGGGAATGTTGTGGCAGGTGCATTAAGTAGGAAACATGCAACCTTTAATGCTATATCAAAATAGAAACAATTAGAGTTTCTGTCCAATTTTAATTTGCAACCCTTGCCGATAACTTCTAATGGTTTTCTTGGACTGTGATTATTAGAACTACTTTAAATGATAGGATTCAAAATATACAAGACGTTGATGAAGAATTAAGGAGCTTAAAGGAGAAAGTGAGAAAGAAGGACACCTTTCTCCCATTCGACTAGGTATTCGATTAGCAACAATGGAAGTTTACATTGAAAGGGACGACTTTACATCCCTATAGATGAAGGATTGAGGAATGAAATTCTAGAGGAGTGCCATAGGTCAAAGATGACCACACACCCCAATGGAGATAAAATGTATAGAGATATAAAGAGGAATCTTCATTAAGAAGGAATGAAGAGAGATGTAGCCGAGTTCATAACTAAATATTAAGCATGCCAAAAAGTGAAAGCGGAGCAAGGAAAGCCCGGAGGATTATTGCTACCTTTAGAGATTCCCATGTGAAAGTGGGAACATATTTCCATGGATTTTGTTGATGGACTCCCGAAAAGCCAAAAGGGAAATGAGGTCATTTGGGTTGTTGTAACGACCCGCATTCTATGCATCAGAGGATCGTAGAATTTTTTTTGGTAAGTCGTATGGTCATGTACTTTTGGGGAACGACTAGTGGGGGCATTTCCCATGTTCAGGATTTTTGTTGATTTTTAAATGACCGTTTTGCCCCTAGCTGATCTTATTTCGTTCATAACTTTTGATTGGTAAGGAGTTTTGACCTGAAACCATTTCCATTAGATCCGGATGATGGTTTAACTTTCCATAGATTGGTCACATTAGCCAAACGAACTCACTGTTTCGTAGATATGGCTGAAACAAGGTTTAGAAGGTGAAAAGCAACTTAACCCGGCCTAATTAGAGTGATTAACAGCTAAGCCCATAAACCATTTCGGGATTAGGGTTATGGGAGGACTGAAATAAGTTAGAGAATAGTTCCTATTCATTTTTCCAGCCACTACAAACCTCCCTTGAGCTCTAGCAATGGCCTCCATCTTCTAAATCGCTCCCAAAACCCCATTTTTATCATTCCTAATCACTAATTAAGCAAATCAACACCAAATCAAGGCGGATTAATGTCAAATCAGAGATAGGGCTACTGGAATACTTTGGGATCCGTGTTATAACAGTAGAGTTTCAGATCTATAGTTTAATTTCTGGCAAAGGTGAGTGATTTGCATTGTTTTTCACTAATTATGGCTAATTAGGGTAATTAGCGAAGATTAGAGAAATTATAACTCAGAAATTCTAGAAAAATTTGTAAAATTCCATAATATTATTTTAGGCCTCTGATATGAATTTGGGTTAATTTGGACTAATTTTGCTAATCGCGGAATTTAGGGGATTAAGGGGTGATTAGTGATAATTAGCGAAATTTTTCATCATAAAAATCTGGAAAATTTGTAAAATTCTAAAATATTATTTTAAGGCTCTGATATAAATTTGGGTTGATTTGGTTAATTTTTGCTAATCATATCATTAGTTTTTTTTAAACATGCTTGAGTGAAAATATGAGGTTTTGGCTATGTTTGATCCGTTTTAACCTATCAAATTATTGTTTTATGTTAGTGGTTGATTATACATGTCGCTATGACTTATGGTATGTTTTGTGATTGATTAGAAAAGCTAGATTGTTCGAAAACACCATTGAATGGCATAAAACAGTCGTTGGAAAGAAGTGCAAGAAATTAGCCGAACCAGATCGGATCGGAGAAGGGGAGCACGATCCGTACCGTAGAGCACCATGAAGCTCCGACCCGACCCGATCGTGGAGTACTACCCGATTCGAAATGCTCGTGGATGAAGGCACCGATCCGACCCGAGTAAAGTACGCCGAGCCGATCCGCTTGAGAGGAGGAGCCATGAACTGGTCCGTTGCCACGACCCGATCCGATAGAGGAAGCATGAACCGATCCAATGTGATGACCACGAGTCGACTTGGAGCTCGCGAACGGAAGAAAGGGTGACCACGACTGATCCGAAGCCCCATCACGAACCTATCGTGATCTAAACTGAACCGATTTGGATGGAGAAATCCGGCCTGACCCGATATGGATGATCGCAGACAGGACTACTTCGAGGAGCACGATCCGAAGCATAGTGAAGAGGAGCATATCCGAACCGATACGGAGATGATAACCAAAACCGGAGATGCAAAGGTAGTCCAAATGGGAAGTTTGTACCCAGGATCCAGTTGGGAACCAACGGGTCAACTTCATGAGTTGGGCTTTGCTGCGGGACGTGTGCAAAGGGATTATCGATATCCATTATTTTGGTTCACCACTAAGAGATGGATTAGGGGCTTGTAGTGATAGTTATACGGGGTTGGAATCTTTCATGGCTCGAAGGATTAGGTGAAAGAGTAATGGGTACCGTTTGCTTTACACACTAAGTGAGAGATGTGAGGATGGTTTCTATGCTTGATCGTTTTCCATAACTATGACATGCACACCCCCTCCACTGTATCTTTACACCATATGTTAGTGGCACCTTAGAGTATTGTATGGTGTGTAGTGCTAACTCTTTGGTTGCATGTCCAGGTTCAGGTATGATTGGATTATACATGTTATTGTTCTGTTTTGTTGCTTATCGCTCATACCTGACTTTTGTTTGACCCAGAGATTTATGTCTCTTCTTATTACTCTGGGTGCTCCTAAACGAGCAGACTAGAGGTAGGTTAGGTGGTATGCATGAGTAGCTATACCGAAGACGAGCAGGTGGCTCCCACGTATGATATATAGATATTCTCACTATGTTGTTGAAGGTCACTCCTTGGGCATTAGTAGAGTACCTCCTTCTTTTACTTTCTTTTGATTTAGAGACAGTTTTAAAGTTGTAATAATGTTGTTGGATCATAAGCTATATTTTGGATTTCCGCTGCTATGATGATGATGGTTTTAGTTTTAAGCTTATGCACTGTCTCGACTGTTTTATGTCAAGTATGTTACTATTATATTTTATTCCATGCGCTGTGAGACATTCTATAGGTTTCTTTGTTAGTTCTTTCATTTTCTTTCCTTTCTTTGACGACTGTCCCGTGCTAGCGAACATGTGCACAACGCACTTTCGGAGGAAATGTCTGTTGGTGCGGGGCAGGTCGTCACACTTGGTATCAGAGCCCTAGGTTGCGTAGTTAACCTAGGGAAGTCATCAGGGAGAGATAGTAGGCATATATGAGAGCGCGTATTTGTGATTATTTTGGTTTTCAAAAGCTATATATATACTATTAGTATAGCTAAGGATGAAGTTGCATTGCACTAGCACGACTATTGAGATGGTTAATCGTTTTCTCTTTACAGATTGAACGATGAGCCGATATATGAGGGCTATTGGTAGAGGAGCCAATAATGGGAATGCTGACGAAATGAGGACGATGTTTACTGGCCTCATGAGAGAGACGCTTAGGGATGCTCGGGGAGCCATTCCTAATGCTGCTAATGGTGGTGGTGCAGCAGTGCAGGCGCCTAGGGTCGATTTCGCCAAGCTAAACAAGGATTACACTAGCCTTGGTGGGAAGCTGTTCCACGGAACAGAGTCAGCTACAAAAGTTCAGGATTGGCTAGATAGTTGTGAGCGCATCATTGAAGATTTGGGAATCGAAGACGCAATGAAGAGGAAACTAGCATCGCGTCAACTACAAGGACGAGCTATGAATTGGTGGAATGCTATTAAGGCAGCTACTCCTGAGGATCAAGTTAATTGGAATCAGTTTAAGACTCTTATTTGTGATAAGTTTATTCCAGCCGCTCATTAATCAGAGTTGTTCAGGAAGTTCTTGGAGCTTAAGCAGAATGGTAGAGCAGTCTCGGAGTATATCGCTGAATTCGACACTTTATCGAAATATGGATTGTCCTTTATCAATATAGTCGAAAAGAAGAATGAAAAGTTCATAACTGGTTTAGATGGGTACTTGGGGGAAATACTTATAAACCGTATCAATGAGACATTCGAGTCTATTGTAGGAAAGGCATTAAGGTCAAAGAGCTTTTTCCCTAAGTTAAAGACTGAAGTTACTATTTCATCTATAGAGGAACCAAAGCCGCAAGCAAGCGGTGAAGGCAACAAGAATTCTCAGAACAAGAGGAAGCAGAACCCGACCAAGGATGGTCTGAATAAGAAGAATAAGAATAGTGGCGAGTGCTTTAGTTGTGGCAAGAAGGGCCACTATGCCAAAGATTGTCGAGAAAAGCCTGAGAAAAGGAAGTGCTTTAACTGCGGCCAGGCGGGAGACCACAAGGATGATTGTTCACAACCTCCTAAGGAGAATCAGATTGTGAAAGCGTATGCTATTAACGCTGTTCCTTCTTCGCCGAATGCTCCAACTTCGGCGTAGAAGGGAAAAGGCATCGTTATCAAAGGTATGCTTTCTATTTACGATGTTTCTGTTCGAGTATTGTTTGACAAACCTGAGATAGTCGATGGACCTTTAGTAGTGACGAACCCGGTTGGTCGTTCGACTAGCCTTAGTATGATTTTTCGTAACATAGTCTTATCGAGTCATGGATGTATGATTGTTTGTAATTGCTTTGTTTTGGGCTTTACTGGGTTTAGCATTATTTTGGGGAGTCGATCCACTCTAAAGGAATAGGGCGGTATTAGGTACCTACCTAAGTGATGGCGATAGTAACTGGAGTTAAGGAAGCTAAGAGGTTATCATTGTAATAAGTTCTAGTTGTCTCTGGGAGGAAAATGAGTGCTCCAGTGCTTAGTTGTTTTGCTAGTATCACCTCACGTGGATTGTCCGAATTCGGAGGAGACGTTACTTGGGTGCTTGTCTGATATTGGTTTAGGTCTTTGGAGCTTGTGCTTAGGGAATGTCAAGTTCGACTAGGATAGTTTGCGTGAGAGATAAATAGCTGTTGCGATTCTTCATTAGATGATATCTTGGTTTACTCGAGGAATGATGGGCAGCAGTGACATGATAAGACTGTTCAATGGTATAGACTGCCCCGAGTTAGACTCGATAAGTCATGAGATGGCTCGAATGGGATTCAAGAAAGATGCAAAGTAATGGATTGTTTAGGACCCTATGCTGATGTTCTCTTTGGATAGTAGAACATTGAAGAAATAGGATGTGTTCGTTGATCATTGAAGATGCAACGAAGATTAGGATGATTCAAGTTGGACTTGAACTCATAAAAGAAAATGTGTGTTCGTTGATCTTGGAGATGCAACGAATAGGGAGACGAATCACGTTGGACTAGAGTTTGTCGGTAATGGATACTCAAGACTGGGTCTGAGTTATAGATTGACTCGAGAAGGCTGCAAGGAATTGGATTTGGCTCGAGTTGGACTCGAGAGGGCAGGAAGATAATGGATAGACTTGGGTTGGACTCAAGTATTTTAGGCGGACTTAAAGCAGGGGTATCTGGGGAAGCCCGTTACCTTGGATCCATTGGACGTGATCTAGTTATCCTTAGAGGATAAAACGTACGTTGGACATATGGTAGTCCGTTTGGAGGCTGGGCTTCCAGTAGTTCTTGATGTTGGTTGGACCAGACATACAAGAATCGACATATTGGGATTGGTTAGACCAGTCATGTAGGTGTCAACGTGTTCATGGCTTTAGCAGGTGATAGGTAGGACTTGTTTGATGGATGTTATGGTTTCTATGTTTGTCCCTATCTTTCTTCTCTTGAGTAGACTATCACCTGTAGGGTTCTAGCAATGGGGAACAAAGAGATGGTAGTATAGATGGACATTAGGCTACGTATCAGTGCAGTGGGGTAGTCATTACTCCATGGGGCAGAGTGATCGTAGCAAGGATATGAGCCAGTGCAGTGAAGTTGTCATGACATCATGGTGCAGAGTGGACTTAGCAAAGAATTTAGGTACGGTAACAGTTGCATTGAGTAGGAGGCATGCCAGTCTAGAGGTTATGTTTCTAGGTTGGATGCAACTAGAGTATATCATAGGATATGTTTCAGACCCAATAGTGAATTGGATTCAGAAACGCTAGTAAGCTTGACGATTAGATCGAATTTGAATGAGTGGATTGGTTCTAGTTAGAAGGATGATCCTAACCTATTGGAAATCATCTCTAGGGTAGAGATGGGTATCGATGGAAAGAAAATGATCAAACAAGGATTTGATCAAGAAGGATGGCTTCGAAAGAATGGGGAACTAGTTGTACCCAACGTAGACGGACTGAGAGATGAAGTGCTTAGAGCATATCATCACTCGAAACTGACTATACATCCCGGTTGTAACAAAATGTATTGAGACATGGATCAGACCTACCACTGGGAAAGGATAAATAAGGACGTTGGGAAGTTTGTGTCCAAATGCATGAATTGCCAGTTAGTTAAAGCTGAGCAAAAGAAGCCTAGTGGGTTGTTACAACCATTAGAAATTCCTAAATGGAAATGGGAACAAGTCTCAATGGATTATATTGATGGTTTACCAAGGACTAGGTTAGGTCATATGGTATTTAAGTGAATCGTATACTAGAGGAACTTTTGAGAACTTATATATTGGATTTTGGAGGGTCATGGGATGGCCATTTGTATCTGGTTGAGTTATAGTTATTTGCCCAGTATTGGTATGGTTCCAACTGAAACTTTGTACGGAAGACCATGCAAGGCACCATCATGTGGTTGGAGAATGATGAGAAATTTGAGCTTAGACCAGAAATAATAAGAGGGACTTCAGGCAAGATCAAGGTTATCCAACAGAGAATGAAGACTAACTAAGATAGAAAGAAGACTTATGTCGATAAGAGATGAAGAGATTTGGAATTCTTCGTTAAAGACTTGGTGTTCGTCAAGGTCTCTCCGTTGATGAATGTGATTTGTTTTTGGTGGGAAAGGTATGTTAGCTCCAAGGTTTGTTGGTCCATTTTCAGTTCTCGAGCATGATGGGAATTTGGCATATAAAGTTGAGTTACCGGACAAGACGGCGGGAATTCACAACGTATTTCATGTTTCCCATTTAAGGAAGGTTGTGCAAGACACTAATGTGGCTATTTCACTAGATCAGTTGGACGATATTGAGATTGAACCCGAGGCAGTTGGGAACCGCAAGCCTATGCGTATTGTTGGGAACAATACGAAGCAGCTTTGAACGAAGGCAGTGAAACTAGTTAAAGTTCAATGGGGTGATGATGAGAAAGGCTGCACTTAGGAAATTGAGGAGGACGTAAGGAAGAAGTATCCAGAACTCTTTGCCTGGTAACGTTTTGGTAGTGATAGTTCTTCCCTTGTTAGAAAACCAAATGCTAGGATAAGCTTGTTGTGTTGTTTTGTATGTTTTATTGTTTGAAAATGATTGATAGGCATGCAGAATTCTTTGTATGTTTCGGTTAAGGAATTTCAGGGACGAAATTTCTTAAGGGAGGAGAATGTAATGATCCGCATTCTATGCATCAGAGGATCATAGAATTTTTTTTTGCTGGTAAGTCATATGGTCATTTACTTTTGGGAAACGACTAGTGGGGTCATTTCCCATGTTCATGATTTTTGTCGATTTTTAAATAACCGTGTTGCCCAAGCTGATCTTGTTTCGTTCATAACTTTTGATTGGTTTGACCTGAAACCACTTCCATTAGATCCGGATGATGGTTTATCTTTCCGTAGAGTGGTCACATTAGCCAAACGGACTCACCGTTTGGGAGATATGGCTGAAACAAGGTTTAAAGGGTGAAAAACAGCTTAACCAGGCCTAATTAGAGTGATTAACAACTAAGCCCGTAACCCATTTCGGGATTAGGGTTATGGGAGGACCGAAATGAGTTAGAGAATAGTTCCTATTCATTTTTCCAGCCGCCACAAACCTCCCTTGAGCTCTAGCAATGGCCTCCATCTTCTAAATCGCTCCCAAAATACCATTTTTTATCATTCCTAATCACTAATTAAGCAAATCAACACCAAATCAAGGCGGATTAACGTCAAATCAGAGATAGGGCTGTTGGAATACATTGAGATCTGTGTCATAACAGTAGAGTTTCAGATCTATAGTTTAATTTCTGGCAAAGGTGAGTGATTTGCATTTTTTTTCACTAGTTATGTCTAATTAGGGTAATTAGCGAAGATTAGCGAAATTATAATTCAGAAAAATCTAGAAAATTTGTAAAATTCTAGAATATTATTTTATGCCTATGATATGAATTTGGGTTAATTTGGACTAATTTTGCTAATCCTGGACTTTAGGGGATTAAGGGGTGTTAGTGATAATTAGCGAAATTTTGCATCATAAAAATCTAGAAAAATTTGTAAAATTCTAAAATATTATTTTAGGGCTCTAATATAAATTTGCGTTGATTTGGTTAAGTTTTGCTAATCATATAATTAGTTTTGCTTAAACATGCTTAAGGGAAAATATGGGTTTTTGGCTATGTTTGATCCGTTTTAACCTATCAAATTATTGTTTTAGTGTTAGTGGTTGATTATACATGTTGCTATGACTATATGGTATGTTTTGTGATTGATTAGAAAAGTTAGATTGGTCGAAAATGCTGTCAAATGGAGTAAAACAATCATTGGAAAGAAGTGCATGAAATTAGCTGAACCGGATAGGATTGGAGAAGGGGAGTACGATCCGAACCGTGGAGCATCATGAAGCTCCGAACCGACCCGATCATGGAGTACTACCTGATCCGAACCGCTCGTGGATGACGGCACCGATCCGACCCGAGTAGAGTACGCCGAGTCGATCCACTTGAGAGGAGGAGCCACGAACTGGTCCATGTGCCACGACCTGATCCGACAGAGGAAGCACGAACCGATCTGATGTGATGACCACGAGTCGACTTGGAGCTCGCGAATGGAAGGAAGGTGACCACGTCCGATTCGAAGCCCCATCACGAACCGATCGCGATCCGAACTGAACCGATTTGGATATGGAAATTCGACCTGACTCGATGTTGATGATCGCAGACACGACTACTTCGAGGATCACGATCTGAAGCATAGTGAAGAGGAGCATATCCAAACTGATCCGGAGATGATAACCAAAACTCGAGATGCAAAGGTAGTCCAAATGGGAAGTTTGTACCCAGGATCGAGTTAGTTCCCAACGGGTCAACTTCATGAGTTGGGCTTTGCTGCGGGACGTATGCAAAGGGGTTATTGATATCCATAATTTTGGTTCACCGCTAAGAGATGGATTAGGGGCTTGTAGTGATAGTTATATGGGGATGGACTCCGTCATGGCCCGAAGGTTTAGGTGAACAGAGTAATGGGTATCGTATGCTTTACGCACTGAGTGAGAGATGTGAGGATGGTTGTTATGCTTGATCGTTTGCCATCAATATGACATGCACAACCCCTCTCCTGTATCTTTACACCATATGATAGTGGCACCTTAGAGTATTGTACGGTGTGTAGTGCTAACTCTTTGGTTGCAGGTTCAGGTATAATTGGATTATACCTGTTATTGTTCTGTTTTGTTGTTTATCGCTCATACCAGACTTTTGTCTGATCCATAGTTTTTTTATCTCTTCTTATTACTCTGGGTGCTCCTAAACGAGAAGACTAGAGACAGGTTAGGTGGTATGCACGAGTAGCTGTACCGGAGACAAGCAGGAGGCTCCCACGTATGATACATATATATTATGCATGTGTTGTTGTAGGTCACTGCTTGGGCATTAGTAGTGTACCTCCTTCTTTTACTTTCTTTTGCTTTATAGATAGTTTTAAAGTTAAAATAATGATGTTGGATCATAAGCTGTATTTTGGATTTCCGCTGCTATCATGATGATGGTTTTAGTTTTCAGCTTATGCACTGTCTCGACTATTTTATGTCAAGTATGTTACTATTATATTTTATTCCATGCGCTGTGAGACATTCTACAGTTTCTTTGTTAGTTCTTTCATCTTCTTTCCTTTCTTTGACGATTGTCCCGTGCTAGCGGACATATGTACAACGCACTTTCGGAGGAAATGTCGGTTGGTGCGGGGCGGGCCGTCACAGTTGTGGTAGACCGTTTAACCAAAAGCACCCATTTCATATCAATCAAGAAGATAAGACTACAACCTCATTCACCCATCTATAGTCAAAAAATAGTTAGATTACATGGTATCCCATCTAGTATAGTGAGTGATAGAGATCCCTTGTTTACAAGAAAGTTTTGGAGAAGCCTACAAGCAACATTAGGAACAACCCTCAATCTAAGCACAACTTAACATCCGTAGACTGGCAGCCAGACGGAAAGAATAAATTTGATCTTCGAATACTTGCTCAGAGCTTGCATCATTGACTTTGGAGGAGTTAGGGATCAAAACCTACCACTCATAGATTTCACTTATAACAATAGTTTTCAAACAACTATTGGTATGACCCCATTTGAAGCGCTTTACTGGAGGCCATGAAAATCGCCAACTTGTTGGTAGGAAATTATCGACATGATTCTACTTGGACCAGACTTCGTCCATGATTCCACAGAGAAGATATCCATGATTATGCAGAGGATGAAGTCAGCCCAGGACCATCAGAAATCATATTCCATAAATGAAGGAGGAAACTTGAGTTTAATGTTGGAGATTTGGTATTCGTAAAAGTATCCCCTCTTAAGAAGACTGTTCGGTTTGGAAAGACTGGGATGTTGACTCCCCGATTTATTGGACCTTTTCGCATCATCGAGAAGATTGGATCCTTGGCTTATCGAGTGGATCTCCAAGAGTGTCTATCGGGAATCCATAATGTTTTTCATGTATCTCATCTAAGGAAATGCCTTCATGATTCTACTATCAGACTCGAGCTTAATGAAATAGGGAATATAGGAAAACTCGAGTAGGAATTCAGTGTTCCCCGTGCCATAGCAAGTACTATAGAGCACGGAATCAAGAGACTCCATAATAAAACCATTCGCCTCATCCGAGTACAATGGGGAAATGATCCTGTGGAAAGCACATGGGTGACCGAGGATAAGATGAGACGGACTCACCCAGAGCTTTTCTCGGGTAATTTTTTCTCAATATAACGTTTATGGATGCATCATAATTGCTAGATTGGATGTTAGGAATAGGATGTAACACCCTTACACAGTGCCTCATATAGTAATATATGCATAATTAGGTTGTTTTTCATACATATTGCATCACTTATTACAGTTACACATTAGGATTGAGCTCACTTTAGTGGGTCTGCAGTTCATAATCACTACGAATCATGGATGTTTATGGATGAATTAAAATATAACATGGATGTACAACATGGATGTTTAGAACGAGTTGTGTTTTTCACCCCTTCAAACATATTTTGGGAAGAAATCTATTTTAAGGGGGGAAGGCTGTAACACCCTGTAAAATATACCTAAAAACATAATTATTAATAATTAGTAGAAATAAACAATTTAATAATAAACTATAAAAAGGTTGGAAAATAAGATTTTACAGCTTTAAGAATTTGGCTATGAAAATCTTGGACTCGGAGCGAAATTCTGAATCGTTTTCATATATAATATGCTAAAAACGGTGATAGTATGAAGAAGGTACAAGCAAATAAAATTAGACAGTAAACACAGATATATATATATATATATATATATATATATATATATATATATATATATATATATACGCACACACACATATATATGGTCAGATTAATAACATATGTGTGTGTGTATATATATATATATATATTGAAAAAATAAAATAAATATGGATGATTTTGAATTTCAAAATGAAGACAAAAAGGAGGGGACAAAGAATATTGTAAACAAGGTCTCTAGAGTTGGAAATTACATACAAAAGGCACAACAACTTCTGTCTACGCTCTTTAAATCAATGTGAGTGGAATATTATATTTCCTTAGGCATATTCTACTTTTTGTAGATTAACATATTGATTTGTATGCCTAAGAGGATTTGGTACAACGATAATATAAATAAAAAAACTCCCCAAATCCTCTATTTTTATTTGTTGCGCAAGAATTGTAAATTTATTGGGTTTGTGGTTCTTGGTCTTAGTAGTAAATTGAGAACAAAAGGGGTGATGTGCTTCTATTTAATGTAATTTATCCTTATATCTAAATATTTATTTGTAACCTAAAAAAGTTTAGATTTGGTTTGATTCATTATTTGATTAGGTTTGGGTTCTTTTCTAATTCTAAACGTATTTAGATTCGAAGCATATAAAATATGAATGTTTTTATGCGCAATGTATAAAAAGGGATAAATTAGATAAAATAAAGTCTATGCATATACATGTATATATTTATGTATATATGTGTATATATGTATATTATACTCTATTCTTGAACCATTATTAAAATCATTCAAATAAGCCTAGGATGCAAGCTGAAATTGTATGTATGTTATATTTTCCATTCACTGCTATCTATTATTATCACTACAAGAAAAACCACATGTAGCAGCGGTAGAATCCGCTTCTAATCCATCACAATATTGGCTTTAGCGACAGATTTCCGACATAACATGTTGGTTGGTAAAATGACGGCAATTGTGTCAGATTTTGCAATGGAATTTAGCATGAGTTTTTCGACAGTTTTCCGTCATTTTACTAATTATATAATAAAAATAAAATTTTATTTACTAATTTAACTTTAATTATATACCGACTATTTACCAATGGATAATTAATTTACAATAAATTTTTATTTAAAAAAGGAGTGGGTAAACCCTTACTAATTGCCAAGGGATTAGCGACGGAAATTAAAATGGGAAAAACTTAACCTCAATTTTTTTTATTGGTACTCTGTCTATGTTCCCCTGCTGAATTACCAATACACACACACATATACATGCACATATATATATATATATACATATATACATATCGAACTAACATCATTTAACTGTAAACACTGAAATAAATAACATATTAAAAAAACAAAGATAAATTAGTCAACAATATTAATTTAGAACTAGAAAAAACATTCATAGTCACATATAAAAAATCCACAACATCCACAATCCTTTATCAGTTCATACACCAGCCTGAATTATGAACAACAAAACCATTCAGTTGGTGCTAACATTATCCTAAATACAAACCATACTAAAACTACATAACGCCACATTTACACCAAAATAAGTCTAACTAACATACCCAACCAGCTTATGAAGATGACGACGACGAAGTTGCAAGAAAACGCGAAACCAAAGGCGAACGCGAAACTCTATCGTGGCCCTTAAGCATTACCATCACCTTTGCACAGAACCAACGACCTATGAATTCCTAATTCTATAATACTTCTGCCTGAAAATAGAAAAAATCTAATGAAAAAAAAAGTATAGGATCCAATTTAATACTCAAAACTATGATGATCACTCTTAAGTTGATGGGATAAAGATTAACTCTCTTTGTTAAAACCCATCGAAAAGATAAATATGATATGCATAAGCAGTATTGCGAATCATTGTTATTCAATAAAGTTTATCATTCTCTATCATTTACGGCCTTATCTTGGAACTGTACTTGTTATCTTACTTGCTCAAATATTCAAAATAGCTATGCGGAAAATTCAAAATTGTTTACATACTAACATGTATATGCATCTCCTAATCTGTTTGTATCTTCTTTCAACACCACAAATACATCATCGCTTATGAAATATAAAATCAACATCATTGTATACATCCCCAGCATTCACAAATTCAACCGCATTTCCATCTTTCCCCTAACAATATCACTATCACTTTAGCATTCTCTTGAACCAGTGATCTTCTAAAGTATTTCAATGGATTGCACATAACAATGGATTGCCGTTGGAGTTGCTGACTACTCTAATGCAACCGAAAAAAAACTGCCTTCTTCACATGATATAAACAAAATGCAAACAACGTGATTCAGCAAAGTCAGACAAGTATTACAGTGTTTTTGATACATGTCACTTTCATTATATAACATACAACTCAAAAATGAAAATATGTTAGGAATGAAAAAGTTTATTAAACCATGCTTGCACATATACAGGGTGAACACCATATACAATTAGTTTATTCAGAAACAATTAGTTTATAGTGATCCTTTTTGAAACTTATTTCTAACAACACTACGTTTTTCCATGCATGTACACTCATACAAAATAGAAAACATATGCTAGGCAGATGACTACTAATAAAAAAGCAATGCGATGTGTCACTAAGTAGAATAGGAAGATCCAAGGGGTTCAAAGGTTAAACTCAAAACTTCAAGAAACCATCAAAGCAATGCAATGTGTTAACCCGAACAAATAATACAAAAGCAACCATTAATAACAAAGAAAGAAAACAAGCAAGCAAAGCATGCAATATAACATGAAAGGTACAAGTCATCTTTGAGAAATGATTAATTCATATCAGATCAGCCAGAAGGTCTCAAATCCGTACTCGAGCACTCATCGTGAATTTCCACTTTAATTCCAAGTAGTATCCGAGTGGTCCCAGTAATTAATACCCAGAAGAGACTCAATCACCCAACTATGGACTGTAACCATCTCCTGTTTCCATAATCGTAAAAGGGTACACAAGATGTAGAAAAACAGAATAGAAAAACCCACGGCATTTGATCTGTCTGTACAACACAGGGAGTACTAAATCATTTGTAATAATAGTAGACTTCATATAAAATCGAAGATGCTTATGAAAACTACTTCACCGTCTTCATTTAAAATTATATATAGGTATAAATCTGATAACTATGGATGTAATCGCAGAATTTTGCTTAGTTTAACATAGAGGAGTAGATCACACATGGATCATCAGAAACTCCGAAATCGTAATATGCCGGAAACCTAATACCAAATGCTTAATGAACTGAAACAGTGAAACGCTTTGAACCAAAAATTTAAGAACTAAAGTCAACATTTTACTAGATCAATATATAATTATCCAATAACCCACAGAATTCTTACCAAAAACAGATCAACTTTCACCATTAACCCAAATAAAATATATCTTACCATGATTCGTTTACATCCCGCATTAGGCAGAGATGTAAATCAGTTACCAAGAAAGTTCAAAGTTGAATCGCTTTAAAACAAATAACCAATTTATCTAGATCTTAACCTTCAAACCCAATCCACTCAATGAATTTAACCCAAAATCTTTCGAAACAAAAGAAGTGGATTGAGTTTGTTGAGGCACAATATTTTTTAAGGAAGGAAAAATTGGGAAACGATCTTGATTTAGGGAAAAGGATAGTAGAAGTCGACATGCGTTTAAGACAAAGAATATAAGGCGTCATTTAATTTTGGAGCCAATTTTTCACATTTCCCACCTAGGTTTATTCTGTTGCGTTGATTTTTTGTTATTGCCAAAGTTGGCCTGTGTTTAATTTTTTGTTATCACTGATTTTTCATTGATGTTAGTCCAAATTTCACCAAAATGTATAAATTAAATGTTATAAGTTAGAATTAACAAGTAAAAATAATATGGATTTCTGAAGAATTAATTCTTATAAAATATTAAATTTTAGTTAGTTATTATTAATTCTTGCTTAATTTTTATACTTATAATTAAATATTAATTATTACAAGTTTATTATATATAGGTTTAGTAGAAACTATTAATGAGCTAATGTTTATTTATTTATTTATTATTAACTTATTAATCATTAGTATAAATTATTTCATATTTCAAATTAACTATTAAATATTATCCGGTGATTTATTATTATACTACTTGATTATTTTTACTTAAAATTATTTTTATAGTTACGAATTTTCGAATCAATCATTCACTATTGTTATTTAGTTATTATAATTATTAATTATTACTCATCAGTTATTCAATATTAACTATTACACGGATATCCATCGACGAACAGCAAGCAACAATGAATGAACATTGAATAAAGTTTTATCCACATTCAAGTTCAAGCGAACGCTCCATAGAAGATTGTTACAATTGAAAACTGTAAATACGCATGGAAGTAACAAATTTCAATGTAATGTTTCTATTTTCTAATTTTGAAATTCTCTAACGTTTTAGAATTCTTTGAAATTTTGAATATTTTGCAAACTTTTATATAATTTAAAAAAAAATATTTTTGAATCTTATAGAAACTTCAAAATTTTATATTTAAAATTTATGAATATTTTAAAATATATTTTATAAAATTCCAAAACATGTATGGTAATGTTTGAATTTTTGAATTTAGAAATTCTTTAATATCTATTCAATTTCTTGTTTTTAAACTTGGTTTTAAACTTTGAACATTTTGTTTTTCTTAATTACTAATTATATATTAATTAATACATACTAATTAATTTCTTAAAAGTAAATATTTATTACTAATTTCTCGATAATAATTTCTTTAGTCGTATTAAATACTATTTATTATTCATTGTTTATCAAAATAAATTTAATTAAATAGTGAATATTAATCTATTTTATTAGTTACTATTACCTCTTATTTATATTTTATAGTATTTATAATTAATCAATAATAATTATTGAATATTACTTACTTTTAATAGTAATTATTTATTATTTATTATTAATATATTATTAACATTAATTATTTAAAATTTATATTTGCATATTAATTACTAAATAAAAACACAAGTGTAAAACATTTTATAAATATAAATATTAAAGTCCTTTTCAAATCTCTTGAAAAACTATTGCAAAAATAGCATCAAAATTTTGACAATGGTAAACATCCTCTATCTACCACGGAATCTAGCGTTAAATTTTTATGACGGTAAAGTGCTGCAACTTCCTACGATTTAGCGACAGAAATTAGATTCGATGGTAATAATTTAAATTAAGTTGATATATAATTCCAAAATATTTCCCCTTAAAATGTTCATGAAAATCCATCGCTAATTTGTAATGGAATTTTCCATTGCTAAAAATCTGCCGCTACATGCAGCTTTTCTTGTAGTGTTTACAATTATGCCGTCATGCCTTAAATTTAGCGGTCAAAAATATGGAAATTAACTTGTATACCTTAAATTTAGGACAAGTTGATAATTTTTATCTCGTTCGAACGTTCTCTCGTTCATACGAACATTAGCTTTATTTATACATTTTAAATATTATACTTATATAGCATAATTAACGTAATGATATAATAAATGTGATTAGGATAGGATTCGAATTTGAAATTTCTCCACATATATAATGATTGCTTTTGTGATTATGTATGTAATGGTTTTACACATATTAATAGTGACACATAGACACGAGGTTAGTTGCCATTTATGGTATAAACCTGTCCGGAACCAACCGGTAATTCCAACAACCACAAGTAGGCCCAACTAATGTGAGAGATCTGGGTGTTATGGGCCACTCAAACTTAGTACAATATGACACAATGTTAAACCTACTTGTAGTATAAGCCCTCCCGGAACCGCCCGACATATCCAGCATCTACAAGTATACGGTTTAATGTGAGAGGTCTACTGTGTGTGTGTGTATATATATCTATTGTGTGTGAAAATAGGCAGGTTTACTACACCTTGAGAAGGTCTTACGTGGCCGACTCTCTTTTTATCTAGTTTGGGTCTTAAGTGGTTAGGACTAGGAACCCATCCGAAGGTTTATTCCTTGGAGAGGAACCAAAGTCATGGGACCCACCCTTATTAGATTCTAAGTAATTATATGGGTCCTCCTCTAAAGTGGTTAGGCATAGCGGTAACGAAGTAGGGTAGTTCACGGGGGATGTCCACTTCCACTAGAAGCTTATAGGGGCTCAATTAGAGACAAGCCTGGTTTATGAAAGATATGTGGCCATAGCATGCTCACCAACTATCTAAGGGAAGTCTTAAGCGAAGTAGGTGTTCCACCATAATATCTATTAAGTAGTAACGTTCGCAATACTACTTCTCATATTACAATTGAGAGTATAGACTTAAGAACATTGATGTATTAGGAGGGGGTCTTAAGAGGCTAGGGCCCACCTCAGGGTTATAAGAGATCATAAGAATTCACCTTTAATAGGGCTTTAAGTTACCGAGAAAGCCCGCCTCATTGTGTCTTTACCCTAGATACACTAATGAGCGATTGACTTGGGTATCTACCTCATTGGTTGGATACTTTGAGTTTGTGTGAATGTTTGTGTATTACGTAGACATACCTTGGCATATGTAACCTGCTAAATTTAGGGTATGGACTTTAAGTAAATACTACATTTCAGTCATGTAGAACTTTATGTTCTAACCCCTCTCCTTGACATATCCAATAGGTTAGTAGATGAGGTACTGTCTATGGACGAAGCAATGATGGAGGATGAAGACGAGCATGAAGATATTATGCTATTATTATTTGTCATTGTTGTATTTCTTTTGGAAACTTTTGAGAATGAATTTATTGATGTACCCATGGAACAAATGTAGTTTTTGGTAGTTTGTGCTTGAATTCTATGGTTTTTAATAAAGTTGTACATCATAATTTTAGTATTATATTTTCTCGTTCCGTTGTGTGAGATTTCCATAACGAAATGTTTATATATTATTCTATGCAGATGTAATTCCTTACAGGAACCAACGGCTCATTTAGAATGGCTCTATGTTTCGATGGGCCTTATCTGGATCAAAATGCAGGCTCATTCTGGGCAGGTTTTTACAGGTCAAAATTATTAAATTACATTGAGACATTGGTCAAAGACATAGTTGTATTGAAACATTAAATTTATTATATTTTGGTTTACAACAATGTATTATTAGATGCCGCTCACTGTTTACTAGATGTCGCTCATTATTTATAATTTTAAATGTAATTTAAAATTATTTCCAACATTATAATAACTAACAGGTTCATATATTAAGGATGTTAAAATGGGAGAGCTAATTTTGAACAATTATAATATCAAACGGTTAATGTTTAAAATCACGAGAGAATTGGTAGTCCACATTTTCACTTTCTTCAATTTAGTTCTTGCTTATTTAAAGCTGACTCTATTTCTCGTCGGCCAACAGATAAGCGAAAACCCAAATCAAAAGAAAACATCGGATCATTTGGCTAGTACCCGATCTTCCTTCTCGAATTCATGAAGATAAAAAGAGGCATTCGTGTGGATACCATAGAGAAGCCAGCCATCAGGGTAGCGTTAAAGATTCATCGCATTCAGGTGTTCATCATTATCACGATTTCTGAAAAATTGAAATCGGTATGCATCTCTCGGTTGATTAAATTTGCTTGGATCCTAAAATTTTGGGTTTTCATAATTGTATCCCATTGATAATTTATTCAATAAAACCCAACATTAAATACAATCCAGAAAAAAGAAATGAAATGAAACATCGCAGATCAAAGAACATACATCCCTGCAACATATACAAATACAAGTGTTATACAATACATAGTGTCCCAAAACCGCTGGATACAACCACTATACACACATATACATCGAATCAAAATATTAAGGTACATGACGGTATACAACAGACCATCTAAAAAATATCTACTATAAACCAACATCTAATACGAAACCCAACGTGAGATCGTAGATCCACACCAAAAGTGAACTTAACCAGAAGCATCCAAAAGAGTACCTGAAACGCTTAGTCTGACTTGAGTAATTGCAAGCACGGATAAGTCTAGTTAATGCTAAGTAATAAAACATAGTAATATCATAAGACATAAAAAGTAACTCTCCTTCACGAAGATTTAAAGAAGTAACTATAAGGGTGGCCTTAGTTGTAGATCGAAATCTAACACCAATGAGAAGATTCCATCTACGATATGTACTAAGTTATAAGCAAAGTACATAGTACCATCATCGGTAAACAACAAGCTTGATATGTAAATTTCTTCCAAGGATGATATATATAAAACTCAAAGAGTTTAAAAGGTTCAAATGTAATCTTAGATAATAAACACTGAAAATCATTAATAAGGAGAGATAACGATCCATTGTCACCCAACTACCGACACACTCGGGAGATCAGTATCATCAATACAATGTATTAGATCCAGTAATCATAATATTTAAGTAATGACACACTACCAATTAAATCATCGACTCCTAGATCAAGATCACTAAAACAACGATTCAATAAGGCAACAATTCATCAATTAGCAATTCAGATTCAAGAAATCAAGATATTGCACATACATATAGCTCCCCAGGAACTTTGCCAAGTACCTTAAATTGAGACTCTTCAGCCCTTAGTCGTGATTCTTTATCCCAACAATAGCATAAAATTGTGGGATCCCATGTTTCTCTACTGAACCCACCAGTTCGATATATCGAACCTACAAGTTCGATAATAGAATAACTGAACTAACATTCCTTATTTTTTTCCCACCATCCCTCAAAAACAACAAAGACGAAACAGTCTTTTACATACTTCCACATTTTCACAGGACCCTCAGTCCATGGTATTGGCATTAACAACATGATGTGTTACAGAGTTACAGATAGTAACCCAGCGGCGGTAACTATGCATCCAATACAACACGTTCTTACTATTGGTTTACTATTTTCTTATCAATTCCATAGCAAAAAACATCGAAAACATAAATTATCAGATAATCAAAACATCGACTTCAATTAAATGAGCCTAAGATTAACCGAATCTGTGTACTATCATGTCCCATGCCATAAGGATTATGATACCGTTTAATCTCCATTACACCTTCTTGCAGAAAAGGTGTGAGTGTATATGTATGTGTGTGTGTGTATATATAATATTTTTGTCTTATGAAAATAATTTCTAAAATGATTTCAAAATACGTTGATTTCTTTCTTTAAAAACATTTATTATTTCTAACATATAGTTATACTATTACTTTAATACATTTCTTTAATAAAAACCAAAACAAAGAAAATTATTTTGTATCAAAGCTATACTTAATACGATATATATACATAGAGGGAAACTTGGTCAAAATTGTGCATGTATGAAAACCTCATCGAAAACCATCACCAAACTCAACAAATGAATCAGTGAAATCTTTTAAATCCGAGCACTGATTGAACATGGAATATACTTGGTATGCCTAGTTATAGATGCAACAAACATAGTGATTTGGTTTCAGGAAAATACAAAGGAACATAAGCTTAATATAGGAAAATAGTTTCAGGAATCAATAGTAAGCAAGTATTTCTCCATGTACAAATTATAAAAAGTGGAATGACCCCAGTGTCGAACCACACTTTATGTGTGTCGACCCCTAGGTCAACACATATGGGGCATGGGTCGACCCATGGGTGACCCATTTCACGGAAATTACTTAGGTCGAAATCATAATGAGATAGCAACTTTAACCAAAAACCATCATGTTATGTCCAAGCTATCATGATTCAAAGTTGCATCTTTGTTGCTTTATGAAATGGACATAAATTATAAATAGAAAGCTACACATTATTATGAAATCAAATATAGATTCAATAAAGCTAAGGAGATCTATAGTGTAACTAGAACGTGAGAGTAAAAATCGCCTCTACAGTGGATTTTAGCAAGAATTGAGATAAAGTAAAGTAGTTTGAAGTTCTAGCACTTGAAGGAAGGAGATTTATCACCTAAAAAGGACACTACCGCAATATGTTGGACACATTTCAACACATAATAATATTTCTACAAATCAAAGGAAGGGATGGATTAAATTCATGCAATTGGAGGTATTACCTGTAGTGATTATTGCTAGCAAATGAAATCATCAAGTTAGAGGGGGTTTAAAGACTTATATTTTGATTTATTGTGAAAGCTTCTTTATTTTTCTCAATTTGTTTTGTTTTCACGAAGGAAGAAGAAGTCCAGCCAAAAAGAATATGTATTTTATAACTCTTTTCTAGAGGCTTCCTTCCTTAATCCCATTGTTAAGTCCCGAACAAAAATATTAAGCCCAAAATTTAAGTAGTTAGTCATGTGACCATAGATTAGGCTAATTAAACAAGAAATTTAGCTTATATCTATTATGTTGACATACGTTTTACTTACCTCTCCACTAAGTTTATGATTT
The DNA here is from genome assembly GCA_030737875.1 of Allium sativum. Lineage (NCBI taxonomy): Eukaryota > Viridiplantae > Streptophyta > Magnoliopsida > Asparagales > Amaryllidaceae > Allium > Allium sativum. Next base: position 44,123,760 of record CM060916.1, read on the forward strand.
TTAACATTTTCACACTTAAGGAATTCATAAACACAACTTTCAACAAATTTCAAGGTTTGTTTACATTTATTTAAGAAACTTACAACTATTTTAACAAAATACTTACATTTGATAATTTACAATAAAATGTACTTTTCATACAAAACATGAATATTTATCGGGTGCGTTTTTTAAGGTCCCTGTTATGGTTTTAAATTAGGCTCAATTCCGATCATAAACTTATTGTAAATTTATCCCTATTTTTTGAAAATTCAATAAAAAAATTAAAAAAATACATAAATTCATATTAAATTAAACATGCACTCGACAAAAAATTTAGATAAAAAAACCATCAAACAAAGCATCAAAAATGAATAAACAGTAAAACAGCGAAACTGCAGTTAAATGCATAATAGTATGCATATATTTGAATTTCCCTTCATATATCTGTGCAAGTATTCCATTCATTCGTCGTTGTTTGTTTTTGTTGCATACATTTGTGCAAATATTGCATAGTTATTGCATAAAAGTGTGCAATAAATTCATAGGCTAAATTTCACTTGAGTTTTCTTCATGCAATACATGCATACATGCGTGCAAGTATTTCAAATAGTTCCACATATATATGAAAGTTTCGGTCCAGATTTTCAAGCCAAAACAGCTTATGCAACAGTTGCACACATGTATGCAACTCTTGGTAACAGTTACATACACGTATGAAACTTTTTTTTAAAATTTCGTGGACTCAGTAGAATATTTCCAGAATTTAGAATCTTTTTTATATATCAGCACCTTTTTTGACAAAAAAATGAAAAAGGCGGAAATTCAAAAATAGGGGGCGAGTTTGAATGAAAACTTCACAAAGGATGTGAGCCTAATTAAGTCTGGTTTTAGGGATGTGTGCCTAATTTTCACTATTCATTTTGTTTTTTAAACCTATGTAAATTTACATAACACATGAATTATTGGTTTCAAATTCTTTATTTTAATATGTAAATCATCCAAAAACACAAAATCATTATTTTTTATTCTTAAATACATTTTAAAAATTAAATTTACATTTATAAATTTTATTCTCACCTAATTTCCTTAACATTCCCATTTGTGTAATTACAATATTTGTAATAAAAATACGTTAAACCATACTTTAGCACTAAATCATATATTTTAAATAATGATTTGCATAATGTTAATGAAAAAAGTGGCACTAGCACCTCAAAATGCTTATCAACACTTCAAATGTAATCAAATACAAAGCTGAGAATGAATAAGGTGGGGTAAAGTAATGTGCAAGTGATTTAGAGTGATTCGGCTTAAAAATGGCCTACGTCTAATGTAGAAGCAATTTTCTTTATCATCGTGGGGATTACAAAATTCATGGTTCTCTCAATTTTATATATTTCACTCTAATCTCTTTGGTCTCCTGAATTCGGTATGAAAATCCTCCTGGGTCTCTGGAGTTATGGAGATTTACAGGATGAATCTTCGCAAATTTTCATTCAGATGAACCTTGTCAATTCCATGACACGACCCGAGCTCCCCCGTGAAGGAAAGCACGGATGGCGTTGAGGACAAGACAAATCAGAACGCAGACAGAAGAACATTTCATTGCTATTACAACAATTCCATCAGATACAAGAATATACAGAGTATAAATGAATAAATTACATTCAACAAATATCAGAGATTTAAATTACATTTAAATACATCGTAGCGGAAAACAATACAAAAACACAACTAGAAATAATGCATGGTTACAGAGCTTTCCGAGCATCGTTCCAGCTATAAATCAGGATCCTGTGAATATAAATCTGCAAAACCAAAACTACTAGCTGCCCGTATCAAAATAAGGGCACCCAAAGTTTAGGTTAAAACAATAAACTCCAGGTCAGTCATGTGACTGGTGTGAGAACTAAAACAGTTATTTAAACTTTACTTTAAAAGAGATTAATTCAAGGGACCACGCCGTATAACACGGAACGAGTTTCCTCCTAAGAATACCAGTGCATAGAAAAGACAACGCAATGCTTTTTCGAAAAATGAAGCTATTATAAGACCCAGGTCCCATCACACAATGCAACGCAAGCCGGAGGATAGAGTTTTCCATTATAATAGCCAAACATGCTTGGTACGTTTAAAACAAATCATTTGATACTATAATAAGTGTATAGTGCCAAAATAGTTTCAATCATAAATATAAATCATAGACGACATGAGCGCCCCATCCCACTATGTCGCCATACTAGGCTCTACAAATAAAACCGAAGTACACGTATTGGAAATTGGATTTCCGTCATGAGTCGAGGCAAGGGGCAAGATCCTCTCCGCTTCGAGACACTCTAGCAAATGCTCAGGACTACACACTCTGGGCAGCCACTTGGATCGGTTGGGCCGGTCCTCTCTCACGTTTGAGGATTGGCAGTTCCTGAACACACGTTTCCTGGTCCTTACAGACCTAAAATCGAGGTGCCTCATTCCAACAACCACAAAGGTGAAAAGTATATAAATGTCAGGGCTGGTAAGTCACTGACACCACCAAAGCTAGAAAGAAACGTCGTGTTCTCCCAACGGTCCGTATCCCGTTTTTAATTCATACCAAGGTGTGAGGCTCACGAATCCACGTTCTACACAAAGCTACGCCACGTAGGCCGTGCTTTGATCATCAACCACAAGAATTTGCTTTACAACAGAAGCCTTGATCCATGCAACTCAGCGTGCCACACAGGCAATTCATGCCATGCGATTGATATCTATCGATATATAACCTCTAAGCTCGTACGTCTCAGAGAAGGGCGTTAAGCAAGAGTATAAATTCTCCGCCTCCAAACAGATATATATTTAACAGAAATCAATCAACACAGAATAAAATCCAATGTCAGACACACAATCCATTTACAAGTTCGTTCTGGGTCTGAACGAAACCGGAGGCACTTTCCTAGCATATCCATCGATCTCCAAGTACGTCTGGACGACCACCAACTGATTCCATCATCTTGGGTGTACAGCCCAATCAAGATCATCAGTAATTACCCAAACGATGTGAAGACTTCCGGTCTTCAACCACCGTCTTCATCTTCGACTTATCATCGAATTGGCTATTCAGAATGGGTATAAACCCGGCCTTTCCGAACAACCCACGTATATTAAAAGCAAATGTTACACAAACACAACATATGCCTCATTCCAATTCAGCAGCCACTAACCGTAAATCAGCAAGAGAACAATTTCCCAAATATTAACCCCGAAGGCCGAAACCAATATCAGATCAATACCCAGGAAACCATTCTTCTTAGCTAACCTACAGCTAGTTTCTAAATTTCATATTCTCAGGGAAAGGTTCCCATTAATTTTATCAAAGATAAATTCTTTAAATTTATTCTTTAATCTTCCTTTGGATGTCATTTCTAACCAAATTATGGTCTTCCAAACTAGTCGAGATTAGCGAACCACACCGGAGTAATTATTTATTTTATTTCTCTATCCCCACCTATTCATCCCATGAAGCAAAATTGGTAATACTCCATATCTAACACCACGGTGTTTTCGGTAAAATTAATTACCATTTCACATTCAAATCTAATTAAAGATTTGACTATCGTTTTGGAGCAAAACTGGTGATACTCCCTTCTTGCTCACTTTCTAAATTTGATAATTTAGATTATCAATTCACATTTCAATCTAATTACAGATTCATCAAAACTCCTTTTACTGGGTTAAAGAACTAATGTCATTTAAAACACAGTTCACGACAAACCCAAATCACATTCTATTTATTATCGGGTTAAAGAACAAGTGTTATTTAAAACACCCTTCACGATAAACCCACAAATCAATTCTATTTAAAACCCATTTCAAATCCAATTTATTTATTTAAAAATAAATGGGTTTTAATTTTAGTTCAAAACTAGTTCATTTTGATAAAAAACTATTTTTATCATTTCAAATATGGAGCTTTTCATCCCAATTTTCCCCAAATCATTTCTTATGATTTTATACAAATTATTACTATTTTTAATAATTTTATCAAGGCCTGTATAGTCGATTTCCATCAACGGCCATCGAACTGCACTTACAGCGACCTTTTCCAAATTTGATTTGGACGTATCTCCAAATCCAACCATTATATTTCAAATTTTTAATATTCGTTAGAAAGCTCTTTTCAATACGAATCCAACGGTTCCAGTTTTATGAGAATCGGACGGTCGGATCTCCCGTAATGTCCGTTCGAAATTAATGGTCGAAATTCACGAACTGCCGCTGCGCGGCGCGTTCTATTCAGGCCATTATATTATATATATAATATATACAATATATATTCCGTCGATTTCTATTCAAAATGAATTTTATAAATAGTTTTAAATTCATTTCAAAAACATTTCAACTTCCACTTCCAATTCAAATCAAAGTTGAATTTTTCCTTATAAATTCGTTTTAAATTCATTTCAATTTAATTCAAATTTCGATTCAATTTGAATCCATTTCAAATCGATTTTTATTCTATTTCAATTCGTTTTCAATTCAATTCGAATTCGTTTTATATTCAATTCAATTCGAATTCATTTTATATTCAATTCAATTCGAATTCGTTTTATATACAATTCAATTCGAATTCGTTATATATTCAATTCAATTCGAATTCATTTTATATTCAATTCAATTCGAATTCGTTTTATATTCTATTCAATTTGAATTCGTTTTATATTCAATTCAATTCTAAAAACGAATATAATCGATATAAATATCGTTCGCGTCAAAATAGCGCATCTCTAATCAACACGACTTTATATATTTCAATAATTCCGTTATTCTATTCAACAAATGAATCTATATTTTTGTCAACACATGACTAATCTCAACGAATGAGTACTGTCCACGTGTGACTATTTTTGTTATTTAATATATTTTATAAAAATTATGGTATCTATCATTTGATTTCAAATCAGACTCCAACCGTAAATTAGTAAGAGAACGATTCCCTGAATATTTACCCCGAAGGCCGAAACCAACATCAGATCAATATCCAGGAAACCACTCATCTTATCTATTTTCCAATTAGTTTCTAATTTTTATATATGATAAAGATGTTAAATTTTATTATTAAAATATTTCGTTCAACACATGACTAATCTCAACGGATGAGTACGGTCAACACATGAACCTTTATTTTATAATATTCTTTATTTTCTAAATTGAAATGAGGCCCAATCAATTACCATACAAAGTTAATTTTATGGATTCCATACAACACATGTATATAATAGCAACGATACATAATCAACCATCATCCAAAGTGCACTACATTGTATAAGCATCAAATATAGATATCTAGCGCTTATAACAGCCTGCCAATCAATCGATCGACATAAAACTAATTATTGGGATTTGTGTATGCCGTATTTTATCCCAATACCCGTGTAGGGTTTCAAATCAACAAACACAGATTTTTATTTGTGTAGTTGGGCGATGTGTAAAATTTATCGTCCCAATCAGTGTCCTTCAAATAGGTGTACATAAACAAACCGTCCAATTTGTAAATGAATATTTATTTATTCACATTCACGTTAAAAAATTTATTTTTAACGACCAAATTATTTTATTCAACCTATGAATATTCTAATCGGTTCATTTATTAAATAAAATGATATCTTTATTTTTCTAACTTATTTTAGAAAATTTCGGCGGCATAACGGCACGATACTAGAAACGGGACAACGCCTAGCCTTATCCCCGGTCTAGTGATGGCCCACGCCATACACATATCAATCAAATCAATTTCAATTCCCCAAACAACCAACTTCAAATCAAATAATCTAACTAATCTATGCAACCAAAGAAACAAGTCCATGGTCTGTGGACAGTGGTGTCGGGTGCTACTAAACACCGCCTGCATCCTAGTATATATTGTAATATAACTAGAAAAAGAAAATTTAAAAGGTGAGAAGTTCTCACCAAAGCTATCCCAACTTCACGACACTTCAAATGTAGGAAATCTTCGTCGTGCTCGCCTTTTGTCAATTTCGTTGCCCGTAGCCACTACATATATAAAAATCGCATTTTTATATTATCACTTCACGTATAAAAATTATATTTTTATATCGCTCTATACATTTTTATCGCTACTCTACATAGATAAAAATCGAATTTTTATTGTGCAAAGCATATGAAAACCAAATTTTAAAACAAATAAAGATCATATCTTTCATGAATATTCTTTTGTGTATATAAAAATCGAATTTTTGTCTTCACTAAAAATTATATTTTTAATCTTCACATCATATCAAAATTATATCTTTATATCTTCCATAAATTAAAAATCGAATTTTTATCCTTTCTAAAGTATAAAAATCAATCCTTGTTCATATTTTTACTTCGATGTTACCAATATAAAGATCTCGCCTTTCATTAGTAGAAATCTATTCTTTTCTATATTATATAAAAATCTAATCTTTTTCAAGTTAAAATCAAATCTTTGTGTTCCCAATGTTGTTTATCCCTAAATCACATTTTTAATACTGAAGAATATCTATATAAATAGTGTATCTTCATTTTAAATCTATATATATAAATTCAGATTTTTTAAAGCAAATTTCTTAGGAAATTAATGGATAAAAAAAATAATTTAAATTGAACTTACTGTGCTTCAAGAGGGGGGCTGCTGTCGCATTTGGAGAAGGAGGTGGGGTCCTCCAACAGGCGGCGGCGGACCAATGGGTGCGGCGGTGGGAGGTTTTGTGTTGTGGTGCCATTAACGATGGTTTTTGAAGTGGGTCTCGGGCTTAGGGCATCGAACAGGGAGGGGAGCATGAGGCTAGGGCGGAGGCGATGTCGGGGGAGGGGGGGGGGAGGGGAGGGGGAAAAGGAGCAGCGGTGGACGGTTTTGGTTGGGGGGGGGGGGTGTATCGAATTGGGGGTTGGAGAAGGGGGAAGAAGGAAGAGAGGGGGCGGTGGAGGAAGGTGGCTTAGGGGGGAGGGCGACGCCCTGATGGCGGCGGTGAGCGGTTGAGGGAGCGACGGCGTTGAGCTCCTCCAGTCGGAGGCGCTTCCTCTGATCTTTCCCTTTTTTTATTTCATTCGATCCAAAAAGTAAACGGGGGGGGGGGGGGGGGGGGTGGTGCTGAAGGCATATAGGAGAAGGGAGATATTTTTAATTATTTTAATTATTTAATTCACAAAAAGCAACTTTTATTTTCGACCTCAAAACGAGACCCACCGCCTGTCGTCCATAGCTAATTGCCCCCATTCCGAACACAATGGTATATGTATCATAAGCTGATTCGGCTGTTACAATCAGTTTTCATTTAATTCAAAGTATAATTCTTTGTATATTCAATTTAAACATACATTTCAAATTACCGAGGCCACATGCAGTCTCTAAAAGTTACAGAAAAATATTTTCTACCTTCGTATTGACGATACGGTCCTAACAAAACTAGTTTCGTCAAATTCCGAGACCGTTAGAAAAATGGCCATTTTCCAGTCGATTAAAATCAACTAAAACCGTTCAAACGCGTTTTCCTTTGCCACACTCACATATTGATTCGAAAGATTATGAAATTTGAAACCTAATAATAATTTGACATCACGGATCCAACAAAAGTGGTTTCGTCAAAATCCGAGGTCGCTTGCAAAATTTCCATTTTTAAGGGCCTAAATTCCATAGCGACTATTCTGAAATTTCAACTGGACATATCTTTTGATTCCCGCTATGAAACTTCAATTTTTCGGACTCATTGGAAAGATATTATCAAATAGATCCTATTATTTTTGGTTTCACTAAAATCCGGTTTATTTTGCACCCGGTACATTCAATTGAAGTTTGAAATCGAATTATCGAACTACCGCGCCATTTTCAATTCCTTTTATAATTATATATAATTATTTATATTCTAACGACGACGTATATAATATATACGTTCGATTCTATTCAAAATAAATTTCTTGTCATTATTATTTAAAATAATTCATTTTAAATATGCAAAATTCACTAAAATTGCCAAAATAAAATTTTTAAACTGGCTCGCATTTTCCGGGTTATTACATTTCATGTTGGATGAGATTGTAGATTGGAGCTTTAATGGACTCTAATGGAGGTTAGAAAGGCTTAGAACAGTTGAGAAAACAATTGAGAAGCACTTCGTGGAGCTAGTAATTGATCCCCCAAAATATGGAAGCCATGGGGTATTTATAGGTGGAGGTTGAATGAAGTGGTGAGCTAAAACTCGTATATGCAGGCTAAGGGTTGTTCATGCCATAATTACGAAAATGCCATTATTACAACTGTATGACCGACCCTTACTTGTGCTCGACCATAAGCTGCTTGACCCCTAGATGCATGAACTCTGATTACTCGACCCCTCATTTTGCTCCATCAAGTGCAAGACCATGCTTGTGACTGACCATTGAGTGCTCAACCCCTCAAGCTGCTCGAACATAGGATGCACGACCATAAGAAGTGCACGACCCATGAGATGCATGAACCACACTATTGCACGATCCTTCATGTTGCTCAACCATACTTGTAATTGACCCTACTTGTGACTGATTCCTTATATAGCCCGACCCATGTGACTTCTAAATGACACATGACCAACCAATATATAAAGTAGTAATATGTTCGTTCCATTGTTTTTGCTTAGATTTAATCTATCAATATGTGCATGGTTTTTAGTGGATAAACATTTACCCCTCGAAGTTTGTAATTTTTGATTTGTAAAAAATTACAAGCTTCGAATTGAATAAATATAATACTATTTGACAGATTGAAATCTAATTTTTCATGGATTGATAACACTTTTTACGGTCATAGTCGAAATACTTTTCCATTTGTTATGTAAAAATGTTTCATACATATGGATCGGGCTCCTATGCCATCATGGGTCGAATGAAAATGAGCGCGAATGATTGGGCCTTACATGTCATCATGGGTCGATTAGGCCCATTTACCCTCTTTACTTTATATTGTCTCTTAGCCTTCATATTTGCATATTCCCATTTTTACTAAAGAAAAACATGTTAATGGCGACTTCCTATTCTTGAGGAATCCGATTCGGTCTTCAAATCAATTTGGGGTTGCCCCTTTTCAGATTGAATCCGCATTGTTGATCTCCTAGGGCTTCAAATCCAACGCTGAATTCGACTCTACCGCAAAACCCGACCAATCTCAAACTGAATCAAGATAATGTCTTCATAATTGAAGCATCGTGCTCCTTTCAGGTGACTATCATTTTGATTTCATGTTGGTTCGGTTTGGGGAACAATTAGGGTTTCAAGTTGAGATGATTTTTTGTTTGTTATCAACGAATTTGGGCTGAATTTTAATAGCATATATGAATCCGATGGTGTATGTTTGAGACTTGATTTCATCAGGCTTTGAAACACGTATTTGTAATTATCGGTCTCAATTGGATGTCGTTTGTATAATGATTTTTGGGTTGTAAAGGTTTTATGCATTGAAACTTGATGCTGACACTTTAATTTCTTGCTGAAATTTTGCATGTTGATTATCATTTGAGTCTATATCTACTGCATTTGCTGGTTGTAGCTGTAATATCCCGTATTTTAACGGGATAATAATTAATTTAATTATTTATTTAAATAATGGTTTGTAGAATTAATTGGTCGTTTAATTAAATAATGTTGAATATTTAATTAATATAAATAATAGAATAATATATTTAATTCTGAAATAATCAGAAATAGTGAATTGACAATATAATGTGAACTGGGCAATTCAAATTATATAATTCAATTTAAAATTGAATTAGAATAACAAATATATTTAAATAACGACAGTTTGAATGTATAATTATATTATAATTAAAATCGGGCTCGAAATGGCGCGACAGTTCGCGATTTGGCGATTCGAACTTTAAACGAATATACAGAAGCCGTTTTAAATTGGATTTCTATGAAACAAGAAACGTTCAGAGCTGGTGAAGTATATTTTTCTAGTGGAAGAGAGGAATCAAGATTTCGTCGTGTAGATTTTGATTTATGTCCAAATCAAATTTTAGAAAAGTCGCTGTGGAATTCCTTTATAATTTATAGCGATTTATTTATATTATAAAAGGATTTTTAATATAAATCGAATATCAATATAACTAGGAATTTTGAAATATCGAGTTATAAATCCAATTGGAGCTGTATGGTATCCCACTGTGAATATATACAATAATATTTATTTATAAATATTTAATTTAATTGTTTTTAAATATATTTAATATTTAAAAGGGTTATTTAGAGCTTTAAAAATAGCTAGTTTTGCAAACGACCACCGTATTCGATGAAACCATTTTTGTTGGATCCGCAATGTTATTTGGATGTCAAGTTTCATGATTTTCGAAGTCAGTATGTTGCCGTACGGGATTTTAGTATGAAGAACAGTTGATAATCTGACGGTTAAAAATGTGTTGTGTGAGCAAACGGAGTCGGAATTTGACGAAACCAGTTTCGTTGGGACCGAAATGTCGAATTGTAGCTGCATGCGGGTTTTCATGATTTTTAGATATCATATGCGTTCGTAGGTATTTTTAGAGTGTAAAAACAAAACTAAATGAATATAAAACTAAAATATCCCAAGCTAATTGTGAACTAAACAAGTCCATGTACTCGTGTTTTTCATCCACACAAAAATCCCATCCCGTTATATAATCGTTCCTTGAGCCCCCAGTCTTATTTCCACCGAACCAAAAGGGAAGCTTTCAAAAATCAAAGTAAAATCGAAACAAAATTTATAAATTAAAATTCCTATATGGTTGGATTCACCGCAAGCTACACTTCAGTTCTGTATAAGTATCACACAATTCGATTCCCATTTTCGCATGTTGGAAGTAAAAGCAACAAACCTAGGGTTCAATAAAGCAAGAAGTTGAAGCAGAAATTGGTGGATTCATTTTCGTTTCTAGATCTCCTAGGTCGAGCAGCACCTGCGTGCAAATTATTGGGGTTTTTGGTGCATTTTAATGGCGCATGGTTATAGTAGTCGGGTTCTTTTCTGATTCGACGCAATATTATCGAGGTGGCCGTGTTTGACGAAAGTAATATGGTTGTGTAGAGATTTTCGAAAGAAGATTTATGGTATATTTCTTGTGATTTGTAATTATAAGGGGAGGATGTGGTGGTTATTTGAAGTGGCGGAAATGGCCATGAGTTTGGGGGACGGATTCTGTTGGGCTGATGTGAGGTGAAGGCGAACGTGACCAAAGTAGAAGATTAAGGTGGAGTTTGTTTGCAAATAATGAAGAAGTTCGGTGATGGAGTTTTTTACAGGAGCCAATTTTGATCGGAGAAGGATTGAGGAGTGCGGGCCTAGATATTTAATAATGGTTGTTGAGACGGATATAAGGTAAAGGGCCCATATAGAAATTATTTTAATTCAGCTATGTATGTAAACTTGTTATTGAGATATATCCTCATACGATATCAAAATCATGAACAGACGGATCCGTTGGGATCGTATGGACGGACACTACACGATGGAACTGATTAAAAGTCCATCAGAGCTCGTTACAATTTATGACAAATTAAATTGTCCGTCTGAATCAAGCGATGATTATCGTTATTAACGATGATCGTCCACCGTGAGTACAACTCACCAACTCTGAACAGTTATATTTCTACAACATATTTTGGAACTGATAATTATCTGTTAATTGTTGTGTGTTGATTGTTTGGTTGAATTGCTTATGTATTGGTTGAAATTTTAGATAATGAAATATATATAAATCGTTAATCAAATATAGATTCTGTTTAGCAGAATGTTTCATAGTGAAATGAAATTGATGTTATTTATATGTTTAACATCTGTGGATGCAGGGAAACTGGTCGGAGGAATCCAACTGGATTCCTCAACATTTATTTACTGGTTTTCATATATTGAAATATATGATGTGATATATAATCTGTGTTGATTATGTGTGTTTAAATGATATCGATCATTGTTATTTGGTATTTTAAATACCATAAGAAATACTGGATGTAGAAAAAGGGATTTTCAAAGTGCATTTTGAAAGTAAATTAGCTATATAAAATCAATGGATTTTATGTATAAAAGGAAAAGGATTTTATAAGAGAAATAATTATAAAATCAAAGAAAGTTATCAAATAATTATTTATAAAATCAAAGGATTTTACAAAAGGAAAATATTTGTAAAACAAATAGGAAGAGGAATATTTGTAAAACAATTACAAATAAAGATAGAAAGGAAATATTTGTAAACCATTTACAAATAGAATTGAAAAGGAAATATTTATTTAGAAAATAAATAGAGTTAAAAAAGGGATTTATGGGGAAATGAAAAAGAATGTCATATAAGGAAATATTTGGCAAATGAATAGAATTTTACATCAGGAAAGTTTAGACCCGTGCTTCGCACACGGGTATTGTAATGACCCGGAAAATCTGGGCCAGTTTAAAATTTTTATTTTGGCAATTTTAGCGATTTTCTACATTTAAAATAGATTATTTTAAATAATATCGACGAGGAATTTATTTTGAATATAATTCGAGCGTATATATTATATACGCCGTCGTTAGAATATAAATATTTTATATAATTATAAATAGAATTGAAAATGGCGCGGTAGTTCGATAATTCGATTTCAAACTTCAATTGAACATACCGGGTGCAAAACAATCCGGATTTTAGTGAAACCAAAAACATTAGAATCTAATTGAGAATATCTTTCCAACAAACCCAAAAAATCAAAATTCATAACGGGAATCAAAAGATATGTCCAGTTGAAATTCTGAATAGTCGCTATGGAATTCAAGCCTTAAAAATGGGAATTTTGCAAACGACCTCGGATTTTGACGAAACCACTTTTGTTGGATCCGTGATGTCAAGTTATTGCTAGGCTTCAAATTTCACAATTTTTCGATTCAATATGTGAGCGTGACAAAGGAAAACGCGTTTGACCAGTTTTAGTTGATTTTAATCGACTGGAAAATGGCCATTTTTCCAACGGTCTCATAATTCAACGGAACTATTTTTGTTAGGACCATATCGTCAATACGAAGCTAGAAAATATTTTTCTGGGATTTATAGAGTTCGTACGTGGCCCCGGTAAATTGAAATACGCGTTCAAATTCAATATAATGGGGGTAATTAGCTATGGACGACAGGCGGTGGGCCTCGTTTAGAGGTCGAAAATAAAAGTTTCTTTTTAGTGATGAATAAAATAGTTAAATAAAAAAACCCTCTCCTCCCTTATACTCAGGCCCCCCCTTCAGTTCGAATCAGAAACGAAAAGAAAAAAAGAAAAAAGAAATGGAAAACCCCAAAACGATCGAGCGCCCCCCTCGTCATCGACGACGATGCCCCCACCACCTCCAGAGTTGGCCGCAGCCTCGCCCCCCTCCTCTCCTCCTCCCGCCTCCTCAGTCCTGTAGAGAAACCCCCCTCTAAAAAGGTCCGCCGTTCCCATCAATGCAGGCCCCACCGCGCCCACTGCTGCCATCGACCGGATCCGCACCCCCTCCTCCTCTTCTCCGCCTAGCGCCATTGCGAGCTCCGCCTGAAGTCCATCACCGCTCCTCGCAATCCACCTCCACGACAGTCGGCACCTCTTCCCGCTGTTGAACCACTCGCACCCCCTCTAGAAAAATACAGTAAGTTTTTAAATAATTTATTTTCTAACTGATTTTATTTTATAAGAAAAACTTATTTTTATATTATGAAAAGTTTGGTTTTTAATTGATAGAAAGTAATGATTTTTAAAATACAAGAAGTTATGATTTTTAAAAATAGGAAAGATTAGATTTTTATTATAAAAATATAATCTCTATATAATGAGGGAGTATAAAAATATAATTTTCATACAAGCATGAAGTCAAAAATATAATTTTCATGAAAGTAGGAGGTTAGAAATATCATTTTTACTTGTGTAAAGTATTAAAAATATGATTTTGTTTATGTAGAGAATTAAAAATATAATTTTTACATGATAGGAATACTAGAAATATCATCTTTATAGTTGAAAAGGCGAGACCTTTATATAGAGAATAACGATGTAAAAATAGAATTTTTATCTATATAGCATCGAAGTAAAAATAGAGTTTTTATCTATATAACAACGAAGTAAAAATTCGATTTTTATATATTGAATAGCATAGTAAAAATTCGATTTTTATATATTGAATAGCGAAGTAAAAATTCGATTTTTATATATTGAATAGCGAAGTAAAAATTCGATTTTTATATATTGAATAGCATAGTAAAAATTCGATTTTTATATATTGAATAGCATAGTAAAAATTCGATTTTTATATATTGAATAGCATAGTAAAAATTCGATTTTTATATATTGAATAGTGAAGTAAAAATTCGATTTTTATATATTGAATAGCAAAGTAAAAAATTCGATTTTCATATATTGAATAGCGAAGTAAAAATTCGATTTTTATATATGTAGTGGCTACGAGCAACGAAAGCGACAAAAGGCGAGAATGACGAAGACTTCTACATTTGAAGTGGCGTGGAGTTAGAATAGCTTTCGGTGAGAACTTCTCACTCTTCAATTTCTTTTCTAGTTATATATATATACTAGGATGCAGACGGTGCTTAGTAGCACCCGACACAATCGTCCACAGACCATGGACTTGTTTGTTTGATTGCAAAAATTAGTTAGATAATTTGATTGAAATTTGAGTTGTTTGGTGAAATGGAATGGATTGATTGATGTGTGAATGGCGTGGGCCTTCACTGGACCGGGGATAAGGCTAGGCCTCGTCCCGTTTCTAGTATTGTGCCGTCATGCCGCCGAAATTTTCTAAAATAAGTTAGAAAAATAAAAATATCATTTTATTTAAAGAATGAACTGAATAGAAATTCATATGTTGAAATAAAATGTTTTATCGTTAAAAATATAATTTTTAACGTGAAAGTGAATAAATAAATATTTATAAACAAATCGGCCGATTTCTTTATACACACTGATTTGACTGATATTGATTGGGTCGATAAATTTTACACATCGCCCAACTGCACAACTAAAATCTGTGTTTGATTGTTTGAAACCCCCCACGGGTATTGGGATAAAATACGGCATACACTAATCCCAATAATTAGTTGTATGTCGATCGATTGATTGACAGGCTGTTATAAGCGTTAGATATCTATATTTAATGCTTATACAGTGTAGTGCACTTTGGATGATGGTTGATTATTTATCGTTGAAATTATATACATGTGTTGTATGGAATCCATATAGTTAACGCTATATGGTAATTGATTGGGCCTCATTCCAATCGGGAAAATAAAGAATAATATAAAATAAAGGTTCATGTGTTGACCGTACTCATCCGTTGAGATTAGTCATGTGTTGAACGAAATATTTTAGTAAAAAAATTTACATCTTTATCAATATAAAATAAAGGTTCATGTGTTGACAGTACTCATCCGTTGAGATTAGTCATGTGTTGAACGAAATATTTTAATAATAGAAATATTTGAAATCGAAATATTTGAAATAGAAATATTTGAAAAGGAAATATTTGAAAAAGAAATATTTGAAATAGAATATTTGAAAATAGAAATATATGAAGCCGTGTTGATTAGATTGACGCCATTTTGACGTGAACGATATTTATATCGATTTTATTCATTTTAAAATGAATATTGAAAAGTGATTTCGAAATCGAATATTTTGAATAGAAAATGGATTTGATTTGAATAAAAACGAATTTGATTTCAATTGAATATATAACGAATTTGATTTCAATTGAATATATAATAAATTTGAATTGAATAGAAAACCAATATGGATTCGAATTGAATAGAAAACGAATTGATTTAAATTGAATAGAAAACGAATTGATTTAAATTGAATAGAAAACGAATTTGATTTGAATTGAATAGAAAACGAATTGAATTTCAATTGAATAGAAAACGAATTTGATTTCAATTGAATATATAACGAATTGAATTTAATTGAACATATAACGAATTTGATTAGAATTGAATAGAAAACCAATATGGATTCGAACTGAATAGAAACGAATTGAATTTAATTGAATGGAAAACGAAATGAATTCGAATTGAATAGAAAACAAAATGAATTCGAATCGAATTAAAATCGATTTGAATTGAAATCAAATAGCAATGAAAGTAAAAAGGATTTATAATAGAAAATTCAATTTTGATTTGAATTTGAAATAAAGATTGAAATTGTTTTTGAAATGAATTTATAACTATTTATATAATTCGTTTTAAATAGAAATCGACGAAATATATGTTATATATATATATTATATATATATATATATATAATATAATTGCTTGAATAGAACGCGCCGCGCCGCGACAGTTCGTGAATTTCGACCATTTATTTCAAACGAACATTACAGGAGATCCGACCGTCGGATTCTCCTAAAACAAAAACCGTTGGGTTCATATCGAAAAGAGCTTTCTAACGAATATTAGAAATTTGAAATCTAACGGTTGGATTTGGAGATACGTCCAAATCAAATTTGAAAAAGGTCACTGTAAGTGCAGTTCGATGGCCATTGATGGAAATCGACTGTACGGGCCTTGATAAAATTATTAAAAATAGTAATAATTTGTGTAAAATCATAAGAAATGATTTGGGGAAAATTGGGATGTAAAACTCCATATTTGTAAAGATAAAGATTGATTTTTATCAAAATGCACTAGTTTTGAACTGAAATTAAAACCCATTTATTTTTAAATAAATAAATTGGATTTGAAATGGGTTTTAAATAGAATTGATTTGTGGGTTTATCGTGAACGGTGTTTTAAATAACACTAGTTCTTTAACCCGATAAATAAATAGAATGTGATTTGGGTTTGTCGTAAACAGTGTTTTAAATGACATTAGTTCTTTAACCCAGCAAAAGGAGTTTTTAATGAATCTGCAATTAAGTTGAAATGTGAATTGATAATTTAAATTATCAAATTTAGAAAGTGAGCGAGGATGGAGTATTACCAGTTTTGCTCCAAAGCGATAGTTAAATCTTTAATTGGATTTGAAGGTGAAATGGTAATTAGTTTTACCGACAACACTGTGGTGTTAGATATGGAGTATTACCAGTTTTGCTTCATGGGATGAATAGGTTGGGATTGGGAAATAAAATAAATAATTACTTCGATTTGGTTCGCTAATCTTGACTAGTTTGAAAAACCAAAATTTGGTTTGAAATGACATCCAAAGGAAGATTAAAGATAAATTTTAAAGAATTTATCTTGGATAAAATTAATGGGAACCTTTCCCTAAGAATTGAAATTTAGAAACTAGTTGTAGGTTAGTTAAGAAGAATGGTTTCCGGGGTATTGATCTGATGTTGGTTTCGGCCTTCGGGGTTAATATTTGGGGAATTGCTTTCTTACTGATTTACGGTTAGTGACTAATGAATTGGAATGAGGCGTATGTTGTGTTTGTGTAACATTTATTTTTAATATACGCGGGTTGTTCGGAAAGGCCGGGTTTATACCCATTCTGAATAACCGATTCGGCGATATGTCGAAGATGAAGACGGTGGTTGAAGACCGGAAGTATTCACATCGTTTGGATAATTACTGACGATCCTGATTGGGCTGTACACCCAAGAGGATGGAAACAGTTGGTGGTCGTCCAGACGTACTTGCAGATCGATGGATATGCAAGGAAAGTGCCTCTGGTTTCGTTCAGACCCAGAACGAATTTGTAAATGGATTGTGTGCCTGACATTGGATTTTATTCTGTGTTGATTGATTTCTATTAAATATACATCTGTTTGGCGGCGGAGAATTTATTCTTTTGCTTAACGCCCTTCTCTGAGACGTACGGGCTCAGAGGTTGTATATCGATGGACATCAGTCGCATGGCATGAATTGCCTGTATGGCATGCTGAGTTGCATGGATCAAGGCTTCTGTTGAAAAGCAAAGTCTTGTGGTTGATGATCAAAGCACGGCCTTTTTGGCGTAGCTGTGTGTATAACGTGAATTCGCGAGCCTCACACCTCGGTATGAGTCAAAAACGGGATACGGACTGCAGGGAGAGCACGACGTTTCTTTCTAGCTTTGGTGGTGTCAGTGACTTACCAGCCCTGGCATTTATATATTTTTCACCTATGTGGTTGTTGGATGAGGCGCTTCGATTTTAGGTCTGTAAGGACCGGGAAACGTGTGTTCAGGAATTGCCAATCCTCTAACGTAAGTGAGGACCGGCCCTGAAGCATCCAGGGTTACCCAGAGTGTGTTGTCCTAAGGCATTTGCTAGAGTGTCTCGAAGCGGAGAGGAGCTTGCCCCTTGCCTCGACTCATGACGGAAACCCAATTTCCAATACGTGTATTGCGGTTTTAATTGTAGAACTAGTATGGCGACACGATAGATGGTACCCGTGCCGCCTATGATTGATATTTATGATTGAAATTGTTTTGACACTATACACTTATTATAGTATCAAATGATTTGTTTTAAATGTACCAAACATGTTTGGCTATTATAAGGGAAAACCCTATCCTCCGGCTTGCGTTGCATTATGTGATGGGACCTGGGTCTTATAATAGCTTCATTTTTCGAAAAAGCATTGCGTTGTTTATTCTATGCACTGGTGTTCTTGGGAGGAAACCCGTTCCGTGTTATACGGCGTGGTCCCTTGAATTACTCTCTTTTAAAGTAAAGCTTTAAATAACTGTTTTAGTTCTCACACCAGTCACATGACTGACCTGGAGTTTATTGTTTTAACCTAAACTCTGGGTGCCCCTATTTCCACACGGGCTGCTAGTAGTTTTTGGTTTTGCAGATTTATATTCACAGGATCCTTGTTTACAGCTGGAATGATATCCGGAAAGCTCTGTATCCGTATATCACCTTCAGTTGTGCTTTTTTATTATTTTTCCGCTGCTATGTAATTTATTGTAATCTCTAATATTTATCGAATGTAATTTATTCTTTTATACTCTGTATAATCTGGTATTCTGATGGAATTGTTGTAATAACAATGAAATGTTCTTCTGTTTGTGTTCTGATTTGTCCTGTTCTCAAAACGATCAGGGGTTTCGAATGGTCTAGATCGGTTTAACGACTGATTCGGATTGAGTGAAATTCCCGGCCATCACATTTGGTATCAGAGCTTTGGTTTACGGAGCTCGAGAACAAGACACATTAGAACCATACGGAAGAATTCATCAGATATTGGATTAGTAATATCCAATTAGAATGACTCGTTAGAGATAGGATCAGTAGTATCCTAGAACGAGTGTGAAGAGTATATTTTTCAAACGAATACAAATTTTGTTTTGAAAATTTAAACCATTTTATACGTATTTGAATATTTTTTTTTATTTAATATGGACAATCTAGTATATAAAATTTTTGCATATACGCGTCATGAACGTATATTCGAAGTTTTAATATACTGGATATATATAGAATCACATTCTAGTCGCCCGGAGATGGTACTGATAATTGTCATAACATCATCAGTATTTGTGTTCGTGTTTCGAAGGTGTGATTTCTATATATTTCCATTAGGCTGGTGTGAGAACCAAAACTTATATAGCTGGAATACATTATTGTGATTTGGCATCAAAAACATGATTTTTGTATGTATCAAATTTATGAATTTGAAACGTTAATCCACTAATTGATTGATGATTGTGTTGTTTGGTTATTTGTTTATAATTTTGAACCATTTAGCCTAATTGAATCACATATTGAATTGTATTGAAAATTAGACGCATTTGCTTGCGTATACATATACTTACATTGAACTGGTTATAGCAAGGAGGCTAGAGCCGAAGAATAAAATTTGTTTGCCCGACAAATAGGTACATGTTTACTATAATTTACTGTTTTGTTTGGGTGATGATGATTTTATGAGCCTATTGGCTAGCCGCTTGGCTTTTTCCTTTTGAGATCAGAAGGCCTTTATGGCAATTTCGGGATTTTCCCGTGGCTCCCGGTGCAGGGGAGGTTATGGCGAAATTTTTCGAAAATTTAGGGTGTTAGCCAAATTTTTGAAGAATTTGAAAATTCTCAGAAACTGAAAAGTTGGAGAATGGAAGCCAGATCGAACGTAGAGTAAATTAATCAAACCACTTTCGACTTCGTTCCTTTTCGGGGACGAAAAGTTTTAAGTGGGGGAGATTCTAATAACCCAGAAAATCTGGGCCAGTTTAAAATTTTTATTTTGGCAATTTTAGCGAATTTTCTACATTAAAAATAGATTATTTTAAATAATATCGACGAGGAATTTATTTTGAATATAATTCGAATGTATATATTATATACACCGTCGTTAGAATATAAATACTTTATATAATTATAAATAGAATTGAAAATGGCGCGGTAGTTCGATAATTCGATTTCAAACTTCAATTGAACATACCGGGTGCGAAACAATCCGGATTTTAGTGAAACCAAAAACATTAGAATCTAATTGAGAATATCTTTCCAACGAACCCGAAAAATCAAAATTTCATAACGGGAATCAAAAGATATGTCCAGTTGAAAATTCTGAATAGTCGCTATGGAATTCAGGCCCATAAAAATGGGAATTTTGCAAACGACCTCGGATTTCGACGAAACCACTTTTGTTGGATCCGTGATGTCAAGTTATTGCTAGGCTTCAAATTTCATAATTTTTCGATTCAATATGTGAGCGTGACAAAGGAAAACGCGTTTGACCAGTTTTAGTTGATTTTAATCGACTGGAAAATGGCCATTTTTCCAACGGTCTCAGAATTCGACGAAACTAGTTTTGTTAGGACCGTATCGTCAATACGAAGCTAGAAAATATTTTTCTGGGATTTATAGAATTGGTACGTGGCCTCGGTAATTTGAAATACGCGTTCAAATTCAATATATAGAGTTATATGTTGATTTTAACGAAAACTGATCGAAACAGTCGAATCAGCTTGTAGTACATATCCCATTGTGTTCGGAATGGGGATAATTAGCTATGGATGATAGGCGGTGGGCCTCGTTTAGAGGTCGAAAATAAAAGTTGCTTTTTAGGGATGAATAAAATAATTAAATAATAAAAAAACCCTCTCCTCCTGTGACGGCATGGAATTTCGCTCGATCCGAATCAGTCGTTAAACCGACAAAGACCGTTCGAAACCCCTGATCGTTTGAGAACAGGACAAATCAGAACGCAGACGGAAGAACATTTCATTGCTATGACAACAATTCCATCAGATACAAGAATATACAGAGTATAAATGAGTAAATTACATTCGATAAATATCAGAGATTACAATAAATTACATAGCAGCGGAAAATAATACAAAGCACAACTGAAGGTGATATACGGATACAGAGCTTTCCGGATGTCATTCCAGCTGTAAACCAGGATCCTGTGAATATAAATCTGCAAACCGAAACTACTAGCTGCCCGTGCGGAAAATAGGGGCACCCAGAGTTTAGGTTAAAACAATAAACTCCAGGTCAGTCATGTGACTGGTGTGAGAACTAAAACAGTTATTTAAAACTTTATTTTAAAAGAGAGTAATTCAAGGGACCACGCCGTATAACACGGAATGGGTTTCCTCCCAAGAATACCAGTGCATAGAATAAACAACGCAATGCTTTTTCGAAAAATGAAGCTATTATAAGACCCAGGTCCCATCATACAATGCAACGCAAGCCGGAGGATAGGATTTTACCTTATAACAGCCAAACATGCTTGATACGTTTAAAACAAATCATTTGGTACTATAATAAGTGTATAGTGTCAAAACAATTTTAATCATAAATATAAATCATAGACGGCATGAGTGCCCCATCCCACTATGTCGCCATACTAGGCTCTACAAATAAAGCCGAAATACACGTATTGGAAATTGGATTCCGTCATGAGTCGAGGCAAGGGGCAAGCTCCTCTCCGCGTTCGAGACACTCTAGCAAATGTCCCAGGGCTACGCACTCTAGGCAACCCCTGGATGCGGCTGGGCCGGTCCTCACTTACGTTAGAGGGTTAGTTATTCCTGAACACATGTTTCCCGGTCCTTACAGACCTATAATCGAGGCGCCTCATTCCAACAACCACAAAGGTGAAAAGTATATATATGTCAGGCCTGGTAAGTCACTGACACCACCATAGCTAGAAAGAAACGTCGTGCTCTCCCAGCGGTCCGTATCCCGTTTTTAACTCATACCGAGGTGTGAGGCTCGCGAATTCATGTTATACACAAAGCTGCCACGTAGGCGTGCTTTGATCATTAACCACAAGACTTTGCTTTTCAACAGAAGCCTTGATCATTGCATCTTAGCGTGCCACACAGGCAATTCATGCCATGCGACTGATGTCCATCGATATACAACCTCTGAGCTCGTACGTCTCAGAGAAGGGCGTTAAGCAAAAGAATAAATTCTCCGCCGCCAAACAGATGTATATTTAATGGAAATCAATCAACACAGAATAAAATCCAGTGTCAGACACACAATCCATTTACAAGTCCGTTCTGGGTCTGAACGAAACCGGAGGCACTTTCCTCGCATATCCATCCATCTCCAAGTACGTTCGGACAACCACCAACTATTTCCATCCTCTTGGGTGTACAGCCCAATCAGGATCGTCAGTAATTATCCAAACGATGTGAAAACTTCCGGTCTTCGACCACCGTCTTCATCTTCGACATATCGTCGAATCGGTTATTCAGAATGGGTGTAAACCCGGCCTTTCCGAACAACCCGCGTATATTAAAAACAAATGTTACACAAACTCAACATACGCCTCATTCCAATTCATTAGTCACTAACCGCAAATTAGCAAGAGAACAATTTCCCAAACATTAACCCCGAAGGCCGAAACCAACACCAGATCAATACCCAGGAAACCATTCTTCTTAGCCAACCTACACCTAGTTTCTAAATTCCACATTCTTAGGGAAAGGTTACCATTAATTTTATCCAAGATAAATTCTTTCAAATTTATCCTTTAATCTTCCTTTGGATGTCGTTTCAAGGCCTTTGGATGTCGTTTCCAACAATAGGCATCGAACTGCACTTACAGCGACCTTTTTCGAATTTGATTTGGACGTATCTCCAAATCCAACCGTTAGATTTTGAATTTCTAATATTAGTTAGAAAGATCTTTTCGATACGAACCCAACGGTTCCAGTTTTAGGAGAATCCGACGGCCGGATCTCCCGTAATGTCCGTTTGAAATAAATGGTCGAAATTCACGAACTGCCGCGGCGCAGCGCGTTCTATTCAGGCCATTATACTATATATATAATATATATAATATATATTTCGTCGATTTCTATTTAAAATGAATTATATAAATAGTTTTAAATTCGTTTCAAAAGCGATTTCCACTTCCATTTCATTTCAAATCTAAATTGAATTCTCCTTTATAAATTCGTTATAAAATTCATTTCTATTCAATTCAAATTTCAATTCAATTTGAATTCATTTCACTTCATTTTAAATTCAATTTGAATTCGTTTTCAATTCAATTCATTTCGAAATCGTTATATATTCAATTCATTTCGAAATCGTTATATATTCAATTCATTTCGAAATCGTTATATATTCAATTCATTTAGAAATCGTTATATATTCAATTCATTTCGAAATCGTTATATATTCAATTCATTTCGAAATCGTTATATATTCAATTCATTTCGAAATGAATAAAATCGATATAAATATCGTTCACGTCAAAATGGCGTCAATCTAATCAACACGGCTTCATATATTCCTTCATTCTATTCAACAAAAGAATATTTATTTTTGTCAACACACGACTAATCTCAACGAATGAGTACTGTCCATGTGTGACTATTTTTGTTAAATTATTTCGTTCAACACATGACTAATCTCAACGGGTGAGTACAGTCAACACATGAACCTTTATTTTATATTGATAAAGATGTAAATTTTATTATTAAAATATTTCGTTCAACACATGACTAATCTCAACGGATGAGTACAGTCAACACATGAACCTTTATTTTATATTGATAAAGATGTAAATTTTATTATTAAAATATTTCGTTCAACACATGACTAACCTCAACGGATGAGTACAGTCAACACATGAACCTTTATTTTATAATATTCTTTATCTTCTAAATTGGAATGAGGCCCAATCAATCACCATATAATGTTAATTATATGGATTTTCATACAACACATGTATATAATAGCATTGAAAAATAATCAACCATCAACCAAAGTGCACTACACTGTATAAGCATCAAATATAGATATCTAACGCTTATAACAGCCTGTCAATCAATCGATCGACATATTAAATCAATCAGGATGAGTGAACTTCAAATTTCATCCCAACACCCGTGTGGGGTTTCAAATAATCAAACATTGATTTTATTTGTGCAGTTGGGCGATGTGTATAATTTATCGTCCCAATCAATGTCCTTCAAATAGGTGTACACAAACAAACCGTCTGGTTTTGTAAACGAATATTTTATTTTATTCACTTTCACGTTAAAAATTATATTTTTAACGATAAAATATTTTATTTTAACTTATGAATTTCTATTCAATTCATTCTTTAGATAAAATGATATTTTTATTTTTCTAACTTATTTTAGAAAATTTCGGCGGCATAACGGCACGATACTAGAAACGGGACGAGGCCTAGCCTTATCCCCGGTCTAGTGAAGGCCCACGCCATTCACACATCAATCAATCCATTCAATTTCACCAAACAATTCAATTTAGTCAATTAATCTAACTAATTTTTGCAATCAAACAAACAAGTCCATGGTCTGTGGATGATTGTGTCGGGTGCTACTAAGCACCGTCTGCATCCTAGTATATATATATATAACTAGAAAAAGAAATTGAAAGGTGAGAAATTCTCACCGATAGCTATCCAACTTCACGACACTTCTTTTATAGAAATCTTCACCGTTATCGCATCTTCGTCATCTTCGTTGCCCGTATTCTCTACATATATAAAAATCACATTTTTACTTCGATGTTCGATATATAAAAATCACATTTTTACTTCGATGTTCGATATATAAAAATCATATTTTTACTTCGATGTTCAATATATAAAAATCATATTTTTACTTCGATGTTCAATATATAAAAATCATATTTTTACTTCGATGTTCAATATATAAAAATCATATTTTTACTTCGATGTTCAATATATAAAAATCATATTTTTACTTCGATGTTCAATATATAAAAATCATATTTTTACACCTTCTATATAGTAAAGATTATATTTTTAATACTTTAAAAATATAAAAATCATATTTTTATTACTTTAAAAATATAAAAATCATATTTTTAACTTCTATACTATATAAAAATTATATTTTTATAGTTCCTACTATGCAAAGATCATATTTTTATTTCGATAGTTTCATAATAGAAATCTACA
The DNA here is from genome assembly GCA_030737875.1 of Allium sativum. Lineage (NCBI taxonomy): Eukaryota > Viridiplantae > Streptophyta > Magnoliopsida > Asparagales > Amaryllidaceae > Allium > Allium sativum. The sequence goes on from CM060916.1 coordinate 44,149,052, forward strand.
TCTTATAAAAATTTCGCCTTTCTACTTATAACAACATTGTCTTTACTTCACTAAGAATCAAATCTTTTTAGAATTAAAAATCAAATCTTTTTATTGCAAAAAAATCTCATCTCTTATAGGCTATTCATATAAAAACTTATTTCTAAAATTATTGCTTTTTATATATAAAAACTGATTTTACACTATATTTTATATAAATATAAACTGATTTTAAAATGTTTTGTAATCAAAATAAAATCAGTTTTTTAAGACAATGCTTTATATTTTAATAATTCGGATTTTAATCTAGGAAAAGAAAAAAAGAAACTGAACAGGAAGTTCAATAAAATAATAATAAAATAAAATAAAATAAAAACATACTGATTTTCGAGGGAGGGGTGATTGGCTTTGCCGGCTTCGAGGGGGAGGGCTGAAGTCGGTGGCGCGGCGGTTGGCGGTCCATCTCTGGTGGAGGCGCGGGTAGGGTTTCGTTGGAGGAGAGAGGGAGGGAAACGGGGATAGTGGTTCGGCGAGGGGGCTCGAAGGAGGGAGAAGTGGCGGAGTGGGGGGGGGGGGGCGCTCGTGGGAGGGGCGGTGGGCGGCGCAGTCACCGCACAGGGGGGGGGGGGCTGGGCGGAAGTCGAGATCGGGGGGGGGGACTGAGCGGGTTTTGGGTTTTTTTTCTTTTTAATTCTGAATCGAATGAAGAAATAGGGGGGGGGGGCAGAATGAAATAAGGGGGAGGGGAGAGAACTTTAAATTTTAAATTATTTATTTATTAAAAAAGTTGACTTTTACATACGACCTCTAAACGAGGTCCACCGCCTGTCGTCCATAGAGTTTAACCCCCATTCCGAACACAATGGGATATGTATCGCAAGCTGATTTGATCGTTTCGATCAGTTTCCGTTGAATTTACATTTAAATCACTATATTGAATTTTAAACGTACATTTTAAATTACCGGGGTCGCATACTAACTCTAAAAAAATTCTCGAAAAATATTTTCTAGCTTCGTATTGACGATACGGTCCTAACAAAACTAGTTTCGTTGAATTCTGAGACCGTTGGAAAAATGGCCAATTTCTAGTCGATTAAAATCAACTGAAACTGGTCAAACGCGTTTTCCTTTGCCACGCTTACATATTGATTCGAAAGATTATGAAATTTGGAATCTAGCAATAATTTGACACTGCAGACCCAACAAAAGTGGTTTCGTCAAAATCCGAGGTCGTTTGCAAAATTTCCATTTTTAAGGCCTGAATTCCATAGCGACGATTCAGAATTTTCAACTAGACATATCTTTTGATTCCCGCTATGAAATTTCGATTCTTCGGATTCGTTGGAAAGATATCATCAATTAGATCCTAATGTTTTTGGTTTCACAAAAATCCGGATTGTTTGGCACCCGGTATGTTCAATTGAAGTTTGAAATCGAATTATCGAACTACCGCGCCATTTCCAATTCTATTTAAAATTATATATAAATATTTATATTCTAACGACGACCTATATAATATATACGTTCCAATTACATTCAAAATAAATTTCGCGTCTATATTCTTTAAAATAATTCATTTTAAATAATCAAACTTCGCTAAAATTGCCAAAATAAAAATTTTAAACTGGCCCAGAATTTCCGGGTTATTACACTACCCTTGTACTCTGCCCCCCCATCAGTTCGAATCAGAAACGAAAAGAAAAAAAAGAAAAAAAAAATGGAAAACCCCAAAACGATCGAGCGCCCCCCTCGTCATCGACGACAATGCCCCCACCACCTCCAGAGTCGGCCGTAGCCTCGCCCCCCTCCTCTCCTCCTCCCGCCTCCTCAGTCGTGTAAAGAAACCCCCCTCTCTGAAAAGGTCCGCCGTTCCCATCAACGCAGGCCCCACCGCGCCCACTGCTGCCATCGACCGGATCCGCACCCCCTCCTCCTCTTCTCCGCCTAGCACCACCACGAGTTCCGCCAGAAGTCCATCACCGCTCCTCGCAATCCACCTCCACGACAGTCCGCTCCTCTTTCCGCTGTTGAACCACTCGCACCCCTTCTAGAAAAATACAGTAAGTTTTCTTATTTAATTAAATAATTTATATTCTAACTGATTTTATTTTATAAGAAAAACTGATTTTTATATTATGAAAAGTTTGGTTTTTAATTGATAGAAAGTAATGATTTTTAAAATACAAGAAGTTATGATTTTTAAAAATAGGAAAGATTAGATTTTTATTATAAAAATATAATCTCTATATAATGGGGGAGTATAAAAATATAATTTTTATACAAGCATGAAGTCAAAAATATAATTTTCATGAAAGTAGGAGGTTAGAAATATGATTTTTACTTGTGTAAAGTATTAAAAATATGATTTTTGTTTATGTAGAGAATTAAAAATATAATTTTTACATGATAGGAATATTAGAAATATCATCTTTATAGTTGAAAAGGCGAGACCTTTATATAGAGAATAACGTTGTAAAATAGAATTTTTATCTATATAGCATCGAAGTAAAAATAGAGTTTTTATCTATATAACAACGAAGTAAAAATTCGATTTTTATATATTGAATAGCATAGTAAAAATTTGATTTTTATATATCGAATAGCAAAGTAAAAATTCGATTTTTATATACTGAATAGCGAAGTAAAAATTCGATTTTTATATATTGAATAGCATAGTAAAAATTCGATTTTTATATATTGAATAGCATAGTAAAAATTCGATTTTTATATATTGAATAGCATAGTAAAAATTCAATTTTTATATATTGAATAGCATAGTAAAAATTCGATTTTTATATATTGAATAGCGAAGTAAAAATTCGATTTTCATATATTGAATAGCAAAGTAAAAAATTCGATTTTCATATATTGAATAGCGAAGTAAAAATTCGATTTTTATATATGTAGTGGCTACGAGCAACGAAAGCGACAAAAGGCGAGAATGACGAAGACTTCTACATTTGAAGTGGCGTTGAGTTGGAATAGCTTTCGGTGAGAACTTCTCACTCTTCAATTTCTTTTCTAGTTATATATATATACCAGGATGCAGATGGTGCTTAGTAGCACCCGACACAATCGTCCACAGACCATGGACTTGTTTGTTTGATTGCAAAAATTAGTTAGATAATTTGATTAAAATTTGAGTTGTTTGGTGAAATGGAATGGATTGATTGATGTGTGAATGGCGTGGGCCTTCACTAGACCGGGGATAAGGCTAGGCCTCATCCCGTTTCTAGTATCGTGCCGTCATGCCGCCGAAATTTTCTAAAATAAGTTAGAAAAATAAAAATATCATTTTATTTAAAGAATGAACTGAATAGAAATTCATATGTTGAAATAAAATGTTTTATCGTTAAAAATATAATTTTTAACGTGAAAGTGAATAAATAAATATTTATAAACAAATTGGCCGATTTGTTTATATACACTGATTTGACTGATATTGATTGGGTCGATAAATTTTACACATCGCCCAACTGCACAACTAAAATCTGTGTTTGATTGTTTGAAACCCCACATGGGTATTGGGATAAAATACGGCATACACTAATCTCAATAATTAGTTGTATGTCGATCGATTGATTGACAGGCTGTTATAAGCATTAGATATCTATATTTAATGCTTATACAGTGTAGTGCACTTTGGATGATGGTTGATTATTTATTGTTGAAATTATATACATGTGTTGTATGGAATCCATATAGTTAACGCTATATGGTAATTGATTGGGCCTCATTCCAATCGGGAAAATAAAGAATAATATAAAATAAAGGTTCATGTGTTGACCATACTCATCCGTTGAGATTAGTCATGTGTTGAACGAAATATTTTAGAATTTTTTTTTACATCTTTATCAATATAAAATAAAGGTTCATGTGTTGACAGTACTCATCCGTTGAGATTAGTCATGTGTTGAACGAAATATTTTAATAATAGAAATATTTGAAATCGAAATATTTGAAATAGAAATATTTGAAAAGGAAATATTTGAAAAAGAAATATTTGAAATAGAATATTTGAAAATAGAAATATATGAAGCCGTGTTGATTAGATTGACGCCATTTTGACGTGAACGATATTTATATCGATTTTATTCATTTTAAAATGAATATTGAAAAGTGATTTCGAAATCGAATATTTTGAATAGAAAATGGATTTGATTTGAATAAAAACGAATTTGATTTCAATTGAATATATAACGAATTTGATTTCAATTGAATATATAATAAATTTGATTTGAATTGAATATATAACGAATTTGATTTGAATTGAATAGAAAACCAATATGGATTCGAATTGAATATAAAACGAATTGATATAAATTGAATAGAAAACGAATTGATTTAAATTGAATAGAAAACGAATTTGATTTGAATTGAATAGAAAACGAATTTAATTTCAATTGTATAGAAAACAAATTTGATTTCAATTGAATATATAACGAATTGAATTTAATTGAATATATAACGAATTTGATTTGAATTGAATAGAAAACCAATATGGATTCGAATTGAATAGAAACAAATTGAATTTAATTGAATGGAAAACGAAATGAATTCGAATTGAATAGAAAACGAAATGAATTCGATCGAATTAAAATCGATTTGAATTGAAATCAAATAGAAATGAAAGTAAAAAGGATTTATAATAGAAAATTCAATTTTGATTTGAATTTGAAATAAAGGTTGAAATTGTTTTTGAAACGAATTTAAAACTATTTATATAATTCGTTTTAAATAGAAATCGACGAAATATATGTTATATATATTATATATATATATATATAATATAATGGCTTGAATAGAACGCGCCGCGCCGCGGTAGTTCGTAAATTTCGACCATTTATTTCAAACGGACAGTACAGGAGATCCGACCGTCGGATTCTCCTAAAACCGAAACCGTTGGGTTCATATCGAAAAGAGCTTTCTAACGAATATTAAAAATTTGAAATCTAATGGTTGGATTTGGAGATACGTCCAAATCAAATTTGAAAAAGGTCACTGTAAGTGCAGTTCGATGGCCATTGATGGAAATCGACTGTAGGGGCCTTAATAAAATTATTAAAAATAGTAATAATTTGTGTAAAATCATAAGAAATGATTTGGGAAAAATTGGGATGTAAAACTCCATATTTGAAAAGATAAAGATTGATTTTTATCAAAATGAACTAGTTTTGAACTGAAATTAAAACCCATTTATTTTTAAATAAATAAATTGGATTTGAAATGGGTTTTAAATAGAATTGATTTGTGGGTTTATCGTGAACGGTGTTTTAAATAACACTAGTTCTTTAACCCGATAAATAAATAGAATGTTATTTGGGTTTGTCGTGAACTGTGTTTTAAATGACATTAGTTCTTTAACCTAGTAAAAGGAGTTTTTAATGAATCTGCAATTAAATTGAAATGTGAATTGAAAATTTAAATTATCAAATTTAGAAAGTGAGCGAGGATGGAGTATTACCAGTTTTGCTCCAAAGCGATAGTTAAATCTTTAATTAGATTTGAACGTGAAATGGTAATTAGTTTTACCGACAACACTGTGGTGTCAGATATGGAGTATTACCAGTTTTTCTTATGGGATGAATAGGTTGGGATTGGGAAATAAAATAAATAATTACTTCGATGTGGTTCGCTAATCTCGACTAGTTTGAAAAATCATAATTTGGTTTGAAATGACATCCAAAGGAAGATTAAAGATAAATTTTAAAGAATTTATCTTGGATAAAATTAATGGGAACCTTTCCCTAAGAATTGAAATTTCAAAACTAGTTGTAGGTTAGTTAAGAAGAATGGTTTCCGGGGTATTGATCTGATGTTGGTTTCGGCCTTCGGGGTTAATATTTGGGGAATTGCTCTCTTACTGATTTACAGTTAGTGACTAATGAATTGGAATGTGGCCTATGTTGTGTTTGTGTAACATTTATTTTTAATATACGCGGGTTGTTCGGAAAGGCCGGGTTTATACCCATTCTGAATAACCGATTCGACGATATGTCAAAGATGAATACGGTGGTTGAAGAGCAGAAGTCTTCACATCGTTTGGATAATTACTGACGATCCTGATTGGGCTATACACCCAAGAGGATGGAAACAGTTGGTGGTCGTCCAGACGTACTTGCAGATCGATGGATATGCGAGGAAAGTGCTTCCGGTTTCGTTCAGACCCAGAGCGAACTTGTAAATGGATTGTGTGCCTGACATTGGATTTTATTCTGTGTTGATTGATTTCTATTAAATATACATCTGTTTGGCGGTGGAGAATTTATTCTTTTGCTTAACGCCCTTCTCTGAGACGTAAGAGCTCAGAGGTTGTATATCGATGGACATCAGTCGCATGGCATGAATTGCCTGTGTGGCATGCTGAGTTGCATGGATCAAGGCTTCTGTTGAAAAGCAAAGTCTTGTGGTTGATGATCAAAGCACGGCCTTTGTGGTGTAGCTTTGTGTATAACGTGAATTCGCGAGCCTCACACCTCGGTATGAGTCAAAAACGGGATACGGACTGCAGGGAGAGCACGACGTTTCTTTCTAGCTTTGGTGGTGTCAGTGACTTACCAACCCTGACATTTATATACTTTTCACCTATGTGGTTGTTGGATGAGGCGCCTCGATTTTAGGTCTATAAGGACCGGGAAACGTGTGTTCAGGAATTGCCAATCCTCTAACGTAAGTGAGGACCGACCCTGAAGCATCCAGGGTTACCCAGAGTGTGTAGTCCTGAGGCATTTGCTAGAGTGTCTCGAAGCGGAGAGGAGCTTGCCCCTTGCCTCGACTCATGATGGAAACCCAATTTCCAATACGTGTATTGCGGTTTTAATTGTAGAACTAGTATGGCGACATGATAGATGGTACCCATGCCGCCTATGATTGATATTTATGATTGAAATTGTTTTGACACTATATACTTATTATAGTATCAAATGATTTGTTTTAAACGTACCAAGCATGATTGGCTATTATAAGGGAAAACCCTATCCTCCGGCTTGCGTTGCATTATGTGATCGGACCTAGGTCTTATAATAGCTTCATTTTTCGAAAAAGCATTGCGTTGTTTATTCTATGCACTGGAGTTCTTGGGAGGAAACTCGTTTCGTGTTATACGGCGTGGTCCCTTGAATTACTCTCTTTTAAAGTAAAGTTTTAAATAACTGTTTTAGTTCTCACACCAGTCACATGACTGACCTGGAGTTTATTGTTTTAACCTAAACTCTGGGTGCCCCTATTTCCATACGGGCAGCTAGTAGTTTTTGGTTTTGCAGATTTATATTCACAGGATCCTGGTTTACAACTGGAATGATATCCGGAAAGCTCTGTATCCGTATATCACCTTCAGTTATGCTTTGTATTATTTTTCCGCTGCTATGTAATTTATTGTAATCTTTGATATTTATCGAATGTAATTTATTCTTTTATACTCTGTATATTCTTGTATTCTGATGGAATTGTTGTAATAACAATGAAATGTTCTTCTGTTTGTGTTCTGATTTGTCCTGTTCTCAAAACGATCAGGGGTTTCGAACGGTCTAGATCGGTTTAACGACTGATTCAGATCGAGCGAAATTCCCGGCCGTCACAGGTATAACATGATATGGATTTAAAGCAAAGATTTTAAATAGAATCTGTTGTAACCGATAGATTGAGCAGACTAATTTATAAATAATATTATATAAATTAAATAAATTATTTATCATTAGATAAATAGAATATATAAGTCAGGGCTTATATAGAGAAGTAAGAATCGATTTAAACATCAATATTTGCAATTGAATATGGACATAGAGTTAATCAAAGGAGATAATCAAAATGTGTTAATCAAAATGAGTTAGAGAAGTTAATCGATTAGAGTTAGAGTTAATCGATTAGAGTTAGAGTTAACCAGTTAGAGTTAATCAGTTAGAACTAACCAGTGAGAGTTAATCAGCTAGAGTTAATTGATTAGAGTTAAATCGAACTAGAGTTATTCGAATAGAGTTAATCGAACAAGAGTTAGTTGAATATTTGTTATTCGAATAGAGTTAATTGAACTAGAGTTAGTTAGATTAGAGTTATTCAAATATAGTTTATTCGAAGAAAGAGTTATCGAATAAGGTTATTCGAAGAAGAGAAATAATAAAAAATTAGTTATTCGAATAGAGTTAAAAGGAGTTATCGAATATTAGTTTTTCAAAAGGAGTTATCGAATATTAGTTATTCGAATGGAGTTGTCAAATATTAGTTATTCGAAAGGAGTAAATTGAATATTAGTTATTCGAAAGGAGTTAATTGAATATTAGTTATTCTAAAGGAGTTAACGAATATTAGTCATTCGAAAGGAGTAAATCGAATATTAGTTATTCGAAAGGAGTTAATCGAATAGTTATTTGAAAGGAGTTATCGAATATTAGATATTCAAAAGGAGTTATGGAATATTAGTTATTCGAAAGGAGCTATCGAATATTAGTTATTCGAAAGGAGTAAATTGAAAATTAGTTATTCGAAAGGAGTTAATTGAATTTTAGTTATTCAAAAGGAGTTATCGAATATTAGTTATTCGAAAGGAGTTATCGAATATTAGTTATTTGAAAGGAGTTAATCGAATATTAGTTATTCGAAAGGAGTTAATCGAATATAGTTTATGCGAAAGGAGTTAATTGATAAGATTAAATTTGTTAGAGTTAATTGAATAGAGTCAATCCAGTAGAGTAAATCAAATAGAACTAATAGAATTGAGTTAATCAAATAGAGCTAACTGATAAGAGTAAATCGATTAGAGTTAATCGAATAGTGTTAATTTAATAGAGTTAATCAAATATGGCTATTCGAAGAGAGAATATCGAATATAGTTTATTCAAAGGAAAGAGTTATCGAATAGAGATTTATTCGAAAGAGAGTTACGTAAGGAAGTTTGTTGAAGATTTAAAAGATAAATTTTGACTATTTCGAAGTTAAAACATTGTTCAGTTAAGGTCTGAGAGGTAATTATACCCCAACTTGATTGAATTCCTTCTTAACTAAGGAATGGTAAGGTTTGATACTGAAGGTTGGTTAAGTGAATATAGTTATTGAAGGTAATGGTTTGAATTGGCATAACAATGTTTTATTTAAACATCTGTTTAGATCCAAGGAATGAGTTTTGGAAACGTTTTTCAAATATAATCAGATATACTTTCAAATTATAGAAAATGAAATGTTGGATGTTAAAGAATACTTGAATGACAGTGATACGTGGAAAAGAGATGACAATGTTTCCAATGATTAATAACGTTTATTTTCTAAATTTAGAAAATAAGAATATCTTTATATATACGTAGAAACAAGAAATGGAGAATGAATAAATTAATGGTAAATTAAATTAAGAGATAAATGATGAATGATGATTGATCAATATAATTTGTAAGGACCCGTAACTTCCCCATGAAGGAAAGCACAGATACTTTTGAGGACAAGACAAAATAGAACGCAGACAGAAGAACATTTCATTGTTACTACAACAATTCCATCAGATACAAGAATATACAGAGTATGAATAAATATTACACAGAAAATATCAGAGATTAAAATTACATTTAAACATATCGCAGCGGAAAATAATACAAAAACACAACTAGAAGTAATGCACGGATACAGAGCTTTCCGAGCATCGTTCCAGCTGTAAAGCTGGATCCTGTGAATATAAATCTGCAAAACCAAAACTACTAGCTGCCCGTGTCAAAAATAGGGGCACCCAAAGTTTAGGTTACTACAATAAACTCCAGGTCAGTCATGTGACTGGTGTGAGAACTAAAACAGTTATTAATCTTTATTTTAAAGTTCGGTAAATCAAGGGACCACGCCGTATAACACAGAACGGGTTTCCTCCCAAGAATACCAGTGCATAAAACAAACAGCACAATGCTAAATAAAGAAAAATGAAGCTATTATAATACCCAGGTCCCATCACACAATGCAACGCAAGCCGGAGGATAGGGCTTTTACCTTATAATAGCCAAAGCATGCTTGATACGTTTAAAACACATTATTTGATACTATTATAAGTGTATAATGTCAAAACAATTTCAATCATAAATATCAATCATCGGCGGCATGGGTACCATCTATCATGTCGCCATATTAGGCCCTACAAATAAAACCGCAATATCACATATTGGAAATTGGATTCCATCATGAGTCGAGGCAAGGGGCAAACTCCTCTCCGATTCGAGACACTCTAGCAAATGCCTCGGGACCCAACATAGCAATCCCTGGATCCTCCAAGGCCGGTACTCTCTTACTTTTGAGGATTGGCAATTCCTGAACACACGTTTCCCGGTCCTTACAGACCTATATCCGAGGCGCCTCGTATCCAACAACCACACATGTGAAAAGTATATAAATGTCAGGGCTGGTAGGTCACTGATACAACTATAGCTAGAAAGAAACATCGTGCACTCCTTGGGTCCGTATCCTGTTTTTGACTCATACCGAGGTGTGAGGCTCGCGAATTCATGTTATACACAAAGCTATGCCACACAGGCCGTGCTTTGATCATCAACCACAAGACTTTGCTTTTCAACAAAAGCCTTGATCAATTGCCGTTTACGCGTGCCACACTGGCAATTCACTCCATGCGACTGATGTCCATCGATATACAACCTCTGAGCTCGTACGTCTCAGAGAAGGGCATTAAGCAAGAGAATAAATTCTCCGCTGCCAAACAGATGTATATTTAATAGAGATCAATCAACACAGAATAAAATCCAATGTCAGACACACAATCCATTTACAAGTTCGCTCTGGGTCTGAACGAAACCGGAGGCACTTTCCTCGCATATCCATTCATCTCCAAGTACATCTGGACGATCACCAACTGTTTCCCTCATCTTGGGTGTACAACCCAATCGAGATCATCAGTAATCACCCAAACGATGAGAAGACTTCCGGTCTTCAACCACCGTCTTCATCTTCGACATCTCGTCGAATCGGTTATTCAGAATGGGTATAAACCTGGCCTTTCTGAATAATCCACGTATATGATAAACAAATGTTACACAAGAACAACAAACGCCTCATTCCAATTCGGAATATTCTTTTATTCACAAAATCACATTCTTAGGGAAATGTTCCCATTAATTTTATCCAAGTTAAATTCTTCTAAATTTATTCTTTAATCTTCCTTTGGATATCATTTCAAACTAGTCGGGATTAGCGAACCACACCGTAGTAATTATTTGTTTTATTTCCCAATCCCAACCTATTCATCCCTTGGAGAAAACTGGTAATACTCCACATCTAACACCACGGTGTTATCGGTAAAATTAATTACCATTTCTTGTTCAAATCTAATTAAAGATTTAACTATCGCTTTGGAGCAAAACTGGTGGTACTCCATTCTCGATCACCTTTCAGATTTGATAATTTAAATTATCAATTCACATTTTAATCTAATTAAAGATTCATTAAAACTCCACTTAGTTTTAATCTTTTCAAAAATCAATATCCTGTCTTTAACTGGGTTAAAGAACCAATGTCATATAAAGCACGATTCACGATAAACCCAAATCACATTCGATATTAAATACAAGGCTCTGAATAGAAAATATATATCGGCTTATATTCAATATCAAATTCTGAAACCAACGAATATCGTATTGGAAATAACGATATAAAATATATCTTTCAAATTCCCATAACCATATCTGTATAATCCCGGAATCCAATATCGAAACATTCCGAAGATAATTTCAATTCAACTCCAGTCCAATTCACAAATTGGGAATATTGATTATTTTAATATCACTTTCAAATTCAATTTATTTATTTCAAAAATAAATTGATTTTAATTCTAGTTCAAAACTAGTTCATTTCGATAAAAATCTATTTTTATCCTTTCAAATGTGGAATTTTCATCCTAGTTCTTTCCAACTCGTATATTACGATTTTACACAAATTATTGATATTTTTGATAACTTTATCAAGGCCCGTACAGTCGATTTCCAACAACGGCCATCGAACTGCATTTACAGCGACCTTTTCCAAATTTGATTTGGGCATAATTCCAAATCCAACCGTTAGATTTCAAATTTCTAATATTCATTGGAAAGTTCTTTTCGATACGAACCCAACGGTTCCGGTTTTAGGAGAATCCGACGGTCGGATCTCCCGCAACTTCAATTCGAAGTCAATGGTCGAAATTCACGAACTGCCGCGACACGGCGCGTTCTATTCAGGCCATTATATAATATATATATATATATATAATATATATATTTCGTCGATTTCCTTTTAAAACGTATTTTATAAATCGTTTTAACTTCGTTTTCAAAACCATTTCAACACTATTTCAATTTCTAATCAAAATTGAATATTTCATATCATTACTATATAAATGATAATATTTTCAAAATGTTATATTTTGTATTCACCACTTTTTTTATATTCATTATAAAAACGAATATAATCGATATAAATATCGTTCACATCAAAATGGCGCAACTCTAATCAACACGGCTTTATATATTTCAATAAATTCGTTATTCTATTCAACAAATGAATATTTATCCCATTCAACATATGAATCTATATTTCTTTCAACACACGACTAATCTCAACACATGAGTACTGTCAACACACAACTATTTTTGTTATGTAAAATATTTTATAAAATTATGGTATCTATCGTTGATTTTTAATTAGACTCCACCGTGAAGTAGTTCTAATTTTAAATATGATAAAAATGTAAATTCTATTATTAAAATATTTTATTCAACACACGAATATTTTCAACACATGAACATCGTCAACACATGACTATTTTTATATTCAACACATGAATTTCATTTTACAATATTCATTATTTTCCCGATTGGAATGAGGCCCAATCAATCATCATATAATGTTAATTATATGGATTCCATACAACACATGTATATAATAGCAACGATAAACAATCAACCATCATCCAAAGTGCACCACACAACTGCATAAGCATCAAATATAAATAATTAACGCTTACACAGCCTGTCGACCAATCGATCGACATACAATTAAATAATTGGGATTAGTGTACCCAAATATCATCCCAAAACCCGTGTGGGGTTTCAAATCAACAAACACAGATTTTTATTTGTGCAGTTGGGCGATGTGTAAAATTTATCGTCCCAATCAATATCAGTCAAATCAGCGTATATAAACAAATCGGTCGATTTGTTTATAATTATTTATTTATTCACATTCACGTTAAAAATTATATTTTTAACGTGTTGTGAAAATTGTTTGTGATGTTGATGTGAAATCGATAATAAAATGTAGATGTGTTGAAATAAATATTTTATATCAATCAAACAAACAAGTCATCCATGGTCTGTGGATGACGGGTGTCGGGTGCTGCTAAGCACTGTCTGCATCCTAGTATATATATAACTAGAAAAAGAAATTTAGAGTGAGAAGTTATCACCGATAGCTAATCCAATACCACGATTCTTCCTATGTAGAAACCTTCGTCGTTCTCGCCTTTTGTCACTTTCGTTGCTCGTAGCCACTACATATATAAAAAATCGAATTTTTACTTCGCTATTCAATATATAAAAATCGAATTTTTACTTCGCTATTCAATATATAAAAATCAAAATTTTACTTCGCTATTCAATATATAAAAATCGAATTTTACTTCGCTATTCAATATATAAAAATCGAATTTTTACTTCGCTATTCAATATATAAAAATCGAATTTTTACATCGCTACTATATAGATAAAAATTCTATTTTTATCACGCTATTCTCTATATAAAGGTTTCGCCTTTTCAAATATAAAGATTTCGCCCTTTCAATTACATCAATATAAAAATCACATTTTTATTTTGCTACATATATAAAGATGATATTTTTACTATCTTACCTATATAAAAATTATATTTTTATATTTCTACAATATAAAAGATTATATTTTTATTATCTATATAATATGAAAATTATACTTTCGACCTTTCCATATGATAAAAATTATATTTTTAACTTTCTTATCATATAAAAATCATATCTTTAACTTTCCTAACGAATAAAAATTCAGTTTTTAACTTTCCTATCGAATAAAAATTCAGTTTTTAACTCAAGGAAAATAAATAAAACTCGAAATTAAAACTTACATTGTCTTCGAAGGAGAGGAGGGTTTTTGTGGCGCAATCGATTGAAGGGAGGGGGAGTTCTTCGCGGAAATCGAGGAGGGGAGGGGGTTTCACGTCGGGTGGCGGTTCGTCAGAGGTGGAGGGGGGTTTAGGGATGTGGCGGGTCCGCCTGAGGGGATCGGCAATGCTAGGGTTTCGGTTTGGGGGAAGGGGCGGTCGGTTGCGTTCCAAGCGAAGGAGGGAGCGAAGGGAGGAGAAGAAGGAGAAGGCGCAGCGAAGGGGGGGGGTCGTGGTGGGCTGCGCCACCCTGGGCGGTGGCAGCGCTCTGATCGGAGGAGCGACCGCTGCTCCTCCGTCCTCTTCCTTTTCTTTTCTTTTTCCTTTTTTTTGAAATCACTTAGAAGAAAACGGGGGAGGGGGGGGGGGAGGGGGGTGGCGGGGTTGAGTGATGTAAGGAGAGAGTTTTATTTTATTTTTTTAATTTCAAAAAGTTGACTTTTTCATTTGACCTCTAATCGAGCTCCACCACCTGTCGTCCATAGCGTTTCACCCCCATTCCGAACACAATGGGATATGTACCATAAGCTGATTCGACCGTTTCGATCTGTTTTCATCGAATTTAAAATATAACTCTATATATTCAATTTGTATGCATATTTCAATTTACTGGGGCCACATACAGTCTCTAAAAATTATAGAAAAATAATTTCTAGCTTCGTATTGACGATACGGTCCTAACAAAACTGGTTTCGTCGAATTCTGAGACCATTTGAAAAATGGCCATTTTCCAGTCGATTAAAATCAACTAAAACTGGTCAAACGCGTTTTCCTATGCCACGCTCACATATTGATTCGAAAAATTATGAAATTTGAAATCTAGCAATAACTTGACATCATGGATCGAACAAAAGTGGTTTCGTCGAAATCCGAAGTCATTTGCAAAATGTCTATTTTTAAGGGCCTGAATTCCATGGCGACTATTCAGAATTTTCAACCGGACATATCTTTTGATTCCCGCTATGAAATTTCAAATTTTCGGATTCGTTGGAATGATATTCTCAATTAGATCCTAATGTTTTTGGTTCGTTAAAATCCGGATTATTTTGCACCCGGTATGTTCAATTGAAGTTTGAAATCGAATTATCGAACTACCGCGCCATTTTCAATTCCTTTTATAATTATATATAATTATTTATATTCTAACGACGACGTATATAATATATACGTTCGAATTATATTCAAAATAAATTTCTCGTCGATATTATTTAAAATAATTCATTTTAAATGTTCAAAATTCGCTAAAATTGCCAAAATAAAAATTTTAAACTGGCTCGCATTTCCGGGTTGTTACAATCTCCCCCACTTAAAACTTTTTGTCCCCGAAAAGGAACAAAGTCGAAAGTGGTTTGATCAATCAACTCTACGTTCGATCTGGCTTCCATTCTCCAACTTTTCAATTTCTGAGAATTTTCAAATTCTTCAAAAATTTGGCTAACACCCGGAATTTTTGAAAAATTTCGCCATAACCTCCTTTGTACGGGGAAAGGTTTGGAAATTTATTGGGCCGTATTAGGTACCCAATAAATCCTAATAAGCATACACATATTTATAGTGATATATTCTGGTGTTTACAGGGGAGCGTGTGTTGATAATAACTCCAGAGAATAAATTCTCGTCACCCTGTCAAAGCCCGAGGGAGTGTGTATTTTAAAGGCTCTAGAGGATAAATCCTCGTCACCTCGTCCAGTGTGGGAAATAATTAGTCCATGTGCCGTATCTAATAACTAGTGAGACGTGATTATTGTCAACTCTAGACCCGTGTGGGGTTTTTATTAATCTTGCAATTTTATCGTTACAATTTAAATAGTCCATATCAGTCATCTGTTCAACCTGTAAAATATAGTCATCGCCATACAAGCCTCTCGGTCGTATGGTAAATCTTCCACCTCGCCACACAAGCTCCAAATGCTTATGTGGTATATGATGAAGTATGCTTATCTTCCAGAAGTATGCCATGTAATGTAGTTCAAAATTAATTGTTGCTATCCTATGGCGATGTTTATTATTTCACACAGAATAACCAGCGCTCCGCATCTAATGGCATTCACAGGAGTTGATATAATAATATTTCGCATCCAAATCATTAAGGTTTACCTATTTGTCGGGCACGCAAATAAAATCTTTACTCAACAGCTATCCCATTTCCTGTTCAAACATATATAATGCACAAGTATATATTTCTAACTATTTTCTAATCAGTTCAATGTGTGATTTAATTGAATAAATTTGTTCTGGTTTTTATTGATGATATTCTAATCTTCTCTAAATCAAAGGCCGAAAAGGAACGTAACAATGGAAGCCGAAAAGGAACGAAGCCGAAAGTTGTTTAACAAATCAACTCAACTTCCCTTATTTTGACTATGGCTTAAGTTCTTCAACTTTTCAGTTTCTAAGAACTTTTCAAATTTTTCAAAAAATTTGGTTAACACCCTAAATTTTCGAAAAATTTCGCCATAACCTCCCCTGCACCGGGAGCAACGGGAAAATCCCGAAATTGCGATATAGGCCTTCTGATCTCAAAAAGAAAAAGAAAAAGCCAAGCGGCTAGCCAATCGGCTCATAAAATCATCATCACCCAAACAAAACAGTAAATTATGATAAACATGTATCTATTTGTCGGGCAAACAAATTTTATTCTCTGCTCTAGCCTCCTTGCTATGACCTGTTCAATGTAAGCACATGTATATGCAAGCAAATGCGACCAATTTTCAATACAATTCAATATTTGATTCAATTAGGCCTAATGGTTCAAAATTATCAAACAAATAAACAAACAACACAAACATCAATCAATTAGTGGATTAACGTTTCAAATCCATAATTTGATATATATACAGAAAATCATGTTTTTGATGCCAATTCACAACAAATAAATCTATCTAGTTTTGGTTCACACACCAGTCTAATGGAAATATATAGAAATCACACCTTCGAAACACGAACATAAATACTGATGATGTGGCCACATCATCAGAATTATCCTCGGGTGTCTAGAAAGTGATTCTATATCTATCCAGTATATAAAAACTTCGACTATACGTTCATGACGCATATACGCGAAATCTTTATATACTCGATTGTCCAAATTCAAAATAAATAAATATTCAAATACATATAAAGCGATTTAAATTTTCAAAACAAAATTGGTTTCATTTCAAAATATACTCTTCACACTCATTCTAGGATACTACTGATCCTATCTCTAACGAGTCATTCTAATTGGATATTACTAATCCAATATCTGTGAATTCTTTCGTTTGGTTCTAATGTGTCTAGTTCTCGAGCAATGTAAACCAAAGCTCTGATACCAAACTGTAAGGACCCGTAACTTCCCGGTAAAGGAAAGCACAGATACTTTTGAGGACAAGACAAAATAGAACGCAGACAAAAGAACATTTCATTGTTATTACAACAATTCCATCAGATACAAGAATATACAGAGTATGAATAAATATTACACAGAAAATATCAGAGATTTAAATTACATTTAAATACATCGTAGTGGAAAATAATACAAAAACACAACTAGAAGTAATGCACGGATACAGAGCTTTCCGAGCATCGTTCCAGCTGTAAAGCAGGATCCTGTGAATATAAATCTGCAAAACCAAAACTACTAGCTGCCCGTGTCAAAAATAGAGGCACCCAGAGTTTAGGTTAAAACAATAAACTCCAGGTCAGTCATGTGACTGGTGTGAGAACTAAAGCAGTTATTAATCTTTATTTTAAATTTCGGTAAATCAAAGGGACCACGCCGTATAACACGGAACGGGTTTCCTCCCAGGAATACCAGTGCATAAAGCAAACAGCGCAATCCTAAATAAAGAAAAATGAAGCTATTATAAGACCCAGGTCCCATCACACAATGCAACACAAGCCGGAGGATAGGGTTTTTACCATATAGTAGCCAAAGCATGCTTGATACGTTTAAAACACATTATTTGATACTATTATAAGTGTATAGTGTCGAAATAATTTCAATCATAAATATCAATCATAGGATGCATGGGTACCATCTATCATGTTGCCATACTAGGTTCTACAAATAAAACCGCAATATCACGTATTGGAAATTGGATTCCATCATGAGTCGAGGCAAGGGGCAAGCTCCTCTCCGATTCGAGACACTCTAGCAAATGCCTCGGGATCGCACACAGCAATCCCTGGATCCTCCAAGGCCAGTCCTCTCTTACTTTTGAGGATTGGCAATTCCTGAACACACGTTTCCCGGTCCTTACAGACCTATATCCGAGGCGCCTCGTATCCAACAACCACACAGGTGAAAAGCATATAAATGTCAGGGCTGGTAGGTCACTGACACCACCATAGCTAGAAAGAAATGTCGTGCACTCCTTGGGTCCGTATCCCGTTTTTGACTCATACCGAGGTTTGAGGCTCGCGAATTCACGTTATACACAAAGCTATGCCACACAGACCGTGCTTTGATCATCAACCACAAGACTTTGCTTTTCAACAGAAGCCTTGATCAATTGCCACTTACGAGTGCCACACTGGCAATTCACTCCATGCGACTGATGTCCATCGAAATAAAACCTCTGAGCTCGTACATCTCAGAGAAGGGCGTTAAGCAAGAGAATAAATTCTCCGCCGCCAAACAGATGTATATATAATAGAGATCAATCAACACAGAATAAAATCCAATGTCAGACACACAATCCATTTACAAGTTCGCTCTGGGTCTGAACGAAACCGGAGGCACTTTCCTCGCATATCCATCCATCTCCAAGTACGTCTGGACGATCACCAACTGTTTCCCTCATCTTGGGTGTACAGCCCAATCGAGATCATTAGTAATCACCCAAACGATGTGAAGACTTCCGGTCTTCAACCACCGTCTTCATCTTCGACATCTCGTCGAATCGGTTATTCAGAATGGGTATAAACCCGACCTTTCTGAATAACCCGCGTATATGATAAACAAATGTTACACAAACACAACAAACGCCTCATTCCAATTCGGAATATTCTTTTATTCACAAAATCACATTCTTAGGGAAAGGTTGCCATTAATTTTATCCAAGATAAATTCTTCTAAATTTATTCTTTAATCTTCCTTTGGATATCATTTCAAACTAGTCGGGATTAGCGAACCACACCGTAGTAATTATTTGTTTTATTTCCCAATCCCAACCTATTCACCACCTGGAGAAAACTGGTAACACTCCACATCTAACACCACGGTGTTATCGGTAAAATTAATTACCATTTCTCATTCAAATCTAATTAAAGATTTAACTATCGCTTTGTAGCAAAACTGGTGGTGCTCCATTCTCGATCACCTTTCAGATTTGATAATTTAAATTATCAATTCACATTTTAATCTAATTAAAGATTCATTAAAACTCCACTTAGTTTTAATCTTTTCAAAAATCAATATCCTGTCTTTAACCGGGTTAAAGAACCAATGTCATATAAAACACGATTCATGAAAAACCCAAATCACATTCGATATTAAATACAAGGCTCTGAATAGAAAATATATATCGGCTTATATTCAATATCAAATTCTGAAACCAACGAATATCGTATTGGAAATAACGATATAAAATATATCTTTCAATCCCATAACCATATCTGTATAATCCTGGAATCCAATATCCAAACATTCCGAAGATAATTTCAATTTAACTTCAGTCCAATTCACGAATTGGGAATATTGATTATTTTAAAATCACTTTCAAATTCAATTTATTTATTTCAAAAATAAATTGATTTTAATTCTAGTTCAAAACTAGTTCATTTCGATAAAAATCTATTTTTATCCTTTCAAATGTGGATTTTTCATCCCAATTCTTTCCAACTCATATATTATGATTTTACACAAATTATTGATATTTTTAATAATTTTATCAAGGCCCGTACAATCGATTTCCAACAACAGCCATCGAACTGCATTTACAGCGACCTTTTCCAAATTTGATTTGGACATAATTCCAAATTCAAACGTTAGATTTCAAATTTCTAATATTCATTGGAAAGGTCTTTTCGATACGAACCCAACGGTTCCGGTTTTAGGAGAATCCGATGGTCGGATCTCCCGCAACGTCAATGGTTGAAATTCACGAACTGCCGCGACGCGGCACGTTCTATTCATGCCATTATATATAATATATATATATATATATATTATATATTTCGTCGATTTCTTTTTAAAATGTATTTTATAAATCGTTTTAACTTCGTTTTCAAAACCATTTCAACACTATTTCAATTTCTAATCAAAATTGAATATTTCATATCATTACTATATAAATGATAATATTTTCAAAATGTTATATTTTGAAATCACCACTTTTTCTATATTCATTATAAAAACGAATATAATCAATATAAATATCGTTCACGTCAAAATGGCGCAACTCTAATCAACACGGCTTTATATATTTCAATAAATTCGTTATTCTATTCAACAAATGAATATTTATCCCATTCAACACATGAATCTATATTTCTTTCAACACACGACTAATCTCAACACATGAGTACTGTCAACACACAACTATTTTTGTTATGTAAAATATTTTATAAAATTATGGTATCTATCGTTGATTTTTAATTAGACTCCACCGTGAAGTAGTTCTAATTTTAAATATGATAAAGATGTAAATTCTATTATTAAAATATTTTATTCAACACATGAATATTTTCAACACATGAACATCGTCAACACATGACTATTTTTATATTCAACACATGAATTTCCTTTTATAATATTCATTATTTTCCCGATTGGAATGAGGCCCAATCAATCATCATATAATGTTAATTATATGGATTCCATACAACACATGTATATAATAGCAACGATAAACAATCAACCATCATCCAAAGTGCACCACACAACTGCATAAGCATCAAATATAAATAATTAACGCTTACACAGCCTGTCGACCAATCGATCGACATACAATTAAATAATTGGGATTAGTGTACCCAAATATCATCCCAACACCCGTGTGGGTTTTCAAATCAACAAACACAAATTTTTATTTGTGCAGTTGGGCGATGTGTAAAATTTATCGTTGCAATCAATATCAGTCAAATCAACGTATATAAACAAATCAGCCGATTTGTTTATAATTATTTATTTATTCACATTCACGTTAAAAATTATATTTTTAACGATAAAATATTTATTTCAACACGTCTACATTTTATTATCGATTTCACATCAACACCACAAACAATTTTCACAACACATTAATCAAACAAACAAGCCATCCATGGTCTGTGGATGACGGGTGTCGGGTGCTGCTAAGCACCGTCTGCATCCTAGTATATATATATATATATATATAACTAGAAAAAGAAATTTAGAGTGAGAAGTTCTCACCGATAGCTAATCCAATACCACGACTCTTCCTATGTAGAAATCTTCGTCGTTCTCTCCTTTTGTCACTTTCGTTGCCCGTAGCCACTACATATATAAAAAATCGAATTTTTACTTCGCTATTCAATATATAAAAATCGAATTTTTACTTCGCTATTCAATATACAAAAATCGAATTTTTAATTCGCTATTCAATATATAAAAATCGAATTTTTACTTCGCTATTCAATATATAAAAACCGAATTTTTACATCGCTACTATATAGATAAAAATTCTATTTTTATCACGCTATTCTCTATATAAAGATTTCGCCTTTTCAAATATAAAGATTTCGCCCTTTCAATTACATCACTATAAAAATCACATTTTTATTTTGCTACATATATAAAGATGATATTTTTACTATCTTACCTTTATAAAAATTATATTTTTATATTTCTACAATATAAAAGATTAAATGTTTATTATCTATATAATATGAAAATTATATTTTCAACCTTTAAATATGATAAAAATTATATTTTTAACTTCCTTATCATATAAAAATCATATCTTTAACTTTCCAATCGAATAAAAATTCAGTTTTTAACTCAAGGAAAATTAAACAAAACTCGAAATTAAAACTCGAAATTAAAACTTACATTGTCTTTGAAAGAGAGGAGGGGTTTTGTGGCGCAATCGATTGAAGGGAGGGGGAGTTCTTCGTGGAAATCGAGGAGGGGAGGGGGTTTCACGTCGGGTGGCGGTTCGTCAGAGGTGGAGGGGGGTTTGGGGATGTGGCGGGTCAGCCTGAGGGGGTCGGCGATGCTAGGGTTTCGGTTTGGGGGGAGGGGGGGTCGGTTGCATTCCAAGCGAAGGAGGAAGTGAAGGAAGGAGAAGAAGGAGAAGGCGCAATGGAGGGGGGGGGGGGTCGCGGTGGGCTGCGCCACCCTGGGCGGTGGCGGCGCTCCGATCGGAGGAGCTACCGCTGCTCCTCCGTCCTCTTCATTTTCTTTTTTTCCCTTTTTTTATTTTGAAATCACTTAGAAGAAAAGGGGGAGGGGGCTGAGTGATGTAAGGAGAGAGTTTTATTTTTTTTTAATTTATTTAATTATTTAATTTCAAAAAGTTGACTTTTTCATTTGACCTCTAATCGAGGTCCACCGCCTGTCGTCCATAGCGTTTCACCCCCATTCCGAACACAATGGGATATGTACCATAAGCTGATTCGACCGCGTCGATCTGTTTCCATCGAATTTAAAATATAACTCTATATATTCAACTTGAACGCATATCTCAATTTACTGGGGCCACATACAGTCTCTAAAAATTACAGAAAAATAATTTCTAGCTTCGTATTGATGATACGGTCCTAACAAAACTAGTTTCGTCGAATTCTGAGACCATTTGAAAAATGGCCATTTTCTAATCGATTAAAATCAACTAAAACTGGTCAAACTTATTTTCCTATGCCACGCTCACATGTTGATTCGAAAAATTATGAAATTTGAAATCTAGCAATAACTTGACATCACGGATCCAACAAAAGTTGTTTCGTCGAAATCCGAAGTCATTTGCAAAATGTCTATTTTTAAGGCCTGAATTCCATAGCGAATATTCAGAATTTTCAACTGGGCATATCTTTTGATTCCCGCAATGAAATTTCAATTTTTCGGATTCGTTTGAAAGATATTCTCAATTAGATCCTAATGTTTTTGGTTTCGTTAAAATCCGGATTATTTTGCACCCGGTATGTTCAATTGAAGTTTGAAATCAAATTATCGAACTACCGCGCCATTTTCAATTCCTTTTATAATTATATATAATTATTTATATTCTAACGACGACGTATATAATTTATACGTTCGAATTATATTCAAAATAAATTTCTCGTCGATATTATTTAAAATAATTCATTTTAAATGTTCAAAATTCGCTAAAATTGCCAAAATAAAAACTTTAAACTGGCTCGCATTTCCGAGTTGTTACATAATTTCCATCCGGAAATAATATCATTGTTTGCACACGTGTTTTTCTTTGATAGTTAAATCACAGACTATCAAAGTTTTGACCATTTCTCCTTCGTCAATACGGAGAGTTCGGTTGGATTCTTATCCAAAGAACCACTCCGTATGGGCATTAGCATTTCGAATCAAATAGATCGAAGACAAATTGAAGACGGAGTGAAGTGCAAGGGCTGTTGTATAAGTCCTATGTAGAGATTGCCTAGGATGGATGTACGGAGTAGTGCCTTCGATTTTTCCAGTCCCAGGACAACTTGAATGGACGAATGTCTAACAGAGTATATCAGGTGGATCACGTGAGTTGATCGTTTCAAATGTATTTACATTGGTGGCAGAGGAATTCATTTCTCTTATCTTATACCCATGGTATTTTTGGGGAAATCAACTTGTGATTTGACGGGTATGCTGATGTGGCATTCAAAGTAAATGAAGATGTGATCGGTATAGAGATACGTTATGACCTACAGCCTCATCAACTGGGAAATAACAGAAATCGGATAGGCAGCATGGCTAAGTGGTTCGCAACCAATTAGGGTATATTGTCACCATCTAGAGAATATTCATATTTGTTACTTCTTTCAATTCTGTATCTCCCGGGAATGGTTATGTTGGTTCACCAAATGTAAGGTTATAATATATTCGATACACTCAAGCGAAATGAGTGGTCGGTCATGTGTGCCCGAGTTACAAGATGTTCTTGTTGAACTCCAATGTATCTCTTCTAGAGTACACTAAGTGGAAGGTGTATCCATACCTTGCCAAAGTTGGAATCCATTCCCCAAATAAGAGCCCGCGGTTTTGATCGTATATTATATATGTAGAACGTCAGATGCAACCATTTCTACTAGATGTTTATTATATTGTGGCTGATAGACATTACTATAATATCAATGAGTTTTGATATAAAGATTATTTGGATTCTCATAAGGGAAAAACTCGTTCTGTTATACGACGTGGTCTTATGTGATATCGTTTAATTGCTCAAAATGTTTTAAACTGTTTTACTCATACCAGTCGCATGTCTGATCCAGAGTTTATTTTGGTTTGTTTCCCCTAAACTCTTAGGTTCCCAATTTTGTACGGTCAGTCAAGTAATCGGGATTTACAGATATATTTGGAGAGCTGGAGCAGAAGGCTTCAGAATTATATAGCTATGGTTATTTCTGCTGTGTTGTAAGTGTTGTACTTTGGAAATGATATGTATATTCAAGTATAGATTTATATTTCAAAGTTATGTTATATATTATATGTTATTCGTTTCGCTGGGAGGTTCGTGTTACTCTGATGTTGTTTTGTTCTTCTTCTTCTATTCTAAGTTTCTATCTTATCTATCTGACCCTCTAATTTCTTTCATTAACTACCGGTATTTTCGATCCTTGGATGTTCCATATGTGTTGTATATCGGATAACCAAGATCGACTTTTTCCGGGATGTTACAGTTGGTTTTAGAGCTTAAGGTTAAGTAATTACCTTGGCTCTGTGGTGTGACACCAGTCCATGTTGCTTAACTGGTACGTCTGATAGGGGGTTCTCGCTTTGCGGTTTTGTGGCGAACGGGAGACTCTTACCCCTACAGGTCCTGCAATATAGCGGGTTGGTCGAGTCGAGAGGTTGGCCGTAAAGCATGGAGTTGGGGTACCTTTGTAGGCCATGGTAGGAGGTTAGCCTGCTGCTTTAGGTGTGTAGGGATGGTTGAAAAGTCTACTGAAATCGCTGGGACATTATAGTTGGTACCAGAGCTTAAGGTTAAGTAATTACCTTGGCTCTGTGGCGTGACTTAGTAGAGAAAGGGTTAGCAATACCATAGATTGAGTTGAGTGTATATATACGAGTGAACGTATTTGTAGATTTTATAAAAGTGATTTTATATTGTGGAGATTTATTGGTTGAGTAGTCTGTGAATTATGGTTGATCAGTTTGATCCACTGTATCGGTAAGGGTTACTAAACACTTAAATACGATAAACCGACATAGTATGTTTAAAGAGGGTAAACGAAATAATTTTACCCAAATTATATTTCGTTATAAATGATTAATATTGGAATGATTATAAAATATTGGATATAATGGTTGTTAATATAATCGAGTAAGATTATAAATAGTGGAATGGTTATGTAAATAACCAATCAGAATTCAGATAAGTGTTATGATTTGAATTAAATCTGAATTTAAATCAGAAATGAAATTAAAACCCAGGAAATTGGAAAGGTGTTTGTAAATGAACTGGGATTAAATATATGAGAATTATAAAATCCTGGGAGATTTTAAATTGTTTTGAGAATGATATTTTGAATTGATATCAAAATGGAAATGTTTAAATATGAGTTATAAAAAGTGATATAGTATTGAACTCACTTTGATAGTTGGGAAATAACTCTGATGATGCTGGCCACATCTTCAGTGCTCATTTTCGAGTTGTAAGTGAAAGATTACTACCGAAGACATTGTTTTTGAATTGTTTTGAGAAGACAAGTGTTTGAAATCCTGAAAGGGAAGGTTTTACTTTTGATATGGTAAACTATTTAAAACTCCCAGGAAAGAGCAGTTTCAATTAAAAACAAATTGAGTAGAAATTTGGGAAAGCCAATTGGGAATAAAATAAAGTCGGTTAAGTGGTAAGTGAAATTGAATTATAATGATATCAAGACAAATTGGATTGTGAGATTCGAATTTGAAGTGTAATTTGATAACCAAGTTAAGAGTTGGTACCGAGAATGAAACTCGAGTTTGAAATGAAATTCGACTTTGGTGCAAGCGAATGATATGGTTTGAGAATGAATTGACTGGAGTTTGGCTGGGATAACATTCGTATATGCTGAATTAACAGCAGATGGAAGTGATAAATTTGATATGCCCGACAAAAAGGTACAAGTTAAAAATTCATATGGTATGAGATTTTTGTGAGCCGAATTAGTAAGCCGCTTGACCGTTTGATTTTCTTTTGGGGTGGAGAAGGCCAGAGAGGCGAGTTGGAGTGTGACCTGTTAACCAGTACAAAGGAGGTGCTAGCGAAATTTTTTGAAAATTTCAGGCATTAGAAAATTTTCAGGATTTTTGAAAATTTTCGTTGATAGGTATTAATTAATAATTTAATTAAAATTAAATTAGTTCAGTTGAAACTGAAGTTAAGAAGTGAACAAATAAGTTCTAACCAGTTAATAGGGTTTGTTTTCTAACTTAGCAATTTCGAGGACGAAATTATTTTAAGTGGGGAAGAATGTAATGTCCCGTATTTTTATGGGATAATAATTAATTTACTTAATTAATTAAATAATGGTTTGGAGATTTAATTGGTCATTTAATTAAATAATGTTGAATATTTAATTAATATAAATAATAGATTAATATATTTAATTCTGAATTAATCAGAAATAGTGAATTGACAATATAATGTGAGCTGGGCAATTTAAATTATATAATTCAGTTTAAAATTGAATTAGAATAATGAATAAATTTAAATAACGACATGTTGAACATATAATTATATTATAATTAAAATTGGGCTCGAAATGGCGCGGCAGTTCACGATTTGGCGATTTGAACTTTAAACGAATATACAGAAGCCGTTTTAAATCGGATTTCTGTGAAACAAGAAACGTTCAGAGCTGGTGAAGTATATTTTTCTATGGAAGAGAAAAATCAAGATTTCGTCGTGTATATTTTGATTTATGTCCAAATCAAATTTTAGAAAAGTCGCGGTGGAATTCCTTTATAATTTATAACGATTTATTTATATTATAAAAGTATTTTTATTATAAATCGAATATCGATATAACTGGGAATTTTGAAATATCGAGTTATAAATCCAATTGGAGCTGTATGGTATTCCACTGTGAATATATACGATAATATATATTTATAAATATATAATTTAATTGTTTTTTAATATATTTAATATTTAGAAGGGTTATTTAGAGCTTTAAACATAGCCAGTTTTGCAAATGAACACCATTTTCGATGAAACCTATTTTTTGAATCCGCAATGTTAAATTATTGTTAGATGTCAAGTTTCATGATTTTTGAAATCAGTATGTGGTCGTACGGTATTTTATTGTGAAGAACAGTCGATATTCTAACAGTTAAAAATACGCTGTGTGCGCAAACGGAGTCGGAATTCGACGAAACTTGTTTCGTTGGGACCGTAATGTCGAACTGTAGCTGCATGCGGGTTTTCATGATTTTTAGATATCGTGTGTGTTCGTAGGGATTTTTAGAGTGCAGAAACAAAAATAAATGAATATAAAACTAAAATATCCTAGGCTAATTGTGAACTAAACAAGGCCACGTACTCGTGTTTTTCATCCACGCAAAAATCCCATCCCGTTATATAATCGTTCTTTGAGCCCCCAGTCTTATTTCCACCGAACCAAAAGGGAAGCGTTCAAAAATCAAAGTAAAATCGAAACAAAATCTATAAATTAAAATTTCTATATGGTTGGATTCACCGCAAGCTACACTTTAGTTCTGTATGATTATCACACAATTCGATTCCCATTTTCGCACGCTTGAAGTAAACGCAGTGAACCTAGGGTTCGATAAAGCATGAAGTTGAAGCAAAAATTGGTGGACTCATGTTCGTTTCTGGATCTCCGAGGTCGACCAGCACCCGCTTGCAAATTATTTGGGTTTTTGGTGCATTTTAATGGCGCACGGTTACAGTAATCGGGTTCTTTTCTGATTCGATGCAATATTATCGAGGTGGCCAAGCTTGACGAAAGTAATATGGTTGTGTAGAAATTTTCATAAGAAGATTTATGGTATATTTCTTGTGATCTATAATTAAAAGAGGAGAGGGCAATGGTTAGCTGAAGTGGCGGAAATGGCCATGAGTTTGGGGGCGACGGATACTGTTGGGCTGATGTGAGGTGAAGGCGAACACGACCAAAGTCGAAGATTAAGGTGGAGTTTGTTTTGCAAACAATGAAGAAGTTCGGTGATGGAGTTTTGTACAGGAGCCAATTTCGATCGGAGAAGAAGGATTAAGGAGTGCGGGCCTATATATTTAATATTGGTTGTTGGGCCAGATATAAGGTAAAGGGCCCATACAGAAATTATTTTAATTCAACTATGTATGTAAACTTGTTACTGAGATATATCCTGTAAAGGCCCGTAAATCCGTACCAATTCGAGCTGACTAATTACACCCCAAATGACACGAAATTACGCATCGTTAATAGAAAGATGCTAGAATATGAGAAAGATAAGATAGAACTAATAGAATAGAAGAGTAAGAAGAACATCAGAATCTCACAGTGGAACGAGTAAAGTATAATATATCAAATCTCTTCATACAAAAAGAACTGTATATGTACATACCAATCATCAGAGTACATCATATATCAGATACAGCGGAAATAAACTCTAGATAACTAGCGGTGAAGCCTCCTACTTCTAGCTCTTGAAACTCCAGCAAAACCTGACCTGGAAATATGCCTGGTCTAACCCGAGCACATTTGATTCAAAACAAATTTCACCCGGATCAGTCTGGAATACTTTAAGTGGTAAGTTCACAATAAACAGTTTTGATATATCAAGATCCAGCGATATTATAATAGTGTCTATCAATCACAAATAATTAACCAAGTAGTAGAACGCTTGCATCTCACGCTCTACATATTTATTATATAATCAAAAACCGCGAGCTCTTATTGGAGATTGGATTCCAACTAACAAGGTATGGGAGCACCTTCCGATCAGTGTACTCTAGAGGGTATACACTGGGGTTCAACAAGAACGTCTTATAACCCGGCCTCACATGACCGACTACTCATTTAGCTTGAATGTATCAAATATATTGCCACCCACGGTTGTTGGCCATCCAACCGTCATCCGAAGATACAGAATCGAAAATAAGAACAAATATGAATTTTCTCTAGATCGATGACAGATATACAATGCTTGGGAATGACCCAACTAGCTATGCTGCCCTGCCCAATTTCTGTCATTTCCTGGTTGTGAGGCTAGAGGCTACGTTTATCTTCTAGAACAGTACACCATCATTCACTTTGAATGCCACATCGTCAAACCCGTCAAATCACTAATCGATTTCTCAAAAACATTACGGGTTTAAAAAAAAAAGAGGAAACGAATTTCTCTGCCCCCAGACGTAACACTTTAAAGAGATCAACCGTACGTGATTCGTTAGGAATACTCTGTCAGACATTCGTCCATACAAGTTGTCCCGGGACTGAACAAACCGAAGGCATCCTCCTACCGCATCCTGTATAGGAGTCAACCCAAGGATCAGTAACGAGAAATCCTTGCAATCCGTAGATTCCAACCACGATAGAACCACAGTGTAACTCTGGCTGCTAAACCAGAGATTATAAGTAGTTATTCCGCTTTATGAATATCTACGGTCTTCAGTTGCTCCATCTTCATTCTTTTCAACTTGGTTTCGTACGCAACATTGATTCGAAGTGGGTTTGAGTCCATTTCTCATTCCGGTCTCTTCGAAACAACACATCAAAAGGGTCTAGTATATTTCATTGATAGTTGGTGCTTTAACTATCAATGTCAAAACAGTACGGTTAAGTATATTGGCAGCTCAGATCTTTTTCTTTGAATTATTTATTAATAACTCTTTCATCGAATCGATTATTTCCAATCTCTTCTTTATTACTTTGCTTTGAAACATTCCATATATATTACGAACCTCTTCCATTTCCTTTTCTTTGGAAAACTATTATATCTTTAATTCACGGTATAAGTAAACTTACTCTTTAAACTCGAGTCAACAATTTGTTGTACATTACTTATTTCAAATCTCCTTTCAATTTATAAACATTTACTTAATCCTATTACTTAAGCAAACTTATCTTAAAACGACCGTTTAAGTTTTGTCTTTTTTATAAACCTCTAATCTATTCCTTATCTTTATAATTTAAAAATCTCTTTTGATCTCCTTGCTCGTACTTCATTCAAAACAAACCTTATATTAACTTCATCACGCTTTACTATTCAATTCAGTCCCCTTTTAAACTCAATTATTTCTTAATTTACCTTCTTTTTAGAAGTATATTACTTAGGTCATTATCAACTAAGATAAAGGTTAATTTCTTTATTTACTAAAGTAATAGTTATTCACCTCATTACTATATTAATGATTATTGATTAATAATCATTTCATACTTTGTTAAATAAAGAGACAAATGATATTTAAGAAATATTATTAAAACAAATATTCATTAAACATTTTCATTAAATTAACCGACGACTTATTTCTCTAATTACCAATTCTAATCCAACAGTTGATTTAGTCAAGTTAAATATCGTTACTTACAAATAATCATTCCTCTCAAATTTACTGTAATTAATTTAAAATATCCAATTATCTGTTTTACTTAAAACAGTTATCTTAGGTGTAATTTGAGGAATCCGTTCGGATTCCACCAACCTGTCCGTCCATGCATAATAGATAATAATATTTGGTAATAATATAAACAATATTTAGATCAAAATAATCTAATACAACAAATAAAATTTGTTGACAACCATCAATCAAACAATCAACCAGCAAGACATGCAATCATCTAATTATTATCATCAACGATGGGTTATATTTTTATGTGAATTTAACATTGTAGAGAATTTCAGAAAAGTGTGAGAGTTAACTCACCTTATTTCTCGACGATTGATTCGCGCGTTGTTTAATTTTAAACTAGCGTTTAAAATTAAACAAAAATCCAGCAGCTTTCAAATCATTCCAGATCAGCTCGGCAGCATAGCCCTCGACGATACGATCTCATCGGATCCAGTTTCGTTTATTTCTTAACGATGCTTATTAGTTAGCGCTAAATTACTTGGCTCCTTAATCATCTGTTCCTTCCGGGTAAGTCGATTCACTGCTCCATCATTCCCTTTTATTCTTTCCTTTCTCCATGTTTAAAATTTCATGGCATCTTCACACTATCCAGACCCATTTCAGCCAGCTACCCCCAATTCGTTCTCCCTTTATTTTTCTTTTTATATACAAGGCCCAAAATCCCAAAGTCGAAGCCCATTAGATTTATCCATAGGCCCTCTACATTGCTTTCTTCTACCTTTCGTACTGTTGCTCTCCTTGCATTTTTAGTA
This sequence comes from Allium sativum, assembly GCA_030737875.1. NCBI lineage: Eukaryota > Viridiplantae > Streptophyta > Magnoliopsida > Asparagales > Amaryllidaceae > Allium > Allium sativum. The sequence continues at coordinate 44,180,604 of CM060916.1, forward strand.
CGCATGAAACTGACATCCGCCACTTCATAAGCCCATGCTTGCCTCGTTTCAAATTGCCTGCTATTTCAATTTTCTTCTTCACTTTGTGCTGCATGTACACAGTCGCCTTTCTTCTCTGGAAAATGTAGTACCAATGCCTTGATCAACCTTCCCCCTTGCGCTACTCTTCATTCCTATATATGTAGAACGAGTGTAAATCCTCCATTACTCCACATCACGTCTTCTTCCTCATAGGTACAACCGCGCAATCCTTATCTCACAACTACCATGCACCTTGCGTGCTTCTTCATTCTACCTGATCATCGCTTTCCATAATCCCACTTCGCCACATCCTTAGTTCATCCCTTCATGCTACAGTATTCGATACACCAATCTCCTGTACTGCCGCTGACGTTCCTTCTTCATTTAATATTATGTAAAAACCCGTAACTTCCCCGTAAAGGAAAGTGTCGGATAGTTCGAGAACAAACCACAACAGAACGCATACAGAAGAACATTTCATTGTATATTACAACAATGCATCAGATTACAAGAATATACAGAGTAGGAATGAATATTACACAGAAATATCAGAGATTTAAATTACATTTAAATACATCGCAGCGGAAAATAATACAATACACAACTAGGATGAGATATACGGATACAAAGCTTTCCGGATATCGTTCCAGCTGTAAACCAGGATCCTGTGAATATAAATCTGCAAAACCAAAACTACTAGCTGCCCGTGTCAAAATAAGGGCACCCAGAGTTTAGGTTAAAACAATAAACTCCAGGTCAGTCATGTGACTGGTGTGAGAACTAAAACAGTTAATCTTTATTTCAAAGTTAGGTAAATCAAGGGACCACGCCGTATAACACGGAACGGGTTTCCTCCCAAGAATACCAGTGCATAAAACAAACAGCGCAATGCTAAATAAAGAAAAATGAAGCTGTTATAAGACCCAGGTCCTATCACACAATGCAACGCAAGCCGGGGGATAGGGTTTTCCCTTATAACAGCCAAAGAATGCTTGATACGTTTAAAACAAATCATTTGATACTATTATAAGTGCATAGTGTATAAAACAACTTCAAATCATAAGTATCAATCATAGGCGGCATGGGTACCATATATCATGTCGCCATATATAGGATTACAACTAAAACCGCAAATGTCACGTATTTGGAAATTGGATTTCCATCTATGAACCGAGGCAAAAGATAGTCCTCAACCGATTCGAGACAATCTAGCCCATGTCTCAGGTCAGAGCTCGAGTGACCTTGGAGCGACAGGGCCGGTCCACCGATGTGGATTAAACTTAAACCCTGAACATGCGTTCCCCCGCCCTTTGGGGCGTAAACGAGCCAACGAATGGCTCCATCGGTTCGAGAACGACCGATCAATCCGAGGCGCCTCGCAACAGCAACAACCACATAAGTCAAACTCGTCAGGGCGTGTAAAACCACTGACGCCACTTTTTATCTAGAAGGAAACGCATGCCCTCCCTGAGGTCCGTCTCCCGTTTTTGGTTCATACCGGGTGTGAAACTCACGAAGTAAACGTTACACAAAGCTACGCCACAAAGGCCGTGCTTTGATCATCACCACAAGACTTTGCTTTTCAACAGAAGCCTCGATCACTTGCCACTTAGGCATGCCACACAGGCAATTCACTCCATGCGTTTGATATCCATCAATATATAACCCCTGAGCTCGTACGTCTCAGAGAAGGGCGTTAAGCAAGAGAATAAATTCTCCGCCGCCAAACAGATATATTTTTAATAGAAATCAAACACACAGACTAAAATCCAATGTCAGACACACAGTCCATTTACAAGTCCGTTCTGGGTCTGAACGAAACCGGAGGCACCTAGTACCCCGCATATCCATCGATCTCCAAGTACGTCTGGACGATCACTAACTGTTTCCATCTTCTTGGGTGTACAGCCCAATCAAGATCATCAGTTATCACCCAAACGACGTGAAGACCTCCGGTCTTCGACCATCGTCTTCATTTTCGACTTATCGTCGTATCAGTTATTCAGAATGGGATAAACCCGGTCTTTCCGAATAACTCGCGTATATTTTAAATAAGTGTTACACAAACACAACATACGCCTCATTCCAATTCATCAGTCACTAACCGTAAATTAATCAAGAGAATAATTCCCCAAATATTAACCCCGAAGGCCGAAACCAACATCAGATCAATATCCAAAAAACCATTCTGCTTGGCTAACCGACAGTTAATTTCTAAATTTCACATTCATAGGGAAAGGTTCCCATTAATTTTATCAAAGATAAATTCTTTAATTTATTCTTTAATCTACTTTTGAATATCAATTCAAACTAGTCGGGATTAACGAACTTTACCGAAGTAATCATTTGTTTTAATTTCCCAATCCCAACCTATTCATCCCATGAAGTAAAACTGGTAGTACTTCATATCTAACACCACTGTGTTATCAGTAAATTCAATTACCATTTCTCGTTCAAATCTAATTAAAGATTTAACTATCGCCTGGAGCAAAACTGGTGATACTCCATTCTCGACCATTTCAATCTAATTAAAGATTCATTAAAACTCCACTTAGTTTTAATCGTTAACTGGGTTAAAGAATCAGTGTCATTTAAAACACGGTTCACGATAAACCCAAAATCACATTCATTAATTATCGGGTTAAAGAACAAGTGTTATTTAAAAACACTGTTCACGATAAACCCAAAAATCAATATCAAATCAACTCCAATTAAATATTATTTAATTGGTACACTTCATTAAATCTAAATAAAAAGATTTAATCTTTTCTCAACTGGGTTCAAGAACAGTGTTAGTGAAGACACCATTCACGACAAACCCAAATCACATTTAATATTAAATACAAGGCTCTGAATAGAAAATATCCCGGCTTATATTCAATATCAAATTCTACGATTAACAAATGTCGTATTGGAAATAACGATATAAATGTATATCTTTCAAATTCCCATAACAACATCTGTATAATCACGAATTCCAACATCGAAATATTCCGAAGACAATTTCGATTCAAATCCACTCCAATGCAATCATTGGAAATTTTGGTTATTTTTAAAACCCTTTTCAAATTCAATTTATTTATTTAAAAATAAATAGAATTATATTTCTAGTTCAAAACCAGTTCATTTCGATAAAAATCTATTTTTATCTTTTCAAATATGGAGTTTTTCATCCCGAATCTTCACAAATCATTTCTTATGATTTTACACAAATTATTACTATTTTTAATAATTTTATCAAGGCCCGTACAGTCGATTTCCATCAATGGCCATCGAACTGCACTTACAGCGACCCTTTTTCGAATTTGATTTGGACATAATTCCAAATCCAACCGTTAGATTTCAAATTTCTAATATTCGTTAGAAAGCTCTTTTTGATACGAACCCAACGGTTCCGGTTTTAGGAGAATCCGACGGTCGGATCTCCCGTAATGTCCGTTTGAAATAAATGGTCGAAATTCACGAACTGCCGCGGCGCGGCGCGTTCTATTCAGGCCATTATATTATATATATAATATATATAATATACACTTCGTCGATTTCTATTTAAAACGAATTATATAAATAGTTTTAAATTCGTTTCAAAAGCAATTTCTATTCAATTCAAATTTCCATTCAATTTGAATTCCTTTTCAATTCATTTCGAAATCGTTTTCAATTCATTTCATTTCGAAATCGTTTTCTATTCAATTCATTTCGAAATCGTTATATATTCAATTCATTTCGAAATCGTTATATATTCAATTCATTTCGAAATCGTTTTCAATTCAATTCATTTCGAAATCGTTATCTAATCGATATAAATATCGTTCACGTCAAAATGGCGTCAATCTAATCAACACGGCTTCATAAATTTCTATTTTCAAATATTCTATTTCAAATATTTCTTTTTCAAAATAGTTGTTATTATCAAAATATTTCGTTCAACACATGACCAATCTCAATGAATGAGTACTGTCAACACATGAACTTTTATTTTATAATACTCTTTATTTTTCAAATTGGAATGAGGCCCAATCAATTACCATATAAAGTTAATTATATGGATTTCCATACAACACATGTATATAATAGCATGAAAAATAATCAACCATCAACCAAAGTGCACTACACTGTATAAGCATCAAATATAGATATTCAACGCTTATAACAGCCTGTCAATCAATCGATCGACATATTTAATCAATCAGGATGAGTGAACTTCGAATTTCATCCCAACACCCGTGTGGGGTTTCAAACAATCACACGCATATTTTATTTGTGCAGTTGGGCGATGTGTAAAATTTATCGTCCCAATCAATGTCATTCAAATAGGTGTACATAAACAAACCGTTCGGTTTATAAATGAATATTTTATTTTATTCACTTCACGTTAAAAATTATATTTTTAACGATAAAACATTTTTATTCCAACCTATGAATTTCTATTCAATTCATTTATTCAATAAAATGATATTTTTATTTTTCTAACTTATTTTAGAAAATTTCGGCGGCATAACGGCACGATACTAGAAACGGGACGAGGCCTAGCCTTATCCCCGGTCTAGTGAAGGCCCACGCCATTCACACATCAATCAAACCAATTCATTTCACCCCACAATTCAATTTCAATCAAATAATCTAGCCAACTACACAACCAATCAAACAAGTCCATGGTATGTGGACGGGTGTCGGGTGCTTCTAATAAGCACCGTCTGCATCCTAGTATATATATATATATATAACTAGAAAAATAAATTGAAAGGTGAGAAATTCTCACATATAGCTATCCTAGCTCCACGGCACTTCTATTGTAGAGATCTTCGCCAACTCGCCTTTCGTCGCTTTCGTTGTCCGCTTTCACTACATATGTAAAAATCGAATTTTTACGATGCTATTCCATATATAAAAAAAATCTGATTTTTATCTCGACTTTCAATATATAAAAATATGATTTTTATCTCGACTTTCAATATATAAAAATATGATTTTTATCTCGACTTTCAATATATAAAAATATGATTTTTATCTCGACTTTCAATACATAAAAATATGATTTTTATCTCGACTTTCAATACATAAAAATATGATTTTTATCTTGACTTTCAATATATAAAAATATGATTTTTATCTCGACTTTCAATATATAAAAATATGATTTTTATCTCGACTTTCAATATATAAAAATATGATTTTTATCTCGACTTTCAATACATAAAAATATGATTTTTATCTCGACTTTCAATACATAAAAATATGATTTTTATCTCGACTTACAATATATTAAAATATGATTTTTATCTCGACTTTCAATACATAAAAATATGATTTTTATCTCGACTTTCAATATATAAAAATATGATTTTTATCTCGACTTTCAATACATAAAAATATGATTTTTATCTCGACTTTCAATACATAAAAATATGATTTTTATCTCGACTTTCAATATATAAAAATATGATTTTTATCTCGACTTTCAATATATAAAAATATGATTTTTATCTCGACTTTCAATACATAAAAATATGATTTTTATCTCGACTTTCAATACATAAAAATATGATTTTTATCTCGACTTTCAATATATAAAAATATGATTTTTATCTCGACTTTCAATACATAAAAATATGATTTTTATCTGGTTTGTACCTTTCAAAAACAAGGTACATTTTCATTTCGAAAACACATTTTTATTCATGTTATATGTTTATATAAGCCACCTTTTTAAACAGTGTTATATTCATATTAAAAACTACTTCTTTATATAATGATATATACACAAAAATTTAGCTTTTTCTTAAAATGATATCTATGCAAAAATTTAGCTTTTTCTACATTTTAAAACCAGATTTAAAATACTGTTTATACATATATATTAATACTATTAGTTTTTAAAACTAATATTATTATTTGTTTCAAACAATGTCAAATTTGTTTTTCAAAACAAGGTTATATATACTCAGGACAAATAAACAATGTGAATGAATGTGAAAAATATATATATGTATATAAACGAAACTACCTTCTTCGTCTGTTAATTATCTGGAACAATCCCCGTCGAAACAAGCTCGCACCAGAAACCCACCATCGCCCGTTGATTGGAGCAGTCGACTGACCATCAGGCGGCGCCACCACCTCCGCCTCTGGCTCGTCTTCCCTCGACCACGGATCTGGCCCACTCGACCTCCCCTGGACCTCGCAAATTGGGCACGAACACGGCTTGTTTGAGGCGCAGTATCGAACGATTCAGGACACTAAAGTTGATCAAACTACTTTAGGTTTGAAGATCTCAGATAGAACTAGGATTTTTGTTTTAATTTGGATTGTAATTTGCGATAGATTCGGAGAAGATCGAACGAGAAGATTGGAGGGTTCGGGCCCTTGATTTTGGCGGCTATATGAATGAATAAAGAAACTAGGGTTTAGAAATCCTTTTATATATTTTTAAATTAATATTTAATTCCATCCTTAATTGTTAATCGCTCTGAACCCCTAATCAAACCCAACGACCGTCGCCCCTAGCTAATTACCCCCATTCCGAACACAATGGGATATGCCACGTAGGCCAATTCGACTATTTGAATCAGTTTCCGTTGAATTTAAAATATAATTCTTTATATATTCAATTTAAACGCACATTTCAAATTACCGGGGCCACATACTAACTAGAAAAATTCCAGAAAAATATTTTCTAGCTTCGTATTGACGATACGGTCCTAACAAAACTAGTTTCGTCGAATTCTGAGACCGTTAGAAAAATGGCCAATTTCCAGTCGATTAAAATCAACTGAAACTGGTCAAACGCGTTTTCCTTTGCCACTCTCACATATTGATTCGAAAAATTATGAAATTTGGAATCTAGCAATAATTCGACATCACGGACCTAACAAAACTGGTTTCGTCTAAATCCAAGGTCATTTGCAAAATGTCCATTTTTAAGGGCCTGAATTCCATAGCGACTATTCAGAATTTTCAACAGGACATATCTTTTGATTCCCGATATGAAATCTTGATTTTTCGGATTCGTTGGAAAGATATTCACAATTAGATCCTAATGTTTTTGGTTTCACTAAAATCCGGATTGTTTTGCACCCGGTACATTCAATTGAAGTTTGAAATCGAATTATCGAACTACCGCGCCATTTTCAATTCTATTTATAATTATATATAAATATTCATATTCTAACGACGACGCGTATAATATATACGTTTGATTTATATTCAAATAAATTTCTCGTTGATTTTATTTAAAATAATCTATTTTAAATAATCAAAATTCGCTATAATTGCCAAAATAAAAATTTTAAACTGGCCCAGATTTTCAGGTTGTTACAATCTCCCCCACTTAAAACTTTTCGTCCCCGAAAAGGAACAAAGTCGAAAGTGGTTTGATTAATCAACTCTACGATCGATCAGGCTTCCATTCTCCAACTCTTTAGTTTCTGAGAATTTTCAAAATTTCAAAAATTTGGCTAACACCCTAAATTTTTGAAAAATTTCGCCATAACCTCCCCTGCACCGGGAGCATCGGGGAATTTCAAATAGCTTCCCCGGTCCTTCAGATCTCAAAAAGAAAAAGAAAAAGCCAAGCGGCTAGCCAATAGGCTCACAAAATCATCATCACCCAAACAAAACAGTAAATTATGTAGTAAACATGTACCTATTTGTCGGGCAAACAAATTTTATTCTCTGGCTCTAGCCTCCTTGCTATGACCTGTTCAATGATATATATGTATATGCAAACAAATGCGACCAATTTTCAATATAGTTCAATATTTGATTCAATTAGGCTAATTGGTTCAAATTTATCAAACAATTAAACAAGCAACACAAACATCAATCAATTAGTGAATTAGAGTTTCAAATTCATAATTTTGATACATATACAAAAATCAGGTTTTTGATACCAAATCACAACAATGTGTTCTAGCTATATATATAAGTTTTGGTTCTCACACCAGTCTACTGGAAATATATAGATATCACACCTTCGTTACTCGAACATGAATACTAATGACGACTAGTCAGTCATCAGAATCATCTTCGGGCCACTAGAGTATGATTCCATATCTATCCAGTATATTAAAACTTCGAATACACGCGGATCAGACGTATACGCAAAATCTTTATATACTGGATTGTCCACATCAATATAAAAAAATAATCAACTACGAATAATTGATTTAAATTTTCAAAACAAAAATTTGTTTTCACTTTAAAAATTTACTCTTCACACTCGTTCTAGGATACTACTGATCCCATCTCTAACGAGTCATTCTCGTTGGATATTACAAATCCAATTTCCGATGAATTCTTTCGTATGGTTCTAATGTGTCTTGTTCTCTAAGCTTTGTAAACCTAAGCTCTGATACCAACTGTAAAAACCCGTAACTTCCCCGTAAAGGAAAGTGTCGGATAGTTCGAGAACAAACCACAACAGAACGCATACAGAAGAACATTTCATTGTATATTACAACAATGCATCAGATTACAAGAATATACAGAGTAGGAATGAATATTACACAGAAATATCAGAGATTTAAATTACATTTAAATACATCGCAGCGGAAAATAATACAATACACAACTAGGATGAGATATACGGATACAAAGCTTTCCGGATATCGTTCCAGCTGTAAACCAGGATCCTGTGAATATAAATCTGCAAAACCAAAACTACTAGCTGCCCGTGTCAAAATAAGGGCACCCAGAGTTTAGGTTAAAACAATAAACTCCAGGTCAGTCATGTGACTGGTGTGAGAACTAAAACAGTTAATCTTTATTTCAAAGTTAGGTAAATCAAGGGACCACGCCGTATAACACGGAACGGGTTTCCTCCCAAGAATACCAGTGCATAAAACAAACAGCGCAATGCTAAATAAAGAAAAATGAAGTTGTTATAAGACCCAGGTCCTATCACACAATGCAACGCAAGCCGGGGGATAGGGTTTTCCCTTATAACAGCCAAAGAATGCTTGATACGTTTAAAACAAATCATTTGATACTATTATAAGTGCATAGTGTATAAAACAACTTCAAATCATAAGTATCAATCATAGGCGGCATGGGTACCATATATCATGTCGCCATATATAGGATTACAACTAAAACCGCAAATGTCACGTATTTGGAAATTGGATTTCCATCTATGAACCGAGGCAAAAGATAGTCCTCAACCGATTCGAGACAATCTAGCCCATGTCTCAGGTCAGAGCTCGAGTGACCTTGGAGCGACAGGGCCGGTCCACCGATGTGGATTAAACTTAAACCCTGAACATGCGTTCCCCCGCCCTTTGGGGCGTAAACGAGCCAACGAATGGCTCCATCGGTTCGAGAACGACCGATCAATCCGAGGCGCCTCGCAACAGCAACAACCACATAAGTCAAACTCGTCAGGGCGTGTAAAACCACTGACGCCACTTTTTATCTAGAAGGAAACGCATGCCCTCCCTGAGGTCCGTCTCCCGTTTTTGGTTCATACCGGGTGTGAAACTCGCGAAGTAAACGTTACACAAAGCTACGCCACAAAGGCCGTGCTTTGATCATCACCACAAGACTTTGCTTTTCAACAGAAGCCTCGATCACTTGCCACTTAGGCATGCCACACAGGCAATTCACTCCATGCGTTTGATATCCATCAATATATAACCCCTGAGCTCGTACGTCTCAGAGAAGGGCGTTAAGCAAGAGAATAAATTCTCCGTCGCCAAACAGATATATTTTTAATAGAAATCAAACACACAGACTAAAATCCAATGTCAGACACACAGTCCATTTACAAGTCCGTTCTGGGTCTGAACGAAACCGGAGGCACCTAGTACCCCGCATATCCATCGATCTCCAAGTACGTCTGGACGATCACTAACTGTTTCCATCTTCTTGGGTGTACAGCCCAATCAAGATCATCAGTTATCACCCAAACGACGTGAAGACCTCCGGTCTTCGACCATCGTCTTCATCTTCGACTTATCGTCGTATCAGTTATTCAGAATGGGATAAACCCGGTCTTTCCGAATAACTCGCGTATATTTTAAATAAGTGTTACACAAACACAACATACGCCTCATTCCAATTCATCAGTCACTAACCGTAAATTAATCAAGAGAATAATTCCCCAAATATTAACCCCGAAGGCCGAAACCAACATCAGATCAATATCCAAAAAACCATTCTGCTTGGCTAACCGACAGTTAATTTCTAAATTTCACATTCATAGGGAAAGGTTCCCATTAATTTTATCAAAGATAAATTCTTTAATTTATTCTTTAATCTACTTTTGAATATCAATTCAAACTAGTCGGGATTAACGAACTTTACCGAAGTAATCATTTGTTTTAATTTCCCAATCCCAACCTATTCATCCCATGAAGTAAAACTGGTAGTACTTCATATCTAACACCACTGTGTTATCAGTAAATTCAATTACCATTTCTCGTTCAAATCTAATTAAAGATTTAACTATCGCCTGGAGCAAAACTGGTGATACTCCATTCTCGACCATTTCAATCTAATTAAAGATTCATTAAAACTCCACTTAGTTTTAATCGTTAACTGGGTTAAAGAATCAGTGTCATTTAAAACACGGTTCACGATAAACCCAAAATCACATTCATTAATTATCGGGTTAAAGAACAAGTGTTATTTAAAAACACTGTTCACGATAAACCCAAAAATCAATATCAAATCAACTCCAATTAAATATTATTTAATTGGTACACTTCATTAAATCTAAATAAAAAGATTTAATCTTTTCTCAACTGGGTTCAAGAACAGTGTTAGTGAAGACACCATTCACGACAAACCCAAATCACATTTAATATTAAATACAAGGCTCTGAATAGAAAATATCCCGGCTTATATTCAATATCAAATTCTACGATTAACAAATGTCGTATTGGAAATAACGATATAAATGTATATCTTTCAAATTCCCATAACAACATCTGTATAATCACGAATTCCAACATCGAAATATTCCGAAGACAATTTCGATTCAAATCCACTCCAATGCAATCATTGGAAATTTTGGTTATTTTTAAAACCCTTTTCAAATTCAATTTATTTATTTAAAAATAAATAGAATTATATTTCTAGTTCAAAACCAGTTCATTTCGATAAAAATCTATTTTTATCTTTTCAAATATGGAGTTTTTCATCCCGAATCTTCACAAATCATTTCTTATGATTTTACACAAATTATTACTATTTTTAATAATTTTATCAAGGCCCGTACAGTCGATTTCCATCAATGGCCATCGAACTGCACTTACAGCGACCCTTTTTCGAATTTGATTTGGACATAATTCCAAATCCAACCGTTAGATTTCAAATTTCTAATATTCGTTAGAAAGCTCTTTTCGATACGAACCCAACGGTTCCGGTTTTAGGAGAATCCGACGGTCGGATCTCCCGTAATGTCCGTTTGAAATAAATGGTCGAAATTCACGAATTGCCGCGGCGCGGCGCGTTCTATTCAGGCCATTATATTATATATATAATATATATAATATACACTTCGTCGATTTCTATTTAAAACGAATTATATAAATAGTTTTAAATTCGTTTCAAAAGCAATTTCTATTCAATTCAAATTTCCATTCAATTTGAATTCCTTTTCAATTCATTTCGAAATCGTTTTCAATTCATTTCATTTCGAAATCGTTTTCTATTCAATTCATTTCGAAATCGTTATATATTCAATTCATTTCGAAATCGTTATATATTCAATTCATTTCGAAATCGTTTTCAATTCAATTCATTTCGAAATCGTTATCTAATCGATATAAATATCGTTCACGTCAAAATGGCGTCAATCTAATCAACACGGCTTCATAAATTTCTATTTTCAAATATTCTATTTCAAATATTTCTTTTTCAAAATAGTTGTTATTATCAAAATATTTCGTTCAACACATGACCAATCTCAATGAATGAGTACTGTCAACACATGAACTTTTATTTTATAATACTCTTTATTTTTCAAATTGGAATGAGGCCCAATCAATTACCATATAAAGTTAATTATATGGATTTCCATACAACACATGTATATAATAGCATGAAAAATAATCAACCATCAACCAAAGTGCACTACACTGTATAAGCATCAAATATAGATATTCAACGCTTATAACAGCCTGTCAATCAATCGATCGACATATTTAATCAATCAGGATGAGTGAACTTCGAATTTCATCCCAACACCCGTGTGGGGTTTCAAACAATCACACGCATATTTTATTTGTGCAGTTGGGCGATGTGTAAAATTTATCGTCCCAATCAATGTCATTCAAATAGGTGTACATAAACAAACCGTTCGGTTTATAAATGAATATTTTATTTTATTCACTTCACGTTAAAAATTATATTTTTAACGATAAAACATTTTTATTCCAACCTATGAATTTCTATTCAATTCATTTATTCAATAAAATGATATTTTTATTTTTCTAACTTATTTTAGAAAATTTCGGCGGCATAACGGCACGATACTAGAAACGGGACGAGGCCTAGCCTTATCCCCGGTCTAGTGAAGGCCCACGCCATTCACACATCAATCAAACCAATTCATTTCACCCCACAATTCAATTTCAATCAAATAATCTAGCCAACTACACAACCAATCAAACAAGTCCATGGTATGTGGACGGGTGTCGGGTGCTTCTAATAAGCACCGTCTGCATCCTAGTATATATATATATAACTAGAAAAATAAATTGAAAGGTGAGAAATTCTCACATATAGCTATCCTAGCTCCACGGCACTTCTATTGTAGAGATCTTCGCCAACTCGCCTTTCGTCGCTTTCGTTGTCCGCTTTCACTACATATGTAAAAATCGAATTTTTACGATGCTATTCCATATATAAAAAAAATCTGATTTTTATCTCGACTTTCAATATATAAAAATATGATTTTTATCTTGACTTTCAATATATAAAAATATGATTTTTATCTCGACTTTCAATATATAAAAATATGATTTTTATCTCGACTTTCAATACATAAAAATATGATTTTTATCTCGACTTTCAATACATAAAAATATGATTTTTATCTCGACTTTCAATATATAAAAATATGATTTTTATCTCGACTTTCAATATATAAAAATATGATTTTTTATCTCGACTTTCAATATATAAAAATATGATTTTTATCTCGACTTTCAATACATAAAAATATGATTTTTATCTCGACTTTCAATACATAAAAATATGATTTTTATCTCGACTTTCAATATATAAAAATATGATTTTTATCTCGACTTTCAATACATAAAAATATGATTTTTATCTCGACTTTCAATATATAAAAATATGATTTTTATCTCGACTTTCAATACATAAAAATATGATTTTTATCTCGACTTTCAATACATAAAAATATGATTTTTATCTCGACTTTCAATATATAAAAATATGATTTTTATCTCGACTTTCAATATATAAAAATATGATTTTTATCTCGACTTTCAATACATAAAAATATGATTTTTATCTCGACTTTCAATACATAAAAATATGATTTTTATCTCGACTTTCAATATATAAAAATATGATTTTTATCTCGACTTTCAATACATAAAAATATGATTTTTATCTGGTTTGTACCTTTCAAAAACAAGGTACATTTTCATTTCGAAAACACATTTTTATTCATGTTATATGTTTATATAAGCCACCTTTTTAAACAGTGTTATATTCATATTAAAAACTACTTCTTTATATAATGATATATACACAAAAATTTAGCTTTTTCTTAAAATGATATCTATGCAAAAATTTAGCTTTTTCTACATTTTAAAACCAGATTTAAAATACTGTTTATACATATATATTAATACTATTATTTTTTAAAACTAATATTATTATTTGTTTCAAACAATGTCAAATTTGTTTTTCAAAACAAGGTTATATATACTCAGGACAAATAAACAATGTGAATGAATGTGAAAAATATATATATGTATATAAACGAAACTACCTTCTTCGTCTGTTAATTATCTGGAACAATCCCCGTCGAAACAAGCTCGCACCAGAAACCCACCATCGCCCGTTGATTGGAGCAGTCGACTGACCATCAGGCGGCGCCACCTCCTCCGCCTCTGGCTCGTCTTCCCTCGGCCACGGATCTGGCCCACTCGACCTCCCCTGGACCTCGCAAATTGGGCACGAACACGGCTTGTTTGAGGCGCAGTATCGAACGATTCAGGACACTAAAGTTGATCAAACTACTTTAGGTTTGAAGATCTCAGATAGAACTAGGATTTTTGTTTTAATTTGGATTGTAATTTGCGATGGATTCGGAGAAGATCGAACGAGAAGATTGGAGGGTTCGGGCCCTTGATTTTGGCGGCTATATGAATGAATAAAGAAACTAGGGTTTAGAAATCCTTTTATATATTTTTAAATTAATATTTAATTCCATCCTTAATTGTTAATCGCTCTGAACCCCTAATCAAACCCAACGACCGTCGCCCCTAGCTAATTACCCCCATTCCGAACACAATGGGATATGCCACGTAGGCCAATTCGACTATTTGAATCAGTTTCCGTTGAATTTAAAATATAATTCTTTATATATTCAATTTAAACGCACATTTCAAATTACCGGGGCCACATACTAACTAGAAAAATTCCAGAAAAATATTTTCTAGCTTCGTATTGACGATACGGTCCTAACAAAACTAGTTTCGTCGAATTCTGAGACCGTTAGAAAAATGGCCAATTTCCAGTCGATTAAAATCAACTGAAACTGGTCAAACGCGTTTTCCTTTGCCACTCTCACATATTGATTCGAAAAATTATGAAATTTGGAATCTAGCAACAATTCGACATCACGGACCTAACAAAACTGGTTTCGTCTAAATCCGAGGTCATTTGCAAAATGTCCATTTTTAAGGGCCTGAATTCCATAGCGACTATTCAGAATTTTCAACAGGACATATCTTTTGATTCCCGATATGAAATCTTGATTTTTCGGATTCGTTGGAAAGATATTCACAATTAGATCCTAATGTTTTTGGTTTCACTAAAATCCGGATTGTTTTGCACCCGGTACATTCAATTGAAGTTTGAAATCGAATTATCGAACTACCGCGCCATTTTCAATTCTATTTATAATTATATATAAATATTCATATTCTAACGACGACGCGTATAATATATACGTTTGATTTATATTCAAATAAATTTCTCGTTGATTTTATTTAAAATAATCTATTTTAAATAATCAAAATTCGCTATAATTGCCAAAATAAAAATTTTAAACTGGCCCAGATTTTCGGGTTGTTACATATTACTTCTTTGTTTGATCCAAACGCTCCCCACACCTGCTGAATATCACGTACAAACGGACCAACCTCCTCTACTATTAAACCGCCACTCCTCCGACATGCTCCCTCCCGGCACCACCATCGCCGCACTGCTAGTGCCCATACTTTGCATCTCTACATGCCGCAGGCACCGATGTATATTCGCCTTTGTTCACTCCCATTGCGAGTCGCTCCAGGTCACCCACGCTTCGTACATGGGGCACGTCCTTTTCGTCAACTTCTTTTTTGTATGCATCAAAATGGAAAGGAAAAGTTGAGCGCGGGACAGATTTTTGTTTGATTTATTCTAAAAACTAAGGCCTCGCTTTTGAAAAGAAACAGAAGAAGAGTGTGCGGCTTCAGGAAGAAGAGTTTGGTGTGAGGAAAAATGCTGTGAACTGATGGATATATATAGGAAAGACATATATTATAATATTAAGGCACACAAGATGTGCTTCATCCCAGAAATAATGGCGCAAATTCATGGATAGAGCCTATTTTAGGTCCATGCGTGCGTTAACGGTAGGTAATGAGTTTTTTGTAAAATTTTCAGTGCATTTGATTCAACGTTTTGTTTTTATTATGCTTAGATATTTTAGGGTATCAGCTGTACGAAATTTTATCATTTAGGGACCTCTATTGACAGAAATAAAAACACCATTGTGTTCACCAACGCCCCACGATCCCAAAAATATAATAATATCGGTAGGTTAACTTATATTGTGAAACCCCAAAATATTGATATAGGATGTACAATACTCCAAATAAAAAGTAGCTTATTTAATTAATTAAAAATTACAGTAAAATTCTGAAAATTAAATTATCAATATGTCTCAAAAGATTCTTGTCTAAATTCGAATCCGATATCTAGTTATACCAAATAAACCGTTACGGTTGATATACGATTTCATAGCGACATTTTGAAAATTTGAATTGGACATATCTTAACCTCTATACGATGAAATTTCGAATTTTCTTTTATTAGAATATTATCATCAAATCGATTCGACCATTTCTTGATTCACAGAATTCCGACTTATATCGGATCCTGTATTTTCAATTAAAGTTCGAACTTCAGTATTACGAACTGCCGCGTCGTTCCGAGCTTGTTTTAATTAATTTATAAATATATAAATTCGAACTCCATTTTTTGATCAATAAATTCGATATATAATTCATTAATATAGCCAAATCAATATTAAATCCAAATTTAAATATTTGTAATAACCGTTCAAAAATCTGGGACATTACATATCCCTCATACGATATCAGAATCATGAACGGTCGGATCCGTTGGGATCGTATGGACAGACACTACACGATGGAACTGATTGGAAGTCCATCGGAGCTCGTTACAATTTATGACAAAATAAATTGTCCATTTGAATTAAGCGATGGTTATAGTTATTAATGATGATCGTCCAGTATGAGTAAAACTCACCAACTCTGAACAGTTATATTTCTACAACATATTTTTAGAACTGATAATTATCTGTTGATTGTTGTGTGTTGACTGTTTGGTTGAATTGCTTATGTATTGGTTGAAATTTAAGATAATGATATATATATAAATCATTAATCAAATGTTGATTTTGTTTAGCAGAATGTTTCATAGTGAAATGAAATTGATATTATTTATGTGTTTAACATCTGTGGATGCAAGGAAACAGGTCGGAGGAATCCAACAGGATTCCTCAACATTTATTTATTGTTTTTCATATATTGTAATATATGATGTGATGTATAATCTGTGTTGATTATGTGTGTTTAAATGATATCGATCATTGTTATTTGGTACACTAAATACCGTAAGAAATACTGGGATGTAGAAAAAGGGGATTTTCAAAGTGTATTTTGAAAGTAAATTAGTTATATAAAATCGATGGATTGTATATATAATAGGAAAAGGATTTTATAAGAGAAATAATTATAAAATCAAAGAAAGTTATCAAAGAAATTATTAATAAAATCAAAGGATTTTATAAAAGGAAAATATTTGTAAAACAAATAGGAAGAGGAATATTTGTAAAGCAATTACAAATAAAGATAGAAAGGAGATAATTGTAAACCATTTACAAATAGAATTGAAAAGGATATATTTATTTAGAAAATAAATAGAGTTATAAAAGGGATTTATGGGGAAATGAAAAAGAATGTCATATAAGGAAATATTTGGCAAATGAATAGAATTTTACATCAGGAAAGTTTAGACCCGTGCTTCGCACACGGGTATAAAATGATATGGATTTAAAGCAAAGATTTTAAATAGAATCTGTTGTAACAGATAGATTGAGAAGACTAATTTATAAATAATATTTTATAAATTAAATAAATTATTTATCATTGGATAAATATAAAATATAAGTCAGGGCTTATATAGAGAAGTAAGAATCGATTTAAACATCAATATTTGAAACTGAATATGGACGTAGAGTTAATCAAAATATGTTAATCAAAATGAGTTAGAGGAGTTAATCGATTAGAGTTAGAGTTGATCGATTAGAGTTAGAGTTAATCGATTAGAGTTAGAGTTAACCAGTTAGAGTTAATCAGTTAGAATTAACCAGTTAGAGTTAACCAGTTAGAGTTAATCAGTTAGAGTTAATCGATTAGAGTTAAATCGAACTAGAGTTATTCGAATAGAGTTAATCGAACAAGAGTTAGTCGAATATTTGTTATTCGAATAGAGTTAATTGAATTAGAGTTAGTCGGATTAGAGTTATTCGAATATAGTTATTCGAAGAAAGAGTTATCGAATAAGGTTATTCGAAGAAGAGAAATAATCGAATATTAGTTATTTGAATAGAGTTAAAAGGAGTTATCGAATATTAGTTATTCGAAAGGAGTTATCGAATATTAGTTATTCGAAAGGAGTTATCGAATATTAGTTATTCAAAAGGAGTAGATCAAATATTAGTTATTCAAAAGGAGTTAATCGAATATTAGTTATTCGAAAGGATTTATCGAATATTAGTTATTAGAAAGGAGTAAATCGAATATTAGTTTTTCGAAAGGAGTTAATCGAATATTAGTTATTCGAAAGGAGCTATCGAGTATTAGTTATTCGAAAGGAGTTATCGAATAATAGTTATTCGAAAGGAGTAAATCAAATATTAGTTATTCTAAAGGAGTTAAATCGAATATTAGTTATTCGAAAGGAGTTATCGAATATTAGTTTTTTGAAAGGAGTTATCGAATATTAGTTATTCGAAAGGAGTTACTCGAATATTAGTTATTCGAAAGGAGTTAATCGAATATAGTTTGTTCAAAAGGAGTTAATTGATAAGAGTAAATTAGTTAGAGTTAATTGAATAGAGTTAATCTAGTAGGGTTAATCAAATAGAGTTAATAGAATTGAGATAATCAAATAGTGCTAATTGATAAGAGTAAATCGATTAGAGTTAATCAGTAGTGTTAATTGACTAGAGTTAATCAAATATGGCTATTCGAAGAGAGATTATCGAATATTGTTTATTCGAAGGAAATAGTTATCGAATAGAGATTTATCGG
Source organism: Allium sativum (assembly GCA_030737875.1). Lineage (NCBI taxonomy): Eukaryota > Viridiplantae > Streptophyta > Magnoliopsida > Asparagales > Amaryllidaceae > Allium > Allium sativum. The sequence continues at coordinate 44,199,431 of CM060916.1, forward strand.
AAAGAGAGTTACGTAAGGAAGTTTGTTGAAGATTTAAAAGATAAACTTTGACTATTTCGAAGTTAAAACATTGTTCAGTTAAGGTCTGAGAGGTAATTATACCCCAACTTGATTGACTTACTTCTTAACTAAGGAATGGTAAGGGTTGATACTGAAGGTTAGTTAAGTGAATATAGTTAATGGTTTGAATTGGCATAGCAATGTTTTATTTAAACATCTGTTTAAATCCAAGGAATGAGTTTTGGAAACGTTTTTCAAATATAATTAGAGATACTTTCAAATTATAGAAAATGAAATGTTGGATGTTAAAGAATACTTGAATGACAATGATACGTGGAAAGGAGATGACAATGTTTTCCAATGATTAATAACGTATATTTTATAAATTTAGAAAATAAGAATTTCTGTATATATACGCAGAAACCAAAAATGGAGAATGAATAAATTAATGGTAAATTAATTTAAGAGATAAATGATGAATGATGATTGATCAATATAATTTCCATCCGGAAATAATATCGTTGTTTGCACGTGTTTTTCTTTGATAATTAAATCATAGACTATCAAAGTTTTGACCATTTTTCCGTCGTCAATACGGAGAGACCAGTTGGATTCCTATCCAAAGAACCACTCCATATGGGCATTAGAATTTCGAATCAAATAAATCGAAGACAAATTGAAGATGGAGTAAAGTGCTAGGGCTGTTGTATAAGTCCTAGGTAGAGATTGCCTAGGATGGATGTACGAAATAGTGCCTTCGATTTTTCCAGTTCTAGGACAACTTGAATGGACGAATGTCTGACAGAGTTTATCAGGTGGATCACATGAGTTGATCGTTTCAAACATATTTACATTGGTGGCTGACGAATTCGTTTCGCTTAGCTTATACCCGTGGTATTTTTGGGGAAATCAATTTGTGATTTAATGGGTATGATGATGTGGCATTCAAAGTAAATGAAGATGTGATCGGTATAGAGATACTTTATGACCTCCAGCCTCATCAACTGAGAAATGACAGAAATCGGACAGGCAACATCACTAAGTGGTTCGCAACTAATTAGGGTATATTGTCACCATCTAGAGAATATTCATATTTGTTACTTCTTTCAATTCTGTATCTCCCGGGAATGGTTATGTTGGTTCACCAATTGTAAGGTTATAATATATTCGATACACTCAATCGAAATGAGTGGTCAGTCATGTGTGGCCGAGTTACAAGATGTTCTTGTTGAACTCCAGTGTATCGCTTCTAGAGTACACTGAGCGAAAGGTGGATCCATACCTTATCATAGCTGGAATCCATTCCCCAAATAAGAGCCCGCGGTTTTGATTGTATATTATATATGTAGAAAGTTAGATGCAAGCGTTTCTACTAGATGATTATTATATTGTGGCTGACAGACATTATTATAATATCAATGAGTTTTGATATAAAGATTATTTGGATTTTCATAAGGGAAAATCCCGTTCCGTTATACGGCATGGTCTTATGAGATATCGTTTAATGGCTCAAACTGGTTTAAACTGTTTTACTCATGCCAGTCCCAGGACAGACCTGGAGTTTATTTTGTTTTGTTTCCCCTAAACTCTTAGGTGCCCAATTTTTTATGGGAAGTCAAGTAGTCCGGATTTACAGATATATTTGGAGAGCTGGAGCAGGAGGCTTCAGAATTATATAGCTATGGTTATTTTCGTTGTGTTGTAAGTGCTGTACTTTGGAAATGATATGTATATTTTTCAAATTTATGTTATATATTATATGTTATTCGTTCCGGTGTGAGGTTTGTGTTACTCTGATGTTGTGTTGTTCTTCTTCTTTCCTTCTAAGTTTCTATCTTATATATTCTCACCCTCTAATTTCTTTCATTAACTACCGGTATTTTCGATCCTCGGATGTTCGACATGTGTTGTATATCGGATAACCAAGATCGACTTTTTTCGGGACGTTACATTAGCATAATATACTTCTCAAACTAGGCACCCAACGTTGCTCATTGCACATTGCTTGTTGAAAAAATCTTGGTAGTATTCAGATTGTAACATTTGATGCAATGAATCTTTGCCATGATTACCATTCAAGTTGACATGTGTGAAAACTTTATTTGGGCTCTTAATTGTTAATGCAGTAATTTTTTGCTTTGATCAACATGTAGACTAGTATTCGTGCAGAAACTCCAATTTGGACTTTTGCAATATTGTGCATAGTTATGTAAGCTTGATCGTCTAAAAGCCCTCAAACCGCAATACGGTTCTACAATTCCTTAACATGCCTTCGCCCCATCATGGGTCGATCATGCTAAACCCATGTCTAGTCGTTCATGCTCGACCCATGTATGGGTTGGTCATGCACGACCAGGGCTTATGTTGATCATGTTCGCCCCTCTTGGTTCGATTATGTTTGACCCATATTGGGTTGGTCATGCTCGACCCGTCATGGGTTGATCATGCTCAACCCATGTTCGGTCGTTCATGCTCGACCCATGCCTGGGTCGGTCATGCACGACCAGGGCTTGAGTCGAAAATGTTCTAACTGTCTTGGTTTGATCATTTTTGACCCCTATTGGGTCGGTCGTGCTGGGCCCATCTAGGGTCGATCATGCTCGACCCATATTGGGTCGGTTATGCTTGACCTATATTGGGCCGGCATATTCACATTACTTGAAGATTTTTTTGGGTTAGGGCCTTTACTGATTATCGAATCTTCTTGAAATGATGAACCTGTAATAGCTAAAGTATTTGCATGTTTTCGAGCTATTATTTTGTTGTCAACCACTCACATCAATCAACAGATTAGCTTAAATGTTAAGAATAAACATGAAGTGTAACTTATAATTCAGATTGAGTGATATATCTACATGGGGTTATTTTATTTGATCGTTTATAGTTAGGTTGAATATCTTTTGCACAGATATGATCATTCTAAAATCATCTTTCAACATGACTTGGAATCGATTAACTAGTACATGCTGATTATTGATCTTGAGCCCCACTTTTGTGATAACACATATAATTATGCATATCATTCCCCCTCCTTAGGAAACACGCACCCATGATTTATTTTCAAACACAATTACTTATGTAGAAATGGTAACTTAACAAAAGTTACGCCAAAATCCCGAGGAAGCAAATATGCCTAGCAAAGTTGGAACTTCGGTTCAGGTTTCTTAGACTACATCGGCTATTGTCCTTGGAGTGAATGTCAGTCAGGATTTTCCTCAACCCCGACCTCTTGCCAATGCACCTTCTGAGAGACAAGCAACGACACTTTCTTTGCGTTCATATCAACAAATGTGTGTACAATTTGGATTCTCATAAAATGATGCTAAATTCTTGGGGGAGGACAACTTTGCTGACCTTCCATCCACTGGGTATGTTATGTTAATCGCCATATGCTATTAAGTGGAGAGTTTCTCCTTTCAACCCCTACTTGGAATCAATCATTCAACGCTTAGCTATTGCCCTATATCAATTGCACCTGAATGGTTATTTCAATTTAATGGTACCTTATGTACTTTTTATGAGGGTCAAGCAGCGTGTGCCTACCTTTCAGGATATTTTCTCTTTGTTTGCCTTTAAAAGGAGGAAGAAGGGTCATCCATCATTTATCTCTATCGAAGGTCGGAGCTCCAAGATTATTATCGACTTGGTAAAAAGTGTTTGAGGGTTCTCAAATCAATATTTCTAAGTCCGGTGCCCTGAAAACTTTTACAGACAATCGATGGAAGGAGGTAAACATACTTGCTTAAAGTCTTTTGTTTCTTTTTTCCTTCTGGGTCTTGATTCTCAAATCTTTCTTTAGTTTATAGAAATTCCTTCTGATTAAAATGCTGCCCCCGATCAACCTCTTCTTGAGTCTTTAAACACTGTCTATGAGTAATGAAAGGGGCAGAAAGTTCTTGCTTACAAAAGAATTCCTTCGCCAGTATCATTTGCTTCGTCCTTCGCAATCTCTTGTGCTAGACCCAGCTAATGTGGAAGATACTGCTGGTAAATCCCCTGTTAAGAAAGCTTCTCTAAAGAACTGGTCAGACCATGCAGGTAGTAGTCAGACACCTTCTAGGTCTAAACTAACTCCAATTGAGTAAGAGGAGTTCAAACAGCGCGAGGGTCAGAGTTTTATGATTTCGACCGAATAGGTTGAAGAGGAAGATACTACTCTAGATCCTACGAAGGAAACTGAGCAGGCTGAGGAAGGTGAAACCACTTCGGGCCTGATGAAGGAGATTAGCAATCTAGAGGGGCTGGAGCAACCCTTAAGGATAATTTGTATGTTGTGAAGGTTGACGAGAACCCCACTATTCAGGATACTCAAGGAGGAGCTCTACAAACACTTATAAGAATCTCAATCACCTTAGCTAAAGATCTTATCCAGGGTGATACTGTGACCTCAAATTCGACAACATTCGTTATAGGAACTAAAACTGAGACAATTGTATCTCGAGACCCTCCACCTAGGAAAACATTTGCGAACATAGGGATTAACCTACATTCATCTCTTATTGGTTCATTACCAGATGCACATTAGCGAACATTTTATTGGTGCTATAAGTTTGCGATATATTGCACCAGCTTTTGAATTTTCCCCAGCACTTTGCAGTCTAAGTGCTGAAATTCTGCTTTGATTTTTTTTCCAGGTCCAAAAATGAGTCATTCATTTGCGAAGATCTTTGAACAACACACCAAATACTACAATCCAAACCATTTCCTGAAGTCCCGCCATTCACAACACTCAAAGAATTCTCACCAAACTCAGCATTTTCAGAATCCACAACCTTCTCATCGGTCTTAGCAAATTCATGATGGCTATGAATTGACTGATGATCATAGGTTGTGGGGGCACAATGCTGCAGATGAACTAGATGCAAAAGAGAAGGAAGAGGAGGAACGCCAAAGAAGGAGAGCGTGAAATAAGAGAGACAGTGGTAATCAAGGCAAGGATGACTCTTGGAAGCATCATTAGTCGGATAAACGTCCAGTACCATATATTCAAACTACTTCCGACCACTTTCTCCTGGCTTCTCCATCCATCACTCCAACTCCTGCTAATATTCAGGCGATTATAAATAGACCGCGGTATGTTCCTGGACCGGCCAACTTTGAACTTTCTGAACGATTCAAGGGCTGGTGTCTAAGAGGGATGTACTTTGATCTGGATATTCATCCATATGACAAACAGATCATACTTAATGAAATGGAAACCTTGAAAAGATACATGCTTACACAGTTTGATACTGCTAAGAATCAGCTTGAGACATAGTTAGATATGGTCAGAGGCCATGCTGAGAAACAACTAGTTTTATGGTACACATTTGCTAACGATCTCCAGAGACTTAACCATGACAACATTGTTCGAATTGCCAATTTATAAAATGAAAAAGTTGAGATGATCAAGGTCCTTAATCCCGGGACAATACCATTGCATCACTTACTCCAAGAAATACAAAACTGGTTGGTTTAGAGGCTGAGTGTGACACCCCATCTCCATTAAGGTCACTCACAAATGGAATGCCTTAATTTTGGTGGAGCATTTATTGTGTATAGAACAGAAAAGTAAACAAGACAGATAAATATATTGGTACTTGGAAAATAAAAATCACTATTATTGCAGCGGAGAAATAGTTTGGTTACATCACATCAAAAACCAACTACAAAACCAAATACACTTATTATCCATCTTGACCAATAAGTTCTGAGTACATAAAATAAAAGACTAACCCCAACATAAAATAGCCATAAATAAGATAGGCTGAACTTTAATTCAGAGATCCAAGCAACTTCCAAACGAACGAGATAAAGTTGTCCAGATCAAGCTCCACTAGAACTAGTCCCACCCCGAGCACCTTGGGGAGGGGAGGAAGAAAAGAGGTGGAAACAAAGGGGATCAGACATAAAGTCTGGCGAGTGAAATAACTTTAACAATATAATCATTAAGTAACTAGGATAAGGCATAAATTGGAAAATAAGGAAATGACTATGAACAATGGGCATGACAGTGCAAACAAAGGAAATAAAATGAACAAAGATAAAGTTAAAGGTGCACCTAATTGCTGTAAGATAATTACTACATTGCACTACACCAAACACCCTAAAAGTTGATCCCTTCTACCAAACTTAATAATGATAATGGTAGTTTTGTGTACCCTTAGCTGCCTTCATAGGTGCCGCCTGCCCCTATCTCCACTAGGTGTTCCCACTACCCCCATTCGATCGGCTCCTTAACTCGTAGATACCCGTGCTGGCCGCACAGTGGGGTGTATCACTCCCCAAAGTGGCACCCCGATACCACCAAAAATCACGGCTTATATCTACACGATGCGACAACGTCTTACCTACCAACCAAGCCCGCACATGCACATGACCCCATTTGAATTGCGTTGCCACCGCTAACCCGTTTTGACCTCTTAAAATCAAACCCCGTACGCGTGTCTCGTCCTCGACTTGGGTCGAGCCCACAAAGATACTTAATGGGTTACTGGTTTGAAAAGAGCCCCCATGTATGACACAAGCTTTCCACCTATGCTTGGTCCCCTCTAAGGTTTTTCCCACTTAACCCCATTCTTATTCATATCCTCTTACATGTTTCAATCTTGGTTATGTGCATCTAATCGTATTTCACATGCCACCCAAGGCACCATCTTAATTTCTCATGCCACCCAAGGCACCCACATAACCCCCCATTTCCCACCACAGGTTTATCGGGTTAACTGTTTCTTAATTCATTAACACTGTAACCTTGTAAAGGCCTCCCGCATTAGACTGGCATTTGTGGCTGCTGGATTTGCCGGGCCGGTCCGGGCAGTCTTACACCACAAACGAGCCTAACCTCGTGTCTTTACAACTGTCATGCATTTAATTCATGCCTTTGACCTCTCACATTAGATTGACAATTGTGGCTGCTGGATTTGCCGGGCGGGTCCGGGTAGTCTTACACCACAAAAGAGTCTAATCGCGTGTCTTATGCGGTTTATTATTACACATCTTTATTTAACACCAAAGTGGATTAATATCCCTATTCAAATTTGTAAATAAATTCCAAATATATTTATGTCCATAATTGTTACCTAAATTATGTCCATAAATACCAATTTTTCCAATCAATGTCTTAGATTAATTAAATGCCTATTTTAAGGCCTTTTATGCCAACTCTAAATATGTGTATATTCAGTATTAAACCCATTGTCCCCTCGTTGTTTGTTCGCTTATCATGATATATATATATTTATACATATATATATATATATATATATTAGACTAGCAATTACTCTAATGATGTAAAAGGGAAGAAACATCGCAGTTTGCATAACACACAAATTGGTTCTAACTTACAAATAAGGATTACAACATATCTTGCACAAACTTGGTATTGTCATGAATCTAAACATAGGCCTAAAAGGTGTGAACTTGCATATATGAATAAAATTTTCACCCAAAACTTGCATATATGAATATAGTTTTCACCCAGAACTTGCATAGGCCATAGTCACAAACTTGCATAAAAACTATGTATGTCATAGATTTAAATCTAAAGGGGTAAACTTGCATATATGTGAATCCAATTCCTACCTAAACTTGCATATAGTCACTTTATTTGATTCACATGTAAACTTGTGTATAATTCATATTGAAACTAACATACAATCTACACCTAAACTTGCATACAAAATGATGTCAAACATGAATCAAGTTAAACAAAGGTAATTGGGCATACACAAAGGAATCCACAACAAAATTGTCATTATGAACAACTAACATATATTCACACAATATCACATTTTTCCAATGTTTCACAAACATAGCCATATAACCCAAATTATAACTCAACCCAATTAGTTGTTAATTATCTTATTAAAGAAATTGAACTCACAACTCAAAGAAGGTCTTGAGTTCTAGGATTTGTGTTCTGAAATTGATTTAGCTCGCCTTTGAAGTAGACAAATTCGTTGTTGTTATTATATACTTGAGTTGAATTGAGTTGATTAGCTTTACTTTTCCTCTAGTTGATGACGACTATTCTAGGTTACAAGGTGATAGCATGACGGCCATGGCTCTAATTTTGATTACGTTTTAGGGTTTGAGTCTACATGTGTTTATATAGAATTTAGAATTAATTTAGGCCATCCGATCAACCTAGAATCTACCAAGACCAGCCAGTCAAGATAGGGTGACACCTCAGCCCTAATGACTCAGCACTGAGTCACCAAATCGTCATCTTTCGGATTTGCCTATGGGGGAGGGGGGCAGGTCGACCCCCAGGTCGACCTGTAGGGGGGAGGTCGACACTAGGGTCGACCCCCAGGTCGACCTGGGTCCTGGGCGGTAATTTCCCCGCCCAGCCCGCTTCTGACTTCTGATTTGAATTTTGAATCTGTTTCGAGCTGTTTGGAATTATATGAATTTTCTAGAAACTTCCGACAGACATTACTTCTTCATATGAAGTCCAATTAACACAAACTCGGACTCTATCTCAACCAGCATTCCGAGACGAACACAATGGCGTAACCCGTTTCCCTTATTTCTCACATTTAAAATTAATTATTCCGTAGTTCGTTAGTTTATGTTAATAGAAGACACGGGGTGTTACATTCTCGCCTCCTTAAAGGATTTCGTCCCCGAAATCTCCAAGTTACGGAGGATGCATATCCTAACGTCCAATCACTCCATCTACTAAACCATTAACCACATATATCCATTGTCCTTAAAAGACTTCTAATGATTTCATGTTTATATGCACAGTGTGTGTACATGTCCGTATCTAATGCAAAATAAGGCGGTCTACTGATTCAGTTGACCTCCTTAATGCAAATTATGGTAGTGCCATGCGTCCATTATGTATGCAAAAGATCCCTAAGGATACATATTATTTCTACATGCGTGCACAACTATTCATCCGAATGCAGCATCCATATGATAACACAACCATTATACATCCATTAATCAAATAAGCACATATTTATATGCAGCATGAAAGTGATTGAGCCGATCTAGTGTCTAATGTGTGTGTATATGCATCCACGAGCAACCACTAGCAAACACTTGCACCACTAGTATCCATCAATCATAACACGTTTCAAATACATGTTTACATCCATTGGCCTCTACCTAAGGATAAAGAATATGACTGAGGAGATACACTAAAAAGGTAGATACAAGCTTGAATAAAATTAAGGAAAAAGAGATCAAAGATGTACCCTCAAAAAGAAAAGGGTAGGCCGCACGTATTTTGGCCTCAGTCTCCCAAGTCGCGTCTTCCTCGGCATCGCTCCATTGAACTTTGACAAGCTTAACTTCATGGTTGCATAGCTTTTTGACTTCCATCCCCAAGATACGAGTTGGAACTCTCCTCATAGTTGCTTCTCGTTCCACTTCGACTTCCTCTAGTATGCTTGGCTCGAAAACTTCTGCCAACTCATGTAAGCACTTTCGTAGCTGGGAACATGAAAAACATTATGAACTCCAGCCAGTCTTTTAGGTAGCTCTACTCTGTAGGCCATCGTCCCTGTCCTTTCGATGATAGGAAATGGTCCTACAAATCGTGGTGCCAACTTTCCTACGGACCCAAAGCGGATGACATTCCTCAAAGGATATACTTTAAGGAACACCTTATCCCCAACTTCAAACTCAAGATCGGTCCTTCTCTTGTCTGCGTAGGATTTCTATCTATCTTGGGCAGTCTTCATTCTCCTTCGTATCAAGTCCACTTTCTCTGAAGTCTATCTAATCATGTCCGGCCCAAGTATAAGTTTATCTGTGGACTCCCACCAACAAGTTGGTGATCGACATGGCCTTCCATATAAAGCTTCGAAGGGTGCCATGCCTATAGCGGCTTGGTAGCTATTATTATAAGCGCATTCCACTAAAGGGAGATGATCCTCCCAAGATCCTCCAAAGTCAAGAATGCACAGTCTCAAAAGATCTTCCAGTACTCTGTTCACCCTTTCCGTCTGACCATCGGTTTGAGGGTGATAGACTGTACTTAAACATAGCTGTGTGCCTACAGCCTCTTACAAACTCCTCCAGAACTCGCTTGTAAAGATAGGGTCTCGATCACTCACTATGCTGGAGGGTATCCCATGGAGTCGAACTATCTCCTTAAGATAAATGGAGGCTAAAGACGAGGCGGTCCTCCTACTTTTGACAGGTATAAAATGAGCGCTTTTCGTGAGTCTGTCCAATATTACCCAAATACCGGTATTGCACCTTCATGACCTAGGCAACACATCTACAAAGTCCATCGAGATGCTCCCCATTTCCATTGCAGAACTTCTAGGGAATGAAGACAACCGCCAGGCTTCTTCTACTCTGCCTTGACTTGCTGGCATACCATGCATTTTGAAACAAATTCAGCTACATACCTCTTCATGCCATTCCAAAAGAAAACTCTTTTGATATCTTTATACATCTTGTCTCCACTGGGGTATATGGTCATCTTGGAATGGTGTGCTTCTTCTAGAACCATCTTCACCGAATCTCTTCCTTGCGGGATGCATAATCTTCCATCCCCTCTCAACCAACCCTTATCATCGATGGAGTATCTATTAAGGTGACTGGAAGTCTCTCCCATAATCATCTTATCTATCACATCAACTAGATGAGGGCCTTCACGTTGCGCGGTTCCTATTGAGTCCAACAAAGTAGTCCGCACCTCTAGCATTGCCGTCAGGCTAGTCAAATGATCAACAAAGGGTATAAAATCAAAATTTGCTATGTACTCCAAACTTTGTCTTTCTACAAAGAGAGGACTTAAGGTCAGCTTCTTTCTACTTAGGGCGTCTGCTACTACATTGCCCTTGCCAGGAGTATAGGAGATCTCGAAGTCGTATGATGCAAGAAACTCCATCCATCTTTGCTGCCTTAGATTGAGGTCCTTCTGCAAGAAAAGGTAATTCAACGATTTATGGTCAGTATACAACTCAAATTTCTCACCTAAGAAATAGTGGCGCCATGACTTAAGCGCAAAAATGATGGCTGCTAACTCTAGATCGCGGGTTGGGTAGTTTTTCTCATGCAATTTCAACTGCCTTCCACCATAAGCCACTACCTTCTTGTACCACATGCATCTGTGTATGCCGTAAACATCTTGCTCTCATCTGGTAATGTCAAAACTAGGGCTGTTGTCAGAGCCCTCTTCGATCGTTGGAAAGCGACTTCGCAGTCCAAATCCCAAGTGAAAGTCAGGTTCTTCATTAACCTTGTAAGTGGAACTAAGATTTTCGTAAATTCTTTAATGAACTTGCGATAAAAGCCTGCTAGTCCAAGAAAACTTCGGACTTCGATTGCATTCTTTGGAACCTTCCAATCCTGGACTGCAACTACTTTTGTGGGGTCTACAACTGACCCTTTTTTGGACACCACATACGCAAGAACTCTTACTTCTTCTCTCCAGAAGTGGGACTTTGAGAATTTTGCTCTTAACTGATGTGCAAGGAGAGTATCCATGACTTCCCTTAAATGCAAAGCATGCTCTTCCTCATTCTTCGAGAAACAGAATATCATCTACAAAGACCACCATGAATTTATTGAGAAATTCCTGGAACACTCTATTCATCAAATCGACGAAATAAGCAGGTGCGTTCATCAAGCCGAATGGTATGACGATCCATTCGAAGAAACCGTCCGGGGTTCTGAACGCGGTCTTATCAATGCTATCTTCAGCCACTCTTAGCTGATGAAATCCGGTAGCCAGATCTAATTGGGAGAAAACCGTTGAACCTACAGAATGATCGAACAAATCGTCTATTCCTGGCAGTGGGTGCCTATTCTTCTTGGTCGGCTTGTTTAGCTCCCTATAATCAACGCATAGGCAAAATGAACCATCCGCTTTGGTTGCGAACACCACTGGAGCAACCCATTCAAAAATACTCCGCCTTATAAACCCTTTTTCTAGCAGCTCCTTAACTTGCTTGCTAAGCTCCTTTCTCTCCCTTGGATCCATGTGCCTAATGGGTAAAGCAACGGGTTTTGCGTTATCAACTGGGTATATGCAGAAGTCTATCTCCCGCTTCAGAGGCAAGCCCTCTACTTCCTCAAAGACATTCGAGTATTCACGGACCAGTCTAACAGACTGTAAATTCTCAACAGATGCATCAAGCAATTCTAGATAACTTAGCATAATAGAATTCATGGGATTACAAGAGATTTCGAGAGTGTTGCCTAAGCGAGTCATAAGCCTAAATCTAGGATGGCTCCATTACTGGATAACCAATCCATGCCCAAAATTAACCCATAGCACGTGAGGCCTAAAATATAAGCATCACATCTAAACCTAGTGCTAAGTATAGAAATTTCCAAATCCAAAAAAACATCGACAAATAGGCTGAGCCCCCAATTGGATTTGAAACAACTAGGGGATCCTCTACTATACTGGTGTTTAGGTGTAGTGACTCAACTAAAGCAGTAGATATAAAAGAGTGCGATGCGCCGAAATCAAAGAGTGTGTGAACATGATGATCAAAAAGATAAACTAAACTTTCAACGGAAATCGCTCTACCTCGTTCTTGCAGCGGTGGGGCCACGAGAGCCTGGACCTGCCCCCTTGCCTGCCCCGGTGCCATGAGAGCCTGAATCTGCCCTCCAGAGGTAGTCCCTGACCTCTGCCCTTTCTTTGGGCAGTCCCTAATCTGATGTCCTGCCTCGCCATAGTGGAAACAACCAGTCTTCTTCTTCTTCCTACAGTCTTTGCTCAGATGGCCAGGTGTCCCACAGTTAAAGCATATTTTCTTTCCCTTGCCATTGTTGTCTTTACCACGCTTCTTGTTCTGCTGCTGCTGTTGTGGCTTCTTTTGATCCCCCTACTTCTCAGGTGCCTTATTAGCATTAGCGCCTTTATCCTCTTCATGCATAAGCGCCATGTCAACTAGTGTCTCAAAGGTGCCCCCCATAGGTATGTGGGTCATAGCTAACCCATGTAGCGGCTCGTTCAAACCTTTAACAAATCTCAGGGCCTTCTTTTCAGGTGTATTCACCAAGTACAAGCCAAATCTTGCCAAGTGAATGAACTTGTTGACGTATTCTTTCACTGATAGATTTCCCTGCCTCAACGCCAATAACCTTTCCATGTATAGATTCTCTTTGGCCCATGAGAGAAACTTTGCCTCAAACCTTCGCTTGAAATCTAGCCATGTATCAATTGGATGCTCTCCATTAGTGACCTCCCACCAAAACGAGGCCTCATCCTTCATTAACTAGGCAGCTAACTGGACCTTTCTTCCCTCTTCTACTTCACAGATTCCAAGCAATTCTTCCACCTCCTTTAGCCAATTTCGAGCTTCAACAAACGTCCCCGACCCGTGAAAAAGTTTTCCGCCCATTGCCCGAAAGTCCTTGAATATCTTTGCGGAAGTATCAACCCTGGGAGGAGGAGGAGGAGGGGGAGAATTTATTGGGTCTGCGACATTGGCCCTAGCTTCCAGATACCTTCTAAAACGTCCTGGTATCGGTATCCCCTCGGGTATCTCGGGAATTCCAGGCATGCTGAAAAGAAAATGAAGAGATTCAAATGGAGAATTCGAAGGAAAGATATATGGCTCTTGGGGGTTATGTTTTAAAAATAAACTTTTCTCTTAAAAAATACATTCCTTAAAACATACTTTTAAAAGTATTTCTTTATAAAATGCTTTTTGAAAAATAGTTTTTCAAAATATCTTATCTGTTCCGGTAACCTTAAGCTCTGATACCACGTGTGACACCCCATCTCCATTAAGTTCACTCACAAAGGGAATGCCTTAATTTTGGTGAAGCGTTTATTGTGTATAGAATAGAAAAGTAAACAAGACAGATAAATATATTGGTACATGGAAAATAAAAACCACTTTTATTATAGCGGAGAAATAGTTTGGTTACATCACATCAAAAACCAACAACAAAATCAAATACACTTATTATCCATCTTGACAAATAAGTTCTGGGTACATAAAATAAAAGACATAACCCCAACATAAAATAGCCATAAATAAGATAGGCTGAACTTTACTTCAGCGATCCAAGCAACTTCCAAAAGAAAGAGATAAACTGTCCAAATCAAGCTCCACTAGAACTAGTCCCACCCTGAGCACCTTTGGGGGGGGGGAAAGGAAGAAAAGAGGTGGAAACAAAGGGGGTCAAACATAAAGTCTGGTGAGTGCAATAACTTTAACAATTTAATCATTAAGTAACCAGGATAAGACATAAGCTGGAAAATAAGGAAATGACTGTGAACAATGGGCATTACAGAGAAAACAAAAGAAATAAGATGATAAAAGATGACGTTAAAGGCGCACCTAGTTACTATAAGATAATTACTACATTGCACTACACCCTAAAAGTTGTTCCTGCCTACCAAACTTAATAATGATAATGGTAGTTTCGTGTACCCCCAGCTACCTTCATAGGTGTCGCCTTCCCCTATCTCCACTAGGTGTACCCATTACCCCCATTCAATTGGCTCCCTAACACGTAGATACCCATGATAGCCCCACAGTGGGGTGTATCACTCCCCAAAGTGGCAACCTGATACCACAAAAAATGCACGGCTTATATCTGCACGATGCAACAATGTCTTACCTACTAGCCCGGGCCCACACACGCACATGACTCCGTTGAACTTGCGTTGCCACCGCTAACCCGTTTTGACCTCTTACAATCAAACCCAGTACGCGTGTCCCATCCCCAACTTGGGTCGAGCCCACAAAGATACATAATGGGTTACTGGTTTGAAAAGGGCCCCTATGTATGACACAAGCTTTCCACCTATGCTTGGTCCCCACTAAGGTTTTTCCCCCTCAACCCCATTCTTATTCATGTCCTCTTACATGTTTCAATCTTGGTTAAGTGCATCTAATCATATTTCACATGCCACCCAAGGCACAATCTTAATTTTTCATGCCACCCAAGGCACCCACTTAACCCCCCATGTCCCACCACATGTCTATCTGGTTAAGTGTTTCTTAATTCATTAACACCGTAACCTTGTAAAGACCTCCCACATTAGACTGGCATTTGTGGCTGCTGGATTTGCCGAGCGGGTCCGGGCGTTCTTACACCATAAACGAGCCTAGCCTCGTGTCTTTACAACTGTCACACATTTAATTCATGCCTTTGACCTCTCACATTAGACTGACATTTTTTGCTGCTGGATTTTCCGGGCGGGTCCGGGCAGTCTTACACCACAAAAGAGTCTAACCTCGTGTCTTAGGCGGTTTATTATTACACATCTTTATTTAACCCCAAAGTGGATTAATATCCCTATTCAAATTTGTAAATAAATTCCAAATATACTTATGTCCATAATTGTTACCTAAATTATGTCCATAAATACCAATTTTTCGAATTAATGTCTTAAATTAATTAAATGCCTTTGTTAAGGCCATTTATGCCAACTCTAAATATGTGTATATTCAATATTAACCCCATCGTTCCCCCATTGTTCGTTTGCTTATCATGACATATATATCTATATATATATATATATTAGACTAGAAATTAATCTAATGATGTAAAAGGGAAGAAACATCGCAAGTTTGCATAACACACAAATTGGATCTAACTTACAAATAAGGATTACAACATATCTTGCACAAACTTGGTATTGTCATGAATCTAAACATAGGCCTAAAAGGAGTGAACTTGCATATATGAATAAAATTTTCACACAAAAATTGCATATATGAATATAGTTTTCATCCAAAACTTGCATAGGACATAGTCACAAACTTGCATAAAAACTATGTATGTCATAAATCTAAATCTAAAGGGGTAAACTTGCATATATGTGAATCCAATTCCTACCTAAACTTGCATATAGTCACTTTATTTGATTCACATGTAAACTTGTGTATAATTCATATAGAAACTAGCATATAATCTACACCTAAACTTGCATATATAATGATGTCAAACATGAATCAAGTTGAACATAGGTGATTGGCATACACAACGGAATCCATAACAAAACTGTCATTATGAAAAACTAACATATATTCACACAATATCACATTTTCCCAATGTTTCACAAACATAGCCTTATAACCCAAATTATAACTCAACCCAATTATTTGTTAATTATCTTATTAAAGAAATTGAACTCACAACTCAAAGAAGGTCTTGAGTTCTGGGATCTGTGTTCTGAAATTGATTTAGATCGCCTTTGAAGTAGAAAAATTCGTTGTTGTTGTTATAGACTTGAGTTGAACTAAGATGATTAGCTCTACTTTTCCACTAGTTGGTGACGGCTATTCTAGGTTGCAAGGTGATAGCATAACGGCCATGTGTCTAATTTTGATTAAGTTTTAGGGTTTGAGTCTACATGTGTTTATATAGAATTTAGGATTAATTTAGGCCATCCGATCAACCTAGAATCAATCAAGACCAGCCAGTCAAGATAGGCTGACACGTCAGTCCTAATGACTCAGCACTGAGTCACAAAATTGTCATCTTTCAGATCTGCCCGGTGGGGCAGGTCGACCTGTAGGGGGGAGGTCGACACTAGGGTTGACCCCCAGGTCGACCTGGGTCCTGGGCGGGAATTTTCCCGCCCAGTCCGCTTCTGAGTTCTAATTTGAAATTTGAATCTATTTCGAGCTGTTTGAATTTATATGAATTTTCTAGAAACATCCGACATCCATAACATCTTCATATGAAGTCCAATTTACGCAAACTCGGACTCTATCTCAACCAGAATTCCGAGACGAACACATTAGCGTAACCTGTTTCCCTTAATTCTCACATTTAAAATTAATTATTCCTCAATTCGTTAGTTTATGTTAATAGAAGACACGGGGTGTTACACTGAGAATAAGAGGCTCAAAGATGAGTTTGCCACCGCAAAACAGAGGGAGAACATGCTAACAGCACAAGTCCAAGAGGCTCAATTAGTCCGACAACTTATGCAGTCTCAATTAACTATGGGGAAGAATGCTTCTGCAACTTACCAACAAAAGAAATGCTATCCTTCATGAAAATATTACTTCTCAGAGTATAGCTCTTTCTGTGCTAAGTGCCAATAATCAACTTCTTGAGGAGGATAGAATTAAGGTTGCGACTACCTTTAAGAAAGCCAAGGCAGACATCAAATACACTTTATTCAAATTCTATGTCTTTAGCGTCATGAGCCGTTGGAGGTTACACTATTTGGGAAATGACTTTCCACTGACCTTAGCCTTAGTTTGGCAATCTATACTTAAACATGTTGAAGGCGATCATGATGAAGATTACCTCTTGGAAACTCTCTTAGATGAAGAGGATTGTGCAGCCTTGGCCGAAGGGAAGATTTAGTTGATGAAAAAGCAAGGAATGTTAGGTGACGAGGCCGGGCCTTCTTGGGGACAACTCAGGACATTACCAATATCGATGCCCTAACTGATCCTCATACTATTGAGGCCTCTAATTCTCAAACTCTAATCAATCCTCCTAATGATCCTCCTATTGTTTCAAAAAAGAAAGAAACAACCGCTGAGGGGGATACTGCCATGTAGGATATTATCGAGGAGCACAACGGAGATAGGGAAGGTGATGATGACGATAATGTAGATAAGTACAAAGTTGAGTACAGAAATTCTAAAGCTCCAGGTAAAACTGAGATTGACCGAACCATGTCATTCTAGGATTTTATCTTTAGTTCACTTGGATCTCTTGCGTTCCATGCTTATTACTCCTTTGCATTAAGCCTAATCTCATCACAAATTTCTTCTGATATAGGCAATACGACGATTGAGGCTATCATTACTGATTCAACCTTAATGTCGACTTCTCCTACCCTTGTTATTACTCCTCCTCCAGGTGATGCACCCTTGCTTGCTGCTACGACTCCGGGATCACAAGACACAAAGATTGGTGCACTTGTTAACTTGGATGATGACGCTGACTATCTCCCTAGTGATGAAGATTCATATAATGCTAGTGTGACCCCGGAAAAGACGTCGATGATCCGAAGAAGCAGAAAACTACACCTTCGCCATCTTCGAACCGCAAAGGAGGAAAGCGCACTGTTAAGAAGAAAGGAGTTATCAATCTATCTTCCCAAGAGAGTCCTAGTGGCACGGTGATCAAAGATAGGAACCAACCAGCCGATACTCCTCCTCCTTCCTCTACCAAATTATCTCTGAGGTCCGGCAATTCCAAGAATGGGAAGAAGAAGAAGTAGTGGTTGTAACTAGCTTGCTTTACTTTCTACTGTTTCCTTTTACATACTGCATTTAGACCGGTTGTATATGCGAGTGCCAGTCCTCGCTTATCACTATGCATACCCGTGTTTGAAACTCTTGAATTTGACTTATGTTGTTGTTGTGACGAAACTGTGCTCTATTTGTTGTACTTCTGCTTTTTGCTTTGGCTTTATCGTACTTTTCTGTTTGCATTCCATACCTTTTTCTTTTCACATTTATACTACAAGTCTTCTATATTACAAGTCCTTTGTCTTCGCAATACCAAGTGTCGTGATGACCATGTGGTGTGTTTTGTGAATATTGGTTTTTTCGGTAGTAGTTGTGTTTCCCTTATACCATGGATCATCACGAGCTGCTTGGAGTCGACACGATCAACTTTGTTGAACTCTTTTCATTTTGATTGAGGCGCTAGAGACTTCTAGTCTATTGGTAACAACTTTTTCTGTTCACCACTGCGTCGAAGTCTCCGAGTTTTCCTTAGCACATTTCAAGAGATCAACTTTGTTAACCAGTGTTGTACTTGCAACTGCAAAATCTTTTTATTAGTGCCCCTGCTTGGGGAGGTCTTATATTTTAAATATATTCAACCATTTCACTCACTAACCCAGTAGTCCATGCCCTTCGAAGATCAGATTGAACACTTGCCAATGTATAGGTCTTGGGTTTGAGTTTAATTCCAATGCTCACCTTGTCCGACCTGATTAATCCGGTCTTGGAATGAGTACATTGAATGCCCCCTTCTGGAATGGGATTTCTGTTTTGTGCTGGTCCTTCCAGCTTGGATTTACTGGTCATTATAGTATTTAGTCTGATGCTTGTTTCTCCTTTAGCTGGATAAATCCAACATCGTCGAAATTAAACCGGGTACCCCCGTTCAACGAGTCCAAACTTAGCTTTCCTTCGACCTATTAAGTTAGGTCTCAAGGGAACTAGTCTAAACATCGCCTTTCGTATAGGATTTTGGTGTGTGCTGGTCTTTCCAACTTGAGCCAAGGGTGAGCTTTCCTCCAACCTATTAAACCAGGCCTCGAAGGAACTACCCTCAACACCCACAATAAGCGATCCCAAGTTTAGCTTTCCTTCGACCTGTTACGCTAGGCCTCAAACGAATTAATCTAAACACCACCTACTAGCTAGGATTTCAATGCGTGCTGGTCTTTTCAGCTTGATTTCAAGGCGAGCTTTCCTTCGACCTGTTAAACCAAGCATCGAAGGAACTTCCTTGAACACCCCTGTTCGTCTAGGAATCCACTGTTTAGTGCACTCTTCGCAAAATAAATTTGGCACCAGCGAAGCTAAACCGGATTCCTCCTTCAGGTGAGGTTTTCTTATTGTGTTGCACCATTCCATGGGGGGCATTAGTCCTTCTGTCAAATGCTTTGGCAAGCTTTCGCGGTCAAATAACCGATTCAATGTCCTGGGCCTTGCACTCGGGAAGGTGCCCCTACGATGGAACTTACAACCTTCTGGTGATTAGCCTAGCTAGGTCGCTCCCACTCTTGCACCGTTTCGCAGGTTTGACGCCAATCTTTCTACTGGACGCTTATCTTGGCAAGCGATCACAGCTGGAGATTTGGTGTCTCTAACTTCCCATTTGATGAAATGTGCTGCTTTTCGACTTTGCGCCCATTTACTGTGCATTTTACCGCTTGACTCTGGATAGCTTTTTCCTGTCTGATTTGCAAGGCGGTGCACCACATCATCTCATTTACTTTGTATGGTTTTTTTGGCACTCAACTCTTGAGTTATCCCAGCCGGGATATGCTTAGAAAGCTTCTAGATCTTTTTAGATTGTGAATAAGCTAGTGCTCTCATATTGCCTACATTTAGAAATCAATTTTAGCAAACTTTGTATTATTAAACACGAGTTTGCAAATATATGATTCAGACAAGCAAATACACTTTTCATTCATGATTTTTTCTTCAATATATACAAAGTACAACCACAATGCTTACAAGTATTTACAACTTTATACAACAACTCTGAACAATGTATCATAAAAAATAGCGGCGGAGATGCTCTCTATTTGTAACGAACAGGGATTTCCGACCCTGAAAATCAACATAAACACCATGTCGCCTATTCAAGTAACGGAAATACCAAACCATTAATAGAAACAAGTTAGAGGGTAGGAAATAGAAAGAAAGAAAATTAGAATAGAAGAAGAAGAGGACCATAACAGAACAGAGTAAACACGAATCTCATAGCGGAACAAATAAATATATTTCATAACAACTTTTGAAATACAAAACTATAACTGTATATACATGCCAGTATAACACATAACATCACATGGGAACATACTCTATATATAAATAATGTTGAAGCCTCCTTCTCCAAGCTCCTTCAAGGATATCTATAAAATCCTGACTACTTGACTGCCTGTACAAATTTTGGAACCCAAGAGTTTAGTGTACAACAAAACAAAATAAACTCTGGGTCAGTCATGTGTCTGGTGTGAGTAAACTCCAATCATTTCGGTTTAACTTTTCAGAATCATTTTCAAAGGAAATAATAATCATAAGACCGATCCACACATAAACACAGAAGGTTTTTACCTTATGATAACCAAAAATATTTCTTAAGATCAGTATTTTCTGATATTATAATAGTGTCTAAATCAAGTAAATAGAAATCTAGCATAACGCTTTCATCTCACGCTGTACATATATTTAATATAAATTAAAAAAAATTGTGGGCTCCTATTGGGTAATGGATTTCCAACTATGACAAGGTATGGAACCACCTTTCGATCAGTGCACTTTAGAAGCGATACACTAGAGTTCAACAAGAACATCTTGTAACTCAGCCACATATGACCTGTCATTCATTTAGCTTGAATGTTCCACGTATATTATCACCTTACGGTTGGTATACCAACATAACCGATCCCGGGAGATAAAAAAAGAAAGAAGTAACAAATATGAATATTCTCTAGATGGTGACAATATACCCTAATTGGGTGCAACCCACTTAGCCATGCTGCCTACCCGATTTTTGTCATTTCCTAGTTGATGAGGTTTGAACTCATAACGTATCTTGACAAACCATACCTTCATTTACTCTGAATGTCACACCGTCATATCCGCCAAATCACAAATTAATTTCCCCAAAAATATCATAGGTATAAAGCTAAGAGAAACAAATTCCTCCGCCACCAACGTAAATAGGTTTGAAGCGATCAACTTACGCGATCCATTAGACATACTCTATCAGACATTCGTCTATACAGGTTGTCCTGGTTCTGGACAAACCAAAGGCACTATTTGTAAATCCGTCTTAGGTAATTTCTACCTAGGATCGCCAGAGCATCCCTTGCATAAACTCTGTCTTCAATTATCTTCATCATATTTGATTCGTAACGCTAATGCCCATACGGAGTGGTTTTCAGATAATAAATCTGATCCTTGTCTCTCCGTATTGACAACGAAAAAAGGGTCAAACACTTTAATAGTCGGTTAATTAACTATTAAAGAAAAACATGTACACTAACACTGATCTTATTTCCAAATGGAAATTATATCGATCAACTATCAATCAACACTGGGCCACTTTAAATAGATTTATCAATAATCATTTCATCTCCCAATTTCCCTTAAATATTTTTACCCAAATAATTTCCCGCACTCGTTTGGCTTCTCCCGATCCTTGAAAAGCATTCCATTTAGTTTAAACTATTTATTTTCTATATCTCGGAAAATATATCGTATCAATAACGGAAAAACATTTTCATTTCATATCGCGAATCATTATTCTTCTCTATCTATTAGTCACTAACTGTAAACTAGTAAGAGAACAACTCCCTAGGTATTAACCTCGAAGGCCGAAACCCACATCAGATCAATACTTAGAAAGTCGTTCAACTTAACTGGTCTCCTGTCAGTTTCTAATTTCCTTAACTCCATTTAAATCTGCAAAATGTTTGCTTTTAAATCATTATTCACTTTAAAATATGAATATTATTTCTTTACGAAACAAAAGTCTTTTTATCAAATAAATCTTGATTTTTATGTATAAATGCCATTACAGGTTATAATTCCAATTATCGAGTTATTTGATAAGTTCATAATCGTATTCCACTTATAAACTCCATTTACAAGTAAACCCCTCATTAATTATGAATCAAGTTTACAATTAAATTTCGACTTCATATCCTATTATAATTTATTGATTTCTAACCAAACCTTAATTATCTTGTCAAACTCCAAATCAAAAAATATATATATTATCTAAAAATAAACTATTTTAATAACATTCGACATCGTCGAATTATAATTATAAATCCTTATGGTTTTTATTTAGTCTTTTATTCACATTCTGAACATCTAAATCAATTTCATTGTTTTCGTTGGAAACGATAACCCAATTTTCCCTTTTATCAATTTATCTTACATTTACTAATTATTTAATAATAATTATTTCACTTTATTCCTAAGCTTTGTTTATAAATCCAACTAGTTGTTTTAATATAATTAAAACAAGCTAATACATTCTAGTCTTTTTGAAATCGGTTTCTATTAAAAATGGAATTTTTCCCTTTTTCAAAACCATTTTCTAGTATATTTTACGGTAATTTAAATACAAACTATTCAGGTCAAATGTTATTCAAACATCCCAAACACACAATAATCAACACCAGATTATTTGTCACATCATATAATACAATATATGAAAAACAACAATATTATTATTGCGACCTGTTTCCCTACATCCATAGACGTTAGTCAATATAAGTAACATTAATTTCATATCAATATGAAATATAATAATAAACTGAACCAATGCTCAGTTACTGATTTATATATATATATAACTATATGTATTATTTTAACCAATTTATTAAGTAATCCATCCAAACAATCCTCACACACATCATTCAATCATTTTTATCAATATTAAATAATGTTTATAAAATTATAAAACTGGACAGAGTTAGTGAGTTTTGGTCATTAATCGTTGAATAACGATTAACGGTCGACTGCTTTGAATCAGCCATTTAAATCCGCTATAATTCCCTACGAGCTCCAAATTGCTCCAAACCAGTTTCATCGCGCTGTCTACGATCATATGATCCCAACGGATCAGACCTTCGTGATTCTAACAACGTATGTGCGAGATATAAAATAATAATTTTATATACTAATTTGAATTAAATTAAACTATTTTATTTCTTATATTCTTGGGTCTTACCTTTTTCCATTCTTGTCGGCCCATACTCGATCCACCTTAAATGGTATTTCATCTTCCCCTCCCAGATTCATTTCCTACTTCTTTCCATGTCATTGCCACTTCTCTATCAATTAGTTGCCCTCCTACTTAACTACTTTATTCAAAAGAAATACCCGCCAGCTTCATTTTATTTTTCTACTGGGCCTTGTCTTCTTTTTTTCTTTTTTTATCCTTAGGCTCACACAAAAGAACCGGCCCAATGCCACATCATATCCACACATGCAACTCTCTTCTTCCCGATATTAAACTGTGTCCTCCTGCTCCACTTCACATATAAGTTTTCACCATGCCGTACCCTTCACCAATCTTCCCTTCGATCCATAAATTCTAACACCACTTCTCTACTACACATCTGCATCGTCCACAACATCATCTTCCCATTTAAAATACACGAGCCCTCAGGCGTGGTGCAATTCCGTTAATTACCACACCATAATTATTGCATGTTCTACTTCCTTACCACCTTCTTGATCCCTACAACGCACAGTGAACCCACCATTCTCCTTCCCTTTTTCGAGCTCAACCTTCAATCATCACCCACCCGAGACAACTCGATCTTCTACAAACCATTTTTGTTACACTAGGAAACTGCCTCTTCAACGCGTTCTAGAACCATAGTAGCACTTCTACATGAGCTGCTGTAAGTCATACACCATTATAATTTCAACTAACACCTCTCTACACTTTATACAAATGCGCACCCAATATTCTCAAGCCAGTGATCCGCCATCACCTTTGATCGAGCTCAACTCCTTGGACCGCTCCATGATTCATCCACCATTAAAACTACGCCAGAGGTGCGTCTCACCTCCCCAATACCAATGCCACTCTCTAAAGGTCTTCTAGTTGCCTATGTTCTACCTTACCACGAACCATTGGTACACTGTGCATATTCGAGCTTCTAGAAAATGGTTCCAAAACCTTATGAAGCCATTAAAAACGCACGAGATCTATTTGTATGTGTTTCGAATTTATGTTGAGGAATTAATTCGATTTATGTTTTTATAAAGCCATTAAAAGGCTTTGAAACATTGGTTTTTTTTGAAACGGAAAACATGTCGAGCACTGCGTACATTTATATATCTGGGAACCTTAATGGAGAAGGGATAGTAGCCATAGAAGGTACATGCTTAGGTTGTAGATACACCCTGAGTTTTCACTTCAAGACAAGATGATGTATGTACGTTGATGTAGACGCGTGCTTCCTTAAGGTAGGAGAAAACTTAAGGACTAAGGAATTAGCTTTATTATAAATATATATTAGATTTTTGGGTACCGCGCTATAGAAAATTTTATTATTTGGGGACCATTGTCGACAAAAATAAAAATATTATTGAGACAAGAAATGTGCCACGATTCCAAAAATATAATAATATAGACAAGTTAGCTTATTTTGTGAAATCCCAAAACGCTGATATAGGGTGTAAAATACTTCAAATAAAAAGTGGCTTATTTTCCAAACTAAAAATTACAGTAAAATTCTAAAAATTGAATTATAACCACATCACAAATATCTTGTCCAAATTCGAAACCAACATTTAATTAAAATTAAATATATCATTATGGTTTATAAACGATTCCATAGCGACTATTTGAAAATTTGATTTAAACATAACTTACAATATATATGACGAAAACTCGATTTTTCACCTCTATTTGAAAAATACAGTTCAACATATTCGAACGTTTCTTGTTCGAGGAAATCTGACTTAAAACAAACCCTGTACACTCGGTTGAAATTCAAAACTCAATATTACAAACTACCTTGACATTACGAGCTCGATTTATAATTAATACGTTCAAACGTTGTTAAATTAATATATTCTTTATAATAATTCAATTTTGGACTGAATTAAATCTAATAAATTATCCAATTTACATAACATTGCCAATTCATCTATTTCTGACCATTTAGGAAATAATTATATTATTCCACTATTTATATTAATTGATATAAATCAAAATTATTTAATTTAAGCCAATTAAATTACAAAACCATTATTTAAATAATTAAATAAATTAATTATTATATTTTTAAAATGCGGGTCGTTACACTATTCCAAGCTCTACAAATCTAGATCCCATCTGTCGTAGATAAATTGAAGGTGCCATCTTCGAGCTACTGGCTTATAATATACGGTCCTTACCAATTTGGCGCAAGAACTCCGGTTCTAGTCTTTACTTTCTTCAGCACAAGTTCTCCGATGTCGAAAGTCCTATGTCTAAGATTAGAATTGAAATGTCTGGCTACCCTTCTTTGGTGTGCAGTAATCTTGAGCTCTACTTCATATCTCTTCTCTTCTAGCTGATCTAGGGCCGTGAGTTGCAACTTCTCATTTTCATCTTGGTTGAAATGAATCCTTCTATGAGTGGGAACCTCTAGCTCTGCAAGGATCATTGCTTCAGAACCAAAAGTCAGGGAGAAGGGAGTATGCCCAGTCGTAGTTTTATGAGTTATGCGGTATACCCATAGTGCAAGCGGAGGCTCATCTACCCAACCAACTTTGGACTTCTCTAGGCGCTTTTTGATGGTTGACTTTATGATTTTATTCACTGCTTCTACCTGCCCGTTTTCCTGTGGGTGAGCCACTGCAGCGAAGCTTTTTTGAATTTTATACTTGGCACAAAAGATCTGGAATTCTTCGCTTTGAAACTGGGATCGATTGTCCATGAATATCTTCTGTGGCACATCAAACCTGAAAATGATGTTCTTTAGGATGAAGTTGATAACTTTCGTTAGGGTAATGCTAGCCAACGGTTCTGCTTCAGCCTATTTGGTAAAGTAATCAATGGCTACAATGACATACTTGAAGCTGGACTTTGTTGCAGGTAATTCTGCGTTCAGGTTGATGCCCAAAACAGCAAATGGCCATGGACTGACCATCTGAGTTACCAATGTGGACGGCGCTCTTGAAATATTTGCAAATCTCTGACATCTGTCGCACTTTCTTGTGTATGCCGCGGTGTCTCCATTTATATCTGAACAGAAGTAACCCATTGACGTCAAAATTTGTTCACTAACGACAGTCAACCCCCAATCGTGTGGAAAACACACGAATAATAATCACAGAATGCAGTAAAGTAAAGAGAACAAGGAACATGCAATACTTTTTATAGTGGTTCAGTAAAGTTGGTGCCTATGTCCACTTTATATGTATTAATTTACTTTTGATTACAAGTACAATGCTATTTCTATTTGAAGAAAGAGGAAAAATTAACTCGTT
The DNA here is from genome assembly GCA_030737875.1 of Allium sativum. NCBI lineage: Eukaryota > Viridiplantae > Streptophyta > Magnoliopsida > Asparagales > Amaryllidaceae > Allium > Allium sativum. Next base: position 44,226,022 of record CM060916.1, read on the forward strand.
TTTGTACTCAGCCATGGATAAATTTTTATCTTGGAGGAGAGTTCAGCCAAAAGTTGAAGTGGCGAAAAAAGGTTCCTTTCCACTTTCAACTTGGATGTATTTATTGGTGAAGAAGTGGGATGAGCAGGCCATCATTTGGCTTTCTTCTTTTGTGGAGCTCGGACACGTGGAGCTCGATCATTGGAAGCAGTTGTGGTGGTGGGACGCGGTCCACTATTGATAAATAGTATCCCCGAAAATGGTGGCTTATGTGACACTCGAGATGAGGTGTATCAAAAGTAGAGCTTTATTCGGAAGTGATTGACCAACTTTGATGCATTGAAAATTGGGCCGAGTATTGCATGTCTCAGTTGGACATTTCCACATTGATCCAGAGATATCTGGTCGATCCAAACTTTAAGGAAGTACTTGACTCGGTTGGTCTGGGGGAGCAATTGTGCCAGGGCATGAGATGTCGCTTATCGAAGGAGATTAGCTCGAGCCAAATCTTTCCTGGACTTTTTGATGTACTGTTTGTTCTATTTGTCGACCAACCGATGCTAAAAAGTGAGCATCTTGACAATGAGCTTCGGTCTATTGAATCGCGACAACTTTTGCCAAAAAGCCTCTTAACACTTTGCCCCTCAGATACATCTTTCTTCGTAAAGGAAGATGTGTTTTGAATCTTATATTGAAGTTCAATGTGCGAGTAGCGATGGTTACAACAAACCATATTAAGGCGAAAAGTCCGAAGATCCTGGTGGTTGTATTAAGACTAGAAAACCTCGAAATGGAACGTATTTAGGTTAGAAAATCGACAACCATCGAGGACAGTATTAATGTCGAGAAAGTGATTGTTAACTTTGACCGTGAGATTCAACACCTACAAAGATTGAGTGGGCCATTCTCGGTCAAGAGAAGGCTTTGATCTTTATTGGGCGAGTATTAACCATACACGGCTTGAAGATATAGGCAAGTAGTAATTACACTTGATTTGAAGGATGGCGAGTATTATCCATACTCGGCTTACAGAGATGGCGAGTACCATCCATACTCGGTTTACAAAGATGGCGAGTATCATCCATACTCGGCTTATGGAGATGGAGAGTATTATCCATACTCGGCTTATAGCGAGTGTTAATTATGCTCGAATTGTGTAGGATTATTTGTGAAGTTCAACAAGTGGAGCGTGATCTTAGTTCAGAGAAGGGGCGACTATAATCCATTCTAGGCTTAAAGAAATCTGACCAAACTCAGCTTGAGGAGTAGGTTTAGTTTTGGTGGTAGGCTTTGATCGTGTGTTATGGACGATGGCTTGGCACTGACCATATTTGGTGTAACAAACCGGGAATCCGAGCCAATTTAAATTTTTTATTTTGGCAATTTTGATGAATTTTGAATATTTAAAATGAAACATTTTAAATAATAATGACGAGAAATTTATTTTGAATAGAATTAGAATGTATATATTTATATAGCTCGACATTAGAATATAGATATTTTATTTTAATTGTAAAAGGAATTGAAAACGGCGCGGTAGTTCGAAATTTCGATTTCAAATTTCAAATGAATGTAGATGATTCAAAATAAACCGAATTTTAGTAAAACCAAAAATATTAGAATCTATTTGAAAATATATTTCCAACGAATCCAAAAAATCAAAATTTCATAGCGGGGATAAAAAGTTATGCGCAGATGAAAATTCAGAATAGTCACTACGGAAAATATGGCCCTTAAAAATGGAAATTTTGCAAACGACCTTCGTTTTCGACGAAACCACTTTCGTTGGATCCATGATGTCAACTTATTTCTATATTCCAAAATTCATAATTTTTCAAATCAATATGTGAGCGTGGTAAAGTAAAACGTGTTTTTGACAGTTTTAGTCAATTTCGATCGACCTGAAAATGGCCATTTTTCTAACGGTCTCAGAATTTGACGAAATTACTTTTATTAGGACCGTATCGTCAATACAAGGCTAGAAAAAAAATTTCGGGAATTTTTAGAGTCCGTATGTAGCCCCAGTAAATTTAAATGTGCATTCGAATTCAATATATAGAGTTATATTTCGATTTTGACGAAAACTGATCGAAACGGCCAAACTGGCTTACGATACAAATTCCATTGTATTCAGAATGGGGGTAATTAGCTAGGATTGATAGGCGATGAGTCTCATTTCGAGTTCGAATTTAAAAGTTACTTTTTTGAAAATAAAATAATAGTCAACCCCACTCATACAACTTCTCTCTCCCTCCGCGCTACTTTTCAGATCGAGAATTATAGAAGAGAAAAAAAACCCGTCAGCCACCCTATCCCAAATCGCGATCCCCTCCCCCCGTCGCCTTCAACATCCGCCGCCGACAAGCCATCACATTCCATTTATATTATTAGTCGGATATGGAAGTTTATATCGATTATATATCAATTTGTTTTCCACGAAGATTCCATTGTAAATGGAATGTGATTTTGGGTTTATCATGAACTGTGTTTTAAATGACATTGGTTCTTTAACCCAGTTAAAGACAAAATTTGGTTTCCCAAGTTAAACAATCATTAATATGATTTATGGGAAGATTAAAACCAAGTGGAGTTTTAATGAATCTTTAAATAGATTGAGATGATCGAGAATGGAGCATCACCAGTTTTGCTCCAGGCGATAGTTAAATCTTTAATTAGATTTGAACAAGAAATGGTAATTGAATTTACCGACAACACTGTGGTGTTAGATATGAAATATGACCAGTTTTACTTCATGGGATGAATAGGTTGGGATTGGGAAATTTAAAACAAATGGTTACTTAGGTAAGGTTCGTTAATCCCGACTAGTTTGGATAAACCATAATTTGGTTTAAATTGATATTCAAAAGAAGATTAAAGAATAAATTTAAAGAATTTAACTTTGATAAAATTAATGGGAACCTTTCCCAAAGTATAAGAATATTTGAATAAAAGAATATTCTGAATTGGAATGAGGCATATGTTGTGTTTGTGTAACACTTGTTTATTATATACGCGGGTTATTCAGAAAGATCGGGTTTATCCCATTTTGAATAACTGATTCGACGATGTGTCGAGGATGAAGACAGTGGTTGAAGATCAGAGGTCTTCACATCATTTGGGTGATTACTGATGATCTTGATTGGGTTGTACACCCAAAAGGAGGGAATCAGTTGGTGATCGTCCAGACGTACTTGGAGATCGATGGATATGCGAGGTACAAGGTACCTCCGGTTTCATTCAGAACCTGAACGAACTTGTAAATGGACTGGGTGTTTGACATTGGATTTCATTCTGTGTGATTGATTTCTATTAAATATATATCTGTTTGGCGGCGGAGAATTTATTCTCTTGCTTAACGCCCTTCTCTAAGAAGTACGAGTTCATGGGTTATATATTGATGGATATCAATCGCATGGAGTGAATTGCTTGTGTGGCATGCCTGAGTGGCAAACGATCAAGGCTTTTGTTGAAAAGTAGAGTCTTGTGGTTGATGATCAATGCACGGCCTATGTGGCACAGCTTTGTGTATGACGTAAATTCAGGAGCCTCACACCCCGGTTGTGAACCAGAAACGGGAGAGGACCTCGGGGAGGGCATGCGTTTCCTTCTAGCTAGGGTGGTGTCAATGACCTACCAGCCCTGACATTTATATTATTTTCACCTGTGTGGTTGTTGGATTGCGAGGCGCCTCGGATATATCGGTGATTGTGTGGAGCTGATGGACTCATTTGGCTCATTTACGCCCCAAAGGGCGGGGAAATGCAGTGTTCAGGCATTTTAATCCACATTGGTGGACCAGCCCTGACGATCCAAGGGTCACTCGAGCTCTGATCCTGAGGCTCAGGCTAGAGAGTCTCGAATCGGTGAGGACTACCTTTTGCCTCGGTTCACAGATGGAAATCCAACTTCCAATACGTCACTTTGCAGTTTTGATTGTAGAGCCTAGTACTGGCGACATAATATATGGTACCCATGCCGTCTATGATTGATACTTATGATTGAAATTGTTTTGACACTATACACTTATAGTAATAGTAAAACATGAAATTTAGCGTATTAATCATTCTTTTGCTATTATAAGGTAAAACCCTATCCTACGGCTTGTGTTGCATTGTGTGATGGGACCTGGGTATTATAATACCTTCATTTTTCCAAAAAGCATTGCACTGTTTTGTTATATGCACTGGTATTCTTGGGAGGAAACCCGTTCCATGTTATATGGCGTGGCCCCTTGATATATCTGATTTAAAGTAAAGCTTTAAATAACTGTTTTAGTTCTCACACCAGTCCTATGACTGACCTGGAGTTTATTGTTTTAACCTAAACTCTGGTTGCCCTTATTTTGACACGGGAAGCTAGTAGTTTTGGTTTTGCAGATTTACATTCACAGGATCCTGATTTACAGCTGGAATGATATCTGGAAAGCTCTGTATCTGTATATCTCCTTCAGATGTGTTTTGGATTAATTTCTGCTGCTATGTAATGTATTGTAATCTGTGATATTTTTTTGATGTATATTATTTGTTTATACTCTGTATATTCTTGTATTCCGATGAATTGTTGTAATAAACAATGAAATGTTCTTCTGTTTGTGTTCCGATTCGTCTTGTCCTCAGCACAATCCGTGATTCCCGTAAGGGGGATTTCAGGTCGTTGCATTTTGGTATCAGAGCTTTAGTTTACAAAGCTCGAGAACAAGGCATATTAGAACCATACGAAAGAATTCATCAGAGATGGGATTAGTAGTATCCAATGAGGATGACTCGTTAGAGATGGGATCAATAGTATCCTAGAACGGGTGTGAAGAGTATATTTTTAAAATGAAAACAATTTTTTTTTTGAAAATTTAAATCAATTATTCGTATTTGATTATTTATTTTATATTGAATTTGGACAATCAGGTATATAAAGATTTTGTATATACGTCTGATCCACGTGTGTACGAAGTTTTAATATATTGGATGGATATAGAATTACACTCTAGTCGCCCGGAGGTGATTCTGATGATTAATATATCATCATTTATATTCGAGTGCCGAAAGTGGGATATCTATATATTTCCAATTGATTAGTGTGAGAACCAAAATATAGTTAGAATATATTGCTGTGATTTGGCATCAAGAATATGATTTTCTGTATATATATCAAACTTATGAATTTGAAAAGCTAATCAACTGATTGATTGATGGTTGTGTTGTTTGATTATTGGTTGACTAATTAAGATTCGAACCATTTAGCCAAATTGTATCAAATAGTGAGTTGTATTGAAAATTAGTCGCATTTGCATGCGTATACATGCACTTATATTGAACAGGTCATAGCAAGGAGGCTAGAGAAGAGGAAATAAATTGTTTGCCCAACAAATAGGTACATGTTATTGTATTTCTTGGGTTTTTGATGATTTTATGAGCCGATTGGCTAGCCGCTTGGCTATTTCTTTTTCTTTTTGGATTGATGAGGGCCATGGGGAGATGTTTGAAATATCCCGAAGCTCCCAGTGCAGGGGAGGTTATGGCGAATTTTTTCGAAAATTTAGGGTGTTAGCAAATTTTTTTGAAAAATTTGAAAAGTTCTTAGAAACTGAAAAGTGGAAGAACTTAAGCCATAATGGAAGTAACGAAAGTTGAGTTGGTTCGTTAAAAAACTTTCAGCTTCGTTCCTTTTCGGGGACGAAAAGTTTTAAGTGGGGGAGATTGTAGTAACCCGGAAATCCGAGCCAATTTAAAATTTTTATTTTGGCAATTTTGATGAATTTTGAATATTTAAAATGAAATATTTTAAAAAATAATGACGAGAAATTTATTTTAAATAGAATTAGAATGTATATATTTATATAGCTCGACGTTAGAATATAAATATTTTATTTTAATTATAAAAGGAATTGAAAATGGCGCGGTAGTTCAAAATTTCGATTTCAAATTTCAAATGAATGTACAGGATTCAAAATAACCCAGATTTTAGCGAAACCAAAAATATTAGAATCTATTTGAAAATATATTTCCAACGAATCCGAAAACTCAAAATTTCATAGCGGGGATAAAAAGTTATGCCCAGATGAAAATTCAGAATAGTCGCTATGGAAAATACGACCCTTAAAAATGGAAATTTTGCAAATGACCATCGTTTTTGACGAAACCACTTTTGTTGGATCCATGATGTCAAATTATTACTAGATTCCAAAATTCATAATTTTTTGAATCAATATGTGAGCGTGGCAAAGTAAAACATGTTTTGACAGTTTTAGTCAATTCCGATCGACTAGAAAATGGTCATTTTTCTAACGGTCTCAGAATTTGACGAAATTAGTTTTGTTAGGACCGTATCATCAATACGAAGCTAGAAAATATTTTTTGGGTTTTTTGAGTCTGTATGTGGCCCCAGTAAATTGAAATGTGCGTTCGAATTCAATATATAGAGTTATATTTCGATTTTGACGAAAACTGATCGAAATGGACAAACTGGCTTACGATACATATCCCATTGTATTCAGAATGGGGGTAATTAGGTAGGATCGACAGGCGGTGAGTCTTATTTCGAGTTCGAATTTAAAAGTTACTTTTTTTGAAAATAAAATAAAATATATATTATTAAAATTAGTCAACCCCTCTCCTACAATTTCTCTCTCCATCCCCGTTACTTTTTAAATCGGGAATTATAGAAGAAAAAAAATCGTCAGCCCCCCTGTTACCCCAAATCGCGAGCCCCTCCCCTCGTCGCCTTCAACATCCGCCGCCGACAGGCCATCGCACCCCCTCCCCCAAACCACTTTGCCTCCGATCCCCACCATCGCCCCCTCGAAGTGAAGAACCGCGCCCCCAAGCCCTCGCCTCTAAAAATCGAACCGCCACAGCCTATGCTGGCCCAAGCCGCTGGCCTCATGCGCAGCCTCCGACCCACCCACCTCCTGCAGCACCTCTGGCCACTCCATTCCGACGCAGCAGCCCCCTCCCCTCTCAAATTTGCGCTGTAAGTGTTTATTAAGATTTATTTTGAAATAACTAGTTTAAGTTAATCAAAAAATAGGATTCTTCTTATGGAAATGTATGATTTTGCCTTTGATGGATATATAACGAAAAGATTAAATTTTTAACACGCTAAAAATTGGATTTTTATTTTGTATGTAGCAAAGTAAGAATATGATTTTTATTTGTTTGAACGGAAAAAAAAATTTGATTTTGTTCTTTAAAAAGATTTGATTTTTTTTCATAGAAGGAAAAAGTTAGATTTTCATTTTGAAAGTAGCGAATATAAAAATCAATTTTTAATATAGTGAAGCAACGAATGTAAAAATATAATTTTTATTAAGTAGTGAAGTAAAAATATGATTTTTACTTTGATTAAAATAGGATCTTTATATGTGAAGTGAATTAAAGATGTGAATTTTTATTTATAAACATCGAAATAGAAATGTGATTTTTGTTTTAAAGATAGTGGAATAAAAGTATGATTTTTATATAATAGAGAACATAAAAATATGATTTTTATATTATAAAAAGAATAAAAATATGATTTTTATATTATAGAAAGAATAAAAATATGATTTTTATATATGTAGTGAACACGGACGACGAAAGTGACAAAAGGCGAGCACAGCGAAGATTTTCTACATACGAAGAGTCGCGACGTTTGTTTTAGATCTATGTGAGAACTCCTCACTTTTATTTTAATTTCTAGTTTGATATATATAAAAGGATGCAGACGGTGCTTAGAAGCACCCGACACCCGTCGTCCACAAGCCATGGATGACTTGTTTGTTTGATTGATGTGTTGTGAAAAATTGATTGTGTGATGTGGATTGAACAAATATTTTATAGTTAAAAATATAATTTTTAACGTGTATATAAAATAAATATTTATAAACAAATCGGACGATTTGTTTATATACACTGATTTGACTAATATTGATTGGGACAATAAATTTTACACATCGCCCAACTACATAAATAAAAATATGAGTTTGTAGATTTGAAACCCCACACGGGTATTGAGATGATATTTGACGTACACTAATCCCGATTGTTTAGTTGTATGTCAATCGATGGGTTGAAAGACTGTGTAAGCATTATTTATATTTTATGCTTATGCAGTAGTGTGGTGCACTTTGGATGATGGTCGATTATTTATCAATGCTATTATATACATGTGTTGTATAGAATCCATATAAATAACATTATATGGTAATTGAGTGGGTCTCATTCCAATTTAGAAGATAAAATATATATTCATGTGTTGAATAAAAGAAAACTCATGTGTTGAATAAAATATATATTCATGTGTTGAATGAAAAAAATTCATGTGTTGAATAAAATATATATTCATGTGTCGAATAAAAGAAAATTCATGTGTTGAAGAAAATATTCATGTCTTGAATAGAACAACGAAGTTATTGAAATATATAAAGCCTTGTTGATTATATATGCACCATTTTGACGCGATCGATATTTATATCGATTATATTCGTTTTTATAATGAATATAGAAAAGGGAGTGATTTCAAAATATAACGTTTTGAAAATATTATCATTTGTATATCGATGATATGGAGTATTCAATTTTGATTTGAAATTGAATAGGAAGTTGAAATCATTTTGAAAACGAATTTAAAAAGATTTATAAAAAACGTTTTGAAAGGAAATCGATGAAATATATATAATATATATTATATATATAATGGCCTGAATAGAACGCGCCACGCTGCGGCAGATCGCGAATTTCAACCATTGACTTTGAATGAACGTTACGGGAGATCCGAACCGTCAGATTCTTCTAAAACCAGAACTGTTGGGTTCGTATCGAAAAGAGCTTTCTAATGAATATTAGAGATTTGAAATCTAACGGTTGGATTTGGAATTATGTCCAAATAAAATTTGGAAAAGGTCGCTGTTAAGTGCAGTTCGATGGCCGTTGATGGAAACCGAATACTGGCCTTGATCAAATTATTAAAAATAGTAATAATTTTTGTAAAATCATAAGAAATGATTTGGAAAGAATTGGGATGAAAAACTCCATATTTGAAAAGATAAAAATAGATTTTTATCAAAATGAACTAGTTAACTAGAATTATAAATTGGATTTGAAAAGGGGCTTTAAAGGTAAACAGAATTTCCAATAACTGAATTGGAATGGATTTGAATCGAAATTGTCTTTGGAATATTTCAATGTTGGATTTCGTGATTATACAGATATTGTTATGGAAATTTGAAAGATATATTTATATCGTTATTTCCAATACGATATTTATTGGTCGTAGAATTTGATATTGAATATAAGCCAATATATTTTCTATTTAGAGCCTTGTATTTAATATCAAATGGGATTTGGGTTTGTCATAAATGGTGTCTTCATTAACACTGTTCTTAAACCCAGTTGAGAAAAAGATTAAATCTTTTTATTTAAATTTAATGAAGTATACCAATTAAATGGTATTTAATTGGAATTGAATTTGAATTGATTTTTGGGTTTTTCGTGAGCGGTGTTTTAAATAACACTTGTTCTTTAACCCGATAATTAGTGGAATGTGAATTGGGTTTATCGTGAACTGTGTTTTAACAACATTCGTTCTTTAACCCGATTTACAGTGAAATGTGATTTGAAATTTATAAATTTTTTGTTAAGATTTAAAGGAGGTTTTCCAAAGTAAAGTTTTCCAATTTAATAAAATGAATTGGAATACAATGGAATTCCATTTGGTAATAATCAAGTGAATTTCTATGGAGGAAGACAACTAATATATCTGGAATTTAAAAGGCTTTGCCATTATTCCATTTATATTATTAGTCGGATATGGAAGTTTATATCGATTATATATATCAATTTGTTTTCCATGAAGATTCCATTGTAAATGGAATGTAATTTTGGGTTTATCGTGAACTGTATTTTGAATGACATTAGTTCTTTAAACCAGTTAAAGACAGGATATGGTTTCCCAAGTTAAATAATCATTAATATGATTTTTGGGAAGATTAAAACCAAGTGGAGTTTTAATGAATATTTAATTAGATTGAGATGATCGAGAATGGAGCATCACCAGTTTTGCTCCAGGCGATAGTTAAATCTTTAATTAGATTAGAACGTGAAATGGTAATTGAATTTACCGATAACACCGTGGTGTTAGATATGAAGTATGACCAGTTTTACTTCATGGGATGAATAGGTTGGGATTGGGAAATTTAAAACAAACGTTTACTTCGGTAAGGTTCGTTAATCCCGACTAGTTTGGATAAACCATAATTTGGTTTAAATTGATATTCAAAAGAAGATTAAAGAATAAATTTAAAGAATTTATCTTTGATAAAATTAATGTAAACCTTTCCCAAAGTATAAGAATATTTGAGTAAAAGAATATTCTCAATTGGAATGAGGCGTATGTTGTGTTTGTGTAACAATTGTTTATTATATACGCGGGTTATTCAAAAAGACCAGGTTTATCCCATTCTGAATAACTGATTCGACGATGCGTCGAGGATGAAGACGATGGTCGAAGACCGGAGGTCTTCACATCGTTTGGGTGATTACTGATGATCTTGATTGGGCTGTACACCCAAGAGGGGGAAATCAGTTGGTGATCGTCCTGACGTACTTGGAGATCGATGGATATGCAAGGTACAAGGTGCCTCCAGTTTGGTTCAGACCCAGAATGAACTTGTAAATGGACTGGGTGTATGACATTGGTTTTAATTCTGTGTGATTGATTTCTATTAAATATATAGCTGTTTGGTGGTGGAGAATTTATTCTCTTGCTTAACTCCCTTCTTTAAGACATACGAGCTCATGGGTTATATATTGAAGGATATCAATCGCATGGAGTGAATTGCCTGTATGGTATGCCTAGGTGGCAAATGATCAAGGCTTTTGTTGAAAAGCAGAGTCTTGTGGTTGATGATCAAAGCACGGCCTATGTGGCACAGCTTTGTGTATGGCGTTAATTCGCGATCCTCACACCTCGGTTGTGAACCAGAAATGGGAGAGGACCTCAGGGAGGGCATGTGTTTCCTTCTAGCTCGGGTGGTGTCGGTGACCTACCAGCCCAGACATTTATATTATTTTCGCCTGTGTGGTTGTTGGATTGTGCGGCGCCTCGAATATATCGGTGACTGTGTGGAGCCGATGGAGTCATTTGGCTCATTTGCGCCCAAAAGGCGGGGAAACGCAGTGTTCAGGTATTTTAATCCATATCGGTGGACTGGCACTGACAATCCAAGGGTCACTCGAGCTCTGATCATGGGGCTCGGGCTAAAGAGTCTCGAATCGGTGAGGACTATCTTTTGCCTCGGTTCACAGATGGAAATCCAACTTCCAATACGTGACTTTGCGGTTTCGATTGTAGAGCCTAGTATTGGCAACATGATATATGGTACCCATGCTGCCTATGATTGATAATTATGATCGAAATTGTTTTGACACTATACACTTATAGTAATAATAAAAAATGAAATTTAGTGTATCAAGCATTCTTTGGCTATTATAAGGTAAAATCATATCCTCCGGCTTATGTTGCATTGTGTGATGGGACGTGGGTCTTATAATAGCTTCATTTTTCCAAAAAGCAGGATGCTGTTTTGTTATATGCACTGGTATTCTTGGGAGGAAACCCGTTTCGTGTTATACGGCGTGGTCCCTTGATATATCTGAGTTAAAGTAAAGCTTTAAATAACTGTTTTAGTTCTCACACCAGTCCCACGACTGACCTGGAGTTTATTGTTTTAACCTAAACTCTAGGTGCCCTTATTTTGATACGGGCAGCTAGTAGTTTTGGTTTTGTAGATTTACATTCACCAGATCCTAATTTACAGTTGGAATGATATCTGGAAAGCTCTGTATCCGTATATCTCCTCTCCTTCAGTTGTGTTTTGTATTATTTTCCGCTACTATGTAATGTATTGTAATCTCTGATATTTTTCTGATGTATATTATTTGTTTATACTCTGCATATTCTTTTATTTTGATGAATTGTTGTAATAAACAATGAAATGTTCTTTTGTTTGTGTTCCGATTCGCCCTGTCCTCAGCACAATCCGCGATTCCCGTAAGGGGGATTTCGGGTCGTTTCATTTGGGTTGGTGAGCATCAGTCATGCTCGATTTAAATCATTCAAACATAATCTATGTTTGCAAAAGAAAGTTCATTGTTACTAAAGAACTATTATAAGGAAATGAATATAAATACTAGCAAGATGACCTTTGATTCCAGAGCATGCCTAGGAGCTGAATTCTAACCCCGTACATGTGCACATCACGATATCCATTTTATTGAGAGAAATAAAAATACATTGAAAATAAGTAATTTAAATCTTATTAATTGATGATGATGCTATGAGTGCTGAGCTCAGGGTCCTTTCCGTTTCTAGGAGCTCGAGGACCGGCCTAAGCAGCTTCGGTAGAAGATTGTGGCGGCATGGCCGGTGTCTTTTTCTTGACGTACTCGAGAATTTATCCTCAGCTGACCTTATCCTCGATGAGATCGTGTAATTGTCTGCATTTGTTGGTGCTATGACCGGGTATGTTGTGAAACATGCAGTGCCTTCTAAAATTGAGCTCTTTTGAGTTGGGCTCTCTTCGAGGAGGTTTTGGGAAAGGAAAGGATCCTCGTACGTCAAGGTAGATGTCGAGTAGGGAAGAACTGAGCATGTATACTGATCGTACTTGTTTTCTCTTTGAGGTCGTACGTTGCATTCATTCTTTTCCGAGGCATTTCCTATTCCTTTATTCTGGCCATTGGTGTTGGATTGACCTTCTTGTTTGGTGGCAAGGGCATCGAGGCTTTCCATCTCAATGCTGGCATCTTCCTATCGGAGGAACCGCTCGGCCATTGCATAGCAATCTTCAATGTCCTTGGAGGGATTTATGGTCAAAGAGATTGAAAGTTCCGGTCAGTTCTAGACACCTGCAATGGAGTCCATAAGCACCATCGATGGCTAGGGTTGATCAACTGATGCTATGGAAATGTTGAATCTTTCGTGGATAGATCGAGGTGTCTCTCCCGGTCGTTGCTTGGTGGAGGTCAGGAACATGACACTCTTCGATCAGGAGATGTGAATGCTAAACTGCTCGTTAAAGCCGGTAACCAGAGTGCTCCAGTTGCTGATCAACTCCGTTGTTGGCTGCCGAAACCACATGCTGGTTATATCTGTGAGAAAGAGCGGTAATAACTTGGCCATAACATTAGTCGATGCAGAGAGTGCATCCATATGGCGCATGTATCGGATGAGATGAATAGCCGGGTCGGTCCAGCCGTTGCAAGGTTCAATGGCTAGAAACCTGAAGTCAGGAGGATTGTGGGGGATTCTGATTTCCCTGGTGAAAGGACTATGGTGGATATTATCTATATCCTGCTGAGAAGAATTTCCCTGGGTGAAGCATTAGACGATGCTTGCAAGCTGGCTTCCATCTCTGAGGAGTCGCTGCCATGAATCCAACTCTGCATTCGGGAGAGCTCCTACACCAGTGTCCAACGAAGGCATGCTCAGAAAGGTGGCCACTTGTTGGGCTTGACCTCCGAGAGTTGACTGAAGGAAAGGGCGAGGGTTCATAGTAGTTGGTGGTCCTAGGAAGACTGGGGCCTCTTGAACCTGATGAGAAGCGGTCCGAACCGTGTCCATGAGGGACGGTCTCGGTTGATCTAGCATAGCATGTGATGTTCAGTGTTCTCCGATGCCCCCACTCAAAATGACGTTAGAAGGGTTTACTGTAGCGTTTTCGTCTTCTATGGTGAGAACCAATATAGTAGAGTGGTCTCTCTGGTTTGAAGGGAAGACTCCACTAGCTCTTAGTTGGGGAGAGGTAGCACTAGACGAGTTTGCTATAAAACGCTGGGTTATAATGGGAATGGCATTGATTTTGATGCGCCTGGCGGTTGCTCGATTTGTCCAGAGGGTTGAGTTATTCCCCGGCGTGGTGGAAATATGGTCGAACGACCTAGATCTTGATCGCGGGCCTCCTGTGAATCTACAGCTGCGGCTGTGCTAGTTGCTGGAAATGATACTCCTAGCTGTGATTGGTTGGGAGGTGGAGCCGAGCCAGAAGGAAGAAAAATGTGATCTAATCTGTGGCTTACATTTGTGCAGATCGAAGACCGGCTACTGCCCAGCCTCGCCCGGTGGAGGAATTGATGTTGAAGCGTTAAATCCCTATTCCATCCGAGCGAGAAGGTAATCCATCAACTGTTGTTGTCGTTCGAGGAGTTTACCCTGAGATGTCATCTGTCCTTTGAACTCGGCCATAATCTTATCTATTCGTCCCGGGTAATATTTAGGGACACATCTTCATAAGAGGAGGCTTCCTGACTTACTTCTGCAGCGTTTGCTTGGGCTGCATCAGCGGTTGTGGGGCAAGAAAATGATGCATCTTTCTTTCGCTTGTTCTCCATGGGTCAGCACTAGCTGAATGTCGTAGAGTATGTCGGTACATGCCCCCTACCTGGCACGCCAAATTATTGACATCAAAAATTGGTCATCGGTGACAATCAACCCCCAATCGTGTGGAAAGCATACGAATAACAATCACAGAATGCAGTAAAGTAAAGAGAACAAGGAACATGCAAGAATTTTTATAGTGGTTCAGCAAAGATGGTGCCTACGTCCACTTTATATGTGTGGATTTACTTTTAATTACAAGTACAATGCTTTTTCTATTTGAAGAAAGAGGAAGAATTAACTCTTTTTTGGACTTAGCCATGGAGAAGTTTTTATCTTGGATGAGAAGTTCAACCAAAAGTTGAAGTGATGAAAAAGTGGTTCCTTTCCACTTTCAGCATGGATGTATTTATAGGTGAAGAAGTGGGCGGAGCGGGCCACCACGTGGCTTTCCTCTTTTGCCGAGCTCAGACATGTAGAGCTCGATCATTGGTAGCAGTTGCGGTAGTGGGACCCAGTCCAATGTTGATAAATAGTATCCTTGAAAATGGTGGCTTACGTGACACGCGAGATGAGGTGTATCAAAAGTTGAAGTTTTCTGGAAGTGACTAACCACCTTCAATGCCTTGAGAATCGGGTCGAGTATTGAATGACTCATTTGGATATTTCCTTATAAATATAGAGATATCTGGTCGATCTGAATTTTAAGGATGTACTTGACTCGGTTGGTCTAGGAGAGCGATTGTGTCGGGGCACGAGATGCCGTTGCTCGATGGAGATTAGCTCGAGCTAAGTCTTTCCTGGACTTTCTAATGTACAGTTTGTTCTACCGATCAACCAATCGATGTTAAAAAGTGAGCTTCTTGACATTAGGCTTCGATCAGTTGAATCGCGATGCTTTTTCCAAATAGGTGGTCAATACTTTGCCTCGTAGAATACATCTTTCTTGGTTAAGGACATGTGTTCTGAATCTTATATCGAAATTCAATGTGCAGGTAGCGATGGTTACACCAAACCATATTAAGGCCAGAAGTCCGACATTCATGGTGGTTGTATTAAGACCAAAAAACCGATGATCGAAATGAATCGTATTAAGGTCAGAAACCGACAACCATCGAGGACTGTATTAAAGCCGAGAAAGTTACTGTTAACTTTGTGATATTCAACATCTGTAGATATTGAGTAGGCTATTCTCGGTCTAGAGAAGGCTTTGGTCTTGATTGGGCGAGTATTAACCATACTCGGCTTGAAGACATAGACGAGCAGTAATTACACTTGGCTTTGCAGGATGGAAAATATTATCCATACTCGGCTTACAGAGATGGCGAGTATCAATCATACTCGGCTTATAGAGATTGAGTATCATCCATGCTCGGCTTATGGAGATGGCGAGTATAATTCATACTCGGCTTATGCCAAGTGTTAATTATGCTCGACTTGTGTGGGATCATTTGTGAGTTTCAACAAGTGGAGAGTGCTATTAGTTTAGAGAAGGGGCGAATATAATCCATACCCGACGTAAAGAAATTTGACCATACTCGGCTTAAGGAGTAGGTTTAGTTTTGGCGGCAGGCTTTGAACGTGCATTACGGACGATGGCTTAACACTGACCATATTCGAGTTGGTAAGCGTCAGTCACGCTCGATTTCAATCATTCAAACATAATCCATATTTGCAAAAGAAAGTTCATTGTTACTAAAGAACTATTACAAGGAAATGAAATAAATCCTAATAGGATGACTGTTGATTCTGGAGCATGCCTAGTAGCTAAATCCTAACCCCGTACATGTGTACATCAACATATTCATTTTATTAAGAGAAATAAAAATACATTGAAAATGAGAAATCTAAATCTTAATAATTGATGATGATGCCGCGAGTTCTGAGCTCAGGGTCCTTTCCGTTTCTAGGAGCTCGAGGACCGACCTGAGGAGCTTGGGCAGAAGATTGTGGCGGCGTGGCCGGTGTGTTTTTCTTGACGTACTTGGGAAGTTCTCCTCGCCTGACCCTATCTTTGATGAAATTGCATATGTGCCTAGATTCATTGGTACTATGACCATCTATGTTGTGAAACATGCAGTGCTTTCCATAATCGAGCTTTTTTTGGTCGTCTCCCGTCGAGGATGTTTTGGGAAAGGTAAGGAACCTCATACGTCAAGGTAGAGTTCGAGCAGGGAAGAATTGAGCTCGGTATACTGATCGTACTCATTTTCTCTCCGAGGTCGTACTTGCATTCATTCTTTTCTGAGGCCTTTCCTCTTCCTTAATTCTGACCATTGGTGTTGGATCGACCTTCTTGTTTGGTGCAAGGACCTCGAGGGCTTCCATCTCAATGCTGGATTCTTCCTGTCGGAGGAACCGCTCGGCCTCTGCATAGAAATCTTTAATGTCCTTGGGGGGGGGGGTCTCTGGTCAAAGAGATTGAGAATTCTAATCGATTCTGGACACCTGCGATGGCGCCCATAAGCACCATCGATGGCTCGGGTCGATCGACAAATGCTAATGCCGCGTTGAATCTTTCAAGGAAAGATCAAAGTGTCTCTCTGTTCGTTGCTTGATTGAAGTCAGGAACATGACACTCTTCGATCGGGAGATGTGAACTCCGAACTGCTCGATGAAGTGGGTAACCAAAGTGTTCCAGTTGTTGATCGAATCCGTTGTGAGATGCTGAAACAACATGCCGGATATATGTGAGAAAGTGCGGGATGAAATTGGCCATAACATTGGTCGATGCAGAGAGTACTTCCATATGGCGCATGTATCGATGAGATGGATGGTAGGGTCGGTCCGACCGTTGTAGGTTTCGATGGCTGGAAACTTGAAGTCCGGAGGATTGCGGGAGTTTCTGATTTCCCAAGTGAAGGGACTGCGGTGGATATTTTCTATATCCTACTGAGAAGAATTGCCCCGGGTAAAGCGTCGGACGATGCTTGCAAGCTGGCTTCCATCTCCGAGGAGTCACTTCCATGAATCCAGCTTTGCGTTCGAGAGAGCTCCTGCACCATGGTCCAACGAAAGCATGCTCGGAAGGGTGGCCACTGGTTGGGTTCAACCTCCAAGATTTGAGTAAAGCAGCAATATTTCCATTCAAGCATTGAAGCTCTCTCTTAGTTATAGGAGCACGCATCTCTCTCAAAGCTTAAATTTGAGCTGTGTTGGCTTTTATGCCTCTAGCATTAACCATAAACCCCAAAAATTTCCCTGATGCGACCCCAAATGAACACTTCAAAGGATTCAACTTCATACCAAACTTGCGCAATATATCAAACATCTTGGCCAAATTTTCTAAGTAATCAGTTACCCTTTTTTATTTAACCATCATATCGTAGACATATACTTCCATTGTCTTACCGATTTGAGCTTTGAGTATAGCATGGACAGTCGCTGGTAAATCACTTCTGTGTTCTTCAAACCGAACGGCGTCACCTTATAGCAATATGAGCTTACATCCATGATGAAGCTTGTATTTTCCAGATCTGGGACATACATCATAATCGGATTATAGCTGAATCAGCGTCCATAAATGAAAGCAACTCATGCTTAGCTGTAGAACCCACAAGCTTCTCTATCCTGGGAATAGGAAAGCTATCTTTAGGTCAGGTTTTGTTGAGATCTGAGTAGTTTATACAAACTCACCACTTGCCATTCGATTTCTTTACGATCACAGGGTTGGAAACCCAATCCGGATAAGTGGATTCTATAATGAAGTTATTTTCCATTAACCTTTCAAATTCTTCTTCCAGAGCTCTCGAACTTTCCGGGCCTTGGATTCTCCACTTTTGCTTCATGGATGGAACGGTGGATCAATATTGAGCTTATGGACTGTAACTTCTTGAGACATACTGCACATATCCGTGTGGATCCATGCGAACACATTCAAATTTGATTAAAAGAAAATAATTAATTCACTTTATAATTTGCAACTCAGCTGAGATCCTATATCTAGCACTCGATCGGGATCTTTAGGATGGATTGCAACGGGAATTGTGATATCAGCTGGAGTTGCTCTTCCCTCCCCTATACTGGCTTTTCTTAGATCCATCTCTTTCTCTGCTCTGCCATGCTCACAATACAGGGCCCCGCCTTAATTGCTATAAGGCGGCATCATGAATGTGGAGGGGAACCTCCACATTCTTGCCCAAGTCCTTCTTTCTAGCACCACGCAACTCCGTCATGTAGCACTCTCTGGTTTTCTCTTGGTTATCTCTGATTACACTTACTCCAATTTCCGCTGAGAACTTCATGGTTAAGTACCACAGAGCCAGTGCAATCTTCAAACCTGCCAAAGCCAGCCTTCCCATGAATGCGTTATAAGTTGAGAGCTCATCCATAAAGATGAAAGTTGGCATCATGTCCACTTTCTGCTCTCTATCCTCGAGCTCCACAAGCAAGTCAATCATGCAAATTGGCTGCTTCGGTTCACCAGTGAACTCATGTAACCTGCTTTGGCATGCTCGCACATCTTACATGGAGAGCTTCATTCTATTGAATGTATTTTTGAAGAGCACATTGACAGAAGCACCACAGTCAACCAACACATTCTTCACTATTTTCGGGCCAATGCCAATTGTAACAACCATAGGATCGACCCTAGGTGTAACTACTCCATCAGAATCACTATCTTTAAACACCACATCTTCATATGAAGTCTTTGGCATCTTCACTAGAAATGTGTTACTTAGAACAAAGCATTTCTCTTCCTTTGAAGCATATTTCAACTCACTAGCATACCTCTCCATGTCCCCCCAGTTTTTCCTAACTGGACGAGGTCCTCCTGTGATAATATTGATAACTGGCCTCGATTTGACGGGTAATGGAGCTTTTTCTCCTGATCTAGACTGATTTGCAGACTCATTCTACCCCTGGCAAGCTAGGTTATTATGCGGGTTTCTCACATATTACTGAAGCTTATTTTCCCTAATTAGCTCTTCAGTTGGACTCTTTAAGTGTTTGCACTCGTTAGTATTATTCCCCAGTTGATTATGGAAGCGACAGAATTTTCCGAAATTAGCATTCTACTCTATGACTTTCTATGGCTTCACTTTGAGAAAGATATCTGAGTCCTTTTAAGAGAAGTAGTTTTTTTTTCTGGAGTTTCATTCTGGGGGGTCAACTCCGAATGCTTGAAGAATCGCATCTTCTTATAAGATTTGTTGTCCTTCCCCTTGCTCCCTCTCTTCTGCCCAGAATTATTGTTCGACTCAGCTTGGGATTTGCAATTTTCCCTTAACGGTAGCACTGCTTTCCGCAACATTTCACACAAGAGGAGGGTCATCCTCCACACTCATGTATTCCTCTTCTTTTTTTATAGAATTTCTTATGAGTTTTGGGATTCTTCATCTTGAGCCACCTCCCGAACTCTATCCTTTTATCTATAGCACGCTTATGCACCATTAATACAAACCGAGATTCCAGATCTATAACCTCTGCTGCTGCACATGAAATCTTATGAGAAAAGCCTTGACTGTTTCTTCGGGATTCTGCTCCATATCGTTGAGTGACATCACATCCCTCACTTTCGTAGATTAAAGTCGGAGTTATTCTTGGAATTTCTTTGCCAAATCGGAAAATTGGTCCACAGAACTTGGCGGAAATCTAGTGAACCATAATGAAGCTACACCCTCCAAGCATACAGGGAGTACAAGCACTTTATTTCATCAGTGGCTCTAGTTCCGTTTATATGCTGATCGTACTTGAACAAAAAGATGTTCGGATCTCTAACCCCTCGATAAGCTTCTATCGTTGGAGGTGTGAATATCTTAGGGAATTTTGCCTGACAGATTCTTTCTGTGAACGGATTCTTACTTGGCGAAAATTCACATTCTCTTTTATCCTCTTCATGAGCCATGCTTTCTTTCATTATTCGCTCGACCATATCAGAGATATACGACTCGTCACTGGTTCGTTCCATGGAGCTGGCGCTAGTCCTCTTACCAAAATGATCACGGTTTGAGTCTCGTTGCCCTGGGCCTCTCTTAGGAGGTGCCCCTTTGGTAGGACTGTTGTATATAATGGTGTTGTATACACAATAATATGATTTTTGTTTGATGATAACAACCAAATATATATTAATATAAATTTGTTTGTTATTGTACTGTTCTATATATACATTACAGGCAAGAATATAATATTTATATTTAAATAGAATATGACTGTGCAGAAATTCATATATTCATACAATATTTTATTTAAATATAAATATTATATTTCAAACATTCAAACAGTACAACTATTTAAAACTCCACCATTTAAACATTCACTGAATATTGTACTTGTAAATAAACTGAATAAAATAGATAAGTTTTGTAACACCCCGGATTTTTCTGTTAACAGTAAATTAACAAATTAAAGTATAATTAAATTGTAACAGAAAAATTAAGGGAAACGGACATCACCATTGCGTTCGTCTCGGAATTCTGCTTGAGATAGAGTCCGAGTTTGCGCAAAACGGATAACGTATGAAGAAGATATCTTTAATTTAAATATTACAGCAAAACATGAAAAAAAGAAGTAAGGAGAGGACAATAATTATTATTATTCTAAGACTTATTAACAAAAGCCTCTGTAGCTCAGTTGGTTAAGGCATTGGATTTGTAGCATGGAGGTCGGGGGTTCGAACCCCGGCGGCGACATAATTTTTATCTCTGTTTTAGAGAGGGCCAACTGAGCATGCAAATACATGTACGTATACAAATTCAAATTTTGAAAGGATAAGAACGTACATATAAGGAAATAAAGAAAATATATGTATATATATGAGAATATATATATATATATATATGCAAAAATATATGTATACAATAGATAAAATTCAAACAGACTAAAACAGCTCAATTTAAAGTTTAATTTTTGAAAATCGAACCCAGTCCCTCCTGGCTGGCCTGGTCTGTGTTTGGTCAAATTTCTGTGGGTTGCTTTGTCATTAGGGCTAGGTGGCAAGTTTTAATTGGTCTCTCTATCGAATGAATGGCTACGATCTAACCTAGCAACATCAATGGTCCTAATCAATTCCTAACCTCTATATAAACAACCCTAGACTAAACCCTAATCTATTCATTCAAATTAAGAACATAGCCGCCATGTTGCTGAGGAACGACTAAGAGTAGCCGCCATCTAGAGAGAGAGAGGATTAGGGAGAAAGTTCTAAAGCCTAAAGCAATTCAAGCAACCTAAAGCTAATCAATTCAACAAAGGAATCATATCTCTTAATTAGAGAATTTGCCGCAACCATTGTAAGTAGAGTATTACTTTGGAATGAACAAATAATTGTTTTGATATGTATACTTGATTTGTGGCGATAAAATAATTCATATTTGTGCGTTGAATTATGTTATTCATTATGAAAAACTACATGCGGTAGTTTTATGCAAGTATGACGTTTGGATTATGTTATTCATTATGAAAAACTACATGCGGTAGTTTTATGCAAGTATGACGTTTGGATTATGTTATTCATTATGAAAAACTACATGCGGTAGTTTTATGCAAGTATGACGTTTGGATATTCGCAAAATATGTAATTTATGTTGAAGCTACATGTATGTAGTTGTTGAATTGAAAATCATGCAAGTTTGGGATTTTGTTACTATGCCATCATAATGTGTATTTTTTATGCAAAACATCATTTTTGTGAAGTAATTGGAATAAGGTTGGGATTATCATAATTCATATGAAATTATATTGACAAGTTTGGCACCATGATCTATGTATCAAGCCATGTTTTGTACTAGAAACCTATTTGCAAACTTATGAATATGGCTAGGCTATGAATGATATTGGGCATAATTGAAATTCATGATTAAGTCTATCTTGTTTAAAAAAAAAAAATTATATGATGACATATGTGAGACATGGCTAGGTTAGACTCAAAAATCCCTTTTTGCAAGTTTGTAAACACCATGCTTAGGAATATTTATGCATAAGTATATTTGTACCAGCGTTATGTGATTAAATTTAATTAAGTTGAACTATGCTTTTGTGTTAGTAACAAAGTATCCTCTTTGTAAACATGTAGAAACCTTATAAACAAATTTAACTATACTTATGCCATGCTTATGTTTGACATTATGCCATGTTTATGCTAGAAGTATTTATGCCATGTTTATGTTTGACATTATGCCATGTTTATGCTAGAAGTATTTATGCCATGCTTATGTTTGACATTATGCCATGTTTATGCTAAAAGTATTTATGCCATGCTTATGTTTGACATTATGCCTAAGTAAAAATATAGGTTCATGGGTCAATAATGATATCTCAATTACAAGTTCACATGCTTTGATTCATGTCACCTATGTTACCACTATGCAAGTACACCAGTTTCTATTATGGATTTCCAACGTCATATGCAAGTTCATGCGCTCACCTTCCCCTCTTTGTGTATGTAATCACGCTTTAAGCCTCCCCTTTTCGCATGGCTAAATTGGGCTTTAAAAGGCTAAGCCCAATATATATAAACGGACGTGTAAAACGGGGGAAAATAACGTTGGGTTAAAATTACTAATGAATGAAAACTAAAGTAGAAGGGCCCAAATTCAAGTATGGGTTGGGCCCATGATTGGTGTAACCTTTACACCATTAACTTAATAATGGGCCGCAAATATTTACATATAAACAAAGAAGAAAGACAAAATATGTAAATGTAGAAAATACGATGTGTTTAACCCGAGGTTGGATTGAGTTGTGATGTAAACCTGCCCGGAACCGCCCGGCTGTCCAGTAGTCACAACAATACCTATCCAATGTGGGAGGTTAAACATGGAGCCCAATAAGGACCCGAGGTTAGACTGAGTTGTGGCGTAAGACTACCCGGAACCAACCGGCAACAGGCAGCCACAGCAATACCTGTCTAATGTGAGAGGTTAGGGCCTTAATAAGACAATTAAGGCTGAATCAGGATTGTTAGGATTAAGTGGACTAAGACTTAATCAAAATGGAACATGCTAAACTAAACGGACTGGTGGGGTTAGGTTAGAAAACACTTAACCAACTTAGCATGTTGGCTAGAGATAGAAAACCTAGTAACGGGGGACCCTTTTCAGCAGTAACCCTACACGGTGTATCATGATACCCTGAAACTAGGCAGGGTGGGGCACGATTACTGGGCTGATTGTAAGAGGTCAAAAATCGACGGCGGTGGTGTAGCAGTGTAGGTTCTAACGGAGTGCGGGCGTGCACACACTCCGGCGCAGAAAAATAAGGCACTGGACACCAGTAGCATACCTGTGCACTCTAAGGTTGTGTCGGGTTGCCACTATGGGACTTGATACACCCCATGGTGGGACCAGCATAGGTAACTACGACATCGGGGGCCGTAAGACACATGTAACTATGCGAGTAGGAGCCGATCATCATAGAATGGATCACATCACCCTGATTATGGGGTGCCAGTGGGAAACTAGTTTATATGGGTTCAGAGATTAACATGGGGTACGATAGTATATTCGACCCTAGACAACTTAACCAAGTTTATAGTGCATGCCCACTTCTCGTTTATACTTATCATACCCAGTTCTTTATTCATAGACAAAATAGTACTAGACTTACTCAGGCTTTATGTCTGACTCTACTTTTCTTTCGTCTTCTTTCTTCCGTTTCCCCCCCAGGTCCTCAGGGAGGGAACACAGCAGCTTGACCTACCTCAACCTCCAGCTTGAAGAAGAGAAATGTATTGCTTGGACTTTCCTGTTTTGAACTATGGCTTTGGACAATCCACTATGGGGCTTTTGCAGTTTATCTATGTTTTATTTATGCTTCTTTAAATAATGTACTCAAGACAGATTATGAAAGTGTTATGTTATGTTTTTTTTGGAAAGGATGTTGTTGTAACACGTATTTGACTTTATGAAATAAAGTTTGTTGTTCTTCCGCTGTTTACAAATATGTGTTCTTATATCTGTCTTGTATATCTGTGACTTGTACTTATAAACCTCCACCAAAATTAGGGCATTCCCTTTGAGAGTGACCCTAACGGAGGTGGGGTGTTTCACTTGGTATCAGAGCATAGGTTTACCAGATAAGATAAAAAGTTTTGAAAATTTATTTTCAAAAAAGAAATTTAAAGAAGCATTTTTTAAAAAGAAAAATATTATTTTATTTTAAAAAGGCAAAGTCCCCCCCAAAGCCATTGGTATTATCTTCTATCCTTCGGTTTGAATCTATCCTTTCTGTTTCAGCATGTCTGGAGACCTTACTCCCCAGCTGCTGACGCTTTCACTCCTCCTCCTCCACGTGAACCAGCAAGCGGAAGAGTCCCAGAGTAGGAAGACGAATAATAGTCTAACAAGAAAGGATCGTAACAGTAATAATAAGAAACGAGAAAAAAGGAAATGTAATTTTTGTGGTACGGAAGGGCACATAGCCAAGGATTGTAGAAAGCGGAAAAGAAAGCAAGGGGAATGTTTTCATTGTGGGGAGACTGGACACATCAGCAAAGACTGCCCTGAGAAGACGGACTTTAAGAAAGGCGGGAAAGGCAACAAGGAGAAGAGGAAGTGTAATTTCTGTGGCAAAGTGGGGCACTTAGTAAAGGACTGCCGAAAAAAAAGAAGGCCAAGGAGAATGGTGGGTGCTTTTCTTGCGGTCAGACAGGCCACAGGGCTAAGGACTGCCCAAGGAAACGAGGGCAGGGGCAGGGGTCTGGATCCACCCCAGGGGCACAGGTTCATGTGCTGGAAGCGCCACCATTGCAACAGCGAGGTATAAATACTTCTGTAGAAAGTGTAGTTTATCTTTATGATCACCCTGTTTGCACTTTATTTGATTCTGGCGCATCACACTCCTTTATCTCGTCTGCTTTAGTAGAATCTCTGCACCTAAAAACTAGTATGGTAGAGGACCCCTTAATTGTTTCAAACCCAATTGGGGGCCCATCTCATTTGTCTATGATCTGTGTGGGATTGAAAATTTCCATCCTAAGTGTTGAATTTCAATGTAGTGCCTTTGTTTTGGGCTTTTCGGGGTATGGTTTTATTTTGGGTATGGATTGGCTATCCAGTAATGGGGCCATCCTTGATTGTGAGAAAAGGGTTGTTAGGCTCCTAACCCAGCTCGGTAATACTTTGAAAATTTCTTGTAATCCCTCGTATGCGGTTATGCTTAGTTATCTTGAATCGCTAGATGCCTCTGTTGAAAATTTGAAATCAGTTAGAGTGGTCCGGGAATATCCGGATGTCTTCGAAGAGGTGAAGGGCTTGCCTCCGAAGCGGGAAATAGACTTCCGCATATATCTTGTAGATAATGCAAGGCCCGTTGCGTTGCCCGTTAGACATATGGCTCCACGAGAGAGAAAAGAGCTCAGTAAACAGATTGAAGAGCTTCTAGAGAAGGGGGTTCATTAGGAGGAGCATTTCAGAATAGGGCGCTCCAGTAGTGTTCGTCACTAAGGCAGAAAGTTCATTTCGCTTATGAATGAGTTGTGGAGAATTACCTTAGTAAATACATTTGGCAACATAGTTGACATTTGTTTATTTTCTAGAGATAATTCATCTATGTGGAATACCTTATAGTAAGTTAACAAGATCCAAGATTCACTAGTGAATTTTGGAGAGCTTGCATGGAACCATGAGTACGCAGTTAGGATTGAGCCAAGAATATTAGAAGTAGAGTAAGTGAAAGAGGAACGAGAGGCAACAGTGGAAAAGGTTCCAACTCATATTTTGGAAACAAGAATTAAGACGCTACGAAATTGTGAAGTTAAAGACGGACAAAGCATAATGGAGTCAAGCTCAAGGAAATGCAACTTAGAAGATCGAAGACTAGATTCGTGCATCATATCTCTTCTTAAGAGTGTATCCTTGGTCCCTCTCTTCCTGTAGAGCTTGCTTGCATGCTATCTTTTGTGTTTATCCTCTCGGTCCCATTCTCAATCCAATTTCTGTCGCAAACCCCGTAGGGAGTATGACTCATCTGTTAGTAACACATGTTGGGGCTTGAGGGTGTTCGTTGGATTGACCAAACTTTTTGGGTTTTATAGGATACGGGTTGGTCTTAGGAAGGGACTCCCTTGTGACCTAAAAGGAGTCCATCATGCTTAATTTCTTAGAATCATATATGGTGGTTGGGTTGAGTAATTCTTTGGGTGTCAGTCTGATGTTGATTTCGGTCTTCGGGGCTGATGCTTAGAGAGTTCTTCTCCTAATCAATATATATGTGGCATAGATTTCCAGTTTCGACATTGCCTAATGGGCACAAAATTTTTACTTGCTTCTATCATTCGACTATACCTTTAGGTACGACCATTTCCTATCATTGAGAAAATTTGGAAAATGACCTATAGATTAGAGCTACCCGAGAAATTGGCCGGAGTCCACAACGTTTTTCACGTTTCACATCTCCGAAAATGTCTACATGAGTCTGCTGAAGTGGTAGAGCCAAATATCCTCGAAGAGGCCGAAGTGGAACGCGAAGCAACCATAAGAAAAGTTCCAACCCGCATACTAGGAACGGAAGTGAAGAAGCTACGCAACCGCGAAGTCAAACTCGTCAAAGTCCAGTGGAGCGACGCCGAGGGAGACGCGACTTGGGAAACTGAAGCTAGAATACGTACTGCCTACCCTTTTCTGTTCGAGGGTACATTCTTGATCTTTCTTTTTCCTTAAGTTGCG
The DNA here is from genome assembly GCA_030737875.1 of Allium sativum. Taxonomy (NCBI): domain Eukaryota; kingdom Viridiplantae; phylum Streptophyta; class Magnoliopsida; order Asparagales; family Amaryllidaceae; genus Allium; species Allium sativum. Next base: position 44,252,955 of record CM060916.1, read on the forward strand.
CTTTTATCTATCTTTTTAGGGTATATTTCCTCGACCTTATCTTTTAGGTAGAAACCCTTTTGGATGAAAACATGTAATTGAAACATGTTATGTATGATGGTTGCAAGTGGTTGCAAGTGATTGCTAGTAGTTGCTCGTGGCTGCATATACACACACAATCTAGGTTTTAGATCGGCTCAGTCACTTCATATTGCATATGCATATATGTTTGCACTCGTATATGGTTGAATTGTAATGTGTTGTCATATGGATGTTGCATTTGTATGAAAGATTGTGCACCCATGTAGAATCATGAATAGGAAAAATCTGCATACATAATGGATACATGGCACTTACATGATTCGCATTAAGGAGGTCAACTGAATCAGTAGACCGCCTGATTTTGCATTAGATAAGTTCATGAACACACACACTTCGCATATGATCATGAAGCATTAGAAGTCTTTTAAGGACAATGGATGCTCGTGTTTGATGGATGAGTAGATGGATGATTGAATGTTAGGATTTACATTCTTCCTAAACTTGAAGATTTCGGGGACGAAATCCTTTTAAGTGGGGGAGAATGTAACACCCCGGATTTTTCTGTTAACAGTAAATTAACAAATTAAAGTATAAATAAATTGTAACAGAAAAATTAAGGGAAACGGACATCACCATTGCGTTCGTCTCGGAATTCTGCTTGAGATAGAGTCCGAGTTTGCGCAAAACGGATAACGTATGAAGAAGATATCTTTAATTTAAATATTACAGCAAAACATGAAAAAAAGAAGTAAGGAGAGGACAATAATTATTATTATTCTAAGACTTATTAACAAAAGCCTCTGTAGCTCAGTTGGTTAAGGCATTGGATTTGTAGCATGGAGGTCGGGGGTTCGAACCCCGGCGGCGACATAATTTTTATCTCTGTTTTAGAGAGGGCCAACTGAGCATGCAAATACATGTACGTATACAAATTCAAATTTTGAAAGGATAAGAACGTACATATAAGGAAATAAAGAAAATATATGTATATATGAGAATATATATATATATATATATATGCAAAAATATATGTATACAATAGATAAAATTCAAACAGACTAAAACAGCTCAATTTAAAGTTTAATTTTTGAAAATCGAACCCAGTCCCTCCTGGCTGGCCTGGTCTGTGTTTGGTCGAATTTCTGTGGGTTGCTTTGTCATTAGGGCTAGGTGGCAAGTTTTAATTGGTCTCTCTATCGAATGAATGGCTACGATCTAACCTAGCAACATCAATGGTCCTAATCAATTCCTAACCTCTATATAAACAACCCTAGACTAAACCCTAATCTATTCATTCAAATTAAGAACATAGCCGCCATGTTGCTGAGGAACGACTAAGAGTAGCCGCCATCTAGAGAGAGAGGATTAGGGAGAAAGTTCTAAAGCCTAAAGCAATTCAAGCAACCTAAAGCTAATCAATTCAACAAAGGAATCATATCTCTTAATTAGAAAATTTGCCGCAACCATTGTAAGTAGAGTATTACTTTGGTATGAACAAATAATTGTGTTGATATGTATACTTGATTTGTGGCGATAAAATAATTCATATTTGTGCGTTGAATTATGTTATTCATTATGAAAAACTACATGCGGTAGTTTTATGCAAGTATGACGTTTGGATTATGTTATTCATTATGAAAAACTACATGCGGTAGTTTTATGCAAGTATGACGTTTGGATTATGTTATTCATTATGAAAAACTACATGCGGTAGTTTTATGCAAGTATGACGTTTGGATATTCGCAAAATATGTAATTTATGTTGAAGCTACATGTATGTAGTTGTTGAATTGAAAATCATGCAAGTTTGGGATTTTGTTACTATGCCATCATAATGTGTATTTTTTATGCAAAACATCATTTTTGTGAAGTAATTGGAATAAGGTTGGGATTATCATAATTCATATGAAATTATATTGACAAGTTTGGCACCATGATCTATGTATCAAGCCATGTTTTGTACTAGAAACCTATTTGCAAACTTATGAATATGGCTAGGCTATGAATGATATTGGGCATAATTGAAATTCATGATTAAGTCTATCTTGTTTAAAAAAAAAAAAAATTATATGATGACATATGTGAGACATGGCTAGGTTAGACTCAAAAATCCCTTTTTGCAAGTTTGTAAACACCATGCTTAGGAATATTTATGCATAAGTATATTTGTACCAGCGTTATGTGATTAAATTTAATTAAGTTGAACTATGCTTTTGTGTTAGTAACAAAGTATCCTCTTTGTAAACATGTAGAAACCTTATAAACAAATTTAACTATACTTATGCCATGCTTATGTTTGACATTATGCCATGTTTATGCTAGAAGTATTTATGCCATGTTTATGTTTGACATTATGCCATGTTTATGCTAGAAGTATTTATGCCATGCTTATGTTTGACATTATGCCATGTTTATGCTAAAAGTATTTATGCCATGCTTATGTTTGACATTATGCCTAAGTAAAAATATAGGTTCATGGGTCAATAATGATATCTCAATTACAAGTTCACATGCTTTGATTCATGTCACCTATGTTACCACTATGCAAGTACACCAGTTTCTATTATGGATTTCCAACGTCATATGCAAGTTCATGCGCTCACCTTCCCCTCTTTGTGTATGTAATCACGCTTTAAGCCTCCCCTTTTCGCATGGCTAAATTGGGCTTTAAAAGGCTAAGCCCAATATATATAAACGGACGTGTAAAACGGGGGAAAATAACGTTGGGTTAAAATTACTAATGAATGAAAACTAAAGTAGAAGGGCCCAAATTCAAGTATGGGTTAGGCCCATGATTGGTGTAACCTTTACACCATTAACTTAATAATGGGCCGCAAATATTTACATATAAACAAAGAAGAAAGACAAAATATGTAAATGTAGAAAATACGATGTGTTTAACCCGAGGTTGGATTGAGTTGTGATGTAAACCTGCCCGGAACCGCCCGGCTGTCCAGTAGTCACAACAATACCTATCCAATGTGGGAGGTTAAACATGGAGCCCAATAAGGACCCGAGGTTAGACTGAGTTGTGGCGTAAGACTGCCCGGAACCAACCGGCAACAGGCAGCCACAGCAATACCTGTCTAATGTGAGAGGTTAGGGCCTTAATAAGACAATTAAGGCTGAATCAGGATTGTTAGGATTAAGTGGACTAAGACTTAATCAAAATGGAACATGCTAAACTAAACGGACTGGTGGGGTTAGGTTAGAAAACACTTAACCAACTTAGCATGTTGGCTAGAGATAGAAAACCTAGTAACGGGGGACCCTTTTCAGTAGTAACCCTACACGGTGTATCATGATACCCTGAAACTAGGCAGGGTGGGGCACGATTACTGGGCTGATTGTAAGAGGTCAAAAATCGACGGCGGTGGTGTAGCAGTGTAGGTTCTAACGGAGTGCGGGCGTGCACACACTCCGGCGCAGAAAAATAAGGCACTGGACACCAGTAGCATACCTGTGCACTCTAAGGTTGTGTCGGGTTGCCACTATGGGACTTGATACACCCCATGGTGGGACCAGCATAGGTAACTACGACATCGGGGGCCGTAAGACACATGTAACTATGCGAGTAGGAGCCGATCATCATAGAATGGATCACATCACCCTGATTATGGGGTGCCAGTGGGAAACTAGTTTATATGGGTTCAGAGATTAACATGGGGTACGATAGTATATTCGACCCTAGACAACTTAACCAAGTTTGTAGTTCATGCCCACTTCTCGTTTATACTTATCATACCCAGTTCTTTATTCATAGACAAAATAGTACTAGACTTACTCAGGCTTTATGTCTGACTCTACTTTTCTTTCGTCTTCTTTCTTCCGTTTCCCCCCCAGGTCCTCAGGGAGGGAACACAGCAGCTTGACCTACCTCAACCTCCAGCTTGAAGAAGAGAAATGTATTGCTTGGACTTTCCTGTTTTGAACTATGGCTTTGGACAATCCACTATGGGGCTTTTGCAGTTTATCTATGTTTTATTTATGCTTCTTTAAATAATGTACTCAAGACAGATTATGAAAGTGTTATGTTATGTTTTTTTTGGAAAGGATGTTGTTGTAACACGTATTTGACTTTATGAAATAAAGTTTGTTGTTCTTCCGCTGTTTACAAATATGTGTTCTTATATCTGTCTTGTATATCTGTGACTTGTACTTATAAACCTCCACCAAAATTAGGGCATTCCCTTTGAGAGTGACCCTAACGGAGGTGGGGTGTTTCAAGTTTGTTTGACAACAATAAAATAATATTTTATTTCAATTAAAATTGTTTATTACATATAAATAGTATAATAATCTTTTTCATGTACACTGCTCCTTTACTATAGAATCACTACAACACTAATACATGTCACTCTATTTTACACTTACACTCATACAATCATTTTATACAATGACACATGCTGTCTTCTTTCTTCAGTCTTCTTTCTTCGGCCTCCAAGTCAGTCAGCACTGTCGTCGTCACTACTCACAGTCAGTCCAGTCATCTTCATGCTTACCTATCATATATAGAAACACACACCCAGTATCAAGAACAGAAATAATTTCTAAATTCTAGCAAATATAATTTTTATTTTAAAAATTTATTTGCCTTAGAATTTCGGTGTGTTTCTCATCATTTTTCATGACTTGATATGATATGTATAGTACCCACTGATTAGCCCAACACACTACACTGGTTTTCTTATCAGAACCAGTTGATTCTAAACAGCCACAACACAGTGTAGCGCTATACTTATATATATTCGAATAGACACATATACACACACATATGTGTATATATACATATATGTATACATACAGGTCAACATGGTCAGCACGGTAGTGAAATGGAGCAAATGCAATTCAAGCAAGGAGTGGCCAAGCATATATGCAAAAATATAAGATTCAAGCAGATGTGCTCAAGTGCAACTCACAAGTCATCAAATACACAATGTCATGGCTCAAGTGGATGTACATATTGATTTAGTCAACATTGTGATGAGTACAAAGTGGTGATGCAAACGTATGGGAACAACAATACATGGTCATGGTGATCAAATATAGCAAGCTCAAGCCAACACAGTGGTGCTACTTAGTGACACAAGAATGATCAAGTCAGCCTCAAAACAAAGGTGTGCAACAACAAAGCATATATGTGAACAATGCATGTCAACACAGCTCAAGTGGTCAAGCCATTAGAAGACAGGTATGAAAGCTTGCATAACAATTGTTCAGTTCAACATTGTTCAGGTGAAGTACTAGTGTGGCAGATCAACATTACAAGCACTGCATATACAAGGAGAAGTGGCATAGTGTACATGCAGATCAAACAAAGGTGATAATGTCAACAGGTAACAAGTCAATTCGGGTTTCCACAAATATATGCTCAAGAAACCACTGTATAGTTTAGCATAACAGAGCATACATGATTTGAGTATCCAAAATTTAATCGGTTTCTACAGCAATGAAAAACATTCCTAAGGCAAGTGATTGTTCTACAAATCTACTCATCAAATTTATAGTGGAGCAAATTTCAACAAAAACATTTATGGAGCAGAAAATGGTCTGGACTGAAAAATATTTCAGATTTAAATGCATTTTTATTTTGGCAAGGAAACAATTCAGCATGTATGACTTGGCATTTTCCATTCACAAATGATTTTCTTGTTTTGCCAAATCAGCAATGGTGTAACAAGCAAGAAATTAATGTATACACAAAGCCTGGAAAGAATACTCATGCAAATGGTCACAAGAATAATGACCTAGAAACTTTTTATCAAAGTTTAAAATCTTTCCAGTTTTAAACAAATGATGTTCAAATATTTTGGCAAATTATATTCCAGAAATTAAGGGATTCATTCCAAGCCGAGATTTCAAAACCAATAATGTACATGCAAGCAATTCAAAAAATATATATGGCAACAAGGATCACACAGTCATGGCAAAGAATCAATTCATCAGTTTCCAGAAATAAAGCAGTGTTTTTAACAAGTCTTTCAATCAAGCTTTTTCAAAATAGGAATCAGCAATCAATTTTTAGCAATGGATTGTCATGGTGACGAGGCAAAATCAAACTCGGCAACAAAGAGTAAAAATGAAAATCACAAACAATACAGTATAGTAAGAACATGATCCAGGCAACAAATCAGAGAATCGTGTTTGGCAAGTTTTTATCGGGCCAGAATCAATCAAAAAATGGACAAAATATTTTTGTAGGCAAGGCATTCAAATTTTCATTCACGGCAATTTTTTTATAATAAGGTAAATACCAATTTCTCGGTCAATCAAAAAGGAAAGTTTTCAACAACAAATTAAGTGTGGATTCGTTCAAAGGGACAGAAACAAGTCTGGATTCATTTTGTTATGGAAATTCAATTTAAAGCCGAGGAAACCAAAATAGGAAAATCAGGCCGAGTCATTCTACTCAAAATCAGAGCAAGTTACGGGATTAAAGATCCTATTTTTAACACCATATCATCATCGGCCTTGATATCGAAAAACACATAATGACTCTCGAGGAATTCAAAGACATAAAACACAGAGAACTCATAATTTTTCCGAGCGTTTTCGATAACGATTGATCCAAAATCGATCAATCCAAATTAGAGAATATCCAGTCGAAGATTCAAACCACTAGAGGTTAAAGGAACAAGCAATTTCATTCACCAATTGATTCGGGTTTGGGAGATTTTCCAAAACCCTAGAGCTACCGCCATTTTTGTTCGAAAGGGAAAGTGATCAGGTGATAAATGAAAAAGGGTGCAACACAATCTAAAGGGGCCCGCCGTTTTGATGTGAAGGGATTTTTATTAAGTTCCATTTAACTAGGGTATTAGAGTATTTGTTTAATTTATTGTTGTATTTTTATTTTCTTTTGAATCATTCTGAAACAGTTCTAGATTCTATAAAATCTAACAGTTCGCTAGAGTCTGTAAAATCTAGGGTTACGTGTTACGGGTTTTGTAATACTGGAAAATCTACTCGAGAGGATATCAGTCAGTCTAGGGTTTTGAGCTTAGGATTACAATAGGAGAAAGGGGTTCGCGAGTTTACATGGTCTTGTAAGCGGGATCTGTTTTATTACCTAGTAGAAACCTTAGGAATGCAGCAGTAGGCAGGATTTTGCCGAAGCTGGGTATATCTTATGTCATTTACTTTTCTGCATTTATTTTTTACTGCATTATGTGATCTGATGTTTTTTGTATATCTCGCTTAATTTTCAATATACCCTATTCACCCCCTCCCCCTCTAGGGTTAATCTAGATCCAACAAGTGGTATCAGAGCAGGTATTTTAACTCTTGAGTCATGGATAACCCTAGTTGTCAGTCTAGCGAGAGTCAGTCAAGTTCATCTCCAACTATTTTCACTGGAACATATTTTTTAAACTGGAAATCCAAAATGGAATTTTATTTAAAATCTGCTAAATGTTAGGATGTTGTTATTAATGGGTACGATGTTGTAGATAAAGTTTTTAATTCTCGTGCTACACATATTCTTTATTCTTATCTTGATGATGATCAATACAGTCTGATTCCCACTGTTTAAGTGCATAGGAAATCTGGACTGCTTTTAATACGAAGTATGGAAAAATTGACAACAACTGCTCAAAATTCCGAAATGTCAACTCAAATTCAGATCTATGCTTGAAAGGAGAAAGATATAGATCAAACAATGGAAAATCAATAGATGGTGAAACAGAAAGTTTATCTTATGAAGATTTGGTTTATATGTGTATTGATTTAATTAAATCCTTGATAAGCTCCAACATAAAAACAAAACTCTGAAATCTGAAAAACTTTAGTTGATCAGCAAAAACAGTATTTTGGAATCAAAACTTCAGAAGGTCAAGAAATCTTCAAACTCCAGTTGTGAAAATTGTTTGATTTTGGAAAATAATTTTGTTCATCAAAATGAAATTATTTAAAAGCTTGAAAATGAAATTGTGATTTTAAAGAAAACAAGATTGAGCTTGAAAGGACTAACAACTATTCACAAAAGGAATTTGAAAATTTTGAGATAAACAAAATTTCCGAATATGAATTTGCTGAAAAAAAAACATGTTGAAAACTTATTCGATTTTGAAAGAACTTGAAAACGGAATTGAAAAATCCAAGAAATTTGGGTTTGAAAAAACAAAAACATTATGAATTTGAGATTGCTGAGTCCCCAAACCAAAATTAAATCTCTTAATGATGAAAATTTGGTTTTGAAAACTGATTTTGAAAAGGGTAAGATCACTAGAAACCATTGTTCAAAATTAATGAAAAAAAACTGTGATCTTAAATCTAAAATTCAACAGCTTAGAACAATATTGGCTAAATTTTCAAACGGTGAAAAATCTTTAAATATGTTGTTGAGAAATCAATTTTCATCGAGAAATAAAAGTGGACTTGGCTTTGGGAGTATCAATCGTTTTGATAAAATGAATTCAAACGATTTTGTAAGCTCTTCAATTTTTTTTGGAAAAGATTTTTTTGAAAATTTAAACTGTGGCAATTCAGTAGATTTTTTAAATCATAAATGAAATAAGGCTTTGTTTTATAACAAACCATTTAATGATTCTTGGACTCCAAAAAGAAATAAAATGAATTCGTCTAAATTCAAACAGATTTGGGTCCCTAAATGCATTTTTGTAAATTCTGATGGTTTGTCATACAAATAGGTTTGGGTACCAAAATGTACAAATATAACTAAGAGTTGTTTTACAAACTTTGTTAGACCACTCGTTCATTCAAACTGTTAGGTACTAGAGGAGGCCAAGGAACTACTAAACAAAAAGAGAATTGAAATCAAACTAGTCTATATTTCTGTATCATCCACGGTTCCTTAGCCAAGTCTGTTTTAGTCAGAGATTCTGGTTCACATCAATTTCAGGTATGATCTCTGAACTCATATTTGTAAATATTCTTTGGTTTTTTTTATTTTTTTATTTCTTCTTCTGTTCCTTCTGTTTATTTTTTTTGTTTGATTTGTCACTGTCATATCTTTGTATTTGCTTGGGCTTCCTTAACTTCAAGTTACAGAATTCATATTATTATTTTTTGGAAATTCGCTTCATTAGAATAAAACACTGATGTTTTGAAGTTCATTTTCTGTTTTTCTGAATTCCTAACAGTGTTGACGTATTCTTGTTATATCTTGAACAATGTTAATATGAATTCTAATTTTTTTTGAAGATCTGAAAAAAAATTAAAATTTCACACATCTCTGATGTTCTAAGGTTCTTCTAATTTATTTTAGAAAAGCTTGAAATAATATACTCATTACAGCACACTGCTACTTCTCAGTTGTGATAATTGAACTGATTTTCAGATTGGCTTGAATTTTTTTTTGAACTGTCTTGAGACTCATTGTTTACATCTTGAAATTCACTACTATTCATGGTCATCTGGCTTAGTTGTTTGTTTGAGATCATTTGAAATTTATGATATTTTGAATCTCACATACCTCTCAGATCTGGAATTATTAATCTTGTGTGATTGATTCATTTTATCTCATGATTTGCAATTGTTCAAGTGATTTCGAATAAACCATTATTTTTGGATCACAAATTATTACTCAAACTTGATGTAAGTGATCTGAATTTTCTTTGGGCTTGTCAGAAATAATTTGGGAAAAATTCTTTGAAAATCCAGTCTTGAAACTCACTGTTATTTCATGATTATTTGATTGGAATATACGTTTGTTTAAAATCATTTGAAATTGCTGATTTGTTGAATCACACACATATCCTGGATCTAAAATTTATAATCTGGTGTGATTGATTCATTGAATCCTGATTTTTCAATATTCCTCAAATGATTTAAAATAAACAAAATTTTGGATAATGGAATATATTTTGTGACCATTATTAACATTTTCTGACAAGTCTATTGTGCTATTGGTTTCTGTGCTACTATGATACTACTTTTGAAAATAATCTTAGATAACTACTTGTTTTGATTAAAATTGACTGCTGCTAAAATTACTTTGCTTGTCTTGTCTGCTTGGATCTTATGATTGAATTTCTATTTGTCTGTGATATCCTGGTTTGTCTCTGGTGCCTTTTACAATCCTCATTAATAGGGACACCAAGTGGTATCAAAAATGCCTTATATTTGTCTCACTCATCTGTACTTAGATTCTAATCTTCACCTTGTATAGATCCATACACTCTTTTAGCCTTGTACAAATTTATCCCTCTTGGCATGTATAGATCTTCATATCCCTCTTGTAATTGTTTTTCGATTTTAAAATTATTTATTGATTATTCATTCAGAAATTGAAATCTATATCCAAATTGAACCGTATTTATAATTCATCAAAATTATTAACAGATTTTGAAATTGTAATGAATTGTGACTGCATTATATTTCACAACAAGAGGAGATTTTATTTAGATTTTCATGATGGTTGAACATTTATTATACGATCTTTGAATTGGCAATTATTCCACGGCCATCTTCTTTATCTTCCACTATTCTATCATCCATTATGATTTTATATTAATGTGGAGAGTAAATATTTTTTTAAATCTTTTTGAATAAACAATGGAAATATTTGTGATAGAAATGGACTATGTTATTGTTCAGAATTAGTGATAATTGAAAATTTTCAATGATCCCAACATAGTCGAGCATATTTCATAATATAATTAATTTAGAAATTTATTTCACAGTCCATTTCTGTACCTACCACATTTCTATCATTCATATTGGTTGTATATACCAAGGAGTTTTTCTATTTAAAGCTGAAAATGATAAAATATCATAAGTGTGCCTCTAACCTCATTTAAAAATACAAGCTTTGGTTATGCATGGTTATGAGACAACTTATAATTTAAGCTGCGACTGACCTCATTTAAAAATCCAAGCTCTGGTTATGCGTGGTCAGTGTGCTCTTAAATAAAATAAAAAGAAAAAGGAAATAATGCACTATATATTAAAATTAATATGAAATTGTCCTTGTTGTATAAAAATCAGTTTATCAATCCATTTTCTAATATGTGAAACATGTTAATATTTTATGTTGTATTATGATTTGTTGATTGATAGCTATTGGGATTTGAGATTATACGATTTTGTCACTTAAATTGAATTACTAATTACAGTCCAAATCCATCACTGTTTTTTTTTAATTTCATTTTTATAAAAATTCTTCTGAAAATAATTAAAACCCATATTTTTATAACTCTCCCCATTTTTATAAAATTCATTGTAAATCTGTCATTTTCTACAATGTGAAATATGCAACTAGTTCTTAGTTTATTATGATTTTTGTCTTGCTCATTGAGATTTATGATGATAGTTCTTCCTCTTAAGCTGAAATTATATTTTTATTCGGTTTTCATATATTTTAAATTCTGAAACCTTTTGATGATAATAAAAGGGGGAGAATGGATTGAGATATTGATTTATCAGTGAATATTTTATAAATATTTTTAATTTTGAAAATTCATTATTATTCACTTAATTCACTCATGCATTGTTAAGGGGGAGTTTTCTGTTGTAGGGGTGTAGGTGGAGCTAGTAAATAGGGGGAGTTCAAAATTCACTGTTAAACACATTTATTGTATTCAAAATCTTTTATTTGTTTATCATCATCAAAAGGGGGAGATTGTTGTATATAACGGTGTTGTATACAGAATCATATGATTTTTGCTTGATGATAACAACCAAATATATATTTATATAAATGTGTTTGTTATTGCACAGTTCTATATATACATGACAGACTAGAATATAATATTTATATTTAAATAAAATACAACTGTACGGACATTCATATATTTACATAGTATTTTATTTAAATATAAATATTATATTTCAAACATTCATATTGTACAACTATTTATAACTCCACTATTTAAACATTCACTGAATATTGTACTTGTAAATAAACTGAATAAAATAGATAAGTTTGTTTGACAACAATAAAATAATATTTTATTTCAATCAAACTTGTTTATTACATATAAACAGTACAATCTTTTTCATATACACAACTCCTTTACTACAGAATCACTACGACACTAATACATGTCACTCTATTTTACAGTTACACTCATACATTCATTTTATACAATGACACATGATATCTTCTTTCTTCAGTCTTCCTTCTTCAGCCTCCTAGTCAGTCAACACTGTCGTCGTCACTGCTCATAGTCAGACCAGTCATCTTCATGTTTACCTGTCATATATAGAAACACACACAGTATCTAAAACAGAAATAATTTCTAAATTCTAGAAGATATAAATTTTATTTTAAAAATTTATTTGCCTTAGAATCTCAGTGTGTTTCTGATCATTTTTCATGACTTGATCTGATATGTATAGTACCCACTGACCAACCTCAACACACTACACCAGTTTGCTGATCAGAACCAGTTGAATTTGAACAACCACAACATAGTGTAGCGGTCTGCTGATATATATTCGAATAGACACACACAAACTCACACACACATATATATGTATACACACATATGTGTATATATACATATATGTATACATATAGGTCAATACTGTCAGCACAACAGTGAAATGGAGCAAATGCAATTCAAGCAAGGAGTGACCGAGCATATATGCAGCAATATAAGATTCAAGAAGATGTGCTCAGGTGCAGCACAAAAGTCATCAAATACACAATGTCATAACTCAAGTGGATGTACATATTGATTCATTCAATATAGTGATGAGTATAAAGTGGTGATGTAAACACATGGGAACAACAATACATGGTCATGGTGATCAAATACAGCAAGCTCAAGACAAAACAGTGGTGCAACTTAATGACACAAAATTAATCAAGTCAGCCTCAAAACAAAGGTGTGCAACAACAAAGCATATATGTGAACAATTCATGTCAACACAGCTCATGTGGTCGACCCATTACAAGACAGGTATGAAAGCATGCACAACAATGGTACAGTTCAACATTGTTCAGGTGAAGTACTAGTGTGGCAGATCAACATTACGAGCACTGCATATACAAGGAGATGTTGCATAGTGTACATGCAGCTCAAACAAAAATGATCATGTCAACAGGTAACTTGTCAATTCGGGTTTCCACAAATATATGCTCAAGAATTCAGTGTACAGTTTAGCATGACAGAGCATACATTATTTGAGTATGCAAGGTTTAATCAGTTTTTGGAGCAATGAAGATTAGTCCTGAGGCAAGTGATTGTTCTACAAATCTGCTCATCAAATTTATAGTGGAGAAAATTTCGACAAAAACAATGGAGCAGAAAATGGCCTGGACTGAAAAACATTTTAGATTTAAATGCATTTTTGTTTTGGCAAGGAAACAATTTAGCATGAATGACTTGGAATTTTGCATTCATAAATTAGTTTCTTGTTTTGGAAAATCAGTAATGGTTTAACAAGCAAGAAATTCATGTATACACAAAGCCTGGAAAGAATACTCATGCAAATGTTCACAAGAATAATGATGTAGAATCTTTTTATCAAAGTTTAAAAGCTTTTCAGATTTAAACAAATGATGTTAAAATATTTGGGCAAATTATATTCCAGAAACTAAGGGATTAATTCCAAGCCGATATTTCAAGACCAATAATGTACATGCAGGCAAATCAGAAAATATATATGGCAACAAGGATCACACAGTCATGGCAAAGAATCAATTCATCAGTTTCCAAAAATAAAGCAGTGCTTTTAGCATGTCTTTCAATCAAACTTTTTCAAAACAGGAATCAACAATCAATTTTTAGCAATGGATTGTCATGGTGACAAGGCAAAGTCAAACTCGGCAACAAAGAGCAAAAATGAAAATTACAAACAATACAATATGGTATGATCATTATCCAGGCAACAAATCAGAGAATCATGTTTGGCAAGTTTTTATTCAGCCGAAATCAATCAGAATATGGACAAAGTATTTTTGTTGGCAAGGCATTCAAATTTTCATTCATGGCATTTTTTATAACATGGTAAATATTAATTTCAAGTTCAATCAAAAAGGAAAGTTTTCAACAACAAATCAAGTGTGGATTCGTTCAAAGGGAAAGAAACAAGTCTGGATTCATTTTGTTATGGCAATTCATTTAAAAGCCAAGGAAACCAAAATAGGAAAATCAGGCCAAGTCATTCTATTCGAAATCAGTGCAAGTTAAGGGATTCAAGATCCTATTTTAACACCATATCGTCATCGCCTTTGATATCGAAAAACACAGAACAATTCTAGAGGAATTCAAACACATAAAACAAAGAGAACTCACAATTTGTCTAAGCATTTTCGATCACGATTGATCCCAAATCGAACAAGCCAAATCAAAGAATATCCAGTCGAAGATTCAAGCCACTCAAGATTAAAGGAACTAGCAATTTCATTCACCAATTGATTCGGATTTGGGATATTTTCCAGAACCCTAGAGCCGCTGCCATTTTTGTTCAAAAGGGAAAGTGATCGTGTGATAAATGAAAAAGGGTGCAACACAATCTAAAGGGGTTGGCCGTTTTAATGTGAAGGGATTTTCATTAAATTCCTTTTAACTAGGGTTTTAGAGTATTTGTTTTATTAATTGTTGTATTTTTTATTTTCTTTTGAATCATTCTGAAACAATTCTAGAGTCTATAAAATCTAGGAGTTCACTAGAGTCTGTAAAATCTGGGGTTACGTGTTACGGGGTTTGTAATACGGGAAAATCTGGTCGAGAGGATATCGGTCAGTCTAGGGTTTTGAGCGTAGGATTAGAGTATGAGCGAGGGGTTCGCGAGTTTACATGGTCTTGTAAGAGGGATCTGTTCTATTACCTAGTAGAAACCTTAGGAATGTAGCAGTAGGCAGGATTTTGCTGAAGCTAGGTATATCTTATGTCATTTACTTTTCTACATTTATTTTCTGCTACATTCTGTGATTCGATATTTTTTTATATCTCGCTTAATTTTCAATAAACCTTATTCACCTCCCTCTAGGGTTAATCTAGATCCAACAGTGAGTAACAGTGCTCCGAGTAGTATGCTTCTCGACATGCTGTCGTGCTTTAACTTTGGAGTTTTCAACCCCAGCTTCCCCTTCGTCGTTCCCTCCATCAATGACTTCCACTTCAAAATGAGAACATTTACGATCCTAGGTAGAAGAGTCCTCTTTTTCCTCAACATTAACTACAACCTTTAGAGGTGGGGGATTAGTTTGGGCATTGAACAAATCATCAAGCTTCTCCATTAGCATCTTGGTTGTAGAATCCATTCTCTCGTTTAAGCTAGTTATGAATACATTCAAATCTTCTCGAGTTACGGCTGGCCTTGAGGATTGACCAACCTCCTAGTTCAAAGTTTGCAGTGTAACCACGTCATTATTTGCAATTATAGAAGCTCCAACAAAATTGCTGTTCTTCTTCAAAGCAACCATTATTTCTGACAACTTCTTAAACTTTGAAGCAAATTTTTCAACAGGCCCACTCTTTAGTCTTTGGGAGCCTATTGTAGAAAGTAGGCTTTCGCAAACACTTTAGCAAACCTACGCCAAGGCTCTTAACCTAGTAGTCGTGGGCTCGAGCTCCATGTCGGCACCAAAAATGTTAATGCAAAAAGTCACACTAACATCAAAAAATGCTTATAAAAACTTCAAATGTAATCAAATACAAAGCTAAGAATGAATAAGGTGGCGAAAAGTAAAGTGCAAGTGATTTAGAGTGGTTTGGCTTAAAAATGGCCTGCGTTCACTATAGAAGCAATTTTCATTATCATCACGGAGATTGCAAAATACATGATCCTCTCAATTTTATACATTTCACTCTATTCTCTTTGAACTCCCGAATTTGATATGAAAATCCTCTTGGATCTCTGTAGTTATGGAGATTAATGGGATGAATCTTCGCAACTTTGCATTTGGAAGATCCTTGTCGATTCCATGTTGGATGAGATTGTAAGTTGGAGCTTGAATACCCTTTAATGGAGGTTAGAATAGCTTAGAACAGTTGAGAAAATAATTGAGCAGCACTTCGTGGAGCTAGGAATTAATACCCCAAAATATGGAAGCCATAGGGTATTTATAGGTGGAGGTTAAATGAAGTGGTGAGCTGAAACTCATATATGGTGGCTATGGGTCGTTCATGCCATAATTATGAAAATGCCATTATGCCACCTGTATGGCTAACCCTTACTTGTGCTCGACCATAAGCTGTTCGACCCCTAGATGCACGAACTCTGATTGCTCGACACCTCATGTTGCTTCATCAAGTGCACTTCCATGCTTGTGACCGACCACTAAGATTAATAAACCATACTATTGCATGATCCTTTATGTTGCTCAGTCATACTTGTAACCGACCCTTCTTGTTACTGATGCCTTATGTTGTTCAGCCCATTGATCCCCCAAGCGACTAAATCCGGGCTTGGGTTCAATGGGGATCAGCGTGATACTCTTGCGGGAATAGGAGCGATCCCAGCCTTTATGAGAGCCTTGCTGAAGAAGGAGAGGTGGTAGATAGGCAGAGCGCAACCACCTATGGTCCGGTGGAAGCTAAAGAGTCCTCCATGGCTGCCTTGGTTGATGAACAGAAATCCAAGATGACAGCAAAGAGCGAGGAGGTGGAGGAAAAGCGGGCGCAGGATGAAGCCGCTAGGCAAGGGATTATAACCAAAACCCAGGAGGATGCTGTGAAGAGGGCCGCCGCGGCCGTTGCTCCGAGGAAAGTTGATGATGAGGTAGAGAGGAAGAGGACGACGGACGAGGCTCAAAAGAGACGGGAAGACGAGGAGGCTCAACGAAGGGCTATTGAAACCCGCGAGAAAACAAAGGCTGGTGATCCTCCGCACAGATCCCAAATACTTCCCGAGCGACGGGCCGCCAAAGAGGCCAAGGAAAAAGATGAGCGGGAAGGGAAATCCATTCAGGAGGTAAGTGCCATGGTGATAGGTTCTACAGCTGGAGGTGCCCCCGGGCTCTTGTCGAATGTCGACCCTGCTGACATTACTGAGATTTCTAGTGGCGATGGGACGGATGAGGGGTATCTACAAGTTTCTCCTGGGTCAACCACCTCGTAAAAGGACCAAAGTGGGAGACGCAGATCTGGCAGGAAGAGGCTCGGCTCCAAAGATGGATTGACGAGCGCTGAATCTATAAAGAAAAAATACAAAGGCAAGAAGAAGATGCACTGTTAGCGTAGGTCACTTAAGCTTATTTTCACCGACCATTTTGGTAGTGTAGGCCGGTAGTTTACGCGAGTTCGGCCCTCGCTTTTGGTTTTTCAAGGCGTGGTGTGGTTCTCATGTACACCCTGCCATTGGAAGGAAAAGATATTAGCAGTGTAGTGGGTTGTAATGCGTATGTGTGTGTTGTAATGAAAAGTGAATTAGTAAAGATGGCATTTTATGTTAACTGTTTGAATGTTCCCCCCATGTTTTCGGGTGTCCCGTACTTGCATAGGCATACTTATCATTACATTCAACAAAAAAGCGATTGTGAGTGTTGTGCCCTAGGTTGGTGATTCCCGGGGGTGTGATTGTGTGTTATTCTCTAGGTTGTAGTTCCAAATGGGCGTAAGACAGTGCGCAGGCTTCTAGTAAGTCTCCCTCAGCTCAAGAGACCCGTAACTTGTGAAGCTCGGCTAGAGCGCCTACTATTTTTTCTTGGGTTGCCAAGGATTAAACTCAAGAGTAGTGGAGGCGCATGACGTCGCGTTATGTGGTTTGTCTGGTGTAGGCTCTCTCGTCGTTCATCGGGTTGGGGCGAGCCTGAGGGCGTCGTTGTTCGCTTGGAAAGAGAAGCCAAGATTATAACCTCGTAAGGTCCAATAGTGGCCGTGGGCTACCCCTCAGCCTTGAGAGCTTTGGGGATGTGACGATTTAAGGGTCGGTATTGGTGCTGCGCCAAAGTCCGACCGACACCCGTAGCTCAGGGGGAGTTCGTGTTGCCCCGACAAGTTGGTGGGTGGTTGAACGATTTATCCTCAGCCTTGATTTTGGTTCAAGATTCGAGTCATAGGTTATTTATACTCGGTCATGCTGCGGGCTGGCGACTCGAGTAGCGTGGATGGGTCCTGTATTTGGGATGCCAGTTGTTGCAAATGTGATTAGGCCACGGGATTGATCCGTGGTTGAGATGGCGATGCCGACCCCCATGTTGGGAGTTGGTATGGTAGTATATAAAGACTAGCTGTCAGGGTTAGCAAATTATGTCATGTGAGGAGTGAACACAGAGTGAGGAGATAGAAAGATGAACATCATTTCCATCAGTAACTGTTGGTACGAATAACCTTTACACTTGCTTTGAATCATTACAAAACAAAACATCACTGGAAAGCGTAAACCACCATATGTTAAGTTGTGTGAAGTGACGGCGGAGATGTTCACAGTTCCAAGCCCATGGTAGTTCAGCTCCGTCCGCGATGGCAATCTTGTAAGTTCTATTGCAGAGTCTTCGCAGAATGGAGTACGACCCTTCCCAATGAGGAGAGAGTCCCGTTGATGGAGGGAAGACCTGTAGTAAGATGAGGTTGCCGATGTTGAGGTCCTTATGGCGGACTCTAGAGTTGAAGTATTGTGATGACCCCAAACTTCCACGGAATGAAAGTAAGGAATAATCATTTGGAATACAACATAAATACAATAACACATATCACAGATACAACATAGCATAGGAAAACTATAGAATAATAACATCATAGAAGAGGAAATATGAATGTCATCAACCACAGAATTCCACAGTCATAGAGTCCTAAATATTACATCAAGTTCAGCAAAGGAGATAAGTTTCAAACTTCAAAATAGAACAACTGGAAATAGAATAAGTTCGGATGTCTCAAAGTCTAAAGATAAAATGCAACCAAAGACAAATGATAGATAGTCTTCATAGCTTAAAATCATCACCTCAACTAAGCAACTCCAAGAAAGCTCCAAAGACAGCGACTCTAAAGGAAGTGAAACCTGTTACTTGGCTTCCCGTGTAGAAAAGAGAGCACCCGAGGTTGCAAAGGTGAAAACAAACTATGAGTCAGTCATGGGACTGGTGTGAAAATTCTTAACTAATTTAACTAGTAGTAATAAGGCAAATCCAAGACCACGCCACTAACGTGGAACGGGTTTTATTCCAATGGATTGTCGTGCATAATTTAAGGTGACTAAACATATAAATAAGTAAACCATAAAACAACGCAATGCTTCTGGAAAAATGGAATCATCATAAGACTCAAGTACCATCACACAATGCAACGCAAACCAGAGGATAGAGTTTTACCTTATGATGATTAAACATGCTTAGTACGATAAAAACAAATTTGATATTATTATTAGTGTATATATGTTTCAAAAACATTTCAAAGTAAATGTATCAATCCTAGGAAGCATAGCTACCATATACTAAGCCTCCATACTAGTAACACAATCAAGTCCGTAGGGTCGTATTGGGAATTTGGTTTTCCATCATGAGTCAAGGCTAGGAACGATCTCCTTATCGATTCGAGACACTCTAGCTAATGTCTCAGGATCCCCCGCAGTGAACCCTTGGAAAGGTGCAGGGCCGGCCACACATTCGACTTGGCGGATTAGTTATTCCTGAACACACATTTCCCGGTCCTATAGGACCTTACATCCGAGGTGCCTCATTCCATCATCCACATAACTAAAATGTCAGGCCGTGTAAAACCCAAACACCACTTCTTGCTAGAAAGAAATGTGCTGCTCTCCCTGCGTTCCCTTGCTCCGTTTTAGACTCAACCGGGTTGTGAGGCTCGTGAAGTTACGAAATACATAAAGCTATGCTTATTCAAGTTGTGCTTTGATCGTCACCACAAGGTTCTGCTTTTCAATAAGAATCCTTGATCATTGCATCTTGGTATGCCACACTGTCAATCCATATCATACTATTAATCTTTTGCCAAAATATACAAAAGGGTGCTAAGCAAGAGAATAAATTCTCCATCACCAAACATTCATACATTCGGTAGAAAATTAATAAATACAATATAAAGGGGTACAATGTCAGACACACATTCCATTTATAAGCCCGTTCTGGGTCTGAACGAAACTGGAGATACTCTCATCCCGTATGTCCAGTATGGAAATGAGGTACCCGCATATCCGTGAAATCAACATGTACGTTTGGGCAATAACCCTGACCCTTGAATTGGGAGCAAGTCAGTTCAGGGTCTTGATCGTTGTCCATTCGAGGGAAGATTTACGGTCTTCATTCGCCATCTTCAAACTTCAATTTTTAGACGTCGTTTGATTGTTTGGAATGAGATTAAACTCGGACTTCCCAAATAATTCTCGCATATATAATTGGAGAAAACCCATTTCATATCGTTATTAATGTTTATAACGATTAATTCCTATTTTAATAAAAATAGTTCACCTCATTCAAACAGCGTTACAGGTCATCAAGATTAATTTGATTTAGACATTTCATGAGATGTAATCATTGGATCTTAACAAAGATAATATGGTTGGAAAGATTTTTCCAAAGCGAACCCATTGGTTCCAGTTTTGGGAAAATCCGAC
This sequence comes from Allium sativum, assembly GCA_030737875.1. Taxonomy (NCBI): domain Eukaryota; kingdom Viridiplantae; phylum Streptophyta; class Magnoliopsida; order Asparagales; family Amaryllidaceae; genus Allium; species Allium sativum. Next base: position 44,273,403 of record CM060916.1, read on the forward strand.
GGTTGGAACTTTCGGCATAAACGTTTGAAATTATGATTTCTAAAACATGAATAACTGCGCGTGATTCCTATGGTTTTAGTATATATATATATACACACACACATATATATATATATATATATAGTTTAACAATAATAATGTCATACAATTCAACACAAGCAATCAATCATAAACTACATTCATGTTAAAAATAATATTTCCCGACCTATGATCATTTTTCCATTCTACTTTTACTACTCAAAATGTCAATATATGTATGATTTTCAATTCCTATCTTTTTATTTTGAAATGATCAACAATAAAATTTGTAACTTTAAAATCCACTATTCTTTTATTGCCTCTAAAATGACAATAAAAATGCAACATTAAATTCTGATTCTTTATTTACATTAAGAATGAAAATAAAATGCAACATCAAATTCTAATCTTTCTTTATTTGCATTAAGCGTGTAAATAAGAATGCAACTCCATTTCCTAGCTTTTAATTAAAAATATAATAATTTACAATGCTAAGATCTTCTCTTATATTACATTAAAAATTTAATTGACATTATAATGTAAAATTTCTATCCTTTAATTACAATGTAAAATCTCCTTTTTAATTACAATGTAAAATCCTCCCTTTTTATTTACAATGTAAATTGTAATTCACATTACAACGGTAAAATCTTATTCCTGAATTACATTGTCAAATCCTTCTATTTAATTACATTAAAAATGTAATTACATTAATGGTGAAAAATTCTATCTTTATAAATTATATTGAAAATATAATTTTGTTTACATTGTCAAATTCTCCTATTTAATTACATTAAAAATGTAATTACATTACGACGGTGAATTTTTATCTTATAATTGCATAAAAAAATGTAATTTTAATTGCACTGCAAATTCTACTTTCTGATTACATTAAAAATGTAATTTATATTACATGCCAAATTTTGTCTTTTAATTTGCAATGTAAAATCCTACCCCTTTCAGTTATATTAAAAAAGTAATTTTAATTACACCACCAAATTCTACCTTTTTAATTAAAAAATGTAATATATATTACATGTCAACTCTTGTTTTTTAATTTGAAATGTAAAATTTTATACTTTAATTACACATAAAAATGTAATTTTATTTTCAATGCAATTTTTTCTTCTCTAATTACATATAAAAATGTAATTTTAATTTACAATGTAAATTCCTCTTCTTTGATTACATATAAAAATGTAATTTTAATTTACAATGTAAATTCTTATTCTCTAATTACATATAAAAATGTAATTTTGATTACAATGCAAATTCTTGTTCTTTGATTACATATAAAAATGTCCTTTTAATTTACAATGTAAATTCATATTCTTTGATTACATTAAAAAGGAAGACAATTTCTTTTATGGTGTAATATCATACTTTTATTACATAAAAAAAATGTAATTTCTTTTACGTACAAATTCTGACCTTTTTTACTTTTAACAAAAAGTAGATCTTTTCCATACCGTCATCTTTTCCTTTTTGATTTTTATAAAAACCCAATCTTTACCATACCGTTATATTTTAATTTAACAACCACATAACAATATTTTATTAAACTAACAAGATCTAATCCAACCAAATACAACAGGGTGATGTATATAATTATTTTTCCATGATTCACAGAATAACAACCAACATAACACAACCAAATATTTAAACAAATAATTGGTTCTAATTTACTACCACACACAGATCTAAACTTTTGACTATCAGATCTAGCATCATAAATCACACAACAACAGATCAATCATTTAGAATATTATCACATCGTAGATCTAGTTCATGGACAATTCAACATATTTAAATAACTAGAGAATAATAATTAAATTGATCTAATTATTTGAAATAGAATCTCACCTTGATTGGATAAATATTAGAAATTCAAACATGTTCAGAACTTGTCCCAATTGCTTTCAAGAGGTTTTATTCGATGTGACGGTTCAAACGGATCTGAATTTTTTTTAGTTTGGAGTTCGTATGAACAAATTATTAATTACTTTTTACAACTGTAATTGCAATAGAAATAAGCGTCGCAAATCTGAGTGAAATTCATACCTTTATTGTCAGTTTTGTTCAAATCTTTGATTTGAATTTTCGGGACATTTATGCAGTAGCTTTCGGAGAGGGTTGCGCGACGTCAGAGAGCTAGGAGAGGGGAGCTTGCGCCTGGAGGGGGAAGTGCGATCGCCTGTGGAGGTGGGGGTGGGGCTCGATGGCAGCGGGCTTTGGTGGGGCACGACGGTGGCTACAGGGCACGGGGAGGTCCGATTTTGGTATGGGATCAAAGAGGGGATTGAGTACTTCAGAAAGTTCAACTACGACGGTTTCTGAAACGGAGTGTAGATGGAGAAATCGGAGGAAGAAAATTCGAAGGGTATGGGTTATGCGGCAGCTGAAGGAAACAGGGAAGAAGAGTACTGTAGCATACATATTTATACTAGTATTTAGGGCGTATTTTCTTTTTATTTTTAATTTAATTTAATTCAAAATTATGGTTTTTCCGTCCGATTTCCAAACGGAGCCCAACGACTGTCGAACAATATGTTTTGACACCTTCTGGACGCGATGGCGCTAGTAAGTCTAATTCTTAAGTTTACAGCATGTTTCTTTTATTTATAAAATATATCCTTAATATTAAATTCGAACGTACTTTTTAATTTTACCGGGGCCACATACGAACTCAGAAAAATCCAGAAAAAATATTTCTGGCTTTGTTTTGATGATACAGTCCTAACAAAATTAATTTCGTCGAATTCTGAGATCGTTTGAAAAATGGCCATTTTCCAGTCGATCGAAACTGATTGAAATTTACAAATCACATATCTATTTGCCATGGTCACAAATTTATTCCAAAAATTAGGGGAATTGAAACGTAGCAATAATTTGACATCCTGGATCCAACAAAAGTGGTTTCGTCGAAAACCGAGGTCGTTTGCAAAATGGCTATTTTTAATATTAAAAATATATATAGAAATTCTACAGCGACTATTATGAAATTTCAACTGGCCCTAACTTTTAATTCCCGCAATGAAATTTCTATTTTTCGGATTTGTTCGAAAGATATTTTTAAATAGATTCTAATATTTTTGGTTTCACCAAAAATCCGGTTTATTATGCATCCTGTACAGTCGGTCAAAGTTCAGATTTGACTTTTCAAACTACCGTGCTATTTCTAATTCCTTTTATAATTAAATTAAATATATTCATACTAACTTCAATTAAAATAAATTTCTAGTCGTTATTATTTAAAATAATTTATTTCAAATATTCAAAATCCCTTAAAATTTCTAAAATAAAAATTTTAAATTGACCTCAAATTCCGGATTGTTACAATCTCTCCTGCTTAAGAACTTTTCGTCCTCGAAAAGGAAAAAGGAAAAATAGAAGAGTCGAAACCAACACAGAAAAATATTTTAAGCTTACCTCAAAACAAAATCTAATCGGAGATATCCACCCTGTAATTGGGATAGGCTTGTTTGATACTCTCCTCAGTTTCCCAAGTGTAGTCTCTAGGATCGCCGCTCCATTGCACTTTGACTAGGATGATTCTTTTATTTCTCAACTCTCTAGTGAAACACCCCACCTCCGTTAGGGTCACTCTCAAAGGGAATGCCCTAATTTTGGTGGAGGTTTATAAGTACAAGTCACAGATATACAAGACAGATATAAGAACACATATTTTTAAACAGCGGAAGAACAACAACAAACTTTTATTTCATAAAGTCAAATACGTGTTACAACAACATCCCTTCCAAAAACATAACATAACACTTTCATAATCTGTCTTGAGTACATTATTTAAAGAAGCATAAATAAAACATAGATAAACTGCAAAAGCCCCATAGTGGATTGTCCAAAGCCATAGTTCAAAACAGGAAAGTCCAAGCAATACATTTCTCTTCTTCAAGCTGGATGTTGAGGTAGGTCAAGCTGCTGTGTTCCCTCCCTGAGAACCTGGGGGGGGGGAAACGGAAGAAAGAAGACGAAAGAAAAGTAGAGTCAGACATAAAGGCTGAGTAAGTCTAGTACTATTTTGTCTATGAATAAAGAACTGGGTATGATAAGTATAATCAAGAAGTGGGAAAACACTATAAACTTGGTTAAGTTTTCTAGGGTCGAATGTACTATCGTACCCCATGTCAATCTCTGAACCCATATAAACTAGTTCCCAACTGGCACCCCAAAATCAGGGCGATGTGATCCATTCAATGATGATCGGCTCCTACTCGCATAGTTACATGTGTCTTACGGCCCCCCCGATGTTGTAGTTACCTATGCTGGTCCCACCATGGGGTGTATCACGTCCCATGGCAGCGGCCCGACACAACCTTAGAATGCACAGGTATGCTACTGGTGCCCAGTGCTTTATTTTTCTGCGCCGGAGTGTGTGCACGCCCGCACCCCGTTAGAACCTACACTGCTACACCACCGCCGTCGTTTTGACCTCTTACAATCAGCCCAGTAATCGTGCCCCACCCTGCCTAGTTTCAGGGTATCCTGATACACCTTTTAGGGTTACTGCTGAAAAGGGTCCCCCGTTACTAGGTTTTCTATCTCTAGCCAACATGCTAAGTTGGTTAAGTGTTTTCTAACCTAACCCCCACCAGTCCGTTTTGTTTAGCATGTTCCATTTTGATTAAGTCTTTAGTTCACTTAATCCTATCAATCCTGACTCAGCCTTAATTGTCTTATTAAGGCCCTGACCTCTCACATTAGACAGGTATTGTTGTGGCTGCCTGTTGCCGGTTGGTTCCGGGCAGTCTTACGCCACAACTCAGTCTAACCTCGGGTCCTTGCTGGGCTCAATGTTTAACCTCCCACATTGGATAGGTATTGTTGTGACTACTGGACAGCCGGGCGGTTCCGGGCAGGTTTACATCACAACTCAATCCAACCTCGGGTTAAACACATCGTATTTTCTACATTTACATATCTTGTCATTCTTCTTTATTTCTTATATGTAAATATTTGCGGCCCATTATTAAGTTAATGGTGTAAAGGTTACACCAATCATGGGCCCAACCCATACTTGAATTTGGGCCCTTCTATTTCATATTTTCATTCATTCATTAATTAATTTTAACCCAACGTTATTTTCCCCCGTTTTACACGTCCGTTTATATATTGGGCTTAGCCTTTTTAAAGCCCAATTTAGCCATGCGAAAAGGGGAGGCTTAAAGCGTGATTACATACACAAAGAGGGGAAGGTGAGCGCATGAACTTGCATATGACGTTGGAAATACATAATAGAAACTGGTGTACTTGCATATATATACTTTGGTCATAAAGCATAGGTGACATAAACCAAACCATGTAAACTTAAGATAAGAATCTAAGTTAAGTGTCACATAGTCTTAACTACAACATAGACCTATGTTCTCATTTAGGCATAAACAAAAACAAGTCATGTTCATAAGGTTTCTACATGTTTACAAAGGGGATACTTTGTTACTAACACAAAAGCATAGTTCAACTTAATCATGATTTAAGTCTAATCACATAACGATGGTATAAATATACTTATGCATAAATATTCCTAATCATGGTGTTTGCTTTAAACTTGCAAAAAGGGATTTTTGAGTCTAACCTAGCCATGTCTCACATATGTCATCATATAATTCTTTTAAACAAGATAGACTTAATCATGGATTTCAATTATGCCAAATATCATTCATAGCCTAGCCATATTCATAAGTTTTGCAAAAGCATGACTTAATACATGGATTATGGTGTCAAAATTCCAACATAGTTTCATATGAACTATAACAACCAAACTTGTTTCAATTACTTGCAAAATGATTTATGCACAAAAATATACATCATGATGGCATAATAACAAAGCCCCAAACTTGCATGAATTTCAATCAATTACATACATGGAGCTTCAACATGGATTACATAATTTGCGAAATATTCCAAACGTATACTTGCATAGAACTACCGCATGTAGTTCTTTATAATGAATAACATAATTCATAAATATCCAAACGTATATAATATTTCAAATTGATAAGAGCGCGCAAACATGAATTACTTTATTGCCATAATTCAAGCATACAAACCAACACAATTGTTTATTCATACCAAAGTAATACTCTACTTACAATCGTTGCGATGAATTCTCTAATTTAGGGATTGAAGATGCAAATTCCTTTGTTGAATTGATTTGTTTAGGTTGCTCTAAGCTTTAGAATCTTCCTCCTAATCCTCTCTCCAATGTGGTGGCTACTCCTAGTCGTTCCTCAGCAACATGGCGGCTATGTTTTTATTTTTGAATGAATAGATTAGGGTTTAGTCTAGGGTTGTTTATATAGAGGTTAGGAACTGATTAGGACCATTGATGTTGCTTGGATTGATCGTAGCCATCCATCCTAAGGAGAGACCAATTAGAGCCTGCCACCTAGCCCTAATGACAAAGCAGACCACAGAAAATCGGAGGAACACAAACCTGGCCAGCCAGGTTAGACTGGGCTCGACCAGGTCGATACCCCTGTCGACAGGGCTGTCGACAGCCCTGTCGACATGGGTAGCCCAGGTCGATAGCCCAGTCGACCTGGGTGGCCCAGGCGGGTGTTCTTCCACCCTGGCCCATTGGGCCCCACTTCGGGATACTTAATTATTAATTCTGTTTGAATTTTAAATTTAATTTAAAACTTCCGAAGGCCATATCTTCTTCATACGGACTCCGTTTTTCGAAAACTCGGACTCTATTTCGCGTATTTTTCCGAGACGAACGCAATGGCGTATCCCGTTTCCCTTAGTTCTTTGATTTCAGATTAATTATGCTTTAATTTGTTAATTTCACAGTTATAGAATTCTCGGGGTGTTACATTCTCCCCCACTTAAAAGGATTTCGTCCCCGAAATCTTCAAGTTAGGAGGAATGTATATCCTAACATCCAACCATCCATCTACTCATCCATCAAACACGAGTATCCATTGTCCTTAAAAGACTTCTAATGCTTCATGATCATATGCGAAGTGTGTGTGTTCATGAACTTATCTAATGCAAAATCAGGCGGTCTACTGATTCAGTTGACCTCCTTAATGCGAATCATGTAAGTGGAATGAATCCATTATGTATGCAAGTTTTCCTATTCATGATTCTACATGAGTGCACAATCATTCAATACAAATGCAACATCCAAATGCCAACACATTACAATTCAACCATATACGAATGCAAACATATATGCATATGCAAGATGTAGTGATTGAGCCGATCTAAAACCTAGATTGTGTGTGTATATGCAACCACGAGCAACCACTAGCAATCACTTGCAACCACTTGCAACCATCATACATAACATGTTTCAATTACATGTTTTCATCCAAAAGGGTTTCTACCTAAAAGATAAGGTCGAGGAAATATACCCTAAAAGATAGATAAAAGCGCAACTTAAGGAAAAAGAAAGATCAAGGATGTACCCTCGAATAGAAAAGGGTATGCAGTGCGTATTCTAGCTTCAGTTTCCCAAGTCGCGTCTCCCTCGGCGTCGCTCCACTGGACTTTGATGAGTTTGACTTCGCGGTTGCGTAGCTTCTTCACTTCCGTTCCTAGTATGCGGGTTGGAACCTTTCTTATGGTTGCTTCGCGTTCCACTTCGGCCTCTTCGAGTATATTTGGCTCTACCACTTCAGCAGACTCATGTAGACATTTTCGTAGATGTGAAACGTGAAAAACGTCGTGGACTCCAGCCAACTTCTCGGGTAGCTCTAATCTATAGGCCATTTTCCCAATCTTCTCGATGATAGGGAATGGTCCTACGAACCTTGGTGCTAGCTTTCCTGTGGTTCCGAAACGAACAACGTTTCTTAGCGGTGATACCTTGAGAAAAACTCTGTCTCCAACTTCAAATTCAAGGTCGGTTCTCCTCTTGTCGGCATAGGACTTTTGTCTGTCTTGGGCCGTCTTCATCCTTCTTCGTATTAAGTCTACTTTCTCTGAAGTCTCTCGGATCATGTCTGGTCCTAGTACGAGCTTATCAGTAGACTCCAACGAACAAGTGGGCGATCGGCACGGTCTTCCATATAGAGCTTCGAAGGGCGCCATTCCGATGGTTGCTTGATAGCTGTTGTTGTAGGCAAATTCCACCAAAGGAAGGTGGTCTTCCCATGTCCCTCCGAAGTCAAGGACGCATAACCTTAAAAGGTCTTCCAAAACTCTATTCACTCTCTCTGTTTGGCCGTCGGTTTGGGGATGATAGGCTGTGCTCAAGCATAACTGCGTTCCTACTGCTTCTTGCAGACTCCGCCAAAACTCGCTGGTGAAGATGGGGTCTCGGTCACTAACGATGCTAGATGGTATTCCGTGGAGTCGAACGATTTCCTTGAGGTAAAGTGATGCTAGGGATGAGGCATTTCTTTTACCCTTGACAGGTAAAAAGTGGGCGCTTTTAGTAAGCCTATCCACTATTACCCAAATGCTAGTGTTGCCTCTCCTAGACCTAGGCAGCCCATCGATGAAGTCCATTGAGATGCTATCCCACTTCCACTACGGGACCTCTAGAGGATGTAGTAGTCCACCAGGCTTTTTCTGTTCCGCCTTAACCTGTTGGCACACCATACACTTGGAAACGAACTCTGCCACATCCTTTTTCATGCCGTTCAAAAAGAAAGTCCTTTTTATGTCTTTGTACATTTTATCTCCGCCTGGGTGTATCGTCATCTTGGAGTGATGAGCTTCTTCGAGAACCTTCTTTATTAAATCGTTTGTCTGTGGGACGCATAGCCTTCCATCTCGCCTTAGTAAACCCTTATCGTCGATGGAGTATCTGTTGAGGTGACTTGAAGTCTCACCCCTAATTAGCCTATCAATTATTTCTACAAGCTGAGGGTCTTCGCATTGTGCTGTCCCTACTGAATCCACTAAAGTTGGGCGCACTTCGAGAGATGCTAGCAAACCTGGTACGAAATCGGAGGAGGGCCTAAAGTCGAAGCTGGCTATAAACTCTAGGCTTTGTCTTTCAACAAACAACGGGCTTAGGGTCAATTTCTTTCGGCTCAACGCGTCTGCAACTACGTTGCCTTTGCCCGGAGTGTAGGAGATTTCGAAATCGTACGAGGCAAGAAACTCCATCCACCTTTGTTGCCTCAAGTTAAGATCCTTCTGCGAGAAAAGATATTTCAATGATTTATGGTCAGTGTAAAGTTCGAACTTCTCACCTAGGAGATAGTGTCGCCAAGACTTGAGTGCAAAGACGATGGCGGCTAACTCAAGATCGTGGGTTGGGTAGTTCTTTTCGTGCACCTTCAACTGCCTCCCGCCATAAGCTACTACCCTTCCTTCTTGCATTAAGACGGCGCCTAGCCCTGTCCCACATGCATCCGTATAAACAGTGAACATCTTGCTCCCATCTGGCAGCGTCAAAACTGGGGCTGTTGTGAGAGCCCTTTTCAGTCGTTGGAAAGCAAACTCGCAATCCAAGTCCCAATTAAACACCAGATTCTTCTTGGTCAATTTCGTGAGCGGAGCTGAAATTTTCGCAAAATCCCTTATGAATTTTCGATAGAAACCCGCTAGTCCTAGAAAGCTTCGGACCTCAGTTGCATTCTTTGGTGTCTTCCAATCCTGTACCGCAACTACCTTAGCAGGGTCCACCGCTAACCCTTGTTTGGATACTATGTGCCCAAGGAACCTCACCTCTTCTCTCCAAAAGTGGCATTTGGAGAATTTGGCTTTTAGTTGATGGGCTCGCAAAGTTTCCATGATTGCCCTTAAGTGTTGAGCATGTTCCTCTTCATTCTTTGAGAAGATAAGGATATCATCTACGAAGACCACTACGAATTTGTTGAGGAAATCTCTAAATACCCTACTCATCAGGTCCACGAAGTAAGCAGGTGCATTTGTCAAGCCGAAAGGCATGACAAGCCATTCAAAGAAGCCGTCTGGGGTTCTGAATGCCGTTTTATCGATGCTATCTTCAGCCACCCTTAGCTGATGAAAACCGGTTGCCAAATCGAGTTGGGAGAAAACGGACGCTCCTACAAGCTGGTCAAATAAATCGTCAATTCTAGGGAGAGGGTGCCTATTCTTTTTCGTTAGCTTGTTGAGCTCCCTATAGTCAACACATAGACGGAGTGAACCATCCACCTTTGTAGCGAACACCACTAGAGCGCCCCATTCTGAAATGCTCCTCCTAATGAACCCCTTCTCTAGAAGCTCTTTAATCTGTTTACTGAGCTCTTTTCTTTCTCGTGGAGCCATGTGTCTAACGGGCAACGCAACGGGCTTTGCATTACCCACAAGATATATGCGGAAGTCTATCTCCCGCTTCGGAGGCAAGCCCTTCACCTCTTCGAAGACATCCGGATATTCCCGTACCACTCTAACTGATTGCAAACTTTCAACAGAGGCATCTAGCGACTCAAGATAACTAAGCATAACCGCATACGAGGGATTACAAGAAATTTCCAAAGTATTACCGAGCTGGGTTAGGAGCCTAACAACCCTTTTCTCACAATCAAGGATGGCCCCATTACTGGATAGCCAATCCATACCCAAAATCAAACCATACCCCGAAAAGCCCAAAACAAAAGCACTACATTGAAATTCTACACTTAGAATAGAAATTTTCAAATCCAAACAGATCATAGACAAATGAGCTGGGCCCCCAATTGGGTTTGAAACAATTAAGGGGTCCTCTACCATACTAGTTTTTAGGTGCAGAGATTCTACTAAAGCAGACGAGATAAAGGAGTGTGATGCGCCAGAATCAAATAAAGTGCGAACGGGGTGATCATAAAGATAAACTACACTTTCTACAGAAGTGTTTGTACCTCGCTGTTGCAAAGGTGGCGCTTCCAGCACATGAACCTGTGCCCCTGGAGTGGATCCAGACCCCTGCCCCTGCCCTCGTTTCTTTGGGCAGTCCTTAGCTCTGTGGCCTGTCTGACCGCAAGAAAAGCACCCACCATTCTCCTTGGCCTTCTTTTTCCGGCAGTCCTTTACTAAGTGCCCCACTTTGCCACAGAAATTGCACTTCCTCTTCTCTTTGTTGCCTTTCCCGCCTTTCTTAAAGTCCGTCTTCTTAGGCTGCAAACCCTCTTTCTTCCCTTGAGAGCTTTCTGCCTTTGTCTCCTTCTTGCCCTTATCCTCTTCATTCAGCAACGCCATTTGCACCAATCTTTCATACGTGGCTCCCATGGGAATATGGGTCATGGCCAAACTGTGTAATGGCTCATTTAACCCCTTGACGAAACGGAGAGCCTTCTTGTGCGGGGTGTTGACTAGGTCAAGCCCAAACCTAGCCAGCTCATCAAACTGATTCACATACTCTCTAACAGTCTTGTCTCCTTGCTTAAGAAATAGGAATTTCTCCAACTGCAAACTTCTTTCCGCATCTGAGAGAAATTTGGTCTCAAACCTTGCCCTGAAGTCCTCCCATGTCTCTACTGGTCTTTCAGCATTAGTGACTTCCCACCAGTAGGAAGCCTCGCCCTTCAATAGCCACACCGCCAATTGTACTTTTTGTCTGTCCTCTACCTCAAAGATGATGAATAGATCCTCAGTTTCCTTCAGCCAATTTCTAGCTGCTACGAAGGACTCAGTTCCATGGAAATCCCTTCCTCCCATAGCTTTAAAATCCTTACATATCTTAGCAAACGCGTTTCCTCATGGAGGAGGTGGAGGAAGAGGTGCTGCTGCAGCTGGATGATTTCCTGCAGCTGGGGGAGGAGGAACGGTAGGACCTGGCTGAGTGGCCCTTGCTTCTAAGAACCGTCTAAACCAACCAGGTATTGGTACCCCTTCCGGCAAGTTAAGATCTTCGGACATGCTGAAACAAAAAGGATATATTCAAAACGAAGGATAAGAGATAGTACCTATGGCTTTGGGGAGTGGACTTTGCCTTTTAAAATAAAATAATATTTTTTTCTTTTAAAAATGCTTCTTTAAATTTCCTTTTTGAAAATAAATTTTCAAAACTTTTTATCTTATCTGGTAAACCTATGCTCTGATACCAAGTGAAACACCCACCTCCGTTAGGGTCACTCTCAAAGGGAATGCCCTAATTTTGGTGGAGGTTTATAAGTACAAGTCACAGATATACAAGACAGATATAAGAACACATATTTTTAAACAGCGGAAGTACAACAACAAACTTTTATTTCATAAAGTCAAATACGTGTTACAACAACATCCCTTCCAAAAACATAACATAACACTTTCATAATCTGTCTTGAGTACATTATTTAAAGAAGCATAAATAAAACATAGATAAACTGCAAAAGCCCCATAGTGGATTGTCCAAAGCCATAGTTCAAAACAGGAAAGTCCAAGCGATACATTTCTCTTCTTCAAGCTGGATGTTGAGGTAGGTCAAGCTGTTGTGTTCCCTCCCTGAGAACCTGGGGGGGGGGGGGGAATCGGAAGAAAGAAGACGAAAGAAAAGTAGAGTCAGACATAAAGCCTGAGTAAGTCTAGTACTATTTTGTCTATGAATAAAGAACTGGGTATGATAAGTATAATCAAGAAGTTGGAAAACACTATAAACTTGGTTAAGTTGTCTAGGTTCGAATGTACTATCGTACCCCATGTCAATCTCTGAACCCATATAAACTAGTTCCCAACTGGCACCCCAAAATCAGGGCGATGTGATCCATTCAATGATGATCGGCTCCTACTCGCATAGTTACATGTGTCTTACGGCCCCCCCGATGTTGTAGTTACCTATGCTGGTCCCACCATGGGGTGTATCACGTCCCATGGCAGCGGCCCGACACAACCTTAGAATGCACAGGTATGCTACTGGTGCCCAGTGCTTTATTTTTCTGCGCCGGAGTGTGTGCACGCCCGCACCCCGTTAGAACCTACACTGCTACACCACCGCCGTCGTTTTGACCTCTTACAATCAGCCCAGTAATCGTGCCCCACCCTGCCTAGTTTCAGGGTATCCTGATACACCTTTTAGGGTTACTGCTGAAAAGGGTCCCCCGTTACTAGGTTTTCTATCTCCAGCCAACATGCTAAGTTGGTTAAGTGTTTTCTAACCTAACCCCCACCAGTCCGTTTTGTTTAGCATGTTCCATTTTGATTAAGTCTTTAGTTCACTTAATCCTATCAATCCTGACTCAGCCTTAATTGTCTTATTAAGGCCCTGACCTCTCACATTAGACAGGTATTGTTGTGGCTGCCTGTTGCCGGTTGGTTCCGGGCAGTCTTACGCCACAACTCAGTCTAACCTCGGGTCCTTGCTGGGCTCCATGTTTAACCTCCCACATTGGATAGGTATTGTTGTGACTACTGGACAGCCGGGCGGTTCCGGGCAGGTTTACATCACAACTCAATCCAACCTCGGGTTAAACACATCGTATTTTCTACATTTACATATCTTGTCATTCTTCTTTATTTCTTATATGTAAATATTTGCGGCCCATTATTAAGTTAATGGTGTAAAGGTTACACCAATCATGGGCCCAACCCATACTTGAATTTGGGCCCTTCTATTTCATATTTTCATTCATTCATTAATTAATTTTAACCCAACGTTATTTTCCCCCGTTTTACACGTCCGTTTATATATTGGGCTTAGCCTTTTTAAAGCCCAATTTAGCCATGCGAAAAGGGGAGGCTTAAAGCGTGATTACATACACAAAGAGGGGAAGGTGAGCGCATGAACTTGCATATGACGTTGGAAATACATAATAGAAACTGGTGTACTTGCATATATATACTTTGGTCATAAAGCATAGGTGACATAAACCAAACCATGTAAACTTAAGATAAGAATCTAAGTTAAGTGTCACATAGTCTTAACTACAACATAGACCTATGTTCTCATTTAGGCATAAACAAAAACAAGTCATGTTCATAAGGTTTCTACATGTTTACAAAGGGGATACTTTGTTACTAACACAAAAGCATAGTTCAACTTAATCATGATTTAAGTCTAATCACATAACGATGGTATAAATATACTTATGCATAAATATTCCTAATCATGGTGTTTGCTTTAAACTTGCAAAAAGGGATTTTTGAGTCTAACCTAGCCATGTCTCACATATGTCATCATATAATTCTTTTAAACAAGATAGACTTAATCATGGATTTCAATTATGCCAAATATCATTCATAGCCTAGCCATATTCATAAGTTTTGCAAAAGCATGACTTAATACATGGATTATGGTGTCAAAATTCCAACATAGTTTCATATGAACTATAACAACCAAACTTGTTTCAATTACTTGCAAAATGATTTATGCACAAAAATATACATCATGATGGCATAATAACAAAGCCCCAAACTTGCATGAATTTCAATCAATTACATACATGGAGCTTCAACATGGATTACATAATTTGCGAAATATTCCAAACGTATACTTGCATAGAACTACCGCATGTAGTTCTTTATAATGAATAACATAATTCATAAATATCCAAACGTATATAATATTTCAAATTGATAAGAGCGCGAAAACATGAATTACTTTATTGCCATAATTCAAGCATACAAACCAACACAATTGTTTATTCATACCAAAGTAATACTCTACTTACAATCGTTGCGATGAATTCTCTAATTTAGGGATTGAAGATGCAAATTCCTTTGTTGAATTGATTTGTTTAGGTTGCTCTAAGCTTTAGAATCTTCCTCCTAATCCTCTCTCCAATGTGGTGGCTACTCCTAGTCGTTCCTCAGCAACATGGCGGCTATGTTTTTATTTTTGAATGAATAGATTAGGGTTTAGTCTAGGGTTGTTTATATAGAGGTTAGGAACTGATTAGGACCATTGATGTTGCTTGGATTGATCGTAGCCATCCATCCTAAGGAGAGACCAATTAGAGCCTGCCACCTAGCCCTAATGACAAAGCAGACCACAGAAAATCGGAGGAACACAAACCTGGCCAGCCAGGTTAGACTGGGCTCGACCAGGTCGATACCCCTGTCGACATGGGTAGCCCAGGTCTATAGCCCAGTCGACCTGGGTGGCCCAGGCGGGTGTTCTTCCACCCTGGCCCATTGGGCCCCACTTCGGGATACTTAATTATTAATTCTGTTTGAATTTTAAATTTAATTTAAAACTTCCGAAGGCCATATCTTCTTCATACGGACTCCGTTTTTCGAAAACTCGGACTCTATTTCGCGTATTTTTCCGAGACGAACGCAATGGCGTATCCCGTTTCCCTTAGTTCTTTGATTTCAGATTAATTATGCTTTAATTTGTTAATTTCACAGTTATAGAATTCTCGGGGTGTTACATCTAGTCTCTTTGCCGATAATTTTCAGTGGCTCCCTTCTCACTGCAAGGCTTGGGGTAATCTCCAAATCTTGTTGTGCAGCTTCTTCCACAACCAGATCTGGATCATGAATATGCTTCCGAAGTTGAGATACATGGAATACGTCGTGCACCCTAGGCAACTAGTTGGGCGGCTGAATTCTATAAGCTAGGGTACCAATCTTCTCAAGGATAGGAAAGGGGCCGATGTATTTAAGTGCTAATTTTCCAGTCTTTCCAAAACGGATTGCACCTCGCATTGGAGCAACTTTCCAATAGACATAATCACCCACTTCAAAAGCCAACTCTCTTATTCTTTCATTTGCATGGCTCTTTTGTCTACTTTGGTTGGCCACTAATCGCTTCTTAATATAGTCAACTTTGTCCGAAGCTTCTCGAACCATGTCTGGGCCCAAAACAAGACGATTTCCTTTTTCAACCCAACTGCTAGCGATCAACATGGCCTACCATACAAGGCTTAAAATGGAGACATTTTCAAACTTCCTAGATAGCTATTGTTATATGAGAATTCAACTAGATGCAAGTGATCCTCCCAAGAACCTCCAAAATCAAGCATGCAAGCTCGCAGCAAATCCTCAAGGATGCCATTCACCCTCTCAGTTTGGCCATCTGTCTGAGGATGATATGCGGTGCTAAGATTTAACTTCGTCCCCAACTCATTTTGGAATGCTTCCCAAAACTTGCTAACGAAGATAGGATCATTGTTGCTAACAATGCAACTAGGAACTCCATGTAGCCTAACTATTTCTTTGCAATAAATTTGTGTTAGACTTTGAGCAGTTCTAGTGGACTTGACAGGTATGAAATGAGCGGTCTTGGTGAAGCGATCCATGATCATGTATATGCTGTCATTTCCCCTCCTAGTACGGGGCAAACCATCTATAAAATCCCTGGAGATTTGGTCCCACTTCCAATTTGGAACCTCTAATGGTTGCAACAATCCTACCAGCTTTTGTTGATCGTTCTTTACTTGTTGCCATGTAGGACATCTACTTACATAAATGGATATATCCCTCTTTATAGATCTTCACCAAAAAGTGCGATTTAGATCCTGATACATCTTGCTCACACCTGGATGGATGCTAAGCTTTGATTTGTGACCTTCATCTAAAACTTCCCTTATGAGCTCTGGGATATTTGGAACACAAATCCGCCCTTGCAATCTAAGAATTCCCTTGCCATCTATTTGGAAGCTCCTGTTTTCAGCTTCTCGGATATTCTTAATAATTCTTTGAATGAACTCATCATCATTTTGAAGAGCAAAAATTTTATCAATCAAAGAAGGGGTAATGATGAGGCTTGCGACAATGGCATTCTTTCTACTGAGTGTGTCCGCCACAACATTGGCTTTCCCCGGAGTATATAAGATGTCAAGATCGTATGCCGCAAGAAATTCTAGCCATCGTTGCTGCCTTAAATTCAAATCCTTTTGATCGAAGAGATATTTCAAAGATTGATGGTCTGTGAATAATTCAAACTTTTCGCCCAAAAGAAAATGTCTCCAAATCTTCAAAGCAAAAACTATGGCTAACAACTCTAAGTCATGGACACGATAACTTTTCTCATGCGGCTTTAATTGACAACTTGCATAAGTGACAACTTTGCCTCTTTGCATCAATACTGCGCCAAGAACACCACTTTGAGAAGCATCGGTGTAGACGGCTAAATCTTGGTTTCCATCGATGATTGTTAGTACGGGAGCAGTGGTCAAACTCACCTTTAGCTTTTGGAAGGGCTCCTCACACTCCATTGTCCAAATGTACTTGGTGTGTTTCTTGGTGAGCTTTGTTAATGGGCCAGATAGTTTGGAGAAGTCTTTGACGAATTTCCTATAATATCCAGCCAATCCTAGGAAGCTTCTTACTTCAGCGGGTGTACTGGGTTGCTTCCAATTTCGAATGGCGACAATTTTACTTGGGTCAACAGCAGTTCCTTCCTTTGACACAACATGGCCTAAGAATTTTACCTCCTTTTTCCAAAATGTTCATTTGGAAAATTTCGCTTTTAGAACATTTCTTCGCAGAATCTCCAATACTTCCTTTAAATGCCCTTCATGCTCCTCCTTGGATTTATAATAGATTAAGATATCATCAATGAAGACTAGGACGAATTTGTTTAAAACATCACGGAATACTCTATTCATCTAGTCAACAAAGTAGGCTGGAGCATTGCATAGATCGAACGGCATTACCAGCCATTCGTAGAATATGTCAGGACCTCTGAAAGGCTGTCAAAGATATGCATTCTTCGGCTATGCGAAGTTAATGGAAACCTGTGACTAGGTCCATCTTCTAAAACACCTTGGCTCCATTTAATTGCTCCATTAAGTCATCTATGTGGGGCAAGGGGTATTTGTTCTTCAATATTTGCTTATTAAGGTCGCGGTAATCCACAAAAAGCCTTAGGGTACCGTCAGACTTAGGGACAAACACCACAGCTGCACCCCAATTGGAAAAATTAGGTCGGATGAGTCCCTTCCATAACAGCTACTTAGTTTGGGTTTTCAACTCTTCTTTTTCTTTAGGGTCATCCTTCTGATAGCATGAACTACAGGCCTTGCATTTGGAACAAGATCAATTCTGAAATCGATTTCTCTTCGTGGCGGTAAATTGTCTACTTCTTCAAATATGTCCGCGTAATTTTTGACTACAGGAATATTTTCTAAAGAAATGGGAGTGATCTCAAGAGAAGACCAAAATGCCTTTCTATCTGATTTTGAACCATGGCAAGGTATAGCAGTAGTATTTCCAAATCCTGTTTTCGCCTTCACTACTCTTTCTGAGCATAGCACTTCAACGCCATATTTCGTTAGCCAATCAAGACCAAGGATGATATCAAACTTGGAAAAATTCATAATAGTCAAGTTAAATGGAAATTGGAAATAGGAGTAGGATACAGGCACTTTACAAAATAAATCTAGAGTGACAGAACCCCCTACAGGATTATGAACATCGATTGGCTCCTTAAGACTTCTTTGTTTTAATTTTAATTTCTTAACTGTGTTGCTAGAAATAAAACTACTCGAGGCACCCATATCAAACAAAGGAGTAACAGGAATGTTTTTAACAGAGATAGTTCCACCTAAAACATCAGGCTTACCTGCTCCTTCAGAAGAAGTAGGTGCGAAAGAGGATGGTGCACTTGCCCCCTCATACTCATGTGTAATTTGAGCTCCCCTCAACAGTGGACAATTTGGCTTGATATGACCCTTTTTGTGGCAGTTATAGCATTCTTTAGTGTCATCACTTCTAGCCTTCTTCGGATTTTTACACTCCGAGCTATAGTGTCCATACCTCTGATAGTTGAAGCATTGCACCTTAGACTTATCACGAGTTTTAGCGGCTCCAAAACTGCTTCCCTCCGTCTTCTTCTCGGGTTGCTTCCTTTTATTGTTATTGTTGGCCAAGCTCCCTTCTCTATCTTGCTGTGAAACTCTTTTGTCATTCTCCTCATAGCGACAAGCAAACTCAATCAGCTTATTAAAAGAAAGGTCAATGTTAGCAGTAACCTAGTCAGTGTACTTCCTTGCAAGCCCATTAATAAACCTCTTGTTCTTTTGGAAGTCATCCTGAATCAATTCTGCGGCGTAGCGAGAGAGGTCTTCAAATCTTCTTACATACTCAGAGATAGTTTTGTCGCCTTGCTTCAAGTTGGCAAACTCGTCATGCAGCCTTTGCACTTCTTGTTGTGGAACGTATTTTTCATTGAACATCTCTTTAAACTTGGTCCAAGTCATATTTTCTTCATCACCTCCAATATTGACTACTTTCCACCAATTCTTTGCTTCACCTTGGAGTAGCCATGAAGCCGTAAATCTCTTCCTTTGATCTTTTAGCTCTAGCCCTCTAAATATCTTCTCACAATTCTTAAGCCATGTCTTTGCCTGTGTCACGGTCTCAGTACCAATGAATGGAACTCCACCTAAATTCTTGAACTTCTTCGCTACCCTATCCAAGTCAAAGGGCTGCGGTGATGGTGGTGGTGGTGGCTGTTGAACTGTGGGCTCCTCAATTTCAGCAACATTTTGCCTCCTTGCTCTAGCTCTAGCAGCTCTGGCGGCAACAGTACTCATTTTTAGTTTGTTCTGTACGATCCAGGAAAGAGTCAGAACAACTGTAATGGTGATTTTAAGAAATGATAAAGATAAAAGGATAGATAAAAAAGATGGCGATAAAATGACTGACTATTATGTAATTCTAATGATCTGTTCGCCAGAGAATATTGTGATTCTACATAAACGAATTATTATAAATATGTTATATTCCAAAGCTATTTTTAACCAAAGCTCTGATACCAACTGTGATGACCCCAAACTTCCACGGAATGAAAGTAAGGAATAATCATTTGGAATACAACATAAATACAACAATACATATCACAGATACAACATAGCATAGGAAAACTATAAATGATAACACTATAGCAGTAGAAATATGAATGTCATCAACCACAGAATTCCACAGTCATAGAGTCCTAAATCATTACATCAAGTTCAATAAAGGAGACAAGTTTCAAACTTCAAAATAGAACAACTGGAAATAGAACAAGTTCGGATGTCTCAAAGTCTAAAAATAAAATGCAATAAAAGACAAATGATAGATAGTCTTCATAGCTCCAAATCATCACCTCAACTAAGCAACTACAAGAAAGCTCCAAAGATAGCAAATCCAAAGGAAGTGAAACCTATTACTTGGCTTCCCGTGTAGAAAAGAGGGCACCCGAGTTTGCAAAGGTGAAAACAAACTTCGAGTCAGCCATAGTAATAAGGAAAATCCAAGACCACGCCACTGATATGGAAGGGGTTTAATTCCAATGGATTGCCGTGCATATTTTAAGGTGACTGAACATATAAATAAGTAAACCGTAAAACAACGCAATACTTTTGGAAAAATGGAATCATCATAATACTCAAGTCCCATCACACAATGCAACTCAAACCAGAGGATAGAGTTTTACCTTATGATGATTAAACATGCTTAGTATGATAACAACGAATTTGATATTATTATTAGTGTATATATGTTTCAAAAACATTTCAAAGTAAATGTATTAATCCGAGGAAGAATAGCTACCATATACTATGCCTCCATACTAGTAATACAATCAAGTCCGTAGGGTCGTGTTGGGAATTTGGTTTTCCATCATGAGTCAAGGCTAGGAACGATCTCCTTACCTATTCGAGACACTCTAGCTAATGTCCCAGGATCCCCGCAGTGAACCCTTGGAAAGCTGCAGGGCCGGTCCACACATGCGATTTTGCGGATTAGTTATTCCTGAACACACGTTTCTCGGTCCAATAGGACCTAACATCCGGGGCGCCTCATTCCATCATCCACATAAGTAAAATGTCAGGTAGTGTAAAACCCAAACACCACTTCTAGCTAGAAAGAAATGTGCTTCTCTCCCTACGT
Organism: Allium sativum; assembly: GCA_030737875.1. NCBI lineage: Eukaryota > Viridiplantae > Streptophyta > Magnoliopsida > Asparagales > Amaryllidaceae > Allium > Allium sativum. The sequence goes on from CM060916.1 coordinate 44,294,079, forward strand.
TCCCTTGCTCCGTTTTAGACTCAACCGGGTTGTGAGGCTTGTGAAGTTACGAAACACACAAAGCTATGCTTATTCAAGCGGTGCTTCGATCGTCACCACAAGGTTCTTCTTTTCAACCAGAAACCTTGTCATCGCATCTTGGTATGCCACACTGTCAATCCATATCATACTATTAATCTTTTGCTAAAATATACAAAAGGGTGTTAAGCAAGTGAATAAATTCTCCGCCACCAAACATTCATACATTCGATAGAAAATTAATAAATACAATGTAAAGGAGTACAATGTCGGACACACATTCCATTTATAAGCCCATTCTGGGTCTGAACGAACCTGGAGATACTCTCGTCCCGTATGTCCAGTACAGAAAGCTGGTACCCTCATATCCGTGAAATCAACACGTACGTTTGGGCAATTACCCTGACCCTTGAATTGGGAGCAAGTCAATTTAGGTTCTTGATCGTTGTCCATTCGAGGGAAGATCTACGGTCTTCATTCGCCGTCTTCAAACTTCGATTTTTAGACGTCGTTTGATTATTTGGAATGACATTAAACTCAGACTTCTAAAATAATTCTCGTTGGAGAAAAACCATTTCATATCGTTATTAATGGTTTATAACGATTAATTCCAATTTTAATAAAAATAGTTCATCTCGTTCAAACGGTGTTACAGGTCATCAAGATTAATTTGATTTAGACATTTCTTGAGATCTAACCATTGGATCTTAACAAAGTTAATATGGTTGGAGAGATTTTTCCAAAGCGAACTCATCGGTTCCAGTTTTGGGAAAATCCGACGGTTGCAACTTTCGGCATAAACATTTGAAATTATGATTTCTAAAACATGAATAATTGCGCGTGATTCGTATGGTTTTAGTTTATATATATATATATATATATCGTTGAACAATAATAACGTCATATAATTCAATACAAGCAATCAATCATAAACTACATTCATGTTAAAAATAATATTTCCCGACCTATGATCATTTTTCCATTCTACTTTTACTACATCTAAATGTCAATATAAATATGATTTTCAATTCCTATTTTTTATTTTAAAATGAACAACAACAAAATTTGTAACTTTAAAATCCGTTACTCTTTTATTGTCTCTAAAATGACAATAAAAATGCAGCGTTAAATTTTGATCCTTTATTTACATTAAGAATGAAAATAAAATGCAACATCAAATTCTAATCTTTCTTTATTTGCATTAAGCGGGTAAATAAGAATGCAACACCATTTCCTAGATTTTAATCATAATAAAAATGTAATAATTTACAATGCTAAGATCTTCTCTTATATTACATTAAAAATGTAATTGACATTATAATGTAAAATTTCTATCCTTTAATTACAATGTAAAATCTCCTTTTCAATTACAATGTAAAATCCTCCCTTTTTATTTACAATGTAAATTGTAATTTACATTATAACGGTAAAATCTTATTCCTTAATTACATTGTCAAATCATTCTATTTAATTACACTAAAAATGTAATTACATTTACGGTGAAAAATTCTATCTTTATAAATTACATTGAAAATGTAATTTTGTTTACATTGTCAAATTCACCTATTTAATTACATTAAAAATATATTACATTACGACGGTGAATTCTTATCTTATAATTGCATAAAAATGTAATTTTAATTGCACTGCAAATTCTACTTTATGATAACATTAAAAATGTAATTTATATTACATGCCAAATTTTGTCTTTTAATTTGCAATGTAAAATCCTACCCTTTTTAGTTACGTTAAAAATGTAATTTTAATTACACCGCCAAATTCTACCTTTCTAATTAAAAAATGTAATTTATATTACATGTCAACTCTTGCTTTTTAATTTCAAATGTAAATTTTTATACTTGAATTACACATAAAAATGTAATTTTATTTTCAATGCAAATTCTTCTTCTCTAACTACATATAAAGAAGTAATTTTAATTTACAGTTTAAATTCCTCTTCTTTGATTACATATAAAAATGCAATTTTAATTTACAATGTAAATTCTTATTCTCTAATTACATATAAAAATGTAATTTTGATTACAATGCAAATTCTTATTCCTTGATTACATATAAAAATATCCTTTTAATTTACAATGTAAATTCTTATTCTTTGATTACATTAAAAATAAAGACAATTTCTTTTATGGTGTAATATCATACATTAATTACATAAAAAAATGTAATTTCTTTTACGTACAAATTATGATCATTTTTACTTTTAACAAAAAGTAAATCTTTTCCATACCGTCATCTTTTCCTTTTTGATTTTTATAAAAACCCAATCTTTACCATACCGTTATATTTTAATTTAACAACCACATAACAATATTTTATTAAACTTACAAGATCTAGTCCAACCAAATTTTTACGACCCGAACTTCCCCGGTAAGGAAAGCCCGGATTGAAGTGAGAAAAAGCCACATCTGGACGCAGGCAGAAGAACATTTCACTGTCAATTAAAACAATTCCATCAGAATACAAGAATATATAGAGTATGAATGAATAAAATACATCATAAAAATATCAGAGATTACAACACATTACATAGCAGCGGAAAAATAATACAATATGCAACTTAAAGAGATATACGGATACAGAGCTTTCCGGATATCATTCCAGCTGTAAACCAGGTTCCTGTAAATATAAATTTACAAAACCAAAACTACTAGCTGCCCGTGTCAAAATAAGGGCACCCAGAGTTTAGGTTAAAACAATAAACTCCAGGTCAGTCATAGGACTGGTGTGAGAACTAAAACGTTATTAATCTTTATTTTAAAGTTAGGTAAGTCAAGGGACCACGCCGTATAACACGAAATAGGTTTCCTCCCAAGGATACCAGTGCATAAAACAACAACGCAATGCTAAATAAAGAACAATGAAGCCATTATAAGACCCAGGTCCCATCACACAATGCAACGCAAGCCGGAGGATAGGGTTTTACCTTATAATAGCCAAAGAATGCTTGATACGCTAAATTTCATCTTTTATTATTACTATAAATGTATAGTGTGAAAACTATTTCAAATCATAAGTATCAATCATAGACTACATGGGTACCATATATCATGTCGCCAATATTGGGCTCTACAACCAAAACCGCAAAGTCACCTATTTGGAAGTTGGATTTCCATCTGTGAACCGAGGCAAAAGATAGTCCTCTACTGAATTCGAGACAATATAGCCTATGTCTCAGGAAAGTACTTAGTTAAGCCTTTGGATCGTTAGGGCCAATCTACCGATGTGGATTAAAATGTCTGAACACTGCGTTTCCCCACCCTTTGGGGGCGTAAATGAGCCAACGAAGGACTCTGTCGGCTTCACATAGTCACCGATATATCCGAGGCGCCTCGCAACAGCAACAACCACATAAGTCAAACTCGTCAGGGCGTGTAAAACCACTGACACCACTTCTAACTAGAAGGAAACGCATGCCCTCCATGATGTCCTCTCCCATTTCTGGTTCACAATTGGGGTGAGGCCCACGAATCAACGCTACACAAAGCTATGCCACACAGGCTGTGCTTTGATCATCAACCACAAGACTCAGCTTTTCAACAGAAGCCTTGATCATTTGCATCTTAGCATGCCACACAGGCAAACCACTCCATGGAACCGATATCCATTAATCACATAGAATGATATCCAATGTCAAACACATAGTCCATTTACAAGTCCGTTCTGGGTCTGAACGAAATCGGAGGCACCTTGTACCTCGCATATCCATTGATCTCCAAGTACGTCTGGACGATCACCAACTGATTCCCTCCTCTTGGGTGTACGGCCCAATCAAGATCATCAGTAATTATCCAAACGATGTGAAGACTTCCGGTCTTCAACCACCGTCTTCATCTTCGACTAATCGTCGTATAAGTTATTCATAACGGGATAAACCCGACCTTTCTGAATAACTCGCGTATATAATAAACAAGTGTTACACAAACACAACATATGCCTCATTTCAATTCATCAGTCGCTAATCGTAAATTAGTAAGGGAACAATTTCCCAAATATTAACCCCGAAGGCCAAAACCAACATCAGATCAATATCTAGGAAACCATTCATCTTTACTAATCCTCAGTTAGTTGCTAAATTTCACATTCTTAGGGATAGGTTCCCATTAATTTTATCAAAGATAAATTCCTTAAATTTATTCTTCAATCTTCTTTTGAATATCAATTCAAACCAAATTATGGTTTATCCAAACTAGCCGGGATTAACGAACCTTACCGAAGTAATCATTTATTTTAATTTCCCAATCCCAACCTATTCATCCCATGAAGTAAAACTGGTAATACTTCATATCTAACACCACGGTGTTATCGGTAAATTCAATTACCATTTCACGTTCAAATCTAATTAAAGATTTAACTATCGCCTGGAGCAAAACTGGTGATACTCCATTCTCGATCTTTTCAATCTAATTAAAGATTCATTAAAACTCCACTTAGTTTTAATCTTTAACTAGGTTAAAGAACCGATGCCATTTAAAACACGGCTCACGAAAAACCCCAAAATCACATCACATTTCAATCGGTCCTTGACCGTAAATTAGTAAGAGGACAGTTCCCTAAAATATTAACCTCGAAGGCCGAAACCAACATCAGATCAATATCCAAGAAACCCTCCAACTTAACTGATCCCCAGTTAGTTCCTAATTTTCTTAACTCCGTTTGGGTTTAAGAATAGTATTATTAAAGATATCGTTCACGACAACCCAAAATCCCATCTGATATTAAACACAAGGCTCTGAATTGTAAATATATCGGCTTATATTCAATATCAAATTCTGAAACCAACAAATATTGTATTGGAAATAACGATACAAATATATCTTTCAAATTTCCATAACAACATCTGTATAATCACGAAATCCAACATCGAACTATTCCAAAGATGATTTCGATTCAAATCCATTCTAATTCAATTATTGGAAATTCTGGTTATTTTCAAATCCAATTTATTTATTTTAAAAAAATAAATAAATTATTATTTTAGTTCAAAACTAGTTCATTTCGATAAAAATCTACATTTATCTTTAAAAATATGGATTTTTCATCCCAATTCTTCCCAAATCATTTCTTATGATTTTACACAAATTATTACTATTTTTAATAATTTTATCAAGGCCCGTACAGTCGATTTCCATCAACGGCCATCGAACTGCACTTACAGCGACCTTTTCCAAATTTGATTTGGACATAATTCCAAATCCAACTGTTAGATTTCAAATCTCTAATATTCATTGGAAATCCCTTTTCGATACGAAACCAACGGGTCCGGTTTTAGGAGAATCCGAAGGTCGGATCTCCCGTAAAATCCATTCGAAGTCAATGGTTGAAAGTCGCGAACTGCCGCGGCGCGGCGCGTTCTATTCAGGCCATTATATATATATATATATATAATGTATTATATATATATTTCATCGATTTCCTTTCAAAACGTATTTTATAAATCGTTTTAAATTCGTTTTCAAAACGATTTCAACTTCCATCTCAAATTCAAATCAAAGTTGAATTTTCCAATATAAATTCGTTTTAAATTCCTTTCAAGTCGATTTCAATTCAAATCTTTTTCAATTCAATTCGAATTTCAAATCATTTCAATTTAATTCGAATTTTAAATTGTTTCAATTTAGTTTGAATTTCAAATCATTTCAATTTAATTCGAATTTCAATTCATTTCAATTTAATTCGAATTTCAATTCATTTCAATTTAATTTGAATTTCAATTCATTTCAATTTAATCTGAATTTTGAAATCACTTTCAATATTCATTGAAAAATGAATAAAATCGATATAAATATCATTCACGTCAAAATGGCGTCAATCTAATTAACACGGCTTTTGTTCAACACATGAATGTTTATTCTATTCAACACATGAATATTTTTCAATTCAACACATGAATTTATTTTCAATTCAACACATGAATTTATTTTCTATATCGGAATGAGGCCCAATCAATTACCAAATAATGTTAATTATATGGATTTTCTACAACACATGTATATAATAGCAACGATAAATAATCAACCATCATCCAGAGTGCACCACACAACTGTATAAGCATTAAATATAAATAATTAACGCTTACACAGTCTGTCAACCAATCGATTGACATACAACTAAATAATCGGGATTAGTGTTCGTCAAATATCATCCCAATACCCGTGTGGGGTTTCAAATCAATAAACACATATTTTATTTGTGCGGTTGGGCGATGTGTAAAATTTATCGTCCTAATCAATATCAGTCAAATCAGTGCATATAAACAAATCTTCCGATTTGTTTATAAATATTTATTTTATATACACGTTAAAAATCATATTTTTAACTATAAAATATTTTCCACTATAAAATATTTTATTTCATTCACCATCACACAATCAAATTTCACTACACAATGATTAAACAAACAAGTCATCCATGGTCTGTGGACGACAGGTGTCGGGTGCTACTAAGCACCGTCTGCATCCTAATATATTTTCAACTAGAAAATAAAATTAAAGTGAGGAGTTCTTACCCAAGCTAAACCAAATGCCACGACTCTCCATATGCAGAAATCTTCGTCGCGCTCGCCTTCTGTCAATTTCATTGCCCGTAGCCACTACATATATAAAAACCCCATTTTTATTTTATTGCTATGTTTATAAAAATCACATTTTTATAATCACTCTATATGGATAAAAATCACATTTTTATACCGCTACTATATAGATAAAAATTCTATTTTTATACGGTTGTTCATATAATAAAGATTATATTTTTCCCTCGCCATTCTCTATATAAAAATTATATTTTTATATTTCTACTTCTTACATAAAGATCGAATTTTTATTATCTATATAATATAAAAATCATATTTATATTCTTCCTATACTATAAAAATCATATTTTTATTTTAATAACCATATCTATTCGCTAACAAAAATCTAATCTTTTCGCTAAACGAATTTATAGCTTTGTTGAATTAAAAATCATATCCTTTTCATTATTAAAAATTATAATCTTTTCCATATTAAATGAAAATCTAAACTTTATTAAATAAGGTTCTAAACTTTATGATAAAACTGAAAATGAATCTCAATATCTGAACCAAAGTAAACTAACTCACTTTTCTTTTGCCAAAATCGGATTCTGGTTGGAAGAGGGCCCCACCGTCGCTGTCGGTGGTCAAAGGAAGAGGAGATGGGTTGTCAGGCGCGGAGTAGCTGGGGGCGTGAGGCGGAGGTCGGGTTGGTAGTTCACGGTGGCTAGGGCGTCGGTTGCGAGGGGTTTTGGGGTTCGAGAGGGTTTCAAATCGAAGGAGGAGAGAGGCGGCGAGATCAGGGAAGGAGGGGGAAGGGGCTCGACGGCAGTGGGTCCTCCTGGAGGTGGCGCGACACTCTGATGGGGAGGCGACTAGTTTTCCACGAGGCAAACGGGGTTTTCTCAATTTCTGATATTAGGTTTAGATGTGAAAAGGGGGGTTATAATATTATATATTTATATTAATTTATTTAATTTCCAACTAGGTTGACTTTTATTTCAAACCCAACGACTGTCGTCCTTAGCAAATTACCCCCATTCCGAACACAATGAGATATGTGTCGTAAGCTGATTTGATCGTTTCGATCAGTTTTCATCAAAATCAACATATAACTCTATATATTGATTTTGAATGCCCATTTCAATTTACCAGAGTCACGTACGGACTTTAAAAATTCCCGAAAAATATATTCTAGCTTAGTATTGATGATACGGTCCTAACAAAACTAATTTCTTTAAATTTTGAGGTCGTTTGAAAAATGGCCATTTTTAAGGGCCAGAATTCCATAGCGACTATTCTGAATTTTCAATTGGACATAACTTTTTATCCCCGCTATGAAATTTCAATTTTTCAGATTCGTTGGAAAGATATTCTCAAGCGGATTCAAATATTTTTGATTTCACTAAAATCCAGTTTATTTTGAATCCTATACATTCATTTGAACTTTGAAATCGAATTTTCGAACAACCGCGCCATTTTCAATTCCTTTTATTAATATAAATAAATATTTATATTCTAACGACGATCTATATAAATATATACATTCTAATTCTATTCAAATAAATTTCTCATCGTTGTTATTTAAAATAATTCATTTTAAATAATCAAAGTCGATAAAATTGCCAAAATAAAAATTTTAATTGGCTCGGATTTCCGGGTTATTACAATCTCCCCCACTTAAAACTTTTTGTCCCCGAAAAGGAACGAACCCGAAAGTTGTTTCACAAACCAACTCAACTTTCATTATTTCCATTACGGCTTAAGTTCTTTAACTTTTTAGTTTCTAAGAACTTTTCAAATTTTTCAAAATTTTGGCTAACACCTTAAATTTTCGAATAATTTCACCATAACCTCCCCTGCACTGGGGACTTTGGGATATTTCATATAGCCTCCCATGGATTTCTTCAATCCAAAAGAAAAGGAAAAAGCCAAGCGGCTAGCCAATCGGCTCACAAAATCATCCAAACCCAAACAAAACAGTAAATTATGGTAAACATGTACCTATTTGTCGGGCAAACAATTTTATTCTTCTGTCCTGCCTCCTTGCTATGACCTGTTCAGTGTAAGTATATGTATATGCATGCAAATGCGACTAATTTTCAATACAATTCACTTTTTGATATAATTTGGCTAAATGGTTCAACTTTTAACTAATCAACCATTAATCAAACAATACAATAAGCAATCAATTAGTTGATTAGCTTTTCAAATTCATAACTTTGATATATAGTCAAAAAACACATTTTTGGTGCCAAATCACAACAATAAGCCGTATCTAGTTTTGGTTCTCACAACAGTCTAATGGAAATATATAGATATCATACTTTCGACACTCGAATATAAATACTGATGATGCGGCCGCATCATCAGAATTATCCCCGGGCGACTAGAGTGTGACTATGTATCCATCCAGTATATTGGAGGCTTCCAATACACGTGGATCAGAGTATATTAAATTCTCTATATACCTGATAGTCCAAATCAATATAAATAAATATTTAAATACGAATAATTGAATTAAATTTTCAAAACAAAACTTGTTTTCAATTTTATTTTTCAAAACAACACTCTTTACACTCGTTCTAGGATACTACTGATCCTATCTCTAACGAGTCATTCTCATTGGATATTTCTAATCCAATTTCTGATGAATTCTGTCGTTTGGTTCTAATGTGTATTGTTCTCCGAGCTCTGCAAACCAAAGCTCTGATACCAAGCTGTTACGACCCGAACTTCCCCGGCAAGGAAAGCCCGGATCGAAGTGAGAACAAGCCACATCTGGACGCAGACAGAAGAACATTTCATTGTAAATTACAACAATTCCATCAGAATACAAGAATATACAGAGTATGAATGAATAAAATACATCAGAAAAATATCAGAGATTACTACACATTACATAGCAGCGGAAAATAATACAATACACAACTGAAAGAGATATACAAATACAGAGCTTTCCGGATATCATTCCAGCTGTAAACCAGGTTCCTGTAAATATAAATTTACAAAACCAAAACTACTAGCTGCCCGTGTCAAAATAAGGGCACCCAGAGTTTAGGTTAAAACAATAAACTCCAGGTCAGTCATGGGACAGGTGTGAGAACTAAAACGTTATTAATCTTTATTTTAAAGTTAGGTAAATCAAGGGACTACGCCGTATAACACGGAATGGGTTTCCTCCGAAGGATACCAGTGCATAAAACAACAACGCAATGCTAAAAATAGAACAATGAAGCTATTATAAGACCCAGGTCCCATCACACAATGCAACGCAACCCGGAGGATAGGGTTTTACCTTATAATAGCCAAAGAATGCTTGATACGCTAAATTTCATCTTTTATTATTACTATAAATGAATAGTTTCAAAACTATTTCAAATCATAAGTATCAATCATAGAAGGCATGGGTACCAGATATCATGTCGCCAATATTAGGCTCTACAACCAAAATCACAAAGTCACGTATTTGGAAGTTGGATTTCCATCTGTGAACCGAGGCAAAAGATAGTCCTCTACCGAGTTTGAGACAATCTAGCCCATGTCTCAGGCAAGTACTCAGTCAAGCATTTGGATCGTCAGGGCCGGTCCACCGATGTGGATTAAAATGCCTGAACACTGCGTTTCCCCGCCCTTTGGGGGCGTAAATGAGCTAACAAATGACTCCATTGGCTTCACATATTCACCAAAATATCTGAGGCGCCTCGCAACAGCAACAACAACATAAGTCAAACTCGTCAAGGCGTGTAAAACCAATGACGCCACTTCTAACTAGAAGGAAACACATGCCCTTCCTGATGTCCTCTCCCGTTTCTGGTTCACAACCGGGGTGAGAGGCTCACAAATCAACGCTACACAAAGCTATGCCACACAGGCTGTGCTTTGATCATCAACCACAAGACTCTGCTTTCAACCGAAGCCTTGATCATTTGCATCTTAGCATGCCCCACAGGCAAACCACTCCATGCACCCGATATCCATCAATCACACAGAATGATATCCAATGTCAGACGCACAGTCCATTTACAAGTCCGTTCTGGGTCTGAACGAAACCAGAGGCACCTTGTACCTCGCATATCCATCGATCTCAAAGTACGTCTGGACGATAACCAACTGATTCGCTCCTCTTGGGTGTACAGCACAATCAAGATCATCAGTAATTATCCAAGCAACGTGAAGACCTCCGATCTTCAACCACCGTCTTCATCTTTGACTAATCGTCATATCAGTTATTCAAAATGGGATAAACCCGGCCTTTCTGAGTAACTCGCGTATATAATAAACAAGTGTTACACAAACACAACATACGCCTCATTTCAATTCATCAGTCACTAACTGTAAATTAGTAAGGGAACAATTTCCCAAATATTAACCCCGAAGGCCGAAACCAACATCAGATCAATACCCAGGAAACCATTCATCTTAACTAATCTTCAGTTAGTTGCTAAATTTCACATTCGTAGGGATAGGTTCCTATTAATTTTATCAAAGATAAATTCCTTAAATTTATTCTTTATTCTTCTTTTGAATATCAATTCAAACCAAATTATGGTTTATCCAAACTAGCAGGGATTAACGAACCTTAGCGAAGTAATCATTTGTTTTAATTCCCCAATCCCAACCTATTCATCCCACGAAGTAAAACTGGTAATATTTCATATCTAACACCATGGTGTTATCGGTAAATTCAATTACCATTTCACGTTCAAAGATTTAACTATCGCCTGGAGCAAAACTGGTGATACTCCATTCTCGATCTTTTCAATCTAATTAAAGATTCATTAAAACTCCACTTAGTTTTAATCATTAACTGGGTTAAAGAACCGATGTCATTTAAAACACGGTTCACGAAAAACCCCAAAATCACATCATATTTCAATCAGTCCCTAACCGTAAATTAGTAAGAGGACAGTTCCCTAAAATATTAACCCCGAAGGCCGAAACCAACATCAGATAAATATCCAAGAAACCCTCCAACTTAACTGATCCCCAGTTATTTCCTAATTTTCTTAACTCCATTTGGGTTTAAGAACAGTATTATTAAAGAGACCGTTCACGACATCCCAAAATCCCATTTGATATTAAACACAAGGCTCTGAATAGAAAATATATCGGCTTACATTCAATATTAAATTCTGAAACCAACAAATATCTTATTGGAAATAACAATATAAATATATCTTTCAAATTTCCATAACAACATCAGTATAACCACGAAATCCAAAATTGAACTATTCCGAAGATGATATCAATTCAAATCCATTCCAATTCAATTATTGGAAATTCTGGTTATTTTCAAAACCATTTCAAAACCAATTTATTTATTTTAAAAAAATAAATAAATTATTATTCTAGTTCAAAACTAGTTCATTTCGATAAAAATCTACTTTCATCTTTTCAAATATGGAGTTTTTCATCCCAATTCTTCCCAAATCATTTCTTATGATTTTACACAAATTATTACTATTTTTAATAATTTTATCAAGGCCCGTACAGTCGATTTCCATCAATGGCCATCGAACTGCATTTACAGCGACCTTTTCCAAATTTGATTTGGACATAATTCCAAATCCAACCATAAGATTTCAAATCTCTAATATTCATTAGAAAGCCCTTTTCGATACGAACCCAACGATTCCAGTTTTAGGAGAATCCGACGGTCGGATCTCCCGTAAAATCCATTCGAAGTCAATGGTCGAAATTCGCGAACTACTGCGGCGCGTTGCGTTCTATTCAGGCCATTATATATATATTTATATATATACAATATTATATATATTTCGTCGATTTCCTTTCAAAACGTATTTTATAAATCGTTTTAAATTTGTTTTCAAAATGATTTCAACTTCCATCTCAAATTCAAATCAAAGTTGAATTTTCCAATATAAATTCGTTTTAAATTCCTTTCAAATCAATTTCAATTCAAATTGATTTCAATTCAATTCAAATTTCTAATCATTTCAATTTAATTCGAATTTCAAATCGTTTCGATTTAGTTCGAATTTCAAATCATTTCAATTTAATTCGAATTTCAATTTAATTCAAATTTCAATTCATTTCAATTTAATTCGAATTTCAATTAATTTCAATTTAATCCGAATTTTGAAATCACTTTCTATATTCAATGAAAAATGAATAAAATCGATATAAATATCGCTCATGTCAAAATGGCGTCAATCTAATCAACACAGCTTTTATTCAACACATGAATGTTTATTCTATTCAACACATGAATATTTTTCAATTCGACACATGAATTTATTTTCAATTCAAAACATGAATTTATTTTCTGTATTGGAATGAGGCCCAATCAATTACCACATAATGTTAATTATATGGATTTTCTACAACACATGTATATAATAGCAACAATAGATAATCAACCATCATCCAGAATGCACCACACAACTGCATAAGCATTAAATATAAATAATTAACGCTTACACAGTCTGTCAACCCATCGATTGACATACAACTAAACAATCGGGATTAGTGTTCGTCAAATATCATCCTAATACCTGTATGGGGTTTCAAATCAACAAACACATATTTTATTTGTGCGGTTGGGCGATGTGTAAAATTTATCGTCCCAATCAATATCAGTCAAGTCAGTGTATATAAACAAATCGTCCGATTTTTTTATAAATATTTATTTTATATACACATTAAAAATCATATTTTTAACTGTAAAATATTTTCCACTATAAAATATTTTATTTCATTCACCATCACACACTCAATTTCACTACACAACAATCAAACAAACAAGTCATCCATGGTCTATGGACGACGGGTGTCGGGTGATACTAAGCACCGTCTGCATCCCAGTATATATTTCAACTAGAAAACAAAATAAAAGTGAGGAGTTCTCACCCAAGCTAAACCAAACGCCATGACTCTTCACATGCAGAAATCTTCGTCGCGATCGCCTTTTGTCAATTTCATTGCCTGTAGCCACTACATATATAAATTTCCCATTTTTATATTATTGCTATGTATATGAAAATCACATTTTTATAATCACTCTATATGGATAAAAATCACATTTTTATACCGCTACTATATAGATAAAAAATTCTATTTTTATACGGCTGTTCATATCATAAAGATTATATTTTTCCCTCACCATTCTCTATATAAAAATTATATTTTTATATTTCTACTTCGTATACAAAGATCGAATTTTTATTATCTATATAATATAAAAACCATATTTTTATTCTTCCTATACTTTAAAAATCATATTTTTATTTTAAAAACCATATCTATTCGCAAACAAAAATCTAATCTTTTCGCTAAATGAAATCATAGCTTTGTTGAATTAAAAATCATATCCTTTTCACTATTAAAAATTATAATCTTTTCCATATTAAATAAAAATCTAAACTTTATTAAATATGATTCTAAACTTTATGATAAAACTGAAAATGAATTTCAATATATAAACCGAAGTAAAATAACTCACTTTTCTTTTGCCAAAATCGGATTCTGGTTGGAAGAGGGCCCAACCGTCGCTGTCGGTGGTCAAAGGAAGAGGAGAGGGGTTGTCAGGCACGAAGGAGCTAGGGGCGTGAGGCGGAGGTCGTGTTGGTGGTTCACGGTGGCTAGGGCGTCGGTTGTGAGCGGGTTTGGGGTTCGAGAGGGTTTCAAATCGAAGGAGGAGACAGGCGGCGGGATCAGTGAAGGAGGGGAAGGGGCTCGACGGCGGTGGGTCCGCCTGGAGGCGGTGCGACACTCTAATGGGGAGGCGACGGGTTTTCCACGAGGTGGGCAGGTTTTTTTAATTTCTGATATTAGGTTTAGATGTGAAAGGGAGGTTATAATATAATATATATATATATATTAATTTATTTAATTTCCAACTAAGTTGACTTTTATTTCAAACCCCGATTCAAACCGAACGACTGTCGTCCCTAGCTAATTACCCCCATTCGGAACACAATGGGATATGTGTCGTAAGCTGATTCGATCGTTTTGATCAGTTTTCGCCAAAATCAACATATAACTTTATATATTGAATTTGAACGCGCATTTAAATTTACCGGAGTGACGTACAAACTCTAAAAATTCCCGAAAAATATTTTCTGGCTTTGTATTGACGATATGGTCCTAACAAAACTAATTTCGTCAAATTCTGAGGTCGTTTGAAAAATGGCCATTTTTAAGGGACAGAATTCCATAGCGACTATTCAGAATTTTCAATTGGACATAACAATTTATCCCCGCTATGAAATTTCAATTTTTCGGATTCGTTGGAAAGATATTCTGAAATAGATTCAAATATTTTTGGTTTCACTAAAATCCGGGTTATTTTGAATCCTATACATTCATTCGAACTTTGAAATTGAATTTTCGAACTACCGCGCCATTTTCAATTCCTTTTATAAATATAAACAAATATTTATATTCTAACGACAATCTATATAAATACATACATTCGAATTCTATTCAAATATATTTCTCATCATTATTATTTTACATAATTTATTTTAAATATTCAAAATTTGCTAAAATTGCCAAAATAAAAATTCTAAATTGGCTCGGATTTCTGGGTTATTACAAAAATACAATAGGGTGATGTATAAGAACCAACACAATACAACCATATGTTTAAACAAATAATTGGTTCTAATTTACTACCACACACAGATCTAAATTTTTGACTATCAGATCAAGCATCATACATCACACAACAACAGATCAATCATTCAGAATATTATCACATCGTAGATCTAGTTCATGGACAATTCAACATATTTATATAACTAGAGAGTAATAATTAAATTGATTTAATTATTTGAAATATAATCTCACCTTGATTGGATCATTATTAAAAATTCAAAAGTGTTCAGAACTGGTCCCAATTGCTTACAAGAGGTTCTATTCGATGTTATAGTTCAAATGGATCTGAAAATTTTCAGTTTGGAGTTCGTATGAACAAATTATCAATTACTTTTTACAACTGCAATTGCAACAGAAATAAGCATCGCAAATCTGAGTGAAATTCATACCTTTATTTCCAGTTTTTTTCAAATCTTTGATCTGATTTTTCGGGGGATTTATGCAGTAACTTTCGGAGAGGGTTGCACGACGTCAGAGAGCTAGGAGAGGGGAGCTTGCGCCTAGAAAGGGGGGAAGTGCGATCGCCTGTGGAGGCAGGGGACGGGCTCAATGGCGGCGGGCTTTGGGGGGGCGCGACGGTGGCTACAGGGCACATGGAGGTCCGATTTTGGTATGAGATCGAAGAGGGGATTGAGTACTTCGGAAAGTTCAACTACGGCGGGTTCTGAAATGGAGTGTAGAGGGAGAAATCGGAGGAAGAAAATTCGAAGGGTATGGGTTGTGCGGCGGCTGAAGGAAACGGGGAAGAAGGGTACTGTAGCATATGTACTTATACTAGTATTTACGGCGTATTTTCTTCTTATTTTCAATTTACTTAATTTCTAATGTAGGGTCTTTCCATCCGACCTCCAAATGGAGCCCAACGATGGTCGAACAATATGTTTTGACGCCTTCTGAACAAGATGGCGCTAGTGTCGAAGTCTAATTCTTAAGTTTACAACATGTTTCTTTTATTTTTAAAATAAATCCTTAACATTAAATTCAAACGTAATTTTTAATTTTACTGGGGCCGCATACGAACTCAGAAAAATCCAGAAAAATTATTTCTGGCTTTGTTTTGACGATACGGTCCTAAAAAAATTAATGTCGTCGAATTCTGAGATCGTCTGAAAAATGGCCATTTTCCAGTTGATTGAAATTGACTGAAATTTACAAAACACATATCTATTTGCCACGTTCACAAATTTATTCCAAAAATTATGGGAATTGAAACCTAGCAATAATTTGACATCATAGATCCAACAAAAGTGGTTTCGTCGAAAACCTAGGACGTTTGCAAAATGGCTATTTTTAATATTGAAAACATATATAGAAATTCTACAGCGACTATTCTGAAATTTCAACTGGCCCTAACTTTTAATTCCCGCTATGAAATTTCGATTTTTCGAATTCGTTGGAAAGATACTTTTAAATAGATTCTAATATTTTTTGTTTCACCAAAATTCGATTTATTCTGCATCCTGTACAATCAGTCAAAGTTCATATTTGACTTTTCAAACTATCGTGCTATTTCTAATTCCTTTTATAATTAAATTAAATATATTCGTATTAACTTCTATTAAAATAATTTTTTAGCCGTTATTATTTAAAATAATTTATTTCAACTATTCAAATTCCCTTAAAATTTCTAAAATAAAAATTTTAAATTGGCCCCAAATTCTGGGTTGTTACAAGTATCGGGCTACTTGTCGCTGATAAAAGCTTGATCCAGGGGACCGGTTCCCGGGTCGGAGATGTTGATCCAGTGCAGCGCGTCCCATGTATTTGAATTAGCCATAATGGTTGACTATAGGTCGGACAGAAGCCATTTGGAGGGGCTTACAGCACTTGAGGCCTGGTAGCAACTAGATCGGTGCGAAAGGCGACCCGCACGAAGTGAGTTATGAGGCATGGATGCACATTATTGCCACAGTCCTGACGAGCCGTGGTAGTGATCTTGAGGGATTAATTGTCGGTCGAGTTTTTGTTTAGTGGGAATCTCTGATGAGCATTGAGTGGCTCGGAGTTTCCACGCGGATGAGTTCCTCAATGTTGTTCTACAAGTGGCGAAACATGTTCGTGTTGTATCTACGTACGACGTAGAACTGGGAATATCCTATAGAGTCCCTCGGTGCGCTCGTCGGACGTTTAGGTCCTAGCCTTTTGCACGATTTGGGATTGCAGGCTGTGAGAGGGATTTTCCCAGGGGTGTCCCTGAAAGAAGTATAGCTGCAGAAAGAAGGAAGTCAAAGGCGCTTCCCTTTATTTTTGCGACTACCTTTGATGCTGCCGGCGTGAGCAAGATTGTGCGGAGGGGTGGAATCGGAGTTGTTGGAGTTCTGGGCATCATCACGAGGTAGGATGTTGAGGGCAGGAGCTTGATTCCTTCATGCTAGATTTTGGCATAGGAAGTAATCGGCATTCGTGTGGAAGGTATCCTGAATCCTTGATCGGTCCATGCCCCAAGTTCGGAACCAGGTGGCATGCCCTTTATAAGCTGGATGAGCGTGACTTGAGGAGCGGGTTCCTTGACTTTGGCAAAGGCAGTGTTGGATTTTGCGAGGTGGCCTTTAAGAGTTCACAGATGCCTTGGTAATCGCCCGAGACTAAGAAGATTTCTTTGGGTATCACGATGTGCATCCTGGATTGCGGTACCATTCTTTTTGCATTTTAATCGAGAGTTGAGATAGTTCACGGTGGAAGTCGAGGAAACCATAATAGAGCCGTCTTGGATAAG
This sequence comes from Allium sativum, assembly GCA_030737875.1. Classification (NCBI taxonomy): domain Eukaryota; kingdom Viridiplantae; phylum Streptophyta; class Magnoliopsida; order Asparagales; family Amaryllidaceae; genus Allium; species Allium sativum. The sequence goes on from CM060916.1 coordinate 44,311,964, forward strand.
GACGGGGAACTACTTGCATTTTACGACGTCTGTGACGCGTAATGAACCCATGTGCCACTTGTGGCGGCTAATAAAACATCGAGAATCACGGCTTCTTTAAGTATGGGGCAAGCGTCGGCATGTCGGAGTGCTGGTGCCACTGGAGCCATTTGGTATTATTGCTAGCCGAAGTGAATAGGTTTCGCCTTGCACTACTTTCGCAGACGTCATGGGCGTGCCCCTGCGCTTTCCTTATAATCCCACGGATCGTGTCGGCGTTAATCGGGGATTGGGCTCCTACTGCATTATAGAGGTCGTGATCTAGTCCAGGACCTTGGAGCCTAGCGCGCCTTCTTGGCGAAAGGTCTTTGGCACTCTGTGAGTCTCTAACCTCGATTCTATGACGTTGTGGAAGTCGGTTGAAGTGAACTTGAGCCCAGTTGGATGCCAGAAGCGTAGGCGATAAGTGTGGACTCATAGCAGCCCGAGTCCGCCTAGCGGAGGCTTGAACGTCAAAGTCGGGGATGACGTGTTCCATTTCTCATGGTGACCCTCCGATCTCTGGCCCATTTTTGATAGCAAGCAATTGATTTCAATTGCCCATATTGGCCATGATGTCCCCAGTGCTAACGTCCAAGCAGGGAGTAGGATGATTGAGAGGAAGGTCCTGTTGGACTCCAACTAGAAGGGCCACATCGAGCGTAATTCTGACTCATGAAACCATGGGACGAGTACCATCCAAAGCTGTGCGCGTCATTTCTAGAGCAACATTTCCAACTGCAAAGCCTGACCAATCGAAGTGCATCGAGCTGGAGTGATGTCGGGATTAGGGGTACCCCCGAGTGTAGCGGAACTGGCACCATTTCGAGGTGTGACGTCGGCTAGTCGGTTAGTTTGCGGGCTCCCCCCAAGTCCTGGGTCGATAGTGGAGGAGCATCGATACTTTCCTCCGTAATGTATGCTTGACCAGTTAGATCTGAAGTGCTTCTTATCTGGCGAGGAAGGTATTGAAAGCTTCCTCCTACAGCTCGAGTCAAGCTTTCAAATCGGTGGCAGGATTCTTGATCATTCTTTTGATGCTCCCCTCGAGTGATTTAATTCGACGGAGGTCTGGTTTTGGTATAGCTGTCGAGTTTGGACGAACTAGTGTGCACCCGGATTCAGCGGTACTTCGGTCTGACGAGTAGCTGGAAGAGCGGGACTTTGGTTGCGAGCGGTGACAGTTGGGCTCTTCCGAGAAGAAGGTTGGTTACACGAACCTGGCTTATTACCGTGTTCCTTGGCCGTAAGTGATGATTGTTTGATCATCATTTCCTTTCTGCTATTGTTGCTGTCGCTATGCGAATGTTGGAGTGGATGGTGATGTTTTTAATGAGGCAAAATCTCCTTCCTCGCCGTGGGCCCTTAGCTTCGAAAGAGGAAATTTCTGATGCAGTATGCCGCTAGCGGGAACGGTTCTAAGCAAGATGAGGTAAGACGACAATGCATTGAAATTGTTTTTTTTTAAAGTTGGCGCATAAGGTTGATGTTGATCTTCAACGCCTAGCCCAAGAGCTGCATTCTCATGCTTCTTATTAAGCGTGTGAATATGTGCTTGAGCCGCATGAGCTTTGGGGTCCACAAGTAGAAGGAGATCCATTTCCAGCGGGTCTTCTGCCACTCGGGGCGGGTGAGAGGTACCAGCTTCAATTGCGGCCAATATTTGGTTTTGCCAGAATTCCGATTAGTGTTGGCGAGAGTCATGATGCTTTTCGGACGTACTGCTCAAGGCGCTTTTCGCGGACAAGCCTTTCAATTACATCTTTGAATTGATGGGTATTATTGGTATTGTGCCCATGCATGCCGTGGTACCGACAGTACTTGCCGGTCTTCTTCTCATGACTAGTGGTCTCCCTATTGTATGGTTTCTTGTATTGAAGCGTGTTGCACGTTTGCCGGTAGATTGTTTCCAAGTCTTCATTCAGCGGGGTGTAGATCTTGTATGTTCGGCGGGAGCTGGGCTTTTTGGGTTCCATAGGAACTTGGCCATTGTTGAACCAGGAAAGGTAGCTTTTAAGTGATTCCGTAAGTCCTTGGTATAAATTGGAAAGAGTAAGGGCATTTTGCGGAGTCGGAATGTGCATTCTGAACTGTTTGTCCAACTGTGTCGCTAATTGGCCGAAGTTGTTGATGGAATTAAGAGAGAGGCGAGAGAACCATAATAGAGCAGTCTCCGACAAGAAGACCGAAAAGCATTTGCATTTGACTGGGTCGTCGCCTTTGCTTGAGTCCATTTGCCATTTATAATGGTTTAAGAAAGCACAAGGGTCAACAGTGCCGTCGTAGAGCGGCATCTGAGGCACGCTAAAGCGTCGCGACCATTCAGCTTCATTAACTCTTCGAGTGAAAGGGTTGCGCCTAAATTGCGCGTCCTATGAATCATGCACATTTCCTCGCATCTCCCACATGATCCTTCGGACCATGTCGGGAAGGTAGGTCGGATGAGGGTCCGCCATCGGGAACCATGGGTTTTGACGAGGTTCCGGAGTTCTTTCCCAAGGGCGTCTTCCAGGATGGATGTCTTCATCGTCTTCTTCCATGTCCTCGACATCTATAATGGGAGCCTGGCATTCATGATGAGGTGGGGCGGGGTCACGTGTATCCGGATCTGCAAAATCATGGGTTGGCTGAATGGTGGGTTCATTGTCTAGGCGAACGGTCGATGAGTCTTGTCGAGGAGGAGATTGGTTAGTAGGAGTGGGTCCTTCATTGATGATTAGGCGAGTACGATCCCGAGGTTGGGCGTCGTCGCCATAGGTGACCGTGGTCCGGTCGCCGTTGACATTGGCGTATCCATTGCCATTGCCATTGTCGAGGGCATTAGTTCAGATGGCGACGTTGTTGATGAGACTAAACCTTCATCTTTGGTATGGGCCCCTTGACTCAGAAGAGTAAGTTTCCGATGTTGGTGGACGAGGTCGAGCATTGTTCCGAGCTAGTTGTGGTTGAGCGACGACGCTGTAACGACCCAGGGATTTTCGGCCCCTAAAATCGACATAAATACCTTTACCGTAACACATGCCGACCTTCCAACACCGAAAACACTGGAACGTTATTTGAAAGAATTTAGAGGGTGAGATAAGAAAGAAAGAAATATTAGAATAGAAGAAGAAGAAGAAGAACCATCACAACATAGAATCTCACATCGCAGCGGAACAAAATATAATACAAAAATAAATCTTTATTGAGAGCTTTAAAAATACTTACAATATCATAGTACATCACACATCTGGACAGTTAAAATAACCTGCTCGTATATACAACTCACAGCGGAAAAATAACTATATGATATCATACGTCTGAACGCCTCTAGCACGTCTCTTCACAACATTCGATAACCTGAACCTGTACACCCCGGGCTAACCTGAGCATTTACAAAACACCGGGTCAGTCTAGTGAATCAGAGTGAGTAAAACTCGCACAGTATTAAGGTAACACAAAACTTGATTCTTAAGGTCAAAATCTTTTCAAAGAAAAGGGTAGTCATAAGACCAAATCCATACAAAAACACGGATGGTTTTTACCTTACGATAACCCAAACCATTTTTGAAATCACTATCCTTTCTGATATTATAATAATGTCTAAATACAAGTAAATAACAATCTAGTGGAACACTTGCATCTCACGCTCCACATATGTATCATACAAACAAAACCGCGGGCGCTTATTGGAGATTGGATTCTGACTAGGACAAGGTATGGGACCACCTGCCGATAGTTTATCTCTAGAGGCGAATACACTGGGTTCAACAAGAACGTCATGCAACCCGGCCCACACATGACCAACCACTCATTTCTCTTAAGTGTATCAAATGTATATCACCAACGGTTGGACCCAAACCACCGTTTCCCGAAAAGGGACAGCATCGAATATAGATTAAAGAAGCAAAAGGATTTTCTCCAGATAGGTGATTATACACCCTAATGGGAGCGACCCACATAGCCATGTTGCTTGCTCGATTTCTGTCATTTCCTGGTTGAGAGGCTTGAGGTCAGAATTTCATTTACAACACCTGGCCACCATTCACTTTGAATGCCACATCGTCAGATCCGCCAGATATCACTAATTGACGTCCACAAAAATACCGGGTTGGGAGTAACCCAATTATGGTACATTTGAAGAAATCAACGTACGTGATCCCTTTGGAAATACTCTATAAGGCATCCATCCATTAAATTCATCCATGAATAGGATGAACCGAAGGTACTCTCCAATTGCATCTCATATAGGGATCACCCCATGGATCAGTAGCGAGAAGTCCTTGCAACCTGTAGTTTCTCACTTCTTTATTTATCATATGATTGTGCTTTAAACAAATTCATTTTAATATTAAGTAAAATCCTATATCATATCCAGTTCTCTATTCTTACCTTCGAAACAACTCGTAAACAACATTACGAAATATCTTTTATCCATTACTTGACAGTACCCAGTGCTTATTCCTGCTGGATAAAACCCAACCTTTACATTATCATTTCACTAAATAAATTAACACTAATCCCATTTCCCATTACAACTAATATCATCCTTAGATAGTCCTGATGTCGTTCAAGATGGGGTATTTAAATTACCTCTCAGACCTTGATCAACATCGTTCATATCTAAGGATAGATACGAGTTGTAATATAAAACCAACATCTCATCTAATCTCAACACAACTTTCATTTAATTATTTTGTTCAAAAGTACGGTTTCATAAACCTTCTTTCCTTTTTGAAAATCTATTTCTCAAATATACTCGTTCTTAATTCACTAATTAAGTAACATTACTTTAACTCTGCTTCTTTAACCTACTCATTTTATAATTTGAATTTTGTTACAAAATCTCATGATCCGCTTCTTTTACCAAATTCTCTTTTACTAATCTCTTTTCAAATCCATCCAAATCTTCATTCTTTGAAAATCTTATTTTAAATCTCAATTTTTTTAATTAATCCCATTATTAAGTAACTTTAATTACAATTAACACTTTTACACATTTGACCTCATTTACATACCCTTATGTATTGTAAATCTTTTTGAACTAGATTTCTTTTCAATTAACTCAAATCATTAAGTAATATTTATTTTTAAGCTATTATCCTCGCTTAAAATTCCTTTTTATAACTTGTTACACAAATTCAGGTTTTAAATATAAAACATGTTTGTAATTCTCTTTCACCATTTCAATTGGATTCTATTTCAATTTCGAGTACTTTTAAAATGAATCTCAACTAAAAAGTATTTTCTCTAAATTATTAAAATAATAATTTATTTTATTAGTTAACTACTTTCATAGTTAATTCCTTTATTTATTAAAATAAATATTAAATTTCCCTTTTAAAATCTTATTAAAATTAAACAATACCATTGGATTTATTTCTCATCCTCGTACTTATAAATCGGATTAACATCAGAGTCACCTTTATAAAATTGATTAAAAATAAATCAGATCTTACATAAACCATTTATTCATTTTCCCTTTCTATAAACTTTTCTTTAAAATAATATGTTTCAAATCTATCTCCAGTTGTAAAAATAAATTTTATAGGCCATATTTTGCCGGACATTCAACCGATACCGCCCATAGGTATAAACTGCACAAATGTTGAAATTTCAGTCAACAACCAATACTCTAATCAATCATCCCATCGGATCAGTTCATATATGATAATAATAAATAACAACCATTTAACATCAACTAATAAATAAAACAATCCAACTAGTTTAAACAATTCAAACCATTAAACACGCTTATTTTATAAACGTGAAAATAAGGTAAGTTACCTTCATTGGATCAAACTGTTATATAACAATTTTATTTTTATACTAAAATTAAACAAAGGTTTAATTCCATTGGTTAAATTAGCAAATAGATATATAATTGGCAAACATTCAACCATCAGCAACGAGATTACATAAAATAAAAACCCAATTTATATAAAATATAAATGGGGAGAACTGAGTGAGTTTAACTCACCTTGATTTAGTTTGGTCATTAAATGCTGGTTTTTTATTAAATTAAACAGCTTTTAATTTAATTAAAACTTTTCCTTGCTTCCAGTCTCGATAGATCATGCTCCATCTCGAAATTCTTGTTTTTGTGGTTCTAAAGAAACTTACCGTGCGAAAATCTGTTAACGTACATACGAGATATCGCATAAATAAATTTATAAAGTAATTTAAATTATGAAACATAGATTATAAATTTTTAAATGGGCCCTTTACCTTAGCCGTTCAGCCCACATAACCACCCATCCCACAACCATAATCAAAACCTTACATCTGTTCCCATTTCCTCTCCATAATTTCATCCACCGCCTCACAAATTGAAACCCTAATAGCCCTAAATCGGATCCCCTTTTTGTCTCCACCAAATCCAGCGTCACAAACCCCCTACACCACCGCTTCTTCTTCCTCCCTTCGCTCCCCTTTCTCCCCTCAAACCGATCTGACAGAGCACAAAACAATTTCAGCAGCACTCCATTGTTCAACAGTATTCCGATCAACCGTAAACCTCTCAGCTGCCACTCGAAACTCCTATGCTATGCTGGACCGAACCCTATGCCAACGAATCAGATAAGTGTTACCTATGATTTATGATTTAATTTTTTTTTTTGCTATTTGAATCTTGTTCTAGTTTGAGATGTTTTTATTCTGGGAATACAATTCGTATTTATAGTGATAGATTTTTGGATCAGATCAATGTCTTTCAAAGATTGTTCTTAGGTAGATCGGATACTAGGTTTAGGCCATTTGCACCCTTTTGCCTTCCAGGTTGTTTTATACTGTTAATGGCGTTGTTGATTGATCTGTGATGGTTTTAGTAAAGATTTATTTGAACGTTGTATAAGGTTTTAGGGTACTACTGGTCTGTTCGAATAGAACATTGCTTTGTTGTCTAATTAAATTCAGATATTTGAACCTTTAGATTTAGATGATCCTATGTCTTGTTCATTCAATCAGAGGTGTGAACCGTATGCTGTAGATTTCATGATATATGTCACCAGTCTATATACATTAGCTGTTTTGATTAGACTGTACAATTTTATGTATAAATATTTACATGTAGCTGCTCCTCTTAGCTGTTCTTGTACTGATCCCAAGCTGTTTAAAATCTAATGTTCATGAAAAGTGAAAGCTGTGTTTTCACTGTTTCATGACTGAACAAGACATGCTACAATTTAAATTTTAGAATAAACTTATGTTTATTCTGCTGTGCATATGATCCTGGATTTATATGTTTGTATCCCAAATTGATTTGGTTGGATTTTCTTTTATGCATGTCTAAAACAATATAAAGCAGCCTATATATATATATATATATATATATATATATATATATATATATATGTTTCCTCTTAGCTGTTCTTTACTGTTTTACAACAGTTTATTTAGTGTTCTGTTTAGCTATTTCATGATCTTCTTGTTTTCTTTTCTTTTCAGATTCTGATTGTACTGGATGGGGACTTTTTGGTGCTTTCATTGTGTTTTGGAAGCAAGGCTGAGATGTTCGGCTGTATACCTTCACATGATCCTACATAGATTAGGTCCAGGCTATGGAACTGATAGTTCAGAGATTTGTAAATTGTGGATTCTGTGTATATTCGATTTTGCATTTATACAAACAATTATATATATACACGAATATGTATGGTTGTCTTGCATTTATTACATACCAGTTTCCATGTTATATATATTTCCCAGTTTCCTATTGAAAAGTGTAGCTTTGTATTTTTGTGTTGGACATGTATGATATATAATTGGGTTTTACTTATATTGTGAACCACATGAAAATGCCGATGGTATGTAATTATATACATATACATTCAGGGATTTGAAAATATAACCATTACGTAGTGCACAAGCTTTAGATAGGTTTATTTATAAATCTTATATAACATACATTAAATTTAAGTAGCTAATTTTGATGATATTAAATTAATATCATCGTGTTTACTAAAACGAGAGTTTCAATTTCAATCAGTATATAATTCAAAAATTCAACATTAAAAATCCCGGTTTTAAATTGCTTTCCATTTACAGAAAACCCTTTTTAAAATTTATAAATAAATCGTTATAATTTAAAAACGATTCCATTGCGACTATTTTAAAAATTGATCTGGCCATAACTAACACATTATAATACGAAATCTAAATTTTTCTCTTTCAAACGAAAATTGCCGTAAACATGCTCCCAACGTTTCTCGTTTCACAGAAATCCGACTTATATCGGCTTCTGTATACTCAGTTGAAGTTCAAAACTCCACATTACGAATTGCCGCGCCATTTCGAGCTCGATATAAATATATAATGTTCGAACTTCGTTTTAATAACGAATTAAATATTAAAATCCTTAAATATTCCAAATAAATTATTTAAAATAGTAAATTAAATAAAAAAATTGGCTACAAAAAATACTGGACTTTACATTCCTTCCCACTTAAAATAATTTCGTCCTCAAAATTGCTAAGGTAAGAAAGAACGTTACAACCCATTAATTTCCAAATCCAGTTAAATTTTAAAATTGGAAACAATTCAATATAGTAAATAAATAATTTCCAAAATCAAGCTTGAAGCATTCATTTGCAACACTGGATGGAATTGTTCAACTTAAATTCATGTGATTACACTCCAGTTGGCTATACTAGAATTTAATTATAATTCAACTTTTTATTGAACTGTTGATGAATTTATATTCAAGCAATCTAACACCAAATCAATACCAATCAACCATCCATGCACAACCAATCTCAATCAAAATAATTGAATTTATGCTTAATTTAATTTTTTACTTTGGTTTCACATATTTGTACATCAGTCGGTTAATGCCCGATTTATTTCTATTTGATTTTTATTAATTCAAATTCCAAATTTAATTAATTTAATTAAATTTGACCAAGTTAAGTTCTAATTCAAATTCAATCAAATTTGAATTTCATTCACATCAATCAAACAAACAAACCAATATCTCGATAATTTGATAAATTATTTCTTTTCTATACAAAAATATAATTTGGGTAAAATTACTTCATTTACCCACTTTTACAAAACAATACTACATTCATTGTCAGTCCTATGCTTCTCAACACTTGAACCGATCAATAAACACAATACAAAACATTTGTATATAAAATTTACAAATACGCTCTCGTATACATACACTCAGTCTCGATTTAGGGTACTACTAACCCAATCTCTATCGAATTACACCATAGAGCCAAGGTTATCACTAAACCAATAGCTCTGATACCACTGTAATGACCCATGAATTTTCGGCCCCGAAAATCGACATAAATACCCTTTCCGTAACTCATGCCAACCTTCCAACACCAAAAATACGGGAACGTTATTTGAAAGAATTTAGAGGGTGAGATAAGAAAGAAAAAAATATTAGAATAGAAGAAGAAGAACCATCACAACATAGAATCTCACATCGCAGTGGAACAAAATATAATACATAAATAAATCTTTATTGAGAGCTTTAAAAATACTTACAATATCAGAGTACATCACACATCTGGATAGTTAAAATTACCTGTCCTTATATACAACTCACGGCGGAAAAATAACTATATGATATCATACGTCTGAACGCCTCTAGCACGTCTCTTCACAGCATTCGATAAACTGAACCTGCACACCCCGGGCTAACCCGAGCATTTACAAAACACCGGGTCAGTCTGGTGAACTAAAGTGAGTAAAACTCGCATAGTACAACTTGATTTTTAATGTCAAAATCTTTTCAAAGAAAAGGATAATCGTAAGACCAAATCCACACATAAACACGGACGGTTTTTACCTTACGATAACCCAAACCATTTTTGAAATCAATATCCTTTCTGATATTATAATAATGTCAAAATACAAGTAAATAACAATCTAATGGAACTCTTGCATCTCGCGCTCTACATATATATCATACAAACAAAACCGCGGGCGCTTAATGGAGATTGAATTCCGACTATGACAAGGTATGGGACTACCTGCCGATAGTGTATCTCTAGAGGCGAATACACTGGGTCCAACAAGAACGTCTTGCAACCTGGCCCACACATGACCGACCGTTCATTTCGCTTGAGTGTACCAAATGTATATCACCAACGGTTGGACTTAAACCACCGTTTCCCAAAAAGGGACTACATCGAAAATAGAATAAAGAAGCAAAAGGATTTTCTCTAGATAGGTGATTATACACCCTAATAGGAGCGACCGACATAGCCATGTTGCCTGCCCGACTTCTGTCATTTCCTGGTTGTGAGGCTTGAGGTCAGAATTTCCTTTACAACACCTGGCCACCATTCTCTTTGAGTGCCACATCGTCGGATCTGCCAGATATCACTAATTGACGTCCACAAAATACCAGGTTGAGAGCGACCCAATTATGGTACATTTGGAGAAATCAACATACGTGATCACTTTGGAAATATTCTATCAAGCATCCATCCATACAAGTCATCTGGGAACAGGATGAACCGAAGGTACTCTCCTACTGCATCTCATATAGGAATCAACCCATGGATCAGTAGCGAGAAGTCCTTGCAACCCGTAGATTCCGACCACGACAGAACCACATTATATCTCTGGCTGCAGACCAAAGATTATTAGCAGTCCTTCCATTTACGAAAATCCACGGTCTTCAATGCTCCATCTCAATCATCTTCTAATATCTTCACGTATTTGCTGGTCGGAATGGTTTTCGAATATAAATTCGATCCCGGTCTTTCCGTACCAACAATCATATTCGACAGATTTGATAGTCGGTGATTTAACTGTCAAGATAAATAGTGATTCAACCATGACAATCAAATAGGTTCACTGGTTCAGTATTCAACATCACTTGGACTTTTTAAATTAAACAGAACTGTAAATTTAAAACTCTTAAGTATTTCGATATTATAAATATAGTTTCTCACTTCTTTATTTATCATATGATTGTGCTTTAAACAAATTCATTTTAATATTAAGTAAAATCCTATATCATATCCAGTTCTCTATTCTTACCTTCGAAACAACTCGTAAACAACATTACGAAATATCTTTTATCCATTACTTGACAATACCCAGTGCTTATTCCTGTTGGATAAAACCCAACCTTTACATTATCATTTCACTAAATAAATTATCACTAATCCCTTTTCGCATTACAACTAATATCATCCATAGATAGTCTTGATGTCATTCAAGTTGGGGTATTTTGATTACCACTCAGACCATGATCAACATCGTTCATATCTAAAGATAGATACGAGTTGTAATATAAAACCAACATCTCATCTAATCTCAACACAACTTTCATTTAACTATTTTGTTCAAAAGTACGGTTTCATAAACCTTCTTTCCTTTTTGAAAATCTCTTTCTCGAATATACCATTCGCTTTTAATTCACTAATTAAGTAACATTACTTTAACTCTGCTTCTTTAACTAACTCATTTTATAATTTGAATTTTGTTACAAAATCTCATGATCCGCTTCTTTTACCAAATTCACTTTTACTAATCCCTTTTCAAATCCATCCAATACTTCCTGCTTTGAAAATCTTATTTTAAATCTTACCCTTTTTACTTAATCCCATTATTAAGTAACTTTAATTACAATTAACACATTTACACATTTAGCCTCATTTACATTCCCTGATTTATTATAAAACTTTTTGAACTAGATTTCTTTTCACTTAACTCAAACCATTAAGTAATATTTATTTTTAAGCTATTATCCTCGCTTAAAATCCCTTTTTATAACTTGTTACACAAATTCAGGTTTTAAATATAAAACCTATTCGTAATTCTCTTTCACCATTTCAATTGGATTCTATTTCAATTTCGAGTACTTTTAAAATGAATCTCAACTAAAAAGTATTTTCTCTAAATTATTAAAATAATAATTTATTTTATTAGTTAACTACTTTCATAGTTAAATCCTTTATCTATTAAAATAAATATTAAATTTCCCATTTAAAATCTTATTAAAATTAAACAATACCATTTGATTTATTTCTCATCCTCGTACTTATAAATCGGATTAACATCAGAGTCGCCTTTATAAAATTGATTAAAAATAAATCAAATCTTACATATACCATTTATTTATTTTCCCTTTCTATAAACTTGTCTTTAAAATAATATGTTTCAAACCTATCTCCAGTTGTAAAAATAAATTTTATAGGCCATATATTGCCGGACACTCAACCAATACCGCCCATTGGTTTAAACTGCACAAATGTTGAAATTTCAGTTAACAACCAATATTCTAATCAATCATCCCATCGGATCAGTTGATATACGATAATAATAAATAACGACCATTTAACATCAACCAATAAATAAAGCAATCCAACCAGATTAAAGAATTCAAACCATTAAATACACTTATTTTATAAACGTGACAAATAAGGTAAGTTACCTTCATTAGATCAAACCGTTAAATAACGATTTATATTTTAATACTGAAATTAAACAATGGTTTAATTCCGTTGGTTAAATTAACAAATAAATATATAAATGGCAGACAGTCAACCATCAGCAACCAGAGCACAAAAATAAAAACCCAATTTATATAAAATATAAATGGGGAGAACTGAATGAGTTTAACTCACCTAGATTTAGTTTGGTCATTAAACGTTGGTTTTTAATTAAATTAAACAACGTTTAATTTAATTAAAAAAATTTCTTGCTTCCAGTCTCGACTGATCATGCTCCATCTCGAAATTCTTGTTTCTATGGTTCCAAAGAAACTTAGCATGCGAAAATCTGTTAACGTACATACGAGATATCGTATAAATAAATTTATAAAGTAATTTAAATTATAATACATAGATTATAAATTTTTAAATGGGCCCTTTACCTTAGCCGTTCAACCCACAGCCCACAAACATAATCAAAACCCTACATTGGTTCCCATTTCCTCTTCATAATTTCATCCGCCGCCTCACAAATTGAATCCCTAATAGCCCTAAATCGGATCCCCTTTTTGTCTCCACCAAATCCAGCGTCACAAACCCCTACACCACCGCTTCTTCTTCCTCCCTTCGCTCCCGTTGCTCCCCTGAAACCGATCCAACAAACCCCAAAACAATTTCCGTAGCACTCCATCGTTCAACAGTTCTCCGATCAACCGCAAACCTCTCAGCTCCCACTCGAAACTCTTATGCTAATCTGGACCGAACCTTATGCCAGCGAACCAGATAAGTTTTTCTTGTGATTTATAATTTAATCTTTGCTTTTTTTTATGTTTGAATCTTGTTCTGGTTTGAGGTGTTTTTATTTTGGGAACATAGTTCGTATTTATAATGATAAATTTTTGGTTTAGATCAATGTCTTTCAAAGACTGTTCTTAGGTAGATCAGCTACTAGGTTTAGGCCATTTGCTCCCTTTTTCCTTTTGGGTTGTTTTGTACTGTCAATGGCATTGTTGATTGTTCTGTGATGGTTTTAGCAAAGATTTAGTTGGACTTTGTATAGGGTTTTAGGGTACTATTAGTCTGTTCGAATAGAACATTGCTGAGTTGTCTAATTAAATCCTGATATTTGAACCTGTAGATTTAGATGAGCCTATGTCTTGTTCATTCAAGCAGAGGTGTGAACTGTATTCTGTAGATTTCATGATATATGTCACCAGTCTATATACATTAGCTGTTTTGATTAGACTATACAATTTTGTGTATAAATATATACATGTAGCTGCTCCTCTTAGCTGTTCTTGTACTGATCCCAAGCTGTTCAAAATCTAATGTTCATGAAAAGTGAAAACTGTGTTTTCACTGTTTCGTGGCTGAAAAAGACATGCTACAATTTAAATTTTAGAATAAACTGTTATGTTTATTATTCTTTGCATATGGTCCTGGATTTATATGTTTGTATCCCAAATTGATTTATTGGATTTTCTTTCGTGCATGTCTAAAATAATATAAAGTAGCCTATATATATGTTTTCTTTTAGCTGTTCTTTACTGTTTTACAACAGTTTATTTACTGTTCTATTTAGCTATTTCATGATCTTCTTCTTTTCCTTTCTTTTCAGATTATGATTGTACTGGATGGGGACTTTTTGGTGCTTTCATTGTGTTTGGGAAGCAAGGTTGAGATGTTCGTCTGTATACCTTCACATGATCCTACATAGATTAGGTCCAGGCTATGGAACTGATAGTTCAGAGATTTGTAAATTGTGGATTCTATGTATATTCGGTTTTCCATTTATACAAACAATTATATATATATATATATATATATATATACACACACACACACGAATATATGTGGTTGTTTTGTATTTATTACTTCCCAGTTTCCTTGTTATATATTTTTCCCAGTTTCCTATTGAAAAGTGTAGCTTTGTATTTTTGTGTTGGACATGTATGATATATAATTGGGTTTTACTTGTATGTCAACCACATGAAAATGCCGATGGTATGTAATTATATACATATACATTTAGGTATTTGAAAATATAACCGTTACGTAGTGCACAAGCTTTAGATGGGTTTATTTATAAATCTTATATAACATAAATTAAATTCAAGTAGTTAATTTTGACGATAATAAATTAATATCATCGTGTTTACTAAAACATCAGTTTCAATTTCAATCAGTATATAATTCAAAAACTCAACATTTAAAATCTCGGTTTTAAATTGCATTCCATTTACACAAAACCCTTTTTAAAATTTATAAATAAATCATTATAATTTAAAAATGATTCCATAACGACTTGTAACACCCCTAAGTCCCACATCGTGGAAGCCTGTGTGAAGTGGGTACTTATATAGTAGATCCCATCTCTTACTAACGCCGAGGCCTAGTGATGGAAAACCCTACACCTGAGAGGTGGCAAAGTAGGGACAATATCGGTGTTAGTAGGGAGGTTGGCTCAGCCTGTGTGGCAACGCCATGTGTTGGCGGATCTCGAAACTTGGCCGAGGCCTTTTGAGGAACAAAACCCCACACCTATACGGTGGTTAAGTTGGGGACAATATCTTGCGTGAACGAAGGTGTAGGCTGTTACAGTTGGTATCAGAGCCAATACCCAACCGGAATTGTGGCTCCTGTGTGGACCGCAGCGCCTGGGTGAGGTATTTGTGAGCCAACGGGGACGTTGGGCTCTGTAGAAAGGGAGAATGTAACACCCCTAAGTCCCACATCGTGGAAGCCTGTGTGAAGTGGGTACTTATATAGTAGATCCCATCTCTTACTAACGCCGAGGCCTAGTGATGGAAAATCCTACACCTG
Organism: Allium sativum; assembly: GCA_030737875.1. Taxonomy (NCBI): domain Eukaryota; kingdom Viridiplantae; phylum Streptophyta; class Magnoliopsida; order Asparagales; family Amaryllidaceae; genus Allium; species Allium sativum. The sequence continues at coordinate 44,327,185 of CM060916.1, forward strand.
AGAGGTGGCAAAGTAGGGACAATATCGGTGTTAGTAGGGAGGTTGGCTCAGCCTGTGTGGCAACACCATGTGTTGGCGGATCTCGAAACTTGGCCGAGGCCTTTTAAGGAACAAAACCCCACACCTTTACGGTGGTTAAGTTGGGGACAATATCTTGCGTGAACGAAGGTGTAGGCTGTTACACGACTATTTTAAAAATTGATTTGCCATAACTAACACACTATAATATGAAATCAAAATTTTTCTCTTTCATATGAAAATTACTGTCAGCACGCTCCCAACGTTTCTTATTTCACAAAAATCCGACTTATATCGGCTCCTGTATACTCAGTTGAATTTCAAAACTCCATATTATGAACTGCCCCCCATTTCAAGCTTGATATAGATATATAACATTCGAACTTCATTTTAATAAAGAATTAAATATTAAAATCCTTAAATATTCTAAATAAATTATTTAAAATAATAAATTAAATGAAAGATTTGGCTACAAAAAATACGGGATGTTACAGACGCGTTCACTTCGTTAAGTTGGCGCATAAGGTCGATATTATTCCTTAGTGCTTGATTGAGCTCGACGGCTGTACTCTCATATTTTTCACAAAGCGAACGGATTTTTGTTTTTGTTGCAGGCGCTTCGGTGTCCACAATTGGAGGTTCAGTTTCATTAGTGGCCGAGATGTCTAGCAGTTGAGGTTGCCAAGATGTACCGGCCTCGGCTGAGGCAGAAGAGCCGATTATTGCGCTCTTTGACCTCTTTACTATCGTACGCGGACTCGATAGCAGGTTAAACAGGGAACCTTAAGCATGATGAAGTCGAGATGGAAACGTGCAAGAAAGATGCAATATCCGAGTTTTCTCAGTGAAAGCACCAAATGTTGACGGCAAAAAATGCCGCAAACACCAAAGATTCCTAATTACTAGGAATTATAAATATGGTCGCATAGACAAGAACATATTTCAAACATAAGCAGTAAATAACACAAGAGATTTGTAGTGGTTCAGCCTCAGTAAGGGCCTACGTCCAGTTTGAAGAGTCGTTGGAATATTATTAATCACTTGGAAGAAATTAAAAGGTCGAGGCTATCTCACGATATCTCATTACATTCATGCTTCATGATATATGATGTCACAATTATCATATATTGAATAACAAGGAAAAAGACAATCTTGTCCTCCTTCTTTCTCAAAGAGGAGATTCCATTAGTGAAGCTTTGTAGAGGTCTCTAAGCTCTAGAATTTTCTCCCTTTGAAGTGTGAGGCCATGGGGTATTTATAGGAAGTGGTTGGGTAGGTGTTAGGTAGGAGTAGGGAGAAATGGGGACCATCTTCCAAAAATTCACGCCTCCTGCAATTGGCCTTCGGAAATTCACACCTGGGCGAGGTGCGAAATTTCGCATATAGTAGGTGCGAAAATTTGCACCCGGCTGGGTGTAAAGCGGATTTTGATGAGAGGATTTGTTAAGGCTAGTTGACTGCGTTGGCGCGGCGTTGTGGCAGAAAAGGTGCGAGGTTTTTGCTGGCGGGATTTTCTCCGGTCCTTGCCTTTGCACTTCCTGAGTTTTGCCCTTGCCCCCGGCTTCACGCGATGGGTTGAGTAGAGCGTGTCTTGAGTACTTTTGGTGAGCGGACCAAAAGGCCGGTTAAAAAGTTTAATCAATCCTTATTTATGCACTCTCTAAGTTTTAAACTCAAAAATTTAGGATTCGACTTTTTAAATCTTTTCTATCTCAAATTTTAACGAAGAACAATTATAAACCAAACTACCTGATGATTACGAAATTACTTCTTATTATTGATTAGAACTAGAAGTCTATTAAGCTCTTCTTATTAATTCAGATTCGTACTTCAACAAAATAGAATATTATAAAAATCAACTCTTTACTTTATATATATACATACATGTAAGTATAGTGATTATTTCTCAGGTCAATAGTGTCTTATACGTCATTTTGGAACCCGTATCGACCCAAGACATCCCTTGTCTTATCCAGAGTTCCTAAACAACGTCAAGGCACATCAACATAACCGATAACCGTAGCTACTTTATAATGATTCTAACTAATAAGACCATTTTGTAGCTACGTTTAGGGGCTATAAACTTAATGAGACAGGTTTCAAAAACAACAATATGTTTTCAACCGAAAATTCAAGTAGAACCCAACAGATAAACAAAGAAAAGAGTTTAAACTAGAAAGAGCGAGTGTAACAACTCACATTGCTTGGATTTTAGATAGATTTGGCTTGAATTCGGATGCAAGATGGAAGATTGAAGAACCTAGAACCCAGTTGGAAGAGAAACACTGACATGCAACTCAAAATCTACATCAACCTACTCTCTTTTGAATTCCAGAGATTGATGTTGATTCTCTAGCTTAGTCCTGATTAGTTAAAGGGAGAGAAGACTTAACCCTCTTTTTACTTCTAATTTGAGGAGAGATTTTGTCTTTAACATTGGGGAGGAAGCCATTGATTTCTCTGTATTTCTCTTCCAGGAAGAAGAAAATGAGTTGAAGGAGAATGAACATGCAAAAATTAGTCATTAGATTTTTTTTTTTTTTTGATCTTTTTGTTTTAGTCCCATCCTTCCACTAACCCTAATGCTCAAGTGTTAGAAAATTTCAAATGTTTCTCATTTACTCTTATCAATTCAATACAAAATATATAACTTAGCACATTGTCGTCATTTATTTGTTGTACTTAACATTGCAAAAGCTTTACAATGTTATACAAACATGTAACAAAATATTTTCACTCATTTTAATGCTACTTTATGGGCAACTACATTAATATCTACATGTTTGTAAAAATAAATATTCTCCTTCTTAAATTCAATACTCACATATTTTAGGCAACAAAATTTGCATAGTTTCCTTGTTGTAAACAAAATACACTACGAACTTGTTTTTTACCCTTAGATTTATGTTCTCACCAATATTCATATTTCTTATTTTGATAAAAAGACAGATTCATAATTAATGTTGTTATCACAAGAAAATTCATTATAACAACAGTTTATAAGAATAAGAATACATCTTGGCACAACCCAATAGTATTACTCTCTAAATTTATATAATCATTTCCAAATATGGTTTGAAACAAAAAGTTCCTTTTGTTCTCCAATTTCTATAACTGACACTTTCAAAACCCAAATTTACAAATTATTCAAGATCTAATTTAAAACAACTTAACACTTCGTATTGAAAATATATTTTACGTGTAGATGTTGATTATCAATAAATAATTTGTATTTTCAGTATTCACCAAAATATTATTTAGTAATACTTTCAAAAAATTACTACATTTAGAAAAATAATTCATTAAACACATATATCATAGGATTTCACCATCATTGTTAATTTCATCTTAGATTTATTTTGGCAAACACAGATTGGAATAAATTTTCTTATTACACTAAATGGATTCAGTTTATTCCAATATACAAGTTTCTTATATATCTCAATTTCATTATTTTCTGATGTTAAATTATTATACGATATAGGCAAACATGTTATATTCTGTTTACTTCGGGTACCTAAAAACCCAGATTATTACAAACTTCTCTACTCTTAAAGAAATTGCTTCCTTGCAATTTGATAAAGATAGCTCATTTCAATTTTCAAAGTCTAATGACTCATCTAAATTTTATTCCCTTAGAAAAAAATTATTTTAAGAAACCAAACATATAGCGTTAATACTCTTCATTTACTTGATTGTACAACAATAAGATTTCAAACTTTAATTACTTAGTTTACAAAAGCTTTAACTCTCATCCCGAAAAATATGAAAAAAATTGAGTTACTATAACATATCTTTCAAATATCATACAATTGGAATACACGCTTATCTTTTCCCAACATCTAATCAAAAATTGACACCATCTTGCCATCAAATTTCCCAGTAATTACCTAAACAATGGTTGTTATTTTTATTATAGAATAAAATGGTCGCGCCATTTACTGTTTCTTATTCACATCATCATGGTTCCAATTGTCTTTTAAAATTTAAGTATGCGAGTGTAGTTCAAAAATATTTGTAATGTCCTGAATTTCCTACTATTTGAGTTGACTAAATACACCACATGTCCAACCCAAATTGCATAGAAATACAAATCATTTTGAAATAAAGAAGAAAAAGATAAAAGAATAAAATAACAACAAAGAATCTCACATCGCAACATAATAAAATATAATATATATATATATATAATAGTTTTTGGAATACAAAAATTTAACTGTATAACATATCATTATCAGAGTACAACACTTAGCACACAGCGGAAAACAATAATAGCTATATAACGCTGAAGCCTCGTGCTCTAAGATCTTAAAGTATATTTGTAAACACCTGAACTACTTGACTGCCCATACAAATTTGGGCACCCAATAGTATAGGGTAAAACAAAACAAACTCTGGTCAGTCATGGGACTGGTGTGAGTAAACTCTAAACACTTGGTTTAACTTTTAAAAATTTCTTTTCGAAAGAAATGATAATTGAAAGACCGATCCACACAAAACGGGGATGGTTTTTACCATACGATAACCCAAAACATTTCTATAAAATATACAATTAAAACCGCGAGCACTTATTGGGTAATGGATTTCCAACTACGACAAGGTATGTGTAGTGACCCGGATTTTGAGCGGCTTTGGTTATCGACGTAAGCCCAACGTCGATAACCAAAACATCGAAAAATCCCGGTAACTAATGAAAGAAATTAGAAGGTGAGAATAGATAAGATAGAACTTATAGAATAGAAGAAGAAGAACATCATCATCAGAGTAAACACGAATCTCACGGCGGAACGAATAAAATATAACATAACATATCTTTGAAATAACATCAGCATATGTATACAATAACACTTATCAGAGTACAACACTTACAACAACAGCGGAAATAATAATAGCTATAGAATCCTGAAGCCTCCTGCTCCAAGCTCTCCAACGTATCTGCAAATCCCGACTACTTGACTGCCCGTACAAATTTAGGCACCCAAGAGTTTAGGGAAAACAACAAAATAAACTCCGGGTCAGTCATGGGACTGGTGTGAATAAACTCAAATCATTTAAACAGGTATATGATATCTCATAAGACCACGCCGTGAATACGGAACGGGTTTTTCCCTTATGAGAATCCAAATAATTTTTCAAAGCAATATCATTCCGATATTAAAATAATGTCTAACTACAAATAAATATCAATCTAGCAGAAACGCTTGCATCTCACGTTACTACATATATAGTATACAATCAAAATCGCAAGCACGTATTGGATGATTGGATTTCCAACTATGACAAGGTATGGATCCACCTTCCGATCAGTGTACTCTAGGAACGATACACTGGAGTTCAACAAGAACATCTTGTAACTCAGCCACACATGACCGACCACCCATTTCGCTTGAGTGTATCGAATGTACATCACCAACGGTTGGGATCAGCAACCGTTCCCGTATATATATATATATATATATATATATATATATATATATATATATATATATATATATATATATATATATATATATATATGGGACAGCATTGATAGATTTAAGAAACAAATGAATATTCACTAGATAGGTGATTATACACCCTACTTCGGTGCGACCGACTTAGCCATGCTGCCTGCCCGATTTCTGTCATTTACCGGTTGATGAGGCTAGAAGCTATGCTTTATCATTACATCAGATTCACTTCGAATGCTACATTGTCAGATCCATCGAAAATCACTAATTGACGTCTACAACAGTACATTATGTGTTATCTAAAGAAGTTTCCTACTTCTCTTCCACTCTTGGTACGGTTGGAGAAATCGATGTACGTAATCGTTTGGAAATACTCTGTCAAACATCAATCTTCATTCACTTAGAATGTCACATCGTCATACCCGCCAAATCACAAATTTACTTGTCCAAAAATAACACGGGTATACAGCTAAGAGAAACGAATTCCTCCGCCACCAAACGTGAATACGTTTGAACAAATCAACTTACGCGATCCATTGGATATACTCTGTCAGACCTTCGTCCATACAAGTTGTCCTGGGACTGGACAAACCGAAGGCACTATTCTGTAAACAGGATAGGCCTTGCATTTCACTCCGTCTTCAATTATCTTTGGCATATATGATTCGCGATGCTTATGCCAATACAGAGTGGTTCTATGGATAATAATCCAACCGGTCTCTCCATATTAACAACGTTAAAATGGTCAAAACTTCGATAGTCGGTGAGTTAACTATCAAAGAAAAACAAGTGTGCAAACCACGATATTATTTCCAAATGGAAATTTTATCGAACAAACATCATTTAACATAAATCTCTTTAGTTCATTTATTTACTTATCTCCTGTTTCCCTATATTCTAGATTCTTATTTTCTTTTATCAGAAAACATTTCTGATTCTCGTTTGGAAAACATTTCCAAAACTCCTTTACGATCAAACCTTACCATTTCTTAGTTAAGCAGGAAGTCACTCAAGTTGGGGTATAATTACCTCTCAGACCTTAACTGAACAACGTTATAACTTCGAAATGGTCAAAGTTTATCTTTTAATCTTTAAAAAACTCCTTTACGCCTTTCTCGGATTAAATTTTACTAATCCACTTATATATTTAAAACATCGGTTATAACGATAACGTTATAATCCTTACTTTCTTTTTTCTTTTTTCTATCCCTTTAGAAATTTCATCACGAAATAACCCTCAAAACGATATCATATGATCTCTGTTTTTGACAAACTAAGCTAATCCTAGCATAGAACAATATTCCGGATCCAATGGGACAGGTTTCGTCGAATTCCGACACCGTTTGCGAAAATCCTTTAGAAAAAATATCGATGAAAAACACCGAGAAATAATTCCTAACAATTCCAAAAAAAATCCTAAAAATATAAGGCCTTGACGTTTCACTAGACCTCTTCCTAAGGTTTCGTATGAAACTTGTTTCGTTGAATTTCGAGTTTGTTTGACCAGTTAACCATTCAGTTTAGTTTGTTTTAAGTTAAAAACATAGCGTACCCCACTATGAAATATTCTATTCACGTAGCGACTGTTATGGACAGAAACAAAAATACCATTGAAATGAGTGATGTGCTCTGGTCCCAAAAAGGTAATAATACCGGTATATGAACTCATATTGTGAAACCCCGAAATGTCGATACAGGGTGCCAAATACTCCAAATAAAAAGTTGCTTATTAAATTAATTAAAAAATTACCATAAAATTCTAAAAATTAAATTATCATTATTTCCAAATAGAACCTTGTCTAAATTCAAACCCGATCTCTAGTTATATTGAATAAACCGTTACGGTCGATAAATGATTCTATAGCGACTATTCTAAAATTTGATTTGGACATATCTCAAAATCTACACTACGAAATCCTGATTTTTCTCTTCCACTAGAAAGATATACTCCACCAGCTCCACACGTTTCTTGTTTCACAGAAATCCGATTTAAAACGGACCCTGTACATTTAGTTGAAGTCCGAATCGCCAAATAGCGAACTGCCGCGTCGTTTCAGGCTCTATTTTAATTATATTAAAATTCTACGTTCAAGCTGACGTTAATTTAATATATTCGTCAGTATAATTCAACTCTAAGCTGAATTACATCTTAGGGATGACCCCGTTCACAGAATATTGTGATTTCCAATATTTTTGATTATTTCGACATTATAATATATTTTATTATATTATAATTATTAATTAAATATTCAATATTATTTAATTCACGTTCTCGATATCGATAAATCGATATTAAATAATTAAATAAATAAATTATTCAACAGCTAAAAATGCGGGTCACTACAGTATGGAACCACATTACAATAGTGGATCTCTAGAGAGGAATGCACTGGGTTCAACAAGAACATCCTGTAACCCGACCACAGAAGACCGACCACTCATTTCGCTTGAGTGTATCGAATGTATATCACCAACGATTGGGATCAGCAACTGTTTTCCCAAAAGGGAGAACATCGAATAGAATAAAGAATGAAATGAATTTCTCTATATATGTGATAATATACCCTAACTGGGAGCTACCCACATAGCCATGTTGCCTGCCCGATTTTTGTCATTTCCCGGTTGTTGAGGCTTGAGGCTATGATTACTTACTTTTTAGTGATAGCACAATCACTTTGAATGCCACATTGTCAGTTCCGTTAACCATTAGTTGATTTGCATAAATATAATCTGGATATTATGCTAAGATAATAAATTCTCCACCACCATATATATTTATATAGACCAACCTATGCGATCATTGGAATTACTTTGTCAGACACTTGTTCATACACGTTCGTTTTGGGATTGAATGAAACCGAAGGCACAATTTCCATTAATCCATCTTAGGCAATTTCTAACTAGGATTAACAGAAAAAGCCCTTGCACTTTACTCCATCTTCGATTGTCTTCATAAATCTGATTCGCAACGCTACTGCCAATACGAAGTGGTTCCCGAATAATAATCCAACAGTCTCTCTATATTGTCAACGATATTGGCAAATACTTCGATAGTCAGCTTTTTAACTATCGAAAAAGAACAAACATCCATTCAAAACATCAAACAATCACTGGGCCCCTTAATTAATATTTTATTAATTTAAATTTATCGTGTCCTAATATCTCTTCAATATCTTTACCCACATATTTGACCAAACTCATTTAGCCTCCTAGATTCTTAAAAAAACATTTCCATCTATCATAACTATTTATTTTCTATATTCCAGAAAATATCGCTTTTTAATGTCGGAAAACATTCCCATTTCTTATTTACATACCACTATTCTTCCCCATTTATCAGTCCCTAACTGTAAACTAGTAAGAGAATAATTTCCTAAGTATCAACTGCGAAGGCCGAAACCAACATCAGATCGACACTCAAGAAGCCATTCAACTCAACCAATCTCAAGTCAGTTTCTAATTTCCTGAACTCAATTTCTTAACTTCATATCAACACAATCATTTTAATCTACAAATTGTTTTCTTTTAAATCATCGTTCGGTTTAAAACGTATATAAGTTTCTCCTTCTAGTCTCATAGAATTTGATTTATAAATTCCCTTTTTAAAGGACTCGTAACTTCCCTGGTGTACAAAAGAGCGGATACTTTGAGAACAACACACAAAAGAACGCAGACGGAAGAACATTTCATTGTATATTACCACAATTCCATCAGAATACAAGAATATACAGAGTATGAATAAATATTACACAGAAAATATCAGAGATTTAAACTACATTTAAATACATCGCAGTGGAAATAATACAAAACACAACTAGAAGAGATATACAGATACAGAGCTTTCCGGATATCATTCCAGCTGTAATCAGGTTCCTGTGAATACAAATCTGCAAAACCAAAACTACTATCTTCCCGTGTCAAAATAAGGACACCCAGAGTTTAGGTTAAAACAATAAACTCCAGGTCAGTCATGGGATTGGTGTGAGAACGAAAACAGTTATTAATCTTTATTTTAAAGTTAGGTAAATCAAGGGACCACGCCGTATAACATGGAACGGGTTTCCTCCCAAGAATACCAGTGCATATAACAACAGCGCAATGCTAAAAAAAGAAAAATGAAGCTATTATAAGACCCAGGTCCCATCACACAATGCAACGCAAGCCGGAGGATAGGGTTTTACCTTATAATAGCCAAAGGATGCTTGATACGTTTAAAAATAGATTATTTTGATATTACTGTAAGTGTATAGTGTCAAAACAATTTCAATCATAAATATCAATCATAGACGACATGGGTACCATGTATCATGTTGCCATACTAGGCTCTACAATCAAAACCGAAAAGTCACATATTTGGAAATTGGATTTCCATCTATGAACCGAGGCCAGGGATCATCCTCTACCGATTCGAAACTCTCTTGCCCGAGCCTCAGGCAAGCGCGCAGACAAGCCTTGGATCGTCAAGGCCGGTCCACCAATGTGGATTATTATGCCTGAACACTACGTTTCCCCACACTTTGGGGCGTAAATGAGCCAACGAATGACTCCATCGGCTTCACATAGTCACCGATATATCTGAGGCGCCTCGCAAACCAACAACCACATAAGTCAAACTCGTCATGGCGTGTCAAACCACTGACGCCACTTCTAACTAGAAAGAAACGCATGTCCTCCCTGATGTCCTCTCCCATTTCTGGTTCACAATCGGGGTGTGAGGCTCGCGAATCAACGCTACACAAAGCTATGCCACACAGGCTGTGCTTTAATCATCAACCACAAGACTTTGCTTTTCAACAGAAGCCTTGACCATTTGCACCTTAGCATGCCACACAGGCAAACCACTCCATGCAACCGATATCCATCAATCACACATAATGATATCCAATGTCAGACACACAGTCCATTTACAAGTTCGTTCTGGGTCTAAACGAAACCGGAGGCACCTGGTACCCCGCATATCCATCGATCTCCAAGTACGTCTGGACGACCACTAACTGATTCCTTCCTCTTGGGTGTACGGCCCAATCAACATCATCAATAATTATCCAAACGACGTGAAGACCTTCGGTCTTCCACCACCGTCTTCATCATCGATACCACGTCGAATCAGTTATTCAGAATGGGATAAACTCGGTCTTTCTGAATAACTCGCGTATATAATAAACATGTGTTACACAAACACAACATAGGCCTCATTCCAATTCATCAGTCACTAACCATGAATTAACAAGAGAATAATTCCCCAAATATTAACCCCGAAGGCCGAAACCAACATCAGATCAATACCCAGGAAACCGTTCTGCTTAGCTAACCTACAGTTAGTTTCTAAATTTCACATTCTTAGGGAAAGGTTCCCATTAATTTTATCAAAAATAAATTCCTTAAAATTTATTCTTTAATCATCCTTTGAAAATCAATTCAAACCAAATTTTGGTTTATTCAAGATTAACGAACCTTACCGAAGTAATCAATTATTAAATTTCCCAACCCCAATCTATTCATCCCATGAAGTAAAACTGGTAATACTTCATATCTAACACCACGGTGTTATCGGTAAATTCAATTACCATTTCACGTTCAAATCTAATTAAAGATTTAACTATCGCCTGGAGCAAAACTGCTGATACTCCATTTTCGATCATTTCAATCGAATTAAAGATTCATTAAAACTCCACTAAGTTCTAATCTTTAACTGGGTTAAAGAATCAGTGTCTTTTAAAACACTGTTCACGATAAACCCAAAAATCAATACCAATTCAATTCCAATTAAATATTATTTAATTGGTACACTTCATTAAATATAAATAAAAAGATTTAATCTTTTTCTCGACTGGGCTTAAGAACAGTGTTAATGAAGACACCATTCACGACAAACCCAAATCACATTTGATATCAAATACAAGGCTCTGAATAGAAAATATATCAGCTTATATTCAATAACAAATTCTACGACCAACAAATATCGTATTGGAAATAACGATATCTGTATATCTTTCAAATTTCCACAACGCTATTCGTATAATCACGAAATCCAACATCGAAATATTCCAAAGACAATTTCGATTCAAATCCATTCCTATTCAATTATTAGAAATTCTGGTTACTTTTAAAACCCTTTTCAAATTCAATTTATTTATTTAAAAAGAAATAGAATTATAATTCTAGTTCAAAACTAGTTCATTTCGATAAAAATCTATTTTTATCTTTTCAAATATGGAGTTTTTCATCCCAATTCTTCACAAATCATTTCTTATGATTTTACACAAATTATTACTATTTTTAATAATTTTATCAATGCCCGTAAAGTCGATTTCCATCAACGGCCATCGAACTGCACTTACAACGACCTTTTCCAAATTTGATTTGGACATAATTCCAAATCCAACCGTTAGATTTCTAATTTCTAGTATTTATTAGAAAGCTCTTTTCGATACAAACCCAACGGTTTCGGCTTTAGGAGAATCCGACGGTCGGATCTCCCGTAACGTCCATTCGAAGTCAATGGTCGAAATTCACGATCTGCCGCGGCGCGGCACGTTCTATTCAAGCCGCTATATATATAATATATATATATATTATATATTTCGTCGATTTCCTTTTTTAAACGTATTTTATAAATCGTTTTAAATTCGTTTTCAAAACGATTTCAACTTCCTTTCAAATTCAAATCAAAATCGAATTTTTCAATTTAAATTCATTTTGATTTCATTTCAAACCGATTTCAATTTAATTCGAATTTCAATTCTATTCAATTTAATTTTAATTTCATTTCTATTCAATTTAATTCGAATTTCAATTCAAAATATTCGATTTTAAAATCACTTTTCAACATTCATTATAAAAACGAATATAATCGATATGAATATCGTTCGCGTCGAAATACTGCACATCTAATCAACACGGCTTTATATATTTATGTTTCAAATATTCTATTCAAATATTTCCCTTCAAATATTCTATTCAAAACTAGAATGAGGCCCTATCAATTTCCATAGATTTTATTTCTATGGATTTCCATACAACGCATGTATATATCAACAATGACTAATAATCAACCTTCATCCAAAGTGCATTCTACATTGTATAAGCATCAAATATAAATATTTAACGCTTATAATAGCCTGTTAATCAATCGATCGACATACAACTAATTATTGGGATTAGTGTACGTCATGTATCATCCCAATACCCGTGTGGGGTTTCAAACAATCAAACATAGATTTTATTCGTTTAATTGGGCGATGTGTAAAATTTATCGTTCAAATCAATATCAGTCAAATGTGTGTATATAAACAATTCGTCCGACTTGTTTATATTTATTTCATTTTAAATACACGTTAAAAATTCTATTTTCAACAATAAATATTTTTTAACTATATGAATATTTTATTCCATTTCACATCACTCAATCAACTACACATCAAAATCAAACAAACAAGCATACAAGCCATCCATGGTCTGTGGACGATGGGTGTCGGGTGCTACTAAACACCGTCTGCATCCTAGTGTATATTTCAACTAGAAATAGAAATAAAATGGAGGAGTTCTCACCAACTAGCTAATCCACACGCCACGACTCTTCTTATGTAGAAAATCTTTGTCGTGCTCGCCTTTCGTTGCCCATAGCCAATATATATATATATATATATATATATATATATAAATCACATTTTTATATTGTTGCTATGTATATAAAAATTCTATTTTTATATCGCTACTATATAGATAAAAATTCTATTTTTATGCCGCTACTATATAGATAACTATTCTATTTTTACGCCGCTACTATATAGATAAAAATTCTATTTTTACACCGCTACTATATAGATCAAAATTCTATTTTTACACCGCTACTATATAGATAAAAAAATTCTATTTTTACAATGGTGTTCAAATAATAAAGCTCATATTTATGTCACGCTATTCTATATATAAAAATTATATTTTTATATCGCTCTTCTTCCAAATAAAGATTATATTTTTATAACGCTCTAATGTAAAGATCGAATTTTTATATCACCGCTATAAAAATCACATTTTTATTTCAATATATATAATAAAAATCAGATTTTTATTATACTACATAAATAAAGATTAAATTTTTACTATCTATATAACATAAAAATCATACTTTTATACTTCCTGTATTATAAAAATCATATTTTTATATTGCTACTACGATAAAGATCACATCTTTAATACTCTACATTATATAAAATTGCATCTTTATCATTTCTACTATATAAAAATCATTTCTTTATACCATAAATATATAAATAAAAATCATATATGTTTATTGACGTGGGTGGAGGGGGGGGGTCGGCGCGGTAATCAACAGGGGGGCGACGCGATTCAGGGTGCGGTTTTTTTTCTTTTTTCTGTAGATTTGGTAAGGGGGAAAGAGAAAAAGGAGAGGGGGGTTTAGTATAAATATAATTTAATTATTTTATTATTTTATCCTTCAAAAAGTTAATTTTTTCGTTCGGACTCGAAATCAAACCCGCCGACTGTCGTCCCTGGCTAATTACCCACATTCCGAACACAATGGGATATGTATCGTAAGTTGATTCGATCATTTCGATTAGTTTTTGTCAAAATCAAAATATAACTTTATATATTGAATTTGAACGCACATTTCAATTTACCGGGGCCACATACTAGAACTAAAAATTCCCAAAAAATATTTTCTACCTTCGTATTGACGATACGGTCCTAACAAAACTAATTTCGTCAAATTCTGAGACCGTTTGAAAAATGGACATTTTCTAGTCGATTAAAATCAACTAAAACTGGTCAAACGCGTTTTCCTTTGCCACGGTCACATATTGATTCGAAAAATTACGAATTTTGGAATCTAGCAATAACATGACATCACGGACCCAACGAAAGTGGTTTCATCGAAAACCGAGGTCGTTTGCAAATTTTCCAGTTTTAAGGGCCAAAATTCCATAGCGTCTATTCTGAATTTTCAACTGGGCGTATCTTTTGATTCCCGCTATGAAATTTTGATTTTTCGGATTCTTGGAAAGATATTATCAATTAGATTCAAATATTTTTTGTTTCTCTAAAATCTGGTTTATTTTGAATCCTATACATTCATTTGAATTTTTTAAATCGAATTATCGAACTACCGCGCCATTTCTAATTCCTTTTATAATTATAAAAAAAATTATTTATATTCTAACGATGATTCAAATGAATATATACATTTGAATTCTATTCAAAATAAATTCCTCATCATTATTATTCAAAATAATTCATTTTAAATAATCAAAATTCACTAAAATTGCCAAAATAAAAATTTTAAATTGGCTCGGATTTCCGGGTTATTACACCTTTCTTCATATAAAGACTCATTATACATTTATTCGTTTATTAAATGTAACACCCCGCATTTTTAATATAATTAAAAATATGTAAAAATATGTGTATATGCATAGATAGGTAAATAATGTTGATGTATAATGAAAAATTTATTAATATATGGAAGAGAAGGAAAAATTAGTTCAATAACAGTGTACGTAACATATAAGATAATAAAACAAGGATACATAATTTAAATATCAGGAATTAAGTAAAACAAACATCACCATTGCGTTCATCTCGGAATTCTGCTTGGAATAGAGTCCAAGTTTTCGAAAATCGGACTCCGTATGAAAGAGTTATGGCCTTCGGAAGATTCAAAAAAATTCATAATTTGCATAGGAAAATACCCAGGCAGGTCGACCTGGGGGTCGACCTACCCAGTCAGGTCGACCAAGGGGGCGACCTTAGTGTCGACCTCCCCCCTTATTTTTCCAAATCTGGGCAGTGACGATTTTTGATGTGCTAGACGGACCGGATGGCTTTTAGGGCTATCTAATGGATCTAGAACACTCTCTACACCAATAAATAGCGCCTAGACCTAACCTAATTCATAAACAATTCCTTTTGACGCTTCCATGCCGCTAAACTTCAACCAAACCAGGCCACCGCCTCAAAACCCTTAATTAATTTGCTAGTTCTTCATCAACTTTGGAGTTTAATCAAATCAAGTAGCGAAGCTCTTCATCAACAATTCATGCTCTTCACCAATAATCAAATAAGAAGATTAAATCAGCGTTCTACATCAACAACAAATCGCTTATTTCTCTAATCTAGTCAAGGTGAGTGGATTTGAACTATATTTGTTGTATAATGTTGCTTCTATCGTTTACCATTCCCCATAATGAATATGATGTTAATTTAATAAGATTTGTTATTATATTTATGCCTACGTTTGAGTTCTCTAATTTTTATCCTCTCCCCTTTTTATTTTTGGATCTGGGTTACCTCGAACCTAGACGAAATCTTATTATACAGTATGTATGATTGGAATATGGGGATATTGGAATGTAATATGTAATTTTGGGGTTTGTGGCATAACAATTGTTATTGCATATACTAGGCTTAATCTATTTTATGCAGTCGAGGAATATAATCTATAATGTTGAATTTATGTAAGTTTGACATAATTGTCATTGTATGTAATTGGTATATTTCAATATTAACATGTAATTGGATAACGTGGATTGGTGAAATATATTCGTGACTTGAAAAGTAAGCCTAGAGGGTGAATTAGATTTTATGTATAAACATGGGGATGTTGGGATATATATCGGGAAAATATTGATTGTATGAAAATGGGTATAATTGGATATTGGAAATTGGCATGTTTGGGTATGAATAACATGGAATTAGTGAATTTGGCTATAATTGGATAATTTGGGTAATATGATAATTGGCTAACTATTATGTAATGGTGTAGTGAATGGCAAATTTTAAATAGGCATAAAAATGAAATGTAATTAAGTTGAATTTGGAACATATGACATGAATTTGGGGTTTGGGTGAAAGACGATTGTTAATGAACGCCTACGACATGAGGTTAGACACGTTTGTGGTGTAAGACTGCCTGGAACCGCCCGACAGATTCAGCAACCACAAGCGGACGTCTAATGTTAGAGGTCAACGGCAAGAACTAGAGGCGTAACGGTTTATGACATAAGGTTAGGCGCATTTGTGGTGTAAGACAGCCCGGAACCGCCCGACAAATCCAGCGGCCACGAACGTACGTCTAATGTGAGAGGTCATACATTGTTATGGCATTATAAATAAATTAAGAAATACTAACCATAATAAGACATGTGGGTGACATGGGTATGGTTAAAAGGTTAAGTGGGTGATTCAAATGACATGTAAAGCGTAACTAATGTGGACTTAACCGTTGTGAGACATGTGATATAAGACATAACGTAAGTAAACTTAACTGTAGTAAAACATGTGTAAGACATTGAAACTGTAAAAAAAAGCGGGTTAAGTGGGACACGTGTGACGTGAAACAGAATTTAGATATGCTTAATCAAATGGGACCCGTAACGGTATCATAAATTAATTGAATTGTGCAAAGTTTAAGTAACGGGTTAAGTAAAAGGAAGAGTTAGTCAAATCTGAAATTAATCACACAGTAATGGGGGAATGATAATTACCTATTATAAACTTGAGTTGCGGTGATGTAAAATTAAATAATAGGCAAACTTGTCATTAGGACAAGGGCAGGTTTTGACTTAAGATGTAATACAAGACTTGAAGGGTAGGAAGACTTATACTATGAAATAAGTCAAATCTAAAATTAATGAGAAGAAATGGGGAATGATAAATAACCTATTATGAATAAACTTGAATAAGGCAAGAAAGGATAATAAGTAGAAATTATAACTTATGTGACAAGATAAGTTATAGGAAACGATAAGGAAGATGAGATAACTTATATGTAAAGATAAACTTAAATTAAGTGTTTTGGAAAGGAGAAATGTAAAATTTAAAAATGATATAAGTGGAAAAGAAGTAAATTAAAATCATATATGCTGGTTGGGTTAAGTAATTCTCTAGGTTCCAGTCTGATGTTGATTTCGGTCTTCGGGGCTGGTGTTTAGAGGGTTATTCTCAAAATCAGTATGTATGTGGGATAAGGCATACTTAACCATGAATTAAGTATAACATGTTGTTGTAACCTAAAAAAGGAATAATTTATGAAATTGGAAAATAACATGTTGTTGGCTTATTAATGGACTTAAGTGGGTTAAGTATAAACTGAATTAATAAGCAAGGGTAACCTGGTGAGTATGAAAAAAAGGAAGCTAATGTGAATAACCAAGTTAAATGAGAAAGTTGACGAGGTGGCACAAGCGTGATAAAATGGTTAGACTTAGGGTCTAATGACATATAAAACTAAGGCGCTTGAAGCCGTCCGTACGTTGTAGGATGAATAACCCAACGAGGTAGATCATGATGGTGTCATAAGGCATGAGGAGAGCGCACGTTCACTATTTTGGTGGCTCCAACGGACTGGAAGGGGAAGCATGCAGCTTCCTAAGACGTTAAAGGTGCTCCTGGTAGTCCTCTGTAATGGTTTAGCTTCAGGTTAGGATTACAGAGGTTGGCTATGGGCGGAACTACCAGGTGGGTGGGCCTTGACTGCACAAGTAGGGGGCAGTCAGAATGTTGTACGCGGTGCCATTAAGGGTGGTTCGGCGATTGCCTCTGGCGGAGGTGGAGGGTTAAGACCAAACGATAGCAATATCTTCGGACGCCTGTCACCAGCAGCCTAAGGAATGCGAAAAGACAAGAACTAACCCCTAGAGATCGTTAACCTTTGCTATTAAGGGACGGGTGCGGGGAGACCGCACATGGATGTTTAGATTGTTCGCTTTTTAGGGATGGTCGCTTAGCTCGTGTGGTCTTTAGTAGTTGAGGGAGGGGCTCAGTTGGGGCCATAGCCACCATAGAAAAACCAAACTCGAGGGACTCCGTAAATTGGACACTCTTAGAAGCGGGCCTGTACAGATATAGCAAAGCTCCCGACCGAGTTCCATGTTTTCTGGTGTGGCCCTGCCATGGAACTTGGGTGCACAAGTAGAGATTATGTGCAGTAGAAACATCGAGTACGATTGATGATACATACGTGGGAAAGTCTAGGTACAACCATGTCTGCTCTGGGTGGTGTATCATAGACTAGAGGGCATTATTCGGTGATGGAACCAAACTCGATCGAATAGTTCGAGGATAGCAGTCAGTACGCTTACGTAGCACAGCGATAGTGGTTCTATGCGAATGTAGCATTGTACGTTGTTATGGCATAGGATGAGGGATTGCGCCTATTACTGTGGCGATACGGAGGAGACCGAGCGAGTGGGGTATGACGGGGTGTACCTTAGTTTGGGGGTAGCTATATATACACTATACTAGGTTAAACTACTAGTGGTAGATGGACGCGACGTGTGTGTAAGCTTTGAATGCTAATAACACGTATAACCTAATAAATAAGAAAGTGTAATTGAACGGTATATGTAGGATTATTCAAGAAGTGTAGTTTAAATTCATTCACACAGAACTTATGTTCTGACCCCCTCCTTATAACATTCGCAGGTTAGACATAGACTTATAGCTTTGGGAATACTGATTTAGCAATATTGTGATTAAGGTAAAGCTATGTTTTAAATATATTATATTTTACTCCTTCCATTGTGAGGTGTTTTCTGGACTATGACATATCTCTTTTCTCTGTATTTTTCTGCAGGATACCAGAGAAATCAACTCGGGTTTCGATGGATTGGATTTTTCAAAAAAAAAATCGGTTCGTTGGAATCTAGATTGTCACATCTGGTATTAGAGTGAGGTTTACGATTCCTATATAGATAACGAGTGAGCGTATTTGTATTTTCAAAAATATAAATATATATATAAACCTAGATCCATATAGTGGCCCGCTAGACATTAAAAGAGTTGGGATATTTTAGTTTGTACACTAAAGTAATAAACATAGAAATTTTTGAGACCCTTAGGGTTTGGTTGCAAAGTGTACAATATGATTTGATATTTGAGAAAGAAAGTATCGCATAGAATTAAAACTTGAATGTTATTTCAGAGTAGTGGGTTCGAAAGTGAAACCTTATATATTGGAAAAGGTTAAGATGTGGAAAATGGATTAGGAATATATACAGTTGAGAGAATTGAATTTGCATAAGTGCCTAGGAAATCCTAGTCGAGTTGAAGACCCGCTTTGAGTCTAACCTAATAATAAGCTTTTAAGAACTTGAATCTGTAAGAGAGTTTGTGGTATTTTTCCAAGTTTTGATCTTAAAAGTATTTTGATATTTTTAGTGCATGATGGATTTTAAAGTAAAGTGAGGTATATTGGGTAAAACAATGATTTCTTGTTTTAAAAGAATTCTCTCATGAAAAGGTGCATAATATGGAGCATAAATAGCTCGCTAGTTTTCATATATGAAAAGAAGTTTTGAAATATCTATTCGGTTAACAATAAATTTTGATTATTGTTTTAAAAAGAAATTTTGTCGGGTAAACAAAATAAGAGGTAGAGTGCAAGAATAGGGTAGATATTTGCGCCTTAGCAACCAATGTTAACATTGTAAATAGGAACAGTGTAACTCATTAGTCATCCTTGTCTACTCCAGTTTGTGATTTGAAAAAAGAAATATTTTTGCAATTTTACTTTGTAACATGTTTTTATGGTTTGGCAAAAGCAAGTTCTTGAGAAAAGAATAAAAGTTTTACGACATTTTTTTTTGAAAGAAGAATGTAATAAAAAGAAAGAAGGCCAAACCATGTTTTAAAAATGGAGTAGTTAAGGATTAAGGCCTTGAAAGAACGATATAAAGTTAAAGCTATTAGAACCAACTGGGAATTGGTTGAGATGAGAAATTCTCTGAGTATCAATCTGATATTGATTTCGGTCTTCGGGGTTGATATTTAGAGAGTTATTTTCTTGCCAATTTACAGTCATGGATTAGATAATATTAAACTATTGGAAAATTTCCCGTAGAATGCATAAGCATTTAGAAACCTAGTTTTGTTGCTTGAGAAAAAAAAGGATTGTGGCTTGAAAGAGAAGTATAGGCTAGTAATACATAGCATGGACTAGTGGTGACTACTAGGTAGTGAAGGGCAAGCAAGTGTATAGATCCTATTGAGTGGACTCGTGACGTAAGTCCTAAGATTCTTGGCCCATAGTAATAGTTGTGTAGGATGCTATTTGAGTTGAAAACGAAAAGGCTTATTTGAAAATAATAAACTTAGGTAATTTGATTAAGTCAAATAAGCTAAAAAAGAAACTAGCCTAACTAAAAAGAAAACAACAGAATCAATCAAGCAGCATAACGAGACAGGAAAAGAAAATGGAAACCTTAAGAAAAAGATGAATAAATATTAACTTTTTCCCAGATAAGTGGAAAAAGAGAAGAAATTTTCTTATGTGATTGTACTTGGATAGGAAAATAGGAAATCCTCATAGAATAGTCATATAAAAATCCAAGTACGATTAGAAAAGAAAAACGGATGATGTGAATTTTTCTATTCTATACCTTTTCATAACATAAGAAATCGAATTTGAAAAATTAGCTTTTTCTAAATTTCGAATTTAATGATGGTTGGTAGGATTTTGGATGCGAAAATTGGATGAACTATGCTCATACTCTGTAAATGTGTAGGAAAATGTGGATGAAAAATGTTTTGATTTTTCAAAAATATTGAATTCATATAGAAATGCAAGTATATTTAAGATGTGAGCATCATGTTCTGAAAGAAGTTATAAAGTTTCACACATATAGGTGGATCCAAATTAGGCATACATACTTTACTATGATGTATCTCACTTTGCACATATGCACTATGTTTGCAACAATTGGATGCACACTTGATGGATGGATATTGCGAGGGGTTATCTATTTTACTCTTATCGAATTTCGAGGATGAAATTCTTTAAGGGTGGGAGAATGTAACACTCCACATTTTAATATAATAAAAAATATGTAAAAATATGTGTATATGCATAGATAGGTAAATAATGGTGATGTATGATGAAAAATTTATTAATATATGGAAGAGAAGGAAAAATTAGTTCAATAACAGTGTATGTAACAGAGAAGATAATAAAATAAGGATACTTAATTTAAATATCATAAATTAAGTAAAACAGACATCACCATTGCATTCGTCTTAGAATTCTGCTTGGAATAGATTCCAAGTTTTCGAAAATCGGACTCCGTATGAAAGAGTTATGGCCTTCGGAAGATTCAACAAAAATTCAGAATTTACATAAGAAAATACCCAGGCAGTTCGATCTGGGGGTCGACCTACCCAGGGAGGTCAACCTGGGGGTCGACCTACCCAGGGAGGTCGACCAAGGGGTCGACCTTAGTGTCATCCTCCCCTCTGATATTTCCAGATCTGGGTAGTGAAGACTTTTGATATGCTGGACGGACTGGATGGCTTTTAGGGCAATCTAATGGCTCTAAAACACTCTCTACACCTATAAAATAGTGCCTAGACCTAACCTAATTCATAAACAATTCCTTTTGACGTTTCCATGCCACTAAACTTCAACCAAACATAGCCATCGCCTCAAAACCCTAAATTAATTTGCAAGTTTTTCATCAACTTTGGAGTTTATTCAAATCAAGTAGCAAAGTTCTTCATCAATAATTCATGCTCTTCACCAATAATCGAATAAGAAGATTAAATCAGCGTTCTACATCAACAACAAATCACTTATTTCTATAATCCAGTCAAGGTGAGTGGACTTGAACTATATTTGTTGTATAATGTTGCTTCTATCGTTTACCATTCCACATAATGAATATGATTTAAATTTAATAAGATCTGTTATTTTATTTTCGCCTACGTTTGAGTTCTCTCCTTTTTATCTTTTCCCCTTTTTATTTTTGGATCTAGGTTACCTCGAACCTAGACGAAATCTTATTATACAATACGCATGATTGGAATATGGGGATATTGGAATATAATATGTAATTTTGGGGTTTGTGGAATAACAATTGTTATTGCATATATTGGGCATAATCTATTTTATGCAGTCGAGGAATATAATCTATAATGTTGAATTTATGTAAGTTTCACAGAATTGTCATTGGATATGGAATTGGTATAATTCAATATTAACAACATGTAATTGGATAACATGGATTGGTGAAATTTATTCGTGACTTGAAAAGTAAGCCTAGAGGGTGAATTAAGTTATATGTATGAACATGGGGACGTTGGGATATATATATTAGGAAAATATTGATTATATGAAATTGGGAATAATTGGATATTGGAAATTGGCACGTTTGGGTGTGAATAACATGGAATTAGTGAATTTGGCTATAATTGGATAATTTGGGTAATATGAAAATTGGCTAACTATTATGAAATTGGTGTAGTGAATAGCAAATTGGAAATAGGAATAAAAATGAAATGTAATTAAGTTGAATTTGGAACATATGACATGAATTTGTGGTTTGGGTGAAAGACGATTGTTAATGAATGCCTACGACACGACTACAAGAGGACGTCTAATGTGAGAGGTCAACGGAAAGAACTAGAGGAGTAACGGTTTATGACATGAGGTTAGGCGCGTTTGTGGTGTAAGACTGCCCAGAACCGCCCTGTAAATCCAACGGCCACGAACGGACGTCTAATGTGAGAGGTCATGCATCGTTACGGCATTATAAATAAATTAAGAAATACTAACCATAATAAGACATTGTGGGTGACATGGGTATGGTTAGAGCGTTAAGTGGGTGATACAAATGACATGTAAAGCATAACTAATGTGGACTTTACCGTTGTGAGACGTGTGACATAAGACATAACCTAAGTATACATAACCATAGTAAAACATGTGTAAGACATGGAAACTGTAATAAAAAAAGGGGTTAAGTGGGACACGTATGACATGTGAAACATAATTTAGATATGCTTAACCAAATGGGACCCGTAATGGTATCATAAATTCATTGAATTGGGTAAAGTTTAAGTAGCGGGTTAAGTAAAAGGAAGGGTTAAGTTAAATCTGAAATTAATGACATAGTAATGGGGGAATGATAATTACCTATTATAAACCTGAGTTGCGGTGATGTAAAATTAAATAATAAGCAAACTTGTCATAAGGACAAGGGCCGGCTATGACTTAAGATGTAATACAAGACTTGAAGGGCGGGACGACATATACTATGAAATAAGTCAAATCTAAAATTAATGACAAGAAATGTGGAATGATAAATAACCTATTATGAATAAACTTGAATAGGGCAAGAAAGGATGATAGGTGGAAATTATAACTTATGGGACAAGATAAATTATAGGAAACAATAAGGAAGATGAGATAACTTATATGTAAAGATATACTTAAATTAAGTGTTTTGGAAAGGAGAAATGTGAAATTTAAAAATGATATAAGTGGAAAAGAAGTAAATTAAAATCATATACGTTGGTTGGGTTGAGTAATTCTCTGGGTTCCAGTCTGATGTTTATTTCAGTCTTCGAGGATGGTTTTTAGAGGGTTATTCTCCTAATCAGTTTGTATGTGGGATAAGGCATACTTAACCATGAATTAAGTATAACATGTTTTTGTAACTCAAAAGGGGATTAATTTATGAAATTGGAAAATAACATGTTGTCGGCTTATTAATGGACTTAAGTGGGTTAAGTATATACTGAATTAATAAGCAAGGGTAACTTGGTGAGTATGAAAAAAGGAATCTAATGTGAATAACCAAGTTAAATGAGAAAGTTGACGAGGTGGCACAAGCGTGAAATAAATGGTTAGACTTAGGGTCTAATGACATATAAAACTAAGGCGCATGAAGCAGTCCGTACGTTGTAGGATGAATAACCCAATGAGGTAGATCATGATGGTGTCATAAGGCACGGGGAGAGCGCATGTTCGCTATTTTGGCGGCTCCAAAGGACTGGAAGGGGAAGCACGCAGCTTCTTGAGATGTTAAAGGTGCTCCTGGTAGTCCTCTATAGTGGTTTAGCTTCGTGCTAGGATTACAGAGGTTGGGTCTGCGCGGAACTACCTGGTGGGTGGGCCTTGACTGCACAAGTAGGGGGCAGTCAGAATGTTGTACGCGGTGGCATTAAGGGTGGTTCGGCGATTGCCTCAAGCGGAGGTGGAGGGTCAAGACCAAATGATAGCAAGATCGTCGGGCACCTATCACCATCAGCCTAAAGGATGCGAAAAGACAAGAGCTAACCCCTAGAGATCGTTAACCTTTGCTATCAAGGGACGGGTGCGGGGAGACCCCACATGGATGTTAAGATTGTTTGCTTGTTAAGGGTGGTGTCTTAGCTCGTGTGGTCTTTGATAGTGGAGATAGGGGTTGAGGTGGGGCCACAGCCACCATAGAAAAACCGGACCCGAGGGATATCCGTACATTGGACAATCTTAAAGGCGGGCCCGTACAGATATAGAAAAGCTCCCAACTGAGTTCCTTGTTTTCTGGTGTAGCCCTACCACGGAACTTGGGTGCACAAGTAGAGATTATGTGCAGTAGAAACATCAAGTACAGTTGATGATAAGTACGTGGGAAAGTCTAGGTACAACCATGTCTGCCCTGGGTGGTGTATCGTAGACTAGAGGGCATTATTCGGTGATGGAACCAAACTCGATCGAATAGTTCGAGGATAGCAGTCAGTACGCTTACGTAGCACAGCGATAGTTGTTCTATGCGAATGTAGCGTTGTACGTTGTTATGGCATAGGATGAGGGATTACGCCTATTACTGTGGTGATACGGAGGAGACCGTGCGAGTGGGGTATGACGGGGTGTACCTTAGTTTGGGGGTAGCTATATATACACTATACTAGGTTAAACTACTAGGGGTAGATGGACGCGACGTGTGTGTAAGCTTTGAATGCTAATGACACGTATAACCTAATAAATAAGAAAGTGTAATTGAACGGTATATGTAGGATTATTCAAGAAGTGTAGTTTAAATTCATTCACACAGAACTTATGCTCTGACCCCTCCTCTTAGCATTCACAGGTTAGACGGAGACTTATAGCTTTGGGAATACTGATTTAGCAGTATTGTGATTAAGGTAAAGCTATGTTTTAAATATATTATATCTTACTCCTTCCGCTGTGTGGTGTTTTCCGAACACTGACTATCTCTTTTCTGTCTTCTTCTACAGGATAACAGAGCAATCAACACGGGTTACGGTGGATTGGATTTTTGAAAAAAAAATCGGTCCATCGGAATCCGGGTTGTCACATTAAATTTTGTATATAATTGATAAGTCAATTTCTAGTTATCTAACTTCTGTTAAATTTTTCTACCTCCTTAAATTCCAAAAAAATTCGCTTGCACCTCCTTTGTACTGATCAATGGCTCAAACCTTAACTTGCCTCTTTAGGTCCTTTCCACTCAAAAAGAAAATAAAAAAGCTAAGTGGCTTGCCGATTCGATGCATAAAACTCATAGTAAATTAAATATGTACCTTTTTGTTAGGCATTTTAATCTATATTTCTTCATACACTTCATTCCATACTTGCTTAATACATACCCAAATATTTCTATTTTGTTTTAACTCAATCCAATCGTTTTAGCCCAATTCGCTAATTTATTCTCTAATTAGCTCTTTTGCCTACTTCACTTTTTGTTTGAACATAACATGTTCAAATAAAATTTTAACTTGCTTATAAACTAACCGAATTCCATTTTCAATTCAAGTTTCCTTTTCGATTCTGAATATAAATTCAGTAGTCCAATTTACTTAACTAAAACCCAATTTCGTATCAAAACTCGATTACATAATTATTCTTCAAATTAGTTAATCTATTTAATAATTAAAAATCTATTTTTTTTAAAATAAGTTCACTTACTCCAATTAAGTTTATATTTATTTTATATCTCAAGTATGGATTTCTCTAATGTAAATTCAGATTTTATTTACTTAAAATCCTTTTATTTATTTAAATAAACCGTTAGGTTTTATATTGGTTATGGCGTTGTTTTTTCGAAAATTTGATTTTAACATAACTCAAAATCCATAAGATGAAATCTAGATTTTTCTTTTCCGTTAGAAAACTATTATTCAATCGGTCCTGACTATTCTTGTTTCAAAGAATTCAGAATCAATTTGAGTTCTATATACTCAATTGAAGTTTAGCACGCTAATTTACGAATTGTCGCGCTGCGGCAAGTTCGTTTTAATTATATTTAAATATAAATGTCTAAACTTTGTATATAAATAAATTTCAACTCCATTCTAATATATATTAAACCATTTTTTCCAATCCAACTTAATATTTCTGATTACCCTAAATTGTCGATTATTTCATAAATGAGTTCCAAATTTATTTACAACTCAATTTGCTATATAAAATTACAATTCCTTTTATAAATAAATTATTTGTAAAATTTGATATAATTGAATTCAAATTATAAATTCTTAGATTTATCTCACTTCCATTTATATTTTGAATTCTGGAATAACATCCATCAATCCCTTTTTGAAACGATTTCCAATTGATTTTTAAATTCAAACTTGAATTTAAACTTCTAAATTTTCTAATGATAATTCATCTCACTTACTTCATAAACATCATTTATAAATTTAACTTCCTTATTTTATAATTTAAAACAATTTCCATTTCAAATCCATTTGAAATCCAATTCCTATTCTGGAATATTTTATTGATTATAATTTATATATATATATACAGTGAATCTATCTTCATATTAAGATTTAAATTTCTATCGAATACAATCGTAATATTTTTCTAAAAATATTAATTTAAATAAATTCGATCAAATCGAGTTCAAATCATAAATCAATACGGATTTAGTTTAATTTAATTTATATTCTGAATATTAGAATAGATTTATCGATTCTCTTTGAAACTAATTACAATTTTCCTTTTTAAATTCACATCTGAATTTAGACTTCCCGAATTATCCAAATGATAATTTTTCCATTTCAGTTATAAACACGATTTATAAATAAACTTCAATTCCCTGCATTATTTAATTTATAAATATTGTTTATAATTTCACTTCAATTTCCCGCATTATTTAATTTATAAACATTGTTTATAAATTCAGTACTTGTTTTATATATTCAAAACAAGTTAATATTTCTACAGCCCACTCAAAATTCAAAATTCTATTAAAAAAATAGATTTCCCCTTTTAAATCTCATAATCCCTTTTCACAATATTTTTATGAATTAACAATCAGGCCTAGTGATATTTAAACACCCAAAACACTCAATTATCAATCACAGGTTTTGTACAACATCATATATGATAATATATATGAAAACAAACAATAATAAATTTTGAGGAATCCAGTTGGATCCCTCAAACCTGTTTTCTTGCATCCATAGACGTTAGCCAACATAAGTAATACTCATTGTAACGACCTAAGGATTTTCGACCCTGAAAATCAACATGAAACACAATATTGACTATTCAAGCATTGTAAATACTGGATCATTAACGAAAAGAAGTTAGATGGTGAGAAATAGAAAGAAAGAAAGTTAGAATAGAAGAAGAAGAACACAACCGAACAAAATCAGAGTAACACGAATCTCACAATGGAGCAAATAAAATATATTATATAACAACTTTTGAAATATAAAACTATACTTGAACTTACATATCATCAGGGTACATCACATATATATCACAATGGAAATAAACTCTATATATATCTAACATCGAAGCCTCCTGCTCCAAGCTTCCCTAAGTATATCTGTAAAATCCTGACTACTTGACTGCTTGTACAAATTTGGGCACCCAAGAGTTTAGGGTAAAACAAAACAAAATAAACTATGGGTTAGTCATGGGACTAGTATGAGTAAACCTGTTTTCAAAAGAAAATACAATCATAAGACCGATCCACACATAAACATGGATGGTTTTTACCTTACGATAAACTAAAACATTTCTTAAAATCAATACTTTCCTGGTATTATAATAGTGTCTACATCAATTAAATAACAATCTAGTAAAACGCTTGCATCTCACATTCTACATACATAATATACAATCAAAAACCACGGGCTCTTATTAGGGATTGAATTTCCAACTATTACGAGGTATGGAATCACCTTCCGACCAGTGTACTCTAGAGGGTATACACTGGAGTTCAACAAGAACATAGTGCAACTCAGCCACACATGACCAGCCATTCATTTCACTTGAATGTTCCAAATATATTGTCACCTTAGGGTTGGTATACCAACATAACCATTCCCGGGAGATACAGAAATGAAAGAAGTAACAAATATGAATATTCTCTAGATATTGACAATATACCGTAATTGGGTGAGATGCACTTAGCCATGCTTCCAGCCAGATTTTTGTCATTTGTCAGTTGATGAGGCTTGAGGCCATAACATATCCTTTGACAGAACATTTTCATTTATGTTGAATTCCACATTGTCATACCTTCCAAATCACAAATTGATTTCCCCAAAAATACCACGTATATAAAGCTAGGAGAAATGAATTCCTCTACCCCCAACGTAAATACGTTTGAAATGATCAACACGCGATTTATTTGATATACTCTGTCAGACAATCATCAAAATATGTTGTCCTGGGACTGGACAAACCGA
Organism: Allium sativum; assembly: GCA_030737875.1. Taxonomy (NCBI): domain Eukaryota; kingdom Viridiplantae; phylum Streptophyta; class Magnoliopsida; order Asparagales; family Amaryllidaceae; genus Allium; species Allium sativum. Next base: position 44,356,101 of record CM060916.1, read on the forward strand.
AGCCACTATTATGTAAAACCATCTTAGGCAATTTTTCTACCTAGGATCGCCACAATAACCCTTGCATAAACTCCGTCTTCAATTATATTTATCATATTTGATTCGCAATGCTAATGCCCATACAGAGTGGTTTTCATATAGTAAATCTGATCCCGAACTCTTCGTATTGACAATGGAAAAATGGTCAGAAACTTTGATAGCTAGTGATTTAACTATCAAAGGAAAATATCCATACACACAAAGATCTTATCTTTAAATGGAAATTTATCGATCAACCATCCATCACCACTGAGCCCCTTTAATTAATTTATCAATAATCTATTTATTTCCCCAGTTTCCTATTTCCCATAATTTCCGAAATATTTCTTAAAACCCGTTTTGTCTCACACGATCGTTGAAAACATTCCATCTATATTTAAACTGTTCATTTTTTATATTTAGAAAATATCTCTTTTTAACATCGGGAATTAATTACATATATTTGCCATTCTTATTTTCTATATTTAGAAAATATACGTTATTAACATCGGAAAACATTTCCACTACTCATTCACGCATTACTATTCTTCCCCATTCATCAGCCTCTAATTGTAAACTAGTAAGAGGACAATTTCCCAAGTATTAACCCCGAAGGTCGAAACCAACACCAGATAGACACCCAGAAAGCCATTCAACTTAACTAATCTTCAGTCAGTTTCTTATTTCCTTAATCCCACATCCTAATTTCTTATCAAATCATTTCTAATGCAACTCTCGGATTCGGTTTATGAATCCACCTCTTTTATGGAAAATATTGATTATAACGATAACACTATAATTCATGATTCCAAAATATATAAGTTTAAAATATAACTTTGATTCGTTACTTTGAATAATTAAATAATATTTAATAAATTAATTAAATAAACAATCTTTCTTTAAAAATGGAAAGTAAATAGTACTTTCCTAAATCGATATCTAACTCTCCTTTGAATAATTTCTATTCGATTAACGATCTGAACTCCGAAACAATTTACAATTTCCGGTTAACTAAATTTCTATATGAATCTGTGAATTTCTTACTTCCAAAACATAATCAATTTCTTTATCACCATTCCAGTTAGCAAAATGTTTGCATTTAAATCATTATTTACTTTAAAACGTGAATATTATTCCTTTATTGAAATCTGGACTCGTTATATCAATCAAATCCTGATTTTTATTTATAAATACCATTACAGGTTCAAATCCCGTTTATGAGTTATTTGATGAATTCACATTTCATATTTCACTTCATAAACTCCGTATATAAGTTATAACTTAATCTCAATTACATATTCGATTAAAATTTATTGGTTTCAAACCCAATATTAACTATTTGGTAAAATTCCAAATTTATAAATTATATAATTTCAAAAAACAAATTATAAACTAACATTCGACATACTCGAATCCTAATTTTATATCTTTATGGATTCATTTCCATTTTATATACATTTCGAACACCGCGATAATTTCCTTGTTTTCCCATTTAATGATTTTCCATTTCCCTTTTTTAATTCATCTTTGAAATTATAATTCCAAATTTATTTAATAATAATAATTTCATCTCATTTATAATAAATCAAATTACTTGCCTTTATTATTAAAATAGTTATTCCTTTCTAGCCCTTTCAAAACTAAATTTTCTATTTAAAAATAGATTTTTCCCCTTTTAAAAATTCAAATTTCCTTTTCACTATTCTTACGGTATTTAAATACCGATTATGTCAGGTCATTGTTATTCAAACATTCCAATCACACAATAATCAACACCAGATTATTTGCCACATCACATAATGCAATATATGAAAAACAATAATACAATTGTTAACGAATCCAGTTGGATCCCTCTAACCTGTTCTCCTGCACCCAAAGATGTTAATCAACATAAATAGCACTAATTTCATATCAATATGAAATATTTTAATACATAGAATCGGTATTATATCAACAATTTATATATATAACCATGTATATTATTTTGACCAATTAATTAGCAAATCATCCAAACAACTATCACACAACTTTAAGATATTATTTATCAATATTAAATAATGTTTATGATATTATAAAACTGAACAGAGTTGGTAAGTTTACTCACCTTAGTCGTTAATCTTTAAATAGCGATTAACGGTCGATGATTCGAATCAAGCATTTAAATTTGCCATAATTTGTACTATCTCCAAATGGCTCCAAACTAGCTTTATTGTGTAGCCTACGTTCATACAATCCCAAAGGATCCAGTTTTATTGAATTTCGATATTGTATGCCTAAGTTATGAAGTTTACAAATTTAATACATTATATAGTTTAAACTTAATATCATTATAATTAAAAATGGGCCTCACTTTTCTTTGATCCGTCCCATCTCCCCCCTTGGATCCGCTAACAACAGTATCCTTCTTCCATATTCATCCCGCTACTCCTATTAATCCACCATTTCGAAAAACTTCACAGCCTTCGTTCTTCACCATCTCTTCACGAAATCAAGCCAAATACACGTCATTATTCACCTCTTCAATCCCTCTTCCTCTACATACCAATGATACTCAGCTCGGCATCATCTATCGAAATCTGTTCGATAGCTTTCTACTCGACCTACAGTAAACGTGCGATGCTTTTCCTTTAGGAATTCTACAAAAACTTGTTGAGTGCCGAACTCTCCCATGATCATGAATACAATACCCATTTCAGCACTCTTGCTCGCCAAGACTTCGACAGTCGATCTGAGTTTCACTGTAAAAACATGGGTTCCCAAAAATATCATTGAGTGAAAAAATATTGGCATCAGTGTGAAGATCCATATTAGAAGATGACAACGAGTTATGTTTCATGATTTTAGAACCAAGTATGATTTTTAAAAAAAGAAAGAAGATTGAAAACTCTATATTGCCTGAAAGAAAAAAGAATACAAATGAAGCTTCACAGCATATTTATACTATAAGGAACTTAACCCTTAAGTCCTAAGTACATCATAATGTCTGTGCTTCAATTTATATGGTGTGGCTATGAAATGAAGTTATATTGTTGCCTCTTTGCTTTGGTATAAAGAACAAGGATGGGAGAAATAGGTTTGCAGTCCTATTTTCATTAGCCTGCGCAAAAATAATCCTTGGGTGTTAAGCATTTCTTTTACATTTTTTAAGAGCAGTTAGAATTGGGATATTGCTTTCCAGGTTTTAATTTGTTTAAGTAATGTACTTTCCATCCCATATATTTACAGTTCATACTCATCGTTTAGTCTACATTCCACTTGTTCACCCATGATTCTAGATGCCAATCCAATAATTCCTTCTTATGGCATTGTTTTTTCATAGCCTTAAGTTGTATTAAACTATAAGCTTGAGGTACAGAGTTGAGTTGTTATTGTAACATCCCGCATTTTTAATGGTTTGTATTTGAATATTTAAATCAGTTTAAATATTGAATTCGTAATATTAGTGGAATTATATTTAATTAAAACGAAGTTGAATGTATAAAAATATATATTAAATATAATCGAGCCCGTAATATCACGACAGTTCCTAATTTAACGTTCTGAACTTCAACTGAGTGTACAGGACCCGTTGTTAGTCGGATTTTTTCGAAACAAGAAATGTTGGAATCTGTTGAACTATATTTTTCTAATAGAAGTGAAAATTTGAGATTTCAGGTTATGTATTGTAAGTTATGTTCAAATTAAATATTTAGAAAAACAGCGGCATAATCGTTTTTGGTCATAACGGTTATTTAAATATATTTAAATATTGGTTTCGAATTTAGAAAAGATTCTTTTGAGACATAGTCACAATTTAATTTTTAGAATTTTACTGTAATTTTTAATTTGAAAAATAAGCAACTTCTTATTTGGAGTGTTTTACACCCTATATCACCATTTTGGGGTTTCGCAATATAAGATAACCTATCGATATTATTATATTTTTGGGATCGTGGTACCTCGCTGGACACGACTATATTTTTATTTGTGTCCATAATAGTCCGTACGTGAATATAATTTATTTATAGCGGGGTACACTATGTTTTATAACTTAAAACAAACTAAACAGGCTATTTATATTTTATATAGGCAAGCACCTCGATAAATTTATTATATGAACTAAATATATGATGCAGTGGGTACATAAGGCTAGTATCAAGGTTAAAGAGAGAGGATCAAGTGGGGAAGGACATCTCATAAGTAAATATAAACTTTATATATGTGTATTGTCACATGTACATCTTTTCTTTATTCTTGCTTCATGCCTAAGCTTTGCGCATCTGTACCACCTACCTATATGCTCATTTCTTCACTTCCAAAATACTTCGTACATCACCTTTCAAAACGCAGGCCTATGAAGCAAAGAGCAGACGTACCCTATAATTTAATACTTCATGCCTAAGTATCAGCTCACCTCTAACCTACTCTAAACCTATGAAGTACCAATACTTAACTAGTAAGTATTCTAAAATATATAAATATGTACGTGCTCTTCTTAATTTGCCTGCTAATGAATGTTGTAGTTACTTCACACAGTTAATCTACTCTAAGGTACAACAAGCTTAAAATGGACTAATAAAGATAGCCTGGATTTTGAAAATATAAGCTAATCTAACATCTAAATCACATGCTATGAAAGACATTGATCTCATCTCCTTTATCTTCTTCTATTTATACCACATCACTTTCGTTATTCAGAGCTGGAACACCATTACAGAAAAAACAACAAATCAAACACAAATAAAATTAGCTAAAATAATATGTTAAATAAACAAAAGAAAAACTTCGTTTTATCTACTCCAGAGAGATGAAAGAGAAATGCAGATTAGTCCTCATACACAGGTGGTAACTAAAACTATTAAAATGGGGGAAGATGGAAAACATAAGTGGGGCGGACGTGTCTTGAAGAAGAGATGATACTATTCAGCCGTGAGCCACTTCAACGATGAGGGTGGTGTTTTGGAATGGTGGCATGGTTATTGCAATGTGATGTACTGGGAAGTAACGAGGTGGAAGAAGAAGGATCTTAGGGGGAAGCCTCAATGATGTACAGTTCTAGTAGTAGTACTTGCAAACGCTAGGCATTCGGATAGGAAAAGGAACATTCAGTGTTGTGTGGTATCAGGAAGGCAAGGGCGTATGCATGGAAGACAAGGTATAGTAGAAGGAAGTGAGGCGTGTTTCATGTTAATGGAGTTAGCGGATTGTGAAGGAAGCGTCGATGACTATAGCACAAGGAAATGACGAGGTCTCGAGATTGGAAACTAAGTAGGATGACCAAGGCTATGAAAAGGTAGTGATGGGAAGTTGGTTTGTGGTTTCAGTATCTGAGCTCGGCGAAGGGTGATATTGGAAACTGGTAGAAGTAGTGGGTGGATGGAGTGAATGAGATGGTTGGACTCGATTGTGTTGAATTAGTAAAGACTTGAAGTAAGGCCTCACTTTGATAAAGAAAAATGGTAAAAGGATGGGGTACGTTTGCACTGAAAATATTTGTATAGACGGCGCGTAAAATTTTAGAAGAGGGGAGGGAGGCGTTAGAGTAGCATGTGTACTGGGAGTTTTGAGAAGGTGCATGTACAGGTGTGTGTGACAATGAAGTGGTTGATGTGGAAAATTTACGGTGTAGCATTTAAAGTGTTGCGTGTTCTCAGGGGTGAAAGTGTGAAGGTTTTGGTTTCCAGCAAATGGGAAGGAGACGTTGCATTGATGAGGTGGGTGAGGACTGGGATAATGTGGCCATGACGCAGGGGTGGCATGTGTATAATTATGATGGAAAAGGGAAAATGGTGAAGAAATAACGTGTATGGGCGGCATGCGCATACAAGAGAGAACAGAAAGAAAATTGGTGCATGCGTTTATAGAAGGGAAGGAACATGAACGTTGGATAGTAGTCGATTTCCGTGAAGTGAACTAATGGAAGGGAGAAGGAAATTAGTGGAAGCTCTGCAATGGGATCAAAACAACAACGTGCATGGACCGAGAGAAATTTATAAAGAATTTAACAACAACTGTCACGCTAGGATCGTACGGACGCAGAGGACATACTAGAACCGATCTGAAGAGATTTGGAGCACCTTACGGTTTGAGGAAATCAAAGCACTGAGTATAATCAAATGACGTAAATTGTTATTTAATGGTTAATGCGCGAAGGTGAGTAAATTCACTAACTCTGATCTATTTTAAAATATTATAATTATATTTTAATATTGGTTGAATGTTGTGTGATGGTCATTTAGGTAAATTACAAATAAATTGGTTGAAATATATATACCATTGCATATGTACACATCATTGGTTGGATACTGATTCCATCGATTATAATATTCCCTAGTATGAAATTAGTATCAATTGTGTTGACTAACATCTGTGGATGCAGGAAAACGGTTGGAGGAATCCAACCGGATTCCTCAATTTTTGTATATATTGTTTGTTTTATATTATTTATATATACACTGTTTGAACCCAATGACATTGAAAAAAAATCGTTTGGATATTTATGTTGAATGGAAATGCAACGTTAGTGTGACTAAATCAATAAACGATGTTGATCAAGGAATTAGCAGCAGACGGCCATAAATCCATCTTTTTGTTAAGACGTTGATTTGCCGTCAAGCAAATTAACGAAGTTAAATTATAAAAATTATATTTTTATAATTGAAGTGGAGTTTTAAATTATAATAGAAATTCTATTATAAACATTATATAGTCAGTTTTATAGAGTAAATATAAACGATTGTTTCGACAGTTTATATAGAGTTATACGTAAGTGAAGTTATAATTACCATATGAGCTAATATTTTAGGGTAACCATTTTAAGACAAATGGTTAAGTAGCATTTTAGCCCAATTATATTAAACTGATGGTAAGAAGTAATTAAGATCGGGTAACAAATTAACTAATGATTTGAAGTTGATTAAATCAACTGTTTTGTTAGAAAATGATTATTTGATTAATTGATCTTCAATTAACCAAGTGATAATAGCTTAGAAAATAATTGTTTAAAATTAATAAGATTTCTCAATTAATAATTAACTTTTTATTTAGTGGAGTTTAAATGATTCTTGAACTAATATAATTAGTTAATATGTGTAAGGTAAGAACCTAATCTGTTTTAAATTAATAATGAAGCAAAATGTTTACTTCAGCAATGATGAAGTTAATTAATTATTTAATTCTTTAATTAAAGAAATTGTTCTTAAATGGAATTCATTTAAGATAATATTTTTTTTGTATGAGAGAGGTTTACTTCAATTAGGTAAAATTATTTGAATGGAAAGTAGAACGTTAATTACAAATGGAATTGTATAAGGAAGATGAAGCAAAGAGTTAATGTTTAATGTAAATAATCATAATCATTCGAGCTTTCTAAGTAAGGATATAGTTTTATAAAACCATATTCCAAAATAAAATAAGAAATACTGTTTAGGGGATATTAAAGTAATAAGGAGTTAGAGTTACGTACTTTTATCTATCCTAAGATAAGAACGTCATCGATCAAGGTCTGAGAGGTAAATATAATACCCCAACTAGAACGACTTCACTATTATCGAGGGATGGTATTAGTTTGTAACGGACAGAGACATCGAGATTAGTTAAAAAGGGGGAATATTACAGCGTGCTGCATTAGTTATAAAGGGGGGAATATTACAGCATATTGCATTAGTTATAAAAGAGGGAATATTACAACGTATTGCAAGTTTTTAAAAATTATAACGACAAATTAACATTGTTAACCAAGCTTAAGCTCGATTATTATATATGACACTATTCCCTAGAAATGTTTGAAATTCACTTATCCCAAGTAATAAAAAAATAATTATGTTTTCCCCAAAGAAGTGTAAATGAATTATACGAAGTTGGAAGTAGAAGTAAATAATTGAGATCTGATATAAATTACCGGTATTGAAGGGAACTATTTAAAATATGGGAATGTGGTAAAACCATTTGAGCTTATATAACATGTCATTCGACATTGTTCTGGATCATATAAGAAATGGTAATTAAATAGTGAACAAATACTATATATTGTAATTTCTGAAATAAAGGAAGGCTAAATAAGTTTAAATTAAATAGGTGGTCGTACATTAACAACATATATATATATGGAATATGGTAGAATAAAGGTTTAAAATAACTGGAAATGTTTTCCAAGAAATGTGAAGGGTTAAACGGGTTTTGGAAAATATCTGGGAAGGTATGGAAAGTTGGGAAAGTAATGTTAAATAAAAAGGCCAGTGATTTGTGTGATGTTTTGTTGTACATTTGAATGAATGTTTGTTTTTACTTCGATAGTTAAATAACCGACTATCGAAGTGTTTTGACCATCGGTGTCAATATGGAGAGACCGGTTGGATTTATTATCCGAAAACCACTCCGTATAGGCATAGGCGCTGCGAATTTGATTATGCTAAAGGCAATTGAAGACGGAGTGAAATGCAAGGATCGTTCTATTCCAGAATGATGTTTTCTGTTTGTCCAGTACCAGGACAACTTGTATGGACGAATGTCTGACAGAGTATACCTAACAAATCACGTACGATTGATCTCTTAAAGGAATTACGTCTGGTAGCGGAGGAATTCGTTCCTCTTAGCTTTTATACCCGTGATATTTTTGGAAATCGATTAGTGAATTGACGGGTTTGACAATGTGGCATTCAAAGTGAATGGTGGACAGATGTTCTAAAAAGATAGACATAGCCTCAAGCCTCACAACCAGGAAATGACAAAAATCGGGCAGGCAGCATGGTTATGTGGGTCATTCCCATTAGGGTGTATTATCACCATCTAGAGAAAATTTGTATTTGTTCTTCTTTCGTTTCTGTATCATCGGATAACGGTTATATGGGCCCAACCGTAGGTGGCAATATATTCGTTACACTCAAGAGAAATGAGTGGTCGGTTATGTGTGGGCCGGGTTGCAAGAGGTTCTTGTTGAACCCCAGTGTATCCCCTCTAGAGTACACTGATCAGGAGGTGGTCCCATACCTTGTCATAGTTGGGATCCAATCTCTAATAAGCGCCCTGCGGTTTTTGATTTTATACTATGTTTGTGGAGCGTGAGATGCAAGCGTTCTACTATTTGATTATTTATTTGATTAGACATTATTATAATACCACTGGATTTTGCTATCAAAAATGGTTTGGTTATAGCAAGGTAAAAACCCTCCATGTTTATGTGTAGGTTGGAATTACTATTATCTTTTTGTTTCAAAAGGATTTTCAAAGTTAAACGATATGGTTGGAATTTACTCACACCAGTCCCATAACTGACCCAGAGTTTATTTTATTTGTGTTTCCTTAAACTCTTGGGTGCCCAAATTTGTACGGGCAGTCAAGTGTTTAGGCTTTGCAGATTCACTTGGAGGAGCTCAAAGTAGGAAGCTTCACCGCTAGTTATTAGAGATTATTTCCATTGTGATGTATATGAGTTATATTCTGATATGTATGTATATACAAATTAAGATTTGTATTTCAAAGTGGTATATAATATATTTTATTTGTTCCGCTGTGAGATTCATATTTACTCTGATTATGTTCTGCTGTGTTCTTCTTCTACTCTATTAGTTCTATCTTTTCTATCTCATCCTCTAATTTCTTTCTATCAATGATCTGAACTTTCGTGCAATTTGAGTTGAATGTGTAGGATATTAGTCAGCTCAAATCGGTATGGATTTTCGGGCCATTACAGTTGGCATCAGAGCTGAAGGTTAAGTAATTACCTTGGCTCTATGGCATAACGCAATAGAGATGGATTTAGTAGTACTCTAGATTGAGTTTGAGTGTATATATATATGAGTGAACGTATTTGTAAATTGTATAAAAATGGTTTTATATTGTGGAGACTTATTGGTTAAAGGGCTTATGAACTCTGGTCGATCGATTTGATCCACTGTATCAACAGGGATTTCTAAACACTTGAATACGACAAACTGACACTGTATGTTTTGAAAAAGGGTAAATGAATTAATTTTACCCAAAATATATCTTGATATAAAAGATATATATCTTGAAATTATTATATATATTGAATGTGTTGGTTGAAATTATAATCGAATTAGTTTATAATTGAGTTGGTTATAAATAGCTGATAAGAATTCACAATATAATATATAAATCAGATAAATTGAATATGATGATACACCAGAATTGGAGTTAGAACTCTAGAAATTTGAGAAGTCGTTGTAAATGGATTTGAATTAAATATATGGGAATTTTAAAGTCCTGGGATATTTAAAAATGTTTTCCAAGTACTATGAAATATATTTTGAAATAAATTTCAAAATGAAAGTATTTGAGAATGAGTTTTGAAAGTAATATAGTATTGAACTCACTTCGGTCGCTGGAAAATAATTCCGATGATGACTGCGTAGCATCATTGCTGTTCGTTTTCGAGTTTCTAAGTGACGGATTACCACCAAAGTTTCTGTTTTGATTCGTTTTGAGAAAACAAATTTGTTTCAAATCCTGAAAGAGAATATAGATTTTGAAAAGCAAAGTTGTTTAAAAACCCCAGGAAGAAATTGTTTTGAATTAAAAAGAAGTTTATAAGATAAGTTTGAAATAATGAAAATAAAAATTTACTTAAGAAAGTTAAATAGGGATTGCGAATGCAAACAGAGATTTACCTAAAGCCAGTTAAGTGGAAACCAAAATTGGATATTGTAATAAAATCAGGTTGAGCTTAAGATAAGGATAACTAATTAGTAAGTGGAAAATGGAAATTAACTTAGTTAAATATTTTGGTTTGGATTAAAGATAATCCAGAATGGAATTGAATTATTGAGTAAAAATTTGGAATTGAGATCAGAACTAGATTTTGAAATGAAGTATGATTTGGGTATAAGTGAATGATTGGATTGGAGAATAAATTGATTGGAGATCAGTTGGAAATATTTGGATGTATGGTGATAGCAGAAGGCAGAGATAGAGTTGAATGCCCAACAGAGAAGGTACATGTTTATATTTTATACGAGTATGAGATTTTTATGAGTCGGTTTGGCAAGCCGTTTGGCTATTTGATTTTCTTTTGATTGGAAAATACCCAGAGAGGCAAGTTGTATTAGTACCGAATGAGCTATGCAGAGGAGATGCTGGCGAAGTTCTCCAAAAATTTAAGCTGTTAGGAAATTTTCAGAATTTCTGAAAGGATCCGTTAATATGAAGGAATTAATTTTTAATTGGAAAAAATCGGTTCAGTTAAAAACTAAATTCAAGAAAATAAATAAAAGATCTTAATCTTGTTATAATAGGAATTGTAGCAATTTTTCCGACCTTCAAAATTTCGGGGACGAAATTCTTTTAAGGAGGAAGGAACGTAACGTCCCGCATTTTTATCGGTTTGTATTTGAATATTTAAATCATTTTAAATATTGAATTCATAATATAGGTGGATTTATATTTAATTAAAATGAAGTTGAATGTATAAAAATATGTATTAAATATAATCAAGCCTGTAATATCACAGCAGTTCATAGTTTGACGTTCTGAACTTTAACTGAGTGTACAGGACCCGTTATTAGTCGGATTTCTTCGAAACAAGAAACGTTGGAATCTGTTGAACTGGATTTTCCAAATAGGAGTGAAAAATCGAATTTCAGGTTATATATTGTAAGTTATGTCCAAATTAAATATTCAGAAAAACAGCAGCATAATCGTTTTTGGTCATAACGGTAATTTAAATATATTTAAATACTGGTTTCGAATTTAGACAAGATTCTTTTGAGACATAGTCATAATTTAATTTTTAGAATTTTACTATAATTTTTAAGTTGAAAAATAAGCAACTTTTTATTTGGAGTGTTTTACACCCTATATCACCATTTTGGGGTTTCACAATATAAGTTAACCTACCGATATTATTATATTTTTGGGATCGTGGTACCTCGCTAGACACGACAGTATTTTATTTTGCCCATAACAGTCCGTACGTGAACATAATTTATTTATAGCGGGGTACACTATATTTTATAACTTAAAACAAACTAAACAGGCTATTTATATTTTATACGCGCAAGCACCTTGATAAATTTACTATATGAACTAAATATATGATGCGGTGGGCAAATAAGGCTAGCATCAAGATTAAAGAGAGAGGATCAAGTGGGGAAGGACATATCATAAGTAAATATAAACTTTATATATGTGTATTGTCACATGTACGTCTTTTCTTTATTCTTGCTTCATGCCTAAGCTTTGAGCGTCCGTACCACCTACCTATATGCTCATTTGTTCACTTCCAAAAGGCTTCGTACATTACCTTTCAAAACGCAGGCCTATGAAACAAAGAGCAGACGTACCCTATAATTTAATACTTCCCGCCTAAGTATCAGCACACCTCTAACCTACTCTAAACCTATGAAGTACTAATACTTAACTACTAAGTATTCTAAAATATATAAATATGTACATGCTCTTCTTAACTTGCCTACTAATGAATGCTGTAGTTATTTCATACAGTAACTCTACTCCAAGGTACAGCAAGCCTAAAATGGACTAATAAAAACAACCTGGATTTTTAAAATATAAGCTAGTCTAAGATCTAAATCACATGCTATGAAAGACGTTGATCTCATCTCCTATATCTTCTTCTATTTGTACCGCATCACTTTCGTTATTCAGAGCTGGAACACCATTATAGAAAAAATAACAAATCGAACACAAATAAAAGTAGCTGAAGTAATATGTTAACTAGACAAAAGAAAAACTTCATTTTATCTGCTCCAGAGAGTTGAAAGAGAAACGTGTATTAGTCCTCATACACAGGTGGTAAATAAAAGTGTTCAAATGGGGGAAGATGGAAAACATAAATGGGGCGGACGTGTCTTGAAGAAGAGATGATACTGTTCAGCCGTGAGCCACTTCAACGATGAGGGTGGTGTTCTGGAATGGAGGCATGGCTATTGCAACATGATGTACTGGGAAGTAACGAGGTGGAAGAAGAAGGAGCTTAGGGGGAAGTCTCAACGGTGTACAGTTCGAGTAGTAGTACTTGCGAACGCTGGGCATTCCGATGGGAAAAGGAACATTCAGTGTTGTTTGGTATCAACAAGCCAAGGGCGTATGCATGGAAGACAAGGTATAGTAGTGTTAGCCTACTTTGTGAACAGGCTACCCAAAGCCATGGACTTGAGTATGAACTTACATTGATTGGAGATCACTTGGATAGAGTGATTGAAGGTTGGAAAACTTGAATTATATATGCAGATGTCACCAGATCGGATCCCCCCTTTCGGATCGGATCGGATCCCCCCTTTTGCATCGGATCGGATCCCTCCTTTTGGATTGGATCGGATCGGATCCCCCTCTCCGAATCGGATCGTAATACCCTCTACCCAAACCGCCTGAAGCTGCAACCACTCCTCAACGTGCTCCTATTTTCTAGGCTGATCATTCGGATCTACTTACACGTTGCAGCCCGTGATCTGGAAACCGTTTCTCTACGTCTCCCACTACTTTTCCATGACCCGTTGGATGGCTGCCACAACACACCCGAACCTATCCCAGGAGCAACCTCCATTCGCCTATAAATACATCATTTCGTGGAGATTTCAGGGGACTTTTGGGCATTTACGTACCTCATATCTTCCATGGCCGCACCTCCCCAAGAGAGAACGACCTTCTTCTTCTATGAAAAAATAATGATTTCAGAGAGTATTACTTGTTGTATTCGAATGATAGAGCGGCTATATCAATTGTTGTTTAATTTTGGAATGAAATGAGAAATTATAAAGTGGACGTAGGCTCGTTAACGCCGAACCACTATAAATCTCGTGTCTCTGCTTGATTTTCTATGTTTTAGATTATTATTCTTCACAAATCATATTCAATTGGGTGTTAGGACCATTTTTTGGTCTAACATTTTGGTGCTTTCACTGAGAATTGACTGATTGTCAACCATAGATCTCATCTACTAACGGATGTCATAGTTCATTGAGGGGAGATCCGTATTCAATTCTGAAAGAGTAGCTTGCTACTTAGATGGGTTGAAGGAGTTAGAGACGCGATGAACCAACAGCGTTTTGATTTGAAGTTAAAGTTGGATATACTGATGTAGATTTGAAAAAAGCTGCATAGGCCTTGCAGATTGGATCGAGCAAAAAGTCATATCGGATGGAAATTGGTGTGGACACAGTGGATAAACAAGACCACTGGCTCAGATCGATGTAACCGGCTCGGATCGAAGAAACTGGGATCGAAGTAATCGGTTTAGATAAGGTAGATGAGTATACCACTGACCCGAGGGTGACACCACGATCCGATCTGGAAGAGTGAACCCGAACCGAACCATAGGAAGGGCACCCAAACCGATCAGCTGACAGTGCTCCGATCCGGATCGGAGGAACTGGTCCGATTCGACCCAACGTGAAGACATCTCCGAACCGCCACTTGAAGGCATGATCCGATTAGACCCGAAACAGTTATTTTTGGGGAAAAATGCATTTTTCTGATCATTTCATAAAAGGCTCCATCTTCCAAAATCGAAAAAGTCGTGTGATGCCCACATTTTCGACCTAACCGGTTAGGTCGATCGCCGCCGGGACTGTGGGGCCCCGGACCCCACCAGCGCTGCGCCCGGACCCGCTGACGGCCTCACCTTCGGCTCGGAGCACGGCTCTCCTTCGGCTCGACATATATTTTGGCCAACACCAGTTATCAAAGCCTGTCAATGAAGATTAGATGGATAGTCTATGAATATCACATAAAAATGACAACGATTGGGATTTTTTGCAGAGCCATGACACCTACTTACATCAGTAAGCTAGTGTGAAGAGCTATCGACCAGATTCAGCTTGTTATCATCTACAGTATACGAGACAATGATTGTCTCATAGCAGCCTCCTCTTCCATAGCTCGGATGGTGTATAGATTCCACCGATGCAACTAATGTTGCTCCCTAACGAGTAGCGACCACCTTATTTATGAGACTTAAACTTATTCAATCGGCGGAGCAACGAATGACGGTTACATGGAACAGTCTGGGCACTACTCCGAAGATGATTCATATGATCTTATTGACCATAATTGTCAACGATGGGATACCAGAAAGCAGCTATGGATCCCAACATCCCAAAGCTACACTTCAATATTATGATGTGATGAATAAAATATGTCCTGCGGTTCACCTTCCAAGGAACTTGGCTAACCTTTGCAATGGCTATTTGCTGTCAACCGCATCGAGGAAGACTGATTTCCATCAAATAAGGTTTAGGTCAACATACTTTGATGCCCAGAGTTAGGTACTAGTTGAAACACCACATGCCATGATTGAACCTATGGATCCTTTCACGGATTATAACAACTTGACAACTCACCAGCCACTATACGACCTTGGTCAAGTGATGAGGGCCCGAGATTAAAGCAAACATGAATCAATCATTAGCTCTCTACTTCTTATTTCTATTGTGATATAACGCATGAATATTACTTCAGGTCTCATAAGTTATGCTATCGTATTTAAGCTTATTTGATCAAGGTCTAGACCGATCAGCTCCAGCAGAATTCCTAGTGTCTACTGCTCAGTCCCAATGGAAGCTGGAGCAGGAATGGTCCGTGATGATCAAGTCACTGGAAGAGCCTCCTATTTGGCTGGATGGAATAAGCTATGCAATAGAAATGACGTGGAACCCAAAAACGCTTCCCCTCCCGAGGAGATGTAGTGTGAAGGACGCATAGCCTTAGCAAGCAAGGGAAACATCACATAAAGAGTTGCTTGATGATCCGCCCGAAGACATAGATCCTAGAGAGGATGAAGATTCAGGATGCATGATTGACGACCTCAGCCTTGCTCGAAAATTGGCGATTTAAAAGTTTAGAGCACTTAGGCCTGGATGCTGATTGATTATCTGTGCATTTGATCTTATTCCTGATGTGGGATTGAAGGCATATTTGCAGACGGATGAGATATGACTATCCCCCTAGCAACCATATTTTATTTCCTAGCACGGAAAGTGCAAACGTTTCTATAAGCATGGACCCATTATTCTCCTACCAATTACTGTCCTAGCACAAATGTGATGGCACTCTACCATTAGCAATACATACATGACTCCCCGACACTCAATCCTTGCCCTTAGCATGGGGGCAAGAAGGCGAACCAAAGGAGATGCGACCTCGTCATTCGCCTACAATATTTACCTAATTTCCTTTGTCACTCCAAGACCCCAATCAAGGTCTGTTCGTTCTTGGGACCACCATCCCACAATGGTTTGAAAAGACATTCATCACTAGCTAAAGGTTTTGGCAGCCATTCCCTGGCAGAGATTAGGCGAGGCAAAATGGACCGACAAACAACATGCAATGCCATTTTCACACAGAATGATATTTATTCCTTTAACAGGATTGCTCTTTAACGATGACTCTTATATTTCAATGCTTTACGAGTTATTGGTGTAATTAATTCAAGTGAATTAATTTGTGGTCGATGTAGGTATCTAGGATTTGCTATCGCTCAGACTTGTAACATCCACATATAGAGTTATGGAACAAAACCATAACAAGCTCGACTGAATTGCTCATCCACAAAGCCATGCCCTCCGTTTAAAGAAAGTTTTATGTCTCATGGTGGATTCCAGATGACCATACACTCCTTGGCTCAAACGTGGCAGACCACAAGACAATTGTGCATTAATCTTTTGCATTTCAAAGTCGGAATCTGGTTCTAAATGGACATAGTTCGACCTTCTACGTGGCTCGATCCTATGCTTGATGCCACCATAATAAAGGAGGCAGCATTGGCCCTCGATATGCTTACTTTTAAATCATAGAATTTACTTTTACATGCTTCCTTAGTTATTGGCATGACTAACTCATGTGATATAAATGATGCAGGTACCCGAAGTTCAGTGCCAATCACTCCTCCCATAGATTGATCGGAGGAACACAAAACCTTAGCAAACGTCATCCAATTGTTTGCCTGACTAACTCTAGTCCTCGAAGCTTGGATAGAAGTATGAATCTAGGACGAGTGTGATAGGCACAACAAGATTAAATACCACTCGATCCATGACTCTAACTCTCATGATTCGAGAGAGAGTATAAAGGACGGGAAGACGACGTCCACCACTCTAACTCTCATGATCCGAGAGAGAGTATAAAGGACGTAAAAAAGGCGTCCTCAAGGCGTGAAGTGCACCATGATTAAAAGACCGCCTTGATTCCACTCTACCCTTGGTATTCGACGGGAGAGTATAAAGGCGCCAGGGACTGCGCCAAAATGAACTCCTACCCTACTGAAGGATTAGGGGGCAAATTGAAAGCTGAGTTCGAACTCTATCCTGGGCATACGACAAGAGAGTATAAAGGCATTGCAATTAAATGCCACAAAATGGCTCCTACCTCGCTGCAGGATCGGGGACAAGAATGAAAGCTGAGCCTGAACCCCTCATTTTTAGATATGGGTGGCAATACAATGTCGATCCTAATCAACCCCGAACAAGTCCAGACTAGGCACTTTATTCATGATTGAATGGGGGCATACACACACATCAACCCCCTTAGATGAATTCTGTATGATTTTCTAGATATTATTTAATTGTGTGGATTTTGAATTGGAATCCTTACTTGATTGTGATGTGCTTTATCACCTATTACTTAAAGATTCACTTTGTTTACAAAATGCAGACTTGTACAAGATAACAAGACAAGAATGCAAGGGCTGCACTCGCGACAACCGCAGCAGGCCGGTGGAAAACAAACAAAGGGCCACATCTAGAAGGCTAAC
This sequence comes from Allium sativum, assembly GCA_030737875.1. Taxonomy (NCBI): domain Eukaryota; kingdom Viridiplantae; phylum Streptophyta; class Magnoliopsida; order Asparagales; family Amaryllidaceae; genus Allium; species Allium sativum. The sequence goes on from CM060916.1 coordinate 44,373,820, forward strand.
AGTGATGCCCAGTGCTAAACTTCTTAGAAGACTCAAGGCGATGACCGAAAAGAGGCCTTGAGAGTGAATTGTTCAATGATGTGTCACACGACTTAAGGCAACGACCGAAAGGAGGCCCTAAGAATGATATATTAAATCAACATACACACCCACGTGTGACTGACCATAGCCCAAGTGTAACGACGAGTGCCATCTTGCAAATACACTAAATGGAAAATGCGATAGCTCGAGCACTTTGATAACTCAATCACTTAAGATTTGAAAGCAATGTCTCTTTTCCATGCATCCATGTCTAAATTTGAATCGGATGTGATACAACTACTGATCTTTCACCATTACCCCTGGACTAGGGGCACACTATTGAAAATATTTACAAATGACATAACTTGTATGTCTGTTTCTAACTTATACCTCAATCTTTATAGGCCACTTGAGGACCACAAGATGGATGTAGAGTGAACGTCCATTTGCTAGTCCCGACCAACTTTTCGGTTGAAAGACCCAAGATAAGGGGAGACACAATTACTTTAACTTCCAGCTTGCAAGGAACCGAATTGCTTTACACTCCGACTAAGGGCCAAAAAGAAGGAAGATAGAAATTTCTTCTATGCTTAGGGTGTTAGTGCAAAAGGCGCTAGGAGCGAAGGAAGTCAGCAGATTTCTTCTTGCGTTAATCCCTCAGCATGTCAGACTAGAAATGAAACGGATGGTGCCATTACTGAATTAAGAACCCAGATGGTATGATAAAATGAACTTCTCCAAAAGCGTTAGAAAATGATGGATGACTTCTTTACTCGGATGAATGTATGGCCGAGTAGCTACGACTTAATCCTTGGAGCGAGCAACATGGGAATTCAATCGATAACGAACTTGGCTCAATCACTCCCTGTTTCGCCGTTTAGATCACGTGAGACCCAAGGACGAGTTGGCAACGTCGTCTTGAGTGAAACGAGGGGCAATCAACCTCATCCCAGACATTTGTAACATGCAACTTCTGACCATAATGTCTTGGATGAAAACGATGGCAATGCAAGAGCCACTAGAAACTTAAACGGAGTTCGGCCAACCTTTGCTCCAATTCAGATAAATGCTTCACATCCAACTCAACTTCAACATGAAGTTCCTCATTACTCAATACAGGGGGAAAACGGAAGCGTACGAGGTGACTATAATTTTACTTTATCGCCACCCGACTCCGATCCGCAGAGATTGGATGAGAGACCAAAGACTAACATGAGCTGGACACATACAAATCATTTTGTATCAAACTTTAACTCATGACTTGACGAGGAAGTATGGTTTCAGAGAAGAAATGGATTTGATCCTCACCCAATAGCAAAACCACCGTAGATGAGGGGCATGCATGGGGTACAAGTTTCGAGTAACGTAATTCAACTATTCGCCAACTTTATGCACATTGCTATCACCATAGTCCTGCAAGATCCCAGATTGAAACTAAAAGAATGTGATAACCCTAAACTTCCACTTAGTGAAAGTAAGAGATGATCATTTGGAATACAACATAAATACAATAATACATATCACAGATACAAAATAGCATGGGAAATTCATAGAGTAACAACATCATAGCAGCGGAAATATAATGTCGTCCATCACAGAAAATCCACAGTCACAGACTTCTACATTATTACATCAAATTTGCAGAAAAGAAATAAGTTCCAAGTCCAACTTAAACAACGTGGAATAAAACAAGTTTCATGTCTGAAATAAAAGGAAAGAGAAAAATGTAAGAGCAGCGAATGATAAGTCTTCAAACTCCTAGTCATCACCTCCCCACAAGCAAATCCAAGAGAAATAATAAGCAGCTCCAAGGAAAGGCTCCCAGCGAAAGATAACCTGTTTACTTGGCTGCCCGTGTAGAGAAGAGGGCACCCGAGTTTGCAAAAAGGTGAAACAAACTACAGGTCAGTCGTGGGACTGGTGTGAGAATTCTTAACTAACATACTAATAATAATATGGCAAATCCAAAGACCATGTCGCTAATGCGGAACGGATTTATTTCAATGGATTGCCGTGCATAATTTTAAAAGTGTCAGAACAAGCAGAAAAATAAATCGTGCAACAACGCAATGCTTTTTAGAAAAATGGAATCACCATAAGACTCAAGTCCCATCACACAATGCAACACACACCAGAGGATAGAGTTTTCCCTTATGGTGATTAAACATGCTAAATACGGCAAATACGGGTTTAATATTATTATTAGTATATATAACAGAACATTTCAAAATAAATGTATCAATCCTAGGAAGCATAGGTACCATATGCTATGCCTCCGTACTAGTAATACAATCAAATCCATAGGGTCGTATTTGGAATTTGGATTTCCATCTGAGTCCAGGCTAGGGAGGAGCTCCTACCGATTCGAGACACTCTAGCTAATGTCTCAGGATTCCCCGCAGTGAACCCTTGGATCCTGCAGGGCCGGTCCACACATACAGCTTCGTGGATTGGCAATTCCTGAACACACGTTTCCCGATCCTATATGACCTATCCGAGGCGCCTCATTCCATCATCCACATAAATAAAATGTCAGGGCTGGTAGGTCACTGACACCACTCTAGCTAGAAAGAAACGTGCTGCTCTCCATGTGTTCCCATCTCCCGTTTTAGACTCCGCCGGTGTGTGAGGCTCGCGAATTCAAATTGTACACAAAGCTATGCCTAAACAGACTATGCTTTGATCATCCCACAAGGCCTGCTTTTCAACAAAACCTTGATCATATGCACCTTAGCATGCCACATCATCACCCCATACCATACTACCAACCCTTTGCCGAAATATATGAACGGGTGTTAAGCAAGAGAATAAATTCCCTGCCACAAAACATCCATACCTTCGAAAAAAGATCAATAACGTGATATTTGATAGAGTATGATGTCAGACACATAATCCATTTAATAGCTTATGCTCTGGGTATGAGCGAAAGCCCAACCCGTTCAATCAACATGTTCGTTCGGGCAATGACCATGACCTTGAATTGGGAGCAAATCAATTCAAAGCCTCAATCGCTGTCCTCCTGAGGGGAAGATTGACAGTCTTCATTCGTCATCTTCTACTTCAAACCTTAACGTCGTTTGATTATTTGAAATGAGATTAACTCGGCCTTTCCAAATAATCTTCATATATGGATATATAGTGAAAATTCTTCCTTATCGTTATTTTTAATTTATGACGATTTCTTCCTATTCTTATTTAATTAAGAATAATTTAATCCTTAATTAACGTCGATTCAGGTCAATGTCGATTCTGGCGCTGTTTTCAATCAATTTTGATTTTCACATATCTCGAAATCTAACCGTTGGATTTTGACGTAGTATATATCATTGGAAAGATTTTTCCAAGGCGGTCCTCACGGTTTCAGTTTCAAGAAAATCCAACGGTCGGATCTTCTTGTATAGTCATTTAAAGATTTGATTTTAAAACGCGAGCTACCGCGTTCGATTCGTTTAATTTTAATTATATATATATATATATAAATATATGAACATAAATCGTTTAATTCTTAATTCTTATGTACCTTTTCCATTCTTTATCCTTTCATTCCTTCATTTACAGGAAAATGTAAATCATAAATGGATGATGAATTCTTCCCTTTTATTTCTTTGGTTTCTTTAATTTACAATAAAATGTAAATTATAATCCATCGTCTCATTTCGTTCTTTTAATCTTACATTTACATTGGAATGTAATTTATAATTCACCGTTCTTAATTAAATATAAAAATATAAATTTTATTTACAATGTAGGTCCTACTTCTTATTTACATTATAAAAATGTTATCTTTAATTACAATGTAACTTCCACTACTTGTTTAAATTATAAATTTTTTTTTACAATGCAAATTCATACATTCATTTCATAGCATAAAATAAAATTTCATTCATGCGGGTTAAATTCATTTATCAATTACATAATAAAGTGTAAGTTACTTCATGCGGACTAATTTCATCCATAAATTACATAATAAAATGTAATTTATTTAATATGATGTAAATTCATTCATAAATTACATATAAAAACGTAATTTATTTCATACAATGTTAATTCATTCATAAATTACATATAAAAACGTAATTTATTTCATGCAATGAAAATTCATTCATAATTAACATATAAAGATGTTATTCATTTCATGCGATGAAAATTCATTCATAATTAACATATAAAGATGTTATTTATTTCATGCGATGAAAATTCCTTCATATTACATTATAAAATAATGTAACTTATCCTATGATCAATTTTCTTTTTATTAACATCATAAATATGCTAATTCCTACGGTATAAATCCTTTTATATTAACATCATATGTATGTTAATTTTATACAGTGTAAATCCCCTTTTTTATTTACATTTTAAAATAATGTAAAATTGTCCTACGTTGTGATTACTATTCAATTTATATTAAAAATAATGTAAAATATACGTACGGTGAAATTCATATATATTTACATAAAAAAAATGTAAATTCCACATACGGTGAAATTCATACATATTTACATTAAGAAAAATGTAAATTTTCATTCTTGTCACATTTTTATTAAATTTGCATTAAATAAAATGTACTCTTCCATTCTCTAATTACAATAAAAAAATCCATTTTTATTTTCAATGTAAAATTTACTCTTTAATTACACTGTAAAGTCCATTCTTTATATTACATTAAAAATAATGTAAATCTTCCTACGGTTAAATTCCTTTTTAATATTAAAAATGTTAATGACAACCTATGGGGTTATATTAACATTATAAATATTAATGACATCCTACGGTTGAATTTTTATAATATTAACATTAAAAATGTTAATAACATCCTACGGTTGAATTTTTATAATATTAACAATAAAAATGTTAATGACAATCCTACGGTTGAATTTTTATAATATTAACATTAAAAATGTTAATGACATCCTACGGTTGAATTTTTATAATATTAACATTAAAAATGTTAATGACATCCTACGGTTGAATTTTTATAATATTAACATTAAAAATGTTAATTTATACATGCGGTGAAATTACTTATTATGACACTGAGAATAATGTTAATTTTTCATGCATTGTAAATTACTTATTATTAATATCAAAAAAATAATGTTAATTTCTCATACGATGTAAATTTCTTATTTTAATTTTACATTATAAAATGTAAATTCCACCACAAGTCGCATTCTTATTTTATTAGCATCAAATAAAATGTAAATTTTCATCACATAACATAACAACAACATCCAAACATACAACAAGTCCAAATCCAACAACTAGCATCAAGGTAATTACGAGGTGATGTTATAACTTGGCATATGTAAAATCAACACGGCATGATTAAAAACATAATTAATTTTAATTAATTATTAATTCAGATTTAAACCTCAAAATTTCAGATCTAATCTCATGCAATTCAGATTCAACATCGTACGGGGTGAACAGTTTAAATCCATGTTCTAAACATCACGTCTTATTAGATCTACTTATTAATAATCATAGAAATAATGATTAAATAAATCAAATTAAATTTTAAAAATAAATTCTCACTTTTATTTTATAACAAAAAAAAGTTTCAGATCTAAATAACAGAAAATGAATCTAGAGGGGAGGAGCATATTTTGAATCTAAACTAGAATGGTTTGGATTGGAATGCATGTAGATAATCCAAATGTGATTTCAGATCTAAATAAATCAATGACTAAATGGATAGCCATATAACACCTCAAAATAAATCAATAATCAATCGCAACATCACATACTAGAACTAATAACATACACAACATGATTTATAAGCAAACGAAATGACTAGATTAAAATTAATTAAATCAGAATACTCACATTGGTATAAAGATCAGATTCATAATACAAATCTAGTTGTGTACAACAAAGTCTAAGATGCTGGGTGATGTCACGTTGTCCCAATTTGGTCAGTTTCAGGAGCTACAGTGCACGGTTTGATGTAAAACTTGTCTAGAATTGAGGAGGATGGGAAGATGAAACACCCCACCTCCGTTAGGGTCACTCTCAAAGGGAATGCCCTAATTTTGGTGGAGGTTTATAAGTATAAATCACAGATATACAAGACAGATATGAATATACATATTTTTGAACAGCGGAAAACAACAGCAACTTTTTATTTCAACAAAATACGCGTTACACAAACCATGTCATAACTTGTCTTACAATACTTCCAAAAACCATTACATCTTCATAACTGTCTCGATTACATTATTTAAAGAAGCATAAAAACATAAGTAAACTGCATAAGTCCCATAATTGTTGTCCAAAGCCATAGTCCAAAACGAAAAAGATCCAAGCCATACATTCCTTCTCTTCAAGATGGATGTGGAAACTAGTCAAGCTGCGGTATTCCCTCCCTGTGGACCTGGGGGGGAACGAAAGAAAAGGAGAAACAAAAGTAGAGTCAGACATAAAACCTGAGTAAGTCTAGGACTATTCAGTCTATGAATAAAGAACTGGGTACGATAAGTATAAACTGGAAATGGCAAAGCACCATAAAGTAAGTTAAGTTGTTTAGAGTTGAACATACTATCGTACCCCATATTAATCTCTGCAGGGTGAAGTGATTCGTTTCTAATGATCGGCTCCTACTCGCATAGTTACATGTGTCTTACGGCCCTCGATGTTGTAGTTACCTATGCTGGTCCCACCATGGGGTGTATCAAGTCCCATGGTGGCGGCCCGACACAATCCTAGTGTGAGAACCCGTAACTTCCCCGTGAAGGAAAGAGCGGATACTTTGAGAACAACACACAAGTGAATGCAGACGGGAGAACATTTCATTGCTATTACAACAATTCCATCAGATACAAGAATATTCAGAGTATAAATGAATAAATTACATTCGATAAATATCAGAGATTACAATAAATTACATAGCGGCGGAAAAATAATACAAAGCACAACTGAAGGTGATATACGGATACAGAGCTTTCCGGATGTCATTCCAGCTGCAAATCAGGATCCTGTGAATATAAATCTGCAAAACCAAAACTACTAGCTGCCCGTGTCGAAAATAGGGGCACCCAGAGTTTAGGTTAAACAATAAACTCCAGGTCAGTTATGTGACTGGTGTGAGAACTAAAACAGTTATTTAAAGCTTTACTTTAAAAGAGAGTAATTCAAGGGACCACGCCGTATAACACGGAATGGGTTTCCTCCCAAGAATACCAGTGCATAGAATAAACAACGCAATGCTTTTTCGAAAAATAAAGCTATTATAAGACCCAGGTCCCATCACAAAATGCAACGCAAGCCGGAGGATAGGGTTTTCCCTTATAATAGCCAAACATGCTTGGTACGTTTAAAACAAATCATTTGATACTATAATAAGTGTATAGTGTCAAAACAATTTCAATCATAAATATAAATCATAGACGGCATGGGTACCATATATCATGTCGCCATACTAGTTCTACAATTAAAACCGCAATACACGTATTGGAAATTGGATTTCCGTCATGAGTCGAGGCAAGGGGCAAGATCCTCTCCGCGCTCGAGACACTCTAGCAAATGCCTCAGGGCTACGCACTCTGGGCAACCCTGGATTCGGCTGGGCCGGTCCTCACTTACGTTAGAGGATTAGTTATGCCTGAACACACGTTTCCCGGTCCTTACAGACCTATAATCGAGGTGCCTCATTCCAACAACCACAAAGGTGAAAAGCATATAAATGTCAGGGCTGGTAAGTCACTGACACCACCATAGCTAGAAAGAAACGTCGTGCTCTCCCAGCGGTCCGTATCCCGTTTTTAACTCATACCGAGGTGTGAGGCTCGCGAATTCACGTTATACACAAAGCTGCCACATAGGCCGTGCTTTGATCATCAACCACAAGACTTTGCTTTTCAACAGAAGCCTTGATCTTTGCAGCTTAGCATGCCACACCGGCAATTCATGCCATGCGATTGATATCTATCGATATATAACCTCTAAGCTCGTACGTCTCAGAGACGGGCGTTAAGCAAGAGAATAAATTCTCTGCCGCCAAACAGATATATATTTAACAGAAATCAATCAACACAGAATAAAATCCAATGTCAGACACACAATCCATCTACAAGTCCGTTCTGGGTTTGAACGAAACCGGAGGCACTTTCCTCGCATATCCATCCATCTCCAAGTACGTCTGGATGACCACCAACTATTTCCATCCTCTTGGGTGTACAGCCCAATCATGATCGTCGGTAATTATCCAAACGATGTGAAGACTTCCGGTCTTCGACCACTGTCTTCATCTTCGACATATCGTCGAATCGGTTATTCAGAATGGGTATAAACCCGGCCTTTCCGAACAACCTGCGTATATTAAAACAAATGTTACATAAACACAACATACGCCTCATTCCAATTCAGAATATTCTTTTATTCACAAAATCACATTTTTAGGGAAAGGTTCCCATTAATTTTATCCAAGATAAATTCTTTAAAATTTATCCTTTAATCTTCCTTTGGATGTCATTTCAAACCAGATTATGGTTTTCTAAACTAGTCGAGATTAGCGAACAACACCGAAGTAAATATTTATTTTATTTCCCAATCCCAACCTATTCATCCCATGAAGCAAAACTGGTAATACTCCATATCTAATACTATGGTGTTATCGGTAAGATTAATTACCATTTCACGTTCAAATCTAATTAAAGATTTAACTATCGCTTTGGAGCAAAACTGGCGATACTCCATTATCGCTCATTTCTAAATTTGATAATTTAGATTATAGATTTATATTTCAATCTAATCGCAGATTCGTTAAAACTCCTTTTACTGGGTTAAAGAACTAGTGTTATATAAAACACCGTTCACGATAAACCCATTTCAAATCCAATCAAATATATTAGAAATTCCAATTTATTTAAAACCCCTTTTTGAATCTAATTTATTTATTTAAATATAATTGGGTTTTAAATTTAGTTCAAAACTAGTTTATTTTGATAAAAATCCATTTTTATCTTTTCAAATATGGAGTTTTTCACCCCAATTTTTCTCAAATCATTTCTTATGATTTTACACAAATTATTGATATTTTTAATAATTTTTATCAAGGCCCGTACAGTCGATTTCCATCAACGGCCATCGAACTGCACTTACAACGACCTTTTCCAAATTTGATTTGGACGTATCTCCAAATCCAACCGTTAGATTTTGAATTTCTAATATTCGTTAGAAAGCTCTTTTCGATACTAACCCAACGGTTCCGGATTTAGGAGAATCCGACGGTCGGATCTCCCGTAATGTCCATTTGAAATAAATGGTCGAAATTCACGAACTGCTGCGGCACGGCACGTTCTATTCAGGCCATTATATTATATATAAAATATATATAATAAATATTTCGTCGACTTCTGTTTAAAACGAATTATATAGATAGTTTTGAATTCGTTTCAAAAACATTTTCAACTTCCATTTCAAATCAAATCAAAATTGAATTCTTCCTTATAAATTCGTTTTAAAATTCATCTCTATTCAATTCAAATTTCAATTCAATTTGAATTCATTGCAATTTGTTTTCAATTCGAATCGAATTCGTTTTATATTCAATTGAAATCAAATTCGTTATCTATTCAATTGAAATCAAATTCGTTATCTATCCAATTTATTTTCTATTCAATTTGAATTCAATTCATTTTCTATTCAATTTGAATTCAATTCATTTTCTATTCAATTTGAATTCAATTTGGTTTTCTATTCGATTCAATTCAAATTGGTTTTCTATTCGATTCAATTCAAATTGGTTTTCTAATCAATTCAATTCAAATTTGTTTTATATTCAATTTAAATTTCATTTCAAATTATTCGATTACGAAATCACTTTTCAATATTCATTTTAAAATGAGTAAAATCGATATAAATATTGTTCACGTCAAAATGGCGTCAATCTAACCAACACGGCTTCATATATTTCTATTTTCAAATATTCTATTCAACAAATGAATATTTATTTTTGTCAACACACGACTAATCTCAACGAATGAGTACTGTCCACGTGTGACTATTTTTGTTATTGAATATATTTTATAAAAATTATGGTATCTATCGTTTGATTTAAAATCAGACTCCAACCGTAAATTAGTAAGAGAACGATTCCCTAGATATTAACCCCGAAGGCCGAAACCAACATCAGGTTAATATCCAGGAGACCACTCATCTCATCTATTTTCCAGTTGATTTCTAATTCTATATATGATAAAGATGTAGTTTTATTATTAAAATATTTCGTTCAACACATGACTAATCTCAACGGATGAGTACAGTCAACACATGAACCTTTGTTGTATAATGATAAAGATGTAGATTTTATTGTTAAAATACTTCGTTCAACACATGACTAATCTCAATGGATGAGTACAGTCAACATATGAACCTTTATTTTATATTATTCTTTATTTTCTAAATTGGAATAAGGCCCAATCAATCACCATATAACGTCAATTATATGGATTTTCATACATCACACATATATAATAGCATTGAAAAATAATCAACCATCAACCAAAGTGCACTACACTGTATAAGCATCAAATATTGATATTTAACGCTTATAACAGCCTGTCAATCAATCGATCGACATATTTAATCAATCAGGATGAGTGAACTTCAAATTTCATCCCAACACCCGTGTGGGGTTTCAAACAATCAAACATAGATTTTATTTGTGCAGTTGGGCGATGTGTAAAATTTATCGTCCTAATCAATGTCATTCAAATAGGTGTACATAAACAAACCGTCCGGTTTGTAAATGAATATTTTATTTTATTACTTCACGTTAAAAATTATATTTTTAACGATAAAAACATTTTATTTCAACATATGAATTTCTATTCAGTTCATTTATTAAATAAAATGCTATTTTTATTTTTCTAACTTATTTTAGAATATTTCGACGGCATAACGACACGATACTAGAAACGGGAAGAGGCCTAGCCTTATCCCCGGTCTAGTGAAGGCCCACGCCATTCACACATCAATCAAATCAATTTAATTTCACCAAACAACTCAATTTTCAATCAAATAATCTAACTAGTTTTTGCAATCAAACAAACAAGTCCATGGTCTGTGGACGATTGTGTCGGGTGCTACTAAACACCGTCTGCATCCTAGTATAAATATATATAACTAGAAAAAGAAGTTGAAAGGTGAGAAATTCTCACCAATAGCTATCCAATACCACGACTCTTCTTTGATAGAAATCTTCATCGTTATCGCATCTTTGTCATCATCGTTGCCCGTATTCTCTACATATGTAAAAATCAAATTTTTACTTCGCTATTCAATATATAAAAATCGAACTTTTACCTCGCTATTCAATATATAAAAATCAAATTTTTATTATGCTATTCAATATATAAAAATGGAATTTTTATTTCGCTATTCAATATATAAAAATCGAATTTTTACCTCGCTATTCAATATATAAAAATCGAATTTTTATTATGCTACTCAATATATAAAAATCGAATTTTTATTTCGCTATTCAATATATAAAAATCGAATTTTTTCCTTGCTACTAAATAGATAAAAATTCTATTTTTATAACGATGTTATATAGATAAAAATTCTATTTTTATCCCGCTATTCTTCATATAAAGATTTCGCCTTTTCAATTTTTAAAATATCGTCTTTTCACTTTTAAAAATATCGTCTTTTCACTTTTAAAATATCGTCTTTTCACTTTTAAAATATCGTCTTTTCACTTTTAAAAATATCGTCTTTTCACTTTTAAAAATATCGTCTTTTCACTTTTAAAAATATCGTCATAAAAATCACATTTTTATTTTGCTACACATATAAAGATGATATTTCTAATATTCCTATCATGTAAAAATTATATTTTTAATTCTTTACATAAACAAAAATCATATTTTTACGCCTTCTATATAGTAAAGATTATATTTTTAATACTTTAAAAATATAAAAATCATATTTTTAACTCTTTAAAAGTATAAAAATCATACGTTTTCATATATAAAATTCCTATCTTAGCATATACTTTACAAATGGGAAAAACTGATTTTAAATAAGGATTTCTTTATGTAAAAACTTACATTGCTCGAAGGAGGAGGGGAAATGCTCGCTGTCCCGAGGGTGTTGGTGGGCGCCGGAGGTGCTCAGGGTCGGGGCTTCGCTGGTCGTCGTTGGAGGCGGGTTTTCTCAAATCGATTTGGGGTTTTGGTTGGGGCGGCGCATTTCAGAGGAGGGCGGAGGGGTGTTGCGGGGTTCAGGGGCGTGGGCTGACGAACGGGGGGGGGGCTTCAATTGCGTCGCGCGGTCGATGGAGGGAGGGGAAGATGCGGCGGCGGCGGCGGGGGCTTCGAACGCGGTGGTGCGCCGCCTGGGGGCAGGCGCGTCGATCCATTTATGGTTTTTCTTTTTTTTTTTAAAATCGAACTGAAGAATGAAAAGAAAAAGGGGGGCCAGAACGAATAAAGGGGGAGAAGGGTTGACCCTTTTTATTATTATTTAATTTTAATTTTTATTCACATAAAGTAACTTTTTCTATCGACCTCGAAACAAGGCCCACCGCCTATCGTCCATAGCGTATTACCCCCATTCCGAACACAATGGGATATGTATCGTAAGCTGATTTGATCGTTTCGATCAGTTCCCGTTGAAATCAACATATAACTCTATATATTGAATTTGAATGCGCATTTCAATTAACCGGGGTCGCATACTAACTCGAAAAATTCCAGAAAAATATTTTCTAGCTTCGTATTGATGATACGGTCCTAACAAAACTAGTTTCGTCGAATTCTGAGACCATTTGAAAAATGGCCAATTTCCAGTCGATTAAAATCAATTGAAATGGTCAAACACGTTTCCCTTCGCCATGCTCACATATTGATTCGAAAAATTATGAAATTTGGAATCTAGTAATAATTTGACATCACAGACCCAACAAAAGTGGTTTCGTCGAAATCCGAGGTCGTTTGCAAAATTCCCATTTTTAAGGGCCTGAATTCCATAGCGACTATTCAGAATTTTCAACTGGACATATCTTTTGATTCCCGCTACGAAATTTCGATTTTTTGAATTCGTTGGAAAGATATTCACGAATAGATTCTAACGTTTTTGGTTTCAATAAAATCCGGATTATTTTGCACCCGGTACATTCAATTGAAGTTTGAAATCGAATTATCGAATTACCGCGCCATTTTCAATTCTCTTTGTAATTATTAATAAATATTTATATTCTAACGACGAAGTATATAAAATATACGTCGAATTTCAATTCAAAATAAATTTCTCATCGATTTTATTTAAAATAATCTATTTTAAATGTTCAAAATTCGCTAAAATTGCCAAAATAAAAATTTTAAACTGGCTCAGATTTTCCGGGTTATTACACCTAGAATGCACAGGTATGCTACTGGTGCCCAGTGCCTTATTTTTCTGCGCCGGAGTGTGTGCACGCCCGCACACCGTTAAAACCTACACTGCTGCACCACCGCCATCGATTTGACCTCTTACAGTCAGCCCAGTAATCGTGCCCCACCCTGCCTAGTTCAGGTTATCCTGATACACCTTGTAGGGTTACTGCTGAAAAGGGTCCCCCGCTACTAGGTTTTCTATTTCTAGCCAACATGCTAAGTTGGTTAAGTGTTTTGTAAACCTAACCCCCAATCATTCTGTATAGTTTAGCACGTTCCATTCTGATTAAGTATTAGTTTAATTTACTTAATCCTATCAATCCTGACTCAGCCTTAATTGTCTTATTAAAGCCTCGACCTCTCACATTAGACATGTATTGTTGTGGCTGCTTGTTGCCGGTTGGGTCCGGGCAGTCTTAGGCCATAACTCAGTCTAACCTCGGGTCCATATTGGGCTCTGTGTTTAACCACCCACATTGGATAGGTATTGTTGTGACTACTGGACAGCCGAGCGGTTCCGGGCAGGTTTACATCACAACTCAATCCAACCTCAAGTTAAACACATCGTATTTTCTACATTTACATATTTTGTCTCTTTTCTTTTTATATGTAAATATTTGCGGCCCATTATTCAAATTCATCTTTATTGGGTAAAATTTATTTATGCCACTTAATTGTTTTTCATGGTTGTTGGCATGCGTCAAACATGCCAACACATATGTTCTATGTCTTAACCCCATCGTCATTACCCCCGTTTTTATACGTTCACTAAAATATAACATATGTTGGGTTTAACATTTAAACCCAACTTAGCCACATGAAAAAGGGGAGGCTTATAACATGGTGTTTATATATTCTAAGTGAAATAAAAAGGGGAGTGTGAACGCATGAACTTGCAACATAACGATCTAATTAACATGAATTAGGCATATGTGAACTTGCATGGTAATAGCATATAGTCATGGCATAAACATACTTAAACATGAATCATTCTATTCATACGATCATAGCATAAACATACCTAAACATGAATCATGGTTTTTAATCTATTCATGTAAACTTGCAATTGGAATGTAAATCTAACTTAATTTATGTGTTGCATATATCACCATATGATTTTTATAACAACATAGGCCTAAAACATGGTTTCAACTAGGCATAACACCAAACATAGTTTAGTCATGTTCATAAGATGCTAATTTTGTCTCTAATACAAAAGTATGTTTTGCTAATTCCCACATAGATTCATATAACCCATAGTACTTAGTTGAATCCAATTACAGACTAAAAGTGATCATAAAAGTATGTACATCAAATTGGCACAATAGTGAATCATATACTTGCATGAATCCCAAATAAAATACCACAACATATGGTTGTTAACATGAATCATATACTTACGAATATCCAATAGGCCTAACCACAATATCCCAAATCGTTTTAAAGTCAAAGCAACGTACAAATATAGATTATTATCACCACAATCGACTACAATTCCATTTCTCATTTTACACAAATCAAAACACAATTATTTATTCACATCGGAATAGCACTCTACTTACAACGTATGACGAATCTTCAATTCAGGAATCTGAATTCTGAATTTAGAGATGCTATCCTTTGTTGTAGGCATTGTTTTGGCTTAATTGACGTTGCTTTAAGCTTTGGAATTATCTCCTAATTATCTCTCAATTTCTGACGGCTATTCCTAGTGTTTCCTCAGCAGCATGTCGGTCTCATCTCCATTTTTTTTTTGTGAATTAGGGTGAGTCTTATGTCCTTTTTATAGAGTTTGTCAGTTGATTAGGACCGTCGATGGAGCTTGGTTTAATAATAGCCGTTCGTTTGAAGGAGAGACAAACCAGGAGCTAACACCTAGTCTTAGTGACAAGGCAAGGCTCAGAAAATCGACCAAGCATAGACCAGGCCAGCCAGGGGGGCTGGGTTCGACCTGGCTCAAGGGCCAGGTCGACCCCCAGTCGACCACCAGGTCGACTATGTAGTCGACCTGGGTGCCCCAGGTCGACTACCCAGTCGACCTAGGTGTCTTGGGCGGGAAAATTCCCACCCTGGCCAATACAACCCGATTTTTGAAATTTAAACTTGTTTTCTAAGCTATTTTGGTCTGTTTGAATCTTAAACTGAATTCTGAAACTTCCGGAGGCCATATCTTCTTCATACGGAGTTCGTTTTACGCAAACTCAGGCTCTATCCCGAGCAGAATTCCGAGACGAACGCAATGGCTTATCCCATTTCCCATAATTCTTTGATTTGAAATTAATTATACTTTAATTTGTGAATTTCACTGTTAAAGAATACACGGGGTGTTACATTCTCCCCCACTTAAAAGGATTTCGTCCCCGAAATCTTCAAGTTCAGGAAGAATGTACGTCCTAACATCCAAACATCCATCTTCTCATCCATCAAGAACGAGCATCCATTGTCCTTAAAAGACTTCTAATGCTTCATGATCATATGCGAAGTGTGTGTACATGTACTTATCTAATGCAAAATCAGGCGGTCTACTGATTCAGTTGACCTCCTTAATGCGAATTATGTAAGAGCCATGAATCCATTATGTATGCAAATTCTCCTATTCATGATTCTACATGAGTGCACAATCATTCATACAAATGCAACATCCATATGACATTACATTAAACTTCAACCATATACGAATGCGAATGCATATTCCATATGAAGTGACTGAGCCGATCTAAAACCTAAATTGTGTGTGTATATGCAACCACGAGCAACCACTAGCAATCACTTGCAACCACTTGCAACCATCATCCATAACATGTTTCAATTACATGTTTTCATCCAAAGGGTTTCTTCCTGAAAGATAAGGTCGAGGAGATATACCTAAAAAGATAGATAAAAGCGCAACTTAAGGAAAAAGAAAGATCAAAGATGTACCCTCGAAAAGAAAAGGGTAGGCTGCGCGTATTCTAGCTTCAGTTTCCCAAGTCGCGTCTCCCTCGGCGTCGCTCCACTGAACTTTGACGAGCTTGACTTCGCGGTTGCGTAGCTTTTTCACTTCCGTTCCTAATATGCGGGTTGGAACTTTCCTCACGGTTGCTTCGCGTTCCACTTCAGCCTCTTCTAGGATATTTGGCTCTACCACTTCAGCAGATTCATGTAGACATTTTCGGAGGTGCAAAACATGGAAAACGTTGTGAACTCCGACCAATTTTTTGGGTAGCTCTAATCTATAGGCCATTTTCCCAATTTTCTCGATGATAGGAAATGGCCCTACGAACCTTGGTGCTAGCTTTCCTATGGTTCCAAAACGAACAACGTTCCTTAGTGGAGATACCTTAAGAAAAACTCTGTCCCCAACCTCAAATTCAAGTTCGGTCCTCCTCTTGTCAGCGTAGGTTTTTTGTCTGTCTTGGGCTGTCTTCATGCTTCTCCGTATTAAGTCTACTTTTTTTGAAGTCTCTCGGATCATATCCGGTCCAAGTATTAGCTTGTCAGTAGACTCCTACCAACAAGTGTGCGATCGGCACGGTCTTCCTTATAAAGCTTCGAAGGGCGCCATTCCGATGGTTGTTTGGTAGTTGTTGTTGTAGGCAGATTCCACCAAAGGAAGATGGTCTTCCCACGTCCCTCCGAAGTCAAGGACGCACAATCTTAAATGGTCCTCCAAAACTCTGTTCACTCTTTCTGTCTGGCCGTCGGTTTGGGGATGATAGGTTGTGCTTAAGCATAACTGTGTGCCTACCGCTTCTTGCAGACTCCGCCAAAACTCACTTGTGAAGATAAGGTCTCGGTCACTAATAATGCTGGATGGTATTCCATGGAGTCGAACAATTTCCTTGAGGTAAAGAGATGTTAGGGATGAGGTAGTTCTTTTACACTTGACAGGTAAAAAGTGGGCGCTTTTAGTAAGCCTATCCGCTATTACCCAAATGCTAGTGTTGCCTCTTCTAGACCTAGGAAGCCCATCAATGAAGTCCATTGAGATACCATCCCACTTCCACTGCGGGACCTCTAGAGGATGGAGCAGACCGCCAGGCTTTTTCAGTTCCGCCTTAACCTGTTGGCACACCATACACTTAGAAACGAAATCTGCCATGTCCTTCTTCATGCAGATCCAAAAGAAAGTTCTCTTTATGTCCTTGTACATTTTATCCCCGCCTTGGTGTATCATCATCTTGGAGTGATGTGCTTCTTCGAGAACCTTCTTTACTAAATACCTTGTCTGTGGGACGCGTAGTCTTCCGTCTCGCCTTAGCCAACCCTTTTCTTCGATGGAGTATCTGCTGAGGTGACTTGAAGTCTCACCCCTAATGAGCCTATCAATCGTCTACATAAGATGAGGGTCTTCACGTTGTGCTGTCCCTATTGAGTCCACTAAAGTCGGGCGTACCTCGAGAGATGCTAGCAAGCCTGGTACAAAATCGTAGCAGGGCCTTAAGTCAAAGCTGGCTATAAACTCTAGGCTTTGTCTTTCAACAAACAACGGGCTTAGGGTTAGTTTCTTTCAGCTCAACGCGTCTGCCACTACGTTGCCTTTGCCCGGAGTGTAGGAGATCTCGAAATCGTATGAGGCAAGAAACTCCATCCATCTTTGTTGCCTCAAGTTAGGATCTTTCTGCGAGAAAAGATATTTCAACGATTTATGGTTTGTGTAAAGTTCGAACTTCTCACCTAGGAGATAGTGTCGCCAAGACTTGAGTGCAAAGACGATGGCAGCTAACTCAAGATCGTGGGTCGGGTAGTTCTTTTCATGCATTTTCAATTGCCTTCCACCATAAACTACTACCCTTCCTTCTTGCATTAAGACAGCGCCTAGCCCTGTCCTACATGCATCTGTATAAACTGTGAACATCTTGCTCCCATCTAGCAACGTCGAAACTAGGGCTGTTGTAAGAGCCCTTTTTAGTCGTTGGAAAGCAAACTCGCAATCCAAGTCCCAATTGAACACTAGATTCTTCTTGGTCAGCTTTGTGAGCGGAGCTGATATCTTTGCAAAGTCTTTGATGAATTTCTGATAGAAGCCTGCTAGCCCGAGAAAGCTTCGGACTTCTGTTGCGCTCTTTGGTGTCTTCCAATCCTGCACCGCTACTACCTTAGCCGGGTCTACTGCTAACCCTTCTTTGGATACTATGTGCCCAATAAATCTTACTTCCTCTCTCCAAAAGTGGCGTTTGGAGAATTTGGCTTTTAGTTGATGGACTCGTAGGGTTTCCATGATTTCCCTTAGGTGCTGAGCATGCTCTTCTTCACTCTTCGAGAAGATCAAGATATCGTCTACGAAGACCACTACGAATTTATTGAGGAAATCTCTGAACACCCTACTCATTAGGTCCACGAAGTAAGCAGGTGCATTTGTCAAGCCGAAAGGCATGACAAGCCATTCAAAGAAGCCATCTGGGGTTCTGAGTGCTGTCTTATCGATACTATCTTCAGCCACCCTTAGTTGATGAAATCCGGTCGCTAAATCGAGTTGGGAGAAAACAGACGCTCCTACAAGCTGATCAAACAGATCGTCAATTCTGGGGAGAGGGTGCCTATTCTTTTTCGTTAGTTTGTTGAGCTCCCTATAGTCAACACACAGACAGAGTGAACCATCCGCCTTTGTAGCGAACACCACTGGAGCGCCCCATTCTGAAATGCTCCTTCTAATGAACCCCTTTTCTAGAAGCTCTTTAATCTGTTTACTGAGCTCCTTTCTTTCCCGTGGATCCATGTGTCTAACAGGCAACGCAATGGGCTTTGCATTATCTACAAGATATATGCGGAAGTCTATCTCCCGCTTCGGAGGCAAGCCCTTTACCTCTTCGAAGACATCCGGATATTCTCGGACCACTCTAACCGATTGCAAACTGTCGACAGTGGTATCTAGCGATTCAAGAGAACTAAGCATAATCGCATATGAGGGATTACAAGTAATTTCCAAAGTGTAACCGAGTTGGTTCAGGAGCCTAACAACCCTTTTCTCACAATCAAGGATGGCCCCATTACTGGATAGCCAATACATGCCCAAAATCAAACCATATCCCGAAAAGCCCAAAACAAAGGCACTACATTTAAATTATACGCTTAGAATAGTAATTTTCAATCCCACACAGATCATAGATAAATGAGCTGGGCCCCCAATTGGATTTGAAACAATTAAGGGGTCCTCTACCATTCTAGTTTCTAGGTGCAGAGATTCTACAAAAGCAGATGAGATAAAGGAATGTGATGCGCCAGAATCGAATAAAGTGCGAACTGTGTGATCATAAAGATAAACTATACTTTCTACAGAAGTATTTATACCTAGCTACTGCAGAGGTGGCGCTTCTAGCGCATGAACTTGTGCCCCTAAGGTGGATCCAGCCCTCTGCCCCTGCCCTCGCTTCTTTGGGCAATCCTTAGCCAGGTGGCCTGTCTCACCACAAGAAAAGCACTCACCATTCATCTTGGCCTTCTTTTTCCAGCAATCCATCACTAAGTGCTCCACTTTGCCACAGAAATTACACTTCCTTTTCTCTTTGTTGTCTTTCCCGCCCTTCTTAAAGTCTGTATTCTTAGGTTGCAAACCCTCTTTCTTCCCTTGAGAGCTTTCTGCCTTTGTCTCCTTCTTGCCCTTATCTTCTTCGTTCAGCAATGCCATCTGCACCAACCTTTCATACGTAGCTCCCATGGGTATATGGGTCATGGCCAAACTGTGTAATGGCTCATTCAACCCCTTGACAAAGCGAAGAGCCTTCTTGTGCGGGGTGTTGACTAGGTCCAACCCGAACCTAGCCAGCTGATCAAACTGGTTAACATACTCTTTGACTGTCATGTTCCCTTGCTTAAGAAATAAGAATTTTTCCAACTGAAGACTCCTTTCAGCTTCTGAGAGAAATTTAGCCTCAAACCTTGTCCTAAAGTCCTCCCATGTTTCCACTGGTCTTTCTGCACTAGTGACTTCCCACCAGTAGGAAGCCTTACCTTTAAGTAGCCATACTGCCAGTTGTACCTTCTGCCTATCTTCTACCTCAAAGATGACGAATAAGTCCTTGGTTTCTTTCAGCCAATTCCTGGCTACCACGAAGGACTCGGTTCCGTGAAAGTCCTTTCCTCCCATAGCTTTAAAATCTTTACATATCTTAGCAAAAGTATTTCCCCGCGAAGGAGGTGGAGGAAGAGGTGCTGCTGCAGCTGGATGATTTCCTGCAGCTGGGGGAGGAGGAACGGTAGGACCTGGCTGAGTGGCCCTTGCTTCCAAAAATCGTCTAAACCAACCAGGTATTGGTATACCATCTGGCAAGTTAAGTTCTTCGGACATGCTGAAACAAAAAGGATAGATTCAAAACGAAGGATAAAAGATAGTACCTTTGGCTTTTGGGGGACTATGCCTTTTTAAAATAAAATAATATTTTATCTTTAAAAAAAATGCTTCTTTAAATTTTCTTTTGGAAATAAATTTTCAAAACTTTCATCTTATCTGGTAAACCTGTGCTCTGATACCAAGTGAAACACCCCACCTCCGTTAGGTCACTCTCAATGGGAATGCCCTAATTTTGGTGGAGGTTTATAAGTATAAGTCACAGATATACAAGACAAATATGAATACACATATTTTTGAACAGCGGAAAACAACAGCAACTTTTTATTTCAACAAAATACGCGTTACACAAACCATGTCATAACATGTCTTACAATACTTCCAAAAACCATTACATCTTCATAACTGTCTCGATTACATTATTTAAAGAAGCATAAAAACACAAGTAAACTGCATAAGTCCCATAATTGCTGTCTAAAGCCATAGTCCAAAACGAAAAAGATCCAAGCCATACATTCCTTCTCTTCAAGATGGATGTGGAAACTGGTCAAGCTGCGGTATTCCCTCCCTGTGGACCTGGGGTGGGGGGGTGAACGAAAGAAAAGAAGGCGAAAGAAAAGTAGAGTTAGACATAAAGCCTGAGTAAGTCTAGGACTATTCAGTCTATGAATAAAGAACTGGGTATGATAAGTATAAACTGGAAATGGGAACGCACCATAAACTAAGTTAAGTTGCCTAGAGTTGAACATACTATCGTACCCCATATTAATCTCTGCAGGGTGAAGTGATTCGTTCATAATGATCAACTCCTACTCGCATAGTTACATGTGTCTTACGGCCCCCGATGTTGTAGTTACCTATGCTGGTCCCACCATGGGGTGTATCAAGTCCCATGGTGGCTGCCCGACACAATCCGAGAATGCACAGGTATGCTACTGGTGCCCAGTGCCTTATTTTTTTACGATGGAGTGTGTGCACGCCCGCACCCCGTTAAAACCTACACTGCTGCACCACCGCCGTCGATTTGACCTCTTACCGTCAGCCCAGTAATCGTGCCCCACCCTGCCTAGTTCAGGGTATCCTGATACACCTTGTAGGGTTACTGCTGAAAAGGGTCCCCCACTACTAGGTTTTCTATTTCTAGTCAACATGCTAAGTTGGTTAAGTGTTTTGTAAACCTAACCCCCAATCAGTCTGTATAGTTTAGCATGTTCCATTCTGATTAAGTATTAGTTTAATTTACTTAATCCTATCAATCCTGACTCAGCCCTAATTGTCTTATTAAAGCCTCAACCTCTCACATTAGACAGGTATTGTTGTGGCTGCCTGTTGTCGGTTGGGTCTGGGCAGTCTTACGCCACAACTCAGTCTAACCTCGGGTCCTTATTGGGCTCCATGTTTAACCACCCACATTGGATAGGTACTGTTGTGACTACTGGACAACCGGGCGGTTCCGGGCAGGTTTACATCACAACTCAATCCAACCTCGGGTTAAACACATCGTATTTTCTACATTTACATATTTTGTCTCTTTTCTTTTTATATGTAAATATTTGCGGCCCATTATTCAAATTCATCTTTATTGGGTAAAATTTATTTATGCCACTTAATTGTTTTTCATGGTTGTTGGCATGCGTCAAACATGCCAACACATATGTTCTATGTCTTAACCCCATCGTCACTACCCCCGTTTTTATACATTCACTAAAATATAACATATGTTGGGTTTAACATTTAAACCCAACTTAGCCACATGAAAAAGGGGAGGCTTATAACATGGTGTTTATATATTCTAAGTGACATAAAAAGGGGAGTGTGAACGCATGAACTTGCAACATAACGATCTAATTAACATGAACTAGGCATATGTGAACTTGCATGGTAATAGCATATAGTCATGGCATAAACATACTTAAACATGAATTATTCTATTCATATGATCATAGCATAAACATACCTAAACATGAATCATGGTTTTTAATCTATTCATGTAAACTTGCACTTGGAATGTAAATCTAACTTAATTTATGTGTTGCATATATCACCATATGATTTTTATAACAACATAGGCCTAAAACATGGTTTCAACTAGGCATAACACCAAACATAGTTTAGTCATGTTCATAAAGATGCTACTTTTGTCTCTAATACAAAATTATGATTTGCCAATTCCAACATAGATTCATATAACCCACAGTACTTAGTTGAATCCAATTACACACTAAAAGTGATCATAAAAGTATGTACATCATATTGGCACAATAGTGAATCATATACTTGCATGAATCCCAAATAAAATACCACAACATATGGTTGTTAACATGAATCATATACTTGCGAATATCCAATAGGACTAACCACAATATCCCAAATCGTTTTAGAGTCAAAGCAACATACAAATATAGATTATTATCACCACAATCGAATACAATTCCATTTCTCATTTTACACATATCAAAATACAATTATTTATTCACATCGGAATAGCACTCTACTTACAACGTATGACGAATCTTCAATTCAGGAATCTGAATTCTGAATTTGGAGATGCTATCCTTTGTTGTAGGCGTTGTTTTGATTTAATTGACATTGCTTTAAGCTTTGGAATTATCTCCTAATTGTCTCCCAATTTCTGACGGCTATTCCTGGTCTATCCTCAGCATCATGACGGTCTCATCTCCATTTTTGTTTGTGTGAATTAGGGTGAGTCTTAGGTCCTTTTTATAGAGTTTGTGAGTTGATTAGGACCGTCGATGGAGCTTGGCTTAATAATAGTCGTTCGTTTGAAGGAGAGACCAACCAGGAGCTGACACCTAGCCCTAGTGACAAGGCAAGACTCAGAAAATTGACCAAGCATAGACCAGGCTAATTTCATTCAAAATTATCATGCATTTATTCCATTCGTTTATTACATTAATTTCTTTCTCTTCTTTTTATTTTCACACGTCCTATTTTATTCATATACTTTCATTTCTTAAATATACATCCTCTCAATTCCCCTTTGCTCAAATCTTTCTTCATCATTTTTCTCCCTCCCCTTCTCTCTTCTTTTTCCCTTAATCTAGGAAGAATTAGACAAGGCCATAGTTAAACTTTTTAAAGATCTTCTGTAACACCCCGTGTATTCTTTAACAGTAAAACTCACAAATTAAAGTATAATTAATTTCAAATCAAAGAATTAAGGGAAATGGGATACGCCATTGCGTTCGTCTCGGAATTCTGCATGGGATAGCTCAGAAAAACCAATTCAAAATTCATTCATCAATTACATAATAAAGTGTAATTTACTTCATGCGGACTAATTTCATTCATAAATTACATAATAAAATGTAATTTATTTAATATGATGTAAATTCATTCATAAATTACATATAAAAATGTAATTTATTTCATACAATGTAAATTCGTTCATAAATTACATATAAAAACGTAATTTATTTCATGCAATGAAAATTCATTCATAATTAACATATAAAGATGTTATTCATTTTATGCGATGAAAATTCATTCATAATTAACATATAAAGATGTTATTTATTTCATGCGATGAAAATTCCTTCATATTACATTATAAAATAATGTAACTTATCCTACGATCAATTTTCTTTTTATTAACATCATAAATATGTTAATTCCTACGGTATAAATCCTTTTATATTAACATCATAAGTATGTTAATTTTATACAGTGTAAATCCCCATTTTTATTTACATTATAAAATAATGTAAAATTATCCTACGTTGTAATTACTATTCAATTTATATTAAAAATAATATAAAATATACGTATGGTGAAATTCATCTATATTTACATAAAAAAAATGTAAATTCCACATACGGTGAAATTCATACATATTTACATTAAGAAAAATGTAAATTTTCATTCTTGTCACATTTTTATTAAATTTGCATTAAATAAAATGTACTCTTCCATTCTCTAATTACAAAAAAAAAAATCCATTTTTCTTTTCAATGTAAAATTTACTCTTTAATTACACTGTAAAGTCCATTCTTTATATTACATTAAAAATAATGTAAATCTTCCTATGGTTAAATTCCTTTTTAATATTAAAAATGTGTGACGAGAAAGAATTTCGCTCGGTCCGAACCAGTCGCTAAACCGACCCAGACCGTTCGAAACGCCCTATCGTTTGAGAACACGACAAAACAGAACGCATACAGAAGAACGTTTCATTGTATATTACAACAATGCATCAGATTACAAGAATATACAGAGTAAGAATAAATATTACACAGAAATATCAGAGATTTAAATTACATTTAGATACATAGCAGCGGAAAAATAATACAATACACAACTAGAATGAGATATACGGATACAAAGCTTTCCGGATATCGTTCCAGCTGTAAACCAGGATCCTGTGAATATAAATCTGCAAAACCCAAAACTACTAGCTGCCCGTGTCAAAATAAGGGCACCCAGAGTTTAGGTTAAAACAATAAACTCCAGGTCAGTCATGTGACTGGTGTGAGAACTAAAACAGTTATTAATCTTTATTTTAAAGCTAGGTAAAACAAGGGACCACGCCGCATAACACGGAACGGGTTTCCTCCCAAGAATACCAGTGCATGAAACAAACAGCGCAATGCTAAATAAAGAAAAATGAAGCTGTTATAAGACCCAGGTCCCATCACACAATGCAACGCAGCCGAGGATAGGGTTTTCCCTTATAACAGCCAAAGAATGCTTGATACGGTTAAAACAAATCATTTGATACTATAATAAGTGTATAGTGTCAAAAACAATTTCAATCATAAATATAAATCATAGACGGCATGAGTGCCCCATCCCACTATGTCGCCATACTAGGCTCTACAAATAAAGCTGAAATACACGTATTGGAAATTGGATTTCCATCATGGTGGCTCCTGATTCGAAAGATCTATCGCGTAGTACAAATCACCGCGGCTTACGTCTCAGCGAGAGAAAACACCGCTATGCACATCCGCACTTTTGGGACTCAAGTATCACCGCGGCTTACGTCCCAGCAAGAGAAAACACCGCTTACTCTATCCCTCCGAGCACAAAGCTCAATATCGGTCGACCGAATCCACTACACTAAAAATGTATACTGATCAAACCATCAGTTTACCACCATCCCGGGCTGTGAGGCTCGCGGATTCACGTTATACACAAAGCTACGCCACACAGGCCGTGCTTTGATCATCAACCACAAGACTTTGCTTTTCAACAAAAGCCTTGATCAATTGCCACTTACGCATGCCACACTGGCAATTCACTCCATGCGACTGATGTCCATCGATATACAACCTCTGAGCTCGTACGTCTCAGAGAAGGGCGTTAAGCAAGAGAATAAATTCTCCGCCGCCAAACAGATGTATATTTAATAGAGATCAATCAACACAGAATAAAATCCAATGTCAGACACACAATCCATTTACAAGTTCGTTCTGGGTCTGAACGAAACCGGAGGCACTTTCCTCGCATATCCATCCATCTCCAGGTACGTCTGGACGATCACCAACTGATTCCCTCATCCTGGGTGTACAGCCCAATCAAGATCATCAGTAATCACCCAAACGATGTGAAGACTTCCGGTCTTCAACCACCGTCTTCATCTTCGACATCTCGTCGAATCGGTTATTCAGAATGGGTATAAACCCGGCCTTTCTGAATAACCCACGTATATAATAAACGAATCTTACACAAACACAACAAACGGCTCACTCCAATTCAGAATATTATCTTATCCACAAAATCACATTCTTAGGGAAAGGTTCCCATTAATTTTATCCAAGATAAATTCTTCTAAATTTATTCTTTAATCCTCATATGGATATCATTTCAAACTAGTCGGGATTAACGAACCACACCGAAGTAATTATTTATTTTATTTCCCAATCCCAACCTATATATCCCATGGAGAAAACTGGTAATACTC
This sequence comes from Allium sativum, assembly GCA_030737875.1. Lineage (NCBI taxonomy): Eukaryota > Viridiplantae > Streptophyta > Magnoliopsida > Asparagales > Amaryllidaceae > Allium > Allium sativum. The sequence continues at coordinate 44,400,413 of CM060916.1, forward strand.
CACATCTAACACCACTGTGTTATCGGTAAAATTAATTACCATTTCACGTTCAAATCTAATTAAAGATTTAACTATCGCTTTGGAGCAAAACTGGTGATACTCCACTCTCGATCACTTTTCAGATTTTGATAATTAAAATTATCAATTCACATTTTAATCTAATTAAAGATTTATTAAAACTCCACTTAGTTTTAATCTTTTCAGAAATCGATATTATGTCTTTAACTGGGTTAAAGAACCAATGTCATCTAAACACGACTCACGATAAACCAAATCACATTTGATATTAAATACAAGGCTCTGAATAGAAAATATATCGGCTTATATTCAATATCAAATTCTGAAACCAACAAATATCGTATTGGAAATAACGATATAAAATATCTTTCAAATCCCCATAACAATATTTGTATAGTCACGAAATCCAACATCGAAATATCCCGAAGATAATTTCGATTCAGCTCCAGTCCAATCCACGTATTGGAAATTATCGATTATTTTCAAAATCACTTTCAAATTCAATTTATTTATTTTAAAAATAAATTGATTTCAATTCTAGTTCAAAACTAGTTCATTTCGATAAAAATCTATTTTTATCTTTTCAAACATGCAGTTTTTCATCCCAAATCTTCACAAATCATTTCTTATGATTTTACACAAATTATTACTATTTTTAATAATTTTATCAAGGCCCGTACAGTCGATTTCCATCAATGGCCATCGAACTGCACTTACAGCGACCTTTTTCAAATTTGATTTGGACATAATTCCAAATCCAACCGTTAGATTTCAAATTTCTAACATTCGCTAGAAAGCTCCTTTCGATACGAACCCAACGGTTCCGGTTTTAGGAGAATCCGAAGGTCGGATCTCCCGTAACGTCCATTTGAAATCAATGGTCGAAATTCGCGAACTGCCGCGGCGCGGCGCGTTCTATTCAGGCCATTATATTATATATATAATATATATAATATATACTTCGTCGATTTCTATTTAAAACGAATTATATAAGTAGTTTTAAAATTCGTTTCAAAATCTATTTCAACTTCCATCTCAATTCAAAGCAAAATTGAATTCTTCTCTATAAATTCGTTTTAAAATTCATTTCTATTCAATTCAAATTTCAATTCAATTTGAATTCATTTCAATTTGCTTTCAATTCATTTTGAATTCGTTTTCAATTCAATTCATTTCGAAATCACTTTCAATTCAATTCATTTCGAAATCACTTTCAATTCAATTCACTTCGAAATCACTTTCAATTCAATTCACTTCGAAATCACTTTCAATTCAATTCACTTCGAAATCACTTTCAATTCAATTCACTTCGAAATCACTTTCAATTCAATTCACTTCGAAATCACTTTCAATTCAATTCACTTCGAAATCACTTTCAATTCAATTCACTTCGAAATCACTTTCAATTCAATTCACTTCGAAATCACTTTCAATTCAATTCACTTCGAAATCACTTTCAATTCAATTCATTTCGAAATCACTTTCAATTCAATTCACTTCGAAATCACTTTCAATTCAATTCATTTTGAATTCGTTTTCTATTCAATTCGAAATCGTCGATTTCCATTTCACTCTTCAATATTCATTTTTAAAATGAATAAAGTCGATATAAATATCGTTCACGTCAAAATGGCGTCAATCTAATCAACACGGCTTCATAAATTTCTATTTTCAAATTTTCTTTATTTTTCAAATTGGAATGAGGCCCAATCAATTACCATATAAGATTAATTATATGGATTTCCATACAACACATGTATATAATAGCAACGATAAATAATCAACCATCAACCAAAGTGCACTACACCGTATAAGCATCAAATATAGATATCTAATGCTTATAACAGCCTGTCAATCAATCGATTGACATATTTAATCAATCAGGATGAGTGAACTTCAAATTTCATCCCAACACCCGTGTGGGGTTTCAAACAAACAAACACAGATTTTATTTGTGCAGTTGGGCGATGTGTAAAATTTATCGTCCCAATCAATGTCATTCAAATAAGTGTACATAAACAAACCGTCTGGTTTGTAAATGAATATTTATTTACTCACATTCACGTTAAAAATTATATTTTTAACGACAAAACATTTTATTTCAACCTATGAATTTCTATTCAATTCATTTACACAATAAAACGATATTTTTATTTTCTAACACATTTTAGAAAATTTCGGCGGCATAACGGCACGATACTAGAAACGGGACAAGGCCTAGCCTTATCCCCGGTCTAGTGAAGGCCCACGCCATTCACACATCAATCAAATCAATTTCAATTCACCAAACAATTCAAATTTCAATCAATTAGACTAACCAACTACACAACCAAATAATTTAACAAACAAGCCATCCATGGTTTGTGGATGACGGGTGTCGGGTGCTACTAAGCACCGTCTGCATCCTAGTATATATATCTATATATATAACTAGAAAAAGAAATTTAAAGTGAGAGGATCTCACTCTTTCGCTAAACTGAATGACGCAATTCTTCATGGGTAGGAAATCTTCACCGTGCTTTTCTTTCGTCTATTTCGTTGCCCTTATCCACTACCTATATAAAAATCACATTTTTACTTTGCTATTCAATATATAAAAATCGAATTTTTATTTCGAAGTTCAATATATAAAAATCACATTTTTATTATAAGGTTTTCGCCTTTATAAAAAATAAAGTTTTCGCTTTTATAAAAATAAAGTTTTCGCTTTATAAAAACCAATCTTTTCTATTTTAAAGATCAAATCTTTTTCTATTACAAAGTTTAAACTTTTTTTTCTATTTTAAAGTTTAAAATAAAATCAGTTTTTTTATACCTTTTAAAAATTCAGTTTTAACTCTTTTAAAAACAAAACAGTTTTTATCTTTTAAAAGATTCAGTTTTTATTTTTTTTCAAAAAATCAGTTTCTCTTTTATTAAAAATGCAGTTTTTTATCCTTTTTAAAATATGCAGTTTTTTATCCTTTTTAAAATATGCAGTTTTTTTTTTATTCTAACAAATCAGTTTTTATTTTCACTTTTAAAAATTATGTTTTAAAAACCTAAAACAAAAATCAGTTTTTTTATTTTCTTTTATAAATCAGCTTTAACGAAAGTAAAAATAAATAAATTAAAAAAACTTACAGGGGGGGGCGCTGTCGAGTGGTCGGTTCAGAGGGGTCAGAGGCGGCGTCGGAGCAGGTCACTGGCGGTGGGGGTCTTCCACAACAGGCGGCGTCGGTCAAATCAGGGCTGGAGCTAGGGTTTGGGCTTCAAATCGGGAGAGAGGAGGGGCTGGAGCTGACGTGGGGGCGAGGGAGGAGGTGGCGCCGGTCTTGGGGAGGGCGACGACGCCAGTGGCGGAGCTCGGTGGCTGAGCAACGGGGAGACTCGGGTTTTTTTTTCTTTTTATTTGAATTCTGAATTTATTTTAGAACGGGGGGGGGGGGGCCAGAAGTTATAGAAGAAGGGTTTTTTTTTTATTATTATTTAATTTTCCACAAAAAGCAACTTTCATTTCCGACTTCAAAACGAGGCCCACCGCCTGTCGTCCCTAGCGTTTTACCCCTATTCCGAACACAATGGGATATGTATCGCAAGCTGATTCGATAGTTACAATCAGTTTCCATTGAACTTACATTTAAATCTATATATTGAATTTTAAACGTACATTTCAAATTACCGGGGTCACATACTAACTAGAAAAATTCCAAAAAAATATTTTCTAGCTTCGCATTGACGATACGGTCCTAACAAAACTAGTTTCGTCGAATTCTGAGATCGTTAGAAAAATCGCCATTTTCCAGTCGATTAAAATCAACTGAAACTGGTCAAACGCGTTTTCCTTTGCCACGCTCACATATTGATTCGAAAAATTATGAAATTTGGAATCTAGTAATAACTTGACACTGCGGATCCAACAAAACTGGTTTCGTCGAAATCCGAGGTCATTTGCAAAATGTCCATTTTTAAGGGCCTGAATTCCATAGCGACTATTCAGAATTTTCAACTGGACATATCTTTTGATTCCCGATATGAAATCTTGATTTTTCGGATTCGTTGGAAAGATATTCACGAATAGATCCTAATGTTTTTGGTTTCACTAAAATCCGGATTGTTTTGCACCCGGTACATTCAATTGAAGTTTGAAATCGAATTATCGAACTACCGCGCCATTTTCAATTCTATTTATAATTATATATAATTATTTATATTCTAACGACGACGCGTATAATATATACGTTCGAATTATATTCAAAATAAATTTCCGTCGATATTATTTAAAATAATTCATTTTAAATAATCAAAATTCGCTAAAATTGCCAAAATAAAAATTTTAAACTGGCCCAGATTTTCGGGTTGTTACAATCTCCCCCACTTAAAACTTTTCGTCCCCGAAAAGGAACAAAGTGGAAAGTTGTTTAACAATTCAACTCAACTTCCATTGTTTTTGATTACGGCTTAAGTTCTTCAACTTTTCAGTTTCTAAGAACATTTCAAAAATTTTAAAAATTTGGCTAACACCCTAAATTTTCGAAAAATTTCGCCATAACCTCCCCTGCACCGGGAGCATCGGGGAATTTCAAATAGCTTCCCCGGTCCTTCAGATCTCAAAAAGAAAAAGAAAAAGCCAAGCGGCTAGCCAATAGGCTCATAAAATCATCATCACCCAAACAAAACAGGAAATTATGTAGTAACATTGTACCTATTTGTCGGGCAAACAAATTTTATTCTCTGCTCTAGCCTCCTTGCTATGACCTGTTCAATGTAAGTACAAGTATATGCATGCAATTTCAATCAAATTCTAAAACATTCTAATATGCGGTGCTAAATTCACCTTAGTTCAATCATTCCTCTTACACCAGCTATATTATACAATATCGATACATTTTTAAAGCAAAAGCAAATTTAAGTTCATACAAGCATCATACACATCCATACATATATCCAAAATGCTAGTTCATTACATTAAAACCCAACTTTCTAGGAAGTCGTGCCCCCTCCTTGCATAATTTCCAAAGTAGATATCTCCTTTCCTTTGGATTTCTTATCACCCTTCTTTAACGGGCAATTTCGGGCTAGATGCCCTATATCTTTGCATCGGAAGCACTTCTTTTCTTTTCCCAATTTTCTGGATTTTTTCTTAACGTTTGGACACTTATCCACAAAATGTCCCGTTTCTTTGCACTTAAAACAAACTATGTCCATTCTTATCTCTTTCTCCTTGCTTCTCTTTCTCTCAGGGCACCGAACCGCATAATGCCCTTCTTCTCTGCATATACGACAATAAACACCCACGTATGTTCCTAAGTTCAACTCCCTTTCTTTTTCTGCTTTCTGTTGGGCCCTCCTTGTTTGTTTCGGAGTCATACTGAAGTCAGCATTAGATAAGCCATAGAGAACCATCTCCTATATTATATTTGAGGATTTTATCAAGAGAGTTTGCATTACTTTTCGTTAACAAATATCTTGATTCATGCTTTATATATCATTCCAGTATTTCTATTAGTTGAATTAACAATCATCACAGCTAGCAATCAATGTGTTGGTTAACTTTCAAAGGTATATTTTTTTTTTATTATATATATACTAAAAATCATGTTTTTGATGCCAAATCACAACAATTAACCTATCTAGTTTGGTTCTCACACCAGTCGATTGGAAATATATAAATATCTCACTTTCGAAACTCGAACATAAACGCTGATGATGAGATCTCAATCATCAGTATCATCTCCGGGCGACTAGAGTGTGATTCTATATCTATTCAATATATTAAAACTTCGAATACACGTTTGCAAGGCGTATATGCAAAGTCTTTATATATTGGATTGTCCAAATTCAATATAAATAAATAATCAAATACGAATAGTTGATTTAGATTTTCAAAACAAAATTTGTTTTCATTTGAAAAATATACTCTTCACACTCGTCCTAGGATACTACTGATCCCATCTCTAATGAGTCATTCTAATTGGATATTACTAATCCAATATCTGATGAATTCTTTCGTATGTTTCTAATGTGTCTTGTTCTCTAGCTTTGTAAACCAAAGCTCTGATACCAACTGTGACGAGAAAGAATTTCGCTCGGTCCGAACCAGTCGCTAAACCGACCCAGACCGTTCGAAACGCCCTATCGTTTGAGAACACGACAAAACAGAACGCATACAGAAGAACGTTTCATTGTATATTACAACAATGCATCAGATTACAAGAATATACAGAGTAAGAATAAATATTACACAGAAATATCAGAGATTTAAATTACATTTAGATACATAGCAGCGGAAAAATAATACAATACACAACTAGAATGAGATATACGGATACAAAGCTTTCCGGATATCGTTCCAGCTGTAAACCAGGATCCTGTGAATATAAATCTGCAAAACCCAAAACTACTAGCTGCCCGTGTCAAAATAAGGGCACCCAGAGTTTAGGTTAAAACAATAAACTCCAGGTCAGTCATGTGACTGGTGTGAGAACTAAAACAGTTATTAATCTTTATTTTAAAGCTAGGTAAAACAAGGGACCACGCCGCATAACACGGAACGGGTTTCCTCCCAAGAATACCAGTGCATGAAACAAACAGCGCAATGCTAAATAAAGAAAAATGAAGCTGTTATAAGACCCAGGTCCCATCACACAATGCAACGCAGCCGAGGATAGGGTTTTCCCTTATAACAGCCAAAGAATGCTTGATACGGTTAAAACAAATCATTTGATACTATAATAAGTGTATAGTGTCAAAAACAATTTCAATCATAAATATAAATCATAGACGGCATGAGTGCCCCATCCCACTATGTCGCCATACTAGGCTCTACAAATAAAGCTGAAATACACGTATTGGAAATTGGATTTCCATCATGGTGGCTCCTGATTCGAAAGATCTATCGCGTAGTACAAATCACCGCGGCTTACGTCTCAGCGAGAGAAAACACCGCTATGCACATCCGCACTTTTGGGACTCAAGTATCACCGCGGCTTACGTCCCAGCAAGAGAAAACACCGCTTACTCTATCCCTCCGAGCACAAAGCTCAATATCGGTCGACCGAATCCACTACACTAAAAATGTATACTGATCAAACCATCAGTTTACCACCATCCCGGGCTGTGAGGCTCGCGGATTCACGTTATACACAAAGCTACGCCACACAGGCCGTGCTTTGATCATCAACCACAAGACTTTGCTTTTCAACAAAAGCCTTGATCAATTGCCACTTACGCATGCCACACTGGCAATTCACTCCATGCGACTGATGTCCATCGATATACAACCTCTGAGCTCGTACGTCTCAGAGAAGGGCGTTAAGCAAGAGAATAAATTCTCCGCCGCCAAACAGATGTATATTTAATAGAGATCAATCAACACAGAATAAAATCCAATGTCAGACACACAATCCATTTACAAGTTCGTTCTGGGTCTGAACGAAACCGGAGGCACTTTCCTCGCATATCCATCCATCTCCAGGTACGTCTGGACGATCACCAACTGATTCCCTCATCCTGGGTGTACAGCCCAATCAAGATCATCAGTAATCACCCAAACGATGTGAAGACTTCCGGTCTTCAACCACCGTCTTCATCTTCGACATCTCGTCGAATCGGTTATTCAGAATGAGTATAAACCCGGCCTTTCTGAATAACCCACGTATATAATAAACGAATCTTACACAAACACAACAAACGGCTCACTCCAATTCAGAATATTATCTTATCCACAAAATCACATTCTTAGGGAAAGGTTCCCATTAATTTTATCCAAGATAAATTCTTCTAAATTTATTCTTTAATCCTCATATGGATATCATTTCAAACTAGTCGGGATTAACGAACCACACCGAAGTAATTATTTATTTTATTTCCCAATCCCAACCTATATATCCCATGGAGAAAACTGGTAATACTCCACATCTAACACCACTGTGTTATCGGTAAAATTAATTACCATTTCACGTTCAAATCTAATTAAAGATTTAACTATCGCTTTGGAGCAAAACTGGTGATACTCCACTCTCGATCACTTTTCAGATTTTGATAATTAAAATTATCAATTCACATTTTAATCTAATTAAAGATTCATTAAAACTCCACTTAGTTTTAATCTTTTCAGAAATCGATATTATGTCTTTAACTGGGTTAAAGAACCAATGTCATCTAAACACGACTCACGATAAACCAAATCACATTTGATATTAAATACAAGGCTCTGAATAGAAAATATATCGGCTTATATTCAATATCAAATTCTGAAACCAACAAATATCGTATTGGAAATAACGATATAAAATATCTTTCAAATCCCCATAACAATATTTGTATAGTCACGAAATCCAACATCGAAATATCCCGAAGATAATTTCGATTCAGCTCCAGTCCAATCCACGTATTGGAAATTATCGATTATTTTCAAAATCACTTTCAAATTCAATTTATTTATTTTAAAAATAAATTGATTTCAATTCTAGTTCAAAACTAGTTCATTTCGATAAAAATCTATTTTTATCTTTTCAAACATGCAGTTTTTCATCCCAAATCTTCACAAATCATTTCTTATGATTTTACACAAATTATTACTATTTTTAATAATTTTATCAAGGCCCGTACAGTCGATTTCCATCAATGGCCATCGAACTGCACTTACAGCGACCTTTTTCAAATTTGATTTGGACATAATTCCAAATCCAACCGTTAGATTTCAAATTTCTAACATTCGCTAGAAAGCTCCTTTCGATACGAACCCAACGGTTCCGGTTTTAGGAGAATCCGACGGTCGGATCTCCCGTAACGTCCATTTGAAATCAATGGTCGAAATTCGCGAACTGCCGCGGCGCGGCGCGTTCTATTCAGGCCATTATATTATATATATAATATATATAATATATACTTCGTCGATTTCTATTTAAAACGAATTGTATAAGTAGTTTTAAAATTCGTTTCAAAATCTATTTCAACTTCCATCTCAATTCAAAGCAAAATTGAATTCTTCTCTATAAATTCGTTTTAAAATTCATTTCTATTCAATTCAAATTTCAATTCAATTTGAATTCATTTCAATTTGCTTTCAATTCATTTTGAATTCGTTTTCAATTCAATTCATTTCGAAATCACTTTCAATTCAATTCATTTCGAAATCACTTTCAATTCAATTCACTTCGAAATCACTTTCAATTCAATTCACTTCGAAATCACTTTCAATTCAATTCACTTCGAAATCACTTTCAATTCAATTCACTTCGAAATCACTTTCAATTCAATTCACTTCGAAATCACTTTCAATTCAATTCACTTCGAAATCACTTTCAATTCAATTCACTTCGAAATCACTTTCAATTCAATTCACTTCGAAATCACTTTCAATTCAATTCACTTCGAAATCACTTTCAATTCAATTCACTTCGAAATCACTTTCAATTCAATTCATTTCGAAATCACTTTCAATTCAATTCACTTCGAAATCACTTTCAATTCAATTCATTTTGAATTCGTTTTCTATTCAATTCGAAATCGTCGATTTCCATTTCACTCTTCAATATTCATTTTTAAAATGAATAAAGTCGATATAAATATCGTTCACGTCAAAATGGCGTCAATCTAATCAACACGGCTTCATAAATTTCTATTTTCAAATTTTCTTTATTTTTCAAATTGGAATGAGGCCCAATCAATTACCATATAAGATTAATTATATGGATTTCCATACAACACATGTATATAATAGCAACGATAAATAATCAACCATCAACCAAAGTGCACTACACCGTATAAGCATCAAATATAGATATCTAATGCTTATAACAGCCTGTCAATCAATCGATTGACATATTTAATCAATCAGGATGAGTGAACTTCAAATTTCATCCCAACACCCGTGTGGGGTTTCAAACAAACAAACACAGATTTTATTTGTGCAGTTGGGCGATGTGTAAAATTTATCGTCCCAATCAATGTCATTCAAATAAGTGTACATAAACAAACCGTCTGGTTTGTAAATGAATATTTATTTACTCACATTCACGTTAAAAATTATATTTTTAACGACAAAACATTTTATTTCAACCTATGAATTTCTATTCAATTCATTTACACAATAAAACGATATTTTTATTTTCTAACACATTTTAGAAAATTTCGGCGGCATAACGGCACGATACTAGAAACGGGACAAGGCCTAGCCTTATCCCCGGTCTAGTGAAGGCCCACGCCATTCACACATCAATCAAATCAATTTCAATTCACCAAACAATTCAAATTTCAATCAATTAGACTAACCAAATACACAACCAAATAATTTAACAAACAAGCCATCCATGGTCTGTGGATGACGGGTGTCGGGTGCTACTAAGCACCGTCTGCATCCTAGTATATATATCTATATATATAACTAGAAAAAGAAATTTAAAGTGAGAGGATCTCACTCTTTCGACTGAATGACGCAATTCTTCATGGGTAGGAAATCTTCACCGTGCTTTTCTTTCGTCTATTTCGTTGCCCTTATCCACTACCTATATAAAAATCACATTTTTACTTTGCTATTCAATATATAAAAATCGAATTTTTATTTCGAAGTTCAATATATAAAAATCACATTTTTATTATAAGGTTTTCGCCTTTATAAAAAATAAAGTTTTCGCTTTTATAAAAATAAAGTTTTCGCTTTATAAAAACCAATCTTTTCTATTTTAAAGATCAAATCTTTTTCTATTACAAAGTTTAAACTTTTTTTTTCTATTTTAAAGTTTAAAATAAAATCAGTTTTTTTATACCTTTTAAAAATTCAGTTTTAACTCTTTTAAAAACAAAACAGTTTTTATCTTTTAAAAGATTCAGTTTTTATTTTTTTTCAAAAAATCAGTTTCTCTTTTATTAAAAATGCAGTTTTTTATCCTTTTTAAAATATGCAGTTTTTTATCCTTTTTAAAATATGCAGTTTTTTTTTTTTTCTAACAAATCAGTTTTTATTTTCACTTTTAAAAATTCTGTTTTAAAAACCTAAAACAAAAATCAGTTTTTTTATTTTCTTTTATAAATCAGCTTTAACGAAAGTAAAAATAAATAAATTAAAAAAACTTACAGGGGGGGGCGCTGTCGAGTGGTCGGTTCAGAGGGGTCAGAGGCGGCGTCGGAGCAGGTCACTGGCGGTGGGGGTCTTCCACAACAGGCGGCGTCGGTCAAATCAGGGCTGGAGCTAGGGTTTGGGCTTCAAATCGGGAGAGAGGAGGGGCTGGAGCTGACGTGGGGGCGAGGGAGGAGGTGGCGCCGGTCTTGGGGAGGGCGACGACGCCAGTGGCGGAGCTCGGTGGCTGAGCAACGGGGAGACTCGGGTTTTTTTTCTTTTTATTTGAATTCTGAATTTATTTTAGAACGGTGGGGGGGGGGCAGAAGTTATAGAAGAAGGGTTTTTTTTTTATTATTATTTAATTTTCCACAAAAAGCAACTTTCATTTCCGACTTCAAAACGAGGCCCACCGCCTGTCGTCCCTAGCGTTTTACCCCTATTCCGAACACAATGGGATATGTATCGCAAGCTGATTCGATAGTTACAATCAGTTTCCATTGAACTTACATTTAAATCTATATATTGAATTTTAAACGTACATTTCAAATTACCGGGGTCACATACTAACTAGAAAAATTCCAGAAAAATATTTTCTAGCTTCGCATTGACGATACGGTCCTAACAAAACTAGTTTCGTCGAATTCTGAGACCGTTAGAAAAATGGCCATTTTCCAGTCGATTAAAATCAACTGAAACTGGTCAAACGCGTTTTCCTTTGCCACGCTCACATATTGATTCGAAAAATTATGAAATTTGGAATCTAGCAATAACTTGACACTGCGGATCCAACAAAACTGGTTTCGTCGAAATCCGAGGTCATTTGCAAAATGTCCATTTTTAAGGGCCTGAATTCCATAGCGACTATTCAGAATTTTCAACTGGACATATCTTTTGATTCCCGATATGAAATCTTGATTTTTCGGATTCGTTGGAAAGATATTCACGAATAGATCCTAATGTTTTTGGTTTCACTAAAATCCGGATTGTTTTGCACCCGGTACATTCAATTGAAGTTTGAAATCGAATTATCGAACTACCGCGCCATTTTCAATTCTATTTATAATTATATATAATTATTTATATTCTAACGACGACGCGTATAATATATACGTTCGAATTATATTCAAAATAAATTTCCGTCGATATTATTTAAAATAATTCATTTTAAATAATCAAAATTCGCTAAAATTGCCAAAATAAAAATTTTAAACTGGCCCAGATTTTCGGGTTGTTACAAAATGTTAATGACAACCTATGGGGTTATATTAAGATTAAAAATATTAATGACATCCTACGGTTGAATTTTTATAATATTAACATTAAAAATGTTAATGACATTCTACGGTTGAATTTTTATAATATTAACAATAAAAATGTTAATGACAATCCTACGGTTGAATTTTTATAATATTAACATTAAAAATGTTAATGACATCCTACGGTTGAATTTTTATAATATTAACATTAAAAATGTTAATGACATCCTACGGTTGAATTTTTATAATATTAACATTAAAAATGTTAATTTATACATGCGGTGAAATTACTTATTATGACACTAAGAATAATGTTAATTTTTCATGCATTGTAAATTACTTATTATTAATATCAAAAAAATAATGTTAATTTCTCATACGATGTAAATTTCTTATTTTAATTTTACATAATAAAATGTAAATTCCACCACAAGTCGCATTCTTATTTTATTAGCATCAAATAAAATGTAAATTTTCATCACATAACATAACAACAACATCCAAACATACAACAAATCCAAATCCAACAACTAGCATCAAGGTAATTACGAGGTGATGTTATAACTTGGCATATGTAAAATCAACACGGCATGATTAAACACATAATTAATTTTAATTAATTATTAATTCAGATTTAAACCTCAAAGTTTCAGATCTAATCTCATGCAATTCAGATTCAACATCATACGGGGTGAACAGTTCAAATCCATGTTCTAAACATCACGTCTTATTAGATCTACTTATTAATAATCATAGAAATAATGATTAAATAAATCAAATTAAATTTTAAAAATAAATTCTCACTTTTATTTTATAACAAAATAAAAAGTTTCAGATCTAAATAACAGAAAATGAATCTAGATGGGAGGATCATATTTTGAATCTAAACTACAATGGTTTGAATTGGAATGCATGTAGATAATCCAAATGTGATTTCAGATCTAAATAAATCAATGACTAAATGGATATCAATATAACACCTCAAAATAAATCAGTAATCAATCGCAACATCACATACCAGAACTAATAACACACACAACATGATTTATAAGCAAACGAAATGACTAGATTAAAATTAATTAAATCAGAATACTCACATTGGTACAAAGATCAGATTCAGAATACAAATCTAGTTAGATTTGTGTACAACAAAGTCTAAGATGTTGGGTGATGTCACGTTGTCCCAATTTGGTCAGTTTCGGGAGCTACAGTGCACGGTTTGATGTAAAACTTATCTAGAATAGAGGAGGATGGGAAGATCTTTAAAAAGTTTAACTATGGCCTTGTCTAATTCTTCCTAGATTAAGGGAAAAAGAAGAGAGAAGGGGAGGGAGAAAAATGGTGAAGAAAGATTTGAGCAAAGGGGAATTGAGAGGATGTATATTTAAGAAATGAAAGTATATGAATAAAATAGGACATGTGAAAATAAAAGGAAGAGAAAGAAATTAATGTAATGAACGAATGAAATAAATGCGTGCTTAAAGGACAAATAGAGTAGAGAGAAACGTGGTACTGAATTTGAGGAACGTAGAGAAAATAAAAGGGAAAGAAATTGATATAATGAAGGGAAGGAATAAATGCTGCATTAAAAACACAACGAAGAGAGAAGGGCATTGGAAACTTTTGTACTATTCATATTTCAAAATAAATTAATGATGCTTTTACAAATTCTTAAATGCTACATTTATCAAACATTAAATTCCCGACTTACAAAAATCGAATTTAATTAGTTTCTTTTTCTTTTGGACGAATTATGTTCAAATAGGTCCTTAAATGCTTTACATATCACTTTCCTATCGAGCAGGACACACTAACTCTTTGTTTTGTATATTTATGGTTTCATTTGTTCATTATATATATTTTTCATGTGTATGAAATATTAATTTCAAGTGTCACAGCAGTATGCTTCATGCGCAGAGGTTTATACATTGTCATCCTTTGTTTCATACATATACCATGAAACGCTCAGCATTAAAGAAAGAAAAAGAAAAAAAAAGTATAAATGCAATAACTTCCTTTTACACGTTATTAACTGCATGCATAAATTTCTATTTTTAAAAATAACATGAACGTATTGTCTAATTACATTCGTTGACAAATTTGTATGTTTCTCAAATTTACAGGCACATATTCTCTAAATTAATGTCAATGACATATTCTCAATTGAATATATTTTCCTAATTAATGCATATATTAGCATACTTATAATCAATGTCAAATGTCATGTTTACTAAATTAATGACATGTTCACAAATCAATATAAATTAACATATTTTCTAATCAATGCATATATTAATATATTTAAAATCAATGTCAAAATAATATCAAATCAACTGGTCCCATAGAATAAAAACTTTAGGCATATATCTTAATACCCATTTTAATGTTAAGCCTAATTGTTTCATGTCAAAGTCTTGCTCATATTTATAAATAAACTATTCAGGTTTATTATGGTTCTCAGCCCACTTTATTAATGCAATATAGGCTATAGTCAAATTTTCTGTTATATTCATACCTACAAATAAATTATGTTCATTCATTACGAACTCCCAATTATAATTCTCTCAAGGTTCAAATCAATTATTGAAATTTCCGCGTCATTTCAAGTTCAGAATATAATTATAATTATAAACTTAAAATTTTCAACCATTCTTATATAAAATAAATTATTTAAAAATAGAATTTTTAATTTCTGACTCAATTTCTTAACACAATTAATTAAAATAAAATTTATAATTAGCCCCAAATTCCGGGTTGTTACAAAGAATGACTCGTCAAGACTGATCCGCATACATCCGAGCATCAAATCACCATCCAAAATTAAAGGACGAAAGCCTAATTGACGGCTATTGCATATGCGGACCAAAGAAGCCAGAGACCAACTTCCACCCACTTCAAGACTTCATGCTGAGGGCACCAACACTAAATTGGACAATTGGCAATGACTCCTCGAAAACAAAGGCCAGATTGCCAATGTTAATTGAGGCTTCACCAGAGGCGGCAAACCTCAAAGGCAATGTAAGCAATGTCAGTCAAAACTCTTTCACATGAGACATCAGGGATTTCAGCAACTCCCTGCTCTTCAAGGTACCATTTCCGGATCATGGATCACATAGTTGTTGTACGATTTTTAGTGGCATCCATCCGATTTGATCAACCACTGGAATGCGTTGGTCACCCACTTCATTGAGAGATCAAAGGTCCACGTATGTCAATCCAAGAATGTAATGTTACCCACTTCAATCAAACAACAGTCCGGCGAGACCCTACATTCGTTCCACAAAAGGTTCAACGCTGCAGCAACATCTATAGATCGGCCTGGACCATCTTTGGTGTTTTTAGCAGTAATATCTGGTATTCTAGATAACTCAGACTTTAAAGTCTCTCCGTGTCGAGACCCACCAAATGGCCTTGGCGGATTCACCTTTAAAATAAACCTTAATATCTTTATACCATGAGATTTTCTTAGAAACATTGGTGAATTCTATCTTGAAATAGACAGATTCCTACAATAAGATGATACCTTGTAACAACCCGCACCTCTGTTCATGCAAGATATTATCCCCAACTTAGCCACCATATAGGTGTGGGGTTTTGTTCCTCAAATGGCCTCAGCTAAGTTTCAAGATCTGCCAACACATGGTGTTGCCACATAGGCTGAGCCAACCTCCCTACTAACACCGATATTGTCCCTACTTTGCCACCTCTCAGGTGTAGGGTTTTCCATCACTACGCCTCGGCGTTAGTAAGAGATGGGTTCTACTATATAAGTACCCACTTCACACATTCTTCCACGATGTGGGACTTAGGGGTGTTACATTCTCCCCTCCTACAGAGCCCAAAGTCCCCATTGGCTCACAAACACCTCACCCAGGCGCTGTGGTCCACATGGGAGCCACAATTCCGGCTGGGTATTGGCTCTGATACCACAGTAACAACCCGTGCCTCTGTTCGCGCAAGATATTGTCCCCAACTTAGCCACCGTATAGATGTGGGGTTTTGTTCCTCAAATGGCCTAGGCTAAGTTTCAGGATCTGCCAACACATGGCGTTGCCACACAGGCTGAGCCAACCTCCCTACTAACACCGATATTTCCCCTACTTTGCCACCTCTCAGGTGTAGGGTTTTCCATCACTAGGCCTCGGCGTTAGTAAGAGATGGATTTTACTATATAAGTACCCACTTCACACAGGCTTCCACGATGTGGGACTTAAGGGTGTTACATACCTAATATTGAAATGGATGATCTCAATGTCTTCTCGACAAAAAGGAGCACCATCTGACTCTTGAAATGATAAAGAGAAAAGAAAATCCCTGGAAAAGACTAGAAGAAATGTACAATTTTAGAAAGGATCAATTTCATTGATCAAGCCCTCAATTTTGATTGTCAAGCTCAATGGAACCAAGCATGAGAGATAGACCCAACAAGACTATGATGGATATTTCAGATTGTGCCAAAGCATGAAAGAAGGAGCTCGAATAACTCCCAAACGATGTTCGCTCGCTTACATGATTGACGAGCTTACTCAACTCCGTAGCTGATGCGAGGTGAGTATCTGAGTTCGCTGACACACGATAAGGCGATCCCTGCTTTTTGACTAAACAGATAGGATGACACCGACACAAATGTGATTCGACCATTCGCGTATACAACTCCAACCCTTGGCGACTTGAGAAAGAGCACATAACGACACAGGTTGGCTAAGATTCCTGAACATGCAGCTCCAACCCAATGCAACAAAAAAAAGAACAAAAGATAGAAGACTGGATGTCCAATTGACTTGGCTCAACCCCCACTAATGCTAGGGGAATAAGCATTGACTTCGATTGTCCTCCACTGATTCTAGGAGCATCATCTTCAACTAACAGATTGACTTTGAACATGAGCCTGACTTAGTGCACGATTCAGAAAATAAACACTATATCTCTGGAGTAAGACATAATTCATCTTGACCATCCAAGTGAGTCAACTAGCGGATCAAGCATTGAGACCAAAGACTTGATCCGCAACTGCATCAAATGGAAAGTGTGATAAACTCCTCAGCTGCCTTACGATTGTCAGGATCCTACCAGCTATTGGCTTGCATGTTTTCAACAGCATCTCCTATTGACTCGTAGGTGAACACAGGATTATAAAATGATCCGGAATGATCATGGCTTTCAGATACCTTATTGTTATGATTCGATACAATCGTGGAGCCCTAGATTAATATTCTGATGTCAAGATAGTCTAATTCCAAGCACAAATGACAGATTCACATGCCAATTCCAATGCACTCTATCCAATGATCTAGATGCTAGCTCAAAGCCCAAAGATTCTGATACTACCCTATGACTTGGATGACTATTTCATACGTTGACTTATACATAAAAGAAAGCATGACTCGGTAACACAGTTGACTAGTAGAGGATGATGACATCGTTTGGAATTAACTTGTGCATGGACGATATCACACGGGAGCCTATGATCCTACATGACTTATGATGAAGAAATTCAACCACTTGATTCGATGAGGTCTAAACGATTGGTCGATCATCATGACCACTCTAGCCATGGAATTTGGCCCGATAAGCATCAATAGAAGTAGTGTGATATATGAATATAAAGGAAAAGATCCATATGTTGGAACTACTCAATAGGACACAACAATCTGATAAAGCTTCCTCAAGGGTGGATGACGTTCCAAAAAGATTCAGCTCGACTTATTCAAAGCACATCTCATCTGCGATAAGATGTACTTTGGGGGACAAAATGTTAGCCTTCATTGTGAACATGCTACACAAAGCCAAGGACTTGAGTATGAACTTACATTGATTGGAGATCACTTGGATAGAGTGATAGAAGGTTGGAAAACTTGAATTATATATGCAGATGTCACCAGAACGGATCCCCCCTTTCGGATCGGATCGGATCCCCCCATTTGCATCGGATCGGATCCCTCCTTTTGGATTGGATCAGATCGGATCCCCCTCTCCGGATCGGATCAGAGTACCCTCTACCCAAACCGCATGAAGCTGCAACCACTCCTCAACGTGCTCCTATTTTCTAAGCTGATCATTCAGATCTACTTACAAGTTGCAGCCCATGATCTGGAAACCGTTTCTCCACGTCTCCCACTACTTTTCCATGAGTCGTTGGATGGCTGCCACAACACACCCGATCCGATCCCAGGTGCAACGTCCATTCGATTAAAATTACATCATTTCATGGAGATTTCAGGGGACTTTTAGGCATTTTCGTACCTCATATATGCCATGGCCGCACCTCCCCAAGAGAGAACCGCCTTCTTCTTCTATGAAAAACAATGAATTCAGAGAGTATTACTTGTTGTATTCGAATATAGAGCGGCTATATTAATTGTTGCTGTAATTTTGGAATGAAATGAGAAACAATAAAGTGGACGTAGGCTCGTTAACGACGAACCACTATAAATCTCATGTCTCTTCTTGATTTTCTGTGTTTTAGATTATTATTTTTCACAAATCATATTCAATTGGGTGTTAGGACAATTTTTTGGTCTAACAAGTAGAAGGAAGTGAGGCGTGTTTCATGTTAATGGAGTTAACGGATTGTGAAGGATGCATCGATGACTATAGCACAAGGCAACGACGAGATCTCGAGGTCGAAAACTAAGCAGGATGTCGAGCTTTGATTGATGGCCAAGGCTACAAAAAGGTAGTGATGGGAAGTAGGTTTGTGGTTTCAGTATCTGAGTTCGGCGGAGGGTGATATTGGAAACTGGTATAAGAAGTGCGTGGATGGAGTGAATGAGATGGTTGGACTCGATTGTGTTAAATTAGTGAAGACTTAAAGTAAGGCTTCACTTTGATAAAGAAAAATGGTAAAAGGGTGGGGCACGTTTGCACTGAAAACATTTGTACAGGTGGCGCATAAAATTTTAGAAGAGGGGAGGGAGGCATTAGAGCAGTATGTGTATGGCGAATTTTGAGAAGGTGCATGTACAGGTGTGTGTGACAATGAAGTGGTTGACGTAGAAAATGTACGGTGTAGCAGTTAAAGTGTTGCGTGTTCTTAGGGGGTGAAAGTGTAAAGATTTTGGTTTTAAGCAAATGGGAAGGGGATGTTTCATTGATGAGGTGGGCGAGGACTGTGATAATGTGGCTATGATGCAGGGGTGGAAGATGTATACTTGGGAGGGAAAAGGGAAAAAGGTTAAGAAATAACATGTTTGGGTGGCATGCGCATACAAGAGAGAACCAAAAGAAAATTGGTGCATGCGTTTTTAAAAGGGGAGGCACATGAACGTTGGATAGTAGCCGATTTCCGTGAAGTGAACGAATGGAAGGGAGAAGGAAATTCGTGGAAGCACTGCAATGGGATCAAAACAACAGCGTGCATGGACCAAGAGAAATTTATAAAGAATTTAACAACAACTGTCACGCTAGGATCGTACGGATGCAGAAGACATACTGGAACCGATCTGAAGAGATTTGGAGCACCTTACGGTTTGAGGAAATCAAAGCGCCGGGTATAATCAACTAACGCAAATCGTTATTTAACGGTTAATGCGCGAAGGTGAGTAAATTCACTAACTCTGATCTATTTTAAAATATTATAATTATATTTTAATATTGGTTGAATGTTGTGTGATGGTCGTTTAGGTAAATTACAATTAAATTGGTTGAAATATATATACCGTTGCATATGTACACATCATTGGTTGGATACTGATTCCATCGATTATAATGTTCCCTAGTATGGAATTAGTATCAATTGTGTTGACTAACATTTGTGGATGCAGGAACCCAGTTGGAGGAATCCAACCAGATTCCTAAATATTTATATGTACTGTTTGTTTTATATTATTTATATATGCACTGTTTGGACCCAATGACATTGCAAAAAAAACCGTTTGGATATTTATGTTGCATGGAAATGCAAGGTTAGTGTGACTTAATCAATAAACGATGTTGATCAAGGAATTGGCAGCAGATGACCATAAATCCATCTTTTTGTTAAGACGTTGATTTTCCGTCAAGCAAATCAACGAAGTTAAATTATAAAAATTATATTTTTTTTAAATGAAGCGGAGTTTTAAATTAAAATAGAAATTCTATTATAAACATTCTACAGTCAATTTTATAGAGTAAATATAAACGATTGTTTTGACAGTTTATATAGGGTTATACGTAAGTGAAGTTATAAGAAACGACCCGCAAATCCGTGCTATCTGAGTTGACTAATAACACTACACGTCCAACCCAAATAACACAGAAATACGAACCATTATTAGAAAGAAGTTAGAGGGTGAGAATTAGAAAGATAGAAATATTAGAATAGAAGAAAGCGAAGATCACAACTCACAGCGGAACGAAAAATATATTATATCACATAAGCTTTGAAATACAAATCTGTTTTGTACATTTATACATACCATCATCAGAGTACACATAACATTTGATTCAGCGGAAGCAACTCTAAATAACTAACGTTGAAGCCCCCTGCTTCAAGCTCCTCCAAGTGTATCTGTAAAAGCCTGAAACACTTGACTGCCCGTACAAATTTGGGCACCCAAGAGTTTAGGAAAAACAAAACAAAACAAACTCTGGGTCAGTCATGGGACTGGTGTGAGTAAACTCCAACCACTTGTTTAACTTTCAAAACCCTTTTCGAAAGAAAAGATAATAGTAAGACCAGCCCACACGTAAACATGGACGGTTTTATCTTACTATAACCCAAAACTCTTTGATATCAAATCCAATGATATTATAATAATGTCTACATCAAATAAATAACCAAATAGCAGGACGCTTGCATCTCACGCTCCACATATATAGTATAAAATCAAAAACCGCATGGCGCTTATTGGAGATTGGATTTCCAACATGACAAGGTATGGAACCACCTTCCGACTGTGTATCTCTAGAGGCGAATACACCTGGGTTCAACAAGAACCTCTTGCAACCCGGCCAACACATGACCGACCACTCATTTCGCTTGAGTGTATCGAATGTATATCACCAACGGTTGGGATCAGCAACCGTCTCCCGACTGGGACAACATCGAATAGAATAAGAAATTAAATGAACCTCTAGATAGGTGATTATACATCCTAATGGGTGCGACGCACATAGCCATGCTGCCTGCCCGATTTTTGTCCTTCCCGGTTGTTGAGGCCTGAGGCTACGAATACTTACCATTCATTGATAGCACAATCACTTTGAATGCCACATTGTCAGATCCGTTAACCACTAGTTGAGTTTGCACAAATATTCTGGATATTATGCTAAGGGATAAATCCGTTGCAACCATATATATTCATACAGACCAACCCTTTTGATCATTGGAAATACTTTGTCAGACATTCGTCCATTTACGTTCGTTCTGGGACTGAACGAACCGAAGGCACTATTTCTATTAATAGAAAGAGTCCTTGCACTTTACTCCGTCTTCAATATATTCAGCATCTTGATTCGCAACGCTTATGCCGATACGGAGTGGTTCTTCGGATAATAATCCAACCGGTCTCTCCATATTGACAACGATGGTCAAAAACTTCGATAGTCTGTGATTTAACTATCGAATAAAAACAAGTGTTCATCCAAACATATCAAACAAATCACTGGGCTCTTTAATTAATATTTCATTAATTAAATCTCTTCTCCATTTTCTCTATCAATATTTGTTACCCAAATATTTCAATAACCATATCGGCTCTTTTCGCTATTTTTGATTTCGTTTCCTTATCGAATTCTATATATATATCGATATATAGATTTCTAATTGTCAAATTTCTTAAAAATATTCTAACTCCTTAAATTCCCGGAAAAATTCGCCATAACCTCCCCTGTATCGGGAGCATCGGGAAATTTCAAATAGCTTCGCGGTATCTTCCTCAATCAAAAAGAAAAAGGAAAAGCCAAGCGGCTTGCCGATACGGCGCATAAAACCCATATATGAATTAAACACGTACCTTTTTGTCGAGCACATAAATTATAAACTTTATATACTTCATTCCATACCTGTCCAACACCTGTTCACCTGTTTTCAATTCAATTCAATACCATCTAATCGTTTGAATTCAGTTCTGCCATTTATTCTTTAAATTAGTCATTTTGCCTATTTCACTTCTTTGTTGAACATAACATGTTCAAACAAAATATTCAATTAGCTTATATCCAAATTGAATTTCAAGTTTCCAATTCTAGCTTCCCTTTCGATTTCGAATATAAATTTTCAAATCGAATTCACTTATTCAAAGCCCAATATCAATTCAAAATCCCATTAACTAATTACTATTCAAATTAGTTAGTTCTATTCAAAGTCAAAAATCTGATTTCCGTTTCAAAATCAAATTCATTTCTCCACCTGAGTTCACATATATTTTATAACTCAAATCTGAAATTTTCTAAATAGAAATTCGGATTTTATTTGCTTAAAATCCTTTTATAAAATTAAAAAAACCGTTATGGTTTTAAAACGATTCTGGCGCTGCTTTTCTGAAAATTTGATTTTGACATAACTCAAAATCTATACGACGAAATTCATATTTTTCTCTTTCATTTGAAAACTATTATCAAACCGGTCCTGACGTTTCTTGTTTCAAAAAGTTTCGACTTCAATTGAGTCCTATATATTCGATTGAAGTTCGAATCGCAAATTTACGAACTGCAGCGCTGTGGCGAGTTCGTTTTAATTATATTTATATATATAAACCTTTAAACTTCTTTAAAATGAATTTAACTCCATTTTGATATATATATTCATATATATTTCAAATTCCATTTGAATCCTTACATTTCAAATTCCATAGTTTTAAATCCTATATTCAAATCCCATTTGAAATCCTTTATTCGAATTCCATTTCAAATTCTTTATTCGAATTCCATTTCAAATCCTCT
The DNA here is from genome assembly GCA_030737875.1 of Allium sativum. Lineage (NCBI taxonomy): Eukaryota > Viridiplantae > Streptophyta > Magnoliopsida > Asparagales > Amaryllidaceae > Allium > Allium sativum. The sequence goes on from CM060916.1 coordinate 44,423,594, forward strand.
ATTCGAATTCCATTTCAAATCCTTTATTCGAATTCCATTTCAAATCCTCTATTCGAATACCATTTCAAATCCTTTATTCGGATTCCCACTTCAAATCCTTTATTCGGATTCCCACTTTAATTCAACTCCTTTTTGAATTTCTATATTTGAAATTCATACTTGAATTTAGATATTCAACTCCATTTTGAATTCCCTTTTTAAATTCCAATATTCAAACCCCATTTGAATTTCTATGTTCAAATCTATTTCCAACTCTATTTGAATTAAAATATTCCAATTTTTTTTCAAACACCATTGAATTCTAAATTCGAATTCATTTACAAATACCATTTGAATTCTAAATTCAAATTCATTAGTTAAACTCCACATTTAATTTTCTTGAATCCCAATATCTTAATTTATTCCTTTGAATTAAATTCCACTTTAAATTCTATAATCAAATCCCTATTGAATAGTTATATTTGAAAATCATATTTGAATTTAAATATTTAAACTTCATTTAAATTTCTATTTGAAATCTCATATTTAAATCCCATTGAAATTTCTTTATTCAAACCCATTTGAATTCCTTTGAATTCAAATTCCATTTCAACCCATTTGGATTTCCTATTCTACTTTGAAATCCTATGTTCAAAGTTTATTTCAAATTCTATTTGAAATTTTGTTTTCAAATCCCTATTTGAATTTCTTTATTAAAATTCTATTTCAATTTTCTTATTCGAATTTCTAATATTCAGTCCCCTTCTAAAATTCAAATATTTAAACTCCCTTTAAAAATTCAAATGTTATACTCAAATTTCATTTGAGTTATATATTTAAAATTTTCATTTCACATCCTGTTTTGAAATTTCATTTCAAAATTCCAATTTCACGCTTGTATTTCTATTTATCAAATGATAATTCTTTCACTTCATTTATAACTTCGTTATAAAAGAACTATTTATAAACTTCGTTTAAAAAGAAGCTACTTGTTTTATTTTAAAACAAGTTTATACTTTATTTCCATTTAAAATTCAAATTCTAATTAAAAATAGAATTTTCTCTTTAAATCTCAAATACTCTTTCCACGATATTTTTAAATATCATTACTTAAGCCCAGTGATAAAACACACAAAGCAACCAATTATTTATTTTTCTAACCCATCATATATAACAATATATATGCAAACAAATAAACAAACAGATAATATATTTTTGAGGAATCCAGTTGGATTCCTCCAACCTGTTTTCCTGCATCCACAGATGTTAGCACATAAATAATACCCATTCTGCTTCGTGGCAGAATATCGCGGTATAGAAGGTCATCCACTAATCATAGCGTGGGGCGTATAAGGTAATCATCCGCTATGAAACTGCGGGCATCCGCTAATGAGACTGCGGGAATCCAACCAATCAATCAACCCAATATATATATATAATAGCCTAAATAACTAATATATATATATAAAACAAGCAGAAAAATTCAAACAAGCAACAACAATCATTTTTAATGAAATAAAAATAATTATTAATAAAAGGTGAGTGAGATTTACTCACCGTGATTTATTTAGTTGCTGAACACCCCTCAAAATTCCAAATCATCATAGCTATGAATTTGCTCGAGTTGATTATCTTGTACCTATGTTTTATGTATTTTAATTTATCGATTAAATTCTATAAACAAAATTAAATAAATTACCCTAGGGTTTCAATTATCTAAAGGAAACGTACATCTTACTTTGCAGACCATGCGATCATTTCCCGACAGCTCCAACTATTTCAATCTCCCTCTTGGACATTCCATCGAACACCTGGACTGCTCTTCAAAACTCACAACAAACAGCACCTCCCTTAACCTACCTCGGCTACTCACGGTCGTTCAAACCCTTTTGAAAAACTATCGGGACTTTCCATTCCCCTTCAACCTTCGACTGACGAACCCAAAATCACCACAGTTCAACATCGTAATCACTAATCCCTTCAGCAAATAACCACTACCAAAACCCCCCCTTACTAGAGTCTGCAGCTCGCACCTGCGAACCCCACTGCGACGTTGAACCCATCTACCCTGCTTCGAACAACAGTAGATGAAACTGTAGGATCAACCATAGCTCAAAGTCGAGATCCCGCTTGACGATGGCCTTCAGGTGTCTCGCGATAGAATCGCGATTTTCAATTGTCCCCCTTCTGATAGTATCACAATGCAAGGTGGCATTCGAATGGACTGGAAGGCAAAAGGAATTCATGAATTCTGGTTTCTGGATTTTAGAATTAGGTTTGGAAATTGTTTTCGGTTTGACTGGAAAATGAAATTTGAAAGAAAGGGGAAGACATCGAAATGGTTTCAGTTGATTTTAGAAGGAGGATTGAAAAATTATGAAGGCTAATGCTTGCTTTATAGTTGCGAGCAACAGACCAACGTACAGAGGGCATTGAATTTCTGCTCCTTTGATATAGAAGATGGGAGACAAATTATTTGGCTCGAGGAAAGAATAGCTGTGACTTGAAAACATTTAGGTCGGCTGATGTATTTATATTTTTATTTTTGTTTTGATTAAAAAGCTAAATATCTTGTGGTTCTTTAAATTAAAACCCTGAACCGTCACTCTAACGCAACCATTGTTATTTGAACAGTTTAACACTGTTCTGAACTAACCGAATATATTTTATATTTAATTTAAACGTATATAGAATAATTATTTTATAAAGATATTAAATTATTTAAATTTATAAACAAATAAATTTCTCGATAATATATCATTACCATTATCGATTACATTCACATAGAATTTATATTTATTATCTGAACCGTTTTGATTCAATTCTAACTTCGAATTCAATATATCTCGCATTACGGTAATTAGATGAAAAATCGATTTATATTATCAGCTCTATATTTAAAATAATATTAAATATTTAAAATAAACCAACCAGAAAATCTGGGTCGTTACATTCTTCCCCCCTTAAAATAATTTCGTCCTCGAAATTGCTAAGATAGGAAAAATGGTACAAATCTATTATCTTTCAAAAATTCACTTATGTTAAAACTCAACTCCTCATATTTCTATGACTTTAATTTCAATCAAAACTTTTGGTTTCCATTCATATACATTCTAATTCATATTCATTTCAATTTATTTCAAATTGATTCTAGTTGATTTATTCACCTCGAACCATTTAACTTGCTTCAGTTAAATTTTAATTCCAGAATCCAAATCCCTGGGTTTTCCTTTTAAAATTCTTTTGAAATCCCATAAATATATACATATATTTATTTTCATCTCAATTCAAAACATTTGAATTTTCAAATTACTTGTTTTCTTTCAAACAAATTTTCATCAAAACTTTCTAAGGTAGCAATTCATCACTTAGAAACTCGGAAATGAACACTGATGATGTTGCAATCATCATCAGAATAATTTCCCAGCCACTGAAGTGAGTTCCGTGCCTTATTATTTCAAAATCCATGATTTTCTTTCAAATCCTTTAAAACAAAGCTATATTGTTCTAATATACTTTGAAAAATATTCTTCAACTTCCCAGGATTTGTAATTTTTAATTCTGGTTTGAATTAAATTCTAATTCATCTCATTTGTATATTTAATTTCTATACAAATTCTATTTTGGTTATAAATACCCATTTCAATCTTTATAATCTTATCTGATTATGATGATATCAATCAACACATCCATATAATAATAATTCTAAAAAAATTATTCTTTCTATATCAAAATAGAAATTTTGGGTTAAATTATTTCATTTACCCACTTAAAAACAATATCATGTCGTATTTTCTGTTCAAGTATTTAGAAACTCCTATCGATGTCGTGGCGTCCCACGATTCGACCAGAATTCATAAACCACTCACAGACTAGTCAACACAATATAAAATAAATTTATATCAACATACAAATACGCGCTCTCGTATATATACTCAACTCATTCTAGGGTACTACTGACCCTATCTCTAATGAGCACATTCCACCAAAGCCTAGGTGTTCGCTCAACCTAAGCTCTGATACCAACTGAAACGACCCGCAAATCCGTGCTATCTGAGTTGACTAATAACACTACACGTCCAACCCAAATAACACAGAAATACGAACCATTATTAGAAAGAAGTTAGAGGGTGAGAATTAGAAAGATAGAAATATTAGAATAGAAGAAAGCGAAGATCACAACTCACAGCGGAACGAAAAATATATTATATCACATAAGCTTTGAAATACAAATCTGTTTTGTACATATATACATACCATCATCAGAGTACACATAACATTTGATTCAGCGGAAGCAACTCTAAATAACTAACGTTGAAGCCCCCTGCTTCAAGCTCCTCCAAGTGTATCTGTAAAAGCCTGAAACACTTGACTGCCCGTACAAATTTGGGCACCCAAGAGTTTAGGAAAAACAAAACAAAACAAACTCTGGGTCAGTCATGGGACTGGTGTGAGTAAACTCCAACCACTTGTTTAACTTTCAAAACCCTTTTCGAAAGAAAAGATAATAGTAAGACCAGCCCACACGTAAACATGGACGGTTTTATCTTACTATAACCCAAAACTCTTTGATATCAAATCCAATGATATTATAATAATGTCTACATCAAATAAATAACCAAATAGCAGGACGCTTGCATCTCACGCTCCACATATATAGTATAAAATCAAAAACCGCATGGCGCTTATTGGAGATTGGATTTCCAACATGACAAGGTATGGAACCACCTTCCGACTGTGTATCTCTAGAGGCGAATACACCTGGGTTCAACAAGAACCTCTTGCAACCCGGCCCACACATGACCGACCACTCATTTCGCTTGAGTGTATCGAATGTATATCACCAACGGTTGGGATCAGCAACCGTCTCCCGACTGGGACAACATCGAATAGAATAAGAAATTAAATGAACCTCTAGATAGGTGATTATACATCCTAATGGGTGCGACCCACATAGCCATGCTGCCTGCCCGATTTTTGTCCTTCCCGGTTGTTGAGGCCTGAGGCTACGAATACTTACCATTCATTGATAGCACAATCACTTTGAATGCCACATTGTCAGATCCGTTAACCACTAGTTGAGTTTGCACAAATATTCTGGATATTATGCTAAGGGATAAATCCGTTGCAACCATATATATTCATACAGACCAACCCTTTTGATCATTGGAAATACTTTGTCAGACATTCGTCCATTTACGTTCGTTCTGGGACTGAACGAACCGAAGGCACTATTTCTATTAATAGAAAGAGTCCTTGCACTTTACTCCGTCTTCAATATATTCAGCATCTTGATTTGCAACGCTTATGCCGATACGGAGTGGTTCTTCGGATAATAATCCAACCGGTCTCTCCATATTGACAACGATGGTCAAAAACTTCGATAGTCTGTGATTTAACTATCGAATAAAAACAAGTGTTCATCCAAACATATCAAACAAATCACTGGGCTCTTTAATTAATATTTCATTAATTAAATCTCTTCTCCATTTTCTCTATCAATATTTGTTACCCAAATATTTCAATAACCATATCGGCTCTTTTCGCTATTTTTGATTTCGTTTCCTTATCGAATTCTATATATATATCGATATATAGATTTCTAATTGTCAAATTTCTTAAAAATATTCTAACTCCTTAAATTCCCGGAAAAATTCTCCATAACCTCCCCTGTATCGGGAGCATCGGGAAATTTCAAATAGCTTCCCGGTATCTTCCTCAATCAAAAAGAAAAAGGAAAAGCCAAGCGGCTTGCCGATACGGCGCATAAAACCCATATATGAATTAAACACGTACCTTTTTGTCGAGCACATAAATTATAAACTTTATATACTTCATTCCATACCTGTCCAACACCTGTTCACCTGTTTTCAATTCAATTCAATACCATCTAATCGTTTGAATTCAGTTCTGCCATTTATTCTTTAAATTAGTCATTTTGCCTATTTCACTTCTTTGTTGAACATAACATGTTCAAACAAAATATTCAATTAGCTTATATCCAAATTGAATTTCAAGTTTCCAATTCTAGCTTCCCTTTCGATTTCGAATATAAATTTTCAAATCGAATTCACTTATTCAAAGCCCAATATCAATTCAAAATCCCATTAACTAATTACTATTCAAATTAGTTAGTTCTATTCAAAGTCAAAAATCTGATTTCCGTTTCAAAATCAAATTCATTTCTCCACCTGAGTTCACATATATTTTATAACTCAAATCTGAAATTTTCTAAATAGAAATTCGGATTTTATTTGCTTAAAACCCTTTTATAAAATTAAATAAACCGTTATGGTTTTAAAACGATTCTGGCGCTGCTTTTCTGAAAATTTGATTTTGACATAACTCAAAATCTATACGACGAAATTCATATTTTTCTCTTTCATTTGAAAACTATTATCAAACCGGTCCTGACGTTTCTTGTTTCAAAAAGTTTCGACTTCAATTGAGTCCTATATATTCGATTGAAGTTCGAATCGCAAATTTACGAACTGCAGCGCTGTGGCGAGTTCGTTTTAATTATATTTATATATATAAACCTTTAAACTTCTTTAAAATGAATTTAACTCCATTTTGATATATATATTCATATATATTTCAAATTCCATTTGAATCCTTACATTTCAAATTCCATAGTTTTAAATCCTATATTCAAATCCCATTTGAAATCCTTTATTCGAATTCCATTTCAAATTCTTTATTCGAATTCCATTTCAAATCCTCTATTCGAATTCCATTTCAAATCCTTTATTCGAATTCCATTTCAAATCCTCTATTCGAATTCCATTTCAAATCCTTTATTCGGATTCCCACTTCAAATCCTTTATTCGGATTCCCACTTTAATTCAACTCCTTTTTGAATTTCTATATTTGAAATTCATACTTGAATTTAGATATTCAACTCCATTTTGAATTCCCTTTTTAAATTCCAATATTCAAACCCCATTTGAATTTCTATGTTCAAATCTATTTCCAACTCTATTTGAATTAAAATATTCCAATTTTTTTTCAAACACCATTGAATTCTAAATTCGAATTCATTTACAAATACCATTTGAATTCTAAATTCAAATTCATTAGTTAAACTCCACATTTAATTTTCTTGAATCCCAATATCTTAATTTATTCCTTTGAATTAAATTCCACTTTAAATTCTATAATCAAATCCCTATTGAATAGTTATATTTGAAAATCATATTTGAATTTAAATATTTAAACTTCATTTAAATTTCTATTTGAAATCTCATATTTAAATCCCATTGAAATTTCTTTATTCAAACCCATTTGAATTCCTTTGAATTCAAATTCCATTTCAACCCATTTGGATTTCCTATTCTACTTTGAAATCCTATGTTCAAAGTTTATTTCAAATTCTATTTGAAATTTTGTTTTCAAATCCCTATTTGAATTTCTTTATTAAAATTCTATTTCAATTTTCTTATTCGAATTTCTAATATTCAATCCCCTTCTAAAATTCAAATATTTAAACTCCCTTTAAAAATTCAAATGTTATACTCAAATTTCATTTGAGTTATATATTTAAAATTTTCATTTCACATCCTGTTTTGAAATTTCATTTCAAAATTCCAATTTCACGCTTGTATTTCTATTTATCAAATGATAATTCTTTCACTTCATTTATAACTTCGTTATAAAAGAACTATTTATAAACTTCGTTTAAAAAGAAGCTACTTGTTTTATTTTAAAACAAGTTTATAATTTATTTCCATTTAAAATTCAAATTCTATTTAAAAATAGAATTTTCTCTTTAAATCTCAAATACTCTTTCCACGATATTTTTAAATATCATTACTTAAGCCCAGTGATAAAACACACAAAGCAACCAATTATTTATTTTTCTAACCCATCATATATAACAATATATATGCAAACAAATAAACAAACAGATAATATATTTTTGAGGAATCCAGTTGGATTCCTCCAACCTGTTTTCCTGCATCCACAGATGTTAGCACATAAATAATACCCATTCTGCTTCGTGGCAGAATATCGCGGTATAGAAGGTCATCCACTAATCATAGCGTGGGGCGTATAGCGTAATCATCCGCTATGAAACTGCGGGCATCCGCTAATGAGACTGCGGGAATCCAACCAATCAATCAACCCAATATATATATATATATATAATAGCCTAAATAACTAATATATATATAAAACAAGCAGAAAAATTCAAACAAGCAACAACAATCATTTTTAACGAAATAAAAATAATTATTAATAAAAGGTGAGTGAGATTTACTCACCGTGATTTATTTAGTTGCTGAACACCCCTCAAAATTCCAAATCATCATAGCTATGAATTTGCTCGAGTTGATTATCTTGTACCTATGTTTTATGTATTTTAATTTATCGATTAAATTCTATAAACAAAATTAAATAAATTACCCTAGGGTTTCAATTTTCTAAAGGAAACGTACATCTTACTTTGCAGACCATGCGATCATTTCCCGACAGCTCCAACTATTTCAATCTCCCTCTTGGACTTTCCATCGAACACCTGGACTGCTCTTCAAAACTCACAACAAACAGCACCTCCCTTAACCTACCTCGGCTACTCACGGTCGTTCAAACCCTTTTGAAAAACTATCGGGACTTTCCATTCCCCTTCAACCTTCGATTGACGAACCCAAAATCACCACAGTTCAACATCGTAATCACTAATCCCTTCAGCAAATAACCACTACCGAAACCCCCCTTACTAGAGTCTGCAGCTCGCACCTGCGAACCCCACTGCGACGTTGAACCCATCTACCCTGCTTCGAACAACAATAGATGAAACTGTAGGATCAACCATAGCTCAAAGTCGAGATCCCGCTTGACGATGGCCTTCAGGTGTCTCGCGATAGAATCGCGATTTTCAATTGTCCCCCTTCTGATAGTATCACAATGCAAGGTGGCATTCGAATGGACTGGAAGGCAAAAGGAATTCATGAATTCTGGTTTCTGGATTTTAGAATTAGGTTTGGAAATTGTTTTCGGTTTGACTGGAAAATGAAATTTGAAAGAAAGGGGAAGACATCGAAATGGTTTCAGTTGATTTTAGAAGGAGGATTGAAAAATTATGAAGGCTAATGCTTGCTTTATAGTTGCGAGCAGCAGACCAACGTACAGAGGGCATTGAATTTCTGCTCCTTTGATATAGAAGATGGGAGACAAATTATTTGGCTCGAGGAAAGAATAGCTGTGACTTGAAAACATTTAGGTCGGCTGATGTATTTATATTTATATTTTTGTTTTGATTAAAAAGCTAAATATCTTGTGGTTCTTTAAATTAAAACCCTGAACCGTTACTCTAACGCAACCATTGTTATTTGAACAGTTTAACACTGTTCTGAACTAACCGAATATATTTTATATTTAATTTAAACGTATATAGAATAATTATTTTATAAAGATATTAAATTATTTAAATTTATAAACAAATAAATTTCTCGATAATATATCATTACCATTATCGATTACATTCACATAGAATTTATATTTATTATCTGAACCGTTTTGATTCAATTCTAACTTCGAATTCAATATATCTCGCATTACGGTAATTAGATGAAAAATCGATTTATATTATCAGCTCTATATTTAAAATAAACCGACCAGAAAATCTGGGTCGTTACATTATAATTACCGTGTGAGCTAATATATTAGGGTAACCATTTTAAGACAAATGGTTAAGTAGCATTTTAGCCCAATTATATTAAACTGATGGTAAGAAGTAATTAAGATTGGATAACAAATTAACTAATGATTTGAAGTTAATTAAATCAACTGTTTTGTTAGAAAATGATTATTTGATTAATTGATCTTCAATTAATCAAGTGATAATAGCTTAGAAAATAATTGTTTAAAATCAATAAGATTTCTCAATTAATAATTACCTGTTCATTAAATGGAGTTTAAATGATTCTTGAACTAATATAATTAGTTAATATGTGTAAGGTAAGCAACTAGTTTGTTTTAAATTAACAATGAAACAAACTTTTTACTTCAGCAATGATAAAGTTAATTCTTTAATTAATTCTTTAATTAAAGAAATTGTTCTTAAATGGAATTCATTTAAGATAATATTGAATTTGTATGAGTGGTTTACTTGAATTAGGTAAAAAGATTCAAATGGAATGTAAAATGTTAATTATAAATTTAATTGTATAAGGAAGATGAAGCGAAGAGTTAATGTTTAATGTAAATAATCATAATCAGCCAAGCTTTCAAAGTAAGGATATAGTTTTATAAAACCATATTCCAATATAAAATAAGAAATACCGTTTAGGGGATATCAAAGTAATAAGGAGTTAGAGTTGCGTACTTTTATCTATCCTAAGATAAGAACGTCGTCGATCAAGGTCTGAAAGGTAAATAGAATACCCCAACTAGAACGACTTCACTATTATCGAGGGATGGTATTAGTTTTTAACGGACGCAGATATCAAGATTAGTTAAAAAGGGGGAATATTACAGCGTATTGCATTGGCTATAAAAGGGCGAATATTACAGCTTATTGCATTAGTTATAAAAGAGGGAATATTACAGGGTATTGCAAGTTTTTAAAAACAATAACGACAAATTAACGTTGTTAACCAAGATTAAGCAAGATTATTGTATATAACACTATTCCCTGGAAATGTTTGAAATTCACTTATCCCAAGTGATAAGAAAATAATTATGTTTTCCCCGAAGAATTGTAAATGAATTATATGAAGTTGGAAGTAGAAGTAAATAATTGAGATCTGATATAAATTACCCATATTGAAGGGAACTCTTTAAAATATGGGAATGTGATAAAACCATTTGAGCTTATATAACATGTCATTCGACATTGTTCTGGATCATATAAGAAATGGTAATTGAATATTGGACAAATAATATATATTGTTATTTTCGAAATAAAGGAAGGCTAAACAAGTTTTAATCAAATAGGAGGTCGTTCATTAACAATATAAATCCGGAATATGGGTGAATAAAGGTTTATAATAACTGGAAGTGTTTTCCAAGAAATGTGAAGGGTTAAACGGGTTTTGGAAAATATCTGGGAAGGTATGGAAAATTGGGAAAGTAATATTAAGTAAAAAGGCCAGTGACTTGTGTGATGTTTAGTTGTACATTTAAATGAATGTTTATTTTTACTTTGATAGTTAAATAATCGACTAGCGAAGTGTTTTGACGATCGGTGTCTATACGGAGAGACCGATTGGATTTATTATCCGAAAACAACTCTGTACAGGCATAGGCGCTACGAATTTGATTATGCTAAAGATAATTGAAGACGGAGTGAAATGCAAGGGTCGTTCTGTTACAGAATGATATTTTCTGTTTGTCTAGTCCCAGGACAACATGTATAGACGAATGTCTGACAGAGTATACCTTACAAATCACGTACGATTGATCTCTCAAAGGTATTGCACCTGGTGGCGGAGGAATTCGTTCCTCTTAGTTTTTTATACCCGTGATATTTTTGGAAATCGATTAGTGAATTGATGGGTTTGACGATGTGGCATTCAAAGTGAATGGAGGACAGATGTTCTAAAAAGATAGACATAGCCTCAAGCCTCACAACCAGCAAATGACAAAAAACGGGCCGGCAGCATGGCTATGTGGGTCATTCCCATTAGGGTGTATTGTCACCATCTAGAGAAAATTCGTATTTTGTAACACCCTGTATTTTTTGCGAACATAAGAGTAACAAATCAAAGAATAATTAAATTGTAACAAAATAATTAAGGAAACCGGTTATGCCATTGCGTTCTTCTCGAAATTATGCTTAGAATAGAGTCAAAGTTTGCGTAAAACGAACTTCGTATGAAGAAGATATGCCCTTTAGAAGTTTCAATAAAAACCAGCCAGAAATTCAAAATTCAAAACAGACACTCGGGCTGGGCGGGAAAATTCCCGCCCAGGACCCAGGTCGACACTAGGGTCGACCTGGGTATACAAGTCGACACTAGGGTCGACCTTAATGTCTACCTCCCCTCGCCCCCCTTTTTCCTGATCTGGAGACAGATCCATTTTTCTGCACCTGGATGCCTTTCTGACCAGATTCGTGAGCTCTAACCTATTTAAACACCCTCAAACTTAGCTTTCTCTCCACACAATTTCATTCTTCCTATACTCTGCCTCTATTCTAATTAACAATTAAAATGGCATTGCTACTCTGCTAGAATCAAAACAAGAACTAGTGTATCCTCTTCCAATCTGAATAGAGAGAACAACTATTTTCTAATCTAATCGATAGTCTATGCCAAAGGAGCGCAATTTAGTGTCAGAAGATTCCAGAATACAAGAATCGTTCGCTTTTTGTGAGTACAGTTATTTTCAGATATGAACTTTAATTGTGATCTTGGCATGGTTATAAATCTGAATCTAAGGTTATGCATATTCTTATCTGTCAGATCTATTTTTTGTGACTATTATGTATCTCTTTCTTCTTTCTGCTCTATAGCTAGGCTACTGCGAGCCTGAGCCAAATCTCATAAGTGATAACACACGAACGCTAAATTTTGGGAAAAATAATGAACGATGCATAATTGGACATGACTGATCTGTGACTAATTCGAGTAAAGAGACATATGTTGTAAATTAGATCTAGATCTGTGCATACTCTATGATTTGGAAGAAGAGGAATCATTGTATGATAACATGTGACTTGAAACTTGGGGACATAATGCATATTAAAATTAAGATCTGATTTTGAGATGTTATAAGTTAAAGATATGGACTTTTGGGTAAATTTTATGTAACGATTCATGACTTGAAAAAGGAATATGTGACTTAGGCGTAGAGACCTATATTATAATGGGATAGCTATCAATGTGAATACACCTAAAAGTGGATTTTTGGGTATTTGGCATTCAAGGCTATAATTTGGCATAATTCATATGGTATATCAAGATTTGGGCTTTTAGAGAATACTCAGTACCGTGCAAAGTTTAACTAAAGATTTGGGCATATGTTGTATTATGAATTATGACCATAATTTAGGCATGTAAGTTAAGGCTAAATTTATGATTAGGCAAGATATGTAAATAGAGTTTTAGAAATATATAATCTGTTGAATTGCCTAATCTGCTAAATCTGTTATCTGCTAAATCTGTTGAATTGCCTAATCTGCTAAATCTGTTGAATTGCCTAATCTGCTAAATCTGTTGTTTGCTAAATCTGTTGAATTGCCTAATCTGCTAAATCTGTTATCTGCTAAATCTATTGAATTGCCTAATCTGTTAGATCTGTTATCTGTTGAATTGCCTAATCTGTTGAAAGTTGAATAATTGTAATTTGGAGGCTCGATCTAAAATTGAGCAAAACATGTTAATAGAACTTTGGATAATCTGTAGTAACTTGTAAAGAAGCTAAATCTGCTAAATGGACATAATTAGTCTGATATTTTATGTAATGGAATGAAGTGGCTATGACACGAGGTTAGACTCTGTTTGTGGTAGAAGCTTGCCCGGAACCATCCGGCTTAACCAGCAACCGCAAACTGTCAGTCTAATGAGAGAGGTCGTAGGCATAACTAAAATATGCTTGGAGAGGAGGTTAGGTCTGGCTTGTGGCAGAAGTCTGCCCGGAACCGCCCGGCAAATCCAGCGGCCACAAGCTACCGACGTAATGTGAGAGGTCTACGCATTAATATTTAATTAATGCAAATTTAAGAGAAATATGATGTCTAAAAACGTGTTGGGTGGATAGGGTTAAGCCAACTGGACTGATGAATCTAATAAAACCGTTTCATGAATCTGTAGGCCCAATAAAAAAGTTAGACAACCTATAAGTCTGTTAAATCCGTACATCTGATCTGTAAAACTGAAAACTTGTTAACTTGATTGTCTGATCTGTGAACTAGTAATTTGAACTCTGGCTAAAACTTATAAACAAGTTAATCTGAAACCTGCTAGTCTGGGGACACAAGGTTAGGAGGGGAAATACTTGTGTCATATGTTGTTTGGGACTCATATTAGTAAGTAACCCTTTCTGGTATCAAAACTTTGACCCCACACGATGTAAGGGTCCAGGAACGCTTACTGAACTAATTATAAGCTGCTCATTCTGATAATGGCGAGGGGTGTTGATAGCGCGTTCCAACCGGGTCATGTGCGTGCATGTATCCAGTCTGCTCTGAGGATATAAGACACCGTGACATCTGTAAATAGGTCTGTGCCAATAGGTTGCCACTTTAGAGAATGACACACCCTACTGTGGGGGCGACACATGGTATTTATGTATTAGGGAGCCGATCGCTTGGGGGTAGGACATAGGGTACACTTAGTTCTGTCAGATTCTGTTGGTACCGTCTGTTTCTGTTGGGTGGTAACACCTGTATGTTTCTACATGGTACCGTCTGTTGATGTGGTAAAGGCCCATTACTAGTGTACACCTAATTCTAACATTTTGTTTCCGTAGGGATTATTCTGTTTCCATCTCTGATTCTGTTTCCAATTCTGTTTTCGTACCTTCTATCTGTTGAGGTGGTAAAGGACCATTAGTTGGGTGGTAAAGGCCCATTATTAGTATTCTGCTTCTGTACCATCTGTCTGTTTGGGTGGTAAAGGCCCATTACTAGCATTCTGTTTCTGTAGAGATTATTCTGTTTCCATTTCTGTTTCAATTTGGACATTAGGGTAACACCTAATCCCGTTATACTAGTATTAGTGCAGAGAAGTGAAAAGCTTAGCTTAGCCTATATCATTTCGTTTCTTCTGTTAACCTGCTATTCCTGTTACAGTTATCTCTCATCCAGTTTTATTTACATGTCATGATACTATTATTTGTTTATACGCTGAAAGTCACTGGACTCGCCAGACTTATGTCTAACCTAGTTTGTTTTGCCTCTTTTCTTTCCGCTCCCCCCCCACAGGTTTTCAGGATGGAAACATATGAGCTTGATTCAGATTCTCTTTGCTTGAAGTGTTTGAAGTATTGCTTGTCTTTGGCTCTATCTTTCCATGGCAGTTTATATTGGGGATTATGGCTTTAAAAACTTTGCATTCTGAAGGCTTTTGTACAAGACCGATATTTATGTACTTGAATTCCGATATTGTGATTTTGAAAGATGTAACCAAACTTATTTCTATTTCTGTTGTAATAAAGTTATAAACTTTACATGTACTACTTTATCTGTCTTGTAAATTTCTGTTCTGTTTACTAAAAACGCTCCACCAAAGTTAATGCATTCCCTTTGCGAGTGACCTTAACGGAGGTGGGGTGTTACCCTTGGTATCGGAGCTGAAGGTTACCATATATGATAAGATGTTTTTGAAAACTACTTTCAAAAAGGTTTAAAAAGGATGTATTTTCAAAAGTAGAGTTTATTTTGAAAAACATAATCCCCAAAGCCATATGCCTATCTTTCTATCCTTTGTTTTGAATCTTTCCTTTTCTTTCGTTTCAGCATGTCTGGGGATCTTAACCTTCCGGAGGGCGTACTGATACCTGGCTGGTTCAGGAGGTACCTAGAAGATAGGGCTAATGATGCGGGCCCAGCAGACGCCCCTCCTCCCCCAGCTGCAGTGGTTCCTCCTCCTCCTCCTCACGTGAATACTTTCCCGAAGATATGTAGAGACTTTCGAGCCATGGGTGGGAAGAACTTTAATGGAACAGAATCCTTCGTAGAGGAAAGGAACTGGCTCAAAGAAACAGAGGATTTCTTCATTATCTTCGAGGTGGACGATAGGCAGAAGATACAGCTGGCGGTATAGTTGCTTAAGGGCGAAGCTTCTTTTTGGTGGGGATATCACAAATGGAGAGCGTACGGCAGAAAGATGGATGGATTTCAGGCATAGGTTCAAGTTGAAATTTCTCTCACGAGCGGAAGAGAGTCTATACGTAGAGAGGTTCTTGGCATTGAAGCAGGGAAATTTATCAGTGAGAGAGTACGTCAACAAGTTTAATCAGTTGGCGAGATTCGGCTTAGATTTGGTAAATACACCGCATAAGAAGGCAATGAGGTTTACTAAAGGTTTGAATAAGCCGCTACATGGATTGGTAATGTCCCACATTCCTATGGGGGCTACCTTCGAGAAATTAGTTGACATAGCATTGATGCGTGAAGAGGAAACCAAAAGTGAGAAGAAAGAAGAAAAGCTTGAAGGACCACAGAAAAAGAAGGCAGGGCCCAAAAAGGAAACACAAAAGAAGGATGAGAAGTATGAAGATAAGAAGGAAAAGAAGTGCTTTACTTGTGGAAGCTCGACCCATCTGAACAAGGATTGCAGAAAGAGGAAGGGTACTTGCTACAACTGTGGAGAAATGGGGCACTTCACTAGGGACTACACAAAGAAACGAGGACAAGGGCAGAGGGCAGGACCTACTACTGGAGGGCAGGCGAATGCTCGCAAGGCTGGTGGATAGGAAAGAAATAAGAAAATTTATGTAGAAGGTTTAATTTCCTTTTCTGATTGTAGAGTTAAAACTCTTTCTTATTCTGGCATTTTGATTATGTAATTGAAACTCTGCACTTTAATACAAGTCTTGTTTCTGATCCCACTGTAGTCTCAAGCCCCATGAGGGTTACGACCCATCTATTTGTGATAATTTAGGGTTTGAAGGTATCTGTGTTAAGAGTTAAGTTGACTGCGATGCATACATTTTGGTTTTTTTGGGATATGATGGGGTTTTATCATGCTTAGTTTCCTAAGAATCATCTGGTAATCTGATCTGTACCAGTAGTCTGTAAGTGTCTGAATATTTCTGAAAAGGATAGGGGTTTTTACTAAAAGCATGAAGTAGATTTCCATTTGGACATTTGGTTAATGGGATTAGTTCTCTGAGTGTCAATCTGATGTTGATCTCGGTCTTCGGGGTTGATACTTAGGGAATTATTTTCTTAACCGATGTCTAATAGGAACAGAGCTCTTGTTTTGATCGTACTTGCTTCTATCACTCAGTTGTATCCTATCGATCGAATCTTCGACCTTTAGGTACAAACTAATGGGTGTAAACATATGTTTGAGACATGTTATGTTTGATGGTTTCAAGTGGTTGCTAGTGGTTGCTCGTGGATGCATATATACACACTAGGCACTAGATCGGCTCAAAAACACTCTCATACTGCATATGGATGTGTGTACATTTTTAAAATTTTTATGAATGCGAAATGGTTGACTCAGCACATGGATGTTGCATATGAATGAACGGTTGTGCACTCATATAGAAATGATATGTATCAAATAGGAAAACTGCGTACATGTTGGACTCATGGCACTGACATAATTCGCATTAAGGAGGTCAACTGAATCAGTGACCGCCTAATCTTTGCATTAGATAAGGAACATATACACACAATTTTGCATATGTTCATACAACATTAGAAGTTTTCTAAGGACAATGGATGCTTGTGGATGATGGTTGAGTAGATAGGTGATTGGATGGTAGGACACATTCTTCCTAACTTGAAGATTTCGGGGACGAAATCCTTTAAGGTGGGGAGAATGTATCTGCGAACATAAGAGTAGCAAATCAGAGAATAATTAAATTGTAACAAAATAATTATGGGAAACGGGTTACGCCATTGTGTTCTTCTCGAAATTCTGCTTGGAATAGAGTCCAGATTTGCGTAAATCGTACCCCGTATGAAGAAGATACGGCCTTCAGAAGTTTCAATAAAAACCAGCCAGAAATTCAAAATTCAAATTTCGAAATTCAAAAAAGACACCCGGATGGGCAGGAAAAATCCCGCCAGGACCCAGGTCGACACTAGGGTCGACCTGGGTATACAGGTCGAAACTAGGGTCGACCTCCCCCCCCTCTTTTCTAGATCTGGAGACAGATCCAGTTTTCTGCACCTGGACTTCTTTCTGACCGGATTCGTGAGCTCTAACCTATTTAAACACCCCCAAACCTAGCTTTCTCTCCACACAATTTCATTCTGCCTATACTCTGCCTCTATTATAATTAAACATAAAAATGGCGTCGCTACTCTTCTAGAATCAAAACTAGAACTAGTCCATCTTCTTCCAATCTGAATAGAGAGAACAACTTTTTTCTAATCTAATTGATAGTCAACGCCAAAGGAGCGCTATTCAGTGTCATAATACAGATTCCAGAGTACAAGAATCTTTTCCTTTTTTGTGATTGTAGTTATTTTCAGATATGAACTTTAATTGTGATCTTGGCATGGTTATAAATCTGAATCTGAGGTTATGCATATTCTTATCTATCAGATCTATTTTTCTGTGACTATTCTGTATCTCTTTCTTCTTTCTGCTCTATAGCCAGGCTATCGCATGCCTGAGCCAAATCTCATAAGAGATTAATGCACGAACGCTAAATTTTGGGAAAAATAATGAATGATGCATAATTGGACATGACTGATCTGTGGCTAATTCGAGAAAAGGGATATATGTTGTAAATTAGATCTAGATCTGTGCATACTCTGTGATTTGGAAGAAGAGGAATCATTGTATGATAACATGTGACTTGAAACTTGGGGACATAATGCATATTAAAATTAAGATCTGATTTTGAGATGTTATAATTTAAAGATCTAGACTTTTGGGTAAATTTTGTGTAACGATTCATGACTTGAAAAAGCAATATGTGACTTAGACGTAGAGACCTATATTATAATAAAATAACTATCAATGTGAATACACCTAAAAGTGGATTTTTAGATATTTGGCATTAAAGGCTATAATTTGGCATAATTCATATGGTATATCATGATATGGGCTTTTATAGAATATTTTGTACTGTGCAAAGTTTAACGAAAGATTTGGGCATATGTTGTATTATGACCATGATTTAGGCATGTAAGTTTAGGCCAAATTTATGATTAGGCAAGATATGTACGTAAATAGAGTTTTAGAAATATATAATATGTTGAACTGCCTAATCTGTTAAATTTGTTATTTGCTAAATCTGTTAAATTGCCTAATCTGATAAATCTGTTATCTGCTAAATCGGTTGAATTGCCTAATCTGCTAAATCTGTTATCTGCTAAATTTGTTGAATCGCCTAATCTGCTAGATCTGTTATTTGTTGAATTGCCTAATCTGTTGAAAACTGAATAATTGTAATTTGGAGGCTCGATCTAAAATTGAGCAAAACATGTTAATAGAAATTTGGATAATCTGTCGTAACTTGTAAAGAAGATAAATTTGCTAAATGGAAATAATTAGTCTGATATTTTCTTTAATGGAATAAAGTGGCTATGACAGGAGATTAGACTCTGTTTGCGGTAGAAGCCTGCCCGGAACCAACCGGCTTAACCAACAACTGCAAACTGTCAGTCCTATGTAAGAGGTCATAGGCATAACTAAATTATGCTTAGACACGAGGATAGGTCTGGCTTGTGGCAGAAATCTGCTCGGAACCGCCCGGCCCATCCAGCGGCCACAAGCTACTGACCTAATGTGAGAGGTGTATGCATTAATATTTAATTAATGTGAATTTAAGAGTAATGTGGTGTCTAAAAACATGTTGGGTGGATAAGGTTAAACCAACTGGACTGAAGAATCTAATAAAACCGTTTCGTGAATCTGTAGACCTAATACAAAGTTAGACAATCTGTAAGTCTGTTAAATCCGTACATCTGATCTGTAAAACTAAAAACTTGTTAACTTGATTGTCTGATATGTGAACTAGTAATCTAAACTCTGGCTGAAACTTGTAAACAAGTTAATCTGAAATCTGCTAGTCTGGGGACACAAGGTTAGGAGGGGAAAAACTTGTGTCATCTGTTGTTTGGGACCCATATTAGTCAGTAACCCTTTCTGGTATCAAAACTTTGACCCCATACGATGTAGTGGTCCGGGCATGCTTACTGAACTAATTATAAACGGTTCATTCTGATAATGGCGAGGGGTGTTGATGGCGCATTCCAACCTGGTCATGCGCGTGCATGGATTCGATCTGCTCTGAGGATGTAAGACACTGTGACATCTGTAAATAGGTCTATGCCAATAGGTTGCCACTTTAGGGAGTGATACACCCTACTGTGGGGCCGACACAGAGTATTTATGTGTTAGAGAGTCGATCGCTTGGGGGTAGGACTTAGGGTACACTTTGTTTTATCTGATTCTGTTGGTACCGTCTGTTTCTGTTGGGTGGTAACACCTGTCTGTTTCTGCGTGGTACCGTATGTTGGGGTGTTAAAGGCCCAGTACTTGTGTACACCTAATTCTAACATTTTGTTTCCGTTGGGAGCTATAACGACCCGAAATCCCCCTTACGGGAAATCGCATATTGAATTGAGGACAAGCCACATCGGAACGCAAACAGAAGAACATTTCATTGTTAATTACAACAATTCCATCAGTATATAAGAATATTACAGAGTATGAATATATATTAAACAGAAAATATCAAAGATTTAAATTACATTACATAGCAGCGGAAAATAATACAAAACACAACTGAAAGAGATATACGGATACAGAGCTTTCTGGATATCATTCCAGTTGTAAATCAGGATCCTGTGAATATAAATCTGCAAAACCAAAACTACTAGCTGCCCGTGCGAAAAATAAAAGAACCCAGAGTTTAGGTTAAAACAATAAACTCCAGGTCAGTCATGTTACTGGTGTGAGAACTAAACCAGTTATTAATCTTTATTTTAAAGTTAGGTAAATCAAGGGACCTCGCCGTATAATACGGAATGGGTTTCCTCCCAAGAACACCAGTGCATAAAACAATAGCGCAATGCTAAATAAAGAACATTGAAGCTATTATAAGACCTAGGTCCCATAACACAATGCAACGCAAGCAAGAGGATAGGGTTTTTACCTTATAATATCCAAGAATGCTTGGTACGTGAAATTTCATGTTTTATTTTTACTATAAGTTTATAGTGTCAAAACAATTTCAATCATAAGTATCAATCATAGACGGCATAAGTGCCCCATACCACTATGTCGCCATATATAGGTTCTACAATCAAAACCGCAAAATCACGTATTAGAATTTGGATTTCCATCTGTGAAACAAGGCAAAGGATCGTCCCCATCGGCTTCGAGACTCTCTAGCCCGAGCCTCAGGGTCAGAGTGCAACGACCAGGAAAATCTGAACCAATTTAAAATTTTAATTTGGCTATATTAGTGGAATTTAAAATACTTAAAATAAATATTTTAAATAATAACAACGAAAAGTAAGTTTGAATCGACGTTTGAAAATAAATATAATTAATTCTAATTATAAACAAGGCCTGAAATGGCGCGGTAGTTTCAAAATTTGAATTCAAACTTTGATTGACTGTACCGGGTGCAAAACAAGATGTATTTGAGTGAAACCAAAAATATTTAAATCTGTTAGTGAGTATCTTTCTAATGAATCTGAAAAATCGAAGTTTCATAACGGGAAGCAAAAGTTATGGCTAAATGAATTTTCGAAAAGGTCACTATAGAGTTTATATAGCCCGTGAAAATGGCCATTTTGCAAATGACCTCAGAATTCGATGAAACCACTTTTGTTGGATCCGGGATGTCAAATTATTGCTAGGTTTCAGATTTCATAATTTTTGAAGCTAGTATGTGAGCGTGGCAAAGGAAAATGTGTTTGGTCGATTTTTATTAAATTGGATCGACCAGAAATGGGCCATTTTTCAAACGGTCTCAGAATACGATGAAACTAGTTTTGTTGGGAATGTATCGTCAAAACATAGCTAGATTTATTTTTCGGGAATTTTTAGAATCAGTATGTGGCCCCGGCAAATTGAAATGTACGTTCAAATTAAATATTTAATGTTTTATATTTTAATTTGAAGAAAAACTGACTGAAACAGTCGAATGGGCCTACGAAACATATCCCATTGTGTTCGGAATGGGGGCATTTAGCTAGGGACGATAGTCATTGGGTTTGGATTGGAGGTCGTGTTAGAAAACCCTCTTTTAAAAGCTCCCGACCAATCAAAACTTTATATAAAAAAAATCTCTCTTCTCCATCGCGATTAACAACGGACACTGCCTCCCAACTTCCCGACCAAATTTTGACCACTCCAACCATCTTCATACCTCCCTCCAGTTGAGCTTTTTGTAGTCCTCTCCTTCCTCTTCAAATCTGACCAAGCCTCACCCTCCACCGTGCATTGTGCGACGAGTTCCACCGGCTCGAAGTTCAGAGCTTCGAGGAGCTACCGCCGTCGACTGGCATAGTCGAATTGGACCCCCTCTCTGGCACACATGCGCCTCTCCGAGCTCTCTCACATGGCATTGGCCGATCGACGCAAAGCTATACGGATTGGAAGAAAAACCCAAACCTAGTTTTGAAGATTTCAGAGAGGTATACGGCTGTAAATTATTTAAACTATATTATAGCATTTTAAAGCGCTACGGTTTTTGATTTCAATGTAAAAATCATATCTTTTTCATTTCTTGACGAAATTCGGTGAAACAAGAGACAATGGACTCGTGTGGACGCCTTCTACATTTAGAAGAGACCTGATTTTTCTAAACTATAAACGATATGGAAAACGACGATGTACAAAATTATATAGTCGAAGTATGAGTTATATAAGCGTTGAACACCACATGTGTGGGCATTGTATAAGTTGTGCGTTCGATGTATAAGTATATATGCGTTGTAAAAATTATATATGTGTTGAATGGAAGTGAAATATGCTTATGCTTATATATATATATATATATATACACACACGCCCCTCATCTACAAACCATGGACGATATTTATTGGTTGTGATTAGTGTGAAAACTGGTTGATAGCGATTGGTTGATTTAAATTGTTTGTGGTTGAAATTGATTAATTGTGGTTGAAAAATACCCGTTTGTGGTTGAGAATTATTTGGTTGGAACCACGTAGGATTAGTTTGTGGAAAAGAAAAAAAATACATGCTGCCTGCGTGCGAACGAGATGCATGAAATCCCCATTGTCAAAAGCCGCGAGGCTTTAAGGTAGAGCGAGGAGCCGTAATAGGGACGACCCCGGTTTTAACTACCCTGCCATTATGCTGTCGAAATTTTGAATAATATTCATGTGTTAGAATTATTTTCATGTGTTAAAACCACATCATGTGTTGAATAGAAATTCATTTGTTGAATAGAAATTCATGTGTTGAATGGTATTCGTGTTTTAAATAAATTACTTTGACAATAAAAATCACATTTTTATTATGTATACGAACTATTGAAAACCTTCATGTGTTGAATAGAAATTCATTCGTTGAATAGAAATTCATGTGTTGAATGGTATTCGTGTTTTAAATAAATTGCTTTAACAATAAAAATCACAATTTTATTATATATATGAACTATAGAAAACCTTCATGTGTTGAATAGAAATTCATTCATTGAATAGAAATTCATGTGTTGAATGGTATTCGTGTTTTAAGTGAATTGTTTTAACAATAAAAATCACATTTTTATTTTATATATACGAACTATAGAAAACATTCATGTGTTGAATAGAAATTCATTCGTTGAATAAAAATTCATGTGTTGAATGGTAGTCGGGTTTTGAAAGAAATTGTTTTATAATAAAAATCTTATTTTTATCATCTATATGAACTATATAAAATAGTCGTGTTTTGAAAGGAATTGTTTTATAATAAAAATCTTATTTTTATCATCTATATGAACTATATAAAATAGTCGTGTTTTGAAATAAATCGTTTTACAATAAAAATCACATTTTTATTATATACTTGAATAGATAAAAATAGTGAAGTGTCGAAATAAATGTCTGTTGGATAAAAATATCATTTTTATCGAATGTATGAAAAGAATATGGTTTTGAAATCGAAGAATCGACTATATTTATATCTATATATAAATATAATTAAAATATATCGAGTAACGAAGCTGTAGTTCGTGTTTGAAACCGTGATTTCAAACGATTAGTGCGGGAGATCCGACCATCGGATTTTCCCAAAACCAAAACCGTTGGTTTCGCCTTGGAAATATCTTTCCAACACCACTCACTTTGTGAAGATCCGACGGTTAGATTGTATGGAATGTTTAATTCAAATTTGAAGAAAAACAGCACCAGAATCGATTACATTTATATATATATATAAATAATTAAATTAAATCGAATAACAACACTGTAATTCGTATTTTGAAATCGAAACTTCAAACGAGTGTACCGGGAGATCCAACCGTCGGATTATCCCATAACCGGAACCGTTGGATTCGTTTTGAAAAGATCTTTCTAATGATATAAAATTTGTGAAGATCCAACGGTTAGATTTTCAGATATGCATAAATTAAATCTAAAGAAAAACAGCGCCACGGCCGCGTTATGGCCAGAAGCGTCATTTGAATGAATTGGTTATAAATAAATAAACACAATAGCGATAAATCATTATAAAATATTATAAACGGTATGGAATGGAAATAAACCGAATTTACCCGGTTTATAGAATATTTGATGGTTGAATGTGAAATTTATAAACTAACTGGTGGTTAGGTACTCGGATGGTTTCCTGGGTTTTGATCTGATGTTGATTTCGGCCTTCGAGGTTAATATTTGGCAAATCATTCTCTTACTAATTTACAATTAGTGAATAATGAATTGGAATGTAGCGTATGTTGTGCTTGTGTAGCACTTGTTAATTATATATGTGAGTTGCTCAAAAAGACCGGGTTTATCCCATTCTAAATAAATGAATCGACGATAAGAAGTCGAAGATGAAGACGGTTGTTGAAGACCAGAGATCTTCACCTCGGTTGGATGATAATTGATGTCCTGATTGGGAGGCATCCCGAAATATGGATAATGAGTGGTGATCATCCAGACGTATGTGGAGATCGATGGGTATGCGAGGTATATAGTGCCTCCGGTTTCGTTCAGACCCAGAACGGACTTGTAAAAGGACTGTGTGTCTGACATTGGAATTCATTCTGTGTGATTGATAGCCATCAGTTGCATAGTGTGAATTGCCTGTGTGGCATGCTAAGATGCAGTGATCAAGGCTTCTGTTGAAAAGAAAAGTCTTGTGGTTGATGATCAAAGCACGGCCTGTGTGGCATAGCTTTGTGTATAACGTGATTTCGTGAGCCTCACACCCCGGTGTGAACCAGAAACGGGAGAGGACATCAGGGATGGCATGCGTTTCCTTCTAGCTAGAGGTAGTGTCAGTGCTTAAACTGGCTAACATTTATATTATTTTCACCTGTGTGGTTGTTGTTGTTGCGAGGCACCTCAGATATATCGGTAACTATGTGAAGCCGATGGAGTCATTCGTTGGCTCATTTACGCCCCAAAAGGCGAGTATACGTAGTGTTCAGGCATTTTAATCCACATCGGTGGACCGGCCCTGACGATCCAAAGGCTTGACTGAGTACTTTCCTAAGACATGGGCTAGATTGTCTCGAATTTGGTAAGGACTATCTTTTGCCTTGGTTCATGACGGAAATCCAATTTCCAAATACGACATCGTGCAGTTTTGATTGTAAACCAATATTTGGCGACATAGTGGCATTGGACGCTCATGTCGTCTATGATTGATATTTATGATTGTTTATTAAATTAGAAACTAATAGGAAACGAGCTAAGACTGATGATTTCCTGGGTATTGGTCTGATGTTGGTTTCGGCCTTCGGGGTTAATACCTAGGGAATCGTTCTCTTACTATTTTACAGTTGGAGTCTGATTAAGAATTCTTTTGTTTTATTCGTATCAAGCATATTTTGGCCATAATAAGGTAAAAACTCTATCCTCCGGTTTGCATTGCATTGTGTGGTGGGAGCTGAGTCTTATAATGGCTTCATTTTTATAAAAAAGCATTGCGATGTTTAAAAGATTTACTTGTTGTAAAGCACTGGCAATCCAATGGAGTTAACCCATTTCACGAAAGTGGCGTGGTCCTGTGATTGGCCATATTATTAAATGTGTTTAGTAGATTTCTCATACCAGTCCCATGACTGACTCGTAGTTTGTTTCACTTGCAAACTCGGGTGCCCCTTTTTCTACACGAGCAGCCTTGTATTCAGGTTTCAGCAGGCTCTTTTTGGATAGCTGAAGCTGAAGTTGGATTCTATCATTTATCTCTTTTTATGTTGTTCAGCTCCTATTGTACATATTATATTGTTTTCCGCTGTAGACATTTATGTATAGTTGAACTGTATTTGTACTAAGTATGATCCAGTATACTGTGTAACTCTGTTGATTACTTTTATCTAGTGTATTATTTGTACATTATCTGGTACATTTATTTATTTTTGTTCTGCTATTATCTGTTTATGTGTTATATTCCAAAGATTACCCTTGCCGCCGTCAGGACGGGGTTTGGGGTCGTCTCAACGTGGTATCAGAGCTTTGGTTAAGCTTAGTGCTGGAATATAACATATTAACGAACTCGTCAGAAATAGAACCAGTAGTGTTCTAGGATGAAAAACTCATTACAGATAGGATCAGTAATATCCTAGTATGAGTGGCAGAATGAAATAACACCTCGATAGACACATTTACATTCAAGTATATGTCTCTATGTTTTGAAATATCTTTTCTGTGACTTGACACTTGGTCTGCTATTTGCAGAAGTACTAGAAAATGAGTGTCAGAAACAGAAAGAATGCAGAACCAGATCTATAGGCTCTATTTAAGAGATATCGAAATCTTGGTGGAGCACAATTCTCGGGTAATGAATCGATTATTCATACCCAAGCTTGGATGAGTTCTGCCGAAAGATTTTTTGAGCGTTTCCAGCTGAGAGATTATCAGAAAAGATTAGTAGCATCTTGGGCGCTTAAAGAAGAAGCTTTAATATGGTGGGAAACGATCATCAAAGATAATCCAGAATGTGATATCACCTGGGATAGATTCAAAGTGATTTTCCTGGAAAGATTTACTCCTCCTGAAGCAACTGAGAGGTTATGTGATGAATTCTCTTATCTGATACAAGGAGATATGACCATTCTAGAATATCATAAGAAATTCAACGAACTTTCTCATTTTGCCCCTCATCTAATTCAAATTCCGAAGAGGAAGAATCTTAGGTTTATTCATGGCCTGCAAAGAAAATACCAGAATAAAGTAACGGGGCATGTGAAGCTTCATTTTTTTAGAAATGATATACATGGCTTATCAGTATGAAGATTTCCATAAGAAAGGTATGTTGCGCGACAAAGAGGAAGTCAGTTCGAGTAACAAAGGATAGTCTGAAACTGATAATCCTGAGGCCAGTACGATGTCTTATGTAGGTAAGAAGCCTAAAGTCAGTCGGAAAAGGGCTAGATTTGGGAAAGAACCAGCAACAGCTGCCATATGCAATATTTGCAAGAAGCAAAGGCATTTGCAAGGAAATTGCAGATCTTTAAAGAAGCAAAGAAAGAATGGATCCAAACCTACTAAGAAGCAAAAGAATTCTCATGGTGAAAGGAAATGCCATAAGTGTCACCAAGCAGGTCATCTTGCACGGGAGTACCAACTGTCAAAGAAATCTGAAGCAGTGCATATAAATGAAGTAGCAGAGACTTCTGAGCCCTCAGCTAGTCAGGGAAGGCCAGATGTTTTAGAAGGCACGCTTACTGTCGAAGATATTCCAATTAAAGTACTGTTTGACATCGGTGCAAAGAATGCTGTTAAGAAACTGGATTTGAATTTGAAGAAGCTCAAAGAACCAATGACTGTCCGTAATCCGGTTGGGGGTTCCCTCAATCTCAGTTGGGTTTGTAGGGTGCCGGTTTCTTTTTCTCGTTATCGGTTCCCTACCATTGCGGTCATCATGAATTTTGCAGAGTTTGATCTTATCTTGGGGTTAGACTGGTTGACCAAATATGAAGCTGAGGTTATATGCGCCGACAGATTTGTTAAGGCGAAGATTAAATTAGGTGATTATATAACCATTCCCTATGAAGGTCAGAATTCTAATATAAAAGACTTCTGGGTAGCTCTGGATGTCTCTCCTTCTCAAATAGAAAATATCCCTGTGGTCACAAAGAATATTCAGGACCTCATAAAAGATATTCCTATCATCAAGAGTTATGCGGATGTGTTCGAAGAATTTGTTAGCTTACCTCCGCAAAGAGAAATTGATTTCAAGATCTCTTTAATTCCGAACGCAAGGCCAGTAGTGCACGCTATTTGAAGAATGACCTTGAAAGAGAAAGAGGAATTAGACAATCAAACAAGACAGCTTGTATGGAAGGGTCTGATCAGACCTGGTTTCTCTGATTAGGGAGCAGCAGTGGTGTTTGTCCCAAAATCTGACGGTACTCTGCGACTATGTGTGGATTATCATGACTTGAATAAGCAGACAATAAAGAATAAATATCCATCGCCGCGAATCGATGATTTATTGGATCGTCTGAATGGAGCACAAGTATTTTCAAGGATGGACCTAGCTACGGGTTTCCATCAGCTTCGTATTGCCGAAGAGTGTGTTCCTATGATAGCATTCAGAGGTCCAGACTTATTCTATGAGTGGTTAGTAATGCCTTTCGGCTTATGTAATGCTCCTGCCTATTTGGTCGATCTGATGAATAGAGTGTTCAAAGGAGTTTTGAATAAGTTTGTTCTGGTCTTTATTGATGATATTCTAATCTTCTCTAAATCAAAGGCCAAACATGAAAAACATTTGGAACAAGATCTAGAAATTCTGAGAAGGAATGTATTGAAAGACAAACTACCCAAATGTATATTCTAGCAAGATGAAGTAAAGTTTCTTGGCCACGTCGTATCAAAAGAGGGAACTGCTGTGGATCCAAGTAAAATCACCGCTATTCAAAATTGGAAACAGCCTAGTACTCCCACAGAAGTCCGAAGTTTTCTTGGATTGGCTAGTTATTACCGGAAGTTCGTTAAAGAATTTTAGAAGATATCTAGTCACTTAACAAAGCTTACAAAGAAGCACTCAAAATTCAAGTGGACTCCAGAATGTGAGGAGGCTTTTGAGGAGCTAAAGTTAAGATTAACAACGGCTCCAGTGTTAACGATTATTGACGGCAATTAGGACTAGAAAGTCTAGACAGATGCCTCTAGAGAAGGCATTGGTGCGGTGTTAATGCAAAGAGGCCAAGTTATTGCTTATGCTAGCCGTCAACTGAAGCCACATGAAAAGAACTACGTTACTCATGATCTTGAGTTGTTGGCTATCGTATTCGCCTTGAAAATTTGGAGACACTATCTTCTGGGTGAGAAATCCGAACTGTTTACAGATCACCAGTCGCTAAAGTATCTGTTCACCCAGAAAGATTTGAATCTGAGGCAAAAACGTTGGCTAGAGTTCCTTGCAGCATACGATTTTGAGATTCTGTATACTCCAGGGAAAGCCAATGTCGTGGCCAATGCTTTAAGTAGAAAGGATGAAATGATCGCCAGTTTTATTATTGCGACTTCTTTAATTGATAAGATATCTTCTCTCCAAAAAGACGACAAATTTATTAAAGGAATGAGCCAGCGGATTCGTGAAGGCAATGCTTCAGATTTCCAGCTCGATAGCGAAGGGATTTTAAGGTTACAAGGACGAATTTGTGTTCTAGAAATTCCTAAACTCAGAGGAGATGTGCTTGATGAATGCCACAAATCTAAGCTCAGTATCCATCCGGGTGTGAGTAAAATGTATAATGATATCAAGCGAACATTCTGGTGGAAATCGTTGAAAAGAGACATCTCTATATATGTTAGAAGGTGCCCTACTTACCAACTAGTCAAAAGCGACCAACAGAAACTTGCTGGATTGCTGCAACCGCTGGACGTTCCAGGTTGGAAGTGGGAACATATTTCCATGGACTTCATAGATGGTTTGCCCAGAACCAGGAAAGGAAATGACCGTATTTGGGTGATCGTAGGTCGCTTCACAAAGACCGCCCATTTCATACCTGCCAAATCCAATAGAACTACTCAAAGTCTGGCCCAGATTTATTTCAAGGAAATTGTTAGGCTACATGGAGTGCCGATCAGTATAGTTAGTGATAGAGATCCAATATTTACTAGCAAATTCTGGAAGGCATTTCAAGTAGAATTGGGAACAAAGATGAACTTAAGCACTGCCTATCATCCTCAGACAGATGGTCAGACTGAGAGAGTGAATCGAATTTTAGAAGATCTATTGTGGGCTTATGTAATCATGGGAAGACCATTTACATTTAGCAGAGTTCTCATACAACAATAGCTACCAAGAAAGCCTGACAATGTCACCATCGAAGCATTGTATGGTAGACCGTGTCGATCTCCTACTTGTTGGGTCGAACCTGGTAATAGGCTTGTATTAGGATCTAATATGATTCGTGAAGCTGCCGACAAAGTCGATTTCGTTAAGAAACGATTACTCGCCGCTCAAAGCCGACAGAAGAGCTATGCTGATTCGAGAAGAAGAGATTTGGATTTTTCTGTTGGTGATTATGTGTGTATCTAAGGGTTTCTCCGATGAGAGGAGTGATTCGATTTGGCAAAATTGGGAAGTTGGCGCCCAGATTTATTGGACCATTCCCTATTCATGAATGGATTGGAACCCTCGCTTATAAAGTTCAATTGCCTGATTGGTTGCCTGGAGTACATGATGTATTTCATGTATCTCAACTTCGAAAGCACATTCATGATCCAGACTTGATCGTGGAAGAAGTAGCGCAACAGGATATTGAAATTACTCCAGAATTGGCTATGAGAAGAGAGCCGCTAAAGATTATCGGCAAAGAAACCAAAGAGCTAAGGAACAAGAAGGTTCACTTAGTCAAAGTGTAATGGAGTGGAGATCCGCGAGATTGTACATGGGAAACAGAGGAAAGCATTAAGAAATCCTATCCTAAGTGCAGGGTGGATATCTCTAATTGACTCTAGTGCAAGGTACATCTATCATATTCTGCATTTCCATTCTGTTCTTTACTTTGTTGTTGTTTTCTTTGCATTGATGTAAACTTTTTAATTATATAGTCTGAATGTTTTCAAAAGAATATACGAATTAAATTGTATGATTTTTAAAAGTTAAAAACAAATTTATTCTTGTTTGTGTTGTGAGATAGTGGATATGGTTAATTAAATTATTAGAACGATAGTTAATTTAATCAATAAGAGAATGAATGGTAGAATTCATTCGATTAGATCACACATTGAACTGATTTAAAAATAGATAGAAATATATACATGCACATTATATATGTTTCAACAGGTAAATGGATTAGCTGTTGAGTAAAGAATTTATTTGCGTGCCCGACAAATAGGTAAACCTTAATGAGTTGGATGTGCAATTTTATTATTATATCAACTCCTGTGAATGTCATTGGATGCGGAGTGTTGGTTGTTCTGTGTGTAATAATAAATGTCGCCATAGGATAGTAACAATTAATTTTGAACTACACTACATGGCATACTTATCGAAGATAGGCATACTTCATCATATACCACATAAGCATTTAGAGCTTGTGTGACGAGGTTGAAGATTTATCATACGAGCGAGAGGCTTGTATGGCGATGATTATATATTACAAGTTGAACTGATGACTGATATGGACCATATAAAATGTAACGGTAAATTGCAAGATTAATAAAAACCCCATATGGGTCTGGAGATGACAATAAACATGTCTCTCTGGTCATTAAGGCACAAAAATCGTTTATATGGTGACGAGAATTTATTCTCTGGAGATATGATCTATACACACTCCTTTGGGGACAGTGGAATATATCACTATAAATATGTGCATGCTTATTAGGATTTATTGGGTACCTAATACGACCCAATAAATTTCCAAACCCCTCCCCGTAAAAAGGAGGTTATGGCGAAATTTTTCGAAAATTTAGGGTGTTAGCCAAATTTTTGAAGAATTTGAAAATTCTTAGAAACGAAAAAGTTGAAGAATAGAAGCCAGATTGAGAGTAGAGTTGATTAATCAAACCACTTTCGACTTTGTTCCTTTTCGGGGACGAAAAGTTTTAAGAGGGGGAGATTGTAACGACCCGGAAAATCTGAACCAATTTAAAATTTTAATTTGGCTATATTAGTGGAATTTAAAATATTTAAAATAAATATTTTAAATAATAATGACAAAAAGTAAGTTTGAATCGAAATTTGAAAATAAATATAATTAGTTCTAATTATAAACAAGGCCTGAAATGGCGCGGTAGTTTCAAAATTTGAATTCAAACTTTGATTGACTATACCGGGCGCAAAAACAAAACGGATTTGAGTGAAACCAAAAATATTTAAATCTGTTACTGAATATCTTTCTATCGAATCTGAAAAATCGAAGTTTCATAGCGGGAAGCAAAAGTTATGGCTAAATGAATTTTCAGAAAGGTCGTTATAGAGTTTATATTGCCCGTGAAAATGGCCATTTTGCAAATGACCTTAGAATTCGACAAAACCACTTTTGTTGGATCCGAAATGTCAAATTATTGCTAGGTTTCGAATTTCATAATTTTTGAAGCTAGTATGTGAGCGTGGCAAAGGAAAATGTGTTTGGTCGATTTCTATTAAATTGGATCGACCAGAAAAGGGCCATTTTTAAACGGTCTCAGAATTCGATGAAACTAGTTTTGTTGGGACTATATCATCAAAACATTGCTAGATTTATTTTTAGAATCAGTATGTGTCCACGACAAATTGAAATGTACGTTCAAATTAAAAATTGAATGTTTAATATTTTAATTTGAAGAAAAACTGGCTGAGACAGTCGAATGGGCCTACGAAACATATCCTATTGTGTTCGGAATGGGGGTATTTAGCTAGGGACGAAAGTCATTGGGTTTTGATTGGAGGTCGTATTAGAAAACCCTCTTTTAAAAGCTCCCGGCCAATCAGAATTTTATAAAAAAAAATCTCTCTCTTCTCCATCGCGATTAACGACGGACGCCGCCTCCCAACTTCCTGATCAAATTCCGACCGCTCCGTCCATCTTCAGACCTCCCCCCAGTTGAGCTTTTTGTAGTCCTCTCCTTCCTCTTCAAATCCGACCAAGCTGTAATAACCCGGAAATTCTGGGCCAGTTTAAAATTTTTATTTTGGCAATTATAGCGAATTTTCTATATTTAAAATAGATTATTTTAAATAATATCGACGTGAAATTCATTTTGAATATATAATTCGACGTATATATTATATACGTCGTGGTTAGAATATAAATATTTATATATAATTATAAATGGAATTGAAAATGGCGCGGTAGTTCGATAATTCGATTTCAAACTTCAATTGAACATACCGGGTGCAAAACAATCCGGATTTTAGTGAAATCAAAAATAATGGAATCTAATAGTGAATATCTTTCCAACGAATCTGAAAGATCGAAATTTCATAGCGGGAATTAAAAGATATGTCCAGTTGAAAATTCTGAATAGTCGCTATGGAATTCAGGCCCTTAAAAATGGACATTTTGCAAACGACCTCGGATTTCGACGAAACCAGTTTTGTTGGGTCCGTGGTGTCAAGTTATTGCTAGATTTCAAATTTCATAATTTTTCGAATCAATATGTGAGCGTGGCAATGGAAAACGCATTTGACCGGTTTCAGTTGATTTTAATCGACTGGAAATTGGCCATTTTTCAAACGGTCTCAGAATTCGACGAAACTAGTTTTGTTAGGACCGTATCGTCAATATGAAGCCAGAAAATATTTTTCTGCAATTTATAGAGTTCGTATGTGACCCCAGTAATTTGAAATGTACGTTTAAAATTCAATATAATGATTTAAATGTAAATTTAACGGAAACTGATCGAAATGATCAAATCAGCTTGCGATACATATCCCATTGTGTTCGGAATGGGGGTAAAACGCAATGGACGACAGGCGGTAGGCCTCATTTCGAGGTCGTATGTAAAAGTCAACCTTTTTGCAAAATTAAATAATTAAATAATAAAAAAAAAATATTATTCCCTCCTTTTCTTCTGCTTGCCCCCCCCCCCCCCCCGATTCATTTACCAGAAACGAAATAAAAAAAAAAGGGGAAAACCTAACCTATCGAAGCCGCCGCCCTAACCTATCGAAGCCGCCGCCCTTACCCTCGAAGCAGCCTCCTCCTCCCAGCGCCCTCACCCCGAAGACCTCGCCTTACCTCGAACTCCTCGCGACCCCCCCCCCCCTGAAGCCTCGAAGACGCCGCCACCGACGAACAACACCACCGAACACCACCTCGAAGCCGCCGACGCCGTCCTCTTCTTCCCTCCACTTCGCAAGCTATCGGTGAGAATTTAGTTTATTTTATTTTTATTTTTATTTTTGTTTTGTTAAAAACTGATATTTTTAAATATTAAAAACTGAATGTTTAAGAATTTTAAAACTGGATTTTTAAGATATATAAACTGATTTTTTTTAAAAGAATATAAACTGATTTTTTTTAAAAGAATATAAACTGATTTTTAAAAAGAAATAAAACCTGATTTTTAAAAAAAAAAAAAGAAATAAAAACTGATTTTTGGAAAAGGTTTAAACTTCAAAGAGAAAAAGGTTTGAGCTTTAAAATGGAAAAAGATTTGAACTTTAAAAAGAAAAATCATATTTTTATATATTGAAAGTCGAAAGAAAAATCATATTTTTATATATTGAAAGTCGAAAGAAAAATCATATTTTTATATATTGAAAGTCGAAGTAAAAATCAGATTTTTATATATTGAAAGTCGAAGTAAAAATCAGATTTTTATATATTGAAAGGCGAAGTAAAAATCAGATTTTTATATATTGAAAGTCAAAGAAAAAATTCGATTTTTATATATTGAATAGCAAAGTAAAAATTCGATTTTTATATATTGAATAGCAAAGTAAAAATTCGATTTTTATATATGTAGTGGCTACGGGCAACGAAGATGACGAAGATGCGATAGCGATGAAGATTTCTATCAATGAAGTGCCATGGAGCTAGGATAGCAATATGTGAGAACTTCTCACCTTTCAATTTCTTTTTCTAGTTATATATATATACTAGGATGCAGACGGTGCTTAGTAGCACCCGACACCCGTCATCCACAGACCATGGATGGCTTGTTTGTTAAATTGTTTGGTTGTGTAGTTGGTTAGTCTAATTGATTGAAATTTGAATTGTTTGGTGAATTGAAATTGATTTGATTGATGTGTGAATGGCGTGGGCCTTCACTAGACCGGGGATAAGGCTAGGCCTCGTCCCGTTTCTAGTATCGTGCCGTTATGCCGCCGAAATTTTCTAAAATAAGTTAGAAAAATAAAAATAGCATTTTATTTAAAGAATGAACTGAATAGAAATTCATATGTTGGAATAAAATGTTTTATCGTTAAAAATATAATTTTTAACGTGAATGTGAATAAATAAATATTCGTTTACAAACCAGACGGTTTGTTTATGTACACCTATTTGAAGGACATTGATTGGGTCGATAAATTTTACACATCGCCCAACTGCACAAATAAAATATGCGTTTGATTGCTTGAAACCCCACACGGGTGTTGGGATGAAATTTGAAGTTCACTCATCCTGATTGATTGAATATGTCGATCGATTGATTGACAGGCTGTCATAAGCGTTAGATATCTATATTTGATGCTTATACAGTGTAGTGCACTTTGGTTGATGGTTGATTATTTTTCAATGCTATTATATGTGTGTAATGTATGAAAATCCATATAATTAACTTTATATGGTAATTGATTGGGCCTCATTCCAATTTGAAAAATAAAGAATATTATAAAATAAAGTTCATGTGTTGACAGTACTCATCCATTGAGATTGGTCATGTGTTGAACGAAATATTTTAGTAATAAAATTTACATCTTTATCGATATAAAATAAAGTTCATGTGTTGACAGTACTCATCCATTGAGATTGGTCATGTGTTGAACGAAATATTTTGATAATAACAACTATTTTGAAAAAGAAATATTTGAAATAGAATATTTGAAATAGAATATTTGAAATAGAATATTTGAAAATAGAAATTTATGAAGTCGTGTTGATTAGATTGACGCCATTTTGACGTAAACGATTTCGAAATGAATTGAATAGAAAACGATTTCGAAATGAATTGAATTGAGAACGATTTCGAAATGAATTGAATAGAAAACGATTTCGAAATGAATTGAATAGAAAACGATTTCGAAATGAATTGAATTGAAAACGATTTCGAAATGAATTGAATAGAAAACGATTTCGAAATGAATTGAATAGAAAATGATTTCGAATGAATTGAATAGAAAACGATTTCGAAATGAATTGAATAGAAAACGATTTCGAAATGAATTCAATAGAAAACGATTTCGAAATGAATTGAATAGAAAACGATTTCGAAATGAATTGAA
Organism: Allium sativum; assembly: GCA_030737875.1. Taxonomy (NCBI): domain Eukaryota; kingdom Viridiplantae; phylum Streptophyta; class Magnoliopsida; order Asparagales; family Amaryllidaceae; genus Allium; species Allium sativum. The sequence continues at coordinate 44,459,674 of CM060916.1, forward strand.
TAGAAAACGATTTCGAAATGAATTGAATTGAAAACGATTTCGAAATGAATTGAATAGAAAACGATTTCGAAATGAAGTGAATTGAAAACAATTTCGAAATGAATGGAATAGAAAACGATTTCGAAATGAATTGAATAGAAAACGATTTCGAAATGAATTGAATAGAAAACGATTTCGAAATGAATTGAATAGAAAACGATTTCGAAATGAATTGAATTGAAAACGATTTCGAAATGAATTGAATTGAAAACGATTTCGAAATGAATTGAATAGAAAACGATTTCGAAATGAATTGAATTGAAAACGATTTCGAAATGAATTGAATTGAAAACGAATTCAAATTGAATTGAAAACGAATTCAAATTGAATTGAAAACGAATTCAAATTGAATTGAAATTTGAATTGAATAGAAATGAATTTTAAAACGAATTTATAAAGAAGAATTCAATTTTGATTTGAATTGAAAGGGAAGTTGAAATTGCTTTTGAAACGAATTTAAAACTAATTATATAATTCGTTTTGAATAGAAATCGACGAAATATATTATATATATATATATATAATATAATGGCCTGAATAGAACGCGCCGCGCCGCGGCAGTTCGTGAATTTCGACCATTTATTTCAAACGGACATTACGGGAGATCCGACCGTCGGATTCTCCTAAAACCGGAACCGTTGGGTTCGTATCGAAAAGAGCTTTCTAACAAATATTAGAAATTAGAAATCTAACGGTTGGATTTGGAATTATGTCCAAATCAAATTTGAAAAAGGTCGTTGTAAGTGCAGTTCGATGGTCGTTGATGGAAATCGACTGTACGGGCCTTGATAAAATTATTTAAAATAGTAATAATTTGTGTAAAATCATAAGAAATGATTTAGAAAAGATTGGGATGAAAAACTCCATATTTGAAAAGATAAAAATAGATTTTTATCGAAATGAACTAGTTTTGAACTAGAAATATAATTCTATTTATTTTTAAATAAATAAATTGGATTTTAAAAGGGTTTTAAAAATAACCAGAATTTCCAATGATTGCATTGGAGTGGATTTGAATCGAAATTGTCTTCGGAATATTTCGATGTTGGAATTCGTGATTATACAGATGTTGTTATGGAAATTTGAAAGATATATATTTATATCGTTATTTCCCATATGACATTTGTTAATCGTAGAATTTGATATTGAATATAAGCCGATATATTTTCTATTCAGAGCCTTATATTCAATATCAAATGTGATTTGGGTTTGTCGTGAATGGTGTCTTCACTAACACTGTTCTTGAACCCAGTTGAGAAAAGATTAAATCTTTTTAATTAGATTTAATGAAGTGTACCAATTAAATAATATTTAATTGGAATTGAATTGATATTGATTTTTGGGTTTATCGTGGACAGTGTTTTAAATAACACTCGTTCTTTAACCCGATAATTAATGGAATGTGCCTTTGGGTTTATCGTGAATCGTGTTTTTAAATGACACGGATTATTTAACCCAGTTAACGATTAAAACTAAGTGGAGTTTTAATGAATCTTTAATTAGATTGAAATGATCGAGAATGGAGTATCACCAGTTTTGCTCCAGGCGATAGTTAAGTCTTTAATTAGATTTGAACGTGGAATGGTAATTGAATTTACCGATAACACCGTGGTGTTAGATATGAAGAATTACCAGTTTTTACTTCATGGGATGAATAGGTTGGGATGGGGAAATTAAAATAAATGATTACTTCGGTAAGGTTCGCTAATCCCGACTAGTTTTGAATTGATATTCAAAAATAGACTAAAGAATAAATTCAAGAAATTTATCTTGGATAAAATTAATGGGAACCTTTCCCTTTGAATGTGAAATTTAGAAACTAACCGTAGGTTAGCTAAGCAGAATGGTTTTCTGGATATTGATCTGATGTTGGTTTCGGCCTTCGGGTTTAATATTTGGGGAATTATTCTCTTGATTAATTTACGGTTAGTGACTAATGAATCGGAATGAGGCGTATGTTGTGTTTGTGTAACACTTATTTAAAATATACGCGAGTTATTCAGAAAGACCGGGTTTATCCCATTGTGAATAACTGATACGACGATAAGTCAAAGACGAAGACGATGGTCGAAGACCGGAGGTCTTCACGTCGTTTGGGTGATAACTGATGATCTTAATTGGGCTGTACACCCAAGAAGATGGAAACAGTTGGTGATCGTCCAGACGTGCTTGGAGATCGATGGATATGCGGGGTACTAGGTGCCTCCGGTTTCGTTCAGACCCAGAACGGACTTGTAAATGGACTGTGTGTCTGACATTGGATTTTAGTCCGTGTGATTGATCTCTATTAAATATATATCTGTTTGGCGGCGGAGAATTTATTCTCTTGCTTAACGCCCTTCTCTGAGACGTACGAGCTCAGGGGTTATATATTGATAGATATCAAACGCATGGAGTGAATTGCCTGTGTGGCATGCCTAAGTGGCAATTGATCGAGGCTTCTGTTGAAAAGCAAAGTCTTGTGGTGATGATCAAAGCAAGGCCTTTGTGGCGTAGCTTTGTGTAACGTTTACTTCGCGTGTTTCACGCCCGGTATGAACCAAAAACGGGAGAGGACGTCAGGGAGGGCATGCGTTTCTTTCTAGCTAGAAGTGGCGTCAGTTGTTTTACACGCCCTGACGAGTTTGACTTATGTGGTTGTTGCTGTTGCGAGGCGCCTCGGATTGATCGGTCGTTCTCGAACCGATGGAGTCATTTAGTTGGCTCATTTACGCCCCAAAGGGCGGGGAAACGCATGTTCAGGCATTTTAATCCACATCGGTGGACCGGCCCTGAGGATCCAAAGGCTTGACAGAGTACTTGCCTGAGGCTCGGGCTAGACAGTCTCGAATCGGTTGAGGACTATCTTTTGCCTCGGTTCATAGACGGAAATCCAATTTCCAAAAACATGACATTTGCGGTTTTATTTGTAAACCTATATATGGCGACATGATATATGGTACCCATGCCGCCTATGATTGATACTTATGATTTGAAGTTGTTTTATGCACTATGCACTTATAATAGTATCAAATGATTTGTTTTAAACGTATCAAGCATTCTTTGGCTGTTATAAGGGAAAACCCTATCCCCCGGCTTGCGTTGCATTGTGTGATAGGACCTGGGTCTTATAACAGCTTCATTTTCCTTTATTTAGCATTGCGCTGTTTGTTTTATGCACTGGTATTCTTGGGAGGAAACCCGTTCCGTGTTATACGGCGTGGTCCCTTGATTTACCTAATGATTTAAAATAAAGATTAACTGTTTTAGTTCTCACACCAGTCACATGACTGACCTGGAGTTTATTGTTTTAACCTAAACTCTGGGTGCCCCTATTTTGACACGGGCAGCTAGTAGTTTTGGGTTTTGCAGATTTATATTCACAGGATCCTGGTTTACAGCTGGAATGATATCCAGAAAGCTTTGTATCCGTATATCTCTTCTAGTTGTGTATTGTATTATTTTCCGCTGCTATGTATTTAAATGTAATCTAAATCTCTGATATTTCTGTGTAATATTCATTTTTACTGTATATTCTTGTATTCTGATGCATTGTTGTATATACAATGAAACGTTCTTCTGTATGCGTTCTGTTTTGTCGTGTTCTCAAACGATAGGGCGTTTTCGAACGGTCTGGGTCGGTTTAGCGACTGGTTCGGACCGAGCGAAATTCCTTGCCGTCACAGTTGGTATCAGAGCTTTGGTTTACAAAGCAGAGAACAAGGCACATTAGAATCATACAAAAGAATTCATCAGAAATTGGATTAGTAATATCCAACGAGAATGACTCGTTAGAGATGGGATCAGTAGTATCCTAGAACGAGTGTGAAGAGTATATTTTTTAAAATGAAAACAAATTTTGTTTTGAAAATTTAAATCAATTATTCGTATTTGATTATTTATTTATATTGAATATGGACAATCCAATATATAAAGGTTTTGTATATACGCGTCATGAACGTATATTCGAAGTTTTAATATACTGGATAGATATAGGATTACACTGTAGTCGCCCGGAGATGGTATTGATGATAGCGATCGCATCATCAACATTTATGTTCGAGTTTCGAAGGTGTGATTTTCTATATATTTCCATTAGACTGGTGTGAGAACCAAAACTAATATAGCTAGAATACATTGTTGTGATTTGGCATCAAAACATGATTTTTTGTATATGTATCAAAATTATGAATTGGAAACTCTAATTCACTAATTGATTGATGTTTGTGTTGTTGATTATTGGTTGAATTATTAAAATTTGTATTATATAGCCAATTTGATCAAATATTGAATTATATTGAAAATTGGTCGCATTTGCTTACACATACATATACTTACATTGAACAGGTCATAGCAAGGAGGCTAGAGCCAGAGAATAAAATTTGTTTGCCCGACAAATAGGTACATGTTTACTACATAATTTACTGTTTTGTTTGGGTGATGATGATTTTATGAGCCTATTGGCTAGCCGCTTGGCTTTTTCTTTTTCTTTTTGAGATCTGAAGGACCGGGGAAGCTATTTGAAATTCCCCGATGCTCCCGGTGTAGGGGAGGTTATGGCGAAATTTTTCAAAAATTTAGGGTGTTAGCCAAATTTTTGAAATTTTGAAAATTCTCAGAAACTAAAGAGTTGGAGAATGGAAGCCAGATCGAGCGTAGAGTTGAATGATCAAACCACTTTCGACTTTGTTCCTTTTCGGGGACGAAAAGTTTTAAGTGGGGGAGATTGTAATAACCCGGAAATTCTGGGCCAGTTTAAAATTTTTATTTTGGCAATTATAGCGAATTTTCTATATTTAAAATAGATTATTTTAAATAATATCGACGTGAAATTCATTTTGAATATATAATTCGACGTATATATTATATACGTCGTCGTTAGAATATAAATATTTATATATAATTATAAATGGAATTGAAAATGGCGCGGTAGTTCGATAATTCGATTTCAAACTTCAATTGAACATACCGGGTGCAAAACAATCCGGATTTTAGTGAAACCAAAAATAATGGAATCTAATAGTGAATATCTTTCCAACGAATCTGAAAGATCGAAATTTCATAGCGGGAATTAAAAGATATGTCCAGTTGAAAATTCTGAATAGTCGCTATGGAATTCAGACCCTTAAAAATGGACATTTTGCAAACGACCTCGGATTTCGACGAAACCAGTTTTGTTGGGTCCGTGCTGTCAAGTTATTGCTAGATTTCAAATTTCATAATTTTTCGAATCAATATGTGAGCGTGGCAATGGAAAACGCATTTGACCAGTTTCAGTTGATTTTAATCGACTGGAAATTGGCCATTTTTCAAACGGTCTCAGAATTCAACGAAACTAGTTTTGTTAGGACCGTATCGTCAATATGAAGCCAGAAAATATTTTTCTGCAATTTATAGAGTTCGTATGTGACCCCGGTAATTTGAAATGTACGCTTAAAATTCAATATAATGATTTAAATGTAAATTTAACGGAAACTGATCGAAATGATCAAATCAGCTTGCGATACATATCCCATTGTGTTCGGAATGGGGGTAAAACGCTATGGATGACAGGCGGTAGGCCTCGTTTCGAGGTCGTATGTAAAAGTCAACCTTTTTGCAAAATTAAATAATTAAATAATAAAATAATAATAATATATAATTCCCTCCTTTTCTTCTGCTTGCCCCCCCCCCCGATTCATTTACCAGAAACGAAATAAAAAAAAAAGGGGAAAACCTAACCTATCGAAGCCGCCGCCCTTACCCTCGAAGCAGCCTCCTCCTCCCAGCGCCCTCACCACGAAGACCCCGCCTTACCTCGAACTCCTCGCGACGCCCCCCCCTGAAGCCTCGAAGACGCCGCCACCGACGAACAACACCACCGAACACCACCTCGAAGCCGCCGACGCCGTCCTCTTCTTCCCTCCACTTCGCAAGCTATCGGTGAGAATTTAGTTTATTTTATTTTTATTTTTATTTTTATTTTTGTTTTGTTAAAAACTGATATTTTTAAATATTAAAAACTGAATGTTTAAGAATTTTAAAACTGGATTTTTAAGATATATAAACTGATTTTTTTTAAAAGAATATAAACTGATTTTTTTTAAAAGAATATAAACTGATTTTTAAAAAGAAATAAAACCTGATTTTAAAAAAAAAAAAAAAAAAAACTGATTTTTGGAAAAGGTTTAAACTTCAAAGAGAAAAAGGTTTGAGCTTTAAAATGGAAAAAGATTTGAACTTTAAAAAGAAAAATCATATTTTTATATATTGAAAGTCGAAAGAAAAATCATATTTTTATATATTGAAAGTCGAAAGAAAAATCATATTTTTATATATTGAAAGTAGAAGTAAAAATCAGATTTTTATATATTGAAAGTCGAAGTAAAAATCAGATTTTTATATATTGAAAGGCGAAGTAAAAATCAGATTTTTATATATTGAAAGTCAAAGAAAAAATTCGATTTTTATATATTGAATAGCAAAGTAAAAATTCAATTTTTATATATTGAATAGCAAAGTAAAAATTCGATTTTTATATATTGAATAGCAAAGTAAAAATTCGATTTTTATATATGTAGTGGCTACGGGCAACGAAGATGACGAAGATTCGATAGCGATGAAGATTTCTATCAATGAAGTGCCATGGAGCTAGGATAGAAATATGTGAGAACTTCTCACCTTTCAATTTCTTTTTCTAGTTATATATATATACTAGGATGCAGACGGTGCTTAGTAGCACCCGACACCCGTCATCCACAGACCATGGATGGCTTGTTTGTTAAATTGTTTGGTTGTGTAGTTGGTTAGTCTAATTGATTGAAATTTGAATTGTTTGGTGAATTGAAATTGATTTGATTGATGTGTGAATGGCGTGGGCCTTCACTAGACCGGGGATAAGGCTAGGCCTCGTCCCGTTTCTAGTATCATGCCGTTATGCCGCCGAAATTTTCTAAAATAAGTTAGAAAAATAAAAATAGCATTTTATTTAAAGAATGAACTAAATAGAAATTCATATGTTGGAATAAAATGTTTTATCGTTAAAAATATAATTTTTAACGTGAATGTAAATAAATAAATATTCGTTTACAAACCAGACGGTTTGTTTATGTACACCTATTTGAAGGACATTGATTGGGTCGATAAATTTTACACATCGCCCAACTGCACAAATAAAATATGCGTTTGATTGCTTGAAACCCCACACGGGTGTTGGGATGAAATTTGAAGTTCACTCATCCTGATTGATTGAATATGTCGATCGATTGATTGACAGGCTGTCATAAGCGTTAGATATCTATATTTGATGCTTATACAGTGTAGTGCACTTTGGTTGATGGTTGATTATTTTTCAATGCTATTATATGTGTGTAATGTATGAAAATCCATATAATTAACTTTATATGGTAATTGATTGGGCCTCATTCCAATTTGAAAAATAAAGAATATTATAAAATAAAGTTCATGTGTTGACAGTACTCATCCATTGAGATTGGTCATGTGTTGAACGAAATATTTTAGTAATAAAATTTACATCTTTATCGATATAAAATAAAGTTCATGTGTTGACAGTACTCATCCATTGAGATTGGTCATGTGTTGAACGAAATATTTTGATAATAACAACTATTTTGAAAAAGAAATATTTGAAATAGAATATTTGAAAATAGAAATTTATGAAGCCGTGTTGATTAGATTGACGCCATTTTGACGTAAACGATTTCGAAATGAATTGAATAGAAAACGATTTCGAAATGAATTGAATTGAAAACGATTTCGAAATGAATTGAATAGAAAACGATTTCGAAATGAATTGAATAGAAAACGATTTCCAAATGAATTGAATTGAAAACGATTTCGAAATGAATTGAATAGAAAACGATTTCGAAATGAATTGAATAGAAAACGATTTCGAAATGAATTGAATAGAAAACGATTTCGAAATGAATTGAATAGAAAACGATTTCGAAATGAATTAAATAGAAAACGATTTCGAAATGAATTGAATAGAAAACGATTTCGAAATGAATTGAATAGAAAACGATTTCGAAATGAATTGAATTGAAAACGATTTCGAAATGAATTGAATAGAAAACGATTTCGAAATGAATTGAATTGAAAACGATTTCGAAATGAATGGAATAGAAAACGATTTCGAAATGAATTGAATAGAAAACGATTTCGAAATGAATTGAATAGAAAACGATTTCGAAATGAATTGAATAGAAAACGATTTCGAAATGAATTGAATTGAAAACGATTTCGAAATGAATTGAATAGAAAACGATTTCGAAATGAATTGAATTGAAAACGATTTCGAAATGAATTGAATAGAAAACGATTTCGAAATGAATTGAATAGAAAACGATTTCGAAATGAATTGAATAGAAAACGATTTCGAAATGAATTGAATAGAAAACGATTTCGAAATGAATTGAATTGAAAACGATTTCGAAATGAATTGAATAGAAAACGATTTCGAAATGAATTGAATAGAAAACGATTTCGAAATGAATTGAATTAAAAACGATTTCGAAATGAATTGAATTGAAAACGAATTCAAATTGAATTGAAAACGAATTCAAATTTAATTGAAAACGAATTCAAATTGAATTGAAATTTGAATTGAATAGAAATGAATTTTAAAACGAATTTATAAAGAAGAATTCAATTTTGATTTGAATTGAAAGGGAAGTTGAAATTGCTTTTGAAACGAATTTAAAACTAATTATATAATTCGTTTTGAATAGAAATCGACGAAATATATTATATATATATATATATATAATATAATGTGTAACGACCCAGATTTTTGAACAGCTTATTTTAAATATTTAGTATGGTTTTAAATATTTAATTTAAAATATAGATGGTATTTTATTGGGTTATTGTTTAAATAATCGAAATACGATTTATTTTGATAATTATCGAAATACGAGAAGTTGAAATAATTCAATTTGAAGATAAAACTGAACGATGATAATAGAAATTCATTGATAAAGAATTTATTTTGAATTTAAAATGATTTAATATGGTTATTTTAAATATACGTTCAAATTTAATTGTATAATCTATTTCATTGAATTCAGAATAGTGGATAACGTTGGAAACATCAGTCATCACGGTTGAATAGCAGTTCAGGACTTCGAATTGAGAGACCGCAAGATATTTTAGTTCAGAAAAAAAAATCAAGTCAAAATAAAAACACATCATTTCAGCCACCATAAGTCTTAAATGAAGCCGACCAATTATCTGTACAACGCCCAACATTTCTTTCCTCGAGCACAAATTTCTGTCATGCACATTTGAAATCCAGGAAACATGATTTAATGACTTCAGTACGTTAATGTCTCCTCTCGCTCCTATAAACTTAGGCCATCATTCTGAAATCGATATACATCCTTTACTCTTCTAATTCCTTTCCTCTAGTTCTTTTCGCCTGAACCATTAAAAAAAAAAAATTGAACGGAAAATCAAAATTTAACACTTCGATAAAGTCCACCGAATCTCCTGAAGTTGGAAGCGCACTCGCAGATCTCTGGAGGCTCAAGAAGCGTTGAAACCACTCGTGAAAAGGGGGCGATGTTGAATGAAAAGTCGTGGATTTATTTTGGGTAATCATCGTGACTTGTATTGGTCATTGCAAAGGAGTCGATGTTGTGTTTGCTTCAAATTGAGGGAACGCGAGCTGCTGTTGCTAATGAGTCGGTAGTTGGAGGTTTGGGGGTTCTGCTGTTAGATGTGGAAGGAGTACGGATCTGTGGTGGTGTAGAGGAGGTACGATGATGGGATTCAAGGGTTCGGTGGGGATTTCAACCTTAGATGGGGAGTGCGACTGACAGGGGAGTTCGTTCTCTGAATTGGGAAGTTTGGGAAGAACGCAAGTCGCCTGGAGTCTGTCGTGAATATTGGTGAGACACCGTAAGGTCAGTTTAATTTATTTAATTAAGGCCAATAATATCTAAATTAAATTTGTTTGATTTATATCCAAATTTAAGTAGTAAAAGGATTAGAATTTTATTTGTAAAATGGTTAGAATTAAATTAATATAATGGTTAAATTCATTTTTTTTATGCCTAGAAAATTAGTTTATCTAATTGGGAATTTGATTTAAATAAAATAGTTCATATAATTAGTGTATATCGAGGAAATTAATCAATAAGGAAATAAAATGTATAAATTAATCATTTAAATAGAATGAAGGTTTAAATTGGAATTTTATTAAGTGAGTAATCAATTAATTCGTTTAATAACTTATAAAAATCATACTTTATTTCATGGTATTAGATTAGAGCAATGCGAAGTACACTAGAACCAAGATGACGAATACTTCGAAATAAACTTGGTTTGAACTAGACGGGATATTCAGCACAGTAAAAATCACGGTGAGTAAATCTCACTCACCTTTTATTTATAATTATTTTTATTTCGTTAAAAATAATTGTTTGTTGCTTGTGTGAATGCTTTCTGCTTGTTTTATATATATTAGTTATTTAGGCTATATATATATATTGGGTTGATTGATTGGTTGGATTCCCGCAGTCTCATTAGCGGATGCCCGCAGTTTCATAGCGGATGATTACCCTATACGCCCCACGCTATGATTAGTGGATGACCTTCTATACCGCGATATTCTGCCACGAAGCAGAATGGGTATTATTTATGTGCTAACATCTGTGGATGCAGGAAAACAGGTTGGAGGAATCCAACTGGATTCCTCAAAAATATATTATCTGTTTGTTTATTTGTTTGCATATATATTGTTATATATGATGTGTTAGAAAAATAAATAATTCGTTGCTTTGTGTGTTTAAATATCACTGGGCTTAAGCAATGATATTTAAAATATTGTGGAAGGATATTTGAGATTTAAAGAGGGAAAATTCTATTTTTAAATAGAATTTGAATTTTTAAATGGAATAAAAATATAAACTTGTTTTGAAAAATAAAACAAGTAGTTCTTTATAAACGAAGTTTATAAATAATTCTTTTATAACGAAGTTATAAATGAAGTGAAAAGAATTATCACTTGATAATTCAGAAATAGAAATACAAGTGTGAAATTGAAATTCGAAATGAAATTTCAAAATAAGATGTGAAAAGGAAATTTTAAATATATAACTCAAAGGAAATTTGAGTATAACATTTGAATTTTAAAAGGAGATTGAATATTAGAAATTCAATTAGAGATTTCAATGTAAAATTTCAAAATAGAATTTGAAATATAGTATTTCAAAGAAGAATTCAAATATGAAATGTGAATAGAGATTTGAATGGAATTTAAATATGAAATTTGAATTGAGACTTGAAATAGAAATTCAAGTGTTGAATTTGAACATGGGATTGAATATAGAAATTCAAGTAGAAATTTGAATATGAGATTTCAAAATAGAATTTGAAATAAACTTTGAAAGTAGGATTTCAAAGTAGGATTGAAATAGAGTTTCAAAATAGGAAATCCAAATAGTTTTTGAAATGGAATTTGAATTCAAGGGAATTCAAATGAATTTGAATATTAGAAATTTAAATGGTGTTGAAAATAAATTTGAATATTAGAATTCAAATGGGGCTGGAAATGAATTTGAATATTAGAATTCAAATGGAAAATGAAAATTGAATATAAGAAATTCAAATTGAATTCAAATAAGATTTGATCTATGGAATTTGAATATGAAATTCAAATGGATTTTAAACTATGGAATTTTGAATATAGAATTTTAAAAAAAGAGTTTGAATATTTGAATTTCAATAAATTTCAAATATAGAAATTGGAATATAGCAGTTCAAATGGAATTTAAATATAGAGTTTGAATAAGAGAATTCAAATGAATTCAAGTATTGAATTGGAATATGGAATTAAAATAGAAATTCAAGTATTTAATTTGAATATCAAAATAGAAAAAGAATTGGGATTTGAAATATAGAATTCAAAAGTGAGATTGGAATTTGAATCAAGGAATTCAAGTAGAGTTAAATGAAGTTGAATTCATTTTAAAGAAGTTTAAAAGTTTATATATATAAATATAATTAAAACGAACTCGCCGCAGCGCTGCAGTTCGTAAATTGGCGATTCGAATTTCAATCGAGTATACCGAACTCAATTGAAGTCGAAACTCTTTGAAACAAGAAACGTCAGGACCGGTTTGATAATAGTTTTCTAATGAAAGAGAAAAATCTGGATTTCGTCGTATAGATTTTGAGATATGTCAAAATCAAATTTTCAGAAAAGCAGCGCCAGAATCGTTTTAAAACCATAACGGTTTATTTAATTTTACAAAAGGATTTTAAGCGGGAAAAATCCGAATTTTCTATTTAGAAAAATCTCAGAGTTGAATTGTAAAATATATGCAAATTCAAGTTGTGTAAATGAATATGATTTTTGGAACAGAAACCAGATTTTGATTTATTGAATAGAATTAACTAAATTGAATAGAAATTGGTTAATGAGATTTCGAATGAATATTGGGGTGAATAAGTAAATTCGATTTGAAATTTATATTCGAAATCGAAAAGGAAAACTAGAATTGAAATGGAAACGCAATTTGGTTATGAACAAGCTAAATATTTTGTTTAAAAAAATGCTATGTTCAAACAAAGAAGTGAAATAGGCAAAATGGCCGATTTAAAGAATAAATGGGCGAAACTGAATTCAAACGATTAGATGTATTGAATTGAATTGAAAACAGGTGAACAGGTGTTAGACAGGTATGGGATGAGGTGTATGAAGTATATAAAGTATATAATTTATGTGCTCGACAAAAAGGTACATGTTTAATTCATATATGAGGTTTTATGCGCCGTATCGGCAGGCCGCTTGGCTTTTTCTTTTTCCTTTTGAGATTAGAAGATACCGGGAAGCTATTTGAAATTTCCCGATGCTCCCGATACAGGGGAGGTTATGGCGAAATTTTCCGGAAATTTAAGGAGTTAGAATATTTTTAAGATATTTTGATAATTTGAAATCATTGTGTCGACGTATTGAATTCGATAGGAAAGTGAATATAAAAATCGAATGTTGTAATCAAAAAGGGATAGAGATAAATGATTGGAATTGTTTCCAATTGCAAATAGAGATTTTGCTAATATATAGAAAATAAAAGAAGTTAATATTTGGAAACGTTTTCCAAATGGCATAAGAGGCAAGATGATTATTGAAATATTTGGATAACAAATATTGATAGAGAAAATAGGGAAGTGGTTTAATTAATGAAATATTAATTAAAGAGCCCAGTGATTTGTTTGATATGTTTGGATGAACACTTGTTTTTGTTCGATAGTTAAATCACAGACTATCGAAGTTTTTGACCATCGTTGTCAATATGGAGAGACCGGTTGGATTATTATCCGAAGAACCACTCCGTATCGGCATAAGCGTTGCGAACCAAGTATGCTGAATATATTGAAGACGGAGTAAAGTGCAAGGGCTTTTCTATTAAATAGAAATAGTGCCTTCGGTGTCGTTCAATCCCAGAACGAACGTAAATGGACGAATGTCTGACAGAGTATTTCCAATGATCAAATGGGTTGGTCTGTATGAATGTATATGGCTGCAACGGATTTATCCCTTAGCATAATATCCAGAATATTTGTGCAAACTCAACTAGTGATTAACGGATCTGACAATGTGGCATTCAAAGTGATTGTGTTATAAATAAATGGTAAGTATTCGTAGCCTCAGGCCTCAACAACCGGGAAAGGACAAAAATCGGGTAGGCAGCATGGCTATGTGGGTCGCACCCATTAGGGTGTATAATCACCTATCTAGAGAAATTCCTTTTGTTTCTAAATCTATCGATTCTGCCCATTCGGGAAACGGTGGTTTGAGTCCAACCGTTGGTGATATACATTCGATACACTCAAGCGAAATGAGTGGTCGGTCATGTGTGGGCCGGGTTGTAAGACGTTCTTGTTGAACCCAGGTGTATTCGCCTCTAGAGATACATCATCGGAAGGTGGTCCCATACCTTGTCATGTTGGAAATCCAATCTCCAATAAGCGCCATGCGGTTTTTGATTATATAATATATATGTGAAGCGTGAGATGCAAGCGTTCTGCTATTTGGTTATTTACTTGATGTAGACATTATTATAATATCACTGGATTTTCGTATCAAAGTGTTTTGGGTTATAGTAAGGTAAAAACCGTCCATGTTTATGTGTGGGTTGGTCTTACTATTATCTTTTCTTTTGAAAGGATTTTTAAAGTTAAGCAAGTGGTTGGAGTTTACTCACACCAGTCCCATGACTGACCCAGAGTTTATTTTGTTTTGTTTTCCCTAAACTCTTGGGTGCCCAAATTTGTACGGGCAGTCAAGTAGTCGGGATTTTACAGACTCGATTGGAGGAGCTGGAAGCAGGAGGCTTCACCAGTTAGCTATAGATTGTCATATATTCCGCTGTAGACTTTGTTTGTATCTGGAAACAGGTGTTTATAACTGTTCCAGAAATGACTGTTGTGCTCTGATGATGGTATGTATATAAAGTCACTGATTTGTATTTCAAAGTTATGTTATATAATATATTTTATTCGTTCCGCTGTGAGTTTTGTGATCTTCGTTTTTCTTCTATTCTAATATTTCTATCTTTCTAATCCTCACCCTCTAACTTCTTTCTAATAATGGTTCGTATTTCTGTGTTATTTGGGTTGGATGTGTAGTGTTATTAGTCAACTCAGATAGCACGGATTTGCGGGTCGTTACAGTTGGTATCAGAGCTTAGGTTGAGCGAATACCTAGGCTTGTGTGGCATGTGCTCATTAGAGATAGGGTCAGTAGTACCCTAGAATGAGTTGAGTGTATAGATACGAGAGAGCGTATTTGTTAGTTGATATAGAAGTTGTTTTATATTGTGTTGGCTAGTCTGTTGAGTGGTTTATGAATTCTGGTCGAATCGTGGGACGCCACGACATCGATAGGAGTTTGTAAACACTCGGACAGAAGAATCGACATAATATTGTTTTAAAGTGGGTAAATGAAATAATTTTACCCAAAATTTCTATTTTAATATAGAAAGAATAATTTTTTTGAAATTATTATATTATATGGATGTGTTGGATGTTGATTTTATAATCAAATGAGATTTTAAAATTAGAATGGTTATTTATAACCAAATAGAATTTGTATATGAATTAAATATATACAAATGAGATGAATTAGAGTTTAATTCAAACCAGAATTAAGAATTCAAAATCCTGGGAAGTTGAAAAATATTTTTCAAAGTATATTAAATAATATAGCTTTGTTTGTAAAGGATTTGAATAAATACCATCTTTGAATGGATTTTAGAAGTGATAAAGCACTGAACTCACTTCAGTGGCTGGGAAATAATTCTGATGATGATTGCGACATCATCAGTGTTCATTTTCGAGTTTCTAAGTGATGGATTGCTACCTTAGAAAGTTTTGATGGAAATTTGTTGAAAGGAAACAAATTGGTTTGAATATTCAAATGTTTTGAATTCGAGATGGAAATAAATATATGTATATATTTATGTGATTTCAAAAGAATTTGAAATGAAAATCCTGGGATTTGAATTCTGGAATTGAAATTTAACTTAAACAAGTTAAATGGGTCGAAGTGAATGAATTGATTAAAATCAATTTGAATTGGTTTAACAGAATATAGATTGGATATAAATGGATTGATCGTCGATCATTCGAATTGAATAAAGGAAGACCAAAAGTTTGGTTGAAGTTAATTTGTTGAAATATGAGAAGTTGAGTTTCAACATAAGTGAATTTTTGAAAAGTAATGGATTTGTATCACTTTTCCTACCTTAGCAATTTCGAGGACGAAATTATTTTAAGGGGGGAAGAATGTAACGACCCAGATTTTTGAACAGCTTATTTTAAATATTTAGTATGGTTTTAAATATTTAATTTAAAATATAGATGGTATTTTATTGGGTTATTGTTTAAATAATCGAAATACGATTTATTTTGATAATTATCGAAATACGAGAAGTTGAAATAATTCAATTTGAAGATAAAACTGAACGATGATAATAGAAATTCATTGATAAAGAATTTATTTTGAATTTAAAATGATTTAATATGGTTATTTTAAATATACGTTCAAATTTAATTGTATAATCTATTTCATTGAATTCAGAATAGTGGATAACGTTGGAAACATCAGTCATCACGGTTGAATAGCAGTTCAGGACTTCGAATTGAGAGACCGCAAGATATTTTAGTTCAGAAAAAAAAAATCAAGTCAAAATAAAAACACATCATTTCAGCCACCATAAGTCTTAAATGAAGCCGACCAATTATCTGTACAACGCCCAACATTTCTTTCCTCGAGCACAAATTTCTGTCATGCACATTTGAAATCCAGGAAACATGATTTAATGACTTCAGTACGTTAATGTCTCCTCTCGCTCCTATAAATTTAGGCCATCATTCTGAAATCGATATACATCCTTTACTCTTCTAATTCCTTTCCTCTAGTTCTTTTCGCCTGAACCATTAAAAAAAAAAAGAAATTGAACGGAAAATCAAAATTTAACACTTCGATAAAGTCCACCGAATCTCCTGAAGTTGGAAGCGCACTCGCAGATCTCTGGAGGCTCAAGAAGCGTTGAAACCACTCGTGAAAAGGGGGCGATGTTGAATGAAAAGTCGTGGATTTATTTTGGGTAATCATCGTGACTTGTATTGGTCATTGCAAAGGAGTCGATGTTGTGTTTGCTTCAAATTGAGGGAACGCGAGCTGCTGTTGCTAATGAGTCGGTAGTTGGAGGTTTGGGGGTTCTGCTGTTAGATGTGGAAGGAGTACGGATCTGTGGTGGTGTAGAGGAGGTACGATGATGGGATTCAAGGGTTCGGTGGGGATTTCAACCTTAGATGGGGAGTGCGACTGACAGGGGAGTTCGTTCTCTGAATTGGGAAGTTTGGGAAGAACGCAAGTCGCCTGGAGTCTGTCGTGAATATTGGTGAGACACCGTAAGGTCAGTTTAATTTATTTAATTAAGGCCAATAATATCTAAATTAAATTTGTTTGATTTATATCCAAATTTAAGTAGTAAAAGGATTAGAATTTTATTTGTAAAATGGTTAGAATTAAATTAATATAATGGGTAAATTCATTTTTTTTATGCCTAGAAAATTAGTTTATCTAATTGGGAATTTGATTTAAATAAAATAGTTCATATAATTAGTGTATATCGAGGAAATTAACCAATAAGGAAATAAAATGTATAAATTAATCGTTTAAATAGAATGAAGGTTTAAATTGGAATTTTATTAAGTGAGTAATCAATTAATTCGTTTAATAACTTATAAAAATCATACTTTATTTCATGGTATTAGATTAGAGCAATGCGAAGTACACTAGAACCAAGATGACGAATACTTCGAAATAAACTTGGTTTGAACTAGACGGGATATTCAGCACAGTAAAAATCACGGTGAGTAAATCTCACTCACCTTTTATTTATAATTATTTTTATTTCGTTAAAAATAATTGTTTGTTGCTTGTGTGAATGCTTTCTGCTTGTTTTATATATATTAGTTATTTAGGCTATATATATATATTGGGTTGATTGATTGGTTGGATTCCCGCAGTCTCATTAGCGGATGCCCGCAGTTTCATAGCGGATGATTACCCTATACGCCCCACGCTATGATTAGTGGATGACCTTCTATACCGCGATATTCTGCCACGAAGCAGAATGGGTATTATTTATGTGCTAACATCTGTGGATGCAGGAAAACAGGTTGGAGGAATCCAACTGGATTCCTCAAAAATATATTATCTGTTTGTTTATTTGTTTGCATATATATTGTTATATATGATGTGTTAGAAAAATAAATAATTCGTTGCTTTGTGTGTTTAAATATCACTGGGCTTAAGCAATGATATTTAAAATATCGTGGAAGGATATTTGAGATTTAAAGAGGGAAAATTCTATTTTTAAATAGAATTTGAATTTTTAAATGGAATAAAAATATAAACTTGTTTTGAAAAATAAAACAAGTAGTTCTTTATAAACGAAGTTTATAAATAATTCTTTTATAACGAAGTTATAAATGAAGTGAAAAGAATTATCACTTGATAATTCAGAAATAGAAATACAAGTGTGAAATTGAAATTCGAATTGAAATTTCAAAATAAGATGTGAAAAGGAAATTTTAAATATATAACTCAAAGGAAATTTGAGTATAACATTTGAATTTTAAAAGGAGTTTAAAGGTTTGAATTTTTAAAGGAGATTGAATATTAGAAATTCAATTAGAGATTTCAATGTAAAATTTCAAAATAGAATTTGAAATATAGTATTTCAAAGAAGAATTCAAATATGAAATGTGAATAGAGATTTGAATGGAATTTAAATATGAAATTTGAATTGAGATTTGAAATAGAAATTCAAGTGTTGAATTTGAACATGGTATTGAATATAGAAATTCAAGTAGAAATTTGAATATGAGATTTCAAAATAGAATTTGAAATAAACTTTGAAAGTTGGATTTCAAAGTAGGATTGAAATAGAGTTTCAAAATAGGAAATCCAAATAGTTTTTGAAATGGAATTTGAATTCAAGGGAATTCAAATGAATTTGAATATTAGAAATTTAAATGGTGTTGAAAATAAATTTGAATATTAGAATTCAAATGGGGCTGGAAATGAATTTGAATATTAGAATTCAAATGGAAAATGAAAATTGAATATAAGAAATTCAAATTGAATTCAAATAAGATTTGATCTATGGAATTTGAATATGAAATTCAAATGGATTTTTAACTATGGAATTTTGAATATAGAATTTTAAAAAAAGAGTTTGAATATTTGAATTTCAATAAATTTCAAATATAGAAATTGGAATATAGCAGTTCAAATGGAATTTAAATATAGAGTTTGAATAAGAGAATTCAAATGAATTCAAGTATTGAATTGGAATATGGAATTAAAATAGAAATTCAAGTATTTAATTTGAATATCAAAATAGAAAAAGAATTGGGATTTGAAATATAGAATTCAAAAGTGAGATTGGAATTTGAATCAAGGAATTCAAGTAGAGTTAAATGAAGTTGAATTCATTTTAAAGAAGTTTAAAAGTTTATATATATAAATATAATTAAAACGAACTCGCCGCAGCGCTGCAGTTCGTAAATTGGCGATTCGAATTTCAATCGAGTATACCGAACTCAATTGAAGTCGAAACTCTTTGAAACAAGAAACGTCAGGACCGGTTTGATAATAGTTTTC
Source organism: Allium sativum (assembly GCA_030737875.1). Classification (NCBI taxonomy): domain Eukaryota; kingdom Viridiplantae; phylum Streptophyta; class Magnoliopsida; order Asparagales; family Amaryllidaceae; genus Allium; species Allium sativum. The sequence goes on from CM060916.1 coordinate 44,478,878, forward strand.
TAATGAAAGAGAAAAATCTGGATTTCGTCGTATAGATTTTGAGATATGTCAAAATCAAATTTTCAGAAAAGCAGCGCCAGAATCGTTTTAAAACCATAACGGTTTATTTAATTTTACAAAAGGATTTTAAGCGGGAAAAATCCGAATTTTCTATTTAGAAAAATCTCAGAGTTGAATTGTAAAATATATGCAAATTCAAGTTGTGTAAATGAATATGATTTTTGGAACAGAAACCAGATTTTGATTTATTGAATAGAATTAACTAAATTGAATAGAAATTGGTTAATGAGATTTCGAATGAATATTGGGGTGAATAAGTAAATTCGATTTGAAATTTATATTCGAAATCGAAAAGGAAAACTAGAATTGAAATGGAAACGCAATTTGGTTATGAACAAGCTAAATATTTTGTTTAAAAAAATGCTATGTTCAAACAAAGAAGTGAAATAGGCAAAATGGCCGATTTAAAGAATAAATGGGCGAAACTGAATTCAAACGATTAGATGTATTGAATTGAATTGAAAACAGGTGAACAGGTGTTAGACAGGTATGGGATGAGGTGTATGAAGTATATAAAGTATATAATTTATGTGCTCGACAAAAAGGTACATGTTTAATTCATATATGAGGTTTTATGCGCCGTATCGGCAGGCCGCTTGGCTTTTTCTTTTTCCTTTTGAGATTAGAAGATACCGGGAAGCTATTTGAAATTTCCCGATGCTCCCGATACAGGGGAGGTTATGGCGAAATTTTCCGGAAATTTAAGGAGTTAGAATATTTTTAAGATATTTTGATAATTTGAAATCATTGTGTCGACGTATTGAATTCGATAGGAAAGTGAATATAAAAATCGAATGTTGTAATCAAAAAGGGATAGAGATAAATGATTGGAATTGTTTCCAATTGCAAATAGAGATTTTGCTAATATATAGAAAATAAAAGAAGTTAATATTTGGAAACGTTTTCCAAATGGCATAAGAGGCAAGATGATTATTGAAATATTTGGATAACAAATATTGATAGAGAAAATAGGGAAGTGGTTTAATTAATGAAATATTAATTAAAGAGCCCAGTGATTTGTTTGATATGTTTGGATGAACACTTGTTTTTGTTCGATAGTTAAATCACAGACTATCGAAGTTTTTGACCATCGTTGTCAATATGGAGAGACCGGTTGGATTATTATCCGAAGAACCACTCCGTATCGGCATAAGCGTTGCGAACCAAGTATGCTGAATATATTGAAGACGGAGTAAAGTGCAAGGGCTTTTCTATTAAATAGAAATAGTGCCTTCGGTGTCGTTCAATCCCAGAACGAACGTAAATGGACGAATGTCTGACAGAGTATTTCCAATGATCAAATGGGTTGGTCTGTATGAATGTATATGGCTGCAACGGATTTATCCCTTAGCATAATATCCAGAATATTTGTGCAAACTCAACTAGTGATTAACGGATCTGACAATGTGGCATTCAAAGTGATTGTGTTATAAATAAATGGTAAGTATTCGTAGCCTCAGGCCTCAACAACCGGGAAAGGACAAAAATCGGGCAGGCAGCATGGCTATGTGGGTCGCACCCATTAGGGTGTATAATCACCTATCTAGAGAAATTCCTTTTGTTTCTAAATCTATCGATTCTGCCCATTCGGGAAACGGTGGTTTGAGTCCAACCGTTGGTGATATACATTCGATACACTCAAGCGAAATGAGTGGTCGGTCATGTGTGGGCCGGGTTGCAAGACGTTCTTGTTGAACCCAGGTGTATTCGCCTCTAGAGATACATCATCGGAAGGTGGTCCCATACCTTGTCATGTTGGAAATCCAATCTCCAATAAGCGCCATGCGGTTTTTGATTATATAATATATATGTGAAGCGTGAGATGCAAGCGTTCTGCTATTTGGTTATTTACTTGATGTAGACATTATTATAATATCACTGGATTTTCGTATCAAAGTGTTTTGGGTTATAGTAAGGTAAAAACCGTCCATGTTTATGTGTGGGTTGGTCTTACTATTATCTTTTCTTTTGAAAGGATTTTTAAAGTTAAGCAAGTGGTTGGAGTTTACTCACACCAGTCCCATGACTGACCCAAAGTTTATTTTGTTTTGTTTTCCCTAAACTCTTGGGTGCCCAAATTTGTACGGGCAGTCAAGTAGTCGGGATTTTACAGACTCGATTGGAGGAGCTGGAAGCAGGAGGCTTCACCAGTTAGCTATAGATTGTCATATATTCCGCTGTAGACTTTGTTTGTATCTGGAAACAGGTGTTTATAACTGTTCCAGAAATGACTGTTGTGCTCTGATGATGGTATGTATATAAAGTCACTGATTTGTATTTCAAAGTTATGTTATATAATATATTTTATTCGTTCCGCTGTGAGTTTTGTGATCTTCGTTTTTCTTCTATTCTAATATTTCTATCTTTCTAATCCTCACCCTCTAACTTCTTTCTAATAATGGTTCGTATTTCTGTGTTATTTGGGTTGGATGTGTAGTGTTATTAGTCAACTCAGATAGCACGGATTTGCGGGTCGTTACATAATGGCCTGAATAGAACGCGCCGCGCCGCGGCAGTTCGTGAATTTCGACCATTTATTTCAAACGGACATTACGGGAGATCCGACCGTCGGATTCTCCTAAAACCGGAACCGTTGGGTTCGTATCGAAAAGAGCTTTCTAACGAATATTAGAAATTAGAAATCTAACAGTTGGATTTGGAATTATGTCCAAATCAAATTTGAAAAAGGTCGCTGTAAGTGCAGTTCGATGGTCGTTGATGGAAATCGACTGTACGGGCCTTGATAAAATTATTAAAAATAGTAATAATTTGTGTAAAATCATAAGAAATGATTTAGAAAAGATTGGGATGAAAAACTCCATATTTGAAAAGATAAAAATAGATTTTTATCGAAATGAACTAGTTTTGAACTAGAAATATAATTCTATTTATTTTTAAATAAATAAATTGGATTTAAAAAGGGTTTTAAAAATAACCAGAATTTCCAATGATTGCATTGGAGTGGATTTGAATCAAAATTGTCTTCGGAATATTTCGATGTTGGAATTCTTTGATTATACAGATGTTGTTATGGAAATTTGAAAGATATATATTTATATCGTTATTTCCCATATGACATTTGTTAATCGTAGAATTTGATATTGAATATAAGCCGATATATTTTCTATTCAGAGCCTTATATTCAATATCAAATGTGATTTGGGTTTGTCGTGAATGGTGTCTTCACTAACACTGTTCTTGAACCCAGTTGAGAAAAGATTAAATCTTTTTAATTAGATTTAATGAAGTGTACCAATTAAATAATATTTAATTGGAATTGAATTGATATTGATTTTTGGGTTTATCGTGGACAGTGTTTTAAATAACACTCGTTCTTTAACCCGATAATTAATGGAATGTGACTTTGGGTTTATCGTGAATCGTGTTTTTAATTGACACGGATTCTTTAACCCAGTTAACGATTAAAACTAAGTGGAGTTTTAATGAATCTTTAATTAGATTGAAATGATCGAGAATGGAGTATCACCAGTTTTGCTCCAGGCGATAGTTAAATCTTTAATTAGATTTGAACGTGGAATGGTAATTGAATTTACCGATAACACCGTGGTGTTAGATATGAAGTATTACCAGTTTTTACTCCATGGGATGAATAGGTTGGGATGGGGAAATTAAAATAAATGATTACTTCGGTAAGGTTCGCTAATCCCGACTAGTTTTGAATTGATATTCAAAAATAGACTAAAGAATAAATTCAAGAAATTTATCTTGGATAAAATTAATGAGAACCTTTCCCTTTGAATGTGAAATTTAGAAACTAACTGTAGGTTAGCTAAGCAGAATGGTTTTATGGATATTGATCTGATGTTGGTTTCGGCCTTCGGGGTTAATATTTGGGGAATTATTCTCTTGATTAATTTACGGTTAGTGACTAATGAATCGGAATGAGGCGTATGTTGTGTTTGTGTAACACTTATTTAAAATATACGCGAGTTATTCAGAAAGACCGGGTTTATCCCATTCTGAATAACTGATACGACGATAAGTCGAAGATGAAGACGATGGTCGAAGACCGGAGGTCTTCACGTCGTTTGGGTGATAACTGATGATCTTGATTGGGCTGTACACCCAAGAAGATGGAAATAGTGTGTAATCGTCCAGACGTGCTTGGAGATCGATGGATATGCGGGGTACTAGGTGCCTCCGGTTTCGTTCAGACCCAGAACGGACTTGTAAATGGACTGTGTGTCTGACATTGGATTTTAGTCCGTGTGATTGATCTCTATTAAATATATATCTGTTTGGCGGCGGAGAATTTATTCTCTTGCTTAACGCCCTTCTCTGAGACGTACGAGCTCAGGGGTTATATATTGATAGATATCAAACGCATGGAGTGAATTGCCTGTGTGGCATGCCTAAGTGGCAATTGATCGAGGCTTCTGTTGAAAAGCAAAGTCTTGTGGTGATGATCAAAGCAAGGCCTTTGTGGCGTAGCTTTGTGTAACGTTTACTTCGCGTGTTTCACGCCCGGTATGAACCAAAAACGGGAGAGGACGTCAGGGAGGGCATGCGTTTCTTTCTAGCTAGAAGTGGCGTCAGTGGTTTTACACGCCCTGACGAGTTTGACTTATGTGGTTGTTGCTGTTGCGAGGCGCCTCGGATTGATCGGTCATTCTCGAACCGATGGAGTCATTTAGTTGGCTCATTTATGCCCCAAAGGGCGGGGAAACGCTTGTTCAGGCATTTTAATCCACATCGGTGGACCGGCCCTGAGGATCCAAAGGCTTGACAGAGTACTTGCCTGAGGCTCGGGCTAGACAGTCTCGAATCGGTTGAGGACTATCTTTTGCCTCGGTTCATAGACGGAAATCCAATTTCCAAATACATGACATTTGCGGTTTTATTTGTAAACCTATATATGGCGACATGATATATGGTACCCATGCCGCCTATGATTGATACTTATGATTTGAAGTTGTTTTATGCACTATGCACTTATAATAGTATCAAATGATTTGTTTTAAACGTATCAAGCATTCTTTGGCTGTTATAAGGGAAAACCCTATCCCCCGGCTTGCGTTGCATTGTGTGATAGGACCTGGGTCTTATAACAGCTTCATTTTCCTTTATTTAGGATTGCGCTGTTTGTTTTATGCACTGGTATTCTTGGGAGGAAACCCGTTCCGTGTTATACGGCGTGGTCCCTTGATTTACCTAATGATTTAAAATAAAGATTAACTGTTTTAATTCTCACACCAGTCACATGACTGACCTGGAGTTTATTGTTTTAACCTAAACTCTGGGTGCCCCTATTTTGACACGGGCAGCTAGTAGTTTTGGGTTTTGCAGATTTATATTCACAGGATCCTGGTTTACAGCTGGAACGATATCTGGAAAGCTTTGTATCCGTATATCTCTTCTAGTTGTGTATTGTATTATTTTCCGCTGCTATGTATTTAAATGTAATCTAAATCTCTGATATTTCTGTGTAATATTCATTTTTACTGTATATTCTTGTATTCTGATGCATTGTTGTATATACAATGAAACGTTCTTCTGTATGCGTTCTGTTTTGTCGTGTTCTCAAACGATAGGGCGTTTCGAACGGTCTGGGTCGGTTTAGCGACTGGTTCGGACCGAGCGAAATTCCTTGCCGTCACACAAACCTCACCATCCACCGTGCACTGTGCGTCGAGTTCCACCAGCTCGAAGTTCTGAGCTTCGAGGAGTCGCCGCAGTCGACTGGCACAGTCGAACTGGACCCCCTCACTGGCGCACGTGCGCCTCTCCGAGCTCTCTCATGTGGCGCCGGCTGATTGACGCGAAGCTACACGAATTGGAAGACAAATCCAAACCTAGTTTTGAAGATTTCAGAGAGGTATACGACTGTAAATTATTTAAACTATATTATAGCATTTTAAAGTGCTATGGTTTTTGATTTCACTGTAAAAATCATATCTTTTTCGTTTCTTGACGAAATTCAGTGAAACAAGAGACAGTGGACTCGTGTGGACACCTTCTACATTCTAGAAGAGACCGGATATTTTTCTGAGCCTTCTGCTGTTTTTGTTGGAGTGGAACCCAATGTGAGATTTCCAAATTATAAACGATATGGAAAACGATGATGTATAAATTATATAGTCGAAGTATGAGTTATATAAGCATTGTACACCACATGTATGGGCGTTGTATAAGTTGTATGTTCGATGTAAAGTTATATATGCATTGTAAAAATTATATATATGTTGAATGGAAGTGAAATATGCTTATACTTATATTTATATATATATATATATATATGCCCCTCGTCCACAAACCATGGACGATATTTATTGCTTGTGATTGGTGTGAAAATTGGTTAATAGTGAATGGTTGATTAGAATTGTTTGTGGTTGAAATTGATTGATTGTGGTTGAAAAATACCCATTTGTGGTTGAAAATTATTTGGTTGAAACCACGTATGATTAGTTTGTGGAAAAGAAAAAAATATACATGTCGCCTGCATGCGAACTAGATGCATGAAATCCCCATTGTCAAAAGCTACGAGGCTTTAAGGTAGAGCGAGGAGCCGTACTAGGGACGGCCCCAGTTTTAACTACCCTGCCGTTATGCTGCTGAAATTTTGAATAATATTCATGTGTTAGAATTATTTTCATGTGTCGAAACCGCATTCATGTGCTGAATAGAAATTCATTCGTTTGAATAGAAATTCATGTGTTCAATGGTATTCGTCTTTTAAATAAATTGCTTTAACAATAAAAATCACGTTTTTATTATATATACGAACTATAGAAAACCTTCATGTGTTGAACAAAAATTCATTCGTTGAATAAAAATTCATGTGTTGAATGGTGTTCGTGTTTTAAATAAATTTCTTTGACAATAAAAATCACATTTTTATTATATATACGAACTATAGAAAACCTTCATGTGTTGAATAGAAATTCATTCGTTGAACAGAAATTCATGTGTTGAATGGTATTCGTGTTTTAAATAAATTGTTTTAACAATAAAAATCAAATTTCTATTTTATATATAAGAGCTATAGAAAACATTCATGTGTTGAATAGAAATTCATTCGTTGAATAGAAATTCATGTGCTGAATGGTAGTAGTGTTTTGAAAGAAATTGTTTTATAATAAAAATCTTATTTTTATCATCTATATGAACTATATAAAATAGCCGTGTTTTGAAAGAAATTGTTTTATAATAGAAATCTTATTTTTATCATCTATATGAACTATATAAAATAGTCATGTTTTGAAATAAATCGTTTTACAATAAAAATCACATTTTTATTATATACATGAATAGTTAAAAATAGTAAAGTGTCGAAATAAATATCTGTTGGATAAAAATATCATTTTTATCAAATGTATGGAAAGAATATGGTTTTGAAATCGAAGAATCGATTATATTTATATCTATATATAAATATAATTAAAATATATCGAATAACGAAGCTACAGCTCATGTTTTGAAACCGTGATTTTAAACGATTAGTGCAGGAGATCCGACCATCGGATTTTCCCGAAACCGTTGGGTTCGCCTTGGAAATATCTTTCCAATGACACCCACGTTGTGAAGATCCAATGGTTGGATTGTCTGCAATGTTTAATTTAAATCTTAAGAAAAACAGCGCCAGAATCGATTATATTTATATATATATATATATAAATATAATTAAATTAAATCGAATAACGACGCTGCAGTTCGTATTTTGAAATCGAAACTTCAAACGAGTGTAACAGGAGATCCGACCGTCGGATTTACCCAAAACTGGAACCTTTAGATTCGTTTTGAAAAGATCTTTCTAATGATATAAAATTTGTGAAGATCCAATGGTTAGATTTTCAGATACGTGTAAATCAAATCTGAAGAAAAACAACGCCACGACAGCGTTATGGCGAAGCGTCGTTTGAATGAATTGGATATAAATAAATAAATAAAAATAGTGATAAATCGTTATAAAATATTATAAAAGATATTGAATGGAAATAAACCGAATTTACCCGGTTTATTGAATATTTGATGGTTGAATGTGAAATTTATAAACTAACTGGAGGTTAGCTAAGTCGGATGGTTTCCTGGGTTTTGATCTGATGTTGGTTTCGGCCTTCAGGGTTAATATTTGGGAAATCGTTCTCTTACTAATTTACAGTTAGCGAATAATGAATTGGAATGAAGCGTATGTTGTGTCTGTGTTGCACTTGTTAATTATATACACGAGTTACTCAGAAAGACCGGGTGTATCCCATTCTGAATAACTGAATCGATGATAAGAAGTCGAAGATGAAGACTGTGGTTGAATACCGGAGATCTTCACCTCAGTTGGATGATAACTGATGTCCTGATTGGGAGGCATCCCAAAATATGGATAATGAGTGGTGATCGTCCAGACGTACGTGGAGATCGATGGGTATGCGAGGTATATAGTGCCTTCGGTTTCGTTCAGACCCAGAATGGACTTGTAAAAGGACTGTGCGTCTGACATTGGAATTCATTCTGTGTGATTGATAGCCATTAGTTTCATGGTGTGAATTGCCTGTGTGGCATGCTAAGATGTAGTGATCAAGGCTTCTTTTGAAAAGCAAAGTCTTGTGGTTGATGATCAAAGCACAGGCTGTGTGGCATAGCTTTGTGTATAACATGAATTCGCGAGCCTCACACCCCGGTGTGAACCAGAAACTGGAGAGGACATCAGGGAGGGAATGCGTTTCCTTCTAGCTAGAGGTGGTGTCAGTGCTTAAACTGGCTGACATTTATATTATTTTCACGTGTGTGGTTGTTGCTGTTATGAGGCGCCTCGGATATATCGGTGACTATGTGAAGCCGATGGAGTCATTCGTTAGCTCATTTACAGCCCAAAGGGCGGAAAAATGTAGTGTTCAGGCATTTTAATCCACATCGGTGGACCGACCCTGACGATCCAAAGGATTGACTGAGTACTTGCTTGATACATGGGCTAGATTGTCTCGAAGTCAGTAAGGACTATCTTTTGCCTTGGTTCATGATGGAAATCCAATTTCCAAATACAACATCGTGCGGTTTTGATTGTAAACCTATATTTGGCGGCATAGTGGAATGGGACGCTCATGTCGTCTATGATTGATATTTATGATTGTTTATAAAATTAGAAACTAACTGGAAACAAGCTAAGACTGATGATTTCCTGGGTATTGGTCTGATGTTGGTTTCGGCCTTCGGGGTTAATACCTAGGGAATCGTTCTCTTACTATTTTACAGTTGGTGTCTGATTAAGAATTCTTTTGTTTTATTCGTATCAAGCATATTTTGGCCATTATAAGTTAAAAACTCTATCCTCTGGTTTGCGTTTCATTGTGTGATGGGAACTGAGTCTTATAATGGCTTCATTTTTATAAAAAGCATTGCGATGTTTGAAAGATTTACTTGTTGTAAACACTGGCAATCCAAAGGAGTAAACCCATTTCGCAAAAGTGGCGTGGTCCTGTGATTAGCCATATTATTAAATGTGTTAAGTAGATTTCTCATACCAGTCCCATGAATGACTCGTAGTTTCTTTCGCTTGCAAACTCGGGTGCCCCTTTTTCAACACGGGCAGTCTTGTATTCAGGTTTCAACAGGCTCTTTCTGGATAGCTGGAGCAGAAGTTGGATTTTATCATTTATCTCTTTTTATGCGGTTCAGCTCCTATTGTACATATTATGTTGTTTTCTGCTGTAGACATTTATGTATAGTTGAACTGTATTTGTACTAAGTATGATCCGGTATACTGTGTAACTCTGAGATTAATTTTATCCTGTGTATTATTTGTACGTTATCTGGTGTATTTATTTATTTCTGTTCAGCTATCATCTGTTTATGTGTTATATTCCAAAGATTACCCTTGCCACCGTCAGTACGGGGTTTGGGGTCGTCACAACGCATCGACCCTTGGATCGTAAGGGCTGGTCTACCAATGTGGATTAAAATGCCTGAACACTGCGTTTCCCCGCCCTTTGGGGCGTAAATGAGCCAAATGACTCCATCAGCTCGACATAGTCACCGATATATCCGAGGCGCCTCGCAATCCAATAACCACACAGGTGTAAATAATATAAATGTCAGGGCTAACAGGTCACTGACACCACCCTAGCTAGAAGGAAACGCATGCCCTCCCTGATGTCCTCTCCCGTTTCTGGTTCACAACCGGGGTGTAAGGCTCATGAATTAATGCTACACAGAGTTATGCGACAAAGGCCATGCTTTGATCATCAACCATAAGACTCTGCTTTTCAACAGAAGCCTTGATCATTTGCATCTTAGCTGCCACATAGGCAAACCACTCCATGCAACCGATATCCATCAACCACACAAAATGATATCCAATGTCAGACACACAGTCCATTTACAAGTCCGTTCTGGGTCTGAACGAAACCGGGGGCACATCGTACCTCGCATATCCATCGACCTCCAAGTACGTCTGGACGATCACCAACTGATTCCCTCCTCCTGTGTGTACAGCCCAATCAAGATCATTAGTAATTATCCAAACGATGTGAAGACCTCCGGTCTTCGACCACTGTCTTCGTCCTCGACACATCGTCGAATCAGTTATTCAGAATGGGATAAACCCGGTCTTTCTGAATAACTCACATATATAATAAACAAGCGTTACACAAACACAACATACACCTTATTCCAATTCAGAATATTTTTTTATTCAAATATTCTTATACTTTGGGAAAGGTTCCCATTAATTTTATCAAAGATAAATTCTTTAAATTTATTCTTTAATCTTCTTTTGAATATCAATTCAAACCAAATTATGGTTTATCCAAACTAGTCGGGATTAGCGAACCTTACCAAAGTAATCACTTGTTAAATTTCCCAATCCCAACCTATTCATCCCATGAAGTAAAACTGGTAATACTTCATATCTAACACCACGGTTTTATCGGAAAATTCAATTACCATTTCAGGTTCAAATCTAATTAAAGATTTAACTATCGCCTGGAGCTAAACTGGTGATACTCCATTCTCGATCATTTCAATCTAATTAAAGATTCATTAAAACTCCCCTTGGTTTTAATCTTCCCAAAAATCACTATTGATGATTATTTAGCTTGGGAAATCATATCCTGTCTTTAACTGGGTTATTTAAAACACGGTTCACGATAAACCCAAAATCACATTCCATTCCATCAGCCTTTAACCATAAATTAGCAAGTGAACAATTCCCTAAGTAATAACCCCGAAGGCCGAAAACAACATTAGATCCATGCCCAGGAAACCATTCAACTTAACTAATCTTCAGTTAGTTTCTAAATTTCCTAACTCTGTTGGGTTTAAGAACAGTATTATCAAAGATACCTTTCATGACAACCCAAAATAACATTCCACTTACAATGGAATCTTCATGGAAAACAAATCGATATATATATAATCGATATAAACTTCCATATCCGACTAATAATATGAATGGAATAACGGTAAAGCTTTTCAAATTCCAGATATATTAGTTGTCTTCCTCCACAGAAATTCACTTCGATTATTACCAAATCGAATTCCATTCCATTCCAATTTATTTTTATTAAATTGGAAAACTTTACTTTGGAAAATCTCCTTTAAATCTTAACAAAAGATTTATAAATTCCAAATCACATTTCACTGTAAATCGGGTTAAAGAACGAATGTCGTTAAAACACAGTTCACGATAAACCCAATTCACATTCCATTAATTATCAGGTTAAAGAACAAGTGTTATTTAAAACACCGTTAATGATAAACCTAGAAATCAATTCAAATTCAATTTATTTATTTTAAAAATAACTGAATTATAATTCTAGTTCAAAACTAGTTCATTTCGATAAAAAAACTATTTTTATCTTTTCAAATATGGAATTATTCATCCCAATTCTTTCCAAATTATTTCTTATTATTTTACACAAATTATTACTATTTTTAATAATTTTATCAAGGCCCGTACAGTCGATTTCCATTAACGGCCATCGAACTGCACTTACAACGACCTTTTCCAAATTTGATTTGGACATAATTCCAAATTTTCAAATCTCTAATGTTCCTTAGAAATCTCTTTTCGATACGAACCCAACGGTTCCGGTTTTAGGAGAATTCGACGGTCGGATCTCCCGTAATGTCCATTCGAAATCAATGGTCAAAATTCGTGAACTACCGCAGCGCGGCGCATTCTATTCAGGACATTATATATATGTAATATATATATTATGTATATGTAATATATATATATATATTATATATATTTCGTCGATTTCCTTTAAAACGTATTTTATAAATTGTTTTAAATTCATTTTCAAAACGATTTTAACTTTATATTCAATTTCAAATCAAAATTGAATATTCCATGTCATCGTTATATAAATAATAGTATTTTCAAAATATTATATTTTGAAATCAATTCCTTTTCGATATTCATTATAAAAATGAATAAAATCGATATAAATATCGTTCACGTCAAAATGGCGCATATCTAGTTAACATGACTTTATATATTTCAATAACTTCGTTATTCTATTCAACAAATGAATATTTTCTTCAACACATGAATTTTCTTTTATTCAACACATTAACATATATTTTATTCAACACATGAATATATATTTTATTCAACACATGAATTTTCTTTTATTTATTTCTTACAATAAAAATGTGAATTTTATTGTATAAATATTTTGTTCAACATGTGAATGGTTTCAACACATGAATATTCTCAACACATGAGTATTGTCAACACAAGATTATTTTGTTTATTCAACACATGAATATAATTTATTTTCTAAACTAGAATGAGACCCACTCAATTACCATATAATGTTATTTATATGGGTTCTATACAACACATGTATATAATAGTAATGATAAATAATAAATCATCATCCAAAGTGCACCACACAACTACATAAGTATTAAATATAAATAATTAATGCTTACACAGTCTGTCAACCCATCAATTGACATTCAACTAAACAATCGGGATTAGTGTACGTCAAATATCATCCCAATACCCATGTGGGGTTTCAAATCAGCAAACCCAGATTTTTATTTGTGTAGTTGGGCGATGTGTAAAATTTATTGTCCCAATCAATATCAGGCAAATGGGTGTACATAAACAAATCGTCCGATTTGTTTATAAATATTTATTTTATATACACATTAAAAACTATACTTTTAACTATAAAATATATATTCATTCCACATCACACAATCAATATTCACACCACAAAAAACAAACAAAAAAGTCGTCCATGCTCTGTGGACAACGGGTGTCGGGTGCTGCTAAGCACTGTCTACATCCTGGTATATATTTAACCTAGAAAAAAAAATTAAACGTAAGATGTTCTCACCTTTGGGGTTCCATTCCGCCATTTCATTTCCGAAATTTATGAACCGTTTGAATTCCTTTTTGATTTCAATCCGTTCCATCGCCCTTTGTTTCACGCAGTTGATATTAAAAATCACATTTTTAATAATGCTTTCCATACATAAAAATCAAATTTTTATGTTCTCTACATATATAAAAAGATCGGATTTTTATCTTCACTTCATATACATAAAAATCGAATTTTTATCTTCACTTCATATAAAAAAATTGCATCTTTATGTTATATAAAAATTTAATCCTTTCATATTTAAAAATATAACTTTTCTCATTTCAAAAATCATTTCTTTGCTATGATAGAAATCACTTCTTTGTTATTGTAAAAATCTTAACTTTCTATAAACGAAAATATAACCCTTTTATCTACAAAAATATGATCTTTTCATCTACACACACAATCCTTTCATATTATAAAACCCCCATTTCTAGTTTCTTCTCCTACGTATATATGAATTTCAATTCTTTTATTCTTAAAACTGAAAAATTAACCTAAATAAATAAATAAAATAAGGACAAAACTTACAGTTTTTGTTTTAGCGAGAGAGGAGGGTTTCTGCCCTTTAAAAAGGAGAGGGGGGAGACTGTGCGGATTCGAACTCGCGGTGGTGGTGTTGGCACGGTGGAGGCGGCGTTGGCCATTCGCGGTGGAGGGCAGATCCGATGGAGGAGGCTGTGGGTGCTGGGTCTTCGATCGGTGGAGGGGCTCGATTTGGGTGCGGTTGACTTCACGGTTTCGTTCAAAGGGAGGAGGGGTTCGCGAGTGGGGGGGGAGATCGATGTCGATGTCGAGGGGGCGGTGGGCTCGGAGGAGATGGCGGGGCGCCGATAAGGGTAGGCGCGGTGGAGGCGATAGCTGATGGCAAGGTCAGCCATTTTTTTATCGTGGAAAACTAAATTTTTTTATTTGGGAAATTTTTGATTTAGGTTTCAACGTTATAGAATATATATATATATATAATATAATTTAATAATATTTTATTTTCATAAAAGTTGACTTTCCATTAGAACTCCAATGGAGACCCAACAACTGTCGCCCCTAGCTAAATACCTCCCTTCCAAACACATTGGGACATATTTCGCAACCCAATTCGCTTGTTATGATCAGTTTCCATTCAAATTAAAATATAAATCAATGTATATTGAATTTAAATGCACATTTCAATTTATTGGGGCCACATACGGACTCTAAAAATTCCCGAAAAATATTTTCTAGCTTCATATTGACGATGCGGTCCTAACAAAACTAATTTCATTGAATTCTGAGACCGTTTGAAAAATGGTCATTTTAAAGGGCCAAAATTCCATAGCGACTATTCTGGATTTTCAATTGGGCATAACTTTTTGTTCCCGCTATGAAATTCTAATTTTTTGAATACGTTGGAAAGATATTTTCAAATTGATTCTAATATTTTTGGTTTTTCTAAAATCTGGTTTATTTTGAATCATGTACCTTCATTTAAACTTCGAAATCGAAATTTCAAACTACCACACCATTTTCAATTCCTTTTATAATTAAAATAAAATATTTATATTCTAACGACGACTCAAATTAATATATACGTTCTAAAATAAATTTCTCGTCATTATTATTTTAAATAATTCATTTTAAATACTCAAAATTCGCTAAAATTGCCAAAATAAAAAATTCAAATTGGCTCGGATTTCCTGGTTATTACAGTCTCCCCCACTAAAACTTTTCGTCCCCGAAAAGGAACGAAGCTGAAAGTTGTTTAATTAATCAACTCAACTTTCATTATTTTCATTATGGCTTAAGTTCTTCAACTTTTCAGTTTCTAAGAACTTTTCAAATTTATCAAAAATTTGGCTAACACCCTTATTTTTTGAAAAATTTCGCCATAACCTCCCCTGCACCGGGAGCTTCGGGATATTTCAAATAGCCTCCCATGGCCCTCACCAATACAAAAAGAAAAAGAAACAGCCAAGCGTCTAGGTAATTGGCTCATAAAATCATCCAAACCCAATAAATTTGTAAACATGTACCTATTTGTCGGGCAAACAATTTTATTCTTCTACTCTAGCCTCCTTGCTATGTCCCGTTCAATGTAAGTACATGTATATACATGCAATTTCAAACAATTTTCAATTTAGTCCAACATTTGGTTCAATTTGGCTAAATGGTTCAAATTTTAATTAATCAACCAATAATCAAACAACACAATCAGCAATCAATTAGTTTATTATCATTTCAAATTCATAATTTTGATATATAGTCAAAAATCGCATTTTTAGTGCCAAATCACAACAATAGACTGTGACGACACGGATTTCGCTCGGACCTAATCGATCGCTAAACCGACCAACACCGTTCGAATCCCGCATATGCTAACTCTGGGTATACACCACATCAGAACAAATAACAGAAGACTTTTATAAACATCATAATAATTTTACATCAAAGTACAGAATATCAGAGTATATCAAAAATAATACACAGCGGAATATAAATTTACATAAATGTAATACATTGCACAGCGGAAATATAAACTACACAGCGGAAGACGGTAAATGCCTGGACATAGCTTAAAGCTTCAATCCAGAATCGCGCTCAATATATCTGCAAAATAAAACTACTCGACTGCCCGTGTGGAAAATAGGGGCACCCAAGTTTGCAAGGGAAAAGCAAAGTACATGTCAGTCATGGGATTGGTGTGAGAAACTCTATAGTTAAAATTAAATTTGTTTTAAAATAAGGTAAAACATGAGACCACGCCGCATGTTACGGAAAGGGTTTACCCCCATGAATACCACTGTAAAAACAACAATCAGTAATATAGACATATGGATCTACTATGCATCAATCAACATGCAATATCCCAATCTACCAATTTAGATTAATCACCACACTTAGATTTTCCAAATCCAATTAAATTTACAGAAATTATTCCATTGGACTTTATTTCCCGAATTCTATTTCAAATCATTTGAAATATATATCTAGCTTGTATACCAAAGTAGATTTCACTTCGGGATCTCAAATCAAATCATTTGGAAATATGAATTCCAAAACATGACGATGCATACAAACAAGTATGCAACCAAATATCGTGCTCCCCATCGACAAGGCAAAGGGTACGCACCTAGCAACTCGATATATATAAGTGTGCACCTACCCCACATTGGAGCAGGCTACACCGACGATGCACCTCCCACACATGGAGACACCTAGCGCCCTCTCACCCATACTTTTAATCTCAGGGTTACCCGAATCTTTAGCCACATACTAAATCATTTCATATCCCGAAGCAGGGACAATCATTTCACAACATAATAATCATAATTACTTTCAAAATATAGTACTTCACATCAGTAATTCACACACATGATCAGTCACTATTAATCACATAACCTTTGAGCTCGTACGTCTCAAAGAAGGATGTTAACCAAGAGAATAAATTCTCTGCTACCAAACAGATACATCATTAATAGCAACTAATCAAATATGTGATGAACCACAATGTAACACATAATACATTTCAAAATCACTTCGATGATATCGGGTTTCGGCCTCGAAATCTTTTCTGTTTTATAAAACATTTTTATAAAGCATTCCCTGTCCAAAATCGGGAATACATTTCTTTTCACTTAAGAAAAATATATCATTTCACAATCATTTATTAAATTTGAAATGAACACAACATCGCTAAACACCTTATCGTCCAATCGTGAAGTGTTTCACAAGATTTTAGCACATAGATTTCTTTGCCCAACCCAATACTAAATGTAAAGGCATATTCTGCTCATAAACTGGTCGAGCACCATCCAAACAATCAATCAACCACAATCAATATCAACAACTAAGTAAATTTGGTTTAATCACATCACGTATTTTGGTAAATTTAATCACCATTCATTCATCCAAATCTAATTAAAGATTTATTCAAACCCCAATTGGTTTCATCTCTAAAATCATTTCATATTGATTATTATACTTTTTGGAAATTGATCCTGCTTTTACGCGGGTTAAAGAACTAATGTCATTTAAACACAGTTCACGACAAACCCCAAATCCAATTTGATATTAAACACAAGGATCTGAAAAGAAAATAGTATCGGCTTATATTCAACATCAAAATCTGAAACCAACAAATATCGTATTGGAAATAACTATAACGACCCAGAAAATCTGAACCAATTTAATTTTTTTTAAATTGGCTAAAATAATGGATTTTAAATATTTAAAATTAAAATTTTAAATAATAGCAATGAAAACTGAGTTTGAATCGACAAGTGAAAAAGAATATAATTAATTCTAATTATGAATAGGGCCTGAAAAGGCGCTACAGTTTCAAAAATTGAATTCAAACTTTGTCGGACTGTACCGGGTGCAAAACAAAATGGATTTGAGTGAAATAGAAAATATTTAAATCTGTTAGTGAATACCTTTCTAACAAATCTAAAAAATCGAAGTTTCATAGCGGAAAGCAAAAGTTATGGCCAAATGAATTTTCAGAAAGGTCGGTATGGAATTTATATAGCCCGTGAAATTGGCCATTTTGCATACGACCTCGGAATTCGACGAAACCACTTTTGTTGGTTCCAGGATGTGAATTTATTGCTAGGTTTAAAATTTCAAAATGTTTTTAGCTAGTATGTGAGTGTGGCAAAGGAAAACGTTTTTTGGTCAATTATAGTTAAATTGGATCGACAAGAAATGGGCCTTTTTGCAAACGGTCTCAGAATTCGACAAAACTAGTTTTATTGGGACCGTATCGTAAAAACATAGCTAGATTTATTTTTCTGGAATTTTTCGAATCAGTTTGTGGCCCTGGCAAATTGAAATGTACGTTCAAATCGAATATTGAATGTTATATAATTTAAATTGAATGGAAACTGGCTGAAACAATCGAATGGGCCTACGAAACATATCCCATTGTGTTCGGAATGGGGGTAAAACGCTAGGGATGATAGTAGTTGGGTTTGGATTGGAGGTCGTGTCAGAAAACACCTTTTAAAACCCACCGGCCAATCAGAATTTAATAAAAAAAATGAGAAAACCAATTTTCTCTCTCCTCGTAACAGCCGATCGACGGCGAAACCCGTTCCCTCCGTTCCCATCCACTTTCTGACCAAACTTGGCAAAATTAGCCCCTCCTCCAGTTGAAGATTTTGAAAAGCTCGAGAAGATCTTCAAATCCATATATAGTTTGTATTTTTTCGTTCAACATTCAAGGAGATATCGAGCTCGAAAGTTTCGAGCTTCCAACCGCCGCCGCATCCTCCTCTGGCCGTCGAACTGGCCAACTCCCCTCGGCGCCTGAGCGCCTCTCCTCCCCCTTCGACACTGCGTAGCCCGATCGAGCTATCGATTCACGGATTTCACGAAATCGCGTGACCTAGTTTTGAACATTTCAGAAAGGTATACGGCTATTTTTATTTTAACTATATTATAGCAGTTTAAAGCGCTACGGTTCTTGATTTCACTGTAAAAATCATATCTTTTTCGTTTCTTGACGAAATTCAGTGAAACAAGAGACATTGGACTCGTGTGGACGTCTTCTACATTCTAGAAGAGACCGCATATTTTTCTAAGCCTTCTGCTATTTTTGGTGGAGTGGAACCCAATGTGAGATTTCTAATTTATAAACGATATGGAAAACGACGATGTATAAATTATATAGTCGATGTATGAGTTATATAAGTGTTGTACACCCCCTGTATAAGCGTTGTATAAGTTGTACGTTCGATGTATAAGTTATATATGCGTTGTAAAAATTATATATGTGTTGAAATAGAAGTGAATTGCTATATATATATATACACGCCCCTCGTCCACAAACCATGGACGATATTTATTGGTTGTGATTGGTGTAAAAATTGATAGATAGCGAAAGGTTGATTGGAATTGTTTGTGGTTGATATTGATTGATTGTGGTTGAAAAATATTTGGTTGAAACCACATAGGATTAGTTTGTGGAAATGAAATAAATATACATGCCGCCTGCGTGCGAACTAGTTGCGTGATTCCCCATTGTCAAAAACCGCGAGGTTTTAAGGTAGAGCGAGGAGTCGTACTAGAGACAGTCCCGGTTTTAACTACCCTGCCATTATGCTGCCGAAATTTTGAATAATATTCATATGTTTGAATTATTTTCATTTGTTGAAACTATATTTATTCGTTGTATAGAAAACCTTCATGTGTTAAGTCGATATTCATTTGTTGGATAGGAATTCATGTGTTAAATGGTGTTCGTGTTTTAAATATAAAAATCACATTTTTATCTATATATATAAGCTATAGAAAACCTTCATGTGTTGAATCGATATTCATTCGTTGAATTGAAATTCATGTGTCGAATGGTATTCATATTTTGAAATAAATTGTTTTATAATAAAAATCACATTTTTATCATCTATATGGACTATATAAAATAATTTCCTTTTGAAAGAAATTGTTTTATAATAAAAATCTCATTTTTATCATCTATATGAACTATATAGAATAATCTCCTTTTGAAAGAAATTGTTTTATAATAAAAATCCTATTTTTATTACCTATATGAACTATATAAAATAATACTGTTTTGAAATGAATTGTTTTACAATAAAAATCACATTTTTATTATATACATGAGTTGTTAAATATAGTGAAGAGTTGAAATAGAAGACAGTTAGATAAAAATATCATTTTTATCAAAAGTATGAAAAGAATGTAGCTTTGAAATCGAAGAATCGATATATATATATATATATATATATATATATATAGAATTAAAATATATCGAATAATGACGCTGTAGTTTGTATTTTGAAACCGTGATTTCAAACGATTATACCGAGAGATCCGACCATCGGATTTTCCTGAAATCGCAACCGTTGGGTTCGCTTTGGAAATATCTTTCCAACGGCATCAATTTTGTAAAAATCCAACGGTTGGATTGTCTGGAATGTTTAATTCAAATCTGAAGAAAAACAGCGCCAGAATCGATTATATTTATATACAAATATAAATATAATTATATTTAATCGAATAACTGTAACAACCCGTATTTTCAATAACCTGTTATAACATAAATCGAGGCAGAATTTAATTCTAAAATCTGAATCAGGGGAAACGGGCTATGCCATTGCGTTCGTCTCGGAAAAATACGCGAAATAGAGTCCGAGTTTTCGAAAATCGGAGTCCGTATGACCCAGTTAAGGCCCGTTGAAGTTTTCAGAAATTTCCATGTTAAAAACAGATTTAAGTTTTAAGTTAAAAACAAGAATTAAGGCTAAACTGGCGCAGGCGGGAAAATTCCCGCCAGGACCCGCATGTCGACAGGCCTGTCGACAGGGTCCCCAGGTTGTCGACAGCCCTGTCGACAGCCCTGTCGACAGGGGGTGCCCGGGCTGTTTGGCCTGGTGCACCATTTCTGATTTGGGCTTGGTTGTGTGGCTTGGTTCTAGAGAGTTCCGAGATCTGATGGACCTAATTCAACCTAGGGTTAATCCTAGGGCTAAAAACACTCTAATCTTCTATAAATAAGACCCTAATCCTACCCTAAAACCTCATTATTCAATCTAGCAACCAAACTATGTCAAATTGATTTCTCAAATGGCCTCCACTTAAAAACTCTAGCCTCCAATCTCTTCATAAATCATTCCTATGAAGATTATGATGTTCATACAAGCATTTCTAAGTTGTATGAATGATCATTAGCTTGCATACATCATCAAGTTGCAAGTTCTATTTGCTAAGCTAGAGTTTTTGGGATTTTTGTTAATTGGAGCTTTGTTTTGGGTTTTTATATGCTTGCATAAAGGGCTTCTCAATCTTTATTAGTGGATTTGGGTCTTCATAATATTTGTAAGCCCTCTTACCTTCATTTTAGAAACTCTAAAGTTAATATGTGATGAAAGTTGGGATTTATGCATGTTTAATAAGTTATGCATGTTTATGCAAGTTCATTATGCTATGTTATGCATGTTTAATAAGTTATGCATGTTTATGCAAGTTCACTATGCTATGTTATGCATGTTTAATAAGTTATGCATGCTTATGCAAGTTCACTATGCTATGTTATGCATGTCTAATAAGTTATGCATGTTTATGCAAGTTCACTATGCCATGATTTGCAAGTTTGACAAGTTATGCATGTTTTATGCAAGTTCACCATGCTAAGTTATGCAAGTTCAACATGTTATGCATGTTTATTATGATATGTGAGATTCATCATGTATGTTGGGCCAAGTTCCCTCTTTCTATCCTTTGTGCGTTATGACGAATATGTAAGCGATAGAATGACGTTGGGGGTTTGGGTAAACTTAAAAATACATGAAAATATAAGATTGGGAATTTACCTATTAAGTTAGGTCTACCCCTTGGGAATTTACCTATTAAGTTAGGTCTACCCAAGTATTCGTTAAACTTGTAAGTATGTTTTGAATTAAAGTGGACATGGCACTTAGAAAACATAAGTGTGGCCAACTCGAGGTTGGGTTGAGTTTGTAGCATAAACCTACCCGGAACCGACCGGCTTAACTAGTGGCTACAAGCAATAGGACCCAATGTGAGTAGTTGGTCATGTTGCACGTGAAACCCGAGGTTAGACTAAGTTGTGGTGTAAACCTACCCGGACCCGCCCGGCCTAACTAGTAACCACAACAAGGTCTAATGTGAGAGGTTGGGTGCATTAAATTAATTAATGCCTCATGATTAGGGTTAAGTCATGGACCACTAATACTTAACCAATCTTTTGGGGATACGAGGGATTAGATGGGGTTAAGTGGTGAACTGTTGGTTACACTTGACTAATTTAATCCATGATTAGTGAGGGGTTAAACCACACTTAACCCTCTTAGAAAACCCTAGCAACGTGGTCTGTTCCAGCAGTAATCCCAGTTGGGTATCATTCACAACCCTAGAGGCTAGGCTAGGGCGGGGCACGATTACTGGACGGATGTAAGCGACCACAGCGGTGGCCGAATGGTACAGCGGTGCAGGTCCAGGCGGGCTACGGACGTGCACGTGGTCCGGTGTTGGACAAACTCGAGGCACGGGTACCAGTAGGTTTAGACTGTGCATTATTGCTTAAGTGTCTGGGGTTGACACCCAAGGGCTTGATACACCCAAAGGTGGACCCAGCACAGTCTGACTACAACCATATGTGGGCCGTATGGACACCAACACTTAACGTGTTAGGTTTATAGGGAGCCGATCGACTAGACCGTTGGGCTGGGCCTTGTATTAAGGCCACCTCATGTTATTGGGCCAAAGTCTGGGCTGAGGGATCAATACCTGTTATGTTAGTTTGCTAGTACACTGTGGTGCAAAGCTTAATCTTCTCGATGTGATGACACCTTTATCTATTGCTAGTATGTTCATCTCAGTTTCCATCATGATGTTAGCTTTATTAGTTTATAGACTGATCGTAGTAGGGCTTACCAGTCTTTTTGACTGACCTGTTTTCTTTCGCTTCTTTCTTCCGTTTCCCCCCGCCCCACCAGGTTCTCAGGGAGGGAATAGTGGTGCTTAGCTTGGATCGCTTGCTTGTTTGCTGGATAGCTCATGTATGACTGGACATTGAGCTCGCTATGGTTTATCATCTTTATTTTTGGGGATAGCACTATGTATTTCAGTATTTCTGTTTATGATGTACTAGACATGTTTATTTTGGCAGTTGACTTTATGATGTACTAAACTTGTTTTGAGATGGTTTGAGATATTCCGCTGTTTTATTCTCACTTACTCTGTTTTACATATATATTTATGTTCTGCCTTGATATATCACTATGCATGCTTACCCAGTTCTAACGCCCCCCAGAAGCTAGTGCCCCCGAAAGAGTGACCCTAGCGGAGGTGGGGTGTTACAAATTTGGTATCAGAGCATATGGTTTACAAGAAAGAACAAAAAGTTTTTAAAAGACTTTTGAAAAACTATTTTCAAAACAAGTATTTTCCAAAGAAAAGTCTAGTATTTTAAAAAAGGCTATTCCCCAAAAAGCCATTAGCGTTATCCTTCGTTCCCTTGACCTAATCTTATCTTATCTTTCGTTTCAGTATGGCTGAGAATCTTGCCATCCCGGATGGAGTAAACGTACCACTCTGGTATAGAAGACTTCTAGAAGCTAGGGCGGTAACTGGCCCCGCAAACCCTACTCCCACTCCTCCTCCTGTAGTTGAGAATCCTCTCCCTAATGTTCCTCCTCCGGTAGTTCCTGCTCCTCCTCCTCCAGTTGCTGAGGCTCCTCTTCCTCCTCCTCCCCCTCAGCATCCTCAGGTTGAGTTCACAAAGGTTTGTAAAGACTTCAAGGCGATGGGAGGCAAGAATTTCCTAGGCACGGAATCTTTTGTTGAAGCTAGGAATTGGCTGAAAGACACTGAGGACTTGTTTGCTATTTTCGGAATTAATGACGAGAGGAAGATCTTATTGACAGTGTGGCTTTTGAAGGACGAAGCAGCCTATTGGTGGGAGGTCACCAATGGGATGAGGCCCGTCGAGACTTGGGCCGATTTGAGAACTAGATTTGTGGCCAAGTTTCTATCCTCTGCTGAGCCAAATTTACAGATGGAGAAGTTCATTGCATTAAAGCAAGATGATATGACTGTCAAGGAGTATGTGAATAAATTTAATCAGTTGGCCCATTTTGGTCTAGATATGGTGAACACTCCTGAGAAGAAGGCTCTTCGATTCGCCAGGGGATTGAATGAGCCACTGCAGGGTTTGGCAATGTCGCATATTCCGCATGGAGCTACCTTTGAGAGTCTGGTCGATATGGCTCTACTTCAAGGAGATGGAAAGAAAGAGGTCAAGTCGAGTGATACCCAAGCAAAGAAGACCGATTCTCAGGGTAAAGGAAATCAAGGTGGTCAAAGCAGTCAGGGGAATCAGAGTAAGAACAAGAAGGGGAACAATAACAAAGGCAAGGGAAAGTGCAATTACTGTGGTATACCTGGACACTTTGCTAAAGATTGTAGGAAGAAGAAAAGGAAGCTTAGTGGTGGATGTTTTTCCTGTGGTGAGGCTGGACACTTCAGCAAGGAATGCCCGAAGAAGAAAGGGCAGGGTCAGACTCAGCGTGCAGGAACATCTGGAGGGCAAGTGCATGCTCTCAACACCACTCCAGTTCCCGATCGAGGTAGTGTTTCTGTCGAGAATCTTGTTTATATTTCTGATCTTCCAGTTCGTACCTTGTTTGATTCTGGTGCGTCACATAGTTTTATTTCATCTGATCTTGTTGATAGCTTGCACCTTAGTACTAGCTTAGTGGATGATCCCGTTTGTGTTTCGAATCCCATTGGGGGTTCTGCTCATCTATCTATGATATGTGAGGATCTGAGGATCTCTATACTCAGTGTAGAGTTCTTGTGTAGTGCGTATGTTCTTGGTTTCAGGGGATACGGATTGATATTGGGCATGGATTGGCTGTCCAGATATGGAGCCATTCTTGATTGTGAGCATAGGGTTGTGAGGCTTGTGACTCGCCTTGGCAACACCTTAGAGATTTCATGCAATCCGAAGAATCCCGTCATGTTGTGCTATCTTGAATCTCTCGACTCTTCAGAGGAAACCCTTCAGTCTGTAAGGGTGGTCCGAGATTATCCAGATGTTTTTGAAGAAGTTAAGGGGTTGCCCCCTAAACGAGAGATTGATTTCCGCATTTATCTGGTGGATAATGCTAAGCCTGTTTCTTTGCCCGTTCGGCACATGGCTCCGCGTGAGAGACGGGAGCTCAGTAAACAAGTAAAGGAGTTGCTTGAGAAGAACTTCATCAGACGAAGTATATCCGAATGGGGAGCGCCTGTGGTGTTTGCTACTAAGGCAGATGGTTCTCTTCGACTTTGCGTAGACTATAGAGAGTTGAATAAGCTGACTAAGAAGAACAGACACCCATTACCGAGGATTGATGATCTTTTTGACCAGCTCGTTGGTGCTTCTGTTTTCTCTCAGCTTGATCTTGCTACTGGATTTCATCAGCTCAGAGTAGCTGAAGATAGTATAGACAAGACTGCATTCAGAACTCCAGATGGATTCTTTGAATGGCTTGTTATGCCGTTCGGTTTGACGAATGCACCCGCGTATTTCGTGGACTTGATGAGTAGGGTGTTTCGGGAGTTTCTGAATAAGTTTGTCGTGGTCTTCGTGGATGATATTCTAATTTTCTCTAAGGATGAAGAAGAGCACGCGAGGCATCTTGTAGAGGTGATGGATACGCTTAGAGCGCATCAATTGAAGGCCAAGTTCTCCAAGTGTCACTTCTGGAGAAGGGAAGTAAGATTCCTTGGGCATATAGTGTCTAAGCAGGGCTTAGCAGTGGATCCCGCTAAGGTGGTGGCGGTTCAGGATTGGAAGACTCCAAGGAATGCAACCGAAGTCAGAAGTTTTCTGGGTCTTGCAGGTTTTTACCGGAAGTTCATCAAGGACTTCGCGAAGATATCCGCTCCTCTTACTAAGTTGACAAAGAAGAACTTAGTTTTTGCTTGGGATATGGACTGTGAGCTTGCTTTCCAAAGACTCAAGAGAGCCCTTACCTCAGCACCAGTTCTAGCTTTACCCGATGGTGGTAAGATATTTACCGTGTACACTAATGCTTGTGGCACGGGATTGGGCGTCGTTCTGATGCAAGAAGGCAGAGTTATATGTTTTGGTGGTAGACAACTTAAAGTGCATGAGAAGAACTATCCCACTCATGATCTAGAGCTGGCAGCGATAGTATATGCACTCAAGGCTTGGCGTCATTATCTTCTGGGAGAAAGATTTGAGCTATATACTGATCATAAGTCTTTGAAGTATCTCTTTTCGCAGAAGGATCTGAACTTGAGGCAGCAAAGGTGGATGGAATTCTTGGCCTCCTACGATTTTGATATAGCCTATACCCCTGGCAAGGGGAATGTTGTAGCGGATGCGTTGAGTAGAAAAAGGTTGACACTAAGTCCTCTATTTGTTGAGATGAGGAATTTAGAGTTCTTGGCAACCTTTGATTTCTCTTTGGCAGTTGATTCGATGACCGGTTCTTTGGCATCTCTTGAGCTCAGGCCTACCCTTCTGGATCAAGTTGGGGCTTCGCAGAAGGAAGACCCTCAGATAGTCGAGATTTTGGATAAGCTGACTCGAGGGGAGACGTCTAGTCACCTCGCTCGATATTCTGTTGATGACAAGGGCTGGCTGAGGAGAGATGGAAGGTTATGTGTTCCCATGGTAGAAGATTTAGTAAGAAAAGTTCTGGAAGAAGCACATCGCTCTAAATTGACTATACATCCAGGCGGGGATAAGATGTACCAAGATATGAGGCGTATTTTCTTTTGGCCTGGGATGAAGAAGGATGTGGCGGAGTTCGTTTCTAGATGTATCATTTGCCAGCAAGTTAAGGCCGAGTCAAAGAAGCCCGGTGGGCTATTGCATCCTCTGGACGTTCCACTATGGAAGTGGGAGAGTATCTCCATGGGCTTTATTGATGGGCTTCCAAGGTCAAGGAAAGGGAATACAAGCATTTGGGTTATTGTGGATAGACTTACGAAGAGTGCTCATTTTATTCCGGTGAAGAGCAAGAGGACAGCATCTTGGCTAGCGTCTGTATATCTTCGTGAGATTGTGAGACTTCATGGAGTCCCTTCTAGTATTGTCAGTGACCGCGACCCAATCTTTACAAGCCAGTTCTGGAATAGTTTGCAGGAAGCTATGGGCACGAGGTTGAATCTGAGTACTGCTTATCACCCACAGATGGACGGTCAAACCGAAAGGGTGAATAGAGTACTCGAGGATCTGTTGAGGCTTTGTATTCTGGATTTTGGTGGTACTTGGGAAGACCATCTTCCACTTGTTGAGTTTGCATATAATAACAGTTATCAGCCAAGCATAGGGATGGCACCATTTGAAGCTTTATATGGGAGGCCGTGCAAGTCACCTACATGTTGGTGGGAGACTACAGATAAGCTCATACTTGGGCCTGACATGATCAGAGATACATCCGAGAAGATCGAGTTGATTCGGAGACGGATGAAAGCGGCCCAAGACCGACAGAAAACCTATGCTGATAAGCAAAGATCTGATTTGGAGTTTGATGCTGGGGACATGGTTTTCGTGAAGGTTTCTCCTTTGCGGAATGTGGTCCGATTTGGAGCTGTTGGGAAGTTAGCACCGAGATTTGTTGGACCCTTCCTTATCATAGAGAGAATTGGGAAGATGGCATATAAAGTGCAATTGCCCGAGAAGCTGTCCGGAGTGCATAATGTTTTTCATGTCTCGCATCTCCGGAAGTGTTTGCATAAATCAGCTGAGATTGTGGAGCCAAGTGTTTTGGAAGATGTGGAAGTGGAGAAAGAAGCTACTTTGAGGAGAGCCCCGATTCGTATCTTGGGGACAGAGACCAAGAAGCTAAGGAATCGTGAGGTCGAATTGGTGAAGGTTCAATAGAGTGAAGCCGAAGAAGACGCAACTTGGGAAACCGAGGAGAAGATGCGTGGGCTTTATCCATTCCTTTTTGAGGGTACACTCTCAATCTCTTTTCTTTGTTAGCATATCTTTCTCTTTGCTATCCATGTTTATCTATTTATCGTGCTAATCTTGTCATGAGAACCTTAGGTAGAAACCCTTTGGATGAAACATGTGTTTGAAACATGTTATGCTTGGTGGTTGCAAGTGGTTGCAAGTGTTTGCAAGTGGTTGCTCGTGGATGCATTATACACGATTAGGCACAAGATCGGCTCGCACACCCCTCATATTGCATATGCATGAGTGTTTATGCTTATTCATGGATGAAAATTGTGTGTTATCACATGGATGTTGCATATGGGTGTATGTTATGTGCACACATATAGATGATATACTTTATGTTAGGAATTGCATACATATGGATTCATTTCACTAACATAATTTGCATTGATGATATTTGCATTAGATAAGTACATATACACACACCTCTGCATATGTTCATCCAGCATTTAGAATCTTGTAAGGACAATGATTGCTCGTGGATGATATTTTGAGTAGATGGATGACTGGATGGTAGGATACGTTCTTTCTAACTTGAAGATTTCGGGGACGAAATCCTTTAAGGAGGGGAGAATGTAACAACCCGTATTTTCAATAACCTGTTATAACATAAATCGAGGCAGAATTTAATTCTAAAATCTGAATCAGGGGAAACGGGCAATGCCATTGCGTTCGTCTCGGAAAAATACGCGAAATAGAGTCCGAGTTTTCGAAAATCGGAGTCCGTATGACCCAGTTAAGGCCCGTTGAAGTTTTCAGAAATTTCCATGTTAAAAACAGATTTAAATTTTAAGTTAAAAACAAGGATTAAGGCTAAACTGGCGCAGGCGGGAAAATTCCCGCCAGGACCCGCATGTCGACAGGGTCCCCAGGGTGTCGACAGCCCTATCGACAGGGGGTGCCTGGGCTGTTTGGCCTGGTGCACCATTTCTGATTTGGGCTTGGTTGTGTGGCTTGGTTCTAGAGAGTTCCGAGATCTGATGGACCTAATTCAACCTAGGGTTAATCCTAGGGCTAAAAACACTCTAATCTTCTATAAATAAGACCCTAATCCTACCCTAAAACCTCATTATTCAATCTAGCAACCAAACTATGTCAAATTGATTTCTCAAATGGCCTCCACTTAAAAACCCTAGCCTCCAATCTCTTCATAAATCATTCCTATGAAGATTATGATGTTCATACAAGCATTTCTAAGTTGTATGAATGATCATTAGCTTGCATACATCATCAAGTTGCAAGTTCTATTTGCTAAGCTAGAGTTTTTGGGATTTTTGTTAATTGGAGCTTTGTTTTGGGTTTTTATATGCTTGCATAAAGGGCTTCTCAATCTTTATTAGTGGATTTGGGTCTTCATAATATTTGTAAGCCCTCTTACCTTCATTTTAGAAACTCTAAAGTTAATATGTGATGAAAGTTGGGATTTATGCATGTTTAATAAGTTATGCATGTTTATGCAAGTTCATTATGCTATGTTATGCATGTTTAATAAGTTATGCATGTTTATGCAAGTTCACTATGCTATGTTATGCATGTTTAATAAGTTATGCATGCTTATGCATGTTCACTATGCTATGTTATGCATGTCTAATAAGTTATGCATGTTTATGCAAGTTCACTATGCCATGATTTGCAAGTTTGACAAGTTATGCATGTTTTATGCAAGTTCACCATGCTAAGTTATGCAAGTTCAACATGTTATGCATGTTTATTATGATATGTGAGATTCATCATGTATGTTGGGCCAAGTTCCCTCTTTCTATCCTTTGTGCGTTATGACAAATATGTAAGCGATAGAATGACGTTGGGGGTTTGGGTAAACTTAAAAATACATGAAAATATAAGATTGGGAATTTACCTATTAAGTTAGGTCTACCCCTTGGGAATTTACCTATTAAGTTAGGTCTACCCAAGTATTCGTTAAACTTGTAAGTATGTTTTGAATTAAAGTGGACATGGCACTTAGAAAACATAAGTGTGGCCAACTCGAGGTTGGGTTGAGTATGTAGCATAAACCTACCCGGAACCGACCGGCTTAACTAGTGGCTACAAGCAATAGGACCCAATGTGAGTAGTTGGTCATGTTGCACGTGAAACCCGAGGTTAGACTAAGTTGTGGTGTAAACCTACCCGGACCCGCCCGGCCTAACTAGTAACCACAACAAGGTCTAATGTGAGAGGTTGGGTGCATTAAATTAATTAATGCCTCATGATTAGGGTTAAGTCATGGCCCACTAATACTTAACCAATCTTTTGGGGATACGAGGGATTAGATGGGGTTAAGTGGTGAACTGTTGGTTACACTTGACTAATTTAATCCATGATTAGTGAGGGGTTAAACCACACTTAACCCTCTTAGAAAACCCTAGCAACGTGGTCTGTTCCAGCAGTAATCCCAGTTGGGTATCATTCACAACCCTAGAGGCTAGGCTAGGGCGGGGCACGATTACTGGACGGATGTAAGCGACCAAAAGCGACGGCTGAGTGGTACAGCGGTGCGGGTCCAGGCGGGCTACGGACGTGCACGTAGTCCGGTGTTGGACAAACTCGAGGCACAGGTACCAGTAGGTTTAGACCGTGCATTATTGCTTAGGTGTCTGGGGTTGGCACCCGAGGGCTTGATACACCCGAAGGTGGACCCAGCACAGTCTGACTACAACCATATCTGGGCCGTATGGACACCAACACTTGACGTGTTAGGTTTATAGGGAGCCGATCGACTAGACCGTTGGGCTGGGCCTTGTATTAAGGCCACCTCATGTTATTGGGCCAAAGTCTGGGCTGAGGGATCAATACCTGTTATGTTAGTTTGCTAGTACACTGTGGTGCAAAGCTTAATCTTCTCTATGTGATGACACCTTTATCTATTGCTAGTATGTTCATCTCAGTTTCCATCATGATGTTAGCTTTATTAGTTTATAGACTGATCGTAGTAGGGCTTACCAGTCTTTTTGACTGACCTATTTTCTTTCGCTTCTTTCTTCCATTCCCCCCCCCCCCAGGTTCTCAGGGAGGGAATAGTGGTGCTTAGCTTGGATCGCTTGCTTGTTTGCTGGATAGCTCATGTATGACTGGACATTGAGCTCGCTATGGTTTATCATCTTTATTTTTGGGGATAACACTATGTATTTCAGTATTTCTGTTTATGATGTACTAGACATGTTTATTTTGGCAGTTGACTTTATGATGTACTAAACTTGTTTTGAGATGGTTTGAGATATTCCGTTGTTTTATTCTCACTTACTCTGTTTTACATATATATTTATGTTCTGCCTTGATATATCACTATGCATGCTTACCCAGTTCTAACGCCCCCCAGAAGCTATTGCCCCCGAAAGAGTGACCCTAGCGGAGGTGGGGTGTTACAATAACGACGCTGCAGTTTGTATTTTGAAATCGAAACTTCAAACGATTATACCGGGAGATCCGACCATCGGATTTTCCCGAAACTGGAACCGTTGGATTCATTTTGAAAAGATCTTTCTAATGATGTAAATTTTGTGAAGATCCAATGGTTAGATTTTCATATATGTGTAAATCAAATCTGAAGAAAAACAGCGCCACGGCCGCGTTATGGCCCATAGCGTCGTTTTGAATAAATTGGCTATTTTAAAATAAATAAAAATAGCGATAAATCGTTATAAAATATTAAAAACGATATGGATGTGAAATTTAGAAATTAACTGAATGTTTGCTAAGTCGAATGGTTTCTTGGGTATTGATCTGATGTTGGTTTCGGCCTTCGGGGTTAATATTTGGGAAATCGTTCTCTTACTGATTGACGGTTAGTGACTAATGAATTGAAATGATGCGGGTGTATATTAGTGTAGCACTTGTTTATTATATACGCGAGTTACTCAGAAAGACCGGGTTTATCCCATTCAGAATAACTGAATCGACGATAAGAAATCGAAGATAAAGACGGTGGTCGAAGACCGGAGATCTTCACCTCGTTTGGATGGTAACCGAGGTCCTGATTGGGAGGCATCCCGAAATATGGATAATGAGTGGTGATCGTCCAGACGTACGTGGTGATCGATGGGTTTGCAAGGTATATAGTGCCTCCGGTTTCGTTCAGACCCAGAACGGACTTGCAAATGGACAGTGTGTCTGACATTGGAATTTATTCTGTGTGATTGATAGCCATCAGTTGCATGGTGTGAATTGCCTATGCGGCATGCTAAAATGCAGTGATCAGGGCTTTTGTTGAAAAGCAAAGTCTTGTGGTGATGATCAAAGCACCGCCTGTGTGGCGTAGCTTTGTGTATAACGTGAAATCGCGAGCCTCACACCCCGGTATGAACCAGAAACGGGAGAAGGACCTCAGGGGGGACGTGCGTTTTCTTTCTAGCTAGAAGTGGCGTCAGTGGTTTTACATGCCCTGACGAGTTTGACTTAAGTGGTTGTTGCTGTTGCGAGGCGCCTCGGTTAGATCGGACGATCCGGGTCCGATGGAGTCATTCGTTGGCTCATTTATGCCCCAAAGGGCGGAGGCACGCATTGTTTAGGCATTATAATCCACTTCGTGTGGACCGGCCCTGACGATCCAAGGTACGGTTGCGGCTGTGCCTGAGACATGGGCTAGATTGTCTCGAATTCAGTAAGGACTATCTTTTGCCTTAGTTCATGACGGAAATCCAATTTCCAAATACGTGACTGTGCGAATTTGATTGTATACCTATATATGGCGACATAGTGGTATGGGGCATTAATGCCGTCTATGATTGATAGTTATGATTTGAAATTGTTTTCAAAACATATAAACACTAGCAATAATATCAAATGCCTTTGTTTTATTCGTATCAAGCATATTTTGGCCATTATAAGGTAAAAACTTTATCCTCCGGTTTGTGTTGCATTGTGTGATGGGAACTGAGTCTTATAATGGCTTCATTTAAATAAAAAGCATTGCGATGTTGAAAAGAAAGATTGGTTTTTAAAGCACGGGCAATCCAATGGAGTAAACCCGTTCCACGAAAGTGGCGTGGTCCTGTGATTAGCCATATTTTAAATGTGTTGAGTAGATTCCTCATACCAGTCCCATGGCTGACTCATAGTTTGTTTCACTTTTAAACTCGGGTGCCCCCTTTTTCTACACGGGCAGCCTTGTATTCAGGTTTAGCTAGTTCTTTCTAGATAGCTGGAGCTGAAGATGGATTCTATCATTTATCTCTTTTTATGCTGTTCAGCTCCTATTGTACATTATGTTTTTTTTTCCGCTGTAGACATTATGTATAGCTAAACTGTTTTTTTACTAAGTATGATCCTGTATACTGTGTAACTCTGATGATTACGTTTATCCAGTGTATTCTATTGTACATTATCTGATGTATTTATTTAATTCTGTTCTGCTATTATCTGTTTCTGTGTTATATTCCAAGGATTACCCTTGCCACCGTCCATACGGGGTTTGGGGTCGTCTCAATAACGATATTAATATATCTTTCAAATTTCCACAACCATATCTATATAATTACAAAATCCAACATCGAAATATTCTGAAGATAATTTCGATTCAAATCCATTCCAATTCATATATTGGAAATTCTGGCTATTTTTAAAACCATTTTAAATTCAATTTATTTATTTAAAAATAAATAAATTATTATTCTAGTTAATAACTAGTTCATTTCGATAAAAATCTATTTTTATCTTTTCAAATATGTGATTTTTCATCCCAATTCTTTCCAATTCATATATTACGATTTTACACAAATTATTAATATTTTTAATAATTTTATCAAGGCCCGTACAGTCGATTTCCATAAAAGGCCATCGAACTGCACTTACAACGACCTTTTCAAAATTTTATTTGGACATAATTCCAAATCCAACCATTAGATTTCAAATTTCTCATATTTGTTAGAAAGCACTTTTCCATACGAACCCAACAGTCCCGGTTTCAGGAGAATCCGGCGGTTGGATCTCCCGTAATGTCCGTTCGAGTTAATGGTCGAAATTCGCGAACTGCTGTGGCACGGCGCGTTCTATTCAGGCCATTATATATATTTCATCGTTTTCCTTTTAAAACGTATTTTATAAATCGTTTTAAATTTGTTTTCAAAACAATTTCAACTTCCATTTCAATTTCAAATCAAAATTGAATATTCCACTACATGAAATTTTTTATACATCTCATATATATGTTAAAAATAATATTTTTAATAAACCAATATTTATTTTCTTTTACACTTCATATATACATTTTTTTTACCTTTCATTTATATTTCATTTTCATTTCATATATGTATTATTTTCACTTCAAATATATATCGTTTTCACATTTCGTATATATATCATTTTCACATTTCATATATATATATATATATATATATATATATATATGGTTTTCACATTTCGTATATATATTGTTTTCACTTCATATATATATATATATCGTTTTCACATTTCGTATATGTATCGTTTTCACTTCATATTATATATATATATATATATATATAATTTTCATTTCATATGTATATCGTTTTCACATTTCGTATATATATCATTTTCACTTCATATATATATTATATATATATAATTTTCACTTCTAAAATATATAATTCATTTCATACATATCTATTCATATATATATATATATTTTATTTCAACTCATATATATATTTTAATTTCAACTCATATATTAATTTTTATTTCAACAACACATGTATTCCATTTAGACAACGTATATATTTATTTGTACAACACATGTATTTCATACAATGTATATATTTATTTATACAACACATGTATTTCATACAACGTATATATTTATTTATCACATCACAATCACAACGCAATACAATCGAACAAGTCGTCCATGGTCTGTAGACAACGGGGAGCTGTTCATATATGCAGTTATAAAATAACTGTACGGAAAATTATAGTGAGAGAATTCTCACCTTGATCGGTTTTATTTCTTAATTCTGCCCTGTTTTGATTCGAATTTGCCTAGAACTCAAATTTGCTCCGCTTCCGTTCTATTCAGTCCCATTACGTAGAGTTTTTCGTTGCGATTCCAACAAGCCCAGGTTTGAAATTTTCTAATCAAGCAGTACAAAGATATGGCAATTTAAACCTGTGAATAATTAAATAATATTATTAATTAAATTATTTCCCTAATTATATTTGTCTATGGATTAACGGCCTCTCCTTTACCCTTTCCTTCTTCTGATTTTCACGTAGCCGCTAAACCCATCTCGACATCGGACAGTTACTTGCCGCGCCGCCCTGGAGCCACCGACCTTCGATCTGATGCCACTCCATTGAGCGCCTTCACGACGCGTGCCAACCTCCTACACCTCGACAGACTCGGTGCCGCCAAACACCCCCAAAACCACCGTGAACGAGCTCACTTTGTGCTCGAAAAAAGAGCAGAATATCTAGCGAGGATTGATCAAACCCATATATAATCCAAGATCTCATCTCCCCCTATGATTTCCGTATTGGATTGGTCTTTTAATCGCTAGCCGATTTGAAATAATTAGGGTTCAAATTTTAGAACATATCGGCCATTCTTTTGTGAAGGTGGCGGCTATGTTTCTAAGGGGATGTTAGGGTTTCTAGAGATTATATATAATAATTTAAATATTATTTTATTCTAATTATTCCTTTAAAACAAATTTTCACATACGATCTCCAAACGAATTCCAACGACTGTTGCCCCTAACTAATTACCCCCATTCCAAACGCAATGGGATATGATCGTAAGCTGATTCGACTGTTTCGATCAGTTTCTCTTCAAATTAAAATATAAAACATTCAATTTTAGATTTGAACGTGCATTTTATTTTACCGCGGCCACATACGGACTCTAAAAATTCCAAAAAATTATTTCTAGCTTCGTATTGACGATGCGGTCCAAACAAAACTAATTTTGTCAAATTCTGAGACCGTTTGAAAGATGGCCATTTTCCAGTTGATTAAATTTGGCAAAAACTGTTAAAACATGTTTAGCTTCGCCACACTCACATATTGATTCAGAAAATTATGAATTTTGGAATCTAGCAATATCTTGCCATCACGGATTCAACAAAAGTGGTTTCGCCGAAAACCGAGGCCGTTTGCAAAATTTCCATTTTTAAGGGCCAAAATTCCACAGCGACTATTCTGAATTTTAAACTGGACATAACTTCCAACTCTTAAAGTGAAATCTCAGTTTCTTACATCCGTTAGAAAGATATTATCAAACAGATTCAAATATTTCTTGTTTCGTTCGATTCTGACTTATATTGAATTCTGTATATTCAATTGAAATTCAAAATTGAATTTTCGAACTATCGCGCCATTTCAGGCTCGTTATATATTTAAAATAAATTTATTCGTTTTAACTTCGTCGAAAATAAATTTTTCGTCATTATTATTTAAAATAATTCATTTTAAATATTCAGAATTCATTAAAATTGCCAAAATAAAATTTTTAAATTGGCTCAGATTTCCGGGTAATTGCAATCTCCCCCACTTAAAACTTTTCGTCCCCGAAAAGGAACGAAGCTGAAAATTGTTTTAACTAATCAACTCAACTTCCATTATTTTTATTATGGCTTAAGTCATTCAACTTTTCAGTTTCTAAGAACTTTTACAAATTTTCAAAAATTTGGCTAACACCCTAAATTTCCGAAAAATTTCACCATAACCTCCCCTGCACCGGACTTTGGGATATTTCAAATAGCCTTCTATAGCCCTCATCAATCCATAATGAAAAAGAAACAGCCAAGTGGCTAGCCAATCAGCTCATAAAATAATCAAATCCCCAAGAAATACAATAAACATGTACCTATTTGTCGGGCAAACAATTTTATTCCTCTTCTCTAGCCTCCTTGCTATGACCTGTTCACACATATATATGTACATGCATGTATTTCAAAACAATTTTCAATTCAGTTCAATATTTGTTCAATTTGGCTAAATGGTTCAAAATTCTAACTAATCAACCAAAAATCAAACAACACAACCAGCTATCAATTCGTTGATTAACGTTTCAAATATATAACTTTATATATAGTCAAACATCCTATATATTTTTAAAACCAGATTATATATATGATCAAAAAAAGTTATTTATAAACATATAAGTCTTAACTCATTCTGGGGCATTTCTAACCCCATCTCTAACGAGTCACTCATTCTAGAATGCTACTTATTCTACCTCTAATGAGGATTCTTTCATAGGATATTACTAATCCAATCTCTGATGAGTCTTTTATTCTGTTCTAACGAGTTGCACCCCAAAGATTTGAGTTAACCAAAGCTTTGATACCAGCTGTAACGACACGGATTTCGCTTGAACCTAATCGATCGCTAAACCGACCAACAACGTTCGAATCCCGCATACCTAACTCTGGGTATACAACTCATCAGAACAAATAACAGAAGACTTTTATAAACATCATAATAATGTTACATCAGAGTACAGAATGTCAGAGTATATCAAAAATAATACACAACGGTAGATAAATTTACATAAATGTAATACAATGCACAACGGAAATATAAACTACACAGCGGAAGACTGTAAATGCTTGGACACAGCTTAGAGCTTCAATCCAAAATCCTGCTCAATATATCTCCAAAATAAAACTACTCGACTGCCCATGTGGAAAATAGGGGCACCAGAGTTTGCAAGGGAAAAGAAAACTACAGTTCAGTCATGGGACTGGTGTGAGAGACTCTACAGTTAAAATTAACTTTGTTTTAAAATAAGGTAAAACACGGGACCACGCCGCAATGCATGGAACGGGTTTACCCCCATGAATACCACTGTAAAAACAACAATTAGTAATATAGATATATGGATCTACTATGCATCAATCAACATGAAATATCCCAATCTACCCATTTTGATTAATCACCACAGTTAGATTTTCCAAATCCAATTCAATTTACAGAAATTATTCCATTGGACTTTATTTCCCGAATTCTATTTCAAATCATTTGAAATATATATATCTAG
This sequence comes from Allium sativum, assembly GCA_030737875.1. Taxonomy (NCBI): domain Eukaryota; kingdom Viridiplantae; phylum Streptophyta; class Magnoliopsida; order Asparagales; family Amaryllidaceae; genus Allium; species Allium sativum. The sequence goes on from CM060916.1 coordinate 44,516,661, forward strand.
CTTTTATATCAAAGTAGATTTCACTTCGGGATCTCAAATCAAATCATTTGGAATATGAATTCCAAAACATAACGATGCATACAAACAATTATGCCACCAAATATCGTGCTCCCCATCGACAAGGCAAGGGATACGCACATAGCAACTCGATATATATAAATGTGCACCTACCCCCACATAGGAGCAGGCTACACCGACGATGCACCTCCCACATATGGAGAGCATACACCAAATAACCTTTGAGCTCGTACGTCTCAAAGAAGGGTGTTAAGCAAGAGAATAAATTCTCCGCCACTAAACAAATACATCATTAATAGCAACTAATCAAGCATGTGATGAACCACAATGTAACAAATAATACATTTCAAAATCTCTTCGATAATATCGGTTTTAGTGTAACGACCCGGAAAAGCTGAACCAATTTAAAAAATTTAAATTGGCTAAAATAATGGATTTTAAATATTTTAAATAAATATTTTAAATAATAGCAATGAAAAGTGAGTTTGAATCGATGTTTGAAAACGAATATAATTAATTCTAATTATAAACAAGGCCTGAAATGGCGCTGCAGTTTCAAAAATTGAATTCAAACTTTGTCGGACTGTACCGGGTGCAAAACAAAACGGATTTGAGTGAAACCAAAAATATTTAAATCTGTTAGTGAATACCTTTCTAATGAATCTGAAAAATAGAAGTTTCATAGCGGAAAGCAAAAGTTATGGCCAAATGATTTTTCAGAAAGGTCGCTATGGAATTTATATAGCCCGTGGAATTGGCCATTTTGCAAACGACCACGGAATTCAACGAAACCACTTTTGTTGGATCCGGGATGTAAAGTTATTGCTAGGTTTCAAATTTCATAATTTTTGAAGCTAGTATGTGAGCGTGGCAAAGGAAAACGTGGTTTGGTCAATTATAGTTAAATTGGATCGACCAGAAATTGGCTTTTTTCAAACGGTCTCAGAATTCGACAAAACTAGTTTTGTTGGGACCGTATCGTCAAAACATAGACAGATTTATTTTTCTAGAATTTTTCAAATCAATTTGTGGCCCTGGCAAATTGAAATGTACGTTCGAATCAAATATTGAATGTTTTATATTTTAATTTGAAGGAAAACTGACTGAAACAGTCGTATGGGCCTACGAAACATATCCCATTGTGTTCAGAATGGGGGTGAAACGCTAGGGACGACAGTCGTTGGATTTGGATTGGGGTTCGTGTGTTAAAGAGGGTATTTTTGGAATTTTAAAAGTAATAAAAAAAATCATTCGCCCACGTCAGCCCCCCTCGATATTTTCTCTTTCCCTGTAACACGATTGAAGGCGGAAAACCATCCAAATCTTCCCGTCCATTTTCTGATCGATCCACGCACCAAAATCAAACACTCCAGTTGGGAAATTTGTAGAGCTCGAGAAGATCTTCAAATCCATATATAGTTTGGCTTTTTTCATTGAGTGGATTGAGAGAATCGAGCTCGGGAAGTTCAGGTGTTTTCAGCGCCGCCCCGCCTGCCACAGGCGATCGAACGCCTCCCCCTTCAGGCGCAGGCGCGCCTCTCCTCCCCCTTCGACGCTGCGAAGGCTGATCGACGAATAGCTACACGGATTCGAAGGAAAATGCAAACCTAGTTTTGAACGAAACAGCTGAGGTACGGCCTTGTTTATTTTCAACTATTTTAACACCTTTAAACCGTTGCAAACTTTGAAAAATCATATCTTTTTCGTGTGTGATCGAAATTCAGTGAAACAAGAGACAGTGGACTTGTGTGGACGTCTTCTACATTCTAGAAGAGACCGCATATTTTTCTGAGCCTTCTGATATTTTTGGTGGAGTGGAACCCAATGTGAGATTTCTAATTTATAAACGATATGGAAAACGACGATGTATAAATTATATAGTCGATGTATGAGTTATATAAGCGTTGTACACCTCTTGTATAAGCGTTGTATAAGTTGTACATTCGATGTATAAGTTGTATATGCGTTGTAAAAATTATATATGTGTTGAAATAGAAGTGAAATGCTATATATATATATATACACATACGCCCCTCATCCACAAACCATGGACGATATTTATTGGTTGTGATTGGTGTGAAAATTGATTGATAGTGAATGGTTGATTGGAATTGTTTGTGGTTGATATTGATTGATTGTGGTTGAAAAATACCCGTTTGTGGTTGAGAAATATTTGGTTGAAACCACATAGGATTAGTTTGTGGAAATGAAAAAAATAAACATGCCGCCTGCGTGCGAACTAGATGCATGAATCCCCATTGTCAAAAACCACGAGGTTTTAAGGTAGAGCAAGGAGCCGTACTAGGGACGGTCCCAGTTTTAACTACCCTGCCGTTATGCTGCCGAAATTTTGAATAATATTCATGTGTTAGAATTATTTTCATTTGTTGAAACTATATATATTCGTTGAATAGAAAACCTTCATGTGTTGAATCGATATACATTCGTTGGATAGAAATTCATGTGTTGAATGGTATTCGTGTTTTAAATATAAAAATCACATTTTTACTCTCTATATATAAACTATAGAAAACCTTCATGTGTTGAATCGATATTCATTCGTGGGATAGAAATTCATGTGTTGAATGGTATTCGTGTTTTAAATATAAAAATCACATTTTTACTCTATATCTATAAACTATAGAAAACCTTCATGTGTTGAATCGATATTCATTCGTTGGATAGAAATTCATGTGTTGAATGGTATTCGTGTTTTAAATATAAAAATCACCTTTTTATCGATATATATAAACTATAGAAAACCTTCGTGTGTTGAATCGATATTCATTCGTTGAATTGAAATTCATGTGTTGAATGGTATTCATATTTTGAAAGAAATTGTCTTATAATAAAAATCCTATTTTTATCATCAATATGAAATATATAAAATAATCTTGTTTTGAAACAAATTGTTTTATAATAAAAATCCTATTTTTATCATCTATATTATATAAAATAGTCCAGTTTTGAAATAAATTGTTTTACATTAAAAATCACATTTTTATTATATACATGAATTGTTAAAAATGGTGAAGTGTTGAAATAGAAGACAGTTTGATAAAAATATCATTTTTATCAAAAGTATGAAAATCATATACTTTGAATTGAAGAATCGATATATATATATATAGAATTGAAATATATCGAATAACGACGCTGCAGTTCGTATTTTGAAACCGTGATTTCAAACGATTAGTACGGGAGATCTGACCATCGGATTTTCCTGAAATCACAACCGTTGGGTTCGCTTTGGAAATATCTTTCCAACAGCACCAACTTTGTAAAAATCCAATGGTTGGATTGTCTAGAATGTTTAATTCAATTCTGAAGAAAAACAGCGCCAGAATCGATTATATATATATAATTATATTTAATCGAATAACGAAGCTACAGTTCGTATTTTGAAATCGAAACTTCAAACGATTGTACCGGGAGATCCGACCGTCGGATTTTCCCGAAACTGGAACTGTTGGATTCGTTTTGAAAAGATCATTCTAATGATGTAAATTTTGTGAAGATCCAACGGTTAGAGTTTCAGATATGTGTAAATCAAATCTGAAGAAAAACAGCGCCACAACCGCGTTATGGCCCGAAGCGTCGTTTTGAATAAATTGGCTATTTTAAAATAAATAAAAATAGCGATAAATCGTTATAAAATATTATAAATGATATGGATGTGAAATTTAGAAACTAACTGAAGGTTGGCTAAGTCGAATGGTTTCTTGGGTATTGATCTGATGTAGGTTTCGGCCTTTGGGGTTAATGTTTGGGAAATCGCTCTCTTACTGATTGACGGATAGTGACTAATGAATTGAAATGATGCGTAATAGTGTTTGTGTAGCACTTGTTCATTATATACGCGAGTTGCTCAGAAAGACCGGGTTTATCCCATTCTGAATAACTGAATCGACGATAAGAAATCGAAGATGAAGGCGGTGGTCAAAGACCGGAGATCTTTACCTCGTTTGGATGGTAACCGAGGTCCTGATTGGGAGGCATCCTGGAATTTGGATAATGAGTGATGATCGTCCAGATGTACGTGGTGATCGATAGGTTTGCGAGGTATATAGTGCCTCCGGTTTCGTCCAGACCCAAAACGGACTTGCAAATGGGCAGTGTGTCTGACATTGGAATTTATTCTGTGTGATTGATAGCCATAAGTTGCATGGTGTGAATTGCCTGTGTGGCATGCTAAGATGCAGTGATCAGGGCTTCTGTTGAAAAGCAAAGTCTTGTGGTGATGATCAAAGCCCCGCCTGTGTGGTGTAGCTTTGTGTATAACGTAAATTCGCGAGCCTCACACCCTGGTATGAACCAGAAACGGGAGAGGACATCAGGGAGGGCCTATGTTTCTTCCTAGCTAGAAGTGGCATCAGTGGTTTTACATGCCTTGACGAGTTTGACTTATGTGGTTGTTGCTGTTGCGAGGCACCTCAGTTATATCGGTTGATCCGGGACCGATGGAGTCATTCGTTAACTCACTTATGCCCCAAAGGGCGGAGAAACGCAGTGTTCAGGCATTTTAATCCACTCCGTATGGACCAGCCCTGACGATCCAAGGGTCGATGCGTTATGATCCTAAGACTCGGGCTAGGCAGTCTCGAAGTCGGTAAGGACTATCTTTTGCCTTGGTTCATGACGAAAATCCAATTTCCAAATACGTGACTGTGCGGTTTTGATTGTATACCTATATATGGCGACATAGTCATATGGGGCATTAATGCCGTCTATGATTGATAGTTATGATTCGAAATTGTTTTTAAAATATATAACACTAGCAATAATATCAAATGCTTTTGTTTTATTCGTATCAAGAATATTTTGGTTGTTATAAGGTAAAAACTCTATCCTCCGGTTTGCGTTGCATTGTGTGATGGGAACTGAGTCTTATAATGGCTTCATTTTTATATAAAGCATTGCGATGTTTAAAAGAAAGATTTTTTTTTAAAGCACTGGCAATCCAATGGAGTAAACCCGTTCCACGAAAGTGGCGTGGTCCTGTGATTAGCCATATTTTAAATGTGTTGAGTAGATTTCTTATACCAGTCCCATGACTGACTCATAGTTTGTTTCACTTTCAAACTCGGGTGCCCCTTTTTCTACATGGGCAACCTTGTGTTCAGGTTTAGCACGCTTTTCTGGATAGCTGGAACTGAAGATGGATTCTATCATTTATCTCTTTTTATGTTGTTCAGCTCCTATTGTACATATTTTGTTTGTTTTCCGCTGTAGACATTTATGTATAGCTGAACTGTTTTTGTACTAAGTATGATCCTGTATACTGTGTAACTCTGATGATTACGTTTATCCAGTATATTCTATTGTTCATTATCTGGTGTATTTATTTATTTTTGCTCTGCTGTTATCTGTTTATGTGTTATATTCCAAAGATTACCCTTGCCACCGTCAGTACGGGGTTTGGGGTCGTCACATTTAGGCCTCGAAATCCTTTCTGTTTTATAAACATTTTTATAAAACATTCCCTATCCAAAATCGGGAATACATTTCTTTTCACTTAAGAAAAATTTATCATTTCACAATCATTCATTAAATTCGAAATGAACACAACATCGCTAAACACCTTATCGTCAAATCGTGAAGTGTTTCACAAGGTGTGCATATATCTTTACACATCCCATTGCCAAATGTAAAGGCATATTCTGCTCATAAACTGGTCCAGCACCATCCAAATAATCAATCAACCACAATCAATATCAACAACTAAGTAAATTTTGTTTAATCACATCACATGTTTTGGTAAATTTAATCACCATTTATTCATCCAAATCTAATTAAAGATTTATTTAAACCCCAATTGGTTTCATCTCTAAAATCATTTCATATTGATTGTTCTACTTTTTGGAAATATCCTGCTTTTACGCGGGTTGAAGAACTAATGTCATTTAAACACAGTTCATGACAAACCACAAATCCAATTTGATATTAAACACAAGGCTCTGAATAGACAATAGTATCGGCTTATATTCAACATTAAATTCTAAAACCAACAAATATTGTATTGGAACGTTATTAATATATCTTTCAAATTTCCACAACCATATCTGTATAATCACGAAATCCAACATCGAAATATTCCGAAGATAATTTCGATTCAAATCCATTCCAATTCATATGTTGGAAATTCTAGTTATTTTTAAAACCATTTCAAATCCAATTTATTTATTTAAAAATAAATAAATTATTATTCTAGTTAATAACTAGTTCATTTCGATAAAAATCTATTTTTATCTTTTCAAATATGGGGTTTGTCATCCCAATTCTTTCCAATTCATGTCTTATGATTTTACACAAATTATTAATATTTTTAATAATTTCATCAAGGCCCGTACAGTTGATTTCCATCAAAGGCCATTGAACTGCACTTACAGCGACCTTTTCCAAATTTGATTTGGACATAATTCCAAATCCAACTGTTAGATTTCAAATTTCTCATATTCGTTAGAAAGCTCTTTCCGATACGAACCCAACAGTCTCGGCTTTAGGCGAATCCGGCGGTCGGATCTCACGTAATGTCCGTTAGAAGTTAATGGTCGAAATTCGCGAACTGCCGCGGCGTGGCGCGTTCTATTCAGGCCATTATATATAATATATATATTATATATATTTCATCGATTTCCTTTTGAAACGTATTTTATAAATCGTTTTAAATTTGTTTTTAAAACAATTTCAACTTCCATTTCAATTTCAAATCAAAATTGAATATTCCACTACATGAAATTTTTTATACATCTCATATATATGTTAAAAATAATATTTTTAACAAACCAATATTTATTTACTTTACACTTCATATATACATTTTTTTACCTTTCATTTTCATTTCATATATATATTATTTTCATTTCGTATATATATCGTTTTCATATTTCGTATATATATCGTTTTCACATTTTATATATATATATAGTTTTCACATTACGTATATATATCGTTTTCACTTCATATATATATATATATATAATTTTCATTTCATATATATATATCATTTTCACATTTCATATATGTATTGTTTTCACTTCATATATATTATATGCATATATATAATTTTCATTTCATATGTATATCGTTTTCACATTTCGTATATATATCGTTTTCACTTCATATGTATATTATATATATATATATATAATTTTAACTTCTAATATATATAATTTATTTCATACATATATATTTATATATATATAAAAATATTTATTTCAACTCACATATATATTTTAATTTCAACTCATATATGCCTTTTTATTTCAACAATACACGTATTCCATTTATACAACGTATATGTTTATTTATGCAACACATGTATTTCATACAACGTATATATTTATTTATACAACAAATGTATTTCATACAATGTATATATTTATTTATCACATCACAATCACCACGCAATACAATCAAACAAGTCATCGATGGTCTGTGGAGTACGGGGAGCATATATGCAGTTATAAAATAAATAACTGTACGGAAATTATAGTGAGAGAATTCTCACCTTGATCGGTTTTATTTCTTAATTCTGTTATATTTTGATTCGAATTTCCTAAACCTCAAATCTGCTTAACTTCCGTTATGGTCAGTCCCATTGCGTAGAGTTTTTCGTTACGATTCCAATGAGCTCAGGTTTGAAATTTTCTGATCAAGCAGTACAAAGATATGGCAATTTAAACCTGTGAATAATTAAATAATATAATTAATTAAATTATTTCCCTAATTACATTTGTCTATGGATTAACGGCCGCTCCTTTTCCCTTTCCTTCTTCTGATTTTCACGTAGCCGCTAAACCCATCTCAACATCGGACAGTTGCTTGCCGCGCCGCCCTGGAGCCACCGACCTCCGATCTGATGCCACTCCATCGAGAGCCTTCACGACGCGTGCCAACCTCCCACACCTCGACGGACTCGGTGCCACTAAACACCCCCAAAACCACCGTGAACGAGCTCACTTTTTGCTCGAAAATCGAATAGAATATCTAATCAGGATTGACCAAACCCATATATAATCGAAGAACTCATCTCCCCTTATGATTTCCGTATTGGATTGGTCTTTTAATCCCTAGCCGATTTGAAATATTTAGGGTTCAAATTTCAGACCATATCGGTCGTTCTTTTGTGAAGGTGGCGGCTACGTTTATGAGGTGATGTTAGGGTTTCTAGTGATTTTATATATAATAATTTAAATAATATTTTATTCTAATTATTCCTTTAAAACAAATTTTCACAAACGAACTCCAAACGAATTCCAATGACTGTCGCCCCCAAATAATTACCCCCATTCCAAATGCAATGGGATATGTATCGTAAGACGATCCGACTGTTCCGATCAGTTTCTCCTCAAATTAAAATGTAAAACTTTCAATTTTAGATTTGAACGTGTATTTTAATTTACCGGGGCCACATACGGACTCTAAAAATTCCCAAAAAAATATTTCTAGCTTCGTATTGATGATGCAGTCCTAACAAACTAATTTCGTCAAATTCTGAGACCGTTTGAAAAATGGCCATTTTCCAGTCGATTAAATTAGACTAAAACTGTTAAAACACGTTTAACTTCGCCACGCTCACATATTGATTCAGAAAATTATGAATTTTGGAATCTAGCAAAATCTTGACATCGCGGATTCAACAAAACTGGTTTCGTCGAAAGCCGAGGCTATTTGCAAAATTTCCATTTTTAAGGGCCAAAATTCCACAGCGACTATTCTGAATTTTAAACTAGACATAACTTCCAACTCTTAAGTAAAATCTCAGTTTCTTACATCCGTAAGAAAGATATTATCAAACAGATTCAAATATTTCTTGTTTCATTCAATTTTGACTCATATTAAATTCTATATATTCAATTGGAATTCGAAATCGAATTTTCGAAGTACCGCGCCATTTCAGGCTCGTTATATAATTAAAATAAATTTATTCATTTTAACTTCGTCGAAAATAAATTTTTCTTCGTTATTACTTAAAATAATTCATTTTAAATATTCAAAATTCATTAAAATTGCCAAAATAAAATTTTTAAATAGGCTCAGATTTTCAGGTTATTACATAGAACCTATCTAGTTTTGGTTCTCACACCAGTCAATTGGAATCATATAGAAATCCTACTTTAGAAACACGAAAATTATTTCTGATGATGATGCGTCAATCATCAGAATCATGTCCGAGCGACTAGAGTGTGATTCTATATCTATCCAGTAGAGCAAAACTTCGAATACACGTGGAACATACGTATACGCAAAATCTTTATATACTGGATTATCAAAATTCAATATTAAATAAATAATCAAATACGAATAATTGATTTAAATTTTCAATTGTTTTCATTTTAAAAATATACTCTTCACACTCGTTCTAGGATACTAATGATCCTATCTCTAACGACTCATTCTTATTGGATATTACTAATCCAATCTCTGATGAATTCTTTCGTATGGTTTTAATGTGTCTTGTTCTCCGAGCTCTGTAAACCAAAGCTCTGATACCAAGCTATAATGACTCGAAATTCCCCTTAAGGGAAATTACGGATTGAATTGAGGACAAGCCACATAGGAACGCAAACAGAAGAACATTTCATTGTCAATTACAACAATTCCATCAGCATACAAGAATATTAGAGAATATGAATAAATATTACACAAAAAATATCAGAGATTTAAATTACATTACATAGCAGCGGAAAATAATACAAAACACAACTGAAAGAGATATACGGATGCAGAGCTTTCCGGATATCGTTCCAGTTGTAAATCAGGATCCTATGAATATGAATCTGCAAAACCAAAACTACTAGTAGCCCATGAGGAAAATAAGGGCACCCAGAGTTTAGGTTAAAACAATAAACTCCAGGTAAGTCATGTGACTAGTGTGAGAACTAAAATAGTTATTAATCTTTATTTTAAAGTTAGGTAAATCAAGGGACCACGCCGTATAACCTGGAACGGGTTTCCTCCCAAGAACACCAGCGCTAAAAACAACAGCGCAATGCTAAATAAAGAACAATGAAGCTATTATAAGACCCAGGTCCCATCACACAATGCAACGCAAGCCGGAGGGATAGGGTTTTTACCTTATAATAGCCAAGAATGCTTGGTACATGAAACTTCAGGTTGTATTACTACTATAAGTGTATAGTGTCAAAACAATTTCAATCATAAGTATCAATCGTAGACGGCATAAGTGCCCCATACCACTATGTCGCCATATATAGGTTCTACAACCAAAACCGCAAAATCACGTATTGGAATTTGGATTTCCATTTGTGAACCGAGGCAAGGGATCATCCTCACCGGCTTCGAGACTCTCTAGCCCGAGCCTCAATATCAGAGCGCATCGACCCTTGGATCGTCAGGGTCGGTTCACCGATGTGGATTAAAATGCCTAAACACTGCGTTTCCCTGCCCTTTGGGGCGTAAATGAGCCAAATGACTCCATCGGCTCCACATAGTCACCGATATATCCAAGGCGCCTCGCAATCCAACAACCACATAGGTGAAAATAATATAAATGTCAGGGCTGGTAGGTCACTGACACCACCCTAGCTAGAAGGAAACGCATGCCCTCCCTGATGTCCTCTCCCGTTTTTGGTTCACAACCGGTGTGTGAGGCTCGCGAATTAACGCTACACAAAGCTATGCCACAAAGGCCGTGCTTTGATCATCAACCACAAGACTCTAATTTTCAACAGAAGCCTTGATCATTTGCATCTTAGCATGCCACACAGGCAAACCACTCCATGCAACTGATATCCACCAATCACACAGAATGATATCTAATGTCTGACACACAGTCCATTTACAAGTCCGTTCTAGGTCTGAACGAAACCAGAGGCACCTTGTACCTCGCATATCCATCGATCTCCAAGTACGTATGAACGATCACCAACTGATTCCCTCCTCTTTGGTGTACAACCCAATTAAGATCATCAGTATTTATCCAAACGATGTGAAGACCTCCGGTCTTCGACCACCGTCTTCATTCTCGACACATCGTCGAATCAGTTATTCAGAATGGGATAAACCCAGTCTTTCTGAATAACTCGCGTATATAATAAACAAATGTTACACAAACACAACATATGCCTCATTCCAATTCAGAATATTCTTTTATTCAAATATTCTTATACTGTGGGAAAGGTTCCCATTAATTTTATCAAAGATAAATTCTTTAAATTTATTCTTTAATCTTCTTTTGAATATCAATTCAAACCAAATTATGGTTTATCCTAACTAGTCGGGATTAGCGAACCTTACCTAAGTAATCACTTGTTAAATTTCCCAATCCCAACCTATTCGACCCATGAAGTAAAACTAGTAATACTTCATATCTAACACCACAGTGTTATCGGTAAATTCAATTACCATTTCACGTTCAAATCTAATTAAAGATTTAACTATCGCCTGGAGCAAAACTGGTGATACTCCATTCTCGATCATTTCAATCTAATTAAAGATTCATTAAAACTCCTCTTGGTTTTAATCTTCCCAAAAATCACTATCAATGATTATTTAGCTTGGGAAATCATATCCTGTCTTTAAATGGGTTAAAGAACCAATGTCATTTAAAACACGGTTCACGATTAACCCAAAATCACATTCCATTCCATCAGCCTTTAAACATAAATTAGCAAGTGAACAATTCCCTAAGGAATAACCCCGAAGACCGAAACCAACATCAGATCAATGCCCAGGAAACCATTCAACTTAACTAATCTTCAGTTAGTTTCTGATTTTCTTAACTCCGTGGGATCTCAGAACAGTATTATTAAAGTTGTCGTTCACGACAACCCGAAAGAACATTCCACTTACAATGGAATCTTTATGGAAAACAAATCGATTTATATAATCGATATAAACTTCCATATCCGACTAATAATATAAATGGAATAAAGGTAAAGCCTTTTAAACTCCAGATATATTAGTTGTCTTCCTTCGAAGAAATTCACTTCGATTATTACCAAATCGAATTCCATTCCATTCCAATTTATTTTATTAAATTTGAAAACTTTACTTTGGAAAATCTCCTTTAAATCTTAACAAAAGATTTATAAATTCCAAATCACATTTCACTGTAAATCGGGTTAAAGAACGAATGTCGTTAAAACACAGTTCACGATAAACCCAATTCACATTCCATTAATTATCGGGTTGAAGAACAAGTGTTATTTAAAACACCGTTCATGATAAACCCAAAAATCAATTCAAATTCAATTTATTTATTTTAAAAATAATTGAATTAGAGTTCTAGTTCAAAACTAGCTCATTTCTATAAAAATCTATTTTTATCTTTTCAAATATGGAATTTTTCATCCCAATTCTTTCCAAATCATTTCTTATGATTTTACACAAATTATTACTATTTTTAATAATTTTATCAAGGCCCGTACAGTTAATTCCATCAACGGCCATCGAACTGCACTTACAGCGACCTTTTCCAAATTTTATTTGGACATAATTCCAAATCCAACTGTTAGATTTCAAATCTCTACTATTCGTTAGAAAGCACTTTTCGATACAAACCCAACAGTTCTTGTTTTAGGAGAACCCGATGGTCGGATCTCCCGTAATGTCCATTCGAAGTCAATGGTCGAAATTCGCGAACTGCCACAGCGCGGCGCGTTCTATTCAGGCCATTTTATATATAATATATATATTATATATATTTTGTCGATTTCCTTTTAAAACGTATTTTTTAAATAGTTTTAAATTCGTTTTCAAAACAATTTCAACTTCATATTCAATTTCAAATCAAAATTGAATATTCCATATCATCGATATATAAAAAATAGTATTTTCAACATATTATATTTTGAAATCAATTCCTTTTCAATATTCATCATAAAAATGAATAAAATCGATATAAATATCGTTCATGTCAAAATGGTGCATATCTAATCAACACGGCTTTATATATTTCAATAACTTCGTTATTCTATTCAACAAATGAATATTTTCTTCAACACATGAACTTTCTTTTATTCAACACATAAATATATATTTTATTCAACACATGAACATATATTTTATTCAATACATGAATTTTCTTTTTTTTTTCTTACAACAAAAATGTGAATTTTATTGTATAAATATTTAGTTCAACATGTGAATAGTTTCAACACATGAATATTCTCAACACATGAGTATTGTTAACACATGACCATTTTGTTTATTCAACACATGAATATTATCAACACATGAGTATTGTCAACACATGACTATTTTGTTTATTCAACACATGAATATAATTTATTTTCTAAATTGGAATGAGACCCACTCAATTACCATATAATGTTATTTATATAAGTTTTATACAACACATATATATAATAGCAATGATAAATAATCAACCATCATCCAAAGTTCACCACACAACTGCATAAGCATTAGATATAAATAATTAATGCTTACACAGTCTGTCAACCCATCGACTAGCATACAACTAAAATATCGGGAATAGTGTACGTCAAATATCATCCCAATACCTGTGTGGGGTTTCAAATCAACAAACACAGATTTTTATTTGTGTAGTTGGGCAATGTGTAAAATTTATTGTCCCAATCAATATCTTGCAAATGGGTGTACATAAACAAATCGTCCGATTTGTTTATAAATATTTATTTTATGTACACATTAAAAATTATACTTTTAACTATAAAATATTTATTCATTCCACATCACACAATCAATATTCACACCACAAACAACAAACAAACAATTCGTCCATGGTCTGTGGACAACGGGTGTCGGGTGCTGCTATGCACCATCTGCATCCTAGTTTATATTTCTACTAGAAAACAAATTAAAAGTGAGAAGTTCTAACCTTTGGGGTTCCACTCTGCCACTTCATCTCCGAAATTTCTAAACCGTTTGAATTCCTTTTTGATTTCAGTCCGTTCCATCGCACTCTGTTTCACGGAGTTGATATTAAAAATCACATTTTTAATAACACTTTCCATACATAAAAATCATATTTTTATGTTCTTTACATATATAAAAAGATCGAATTTTTATCTTCAATTCATATACATATAAATCGAATTTTTATCTTCACTTCATATAAAAAAATCGCATCTTTATGTTATATAAAAATCTAATCCTTTCATATTTAAAAATATAACTTTTCTCATTTCAAAAATCGTTTCTTTGCTATGATATAAATCACTTCTTTGTTATGGCAAAAATCTTAACTTTCTATAAACAAAAATATAACCCTTTTGTCTATAAAAATATGATCTTTTCATCTGCACAAACACGATCCTTTCATATTATAAAAATCCCATTTCTAATTTCTTCTCCTACGTATATATAAATTTCAATTCTTTTATTTTTAAAACCGAAAAATTTACCTAAACAAATAAATAAAATAAGGAGAAAACTTACGGTATTTGTTTTAGCGAGAGAGGAGGGTTTCTGCGCTTTGAAAAGGAGAGGGAGGAGACTATGAGGATTTGAGCTCGCGGTGGTGGTGCTGGCACGGTGGAGGCGGCGCTGGCCATTCGCGGTGGAGGGCAGATCCGATGGAGGTGGCTGCGGGTGCTGGGTCTTCAATCGGTGGAGGAGCTCGATTTGGGTGTGGTTGACTTCACGGTTTCGTTCGAAGGGAGGTGGGGTTAGAGTGCGGGGGGGGGGGGGGGGGAGGGAGATCGATGTCGATGTCGAGGGGGTGGTGGGCTCAAAGGAGATGGCGGGGTGCCGATTGAGGTAGGCGTGGTGGAGGCGATGGCTGATGGCAACGTCAGCCGTTTTTTTATTGTGGAAAACTAGATTTTTTTATTTGGGAAATTTCTGATTTAGGTTTCAACGTTATAGAATAAATATATATATATATATAATTTAATAATATTTTATTTTCATAAAAGTTGACTTTCCATTAGAACTCCAATCGAGACCCAATGAATGTCGCCCCTATCTAAATACCCCCCTTCGGAACATGTTTCGCAACCCAATTCGCTTGTTATGATCATTTTCCGTTCAAATTAAAATATAAATCAATGTATATTTAATTTAAACGCACATTTCAATTTACCGGGGCACATACGGACTCTAAAAATTCCCGAAAAATATTTTCTAGCATCGTATTGACGATGCTGTCCTAACAAAACTAATTTCATCGAATTCTTAGACCATTTGAAAAATGGCCATTTTAAAGGGCTAGAATTCCATAGCGACTATTCCGAATTTTCAATTGGGCATAACTTTTTTCCCACTATGAAATTCTGAGTTTTTGAATTCGTTGGAAAGTTATTTTCAAATAGATTCTAATATTTTTGGTTATGCTAAAATCCGGTTTATTTTGAATCCTGTATCTTCATTTGTACTTTGAAATCGAAATTTCAAACTACCGCGCCATTTTCAATTCCTTTTATAATTAAAACAAAATATTTATATTCTAATGATGATTCAAATAAATATATACGTTCTAAAATAAATTTCTCATCGTTATTATTTAAAATAATTCATTTTAAATACCCAAAATTCGCTAAAATTGCCAAAATAAAAATTTTAAATTGGCTCGGATTTCCGGGTTATTACAGGATTGTTCTGTTTCTGTCTCTGATTCCGTTTCTGATTCTGTTTCCGTACCTTCAGTCGGTTAGGGTGGTAAAGGCCCATTATTAGTATTCTGCTTCTGTACCTTCTGTCTGTTTGGGTGGTAAAGGCCCGCTACTAGCTGTAACACCCCACCTCCGCTAGGGTCACTCTTTCGGGGGCACTAGCTTCTGGGTAAGCATGCATAATGATATATCAAGGCAGAACAAGAACATAAATATATATATGTAAAACAGAGTAAGTGAGAATAAAACAGCGGAATATGTCAAACCATCTCAAAACAAGTCTAGTACATCATAAAGTCAACTGCCAAAATAAACATGTCTAGTACATCATAAACAGAAATACTGAAATACATAGTGCTATCCCCAAAATAAAGATGATAAACCATAGCGAGCTCAATGTCCAGACATACATGAGCTATCCAGCAAACAAGCAAGCGATCCAAGCTAAGCACCACTATTTCCTCCCTGAGAACCTGGGGGGGGGGGGGGAACGGAAGAAAAGAGGCAAAAGAAAACAGGTCAGTCAAAAAGACTGGTAAGCCCTACTACGATCAGTCTATAAACTAATAAAGTTAACATCATGATGGAAACTGAGATGAACATACTGGCAATAAATAAAGGTGTCATCACATAGAGAAGATTAAGCTTTGCACCACAGTGTACTAGCAAACTAACATAACAGGTATTGATCCCTCAGCCCAAAACTTTGGCCCAATAACAGGAGGTGACCTTAATACAAGGTCCAGCCCAACGGTCTAGTCGATCGGCTCCCTATAAACCTAACACGTCATGTGTTGGTGTCCATACGGCCCAGATATGGTTGTAGTCAGACTGTGCTGGGTCCACCTTCGGGTGTATCAAGCCCTCGGGTGTCAACCCCAGACACCTAAGCAATAATGCACGGTCTAAACCTACTGGTACCCATGCCTCGAGTTTGTCCAACACCGGACTACGTGCACGTCCGTAGCCCGCCTGGACCCGCACCGTTGTACCACTCAGCCGTCGCTTTTGGTCGCTTACATCCGTCCAGTAATCGTGCCCCCGCCCTAGCCTAGCCTCTAGGGTTGTGAATGATACCCAACTGGGATTACTGCTGGAACAGACCACGTTGCTAGGGTTTTCTAAGAGGGTTAAGTGTGGTTTAACCCCTCACTAATCATGGATTAAATTGGTTAAGTGTAACCGACAGTTCACAACTTAACCCCATTTCAATCCCTCGAATCCCCAAATTGGTTAAGTATTAGTGGACCCTGACTTAACCCTAATCATGAGGCATTAATTAATTTAATGCACCTTAACCTCTCACATTAGACTTTGTTGTGGTTACCTAGTTAAGCCGGTGGGTTCCGGGTAGATTTACACCACAACTTGGTCTAACCTCGGGTCTTGGCACCACATGACCAACTTCTCACATTGGGTCCTATTGTTTGTAGCCACTAGTTAAGCCGGTAGGTTCCGGGTAGAATTACGCTACAAACTCAACCCAACCTCGAGTTGGCCACACTTATGTTTTCTAAGTGTCATGTCCACTTTGTTTCAAAACATAATTACAAGATTAACAAATACTTGGGTAGACCTAACTTAATAGGTAAATTCCCAAGGGGTAGACCTAACTTAATAGGTAAATTCCCAATCTTATATTTACATGTATTTTAAGTTTTACCCAAACCCCCCAACGTCATTCTATCGCTTACATATTCGTCATAACGCATAAAGGATAGAAAGAGGGAACTTGGCACAACATACATGACGCATCTTACATGTCATAATAAACATGCATAACATGTTGGACTTGCATAACTTAGCATAGTGAACTTGCATAAACATGCATAACTTGTTAAACTTGCAAATCATGGCATGGTGAACTTGCATAAACATGCATAACTTGTTAAACTTGCAAATCATTGCATAGTGAACTTGCATAAACATGCATAACTTGTTAAACTTGCAAATCATGGCATAGTGAACTTGCATAAACATGCATAACTTGTTAAACTTGCAAATCATGGCATAGTGAACTTGCATAAACATGCATAACTTGTTAAACTTGCAAATCATGGCATAGTGAACTTGCATAAACATGCATAACTTGTTAAACTTGCAAATCATGGCATAGTGAACTCGCATAAGCATGCATAACTCATTAAACATGCATAAATCCCAACTTTCATCACATATTAACTTTAGAGTTTCTAAAATGAAGGTAAGAGGGCTTACAATGCTTATGCGGACTCAAATGAGTATAGCAAATGTAAGAAACCCCTTATGCAACTAATTAAAACCTAAAAATGCAAGCAAACTTGATCAAGACTCCTCCTTTTTGATGCCAATAGAGAAACAAGCCTTTAATGCAAGCTAAAGAGGATCATACAAGCCTAAATATGCTTGTATGCATGGAAAATCACTTAGGAATTAATTTAGGAATTGTATGAAGAGAGTGGAGGCCATGAGAGGTTTGATTTTGCCTTAGTTTAGTTGCTAGAATGAATAATGAATGATTTAGGGTAGGTTAGGGTCTTATTTATAGATTAGGCTAGTGATTTAGACCATAGGATTAAACCCTAGTTGAATTAGGTCCATCAGACTTTGGAATTCTCTAGAACCAAGCCACACAACCAAGCCCAGATCAGAAATGGTGCGCCAGGCAAAACTGCCCGGCCACCCCGTGTCGACAGGGCTGTCGACAGGGCAGTCGACACTCTTAGACCCCTGTCGACATGCCTGTCGACTTGGGGGTCTTGGCGGGAGTTTTCCCGCCTGACGCCAGTTGTGCCCTAACCCTTGTTTTAAACTTAAAATTTAAATCTGTTTTTAATATGGAAATTTCTGAAAACTTCAATGGGCCTTAACTGGGTCATACGGACTCCGATTTTCGAAAACTCGGACTCTATTTGACGTATTTTTCCGAGACGAACGCAATGGCACAGCCCGTTTCCCTTGATTCAGATTTTTGAATTAAATTCTGCCTCGATTTACATTATTACAGGTTATTGAAAATACGGGTTGTTACATTCTCCCCTCCTTAAAGGATTTCGTCCCCGAAATCTTCAAGTTAGGAAGAACGTATCCTACCATCCAATCACCCATCTACTCAAAACATCATCCACGAGCAATCATTGTCCTTACAAGATTCTAAATGTTGTATGAACATATGCAAAGGTGTGTGTATATGTACTTATCTAATGCAAAGATCAATGCAAAATATGTTAGTGAAATGTATCCACATGTATGCAATTCCTAACATAATGTATAATATCTATATGTGTGCACATAACATACACCCATATGCAACATCCATGTGATAACACACAATTTTCATCCATGAATAAGCATAAACACTCATGCATATGCAATATGAGGAGTGTGCGAGCCGATCTAGTGCCTAATCGTGTATAATGCATCCACGAGCAACCACTTGCAAACACTTGCAACCACTTGCAGCCATCAAGCATAACATGTTTCAAACACATGTTTCATCCAAAGGGTTTCTACCTAAGGTTCTCATGACAAGATTAACACGATAAACTAGATAAATATGGGTAGCAAAGAGAAAGATATGCTAACAAAAGGAAAGAGATTGAGAGTGTACCCTCAAAAAGGAATGGATAAAGCCCACGCATCTTCTCCTCGGTTTCCCAAGTTGCGTCTTCTTCGGCTTCACCCCATTGAACCTTCACCAACTTGACCTCTCGATTCCTTAGCTTCTTGGTCTCCGTCCCCAAGATACGAATTGGAGCTTTCCTCAAGGTAGCTTCTTTCTCCACTTCCACATCTTCCAAAACACTTGGCTCCACAATCTCTGCTGATTCATGCAAACACTTCCGGATATGCGAGACATGAAAAACATCGTGTACTCCGGCAAGCTTCTCGGGCAACTTCACTCTATAAGCCATCTGCCCGATCCTCTCAACAATGGGGAATGGTCCAACAAATCTCGGGGCTAACTTCCCAACGGCTCCAAATCGGACCACATTCCGCAAAGGAGAAACCTTTACGAAAACCATATCCCCTACATCAAACTCCAAATCAGATCTTCGCTTATCAGCATAGGATTTCTGTCGGTCTTGGGCCGCTTTCATCCGTCTTCTAATCAACTCGACCTTCTCGGATGTATCTCTAATCATGTCAGGTCCAAGTATAAGCTTATCTGTAGTCTCCCACCAACATGTAGGTGACTTGCACGGTCTCCCATATAAAGCCTCAAATGGTGCCATCCCTATGCTTGCCTGATAACTGTTGTTATATGCAAACTCAACAAGTGGAAGATGGTCTTCCCAAGTACCACCAAAGTCCAGAATACAAAGCCTCAACAAATCCTCGAGTACTCTATTCACCCTTTCGGTTTGACCGTCCGTCTGTGGGTGATAAGCAGTACTCAGATTCAACCTCGTGCCCAAGGCCTCCTGCAAGCTATTCCAGAACTGACTTGTAATGATTGGGTCGCGGTCACTGACAATACTAGAAGGGACTCCATGAAGTCTCACAATCTCACGAAGATATACAGACGCTAGCCAAGATGCTGTCCTCTTGCTCTTCACCGGAATAAAATGAGCACTCTTCGTAAGTCTATCCACAATAACCCAAATGCTCGTATTCCCTTTCCTTGACCTTGGAAGCCCATCAATAAAGTCCATGGAGATACTCTCCCACTTCCAAAGTGGAACGTCCAGAGGATGCAATAGCCCACCGGGCTTCTTTGACTCGGCCTTAACTTGCTGGCAAATGATACATCTAGAGACAAACTCCGCCACATCCTTCTTCATCCCAGGCCAAAAGAAAATATGCCTCATATCTTGGTACATCTTATCCCCGCCTGGATGTATAGTCAATTTAGAGCGATGTGCTTCCTCCAGAACTTTTCTTACTAAATATTCTACCATGGGGACACATAACCTTCCATCTCTCCTCAGCCAACCCTTGTCATCAATAGAATATCGAGCGAGATGACTAGACATCTCTCCTCGAATCAGCTTATCCATAATCCCAACTACTTGAGGGTCTTCTCTCTGCGAAGCCCCAACTTGATCCAGAAGGGTAGGCCTGAGCTCAAGAGATGCTAAAGAACCGGTCATCGACTCAACTGCCAAAGCGAAATCAAAGGTTGCCAAGAACTCTAAATTCTTCATCTCAACAAATAGAGGACTTAGTGTCAACCTTTTTCTACTCAACGCATCCGCTACAACATTCCCCTTGCCAGGGGTATAGGCTATATCAAAATCGTAGGACGCCAAGAATTTCATCCACCTTTGCTGCCTCAAGTTCAGATCCTTCTGCGAAAAGAGATACTTCAAAGACTTATGATCAGTATACTGCTCAAATCTCTCTCCCAGAAGATAATGACGCCAAGCCTTGAGTGCATATACTATTGCTGCCAGCTCTAGATCATGAGTGGGATAATTCTTCTCATGCACCTTAAGTTGCCTACCACCAAAACATATAACTCTGCCTTCTTGCATCAGAACGGCACCCAATCCCTTGCCACAAGCATCAGTGTACACGGTAAATATCTTACCACCATCGGGTAAAGCTAGAACTGGTGCTGAGGTAAGGGCTCTCTTGAGTCTCTGAAAAGCAAGCTCACAGCCCATATCCCAAGCAAAAACTAAGTTCTTCTTCGTCAACTTAGTAAGAGGAGCGGATATCTTCGCGAAGTCCTTGATGAACTTCCGGTAAAAACCTGCAAGACCTAGAAAACTTCTCACTTCGGTTGCATTCCTTGGAGTCTTCCAATCCTGCACAGCAACTACTTTAGCGGGATCCACCGCCAAGCCTTGCTTAGATACTATATGCCCAAGGAACCGAACTTCCCTTCTCCAAAAGTGACACTTGGAGAACTTGGCCTTTAACTGATGCGCTCTAAGCGTATCCATCACCTCTACAAGATGCCTCGCGTGCTCTTCTTCATCCTTAGAGAAGATCAGAATATCATCCACAAAGACCACGACAAACTTGTTCAAGAACTCTCGAAACACCCTACTCATCAAGTCCACGAAATACGCGGGTGCATTCGTCAAACCGAACGGCATAACAAGCCATTCAAAGAATCCATCTGGAGTTCTGAATGCAGTCTTGTCTATACTATCTTCAGCCACTCTGAGCTGATGAAATCCAGTAGCAAGATCAAGCTGAGAGAAAACAGAAGCACCAACAAGCTGGTCAAAAAGATCATCAATCCTCGGTAATGGGTGTCTGTTCTTCTTAGTCAGCTTATTCAACTCTCTATAGTCCACACAAAGTCGAAGAGAACCATCTGCCTTAGTAGCAAACACCACAGGCGCTCCCCATTCGGATATACTTCGTCTGATGAAGTTCTTCTCAAGCAACTCCTTTACTTGTTTACTGAGCTCCCGTCTCTCACGCGGAGCCATGTGCCGAACGGGCAAAGAAACAGGCTTAGCATTATCCACCAGATAAATGCGGAAATCAATCTCTCATTTAGGGGGCAACCCCTTAACTTCTTCAAAAACATTTGGATATTCCCGGACCACCCTTACAGACTGAATGGTTTCCTCTGAAGAGTCGAGAGATTCAAGATAGCACAACATGACGGGATTCTTCGGATTGCATGAAATCTCTAAGGTGTTGCCAAGGCGAGTCACAAGCCTCACAACCCTATGCTCACAATCAAGAATGGCTCCATATCTGGACAGCCAATCCATGCCCAATATCAATCCGTATCCCCTGAAACCAAGAACATACGCACTACACAAGAACTCTACACTGAGTATAGAGATCCTCAGATCCTCACATATCATAGATAGATGAGCAGAACCCCCAATGGGATTCGAAACACAAACGGGATCATCAACTAAGCAAGTACTAAGGTGCAAACTATCAACAAGATCAGATGAAATAAAGCTATGTGATGCACCAGAATCAAACAAGGTACGAACTAGAAGATCAGAAACATAAACAAAGTTCTCAACAGAAACACTGCCTTGATCGGGAACTGGAGCGGTATTGAGAGCATGAACTTGCCCTCCTGAAGGTCCAGCACGCTGAGTCTGACCCTACCCTCTCTTCTTCGGGCATTCCTTGCTGAAGTGTCCAGTCTCACCACAGGAAAAACATCCACCACTAAGCTTCCTTTTCTTCTTCCTACAATCCTTAGCAAAGTGTCCAGGCGCACCACAGTAATTGCACTTTCCCTTGCCTGTGTTGTTTTTCCCCTTCTTGTTCTTGCTCTGATTCCCCTGACTGCTTTGACCACCTTGATTGCCTTTACCCTGAGAATCAGTCTTCTTTGCTTGAGTATCACTCGACTTGACCTCTTTCTTTCCATCTCCCTGAAGTAGAGCCATATCGACCAAACTCTCAAAAGTAGCCCCATGCGGAATATGTGACATCGCCAAACCCTGCAGCGGCTCATTCAACCCTCTAGCAAATCGAAGAGCCTTCTTTTCAGGAGTGTTCACCATATCCAAACCAAAACGGGCCAGCTGATTAAACTTGTTCACATACTCCTTGACAGACATATCACCTTGCTTTAATGCAATGAACTTCTCCATCTGTAAATTCGCCTCAGCAGCAGATAGAAACTTGGCCACAAATCTAGCCCTCAAATCGGCCCAAGTCTCGACGGGCCTCGTCCCATTGGTGACCTCCCACCAATAGGCTGCTTCGTCCTTCAAAAGCCATACTGTCAATAAGATCTTCCTCTCGTCATCAATCCTAAAGATAGCAAACAAGTCCTCAGTGTCTTTCAGCCAATTCCTAGCTTCAACAAAAGATTCCGTGCCTAGGAAATTCTTGCCTCCCATCGCCTTGAAGTCTTTACAAACCTTCGTGAACTCAACCTGAGGATGCTGAGGGGGAGGAGGAGGAAGAGGAGCCTCAGCAACTGGAGGAGGAGGAACAGGAACCACCGGAGGAGGGACATTAGGGGGAGGATTCTCAACTATAGGAGGAGGGGTGGGAGTAGCGTTTGCGGGGCCAGCTGCCGCCCTAGCTTCTAGAAGTCTCCTATACCAGAGTGGTACGTTTACTCCATCCGGGATGGCAAGATTCTCAGCCATACTGAAACGAAAGATAAGATAAGATTAGGTCAAGGGAACGAAGGATAACGCTAATGGCTTTTTGGGGAATAGCCTTTTAAAATAGTAGACTTGGAAAATACTTTATACTTGTTTTGAAAATAGTTTTTCAAAAGTCTTTTAAAAACTTTGTGTTCCTTCTTGAAAACTATATGCTCTGATACCAAATTTGTAACACCCCACCTCCGCTAGGGTCACTCTTTCGGGGGCACTAGCTTCTGGGGGGCGTTAGAACTGGGTAAGCATGCATAGTGATATATCAAGGCAAAACATAAATATATATGTAAAACAGAGTAAGTGAGAATAAAACAGCGGAATATCTCAAACCATCTCAAAACAAGTTTAGTACATCATAAAGTCAACTGCCAAAATAAACATGTCTAGTACATCATAAACAGAAATACTGAAATACATAGTGCTATCCCCATAAATAAAGATGATAAACCCTAGCGAGCTCAATGTCCAGTCATACATGAGCTATCCAGCAAACAAGCAAGCGATCCAAGCTAAGCACCACTATTCCCTCCCTGAGAACCTGGGGGGGGGGGGGAAACGGAAGAAAGAAGCGAAAGAAAACAGGTCAGTCAAAAAGACTGGTAAGCCCAACTACGATCAGTCTATAAACTAATAAAGCTAACATCATGATGGAAACTGAGATGAACATACTAGCAATAGATAAAGGTGTCATCACATAGAGAAGATTAAGCTTTGCACCACAGTGTACTAGCAAACTAACATAACAGGTATTGATCCCTCAACCCAGACTTTGGCCCAATAACATGAGGTGGCCTTAATACAAGGCCCAGCCCAACGGTCTAGTCGATCGGCTCCCTATAAACCTAACACGTCAAGTGTTGGTGTCCATACGGCCCAGATATGGTTGTAGTCAGACTGTGCTGGGTCCACCTTCGGGTGTATCAAGCCCTCGGGTGCCAACCCCAGACACCTAAGCAATAATGCACGGTCTAAACCTACTGGTACCTGTGCCTCGAGTTTGTCCAACACCGGACTACGAGCACGTCCGTAGCCCGCCTGGACCCGCACCGCTGTACCACTCAGCCGTCGCTTTTGGTCGCTTACATCCGTCCAGTAATCGTGCCCCCGCTCTAGCCTAGCCTCTAGGGTTGTGAATGATACCCAACTGGGATTACTGCTGGAATAGACCACGTTGATAGGGTTTTCTAAGAGGGTTAAGTGTGGTTTAACCCCTCACTAATCATGGATTAAATTGGTTAAGTGTAACCGACAGTTCACAACTTAACCCCATTTCAATCCCTCGAATCCCCAAATTGGTTAAGTATTAGTGGACCCTGACTTAACCCTAATCATGAGGCATTAATTAATTTAATGCACCTTAACCTCTCACATTAGACTTTGTTGTGGTTACCTAGTTAAGTCGGTGGGTTCCGGGTAGATTTACACCACAACTTGGTCTAACCTCGGGTCTTGGCACCACATGACCAACTTCTCACATTGGGTCCTATTGTTTGTAGCCACTAGTTAAGCCGGTAGGTTCCGGGTAGAATTACGCTACAAACTCAACCCAACCTCGAGTTGGCCACACTTATGTTTTCTAAGTGTCATGTCCACTTTATTTCAAAACATAATTACAAGTTTAACAAATACTTGGGTAGACCTAACTTAATAGGTAAATTCCCAAGGGGTAGACCTAACTTAATAGGTAAATTCCCAATCTTATATTTACATGTATTTTAAGTTTTACCCAAACCCCCCAACGTCATTCTATCGCTTACATATTCGTCATAACACATAAAGGATAGAAAGAGGGAACTTGGCACAACATACATGACGCATCTTACATATCATAATAAACATGCATAACATGTTGGACTTGCATAACTTAGCATAGTGAACTTGCATAAACATGCATAACTTGTTAAACTTGCAAATCATGGCATGGTGAACTTGCATAAACATGCATAACTTGTTAAACTTGCAAATCATTGCATAGTGAACTTGCATAAACATGCATAACTTGTTAAACTTGCAAATCATGGCATAGTGAACTTGCATAAACATGCATAACTTGTTAAACTTGCAAATCATGGCATAGTGAACTTGCATAAACATGCATAACTTGTTAAACTTGCAAATCATGGCATAGTGAACTCGCATAAGCATGCATAACTCATTAAACATGCATAAATCCCAACTTTCATCACATATTAACTTTAGAGTTTCTAAAATGAAGGTAAGAGGGTTTACAATGCTTATGCGGACTCAAATGAGTATAGCAAATGTAAGAAACCCCTTATGCAACTAATTAAAACCCAAAAATGCAAGCAAACTTGATCAAGACTCCTTTTTGATGCCAATAGAGAAACAAGCCTTTAATGCAAGCTAAAGAGGATCATACAAGCCTAAATATGCTTGTATGCATGGAAAATCACTTAGGAATTAATTTAGGAATTGTACGAAGAGAGTGGAGGCCATGAGAGGTTTGATTTTGCCATAGTTTAGTTGCTAGAATGAATAATGAATGATTTAGGGTAGGTTAGGGTCTTATTTATAGATTAGGCTAGTGATTTAGACCATAGGATTAAACCCTAGTTGAATTAGGTCCATCAGATTTCGGAATTCTCTAGAACCAAGCCACACAACCAAGCCCAGATCAGAAATGGTGCGCCAGGCAAAACTGCCCGGCCACCCCGTGTCGACAGGGCTGTCGACAGGGCAGTCGACACCCTTAGACCCCTGTCGACATGCCTGTCGACTTGGGGGTCTTGGCGGGAGTTTTCCCGCCTGACGCCAGTTGTGCCCTAACCCTTGTTTTAAACTTAAAATTTAAATCTGTTTTTAATATGGAAATTTCTGAAAACTTCAATGGGCCTTAACTGGGTCATACGGACTCCGATTTTCGAAAACTCGGACTCTATTTCGCGTATTTTTCCGAGACAAACGCAATGGCACAGCCCGTTTCCCTTGATTCAGATTTTTGAATTAACTTCTGCCTCGATTTACATTATTACAGGTTATTGAAAATACGGGTTGTTACACTAGCATTCTGTTTCTGTAGAGATTATTCTGTTTCCGTTTCCGTTTCTGTTTTAGTTTAGACATTAGGGTAACACCTAATCCTGTTATACTAGTATTAATGCAGAGAAGTAAAAAGCTTAGCTTAGCCTATATCATTGCGTTTCTTCTGTTAACCTGCTATTCCTTTTACGATTATCTCTCATCCAGTTTTATTTACATGTCATGATACTATTATCTGTTTATATGCTGAAAAGTCACTGGACTCACCAGACTAATGTCTGACCTAGTTTCTTTTGCCTCTTTTCTTTCCGTTTCCCCCTCAGCCCCCCTCCCTAACCAGGTTTTCAGGATGGAAACATAGGAGCTTGGTTCAGATTCTCTCTGCTTGAAGTGTTTGAAGTATTGCTTGGCTTTGGCTCTATCTTTCCATGGCAATTTATATTGGGGATTATGGCTTTAAAAACTATGCATTCTGAAGGCTTTTGTACAAGACCGATATTTATATACTTGAATTCCGATTTTGTGATTTTGAAAGATGTAACCAAACTTATTTCTATTTCTGTTGTAATAAAGTTATAAATTTATCAACTACTACTTTATCTGTCTTGTAAATTTCTGTTCTGTCTACTAAAAATGCTCCACCAAAGTTAAGGCATTCCCTTTGCGAGGAACCTTGACGGAGGTGGGGTGTTACATATTTGTTCTTTCATTTCTATATCTTCGGATAATGGTTATATGGGCCCAATCATAGATGGCAATATATTCGATACACTCAAGAGAAATGAGTGGTCAGTCATGTGTGGGCCGGGTTGCAAGAGGTTCTTGTTGAACCCCAGTGTATCCCCTCTAGAGTACACTGATCGGGAGGTGGTCCCATACCTTGTCATAGTTGGAATCCAATCTCCAATAAGCACCCTGCGGTTTTTGATTTTATGCTATGTATGTGGAGTGTGAGATGCAAGCGTTCTACTATTTGATTATTTATTTGATTAAACATTGTTATAATATCACTGGATTTTGATATCAAAAGTGGTTTTGTTATAGTAAGGTAAAAACCATCCATGTTTATGTGCGGGCTGGTCTTACTATTATCTTTTTGTTTCAAAAGGATTTTCAAAGTTAAATGATATGGCTGGAATTTACTCACACCAGTCCCATGACTGACCCTAAGTTTATTTTGTTTATGGTTTCCCTAAACTCTTGGGTACCCAAATTTGTATGGGCAGTCAAGTGTTCAGGCTTTGCAGATTCACTTGAAGGAGCTCAAAGCAGGAAGCTTCACCGCTAGTTATTGGAGATTATTTCCGCTGTGATGTATATGAGTTATATTCTGATATGGTATGTATATACAAATTCAGATTTGTATTTCAGAGTGGTATATAATATATTTTATTCGTTACGTTGTGAGATGTAACAACCCGAAAATCTGGGCCAGTTTAAAATTTTTATTTTGGCTATTTTAGCGAATTTTGATTATTTAAAATGAATTATTTTAAATAATATCGACGAGAAATTTATTTTGAATATAATTAGAACGTATATATTATATACGTCGTCGTTAGAATATAAATAATTATATATAATTATAAAAGGAATTGAAAATGACGTGGTAGTTCGATAATTCGATTTCAAACTTCAATTGAATGTACCGGGTGCAAAACAATCCGGATTTTAGTGAAACCAAAAATGTTAGGATCTAATTGATAATATCTTTCCAACGAATCCGACAAACTGAGATTTCATCTTAGAATTGATAAGATATGTCCAGTTTAAAATTAGAATAGTCGCTGTGGAATTTATATATATTTTTATATATATAAGGCCCTTAAAAATAGCAATTTTGCAAACGACCTCGGATTTCGACGAAACCAGTTTTGTTGGGTCCGTGATGTTAAATTATTGCTAGGTTTCAAATTTCATAATTTTTCGAATCAATATGTGAGCGTGGCAAAGGAAAACGCGTTTGACCATTTCAGTTGATTTTAATCGACTGGAAATTGGCCATTTTTCCAACGGTATCAGAATTTGACGAAATTAGTTTTGTTAGAACCGTATCGTCAGTACGAAGCTAGAAAATATTTTTCTGGAATTTTTCTAGTTAGTATGTGACCCCGGTAATTTGAAATGTACGTTTAAAATTCAATATAGTGATTTAAATGTAAATTTAACGGAAACTGATTGTAACGATCAAAACAGCTTGCGATACATATCCCATTGTGTTCGGAATGGGGGTAATACGCTATGGACGACAGGCGGTGGGCCTCGTTTCGAGGTCATATGTAAAAGTCAACTTTTAAGGAATAAAATAATTAAATAATAAAATAATAAAAAAAAAAACTTTTCCCCTTATCTCTGGCCCCCCCCCGTTCATTCCTCAGAATCAAAACGAAAAAGAAAAGAAAAAAAAAAACCCGTAAGACCTAATCGCGCCTCCACCCGCAACAGGCCATCGCCGCCCTCCATCCAGACATCACCGTCGCTCCGATCTCCCCCCCCCCCCCTCTCGCCTAACCCGCTGTCGAACCCCCTTCTCTAACCTCTCTCAGTCGCAAATCCCCAAACCGCAACCCCATTCCCGATTGAAAACCGCCGCCGCCTCCCCAGCATCTCGCCGCCATCGCCATCAGCAAAGCCCCCACCTGCCGCTGACGAAGACGACGCCCCCCCCTTCTTCCCAGAGCTGTAAGTGATTTTATTTTATTTTTCTTTTATTTTTATTTTTAAAATTCAGAGAATACTGTTTTTTTTAAAAAGTAGAAAGAAAAGAATACTGTTTTTTTTTAAAAAGAAAAAGAAAGAAGAAATACTGATTTTTAAAAAAGAAAAGAAATACTGATTTTTAAAAAAGAAAAGAAATACTGATTTTAAAAAAAGAAAGAAGAAACTGATTTTTAAAAAAGAATAAAACTGATTTTTTTTATATAAGTATTAAAAACTGATTTATAAAAAATATAAAAACTGAGATGTATAAAAGTATAAAAACTGATTTTTTAAGATGATTTAAAAACTGATTTTAAAATGATTTATAAACTAAAAGGAGATTAGAAATTTAAAAGTAAAAAATCAGATTTTTATATATGGAAAGCCGAAAAAAAAATCATATCTTTATATATTGAATAGCGAACTAAAAATTCGATTTTTATATATTGAATAGCGAACTAAAAATTCGATTTTTATATATTGAATAGCGAACTAAAAATTCGATTTTTATATATTGAATAGCGAACTAAAAATTCGATTTTTATATATTGAATAGCGAACTAAAAATTCGATTTTTATATATTGAATAGCGAACTAAAAATATGATTTTTATATATTGAACTTCGAAATAAAAATATGATTTTTATATATTGAACTTCGAAATAAAAATATGATTTTTATATATTGAATAGCGATGTAAAAATTCGATTTTTACATATGTAGTGAAAGCGGGCAACGAAGGTGACAAAAAGGCGAAACGACGAAGACTTCTGCAAATGAAGTGCCGTGGAGCTAGGATAGCTATATGTGAGAATTTCTCACCTTTCAAATTTATTTTCTAGTTATATATATATACTAGGATGCAGACGGTGCTTAGTAGCACCCGACACAATTGTCCACAGACCATGGACTTGTTTGTTTGGTTGCATAAATTAGTTTGATGATTTGATTTGAATTTGATTGGTTTGATTGATGTGTGAATGGCGTGGGCCTTCACTAGACCGGGGATAAGGCTAGGCCTTGTCCCGTTTCTAGTATCGTGCCGTTATGCCGCCGAAATTTTCTAAAATATGTTAGAAAATAAAAATATCATTTTATTTGTGTAAATGAATAATAGAAATTCATATGTTGGAATAAAATGTTTTATCGTTAAAAATATAATTTTTAACGTAAATATGAATATAGTGAAAGTGTATAAAATAAATATTCATTTACAAACCAGACGGTTTGTTTATGTACACCTATTTGAAGGACATTGATTGGGTCGATAAATTTTACACATCGCCCAACAGCACAAATAAAATAGGCGTTTGATTGTTTGAAACCCCACACGGGTGTTGGGATGAAATTTGAAGTTCACTCATCCTGATTGATTAAATATGTCGATCGATTGATTGACAGGCTGTTATAAGCGTTGAATATCTATATTTGATGCTTATACAGTGTAGTGCACTTTGGTTGATGGTTGATTATTTTTCAACGCTATGATATACATGTGTTGTATGAAAATCCATATAATTAACCTTATATGGTAATTGATTGGGTCTCATTCCAATTTGAAAAATAAAGAATATTATAAAATAAAAGTTCATGTGTTGACAGTACTCATTCATTGAGATTGGTCATGTGTTGAACGAAATATTTTAATAATAAAGTTTACATCTTTATCAATATAAAATAAAAGTTCATGTGTTGACAGTCTCATCCATTGAGATTGGTCATGTGTTGAACGAAATATTTTGATAATAACAACTATGTTGAAAAAGAAATATTTGAAATAGAATATTTGAAAAAGGAATATATGAAGCCGTGTTGATTAGATTGACGCCATTTTGACGTGAACGATATTTATATCGATTGAAAACGATTTTCGAAATGAAATGAATTGAAAACGATTTTCGAAATGAAATGAATTGAAAACAAATTCTAATTGAATTGAAAGCGAATTGAAATGAATTCAAATTGAATTGAAATTTGAATTGAATAGAAATGGATTTTAAAACGAATTTATAAAGAAGAATTCAATTTTGATTTGAATTGAAATGGAAGTTGAAATTGCTTTTGAAACGAATTTTAAAACTATTTATATAATTCGTTTTAAATAGAAATCGATGAAATATATATTATATATATTATATATATAATATAATGGCCTGAATAGAACGCGCCGCGCCGCGGCAGTTCGCGAATTTCGACCATTTATTTCAAACGGACATTACGGGAGATCCGACCATCGGATTCTCCTAAAACCGGAACCGTTGGGTTCGTATCGAAAAGAGCTTTCTAATGAATATTGGAAATTTGAAATCTAACGGTTGGATTTGGAATTATGTCCAAATCAAATTCGAAAAAGGTCGCTGTAAGTGCAGTTCGATGGCCATTGATGGAAATCGACTGTACGGACCTTGATAAAATTATTAAAAATAGTAATAATTTGTGTAAAATCATAAGAAATGATTTAGAAAGATTTGGGGTGAAAAACTCCATATTTGAAAAGATAAAAATAGTTTTTATCGAAATGAACTAGTTTTGAACTAGAATTATAATTCTATTTATTTTTAAATAAATAAATTGAATTTGAAAAGGGTTTTAAAAATAACCAAAATTTCCAATGATTGCATTGGAGTGGATTTGAATCGAAATTGTCTTCGGAATATTGCGATGTTGGAATTCGTGATTATACAGATGTTGTTATGGAAATTTGAAAGATATATATTTATATCGTTATTTCCAATATGACATTTGTTAATCGTAGAATTTGATATTGAATATAAGCCGGGATATTTTCTATTCAGAGCCTTGTATTTAATATCAAATGTGATTTGGGTTTGTCGTGAATGGTGTCTTCACTAACACTGTTCTTGAACCCAGTTGAGAAAAGATTAAATCTTTTTATTTGGATTTAATGAAGTGTGCCAATTAAATAATATTTAATTGGAATTGAATCGATATTGATTTTTGGGTTTATCGTGGACAGTGTTTTAAATAACACTCGTTCTTTAACCCGATCATTGATGAAATGTGATTTTGGGTTGTCGTGAACGGTATCTTCAATAATACAGTTCTTAGACCTAAAGGAGTTAAGAAAATCAGAAACTAACTGGAGATTAGTTAAGTTGAATAGTTTCCGAGGTATTGATCTGATGTTGGTTTCGGCCTTCGGGATTCATACTTAGGGAATTGCTCACTCGCTAATTTACAATTAGGGACTGATTGAAATGTGATGTGATTTTGGGTTTATCGTGAACCGTGTTTTAAATGACACTGATTCTTTAACCCAGTCACAGATTAAAACTAAGTGGAGTTTTAATGAATCTTTAATTAGATTGAAAAGATCGAAAATGGAGTACCACCAGTTTTGCTCCAGGCGATAGTTAAATCTTTAATTAGATTTGAACGTGAAATGGTAATTGAATTTACCGATAACCCCGTGGTGTTAGATATGAAGTATAACCAGTTTTACTTCATGGGATGAATAGGTTGGGATTGGGAAATTAAAACCAATGATTACTTCGGTAAGGTTCGCTAATCCCGACTAGTTTGAATTGAGATTCAAAGAATAGAATAAAGAATAAATTCAAGAAATTTATCTTGGATAAAATTAATGGGAACTTTTCCCTATGAATGTGAAATTTAGAAACTAACTGTCGGTTAGCCAAGCAGAATGGTTTTCTGGATATTGATCTGATGTTGGTTTCGGCCTTCGGGGTTAATATTTGGGGAATTATTCTCTTGATTAATTTACGGTTAGTGACTAATAAATTGGAATGAGGCGTATGTTGTGTTTGTGTAACACTTATTTAAAATATACGCGAGTTATTCGGAAAGACCGGGTTTATCCCATTCTGGATAACTGATACGACGATAGGTCGAAGATGAAGACGATGGTCGAAGACCGGAGGTCTTCACGTCGTTTGGGTGATAACTGATGATCTTGATTGGGCTGTACACCCGAGAAGATGGAAACAGTTGGTGATCGTCCAGACGTACTTGGAGATCGATGGATATGCGGGGTACTAGGTGCCTCCGGTTTCGTTCAGACCCAGAACGGACTTGTAAATGGACTGTGTGTCTGACATTGGATTTTAGTCTGTGTGATTGATCTCTATTAAATATATATTGATGGATATCAAACGCATGGAGTGAATTGCCTGTGTGGCATGCCTAAGTGGCAATTGATCGAGGCTTCTGTTGAAAAGCAAAGTCTTGTGGTGATGATCAAAGCACGGCCTTTGTGGCGTAGCTTTGTGTAACGTTGCATCGCGAGTTTCACACCCGGTATGAACCAAAAACGGGAGAGGACATCAGGGAGGACTTGCGTTTCTTTCTAGCTAGAAGTGGCGTCAGTGGTTTTACACGCCCAGACGAGTTTGACTTATGTGGTTGTTGCGGTTGCGAGGCGCCTCGGTTATATCGGTTTCGGCCGAATGCATTCTGGTCGGCTGACGGACCAGACTTACACCCCATAGGGTGGGGAGACGTATTGTTCAGGCAT
The DNA here is from genome assembly GCA_030737875.1 of Allium sativum. Taxonomy (NCBI): domain Eukaryota; kingdom Viridiplantae; phylum Streptophyta; class Magnoliopsida; order Asparagales; family Amaryllidaceae; genus Allium; species Allium sativum. Next base: position 44,550,467 of record CM060916.1, read on the forward strand.
AATAATCCACTCCGTGTGGACCGGCCCTGACGATCCAAGGGGCAGTTGCGGCTGTTCCTGAGACACGGGCTAGAGCGTCTCGAATCGGTTGAGGACTATCTTTTGCCTCGGTTCATAGATGGAAATCCAATTTCCAAATACGTGACATTTGCGGTTTTAGTTGTAATCCTATATATGGCGACATAGTGGGATGGGGCGCTTATGCCGCCTATGATTGATACTTATGATTTGAAGTTGTTTTATACACTATGCACTTATTATAGTATCAAATGATTTGTTTTAAACGTATCAAGCATTCCTTGGCTGTTATAAGGGAAAACCCTATCCCCCGGCTTGCGTTGCATTGTGTGATAGGACCTGGGTCTTATAACAGCTTCATTTTTCTTTATTTAGCATTGCGCTGTTTGTTTTATGCACTGGTATTCTTGGGAGGAAACCCGTTCCGTGTTATACGGCGTGGTCCCTTGATTTACCTAATGATTTAAAGTAAAGATTAATAACTGTTTTAGTTCTCACACCAGTCACATGACTGACCTGGAGTTTATTGTTTTAACCTAAACTCTGGGTGCCCTTATTTTCGACACGGGCAGCTAGTAGTTTTGGTTTTGCAGATTTATATTCACAGGATCCTGGTTTACAGCTGGAACGATATCCGGAAAGCTTTGTATCCGTATATCTCTTCTAGTTGTGTATTGTATTATTTCCCGCTGCTATGTATTTAAATGTAATTTAAATCTCTGATATTTCTGTGTAATATTCATTTATACTCTGTATATTCTTGTAATCTGATGCATTGTTGTAATATACAATGAAATGTTCTTCTGTATGCGTTCTGTTGTGGTTTGTTCTCGAACTATCCGACACTTTCCTTTACGGGGAAGTTACGGGTTTTCTTGAATAGTTAAAAACTGAAATTTTAAAGAGTATAAAACTGATTTCAAAAGTATTCAAAACTGATTTTTAAATTGTTTGATAATAAAAATCACCTTTTATAGACTATATGAACTATATAGAAAAATAGTGTTTTGAAAATGAATTATTTTACAAAAAAAAATCAAACTATTCGACTTAACTAACCTCCAGTTAGTTTCTAATTTTCTTAACTCCTTTAGGTCTAAGAACTGTATTATTGAAGATACCATTCACGACAACCCAAAATCACATTTCATTAATGATCGGGTTAAAGAACGAGTGTTATTTAAAACACTGTCGACGATAAACCCAAAAATCAATATCGATTTAATTCCAATTAAACATTATTTAATTGGTACACTTCATTAAATCTAAATAAAAGATTTAATCTTTTCTCAACTGGGTTCAAGAACAGTGTTAGTGAAGACACCATTCACGACAAACCCAAATCACATTTGATATTCAATATAAGGCTCTGAATAGAAGATATATCGGCTTATATTCAATATCAAATTCTACGATTAACAAATGTCGTATTGGAAATAACGATACAAATATATCTTTCAAATTTCCATAACAACACCTGTATAATCACGAATTCCAACATCGAAATATTCCGAAGACAATTTCGATTCAAATCCACTCCAATGCAATCATTGGATATTCTGGTTATTTTTAAAACCCTTTTCTAATTCAATTTATTTATTTAAAAATAAATAGAATTTTAATTCTAGTTCAAAACTAGTTCATTTCGATAAAAATCTATTTTTATCTTTTCAAATATGGAGTTTTTCACCCCAATTCTTTCTAAATCATTTCTTATGATTTTACACAAATTATTACTATTTTTAATAATTTTATCAAGGTCCGTATAGTCGATTTCCATCAATGGCCATCGAACTGCACTTACAGCGACCTTTTTCGAATTTGATTTGGACATAATTCCAAATCCAACCGTTAGATTTCTAATTTCTAATATTCTTTAGAAAGCTCTTTTCGATACGAACCCAACGGTTCCGGTTTTAGGAGAATCCGACGGTCGGATCTCCCGTAATATCCGTTTGAAATAAATGGTCGAAATTCGCGAACTGCCGCGGCGCGGCGCGTTCTATTCAGGCCATTATATTATATATATAATATATATAATATATACTTCGTCGATTGCTATTTAAAACGAATTATATAAATAGTTTTAAATTCGTTTCAAAAGCAATTTCAACTTCCATTTCAATTCAAAGCAAAATTGAATTCTTCTTTATAAATTCGTTTTAAAATTCATTTCTATTCAATTCGAATCTCAATTTGAATTCATTTCAATTCGCTTTCAATTCCATTTGAATTCGTTTTATATTCAATTCATTTCGAAATCGTTTTCTATTCAATTCATTTCGAAATCGTTTTATATTCAATTCATTTCGAAATCGTTTTCAATTCAATTCATTTCGAAATCGTTTTCAATTCAATTCATTTCGAAATCGTTTTCAATTCAATTCATTTCGAAATCGTTTTCAATTCAATTCATTTCGAAATCGTTTAAAATCGATATAATTATCGTTCACGTCAAAATGGCGTCAATCTAGTCAACACGGCTTCATAAATTTCTATTTTCAAATATTCTATTTCAAATATTTCTTTTTCAAAATAGTTGTTATTATCAAAATATTTCGTTCAACACATGACCAATCTCAATGGATGAGTATTGTCAACACATGAACGTTTATTTTATATTATTCTTTATTTTTCAAATTGGAATGAGGCCCAATCAATTACCATATAAAGTTAATTATATGGATTTTCATGCATTACACACATATAATAGCATTGAAAAATAATCAACCATCAACCAAAGTGCACTACACTGTATAAGCATCAAATATAGATATCTAACGCTTATAACAGCCTGTCAATCAATCGATCGACATATTTAATCAATCAGGATGAGTGAACTGCATATTTCATCCTAACACCCGTGTGGGGTTTCAAACAATCAAACAAATATTTTATTTGTGCAGTTGGGCGGTGTGTAAAATTTATCGACCCAATCAATGTCCTTCAAATAAGTGTACATAAACAAACCGTCTGGTTTGTAAATGAATATTTTATTTATTCACATTCACGTTAAAAATTATATTTTTAACGATAAAACATTTTATTCAACCTATGAATATTCTATTCGGTAAAAACCCGTAACTTCCCCGTAAAGGAAAGTGTCGGATAGTTCGAGAACAAACCACAACAGAACGCATACAGAAGAACATTTCATTGTATATTACAACAATGCATCAGATTACAAGAATATACAGAGTATAAATGAATATTACACAGAAATATCAGAGATTTAAATTACATTTAAATACATAGCAGCGGGAAATAATACAATACACAACTAGAAGAGATATACGGATACAAAGCTTTCCGGATATCGTTCCAGCTGTAAACCAGGATCCTGTGAATATAAATCTGCAAAACCAAAACTACTAGCTGCCCGTGTCGAAAATAAGGGCACCCAGAGTTTAGGTTAAAACAATAAACTCCAGGTCAGTCATGTGACTGGTGTTTATTGTTTTAACCTAAACTCTGGGTGCCCTTATTTTCGACACGGGCAGCTAGTAGTTTTGGTTTTGCAGATTTATATTCACAGGATCCTGGTTTACAGCTGGAACGATATCCGGAAAGCTTTGTATCCGTATATCTCTTCTAGTTGTGTATTGTATTATTTCCCGCTGCTATGTATTTAAATGTAATTTAAATCTCTGATATTTCTGTGTAATATTCATTTATACTCTGTATATTCTTGTAATCTGATGCATTGTTGTAATATACAATGAAATGTTCTTCTGTATGCGTTCTGTTGTGGTTTGTTCTCGAACTATCCGACACTTTCCTTTACGGGGAAGTTACGGGTTTTTACACGTGGTATCATAGCTTTGGTTTACCAAGCTCAGAGAACAAGACACATTAGAACTATACGAAAAAATTCATCAGATATTGGATTAGCAATATCCAATTAGAATGACTCGTTAGAGATGGGATCAGTAGTATCCTAGAACGAGTGTGAAGAGTATATTTTTAAAGTGAAAACAAATTTTGTTTTGAAAATTTAAATCAATTATTCGTAGTTGATTATTTATTTATATTGATTAGGACAGTCCAATATATAAAGATTTTGCGTATGCGCCTAGCTAGCGTCTATTCGAAGTTTTAATATACTGGATAGATATAGAATCACACTCTAGTCGCCCGGAGATGATTCTGATGATAGTTCGAACATCATCAGAATTGGTATTCGTGTTTCGAAGGTGTGATTTCTATATATTTCTTATTGACTGGTGTGAGAACCAAAAATTAGATAAGGCCTATTGTTGTAATTTGGCATCAAAAACATGATTTTTATATATGTATCAAAATTATGAATTTGAAACGTTAATCCATGAATTGATTGATGTTTGTGTTGGTTGTTTATTTGTTTGCTAATTTTTAACCATTTATGCCTAATTGAACCGAATATTGAATTGTATTGAAAATTGGTCGCATTTGCTTGTATACATATATATCATTGAACAGGTCATAGCAAGGAGGCTAGAGCCAGAGAATAAAATTTGTTTGCCCGACAAATAGGTAC